>BRKX01000004.1:54072500-56798750 GCA_026008535.1 Perilla frutescens | reverse complement strand
TGGAGCTAAGGCTGCGATACTCAACCTCGACAGTGGACATAGTAACTGTGTGTTGTTTCTTACACCACCACAAAATGAGAGAATCACCAAAAAAATACAATACCCCATGAGAGAATGCCGAGAATCAGGACAAGAGCCTCAATCGGCGTCACAAAAAACACTTATAGTGAGGGAGAAAGAAGAGAGAAAGAAGATCCCAGAAGAAGGGCTGCCTTTGAGATATCACAAGACATACGGTGCAACATCCTAAGAGGATTGACGAGGAGAGGACAAAAACTAGCTAAGTTATTAGATGACGTAAGATCTGTCGGGTCGAGTAATGTTAAGATATAGTAATTAACCAATAAGCTGCCGATATTGATCAGGTTGGATCAAGAGATCAGTGGAATCAACAGAGAGATGAATCCCAAGAGGCAATGGAGTAGAAAAATGCTTGCAACCTAGAAGCCTAACATATTGAATAAAACCAAGAACGTATTTCTGTTGATTAAGATACGTGCGACTCGAACCCCTAGCGATCTCGACACCAAGGAGATAGCTAGCGGGTCCAAGGTCCTTGATGGTAAAAGCTTGATGAAGAGATTTCTTGAGAAGAGAAATAACATGAGCATCAAGCCCAATGAGGAGTATGTCATCAACATAGACAATAACATCTATAAATGAAGCACCAAAACCTTTGGTGAAGACAATGATCGTTTGAAGACTGAGAGAAACCAAAAGCAAGCATGTGCTAATTAAAGCTCATGTTTCCATTGCCGGGAATCCTGCTTGAGGCCATAGAGACTTTTAATGAGTTTACATACTTGGTTAGGTTTGGCATTGAGATGGCCTTGAGATGGAATCATATAGATCACATCAAAGAGAAATCCATGAAGAAAGACATTATTTACATCAATCTGCTCCAAAGCTCACATATGATGAGTAGCGAGAGCAATAAACAACCTCACAGTCACAAGCTTGGAAACCAGAGAGAAAACCTCATGGTAATCAACCTCATACTCTTGCTTATATCCTTTAGCAAGCGGTTAAGCCTTAAAGCATTCAAATGTCCCATCGACCTTAAGCTTCACCTTATATACCCACTTAGAACCAATAGTGTGTTTTCGAGGGGATAAAGTAGTGAGTTTCCATGTGTGATTTTGATCAAGAGCATCAAGCTCACTTTGCATAGCTTCTGTCCATTCTACAAAGTTACTGGCTTCTATATAAGATGATGGTTCTTGTAGACTATGGACATTAGCAAGAAATACATTGAAAATGGAAGAAAGGCTAGGAGAAAACTGATAAGGAAATGTATGAGGAGACAAAGACGTAAATGTGGTGAGAGATAAATTATGTTCCAATGATGAAGAACATACAAAATCTTACAGATATGGAGGAGGGAGATAAGGTCTTGTACTCTTGTGAAGAGGGAAAGCATGTGATGATTCAGTCAAAGAAGGAAGAGAAAGAGAAGAAGAGTCTAGAGAAGGAGAAAGAGAGATCAAGGAAGGAGAGACATGAGCAGTAGGTATGTGTGGAGAAGGAATAGTGAAATCTATAAAAGAAGGGAAATGTAAAGAAGGTGAATGATCTGGCAATTGCAAAGGAAATATATCATTAAAGAGTAAAACATCTCGAGAGATGAAAATTCTATATGAATCAAGATTATAAAGAATAAAACCCTTACGGTTAGCACCATGGCCTAGACAAACACATTTGTGACTTCTGTTATCAAACTTAGACATAAAAGGTGATGTATTAGCTACATAACCAAGACAACCAAATGGATATAAAGTGGAGCATGAAGGAGTTTTATGAAGTAAGAGTTTATAAGGTGTAATCTAATCAAATACCATAGTTGGTGTTCTATTAATCAATCAGGTTGCATGCAAAATGGAATAAGGCCAAAACTTACTTGGCGACTTGTTTTGAAATGTCAGTGCTCGAGCAATTTGGAGAAGATTCTTATGCTTTCTTACAACCACCCTATTCTGTTGGGGGAGAATAGACACGACTTCTTTGATGTAGAATCCCATTTTCGTGAAATAAAGATTAAATGTGAGCATTTGTGAATTCAGTTCTACTGTCTATCTTTACAGTATGAACCTTGGTGTGAAATTGAGTTTGCACCATAGTGAGAAATATCTGCAAAATCAGGTGTACCTACCCGTTGTCATATAACAGATAATGGTCCCCATACATCTACATGTATGAGTTCAAAAGGAATTTGACTTCTCTTGTTTAGTATATGAAATGATAGCTTTTGTTGTTTAGATTTATAGCAGATATCACAATCTCTGAAATCAACAAAACTAGAATTACGCCTTATCATTTTGAGATGCCGCAAGTGTTTCACGACACCAACAAATAGATGTCCTTAAAGTTCATGCCATTGCTTCATAGTGAGTTTGGATGAGATGTGATTGGAGTAAACTAATTATGCAGTAGCATGTTGTATAACATATAGCTTCCCATTTAGTTAACCAATGCCAATAAATTGGTCATGTTTATGACTTTGTATGAGACAATGTATAGGTATGAAGAACACCACTCCTTCAATATCCTTTGTTAATTCACCAACTAATATCAGATTATGGATGAAAGATGGATAAAAAAGAACCCTATTCAACATAATATTTTATGTTAGCTACACCTCCCCTAAGTAATCTTTCATAACACTAGAACCATCTGGTAGATAAATTATTTATGGTTCTTCCAACTTTCTCAATATCTGTATAAGTACTACATTACAACACGTGTGAATAGTATCCCAGGAGTCAATAATTCACTCATCCTTGTGTATATTATTCATAATTCCAAAGGTATAATGCATCATATATTACTTCTATCCATCATCTTTTTTATCAAACTCAACTAGGTGTGCATAATTTATGACACTATTCTCATTCCCAAATTTATGCATATAGTTCCCAATGTATTTGGCCACACCTCTACTTTAATGATTTTGTTAATCTCATTCAAAAAATCATTGTGTTGTGAAGCACACTCATCTTTCATACTAGCATGATCCTCATTTTCAATGTAGTTTAGCTCTATTTATCTTATCAGACTTGAATTTTTTTTATACCAATCAGGGATACTAACTAACTCAAAACATTCTTCCTTTTCATTTCCATTGCTTCAACAATGAGAACATTTCAGTTTCCATTTTTCCTCTTTAGTCAGCCTCCTTCTAAATATACAATGACTAGAACACTAAACTCTAGCCTAAACGCGCGATCGAAACTATGAGGCTCAAAATAATTAGAGCTCTTGAAATATTTAGTGCAATATTTCTCTATTCGGTGTGTCACTCTTACAAGTCTGATTCCAAGCCATTTATAGATGACAGCATAGCTTTCACATGGAAACAGAAGTCATAATCCCATCAGACATCTAATATGTAAACTTTCCTTATTGAAATTAAACCCAATGACTTAACTTGTCATGTTAGAACTCTTCCATCTTTAGACTTTTGTTTTATCTTCAATCACGTGCTCTCCAAGCTAATTAAGACACCTTCTAGAATGATCTTGAATCTCTTCTTGATTTGTAAACTTTAAATGACTTCAATGATCTTGGAAGAACAATCTGGATAGAATATGTTCATGCAAACATTCCTTGAACTTTGCCATGAACATATTGATCTTGAACCATCACTTCAGGTAGCACTGTGGAATGGCATGTATATTCACAAATTGACTTTTGGCTATCACTTAAGCTAGCTGGCAATACTCAGTGTATTGAACAATTTTAGTTGTGTCTCGATGCACAATTGTCTTCATCTTCAGCTCAATCCCGTTTTCATGATTGAGCCATCTTCATTAAAGTTCTGATCACGTTCTTGCACATCCTTGTGAATGTTGTCTAGTACAACATGTATAGTACTTAGAAAAACCAAATACTCAGTGTTGATTTATGCCATACAGATCATGACAATAAAATACTATTGCAAGTGCAAAGTACAAGACTTGATAAACTGCTTAGTGCAAAGCATAACACTAACAATCTCCCCATTTATCTTTATCTTTATCTTTTGATGCACATAGATTATGGGAGTGGAGGATGTTGATGCTTGATCTAAATCCTTCTTTAAGCTTACGAATTTCTGAATTTGAGCTCAAATGTGCTCTCTTGTGAAAGAAGGCAGGTCAGAAGAATCTTTCATGCCTAATGGCTTCTTAGGCTTGACAACAGAATCCATTCTGGTTGCAATATTCTTTCTTTACTTCTTGATTATCCCGTAGATGAGTACATGATAGACAATCAGAGCTTTGATAAACTCACTCTTAGCCAGAGAAACGATTTTGTTGAAGACAAACTCTCTGAAGTTGAATGCTCTTCCTATTCCAACATGAAATATGAACCTCTCTTGGTTTTGATTCATACATGTGCGGTGTAGCTAGAACCCAGCTGTGAATTGCTATTCTAAACAGAGCTTTTCAAGTTGAAGTCAGCTTGCTTGTAGAATCGTCTGCGAGTTGATAGGCCAATAATCAAACTCACCGCCTGTGAGTTCAACAACTATCATGCCCCACTCTGTGACCTCTACTATATCTTCCTCAATTGTTGATCAAATATGCTTATTGATCAACCATGGAGAGAACTCAATCATTTCTCCCCTCACAAACATCTTCTAATAGTTCTCAGAAGTGGGATCATCCATATCCTTAGTAAGGTTGCAGTAAAATTCACTAACAACCATTGGAACCTTCTGTTTCTTTGAGTCGAGACTAAGAACTTGATAATCAAAATCATCAAGTCTTGTATCTTCATCAATAGTTTTACTAACATATGTGACCTTTCCGGACTTCATTCTAGGCTTTGCGAGTGCTTTTCTTTTAGAAGCCATTTGAAGATTTGAGAGAATAGAAAGAGAAGTTTGGTAGTAGCAGAAATAACGACAAGACATTTTGGAGAAAGAGAGAGAGCAAAAAGACGATAGTCAGGTTATCAGAATATGAGAATTGCAAATTGATTAAGTTTATGATCTTTTAAAGAGATCATCCATCTTTTGTGACATCGCAATAGTATCCGTTAGACATAAAATTTTGGAGTGAAATCCACCAAATCTGAAGTTAGTCTTTTGAATTTGCAGAGTCACAAACTAGCCAGTACAAACAAAGTACATGAACATCTTCAAGGGAATGTTTATGGACATCTTTAGTGAACTTCTTTCACATATTCTCCAAATCAGCCTTTTCTTTGCAAGGAGTCTTCTTTGTCCTATTGAGTGTGAAATAAACATACTCACAAACTATTAGGCTGATTAATGGTAGATGCAAAGACCCAATGCAGAACTTATCAATGTGTTTAGTTCTTAAATGTTGGATTAGGTTCTTTGATATGTTGATTACCCTCATGTTGTCACAAAATAGAATAAGGACATCGTGTGCAGTTTGATAATCTTTCAACATCTGTAGAATCCACACAATCTGAGTATAACTGCTTCCTACTGCAATGTACTTGGCTTCAGTTGTTGATAGAGAAATACTATTCTTACTACTACAAAAACAGATTAAGCTAACACAAGATCAACAATGATTTTCTGAAAAAACTGTTGTGAAGTCCGAAATTACAACGGTTTTGTCGAAAACCCATTGAGTATGAGCACTTTTTAAAAAGTTGTTGTGTTTATCCCTACAAAGACAACAATGCATATAAAATCTTTGTAAATTATTTTTTAATTAATAAAAAAAATAAAAAAACTAACTTTAAAATTGAGACTTCCGCCCTAGCTCTCCTTCCAGCCGCTGCCTTCTTTTCTTCAATTTGAAAGCCTTATGCTTTCTTCTTCTTCAATTCTTCAATTCACGCACAATTTATGCTTAAACTCAGAAGATTCTAGTGAAATTTTCTCTCACACAGTCACATTTCTTCTCCACCAACAACGGCAATGCCACCTCCGATTTTAACTCCTCCACCTGTCTCCACTATGCCTCCTCAGTGGTCACTGCTCCACCGCCAACTACTCCTCTTCCTACACCCGAACCGCCGATTTTCACCCCTCCATTATGAGCACATAACTTTCTTTCAGCGACCTGACCGGTGATTCTTCAAAGTTTGAATTGGGCTCAAGGGAGGTTCGAGGCGGCTAGGGTTCAATATCTACCATCACTCATTCCTCCATATTTCCTAACCCGTAATTGCCACTCTCACTCACCACAGAAGCCAGAAGCAACCCTGAGGAAGAGTGAGACGAGCTTTATCACCGCCAAGACCACAAGCCCAATCTCCATCAAGCTTCATCACCGGTGATGAGCCCTGGCCAATGATTTTATGACAGGTATTGATTCATTTTGTTTTAATTATTTTTAGGGCTTATTTATTTATTTTTCAATTTTGATGGTGGTGTGTTGTTGTGGTATATTGATATTCAGTTTTCCTTTGTATTTTGAGTTCTGTTTTGGTGTAAGCACATAATTGATGCAGAGTAGTGTTCCTTTGTATTTTTAGTTCTGTTTTGGTGTAGACACTTTCACCCTAATGTGTTTTAATTAAAATTTCCAGCTCGTATTACATAATTCTGGATCGATGCAAGTAATATAGTAGAATTAATAGTACAAGATCTCTAGCCTAGATGCCTGACACTAGTTGGTATGTTTAGTTTGTGTGAGATAACATTATAATAACATTGTGATGGTTTGTGATGCTCTCTGCTAACATCTTAAGAGTTGACGTTATCGACTTAATTTATTGCTCTTCCTATCCCCCCTCCCGAGCTGGTTAGATGACTTTCATATATTGTTCTGACTTTATATGCAACATCTTTATGATTACAGTGACATACGAATGCTTGAATATTCTGGGTTTGATTGATGTTTGTGATGATCTGTTGTCGATTTGGTTGGACTATGGTGGTCATTTCTCTTTGGAGAATTTATCTTGAATACTCTTGTAACATGTTATTTATCGTGAGAATGATATTCTAAGGTGTAGCTTCCTTGCTTTTACTCAACACCTTACATATATTCCTAACCCCCTTTTCTTTTGGTGAACTGGGGATTTAGTTTATATACAACTCATTCTTGTTTTATTAATATTAATGTTATATACTTTAGCTTTTCTCAAGAAAGAAATAATGAGTTGAAAGATTTTTTGCAGATACCTGTAAAAGCTTTTGGGGTAAATAACTTGTTATTTCTCTATTTTTTTATTGTAACTTTGATTTAGGTTTGTGTGCCAATTTTGATATATTATTCCCAGTTTCATAAGCATATGACCTATATATCAGATTTAATTATTCTACTTCTTCATCAATCTCAAGCTTGCAAATCCATATATAACCAATTAAACACATACGTAACACGGTAACAATGAATATATATATATATATGTATGTACAAAATCCAAGAAATAAATATATATACATGCAACAAAAAATATCTAAAAAATCCTCTTACAATAATCAAACTTTGCAGAGTAGTTGATAATTTTGTAATGTCTTTACTCCAGTAGTTTCTAAAAGTCCTTATAAACTGCTTGTGTTGGAGATCAGTATTGAATTCTAGGTAATTTCAAGCATAAGCTATTTATAGTTTCTCAAAGAAACTATAAAGTGATCCCGTTGTCAATGACATTAAAAGCAGTTCAGAGATATCTCTTATCACTATATCTTACTTTACTGAAGTTAGACACTTTGCTTCAATTCTTTAGAAGGACTTTCGAAATCTATATTTTATGTTCTGTATCAGCTCATTTATAGTTCTATATTCTTAATGGATTTGGTGTGAGCCTGGTTATGGAACTCATCAATATGTGGTTGTGACTCATTTAATTTTCATTCAATTTTCTCATGTGCTAGCTTGAAACAAAAGCAAATCTATGGTTGCTCTCATCTCATATCTGAAATATGAAATCTTGCAGATTTAATTATGTTTTGTGTAGTCAGTTATTGGTAGCTCGATTAATCCCATGCTATGATGTTGTGGTTTAATTAAGTTGTAGTCCCTAGCCTATTTCTGATCTTGAGTTCTCTCTTTTTGGCTACAAGTTACCTTATTTGCTATGTTTCTTTTTTCTACCTGCTGCTTAACAATGTCTAAGTAAACTAGTTTGGCTAGTGTGCTGGAATGTCTACTTAAGCCCCAGTCCTGCCTTGCTTTTACCTCTGTTTTCTGTTGCAGTTTGGAGACATTGTATAATTGTGTTATATGATGCCAGAGAATTTAAATCATGCTTACATGCGCTTAAATATGCATGTGTTCTTTCAGTTAAAACTACATGATCTTAAGTGTTATAAATGCATAGAAGGTTGCAGCACACCTATCTGTTACTAGAATACATTTAATGTAATCTAGTTCTCTGATATGAACCATGTGTGCCTAAGAGTTGTTGCCTATTTTAAGCATGAGAAATCTGGAACAATATCTGCTTCTTATCTGAAGTTTGAATAAGTTGGAAAGAATATACTTAGGAAAGCAGTAGCTTCTTTTGCAATATTTAACCTTCAAAATCATCTTTCAATAGCACTGTATTAATTTCTTCAATGTATTAAAGTTATGATTACCTAATATTAGGAACTTGAGCAACAAAAAGGGAAATCACAAAGATGAGAAACAGAGAAAAGATTAACATCAATGTATAATTGAAAGTGCCATCACCATCTTCAGAATATAGTAGCAAAAGATAGGTGCTTTCAGAATTATGCTGAAAAAAGGACATATTTTTGTTTCAAGCTCATGATTGTAACTTGTAAGACTTATAAAGTTGACAAGTAACTCACAATTAAGGGATCATTTAATCATCCGAATTCTTATGGATCAATTGTTTGCACATTTTGTTTGACAGACAAATAACATCATAGACATTCCAAAATGTAAACTAAGACCTACAATTTGAGATTAAAGATCTTGTGAATGAAATATTCAAATTGTCATTGTAAAGACGTGTTTTTTTTTTTTGCAGGATCTTTTTGATGAAAGATTATTAATGCTCTTGGAAAGGAAATTGGTCTTGTTTTATCCTGGTGTGTTGACAAAGATAAATTATGCATGTTAGTATCTATTATGCCTAAAAATATGAGGTCATTATCTTATTGTTGTGATTATTTGTTATGCCTAAAAATAATTTGTCATGCTTAAATTTTTTTGTTCTGATATGCCAAAAAATTATTGTGATTATTTGTTATACCTAAAAATTGTTATGGCTGGCTATTAACATAATTTGCTAATAATCATCGCAATATTCTAAATTGACCTGAATACACTTAATGAAATTTCTAATATTTTTTTTAGAATTAGAATTGGTGGTTTTTTTAAGTATTGAAGTTTAAAAATATATGGTGAGATTCAAATTGTATCGATGTTGATTGGTTTAGGAGATGGTGATGTTTGAACTTAAAATGATGTCGAGGCGCTTTCCTTGGGTGATGATTATAGGAGAAGCGTATGCACTTTTTGTAATTGAACATTAGACATGCCATGTTGGATCGAAGATTGTGATATTTTTAGATAAGTTTTGTATTTAGATATTATTGTATTTTGGATGACTTTATATCGAAATATATTGTATTTTGGATGCTTTTGTATCGAGATATATTATTTTTTGGATGGTTAATTATCTTTTGCATTATGCTTGGTTTAATGTAACTATTTTATTAATTACTGATTTTACAAATTTTATATTAAAAAATTAAAAATTCGAAATACAAAGATAACAAATATTTTAAAAAACCGTTGTGATCTTTTTCGACAACAAAAAATTTACAATGGTTTTTTTAAAACTATAGTAAATTTACAACGATTTTAACAAAGTTGTTGTAACTTCACAAAGATTTTAGTTAAAACCACTGTAAATTCACAACAGTTTTAAAAGACCTGTTGTCCCACTACAACGGTTTTAACTAAAATTGTTGTAAATTAACGGTTTATTTCATATTGTTGTAACTTTACAACAGTCTTAGACTTACCATTGCTATGTTACAACAGTTATTTTTGTAAGCAATTGCCATTTTATTCATCAAACAACACAAGGTGAACAGATTTACAACGGTTCTAAGAACAGTTGTTAATTTACAACGGTTTATAACCATTGTCTGTGTGTGTGTAAAATTTACAATAGTGGCTAAGACTACAATTTTCTATCTGCCTACACAATGGTTAAAAAACCATTGTCATAGTTGTTTTTCGTAGTGGTGTTTGTTTCTTGCTGAACCAGAAAAAAAGATTATTTCCTACAAAGAAACGAGCACCTGATGTGCTTTTTCTGACATTTAGAAAATCTGCTCAGTCTGTATCACTATAAGCCACAATGCTTGAATTCGTGTCATTAGAATACCAGAGTCCATATTCAGTTGTTCCATTGACATATTTGATGATATTTTTACAGCCTTCATGTGACTTTCCTTAAGACATGCTTGATATCTAGCACAAACCCCAACAATGAATGCTATATCAGGCTGGCTTGCAGTCAAATATAGTAAGCTTCCAATCATGCGTCTGTATAGAGTTTGATCAACTTCAGTTCCAACATCATCCTTGGTGATCTTTATTAATTTCCCAATAGGAATCCTCTTGTGATTGTAGTTCTCCAGACCAAACTTCTTGACAAGATTCTTTGCATATTTGGATTGAGATAATAAATTTAACTCAACCATTTTCTCAATTAGTCGGTGGTTTGATTCGTAGATGTAGATTTTAGAGACTTTATATCCAAATCTAGGTTTTCAGCTCTAGATACCATGTAGAAATCAAGAACTCATCCTTAAAAATGCATAAAAGAACATAGAGAGAATTATGGAAATTGAAATGTCTTTATTCTTCAATCGTTCAAGATCAAAATACAAGATATTTGTGTGCTTATATTTATACAATGGAGCAAAGCTTTCATTCTCTCTCACTACAAAACCAGATCTAATAACTACTTTCTAATTTATAGTGCTTATTCAAGATCCATACAACACTAAAGATCAATAGTAGTTGCTTTAAGATGCATGCTTCTTTGGATCGCTGACGTGGCAACTGCATGACTCAAGATAGCAGTGGTCCTGCATGAAGACGGGAGCATGATTAAAATGATGCATGTACTTGCATGAACCATATAGAAATGTTAGAACGTCAACAATCCTCTAGTCCATATTCCAGGACCCACTGTTGTGTCCCACCATTAAATTTAATATTTGGTGCGTCGTTTTTCACCAAAAATAAATGTCCCGACTTCCGTCGGTAAGCCCTTACTGCAGAGTACAACGATGAGCGAGATCATCTCCCAAGGGACTGGTGAGAATTACTCTATATTTCCAATATGCATAACTAAACTTTCCAAAGGGTTTTTGTGCTTATAATAAACTGAACGAAATTAATAAATAAATAGAAAATAAATACACGATTTAACAAAATGAACGGATTTAAAATATAAGAAGAAATATTCCGGATTCCAATTAACTCCACCCTAGCTTACCTAAACTGATCCTCGACGCAAAGATTAATTCAATTAACACATACAAATCAGTTATAGCTACCGAAGACACTTACTGACGCAGCCTAATTCCTCCGTAGTTTCTCGATAATCAGGAAGACGCTTCACCAATTATTTTCCTAATCGACTGACAACCGCAAAAGACGCTCTATAGGTTTAATGAGTCGACATCCTTAAAGTCTAGAGGAACCCAATTCATAATTAACAAACTCTGACGCAGGACTCTGAATTAAGATTGCTATTCTCCCTAGTTCTGAAGAACCGTTTCGCCACTAATTAAACTTAAACCACAATTACGGATGACCGGTTTAATTGGCTACTAATTAATTCCGAATTACTAAATATGTGCACCTATCTAGCAATATCGAAACAATTAACAACTCGAAATATAAAGAATAACAAATGCATGCAAATTAATTGAATGATAAAAGCACAAATAGATCTCACAGTTTAGCTAAGCTAGAGCTTCGTTAGTTGTCACCGGAATAAAAAAGAACTTAGCTTGATTGCATAATTAAATCAAACCTCCAAAATATTGTCGAGCAGTACATGATGAATTCAGCGAAGAAGATGAAATAAAAGTTGCTGGAATCCGTTTCTACTGCTGCGGCATGCGTGAATTCTATTGTCTCTTGAAAATAAGCTAAAAATCTAATATATATCTACTAACCATAAAAAGATAGAGTCCTACTAGGAAATAAGATCCTAATCTAGATAAAGATAGTAATTTCCGTGCAAAAAACTTCATTGAGGCGGTGGAAAAATGTATTTCCGCGTCCAAGTTGTGGCTTGGGCCGAGAATCAGATTTTGCAAGCCCAAAACGCGTGTAGAGGCCCAGGTTCCAGATACTCGCTCTAGCTTTTCAGCGGCAAGCCCTTACGGCCTGGTCTTGTCAGACTCATTTTGATCTTTCTTCACTCAGCTTCTTCTTGCACCAAAAACCTGCCATTTTCTTCAACTTTGTACTACATCCCTACACAACTCAACAAACACATCATTCTTCCAAAATACGCAAGTATAGGGCAATTAATTAGGAGAAAGGACACCAAAAGATAATAATAAAAGCAAGTAAAATACGTCCTATCAAATCCCCCTACACTTAAACCATGCTCGTCCTCGAGCATATCTAAACAGAAAACAGACTCAAAAATAAAAATAGAAAACGACAAGTCAAGCATCGGCTGCTTTAACTGAAAATACTCAAAGTTGAGATTATAACACAACCAACCACAATCCACTAACCCCTTTCTTGTTTCATGAAATAAACACATGCTTTTCATTCAAGTAAAAAACGTGCAACTCAATCCTGCCTCACCAAGATTCGCTCAATTTATTCAGGCCAAAGCAATAGTTAATCCTACATGCCTTTATCATTTTCATGCAAAAGGAAACTCACAAGAAGTATGACCATGACAACAAGGTAAATCAGAAATTCAACATTAAATCCGACACACTCATCAACAAAACTGAGATTCATACATAATGTTCATGCTCAATAGGCTCAAATCTTATGTTTATAAGCTTATCAAAAATTGATCAAGTTGCACATTTCATGGTTCAAGAATACATACGAGCAATAGCATAATTCAATCACAAGAGAATCAATCAAACAAACCAAGATAATCCATACTATAACCCTTCCTCCTTGTACTGTTCAATTTCAAGCAGCCAATACTCAACAAAAACAAGTAAAACATAAAAGTTTTTTTTTCGATTTAGAAAAGAATCCAGACACAAAAACAACAACTTCCCCCCACACTTAGACAACACAGTGTCCTCACTGTGTAGGAAAGAGAGTCAACAAAATGGACACAACATGAATGAAAGAAAAATAAAAACACAAGGTATAGAGAGGGCAAACTGGCAATCAAGGGGAGAGTTGGTCAGTAGGGGCATACAGACGGCACTCCATTGCAGTGGTCCAGCTCGGTGTGTAGGGGTCAAACAACTCCATGAGCTTGGCAAGGGTAGGGACAGCGCCAGAAGAGGCACCTGCACAAAAAAACTGGACGAGAGTTGTTTTTTTTTTTCTAATGAACAAGTAAGCAACTAATCTGAAATAAGAAAAATGAAATAAATCAAGAAAAGCTCGGGTTGCCTCCCGAGAAGCGCCCTTATTTAACGTCTAAGGCCCGACGTGGAGAGACACGATCAAGAGACAATTTCAGGGGTAGCAGATCTACCCCTGTCGAAAGGAATCGTTTCCATCCCCGCACGTTTATGCTTCTGCACAAGCTCGACCAACCTTGCTTCTTGCCCTTTCAGCTCCAGCACTGGAGTCTTCACATGAGCTGGTAAAATTGGTTCCGAGTTGGTCGGTAAGGGCATACGGCCCGTCAGATTCTGAGTTGGAAATTCATTGGTGGCATACAGCTGCGTTATGATATCTCGAATCTCCTCATCTTCTTCTGTTATTGTATCGGTTTCAGTCAACCCACCAAAAGATACCTTCTTGAATAGCTCGAGGATCTCCTTTTCATCATCCTCCTTCTTATTTTGAACCAATCTGGAAAGAAAAGGAGCTGCAATCAGAGGAATAAAAATTTTAGATTCAACACTAACCTTAGGTGGAGTGAGTTCGGCAGTTGGTTCGTCCTCTGCTCTGGAAGGGTTTTCCGGCTCTGCAGTATGCCCATACTGCTGGTTTTTTTCCTTATTAGCCTCCAACTCGGCTAACTCCTCCGCACTTCTCAAAGTGACAGCGCAAACATGCGCTCTTGGATTCATTTCAGTTTGGGATGGGAGTTTGCCTTGATTCGGCTGCAATTTGTTCACTTGTGTGGCAAGCTGCGTGATCTGCATGCCCATACTGCCCAGGGCAACTTGTGTCTCCTGCTGAAAGGCCTTTTGGCTCTGCGCCAAACTGTTAACAAGTGCACTGTTCAGCTCCAGGCACTTCATAATTTCACTCATGATGGGAGCAGGCTTGTCAGTATGCCCATACGGACCGTCCTGCAGTGGCCTCGGAGGTAAAATTCCCGGTATCTTTTGATCTTGCTGCCTCCAGTTGAAATTAGGATGGTCCCTCCAGCCTGGGTTGTACGTATTTGAGTACGGGTCATAATTCCTCCATCTCATGGCATCTTGTTGCGCATCACCAGATCCATAACAAGCTTGTTCAGTTGAGGGCTCTTGCAAATTGGGACACTCGTCAGTGAAGTGTCCGTTCTCAGAACAGACTCCGCAGCGGTTTGGCCTTGTCTGCGCCACAGCAAGGCCTCGGACCAGGGAAGTAAGAGCATCTATCTTTTCATTCACTCCCGACCCTTCAGCTCGGCCGAGTGCCCTTACTGGCCGGTGTCTACCTTCGTCTTCCTCTTCATACTGTTGTCTTCCAGAAGCCATGTCAATGATGAGCTGTTTGGCTTCGGCGAGGGTCTTGTTGGTGAGAGATCCTCCGCTGGCAGCATCAACAATTTTCCTATCAAAAGAAGACATGCCACGGTGAAAGTAATTAGTCAGAAGTTGATAATCAGTGAACCCATGGTCTGGGCATTTGCGACAAAGTTGTTGAAATCATTCCCAGTATTCGGCCAAGCTTTCATTCGGCTTTTGCTTGATGCTACTGATTGCCATCCTTAGATTTGCAGCTCGAGTCTCAGGGAAGAATTTTCGCAAGAATTGTCCTTCTAATTCCGCCCATGTAGTGATGGACTCCGGTGGCAAATCAAACAACCAATCTCTTGCCTTTCCCTGCAAATTGTGAGAAAAAGTGAGTAACATTAGGTTATTAGTAGTAAAACCTGTAGGTCTTAAAGTCGAGCACACGAGATCAAATTCAGACAAATGCTTGTGTGTACTCTCTCCTGGTAGATCACCAAACTTCGGTAACACTTGGATGAATGCAGGTCAGATCTCTGCATTGTTGGCAATCGGGGGCAGCACGATGCCGATAGGTCTGTTGCTCCGAAGGTGGCTGAGCTCCCTGATGAGAGGCTCAGGTTCGGGCTCAGGATTAGCAACGTTAGCATTGATGAGGGCTCCACCTGCGGCAAGGCCTTGCTGGTTCGGTGCATTTTCATTATTGGCCATGTCGAAAAGTTGATCAATACCAAGAGTGCTTTGTTCAGATTCGAGAGCCTCCTTAGACTCCTTGGCGGCTTTCCTCAACTTCTGTAAAATTCTCACTAGCTCTGGATCAAACACTAGCTGTTCTTCTTGTGAGGACTGAGTCATACACTGTAAAAACAAAACAAAATAAAGAAAAAAAAATACAAACTGAAAATATAAGAATAATTACTGCTTAAAAACCAATCCCCGGCAACGGCGTCAAAATTTGGTGCGTCGTTTTTCACCAAAAATAAATATCCCGACTTCCGTCGGTAAGCCCTTACTGCAGAGTACAGCGATGAGCGAGATCATCTCCCAAGGGACCGGCGAGAATTACTCTATATTTCCAATCTGCATAACTAAACTTTCCAGATGGTTTTTGTGCTTATAATAAACTGAACGAAATTAATAAATAAATAGAAAATAAATACATGATTTAACAAAACGAACAGATTTAAAATATGAGAAGAAATATTCCGGATTCCAATTAACTCCACCCTAACTTACCTAAACTGATCCTCGACGCAAAGATTAATTCAATTAACACATACAAATCAGTTATAGCTACCGAAGACGCTTACTGACGCAGCCTAATTCCTCCGTAGGTTCTCGATAATCAGGAAGACGCTTCACCAATTATTTCCCTAATCGACTGACAACCTCAAGAGACGCTCTATAGGTTTAATGAGTCGACATCCTTAAAGTCTAGAGGAACCCAATTCATAATTAACAAACTCTGAACCCAATTCACAGTTTAGCTAGGCTAGAGCTTCGTTAGTTGTCACCGGAATAAAAAAGAACTTAGCTTGATTGCATAATTAAATCAAACCTCCAAAATATTGTCGAGCAGTACATGATGAATTCAGCGAAGAAGATGAAATAAAAGTTGTTGGAATCCGTTTCTACTGCTGCGGCGTGCGTGAATTCTATTGTCTCTTGAAAATAAGCTAAAAACCTAATATATATCTACTAACCATAAAAAGATAGAGTCCTACTAGGAAATAAGATCCTAATCTAGATAAACATAGTAATTTCCGTGCAAAAAACTTCATTGAGGCGGTGGAAGAATGTATTTCCGCGTCCAAGTTGTGGCTTGGGCCGAGAATCAGATTTTGCAAGCCCAAAACGCGTGTAGAGGCCCAGGTTCCAGATACTCGCTCCAGCTTTTCAGCGGCAAGCCCTTACGGCCTGGTCTTGTCAGACTCATTTTGATCTTTCTTCACTCAGCTTCTTCTTACACCAAAAACTTGCCATTTTCTCCAACTTTGTACTACATCCCTACACAACTCAACAAACACATCATTCTTCCAAAATACACAAGTATAGGGCAATTAATTAAGATAAATGACACCAAAAGATAACAATAAAAGCAAGTAAAATACGTCCTATCAAATCCCCCTACACTTAAACCATGCTCGTCCTCGAGCATATCTAAACAGAAAACAGACTCAAAAATAAAAATAGAAAACGACAAGTCAAGCATCGGCTACTTTAACTGAAAATACTCAAAGTTGAGATTATAACACAACCAACCACAATCCACTAACCCTTTTCTTGTTTCATGAAATAAACACATGCTTTTCATTCAAGTAAAAAACGTGCAACTCAATCCTGCCTCACCAAGATTCGCTTAATTTATTCAGGCCAAAACAATAGTTGATCCTACATGCCTTTATCATTTTCATGCAAAAGGAAACTCACAAGCAGTATGACCATGACAACAAGGTAAATCAGAAATTCAACATTAAATCCGACACACTCATCAACAAAAACTGAGCTTCATACATAATGTTCATGCTCAATAGGCTCAAATCTCATGTTTATAAGCTTATCAAAAGTTGATCAAGTTGCACATTTCATGGTTCAAGAATACATACAAGCAATAGCATAATTCAATCACAAGAGAATCAATCAAACAAACCAAGATAATCTATACTATAACCCTTCCTCGTTGTACTGTTCAATTTCAAGCAGCCATTACTCAACAAAAACAAGTAAAACATAAAAGTTTTTTTTTTCGATTTAGAAAAGAATCCAGACACAAAAATAACAACTTCTCCTCTACACTTAGACAACACAGTGTCCTCACTGTGTAGAAAGAGAGTCAACAAAATGGACACAACAAGAATGAAAGAAAAATAAAAACACAAGGTATAGAGAGGGCAAACTGGCAATCAAGGGGAGAGTTGGTCAGTAGGGGCATACAGACGGCGCTCCATTGCAGTGGTCTAGTTCGGTGTGTAGGGGTCAAACAACTCCATGAGCTTGGCAAGGGTAGGGACAACGCTAGAAGAGGTACCTGCACAAAAAAACTGGACGAGAGTTGTTTTTTTTTCTAATGAACAAGTAAGCAACTAATCTGAAATAAGAAAAATGAAATAAATCAAGAAAAGCTCGGGTTGCCTCCCGAGAAGCGCTCTTATTTAACGTCTCAGGCCCGACGTGGGGAGACACGATCAAGAGATAATTTCAGGGGTAGCAGATCTACCCCTGTCGAAAGGAATCTTTTCCATCCCCGCACGTTTATGCTTCTGCACAAGCTCGACCAACCTTGCTTCATGCCCTTTCAGCTACAGCACTGGAGTCTTCACATGAGCTGGTAAAATTGGTTCCGAGTTGGTCGGTAAGGACATACGGCCCATCAGATTCCGAGTTGGAAATTCATTGGTGGCATACAGCTACGTTATGATATCTCGAATCTCCTCATCTTCTTCTGTTATTGCATCGGTTTCAGTCAGCCCACCAAAAGATACCTTCTTGAATAGCTCGAGGATCTCCTTTTCATCATCTTCCTTCTTATTTCGTACCAATCTGGAAGGAAAAGGACCTGCAATCAGAGGGTTAAAAATTTTAGATTCAACACTAACCTTAGGTGGAGTCAGTTCGGCAGTTGGTTCGTCCTCTGCTCTGGAAGGGTTTTCCGGCTCTGCAGTATGCCCATACTGCTGGTTTTTTTCCTTATTAGCCTCCAACTCGGCTAACTCCTCCGCACTTCTCAAAGTGACAGCGCAAACATGCGCTCTTGGATTCATTTCAGTTTGGGATGGGAGTTTGCCTTGATTCGGCTGCAATTTGTTCACTTGTGTGGCAAGCTGCGTGATCTGCATGCCCATACTGCCCAGGGCAACTTGTGTCTCCTGCTGAAAGGCCTTTTGGCTCTGCGCCAAACTGTTAACAAGTGCACTGTTCAGCTCCAGGCACTTCATAATTTCACTCATGATGGGAGCAGGCTTGTCAGTATGCCCATACGGACCGTCCTGCAGTGGCCTCGGAGGTAAAATTCCCGGTATCTTTTGATCTTGCTGCCTCCAGTTGAAATTAGGATGGTCCCTCCAGCCTGGGTTGTACGTATTTGAGTACGGGTCATAATTCCTCCATCTCATGGCATCTTGTTGCGCATCACCAGATCCATAACAAGCTTGTTCAGTTGAGGGCTCTTGCAAATTGGGACACTCGTCAGTGAAGTGTCCGTTCTCAGAACAGACTCCGCAGCGGTTTGGCCTTGTCTGCGCCACAGCAAGGCCTCGGACCAGGGAAGTAAGAGCATCTATCTTTTCATTCACTCCCGACCCTTCAGCTCGGCCGAGTGCCCTTACTGGCCGGTGTCTACCTTCGTCTTCCTCTTCATACTGTTGTCTTCCAGAAGCCATGTCAATGATGAGCTGTTTGGCTTCGGCGAGGGTCTTGTTGGTGAGAGATCCTCCGCTGGCAGCATCAACAATTTTCCTATCAAAAGAAGACATGCCACGGTGAAAGTAATTAGTCAGAAGTTGATAATCAGTGAACCCATGGTCTGGGCATTTGCGACAAAGTTGTTGAAATCGTTCCCAGTATTCGGCCAAGCTTTCATTCGGCTTTTGCTTGATGCTACTGATTGCCATCCTTAGATTTGCAGCTCGAGTCTCAGGGAAGAATTTTCGCAAGAATTGTCCTTCTAATTCCGCCCATGTAGTGATGGACTCCGGTGGCAAATCAAACAACCAATCTCTTGCCTTTCCCTGCAAATTGTGAGAAAAAGTGAGTAACATTAGGTTATTAGTAGTAAAACCTGTAGGTCTTAAAGTCGAGCACACGAGATCAAATTCAGACAAATGCTTGTGTGTACTCTCTCCTGATAGATCACCAAACTTCGGTAACACTTGGATGAATGCAGGTCAGATCTCTGCATTGTTGGCAATCGGGGGCAGCACGATGCCGATAGGTCTGTTGCTCCGAAGGTGGCTGAGCTCCCTGATGAGAGGCTCAGGTTCGGGCTCAGGATTAGCAACGTTAGCATTGATGAGGGCTCCACCTGCGGCAAGGCCTTGCTGGTTCGGTGCATTTTCATTATTGGCCATGTCGAAAAGTTGATCAATACCAAGAGTGCTTTGTTCAGATTCGAGAGCCTCCTTAGACTCCTTGGCGGCTTTCCTCAACTTCTGTAAAATTCTCACTAGCTCTGGATCAAACACTAGCTGTTCTTCTTGTGAGGACTGAGTCATACACTGTAAAAACAAAACAAAATAAAGAAAAAAAAATACAAACTGAAAATATAAGAATAATTACTGCTTAAAAACCAATCCCCGGCAACGGCGTCAAAATTTGGTGCGTCGTTTTTCACCAAAAATAAATATCCCGACTTCCGTCGGTAAGCCCTTACTGCAGAGTACAGCGATGAGCGAGATCATCTCCCAAGGGACCGGCGAGAATTACTCTATATTTCCAATCTGCATAACTAAACTTTCCAGATGGTTTTTGTGCTTATAATAAACTGAACGAAATTAATAAATAAATAGAAAATAAATACACGATTTAACAAAACGAACAGATTTAAAATATGAGAAGAAATATTCCGGATTCCAATTAACTCCACCCTAGCTTACCTAAACTGATCCTCGACGCAAAGATTAATTCAATTAACACATACAAATCAGTTATAGCTACCGAAGACGCTTACTGACGCAGCCTAATTCCTCCGTAGTTTCTCGATAATCAGGAAGACGCTTCATCAATTATTTCCCTAATCGACTGACAACCTCAAGAGACGCTCTATAGGTTTAATGAGTCGACATCCTTAAAGTCTAGAGGAACCCAATTCATAATTAACAAACTCTGACGCAGGACTGTGAATTAAGATTGCTATTCTCCATAGTTTTGAAGAACCGTTTCGCCACTAATTAAACTTAAACCACAATTACGGATTAATTGGCTACTAATTAATTCCGAATTACTAAATATGTGCACCTATCTAGCAATATCGAAACAATTAACGACTCGAAATACAAAGACTAACAAATGCATGCAAATTAATTGAATGATAAAAACACAAATAGATCTCACAGTTTAGCTAGGCTAGAGCTTCGTTAGTTGTCACCGGAATAAAAAAGAACTTAGCTTGATTGCATAATTAAATCAAACCTCCAAAATATTGTCGAGCAGTACATGATGAATTCAGCGAAGAAGATGAAATAAAAGTTGCTGGAATCCGTTTCTACTGCTGCGGCGTGCGTGAATTCTATTGTCTCTTGAAAATAAGCTAAAAACCTAATATATATCTACTAACCATAAAAAGATAGAGTCCTACTAGGAAATAAGATCCTAATCTAGATAAACATAGTAATTTCCGTGCAAAAAACTTCATTGAGGCGGTGGAAGAATGTATTTCCGCGTCCAAGTTGTGGCTTGGGCCGAGAATCAGATTTTGCAAGCCCAAAACGCGTGTAGAGGCCCAGGTTCCAGATACTCGCTCCAGCTTTTCAGCGGCAAGCCCTTACGGCCTGGTCTTGTCAGACTTAAATTTTTATCTTTCTTCACTCAGCTTCTTCTTGCACCAAAAACCTGTCATTTTCTCCAACTTTGTACTACATCCCTACACAACTCAACAAACATATCATTCTTCCAAAATACACAAGTATAGGGCAATTAATTAGGAGAAATTACACTAAAAGATAACAATAAAAGTAAGTAAAATACGTCCTATCAATATTTTTAAAATATTTATTACAAAAATAATATTTATTATATAGTATAACCAATCATAATTAACATTTATTGCTAAATATTAAAATTTAAAAAATTATATATTGTAATTTTTGAATAATCAACTCTATTAATCAATTATATTAACTAAAAATAAAAAATAAATATAAACTCTGATTGGATAGAATGAATTCTGGATAATAATTATAAAATTAAATTAAATAAAAATAAATTAAAATTTAAAAAAAAAATCTAATAAAAATGAAAATGAGGCATCAAGTGGAACATACAAAGAGACACTACTAATAGCAGATCAGATCTTCTGTTACATTTGGTGTTATATCTGGTGTTCCACTATCATTAATTCATGTCATGTGTACATTTGTGATGTAATGGTGTGGAAGTTAATGCACATATCATCCATTAATGATAGTGAAACGTCATATGTAAATCTATTAATGATAGTGGAACATCAGATGTAACACCAAATGTAACAAGAGATCTCGTCCGCTACTAAAGGTAGTTGCAATGGTGAAAAAATTAGCAACTTTGAAAATCAAACCACTTTTCATCACCATTGTGGAGGCACTGAGGTGGAAAAAATTTTAAACCAACTATGTACAGTCCAAGTTGGGTTTATTTCAGAAAAAGTAAAAAATTGGGCCCCACCTTATTTATTTGGTCGGCTCCCCTCCCTCTCACTCCTCTCCCCCCTCTTTCTCTCTCCTCTCTCTCTCACTCATCCCCCCTCTCTTTCTCTCTCCTCCCTCCCTTCTTCTCTCTCATCTCTTCTCAAATTACCATTGACATCTATATATATAAATTACCGTTTATATTGCTATATACATTAACGTTAACATCTATATATATATATATATATTGATTAATTTTTTCAAATATGACCATTGCATCATTAACGGTAAAAAAAATTCTCTATAAATAAATTATTTCATTTCAATTATTCGTCGCTCTTTCATTTCTCTTCTCTTTCATTTCCAAAATCTAACCATTGCATCAACGGTAAAAAAAATCATAAATAAAGCAATTCATTTCAATAATTCTCAATTATATTTTTTTTCTACTCTTTCAATCAACATTTTAGTATCATATTTTATCTATTCTTTCAATTAACATTCTAATAAATTTCGTTTAATATCATTGAAATGTCTCATGATCCCATTCTTAAATTATGATTGAATGAATTACGGGAAGATGCAGAACATGATGCCGATCGAATGATGATTGAGCTACTCGAGCAAGATGAACAGAGACGTGATGTAGTTGGAAGTTCTGCAAGAAGAACAAATCGCAGAAGATATGTGGATCGAGGGCGTGAAGATTGGCATACTCGCCTTGTTCGTGACTACTTCGCCAATGATCCAACATTTAATGCTGATATATTTCATTGTCGATTTTGAATGCAAAAAGAGTTATTTATTCGTATTGTCGATGCTCTGGAAAATCATTCGGTTTATTTCATGGTAAGGCAAGATGCAACTGGAGAAAAAGGTCTATCACCACTTCAAAAGTGTACCGCAGCTATTCGTCAATTAGCGTATGCTTCTCCCGCATACTCACTTGATGAGTATATTCAGATGGGTGAGAGAACTGCATTGGATTGTCTATCCAACTTTTGCCGACGTGTTGTCGAAGTATTCGGAGCTCGATACTTGCGAAGCCCAAATGATGCAGACACACAACGTTTGCTTCAATTGCACGAGCATCGACATGAATTTATTGGAATGTTGGGGAGCCTTGACTGCATGCACTGAGAATGGAGGAATTGTCTTGTTGCTTGGAAAGGGCAATATAGTCGGGGAGATTATGGAGTCCCGACAATAATTCTTGAAGCAGTCGCGTCTGCAGACTTGTGGATATGACATGCATTTTTTGGTGTTGCGGGATCATCGAATTATATAAACGTTCTTCACGGATCACCATTATTCAATGATGTCCTATAAGGAAATGCGCCGGAAGTTAATTTCAAGGCAAATGACACATCATATTCCAAAGGATATTATTTGACGGATGGAATCTATCCAGAATGGTCTTCATTCGTCAAAAGCTTTCCTTGCCCGATGGATGCCAAGAGGAAGAAATTCAAAGAAAGACAAGAGGCTGCGAGAAAAGATGTCGAACGGGCATTTGGAGTACTTCAATCTCGTTGGGCAATAGTAAGAGGTCCTGCACGATCTTATTATGTGAACGACTTATGGAATATTATGTATACATGCATTATTTTGCACAACATGATTATTGAGGATGAAGGAGATGCAGCGGTCATTTGGTCGGATGAAGACTCTACTCCTCTCGCAACAATCATCATGGGCTCTACCCAAGAATTTCAAACATTTCTTCAGAATTATAAAGAGCTACGTGATAGGGAAACACATCACCAACTCCGAGCTGATTTGGTTGAGCATATTTGGGCTCGGTATGGAATCGATTAGTGAAGAATTAATTATTGTAATGTTGCATTAATTTGTAGTATCATAGTATTTTCTTATATCGTTGTGATGTTGTATTATTATTATTATTGTAATGTATGTTGAATTATATTTTTTTATTATTATTAAAATGATCTTCGTAATTTATTCATAAAGTTTAATAATTTTCATATATATATATATATATATATATTTATTACATTAAATATATAAGTGAATAATATAAATAAATAAGCATATTATAGTATATGACATATATATATATATATGATGTGTAGTAGTGGGATCAAGATAGAGTTACCTTTTGAGTTTATGATTGTAGGAATTGATTTAAAAAAATTAGTAGGTTTAAACTTCTGATGTGGTGCTAATGTTACAGTATTAAAATTGCTTTTCTGGGTACATAATTATAACCATCCGAATAGTGGGTGGTGCGAATCTTATATCGAGAAAATTCCAGGACTGATTAATAAATACAAAAAGATAAAGTTAGCGAAATCTCTGCAGTTGTAAGCCTCGATAACATTATCAAATTATTAAACCTCAATTTTATTTTTATCCAACAAGACAAAGCTGACTTTTTTAGTTGTTGCCACGCCATTGGATAAGCTCTTACCCTTTTTTTTCAGAACTTTTTCGTTAAGTTACCGTAATGCCCTCATCTAACAATGTTCACATTTTTCACTAAAAAAAATCTTTTTATAATAATAATAATAATCTAATAGCATCATAAAGTAGATTTTTTTAAGTCGGTTATACATTTACAGTTATTTATTTTATTGCGAAGCATATATAGATTTTGTTTCTTGATGTATAATGTAAATGATTTTTTTTAATTTTCATCAAAGTGATATAACCTTTATACAGTGGACAATAAACATTATTAGGGAATGTTTAGTTTAATATTTGAAGTACTCCAATCATATTGTCTCATTGGTTTTATTTTTTTATAATCATTTCAAAACAAACATTTGATACATTACATTCAAATGTTTAGTTTAAGATTTCAAGTACTTTAATTATATTATCTCATCATATATTTGGTTTTACTTTTAATATCATTTCAAACCAAATATTTGATACATTACATTAGTAAAAAAAATAAAATTAAATATCTTGATGGTAATAGAATGATCTAGATCTAATCCAAAAATCCCACAAACTTTCAGCCATAAAATGGATCAAAGGGCATTTCCGTCCAATCAAAGGCACCTGCACGATTCTCCCCTTCTGTTATATTTAATCAAAACAAAAGCTGTTTGATCAAAATATTGATCTTGTTCTCTTTCAACATCTTTCATTCCACATCAAGAAAATGTTGGCTGTTTTCGACAAATCGGTGGCGAAGAGCCCAGATGCATTGGCGCAGCACCCAGAAAATGAATCTCTTCCCGCTCTCAAAGATGGATTCTTGGCCACCTATTTCTCGTCCGTACACCCGGGATCCGTCGTCATCAACCTTGCTTCCGCCGGTTTCATGGCCTACTCTTCTGACAGACAAAACCCTGTTCTTCCTAGGTTCTTATTCTCTTTATCTATATCGTTTTACGACATTGTTAAAGGGTTCGATTTTTTTTTTTTTTTTTTCATATTTCGGAGTTGGATTGTTTTTGGCTTCTGATCGGATTTAGTAGATTTTGGGCTGTTTTAATTGAGCGCAGTGGTTTGGTATATATTTATATGCTTATGTTTATTTAGTTATAGCTAGCTAAGTTTTCAATGGGGAGTTTGTAGATAATACTATTTCATATTAGATTTGTTGTATGAAGGTTGTTTTTAGTGATCCTGCTACTGTTGGGAAAAAAAATGGTAGATGCTCTCAATTGGTTAAATTTTTTGAATGAGATTGTGTGAATTTGGTTGTTGTTTAAGCTTGCTTTCTATCCTTTGCTGGTTTTTATGCAGAATTTCTTGAAACTGCATTGGCTCTGTTCTGTTTGTTATCTGTGCTGCCTCTGTGAACGAATGAGATCATTATTACTATTAGGAAATGGAGTTGCAAAACCTTCATATATTATTTCCTCTGTTTTCTGTGATGCCTTGTCCATCGCCGTATGGTTAGGTTAAGTGTTCTTATATCTTTTCAGGCTGTTCGCTGTCATGGATGACATATTCTGCTTATTTGAAGGCCACATCCAAAATGTTGCGCACCTCAAGCAGCAGTATGGGTTAAACAAGACAGCGAACGAGGTAATCATTGTTATCGAGGCTTACAGGACGTTGAGGGACAGAGGCCCTTATCCTGCTGATCAAGTGGTGAGAGATATTCAGGGGAAGTTTGCGTTCGTTCTGTTTGATAGTGCTTCAAACAACGCATTTGTTGCATCTGTGAGTAATTCTTTAGTCCTGCAGTCATTGATCTGTCGTCCCACCTGTATCTCATTTTCATGTTTCTCAGGTTGAGTGAATATAAGCTTTTTGGTGCAGGATGCCGATGGAAATGTACCCTTCTTTTGGGGGACTGATGCAGATGGCCATCTTGTTCTTTCTACTGATGGAGAAGTTGTGAAGCAAGGTTGTGGCAAATCATTTGCTCCGTTTCCCAAAGGTACTTCTGCCATTAGTTTGCATGTTGGCTACTTTTGTTGCATTTAGAAATTGCTTAATTGTTTTCTTTCATTTGCATTATGGATTGTCACGTTATGCATATGCCCTTCTGTGTTTGGTGAAACTGTGAAGAATGGAAATAAGGAGAGATCTATAGGAGGGATTTTAGATTATTTGTCATTGTTAAGAATTTTGGGTGACTACTGAGGCAATAGGAAAGATTATGGAAGTGTTTGTTTGAGACTGCAAAAATGGGTCTATTATGCCCCAACATACGAGACTGCTTGACCATGCCTTTGCAGTTTGAGATTACAACAAGATGATGTCATGGTTTTCAGAAAGTATGACATAATGAAAGCCTGGTCACATCTCAAAGAAGATGTTGAAGTCATTGAATATCTAGAAGTATCAATATCTCAATACAAATAATGAAGCATAACCAGTAGAATGAAGGTGGAGCTGAAACTAATTGATAATTTAGGAAGTAAATGTGTGAAGGCTCAAATCGGAGGGGGGAGGGAACTTATATATATACATTATGAGTTGTTATTTGAGAAGCTGTTTTAAGATTAGAGCACCTCTCCCTTATGACATCTATGACATCCCATTTTTCTGCTGCTGTTTGGTAAAATATGCATAGCCATTTAGTTTTTGGCCAGGTCATTTTTATCTCTGCCTCATAATTGCTGTAAGCAATCTCACCTTCACTTCAAGCATGGCCACTGCTCCTGTCGCGTGCTTCATCTTTTGCCCTTGATAATCAGTAAAGATTGAGAAGGGTAATATTCTCAACATTTGGTACCTTTCAGCCTACATATTGTAACTTGGATTGAATGATTTTCATAGTGAGATGGATGGAGGCGTAATCTTAGGGTTGGATACATTCAGAATCCTATAGGATTACGCTGTAAATAAATTTATCTCAATGCTTGCACTAGTTGTACTTCGTTGTTATGCTAGTACTAGTACTAGTATAAAATCTGGCATTGGTGCCATCAAATAAAGAAGGAAAACTAACATATATCCATCAAAAGGAAGCAGTATATTCACAGACAAAAAGGTTCCTACCAAATCATGGTCGTGATTGTGGACTTAAATCTCATCTTAACTGATATATCGTCCTTGTATCCATGCATCAGGATGCTTCTACACATCTTCTGGAGGTCTGCGGAGCTACGAGCATCCCGTTAATGAGCTGAAGGCGGTGCCAAGAATCGACAGCTCAGGTGAAGTGTGCGGTCTAACCTTTAAGGTAGACGCAGACACACGCAAAGGAACCACTGGAATGCCTAGAGTTGGAAGCGATGCGAATTGGTCCCAGAACTACTAAGCTGACTGACAGACGTATGTCCAAGGCTTATGGTATTAGCGGCCTCCAATTTCCCTCGTTACAGTTAGATCACTAGTATTATGATCGAGCACTGCCACTCCTTAATTTGATGCTTTGTAAAACAATGTTTCCTACTGTTGTCGCAACTGAAGCCATATTTTTACGGCCTTGAAACATACATAAATAATGAAGTGGCAAGGTATATGTATCACATTGTGCTCAGCGATAATTAGGTGCATGTACACACACACACACACTGCAAAATAAGGGTGGTTCATCAGGCCTTCCTAGTTGAGTTTCCCACAGCAAAATTCGTGCAGTATCTGACCCTCAACACGGACCACTCTACTTGCTCTCTCTCTCTCTCTCTCTCTCTCATGCTACCCTATATCGCAGCAAGGACCACTGCTGGTGTATGTGGAGAGTCAACACATATAGACACAATTAGAGAGAGACAGGCAGACAGTCGACGCCTCAATTTGTCAGCTAATTTAGTAAATGGGAATCACGCTGCAGAATTAATTGACTATGAAAATCACATGACTGCAACAACAAACAAAGAAATGGGAATTTCGATTCTTTAATTAATTAATTAAATGCTAGTTTCAATTCCTTTTAACTTCTCCCTTGGAGATCATCTATTTCAGAATAATTTTCAATTTCTTATTCAATAGTGGATAATTATTAACTTTCAAACACAAGTGAACGAATCCGATGATTTAAATATGAGGTGTAATATAATTTTGAAATAGAGAACGCGTATGGGTATTTCAATTTAATTTATTCCCGATTCCATCAGTGAAAATAGGGCCACGTGTATTTTTGACGACATACTATAAAATTTGACACCTAACCGTAACTCCAAATTGTTGATATTAGGAATTTATGCTCTACCTAGTGACTTTTAAACAGTTTAGACATACTTTACCTTAATTTAACCAAAAGCCAAAAATAATATCTTAAAAAGCCCTTCACTTTAATCATGGTGATTCCACTTTGCTTTAACCAATTTGCTACGGCCTCTTCAAATTAATTAAGTGTATCTATAGACCTAACTGTATGGAAATGGCCTAGGGCTAGACACATTGTGTTTTACAATTAATTAATTAGTATCTTCTCAAATGCAAAAATTGTCTAAACCTCCCTTTGTTGTGGTAAAGTTCATAAATAATAAATAATAAATAAATTATACTCCTATAAGATCAAGATTGGGTATCGAAACATGCATGTCTATCGATTCCCTTTTATTACTATATATAACTATTTTTTGGTATATCTTTTAGAATTCCATATACACCAACATTTTATTAATTATCTCAAATATCCACTAAAAAGTTGGAATTTATATAGGAAATAGTGTCGAGGCTATATTGGCTAACGAAAAATCAAATCCCGTGAAATCTATCTTGTATGATGATAACATTGATAAGGAGCTGAGCATATTTTGGAAATGTCATATATAATATAATAAATGGAATATGTCCTTTAAATAATATACAGTAACTAATATACGTGCTCAAGAGGTAAGAGAGTAGGGCAGAAAAAGTGTCCTATGAAAAAATTAAACAAAGTTTATTCCAAATAAATTAATTTGCTTTGAGATCAGCCAATCATCCCTCAAGCATGGACAAATCTAATGAATAATATCAGATAACTTTAGTTTCATAATTAGTTCTTGAATAAATGCTTAATTAAGCAATTGCGTCTGCACACCTAGTGTATCTACATGAATAAATTAGCTATATATATATATATATGATACAATGTTCACTATCACAAGTCATTTTCTTGATTTTCTAAGTTGGGATTGATCTAGCTGGCTGTATTTGATATTTATTGATGAGTAAGTTTCGAACAAATGGCAATTCTGCAACGAAATGAGATCGGAATAGAAACAAATAAAAGATTCGAAATAAAATGACTTAATTTGCACATCACTATTAGACGACAGTGCATGATTCAGAAAAATAAATAATTGCTGGTTGCGATCGAGGAGAGATGCTTTTTTCAATTTGCCAATTTTATGTGAACATTGCTACGCATCACTTATAAACAAATTAAGCCATCGAAAACTATGGTCCCCTCTTACTACTAGTTTCTAACATGCATACAATTTAATTATTTGGACCCTTTCAAGATCCCGTCTCAAACAATTAATATTGCATAATTTATAACACACACCAAGATGTTCACTTGTCTGCCATACATGAACATTTGTCATGTAATATTAATGTATGCGTATATTTAAGTTGTGATACCATTAATTAGAACATTCTTCCAAATTCGATGAGAAACTTAATTTGGATGCCAAAAATCATTAATTTGTTGCAGTATTTTTGGGGTTGATCGAGTTAATTATCTTATGATCAGTTATGTGCTTACAAATTCACTTTGAAGGATACTTTAATTTGGTGCTAGTGCAATGGCTACTTGTGAATTAGTCTAAACGATGACATTTTATGTATAGAGCTTGCATTTTTAGTCTTTTGGTGAATTTCACCAAAAATCTTGAAATTTGGCTTTCCGGAACTCTTACATTTTTTTTGGCAAAATTTTCATAAAAAAAAAAAAATGTTGAATATATTATTTTTATTTTTTTTCTTGTGTAAATTTAATCTAAAATGTCGCCGTTCATGGCGTGAATTGAAGCCCCATATAAATTTTCAAGCTTTAGGGACAGCAAAAAAGGACTGAATTGTGTACTGTCTGAAAGTTTTCGAAATAATTTTTGTTACCCAACTAAAAATATTATTCCACTAATTACGGACTAAAATAGCAAAAAACGGCCCAAAAATAGCCAACAAATGCATCAAAGTCTGAAAGATTATCGTTGTGTTTGGATCGATGGATTTAATTTAATTTGTTTTTCGTCAATATATATGATATGGTCGTTATTCCTTGGAGAACATGTGTATAGTGTATACATACATACATACATACATATATATATATATAGATTATAGATATATACATGTCTCATTGTGGGTGTTTGAGAGAGAAAGGGTCCCCCACTCTCCAACCCTAAAGTGAATAAATGCTCTTACAGAATATGGAAACTCTCACTAGCCTGTCTGAAAAATCTGCATGGTGGAGGTGGAGGTGGAGGTGGAGGCGTGACATTTTTCAATTTGCACCTAAATTTATTTAGGGACCACTCCCAACTCTATTTAATTCTTCTTCTTCTTCTTCTTCTTCTTCTTCTTCTTCTTCTTCTTCTTCTTCATATTACTAATTTAAATATGTTCCCCCATAGCTTTTTCCTTCACAAACATCTTATCTTTAATTTAAGCCCTAAAACCATTCCCCCTCTTTTATTCCTAGCTCCCTACTTGGGACCTCTATTTATACCCTCCCATCTGCCACTCTTTTCTCTTTGTAAAAACCCTTTTAATTGCAGACGAAGAAGAAGAAGGAGAAGAAGAAGAAGAAGAAGAAGAAGAAGAAGAAGAAGAAGAAGAAGAAGAAGAACAAACCCTACATGTATAAGCTAGCTCTCCACCTTAGCTTGAGTTGCTTCCTTCTCTTTTCCAACGTGTGATAGCGTCGGGTAAAGCTGCCAGCATGATCTAAACTTTCCTCCTGGCCCGCGTTGTCGAGGAAGGAAAGATTAGATCATATGGCAGCTTCATCCTATACTGTTGGCATGAAGAAAAAAAAAACCCGTTGTTTCTTTCTTTCAAGAACAACTTGTTTGGACGGAAAAAAAAACAATCTTGATTATTTTTCCGTTCTAGGGTTTATTTCTCCAATTCTGCAGACTGCAGCAAGTATATTATATGTGAGTCACACTTCTAGTTTCAATATATGTGTTTTACAAACTTGCTTAGAGTTTCTGATTCTGTTCCATCTTGGAGTATATATGAAGTTATTTGGTTGGCTATTTTATTTTAGGGGATGGAATTCTCGTGTGTATTACAAAATCAGTTCTATCTTCTTTTTTTTAAAATCACAAATCAGTTTATCTTGAATGAGATTCTTGAACAACTTGCTTAATTTACTTCAATTAATCCTCATATATGATATATGCCTAGCGGTAAACCCAATTTGTGTGTAAATTTTAACTTCAATTTTGTGAATTTGTTGAACTGATCCTACACACACACACACACGCTTGATAAATATTCCGATTTCCTTGAAGAAGCTAAATCCTTTATTTGGCCTCCAATTTTTCTTTCTTCGCCTCCTTTAATTTTGACCCTCTATTATTATTTAGAATTTCGACAAGATACAATCTTCATTAATATATAAATCTAGGCTTTCTTACGAAAATGTATGGATCTAAGATCTTATTGATGTTTTTTTTTATAATCACGACCCCTCAAATCTTTCTGGAATTTATTCATTTGGGCTGCTCCACCCCCCCCCCCCCCCCCAAGTTAGGGAAATAATCAATTAGTGAAAAAACAGAACTTAAAAGTTAATTTGAACATTAAATTAGCTAATTCTTGGGTTTAAGATTTTTCGGCTTCTACCGGGGTAGCAATAACCTTTTTTTTTCATGAAGATCGAGTTCGTTGAGACCCTCCGAATTATCACGTGGTTAATTAATTTTCGGGTAATTACAGTTTGATATCCGATCTTTTGACCTTTTAATAAAAATGTCACAATCTTTATATATTTATAAAATCTTATAATTTTTTATCAAATATATCCCCTAATCAACTATCTTGTACCTTATAGTATATGTGGACTACTATAAATCTTATGTGGGATTTTATAATGCCACATCATACCTAAAAAAAATATTAGAAACTTAAATTTCCATATAACTTAAATAAATTACCCTTTCACTTTTAAACTGTAGTTTATGTAACTCGAAACCAAAGTTATGTCAATTTATATCTTGTGAATATATATAATTTATATAAAAATGCCTTAAATCATTTCATTTTTTTGACATTGATCTAATGTCAATTAAAATATTTATGTATATTGAAAAATTATAATCCGTGCAAAGGTGTGTTTAATGTTACTACATGCAAGCGTTCTTGAAAGTGGCAGGAACAGAAATAAGAACAAGAAATAAAATACAATAAAAGAACGCACGAGATTGGTAACTCAGTTCGGTTAATCAACCTACTTTCGGGGGACTTCGCTCAAACTTTAAGATTCGTGCACTACTCCTTCGTGAAGACTATTCAGGATCTTACACATACAAGACTCCCTCTTTATGCCGCTCTTTCTTACAACACGAACTCTTTGATGAATGAAAGATGTGATATCCCCTCACAACCTTGGCACTAGTCTCCCTCTAGCTACTCAAGACTTTAACTTACAATCTCTCCCGAGATTGCGTACAAAAAGAATTAAAAATCCCTCATGTGTTTTACTCAAAAACACTCAATGCTAGACTATTACGTTAACAGTTTAAGGAACAACTTCTAGCTATTACAATAATCACAAATGATTAATTCTCAAATAATTAAAAACTCAGAGAATCTAATTCAGCGCGCACCGATTGCTGAAGAAATTGGCCTTCTTATGCTTCTACACTTCTTGTTGACTTGATCTCCAATCTTCATCAACAAGGAAGGTGATTTAGGGTTTGTGATTCCTTCCACATGGGTGTAGATGCTTTCCTTGATGATGAGGGTTTAATTCAGCATGATATCTACTCTACAAGTCAGTCAAATGATCAGATCTTGTCTTCCCAAACTCGTTCGCACAAGATCAACTCAACATGAAAACTGCCATAAATAAAACTGTTCGGGGATGCGCCTGGAACATCAGAGGGAAAAGTTCACCAACTGTTCTTAACTTTGCACAGCGGAATCAGCACATTACTTTAGGAACATACCCTCAAATACTTAGTCAAACATAAATCGCCAAAACAAACTTAGTGCTACAAGATGCCACTAACAATCTCCCCCTTTGGCGTTTATGGTAGACAATAATCAATAATCTGCACAACGCATGAATAAACTCGTAGATCAAATATATATCACAAGATGCTATATTGAGGAAACTATCTAGCACAACTTCGAGTACTCCCCCTGAAACAACACTGGGAGTTTCACCACTTCACAAGGATTGTTTTGTAGTCACAACTGCTTAGTTGGTTAATCTAACCAACAAACTAAAAATGGGGTAACAAAACATAACTCCCCTACGAAAAATTGTCCAAAACAAACTTTAAAAAGTTCAAAAACATCACAAGAGCTGTGAACACTCCCTCTAACTTCGCAGTCTTTATCTTTTCTCCTCCCCTTATTTCTTCTCCCCCTTAGTGGCTGCCATAAGGGCCAAGGCTCAGGCGGGATGCACATCAACATTTTTTGCTGCAGGAGCTGGAACATACTCTGGCATAGCAGCAAGAGGCGGCTGAGCAACAACATCAAGGCGAGGACTTGCACTTGCAAAAGCAAAACCCGCACCAAAAGGAACGGGTGTATCAATTAGGGAGGCAAAACCAAAGGCTCGAGCCTTAAGATCCAACATTGACTCAAGCTCCTACTTTTGGGTACGGGCAGTGTGAATCGTCTTCTCTAGGAATTGAACTTCACATTCTAAGGACTGAATATGCCGTTCAAAGAGCACGACATTCATAGATAATCTAGGAGCAGGTCTGGGAGGCGCAGACGGAGGCACATCTTCAGCGTCACTAGCATCAGGATCAGCAGCTGGTATATCCCGTGTATACTACGCAGAAAACAACTTATAACTGATCACGAGTGGTGGTTCGTCGGGCTCATATACATCATTCGAGGTCACAACATCATGTTGTGAGAGGAGGATGATGAAGATCATCCTCGGGAAGCCTAGAGGTTGATGGCTCCTCTTCGACTCCGTATGCACACACACTTAGTTAAAAATCAACTGACCGAGGCTAAACACCGCTTGTGTTCCAACCTTGAAAAGCAAGACTCCCAAAGCCTTTCCAATCAAGGAATGATGCTTGCTGGGGAGTCAATTCTTCACAACAATTTTGTGAAGTATGAGTACTTAACACTTAGATCAAACGCCAATGACCTACTCTTAGGCTAAACCAGTCGACTTCCTCCAGTCAATTCATCAGCCACTTCATTTATGTCTGGCACAGACTCAAGAGCAGTAGAATGCTCTCTGCCCAAGTACTCATTGATCACAGCAGGAGAGAAAGAGAACCAATGCCCACGCACATAATAAGAGAAGACATGCTCATGATTCGCATAGCGAATAGACTTAGAAGGAGTTTTTGTCGACACAGAAGTGTCACAAGGCACAGACGCAGGGACTTCTGTGGATCCAAACACAACTTCGCTACTGGAAATTTCTACAGCGGACACAGACTGGGAGAACACCAGCGGTTTTAATAGTTCTCCAAGTGCTTTCCAAAGCCCATAAGTGTCAATTTGAGGCTTCTTGAACATTGAGGACTTGGAGGAGGATTGAGAGTTGTCTGCCATTATTGCATAAATTTCTTGAAAAACAACTTCTGGAAAGAGGGTATTGCAGCAAGAGATAGAGAGAGATGTGAAAGGAAAATAGTTGGATGAACAGTTCTCTTAAAATTTCACCACAAAATTCAAACAATGAAAAATTAAATTATTTTTCCAAAAATAGGGATCACTTCCCTTGTCAACTCCATTATGCACAATCTTAGGAAATGAAAGCGAGATGGGCGTGAGAATCAAAGACCCACTAGCCGTTGTAGTTAAAAAGTAACCGTTCATACTGTTCTTGCATCTGACAAGCACACATGAAGGTACACAAAACAAAAGACCATGAAACACTTGGTCACTTTTTTTTCTCTGTACATACATCACTGACCAAGACTGTACAGAGATACTTCTCTCAAAGGAGAAGTTCAGAAAACATAAAGACCTAGTGAGGATCGAAGTATCTCAAACCTTCCACTTTCAAGTACCTTGGTGAAGATACCTACGAGTTGAGCATCTATTCCAACATACTCAATGACAAGTGATCCATCTTCAACCAATTTCTGAATAAAGTGATGACGAATATGAATGTGTTTCATCCTAGAGTGTTATACTGGATTCTTCGAGATATTAATGGTGTTAATGTTGGCACAGAAGATAGTGAAAATAGTCTGTGGAATACCATAGTCGAGCAGCATTTGATTCATCCACAAAAGTTGAGTGCAGCAACTTCCAGCTACAATATATTCTGCTTCTACTGTTGACAACGAAATAGAGTTATGTTTCTTACTGAACTAAGAAACCGTGTTGTTTCCAAGAAAGAAACATCCTCCAAAAGTACTCTTCCAATCTTCAGTGCATCCAGCCCAATCAGCATCACAAAACCCAACCAGACTAGGGTTTGTTTCATAGGAGAACTATAATCATAACTCAGTCATTCCCTTAATGTACTTGATTATGTTCTTCACAGCTTTCAGATAACTTTCTTTGGGATCAGATTGATACCGAGCACAAACTCCCACAATATAGCAAATATCGGGATGACTTGCAGTTAGGTAGAGCAAACTACCCATCATACTTCAGTACAAAGTTTGTTCAATAGACACACCAACTTTATCCTTTGACATCTTCATATATGTTCACAGAGGTGTTCTCTTTGAACTACAACTCTCTATTCCAAACTTGATGATCAAGTTTCTGGCATACTTTGTTTGAGAGACAAAGATTCCATCATCATTTTGCTTCACTTGGAGCCCTAGAAAGTAGGTTAATGCACCCACCAAGCTCATCTCGAATTCGGATGTCATGTGCTTGACAAATTCATCCACCATGATCTTTGAGACAGATCCAAAGACAATATCATCGACATAAATCTGAACAATGATCATATCAGATTTTTCTCTTTTGACAAAGAGAGTTCGATCAGCTCTACCATGAACATAACCTTTTTCAAGGAGGAACTTGGTTAGTCATTTTGTGCCTATCACATTTGCATCTTTGGGTCGTGGAACAAGATCCCATACTTCATTTCTTTCAAACTGCAAGAGTTCTTTCTGCATGGCACAGATCCAATGTTCATCCTTCAAGGCTTTTTTAACATTCTTGGGCTTAACTATGGATGTGTAACACACATTAACAATCAGTTCTCGATAATTCTTTCGAATTCCTTCATTCATTTCTTCAATGATATCAGCTACTGAGTGATTTTTTTGAACTCCCTTCGATGGCTGACGAGCATCATTGCTCTTAGGTCTTGATTCAATTTGATCACAGTTATCACTACTATTGGGCACAGACACCGGCACACTAGCTGTAACTTCTTCAGAAATTGAGCAGTCATCTTTAGCAGGGACAGCTGGTTGTTCCTGGTCATCAATCACAATGTTTATTGATTCCATGATGACTTTAGTTCTCTTATTGAACACGCGATATGCCCGACTATTTCTTGAATATCCAATAAATATGCATCTATCTCCTTTAGTATCAAATTTAGTGAGATAATCTCTATCTCTCAACATGCAGTATGTACTCCCGAAAATGTGAAAGTATTTCACATTTGGTTTCTTCCCTTTCCACAGCTCATAAAGAGTGATTCTCATCTTGGGTTTGAAGTATACCCGGTTTATGACATGACATGTGGTGTTAACTACCTCTGCCCAAAGGTTGTCATGCACACTTTTTGCATTCATCATAACTCTACTCATTTCTTGCAGAGTCCGATTCTTTCTCTCAACAACACTGTTTTATTGTGTTGTTTTAGGAGCAGAAAATTCTTGATCGATGTCTTTTTCTTCGCAGAACAATTTAAAGAACACATTTTCAAACTCACGACCATGGTCACTTCTTATCCTCACAACATTTGTTCCTTTCTCGACTTCGAGCTTGAGACACAACTTATTGAACATGTCAAAGGTTTCTGTCTTGTCTCTAAGGAACTCCACATATGTGTATCTAGTGTAGTCATCCACACACACAAAAATAAATCTCTTTCGACCAATACTTTCAGTTTGAACCGGCCCCATCAAATCCATGTGTAACAGTTCCAATGCAGTCGAAGTGGTGATATTTTTTACTGATTTATTAGAAATATGGATTTGTTTACCGACTTGGTATGGACCGCACACTCTTCCTTGTTCAATGTTCAGACTAGGAACACCCACCACAACTTCAGTTTTCACAAGTCTCTACAGATTCCGATAGCTGATATGGCCAAGATTTTCATGCCACAAGTTTGTTTCGCTCAGCTGAGATAAAAAACATAATCTATTCATGTTGAGAAGATAGAAGTTGTCACGCGATATGTCACCGTCCATCAAGAGAACACTTTTCTTATCTTTGACCAGACACATGTCTCTTATAAAGTGAATAACGAGTCCTTGGTCACACAACTGACTAATGCTAATTAGATTAGCTTTTGGTCATTCCACAAGCAAGACATTTTCCAAGCTAGGCATGCCAGGAACATTCAACTGACCACGTCCAAAAATACTTCCTTTAATTCTATCTCGAAATGTAATAAATTGATACGAACAATCTTGCTGAAGATTTATCAGCATGCTTGCATCTCCAGTCATGTGTCTTGAACACCTGCTGTCGAAATACCAACTACTCTTTGTATTAATGTAGAGAGCAGTGTGAACCACGTAATTTCTATGGTTATTCCTTGATATATTTCTACCATTGTTCCTTCTGACATACTGATCTGGTTGAGACAGACCTCTCCTTCTCATTCCTCTAAGATTGTTGACATAATTTCTGCAGTGTGGATGTATGTGTCCAAGTTTCTCACAATAATGACATACCGGGAATGTCCTTCTAGTGGACTTCTTCTGGCGAGGTTGCTTCTCTTTAAAAGAGCTCTTTGATTTAGTTTTAGGTTCTGGAATTATCGTATCTTTTGTTCTTGATGTTTATCCGTGACAGAACCTATCATCAGTCTGACCGCAATTGTAACCAAGCTCAGTATGATCCTGAGGGTTCTTTTCTTTGGAGATGATTTCATCCATTTGTGATGATCCAAAGTTCATCATTTTGACAAGCTTCTTCAAGTGTTGGAGTTCACCATTCTGATCTTGAGCACTATTTTTGGACTAAGATAGTTCGGCCTGGAGCTTCTTAAATTTGATGACAAGATCATCTCGCTCTTTAGTGAGATCGGAGTTTTCTTTCAGCAAGTCTTCATTAACTTTTACGACCATGATCTAACTAGAATGCAGCTTCTTGTATGCCTCCATAGTTGATTCTTCGGTAAAGTCTTCATCATCACTGCATTCCGATTTTTTCTCGAAATCATTTTCGGGAACAGAAACATGAACAAACTCCTTGACAGAATGTGTCATGAAAGAAATATGGTTGCTTACACATTCTTCATCACTTCCACTCTCATCAGGATCCTCGCTCTCACTTAAGGTAGAACTGTAGGACTTGTTCTTCCTTTTTAGAGTCTTGGCACACTCAGCTTGATAATGTCCAATACCTCTGCATTCTCTACACTTGATCTCTTTATGCTATTCTTCATTGTCCTTCGAGGTCTAGAGAAACTGTTCTTGCCAGGATTATTTTGAGGAGGTTTCTCAAAATGTTTTGCCAACCTGTTGAAGTTTTTTGACAACAGGACAATGGACTCTGCTAGGTTGGCTTTGTCAGAGACATCGCTGGGAACTTTATTACTGGAACCAGCCTGAAATGCAATGATTTTCTCTTGCATAGTTTCTTCTTCTGTCAGGCCCATTTCAAATATTCGTAAGGACCTATTAGTTCTTGTAGCTTCACTTTTCTTACATCTTTAGCTTCTTCTATGGATGTGACTTTGTAGGTGAATTTCTTAGGCAGAGAATGAAGAACTTTTCGAACAAGTTTTTCTTCAGAAATGGCATCTCATAAAGCAAAGCTTTCATTGGCAATGTCACAAATCTTGGCATTAAAATCTTCGAGTTTCTTTGCTTTATCCATCCTCAGATTTTTAAATTAGTGGTGAGTAACTGCATTCGTGAGGCACGAACACTACTTGTCCCTTCATAAGTGGTCTACAGAATGTCCTATGCATCCTTAGCTTTGTCACATATGGAGATAAGTTTGAAGACATTCATGTCAACGGCCGAAAAGATAGCATTCATGGCCTTGGCATTCAACCCCAAGATCTGGTAGTCATCATTGGTCTATTCTTCCTCCGGCTTCTTTACAACATCTCCATTCTCATCTTTCTTCGTGGGAGGATTTCAGCCATCATTCACCATCTTCCAGATATGATGAGTGTCTAAATTACACTCATTTTTTATTGCATTTATTTATAAATGCAATAGATTTTATGTATATATCGATGTAAATAAAGTAAATATCGTTTTTATCTTTCATTTTAATATAAGTGGCCAATACATGAATTTTTGGGTTAAATCAATGCAAATTAAAGTCGAATTGGGATTTTGATCAACAAAGGCCGCACGAGACAAGAAAAGACGAAGAAAACCAAGTGTTGGGCTCAAACTCGACCAAGGGACGTGAGTTCCCTTGTTCACGCCTCGCAACGCATATAGACACGGTCTCCGGACTCGACCAAAAGCTCGCATTGCAGACCATTTCAGAGGCTTGATTTCATGAGGCCCGAACGTGACCCCTAGGCGTGACCTAGGGGGGACGCGCTGTAGGCTTCTCCTAGCACGGCCCCCTAGTGCGAGCACAAGGGGGTCACACCTCAGGCCTTCTGCAAAGCGACCCCCAGGCGCGACCCCATGGCCCGAGTTTCAGCCCCTTCAGAGACGTGTTTTCTTTTGTTCCAAACTCGACCCCTGGGCGCGAGTTTCTCGAGATCGCGCTCAAGACTGCAAAATCCATTTTTTAACTTTTGGCACTCAATTATTGGTCCATATATCCTCATCTCTTGGAGGGTTTGAAACACAATCCTCACAACTCGAAAATACACAACTTGGGAGAGAAAAGAAGAACAAGCAGGGGAAAAAGGAAGTGGAAGAAACATCTATCCATCTTCAAGATTCAAGCCATAGGATTGAAGATGAGTGATCTACATTGGGTTTTATCTTCTCCTCTACTCTCTTACACTTGTATTTAGAATGGGTTTTGTTATTTCCTTCTTCTTTCTTGCCTTTGATATAAATATGGGTGGCTAGAGCCCTAAGGGCTCTAGGATGTGGAAAACAATGTGAATCTTGTTCTTGTCTAGTGTTTAATCTATGGTTGTGTTTTGTCAAGATTTTGATCCATGCTAGTTCTTGAATGGTGTTGTTTGAGTGGCCTTCATTTAACATTAAATGTATGAATCACATGTATCTTGTCAAATCTTGTGATCATAATCATCTATGGATTGAATCTATATATTTGTCTCCTTAGTTGAATGTCAAATATGTGGAATGAAACTAGACCCTTTGAGCATTTGGTAGGTGTGATCTTGGAATGTATTAGAGATAATCATCCTTATCACATTTGTAATCTAAGAGATATTCGAGAGATGCTCTTATTATATTCATGGTCTTCCTATCGTTGAACGAAATATGATTGTAGTGATAACCCTTGTATGTTCAAGATGAGCATTGTGTATCCATGTCCTAGAGTCTTGTTTTTAACTTGTCATTTGAATCAATTTCCTTTAAGTCTTTGTTACTTTGCATTGGTTAGAATTTGTTGTTTGGTATTTGATCATTTGGTTTATATTTTGGATTTCTTGGATTGAAATCAACTCCTACTTAATTGAATGTCAAATATGTGCATCTATAGTTGTGGTACTTGTCATCATCTCTTTACATTTCTCATTCCCTGTGGACTGACATTGTTTCATTATACTACAAATATGTTTTTATACTTGTAGGCATAACACGAGCACTAAATATAAAACAAAGTTATGAGAGGGTAAATCTCACTATCAAGGCACGTTCATCAATAGAGCGAATGAATGCAGTCATCCTGGCCTTCCAGTAGGCATAATTATTGCCATCAAGAAGCGAGGATCGCACTGTCGATGCTCCTTATTTCAATGATATTGCCCAAGATATTGAGTTTGTTGACCCTATCTGAGAATCTCATTCATTGATAAGTCAAAGCAATACCATAACATATATATGTCCGACAATACATATGGCTTAAGAATCCGAACTCTGTGGATCTTTATTCTCTAACTTCCTATCGTGATCCTCTTCAATACACAAATCAGCGTACTAGAATAATCAGCTAGTCAAGATAAACTAACTATCAGATTATTCTTAGGTGTACCGATGGTGGGTTCAGGATCATTTAAACTGTGAGCTTTTAATACTTTGCAAGTAATCCAATGATATAATCTTTACCGTGTGTGTATATCCACACACTATATTATTTACAATGCAAATATATGGAACTGGCAGATAAATACAATAATAAATAAATGCACACAGTGAATGCAATAATTTATTCAATCTATATTATCAAAAATATTGTAACATAGCATGTATACAAAGACCAGACTTCCAGTTCACAAGACTAACAATTCCTGATTCATCTGAGCCGCATAATGTGGACACAATATCGATCTATATTGTGGGCATGGAGAAGAGACACGTCTTTGGACTGGGCTGTCAAGCTGCTGCCTACATTGAACCTAGTCAAAGTAGTGGCAGTGCAGATTTATTGGGCTCCCAGTACTATGACTCTTTGGCCGCCATCCGATATTTGGAGGCGAAGTTGCAGGCTCAGAAGAATCGTTTTCAGCGGTGGGAGCAGACCTGGGAGCAGAAGCACCACGAGATGATGGATCAACAGCTTGCTCTCTTTCAACAGATATAGCAGCAGCGGGCCTTCTACGAGAAGATGCAGCATCGGTTCAGGGATTGCAGTGGGTCTTCATCGTCTCGGCCTCTCCCTAACATGTAATGGATTCATATGATAATTTTAAAATTGTTATGTATGATTATATATGACTTTGGATAAATATTTTTATACTTTTAATCTCGTATTCGAACCAAATATTTATATAATATTCTGTATGTATTTCATTTGATTTAAAACGTCTTCAAATTCACACAATCAAAAATGCATAAATAAAAACAATTAAAAAAAACTAACGATGGACGTGTGTGTGGTTAAAAAGTTTTCATGATTAAAATGAGCGACTTTTTTAAAAGTAGAGCAATTCAATAATTAATTAAGCATTAATGATGGACATGTGCGTCGTTAAAAAGTTCTCAGGACTGAAACTGGCGACTTTTTTAACGATAGATTTGTCCATCGTTAAATCTGATGTCGACCATCCCTTTAACGACAGACACAATCAGTCGTTAGCCCCTTTTAATGACGGAAAATCAAGATCTAACAACGAATGAATCATTCGCTATACCGTGATTTTTTGTAGTGAAGCTCAATTCAAGCTTTTTTCCTCTTGTTCAAGCTTGACTCGATAAATATTTATCATACTTGAATTCTTTTCGAGCTGGACTCGTGAAATGCTCGAAAAATTACTAATTGAGCCCGAGCTCGAATGCTAAAAAAACCTTTAAATTTACATGTTTGAGCTCAAGCTCTAAAAAAAGCTCATTTAATTTACCCATTCGAAATATTTAATTTGTAATATTCATTAACATGTTCGATTAAGTTCGAGCTCAAACATGTTTGTGAGCTTATTGAGCTAAATACTACTCCGTTTGAGCTCGATTTATAATTTTATCGAGTTTAATTTGAGGCTCGAGCTCAACTCATTTAGAAAATGAACGAGCTTTGAATGAGTTTTTTTAGCCAAGTTCCTAATAGGTCGTGATCAACTTTGTTGGTTTACAACCCTACACGTCTTCAACCGTTCAAGTCAAGTTCAAAATCAATCACATAGTAATTTTCATTGAACCAATGTCAAAAAATTATATATCACATATTTAGCATATTTTAATATATTGTAATTTATACATATATTAAAGCAAAATTGCAGGAGCAAAATTATCATAAAAATAAATCAGTCAAAACTTTGTTAAAATACAATTGCTTTCCAAAGCTTTATTGAAATAAGCCTATAGCACAGTTGGTTAGCGGGCGTTGTTGTATACACGTATGCCTGGGTTGGCTTCCTTCTCCAACACAATATTTAAATTTTTTACTCTGTAGATTTTTTTTAAATAAAAAACTATCATTAGATATTTATAAATAACAATTAACAACCATTCACATCTTTAATTTTTAAGATTTTCTAATACCCATGGAAAATATTTATATTTATATTTTTTTTAATTGTACTAATACTTATGGTGTAAACATTCATATTTTTAACTTTTTAGAATTTTTTAAAATAAAAAATATTATCAAAATATGCATAGACAACAATTAGCAACCATTTACATCTTTAATTTTTTAGATTTTCTGAACATACAATATCACCAAAACATAACAAAATATGCCATAGAAAATATTTTTTTTTAATTCTAATACTACTTAATTATTGTGTAAACATTCATATTTTTAACTTTTTAGATTTTGTTAAATGAAAAATATCATTAAAACATGAATAGATAACAATTAACAACCATTCAACATCTTTAATTTTTCAAATTTTCTAAAAAAAAACTACAACCAAAACATAACAAAATGCCAATCGAAAATATTTGAATTTTCATTTTTTAACTCAAATGCTATTTTGGTGTAATCGGATGACTTATTATATGATTAACAAGGGTTTTGAATAACAACCATTTAAATTTTTAATTTTTTTAATTCTAATATTACTCATGGTTACACAAAGGGACAAGAGCTTTTAATCAAAAAAAAAAAAAAGAGACAGATAAAAGAGGTCAATTCGTTTAAAACATAATAATGAAAAATTGAAATTTAAAATTTATTTATTTTTAATTCTGATTATTATACTTCTTATGATGTGGATGGAATTATATTTTGTGCTTTATACATCACTCTGTGATACACAATTAAGGTTATTAATTTTCTACGAAATATAGCTTATGATTTCATCCGCTTATTGTATAATCAAAGGGGTTTATAAATTAGAATCAATGAGAGCTTCTAAACAAAAAAAATGGAAAAAAAACAACAACAAAGAAAACTGATAAGATTTAATGATGATGATGATGCATTAACGTGTGTTTGATTATTGACATCAATCTTTCAAATTCATGAAAGATTTCAACCAATTGATTATACATTCTATTAATTAAAAAACTAATATCATATGTATTAATAAATATTATCTATTTATTTTAATGATTAGAAAATAAACCATGTCAGGAAGTTATACATATATGCCCTATAATATAACAATAAATTATTATTATTATTATTATTATTATTATTATTATTATTATTATTATTATTATTATTATTATTATTATTATATTGTATGGAATCTATTTATTTAAATTTATGTGTGTTCGGATAAAATATATTTAATATGTTAAATCTATAAAATAAGAAACTATTCAATTTTGTCTATCGAAAAATAACATTGCTATGTGATATATGTTCATACACAACATGTGTGTATAAATCTCCAATTGATTCAGTTTAAAAACATAAAAAATATTCTAAACGAATTTATCAATATATTTAAAAAATCACAAATATAATTTTATATACGTAAACTATTATTTGATAAAATTATAATTATTTGTTATTATATATTAATACTATTACCGTCAACATTTCATCTATTATCCAACTTTAAATTTAAAATATGTAATTAAATTTCCGTACATCGTACAAGAGATATGTTATTTAAAATCATGATACATAGCGATCTCTATAGATGAATTATATTCACGAGGGTCCTACTAATAGTGTAGGTAAATCGCCGTATTGTCTCATTATTTATGGGTGTTTATGCTGATCTCACAAAGCTAGCCGAAATAAAAATAATTTTAATATTTTTTTTTAATATGTTGTATAGCGAGAACCTCGTACGCCATTGCATAACTTTCAGTCAAAATAAGGAAACTATAGATACTGTTGCAAAAAAATGAAATAAATAGAAAATTAAAAATGAGGAAGCGAAATCTGCCTTTAATACCTATTCTTTTCATTATTTTTATGAATCCGGACTTGATGTGAGTTTGATTCAATGGGATAGAGTCAAAGTCTTATTATCTTTCGTTTTCATCGGTATCTCCAAAATTAAAGAATTTCGTCGAAATGTCACAACCTGAAAACAAATCATTTACTCCAAATCATTTAGGCATCACCAAGTAAGTCACCATATCCAAATTCTTACTTATTTGGATATAGTTATTTTCATTAAGGCTTAAGCCGATCGATATCAAAACTGATATATATCATATATTTAGAATATTTATAAAATTCATTGTACTTAAAATTAACATTGTTATTGACATTTCTTCATTGTTATATATATAATGAAATCCTTGGAATCATTATAACTTTAAATTAGTATAGATATAGTAATATTTAATGGCATTATATAAAAATGGTCGATTTGAAATAACAAAATGCTTTTTAACCATTTTAAAAGAAAATGCTTTTATGACCTTTGCATCTTCAAAATGTGACACCACTTAAAGGAAGAAGAATATTTGTGAAATTGAATATATCAAGTGATAAAAACACAATTTGGTTATAATTAAAATAGATAAGAAAGCATTTTCATTATCCAAAATTCCATCATATTTAATATTAAAATATTAATTGTAATTTAAGGGTTCCAAATGTGGTATGAATAAGAAAGTGGAAGGAAAGAAGCAAGCACTAAATTGTGTCCAGATTCATCCCCCCATTTGTAACTCTCCAATCCATCCTTATAAAAAGAGACAAATCACATCTCTTTTAACACATCGCTCCTCCTCCTCCCACTCATCATTCTCGTGTCCACGGCGTACCGAATTCCCCAAAATAACCCGCCTCTCCGAATTTAATTCCATAAGCACCCTTATAATATTGGCTTAATTTCCTAATCTACCCTTAATTAATCTCCTTTTTCCAACCCACCCCCCACTTGACTCATTAATTCCACTAACCCATTTTCTCTCCCTCCCTTCGCTAGAGAGAGAGAGAGAGAGCGCGAGGAGAGACGAAAATGGCAAGCATGGCCTCTCTTCACCTCAAAACCACCGCCCCTCAGCCCCATTCTTTCTCCAATTTACAAAAGCCCTATTCATCCGCCACCCTCAGCCTCCCCTTCAGCCGCCGCACGGCTCCGTTAACCCGATCGACGACCCGGATTTCGGCCTCCCTCATCGACCCGGACGGCGGGAAACTAGTTGAGCTATTCGTTGGAGAATCGGAAAGGGAATCGAAATTGAAGCAGGCTTCGGAGCTGCCGAGGATCACGCTGTCGAAAATCGATCTGCAATGGGTGCACGTGCTCAGCGAGGGGTGGGCTAGCCCGTTGAAGGGATTCATGCGTGAATCCGAGTTTCTCCAAACACTTCATTTCAACTCGCTCCGACTCGAAAACGGGTCGCTTGTCAATATGTCTCTGCCCATCGTGCTCGCTATCGACGATGCCCAGAAAAACCGGGTCGGGTCGTCTGACAGCGTGGCGCTCGTTGATGACCGCGACGACGTCGTTGCTGTGTTGAGCAGGTGGGCACTTTTTTTATATATATATATTTAGTGAATTTGATCGTAAATTTGCATATTTTATAGAGTGATTGTGAATTCTATATTTGGTGGATTTTGTCATTTTTCTCCCCTTTGTTTTGAGGAATGTGGCAATGCTAATTATTACATGCATATATTATTATGTACTATCATAACATAAAATGGCACTATGAGGAAACGTTGTCGTTTTGGGGGTTATTGGAGAAATTTGTAACAGTCAAATCAATCTACATTTGTTGTATTTTAGTCAATATTACTATTATGGAATCAACTATGAAAAATGTGCTGTCACCTTAATTTAGAGAGGTTTTTTGGGGTGTTATGCGCGTAGAAAATTAAACAAGTAACGATTGACCATAATAATAGGTTTTATAATGTATGTATCATAATCTTCATACGTTTTTTTTAATGTGACACTATAATATGTATAAATTATCATAGGTATCTGTATGTACCACAATTAAACCACGTTGTAAATTCTACGCTGTTAACTAATCTGATCGGAATGTTCTATGGTGAAATCTAAAAGTGTTTCTAGATAAGAATTGTTGTGATCGAAAGATGCAAAACTCATCAAGAATGAAATCTAAAAGGGTTTCTAGATATATAAAAAAAAATGAAACCCTTAGATATTTAGATATGTTTGCGATTATAGATTGAATTTGTTACACGAATTATTGGGTAACTAAGCGTGTTTGGTATACTGAATGGTGTAGCATTGAGATTTACAAACACAATAAAGAAGAAAGGATAGCAAGAAGTTGGGGCACTACTGCACCTGGTCTACCCTATGTTGAGGAAGCTATCACCAATGCTGGAAGCTGGCTCATTGGTGGTGATTTAGAGGTTCTGAATCCGGTCAGGTACAACGACGGCCTTGATCGCTTCCGTCTCTCCCCTGCGCAGCTGCGCGATGAGTTTGAGAGACGTAATGCAGATGCTGTCTTTGCTTTCCAGCTGAGGAACCCCGTCCACAATGGCCATGCCCTTTTGATGACTGACACCCGCCGTAGGCTTCTTGAGATGGGATATAAGAACCCGGTCCTCTTGCTTCATCCTTTAGGAGGCTACACGAAGGCGGATGATGTGCCACTCAGTTGGCGAATGAAGCAACACGAGAAGGTCAGTTCAGTCTGTCAACTTCACACATGAACACAAATAACTAACTACATGGATTGAAGATGAGTGTGGAATTAAAAATAGTGATCAAGTTGAATTCTTTCAGGTGCTCGAAGATGGTGTTCTTGACCCCGAGACTACAGTTGTGTCTATCTTCCCGTCTCCTATGCACTATGCTGGGCCGACTGAGGTGCAATGGCATGCTAAGGCTAGGATCAATGCGGGTGCCAACTTCTACATAGTGGGGCGGGATCCAGCTGGAATGAGCCACCCTCTTGAGAAAAGAGATCTCTATGATGCTGATCATGGGAAGAAGGTGCTGAGCATGGCTCCCGGCTTGGAGCGCCTCAACATCCTGCCTTTCAAGGTAAGACATATATCAGTTTTTGATCATGTGTTAATTGTTATGACTGGATGAAATATGAATAATGTTGTAACAATGGAATGATTCTCAGGTGGCTGCGTATGACAAGACTCAGAACAAAATGGCATTCTTCGATCCATCAAGGGCACAAGATTTTCTCTTCATATCCGGCACAAAGGTATGTTTTATTTTTTCTCTTGTTCAAAATATTTGGTCAGTATTTGCAAAATGTTTTGCTCAATCTTCATGGGTGTCTCCAGATGCGAACCCTTGCCAAGAACAAAGAAAGCCCTCCAGATGGTTTCATGTGCCCCGGTGGGTGGGAGGTCCTGGTCGAGTACTACGACAGCCTGGCTCTCTCCGACAATGGAAGAGTGCCTGAGCCTATCCCGGCTTGAACTTATATCCTCGCATCTCCATCTGTATCACTATCGTATGTGTGATTTCATCAAAACTCGAATGATGGAAAATTTATGTGGTTGAATAATGGGCATGTCTGGCAAAACTCTTTGCCTCAGTGTAACATAGTACCATGATTGCCTCTTCAGATAGTAACATTGTACCATACTGTGATTTTTCCCAAGAATTTGAAGATTTGAGTTTGCTGTAGATATATATGCAATTCTTCAAGAGATCAGAACAAGAGTTGAACAAGTTGAGGTGCTGGTTTCGGTTCGGTTCACCTAAATTGAGAACCAAAAACCGAATACATTTTTAGAGTTTTTTTTTTTTTTTTAATTTGGTTCGGTTTTTGGTTAACATTTTTTTCCCCTTTCATATTTTGACTTTGAGATTGAGATTGAGGCTCAAGATGCGATATGTTATTTATACATTTAGACTTTAATTTTCATTATCCATTTGTCCATTTATACGTATAATCTTCATTATGTAAATATACCAGCAATGTAACGAATGCATCAATAATTCACTAAGTAAATACGTTATTTAGAAGAGAGGCAAAGTCAAGTGAAAGCATAAATATTAATAATTAATAATTAGATGCACTTGTTAGAAATTGAACTGTTACTATGAGAATTATAATTATTAAAAGCTTACTAAAAAATTACTAGCAATTTAAACATCAATCATTTTTTAATATGATAATTATTAACATTTTTTTAAGATTAAAAAAAGAAAATAGTTTATTTTAAAAAACCACCTTGATATTTTGGGCATCTCATTCACTTCGGCTGAAATTACCTCAGGCCAAAATAATCGAAATTTTCACACCAGATCACTGCTATATTCTCTATGGCATCTCCCATGCCAAACCTAATTTTTTTTTGTTTAATTTTAATTTATTATGATTTAATTTAATTTAGGTTTCATCCTTCCCCCATTATGATATATTAAAAAAAAAATCAAAAAAAAAATCAAAACACTAGTTATGGCGCACAAAATGTAATATGGTTGGACACATGGGATCTGATCCACGAGATTTTATTTTACAAATACATATTATAAAATAATTTTTATGTGCATTTCCCTCGACGGATTAAACAAAAAAAAAATGAAATATAATAAAACCAAGAATCTTTTATAAAAGTATTGGGCATTTAATTATGATGAGCTTTAATTAGGCCACCCCAAGCTTTACCACCAAGAAAAACTTATGAATAGTCCCACAATTTCCAAAGCTTTATTGGCGGCATAATTTTGGTTCCATCATTTGCAGAACTTTATAAAGAAGAAGATTTATTCCTTAGAAAGAATTTCCAAATATTGGCTACAATCATTTCATTCACTAATCCAGTGTCTTAATCCTTGAATATTAATTCTAACTTCTAAGATATTCAAAACCAATTAGCCATTCAAAAAAGTTTCTTCACTAGGCTGGTCCAGATGCAATTTAGGCTCCTCTAAGAAATAGTCTATCACATATCTTGTTTCCGGTCTTCCTTTACTCCTTCTTCAAATTAACATCATGCACGTGACATGCACTGATGAAATGAAATGCACGATAAGAAATAGAAAATCCCAACTCCAATTCCGATACAATGAGTAGGGTGACAATCTCTTGTCCCTGAAAAACAGAACAAGAAGCCTCCATATTCCATATTCAACCTGTAGTTGTATACTTTCTGTTTGTTCAACTCCTGGAATGTGGCTGGCTAGGAAAAAGATGCGCACACAGACATAAATATATTAATCCTTAAATATCACAGTTGTCTTGGGACCTAGACAACATTATCTTATAGCCCAATTCATCCACTTTTTACATGAACTTTACTTACTTAAACTCAAGATTCATCATAGCAGAATATCAATGTCAGAGAAAGAACTTTGCAGCAATGTTGAAGTGGTCCAATTCAGCATTTTTTTGCACTTCAAATATGTGACAAAAGTTGCAGAAAACAAATTTAAATTCTTTTGCTTTAAGCAAACATAAGCAAAAGTGGTTGTACTAATCAAGTACCAACACTCTGGCACTGCCAAATTTTGATGCTGCATTAAAGCAGTCTTTGTAAATATTCCTAGTTATTAACATGTTAAAATCTTATCATCATTGTCTGAGTTCTTGCATACTGGTTGATGCAGTTAGTTGAAGTTGCCTCATTTGCAGGGATAGAACAGTCAAAAAACAACAATAGATGGGGAATCAAAATACATCAGGGATAGTAGGTATGGTGCAATGGTGATTGTTTTCTTGTTGAAACTGCGGTTCTTGATCTTGATTTTGTCGTTTCATAGAGGAGGAGAAAGGCACGAACAAGGCATCAGATAGCGTGGTAGCTGTTAATCCACCCGATGATGTGACAGAACAGGACCAGATATTGATTCAAGAGGAAGATGCAAATGCAGATGCACAAGATGCTGAAGGTGACAAAATTCCCTCTGTTGAAATATTAGTATCTGATTATAAGGGTAAGTAAATCAAGATTCTTGCACTTTGCTGTCATTTATGATTTTCTAACTAGGCCTGCAGCATTTTTGAGATGTCTTAATCTTTAGCAGATATTGAGGATCACAAGGGATCTGTTGAGGGCTCTGATGCTGTGATAGATATCAGCACGAACGACTCGAATTTGGGGGAAGGAGCATCCAAGTTAAGTGATGAAGAGCTAGACCAACCATGCACCTTAAAAGGTTACTTTCATTTTCTCACAATAAAATAAAATAAAACTAATCTTGATGCAAAAGTTCTAAACCCTCAACAGATACATCTCATGAAGCTGTGGATTCAACTTCAGATATTCAAGAAGATCAGATTATGTTGGTGAAGGAGACTTTAGAGGTTGATGATCATGATATGGTTTCTGTTGAAGGTGTGTTATTAGAAGCGTGTGCACATAAGGAAGAGCTTGAAAGAGACGACGATCCTCCTCTAGAAGAGCAGAGCAATTCCTCTAATAGTGTCAATGGTGCTGCAACAATTAGTTTGCCAGACTCATCTACAGCAGCAAATGAGAGTGAAAATGAGTGTCTGGCTCTTGATAATGAAGAGAAACCAATGGTGCATGAATTAGGCAATGCTGATGCTAATAACACAAGCTGTGTGGACCAACATCAGCCGTCTGATCAAGAAATCAACAAGTTCTTGATCAAAAGCACTAGTGATCCAACAGATATGATCAAGTCCGATCTTCTTGATGATGCAGAGAAACACGAAGACAACGAGCCAACTGATCAAAATATGCTTGAAAAGGCTCTTCATCGGGAGAGTGAGCCATCTGCTACAGAAAATGAGAGTGAAACTACTGAGAAATGTGTAGTAGAGCTGCAATCTTCAACAGAAATCAACACACTACGCCTTTCCAGCAAAACAGAAGAGGCTGAAACTCAATACTGTGATGACAGTGAATCTAAGGCGGGTGCTGGTGTAAAAATGCTCGATACAGAATCAAATCCAAGCTTTACAGAAGCTGCAGTTGAGCTTAGAAAGTCACCAAGCTTCGATTTTGGGCTAGCTTTCGACACCAGGTCTGAGGAATCTGATCAAACTCCACTGCTATATCAGGAAAAGACAGCAAGGAGAAGCCTCTCCAGCTGCTCAAATATAAGGTTTCAAAACAGAAGCGTTCAGACAGAGTTCCTAAAGAAGCCATTGCAGTTTGAATCTGTCCAAGTAGAAGAGAAGACAATTCGAATGGAAAGAAGCAACTCTGAAAATGCCAATGCTATCACAAAAGAAACTCACAAAAATGGCTCAACGGCCTCACCATCAAGAGATGATGAAGCTACAATCTCACCAAAAGTAAACAGCAAGCGAAAACCGAGGTCTTCCCTTTTCACTACCTGCATTTGCTGCACCGCAGCCATCAGCTGAGAGGCAGCTTCTTGCATAAAAAAATACTACTTACTGAGCTTTCTTTGCATGATCATTTTCGGGTTCGTCTCTTCTTCCAGATTTTTAAGGTTTTTGAGAGGAAAACATTCATCTCTGTCTGATTTTACTTCCTTTTTTTTTTTTTTCTTTCTTTTGAGTTCGTTTTCTTGTTTGGAAAGATTCTTAACTGCTTGGAGAAACAAACAGATGATTGCAGTTTGAATAGTGGCAATGATTGTAACATGTCTTTCTTTTTACATATACAATGATTTTGCAACATTCTCTGAAGATACAAATTTTTTTTCTTCATTTGAACTAAAAATTTGAAAGAATATAATCAACAAAACAATCTATTTGGACAGCAAGATTATCTTGAATTTCTTCTTCAAGATAACTATGAGATCCTAATCTTGATCAACAACAATGAAATAATTTGAACAGAATACTAAAACTTAGATAAAAATAAAATGGAGGTGTGTGATAATTCTATCCAATAGTCATCATCATCTTCACAAATTCATCGTAATCAACTTGTCCATCACCATCCAAATCAGCCTCCCTAATCATCTGTTCCACCTCTTCATCTGTCAATTTCTCACCTAGATTGATCATCACGTGCCGAAGCTGCCATGAATTATAAAATTCAATAATATGTCAAAAAATTTCCCAGAAATTCTGTCTGTTTGAAATTTAATACGTAAAGCTAATTGACAAATGAATCTGGCTAACAACTGTAGGAAATATGTAAATCACAGTGAACTAATAGATCTAATTGCATGTTCAAATATTTAAATGACACTTATGAAATGTTACAAGTAGTGCAATTTAGAAGTGCATATATAAATAATTAACATATATATGGTCTTGGTATTTTGTATTATTATTTTTTTCATTTTTTTATATTTGATTTGGTCAAACCAGTACATAAGGGTACATATAGAAGTACAATAATAGTAAGGATGAGATTTCTTAGTTGTCAAATTAAAGATTATTTTTTTTCAAACAGGGTAAAAATGTAGAAGGAATTCTTGAGATTATTTCTTGCCCTGTTTCAATCTCGTATTTGATTTCACGAGTTTTACCTCACTAGCTGAGATGTAACCATTTTGATCTTTGTCAAACACTTTGAAAGCTTCTTTAAGCTCTTCCTCTGCATCAGTTTCCTGATAAAAATCACACACACTCCATAAAAACACAAGAAAAAAAAAAAGAAGCAAATTCTTGATCATGCAAGAGTGAGTTTTTGAGGCCAAACCTTCATTTTCTTGGCCATAAGGTTCAAGAACTCAGCGAATTCTATGGTTCCGTTTCCGTCGATATCGACTTCATTGATCATGTCGTGGAGCTCTTCCTCAGTTGGATTTTGATCCAAAGACCTGATCACTGTGGCCAATTCTTCTATGGTGATGCAACCTGCAGTTTGTTCAAACGTCAAGAGAGAGAGAGAGAGAGAGAGAATGAATGCATAAAACAAGAAAATGAACAGACCATCTCCATCTTTGTCGAACAGACTGAAGGCTTCCTGGAATTCAACAATTTGCTCTTGGTTCAGTATATCAGCCATGAGGTTTCTTTAGGAGAGAGAGAGAGAGAGAGTTAAGTATAGCTGAAGCCTTGCTGGGCTATATGTAGAATTTGAAAAGGGACAGCAAAGCGTAGTAAATGCATTGAATTTTCGTTAGAGTTTACTGATTAAAAAGTATTTTAAAAAGAAATTGAGGAGTCAAGAGTGAGAGCTTTGCGTCTTGAGTAGGTGAATATTGTATTAATATATTAATCATCGCCAAATCTACGAAAATTTTGAAGGCCTTTGAATTGAATTTGCAAAATTGAGACATTTTTTTTTTTATCAGAAATTGTACTGTTACAGATTATTTTTATTTTATCTTTTACAATTTAAGTCACCAAACAGAACATTGGTGATTGATCAAATGCCGACCATGCCCCTTCTCCTAAACTACAATGATTCTAGGTCATCTAATTATCAGAATTATGATCGATGATTTGAATTGAAAATAAAAATAAATATTTTTTGTTATCATTGAAAATTTTGTAACGTTATGTTAAATATACAGATCCAATTAAAGATAGTGACTTAAATAAAATTAGCTCAAAAAATGATAGACGATGAAGAATTTGAAGGAGAATGAAGGATAAAGTCCCCTCGTAGAGCTGTAGTCTAAAGATAAATTCAGTAGCAACTGTGGCCTAGTATTTGTGATCCCACTAGTACTGATTTCTTATAGGTAAAATGAGCGAACTTGTGGTTCATAACTTTGAATTTTACTGATGTCTTTTAGGTCTACTACGTCGTCATCTGCACTCCGCATATCATTTGTATGTAAATTATTTCCTATATATAGAAACCATCGGCCATAAAGAAAAATAACAACATATATATAGCCATAAGAATAGGTCAAAATACTTTACCCATAGAAGCATATAAGGTGCAAATAATATGGGGGACCGTGTCAAATAAAAAAAAATCACTTTTCCGAAGAAGGCAATATAGATATTTTGTTGCTAGCTTAGTTAAGACAAATTCACCTTGGGTCTGCTTAGCATTGATTACTTTTTTAACGAGAAGTGTTACACACACACGCGCGCGCACGTAGATTTTGGTTCAGATGACAAATATTTATTGGTGTGAGAAATAAGAAAATGTTTTTCGTATTGTAATTTATTGTTTAATAGGTATAATTTTATTGCATATTTATTTTGTCACACGTGTGCAATGAAATTATAGCAATTAAGCAATAAAGTATTTAAGTAATAAAATTATGGCAATTAAGTAATAAAATACAATACGATAAGCATTTTTCTCATTTCTCACACCAAGATCTTTTCTCACCTAAACCCAATATATATATATATATGGTATAATGTAAACTAATTCTAGCGTGAGAATTAAGAACTCATCTTACACCATATATTTAATAAAAATTTGAGGTTTAGATCTATACCTATATAAAAAGTGTGAATGTTTCTTACAAAATATGATTTGCCTATTATGTCCACAATTTGCACTTAATTTCAGGATAAAAAAGTAATATAATATATTATAATTTTTTTGTAAATATAATATATTATATTTATTTAAATAGTTTTGTTATAATTGAACTCTACTATATAAAATTATCCCTAATATAAAATATTAAAAATAATTAGTTGTAAATATAATATATTATATTTATTTAATTTCTTACAAAATATGATTTGTCTATTATATCCATAATATGCACTTAATTTACGGGTAAAATAGTAATATACTATAATATATAATTAATTATTCAATATAATATATTATATTTATTTCAACAACATATTGTACTCTTTCAATTCTTTATATATCCACATCATATTAATTTTCCACCAATTATTTCTCTATCATATCAACCACAACAAACAAGAAAGAAAATAAAAAGTATAATCCCACAATAATATAATATATTAGATAATTAATTCAATAGAATTGTAGTATTATAATTTTTCACTCACACATAATTAATTCTCCATCAATTACATCGTCTACATAAATTACATCCAAATGAAGAGATTGAAAAATAAAAGCTTGAATTTATAGAAAGATTATAAACTAAGTCGATAATACTTGAGAAGTTATCTATCAAAAAAATCAAGAATTTCTTTTCCATCAATCATTCTATATTTAATTATTCACCCGTAGTATATTATATTTATTTCAATAGTATTGTACTATTACAATTCTTCATCCACATCAATTAATTCCCCCACCAATTATTTCTGCATCATATTAGTCATATCAAACAAGAAAAAAAAACATAATATATATAATTAATTCTCCACATATAATATATTATATTTTATAATTTAAATATTATTTCAATAGAATTGTACTATTGTATAGTTTATACATATTACATCCCAATGAAGAGATTGAAAAATAAAAACTTAAATTTATGGAAAGATTATAAACTAACCTCATTATTCTTAAGAAGTTATCAGTCAATATTCAAGAATTACATCTTCATTAATCATTAATGTGTGGAAAAAAGATAAGAGAATCAATTATAATGACATTCAATCAGTGATTTGATTCATTTAATATAAGCTATTTAAGTAGTTTTTAATAGAAAACGTGTAATTTTAGATGTTGCAACTATAGTGTGTGTGTGTGTGTGTGTGTGTGTGTGTGTGTGTTCTGAATCATGTTATATGGTATGAAAGAAAATTGAAAAAAAAAGTTCCATAATATATACAACCAAAATGCTAAATTTTAATTTATTCCTTGAAATTTATGTTTTAATTCTCATTCATATGATTAAAAGTAGTTTCAATTAAATTTATTGAAACTAAATTTCAACTTCTTTATTTATTGTCGGTCCCGGATAATGTTGATTGCACTAACAAGACATGTAGATGATATATGTTGAACTATTAGAAAATATATCTATTAATGTGAAGAACACCTAAAAAAAGTCAATGATGAAGATAAATATAAGAATTGATTAATGTAGAAAAAATTGGGATCTCTATTTTGAAAGTTGCTAGACAAAGTTTTAAAAATATGGTTAATTGTAAAAAAAATCACCAACTTTAAACGAATTTAAAATTTATACATTGCTTTTAAAATATTACAATAATAAATGATTGATTGGAAAAATAAATTTTAAATTTTAGTTCAAATGTTATGTTTTTCTAGCTTATTAATTTATATTTGAGAAATTTAGAATATTGGTTGGTTTGATAATTATATATAATATATTTTATATTAGATTATTCAGTTAATTAAGAATAGTTAATTAAATATTTGGGGGAGGAATGAATACTGCACAATTTTTTGGAATATGGATTATGTTGACTATCCATAATCATGTGACTGAGAATGAACATAGTCCAATTACTGATAAAAGAGTCGAAATAGAAGAATTGAATATTTTCCACTTAGATTGAACTACTAATTATTTAACATAAATTCCCAAACTATTTAGCTAAACATAATATAGAACAATAATATAATACGTAGTTATATGTACAAGTGTTATACATTATGATTTTTTTATAGAATGATATATATTATGTGTTGTGATTGAATGAGATGATTAAACTCCTCGGGTGGAAGGAATAATATATATTGTACTACTAATTAAATTAGTTAGTCATTGAATCAACAATTACAACTGTCAATCAAATTATATTTTTCTTAAAAAAATTGTAAACAATGTATAACATTTTGAAAAATATATTGAACATGAAACCTTGAACACAATATATCACAAAAAAATATTAACCAAACTTTTATCATTTCTTTATCATTGAGTAACACATGTTACTATAATAAAGTTTTTCATATATATATATATATATATATATATATATATATATCTTTAAACACATGATATTTATACATTCAAAATCATTTTAATTGAGTTAAGTTATTTTTAGTTTTATTTGTTCAATGTAGTCATTTATATTTCAATAAAAAATATAGTATTAAATGTATGTTTGAATAAAATACACACAAAAAAAAGTTAATATTTTGCGACATGTGTAATAATTAAATAGTTCAATTGATTCAGTGTATCGTGATATCATACATAAATTAATTGATAACATAGAGGGGTTAAAAATATAATTTACTTTTGAGGTAAACTATATTAATTGATGTGCGATAAGGTGTTTTATCATTATAGTAAAAAAATCATATAATTAATAGTATTTTGAACTCATTAACTATTTAAATTATTTTAGTAAGTTTAATTAACTTTATACTGAAACTTTCTAAAATGGATGATGCAAGATTTTGTGAATTTATATTAATTAAAAATTTGTATTTTTATTAGAAAGTATTTTCAAAATAAAAATTGTTGAATAGAAGATTTGAATTATATTAATACATATATACGTCAACAATCAAAGGTTGAGAATTGTTGCAAAAAAAGGATGTTGAGAAAGGATACATTCATCCCTCTCCCTATATGTGTGTGTATTAAAACAACAAAAATATAAACAAATTAAAAGACTATAAATATCGAGTTCGTGTTAGAATAGTTACAGTTTAATTATACTTTATGTCTCTTATGTTTATATCATTTTTCTGATTATTAATTAATTTAGAATTTTTAGATATTATTATATTTATAAAATGATATACATATATATATATATATATTGAAATGTATTTTTTTAATTGACTACTCAAATTTAGTACAGTAAAATTATTCAAACTTTAATAATTAATTTAAGCAAATTAGTTGAATTGCGTGCAACGCACGCATTCTCTGCTAGTTTACATAAAAGGAGTGGTGGTATTTATGTGTTGATAATTTGATATGAAAAATTTCTGAACAATCGTCAATCACACGGAATTGTTGGTTTTCACCTTTAATTTCATGCATAAATTTCTATATTAATTACAATATTGGATAAGAATTAATCAGTAAATTCTCATTTATTATTATTACAGCTGTATGGTTTGATGGATAGGGGACAATTCGAGTTCCAAATTGAAAATGCAAAGACTAGAGAGTAGAGAGGGGATGTATCATGGAGAGAGAGAGAGAGAGAAGTAAAAACGTCATGCTCACTTCCTTGCACGAGGTTGCCATATTTCATAGTTATTAATGTTACGTAAAAATACTAGTATTTTTTTTTTGCACGTGACAGCCTCTTCTAAATTATATCTTTTAATACTTAATTAATCAAGTTTTATTTCAAGATTCTTAGATTAGTGATAAGATATCTAACGTGCGTGTCAACAAGTATCGGGGTGATTTCGAATTCAAGTAAATTTTTGATTAAATGGTGTTCGAGTTTTTTTTTTAGTTTTTTTTTTTTTTAATAGTGAACACTTTACGTTATTAAATTGATAACCATTTTGATTAAACATAAAGAAGTTCCAGCACTCCGAGACCAACTACAATTTGTACAAACCAACATTAATATAAGGAGATTTGGTCTCTTAGGGGCACATTCATAAACTACGCATCTTCACACCGATATGAATCAGAATTTCTATATTAGCCTAAATCCAAAATAAGTGGCAGATCTAGGGGTATCGCGCTGCCACCCCCCTAACCAGAAAATAATCAAAAAATAGACAGGTAGGTAATGGTATTCGGCGGTAATAGGCCCCCTAGCAGCTACAGTGGGAAAAAAAGGGGGGAATCCAGATCCAACGTGTCGTCTTATATCCAAAAACGGCATGGCGTGATTGAGGGTGACGGGGTTGCAGGAAGAAATATGAAGAAGAAATGAGATCTGGTTCTATTTTTAATTATTTGTCTAATTTGGATTTCTTCATCGATTGTAATGGAAAGGGAAAGTGAGAAGGAGATGGAATTTTCTACTCTCTCCGTCTCAATAAGATAGAATGATTGAAATTTTCACAAGAATTAAGAAGAAAAGCGGGAAGACAATCAGAAAAACTTAGCTTCCTAATATGTACACATTTATTTTTTTGACAATAAATTAATGATTAATGTAAACATATTAAATAGAGGTATATATTAGTAAATTAACTAAATATATATCGAAACCCGTCTATATATCCGGACATCCTAAAAGGCAAATAGGTCTATCTTATCAGAATGGAGGGAATGTTTTTTTCATAGTAAAGTATCTTTTCAAAATAGTCCCCTCAAGTTCTCATTATTAATATTTATAGCCCCTTAATTTTATTGTAAGAGCTTCGTAATAATCTTGATTAAGACTATTAAATAAGTTTTGAAGGTCATAATTTTATTGTAAGGGCTTATTCCCTCACAATCATAAATCAGTTTTGAAGGTCATAATTCATAAACTTTTAAATTCATTTATTTTTAAGATAAATATTAGATTATAAGATATATTTTGTTAATTTATTGATTAAGTAACACACTACAAATTAAGCATAAGCTCCTAGTTATTTCAAGTCAATTAAGGATAATAAATGAATTATTTTTACATGCACATGAATGATTTTTTTTTTCATTTTTAGGTTATTTTTCACAATGAAAATTAGATGTGACATTAAAGAAATTGTAGATTTTATTTGACATTTGTACGCCAACTGACTTTAGCCGCACGACTCCCATGCGACAGTGCACCAATTGACTCTTAACCACACCATAGTGCACTAACCATCCTCAAAAAGAAAAAAAGAATATATATAGGGGTTGGTTATAATGGGTACTAGGTATTCACGTGAGAACCTAAGAACCAAGCTTATTTAATATGATTTTGTAGCTTATCTTATTATATTTTAGTGCTAATTACACTAGCACTAAAATACAATAAAATAAGCTATAAAATTGTACTAAATAAGCATGGTACGTAGTTCTCACGCGAATATCTAGTACTCATTTGAACCTATTCCTATATATATATATATATATATATATATATATATATATGAGTCCGCGACTATCCAAAATCACACCCAAATTTCAACCCTCCAACAAGGCAAGTAGACTTGGATTAAGAGCGCCATTAATAGAATTAAATAATTAGTATTAACAGCTTATAGCGCTCTTTAATTTCCTCAGAATTTGGACCCTCTATAAAAATTAATTAATGATGTTGTAATTAATTGCAAAGTTAAAACGGCATAAATGTGCTTGGCTGTCAACGCGTTTTTGCTCGCCATTTGGCTCTCTAGACGAGGTACAATTTATCTCTAGGTATATTATCTATGGCACTAATAAAAGTTGCATTCCTTCATATAAATAAGTAATAAATGCTGCTAATTAAGCATCAATTTTATATATACATGTACTAGTAAATGTCGCTTTCAAGCCTACACATTATTTGACGCTAAGAATTACCCCCTTAAAATATTTATCAATTTGTAAAATAACAAATCAAGTATTTTAAAAATAAAATAAAAATGACACACTAAAGTCTAGCCCTAAAACAGAAGTTTAGTAACAAATAAAAAATTTCGCTAAAAACGATAATCCGTACTCTCAAGAGTTTAATAAGTACTGCCAAAAAGTGTTCTACGATATGTGTGAGACAAATATAAGAACATAAAATATAAAGCAGTAAAATACGAACGAGATTGGTAACCCAGTTCGGTTAATCGACCTACTCTTGGGGGACTTCGCCCAAACTTGAAGATTCGTTTGTTACTCCTTCATGAAGTGTATTTGGGTTCTTACACATACAAGACTCCCTCCTTATATCACCCGTTCTTGTCCACGAACTCTTTTGCTAAACGAAAGCTGTAAGATCCCCTTACAACCGTGACACTAGACTCCCTCTAGCTACCCACGACTTCAACTTACAATCTCTCCCGAGATTGCGTACAAAACGGATTAATAAAACCCCTCACGTGTTTCACTCAAATGCTAGAACATAATGTGGGACACTTACTAGCTAATACAAAGACCACAAACGAAATGACTCTCAAATAATCTTCTAAGAGAATCTAAACATGTGTAAGTGGTACCGATTGCAAAAAAAAATCGGCCTTCTTATAATCTTCACTTCACAATTGTCGCCGATCTTCATCGCCGTCAATATGGTAAGTGGATAATGGTTTGTGATCTTCCCAAACGTGTGTAGATACTTTTCTTAGACAAGAGAGTTATTTGCAGCTCGGTATCTACTCCACAAGGAAGTCAATCGAACATATCTTGACTTTCGAAAACGGATCTGCACAAGATCTTGTATTTATGGAAACTGCCATATAAAAGTGTCCCTGGGTATGTCTGGGATATCAGAGGGAACAGTTCGCCAAATGTTCTTCTTTTCTTGCACAGCGGAATAAATGGCTTTGGGGACATACCCAAGCACACATTGCCGAACATATCTCGCCAACAAAACAACATGAACACTTAGTGCATAACGATGGCACTAACAATCTCCCCATTTAGCGTTTATGGTCGACAATTATCATCACAATCTGCACAACACTTGAATAAACTTCGCAGATCAAAATATATCAAAACAAGCGATATATTTAAAAACTGTCTGGGACAGTTCCAAGCACACTCCCCCTGAGTCTGATCTGGGAGTGCCTTCAAACATCACGATCATTATTTTCGCAATTAAGACTGCATTGTCTGGTTAATCAAATATTAAGTACAGACCAACAAAAATAAAAATGGGGTAAACAAACATCCCCAATAAAATTGTTCAACAAGTTTTTGCACAAAAAAAGAAGAACACACAAGCTCTTATCATCAGCAGTAGCAGCGGACAGCAGACTTTCTCTCCCCCTTAATTGTTGCCAAAAACGGCAATGGCTTTCAATGCGGAGAGGCATCATCATCATCTGCAAGAGCTGCAGCGGTGGTGGAAGGCTGATCAGCATTACTTCTAGCAGCAACATCATCGAACGGCGAAGCAAGACCAAGAGCCCGAGCTCATAGATCTATCAGGAGAGACTCCAACTCCTGCTTTCGAGTCTTAAAAGTCCGGATGGACTTCCCAGAAGCTGCACTTCGTGCTCTAACAATTTTATGTGCCTATCAAAGAAAACAGAGGTGACAGACAAAGTGGAAGCCGATCTGTTAGTGACAGAAGGCGGCACAGTTCCTGAGCTAGCAGCATCATCTCTGGCAGAGATGTCTTGGGCATGCTGGGAAGAAAATAACTTCTGGCTGATTATGAGCAGCAGCGCCTCTGGCTCATATACATCATCTGCAGTGACTACATTATGCTGAGCCATTATCAAGCTGAAAATCATGCCAGGAAACCCAATGGGCTGCTGACTTTGTGCAGATTTGGCATGGGCCACAACGTGCTCAAAGATGAGTTGTCCTAGGTTGAACTCTACCCGAGTTCCAAACTTATACAGCAACAGTCCCAGAGGCTTCCCCACAGTAGAGTTGTGAGTGTTGGAAATCCAATTGCGAACAACAATCTTGTGAAGTATGGAATACTTCACACTCAAATCTGAAGCCAACAAAGAACGGCCCGATGGCCACACACATCTGCTGCCTGCCAGTTAGCTCAGCAGCAACCTCATTAAGATTAAACACCGAAGCAGGATCAACCACATGCTCACGACCCAAGTAAGCATTGATCACAGTAGGAGAAAAAGAAATCTAAAAGCCACGCACAAACACAGAAAATGCATGCTCAGACGATGCATCACGAATGGACTTAGACAAGTTTGCATAGAATTTATGCACAATAGCAGCAACAAAAACAGGGGCAGTATATGCAGATTTCTCCAATCTCAAATCATGCAAAATATCAATAACCCTTTTACCTTCCACATCCGTCTTAACCAATTTACGCTCAGAAACTAAAGAGCGACCAACAACCAGCTTAAATTGTCTATGGTGAAAAGCAATTAAAACTTACTCAAATCAAAGGCTTCAAAATCCGAAGCAGATCTATCAAGGACATCCGCAGTCACATCCTCTGCATCATCATCAGAGGGAGAAAGATCCCTAGCTTTCTTCATCAACGGTTGGCGAGGACCCGACACCAATCCCAGCCTCTACTCAGACAAGCTCCGTGTAACACGGTGAGCAGCAACAACAGCAGGCTTCCTAGTAGGAGCCTTTTTAACAGAAGCCTTCGAGGATTTGGGGGTTTTTGGAGACAACCCCTTCTTAGCAGATGCCTTTTTGGACTTGGAGGATTTTGAGGATGACCCCTTCTTCTCAGCAATCTTGGCCAACACCCTTGACTTTAAGTTGGCAATAGGAATATCATCTTCATCATCAGACACCGGAGGATTGACTGGCTTATCTCGCAATTCCAACTTGCGTTTGGTCCCGCGAGTTTTTACAGAAGGTGTTTCTTGATTAAGTCTAGGTGGAACATAACTAGACTCAAGTATGGAGGAATCGTCATCCAGAAAGGAAATATCAGCGTCTTCTTATCTTTGCACCTTATCAATGGTTTCAGCAGTAGTAGGGGGTGAAGCCTGACCCAATGGAATCTGAATTGTGACAATTGGGGAGTTACTAGATATCGGAGTGCCGGACAGAGTCGATAGCACTTGAACAACCTTCATAGCATCAATCGATGCAACACACTCCTCAATTGAGGAAGAAATATCACCCACCACGGTGGCAATAGAAGCTTCCACCAATTCAATATTCTCCAGAGGTTGCGAGGGGGGATCAAAAGAAACCCTAGAAGAGGTAAAAGACACAGGATCTGTCTCAGGCACAGATCGATCAATTGCTTCAACAGAAGGTGCCACAGTAAGAGGCACAGAAGCAGTGACACTGGGAATCACCTCAATCGGCTGTTCTGAAGCAGGGGCAGTGGGGCCAAAAAGAGCAAACACCAGGGGTTTCGAGAGTTCTCCCAATTTACGCCATAAATCTTACGTGGGGATTTTCAGCTTCTTGAAAAGAGATGGTTTGGAAGATCCAGAATTGTCCACCATTGATTTCTGAAGAGAAAGACTCTTGAGGGCAAAAGATTCAAGAGAGAGAAGCTCGAGGTAAAAGAGAATTTTGAAAAAATTTCGTTGCCTTGAATAATTTTGAAAATTAGATTCTGCCCTTAATTAGAGAATTTAAGAAGGAAATTCCCATAACTGTTACATCCCATAAACAACACCTCTCTGCTCGTTCTTGGGAAGTGGAACCGAACATGGTGCGGGAAACAAGGATCCACTAGCCGTTAATAAATAACCGCTTGAACTGACCCAACATCTATCTGAGATATCCTTTGGCACACAATGCATCAACCACACCAACTTGGTCAAATTACACTCTCTGTACACACATCACTGACCAAGACCATACAGAGAGGCTTCTCTCAGAGGAGAAGTTCAGAGAACACAAAGACCCAGAGAGGATCTAAGTGTTTCAAATCTTGCACTATCAAGTGCCTTCGTAAAGATATCTGCAAGTTGGGCATCAGTTCCAACATATTCAATTACAAGCGATACATATTCGACAAGTTCACGAATGAAATGGTGACGAATATCTATGTGTTTTGTTCGTGAGTGCTGGACAGGATTCTTTGAAATATTTATTGCACTCATATTGTCACAGAAGATGGTAAGGACAGATTGTGGTACACCATAGTCAAGCAACATTCGCTTTATTCAAAGAAGTTGAGTACAACAACTTCCAGCCACAATATATTCCGCTTCTGCAGTAGATAGAGAGATCGAATTCTGTTTCTTACTAAACCATGAAACCATGTTGTTTCCAAGAAAGAAACATCCTCCTAATGTACTCTTCCGATCTTCAGTACATCCAGCCCAATCTGCATCACAAAACCCCACCAAACTAGGGTTTATATCATAGGAAAACCACAGTCTTAACTCAGCAGTACCTTTTATGTACTTGATTATGTTCTTGACAGATTTCAGATGACTTTCTTTGGGATCAGATTGGTACCGAGCACAAACTCTTACACTGTAGCCAGTGTCTGACCTACTTGCAGTAAGGTAGAGCAGACTGCCAATCATACTTCGGTACAAGGTTTGCTCAATAGACACACCCGCTTCATCTTTTGACAACTTTAAGGTTGTTCTCATTGGTGTTCTTTTCGGGCTGCAACTATCCATACCAAACTTGCTGATCAAGTTTTTTGCATAATTTGTTTGAGAAACAAAGATCTCGTCATCTGTTTGTTTCACTTGAAGACCCAGAAAGTAGGTTAGTTTACCTACAAGACTCATTTCAAATTCAGATGTCATGTCCTTGACAAACTCGTTCACCATTCTATTTGAAACAGATTCAAAGACAATATCATCGACATAGATCTGAACGATGATCACATCAGATTTTTCTCTCTTGATGAAGAGAGTTCTATCAGCTCCACCACGAACATATCCTTTCTCCAGAAGGAACTTGGTCAGCCATTCATACCAAGCTCGTGGAGCTTGTTTCAGACCGTAAAGAGCCTTTTTCAGTTTGTACACAAACTTAGGATGGTGGAGGTCTTCAAAACCTTTAGGTTGGCTAACAAACATGTCTCCAGATAAGTACCCATTCAAGAAGGCACTCTTCACGTCCATTTGGAATAATTTAAACTTCATCCAAGCAGCCATGGCGAAAAGCAATCGAACTGATTCAAGACGAGTAACTGGAGCAAAAGTCTCATCGAATCCACTCTTTCAACTTTGGAATAACCTTCGGTAAAAAATCTTACCTTATGTCTAGTTATGTTCACTTCCTCATCGATTTTATTCTTGAAGATCCACTTTGTGCCGATAACATTAACATCTTTAGGTCATGGAACAAGATCCCGCACTTCATTTCTTTCAAATTGCAAGAGCTCTTCTTGCATTGCTTGAATCCATCGGTCATCTTGCAATGCCTCCTTAACACTCTTGGGCTCCATAGTTGAGGTGTAACAAACATTGGCTATCAATTCACGATAGTTCTTTCGAACTCCTCTTGTTCGAACTCCTTCACTCATATCACCGATGATGTCTGATGCAGAATGATTCTTCTAAACACCTTTTGAAGGTTTGCAAATGTCCAATTTCTCATGTCTTCCTTCTGTCAGGTCACTGTGTTCCGAACTGTCTCGCACAGATGCTGGAACATGGATAGTAGCATTAATGCTTTCATCATCAATCTGGGCAGCAGATTCTTCCAGATCATTAACAATAATATTAATGGACTACATCACAATCTTGGTTCTTTTATTGAATACACGGTAGGAACGACAATTCCTTGAATACCGGAGAAAAAAATATTCATCTCCTTTGGCATCAAACTTGCCAAACTTAAGGTACTTTCAATTTTGGAACACCAATAACAGCTTCAGTCTTCATGAGTCTTTGAAGGTTTCGAAAACTGATATAGCTAAGCTTTTAATGCCATAAATTTGCTTCACAAAGCCGAGATTTGAAGCAAGTCCCCTTCATGTTAAGGAGATAACAGTTGACCCTTGATCTGTCACTGTCCATCAGAAGGACGCTTTCTTTGTTCTTGACAAGACATTTGTCTCTAGTGAAATGCACCAAGAGACCTTGGTCACACAACTGACTAATGCTAATTAGATTAGCTTTTAGCCCTTCTACAAGCAGCACGTCCTCTAGGTTGGGCATTCCATGCACATTGATACATCCACGGCCAAGCACTCTACTTTTAACACTATCTCCAAAGGTAACTGTTTGATATGAGTAATCTTTTTTAATGTTGCTCAGCATGCTAGCATCTCCGGTCATATGCCGAGAGCATCCACTGTCAAAGTACCAGCTACTTTTTGTATGTATGTTGAGGGCAGTATGAACCACATAATTTCTGTGGTTGTTCCTGGATCTGTTCCTGTCATTTCTTCTGGAAAACTTGTCAGATTGAGAAAAACCCCTTCTTTTCATCCTTCTGTGATCATTAATATAGTTTCTGCAATGTGGTCGAATGTGACCAGGTTTCTCACAGTAATGACACACAACACGTATCTTTTGAGGAGACTTTCTTTGCTGCTGCTTGTACTTTAGCTCAGCTCTTGATTCTGGAACTGTTGAATCTTTTGTTCCAGATGACTGTCCTTGACAGAAGCTGTCATAAGTATGACCACCATTGTATCCGAGCCCAGAATGATCCTAAGGACTCTTTTCCTTGGAAAGAATTTCATCCAGCTGAGATGATCCAGAGTTCATCATCTTCACAAGCTTTTTTAGATGTTGAAGTTCACCGGTCTAAGAATGAGTGTCGTTTCTGGACTGCAGTAAATCATTTTGCAATTCCTTGAGATGAGTGGAAAGGTCATCTCTTTCTTTCAAGAGATTAGCATTCTCCTTCATCAGCCCTTCATTGGCTTGAACCACCATGATCCAACTCGTGTGAAGTTTTTTATATGCTTCCATGCCAGATTTTTCAGTGAATTCTTCATCATCACTGTATTCAGACACCTTGTCATCCTGACTGTCAAGAACAGATGCAGACACAGTTTCTTTGACATACTGTGTTATGAAGGCAATATGATTGCTAACACATTCTTCATCACTTCCACTATTATCTGGATCATCATTCTCACTGAGAGTAGAGCAGTATGATTTGTTCTTCTTTTTAAGAGTGCTGGCACACTCGGATTGGTAGTGACCAATACCACCGCACTCTCTACACTTAACTTCTTTATGTTTGTCTTCATTTGAATCATCATCTTTTGATCTCCGAGATTTAAACAACATATTCTTGCCAGGATTATTTTGTGTAGACTTCTCATATCGTTTGACAAATCTTGAGAAATTCTTAGACAACATAGCAATTGTCTCGACAAGATCATGTTTGTCAGGGACATTGCTTGGCACATAAGTACTGAAACCTGCCTGAAAAACTATGCTTTTCTTCTACACTGTCTCTTCATCTGTCAGCCCCATTTCAAAAGTTCGCAAGGACCCCATCAGCTCCTGTAACTTCATCTTACTCACGTCTTTGGCCTCTTCAATGGCTGTGACTTTGTACGCGAATTTTCTAGGTAGAGATCGCAAAACTTTCCGCACAAGTTTCTCTTCAGAGATAGCATCTCCAAGAGCAAAGCTTTCGTTAGCAATGTCACAAATCTTGGCATTGAAATCAGTAAGTTTTCCACCCTCATCCATCCAAAGGTTCTCAAATCTGATGGTAAGCAGTTGCATTCGAGAAGCACGAACACTGCTTGTTCCTTCAAATGTGGTCTGCAAGATATCCCATGCATCCTTGGCTTTGTCACAAGAGAATATGAGCTTGAAGAAATTCATGTCTACAGTAGAGAAGATAGCTTTTATGGCTTTAGCATTCAGCCCCATGACCTAATAGTCGGTATTCTCCCATTCTTCTTCCGGCTTCAGCACAACTTTGTCTTTTTCATCCTTCTTGGTGGGAGGCTTTTAACCTTCAGTCACCATCTTCCAGTGTTAGTTTTGTATACTGGAAGACTTGTCTTTGTATACTTTTCTGATGATATGATGATATGAAATGAAAGTTATTGCAGTCACTGTTTGCATTTAGATTATGTTCTATAATTGTTCTATGCAAAGTTCTATATACTTACATTGTAGATGATATGGTGTGGGGAGTCACACGATAAGATCATATCATTAGAACCTTGTAATGTATTAAATAGCTCACGGCTTAGATGGTCCTGAACACACCATCGGTACACTGTAGAATAATCTGATAAGTTAGTTTATCATGACTAACTGATTATTCTAGTACACTCATTAGTGTATTGAGGAGGATCATGATAGGATACTATTCTCTGTCTCTGACCCAGTTACTGAGAGAATAAAGATCCACAGAGTTCAGGTTCTGAACTCATGTGATATTGGCGAGCATATGTGTGCGTTGTCTATTACTTTGATTTATCAATGAGTAAGATCTTTTTGTAGATTGAATTTGATATCTTGGGTAATAACAATGTATACATGATGTCTCGAGCAGTGTGCATGAGCACTGTGTCCTGGTGCACCAAGTTGATGATGTTCTCTTGAGGAAACACAAGTTCATGTTTAAACCCTGCAGGTGGAATTTATTCCGTACATGAATAAAGCTTGTGTTGTACTACTCAAGGTTTTAGATGTTAATTAATTATAGCTGTTAGAGGCTCACATAATTAATTAATGAACATCATATCTTAAACAAGGGGAATGGCTGGACTAAAGGAGAAAGCATATTCGTAAATATGTATTAAATTGGTAGGTCAGTTTTACTTCTTTAGTGGAATAAAAGTAAAACTTAATTTATTTAATTATATCCTAAGTTTATTGGATATTGGATATTAAATAAATTAGTGGGCCAATTTAATATTCTTCTAGATCCCTGTTGTAGCCCAATTGACTGATAGTGGATTGGATATAGAACTTGAGATAGAGGCCCAAGCCCAGTAGGATTGGGATCATGATTTTCGATCACCACCTATATAAATATAGGTGGGGGTGTTCGAAAATCACACCAAGGAAATCAGCCCCTCTTTGTATCTCAAAGTTATCCACAGTTTTCACAACTCTATCTAGTAGATTTCAGCCCACTCTGAATCTAGATACAGTCCGGGAATACAACAGAAGATCTTGGAGTGGAATTGTGCAGTGGCCGTGTGTGACATAGGTGGCGCCATTATTGTATTCATTCAACAGCAAGATTAGATCTTTAATCTTGTCCATAGACCGTCTACCGATTTGTAAGTAGACTCGTTTCTATGTCTTCCGCTTTATTAGATTCGAATCTGCTCTGCATGCCTTTTGATTAGATTGTGATAAACATGCATGTGACATAAAATTATAATTTGCATGAACACGGATTAATGAACAACCAAATGATACTGCGGTGGTTTATTTCGAAAAAACACCAACAACTGGTATCAGAGCGGGTTTTGGCACTGTTCTAGGATTAATCTGGGCATAAATTCGAATTGCATAATTAAATTTGATGATGAATTTATGATGTTTAAATTTTCAGATTTAATTGGCTATGTATTTCGATTTTATGGTATTCAAAACTTGGAGTAATTTTTTATGTTAAATTCGAAAATTATTGTTTTGAGTAGGCTTGAATTTTCGGCCACTATGAAATAGGATTTGGAATGATGTTTGATGATCTTCAAATTTTCAGATTTTATTTCACATAGTGATCGAAAATTTAAGGGTCAAAATTTTCGAATTTTGATGTGTTAAAATTCCCTAATTTTGTACATTGAATTTTCGGTACTATTAAATTAATTTGGAGAAGATTTTAATGAAAATTAAAATTCCAGATTTATTTGATAGTATGGTTCGAAAATTCTGAGATGATTAGAATGGGATTTGGTGATTTTTGATATATATCAAAAGTTACAAAATTCTAATCTAGATAGGTTTGAAATTAGAATTTTAAATTTGGTAATTTTTGAAGTGGATCAAAATTTCCAGATTTTAATTCTTGTAAATTTTGAAACCTAGCTATTTTATTTGGAATAGTTTTTTGATTAATGTCAAAATTTCTAAATGTGATAAATGGTGTAATTTTCGATTTTTTTAATGAATTAATTTGGAGAAGATTTTGATGAAAATCAAATTTCTATATTTATTTATTGGAGTGGATCGAAAATTTGGTGTATTGGATTAAGATTTGATATTATTTGATGTATATCTTAATTTACCTAATTTTAATCTAGATGGATTTGAAAATAGAGTTTTAAATTTGGAAGAATTTAACGTGGATCAAATTTTCAGATTTATTATTTATGAAATTTTTGAAAATCTTGATTAAAAAATTGGATAAGGTGATTTTCGATATGAATAATGCTAGCCAGCCAGATTGCCAGAATCTAATTTTTTGATGATTAATAAAACTGTACTATTAATAAATTAATTATGTTAGTTATTAAATGTTATGTTTTTACTATATTATCCTTCTGTCATGAAATTAGTGATTTGTAATTAATTATTAAAATCACTCCAGAAGCGGATCGGAAAAAAGGGACACAACTTCATCTTCTTAATTTCTTTTCTTCACTTCTTTATTTTTTTTCCATCTTCGATTTCTTATAAATTAAAGCGCATATAGAGTTGCTCTAATTATTATGGAGGGCATCAATGTAAATTTATTGAATAATTAGTATTTTATTAATTAAATTAATTAATTATTAAAAATATTAAAAGATTCTGGCTAGCTAGAATCTGACTAAAAATCACTACTCTTTGGATATATACAAATAATTATCAAAATCCAATTGTGATAAGAATTTAATATTGGATAGGTTTTGGAAGATTTTGAAATGGATCAAATCTTCAAACTTTATCCTTAAAGATTTAGATTCTTATGGATAATATTTGGATTAGATTTTTAATTTATATCAATATATCCAATTATTATTTAATTAGGGTGACTTGAAAATATTAAATAAATTTGGTGGATAATTATTAATAATTTCCAGATTTATTTAAGTGATATTTTCGAAAATAACAAGTTTAAAATTGGTGGATAATTATTTTAATTTCTAATTTTTATCTTGTGGATAATATCAAATTAATTAATTAATTTAATTGTAAAATTCGATTATTAATTTTAATATTCATGCATAGATATCATATGTTATTTTATATGGATCATATAATACATGGTTGTTAGTTTTGTAGACTGTGTTTGTTTGCAGGTTTACCAACTATCATGTCTCCTTTATTTTATGTGATGTATGTTTATATTGAATGGATGTTGGCCGTATGCCGGTTTGGCTACGTGATTTTAATCATTGAGAGAATCCATGGATTAGGTCTAGGTTTTATTTTACGTTGTTTTAATGTAATAGATATAAAGTTGTTAGACCAAGTTTTTGAGTTGTAATTTTTATTCTAGCAATATTAGATTTTTCCTTTTGGAATAGATAGTCTGTATTGAATAAAGATCGGAGATCAACTCAAAAGAAGGAAAGTGGTTCAGCACCAAAAGGGAAGGTTCACCGGTTCACGTCCCGAAACCCTAAATGGAGCTAGGATTTTCGGCGAGGCACGGTGAAGGGGGCGGCGGTTCCAAGCTCTGTTTCCGGAGCTGACTTTCTAGTTTTATCTTATCAATCAACATGAGATATAAGCCATGATAGTTGGAATATTACTGTTGCTTATTATGTTGAAGCATGCAATGGATGTTTATCATTTTATGTGATGTTTGCATGTTCGATAATGGGATAAAATGAAACCTCAAACATAAATAACTAAGTGGGAGAGATTCATACCAAAGTATGTAGAAATTTCATACGGTCTCCATTAAAATCTGGTTTAATTGAGAAGTGATGGGCATGCGCGTTGACATCGGTCTTCCTCCATATCGGATGTATCATATCACAGATTTCTCTAGAAATTAAATCTCCTAAAAGGATAGCTGTAGAACACTATTAGAACTAACTGACTCTTCCATCTGGAGCGGTTAAATTCGAGTAGTGATCTTGGTGCGAAGATAATGGTGTGCACACTTAGATGTAATTTATTGATAAACGTCCACACGATCGTGGCTTATCAGTTAGATGATTACATGACTGTGTTTATTATCCAGCTATTAATTTGCTTGTTGTAAGGAAACTCAACTAAAGGCAAATTAAAGGTTTAACCTATTTAAAGATGTTTTTTTTATAAACGTCCACACTATCGTGGCCTATAAAAGACGTTTTTAAAGTGTCGGTGGAAAAGTATATAATTTTTATGAGGCTTTCGATTATATACTGTTTATCCTAAACGTGTTTTGTGTTTGCACTACATGTTTTAATTTCAGTTATTTCACATCATCACTGTCACTCTCCAATCTGTCCTCCATCCTCAAAGAAAACAAACTTGTCGGTGAAAACTACAATGACTGACTTCGTAACCTTAACTTAGTTTTTGTTGCTGAGGGACACAAGTTTGTACTTGAAGAGGTTTGTCCTCAGATGCCAGATGAGGGTTCTGACGAAGCCCAAAAGGTTGCATATGATAAGTGGGTTAGGTCTAATGAGATAGCGCGCTGTTACATCTTGGCATCTATGTCAAGTGTGTTACAACATCAGCATGAGCCTATGAAAACCGCTTATGATATCATGTACAACCTTAGGCAGCTATTCGGTCATCAGAACCGCTCGGCACGCCATTTAGCGATGAAGAAGCTAATGGATACGAGAATGTCTGACTCCACACCTGTTAGGGATCACGTTCTCATGATGATGGGGTATTTATCTGAGATCGAGACCTTGGGTGGAGAGCTAGATGGCGATTCTCAAATCGACATTGTTCTTCATAGCTTGTCCTCGAAGTTTAAGCAGTTCAGGCTGAATTTTAACATGATTAAAAGGGATGTCAGCCTGACTGAACTGCTCATAGATCTTCATGCGGCTGAATTGCTCCAAAAGAGCAATCCTGAGGCCCACATAGCTGAAAAAGGAGCGTCTTCTTCTGGTGGAAAAAGGAAGAAGAGAAACGCACCTAAGAAGACTGCAGATGAGGAGCCTAAGGCAAAGAAGCCAAAGGCAAAGTTTTCTCCCAAGGAATTCAAATCAAAGACTAAGTGCTTCAAGTGCGGCCAACCAGGTCACTGGAAGGCGGCGTGTCCTAACAAAAAGAAGAAGATAGGTACATCTCACACTCTAGTTGTGGAAACATGTTTAGCAACTTGTTCTACCAGTCATGGGTAGTAGATACTTGAGCTACTGATCATGTTTGCATGTCTTTATAGGGGTTCCTGGTAAAAAGACAGCTGAGTGAGGACGAGATCACCGTCTATATGGGCAATGCTACGAGAGTGGCGGTTGTTGCAGTGGGAGACGTTGTTTTACCTTTCAGTAGTGATAGAACTTTGGTTTTGAAAGATTGTCTTTATGTGCCTGGTTTTAGGCGAAACTTGATTTCAGTTTCTAAATTGATTATGGATGGATATTCTGTTTCTTTTGATAACAAAGTAGTTGTCTTTAGTGGTAAACATTTTATATGTTCTGACACATTGGATGGACACTTATACTTTCTTAAACCAACTGAAAACACTACGCATAGACAACTGTTGAATACATCGAGCATAAACCCTAACAAAAGAAAAGAACCTTCAAAATTGAATCAAACCTATCTTTGGCATCTAAGGCTAGGTCATATTAGCCTTAAGAGGATACAAAGGTTTGTAAACAATGGACCATTATCTTCTTTGGTACTGGAATCGTTTCCTTTGTGTGAATCATGTTTGAAAGGTAAAATGACCAAGCTTCATTTCCAGTCAAAAGGAAATAGATCCGAAGGGCTATTAGATTTGATTCACTCTGACCTGTGCGGCCCAATATCAGTTCAAGCTCGATGAGGGTTCAAGTATTTCATCACTCTCATTGATGATTACTCTAGATACGGTTATATCTACCTGTTGCGTCGCAAGTCTGAATGCTTTGAGAAATTCAAAGAGTTTAAGGCGGAAGTGGAGAAACGAACAGACAAAAGTATCAAGTCACTATGTTCTGATCGTGGTAGCGAGTACCTCTCAAGTGAATTTAGGGATTACATGGTAGAGAATGGGATTACATCCCAGTTGATTGTGCCTGGAACGCCACAGCAAAATGGCGTGGCGGAACGAAGGAATCGAACATTGTTAGAGATGGTTAGATTGATGATGAGTTATTCTGAGTTGCCCATTTCGTTCTGGGGATATGCCCTGGAAACAGCAGCCTATATTCTTAACTTGGTTCCATCGAAATCGGTTCCTGCTACACCCACAGAACTATGGACTGGACAAAAGCCCGTTTGAACCGTATTCGGATTTGTGGTAGCCCAGCACACGTGTTGGACAAGGAAGCTGATAAGCTGGCTCTTTGTACTGATGTAAGGCTGTTCGTTGGATATCCTAAAGGAACGAAAGGTGGTTTATTTTATAGTCCTAAGGATCAGAAGATCATTGTTAGTACCAATGCTCGATTCTTAGAGGAAAACTATGTCATAAACCACAAACCAATGAGTCACATTATCCTTTAGGAGTTAAGGGGATGATCGAATCCTACACCGGTTGTACAAGAAGAGAAACCACCAAACACTGCACAACGTATCACAGAAGTACATGAACTGCCTCGTCGCAGTGGGAGGGTTGTACGCCAACCTGATAGATTCATTGGCCTGGGAGAGGCTTCAGATTTCCCAAAGGGTCTCAATGAATTGGATCCCAGGACCTATGACCAGGCAATTCAAGATAAAGATGCGGATTCTTGGAAAACTGCAATGGAGTCTGAGATTGGATCTATAGATCACAATCAAGTCTGGGAACTTGTAGAACCACAAGATGGGGTGAAACCCATTGGCTGTAAGTGGGTCTACAAGTGCAAGAGAGGATCTGACGGGAAGGTTGAAACCTTCAAGGTAAGATTGGTGGCAAAAGGATATACTCAGAAAGAAGGGATCGATTATGAGGAAACCTTTTTGCCGGTAGCCATGCTTAAGTCAATCCAAATTCTCTTGTCTATTGTTGCTCATTTGGATTATGAGATATGGCAGATGGATGTCAAGACAGCTTTCCTAAATGGAAGTCTTGAAGAGAACATCCACATGAAACAACCAGAGGGATTCATTGCTAAAGGCCAAGAGCACTTGGTGTGTAAGCTTAAGAGAACCATTTATGGACTTATGCAGGCTTCGAGATCTTGGAACATCCAATTTGACGAGGTTATCCAGTCATATAGATTCGTGCAAAGTCCAGATGAGAGTTGTGTGTACAAAAAATGTGATGGAAACGTGGTGGCATTCCTCATACTTTATGTTGATGACATCTTGCTTATTGGAAACAGTAAGAAGGCGTTGTCGAACATTAGGGTGTGGCTGTCCAAGCAGTTCCATATGAAGGATCTGAGTGAAGCCGGACATGTCCTTGGCATCAAAATCATTCATGATCGCCAGAAAATGATGTTATGTCTGTCCCAGGCGACTTATATCGATACGGTGCTAGCTAGATTTAGTATACAAGATTCCAAGAAAGGTTTTATACCTTACAGGCATGGAATTCATCTATCCAAGGAAATGTGTCCCCAAACACAGTCTGAGATAGAGGAAATGAAGAAAATACCATATGCTTCGGCTGTGGGAAGTTTGATGTATGCTATGCTATGCACTATGTCTGATATATGCTAAGCAGATATCAGTCTAACCCTGGACAAGGTCATTGGACTGCGGTCAAAAACATTCTCAAGTATCTTAAAAGGACTCGGGATTACATATTGGTTTTCCACTCTGATATTCTAATACCTTTGGGTTACACGGACTCAGATTTTCAATCCGACAAAGATCAGAGTAAGTCTACCTCGGGCTATGTGTTTACATTATGAGGTGGAGCCATCGCATGGAGGAGCATTAAGCAGAAATGCATTGCGGATTCTACCATGGAAGCCGAGTATGTAGCTGCCTCTGAGGCTGCAAAAGAGGCTGTCTGGCTCCGCGGCTTCCTAGTGGGCTTGGGCGTGGTTTCTGATTTGCCTAAGACTATCACGATATACTGTGATAACTCTGGTACAGTGACAAATTCGAAGGAACCAAGAGCCCACAAGGCAAGTAAACACATAGAGAGAAAGTACCATCTTATACGAGAGATCATTAAGAGAGGAGACGTGGCGGTAGTCAAGATTGCATCGGAGGACAACCTGGCTGATCCATTCACAAAGAGCCTACCAGCTAAGACCTTTGATGGTCACGTGGAGAAAATGGGAGTGAGATGCAGACCTGGTGGCGCAGATTGAGTTAATAGTTTTGATTGGAGAGTTAGCCAGTTAGTTATTATGCTTGAAAGACATGCTTCAAGTATAAGTGGGAGAATGTTAGTTTTGTATACTGGAAGACTTGTCTTTGTATATTTTTCTGATGATATGATGATATGAAATGAAAGTTATTGCAATCACTATTTGCATTTAGATTATGTTCTATAATTGTTCTATGCAAAGTTCCATATACTTACATTGTAGAAGATATGGTGTGGGGAGTCACACGGTAAGATCATATCATTAGAACCTTGTAATGTATTAAATAGCTCACGGCTTAGATGGTCCTGAACACACCATCGGTACACCGTAGAATAATCTGATAAGTTAGTTTATCTTGACTAATTGATTATTCTAGTACACTCGTTAGTGTATTGAGGAGGATCACGATAGGATACTATTCTCTATCTCTGACCCAGTTACTGAGAGAATAAAGATCCACAGAGTTCAGGTTCTGAACTCATGTGATATTGGCGAGCATATGTGTGCGTTGTCTATTACTTTGATTTATCAATAAGTAAGATCTTTTTGTAGATTGAATTTGATATCTTGGGTAATAACAATGTATACATGATGTCTCGAGCAGTGTGCATGAGCACTGTGTCCTGGTGCACCAAGTTGATGATGTTCTTTTGAGGAAACACAAGTTCATGTTAAAACCCTGCAGGTGGAATTTATTCCGTACATAAATAAAGCTTGTGTTGTACTACTCAAGGTTTTAGATGTTAATTAATTATAGCTGTTAGAGGCTCACATAATTAATTAATGAACATTATATCTTAAACAATGGAAATGGCTGGACTAAAGGAGAAAGCATATTCGTAAATATGTATTAAATTGGTAGGTCAGTTTTACTTCTTTAGTGGAATAAAAGTAAAACTTAATTTATTTAATTATATCCTAAGTTTATTGGATATTGGATATTAAATAAATTAGTGGGTCAATTTAATATTCTTCCAGATCCCTGTTGTAGCCCAATTGACTGATAGTGGACTGGATATAGAACTTGAGATAGAGGCCCAAGCCCAGTAGGGTTGGGATGATGATTTTTGATCACCACCTATATAAATATAGGTGGGGGTGTTCGAAAATCACACCAAGGAAATCAGCCCCTCTTTGTCTCTCAAAGTTATCCACAGTTTTCACAACTCTATCTAGTAGATTTTAGCACATTCTGAATCTAGATACAGTCCGGGAATACAACAGAAGATCTTGGAGTGGAATTGTGCAGTGGCCGTGTGTGACATAGGTGGCGCCATTACTGTATTCATTCAACAGCAAGATTAGATCTTTAATCTTGTCCACAGACCATCTATCGATTTGTAAGTAGACTCGTTTCTATGTCTTTCGCTTTATTAGATTCGAATCTGCTCTACATGCCTTTTGATTAGACTGTGATAAACATGCATGTGACATAAAATTATGATTTGCATGAACACGGATTAATGAGCAACCAAATGATCCTGCGGTGGTTTATTTCAAAAAAACCCCAACATCCAGGCCCGTTCATCAATCGAACGTATGAAAGCTGTCATTCTAGCTTTCCAATAGCCATAATTGTTGTCATCCAGGAGCGAAGGTCGCACGGTCGAGGCTCCTTCTTTTATTGTGTCCATCTCGGCAAAACAACACAAACACAGATTAAAAACCCACGATCACACCTTAAGATAAGGTGGCCTGCTCTGGTGCCGATTGAAAAATGATAATCCATGCTCTCAAGAGTTTAATAAGTACTGCCAAAAAGTGTTCTACGATATGTGTAGGACAGATGTAAGAACATAAAAAATAAATCAGTGAAATACGCACAAGATTGGTAACCTAGTTCGGTTAATCAACCTACTCTGGGGGGACTTCGCCCAAACTTGAAGATTCATTTGTTACTCCTTCATGAAGTGTATTTGGGTTCTTACACATACAGATCTCCCTCCTTATGTCGCCCGTTCTTCTCCACGAACTCTTTCGCTAAACGAAAGCTGTAAGATTCTCTAACAACCATGACACTAGACTCCCTCTAGCTACCCACGACTTCAACTTACAATCTCTTCCGAGATTTCCTACAAAATGAATTAATAAAACCCCTCATGTGTTTCACTCAAAACACTCAAATGCTAGAACATACTGTGGGACAGTTACTAGCTAAAAAAAAGACCACAAACGAAATGACTTTCAAATAATCTTCTAAGAGAATCTAAACATGTGTAAGTGGTACCGATTGCAAAAAGAATCGGCCTTCTTATAATCTTCACTTCACAATTGTCGGATCTTTATCGCAGTCAATATGGTAAGTGGATAATGATTTGTGATCTTCCCAAACGTGTGTAGATACTTTCCTTGAACAAGAGGGTTATTTGTAGCTCGGTATCTACTCCATAAGGCAGTCAATCGAGCATATCTTGACTTACGAAAACGGATCTGCACAAGATCTTGTATTTATGGAAACTGCCATATAAAAGTGTCCCTAGGTATGTCTGGGACATCAGTGGGAACAGTTCGCCAACTATTCTTCTTTTCTTACACAGCGGAATAAATGGCTTTGAGGACATACCCAAGCACACATTGTCGAACATATCTCGCCAACAACACAATATGAACACTTAGTGCATAATGGTGACACTAACATGAATTAAGCTAAATATTTTTATTATTATTTAAAAACTATAATATGATACTTTTCTTGAGTATATATATATATATACATAGGTTAAAAATATACGTGGGCAATTTTAAATAAAAATTGGGGTGGTTGACAAGTTTTAAAACATAAGGCCCCATTTGGTTAGCACGGTATCTGACTGGAAAAAGTATTCTAATTCTTTATTTTAACATTACTGTAGTTGGTTCATTTTTTTTATGTAATATGGAAAGAAATCAGATTCCTCGAAACAAGAAAAATTGTGCAACTTTCATGGAATGTGAATACCTACTCCAAATAGATATTCTTATTCTTTGTTTCTGGGAATCTAATGTTAAATAGTTTCATTGTTCAATTTCTTCATGTATTATTATTTAATTTTTTTATAAAGTATTATTAAATTTGGATTCATATTTTTTAACCCAAAAATATAAAATTATTTTTTGTAAAATTGAAAAAAATATTTATTATCAACTTTTTTTTATTAATACTAAGTTTGGATTAAAACATTTCAATAAAAAATGAGTAAAGTATAAAAAAATGGAAAAATAGAAAATTTTATAATTAAAAAAAATCAAAAAATGTGATATTTTTTTATTAACGAAATTCCCATCAAAATTTGATTATTCTATCCATCATTTTTTGTCATTTCTATCAAAATTCCAATAATATCATTTTTGAGACAACAATGTGGATTAAACAACGACCATACATCCATACCATTGTCAATATAGATAATTTTACAAAATATTTGCCTTAATTGATCATAAAGATTTTAACCCAAAATTATGAAATAATTTTCTTGATTATTTTTCAGTCATATCATTTTATTTAAATTGAAACAATGTGTTGCATTCAATACATATAGTAGTGTTACAAATTGAAGAATTGTATATTATATTGTTCGTAATTTAAAATTATAAACTATTGGTAATATGAAATAAGATATATATATATATATATGTATATTAGATATTTAATTCTCTAGTATTGTTTAAATTTAATTCTCTAGTATTCTTTAGATATATATATATATATATATGTATAATCATAACAATTTCCTTGTTATGTTCCAAACACGGACTAAAGATTCTGTTAGTAACCATTTTTCTCAAAATCACATTCTCATAAATCATATTCTCAAAAAACTTTACTTTCCTACCAACCAAACAGCCCTTAGAGTTATTTGGGCAATATGTACTTATTTTACACCACACCCTTTGTATTGGACCCAAAAAAAACTGAAAAGGTATGACACATTTATACTTTATGTGCAAAAGGGAATAAATTCAACTTAATATATATAACTACCACGAGAATATTTATGATGGTTTGAAAAGCCAACCACCAATGACCTCTCTTTCTAAAAATCAAGAAGAAACCCATGACTGACTGCAACTCTCTCTCTCTCTCGTTGTTCATCATAGTTCTCCAGTCGTCAACTATGGAGCGAGCAACGGATCTCTCACCGTCGACATCCACATCTTCTCAAGTTAGTATTTTTTTCGTTGTTCATTGAAATCCATTGAAATCGAATTGTAGGTCATGGTAAATTAATCATAGGCTTTTTAAATATAATCGTATGCAATTTAAAATAACTGTAGGCTTACGATTAAAAGTAAAAATTAATCATAGGCATACTCTATTAGATATTTTAAATATTAATCGTCTGCCTACGATTAATTTTGGCAAATAATAGTAGGTGTACGATTAAATTTAAAAAGTAACTGTATGCATACGATTAATTATAAATGTTAATCGTGTGCCTATGAGCAATTTCAGAATTTAATTCTAGCTCTACGATTAATTTAGGAAATTAAACATAGCCCTTATAAATTAATCATATGCATAATTAATCGTAGGCTTAAAAATTAATCATAAGACATTTAATTGATATAATTATTTTATTTTAAATTAGCATATTGTTCTTATAATTATTTCTATAATTTAATTTTAAGAAATATTTGTTTAAAAGTATAATTAAGCGGGACTAATTACTTATTAAATTTTTTATAGTTGTTGTTAGATAGATTGGATTAGACAACTGCTACAGAGACTTAGGCCGACTATGTTAGTCTATGTTAGGTCTGCAATACTTTATCTGATTAGATCTACATTATCTGAGATCGATGGTGATGATGTGGTCCAAATGTTTAGATCCGGGTGTTTCGAATATTTTTTGGACTTTAAGGGTGGTAATGTCTAGAAGAAGACCATTCAGGTCCTGATGAGTCAGGAGGTACGTGTACTGGATCATGCATTGGAGAGACGAGAGTGTAGATTTCACATTGGTCGATCTGTGCTCCGCTTCAATCGCTCTGAGTTTTACATCATGCTGAGTTTACGATTCGGCACTTCTAAATTCGATCCAAATGTAGTGCACTGATAGGAAATTTACTCTCTACTATGATGTTTCAATATTTATAAACTCGTGTCAATGCCTAAAAGTCTACAAGCATATGTTTGTAGCTAGGGGTGTAAGTGAGTCGAGCCTACTCGTGAGCTACTCGGGATTGACTCGGTGAAAACTCGAAATTGACTCGAGATTTGTCGAGTCGAGCTCAAGTTCGAGCTACTCAAGTAGTTACCGATCTTGAGTTCGAGCTCCATAATAGTGAGCTCGATAAGCTCGCGAGCCTTATCGAGCTTTGAAGCAATTACAAATTTACCCTTAAAAATTAAATATTTTACATATATATCATTAATAATTAAATTATTTTTATTTAAAATTAATTTTTTTATTTCATAGGTATACTTAATCGAGTCGAGCTCGAGATTGCCGGGTTTGATATCGATTCGAGCTCGAGCTCGAAAAATCAAAGCTCGACCGAGCTCGAGTCGAGTCGAGCTTCGAGTCTTCCTTATCGAGCTTGAGCTTGATAAGCCTAATACTCGACTTGACTCAGCTCGATTATACCCTTATTTGCAGCAATGATGATACGAGGTCGATCCACAGGGAAAAGAAATTAAGACGTGAAAATGCAAGTACCACGATGATAGATTGATAAAATATTTAGACTATAACTAAGTGAGGGTTGATTATCATCCAACAAAACCAAAACATACACTTAAGAAATTTAAAACCAAACAACAACAAAACGAACAATATAAGATGCTAGAATTCAAGATTAACAAAGAGAAGATTTGAAGATAACAATTAAAGGAAAGACTCTAGGACATGGATTCACAACATTCCTCTTGATCAAACAACAAGGGTACAACACACAATCATGCTAAGTTCATAGATAGGAAGACCATGAATATAGAAAGAGCATCTCTCGAATATCTCTTTAATTGCGAATGCGACAAGGATGACTATCTCTAATACATTCCAAGGTCGCACCTACCAAAGGCTCAAAGGGGTCAAGCTCCCTTCCACAAATTTGACATTCAACAAAGAAGAAAAATATATAGATTTAATCCAAGCATGTTTATGATCAAGGGATGGGCAAGATGCAAGTGATTCATACATTTGATGCTAGACTGAAGGCCACTCAATCAACACCATTCAAGAACAAGCATAGATTAAAATCTTGACAAAACATAACCATATATATATAACCTTAATCAAGATCAAGATTTACATTGTTTCACCACATCCTAGCCTACCATATTTATAACAAAATCAAGAATACAAAAAGAGGATCCAAAACCCATTCTAAATACAAGATTAAAAGAGTGAAGGAGAAGATACAACCCAATTTAGAACAAACTCCTTCAATCCCTTGGCTTGAATCTTCCAATGGATGGGTGAATCTTCCTCCTCCTCTTGGTGTTCTTGATCTTCAAAAATCCTAAATGGAGAGTGTTTATATGTGTATTTTCGAGTGGAAAGTGTATGTTTTGAATTCTCCAAGTGTTATAATATATAAATGACCGATAATGGGATGCCAAAAGTCAAAAATGGATTCGTCAGTCCTGAACGCGACCCCGTCAGACTCGCGCCTGGAGGTCGAGTTTGGAACAAACGAAAACACGTTCCTGGAGGGGCTGAAAAGCGGGCCAGTGGATCGCGCCTGGAGGCCGTGTTGCAGAGGCCCTAGGGTGCGACCCCCCTACTAACGCGCCTGGAAGCCGCGCCCGGAGGGGTCTACAACACGACCCCTGCTGGGTCGCGTCTCTAGGCCGCATTCAGGCTCTTAATAATTAAATAATTAAATATTTTACATATATATCATTAATAATTAAATTATTTTTATTTAAAATTAATTTTTTTATTTAATAGTTATACTTAATCGAGGCAAGCTCGAGCTTGAAAAATCAAAGCTCGACCGAGATTGAGTCGAGTTGAGCTTCGAGTCTTCCTTATCGAGCTTGAGCTCGATAAGCCTAATACTCAACTTGACTCGGCTCGATTACACCCCTATTTACAACAATGATGATACGAGGTCGATCCACAGGGAAAAGAAATTAAGACGTGAAAATGCAAGTACCACGAAGATAGATTGATGAAATATTTAGACTATAACTAAGTGAGGGTTGATTATCATCCAAAAAAACCAAAACATACACTTAAGAAATTTAAAACCAAACAACAACAAAACAAACAATATAAGATGCTAGAATTCAAGATTAACAAAGAGACGATTTGAAGATAACAATTAAAGGAAAGACTCTAGGACATGGATTCACAACATTTCTCTTGATCAAACAACAAGGGTACAACACACAATCATGCTAAGTTCATAGATAGGAAGACCATGAATATAGAAAGAGCATCTCTCAAATATCTCTTTAATTGCGAATGCGACAAGGATGACTATCTCTAATACATTCCAAGGTCGCACCTACCAAATGCTCAAAGGGGCAAGCTCCATTCCACAAATTTGACATTCGACAAAGAAGACAAATATATAGATTTAATCCAAGCATGCTTATGATCAAGGGATAGGCAAGATGCAAGTGATTCATACATTTGATGCTAGAATGAAGGCCACTCAATCAACACCATTCAAGAACAAGCATGGATTAAAATCTTGACAAAGCATAACCATATATATATGTAACCCTAATCAAGATCAAGATTCACATTGTTTCACCACATCCTAGAGCCCTAAGGGCTCTAGCCTACCATATTTATAACAAAATCAAGAATACAAAAAGAGGATCCAAAACTCATTCTAAATACAAGATTAAAAGAGTGAAGGAGAAGATACAACCCAATTTAGAACAAACTCCTTCAATCCCTTGGCTTGAAACTTCTAATGAATGGTTGAATCTTCCTCCTTCTCTTGATGTTCTTGATCTTCAAAAATCCCAAATGGAGAGTGTTTATATGTGTATTTTCGAGTGGAAGGTGTATGTTTTGAACTCCCCAAGTCTTATAATATATAGAGGACCGATAATGGGATGCCAAAAATCAAAAATGGATTCATCAGTCCTGAACGCGACCCCGTCAGACTCGCCCCTGGAGGTCGAGTTTGGAACAAAGGAAAACACGTTCCTGGAGGGGCTGAAAAGCGGGCCAGTGGGTCGCGCCTGGAGGCCATGTTGCAGAGGTCCTGGGGTGCGACCCCCCTACTGTCGCGCTCGGAGGGGTCTGCAACACGATCCCTACTGGGTCGCGTCTCTAGACCGCTTCCAGGCTTCATATTTTTTAGCCCTTGAAGAGCTCTGCAACACGAATCTTGATCGCGTCCCGAGGCCGTGTCTGAGCCCAACACTTGGTTTTCTTTATCTTTTCAAGTATCGTGCGGCCTTTGATGATCGAAATCCTAATCCAACTTTGATTTGTACTATATTAACCCAAAATATCCTGTATTAGCCACTTATAACAAAATGAAAGATTAAAGACAATATTTACATTATTAACACACATAAATAGATAATCCTAGTACAAATGCACTCATAAGTGAGTGCAAATGAGTGCAATTTATGCACTCATCAACTCCCCCAAACTTAAATATTTGTTTGTCCTCAAACAAAAACAAGAGCAAAAAGGCAAGGATTTTGATTTAAGTCGAATCAAGATGATAATTTACTTCAAAATCAAAAGTCGAGCATTGCATAGATGATAATTGCAATCAAACATAAACAAGTACAATAAAATCTTCATGATACAATTATTGAAGTACAACCTCTCACAAGGATTAAAGAATCACTCACTCTTGAGTGTATAGGCAAAACGTGTATCCGCTCAAGGTTAAGAGTGCACTAGATTTCTACCATAAGCTTGCAAGGTGACTAACATCTCCACTACGTCACGTATGTTCTTAATCGAGAATCATAAAGGGCTTTTGGGTTGTAGTGAAGGCTTTTCAGAAAGGTAGGTACATATTTGGCTAAGTGGCTTCCCAAAAATACCAAATTCTTTTCATTACCAATCAAGATGAACTAGACAAGTTCTCTTCTATCCTTATTATTTCACAACCCAATTTCTTTGAGATTTTTCCAAATTTTTCATCATTCCTTACTCTTTTTGTTTGTGATTTTAATGTGAACCTATCTTTTCTTTTCTTCACTTAAGCATTTTTAATTCAAATCAAAATAATTCACTTCTTTTTGTTCTTTTTCATCACAAGAGTATTTCAACATTTTACCTTTTTCCAACTACAAGATTTCTCATAAGTTCAATTTGAAAGAAAAAACACAAATCTTGCCATTTATTTCATTCCTAACCCAACAAAACCAAGAAAACATTCCAAGGCTCAAAAAGGGATTGCAAGGGATTCAATTTGTATTGGAAGGAACATGTTTGGATAAAAATGAGTTTAACAAAGAATGGCCTTAAATCCTTTTCCAGAAGTCAAACACACAATTTGTAACCTCAATTAAGTCACAAAGCAAGTTCTAGAGAAAGACTGGTACACCACGGGAGCCATTAATAACTCATCAAAGAAAAAATTACACTAAGTGTAATCTTTGGATCAAAATCTTCCCAAGGTAAGCTTTTCCTTCAATAATTGTACTTTTGAGACATGACAAGAATCTTGTTTACATTATCATGTTGTACAATCTTGCATTTATCAACATTTTTCAAAAAATTTCAACATAAGCTCATCATCATCAAAGATTCCAACTCAATTAAAAACATGTTCATGACTCCTATCATGTTACAAGAACATACACCTATTTAAGTCAAAATATCCCCAAACCACATATCATAAGGCAATTGAACAAAAACATAGATAAAACATCACATGCTCATGAAGCAAAAAGGCATGTGATCAAATATCCATCAATTACCTCCATCCAAACAATCCAATATAAAAACTTAATAATTCAAGCATAATCCAAAGCAAAAATAAAAATAAGCATGCTTAAACATCCGAACATGCTTCAATATCCGACAACATAAATAAACTAACTAGACAATGATCAAAATAAAGTGATAAATGAGCAGAAAAGACCCTTGCCACTATTACTCTCTCCCCCTCCCCCAAACTTATATTTATCCAAGAAAGGAAATAAGTTTGGAGACAAAAAGATGGTGGCAAGGCTCACTAACGGCTCAGTGAGGTGGATGCTGCTGGTGGTGTGGAGACGGCATAGATCATGAAGAAGGCATGAATTGGGAGGTCTGGAACTGCTGATACTGATAAGAAGAGGTCGCCATGAATTGTCCCGTTGGCATCTGCTGGAAGTGCTGTGAAGAGGATGAGGATGCCAAAAAATGTCCAGTCGGGAACTGCTGCATCGACTGGAATGGCTGTTGCTGCTGAAAATACTGCTGCGGCTGGTAGGAGTGATAGGGAGTCATCTGTTGTTAGTGCTGAGACGGAGTGTAGGGCTACTGCTGTGACCCAGATCCGGTGTTCATTCCTCTAAAGAGTCCGGCTAGGTCCTGTATATCTGATCTAAATGAGACCATGTTATCTGCTAGGCCTCTGATCTCACCCCTAAGGCATGTGTACCTCTCGTCTATATCCGTCTGGATGGTATAAAATCTTTCATCCACACTGGACTGAATCTGACCCATTCTGTTATGCATGTCGCTTCGGATATCATCAAATCTTGTGTACAAATCCTGCCTCAGATTCCCAAACTCATCATGCATATCACTCCTCCAGTTTTGCATGGACTCCTCCATTGACATCATGTAGCCATCCAGTGCATCAAAGCGGCCAGCAATTTGTTCATCTATGTAGCACCGCCCTCGTCTAAAATTTACATTGGATGGTCTCTCTCCAGCATCATGTCCTCCTCCTTCTGGTTGTTCATCAATAGCATCTGTGATGCCCCTAGGAAGTCCTGCAACTCGAATAGTCTCACGGTGAGCTGGCATATCCATCATCCAGTTTCTCATTCTTGGAAATTAGACAAATAAGTAAGAGCTAGATTTAGCAGCAGAAAGTTCCCTCCTCCTCTCATGGACAGTAGATATGTGGCCGTGTCCGAGGTGAGCATCTTTATGTTTCTCAAGTATAGGACGCTCAAGAGTCTCGATCCAAGACTCTCTTGATACTCATCCAAGTCAATGTTGAAGTGCTCGGCTATTGGGGTGATCAATCCCCCAATGCAAATCCATCCATTATCCATGTGAGCTTGCCTTTGAAGCTGCTCAAGAAAGAATGCGCCAAAGTTCAGGTGGACGACATTCAACATGGCCCACAGTGCGAACAATTCTGTAGTCCTCAGCCCACTGTTCTCTCGTCTAGCAAAAACTGATGATGCTAGAATGCGGTGTAGATATCTGAAGACAGGGTTAGGCATGGCAGATGCCTTGGCAATGCTGCAGTCATACTTCTCAGTGTCAGACTCTGTAATACAGACTAAGCGGTATGCAAAGTCCTTATCGTATCAAGCCGAAGCATGGTATATGCCGTCATTAGAAGCATTGAAGATTTAGTTTACGTCCTCAATCGTGAGAGCTCTATCCATATTGCCCATTCTGAAAGTGCACTTTATATGCCCTCTCTTGGCTATCCTCTTGATGTCCAGTGTACTCAACACCTCTTTCACCAAAAGGGGGTAGGTCTTCCGTTCTATCTCCAGAGCCTGTAGCTAATCAATCCTGTCCAGAAGGATCCAGACGTCGTCCCTTATCCCAAGAACATATGTGGTATTGGGACACATGAATCGTGTAGTGGCCACGCTGAATAGGAAGAGTTTATCCCAATTTGTCCTGTGCACTGCCTCCGTAAAGTAAATCCCATATGTCATGGGATCATCTACCCCCAAGTCTTCGTCCCCTGCCTCCTCTTCTTGTTCTATTTCGGGGTCGGATTCGGGTTCATGTCTTCTTGTAGACTTACTTCCCCTTCTTGGTGCCATCTTTGTGTGTTTGGGATATGGTACCTAAGAAAAATAAAAATAATCCATAAGGCATAGGGGCAAAAACCAACTTAAAATCCAAACAAAGAAATTGAGGTTTCAAAGTATATGACAAAATCCAACACACTTCCTCCACTAACTTTGGTGAACCAAAGTTTAAAAATATTTTTAACTTCATGCCTCTTTGCAAATGAAAGGCATGTTTTTACTTTTAAAAGTACCAACACCGAAATACACATTGAGGCACATATTTAAAATGTTACAAAATGCCTACTTCCATATATGACAATATCGTGAACAAAGGCAAAATGCATATGTACTTCAAAATTAATCATGATCAACACAAGACAAAGTAGGCTTGATAGTGTGGTATAAAGGGTCCTCAAACAAATATGACAAAATCAAAAGCATAGGACCAATTAACAAAATGCTTCAACACTAACAATGAACAACAATGCTTATTTCCAAAGGTTTTTTTTTTACAACCCAACTCAATCATAAGTACAGACAAAAGGGGGGTCCATTTAATGTAATAATATCAACAACAAAGAGCCCCCTTATCTATACAACATTATGGTTACATTGAGCATGCAAATTTCCATTCAAAACCAACATTCTTGTACCAATTCTCAAACATTCAAATTTTCTCCAATTTAGACATTTAATCCTCAAGTTTCAAACCAATAAGGAGATGACATAGTCTCATTGTGCAAGAATGTAGCAAAAACACCAAAAATGATAACAAGGGTTCCCAACAACAAAATGACATACAAATTATTTTGACAAATTGAACTTCCATGCCTCATTTCAACTATCTTGATATGAACCCAAGCAAAATGCACCAAAGTCCAACATATTCGTTCAACTAACATGCATTAGTCACACTTAGACTTGGGAGGAACAAAATACACATTCTATCAATCAAAAATGGTAAATTTTTCCACAATTTAGCACGATGTACTTCATCCTTGTGATCTAAGTGCAAGCATCATGAGCATTCACCCTCATTTGAGAAACAATGGAGACATAAACAACCAAATAACATGAAAAATCCAAAGTTCACCATTTTTGCCCCAAATTCAACAAGAATCCAAACAAATTTCACCAAATATCCAACCAAATCTCAACACCCATATCATACCCATGCTATCAATTGTATATTTCTTCAAATATAAGCACAATTTGGGTAAAATTCATGTAATTTTCGTTCATCCCAAACCTAGGGCATAAAAACATGAAAAATTCCCAATTTCTTGTGTATGAACACTTCCTATTTCAAAATCTATAAGCATAAGAGGGTAATGTTGATGGATTATGGTTAAGAATCACTTACCTTATTTCTTAAGGCTTGTAGATGGAATTGGTGAAATTTTCGTGTGTGAGGGAGTGGGGGTGAGTGAGAGTGAGTGTGAAATGAAAATAGAGTGCAAAATGTGAAGAAAAAGGGGGAAAACCCGACTGCACAGCGCGGCGCGACCCTGTCCAGCTCGCACCCCGAGCCCTCGTTCCAGCAGCTCTGCACCGCGAGCCCCCTGTGGTCGCGTCTCTCGATCGCACTCGGGCTGAAGAAAATCAAGCTGCAGAAGGTCTCTGCAACACGAGCCAAGCTCGCGCCCCGTGCCCGTGTGGGAAGGTGTCTGGGGCGCGACCCCTACCTGGGTCGCGCCTGAAGGTCGCGTCTCATGCCTTGGTTTTTCATTTTTTTTGTTTTTCTTCTCTTTTTGACACTTATTCCCCTATTCCCTCCAGTTTTCTATTCCTATAAAATTTTCGCTCACTTTAAGCACACAAACACCATCCATCAAGTTTAATTCCTCACTTTAGGAATCACAAAATCAAAAACAGAATTAACTAGACAAACAAATTCAAAATATCCCAAAATAAGTGAAAAATAAACTAACAAAATTAAAATGATTGGGTTGCCTCCCAACTAGCGCTTAATTTAACATCGTGAGCTCGACGGGATACGGTCTTCAAACATCTTTTAGATGGAGTACAAACACTCCGGCTTGTTCCTCTGCATTGTAAAACTTTTTCACACGTTGTCCATTGACAACAAATCGATTCCGGTCCTTAGCTTGTAATTCCATCGCTCCACTCTCAAAAATCCTTGAGATTAAATAAGGACCTCCGCATTTAGTCTTGAGTTTTCTGGGAAACAACTTCAACTTCGAGTTGAAAAGCAATACGGCATCTCCGGGTGCAAGTTCTTTCTTCCTCAACAACTTGTCATGATAGATTTTGGTCCTTATCTTGTAGATGGAAGAATTCTCAAAGGCCTCAAGCCTAAATTCATCTATTTCATTCAAACGGAGAATTCTTTCCTTTCCCGCCATCTCGAAATCAAGGTTGAGCTTCTTAGTTGCCCAATAGGATTTGTGAGTGAGCTCAATTGGAAGGTGATAAGACTTCCTAAAAACCATTTGGTAGGGAGACATGCCCAATGGAGTTTTGTAGGCCGTTCTATAGGCCCATAAAGCTTCATCGAGGTGGCTTGCCCAATCTTTTCCGTTCGTCTTTACCACCTTTTGGAGGACTTGTTTCACCTCACGATTTACAAGCTTGGCTTGCCCATTTGCTTGTGGGTGGTAGGGAGTCATCACCTTATGTTTTACTCCATGTCGAGCTAGGAGGCTTGTCATTTACCTATTGCAAAAGTGGGTGCCTCTGTCACTTATTAAAGCTCGTGGTGCTCCGAATCTTGTCAAAATATTCCTTTGAAGGAATTTGAGCACCACCTTTAAGTCATTAGTCTTTGTAGGAATGGCCTCGATCCACCTTGATAGATAATCCACCGCTAGGAGTATGTAGAAATTTTCTTCGGACGCCACGAATGGTCCCATGAAGTCAATCCCCCATACATCAAACAATTCAACCTTAACAATGGCATTCATCGGCATCTCATCTCTTTTTGAAATTGAGCCCATCTTTTGGCAATGCTCACATGCTTTCACGAACTCTCCACAATCTTTGAACAAGGAGGGCCAATAGAACCCGCTTTGTAGAATCTTTCTAGCGGTTCTATTGGACGCAAAATGGCCTCCACAAGGTGAATCATGGCATGCCTTTATAATCTCGCTTCATTCCTCCTCCTGTACACATCTTCTAAGCATAGAATCGACACATCTTCTAAAGAGATAAGGCTCCTCCCAAATGTAGAACTTCAGGTCATGGAAGAATTTCTTCCTTTGATAGCTCTCCATCTCTACGGACATCACTTTGGCAACTAGATAGTTGACAATGCCCGCAAACTATGGGACCTTTGTTGAAGCCGACATGATTCTCTCACCGAGAAAACTCTCATGGATTGGCCATGTGTCATCTTTCTCTTCTTTCACGTGCTCCAACCAGGACAAGTGAACCACCACCACGTTCTTCCAATATTTTCTATCTCGAATCTCCATATCAAACTCTTGGAGAAGGAGAATCCATCTAATGAGCCTTGTCTTTGCGTCCTTCTTGGCAAAGATATGCCTCAAGGTAGCGTGGTCGGTGTGCAAAATAGTTTGGGCCCCAATGAGATAGGGCCTAAACTTGTCAAATGCGTAGACAACCGCCAAGAGTTCCCTTTCCATGGTGGTGTAGTTGACTTGAGCCGGATCCAATGTCCTACTCCCATAGTATATCACCAGGAAGAGCTTGTCTCTCTTTTGACCAAGAGCGGCTCCCACCGCTATCTCGTTTGCATCACACATCATCTTGAATGGCTCACTCCAATCGGGTGTGATAAGCACGGGTGTCATGATGAGGGCCTTCTTCAATGTCTAAAAAGCCTACAAACAATGAACATCAAAATCAAATTCAACGGCTTTTTCTAAGAGACGACAAAGAGGTTTAGAAACTTTGGAAAAATATTTTATAAAACGCCTATGAAACCCGGTGTGTCCCAAGAAGCTTCTAACTCCCTTTTCATTTGTTGGAGGAGGTAGTTTCTCAATGGAAACGATCTTTGCCTGGTCTACCTCAAGACCTTCACCCGACACCTTGTGTCCTAAAACAATGTCATCCCTCACCATGAAGTGGCATTTCTCCCAATTAAGTACAAGATTGGTGTCTTCACACCTCTGCAAGACTTGTGTTAGATTATCAAGGCATAAATCAAAAGAATCACCAAACACTAAAAAATCATCCATAAACGCCTCCATGATGTTCTCAATCAATCCATAAAAAATGGACATCATACACCTTTGAAAGGTAGCGAGTGCATTACACAACCCAAACGACATCCACCTATATGCAAATATGTCATATGGACAAGTAAATGTAGTCTTCTCTTAGCCCTTGGGAGCAGTCATGATTTGATTATACCCCGAGTAACCATCAAGAAAGTAATAAAATTCATGACCCGCCAACCTATCAAGCATTTGATCTATAAATGGTAAAGGAAAATGATCTTTTCTAGTGTATGCATTCAAAGCCCTGTAATCTATGCACATTCTCCAACCGGTTACCACTCGAGTAGCAATTGTTTCTTTATTATCATTCTCAACAATAGTCATCCCTCCTTTTTTAGCAACCACTTGAGTAGGACTCACCCACTCACTATCCGAAATAGCAAAAATTATCCCGACATCAAGCAATTTCAACACCTCTTTTCTAACCACCTCTTGCATAATAGGGTTAAGTCTTCGTTGGTTTTACACTTTAGGCTTATAATCTTCTTCTAATAAAATTTTATGCCTGCAAATAGAAGAATTTATGCCTTTAAGATCTGAAATTTACCACCCTATAGTGCTTTTAAACTTTCTTAACACCCTTAGCAATTTATCCAATTGTCCATCCGATAGAAGTGAAGAAACGATTACCGGTTTTTGCTTGTTGTCTTCTAGATACGCATACCTCAAGTGTGTAGGTAGGGGCTTCAACTCCATGGTTTCTTCCCTTGCTTTCGACTCTTCCTCATTTGATGTTTGGTCTTCGTCTCTCAATGGGAGGAATTTGAGCTTTCTCAAGTACGATTCCTGAAATGAATTCATCATAGAGACGGAATCACAAAGACCAAAATAATCATTAGGCAAAGAATTAAAGATAGAGTTAGAAATGCAAATCTCAAGAGGATTTTTTTGATCTACAAAACTCATCATCTTCTACACATTCATCCACCATTTGGAGCACCTTGCACTCCTCAATGATCTTTGCCTCTTCTTCGGCATGTTGCATTGCTTTTGGAAGTGAGAATGTTATCTTTTCTTCATTTACCCTCAAGGTAAGCTCCCCCTTTTCCACATCAATCAAGGCCTTACCCGTATTCAAGAACGGTCGCCCAAGGATGAGAGGAACTTCATTGTCTTCTTCCATATCAAGTACCACAAAGTCAACCGGGAAGATAAACTTGTTAACCTTCACAAGCACGTCTTCTACCACCCCTTTCGGATACGTCATAGATTAATCGGTCATTTGAAGGTAAATTGTGGTAGGCTTGATCTCTCCCATTTTTAACTTTGAAAAGAACGAGAGGGGCATCAAGTTGATGCTTGCCCCTAGATCACACAATGTCTTTCCCACTGATTTTCTCCAATGGTGACCGAGATGTTGAAGCTTCCCGGAACTTTCATCTTCGCGGGCAACTTCCTTTGTAGTAGAGCACTACAATTCTCAGTCAAGTTGACCGTCTCATACTCCCCCAATCTCCTCTTCTTTGAAATCACATCCTTCAAAAACTTTGCATAGTTTGGCATTTGTTGAAGTGCTTCAACAAAAGGGATGTTGATTTGTACCTTTCTAAAGATGTAGAGGAACCGAGAGAATTGCTCGTCACTCTTTACCTTTTGGAGTCTTTGTGGGTATGGTATAAGAACTTTGTACTCCTCCGGTATCTTCTTGGTTGTTACTTCTTTCTCTTTCTCTTTCTCTTGTTCATCATTTTTTTGCAATTTGGGACTTAAGTCCTCTTGACTTTGTCCCTCTTCTTTCTTTTCTACTCTTGGTTGCTCATCAACCTTCTCTTGATCTTTCTCTTCATTCGGCATAACGGGGACATCATAGGCGGTTCTGTTCCTCAGGTGATAGCCTTGCATTGATCCTTTGGATTCACGGTTTTATTGCTTGGGAACTTGCCTTGTTGATGTTGGCTTCCCAAGATAGTTACAAATTGACTTATTTGCTTTTCCAATATGTTGACTTGGTTGCCAAGCGCTCCGACGATATTCTCTAACTTCCCAACACGAGTTTGAGATTCTTTCATGTAGTTCTCCGTCTTCCCCATAAATTTCATCAAAAGGTCATCCATCTTTGGCTTTTTCTCCTCATCAATAACGCCATTTGTGACCGAAAATCCGAGAGGTGGTTGGATAGCATTATTCGGGTTACCATAAGACAAGTTCGAATGTTGAGCCCTATTTTGATAACCTTGGTTTCCACCATATTGATCTCCGTATTGGGACTTGTACCCCAGATTGAATGGTCTTTGTTGATTTGAGTAGCCTCCTCCTTGGTTCACATAATTAACTTCTTCAAATTGACTTTGAGAAGTTTCGGCTTTTGGATTGGTAAAGGCTTCAATCTTCAAATTTAAAGTTGTCATTTGAGCCGTCAATAGCCCAAGTGCATCCGAACTTGATGTAGATGCAACCTTCTTCATGATTTTGACTCCCTCTCTTGCCACCGGCCATTGAAATGAATTTGTGGCCATTTCTTCAATGATCCTCATTACTTCATCCGGTCCTCTTGCTAAAAGTGATCCTCCCGTGGCCGCATCCATGAGTGTCCTCTCTTCGGGTTTAATTCTACCATAGAAGATGCACACTTGGTGGTCGGTTCCAAAACCATGTCCGGGGCACTTCCTTAGCATCTCTCTAAAGCGTTCCCATGCCTCATATAAGCTTTCTTCATCCCATTATTTGAACACGGTGATATCTCCTTTTAATTTGAGAGTTTTTCCGGGTTGGAAAAACTTATGAAGAAACTTCATCACCAATTGGTCCCATGTTTGGAACGACCCTTGGGTGTGGCTTAACCACCATGTTTCCACCTTGTCGGTTAAAGAGAATGGGAAGAGCCGGATTCGAATTGCATTTTCCGGGACTCCATTCATCTTCATTGTCCCACTATACTCAAGAATTTGCGGATGTGCTCATGTGGATCCTCCATAGGTGTCCCTTGAAAATGGTTTTGTTGGATCATGAGTATGAGAGAGGTCTTGAAATTGAAATTGTTGGCTTGAATGGGTGGTCCATTGGACACCCCTTGATCAACGACGGGTTGGAAGAGGTTTTGGATTGGTTCCTCCACATTTCTATTTTGAGCCTCCTCTTGGGCTCTCAATTGTTCTTGCATAACCTCTAATTGTCTTTGCATTTGGGCAATCACAGGATCTTGAACCGGTGGAGGATTATCCGCCATTCTCCTCCGTCTACGTGCGTTGTTATGGCGCACCATTGCTTCAATTTCTGGATCCAAGTCGATAGGTGGATCACCTCTAGATTGAGTGTGCATACACTACCTGTCAAAGAACCAAAAATCAAATACAAATCTTAACAAAACAAAATAAAATGTCTAAACTAATCCACACAATCGTTATCACAATATTGCATATATCAAATTAATTTCGTTTGTCCCCGGCAACGGCGCCAAAAACTTGATAGGAAATTTACTCTCTACTATGATGTTTCAATATTTATAAACTCGTGTCAATGCCTACAAGTGTACAAGCATATGTTTGTAACAACGATGATACGAAGTCGATCCACAAGGAAAAGGAATTAAGACGTGAAAATGCAAGTACCACGATGATAGATTGATGAAATATTTAGACTATAACTAAGTGAGGGTTGATTATCATCCAACAAAACCAAAACATACAGTTAAGAAATTTAAAACCAAACAACAACAAAACAAACAATATAAGATGCTAGAATTCAAGATTAACAAAGACAAGATTTGAAGATAACAATTAAAGGAAAGACTCTGGGACATGGATTCACAACATTCCTCTTGATCAAACAACAAGGGTACAACACACAATCATGCTAAGTTCATAGATAGAAAGACCACGAATATAGAAAGAGCATCTCTCGAATATTTCTTTAATTGTGAATACGACAAGGATGACTATCTCTAATACATTCTAAGGTCACACCTACCAAAGGCTCAAAGGGGTCAAGCTCCCTTCCATAAATTTGACATTCGACAAATAAGACAAATATATAGATTTAATCCAAGCATGCTTATGATCACGGGATGAGCAAGATGCAAGTGACTCATACATTTGATGCTAGAAAGAAGGCCACTCAATCAACACCATTCAAGAACAAGCATAGATTAAAATCTTAACAAAGCATAACCATATATAAAGAACCCTAATCAAGATCAAGATTCACATTGTTTCACCACATCCTAGAGCCCTAAGGGCTCTAGCCTACCATATTTACAACAAGATCAAGAATACAAAAAGAGGATCCAAAACCCATTCTAAATACAAGAGTAAAAGAGTGAAAGAGAAGATAAAACCCAATGTAGAACAAACTCCTTCAATCCCTTGGCTTGAATCTTCCAATTGATGGTTGAATCTTCCTCCTCCTCTTGATGTTCTTGATCTTCAAAAATCTCAAATGGGGAGTGTTTCTATGTGTATTTTCGAGTGGAAGGTGTATGTTTTGAACTCCCCAAGTGTTATAATATATAGAGGACCGATAATGGGATGCCAAAAGTCAAAAATGGATTTGTCAGTCCCGAACGCGATCCCGTCAGACTCGCGCCTGGAGGTCAATTTTGGAACAAAGGAAAACACGTTCCTGAAGGGGCTGAAAAGTGGGCCAGTGGGTCGCGCCTGGAGGCCGTGTGGCAGAGGCCCTGGGGCACGACCCCCGCTATTGTCGCGCCTGGAGGCCGCGCCCGGAGGGGTCTGCAACACGACCCCTGCTGGTTCGCGCCTCTAGGCCGCGTCTGGACTTCATGTTTTTCAGCCCCTGAAGAGCTCTGCAACACGACTCTTGATCACATCACGAGGCCGTGTCTGAGCCCAACACTTGGTTTTCTTCATCTTTTCAATTCTCGTGTGGCCTTTGATGATCGAAATCCTAATCCAACTTTGATTTGTACTGTATTAACCCAAAATATCCTGTATTGGCCACGTATAACAAAATTAAAGATTAAAGACAATGTTTACATTATTAACATACATAAATAGATAATCCTAGTGCAAATGAGTGCAATTTATGCACTCATCATGCACGATTCCGGATCAATGCATATTTTATAGGATATTTCAAAGGAAGAGCACGACTGTGAAAGAGATGCAGGAGAGGTTCGAGAAGCAGAGGATGGCGAATTATCCTCGGGATTATGTGAAGATTGCGAACATATTTTCGTAAAATGTATGTTTTCTGCCTCAATTAGGACCGATCGATCGATCGTTGGATGTGAGCTCTCGTCGAGGATGTCGACAAATTGAATTATTTTCCATGGGGATCAGATTCATACCAGATGCTGATGCACTTCATCAGTCTCCTCCTCAGGATTCGAGGAGCTATGGGTAGCCCAGGCGATAGGGCATACCATTTTTACGGGCCAATCTGGACACCCCAGGTAATTAGTTTTCAATTTGTCATTATAAATTATTATTATTTATGTATATTTAAATCAATCTGGATCATAGATGATCTATTAATTTATCTTACAGATGTGGGGTTATGAGGTTATTCCTAGGGTGGTTCATGGGTAGGGTAGGGTAGGGTACGAGTATGCCTTTCTCATACCCTACCCTGTGGAATTTTATCCTACCCATACCCTACCCTATTACCCTATTTTTCAAAGCGGGTAAGGTAAGGGTATTACCTTACGGGTAAACGGATTACCCTTTAATAAAGTAAAATGTATCCTTTTTTATCCTACCCTATAAAATATAATTTCATAAATATTAGAAAACTAATATAAATTAGACTGTTTTTGTAATTAGGTCATTAGGATTTAGATTGTTAGTATATATTTTTACTTTAAAAAATTAATATTAGTTTAATTGTTGATGGATTTATATTTTTTAATATATTTAATATATAATATATACTATTAATATATATTAAATATATAGGGTAATAGGGTAGGGTAATAGGGTAATATGTTAATCTCATACCATACCTTTACCCTTAAAAATTTTAACGGGTACGGATAGTACCCTATCCTTTACCCGAAAATTCGGGTACTACCCTGCCCTTTTACCCGTTTACCCTGCGGGTAAAATTACCCGCGGGTAAAATGAACCACCCTAGTTATTCCTCAGTTAGCACAAGAGATTGCCGTCGGCAGTGGCTAGCTTACTCTACCTTGATGTTTGAGGTAGTCATTCAGAGCCCTCACCATGACCTGTACACGTTATTGCAGGGAGTGGTACAATTTTAAGTTTTTTTTATTTAATATATAAATTTTGTTTGCGTTCATGCTAACTATATTATGAATTTGATACAACTAGATGTGGCTTCTTTCGTGCCATTACCGAACGATGTAATGCACCATACTACCAGAGCATGCAGCAGGGCGATGTGCTTGAAGTGAGGTATGTTTACTCTTAAAAGGGGGAACAAGAAGAAAATGCTTGCGAACGTAGCATATCTTGTTGTTTTACTGATGTTGCGGCGATTGTGGGCCCATAACGCCGACAGTTGAGGGATTCTCAGAGGACAAAGAAGGGTTCACATGAAGGGTTTAGTAAATGAGCCAGAAGGAGATAATATCGAACTATCCTTTCGAAAAAATGCAAATATTTCACTCTTGTCTTGTTCAAATTTTTTTCACGGGCTTTTTCCTCTAATTTTTGTAGTGTGATGTCCATCGGTGTTATTGTGTATTTATTTATAAAATTTATCTACCTTTCTTACACAATAGTAAAAAATGTATTAAATTTCATTTAATTTTGGTCAACGAATTGCTACTTCGTGTACCTTCCGTTTCTTTTTATTTAATGAAGTTCAGTAACTACCTCTCTTACACAAAAAATAAATACATTAATTCATACAATTAATCGTAGCCTTACGATAAATGTTAAAAATTAATAATAAGTTTTTGTTTTATTATAAAGATATATATATATACACACGATTAATTTTAGACATTATTACAAGTCTAAGATTAATTTTAGACATTAATCGTAGGAATACGATTCATTTTAGAAATTAATCGTATGTTATGATTAATGCATGTATTAAAATAATCGTATGTCTTTAAAATAATACATACGATTAATGTCTAAAATTAATTGTATGCTTGCAACCGTATTTTCACAACATAATCGTATGCTATGATTAGGGCTGTGAATAAACAAAACTGCTCGCGAGTTATTCAGAGTTAGGCTCGAAAAAAGCTCATTCGAAGTTCGTTCATTTTCTAAACAAGCCGAGCTCAAGCCTCAAATTGAGCTCGATAAAATTATCGGGTCGAACTCGAACAGATTAGTATTCGGCTTGACCAGTTCGTGAACATGTTCGAGCTCGAGCTTAATCGAACATGTTCACAAACATGTTGATGAATATTATAAATATTTCAAATGGGTAAATAAAATAAACTATTTTTTTCAAGCTCGAGCTCGAATATGTAAATTAAATGGTTTTTTTTTTCAAGCATTCAAGCTCGGGCACATTTAGTAAATTTTCGAGCATTTTACGAACCGAGCTCGAACCAAATTCGAACATGATAATTGATAAATATTTATCAAGCTGAGCTTAAACAAGAGGAAAAAAGCTCGAATCATTATGTACTTTCACAAATATAATCATACGCTACGATCAATGTATTAAAATGATCGTGGGCTTAATTAAAAACCATGCTTATGAATAACTTATAAATCGTAACCTTACGATTCATGTTACAAATTAATCTTCATATTTGTTTAGGTCTAACAGTTAAATATACAATTATTTTCAAACGCACGATTGATTTTAAGATTAATCGTATGCTTAATCATAATTTATAAAATCATAAACTTTAGTTTATATAATCGTATAGTGTAGCATATATGTAGTCGAATGGTTCAATTTATTTTAATTAAATCAGTCATAAATTTTATTTATAGATATATGTGTATAGTTGTTGTGTAGCTAAAAATAAATGTCAAAGTACACTTACCCAATGATTGAGTATGGGGATCAAGTGTCTTATAAAAATATTTGAGACTTTTACACTTCAAATTACCCACAAAACTCCATATTCTTAAAAGTTTTTTTTTCCAATCACTTTTATTTCTGCCCATTTTTATCCATTTGGAAACATATATACACGACATGTGTAATATTGGTTTAAATCTCATTTAAATTTGACTAACTCTGCACCGCAAATACTCCTGTACATAAGATGTATATCAGACGGTCAACGCATTGACCGGGTCAATGCGCGTTGACTCGGCCAAATCGTTGACCAAAAAAATCGTGAAAACGGGTGATACTTTTTAGGAATACAACTGATACTTTTTTTAATTTTGAATGATACTTTTTAGTGTTTCAATTGATACTAATCTTAGCAGTTTTTTTTTAGTTTTTTTTATGGCCAATACTTTTTATTGATACAAATGATACTTTTGGGCATTCGAAATGATATTTTTCAGTACTATGAATGATACTAATTTTGACAGATTTTTTGATCAAAACATTGACCGGGTTAACACGCGTTGATCCGGTCGCGTTGACCGTCTAATGTACATCTTATGTACAGGAAACTTGCCCATTCTGCACATGATGACTTATCAATCGATTGCATTTCTACACCCCACACACACACCCCTATATATATATATATATATATATATAATATATATATTATAAAATAATTAAAATTATTTTCCTGATTTTTCCGATTGTAATAATGTACGTGACATTAAACCGTGGAAACACATGAAACTACAACATAGTAAATGAATTTGTTTTCACGATACGTAATTGGGATTGGCTTGCTTGAAAATGGATGGAAACTGTGACCAAATTTCCATGCAACTTTACAACCATGATCTTCACTTTCGGCAAAGACTAGAATTTTAATTTGAACAAGTCGTAGCTGAAAATGACAAAATTTATTATTAAGATGATAATATATCGAACCCCCATATAAAGATTTTAGGGGTCGTCTCCTGTGCACCACTTCCCCCACCCTCCCCTCCCAAGCTGTCGCACCTCAGACGGGTGCGTGGCGCCCACACGCGGCCCACGCGCTGACGCCTGCACCTGTTTTTTTTTTCCTTTTTCTGTTTTGATTTTTCCTTTACATTTTTTGTTTTTTTTTTTCTTTTTTCTGTTCTTCTTTCCATTTTTTTCTTAAAAAAGACACAAATAAATCCTTAAAAATGCCTCCAAAAAAATCATAAAACACAAAATAAACCCCTAAAAACACCCCAAAAAATCATAAAAAACACAAAATAAAACCATAAAAACACAAAATAAACCCCTAAAAACACCCCAAACCCCTAAGAAATACAAAATAAACCCCTAAAAACACCCCCAAAAACATAAAATAAACCCCTAAAAACACCCACAAAAAACACAAAAAAAAAAGAAAAAATAAACCCCTAAAAACACCCCCAAAAAACCCTAAAAAAACAAAATAAACTCCTAAAAACACCCCCAAAAAACCTAAGAAATACAAAATAAACCCCTAAAAACACTCTCAAAAAAACATAAAATAAACAACTAAAAACACCCCAAAAAACACAAAAAAAAAAACAAAAAAAAAATCCTAAAACACACGAATTGGTACTATTTAGTGTTGGAATTAGTACTATGGGTGGCGATTTTTTTTTTTTACGCGGGTCGGCCCGGGTCGGAGCGGGTCCGTCTGATGGGCCGACCCATGCACCTTATGCACAGGAATTTTTGCCAAGATTTTAAGTAAATCTCAATAACTCTGAAAATCTCATAAGTTAAAAGTGAAAAGTATCTTAATCAATTCATAACCAAATCAATAATTAATCTAGCTTTCACTATGGGATATTATTTACCCAGATAGAAGAAAAGGAAAAAAGTAGAAAAACCAGTCGATTAATCAAAGATCTGGGTGCAATTTAAATTAATGTAAGCCGCCATACCAAATCAAATCTTCAAAAAATGAATATCTCGCCAAAACGTATATGCATTAATTTTGCTTAGTTGGCTAGCAAGAAACATACGTAGGCCCTTGCCCCTCAACGTACATTAAAGGCTTTAATTATATATATACATAATATTAAACGTAAATAATTAATAAAATTAAATATTTGCCAGATTGGAATGATGATATGATATTAGGATTCTGGAAGTAATCGAGAAAATAAAATAGCATTGAATGCAAGTCGAGTTTTAATAGATCGTGAAGGCGCGGCGTAGTTTTGATTCAATTTTGCAGTCTTGGTCGGCTTGCAATTCTAATCAGATTCATTTCCTAGTTGGTAGACTTTGACCACATAATTATTTACTTGTATCTATATATGTACATTAATTTGTTGGAAACAATCCTTTGATATGTATATGTATGCCTTGTACGTAGTGAATCTTAATTTACAGAGAGAGAGAGGACAAAATAAAATAAATCGGAATGAAATTCATAATTGAAACAAAATAAATAACACTCTTGAATGACGGTTTGGCGCTTTCAAAGATAAATTAAAAACGACTTAATCATATTTATAGAGTTTAGGAGGACACTCAAACCATGTTGAGACTAATCAAACCCAAATTCACCCCAAAATTCAATTGTTAAGAACCGATCTGCATGTTAGATAGATATTACACTGAAATTGATTCAACACTAATTATATTAACCTTCCAACGTTGAATGTCATGAATCATTTCACACACGCTATTTCCCTTTATTGAGTTATCAAAACAATTAATTTATTAATCACTTGATCGATTTTTCAGAATACTATGATTGTCTATTTCAAACGTAGAATTAAATGGTAATTCCTCCAAAATTTAAAAATCGAATGGGCCCAATGGGGTATGCTATAAGGCCTAAGCCCAATTATAACAATCCAAAATTCAAATATTAGTCATTCCAGCCCTTAAAATCCGATTACAAAAATATATGTGACAAAGTGATGTCATCAAATACAAGTTAAAACACATCGGTAATGGTGGAACGGGAGACGTAACACAAAAATGTAACAAAGGTTAAAACGTTGCTACAAACCAAACATAACCTAAGCAAAAAATTACTCTACTACGTACCTTCCTAATTAAAACCCATGTAGGATGGTGGCTGAGTTGGGCGGCGCTCCGGCGGCATCGGTGGTATAACATCCGGCCCGTGCGGCGGAAAAGCCTCAGGCTTTCCCGGTGGTGAAGGCATGGGCGGCCGTGGACCTTCCGGTGTCGGCGGAGATGGAATTGGTGGGCCTGTGAATTCTGGACCTGGTCTCGGCCCAGAAGGCTTTTCCGTTGGAATTGTATCAAACTCCAAAACGTAACTCATAAGCGGCAGGTCCGGTGGCGGCGCCGCCGTCATCGCCGACGCTCCATGTACCGGGGCTGAAACAATTGGGCTAGGAGATTGTGTTAAATGGAATTTTCGTTTATAAAAGCCAAGGAAATATTTCTTGAAGAAATTTGATGGGATTGACATTTTCCCTTGTTAATGGGGTGAAAATTTAGGATTCTTAACTGTGAATAAGATATTTAGATTGCATGAATATGTAAACGTGGCAATCAAAGGCCACGTCACACGTGGATGTCATGCAAAAAAATATGTGTTTTGCATAATTTCTTTTTTCCTTTTTCTGGACTTTTTTACTTTTGGGTTTTTTTTATTGTAAATGTATTTATTTATTCTAAATAAAAAAAATATAAGCATGTATTTTTTTTTTTGACAAGAAATATAAGCATGCATTGAGAGAGAAAGATGTACATGAATTTATTCGGGAAGGGTTTTGTATATTAACGGGATAAAATTTACTAGTCCACATTTCATGTCTCACTATTATATCTCATTATTAAATTTAATATTTTATAAATATTTATTATAAAAATAAATTTTATTATATTATAACAAATCATAATTAACATTTATTGCTAAAAATAGAATTTTAAAAAAATTATATACCCTAATTTTGGAATAATTAAATCTATTAATCAATTATATTAACTAAAAAATAAGAAATAAATATTAAAAAATAAATAAAAACCCTAATTGGGTGGAATGAACCCTAAATAATAATTATAAAATTAAATTAAATCAAAATAAATTGAATTTGAAAGAAAAATATGAATGAAAACATAATAAAAAAAATAAAATAGGACAGCAAGTGGGATAGAGGATTTCATTTGATATAATAATAACACATACGATTCAATGAATGTCGGTTAATTAACCTCAATATTAGTTCCAAGCTTTCAACGAATTGATAGTGTTAATATCCCCGAGTCATATTTAAAATCTTTAATAAAAAAAATGTAAATTCATTCTTATTATAAAAATATACATTAATACATGTACTCGTAAGATTATAACCATTATTAGTACGACTGCTATAATTTGGTATTCGTTGATCAAAGAAATAAGTTGCGCATGATGGCATATTAATAAAGTATTTGGGACGTCCCTTTGGGGATAGTCTAGTGGTGAAGTGGTGTTTCTTGCGGCCAAAGGTCTCAACCAATACCACTAGGTGTGAGCCTGTCACACCTACACAGGGGCGGTTTCACACCTGTGTAATAGCCTACCAAGTGTGCCTGCCAAGTGTGGTTTACCTCCCCTGTGTGGTTTGCAGGCTATTACACAGGGGCGGTTTCACACCTGTGTAATAGCCTACCAAGTGTAAACCCACGGTAAGGGTTGCGGGTTACCCTCGACATCAAAAAAAAAAAAAAAGTATTTGGGACATAGTAAATCTTGTTTCATTGATAGATTTTTCTTTCTTTTTTTTTAGATGCAGATAAATCATTCTCACAATTATGAATATAATTCTGGCTGAAATTTGCTACTAGTTAGTGTTATTCAGTGGGAAGGGGAAATAAGTAGTGAGAAGAAAGGAGAGAGAGAAAGGCCACCAGCTTTGTTTTCATTATTTGAATTTTGACAAAATCCTAATTCAGACAAGGGCAGAAAATAACACCCATAATCCAGCCCACCCACGCCACCCCCAAAAGGCTAAAGTTCCTTTCTTTTTTCCTCCTTTCTTGCTACAATTTACTACTAAAAAGGGTGAGAGAGAGAGAGAGACACACACACAGAAGGGGAAAAATCCAAGCTTTTGATTTGAAAATTAATTTTAATACTAATGAGATAGCATCACAACTGAATATCTATAAAGCTTAGCTAGCATCTTTCACGGCCATTTCTTCTCAATTTCCTTAGAAGAATGTTTTTGGTGTTTTGCTGTAGTAAATGAGCATATAAACATTGCAAAAGCTGAAAAGAAAATGCAAACTCCCAGTTTAGAGGAGGTGGAATCAGTGGTGGCAGCTGCAGATACAAGAGGGAAGCACAGGATTTCTGCTGAATTAAAGAGACTCCAGCAAGAAACTAGATTCTTGGAGGTTTCCTATTTTATTTTATTTTTTGCTTTTTATTCTTATTTGACCATTTTTTGAGTTGTGTTTAGTTTTGTTGTTTCTTGTTGGTTTTGTTATCTGGGGCATCGGTGAAAGGTGAAATCTTTATGTTCTTCGTTGTATGGTGCTCTGTTTGATGCATTTTTTTTTTTCATTTAAATACTGTGCAAGAATTGGATAATTCTTAAATTGAGTTTGAACGAGGCTAATGGAGACATGCTAAGAAGAGTTGAACTCCTTTGCATTGTTATTCTAATTTAACCATCATCATTCATGCATAAATTCTGGCTGCACTTGGTGATCTCTGAAATTTGGGGAATAACAGATTTTCTTGTAAATTTGGACCTTGTAGAGATCTAAGAATGTTGTATTATATTTACTATGTATAGGATTAGATATGAGTTGTGATTGACTGGCTCCAAGTTAAAGGCCTTTGGACATTGGATGATATAAGTAGTATGAATCTCGATCGTGTTTGTGTATATGTTAATTAGTTATGTTTTCTGCACTCTCCAGTTCATCTGTTATTTTGGTTGAACAACCAAATAAATTTGATGTTAACGAAAACAATTGTTGTAACTCTCCTTGGCTCTGACTTTGTTGATGTAATATAGACCTAATCTTGCATTTTCAAGAATCAAAGCTCCTAACATGGTGTTCCTCTTTTTATTATGCTCCTCCCTTATTTAGATATTAGATCTCTTATTGGCTCTAGAGTAGTAAGAAAAAAAGCCTCTATTTGTCACACTTTATGATCTCTCTTTGTTGTTGGCATGAATATGATCCCAGCAAACACAATCTTTCTAAGGGATTGTAATTATCGTTATATTCTGCATACAGGAGGAACTAGAACAGCTCGAGAAAATGGAGAGCGCGTCATCTGCTTGTAAGGAGTAAGTCGCGATCTATTTACACCTTCAAATTCTGCTTCGTGCTCGCTGCCTGTCCATCTAAACTTGACTCGTCTGTGTATTTGAACCAGGATGCTAGTCAGTGTTCAAACGAGGCCAGATGCGCTGCTCCCATTGTAAGAGCTCTTTCTTGCTTCTCATACAAAAATCATCATCATCATTTGCAAATTGCAATCCAACATGTATATATGTGTTTTCCAGAACAATTGGTCCTACAAATCCAATCTGGGACCGATGGTTTGAAGGACCACAAAATTCTTCAGGATGTAGGTGCCCCATTTTATGATCATCATAAATCAACACGAGACACCATCTTCAGACAAAGCCTTTGATTTGCAGAAGATCTCATTCCAGTATGCTCATGATTCAGGTTCTGATTGTTCAGAGGAATGGGAGTTTGATGGTGTAACATTTTCATCAAAATATTTGCACATTTGGAACTTTATACCGTTCGCTCCTTTTCATTCAATCATTAATAATTAAACGTTGAAAATCGGCTACCCTATACATGCTCAAGTAATCAAATGCAACCTGTTATCAGCAAATAGAGTAAACGAAGAACAATGTTAGAACTGGATATGCGTATTCAATTGCAGGATTTGGCGATTAGACGGTGTACATCAGACAGATGATCTTCAGCATTCAGTGAAAGTGAAACCACCTTCATTTCTCTCTAATTCTAGCTCGTTGCTTTTCCAGCAACTCTTTGAGCGATCCACCCCAAACCGTCGTACAAGCCTTCACCAGTTAGTGCAGAGCAAGCTTGGATATGCCAGTCATGGTTCTTGATACTGTGAAGGGATAGTGCATCAGTTATCTCAGCAGGCGTCATAGCGTCCTTAAGATCCTGCTTGTTTGCATAAACGAGTAATACTGCGCTCTGGAGATCCTCGTTCGGGAGCAGCCTAAATAGTTCGTCTTTCATTATGGAGATCCTAGCTCTATCAGTGCTGTCTATCACTACTATAACAGCATGTGTCCCGCGGTAATAAGTGGTCCATGATGTCCTTAGCCTATCTTGCCCGCCAAGATCCCAGACCTGATCACGAGGGACAGATTCAAACCATGTACAAGGATCAAGAAATATAGAAGCAAATACAAATAATTCAAGCATATTCATATGTGCAGTGTTTTAAACCATGGACGATGCACATAATATCAGCACACACTCTTTCTCCAGCCCTAAAACCTCTATTTCTTAGGTAAATATGTCCAAATATACAAATGAGGAGAGTATAGCCTAGTTAATAAGAAATTGTCACCATTAATATTCACATCTCAGATTATATACATATAAGACGTAGTATAACAAGTAGTATTACAAAACCAGAATGATGGATGTAAAGGATCCCAGAATCCACAGCCAGACATCAAAAACTATTTGCTAACATCTTTTGGTATGGTTGATACGAGGAAAAGAGGGAACCCAATCCATCCTAGCTTCATTAAAACAGGAAACTCTACACCGGTGAACAATGAACCCATAAAAAATAAAGTCTTTCAACTTCATTAGCCCCTGCTAGCAATTCCTACCCTCAATCAACTTCCGGTTTTGGAACTACTAGTTTAGACATTATATTCACACATATCCCTACTAGCTAAGTGAAGTAACACCAATTCCCAAATTAGAGCCAACTATGATAAATATAAGTGTTAATAATGCAAACAGCGACATACGAGCCTGAAGCCCTAAATCCATAATTCTGATCCATATTCCCCTTCAGGGAAGAAGAAGGCTAACAGCATTCATCTGTGGAAGCATAAAACCCCAGATGCCATCGGGGCTATAGTACATAAGTTGAGAAATAGGATATTATATGTCTCGAAAGAAACCACCAACCAAGAAATAGTGAAATACTACAGAAACCAAGTTTAATGTAAAGAAATTGGTAACCTGCAACCAGCAACTCCCTTATCAAGAAACTGTGTCAAGAAAAATCAAGATATATGATGCGCCATATATATAACTACTTGAGCCAACATATGATGTATCAACTGAATAATGCAGCGATATATAGTAAACCTTCTTCCACATATACATTTATCCCCCATATTATCTTAAATCTAAGTTCTCAGAGACATGGTATCAACAGACAACACCATCACTAAAAATTCCATCTTGGATTCGAAACCCAATCGCAGCTGATCGATAAATATAAATAAAATTGAGCTGAAATTACGCCTTCAAAAACAAGAAACGCGTACCTCAAATCGAATATTCTTGTAGACAACCTCCTCGACGTTGCTGCCGACAGTTGGATGAGTGGTGACCACCTCCCCCAAATGGAGCTTGTAAAGCGTCGTCGTTTTGCCGGCGTTGTCCAGCCCCACCACCACGATCTTGTACTCCTTCGCCGGAAACAACATGAACCACATCTTCGACATCAGCGCCCCCATCGATTGCCTGAATTTTTAATCCACAAAAAAAAAAAATCAATAATTTAGATCCAACGACAACTATTGTGCAGACAGCTAAGAAAAATTACTGAAACCGGAAAAAAAATTAAATGGAAAAGAAAAAAAGAAATCTGACCGATTGTGCTAAGAGACGACTGCGATTCGGTTTGGATTATGGAGAGAATCTGAAGTCCAGAAACGAATTTGGGTTTTAGTGATTTTTCTTTTGAAAACTAACCTTTTTTTTCAAAGTGGTTGAAATTATTATTATTCGTTAAAGAGGAAAAGGGTGGGTGGGTGGGTGGGGGGGTGGCTTTGGATATTTATAATTTTTGGAGGGCAAATGGGAAAAATACGTCAAAATAATTTTCATCTTTTTTCAACACTTTATTTGAGAAGTAAATAATATATATGTAAATTTCCAGTTACCAAATTTGAGGGCTTCAATTACTCTCCACCAAATAAAAGTATGAGTATGAGTATCATCTACTCTTGTCTCTATTTTTATTTTAGGAATATAAATTTGGCTTTGAAGAGTTTCGAACATAAAGTAGAGCACTAAAGGCAAAAACAAAATCACCTCCTTGCTTTAAAGCAAGGCAAGATTGAAATCTTGTAGCTATTATTTACTTCGGACTTCACCAAAATGAGACCATCTTCACCAAAATGAGACCATCAATTTATGAAAAATTGATTTTACGATATTTCCTAAAAAAGTAACAAATTAAAGGGCAAAAGCAAAAGTGGTGACATTTCATATAGCTTGATCCGCAGCCGACAGCGGAGCTCCGCCTCTCCATGGCGGCGCAGTGTGGGTGCGGCGTCGGATCACAATTCTTCTGTGTTGGCAACTGCAGCACCCAGTTTCTGATTCGCTAGCTCAAAGCTGAGGTACTCATCCAAATATGTGCGTGTGTTCTTTAAATTTTAGTCGCTGCTTAAATTCTTGATTTTCTATATCTCGATGGCCTACTGTTCCAACTTAATGCTATGCTACCTACAATCCTCAAAGGTTTGTTAGTCTGTATTGCCTCACTTCTGTTCAGATAATAATTTCAATTATAGTTCTCCATATTTTGTGGGCTTGGAACTTGTATTTAAATGGTGTTGTCTGATTTAAGTACCGTAGAGAGAATGAGGGTGTTGGGGCAGCTGTCTATAGGCTTTGAGATGTTTCTTTTTCAAGTTGTTATTTTTTGTTTCGTCAACACTCAACACTGTGATATTACCGAGAGCAGACATTGGCCTTCTTGTTATGTAAAGTGTTTGAGCCCTTAAATACGGATAATGTTGTTCATATTACCATTAATGTGTTTATTTGTTGAGAATGTCGAGGATATATAAGGCCACGCTCTTACTTGCTTGAGTTGAAATTCTGCCTATCTGTGGGGAAAAAAACTGGACCTACCGTCTTATGTTATGCCTTTCCAAATTTGTTAATCGGAAAGCTCTCTGTTGGTTAAGATTACTTTGTGTTATTTACTCTACCTCTTTAGTATTATTCTTCACTCTTCAGCATTGGTTGGATATATTGATTTTGGGAATTGCTGTGGAAGTTATAAAGCATCTTAATGGCTTGCGCCCGTGATAGGTTAGTTATATGTTAAGTGATAAGGATAGATCTATCAGATAAACTCACGTCTCTTTCTTGTGTATCTTGCATTCATATCCTTTCTTTGTAATTCTTATTTGTGTATATCTAGCTTAGGATTAGCTCTTAGTTCTCTTGTATTTATACTCCATACTACCATATGGTTTGAGATAAGAAATATACAAAAGTTATATTCTCTACATGGTATCAGTCCTCTGAATTCCTCAAACGAGCCATCCTCCTCTCTCATGGCTTCTGAATCCACCACCCCCACTCCATTGATTGCGATTAACATCGCCGCTCAAACACCCATCAAACTCGACTCCACGAACTACGGTTCATGGCGCATGCAGTTCCAGACCGTCCTCATCGGGTGTGATCTTCTTGGATTTGTTGATGGCACTCAGCCAAGGCTACCATCCCCCTCTGCTACACCCAACTCCACAAATTCAACCTCTGCACCAACAGACTCTGCTGTCGCCACCGCTTATTGGAAATTGTACATCGTTACTTCATCATGTTGTCCAACAACTTGCAGCTCAATTCTCTATCAAAGATCTCGGCCCTTTGTCCTACTTTATTGGCGTGGAAGTTAATCGTTGTTCCGATGGCATACTTCTCTCTCAAACCTAGTATATCCGTGACATCTTACAAAAGACAAAAATGGTTGACGCCAAACCAGTTGGATCACCAATGGCTGCCTCGCCTACATTATCCATTTCTTCTGGAACATCTCTCACTGACCCGAGTGAGTATCTCTCTAGTGTTGGCAGCTTGCAATATCTATCTCTTACTCGCCTGGATATTGCTTTCACCGTCAACCGTCTTGCTCAATTCATGCACCGGCCGACCACCGATCATTGGACAGCTGTCAAGCGTGTCCTTCGCTATCTTAATAGCACACTCGATCACGGTCTTTTTCTTCGCCGGAATTCTCCATTTAATTTGCACGCATTTTCTGATGCGGATTGGGCAGGAGACCCCGATGATCACACCTCCACTTCCGCTCACATTGTGTATCTTGGGAGTAATCCCATTTCCTGGTCTTCTAAAAAGCAGAATGTTGTTGCTCGATCTTCCACAGTTCCACCAAGGCCGAATATCGTGCCGTCGCTTCAGCTGCTGCTGAACTTGTTTGGGTTCAATCTTTGCTTCTTGAACTTACTGCTCCGGTTGTCTCAGCTCCTCCCATTTATTGTGACAATATTGGTGCCACATATCTTTGCACCAATCCAGTCTTCCATTCCCGCATGAAACACATTGCCTTGGATTTTCACTTCGCCCACCAAAGAGTACAAAGTGGTCAGCTGCGCATCTCTCATGTCTCTTCGGCGGATCAACTGGCAGATGCTTTAACTAAACCATTATCTGCTCCGCGCCTTCTTAAGCTTCGTTACAAGATTGGTGTTCATTCGCCCTCATCTTGAGGGGGCATGATAAGGATAGATCTATCAGATAAACTCATGTCTCTTTCCTGTGTATCTAGCATTCCTATCCTTTCTTTGTAATTCTTATTTGTGTATATCTAGCTTAGGATTAGCTCTTAGTTCTCTTGTATTTATACTCCATACTACCGTGTGGTTTGAGATAAGAAATATGCAAAAGTTATATTCTCTACATTAAGTCGTTTCAGATGGCTACTTTTTTTGAAGCAAAGATAGCTTCCCGTCCCCAGAGTGTCGGCATCGTCTCTTGCATCTACTTTCTATGTATTGTTCTTATCTGGTTCTGACTTAGTTATTATACTCTATACACACGGCCTATTGAACTCCAAATGCTAGGGACTTTGTGTGCTATATTCTGTAGGCAATGAAATAAGCCAGTCATTGTTTTGTTGGTCGAATCTACAAAATACCTACAAGACCTTAAGTAGCTGATGTTTCTGAGTGATCAGATGCTTTAATTTCTTGCTTTCTGGTGAGTCTGCCCATGGGACTGTACCTGAGAAAGCATGATATGGTGGCGAGAGGAGAAAACACTACGAAGCTATGAAACTACGTATCCGGCATGTCATCTCCTTTTGCAGATAGCATTTCAAGAGAGACATGCAACTCTGCTGCCTGCTAAGATTGGTAAGAAACAGTTTGTCTTAATTTCTAGCACTAGTAATCTTTTTAGTCTTTAACTAGTTTATCTTGCTGATTTGTGATCTTGTATGGAACCCAACAATTTGGATATGGATGCTATTTTTGTTTATACAAAGATGAAAGAGAACTGTCACATAGGCACCTGAATCTGCATCTGCAATGAGACTAATACCATTCCATTTGAGCTGTCGTGGTGATATGGAAATAAACCTCAACAAGACTTTCTATATCCTTGCTTAGACCCTGGGAAATGAACGATAAAATCAGGTGACTTCGATATCACCAAATAGTGAGTGATCAAAATGTAGGCTGTATCTGTATGTATGTTGAAACTTGATATGTGCCCTCCCCTCTCCCCTCATTATTGCCTCGGTTTTTCCCAGTTTTAAACGATGATGTATTTCTACTCTGACTTGTTCAATCGAAAACTTCATTTTTTTTAGATATCGATATCACTTTGATTGATTAGTAAATATTTATAAGCAACTGTCAGTATTAATGTTATGTTGTTCCATATGATCATCTTCCATATTTTACTCTTTTTCTATTCTTTTTCTTTTTGGCTTTTCCTCATCTCTCTTTGTAGTGATTTAATCACACTTGTATATTTTATTGACCCCACGATTGTAATTCACACTGATTGCAGTTTGACAAAATGCAGCATATATATTGTGAATTTTGATCAAGTCTCGAGTCACAGAGGAAGGTGAATTCGACAGGTTTGGCATTTTGCTTCAGCAGCTTCATTATGATGATAATGACACCTTTTTTTTTGTAATAAATGGCCATAGTTTATGGTGGCAAATTTGTAACCCCGCCCCCACAGGCCCCACAAGCGATACTGATGGGACGAGGTCGCGTTCCTTTCTCTACATAGCAACTGCTCAACATCCATCCTCGCTTTGCCTCGTGGGATGTGGGAGATCACTAAGGAAAAAATATTTGGTTTTCAAATGGCTGATCTAGTTTATGGCTGTGCTATTTATGATGATATCTTGACTCTTTCAACCAATTTTTAGATAAGCTAATGTACTCCAAATATATCTCCCTTTTTTTCCTTTTATGCCGTTCAAAATCTATCTTTGATAGTTTTACAGAATCAAATGCCCCTCTCTCTCTCTCTCTCTCCATGCACAACCATATTATATATGTTGCCTTGTTTTTGGCTGCCAAAGGTAGAAGATTTTTAGAGTATTGGTCAAGAAGACTTTATGTAGGGTTTCCCACAGACATGTGGATAAGTCTAGATATAAGTTAAATATAAAGATTATATATAAGATAAAGCTTTTCTCTATAACAAATGATGATGTATTCCTCACTACAACACATGGAATGTTGACAACAAGCATTGTGATTTAGAGGTATTTTTCTCAATAAATATTTCGAATTGAAGCATCAATGAATCTTCTTGTTCAAGAATCATTTCTTCTATTGATTTATTTTTAATAGTAATTTCAACATTTTTCTGCGTTTCGATTTCCTTTGATGAAAGCACTAATTGATACAGCCTTAATTTGTGCATCGTATTAAAGTTGTATTCTTTGAGTGAATAACGACCCTATGAGTAATAAATTTGAGTTTATTATTTGTGATGAATGAAAATATGGGAATTCTGAAACAACTTTTCGAAAAGGGATAAAATACTAGCAAATAAAATGGTCCATGCATCTTTAGAATTTGGTCACTTGGAGAGAGAGAGAGAGAGAGAGAGAGAGAGAGGTTGATGAGTTGGAGAAAAGTTGTTGATCCATGGCCACAAGTTTTTCTTTATTTTTGTTCATCTAATTCATAACCAAAATGAAAAAAAGGACCCAAACTATAATCAAGATTCATAATGGCATGGGCCCTAGTTTTCTCATCCCCATTGCTCAAAACAATCTCACAAAATTGTCCTATAATTGACATCAAAACCTTTCTAAGCCTCACAAACGCATAATAATGGCGAATGTAAATTCACAATCTTTTATTTATATGAAATTGTAGTTCCACCCATTTAAATTAATTACTTGCATATCTTTCAATATGTAATTTATATGAAAATTAAACTATTCAACTATAATGTTGGGGTTTTAGAGAGAGAAATGCATTCTAAAGAAAATAATATGATTGTGTTAAAAAATAATAGATAGATAGATAGATAGATAGATAGATATCATGGAATTCTAATGATACCAGCTCATCATCAACCGGCCTCGCACCTGAATCGTTAATTTAAATTATTTCCGACTGAAATCATATTTCTATTAAAGAATGATACACTATGATATTTCATTTAATTTTTGCATACAGTGAGAAATATTAAATACATATTTAATAAATATTTATGGATACTGTACTCGAATGTAATAACATCGACAACTAAGAGAAGTTTAGGATAGAGGATAAAAAAGAAAAAAAAACAGAGCCATCATTTCTTAAACACTCTATTAAACACCTTTGTGTCTTTATCTATCACTGTCCTTATTTTAATCATGGTTTTTTTTTCCCGATGTCGTGACACAAACTTTATCAAAATCGGTGCATAAAAATAAGCCTATTTATTTCTTTAATTTGCAATCATGCTTGCTGTAAAATAGAACCCGATAAATTGTTTTAGCTTTTTATGCACAATCATGTATAAGAAAAAGTTGCCTCTACTTACAGAACTCTTAAGGAAACAGTTATCATGCTATTTTTTTTTATTTTTTTTGGATGTCGAGGGTAACCCGCAACCGCTATCGTGGTGCGCACTGGATAAATCCCGCCCCTGTGTAATAGCCTGCAAACCTACACAGGGGAGGTAAACCACACTTAGCAAGTCAGGTGTGACAGGCTCACACTTAGTGGCGTTGGTGGTGGGTCAAACTTGAGACCTTTGACCTCAAGAAACACCACTCCACCACTAGGCCATCCCCAAGGGGATAGTTATCATGCTATTTCATGCAATGTTTCATTTACTAAAGAAAAAAATGAAGTGTTTGTTAGTAGTAGTAATCGAAAATGAATACTTTAAATTAAAAGAAAAAAACTAAAATAAATATATTTTTGGATATCATAAAAGCTTCACCAATGTTTGTGTTATATAGAAAGAAAAGGGGTTCTATTTAAGGAAATTGTGTTCTATTTAAAAGATTCATTTTAAAAAGTCGAACTATAAATTTAAACTGAAAAGAAGATTGATAGAAATTGATGAACACCGATAGAATTCACCCAAGAGAAATAAAAATCATTCTAAATAGATTTTGCTCTTATACAATTGTTAGTACAATAGTTCGTCAACCGCACAAGAATAGTAAATTGTTCTTGGTAGACCATCTTTTGATACAATAGAATAGTCAGCAAATAATGAAATAGAGGCAAACTTCATAAAATGGGATCACCTGTTACAAATCATGTTGCATTCCCTGTTACAACTCTTTAATATTTTTTCAAAAAAACATAATTTTTTTTAATTTATTATGATTTATTTTAATTTAAATTTTCTATTTAGAGTTCATCCATTTCCAATTAGGGAATATTTAAAAAAAATTAATTATGCAACACAAAATGCAACAGAGAATCTACCCTGAAACTTCATTAAGGGAGCTCGATTTATATGTTACTGGAGAAACTTAATTATATATACCCATTAAACCATCCCAAACGCATGATTTGATTGTATTCTTTCCGCCTTAATTAATATGTTAATGTAATAAGGTTTGAATCTTTGTTTTGACATTATAATTTAATATAGCAAATTGAATGACGGAGTTAGTAGTTTTTTTTTTATCACCAAAAAAAAAGACACAATATCTTGGAGAACTGCCCAAGAAAAATAGACAATTACAAGGCAAAATTAAATCGTCATATATGGTCAAAAACAAAAGATTGAGTCTCATATGGTAGAGGTTATATTCATTCCTAAAAGACAAATATTTCGATTAAGATGTTGCAAGTTTGGTATTTACATCGTATTGGCGTCGCAATTCAGTACGTATTCATCTATAAAATAAGGTTTCTATTTTATATACAATTTTTATTTAAGTTTATTTATTTATGCATTTGGTAAGGTAACAGTAATTTAGGCTGATTGATCATATTATACCAAATAGTTGATATGCACATATACACACACTTATTTTAGAAATTAAACTTAAAAAATAAAAAATTAAAATAATTAAGGAGCCGGGTAAATACTCAGAAAACATCAAAATACTGAAAAGAAGAAAAAACATAACGTAAAAGTAAAGATTTAGGATTTTAGTGTATCAGTTATTTTTTTCTAAAATATTTAATTTTATTGTAAACCCTACGGAGTATATCAAAATTATTCCGATAATTAAATTACACAAAAAAATAAGGAAAAAAAAACCTTCTGGTGTCTTCAATTCTCCCAAACTTCGCAGAAAATATTGTTTTATATCCGCTCAATATTAGTATCGGCACGAAAACTTATTTTAATTAGTAATTACAATTAATAAAAAATATAATACAAGTGTACCAAAAATATTTGATGTCCAATAATAAATACACATTATTTGTGGGCAATAATTGAAGGCTCTTAGTTACTATATCAATTATCAATGTGATGGGATATGCACTAAATATAGCACAACATCTGTATTATCAACTTGCAATTTCATGTCCATATTCATACATATAAGTTAAGCAAACATATGACCCACCGACACACACACACACTAATCTCATTAATTAACAACACCTACTAATTTCAACTGTAATTAGCTATTCAAGAAAATGACATTGATATTGATTTTGATTTTAGAGTTTTAGAGACCCCCAGCCCCACCCCTTTTATGGTGAAGCAATATAAATTTGTGGTTTCAAGAATATAGTTGGAAGTAGATTCTTCTATATCTCCATAATTGGAGGATATCCACAAATTTGGGTAGTCACGTATATGATATATCATATATGTGAGAAATATAAAATTTAATTTATTTTTCTTTGTTGTTTTCGCTTTAATGTTTTGGGGTTTATGGGCAGATAGACAAAAAATTATTGTGGGATGTTTTGTATTATTCTTGAAATCATTTATTTTGTTAGAGTTCAATTTTACAAAATGGGAGTTTGCAGCATCAAATAATTGGATGTCACTGTGTTAGCCTCCAGGGCTGAGTAAACAATCCAAACCAAACCGAACAAAATCAAAACTAAAATGTTGAAATTTCACCGATATATTTAAAATTGAAATATTATGTGTGCATATCCAGACAAAGACCTCGATAAATAGAAAATAGTTGTAATTTTTGTGATGCGACAATAATCTATTTATGGCAAATACTTGCATGCATCATGATGCAAATAACACTATATGAGACGGGTCAGTTAAACCCGCTTTTGACCCAGTCAACGCGGGTCAACCCATAAAAAAAACTGTCCAAAGTGAGTACCAACTTTCCTATTAAAAAGTATCACAAAATATTCAAAAAGTACCATCTGTATCATTAAAAAGTAAGGGGTCTACTAGTTATTTTATATAAGTTTATTTAGTTCAAATTCTGATTTTTTTTTTTCAGTTTTTATATTGTATGTGTTGAGATCAATCTAAAACAATCATCATTCCAAAAATTTGCAAGGAAAGCAAAACACGAGTTCGATAAATAAAAAGTACCATGTGGTAATTAGAAAAGTATCAAGTACGATAAAGAAAGGTATCAACCTGAGATTAATACTATCATCATTCCAACTACAATAAAAAGTACTATGTGTCACGTGACACGCCCGCGTGGGGCCACATGACCGCCTGAAATAGGCGAAAATAATTGTTGTTGCACGCAAGTCCACCTCTCTATTTATATACCAAGGGAATGATTTGCTGGTTAATGGATTATTATAGGATAACAAAATGTGATGAAAATATTATAATCTTGTTTAAGGTAGAAGTGAAATAAACATTTTTCAGCAAGGATAATGTTAAATGGCACAAATTGTGCCGGAACAAATGTAGAATGTAATAAAATTTCAATATAAAATGACACTATCACCCTTGATACAATTTTGATTAAAATTTATTCCTCATTTTCTACATAATTTTCAATATTTAATTTGAATGCATGAATAATCAATAATGCATTGGATTCATCCCTCATTTTCTACACCAATTCCCAAGTACAATGAATTTGTCTTAAATAAAATAAAAATAGAAATTAAACCACTCAAATTAATATTTGTACTTAAACATGAATATAATATGATATTTATATAGTATATTTTGGTTTAAAAAAGAAGTCATCTATGATTTTTATCTGGTCATCAGGAATGCAAATCAATTTAGCTAGTTTATTGCATTTAGTATTGCAACTCAAGTTATCATTTGAGCACAGATAAAGAGACGTGAGATAAGAGGAGAGGAAGAGGCGAGAGAGGGAAAGGTTTAATAAGAGAAGTTCGTTAATCTAACAGAGGTTTTTGAGAAGTCTCTTAATTTGGCGGTTGTTTTTTTTTAATCTGGTAGTTATTATTATTATTATTATTATTATTATTATTATTATTATTATTATTTCACATAAATATTTTTATTAAGATATACACACAATTAAGTATATTTATTGCATAGTTAAATATACAAATTAATTGGTAATTAAACACTTTATATAATCAAAAGTCATTTGTGTACTATATAAGTACCCGTAACGAAAGTTATTCAATAACACCAACTGAAAAACTTAGAGATGTCTCAAATCCCACCTTTATCATTCAAGTGAAAGAAACGTGAGTGGAAAGTGCCTCCCTCACCAGCCTTATTAGTCACTATACAGCTCATTGAGGGAACAATTTGAGGATCTTAAAAGTGACATTAAAGAGTTTTTTTTTAATTGAATGACATTAAAGAGTTGTTAACAAGGGAAGTCAAGATTTTTGGAGAAAACAAGCCATGACAACTTTTACTGGATGAGTCTCCATTGTCTAACTTGTACGAGCTATATCTTAAAATGGTTCAAAAAATAAAGGATGAGGAAGCTAAAAATATTCTGATGATTGATATTACCGACACCACAAACGATTCTACTTCTAATATATAAGTGTCATATAGCAATTATGCTATTGTTTTTGCCTAATGAAAATGCAAATGAAAAATTTGGCTTAAGCATGTAAAGATGTTGTGAATCAATTATATATTATTAAATATATCATATTTTGTCATATGTTATCTTAGTTTAATTATCTCATAATGTGCAATCAATAATTTTTTTAAAATATTTTTTAATCGCATAATCATAAATTGAGTAAACATTTGATTAATTAAAGAATTGGAGTTCAAAGTTTAATTATCTTCTAAAAACGTTTTTTATATGTAATAAAATTGAACTCACTATCATACTATGAATTGAATACAGCCATAAATTTGTTTATTAATCAAATAATTATAATTAAGTTGGGCTAATAAGTGATTAATTACATAGTTGAAGAGTTCAATTATTAATGGTGAGAGAGATATCCAACATCAATTAACGGAGATAGAAAAATTTAAAATTTTGAATTCTTTTAAAATAAATAATATAATAAGAATAATTTAGTCATTTAACATAATTATTCACAATTTATGCTGGGACAATATGTGCCAACTAGAATTATCCTTTCAGCAATTCACTTTCTCCCTTTAAATTTTATCTCACAAATTCACATCGATTAATTTCTATGATGTAATAATAATCTGGTTGGGACCCTTTTTGTTGCAAAATTTTTGGTAAAGTCTAACTTTTATGAAAGTCACGAAAAGGGGTGTAACAAAGTGAATACAAAAGCAAAGGATTCTTAAAATTAATAAATAGCCCATGTTCCCAAAAGTCATCAAAGAAGGAGATAATAATGAGCACTTAAGATATATTCAATAATTTCAAGACATCATCAAAACTCTACTCATTAAAGTTTTAGCACAAAAATCCAAACTTATTTAATTGTGCATAGATTATTTGAACTTTTAATTTAATATGATTTTATTGAGGGGTATTATCAGATTTTAACCCAACCTTTCAAGTAATTCACAAAAATGTCCTGACTTTTTATAAATAATAATTTAATACCTGACCTTTTGAATATACAACAAATCTAGCCTGAAATTAATTTTTGACCTTTTAGTTTCCATCGTATATCTTTTTTCCGATTTTTTTTACCGGCGTGGAAAATACTTGTGCCACGTCAATTGATCAAATAAAATTATATTTCACTCCAAACCGTATGTAGAAATATATACGTTGGGGATTAAAAGCCCGAAAATTAATTCCAGGTTAGATTTGTTATAAATTCAAAAGATTAGGTATTAAATTGTTATTTATAAAAGTTCAGGACATTTTTGTGAATTATTTGAATGGTCGGGCTAAAATTTAATAATACCCCTTTTATTAATATTCAAACTCATATTTGACTTCATAAATTGAGACCACCCCACACACACAAAGGAGTAAGTAGGTAATACTACAGTCAAGCCTCAACATATAAATATTGCTGCTTGTAAAGTATATACTATTTTTTAGGAAAATCCTACATATTTAGGTTTCAGTGCATTTTTTTACTCCCTCCGTCCCATTTATATAGTCTCTGTTATTATTTTGAGGGGTCCCAATTATATAGTCTCATAACTGTAAATAGTATTAATTATCATGATAATATACAAATATACCCTTGCTATGTATTGGAAATTAAAACTCAACCATTTAAATTTTTTAGAGTCATTAATTTTAAGTAAGGGTAATAATGGAAGTTAAGCTTTAATATCTTATTTTCATAAATATTTTTAATCTACGTGCGAGGATAAAGTGGACTATATAAATGGGACGGAGGGAATAATTAGATTTCGGTATTCTTATTCGTAAAAGTACAGGTATGTATATTTTCATTGAAAGTGAGCTATTAATGTTTACTAAAATTAGATCTTTCTATCAATTGCGAATAATATAACCAATTTTTAGTGCCATTAAACGTACAAAAATTCAGTTCACGATTCAAAAACCGGTAATATTGCAGTAAAAAAAAAAAAACAGTAAAATGAGTCAAACACCCTCGTGTGTAGTGAAATTTTACACTAAACTGCCTTATATTTTTGAAATTGTACCAACCGCCCCCCCCCCCCCCCCCCCCCCCCCAACATTTTGCTTAACTTCCATTTTTATAAGTATCTGCTTAAAATACCATTACTTTAAATTTTAGCAAAATTTAAGTGTTTAATATCAAATAAATAAGAGTATTTTGATTCAAAATTTGAGAATTAGAAGTTATGCAGGCTTTTTAAAACCACACTAGGGGATGCTATAATTTAAAAACTACAAAAATATTTTGTACAATATTTCGATAACATGAAAAGATTTGATGTATTTTATCTTAAAAAATACACGCATCAAATTTTGGTGTGAATGTAAGTTACAACCGTACATAGTCTTAATTATTTGGGATCAACATCCTATGTCCAAAGGAATATGGAATAATTTATACTCTCTTCGTTTCTGAATAAATGTCATTCTAGCATTTAAAATTTGTTTAAAAAAAAGTGTCATTCTATAAATTCGAGACAGAAAATTCACATTTTTCACACATTTACCTTCATTTAATGCATTCATACATTTATTTTTAACTCATTTAATGTATTCACACAAGGATATATTAGGTGACTCAATTAATTTATTAATCTGTGTGCATTCATCCAAAATGACACTTAATTGGAAACGGAAGGAGTATAATTTGCCTACTTTTTATCAAACATTGACTATGGAATAAGATTAAAGACTTGTTGTAAAATAATTAACCATAATAAATGAGCATTAACTAAAAACTGAAATATGAGAAAATTTGAAACGGATAAATTTATAGATAAAAACAATTTTATAGTAGTGAAATGCTAAAAGTATTCTAAATTGACAATTTTTCAATAATTCACTAAGCTTAAGAAAACTTAGTTATTAAATAACCTAAAAGAAATAGGAAAGAGCTTGATTTGAAAGAAAAAAAAAGTACAATATGTATATGATTTTTTTTATGAATATTTTGACAAAGAAGAAGGTAAAACCGAAAAAGAATTCAAACCCAACCTCCTCTAATAGAATAAAGGGTTAATTATATTAATACATGTTTGAACTCGTAATAATAATGGGCAAGTCTTGTGTGCATTAGATGCACATCATACGATTAACGTGTTGATTGAGTTGTTCGCTTTTTTATTTCACTAAAAAATGATTCGTAAGTGTACGAGGTAAATTGTAGCAAAACAATGGTGAGAACAAATATCATAACCACAAGAACTAGCTATGTAATCCAACTAAGTACTCAATTGAACTATTCCACTTTGTCTAGATGACCGGCTTAAAAGTTGGGATTTTTAAACTAAATAAAACTAAGAAAGAAGTAACAGAAAAACAGGAATACAAAATTAAACGGGAACTCTAAAGAGAAAATGGATTCTAGAGTCTACACGCCTATGGATTTTATGAATTCAATTAACAGATTAAACCAAGTTTAATTTCTAAATCTGCAGGAGAATCATTAAATTATCTAGACCCTCTCTCGAATAAGTTCTAGAAGTGGATTAAACACCAAAAATCATCTCTCGATCTCAAGTTGTTGTTCAACTCCTAAATACTCCTAGTATTTATTCTCCTCACGATAACCTATCAATCTCTCGATCTAGCAAGCTCGTGTTATGCATTCCTAATCCGTCAACTAATTAACCTCTCTCGAGTGATAACCAATTAACTATTCAAACTCATTTGTTGGCCAAACAATTACACCAGATAATAAAATCAAGGAAGCATAAGCAGATAAAGAAAATGAACAATAGTATCAATTGAATTCACAAAAATTAATATTTGTATTCAAATCCTAGAATCTCTAAATTTTTAGCCACTCATCATCAAATTACAATCCATAGAAAATAAAATGATAATTAAAGTTAGCATGATAAACATAAACTAGAAATTGTAAATGCAACTTATGCCGAGTTGAATCTTCAATCTCAATTGCTCTCTGTAGTTCTTCGTTGTCTCTTGCTATTCTCTACTCTACTATAGTAAAAAGTCGGTGTAATTTTCATCCAAGAAGAGTCCTTAAATAGTAGAGGGAATAGAAGCCCACAGAAGGAAGGGGAGCTCGGTTCAAAAGAAAACTCAACGGACGGGTATCGCCGAAAGGAGCTCGGGCCGTGCTCTTAATTTGCTGAAATAACGTGGCTTTGCATAGAAGAGAGCACGGGTCGTGCAATAGGGAGTATGATTCGTGCTCCTTCACCATAGTGGCAAAAGTGTTGTGTTTTGTTAGCAAGGTCTATGCTATTATTTCTGACGCCCAACACACTTCACCGTTTTGCTCCGTTCTTACTTATTTCACATCCGATTGACTTTATTCTTTTGCAACGCGTTCCTAACTTGATTCTCTATCTTCTAAGGCACTTTCCAAACTCAATTGCATCTTATAAAATAATTCGCATTAAATCCCTTCAAAATGAGCAAAAACGTGACATTACTCAAAATATGGAAAAGTATGCGCAACTTCTCAATATATGTATGTAGTGCTCATCAACTACCATCTTAATGACCCTCAAAAAGCATGAAAACCATGAGTTTATTACGAGTCAACGCGCGTCAATGCGTTGATCAAAAAATCAGTCAAAATCAGTATCAATCGTGTTAGTGCCATTTGCACTCAAGTGTTCGAGATTGTCATGATCTGTATGGCAATATCAAAAGAACACAAAAGGTTTTGGTTGTTCAAGATTGAAGACCATGTTCTGGACAATTTTGTGAACATTCCGCTGCCAATCTGATTGAAGATCAAGACATGTACTTAGTCATGTTCAGGAACATGATCATGTACATGGTTGTCCAGAGAGTTTACAAGAGACGTATCATGCTGGAATCAAAGAGCTGGTGCTGTAGATTCAAGATGAACGTTTCAGAAAAGAAGTTGCCTTGTTCGTGATGAAGATCAAGAAGGAAAGAAGGAGTTCTATTCAAGGAAGACATCTAAACTAGGAAAATCCAATTTAATTAAGGAAATTGTTTCCTTGTTAAATCCTAGTCAAAATAGGACTTCTGATTACCTTGTTAAGGCTATAGCTGTTGTTTATAAATAGCCTGAGAATCAGACTAGATTAGATGACACGAGTTTTACGAATACACAAAGGGTAGAGAGTCCAAAAGACTTCATATTTGAAGCATATAGTATTCGGGTAGACTAGGTTTGATCCGCGTGATCATTGTGTTTTTAGTCTGTGTTTGAAACTCACTTTCATACACACTTAAAGGAGTCTCGGGAGAAATTTCCTGTGGGAACTAGAGGGATTCTAGGTTGTGAGGGGAGCTCGCAATTCAGTTCAACGAAAGAGGTTGTAGTGGGTAGGAAAGGGGTCGAGTGATGGGAGTTTTCATGTAATAACCTTTACCATTCAACGGAGTAGTGAACTATTTCTCACGGACTTGTGAAGTCCCCCTGATGTAGATCAGTTGATCGAACATGGTTACTAACCTAGTGTCCTTTACTTGCTTTCAGTTTCTATATTCTGACCTTGTATGTTCACAACAATGTACACGTACATACTAATGAACATGAGCGCACAGTTTAGATAACTTCAAATCGTAACACTAAAAAGTATCACTCAAAAGCACAAAAGTATCACTTGTATCATTAAAAAGTATCGGCTAAAAAAAATAAATAAAGTAAAAAAGCCATCAAAATCAGTATCAACATTAACACTAAAAAGTATCATTTAAAATTCAAAAAGTGTCACTTATATCCCTAAAAAGTATCACATGTTTTGATGATTTTTTTAGTCAACGCATTAACCATGTACATCTTATGTACATGAAAATTTGCGAATAATAATATTCAAAGTTATACATTATGTAATAGCCTGTAAATTAAACAAATGAAGATAAATCACATTTGGAAAACTAGATATGACAGGTGAATACTTATCTAGCGGTATTGATGAGATTCGAACTTGAGACCTTTAGCATCAATCTTACACCACTCCAACAATAGCGCACCCCCAATAGATTATAGTATTATTGTTATAACAAAAACTTGTGTAGTGCAAAAGCCTACACATTAGCGTCGGGTGAGTGTACTGCGCGCGAGCTAATAGATAAAAAAAATAAATTAATTCAATTTAATTTTAATGTTCATTATTTCCATTTTAGGGTGTATGTTTATTTTGAAAAAAATTAATTATCGAACGCAATGCATGAACCCACGCATTAGCTTCGGATGAGTGCATTGCGCGAGACATCAAATAAAAAAAAATAATTAATTCAAACAATGAAATTAATTCAATTTAATTTTAGAGTTTACTATTTCAATTTAGGATATATATTTATTTCAAAATAAATTAATTATCGAGCGTGTGAGCGCGTGCACTGTGCGAGATTCCGAATAAAAAAATAAATTATTTCAAACAATGAATTATATGTTGCTAAAAAAATGAAGAAATTAAAAATTAGAACCAAAACTAAAATGAAAGGGAAAAAAGAATTGGGACTACTGAAAAAATAAAAGAAAATAGAAAATAGAAAAAATGGAGGGGGAACACCTCTTGGATTAAATGGGATTCATTTAACCTATGAGATTTTTTAGACGATCCCGCAAGAGATTCCCCTATTGTTATAAGTTGTAATTATTGAAATATTAAATGTAATTAATTCTAAATAGATGAGCAATTTTGTCACAATCGAAGACAATTACCGCAACAATGACATAATCGACATCTGTAATAACAAATACTAGGATTTCCATATTACATCATAGGGCGTATTTATTTATGTATTTAATGGCGTTGCTTATTGTTGTTATGCTCTAGTTTCCAGCTAAATTCCGATTATGTGTAATATTCCGGCAAATAATATAAGAGTAAATTATACTAAAAATATTGCGTGGCAATTATAAACTAAAATGTGCTGGTGAAATTAAAATTTGTAGTCTTGAAAATCTTGAAATTTTGATTATTTTGTCTTGATGGGGATGACTTAGTCGTGGATGAAGTTGTTTGGAGACCAAATGTCATGAGTTCGAATCTCCTCAATATATACCATCAGATCGGGTGTGTGTAAGTTAAAAAAACCCCTCAATCCACGAAGAGATTAAATAGGTGTGTCAATCGAGTCAGCCCTATCGAATTATCGATCGAACTATTCGGTTCGGACCAATTTTGATTGGATTTTTTTCGGACTACAAACTCTTTACCCTAACATTTGAGTTTTCGAATTGGCCCTTCATACCAAAAAGGTAACGGATTTTTTGAATATAAATAAATTTATCAATTGATGTTGTCTAAACTTTTAATTTTAACAAATTACCACTCGATATAATATAATTTACTACTAATTAATAGAACAAATCATTTAAGTTTCACCAATTATATTTTTAATATTAAAAATAAACTACATCAAAGATAAAATTTTCAATATTTAACTAAAATATAAACATAATTAAACAATAAAAGTTCGGGTTATTCGACTAGTCCTATCAGACTATTGGTTCGGGCCGGCCTATAATTTTATGACTCTATTATCTTTTTTTCTCGGACTATATAGGTGAGAAAGCATAAGAAGATATCTTATAATACATATGAACGAGTGCTTCATGTTCCATCTTTTTCAATGCGAACAGTACTTGTAATTAAATGGGAAAGTCCATAATTCGTATTTGACCATGAAATGGATAAATGGGAGGCGATAAAGTTGTTGGTAATTAAATAAAATAATGTAAAAGATAGGTCCCCCACACCCTTATTTAATTAGTTGAATATGGATATATAGAAAGGGGACCTCTAGTTCTTCATAATAGTCAATTAGGTTTCAAAAAGATTGACCCAAACATTATTATTTTCTTGACTGAATTTGTAACATTACACAAAATCTTGTGTAAGACATTTTCCGAATAAAAGTTCGTAAGACAAGTATATATTAATTCTGATATTTTTGTCGAGTGCATTTATTTTGCTAAAAGTAACATTTTTTGTAATCGTGTAAATTTTGTTATTAAATATTACTCTATTAGATTTATTTAAAATTGGTTATCACTTATCAATAAGGTTTTCTTTTTTTTTTTTTTTTTTTGAAATTCTAGATGACTGTTCGCGTGGGTGTACTTTGAGAGAAGTACTATATCTGTACTTTATTTGGTTCCATTATAAATTGTGTTCAAAATTGACATTATTCATGGAGCTTGCAGCTTGCTTCTCTATCCTATATTTCTTCATTTTCATACTCAGTAATTAAGTTTGAAATTAATGAAGAAGAAGAAAAGTTAAAGAAAATGACATTTGGTTTTCTGATATATTAACTCAAGCCCCATGATTTATTTTTATTTTAACTTTCTTAGAACTACATATAGCTCACATTCGTGACTATTTTTAGATAATTCAACTTTAAGAGTTATATGTGAATATTTGTTCTTTAAGTCGTGTGGTCAACAACTCCCACTTAGAGTATTACCTTAAAAGGGAGATGTATGATGATTAATGAAGTAATTATTATTATTATTATTATTCTTAATCTTTATTCTCAAAGTATTAGTAGAAATTAATTGTGTTTGTGTCACATCAATTTTTTTAGTTGGGAGAGGGTGAATTGAGGTTTGAAAGTACGGGTGTGTTGTTCTATAGGTGAGTTACTTCTCTTGAAGAGGAAATTCAAATTGTTATTCCTAAATTTGGCGAAAATTTAAGTTGATAATGTTTGAGTATGTACGTGACAAATACAAAACCTACCCTAGTTACCGACTGAATTTACTCAGTTTGACCAAATTTCACCTTTATCGATTAAAAAAACAAAAACAAAAAAAAAAACATTAGACCAAACTAATATTTCACCGAAAATCTTGAATTTTTTTAGCTATATGTCCTTTATTTTATGTATTAAAATATTAGAACACGCAAAACATGTACTTTATAAAACAAGTAATGCGCCTTTTTTTATCGAGCAATTCCTGCAATATGAGGTTTGAGATTAGTATATAGTAGAACTATTGAAATAACTTGAACAAAAATATTAATAATCTGAGCTCCATAACGACGCTCCCAGATATACAATACATATTCATTTGTAATTATACCTTTTTATATCATTTTATATATTATCAGTATTCCTTATATTTTCAAAATTTGGGCATTAATGGAATTATTTATAAAAAAACTATATATTACAAAATTTATGTATTTATCTTATGAGTTTATATAGTGGATCAACATCTTAATTAAGGAGTTTTGTCAATTTAGACTTGAAAGATAGATGATTGAAATTTATCTAATCTAAGGCATAAAAAATCATGTATTTTGATTATTATTTTATTTTTTTAATTATTTTTAGTAAATTTCAATTATAATTCGAAGAAATTTTCATTGAAAATTAATATGAAATTAATTAAAAAAATAAATAAGAACCAAAATACATTATTTAAGAGGCTTTAGATTAATAGTTTCAATTATTGGAGATTTTAATCGATGTTTTCATCTTTTAGGTTTCGGATTGACAGTTATCATCTATTCCGAGCTCTAAATTGATAAAACTTCATTTTATAATTATGACGTGGATAAAATATTTTTATATATATATATATACACTAAAAACCCTTAAAACTTAAAAGTTCTAAATAATCATTCATCGGGCACATTCTATTATTTATATCTCACCCATGAATCCTTACGAACGAATCAGACCTTCAGAACCATTTCACCCTTTTTTATTGTGTATAATTCCTTGTGTTTTTCCTAAAACGCAAAAAATGTCATATGTTTAATACTGTAAATTGGGGGGTGACCCCTCAATTCCGTTACGTAACTACACGCGCAGTTAACCATCTTCGGTTTTTTTAATCACTTTTACTATATTAAAAAAATAAAAATCTTTCATTAAATATAAATATTTGCCAAATTTTTATTTCGTATATAATTATGAAATTTACTTTTACATATATACAGACAGAGTCTGAACCATAAATTTTTCATTGGAGAGTCGAATTATTCTTCACTAATAATTAGACGTACTAAAGTTTTTATTTTAAAAAAAAAATTGCACGTAATTTTATTTTTAACTTGGGGGGGTGAGGTTGCGACTGGCTCCCCAGTTCTGTTCAGCCCCTGCATAGAGACAGTCAGACACACATGCATGGTTGATATTTTTATTTATTTTTATCCAATTCATATTTTTGCATAAAAGCGCACGCGTGAGAGAGATTTAGTTATTGGTGGAATTGTTAGATGGTTAGGATTTAAAATAGTAAAATGGGAATATAATCACGTTAAGTTAAATATTAAAGTGGTGCTAGATGAATATGGTATTAAAATTTTATTAAAGTGGAAATATATAAAACTACCCATATTTATTAACTAAAAACTCCCTTTACCTACTTCCTTACCCACATTCAACAATTACCCAACTTTAGTGTAAAGTCCCTAAAATACCCTAAAAAAGGTGTTACTTACACATCTCTTACACAAGTGTACTTGATTGTGCTAAAAACCAAGGAAAATGTACTTAGAAATTTTACAGAGACATGTGACAATGAAGACTTCTCATTGGTTGAAAGATCATTGCACAGATCCCGAATGAAAAATTCTTGTCGGTATTCCAGCGGTATAACATCATACCGCCGGTATACAGACGGTATAGGAGATACCGACCGGTATGCGAGCGGTATATTTGATACCGCTGGATTACAGGATCAAGCGGTCTTACATAATACCGGAACGGTATTCAAGCGGTCTTACATAATACCGGCCGGTATCACATAATACCGACCAGTATGCGAGCGGTATATTTGATACCGCTGGATTATAGGATCAATACCGGCCGGTATTCTAGTGGTATTACATAATACCGGCCGGTATTCAAGCGGTATTACATAATACCGGTCGGTATTACATAATACACGAGCGGTATGAATGTAGCCCCGCAGTTTGTGAGCGGTATTCGTACGGTATTCGATTTTCCACACTTTTGAAGATTATCTTGTTAGCATGTCTTGTTTTTATCTGTTTTCTTATGCGCATGTACTCTGATTTATAACAAAACAATTGAAGAAGTACATGGATGTAAAAGGGGTAGGTGAGATTGAAGACATGTCATATTTACACCATAGGATATCAATAAAATCCAGCGGTATTCGACCGGTATCACATGGTAGACTGAATAGTTTGTACATTGAAAGCGACATATCATATTGCCTTATACTTTTACACACATGCTGGATGTAAGAGAACGGTGAGATTGAAAACTTTTTCGTGGAATGATTTCATATTCAAGCATTAATATACAGGATATATTACACACATCAATTTCAAACAAACACAAAACACAACACAACACAACACAATAATATCTAGCAAAAAGAAAAACAATCCTCGTGCAGTCTAACACAAATTCATCAGGTATATTTTGAATATTTCATGCAGAATATATACCGCTCGAATACCGTTCAGAACCCTATCTAAAAGGTATTCGAGCGGTAATAGCGCTACCGAGCGGTATCGTCATTGTAATAGCGGTAACGAGTAGTATCTTAAGTGACTAATGTTTTCATTAACATTATATTTTGTTGGGTCTACAGATGGATCATTGGCAAAGTGTCATTGTACAATATGGTGGGCGATGGCAAAATTCCGACTACGAAGGCGGTGATGAGCAACTTGTACACATTCCTGCTCAACCTATATCTTTGGGCGAGTTAATCCAGCGCATCAATTACATCATGCGATCCAATTCACTGGGTGCAGATTATCTTCTCTATTATTTATCGCGTACTCGAAATGGTAGATTATTGAGGTCTCTCTTGAGTACTGATCAAGATCTGCAGGGGTTGTGCATTCGAGAAGGTGAACCGACAATGTATGTTGTTCACAATATACAAAATGATATCAGGGCAAGTCATCAGCAAGATCCATATGTACCATCAGTGGATTACTCAAGTCCTTTGTTTGATAATTATGGCACACAATATTCACAGTTTGATAATTGTGGCACACAATATTCACAATTTGATTGGTTTAGTGACCCGCATTGTAGTGTTAGCCGCAGTATGCCAACTACCACATCAAATCATGAACCAGTAGGCTCACATAAGTACGCGGGTGATTTTGGAGGCAATGGTGAGGAAGATGACGCTGGAGGCAACCCCTCACAGAATATACATGGTGACGGGAAAGGAAATGGTGAGGACGATGATGATGATGAAGATAAAGACGAATATGAGACTGAGGTTGATCGACCGGAAGATGATGATGATGATGATGCAAATGAAGATTATGATGAATATGAGGATGAGGATGAGGATGAGGATGATGAGGAAGATGATGAGGAAGACGAAGAAGCTGGTTTTGCCAATAGGTTTACACAGTCTACATTTGTAGAGTTTGCTACATGGATTCGCAGAGAGGGTGGCATAAACAAACTGTTGTCTATGTTAGGGATTAGCAACCCTTCACCAATACCCGAAGAGTCAAACCCAACTGAAGAGCTAAATGAAAATTGGTTAATACCGATGATTCCCATTGATGTTTCAGATTCACTTCTGATATCTGATTTGGAGGGGGTACCCGATGACCAACTCTGTAAAGGGTCCACCTTTTGGACCAAAGATGCTTTGTCAAGCGCGGTGGGATTATGGAATATTCATCATCGTGCTGAATATAAAGTGGCTCATTCAGATTCAAAGCGTCTGATTATCGTATGCAAACATGAAGATCGTTGTCCTTTTGAGGTGCCCGCCACATTGAGAGAAACATTTTGGATTGTATATAAGTTCATGAAAGAACATACATGCATGAATGATTGGTGAAATATTAATTATTAAATTAAGCGCTACCGGGTGGTACACGGCGATACCGGGCGGTACACGGCGGTACCGGGTGGTATAGGCTTAACCGGGCGGTATAGGGTCTTAACCGAGCGGTACCGGGCGGTAACAGGCGATATTACATACTTAGTTAATTAAAATAGAAAAGTAATATTTTTATCGTGCAAAATACATTACCGCATCATTCAGTAGTGTATGAAAATCTTGCATATTTGAAGGAGTAAAAAGCCACTTCAAGCAACGAGGCAACGCCACTGGTTCAACAACATCCGCAACTTCTCTTCCAAGGGCCGGTATAGCTTCATATGCCCAAATCTGTAAAAGTGATATTAAAATCAACCTAATCAGTATAATTAATACTAGTACTATTTTTAAAAAAAAAATTCATCAAATTATACATACTTGTAGAGCCCACACAGGGCCATAGAAATGATATTTTCTAGGTGTCGACCTCGGCAATCGAGCAATGTAATGGAGTAAAATAGGATAGGTATAGGCACCCCATGGAAATCTGTTCCACGCTTCAAGGTCATTGACCAACACCCACGCAAAACTATCGACCTTTCTTGGAGTGTCGTACCCACAAGCAAAAAAATACAGGGCTAAAATGTTAGCCACTTTCAAATAATCATCTGGCGTAATCTTCTTCAAGGGTCTGCGATCCTTTCCGCAAAAAATATTCCACAGCTCCAGAATGCTGAGATCCTTGCCACCACAGAATCTCCTAAACACTCCCACGTTGGAATGATTGTGTTCGGCATTTGGATCAAAAGTCGATGATCCGAATCGAAACCCGGTCACCAGAGCGTACTCGGGGAATGAAAATCTGATATGACTCTCATTAATACGGAACCATACCTCATGAGCCGGAGCACCGGGAATAGTGATCTCACGAGAGATCAAAGCATGCAAGGCTCTACCGTTGCTCGACTTGCTTTTCCATCGTATGAGGTGACCGAAGCACCCCTCCTCGAATCTACCCAGTAGTTCTTGCCCACCAACTCTCAATAATGTTGTCCCTATCGACGTTAATACCGTCGGCCTGTAGTAGAGATTCACAATTTGGAAATAATTTTGCATATCTACTCTCTTCCAACTCCAAGGCACCTGAGAAGAAGATAAACAATTAATACACGGTACCGTTGTTGATGGACGGTATTCATTTGTTCAAAAAACTTTGAATACCGCTCGTTATTTGTTCAAACCCACGTAATTCAATGTTTTATACCAATTAAGCAGTAAAAATAACGAGAAAAATAATCAAATGAGGCCAATACCGTCATTCAAGTACCATACCGATCGCGTACCGCTCGTATTTATTAAGCGGTATACAAACGGTATTTGCCAATGCAGACGGTATTCGATGTTTTGAACCAAGTAATCAATAACATCCAAGTCCAAAAATTAAATTAAAATTTGAACAAGTAAATTACAACATCCTAATTGATGGGCGGTATACTATCGGTAATCCCGCTCGTCGCAAGGGGTAATACCGTTCGTATACCGCCCGATAGTGACGGGCGGTATACTATCGGTATTTGCTAAGCGGACGGTATCCTAATCAAACATATATTTTCTGTAAACTGGCGGTATTCCAATCAAACAATTATCACAAATTTTTAGCAAATACCATTCATTTTAGCAAACAAAACTGTACTGCCGACTACGGTATTTTCCGTATACGATTCCTAATCTAGCAGGAAACAAAATCTAACTACAACTAAAAACTTAAAGACACACATAATCCATCAATTATCAACAAAATTTTGGATACCGTCGCCTAGAAAAAAACTTATACCGCCGACTACGGTCATCTTGGCGGTATTCATGTATTTTAGGAGAGAGATGTAATAACTAACCTGCTCATTGTTAGATTGATGAGCACCACTTCCTTCGCCGAACTCCATTGATGTTCTTCGAGAGAAAAAAAGTCGCAGATTTTGGGGATTTTGGCTTTTGGTTTGATTTTAGGGCTCGTGTATTTTAGGGCTCTCTATTTGGGGACGATATTTGAAATGGATTTGATTTCTTTTGACTTAAGGAGTGATGGGAATATTAATTTGAAATTTATGATAAATAACTGCCACCAACCCACGAACGGTAAAAGGGATACCACTTATTGAATGTGTGACGGTAAACGAACGATATTCGATTTAAAATGGATACCTCCCGTTGAATGTTTGACAGTCTTCGAATGGTATTCTATTTAAAATGGATACCGCCCGTTGAATGTGTGACGGTAGTCAAACGGTATTCTATTTAATATGGATACCATTTGTTATATTTGTGGAAGGTATTAAAATATAAGAACGGTATTGAACATTTTTGAAACGGTATTCTATTTAAAATGGATATCGTCCGATAATTCTTGAATACCGCACCAAATATTTCCGCTCAAGTTCGACTCCCTTCCAATACCGTTTGAATACCGCCCATAATAGAATTACGGTATTGTAGCGGTATTGAAATATTTCAACTCTGTTTCAGTTCCCTTGCAATACCGCTGGGATACCGTCCGTATCAAAATTATGGGTTTCGAACGGTATTGCAGTTTTCGAGAATTGAGGGCACACGTGAGGAATAACTTTACGTATTTATGAGTCTGATTTGAGACAGAAAATGAGTACTTTGTCTTACAATTTCTGAAAAATGAGAGGGCTCACGTCTGAATACATTGAAAAATGAAAAAGTAGGGATATAATAGACATAGTGGGTATTTCTTGAATGTGTGTAAGAAAGTGGGTAAAGGGGGTTTTTAGTTAAGGGATATGGGTATTTTAATTTTTCTCTCTTTATTAAATACGATTAACCTTTTTCTTAAAAAAAAGTGATGTAACTTGTATACTTTTATTTAAATAAATTGTTCCATGCGTGGAAAATATAAAAAAAGAAAAGAAAAGTAAAGTAAAAGAATGAAAGCGTACTAACTACTAATTTAAGAGCAACAGGCCCTATAGTTGTAATCCCTCATCCTTATTGGTTTTAATTTTGGAAGCATGCAACAATTTTCACAGTTGAGAAAGTACCACTTGGACCATTCTATAGCCAAAATAAATAAATAAAGTTTAATAATAATAATAATAATAATAATAATAATAATAATAATTAAATCATTTCCATTTCCCGGTTAATAAATTCGATTGGGACAATAATTAGCTAACATCAGTTTCTTCTGATATTGGTCGTACGTACTCAAAGACAAATGGCACATGCATCTTTGCTTCTCCTAAATCCTAATCATAGATTGATGTATATATATTATCATAAAATTCCCCCACCCCTACATATTAACTAATACGTGTATCAATATTAACTAATACGACAATATAATATATTAATATTACATTATTTTTACACATGTACTGTACATATAGAGTTTTATGTACAGATAGAGTTTTATGATTCGGGTTTAAATTTTAGGTTGACAGTTCAAGACTCATGATTCAAAATTTACTTTTGTTTTGAACTTGGGCTTAAACAATGCAAAAGCTTAACCTCTGGTTTGGGAGGGTTTTTTTTTGTTTGAGTTTTACAAAAAATGGAGGGCGAATCAATGCAAATTTAAGGGAATCAGGACTACGGGATGATAGAGAATCTAATTAGAAGAGCGCTGCAAGTTGAATCGGCTTAATCAAACTAGAAATGAAAGAGAATGAAGCAAAACCGTGAAAGGTGTAAGAGAAATGAACCACTCGCGCCCCGAGGCACGACCAGCCACCACAACTCGTGTTTCACATCCGAGGCACCTTTTTCTTCACTCCCGATGTTAGGGATGAGCATTCGGTTTTTCGGTTCGGTTCGGTCCTGAAAATGTTAAAACCGTAGAAAATCGAATTTTTTTAAAGTAGAACCGAATCGAACCGAATTTCTGATCGAAACTGAGCCGAACTGGACCGAAATATTTTGGTTCGGTTCGATTTTGAACCGAAATTTTTCTTAAATGTTATGATTTTTTTTTTTTTGCTTTAAATTCTCTTCATTCGATATAATTAAATATGTACAAGTATAAATTAGCTAATTATCAAGATTCAAGTTCAAAAAATACCAATAAACAATTGAATAAAGTGCAAAATGGTGTAAATTCCAACAAAGCAAAGCCGAATAAACCATAAAGTCCAACAAAGTCGAGTATTTTTATTGCTAATATATATATAAATTTAGTTTTTCAGTTCAGTTCGGGTATTTTTCCTCTGGACCGAACCAAAACCAAAAACTGAATTTTTGCTAGAAAAAGAACCGAACCGAAAAAACTGAATTAATTCGGTTCGGTTCTCGGTTTTCGGTACGTTTTGCTCACCCCTACCCAATGCAACCCCTAAGGTGCGAGTGGCTCGATTGCGTCCCCAAGCACGACCGCAACTCCCACACGACCCGAGCAGCAACACAGGGTCTGTTTTTACCCTTTTTGCAACGCGAACATCAGACGTAACCACACCAATCGCACCCAAAGATGCGAGTCCTCTGGCGCGACCTCCGTGGTCGAGCCTCGAGCACGATTTTTCCCGATTTTCTTGTCATATTTCATCCATTTTTTTCATTTTCTTTAATTTCATTTATTCGCCCACTCTATATAAACCCTCTATTTCATTTCTTGTATTTATGCTATGTATGAGTGTTGGTTAATTGATCACAAATTAACAAGATTTTATCTATTGATTCATAATTTGAGAGACGAGTCTCAATAGACAAACTCCAGGCACGAGACACCTATGTCGATAGATTCGAGAGAATTGAGGCTTATTGTTTGGGCTAGAATTCTTAGGTGTTTTCTTCTCAATTTATTTTTTCCTTAGTTTAGATTAGTGAAGTTTCCCATTTTTTATTTGTCATCTAGATAACATTTGAGATCTGATAACATCTAGATAACATCAAGTTTAGTCTCTATGGATACGACACTTGCTCACCACTATCTACAAGCTCTGTCTTTTTGTAGATTGTGTTAAATTTTGGTTGATCAACACATTATTACTTATTTACCCTTCACTCAAAAAATTAATGTAACATAATAAAAAAAATTGGAACAACTAGAACTCTATCAAAGGATTTCGGCTCCCAACTTTTTCGCATCCATTCATCAATAAAAAAATAAAAACTAAAAAAAATCACTTTTGATTGCTCTTATGAAAATATTGTCATCAATTAAAACCCAGCATTCAAGATGTTAAATTGTAGACTAAACATGATTAAATTTGAGAGGAAAAGAACCAGAATGCTAGAGAATGAGAGCCGAATATATTCTTTGTATTAATCTGTGTTAATTATTGTTTACAGCAATAGAACAAATACATATAGAGGGTAGATACATTTATCTAAGGTAATTATTCTAAACATGGACCTAATCTCTTGTGATTTAGATCTGCAGGAATCAAGGCTCTATTTTTGGATGGGGATTCGACTTCCTTTGCTGGCACTTCCCCTCAAGTTAAGTAGTGGGATCTCCAAAATTTAACTTGACAAGTGTATTTGTAATAACTTTTGAACTCACAGCTTTGGTCAGAATATCTGCGAGTTGATCTTCAGATCGAACAAATGGCAGTTCAATAATCCCAGCCTCTATCTTCTCTTTAATGAAATGCCGATCTGCCTCCACATGTTTTGTTCTGTCATGCTGGACTGGATTTTCAGATATGCTAATAGCTGCTTTATTATCACAAAATAACTGACATGTCTGATTCGAGTAGAAACCAATCTCAGTTAGTAATTTCCGCAGCCACAGAACTTCTGTCAAACCACTCTTAATCCCTCTAAATTTGGCTTTAGCACTAGAAAGAGCTACCACTTTCTGTTTCTTACTTCTCCAAGTAACAAGATTGTCTCTTACAAAGGTAAAATACCCTACAGTAGACCTCTTATCCATAGGATTACCTGCCCAGTCAGCATCTGTATACCCGTGTATCCTTGAATGCCTATGTTTTCCAAACAACAATCCATACCCAAAAGTACGCTTAAGGTATCGCACGATTCTAAGTGCAGCCTCCATATGATCAACTTGCAGTATGTGCATAAACTGACTTACAACCCCAACTGCATAAGCAATGTCAGGTCTGGTGTGAGAAAGATAAATAAACTTCCCTACCAGACTTTGATATTGTCCTCGGTCGGTTGGCTTAGCACCCTCAACAATCTGCAATCTGTGATTTACTGCAATAGGGATATGAATCGGTTTGCAATCTAACATCCCGGCCTCAGCAACAAGATCTAGAGTATATTTTTTCTGGCATATGACGATCCCTTTAGCTGATCTTAGAACTTCAGTGCTGAGGAAGTACTTGAGGGCACCCAGATCTTTCATTTCAAACTCACGAAACAAACTTCTTTTCAAATTTTCAATTTCTTTTGTGTCACTACCTGTGATAATCATGTCATCAACATAAATGATCAAGCAGGTAATGAGTCCTCCTCATTTCTTCAAGAAGAGCGTGTGATCAGAATTACTTTGCCGGAAACCATAGCTCTTCATAGCACTGGTGGACCTCCCAACCCAGGCTCTTGGATATTGTTTAAGCCCATATAGGGTTTTCTTCAATTTGCAAACTTCCCCATTTCTAAACTCAAACTCAAACCCAGGTGGTGCCTCCATATACACTTCTTTGTTTAGCTCTCCATGAAAAAAGGCATTGGTAACATCAAACTGATGAAGTATCCAATCCTGGTCCGCTGCAATCGATAGTAACACTCGTAATGTATTCATTTTGGCTACTGGTGAAAAGATTTCTGAGTAGTCCACTCCATAAGTCTTAGTATACTCTTTTACAACTAACCGAGCCTTATACCGCTCAATAGATCCGTCAGGTTTCCGCTTGATGGTAAAGACCCATCTACATCCAACCGGTCTCTTCCCCTGAGGTAATCTAAAAATTTCCCACGTGCTGTTTCGTGCCAAGGTATCCATTTCTTTCTTCATTGCATCTGTCCAGTGTTTAGACAGAAAAGCCTCTTCAGCTATTCTTGGGAGGTTTTCATCTTCATATAGAGCAATTTGGAAAGCTGCTGCGAGGTCCGTGAGATTTCCTTTAGCAATATTCCCAATCGAGTATCTGGATTTCCTGTTGGTTCTCTCTAGAGAATATCGCTTTGGAGGAATACCCCCTATTACTCCGAAGAGGCAAAACATACCTACCAGTATCTTGTTCTATTGTATTTTGCTCTATAATCTCTGGCGTCTCATGAAGCCCATCTGCATTTTGTTCTGTAACATGATCTGTAATTTCTGGAATCCCACAGTTAGCGAATTCAGAACTGGTAGAAATGGGAGGCTCAATATGCTCTCTTACCTCAGATATCAAGTCGGGAGGAACATCACTGTCCGGTTCACTCAGTTCCGATGATTATGACGGGGTTTCAGAAACTGGCTCAGCGGTATGGTTAACTGTCTCTGTTAGAACTGCTCTTGGACTGCTTGGGCTTGGCAACCAACTTAGTGGATCGAGCCAACTTAGTGTGTCAAGTTTAGAACTCTCCCCTGACCACTAAGGTGGTGATAAAAGTACTCGGTTTCAAGGAAATCAATAGCTTTTTTGGTGAACGCCATAGCCCACAAAGACGCATTTAACTGCACAAGGGTCCAGTTTTGTGCGTGCATTCCTGGGAATATGAATGAACACATAGCAGCCAAAGATGCGAGGTTTTAAGGTGAGATGAACGGGAATGTGGGAAAACTGGGAAAGACACTGAAGAAGGGTCTGGAAAGCAAGACTTTTTGTGGGTAACCGATTTAAAAGATGCACAGCTGTAGAAATAGCTTCAGGCCAAAAATGAGTAGGTACACGAGACTCGATGAGTAAGGCTCGGGTGATTTCAAGAAGGATTCAATTTTTGCATTCTGTCACCCCATTTTGTTCGGGTGTGTGAGGACAGGTGGTTTGGTGGACTAGCCCATTATTGTTGAAGAATTTGGTCATAGAAAAATTTACAAATTCCCCCCCATTATCAGACCACAAAGTTTTGATTTTGGTTTGAAACTGGTGGTGAATCATTGTATAGAATTGGACAAATTTAGAAAAAACTTCAGATTTGTGACGCAAAAAATAAACCCAAGTCATATAAGTGTGATCATCTATGAATAATAAAAAATATTTGAAACTCTATCTACCAACAACAGGTGTAGGGCCCCAAACATCAGAATGCACTAAAGAAAACATAGAGTTCACACGAGTATTGTTTGGTTTAAAAGTCTGCCTATGGTTTTTTGCAAAAACACAAGTCTCACAGTACAGATCTGAAGAAGAAAATAATTTAGGAAATAAAAGTTTGAGATAATCGGCAGAAGGATGCCCGAGTCGACGATGCCAAAGCCAATCAGCTTGAGGTGCAGTTCCGGTAGCCAGCATCACCGTACCTTTTTTAGCAATCTCATCCACATAGTACAACCCACGGCGCTCAGTGCCACGTCCATTGATCTCCCCCGTCTTGATATCATGTAAGATACAAAAAGTAGGATGCATCAGAACAGTGCAATTGAGTTCCTTGGTGACATGGCTGATAGACAACAATTTATGAGACAAAGCAGGAACATATAAACAATTAGATATTCTCAGAGTAGGGGAAATGGTGACTGTGCCAGCTCCATTAACCGGGGTGATTTCCCCGCTAGCAGTAAGGACATGTGTTTTGGTAGGCTGTGACGGAGTACAAATATCTGAGGCATCAAAAGTCATGGTGTCTGTAGCACTACAGTCAAAGATCCAAGCAGTATTTTTAGGTTCTCGGTTACTAGTGTCATGTGTAATATTAGCATAGGCCATATTAATTATAGGAGGGGAATTTTTTGTTTTAAATAAACAAGGTGTGAGTGGGTCAGGTGTTAAACTATCCGACCCGGTACCTTCAAAGTTCACTCCGCCTTTTAATTTGTCTGCTCCACCACTCGAAACCCTAGCCGCCATAGCCATCTTCCCAACTCCCTCACCACCGTTTCCTCTGCCGTCTCCTCGGCTTCCTCCGTTGCCACCATTCTGATGGCTAGCGACCTCCGAGTTGTCGACGGCGGCGGCAGCTCTACCCCGATTCTCTTTTGGTGGTTTATGGTTGTCCTCTCACCATTCCAGGTACCAACGAGCCGGAAGCAGGTTTCCTTGGTGTGCTTTGTCATGCCATAATGAGAGCATTTGAGTTTGTTCTTGTCGACTTTGTTTCGGGATGATGTGCCGCCACTGCCACTGCCTTTGGGTGGGCCTGACCGATTCTCCAGTCGAAACCCCTTCGCCGCCATTCCGACTGCCTCGTCATCATGGTGAGAGGTATGGGTTACCAAGCTACTGCCTATTTTTGTATTGCCGTTAGTTTCCGTGCCCCAAATCTCTCTCCGGGCAGCCCCTCGCCAGAGTAGGGCATACGCCGCCTCAACATTAGGTGGGTCCATTTTCAAGATGTCCCGCCGCTCAGGTTCGTACTTTTCACTTACGCCGGCGAGCAGTTGAAAAAGCCGAGTTTCAGACTGAAGTCGGTGATAGGTGCCGATATCTTTTTCACATTCCATTGGGTTTGGGTGGCTTTCATCGATTTCTGCCCAAATCCTTTGTAATGTACTGTAAAAATTTTCAATTGATCCCTGCCCTTGCTTATAGGGGTGAGCAAAAAGTACCAAAAACCGAGAACTGAACCGAACCGAATTAATTCAGTTTTTTCAGTTCGGTTCTTTTTGAAATTCGGTTCGGTTCGGTTCTTTTTCTAGTAAAAATTTGATTTTCAGTTTCGATTCGGTTCAGAGGAAAAATACCCGAACCGAACCGAAAAACCGAATTTATATATATTAGAAATAAAAATACTCAACTTTGTTGTACCGAAAATTTTTCAATTGATCCCTGCCCTTGCTTGTAGGGGTGAGCAAAAAGTACCGAAAACTGAGAACCGAACCGAACCGAATTAATTCAATTTTTTCAGTTCGGTTCGATTCGGTTCTTTTTCTAGTAAAAATTTGATTTTCGGTTTCGGTTCGGTCCAGAGGAAAAATACCCGAACCGAACCGAAAAACCGAATTTATATATATATTAGAAATAAAAATACTCGACTTTGTTGTACTTTATATTTTATTCGGCTTTGCTTTGTTGGAATTTACACATTTTTGGACTTTATTCAATTGTTTATTGGTATTTTTTGAACTTGAATCTTGATAATTAGCTAATTCATACTTGTACATATTTAATTATATCAAACGAAGAGAATTTAAAGCAAAAAAATTAAATCATAAAATTTAAGAAAAATTTCGGTTTAAAACCGAACCGAACCGAAATATTTCGGTCCGGTTCGGTTCTATTTTTAAAAAAATCGGTTTTCTTCGGTTTTAACATTTTCGGGACCGAACCGAACCGAAAAACCGAATGCTCACCCCTATTTGCTTGACACTATTCGTCTGCACTGTTAATTTGAAAATTTGGGTAGAGTCTCTGCCTATACTGTATGTGGTTGCAAGCCCTTTCCATAGGCTATGAGTTGTCTTGTATTGAACATAGTTGTTTTCTAATTGTGGTTCCATGTTCTGAATGATCCAGGAGATGACCGTGAGATCATTTTGATACCATTTGTGGTAGTTACGATCGGTTGAATCGGGTGGAGGAGGATGGCCGGTGATGTGATTGAGGCAACCCCTCCTTCTGATAGCAAGATGCATCATGCGAGACCATAGCGAATAATTAAACTCATTGAGTTTAATGTTCACAGTAACAGTCTGTCCTTGGTTAGTTTTTGTGGTTCGATGATCTATTGTTTGCTGGCTGAATTGTTTGAGAAGTGTAGCCAGTTGTTATGCCAAGGCTTCGGCCCCCGGCTCAGGTTGTTGATCGCTCGCTAGGCTGCCTCCCTCGTCTGCCATGTTGATAGCAGGTTTGGTTGATGGTAAATGATGATGCAGAACAGCAATGATCCGTTAGGATCGCTACTGCTCTGATACCATGTTAAATTTTAGACTAAACATGATTAAATTTGAGAGGAAAAGAACTAGAATGCTAGAGAATGAGAGCCGAATATGTTCTTTGTATTAATCTGTGTTAATTATTGTTTACAGCAATAGAACGAATACATACAGAGGGTAGATACATTTATCTAAGGTAATTATTCTAAACATGGACCTAATCTCTTGTGATTTGGATATGCAGGAATCAAGGCTCTATTTTTGGATGGGGATTCGACTTCCTTTGCTGACACAAGAATTCCGTCATTGCACAATCCATATTGTTCCATGATTAATAGAATCGGAATTTGGTTTTAAGAAGTAATTACGATGAAGGCTTGTTGATAAATTTATATCTAAATTAATAAATTTAAAATGTATTATATAACTAAATAATATTAGTAATGCTAATATTTAGTTTCAATTTTCTAATTTTAGAATTTTTAAAATATTTACTTATTTAATATATTGTTTGTTATCTATTGAGTGCATGTTATTTTCTTTAGATATAATTATTTCGGAAAAAACAAAAAAATTTATTGAAAATTCAGTTAAATCGAAAACCAAATCATAATAATCAAAGAATTATGATTTGATTTGGTTCGATCATATACAGTGAAATCTCTACAAATTAATACTCTATAAATTAATAAACTCTCTAAAATAATAAAATCTCCCGGTCCCGACGTGGGCCTTTGTAAAAAATCATCAAATTAGATAAGATAATAAGATAATAATTTTTCGGAAAATTCCTTTATAAATATTAGGTCCCATTAAAACTCTAAATTAATAATTCATAAATATTACAATTATAAATATTATGGTAATTTACTAAAATATGAAGACATTAAAACTCTCTTATACTCACATAATGCTTTACGCACTTAATCATTCATGGATGATTTTGTGATGCCTTTTAGATGAGAAGACATGGTTGAGTGTTATGAATTATTTTATTTACATATTGAGATTTATATAGTATATGTTTCATTCAACATGCATGGATATATTTAATTGACTATAATAGTTATTTAAGTGCAGCAAATTAATGTAAACATGTATATTTAAGTAATTCCAATGAATTGATACATGCGTTAATGAATATAATAGTTAATTGTATACAATGAATTGATATTATACTTGAATATATTTAATTAGTTATAAAGAATTGGTTGATGTATGAATATAATCAATAAAACGTATATGAATTCATTTATTTTTAATACATATATACTAAATTTGCTGAATTTAAAAAGTCTCTCTTTTAATTAATAAAATATTAATTATCAATATATTAATATCTCTATAAATTAATAAAATTTAATGATCCCAAGATTATTAATTTAGAGAGGTTTCACAGTATTGTTTTTCTTGGTTCGGTTTAAAATTTTTAAAAATAGTAGAAGTTCTTTGTATCGTATCTAATTTGGCACCGATTTAATCAATTCAAGCTTAATCAGAGTAATGAATAATTGGATAATTCAAGATAGGACAAATATATATCAAAATAACCAAAAATAAATGCAACGCTCGTCACATTGGATCATAGCACCGGAGCTCTGGATAATTCACGAGTGGAAAGATACTACGTGGCGTCCTGGGCCCCACCTATGCAGCGCTGCTTTATTATATAAAATCCTAGCCCACTCATTTCTTAGCACACATAAAAAGAAGAGAAAAATCAAAATCCGCCACACACCAAAATACACTCCACCAGTAGAGTATCTCACCGCCGGCGACTGCAGCCTCGCCGGAAAATGCAATTACTGGCGCAAGGTTTCTTTTCCTTCCCCTACAAACACAATATTCGTGTTTCCTTCCACCACCGTCACGTGTTCCGCGAAAAACCTTGACAGAAGTTGCTAATTTTCCCTCTCTTTTTTTCCTCTGAAAGTAAATCCTGCTGTGGAATTGTTTTTTTTATTCTTTCAATAATTGTATGGACTTTTGTGGTAATCGGATGCTGTAGAGTTGAATCGACGTGCGGGATGAAAAAGCAGGCAGAAGTTGAAGTACTATAATTTTTAGTTTGCTGGTTTTTGAAGGAAAATTGTTGGTGAAGTTTTGAAGTAATTTTTTCTAGAGAGATGCCTTTTCCGATGAGAATCCAGCCGATCGATGCGATCCGGCACGACGTCGTTAAGCCGCCGGTGTTGAAATCGCGGCTGAAGAGGCTTTTTGACCGTCCGTTCAACAGTGTTCTGAGGATTTCATCAGCTGATAAGCAGGCCTCAGGAGGAGAGAAGGACGGCGGCATGGTGCCGGCGGCGCCTGAATTTGAGCCGAGCTCCGTCTGTTTAGATAAAATGGTCCAGAACTTCATTGAAGACAACGAGAGACAATCGTCCACCACCGCCGTGAAATGCGGCCGTCACCGCTGCAATTGCTTTAACGGCAACAACAACGATAGCTCCGATGACGAGTTCGATTTCTTCACCGACTCGTTAACAGCGAATTCTTCTTTCAGCGATCCCTCCGATAGTCTCAAGGTATCGCGATTATCCATTTTTCCTTTTCCGGTGAGACTAATATCTATTTTCTCTGTCTTTTTGTTTTCTGACTTCTGATGTATTGATTGTAGAGTTTGATTCCCTGCGCGAGTGTGGCGGAGAGAAACCTATTGGCAGACACTTCTAGAATCGTCGAAAAGAACAACAAAACTTGCAAAAGAAACGACGAATTGAGAAAAATTGTCACCGATGGCCTAATTGCTCTTGGATACAACGCCTCTATTTGCAAATCTAAATGGGAAAAATCTTCTTCCATTCCTGCTGGTAAACTCTTTCACTTCACTATTTTACTCCTCCATCTCTCATCTGCTTAAGTTATCATCTAGTTCCATTGAAGAAATCTAAAATTCGGATTCCGATTATGAAATTCAACCGGAAGAAATAAGATTTGAATTCTTCTTTCAATGGTCGAGTAATTCGTCGTCTGGAAACTCATCTATTGGTTTGTACATGAACAGGCGAGCATGACTACATTGATGTGATTACGGAAGGCGGCGAGAGGATGATAATCGGCGTGGATTTCCGATCGGAGTTCGAAATCGCGCGATCCACTAGCAGTTACAAGTCGATCTTACAGTATCTGCCATCGATTTTCGTCGGAAAATCCGACCGGCTTCTGCAGATAATCTCGATAGCGTCGGAAGCCGGCAGGCAGAGCCTAAAGAAGAAAGGCATGCACATCGCCCCGTGGCGAAAAGCCGAATACGTTAAGTCTAAATGGCTGGGCCCTCACACGCGCATCGCGCCGCCGAGATCAGCCGTCCTCCCCGAGAACGACACCGTTGAGTCCCGACACGAAGCCGAAGTCATGGACGTCCCCGAGAGCGAGTGGGGAGAGCTGGACTTGATTTTCGGGGAGGAAAGCTCGCCGGAGAAACCCAGTTCGCCGGTGATGTTTCCCGGCGAGATAACGCCGTCGGTGGCGTGGCAGTTGCCGGAGCTGAGGCCGAAGAGTTTGGAGAGGGGGAATAATAAGGTGGTGGTGACAGGATTAGCCGCTCTCCTCAAAGAAAAACTCTGAGAAAATGAATTAAAAGGGAAATTTTGCTTCTCTAACTTATTTTTGCTTGATAATTTTTACTATGTGCATTTCTTTAAATTAGACAAACGATATATATATATATATATATATAGAGAGAGAGAGAGAGAGAGAGATCCCTCCTACTACTAGTAATCTAGTGTAGTAGTTTGTGTGTGTATAAAAATCGGGAGGATAATTTGAGGGATTTTGTTTTGGGTTGCACTTGCACAGTTGCACTTGCTCTTCTTTTTTCTGCCGAAGGGTTTTGTAAAATTAAAGCACAAAAAATAGCAATAATGATTATTATTATTATTATTTAAGAATAATTAGAATTCTGAGAAGGGTGACGACGTCGCTTTGGTTTTGTTTGGCTGAAGGCTGAAGGTGAGGAGATGCATGCATATCCAATTGTTTCCTACTTGGGAAACAGAAGGGATATATGATTCCATTTCTTTATGTGTTTGGGAAAAGTGTGAAAATTCTGAACAAAAATGGTGGGGGGAGGGGAGTGAGATATGGTTTCAAGACTCGTGCCATCTGGGGCATTGTGAAAGTGGAGATAAAAGTTGAGTGGAAATCGAATCATACTGTATTTCAAATTATAAAAATAAGTATACACTACTTCAATAATCCAATTCCATTGAATCTAAAGAAATTGAGCTGAGGGTCCTCAGTCCTCACACGAATAACGTTATTATATTCCTTTTCTTTTTCTTTTTTCTTTTTCTTAGGTGGTTTGCATCCAACTTTTTTATTTTTCTTTATGGAACAAAAGTATTTGAAATTCGGAACACATTCCAGATTTTCAAATATTTGGGATTCTGGTCTTTAATTTTTTGTGAACTAAATAGGTGTCCTAGACTCCTAGAGATGCTAGTTTCGATTGATAGGGCCACGAATCTTTTTATTTTTATTTTTGGTCAATAATTTATATGTGATTAGTGTCATCCTTGTACAAGGATCGTGGAGACATCTCATAAAATTGGAATGATATGTGAATATGTGATCGATCAACATTAAAATTAATAATTAACTAGTATTTTTCATATGTGATGTATAAATGATCATTATTGAATTCTATATGTTGTGTTTAATTTTTAAAAATCAATAGAATGATATACACGTGCGTTAATTAATTAGATAAGAAAAATTAATTTTTGGTAGTATGACAAATAAAAAGAAAATTAAATTTTAAAAACTAAATGAAAATCCATGTTAGGAAGATAGAATTGGAATATTTCAAACGTCATGATTTATAAATAGCAATGTATAATTATCCATGATTAAAGAATGTTTGATTTTTTTGAATATATGACATGTATAAAAAAATATAATTATTTAATTATTTTAAATGATGAAATTGAAATAGAAAAATAATTAATTATTGCAAATTATATTATTATTATTATTATTATTATTATTATTATTATTATTATTATTATTATTATTATTATTACAATGCAACATAAATGAAAACTATTGTTTTAGGCGACAAATGTAAAGTACTACAAATCCCCCTACATATGCATAAAAAATAAAATAAAAAATATTACAAATCTCAAATTTCTAAGTAAAAAAAAATGAGAATAATAATATTTGTTAAAATACAACGGTTGTAATCTAAACTGTCTTGGAAAATGCAAAAAAGAAGATGAAAATTTATAACAATAAACGTCATAATTGTTGTCTATTAAAGCAAAACTGTTGTCTATTATATAAAAACTATTGTCTAAAATATAATTGTCAAACCATGTGATAGACAACTGCTTATACCAGAACCGTTGTCCATCACACGATTTTCGCTTAATGGTTAATATATACTATATAAATAGATAGATTAATGATGCTGCATTTACCTGATCCAATTTTCTATTAATATTGTCATCGTATCGCCTTAAAAGTTAATATATATATATATATATATATATATATATAGATAGATAGATTAATGATGCCGTATTTACCTGATCCAATTTTCTATTAATACTGTCATCGTATCGTATCAGGCTCTATTCTCTTTTAGGAAAAAAAAAATTGAAACCAAATATTTTGGTAGGTACTGGCATCTATAATTAATCTCAGACTAGTTTATATTTTGCTATCCATTAACATTTCAAATGGTGAAATAACGTCGTAAATTTTTGTGTTTCTTAGAATTCTCAAAGTTAGAATATTTTGTATGCATACATCTATAGGTAAGTATAGTTCTTGAAACTTCTCATTGCGCTCTTTAAAAAATGATTAGGCTTGCAATCTTGCATAGTAATTAGAAAAAGTTCGTGGAATCCTTTTTTTTACTTTTACTTTTTTATTGTTTTCTCTTTGACCAGACAGGAAGGAGTGGGGCTGTGGAAAAAACATATATGCAGTTAAAAAAGAGGAGAGGGTGAAGTGAAGCAGTTTTAAAGAATGTTACACGCGTTGCATATTCATTGGAAACAGTAAAATACAAAAACAGTAACGTCTCAAGCAAAGAATATATTAATAATGCAAGTGCCGTGTGTACATTATTGCCCAACATCATTTTTTTTTATTTTTTTTTTTCATGCTGGTGTTTAAATTAATTACTGACCCCTTTTTACCCTTACAATCTCCCAAATATTAGCAAGTAATAATGTTTGTTAATTTTCTAATTTTGTTGACAAATTATATAAATCATATGTACATACGTACGTATATACATACACACACATATATATATCTATATATATATATATAACTCAACTTGTTCGGTCCTTTAAGATATTTTAAGTGGTACATTAAGACCCTTTATCTGTTCTCCGTCACAAATTTACAAACGGCGTTCATTTCTCTTACTAACGATGCTTTGCTAATATTTTAAAACATTTAGAACCTCAATCTGAAAAATTACAAAAGTCATAATTCCCTAAGGTCATGACTTGTATGCAAGAATGGGTAGGAATGAAATCACCATTCTCACCCCCATTGCTAATTTCATAGCTGGTATAATTTTACTATCAGGAATCCCCATTTCCGTGGTAATCCATATTCCCTAGAATTGGGATTAACCATTCCATCTGCCTCCCATGATATTAAGTATTCCTAATTACCAATAAATATTTTTTTATTTTAACAAAATTATCCATATTTATTTTTTACATTAACAAATTAAATATTATAGTCATAGATTAAATTATAAAAATATATATTGCATAAATATATTAAATAAAAATAAAAATGAAATTATAATAATTTTTCTAGAAAATAAAACAAAGCATAAAAACTATAGGAAGTTATAAAAACTCTAATTTTATCAAACATTTGTAAGAACTCATACGAAAATTTTCATAAAAAAATTGATAAAGAATAATATAAGATACTTAAATTTGAGAAATATATGAAAATTTTTAAAAGCTAATTAATAAATTACTCATGATTCATAAAATTCTATAATTATTTTAAAACTATTACTATTATTATATGAAAAAACTTACATAAAATATACAAACTCTTTATTCATTGGTTAAATAATTACTAGAATCATACTTGATTTTTTCACAAATTTTAATTAAGGCAAAAATTACAAAATATTCAATAATATATTTTTAAAATATAATAGCCTAATAGGGTCTCTTGACGATTAATTTTATTTTACTAATTATAAACAATGATAATAAAATCAATTAATGAATTTAAGTTTCATTCATATCTTATTCCTTATGGATACCGGTCACAGGAATGACAATATCCATTCAATTATCGTTCCATTACTAAGTTCATTCCATTCTCACCTGATTTCATTCCTTCATACCAGCCATGCCCTAATGTGTTCTTTTGAACCCCTAATTCCCTAAGCACACTATGTCTATAATAGTGAAGAGACTCTTGGGATCTTTTATTCAGATTGACGCATCATACTGCATGCATATTTGTGGCTTCATAGCTGTCCTTACTCTTATTGCCTCAATGCAGGACCACTTTCAACGCACTGATGATGCCACGTCATCGATCCCTCACTAAAGAATGATGAGCAGTTGCAGTCATTGATCGATGATATGCATGGATCACAAATAAGCACCGTTGATTCTAATAGATGTAAAGTGTGTTTCTTATGTGAGTAGAATTGTGAGCTTTGCTCCATATAAATACACAAGTTGTAATAGTTCTTAGCTGATGAAAACTGAAGAAATAAGAAAATTGTATTGAATTTTCAGATTTTACAATTTAGATATTTTCATGTGATTTTCTGAAAATTATCTGATATTCTTCCGATCATATCCATGAATTCACGATTCTTTCATGGTATCTAGAGCCACAATAATCTCAGATTACAACTTTCTCATTCCAAAATATTCATCCGATATTTGAAATTGAAAGATTGATTGTTTGATTTGGATCGATTACTTTCAAAATGCCGAAACAAAATCGAAGAACGCCTTGGAATCAGATGGCGATCGATGAAGGTGGATATCATATTGTAGCTGCTGCAGATGCTGAAGCAGAAGAGCAAGGTGCGAGTAGTACTCGATTCACAAATGTTGCACCAGATCTGATCAATGAAAGACAGATTCAAGTAGATGATTGAAGATGTGCAGTAACTTACAAAGATCAAATCAATGACGTCCTATACGTCCATCCCATTGATAATCTGGGTATGATTCTCACCACATATTTACTGAATGGTTGTAGCTTTCATAGCTGGACTAGGTCCATTAGGAGAGGATTAGCGGCAAAGAACAAATTGGATTTTATCGATGGATCTATTGTTGAGCCGAGTGTGGATTTACTTGATTATAAGAAGTGGTTACGAGTGGATTATTTGGTTTCTCATAGATTGTGAATTCAATAACCAAAGAGCTAGGAAGAGGCTTTCAGCATATAAAGACATCGAATGATTTGTGGATAGAACTAAATAGACGTTTTGGAAGAATGAATGGTCCTAGAAGTTATAAGTTGCAACGAGAGCTTGCTACATATAGTCCAAGGAATCAATCGGGCTTACTTTACTACAATAACTTACAAGCACTTTGGGATAAGATCCATCTCCTCGTGTCTTGCAATATATGCACTTGTGGAGCTGCTGAGCTTAACAAACATAATGAAGATAATGAACGGCTCATGCAGTTTTTAATGGGATTGAGTGATAGCTATGAATTTGTGCTCAATCAAATACTTATTTTAGTTCTATTACCCTCGGTTAGTCAAGCGTACAACATGATTATCCAAGTAGAAGATCAAAAGGATGTATCATCCTTGCATCCAAATGATGGTGAACATAATACACTGTATAGTAACCAAAGAAATTTTAGAGGCATAGATGAAGGATTTCAAAGGTGACTGAGTCGAGAGAAAAAGCAGAAGTTAAAATATTCACACTGTGGAGGAAAAGGACATGAGAAAACCGAATGTTTTGAATTAATTGGTGTGCCTGACTGGTATAAAAGGTTCAAATCTGACAAACTCAAAACTAGAGCAAACTTTATCGATGAAGAAGACAACCCGAGTGTGAAAGATGTAACAGCTTCCCAACAGTCTGATACAATGTCAGATATGAGTAAGATTATCCAGGCGGAAGTTGCGAAATATATTGGGGGATACATGCAGAAGTCTGGTAATGTTGGGAGTTCTTTCAATATTGTTAACTTAGTTGAAATTGATGAGAAAGATGAAGGTTCAAAGGATTACATTGGACATTATACATTTGGTATTAAAGATGAGATACATCAAAATGAATGGATTATTCACTCGAGAGCCATCATACATATGTGCTGCAATGCAGCCCTTATGCATACTCTCTCCAAAATGAAAGTACCAAAAATGATTTTTTTACCAGATGGATCTAGCATAGAGGCTCATTATTCAGGAGAGGTCCGGTTATCTCAGCAGATTATCCTACACAGAGTGCTTTATGCATCATCTTTTACTCACAATTTAATCTCAGTGGGAGAGTTAACTAAAGATATCGATGGGAAGGTTTTATTTTTGCCTACTCATTGTCTTATACTGAGCCATACGCATGATAAGTTTCTTGGGATTGGAAAATTAAAGAACAAATTGTATATCATGCATCATGAAACTGCTGATATGTCGTGTTCCCATCATTTGAGTGCTCATGCTACTCTCAAACATTGGCATGAAGTTCTAGGACACCCATCTGTCGGTACTATGAAGCATTTTTCACTGCTGAAAGAATGTGCCTAGAGTCTGATTTTGATGACTTGAGGGATTGTGAGATCTGCTATAAGTCCAAACAATAGAGACTACCATTTCCTACTCTACAGGAACGGAGTCCTATTTATTTTGAAAAAATACATATTGATGTATGAGGTCTATATCATGAAGAAAATATTGCTAACACTGCCTACATCTTAACTATAGTTGAAGATCACAGTCGAACTACCTGGACTTACCTTCTTCATTCCAGAGGACAAATACATAAAATTTTGCAGAGTTTCTTTGTCATGGTACAGCCACAATTTCAGACAAAGGTTCAGATTGTTCAAAGTGATAATGGAATGGATTTTACAGCTGCTCATACTCAGCGTCTGTTTCAGAAACTTGGCATTAAGCATCAGAAAAGTTATGTGTATTCTCCACAGCAAAATGGGGTTGTGGAACGAAAACACAAACATCTTCTTCTAGTTGCCCGAGCTTTGATGTTTCAAAGCAAACTCCCAAGTAAGTTTTGGTCGTACTCCATTTTACATGCTACATGGTTGATTAATCTAACTCCCACAGTTGTGTTGCAATAGGATACACCATATGAGGTTTTACTGCATAAGCCGCCTATCTATGCTACTTTATACCTTTTTAGTTGTTTGGGATATGCTACAAATGTGTCAGCTTTTATGTCTAAGTTTGATTATAGAACTCATAAGTGTATATTCTTTAGAGTTGCTCCAAATAATAAGGGATTTATTATTTATAACTTGGAATCCTGTAAGCTCTTAATATCAAGGGATGTCAAATTTTTTACAGACATCTTTCCTTTACAGACAACAATAGAGCCTTACCATCTTCTACCTTTTCCATCATTTGCCGATTCTTCGACACCTTCTACTTGTCTTTTGCCTGATCTTCCTACTGAATTTTCACCTCCTTCTCCCTCACCTGGCTCCCCTTTCACTTTATCTCCCTTAGCTTATTTTCCTCCAAATGAATTTGTTCTTCCATCTCATGTCTTCCCTCTTTGCCGCAGTAAGAGAGTCACTCATGCTATCTCTTATTTGCAAGACTATGTTTGTTCTTCTTCTGTAGCAGATTCTCTTGTTATCTCCCCTAATCCTTCTCTTTCTCCTCATACTTTTATTTTTCTTTTCTCACCTCATCTCACCACTTCCTACAATGCTTTTCTCACTAATGTTCAAAGCCAACAAGAACCTCACTCATATTTTGAAGAGAGTCAGTTTCTTGAATGAAAAGAGGCTATGCAACGTGAATTAGAGACTCTTGATCAAAACCAAACCTGGGAGCTCACCACATTACCTCCCGACAAGCATGCTATTGGCTCCAAATGGATTTACAAAGTCAAGCTCAACTCTGATGGCACTGTTGAACGCTTTAAAATGTGCTTGGTTGCCAAATGATATAAACAAGAATATGGAGTTGATTACCGTGAGGTGTTCTCTTCGGTAGCCAAGATTGTTACTGGACAACTTTTGTTTGCTATTGTCACTTATAATTCCTGGCCATTGGAGCAGGTTGACGTTAACAACGCTTTTCTTCATGGTTTTCTTACTGATGAGATATACATGTCTCCACCTCAAGGCTATTCCAAGGCCAAGCCTCACCAAGTATGTCGCCCCCGCAAGAGTTTGTATGGCCTTAAGCAAACCTCTGGAGAATGGAACCATGAACTTAATCGTCATCTACTTGTTATTGGGTTTTCTCAATCCTCTAATGACCACTGCCTATTTACAAAGGGTTCCTATTTACAAAGGGGTCTGCTTCTTCATTCCTTGTTGTCCTCATCTACGTCGATGACATACTCCTCACTGGCCCCGACATTTCTGCCATTTTCTCCCTTAAATAGTCTTTTCATTCTCAATTCACTATTAAGGATCTTGGTGGCACTCGCTATTTCTTAGGGGTGGAGATAGCTCGTGGTTATCATGGGACCTACTTGAATCAAAGAAAGTATGTGGTTGATCTTCTTAAATCTGCTCATATGCTTGGCTGCGAGTCTGCTTCTACTCCTCTCTCGGCCGGATTGCATCTTTTTTCTGATTTTAGTGCTCTTCTTCCTCATGCTGATCACTACCGGTGACTTGTTAGGCGGTTATTATATCTCAATTTGACTCATCCCGACATCTCTTATGCCGTTCAACAGCTGAGCCAGTTCGTTTCTTCTCCGCAGCAGTCCTATTGGGATTCCGCTATGCATGTTCTCCACTATCTCAAGGGATGTCTAGGGATGTTAATGGGTAGGGTAGGATAGGGTACAGGTATGCCTTCTCTATATCCTACCCTAATAAAAAATATCCTACCCATACCCTACCCTATTACCTTATTTTTTATAGCGGGTAGGGTACGGGTGTTACCCTATGGGTAATCTGATACCCGCGGGTAAAATGGGTTACCTGTTTAGATTTATTTAATAATATATCATAATAAAAAATCCAAAAAACACGGAAAAAAAATTAATACATGAGTTCTTTTGTCAAAATATAACTGATTTTTTTGTTTCAAACCCTAGATGAAAATTATTAAAAATTAAAAGTAAAAAGTTTATAAATATATATATATATATATATATAATATTTATTTATTTAATATGTTAGGGTAATCGGGTAAAACCTTAATCCTATATCCTACCCTTACCCTAACAAAATTTAGCAGGTACATGTAGTACCCTACCAGTTACCCGAATCTACGGGTACTACCTGCCCCTATAACCCGTTTACACACGGGTAATTTTACCCTGCGGGTAAAGTTGACATCCCTAGGGATGTCCCTCCTTTTATTTTCTTCTTCTTCTTCTTATTTGTTTGACGTTTGTGCCTATTGTGATGTCGATTGGGGATTTTGTCCCAAAACTCGGCACTCTCTTACTGGATATTGTGTTTTTTAGGGATTCACTCATTTCTTAGCACTACACGAAGCAACAAATCGTGTCTATGTCGACTGTTGAGGCCGAACATCGCAGTCTTATTTTCACCATTCGCGAATTGCTCTGGATTCCCTATCTTTTGCATGACTTTCATCTCTCCCCCACTTTGCCTTTACCTCTATATTGTGATAACCAAGCAACAATCCATATTACCAAAAATCAAATGTTTCATGAATGGACTAAGCATCTTGATTTGGATTGCCATTTCCCTGTCTGGCCCTCATTTTTATTTTCTTTTATCTAAGATGTACCTTCGTGATCTCCATGCGGTGCACCTTGGGGGGTGAAGAGACTGCATGGATCTTTTATTCATATTGACGCATCATGTTGCATGTATGCAGCATATTTGTGGCTTCATAGTTGTGCTTACTCTTACTGGCTCAATGCAAGACCACTTTCAATGCATAGATGATGCCACATCATCGATCCCTCACTAAAGAATGACGAGCAGTTGCAGCCATTGATCGATGATATGCATGGATCACAAATAAGCACCGTTGATTCTAATAGATGTAAAGTGTGTTTCTTCTGTGAGTAGAATTGTGAGCTTTGCTCAATATAAATACCACAAGTTGTAATAGTTGTTAGCTGATGAAAACTGAAGAAATAAGAAAATTGTATCGAATTTTCAGATTTTACAATTTAGATATTTCCATGTGATTTTTCGAAAATTATCTGATATTCGTCCGATCATATCTATGAATTCATGATTCTTTCAGACAGGATCTTAATTAAACTAGAGTTGCAGGCAATTAAACTAATTAAGAGATTTCTCTTCATGAGTATTGTGTTTGTGTATGGATCTTCATGTGCAGTTGTAATCATCAGCTTACTAATACTACTAGTAATTAGTGTCATCTCCATTTGCTATGCCACGAAGATGAAGAAAGTGATAGTGTCGGAGCTAACGGCGGTAATTGTCCCTCCACCACTGCCCTTGAGTGTTATCCAAGTTTGGGAGATTGACATCCCCACCATGGAGAAATTATTTCTCAAATTTGCCCGAGAAAAGCCCGTTCACTTCACCCGCTCAATAACTTCATTGTCACTGAAATTGCTCCACATTGCTTGGGTGTGTAGGTTTCAGCAGAGTCTACAAGGTAAAAAAGTTCCCTAACGATGTGTAAATCACTGTCAAAATTTTGAATAGGGGCGCTAGCTGCAACATCAAAGACCAGTTCATGACTAAGATGGGAACAATTATGAGAACGTATCATATCAATTTGGTGATGTGATGAGTGCATTTATTGCACTCATTATTGGCTTTATTTAGTTATTTTATATTAAGTTTTTATCGTAAATATGTTTTATTTTAGTTACATTTCTCCTGATTAGTTAATTTCCTTATAAGGTACCTAATATGCAGGAAAGTGAGTTTAGATAAAGAAATTAATGCCAACTCGGAGCATCGATAGATGCTAGACCAAGGGAGTTGAGAAAAAAGATAAAGATTTGGAACTAAATTGAAGAAAGATGAAAAAATAACCCTAGAACGTGAGTTTCTCGGATTGCGTCCTCCAGAAAGCAAAAACTCGATCAAAATCGCGCTTTACAGGAGCTTCAAGTAGGTTAAAACATGAAGGAAAAGCGCAACCCACAAAGGCAAACTTCTCGAGTTGCGCCATTTTACAAGCAACAATGCGACCTGTAAGTACGACTCATATGTCGTATGAGTCAGCTTCAGAGGTAAGATTTTGTGAAGGAAAAATGCAAGTTCTACAGGTCACGTGATTCTCCTTTGCCAAATGTGACTTCCTTACGGTCGCGTTCTCCTTGAAGAAATCAGATTTTGTCCAATTTTAGCTTTATTTTTAATTTTATAATTTTTCCCATGTATTTAAGGCTAGCATAGTTCGAACTTTAGGGTTATGCCTCATTATTTTACCTAATATGGAAGAAATTGGGTGGAGAGAGAGAATAAAAGAGCAAAAGAGGAGAAGACTCCATTGAAGGTTTGTAAGTATTGAAATGAAGATCAATAATTGAGGTTTATTCTTCCCCTTATTCTCTTGTAGTTCCTTGGTTTGGATTTCAAATACCCCTTGAATTTGAAGATGTTATATGTGAATATGAGTGGCTAGAGCCTTAGGCTTTAGGATTTTAGATTCTACTTGAAAGGATTTGATATTATAAAGGATTATGGTTAATTCATGATTTATTGAACTTTTGATTCCTTATTTATCTCTTTGGTGTTATTTGCTTGGCCATCAACTAATGTAAATTTGTTGATATTTATAATCTTTGAAAGAAGTTGTTATCACTTGATCACTACGGAGTTAAATTCGTCTATTTAGGTGTTCGAGAGAAGTCTAGATAAATGGAAGATCAATTGACCCTATGAGCTTTTGGTAACTAAATTTGAGATTGAGTTAGAAATAACCATATTAGGTAATAAATAGCCCACACTTAGGTAAAACAAGAGATGGCCTAAATATAATTGTGGTCGTTCTAGTTTGATAAATTGCGAGTTAATCTACAATTCGGAGTAGTATCATTTCTAGTCAAGTGTTCCATGTCTTAGAGTCGTTTCCTAATCCTTGTCTCCCCCTCATTTTCTTCAAGTTTGTCATTTTGATTAAACTTCGTGTTCATATTTTCCCACTTATGTTAGTGTGTTCAAATCGTGCATTTAAACCAGTTTCGAGTGTTTAGATAACTTATGAATTAGACTTATAATATTTGCATTTAAAATTTGACATTGAATTCCATAAGGATCATCCTGTATTGGATTATTGCTTGTATATTTGAAAGCATGATTCGAGTTTAAAATAAAATTTATCATCATGATGTTATATGGTTTTTTCTATCACCAATTCATGAGCGCCCTCATCTATGAGTTAGTGAATCATTTGTTTAGTGAAGCTCGAAAGAGCACATTAGGGAATTAGGGTTTTTGTAATTTCTCAAATTAGAGTTGTAAATATGTTAAACTATCAACAAAGCACCATTAGGTAGATAAATGAATGACGTTTGTAAATCCATGATGAATGAGAAATGGAAGGGTCTCGACTCTCGATGTGCCACTTAAAATATTTTAAGGATCCGAATGGGCTTAGTCATACCTTAAGTGCTTAATCGGGATTGAACCCATATCATGTGTTTTTTTTTGTACATTTTCCCAATATAATATAGTCTACATACCTTGTATGAGCACCACTTGTGGACACCAACCGTCTATGTGACAACCAACTTATCAAATTTTATTACATTTTTCTTGATTTAGTTTAATTTTATAATTATTAATTATGGTTTATCTACCTAAATAAGATTTATAATTATGTTTTAGAATTTAATTTTCATATTTTTAGTTGATAATTTATTTTTAAGATTGATTATTACATAATTAGGATATTTACTTTTTTAAAGTTTCAATTATTAGCAATTATTAATTATGATTGGTTATATTATAATAATTTTATTTTTATAGAAAAATGGTGAGGTTGTACTCACATAGATGGTGTTTGTATGAAGTGTGTAGGCTAACAAGGTTAAATGATAATGTACATCCATTTTTAAAAAATTTAAAAATATATTTGTGATTAATATTGCTATTAATTGTTGTAATTCTTTTTGTGATTTTCTCTTCTTTATGTTGGGGCAGAAAGATAATAATTTAGTGCTAAATATTGTTATAATGTTGTGGTAAATTTGGAAGGAGATGAATTCATTTCTATGGAATAGACATTGTAGTGGAGCTCAATGACGGATCCAGAAACTATTATTAGGTGGAGCGACAACTCTTTGGGCTTTTCGTTTGCTTGTGTAGCTAAAAAATAACAATGAAGAATCCTGAGAAAATTGCTAATATTTATGCATTTTATTTTTTTTATAATTGTGTTAGTGAAATGACGAGGTTTTCAATTTTTTTCCTAGTAAACAAAGTCATTTTGATTTTACTTTCTTCAATTTTCACCAAATTAAATAAGTAGAAAAGATTGTTATTGTTTATTAAAATAAATTACTGAAAAGAATAACTAGAATAAAATAGTTTTGAAATTTGGTTTTCTAAACTTATTCATTAATCAAAATTAAATTGGTTGTGCCTTGCAATGATATTCGGAAGTATAAATGTTTACAAATTATTTGATGTACAAGGTATAATTTAATGTTTTTAAGAGTGAAAAATAATAAAAAGGATTACTTCACAATATATAATTTATAAAATAAATTATATGAGCAACATAGATTAATAGTTTCAAATAAAACATCTAAACAAATAAGAAATTTAATCACAATTCACCGTTACTTGAAATTTGACATCAATTTAATAAATATATAATCTATATTAATAAATAACCTAGATTTAAAAATTAAAATTTTAACTAGTAAATATACTAATTTGATTAATATGCAACATTCATAAATTATAACCATATATATATATATAATCTATATAAACGTTATAGACAAAAAATTAAAAAATATTGGGGAGGCAACTGCCCTAGCCTGATCTGCTGGTGGTGGTGCTCATAGAGCAGTCGTTAATGGTCTTCGAGCATTGCATGAATGGATGACAATTTAAAGTGTGGTTGTTTCATCAACTCTATACCTTCGGTTAGCAAGACTTCTTGTGAGGGTCGACATAAACCGCCATTGGGGTTGGTTTAAGTTGAATGTCAATGCCGCATTCTTTGTCTCTGATAACTCAATTAGTTTTGGTATGATTCTACGAGATGATTTTGTTACGCTTGTTACTGCAATGTCGTGTTTTATGCCGAACAAAACTTGAGTTGAAGAAGGTGAGATGATGAGTTTCTGTGAAGCCTTTTTTTGGATTAAACATTTAGATTTTGATAAAGTTATTTTTGAAATTGATTCCAAAATTGTTTCCACTGTTTGGCAATCTGATGTATCGATAGGTATAAGTTTGATAGTATTGTTGCGTGTTGTAAACATTTATTACTGGCTAATAGGTTTGTTATAGTGTTTTATGTTCATCATAATGCCAATGTTTTGGTTTATCATCTTGCCATGACTGCTCATGAGTTTTCAAGCCTCATTGTTGGGTCAAGCCTTCAAGCTATGTAGATAACATTTTTGACACTTTCTATGATTATTCTTTTTAATGTTATTCATTAGTTTGTTTTTTCTTAAAAAAAATCTCAATTTTTAAATACAATATGTTAATCTTTTGAGTATAATGAATAAATATATGATATTTGAAAAAGGTACTACATTACAATAAATAAATATATACATATATATATATATATAATCTCCACATGTGTCGATAAAAATAGACAAATACTATTATTGGAGACATTTGCAGGTGTAAAAAAGTGACAAATTTCCTATTTGAAAGAAATTAAAGATAGTACTAATTTTGTAACACATTGTAATGCAGTACCTTTTTTTAAATACAAGCACAAACAATTTGGAAATTGTCCTACTTTTATGCAATAAATCGCAAAATGCGCAAAAATAAAATAAATTGCCTGGGACTGGGACAATAATATTTTATTTGGTATAAGATATATAATTAACATGGTTTTGTATATCACAATCAATCATTGTGGTGGGGCGGGAAGTATTATCTTTATATATATAAAGTGGGTGGGGCCAAAATAAGAAGTTGTGGGGCCAAATTTCCTAATTTTTCTTCTTTAAATTTAGTGAAATGGGGCCCTCATTTCCTGCACATAACAAAATAATAAAAGCAATTGCACAAAGTTTGACAATAATACCATCTCTATATGAAAGCTACAATCCACCTACTCTTCTCTCTCTTCTTTCTCTCTCCTCAATGGATATGGATATGGTTCATTGGTTTGGGAATTGAGATTTCTTGTGAAGTGTAAATTCTGATATATCATATATGGGCCACAAGAAATGCACACGGCTTTCAACTACTACCCCTTCCCCCCCTTTGTAATAAAAGTTGGGAAATGCTACGTTTTTCTCATCTTCCTAGAAAACAATTACCGATCATTTTTTGTCTGCCTTCTGTCTCTCTCTCTCTCTCTCTCTCTCTCTCTCTCTCTCTCTCTCTCTCTCTCTCTCCCTCCCTCGAAACTAAAGTGGTGTGTAAAAACATGAACATCAAATCATGGATGATGAACGCGGTTTTAAACATATATGGATTCAGAATTTTTTTTTTCATATTACTTCACGTGTTTTTTTTAAATAAAAAATTCTCTTATTTAATAGATAGTCTAAAAATTATATATATATATATATATATATATTCTCTCCAAATATTTTAATGCTTATTAATATTAATTTTAATACATATTTCCAATTATACTTTTTTTTTATATATTTAATGAAATAAATTTTTAAACAATATAGTACAAAACTTAGAAAGTTTTGAAAATATAAAAAAATAGTAGTTTGACCAAATACTAAAATTTAAAAATGATTAATATCATATTTTTATCCCGAACTATTAATAATTTTTCAATTATATTCCTACCTTAACAAATTTTCAAGTATATCCCAACTTTTAATTTACTTATTAATTTTATCCCACTATCTCATTTTCGTAAACAGTTCTGTGTTGTAGCTTGCCGGAAGAAGAGAACCTTTAAGAATTAGAGTGTTTTCCTTTTTCTTAATCATTCAAAACTGACAGCTTTGTGAATTGAGGCATTCAAGTTCTCGGAAATTAGGTCGTAGGGTAGAGTTGAAAGCATATGAAAAGATTGAGATAACTGAAATTTTTATTAAGATTGAGATAGAATTAAAATTATTTTAATAGTTTATGAGGGAATATGATAATATAAGATATATTTGTATTTAATAAAAAGATTAAAATTGTTTTTTATAGAAAAAATGAAAAAAAAAAAAAAAAAGAATCTACTATCTTTTTCGAAAGTGTGATTCACACAGTTTTTTTAATTTGTCTATCAAGATTCATTAATTCTCCATTGCAAGTTGAAAGTGATGCTAGTAAAAAATCATTCAAATTTATCAACCCATATCAATCGGTGATTGTTTGAATAATTTTTAGCTTCTAGAAATTTGATCGATCGTGTAGCACACGGTAGTTTCGATGAAATTCCAAATGAATAAATTCTATTTATGTACAGCTTCCGACATACTGTAATTAAACACATTTTTAGATCCATGCATATACTTTTATCTTTTGTTTCAATAGATCCCCATACAATTTATTTTAGTAGGTTCTTCTACTTTAATAATTGATAATGCAGTCCTTCAAGTCCTTGTACCTTTTTGTTTTGTTTCGAAATGTCCATATACAATTCTTTTTATTTTAATGGGTCCTTCTAACTTTATATTTACTTTCATTAAATCCTTATGTAATTGAACTAATGAATATTTATTAAATCATTTTCCATTTAAGCTAACCAATTAATTAGCCTGCAATATTGAAACTTTGATCAAATAATTTTTTGAACGTAAAACTTAAAAGTGAGTTACCTATATCATATCTAAAAAAATGTGATTAAAATATTCTATGACAACTATATTTTATCATGATTTTTTTAGATAATCAACCTCTTTTTTTTATGTTGTAATATATTTTATCATTTTTCAGATGATCATGTTTTCTCTTTTAAGTTTTAACTTTTTTTAATTATTTGATCAAATTTTCACAAGTAGTTTTAATAAATTGATTGAGTTAAATAATAAAAAAAAAAGTTAAGAAATTTGTTAGTTTAATTAAATAAGGGCTTGATGAAATTAAATATAGAAGTAAAATGGCCCATTAAAACAAAATTGTACATGAATTTTTTAAAACAAAACAAAAAGTACAAGGACTTGAGAAAATGTATTATTAAAGTAGAAGGACCTATTAAATCAAAAAAATTGTATAAAGACCTGTTGAAACAAAATATGAAAAAAAAAACAAAGAATGTGTTTTGTCTATAAAAATAATTATTAAAATAATCATATACGATATGTTCAATTATTCGGAATTTTTGACCGTAAACTCACTTACTCCATCACTAGAGCTGGTGCTAAAGGAAAGATGAAACCCCACTTCTTATCCAATAAAGTTGTGGCATCTTTTTTGTTACTTGGCGTGGAAAAGAACCAACCATATACATGTATTCTTAAAAATAAAATGGTATCTATACGTTACTGCGTGGGATCAAATTTTAACCGTTGGATTAGAGATGGTGCTATTCCGCGCTATGTTTTAGAAATTCGACTTCAACTTTAATTCTTCCTTTTTATATATAAAAAGTATGTATGTGTCTTTGGGTTTCCAAATTTTATATTAAAAATCATTTCTCCGATTTTAATAAGAGGAATTCTGAATAGGATTATTGTCAAAAAATCATCACCTTTGAATGAATTTATAATTTAAACATGATTTTTAAAATGTTGCAATAGTATTCCAACTGGTTTATTTGTAGCAAATTCAACATTTCTAACTTGTTGTCGATGATCATAATTATGACGTGGGAATGGTTTTTCCAAATAAACAGATTAATTCGGTTTATGGGAGTTGAAAATAGGGATTTTCATTGTGGAATGCTAATTTTCCGCCATTGAAATTTTATGAAGGTGTCTATTTTGCTACAAGTTAAAATGTTGAGTTATTATTAAAAGTCACGTTTAAATTGTATATCCATTCAAAGGTCATGAATTTTATAGCAATTAACCCTTCTGTATATAGCCCCTAAGAGAAAGAGGAGGAAATTAAATGAGGTAGAGACAATCATTTAAATTATTATGCTCTAATCATATTTCATCCCATAATTTATTAATATTAAGAAATGATAAATATGAAATTATGATGTCATTCAACACACGTGATGAATATGGATAAGACTTGAGTAGAACATTAAACACCATTGAAAACAGCTAGAAAATCTCGTGTGAGATAAAATGACTTAGTTGGTGAAATTGAGAAGCTCAAAATCGAAATTTAATGGAAAAAGAGAAGAGAAGCATTTGTGTGCACTAGGTGCACCATTAGGTGCATTGATGGTGCGTAGTTTTTCACCAAAAATAAATGTTCCGACTTTCATCGGCAAGCCCACACTGCAGAGTACAGTGGCGAGCAGGATCGTCTCCCAAAGGACCGGTGAGAACTACTCTATACTTCCAATCTGTAGGACCAAACTTTCAAGGGGGTTTTGTGATTTTAACAAAATAAACGAAATTAATAAATAAATAAAAAGATGCACGATTTAACAAAACGAACGGATTTAAAATACGAGAAGAAATATTCCGGATTCCAATTATCTCCACCCTAGCTTACCTAAACCGATCCTCGACGCAAAGATTAATTCAATTAACACATACAAATCAGTTATAGCTACCGAAGACGCTTACTGACGCAACTTAATTCCTCCATAGTTTCTCGATAATCAGGGAAGACACTTCACCAATTATTTCCCTAATCGACTGACAACTGTAAGAGACGCTCTATAGGTTTAATGAGCCGACAGCCTTAAAGTCTAGAGGAACCCGATTCATAATTAACAAACTTTGACGCAGGACCGTTAAATTAAGATTGTTATTCTCCCTGATTCTGAAGAACCGTTTCGCCACTAATTAAACTTAAACCACAATTACGGATGGCCGGTTTAATTGACTACTAATTAATTCCAACTCACTAAATATTTGCAACTATCTAGCAATATCGAAACAATTCACGACTCGAAATACAAAGAATAACAAATGCATGCAAATTAATTGAATGATAAAAGCACAAATAGATCTCACAGTTTAGCTAGGCCAGGGCTTCGTTAGTTGTCACCGGAATAAGAAGAACTTAGCTTGATTGCATATCAAAATTGAATCGTAAAAATATTGAATAGTCGAACACCATGAAAACTAACGAGGAAGATGAAATAACTCTGCTCCAAACGTCTCTCACGTTTTTGCTCTGCTGCGTTCTTGCGTGCGTGTTGGATAATAGAATGAATAATAAAGAAATAAGTCCTAATCTATATATAATATCCTTAATTAAAACATTAGATAATGAAATGAAATCCCAAATCAATCTAAACTAGGAAACATAGCAAGAGGAGGACTCTTGAGGCGGTGGAAAGCTCAATTCCGCGTCCAGGTCCTGGCTTGGGCCGAGAATTAGATTTTGCAAGCCCAAAACGCGTGTAAAGGCCCAGGTTCCAGAAACTCACTCCAACTTTCCAGCGGCAAGCCCTTACGGCCTGGTCTTGTCAGACTCAAATTTTGATCTTTCTTCACTCAGCTTCTTCTTGCACCAAAAACCTGTCATTTTCTCCAACTTTGTACTACATCCCTACACAACTCAACAAACACATCATTCTTCCAAAATACACAAGTGTAGGGCAATTAATTAGGAGAAATGGCACCAAAAGATAACAATAAAAGCAAGTAAAATACGTCCTATCAAATCCCCCCACACTTAAACCTTGCTCGTCCTTGAGCATATCTAAACAGAAAACAGCCTAAAAAATAAAAACAGAAAACGACAAGTTAAGCATCAGCTGCTTTAACTGAAAATACTCAAAATTAAGATTACAACACAACCAACCACAATCCACTAACCCTTTTCTTGTTTCATGAAATAAACACATGCTTTTCATTCAAGTCAAAAACGTGCAACTCAATCCTGTCTCACCAAGATTCGCTCAATTTCTCTCAAAAGAAGGTAAGGACAGATTTAAATTCACTCAAGTCGTGATTTGATGCCTTCAAACATAGATTTTCCCATATGTCAAAACCACAACCAAGCAAGTAAGAACTATGCACAAATCAAAAGGTCTTTTCAATGGGTTGTAATGGGGCTAGGGTGCTTAGGTAGGATAATTTGGATAAAGTGGCTCAAATAAGTGAAAACATGTAAGCATATTATAACTCAATCACAGAGCTCTTCAGCTACTTCTTCAGATATTGCAATATTTCCCAAGTTGTGTGCCAATCTCCAATAGTACAGGGCACCAAAAGAAAAATTAACTAAGTACAGCCCTTTATTTCCTCCATGTCCTTCCTACTCCAGTATGGGCATACGGACCATTTTTTTTCTTGAAGCTTTGCTTCATTCTCTTTTTTTTTCTTTTGTTCTTGTTCTTGGAATAGGACAGGAGTTTTTCTTTCACAAGTTTTCTTCAATTTCCAGCACCAACTGTTCTTTCAAGTAAATTTCGAACTCATCTCAACATAATCCAATATAACTCACATGCTTTCAAGGGACAAGAGCAGGCCAAAAAGGGCTAAGACTTAATTATTTAGTGGCTATTAATCAAGAAAGAAAGGATTCAGGCACAAATGAGCTCACCAAGGGATAGTGTCGGGTATGGATAATTTATTCAGGCCAAAGCAGTGGTTAATCCTACATGCCTTTATCATTTTCATGCAAAAGGAAACTCACAAGTAGTATGACCATGACAACAAGGCAAATCAGAAATTCAGCATTAAATCCGACACACTCATCAACAAAAACTGAGCTTCATACATAATGTTCATGCTCAATAGGCTCAAATCTCACGTTTATAAGCTTATCAAAAGTTGATCAAGTTGCACATTTCATCGTTCAAGAATACATACGAGCAATAGCATAATTCAATCACAAGAGAATCAATCAAACAAACCAAGATAATTCATGCTATAACCCTTCCTCCTTGTATTGTTCAATCTCAAGCAGTCAATACTCAACAAAAACAAGTAAAACATAAAAGTTTTTTTTTTATTTAGAAAAGAATCCAGACACAAAAAAGCAACTACTTCCCCTCCACACTGAGACAACGCAGTGTCCTCACTGTGTAGGAAGAGAGTCAATAAAACGGACACAACATGAATGAAAGAAAATAAAAACAAAGGGATAGAGAGGTCAAACTAGCAATCAAGGCGCGAAACGGTCAGTAGGGGCATACAGACGGCGCTCCATTGCAGTGGTCCAGCTCGGTGTGTAGGGGTCAAACAACTCCATGAGCTTGGCAAGGGTAGGGGCAACGCTAGAAGAGGTACCTGCATGAAAAACTGGACTAGAGTTGTTTTGTTGTGTTTTTTTTTATGAACCAGTAAGCAACTAACTGAAATAAGAAAAATGAAATAAATCAAGGAAAGCTCGGGTTACCTCCCAAGAAGCGCCCTTATTTAACGTCTGAGGCCCGACGGGGGGAGACATGATCAAGAGACAATTTCAGGGGTAGCAGATCTACCCCTGTCGAAAGAAATCATTTCTATCCCCGTACCGTTATGCTTCTTCACAAGCTCGACCAACCTTGCTTCTTGCCCTTTTAGCTCCAGCACTGGAGTCTTCACATGAGCTGGTAAAATCAGTTCTGAGTTGGTCGGTAAGGGCAAATGGCCTGTCAGCTTTCTGGCTGGAAACTCCTCGGCTGCGTACAGCTGTTGGACTATCTCGCGGATTGCCCTTTCTTCCTCCGAATCTGCAGTGGGGTTGGGCATTCCATTAAAGAGTACTTGCTCTAATTTGTCATCCCTGAAATGATGCTCAACAAAATCATCAATAATGGAATCGATAGTATCAACCATAAAAAGAGCTCCAGGGTCCTCCATATGCTTCATAGCTTCGAATATATTAAATGTGACAACATCCCCATCAAATTCGAAACTTAGCATTCCCTTGTCTACATCAATCTTGGTTCGTGCAGTTTTCATGAACGGACGGCCTAACAGAATCAAGGATCTATGTGCAGACAAAGCATCATCCATATCTACGATGTAGAAATCGATAGGAAAAATCAACTCATTCACCTTAACTAAGACATCTTCTACTATACATCTAGGGTATGCATTGGACCTATCAGCTAATTGAATGATGACTCGAGTATCTTTCATAGGACCCAACTGTAATTCCTTGTAAATGGAAAAAGGCATGACATTGATGGACGCTCCTAAGTCTAACATGACTTTCTCTACTTTTTTGCTCCCAATGATGCAAGGGATAGTGAACATACCTGGGTCTCAACACTTTTGAGGTAACTTCCGTTGAATAACGGCTGAAACAGTCTCACCAACCTTGATCTTTGCATCTTTCCCATATCTTATCTTCTTAGAGCATAGTTCTTTCAAGAACTTTGCGTATCTCGGGACTTGCTTGATGGCATCGATCAGAGGTAGGTTGATCGTGACTTTCTTAAAAAGCTCGAATATCTCCTTCTCATTTTCTTCTTTCTTGTGCTTCACCAACCTGGAAGGAAAAAGGAGCAGCATCAATAGGATTAGAATTTCTAGATAAAATTCGTACCTCATTAGGAGCAGATGGTGCAGTAGGCTGTGTGCCCTCTGTGCTGGGCTTGTCTTCAGCCTCTGCAGTTTGCCCACACGGCTTGGTGTTTTTCTTCTTCGGCTCAACTTCAATCAATTTTTTTCCACTCTGAAGTGTCACTGCACTGACATTGCCACGAGGATTCGGCTCAGCTTGAGATGGCAACTTCCCTTGATTTCCTTGCAGTTTGTGCATTTGGGTGGTGAGCTGTGTGATCTGTGTGCCCATACTGCCCAGAGCAGCTTGTGTCTCTTGCTGAAAGGCCTTTTGGCTCTGCGCCAGGCTATTCACTAGGTTAGTGCTTTGCTCCAGACTCTTCATTATATCACTCATAGACGGTGCAGAGCGGTCTGTGTGGGCATATGGCTCACCCCGTGGTGGCCTTGGTGGCAAATCCCCAGCTGGTGGTGGGTCTCCAGGTTGTCTCCAATGAAAGTTGGGATGATCTCTCCACCCAGAATTGTATGTGTTGGAGTAAGGGTCATGGTTCCTCTTTCTCTGAAAGTTCTCTCCTCGTGGGGCATCATAATTGATTCCTCTGAAAGCATCTTGTTGTGCATCACCGGATCCATAACAAGCTTGTTCAGTGGAGGGCTCATGCAAAGATGGACACTCATCGGTGAAGTGTCCATTTTCAGAACAGACTCCGCAGCGGTTTGGCCTTTTCTACGCCACAGCAAGTCTGCGGACCAGAGAAGTGAGGGCATCTATCTTTTCATTCACTCCCGATCCTTTGGCTCGGTCGATTGCCCTTACAGGTCGGTGTCTGCTGTCGTCTTCTTCTTCATACTGCTGTCCTCCAGAAGCCATGTCTATGATGAGCTGTTTGGCCTTGCTGAGGGTTTTGTTGGTAAGAGATCCCCCGCTGGCAGCATCGATGATTTTCCTATCAAAAAAAGACATGTCACGCTAAAAGTAATTAGTCAGTAGCTTATAATCAGTGAATCCATGGTCCGGGCATTTGCGGCAGAGTTGTTGAAATCTCTCCCAGTATTCATCTAAGCTTTCATTCGATTTTTGTTTGATGCTGCTGATAGCCATTCTCAGATTGACGGCTTGAGTCTCAGGAAAGAACTTTCGCAGGAACTGTCCTTCTAATTCCACCCATGTGGTGATAGACTCCGGTGGCAAATCAAACAACCAATCTCGTGTCTTTCCCTGCAGAGTGTGAGAAAAAGTCAGTAACCTCAAGTTATTAGCAGTAAAACCTGTAGATCTCAAAGTCGAGCACACGAGATCAAATTCAGATAAGTGCTTGTGTGCACTTTCTCCTGGAAAATCACCAAACTTCGGCAACACTTGAATGAATGCAGGTCGGATCTCTGCATTATTTGCGATTGGCGGCAGCACGATGCAGATGGGACGGTTGCTTCGAAGTCGACCCATCTCTCTGATGAGCGGTTCAGGCTCATTTTTTGGTGCAGCTTCGTTAACAGTGACTAGGGCTTGATTGGCAGGCGGGTCTTGCGGGTTCGATGGATTTGGTGGATTAACATTACCTCCTCGTGGATTATCTGCCATGTTGATAATGAATCAATACCGAAATCTTCTTACTCAGACTCCAAAGCCTCCCTAGACTCCCGAGCAGCCTTCCTCAATCGGTGTAGCGTCCTCTCTGGCTCTGGATCGTACACTAATTATTCTTCCTGAGAGGAACGGGTCATACACCAGAAAAATAAAAAAAAATAAACAAAATAAACAAACAAACTGAAAAATAAGAGTAATCACTACTTTAGAACTGGTCCCCAGCAACGGCGCCAAAATTTTGTGCGTCGTTTTTCACCAAAAATAAATGTTCCGACTTTTATCGGTAAACCCACACTGCATAGTACAGTGGCGAGCAGGATCGTCTCCCAAAGGACCGGTGAGAACTACTCTATACTTCCAATCTGTAGGACCAAACTTTCAAGGGGGTTTTGTGATTTTAACAAAATAAACGAAATTAATAAATAAATAAATAAAAAGATGCACGATTTAACAAAATGAACGGATTTAAAATACGAGAAGAAATATTCCAAATTCCAATTAACTCCACCCTAGCTTACCTAAACCGATTCTCGATGCAAATATTAATTCAATTAACACATACAAATCAGTTATAGCTACCGAAGACGCTTACTGACGCAACCTAATTCCTCCATAGTTTCTCGATAATCAGGAAGACGTTTCACCAATTATTTCCCTAATCGATTGACAACCGTAAGAGACGCTCTATAGGTTTAATGAGCCGACAGCCTTAAAGTCTAGAGGAACCCGATTCATAATTAACAGACTCTGACGCAGGACCGTTAAATTAAGATTGTTATTCTTCCTGATTCTGAAGAACCGTTTCGCCACTAATTAAACTTAAACCACAATTACGGATGGCCGGTTTAATTGACTACTAATTAATTCCGACTCACTAAATATTTACAACTATCTAGCAATATCGAAACAATTCACGACTCGAAATACAAAGAATAACAAATGCATGCGAATTAATTGAATGATAAAAGCACAAATAGATCTCACAGTTTAGCTAGGTCAGGGCTTCGTTAGTTGTCACCGGAATAAGAAGAACTTAGCTTGATTGCATATCAAAATTGAATCGTAAAAATATTGAATAGTCGAACACCATGAAAACTAACGAGGAAGATGAAATAACTCTGCTCCAAACATCTCTCACGTTTCTGCTCTGCTGCGTTCTTGCGTGCGTGTTGAATAATGGAATGAATAATAAAGAAATAAGTCCTAATCTATATATAATATCCTTAATTAAAACATTAGATAAGGAAATAAAATCCCAAATCAATCTAAACTAGGACACATAGCAAGAGGAGGACTCTTGAGGCGGTGGAAAGCTCAATTCCGCGTCCAGGTTATGGCTTGGGCCGAGAATCAGATTTTGCAAGCCCAAAACGCGTGTAGAGGCCCAGGTTCCAGAAACTCGCTCCAGCTTTCCAGCGGCAAGCCCTTACGGCCTGGTCTTGTCAGACTCAAATTTTGATCTTTCTTCACTCAGCTTCTTCTTGCACCAAAAACCTGTCATTTTCTCCAACTTTGTACTACATCCCTACACAATTCAACAAACACATCATTCTTCCAAAATACACAAGTGTAGGGCAATTAATTAGGAGAAATAGCACCAAAAGATAACAATAAAAGCAAGTAAAATACGTCCTATCAATTGACTGGGTGAACGCGCGTTGACCCGGTCAACTCCAAAAAAAGTAATGTTTTAAAATCAGTATCAACTGTAACACTAAAAAGTATCATTCAAAAACCCAAAAGTATCAACTGTAATACTAAAAAGTATCACTCAAAATTCAAAAAGTATCATCTGTATCCTTAAAAATTATCACCTATTTTACCAATTTTTTTTTGCGGATTGACCGGTTCAATGCGCGTTGACCCGCATTTGATACAGTCAAACAATTTGACCGTCTGATATAAGTTTATATACATTTAGTGCATGTAAATTTTTGCCAAAAGGGAAATATTGATGGAAAAGTTTAGTGCATAAATTTAAAAACTTCCAATAGATGCAAAGAATGTAAGGTATAATAATAGTGTTAAATGTCAAAATCATGTAACATTAGCGATTAGGTAGCGTATTATGGAATAATTTGAAGGTGCCTTAATAAATTAATCCCTAATCCATGGATAATTATTGAAAATTAACACTGAGCAGTGTACTTCTAATTGGTGGTTGAGAAAATAGATGTTAAAGAAAAGGATATATTTGGTATAGCAGTTTTCAACAACTTCTTAATTGTATATGTATATAACAATGAGAATAATGAAAACTAATAATTAATATTGGATAGAAAGATGCACGGACTAATTTCTTGACACGAATAAGATCTATTTAGGGGTGGGACCGTAAGATATACCTTATTTTTTTCACTATACCTTTACTTTACCTTACTTGTACGGTATGGAGAAAATTCACACCGTTACCTTACCTTAATATTCGGTATACCTTCCAACGGTGTACCTTAAGTTCGGTATGAAAAAATGGCATACCTTTACCGTACCTTTATTTCGGTATACCTTACCAATATCGGTATACCTTATATGTCGGTATACCTTACTGACATCGGTATACCTTATCCTACTATTTTACGATATATCTCATATATTTATTAAATATATGAAACACCCCTAATAACGATCAAAATTCAACAAAATAAAATAATTCTTCTCATGCCACGATATTTAAACTCCAATAAAACAAAAGATATACTTAGAAATCGTAAGAATTATTTACTAAGTATTAATTAAGAACATATTTAGAATTACTATACATTAAGTATAACATAAGATTAATTATAAGTGTTTGATATTGTAAATTTACTAGATATTTATAAATGTATAATATATTTACTAAGTATTATATATCAATCATGTTTTTATAATTAATATAAATTGTATAAAATATTATAAACTCACTATATATTACAAATTTCAAATCGTTTACTTAGAAATCGTAAGAATTATTTACTAAGTATTAATTAAGAACATATTTAGAATTACTATACATTAAGTATAACATAAGATTAATTATAAGTGTTTGATATTGTAAATTTACTAGATATTTATAAATGTATAATATATTTACTAAGTATTATATATCAATCATGTTTTTATAATTAATATAAATTGTATAAAATATTATAAACTCACTATATATTACAAATTTCTAATCGTTTACTTAGAAATCGTAAGAATTATTTACTAAGTATTAATTAAAAACATATTTAGAATTACTATACATTAAGTATAACATAAGATTAATAATTATAAATGTTAGATATTGTAAATTTACTAGATATTTACATATGTATATTATATTTACTAAGTATTATATATCAAGTTCAAGTATCTATAATTCACACACATATACATATATTTATATAATATTACAAATATACCGGTATACCGTTATAACGGTATATTCCGTACCAAAGGTATATATCGGTACAACGGTATATGTCGTGCCAACGGTATATACCGATACAACGGTATATGCTGAACTAACGGTATATGCCGAATTAACGGTATATACCTAAAAAATTCGGTATACCGTCGGTATTGGTATACACTGGTATACCTCGGTTTTTAAAATTCTATACTGTTACCTTACCAAAAATCTCGGTACGGTATCATACCTTACCGAAAATACCGGTATACCTTAAAGTTCGGTATTCCGGTATTTTTTCCGATACAATAAATACGGTATGACGGTATGTTTCCCAGCCCTAGCTCTATTAGTGGACTAAACAATCTCTAGAAAATAGAATGGTCAAATCAATTGGGTTGGCCCAATGATTGAGGTGAAAATCAATTGGCCTGGTCAAACCGCAGAATCATGAAAGCGGGCCGCCCCGATCGATTTTTGGTTAGGGTGCTAAATTTAGCAAATGAAAATCCTCTATCCCACTTTTCTTTATCTCATTTGGTATCTCACTTTAATTTTTATTCGATTTTCATCAATTTTTTTTCTTCAATTTCAATTTGTTATGACTTAGTTAAATTTTATAATTATTATTTAGGGTTTATTCCACCCAATTAGGGTTTATATTTATTTTTTAATATTTATTTCTTATTTTTTAGTTAATATAATTGATTAATATGGTTAATTATTCCAAAAGTAGGGTGTATAATTTTTAAAAAATTTAATTTTTTAGCAATAAATGTTGATTATGATTTGTAATACTATAATAAAATTTATTTTTGTAACAAACATTTTAAAAACATTAAATTTTATAGTGGGACACAATAGTGAGATATGAAAAGTGGACTAGAGGATTTTATCCCAAATTTAGACCCTAGTCTTAAAATCGGTCGGTAAAGCGACCTAACATCGACATTGCTATTTTAAAAGTTTACCAATTCTTTCTGGATTGAGTTACTCAGAGTTAGTCCATTAGTATAAACTAGTATTTTTCCCGTATTATGCACGAAAAATATTTTATATTTTATGATATTAAACAAATTTAAAATATATTATATGAATTTTCATAATTTGAATTTTATGAGACCGATTAAATAAAATAAAGATACAGGGTAAATTTATATATAAATTAATAATTAGCAAATAATAACATTGGTCCAACGGAAATTTTTTATGAGAAAATCATTTTATATATACATTAAAATATACAATTTATAATTTACAAAATTAAAGTAACAAGGATATGTAAAAACTACTAATTTATAGCTCAATTGATCAAACCGTTTCAAATTAATTGGTCCCAAAATAACTGTATGAGATATATACAACTTTCTTTAACAAAAAAAATAAAAATAAAAAATAAACTAATACATTTGGGTGTATAGTGCCCAAGCCTCCCTCGACGAAGGGGAAAATATTATACAAAAATTAATTTCTCATTGTTGTTCTTTACAGTCAACTCAACCCCCATTTACCAATTGATAATCTTCCAACATAAGCTCTTTATAGCCATCGATCTCGCAATCCTTATTTGCCTCAAAAATGGAAAATCTGAGTACACTACCAAACTTCATTTAAACATGTTCAACTTTAATTATTTGTAATTGATCTATAAATGATCTATATGGACTATGTCTAATTAAACAATTCAGTTATAAATAAAACATATCACACAATTGTTTTGTGGAGTTTCACACACAAATATTGTGACAAAGATTAACACACTACTCAAAATTACTTCGAAAATTTTCACATACCTCTTTGTTGTGAAACTTGTCCGTGGCTATATATTTTGAGAAATTTTGGAGCATCATCTAATCATTAGTCATAACAAAACTATGATGCTTTTACCCGGATGTAAATCCTCCTTGATGCTGAAAAATAGAGTTTGTAATATGCAAAACACAAAAATAAACCATCAAAATACATTTTAATTTATTGTCAGATGATTGAAATTAATCTACAAACTAAATGACACATTTAGTTGCACACAATTGTACATAATGTAGATTAAAAGCATCATTTATTGTGGACAACTAAATTAGAGCATAATTAACGTGGGTTAATTGGTGTGGGTAATAAGAATTAGATAATGAAGGTGTCGATCATGTGCTTATAATTAGTCATATGATTTGCTCAAATATTTATAAAGTTTGCATTTATTTAATAATGAAAACATAATCATAAGTGAGGATGATTGCTTGTATTGGGCGGAAGAAGTTAATTGAGGAATTTGTTTAGATGTAAATATAAAATTTAAAGAAATAATTATATACATCAATTTCTCATAAAATTTTAAAATATTATTTAAGCATTTTGTAAAATAGTTAAGTACTAATAAAATTAACAAATATAATCATAGATATCAAATTAAAATTAATATTCATAACCATTGTACAATTGTTTTTCTATTATAGCATAATGTTTGTATATAAACACACTTTATTTTTTCCCAACTCACAATTAGTGGAAAATCTACTTGTGACTATTGTTATACCACGTACATGTTTTCTAGTTGAAGGTCACAACATCATATAAGAAAATCAATCTCAACAAACTTCATTGTAAAATTCTTCTAATTAATTTGACAACAACAAATAGTGAAAAAAAAATGGAACCATATGATTAGAATGAGTGTTTCTAAAAAGTTCAACATGCAAAATAAAATGAACATATTAGAATACTAAAATTTGAAGGAAATGGTGGGAAAAGTATTGCAATTTCAATGTTGAGGCTTTTGAGTGGTGATGAGAAGTGATAAGAGATGCATAATGCATTTGATGGTTGCAAAAACATATTTATATAATACTAAGAAACAATTAAAGTTGTAAAATTTGATGAACTTCAAAACCATCAATAATCATGATGAAATGCCACATCAATATATTGAAACGAGGATGATGCACTTTTATGTAGCAAAGTAAGTGAAAAAAGAAAAAGAAAAAAAATTAGATATATTATTCAAAATCCCAATAATCTAAATAATATTGAACACACAGCTTGGTATTATAGATCAGAATTTATCAAGTAAGTATGTATAAGCATTTGTAATGCTTGCCAAAGGCCACATTCCGAACATTTAATGTCTTTATTAAAGTAGTAGTAATTTTTGCATGTGCCATACATTTTTTAAAATTGTAACATTAGAATTGCAATAATTTATGCATGTAATAATTGAGAAAGGCTTATAGGAATTAGGAAATAGTAACTGCATTATTACTCATTAATGTGAATGTGAATATATAAATGTACATGTAATTGTACGATTTAGTTTTAGTTGATAAATTTTAATTTGTCTTTATTGTTTTATATTAAGGTTTAAAGTTGTTTTATTTATAATTATAAAACAATTAGTAAACTTTTAGAACCGTTGTGTTTTTATTTAAGAAAATATAAGATTAAGATAAGGGTTATATATATATATATATAATATTACTATACAATGATACTATAATATCATTTAAATTACAAAATAAGCAACTCATTTTTATTAAATTTTTACAGTAGGATTAAGTTGCAAAAATTAGAAAAAATACAATTACAAATTAAAATTAAAATTTATAAATTCTGAATGGTGAAAAATAGGCTCACAATTAATAGAATTACATTTGAATCATTTTCAATATTTAGGTTAAATAATTAAAATTATAGTATTCTATAATGTAAATAAAAGTTACATATTCAACCTACTAAAAAGAGAAATGTACGTTTAGGCGGGAAAATAGAGGAGTTACTATTTTTGAGAACATTATCATGATAAAAAGATTTTGCTGATGATTGCTTTCTTTTCTGTTGAGTTACTCCTCAGTAGTGTGGTGTGTTGAAAGATGTTTTGAACACTTATGAGGTTGCTTCGGGCCAGACTATTAATCTCCAGAAGTCTGGAATTTTCTTTAGTCAGAATGTCACTCAAGATTAACGAGGGACTTTATCCATCATTTTTGGTGTGTCGCAACCCTTAATACAAGGCGTTATCCAGGACTGCCTTTTCTTATTGGCCGTGATAAGAGAACTATTTTCAGTTACTTGAGAGAGAGAATGTGGAAATGATTACAGGGATGGTGTGATAAGAAGATTTCTCGAGCCAGGAAAGAGGTTCTTATCAAGTCTGCTGCTCAATCCATTTCTGCGTTTTGCATGAGTACTTTCCTGCTTCCAGTTATCTTTGCAGAGGAGCTGGAAAAGATGCTTAATAGCTTTTGGTGGGGTAATAAGACTGATGGTTCAAAAGGGATTAATCGGTTTTGATGGGATAAGTTGTGTGTTAGAAAATGTGAAGGTGGTTTAGATTTCCAGAATTTTTAACTCTTTAATCTTTCTATGCTTGGGAAGATTGGGCGGCTTATTGTCGACCCAGATGCTTTAGTTTGTAAGTTCTCAAGGCTAAATACCTCTTGGGAGGAGATTTCCTAACTACTAAGGTTGGGCATAGTCCAAGTTTTATTTGGAGAAGTATCTGGTCTTCTCAAGATCTGGTTAGATGAGGTTTGAGGTGGAGAATCGGGGATGATAGCTCTGTTAATGGTTGGAGTGATCCGTGGCTCCGTTCTGACTCCAATTTTCATATTTCCACAATGCTTATTCCGGGATTAAAGGATTTGAAGGTGGATGAACTTTTCATTCCCGAAACTCGAATGTGGAATTATGATCTTATTGATGATTTATTTGATCCGGCAGATATTAGGGCTATTCTTTTTGCACCGTTGATTTCTGGGTCTTGTACTTATCATTTAATTTGGCATTTCTCTAAGAATGGAATATACTCGGTTAAGAGTGTTCACAGATTAGCTTCTACGCTTACCCTTGCACCGAGTTTTGCTATTGATGGACATTGGGGAACTCTTTGGAATCTTAATGTTCCTCCTAAAGTGAAACTTTTTTATGGCATCTTGTTCGTGATTGTTAGCCTACAATGAACAATCTTATGAAATGAGGTGTTCAAGTTTTGGGTGGATGTGTTGTCCGTTTGCTCTTCATTGTTGGAATATTCTGGGTATGTCTCAGGTGCTCCAAAATGTGTTTGATCATGCCAGTTCATTCCAAAATTTCTTGATGCATGTGTTGGAGTTGTTAAAGGGTGATGTGCTAGTTATGGTTGTTATGACTTTGTGGCAGGTGTGGAACGAGAGAAATCTTTGTGTTTAGGAGGGGCATAGACGGACTTCGTTGCAGACTGTTACCCGTGGTCATGAGCTTTTGATGGAATGGAGACATGCTAGAGGGGTTGGAAAGAGTAATGTATCTGTCGGGAGAGGTTCGAGTGAAGGTAATTTTTGGAACAAACCTCCGGTTAGTTTTGCAAAAGCTAACACCGATGTGGCTTTCTTTGAAGATGTTAACATGAGGTGTTAGTGTGGTGTTGCGGGATAACAGTGGCACTTTCATCACTGTAAGAACTTGTCATTTCTATGGTCAAATTTGGGTTGAGGAAGGTGAGGCTATAGGGTTGCTTGAGGCTCTTTCTTGGATTAAGAATTTGAATTTGCCACACGTTATTTTTGAAATAAACTCAAAAGTGGTGTATGATATTGTTCAGCCACTTGGTGGGGATCTTTCTTAATTTGGGTCTTTGATTGCTTATTATCGGGCTCTCCTTGATGGAATGCCTTCTTGCTCTTTGAATTTAGTTCGTCGTTCTGCTAATATTTTGACACACCGTTTTGCTAGGGCTTCTCGTGATTTCCCGAGCCCTCATTATTGGGTCGAGCCTCCTTTGTTTATGGATGGCCTTCTCGATAGTTCTTTTTAATTTATAAATTTTGTTTTGTGTTTATATATATATATATATATATATATATATATAAATTACCTAGTGCACCAAGGAATGGAGACTACGGGCAGTTAAAAAATTATATCAATACTTGCCAACCAAGTAGTTGAATTAAAATTTTCTAGATTGAGCTACGTAATCACATTCATACATACATTAGATGTTGGGAGTTGCTTAAAAAATCTCTCTATAAACCAAGACTACCAAGTAGCTAAATTAGGAAGGTTAAATGTAAATAAAAATCATGCAATTTAATACTTCTTGCAAATTTAACATAAATTTTCAATTTTGGAAATAAGTAATGAGATCGTCAAGTTCTATGCTTCGAATCTCAAGTTGTATTTTTAGAGAGTTTTAATTTTGTTCTCCTCCCTTCCACAACTCCTAGTGAGGGGGTGAGGGGTAAAACCATAAAAGAATATAGTTGAGAGTGGATTGGCATAAATTAATGACACTTATGGAGAGTTACTTAGAAGAAAATAGAATCAACCAATTCTAGAATTAAGATGAAATATTTGAATTGCAAAAATGAAGAGGGGAGAGAACCCTATGCCAAAATCATGGTCTGTAGCGCGATTTCGGGACCCCAGATGATAGGCATGGCACCATTACAGGGGTCGAAAACTCTCCTTAAAAGTCAGGATTTTAGCCTATTCAAATAAGATCATAGACAGACCTACGATCAGACTCTACGTGGAAGAAGACAATGGCATGCATGCAAGACTCCTCATGCAAGAAGAACACCATGCATGTAGATAGCTCTTGGTGCTCTCTACCATGAAGAAGAAGTGCTAATGGCCCCTACCTCTTACTGAGAAGAAGGGAACAAATGATCCCCTAGCCTATTTAAGGATCCCATTATCCTGAACCGATCTTACTTGGGATCGCAAATCCCAAGCTTGTCTATGAAGAGCGGATCTAATTGTATTAGTGTCTATAATTGATTTCTTCTGTGTAATATTAATCGATAGGGCCTTATTGGTTCCATTCTTGGAAGAAATAGCATTTTGGAAATTTTGAAAAATTAACATTATTTGAAAATTGTGGATGTTATATCAACAGTTTAATTCGAAACGAGGTTTGGGTAATGAATTGAGAATCTATATAAAATAAACAAAAAACCGAAGGACTATCGGGAGTTGACAATTGAGCGAACTCCGACGCTCAAGTTAGTAATAATCCAATAAATAACAGTTGAAAAATAACAAATAATGAGAAATAACGAACAATAATGGAAAAAATGTAATCAAATGAGTGACAAGATGAGCTTGAAGTCGATGAAATGCAGGTTAAATTTAAAATAATGAGACCTCATAGAAAAATCATGTGCGCACAAAGAGGTTGTTGAAGTAAAGTGGATGGTATGTTAAGAATAATACCTTAGTTACCAACCCTCTGCCCAGCATTCTCCACCCCTTTTTATAGAGGTTCAAATATAGAAGCGTTCCTTGATGACCCACTGTGAGACCCGTTCAAAACTGTTTCTAGAGGATAAGATCGCTTCCTACAATTCGAGAATTTAATTTGACCCTCATTTTCAAGGTGCCACATGTTGCTTGACCTAAGGTGTGTTTGTGCTTGGTTTCAATAGTATCTTGAAGGCACTTTCGATGGTGACCTTTGAAGGTGTGCCTGGATATTGAGCCTGGATAATATTACCTTATAGATCATCCTAGGTAGGCTCAATAGTCTTGTGCCCTTACAAGTGTGTTGTTAGGTGACCTTTCCTAAGATCTAGTCCAAGTCATTGCTAGGGAGTAGATAAGGTTGTTTCTGATGTTTCGGGGATTTAATTCGACCATCTTCTTCAAGGCAATACCTCATTTAGGTTGACTAGCCCTAGGTATATATAGGCTTGCAATTTGGCTAAGGGTAAAATGGTGTTGCTCGGCTAACTCTTATTGAAAAAGATTTGTCTGGGTCGTTCACCTACCTCCTCATGGGTCTCTTTGAGTAGGCTATGATTAGGCAACTCTAATGGGTTTTGATAGTTTTGCTTAAGCGGATCTACCTAAGTGGGCCGAACGTTTCTTTCCCCTTACAAAAATTTATCCAATTATTTTTGGAAAAAAATATACATACGAGTTGTATGAATTATTAGTGAATTCCAATATATATATACAATACATAATGACAGACACATGTTGTGTCAATTGACTACAGGATAATTAATTGCCACAGTTCTATGGTAGAGCTATTAGTTGCTGATGTGAATAGGCCACAATTTTTTTTAATAGTTATGTGTGCATGTGCATGGTTTTTCTGCGGGCTTTTTAGGCGGGATTGTAGTTTGCAGCAGTGCTAAACTTTGTTGTTATAGTATATTAAATAGATATTTATGCAATCCTGTACTTTAAAAAATGCCATTTTTAGTTCTAATTTTTAAATCTATTTTCTTAGCTTTGATAAGGGAAACAAGAAAATGAATAATAGAAAATTCATTAATTCTCTAATGTATTAGGTACATATCAGACGGTCAACACGTTGATCTGGTTAACCTGTAAAAAAATGTCAAAACATGTGTGATAAACATGGCTTTTGCATGCATTTGGGTGGTTGTTTGGATGATATTTGAAGATTAATGTCGGTTTTAGTTTGTGTTTGATTATTGTTTCGATTTTTCTCATGCACTTTCATATTTTGCTATTTTTATTGAAGTTTGAGCTAAAAAAGAGGATACTTACAAGATCCAATTCAGTTGGAAGATAATCTATAAAGATAGAAGATCGAGTTAGAGTCATTCTGCAACTTGAATCGGGTTAATCGGATAAGAAATGAGCGAGAACGGAGCAAAACGGCGGAGCGTATCAGGAGGCATGCAAGCTGGCACGGACCGTGCTGCAGACGGCACGGCCCGTGCCATGAAGCAAGCAAGAGTAGAAGTCTCGGTAGCCACGGCACGGTCCGTGCTCTTTGCGGCACGGACCGTGCCCCATGACGTACATCTTAATGCGTGTTTTGTCCAACGGCACGGACCGTGCGCCCCTCGGCATAAACCGTGCCGCCTGTTCCGAAAATTTTTGACTTCTTTCCTTACTCGGACTCTGTATTCCTCAACTATTTAAGGCTCTACTTTGCACGTTTTTTGGGACGACTTTTCCACCCTATATTGAAGCAGAGAAGTGTTGTGAAGAAGAAGAAGGCGGAGAACAAAGATTAATCACCTGGCATAAGTCATTTATGATTTTTTTATTCAATTTCTATTATGAGTTTTGTAATGAATATAGTATTTTCTTTAGATTTCTATTTTGCCATGAGCGGCTAAACGCATATTAATTCTAGGGTTTGCGTACACATGGATGCTATGTTATTGATTTAATTATGTTATTCTTCCTTTCTGATTATTGTGTTCAATTGTTCAAGTGTTGTCATTCTCATGCATAGATTAGTGGCCATAATTGATGCATGCTAGCTAGTTAATTTGAGACCTGGCAGAGATAATTAACTGGTGGGATTAATTGAGCATTTTGATACACGTTCTATGGAATCTGTGGGGGGTTTAATCTGTTGATCTATCGGGAGTTAATAAATTAGCATAGAGACGAAAGTAATAGGTAATTTATTAATCTACATCTACCTTGAGACCTGGCGGAGATATGCAGGTATATTTCTGATTCTTCACCAATAATCGGATTAAAGTGGGAATTGTTAGGATTGAATTAATACATAGTCGATACATGTGTACTGCATTCCCTAGGATTAATATTTCATTAATTGATTGAGTCTGTTGAATTATTTTAATTGATTTAATTGTGTCTATTGAAGTATATATATTTTTTTAATTTCATTTAAATTCGTGTCTAGATTTAGTAAACCCGAATTTGGTAACCTGGATAATAGAGAGCTGTTAGCTTAGTACTCAGTGTTGATCTTTGTTTCAGTCCCGGTGGATACGATACTCGATTCACCGATTATATTGCATTGTCCTGTGTTAGTTGCAGATTAGTCCATAAAAATTAGTGCATCAAGGTGATATTTTATAAAGATACAAGTGATATATTTTGAATTTTGAGTGATACTTTTTAGTGTTACAGTTAATACTAATTTTGACTTTTTTTTTTCTAGCCAATACGTTTTAAGGATACATGTGATACTTTTGAGCTTTCCAGAGATACTTTTTAGTGTTACGTTTGATACTAATTTTGACTTTTTTTTACAGATTGATCGAATCAACACGTGTTGAACGTTTGATTTGCATCTATCGCACACAAGACAACTCCTAAAAAATTTAGTAGAAGTGGAGTAGAAAGATGTGAAAATAAACTAAAATGAACCATTAAGATAGAAAAAATTGGAAGTTGAAGTGATGAAATAGAAATTTTTTTATGCAAAGTTAAACGGCTAGAGATGGTTTTTGCCAATTTATAATCCTTGCATTATTGTAATTATAATCATGTTATAATTTTGAAATCATTAAATTTTATCATAATTTTCAAACCCCATATCATGAAGAAATTAGAGAAAATAACTTTTTAAGTTTGAACCTCTAATGAATAAAATTATGTCCAAATTCGCATGCATATTTTTATAGAGACCTATGGTTAAGATGGAGGGCGAAGGTTGATGCGCATGAGCCATTTGATTGTTGTATGGTTTTGTATAAATATGTTAGTGTGCATATTATTTTATACTTTGTTGTTGATAAAAAAATGTAGATTAATTTTGGTCTAACCACGTATAAGGTAGTGTTCGTATCTTCATATTTTTTTTTACTTTCTGCTATTTATTTTCTAACAAATATATATATATATATATATGTATGTATCTTTGTCAACTACAACCACTACACTAGAACATATACACGTTTCAATTTAAAAGATATTGATGAAATTTGTACACCATGAATAATTTATTATTATTCACATATAACATAAAAAATAATTTAATCTACAAGTTGAGAATGTGGTATAAAAAAGGACAATGGCTTATTAGAGTGCTAAAATCGTGTTACATTTTAATGGACGATAAGTGCTTTGGCACTATCACTTTCATTTTGATGTTATTGGATCCAATCTTGTTTGAATTTGGATATTTTTTCCTAAAATCGTCAAAACTGTTTTCATGCTCCATTCCGCCAAATTCCACGATCTGTTAGTTGATTACGACAGGATACACTTATCTATTTAATTTTCTGACCACCTATAAAATTGAACTGTTACGATATTTATGTGATATTCTTTTCCAAGTTATTAGTAGTAGATGAATTTTACTTTTGGTGATATTATATTTAAGTGTTATGATATATAGTAGTAATATAATCCGGTATGGCCTAAAACAAGCACAATGATTGTTGGGTTTGGGCCCAAAATAATTGAGCTCATTTACTAAATTAAATTGAGGCCCAAAGGAACAAAAGTCTCTTGACTTTTGTATCTCCTTCATGTGAATGAGGTGACGAGAGATTGAAAGTGAGCCGCCCAAAGCAGCAACAAAGCCAGAGAAAGAAAAAGAGAGGAAATGAAGAGAAGCGATTTGAGATTTGGGAGATCAAATCACCTTGGATTCATCTGAAATTTCAGAGAATGATTCATGGCAGTTAGAGCTTCAATTTGATGGTTTTGATTAGTTCCAAATCTTCTCCAATAGTTGCTACATGAAATTTCTTCTCCTCCTAATTCAATTTGTGTATTCTAAGATTGTTGTTCTTGATGCTTTTTTGGTGATGGTGTTGTGATTCCCCTATTGTAGTAGGAAAAGACATTGTGTAACTTGTGTACATAGTGGAATTTTCTCTGAACTAGGTCCCGTGATTTTTACCCTTGATTTAAGGGGTTTTCCACGTAAAATTTCAGTGTTATTTTAACTAGCAATTCCCCCATGCGATGCATGGGTAGTAAATATTTTCTTTACCAAGTGCGCACCATCGTTTGACAGACGTGGGTTGTCTTCGTCAATAAAAAAAATAAAATAAAAATACAACATTTGTCTTCGTCAACAAAAAAATAAAATATAAATACAATATAATCCATTCGAGACGCACTCATCTCCTTTCCTAATTTAAAAAATATCTATAATTGACTTAATTATGTTTGAAAACTGGTATGCTAAATTTAACAATGTATAAAAAATTTACATGAATTTGATTTTATTTATCCAAATTTTAAAATTCAGTATTATATAAATTCATAAAACAATTAACATTTTTTTTCCATATAGACAATATTTGTCAATTTTATTTAAAACAATTAAAATTTTAAACTAATATATGTATAATAAAATTAAAGTATTTAGCAATAAATTTATACTGTGAAAATATAAACCTTGAAATGTATTTATAATAAGGTGTTACTATATACACCACTATTAAATTTAATTCAAAATTAATTTATTTTTAACTTACTTAAACATTCTTTCAAGTTAAAAAATGTTTCAATTATTTAAAAATCCATTTTAAAAAAAATCAAAAGAAGAAAAAGTCCACCCCCGGAATCCCCATCCACTTTCTCTCCCCAGTTCCTCCACATTTATGCAACCATTTGCCACTTGCAGCTCCACATCAGGCAACAACCAAGAAGTAGCGGCGGCAAGACTTCAGGAGGTGCTCATTTTCTGGCCACCCTTACACATACAGGACTTTCGTTCAAAAAAAAGATTGAACATGTAATTCAAAAAAATTATTTCGAACATGACATTCAAGTTTGAAAATATACTTTAAAAATAATAATGGTTCAAGAAGATGGGATTTTTGAAGCTAATAATCATGTTCGAAAATAACGATTCAAATCAGAATCCTACTGGCGAAAAGTTGAATTCGAATGGCGGCCGTAAGATAAATTTCTAGATCCAATTTCCCGTATGCCGCCAGCGTTGATTAGCAGCAGTGGCCAGTTACAGGGCTGGGCAAAGTTGTTAGCGGTAGAGCGGTCTTGATCTGAGTTTTCGACAGCGACGGTAGCAGAAGAAACAACGACTCTTTTCTTTCTTGGACAGGGCAGCGAGTTTTTCATTCTTTTTTTTAATTGATTTAAAATGGTTTTTAAAACTGGTGGGTAAAATTGGAAATGATAATCTGGTTTATAAAATAAAAACAATGAAAAAAATTAAAATTGTGGTGTATTTAGTAAATGTGATGTATAATGAAACATTAGTGGTGTAAATAAAAAAGCTCTTTATAATATTTGTAGAAGCTTTCTTTAATAGTTTGTTGTTTATAATTTTCAATAAACTTAAAATGTAGTTATAAATCCAAATAAATTAAAAATATTTCAAAATATAATATAGCTTTATTTTTTATATGTATATACTTTAAATATAAGGATATTCATTAACCCACTTCAAAAATATAAATATGAAAATATAACTTATATCAGAAGATTAAATTTCCTTTCACAATATGCACTCAATCACATTTTCATTATGCAATAATTTTAGGTAATACATCGATATATAATAAATAAATAATCTTCTATGGACATATTTAAAACTTTATTTTCTTACAAATGTAATAGAAAAGTAGTACAGTAATATTTTTATTATTGTACACTTAATTATCATTTTATTCTGATTAAATATAAATATTATCAAATTAAAAAACTTGTTATTATGCAAACAATATTTATAACTGAGATCAAATATGAGATCAAACATTTTGTTGTTGATGTTAAAATTGGAGTAATAAACATGATAAATATTTTTAAAAAATCAAGAAATACATGTGCGTGTATATAATTATAGCTTTTCTGATTAATTGTTTTATTATTTCAAAACTGTGTGTGTTAAAAGCTAACAATACATTCCATGAATTAATGGGCCAACCTATTAAATTAATAAATTATTAAGTGAAGAGTGAAACAAAGTGAAGTTGGAGGTAATGAGGTATGATGTGCCATCTTTTATAAGTTAGTTATGTATAATTATAAATTATAAATTAACATTTGACTTAATGTAATTATAATTATTTATATATATTGGTATGTGTACTCACTTCCATATTTTTAACACGGATTTTGGGGATACAAATACAATAATAAGCATACCTATGTAATTTAATTTATAATCAACTATCAGATTAAAGATTATATGAAACAATATCTTGTTTAGTAAGGTAAATGAGGCTAAAAATATCTAGTTAATTATCTAATAATTGTTTTAACTTTGGATAATGATTTATGCATATATTATATATCACCTATAATTGAAAGAAAAAAGAATGTGAGCTATCGCTGTTTTTACAACCAATCTTGATTTATTTTATTATAAAAAATATATAAAATTGTAAACACATCAATATATATATATATATATATATATATATATTTGTATTCAATAAAATAAATAAATAAATTTCGAAGTGATGCTTAATTGCACTTGTTACATATTTCCTTGAACAACCAAATTTAAACAATATACCAATCAAATAAATAAATAATGCCTTCATTTATATAATATTTAGATATTTACAATGCTGAATACTTTTTATAATAAAATATTTAAATAAAAACTCGAATATCCAAGATGGAAATTCACACAACAATTAAATTACAAACATCATATATATGTCCATATTTTCAATAAATAAAACAACAAAAAATGTTAGTGGAAAATCTAATAAAAATAACATTCGTGTCTAATTCACCTTCATCTCAATTAATTATTCTTTGAATCTGAATCTCAAATCTCCCTGCAAGAATTCAAAAAACAACATTGAATTTCATGAAACTTGCTAAAAATGATAGCTTTAAATATATTTTTAAAATGAAATAAAATTGGGACCAATTGCACTACAAAAAAAAAAGAAATAAAAAAAATTATGGGATTAGTTGGTGTGAGAATGTTGATTCCACGAACAATTTATAGGCTCTAGACCTATGGGATTAGTTGATATGATATATATAGAATGATATTATTACCATACCTAATGTAATAAGATCAGCTTAATTTGTGGGTAATAAATTCAAAATTTAAATATATGGCTAATGGCGGATTTGTGGGTTAATCGCCGTTTGTAGGATTCACAATTTGTGAATTTATGAGTTAATGATTAATTTAAATAAGATTCATAATTCGTAATTTGTGGATTGATGACAGATTACAGGTTAAGATGTTATATATCAATTTGTATATAATTCAAAATGATATTGTTAAATGTGAAAGATTATGGATTAAATGCAAGGTACCTATATAATTAAGGCAAACATATATATAAAATTGAATTAGTGAGCTAATTATGGTAAATATTTATATAGCACAAAAACGTATCATTGATTGCATATTAATCAATAAACATCAATAAACATATATATAACATAGTTAACAAAATACCGATCTAATTCACCATATATACCGCATATCATCATAAATAAGAAAATATATGATTAATAAATTTATTAATTGAACAATTGTGCATGGAAAATAATTGATTAAATAATTTATAATATTACATTTCCGTTTTCGGTAACGTCATTTAGGCGGGAAAAGTTGGGTTTCTATTAAAGGTATACTTTTTTGTTTTTATATATATAAAGATTGCTTTGTAAGTGCATAATTGGTATTAATTTCTCATAGTTTGTTTCCTGATCAATAGCGTGGAACGATTGTGATACTTCAATATTTGTGTTGGAATTTCCACTGTGCATATATATTGGAGTAATTTTACATCATTAGATGTAGCTTCTTCCACAACAGTGGCACCAGAGCGTTGATTAGAGAGCAAGAACTATAGATAATAACAGTATTGGGTCTATGATTAAATTGGTATCTGATAATTATTTGATATGGAAGGCTATGATGGAGGATTTGATTCATTGAAAAAAGTTAGTGCTAAGCCCGAGGAGATGTCTGATAAAGATTAGGCGAAGCTTGAGAGAAAGACCATTGGTACTATATGCTAATGAGTTAACATTAGTGTGTTCCATCATGTAGCTAAGGAGATAGATCTGTGTAAGCTGTGGAAAAAGCTCCGAGAGGTTTATGAAAGGAACAATGCATAGAGCAAAGCATTTGTGATCAGAAAATTGGTGAATTTGAAGTATAAAGATGGAAACTCAGTAGTAGAGCACTTGAATATGTTTCAAGACTTGGTGAATTAGCTTTCTACCATGGAGCTTGTATTCGATGATGAAGTACACGTTTTGTTTCTTTTGAGTTCTTTGCCAGATAGTTGGGAAATGATGGTGGTTACACTCAACAATACAGCTTCAAATGGAAAGTTGACATTTAACATCGTGAAAGAGAGTATGTTCAATGAAGAGACTAGAAAAAAGGAGAATGGAGCCAGTTCTTCCTAAGCACTCATGACAGAGAACAGAGATAGAAGCAAAAGTAGAGGACCTAAAGGTCGTGGGAAAATCCAAAGAGATGTCCAAGTCTAAAGAAAAGTTTAAGTGTCATCATTATGATGGAGTTAACCACATAAAGAGAAATTACAGACTACTGGAGGAGGAGCAAAAGAAAAATCATCAGAAAAAGTTTGATGATGAGAATACAATGGCCATTGTTACACACTGCGATGATCAGACAGTTGTTTATGTCAGTGATGAGTGTTGCCACGTGAAAGATCCAAATGTCGAGTGGATAGTTGACTCTGGAGTTTCTCATCACCGTGCTCCAAAGAGAGAGCTTTTCACAAGCTATCAAGCTAAAGATTTTGGCCAGTTGTATATGAGGAACAAAAGTGTTACAACTGGTTGTGATTGGTGGTATGATTGTTGAAATCAATTTGGGATGCACATTGACTCTAAAGAATGTGAGACATAGTCTACAATTGTACCACAACTTGATTGCAGTGAATGCTCTTGATAAATAGGGATATGATTAGAAATTCATTGATGGGAATTGAAAGCTTTCCAAGGGTTCCTTGTTGGTTGGCAAAGAGAAGCTTTGTTACATTTTGTACAGAACAAAGCTCATGATCACTTAGAGTTAGTTACACGTAGCAGAAGGTGAATCATCACCAAACTTGTGGCACAAGAGGCTGGGACACATGGGTGAGAAATGATTGTAACTATTGGCCAAAGAATCTTTGATTCCAACGATGCAAGGTAAAACACTCAACCTTTGTGATTATTATTTATTTGGTAAACAACATAAAGTTTCCTTTCGTTCAAATTCTAAACGAAAGATACATGTATTGAAACTAAGATATTATGATGTGTTGTGGACCGCTTGAGATGGAGTTCTTAGGTGGTAACATGTTTTTTGTAACCTTTATTGATGATGTTTCACAGAAAACTTGGGTTTATATTTTCAAGAGCAAGGGAGAGGTATTGCAGAAGTTTAAAAGATTCTGTGCAATGGTTGAGAGATAAACATGAAAAATGTTGAAGTGCTTGTGTTCCAATAATGGTGGTGAATACACATCAAATGAGTTAAAAGAATAATGTTCTCAGCATGGTATCAGACATGAGAGAACAGAGCCTGCTACTCCTCAATATAACGGTGTTGCTGAAAGAATGAACAAAACCATTATGGAGAAAGTTAGAAGCATGCTGAGGATGGCCAAGTTACTAAGTCATTTTGGGGTGAAGCTATTTAGATTACCTGCTACCTGATCAATAGATCCCCTTCAATTCCTTTGGAGTCTGACATTCCAGATAGAGTTTGGAGTGGAAAAAATATCTCTTATTTCCACTTGAAAATTTTCGGATGCAAAGCATTATACATGTCCCAAAGGAACAAATTGGATAGTAAAGTCACTCCATGTATCTTTGTTGGATATGAAGATAAAGAGTTTGGTTACAAACTATGGGATCCAGAGAAGAAGATAATTGTTTAGAGCAGAGATGTTGTCTTCCATGAGCATGCAACTATGAAAGATTTGAAGAAAAAATAGATAGATACATAAGTGCCTAGAGGTGTTGTGGATCTAACTTTACAACAGATTCATGCTATCATTCCTGAAGGTGGTATAGAAGAGATAGAAGTTGAGAATGAGCCAGCTTCAAATGACCAAGACCCAGATATTGAGCAAGAAGAGCTACCACTAGAGAATCCAAAACTGCAACTTAGGAGGTCGACAGAGAGCGTAGACCATCATCAAAATACCCTAGTTCAAGTTATGTATTGATCACTAATAAGAGGGAGCCTAAAAGCTTCAAGAAAGTGTAGACTCTCAAGGATATGAGTTGTTAGATTAATGCCATGCAGGAGGAGAAGGATTTTCTACATAAGAATAGTACTTATGACTTAATCGAGTTTCCTAAGGGCAAGAGAGTACTAAAGAACAAATGGGTCTTCAAGATGAAGAATGACGGCGGAAAGATAATCAAGTATAAAACATGCCTAGTCGTAAATAGGTTCAATGAGAAAAAAAGAATTTACTTTGATGAGAATTTCTCACCAGAAGTGAAGATGGGCTGAATTCAAATTATCTTAGGTTTGACAACGAACATGAATTTGGAGATCGAACAAATTGATGTTCGAATCACATTTCTACATGGGGATTTGGATGACGAGATATATATGAGTCAACCAGAAGGTTTTAAGGTTAAAGGGAAGGAGCACTTGGTTTGCAAGTTGAAGAAGAGTTTGTATGGCTTGAGGCAAGCTTCAAGGCAATGATACATAAAGTTTGATTCTTTTATGACTAGCCAAAGTTATAAAAGATAGAGGCAGACCATTGTCTTTATGCGAAACACTTCCCTAATGGTTATTTCATTATTTTGCTATTGTATATTGACGATATGTTGATTGTGGGACATGACATTGCTATGATTGGGAAGCTAAAGAAGGAGTTGTCTAAATCTTTCGACATGAAGGATTTAGGCCAAACCAAGCAAATCTTGGGAATGGATATTATTCGTGACATGAAAGCTAAGAAGCCATGGCTTCACAAGAGAAGTACATTGAGAGAGTGCTCGAAATATTTAACATAAAGAATGATAAATCTGTTAGCACACCACTTGCCAATCATTTCAAGTTGAGTAAGAAGATGTGTTCTACAACAGAAGCGCGGTAAAAAGATATGGAATTGGTTTCCTATTCATCTACAGTGGATTCTTTGATGTATGCGATGGTCTTAATGAGGCCAAATATTGCTCATGCAGTTAGTTTGGTGAGCATATTTCTTTCCAATCCTAGAAAAGATCATTAGGAAGTTGTGAAGTGAATATTCAAATATTTGAGAGGAACTTCAAAGTTGTGTTTGAGGTTTGTTGGTGCAAAGCCGATTCTTGAAGAGTTTGCGGATGCTGACATGGCGGGTGACCTTGATGATAGAAAATCCACTTCATGCTACTTATTTACTTTTGCAGGGGGAGCTGTATCGTGGCAATCAAAACTATAAAAATGTGTTGCTTTATCCATCACTGAGGCTGAATACATTGCAGTTAATGAAGCTAGCAAGGAGATGGTGTGGATAAAGAGATTGCTGCAAGATCTGAAGCTTAAGCAAGAAAGGTACGCTGTACTTTGTGATAGCCAAAGTGCAATAGACTTGAGCAAAAATTCTATGTATCATGCTTGGACAAAGCACATTGATGTGAGATACCATTGGATTAGAATGGTATTGAAGAATGAATTGATGAGAGTGGAGAAAGTCCACATTGACGACACTGCTACAGATAGGTTGACTAAAGCCGTCATAAGAGAGAAGCATGAGAAGTATGTCGGGTTATCTTGCAAGGATTCCAGGTGATCACCTAAGGTATATTACCCCTCTCCAATTATTTCGAGAGGGGGAGATTGTTGGGTTTGGGCCCATTTACTGAATTAAGTTGAGGCCCAAAAGAACAAAAGTCTCTTGAATTTTGTATCTCATTCACGTGAATGAGGTGACGAGAGATTGAGAGTGAGCCACTGAGAGCAGCAACAAAGCCATAGAAAGAAAAAGAGAGAAAATGAAGAGAAGGGTTTTGAGATTAGGAGACCAAATCACCTTGAATTTGTCTGAAATTTTAGAGAATGATTCGTGGCAGCTAGAGCTTCAATTTGATGGTTTAGATTTGTACCAAATCTTCTCCAATAGTTGCAACGTGAAAGTTCTTCTCCTCCTAATTCAATTTGTGTATTCTAAGATTGTTGTTCTTGATGATTCTTTGGTGATGGTGCTGTGATTCCCCTATTTTACAAGGGATGAGACATTGTGTAACTTGTGATTACATAGTGGAATGTTCTTTGGACCAGGTCCCGTGATTTTTACCCTTAGTTTAAAGGGTTTTCTACATAAAATTTCAGTGTCGTTTTAATTACTTTGTGTGTGCATAATTGATATTAATTGTTCATAGTTTGTGCCTGATCTATTGCGTAGAACGATTGAGATACTTCAATATTTGTTTGGGATTTCCGTTGTGCATATATATTGGAGTAATTTTACATCATTAGATTTAGCTTCTTCCACAACAATAATAACATATATGTCATATTGGTATGTCATATATATCCCAATTTTTTGTGGGCACAAAATATATCAAGATTTTATTCATTATTAATTGCTATACACAAGTGTGTTATAACATGATTTAAGTTCAAAAAATTCTGAATTTCGATAGTAGTTACACATTAAACATGAACTTAAAACTTCACCAGTTTAAACATCAATTTAACCTTTATTGCAAATTAGATATTAGTATAGTTGTCGAGCAAAATCATCAAACGTTTCAACTGCAATTTTCCAACCTATTATGTGTCATTTCAGGCCAGTGACATAAGGTAAAGTTTGGGCTTGAGGTGATGAGTAAGATAGTAATTGATTCGACGCACAATTCGGGGTCGATTTTTTTTTTGAAGATATTTACTTTTCAACATAGGTTAAATCTATATATAAATGAATGAGATTTGAAGTTCATGTTTAATTCACAATTATCATTAAAGTTGGCAATTTTGTTGGCAAATAAACTCCTTTTTTGTTGAGTTGGATTCTGGTGCACAGTTCTGATGGGTCCTAGCTAATCAGACGGGCCTAACCCCAAAAAAAGTCCAGCATGCTCGAATGATATTTTTTCTTTTGTGTTCAATTTTTTAATTATTTTCTAAAACACATATTCCATAAAATTAAATTATTGAACATTAAAATTGGATCTCAGGTGGCTAACGCGATATACTCCCACAGCGTTAATGACGAGCTCATGCATTGTGCTTACCTAATTAATTTTTGAGAAAATTACACTTTAATACATACACTTCAGACTCCTTTTCAAAAATAGCCAACATTTTCAAAATTAGCAAATAGTATCCACTTTTTTTTTTTTGCAAATCTAATATTTTATCAAATTTTCGCCCTGAAAATTGTATGTAATTGATTGTATTTTAAGATTTTTTTTATCGAAGATTTTTTTTTTAATCTTTGCTATCTCCTCTCTCATTGTGTGGTTATTTTATCATCTTCAAACCATGTGATAAATACGGTGGCTAATTTCTATTTTTTTTTGTTCATAAAATAGACAAGGAAGTTTAAGTTCCAAAAATTTTTAAACTCGTTCTAGTATCAATCCCCAATATTCTCAATTTCCTTATCTTACTAATCAAAATTCTCAATCTTTTCAATCTCCTTGTTAATCAAAATTCACGATCTTTTTAATTTTCTTATATATCAACAATGGGGAGACAATTCATGTCACAAGATTATTTTGCAGCAATGAGGAGTCAGTTCATGCCACTAGCTTCTCAACAATTTTCACCCGCACCATACCACCCATCAAGCGAATCCTGATGATCGAGTGTAGGATTCAATAGGGAAGAAATACCACCAATGTTTGGCTCTCAATTTTCACTACACTATACATAAATGAGATTCTTAATCAATCTCAATAATGATGATGACGAAGGTCTGATGGGCGTTGTACGAAAGCTGCAAAAGTTAGGTGAGCAAAAGAGGAGGAGACTTGTCTTGCACAAGCCTGTAGCACTATTAGCAATTCATCAATAAAAGACAGTGTACAAAAAAGAGTAAGGATTTTAAAGAAAAAGTTGTTACATACCATAACGAAAATCAACCAACGAACACTACTGCTAAATGATGAGCGACTGTTAAAAAGCGCATCATTATTATGTCATGCATCATGTTAACAAGTTGGCAGAATTTTACAATAATTCTTACATCAATCGAGTTAGTGGATAGAGTGACGATGATGTTTTACAGGTTGCAATTGCACGTATGAAAAATAATGAAAGGTTTAGAAAATCAATGGAAATCATGCTAACAAGAAATCAAAGACATTCAAATTCGAGAAACATACTACTTCAACAATTTTGTATACATATATAGATAGTGAAAGACGATCTCGTCCAATGGGATACCCAAGAGCAGAAGCCAAAGAAAAAGTTAAATCTCAAGGAAATGAAGATGTGCCACAAATAATTAAATTTAAAAAATAGAATAAACTTGAACGATATCAAATACGAAAGTTTACCATGAAGATTGTTGAGATGAACCAAGAGAAGATGGGCACAAAAATGGGAATATGAAATCATCATGAAAAATACAAGTAGAACGATAGAGATACAACTTTAATGTCATGAGAAAATTGTTATGAATTTTTTTGCAAAAAGAAGCTAAACTAGATATTTATTAATTTTTATTAATTAAGAAGTCTAATCATGTAGTTTTTATTTCCTAGTATTGTTGTGTTGTTTTATTAATTCAGTGTCTTTATTATTATTGTAATGCATTTAATGATATTTTCTATTATTATTAAAATAATTTTCATAATTTTATTGTAAATTTTAATAATTTGCATATGAATTTATTTTTATTAATATATAAATATTCATTAAATTAAATTAAATATATATGTGAATATTGTAAATAAATAACACAAAATATGAAATATTTATGTATATATAAATGATGTGTATTAGTGAGATCAACGTAGAGTGGTCCATTGATTAGTTGAGGTGATTGCTCTTATATACTCAGCACCATCATCACTTTATTCATTGTCACTTTCTTCATCTTCATTTTCACTTTCTTGAGGGTCACGACTCATAAATTTTTGGATAAAATTATGTAGCAAACAACAAGCAGTAATAATATGCACTTGAGTTTGTATTGGAAAAAATGAAGGGGAAGCTAGAATCTTCTAACGCCCTTTCAACAAGCCAAAACATCTTTCTATGACATTTCTTGCTCTAGAATGTTTCTTATTAAAATATTATTCTGCCTTCTCGGGTCGATGTCCATCAAACTCATTAAGGTGATATCTATGTTCACGATAAGGTGCGAGAAATTCCTCAGAATTGCAGTATCTAACATCTACCAAAAAGTAACAACCTTGGGGTACTTTAAGCCCATTATGCCGATTGATAGCATCACGAAGAACACGATCATCATGGTCGGAACCTTACCAACCAGGCAGAATATATATAAATTGCATATTTGGGCAGCATATTCCTAACACATTTGTTGCTATACCTCCCTTTCTTGTGCGATAACGTTGTTTTTCTTCTTTAGGAGGCGTAAGTTAAATGAAAGTACCATCTAACGCACCTAAACAACCATATAAACAAAAAAAAGCCAAATAAGATAGTTAATAATAATAATAATAATAATTTTAATTAAATTAAAATAATTACCTTAAATGGTTTCCATCTATCTTCTTGACAATCATCAAGTATAGGTTTAGGTTTCTTAAGCAATATGTTGTGTAGCTGCAAAACTGCTCGAAGACAAAGATTGAACTGATGACTCTTAATCTCTCTACTATGATGAGATAGTAGGCTGATAGTTCTACTTTTCTTATGGTGGCTAAAACATAGAGAAATATGACCATGATTTCTTCAAGAGATGAATTTCTAGTTGCTTTCAAAACCCAAAAACTCTTTCCATTTCACATAATATTGCAAATGTTCTTTTATCCATTTGAATTTCACTAATACAAATTGCATCGCTCTTCTTAGTAAGGGTGAATATCCATTTCATAAGATCAATATGTTTTTCTTCCTTACTTTTTATTTGATGACTTCTACTTCGTTTGTTTGCAAGAATTGCAATTTGATAAAGTATGAGAACCAAGCAAACCGTGAGCATTCCATACATAGTTCACATGATGCATAGTAATCTACATCTTCTATAGTCAAAAGGAGATCGTGCCATGTTTATCTACATACATAACCAAATTAACAAACACAAAAACAATCATTATCTACAACACAACCAAATCAACAAAAACCAAACACTACAAAACCAAAATATCATAGGAATAGCAATCATTAAGAACATTTAAACAACAACCAAGTCCAGATTGCTTCATTTTATAATAATCAAAAGTGGTGTTGGTTGGAATTGGAACTTAAAAGTGATTTATTCATTTCATGGGAATCGTTATTGATTCTCTAATTACAGAGAGTGTGTGTCTCAAACCCATCATCCATCTCTCTCTCTCTCTCTCTATATATATATATATATATACACACACACACACACTATGAACAATATAAATGTAGAATGAGAGAAAACAAAAAGATGAGGAAGAATGTGCAAACTTGCCAATAATATAATTTATTTGATTCTTTGTAGTTGAGACCACTTCAACTTTCGCCCAAATTTTCTTTAAATCTTTTGGCGAAGGTTCATCTACTTGAGTCACATAAGTGGGTTTGAAAAATTAGGGATTTTTTTTAGGTTTCTGGAAAAAGAGAAGCAACAATTTCAAAAACCCAATCATTCATGAGACACACTCTTGATTTTTGTAAGAAAAATGGCAAAGATAAAAATTTCTTGATTTTTTTGTAGAACACATGCTCAATCATTCATGAGATTGTAATTTCATGAAAAAAATTGAGAAGAAGATACCTTACTTGAATAGGGTGATGGTATCTTGGGAATTGACACTTCAAATAACAAAAAATTTGATGAAGAAAATCGACGGTAAAGATGAAGAAAAAAAATGAAGAGAGAAGATGAAGATGGTACTGTTTTTGATTGAGGAGTAAAATGATAGAAGGGGTAATGAATAATGGGGTGGGGTAATTAATCAAAGTGGGGGAATGATTGACTTACTTTTATTCCCATTCCCCTGTACCAAGCATCATGAATGTGAATGAGTTCCCTCTTATTCCCGTTACCCACCCCGAATACCCCATACCAAACTGTTGACTTGGCTATGCAAGCAGCCTAAGCAGAACATGCAAACATGCATATGAATACATGAAGAAGCGTCTGCAAATAGAAGATATTTTCTATAATTCTCCACGTGTCAATCTATTAGCATGTATCTGCATGGACCACCAAGCTTGTATAATCACACCGTAGGATCAAGCTGATAACAATTGCTTGAGAGCATAGCTGTCAATTAGTTAGCTTGTTGGGTACACTAAGTGCTTTGTATAAATAATACTGCAATTCTGTATTATAGTTGATTTTGGCTGCATAAGAAAATATCTTTTCTCCTTATGATTATAGATACGATTTGATATTTCTTCATGGTATCTAGAGCATAGGTTTTGATTCCTTGATTAAATTTTTTTTTTTCGTTGCAACGATTTTTCTGCTCTTTGATCGGTTGATTTTTACTCGACCACGATGAGGAAAAAGAACCAACAATTTTCATGGCGGAATGTCCATGCGGATGAGTTAGGGTTCACCCCAATACAACGCCACTTCACCATGGGGATTCAAGCAATTCCAGTGATAGCAGGAACAATGCAGTGTCAATTAACGAGCATTTTACACCACCATTGCGTTTATCTTCACATCAGACAGCTTAAGATGGTTCTAATGCCGTTTCTGCTCGACCTAAAATTACCAGCAACCACATCCTTGCCAATGATGCTTTATATATAGCGCCGATAGAGCATCCAGGTATGTCTCTTACAGCCGACTTCTTCGATGGGAAGAACTTCATCTATGGTGTCGATCTGTGAAATGTGGTCTGGTCTCTAGAAATAAGGTCAACTTAATTGATGGTACTCTAAATCAGCCACCAGAAAATTTTGTAGATTACATGCGGTGGCTCAAGGTTGAATATTTGGTTTTTAATTGGATAACTAATTCCATGGTGAAGGAAATTTCTAGGGGTTTTCAAAATTTAAATACTTCTAAAGAGCTATGGGATGAATTTCATAGATGGTTTAGGAAACGTAATGGCCCTAGAATCTATAAATTGAGAAGGGATATAGCAATCTACTCTCAGTATAATCAATATGTGATGTTTTATTTTAAAAATCTCATTGGATTATGGGATGAATTAGCCTTACTTAAAACCTCTAGAGCTTGTACTTGTCCAACAGTAGAAGATATTAGTAGAGATTTGGAAGAAGAGCAAATGATGCAGTTCCTTATGGGATTAAGTGACTGTTATGAGACAATCTGCCAGCAAATTTTGATTATGAACCCTCTTCCTATGGTGAGCCAAGCTTACGCAATGGTTCTTCAGGTTTTGGAAGATTTTGGTTTGGAATCAAATCTCCAAACTTTATCCTTGAAGATTTAGATTCTTATGGATAATATTTGGATTAGATTTTTGATTTATATCAATATATCCAATTATTATTTAATTAGGGTGGTTAGAAAATATTAAATAAATTTGGTGGATAATTATAAATAATTTCCAGATTTATTTTAAGATATATTTTCGAAATTTAACAAGATTTAAATTGGTGGATAATTATTTTAATTTCCAATTTTTATCTTGTGGATAATATCGAATTAATTAATTTTATTAATTGTAAAATTCGAATATTATTTAATATGTCATGTTTGGATATCATATGTTATTTTATGCTAATCATGTAATTGTGATTGTTGGATTTGTAGACTGACTTGTTTGCAGGGTTACCGACTATCATGGCTCCTTAATTATGTGATGTATGTTTTAATTTATGTTGGATGTATGATGGGCCGTATGCCGGTTTGGCTACGTGATTTTAATCCATGAGAAAATCCATGGATTAGGTCTAGGTTTTATTTTATGTTGTTTTAATGTAATAGAAATAAAACTGTTAGACCAAGTTTTTGAGTTGTAATTTTATTCTAGATATATTAGTTTTTTCCTCTAAGGAATAGATATTCTATATTGAATAAAGTTTGAAGATCAACTCAAAGAAGGAGAGTGGCACAACTCAAGAAAGGAAGTATCACTGATTCACGTCCCGAAATCCTAATTGGAGCTAGGTTTTCGGCGAGGCGCAGTGATAAGGGCGGCGGCCATGCCCGAGTTTCCGGAGCTGACTTTCCAGTTTTATCTCATTCAGCAACATGAGATATAAGCCATGATAGTTGGTTTTTATTATTATTGCTTATTATGTTGTTTGAAGCATGCAATGGTGTTTTATCATTTTATGTGATGTTTGCATGTTTTACAATGGGATAAAATGAAACCTCAATCTTAAATAACTAAGTGGGAGAGATTCATACCAAAGTATGTAGAAATCTCAAACGGTCTCCATTAATCTGGTTTAATTGAGATGTGATTGACATGCGAGTTGACAATAGGTCTTCCTCCATAACGGATGTGTCATATCACTGTTATCTCTAGAAATTAAACTTTTTTATCAAGATAGCTGTAGAACACTACTAGAACAAACTGACTCCTCCAACTGGAGCAGGGAGTTCGAAATAGTGGACTTGGTGCTAAGATGATGGTGTTCACACTTATGTGTAATTTATTAATAAACGTCCACACTAACGTGGCTTATTAATTGGAAGGTTACACGACCGTGGTTATTTCCGACTATTAATTTACTTGTCATAAGGAAATTTGACTGGAGATAAATTAAAGGTGGTTTTACCTGTTTAAGGATGAATTTTATAAACGTCCACACTAACGTGGCTTATAAGAAACATTTTTAAAATGTCGGTGGATTACATATAATTTTTTTGAGGTATACGATTATATGTGAGTATCCTAAAGTTTGTGACTGTACTGCATGTTTACTTTTCAGTTATTCTATATCATCATGGCACTCTCCAACCTGTCCACTATTCTCAAAGAAAACAAGTTAATCGGTGAAAATTACAATGACTGGATTCGAAACCTTAATCTTGTTCTCACTGCGGAAGGACACAAATTCGTACTTGAAGAAGTATGTCCTCAGAAGCCAGATGAGGGTTCTGACGAAGCCCAAAAGGTTGTATATGATAAGTGGGTTAGGTCCAATGAGATAGCGCGCTGTTACATTCTGGCATCTATGTCGAATGTGTTGCAACATCAGCATGAACCTATGAAAACCGCTTATGATATCATGTACAACCTTAGGCAGCTCTTCGGTCATCAGAACCGCTCGGCACGCCATTTGGCGATGAAGAAACTAATGGATGCGAGAATGTCTGACTCCACACCTGTTAGGGATCACGTTCTCACGATGATGGGGTATCTGGCTGAGATCGAGACCTTGGGTGGAGAGCTGGATGGCGATTCTCAAATTGACATTGTTCTTCATAGCCTGTCCTCGAGGTTTGAGCAGTTCAGGCAGTTGATTTTGGCTGAATAAGAAAATATCTTTTCTCCTTATCAATATAGATGCGATTCAATATTTCTTCACAAGCACTCCCTTAATTTATAATTGTTGAAATTGATTTAAGTAAGGGCTTCCACAATGGCCAGAAATATGTTGACATGGCACTTCATATATTCCTACACTTGAGGTATTTTCTATTGTGGGAAGAGAAATTATGTAGAGGAAGGTTGGATGGGAAAGCCCTGCAACTATCCAGGAACTTTAGAATAAAAGAGAGTGGAAAAAGGAGAGTGTGGGGCAACACACTGAGAAAATGTGAGAAAGTGGGGCAACGTGCAAGACACCAATGTGTGGGGATGGGTGCGGCCCTACCTGCAGCTTTCTGATTCATTTTTCTTTTAAACTTTTTGTCTTGTTTGGGTGGGTTTTATATATATATATATATATATATATATATAGACCCACACGTATATACATATATTATTTTAATTTTTATCAAATTTCCTCCCCTTTTTAAGTTGTAGATTTTATTATTTTTTTTGTCAAATTTCCTCCCCTTTTTATAATCTTAAATATTTTTTTATCTATTAGTTTGTGGTTGTATTTATTAGTTTGCTTTTGGAATTAGTTGGTGGTTATATTTATTAGTTTTCTTTTTGGAATTAGTTGGTAGCTCTCTCTCTCTCTCTCAAAAATAATTGAAGATTGTGGGAAGTTAATTGCTATAAATACATCATTGTTAACATTCATCTTTATTAGAAATTTACAAATCTCCTTCAGCCACCAATGGATAAAGATACATTAACAGATTGGTTGAGTGATTTTAATACCCGTCCCCAAAATTCCAACATGCGTCCCAAAAATTTCAACATTCCTCATCCAAATTGGCCACAAACTTAATATCTAACAATTCCTGGAGCACCACCTAACTTTATGTCTCCAACTCAATATCCAACAATCTCTGGAGCAACACCAAGCTTTATGTCTCCAACTCAATATCCACAATTTCCTTTCACTCCAATTTCTCCTTATGGATTTCCAGTAGCTGCTCCAAACTCATCAAGGAGGGTGAGTACATAAGCAATGAGCACTGAAAAAAACTGTGCAACGCCATCTTCTAAAGAAGCATCTCTTTTTCCACCACATTGTTCCCTACAAGGGCTCGAGAACATTAATCTCGACTTTGATGAAGACTCTGACGATGATGCCATTCCCGCGAAGCTTAAAAATGTGACGTATTCTTCTGCAGAAGATGTCGTTCTTGCACAGTGCTAGATTGATACTAGCATTGATTCAGTAGTTGGTAATGATAAAAAATGGATCAAATGTAGATGAGGATTGGTGTCACGTACAACAAGAATCGTCCCGCCGACACTAGAGAAAGGCATTGGACCTCTTTGAAAACACACTTTTACGTACTTCAGAAGCAGGTGAGATGGTTTTCTGAATGCTACAATAGAAATGCGAAACTATGGGGAAGTGGCAAAAGTGATTCAGATATAATTGAATTGGCACAATAAGAATACAATGATCAACACAAGAAACAATGTTTTAAACATATTGGTGTGTGGAGACTTCTTAGTGTTTGTCCCAAATTTGCATTGGTTGATGGTGATGTTCGTGCCATGAAAAAGGCCAAGAATTCTCAAGATGGATACTACGCATCATCTACCGAGGATGTTGATGTAGAGCACATTCATCCGATTGGACAAAAAATGGTGAAAAGATATGGTAAGAGCAAAGGAAAAGGAACAAAGCTTGAAGATATCAATGAGTTAGTGGAGAAATTGGACGAGAAATTAGATCGCAAACTTGCTCTTCATTCACGGTCCGTTGAAGCAAAAGAGTACAAAATTTTAATGAGAGACACCTCAAATATAACGCCGGAACAACTTAAAATACACGAGATGATGTGTGGTAAAATCAAGTCAAGGTGGGGAATGTAGTTTTCTTCTCAATTTGTATGTGATGTCCTGATTGTATTTTTCTTTGTAGTCTTGACATTAATTATTGTTCAATATGTTTTATCTTTAATTAATGTAATAGTTTCGTAACTATATTGCTTGTTCAATATGTTTTATCTTTAATTAATGTAATAGTTTCGTAACTATGCTGCTTGTTCAATATGTTGACTTTAATTTAATTATTGTCCCATTAATTGTCGCTAACTATCGGCCTTATTATTATTATTATTATTATTATTATTATTATTATTATTATTATTATTATTAAGCTGGCACATTTTCAATTTGATGTTGACAAACAAATATATATATATATATATATATATATATATATATCTTTTAATATTTTGACTTTAAAATAAGTCTACAATTGACTTTAAAAAATAAAATATAAAACGTAATTGATGAATTTATGGTCATTCTTTTCAAGACACACATTTAATATTTGAAGTTGTAGCAGTTAGCAACGTATATATGTGACTTAATTTAGCAGACTCTTTTTCTATTTACCTACTACAAATATGTGATTCCAAATTAAATTTCTACAATTCAAACTAACATTTTCACAATTCAACGTATCAATCATGTCTTCATCTCGTAATATTTCCTCCTCCTCTAGTGATAGCAATGAAGAAGATGATTTCTTAGAATTCATGATGGATGATACGGAGGAGCGAATGATTGTGAAGCTGCTCAAGAGACAAATCGCTGAAATATCTTCTAAGACGAGAAGGTACGTGCGTCGGGATCGTGAGGGGGCACACGCTCAACTGATGAAGGATTACTTCGATGAAAATCCAACATGGTGTGCCAACGTATTTCGACATCATTTTCGGATGCGTAAAGAGTTATTCACTCGCATAAAGAATTCTTTGGAATCTCATGATAAATATTTTCAATGGAGGGTCGATGCAACGGGAAGAAAAGGTTTCTCACCACTTCAGAAATGCACGGTGGCTATCAGACAATTGGCATATGGTGGTCCTGCTGATCATTACGATGAGTATTTACGTGTTGCTGAAACAACGACCATAGATTGTTTGTTTAATTTTTGTCAATGCGTGATTGAAGTGTTTGGAGAATATTACTTGAGGAAGCCCAATGCCACCGATTGTCAACGCTTGATACAGATGCATGAGCAAAAGCACGGCTTTTCTGGGATACTTGGTAGCTTAGATTGTATGCATTGGGAATGGAAGAATTGTCCGGTCGCTTGGAAATGTCAATTTACTCGTGGTGATCACGGAGTCCCAACAATTATGCCTGAAGCCGTTGTATCTACTGATTTATGGATATGTCATGCTTTTTTTGGAGTTGCGGGATCAAATAACGACATTAATGTGCTTAATCAGTCCCCGTTGTTCAATGATGTGTTACAAGGACGTGCGCCGAATGTTAATTTCATCATAAACGGTACGCAATATACACAAGGATACTACCTAACAGATGGAATATATCCGGAATGGGCGACTTTTGTCTAAATCTTTCAATGTCCTCAAGATCCCAAGCAAAAAAAGTTCAAGAAAATGCAAGAAGCCACCAGAAAGGATGTCGAACGCGCATTTGGGGTGCTACAAGCTCGTTGGGTAATGATTAGAAGTCCAAGTCGTTTTTAGTTCAAAGATAGCTTGAAAGATATCAAGATGACTTATATTATTTTGCATAATATGATTATCGAGGATGAAGGGGATACAACATCTGATTGGGTGGATGAACCCAACGCTAACACTTCGACAACAATAATGATCCTCCGATAATCCAAGGCTCAGTTAGAGCATTCAATGACTATCTTATGAGAGGTTCCCAACTACGTGATAGAGACAAACATCATCAACTTCGAGCCGACTTGATTGAGCATTTGTGGGCACACTATGGTAATAATTAGTTGGTTTGAGTTGTATATTTATTATCGTTTCTTAATTTCAAGATGTGTTGTGTGTTTTAATTTTTTATTAATTATTGTTCACTAGTTTTGTGTTTAAGTATTTTTTCTATCTATTAGCATTGTATGAAATTATTATTTTATGAAATTATATTATAAATTAAATTATCTCTCTCTATATATATTAATTAAAATATTATGAATAATATTTAGTACTATATAAATAAATTATAAAATAAATGAGTATATATATATAAAATATGGAATGATTGGATAGTGGGACCCATAAAAAGTTACTTTTGAGATAGTATTGTTGGGGAGAAATATGTTTAGAGGAAGTATGTATTTAACTTTTAAGATGAGGGTGGTGTGACAACAAAATACCTGAAAATTGGGAAGCACCGCTGGAGATACTCTAAGTAGGTGAGTTTAACTTTTTACGTGGCTCGCGGATGTTGCATGGCCCGAAAGGCAGCCTCAGTGTAGCTCGATATTAAAAAATTACAAATCCAAACCATTAATGGGCTCGACTAAAGCCCGCTATTTCCGTTAAAACTAAGTCCAATCAATGACTTCAAATTAAATCAATTTCACGTAAAACTTTTAGACAGACGCTTCGGCCTGTTGAGAGAGAGAGAGATGCAAAAGAGAGAGCAAAGCAAGCTGGGCGGTGCAGCGGGCGGCTCCGCCACTCCCGCCGCCAAGAGAGGCCGTCCTGTTGGCAGTGGAAGCAACAGCGCCGCTGCAACTGCCGCAGCTGTTGCTGCGGCTGCCGGTGATGCTATTGCTCCCTCCACCCTCCTCGGCCCCTCCCTCCAGGTCCACTCCGCTTTCGCTGGTAACTCTCTGCTGAAACCCTACTTTTTCTTGTAGTCCAAAATTCTTTCTATAATTGTAGCTCGGGTTATGGTTCTACTTAGAAAGGCTGCAAAATCGTGAATTCGCGATAGTGAGCTTTGAAACTTATTCTGCGTGATGGATTTTTTTGTGAAAATTCTGATTTTGGAATGGTTTGTTACATTGATTTAGCGGTTAGATTTAGGGGATTTCTTGCTTACAGTTTATGTGTGCAGTGTGCTCTATCTATCATATTAGGTTAATTTATTGAAAGAGGCTGAGATATTTCATCTGCTAAGAATAGGCTTTAGCAAGATACAGTTTTTCTAATTTCTCTCAATAGAAAAGTCGAAAGCGTAAGTATTACCCCCCAAACCACACACACACACCCACCCGAAAACCCTTAGGCCTTGTTTACTTTGATGGATAATGGTGGATTGATAAAGTTATCCAACTATATTCTATGTTCACTTTCCTTGTTATTAAAAGAGTGGATAACCCAAGTGCCATGATAACTTTGGGTTTGAGTTCTTATATGAAGGATATGTTTCCCACCTCTTTGGGTGCTATATGATTTATTCATCATTATATCCACTAAACTATCTACCCAATGGTAAATCATCGAAGTAAACAACCCCTTAGGGAATAAGTTTTAGGGGATCTAAGCTCAAGAATAGGATGTAAAATCTAATCATTCTGCCTAATGGCTATGATATGCATGAAATTGGTTTACTATAGTTTCAATTTTATTCGCATTTTATATGATTCATGAGTTTGCAACTACATTACCAGAGCAGAACACCAAAAGGATAGTTATGGCTCTTCAAAGTGGATTAAAGAGTGAATTGACTTGGGCATTGAATTCTCTCACATTGCTTTCGTTCAAAGAGAAAGATGAAATCCGTAAAGATGCAACTCCTCTCGCCAAGATTCCTGGATTACTTGATGCTCTACTTCAAGTTGTAAGTAACAATTTTTGTGTATCTGTGTTTCTGTTTCTTTTCATTGTCTTACATGAATATTTTCAACTAGAGCAGATGGATGACTGGCGTGACATAGCTCTACCGAGGGTCCTCACAAAGACTCCAAGGGAGAGACTGCTGGGTGCTAATTCTGCTGTTACTGGATTTGGGAGTGAATATGAGACTGTGAATCCCGGTGATTCTGTTCCACATCCTATGTAAGGAAAAATAATTTCTGCCTCTCTTGATCATTTAAGTTTTAGGTTTTTCAGTTTGTGGGGTTGACTTAAATCCTGATATGTATTTGTGTCCATTGTAGTGCTGGGCTCAGCTCTTCAAATAAGGATCTACCTGCGCAAAAGAGTATGTTCAAGGCTCGCCCTTCAGGTTGGTGGTTTGATGAAGATGGCCTCTTTAATCTTGATGAGGAAGGGCGGGCAGAAAAGCAGCAGTGTGCTGTAGCTGCTTCAAACATAATTAGGAACTTTTCTTTTATGGCTGAGAATGAAATCGCAATGGGTCAGAATCGTCATTGTCTTGAAACAATGTTCCAGTGTTTGGAAGATTATGTTACAGGTTACAAAAATTTCACTATGTTGCTAAATTCTTTGCATCTTTGGAAAACAATATTATGTCCTGGTACCCCCCCCCCCCCCACCCAAATTATGGATTATTGTGTATATTTCACCATTCTGTTCTGAAATTTTCTAAAATGCTTGAACGGGACACAGAGGATGAAGAACTTGTCACAAATGCCCTCGAGACAATCATGAATTTGGGCCCATTGCTAGACCTTCGGATATTTAACTCATCAAAGCCTTCGTACATCAAAATGACGTAACTTTTTGACTCAATACTTTTTTTTTTCTTTATCATGTATGTGCTACATGTGACATGATGCACTATTTCTCGTTATGTTCTTCCAGAGAAAAACGTGCAGTCCAGGCCATCATGGGGATGCTTGGATCTGCTGTTAGAGGCTGGCACTGTGCAGCTGCTGAACTGCTTGGCCGCATGATCCTCAACCCTGATAACGAATCTTTCCTCATGCCATTTGCTCCACAGGTCACTCTGTCTGTTGTATAGTTATATAGCGTGTAGTTTAGTTACCATTCTCTCCTAGTTTTTCGTAAAGTAATTGATATAAATTGCAGATATACAAGCGATTAGTTGATATTATAAGCTTCCCAGCTGGTGATGCTCAAGCAGCAGCTGTTGGTGCACTATACAACCTTGCAGAAGTTAATATGGACTGTAGGCTGAAACTAGCCAGTGAGAGATGGTTGGTTGCAATTCATAACATCTACTAAAATTCCTTCAAGACTCAAGTTAAATTTTGTATCTAAATAATGCCTGCGAAACATTTCAGGGCAGTTGATCGGCTTTTGAAGGTGATAAAGACACCACATCCGGTGCCAGAAGTTTGTAGAAAAGCAGCATTGATCCTGGAGAATCTTGTGTTGGAGCCTCAGAACAAGCCACTGCTGCTGGCGTACGAGAATGCATTTGCAGAAATGCTATTCTCCGATACAAGGTATGCTGACACGTTTGCTCGGATATTACATGAACTGACTTCTAGACCGAGCAACAAAATTGCATCTGCACGCGGTATTTGGGGCATGTAATAGGAGGACCTTTGCGTTAGTTTCTGAGCAGACTTCCAAATTGTAAAGTATGACTATTTACTTGTCTTGTATCATACTTAATTAATTTCTTGATCTGGATAGCTCTCCTGTGTAGTTTTAGTACATTGGCCTATTCTTTTTTCATTATGTATATGTAAGTTCATTACTCCATGGACAAGCAAGTCAGGGACAGGACATGGCCAAGCTCAAATCTCATAAACAAAAGTATAACTGGATATTCATGATTCTTGGAGAGAGAGAGAGAGAGAGAGAGAGAGAGAGAGAGAGAGTATGAGAGAGAGAGTATGGCTTCAGTGCATCCATAATATTAACCAGTAACTGTTGCTAAACAGGCATGTTGCCTGCAAGACTTTGAAGTGAAAACAAGGAGAAACTCTCGAGTATCACGGCTTTAATAAATCTCAAGGCTTCAATCAATTATACCTGCTACTAGAGAAGTAGATGATCTGGAATAACGTTCGATGAGAAGCAGGACCTTAACAGCCTTCCTCTGAAGATGTGCGTCGTCAAATATACAGCGCGATGCAAGTTGCCCGAGAGGTGATCTAGCCGTTGCTCCATAGAAATCGACCATTTCAGTCGACACAAAAACTTTCTCAAGGAGGCTCAGAGCCTCTGCTTTTAGCGACTCCGTCCCCCATCTCAGAACTTCTATTGTTGGCCCGATTGCCCCGTAGTCATGCAGAACCGCAGCCCCTCTTTGGGGTGAATCCTCCTGAACAAGAGTAGAGAGCGTCTGGATCGCCTCATAGGCCGTGGCGTGGACTTTAGCTTGCAGCAGTCGAACCAGATCAGGCAATGCATTGCCTTCCAACAGACAGAATGTCATGTTCACGCTGCAAGAACCTCCATGAGCCGGACACACTGCAGCTCGTGCTCGAGGGAAGCAGAAACAGCTATGCTTCCGGTGCATGTCACTCAGCTCAGGGCTGCGCATGGAGAGATCGCCTAGAAGGGCTGCAGCTCTTGCACTTGCTGTGACTGAGTCGACTGTGAGAAGCCCCGTGAGCAGAGGATACGCACCTAGCTCAACAACAACACGTTGTGACATGAGATTTGTAGGATCCGTGAACCTGAACAATGCACTGAGAGCATTCTCCTTAGCTGCAGTGGAGCCTGATCTTATGATCTCTATGATCGCCTTCAGCCCTCCTAGCTCGATTAGCTTCTCTGTTAACGACGTCTCTGACTTGGGGAGGTTGGCCAGTAGACCGGCTGCAGCCATCTGCACATCGCCCTTGTCACAGTTCTCGAGGAATCCAACTAGAGCCTCAAGGCGCCTAGGCTTAAGCAGATACTCAACTACTCCTTCTGGCTCATGCTGGGAGAAAAGGAACAGAAGATTGATTGCTAGCTCTCGGATTTCCTGGTTGGAGTCGTCGAGCAGAGCAAGAACAACAGAAACGCCACTAGACGAAAGAACTGCAGACTTAACAAGGCCAGCTTCAGATCGACAGATTCCGAGAAGGGCACGTAAGGCTGGCCTTCTGATACTGTCTAATGAGTTGACATTCTGTTGAATCGCCAGTAAGTTTGCAGTGACAGACTCTAGCTCGAGCTTAGTTCCTGTTTCATCGACTAGAAACTTAGTTCCATCGCCGTTTGAAGAGAGGTTTGCAAGAATCTCAGCACATTTTGCAATGACGACGTTTTGGGAAGAAGACAGTAGCTTCAGAACAAGACGAACACCACCACCAATCGTGATAAGGTGTTTGTTGTCGTGGTAGGTCGACAGCTTCATGAGAGCGAGCAGTGAAACCTCCTTCGACTCAATGTTTCCAGAAGCCATCTCGAGCAGGGGAGGAATCATCCCCTCCGCACCAACTAACTTGATCTTCTCATCGTCCAGTTCTAAGTTAACAACTTCCCTCACCATCGAAATTCTTTCTGATACTGATCCTGTAGTGTAACATGGTAAGAGTCATGCAATCGAACCTAAGTTTAAATGATTTTCAACAATATTAGTGATTTGAGAGCTAACCTTGGATCACCTTATCGATTAGTGGTCTGAACCAGTTCACTCTAGCAGCCTTAACCGCGTTATCATCTTCTTCACAGAGTTTGATTAGTATTTCTTCTGCTATTCTAGCGCCCTCGTGAACTCGATTCTTGACTAGGGAAACAAGAAGTGGGATTGCATCGTGGTGCTGAGACAGCATCTTGCGGTATGAGGCGTTCCAACCTGATCTATCGAGCAATACCTCATATAGCAACTCGACTGCAGCCTTTGATATGCTCGAATCCAATCCTAAACACGGAACAATCTTCTCGATTCCATGATTCTCCACGAAGAAATCCTGCAAAGTTGGGAGTAGGCATCATATTTCCAAGTAAAACAATCAAAGTTTCATGGATTTTTACTATTAAACTAACCTTGTTTCTAGCATGGTCATCTATGATATCCTTCAATGTGACCAATAACTTCTTCTTCACAGCTTCAGCAAGAGTGCTATTGAGCATGGTAATAGCAATGTCGGTTAGCCCTCCAATAGAGATCCAATCTTTATTGATTGAATTCTCTGCAACTAGATCTTTCATCTGATCAAGAGCCTCTTCAACACGTGACCCGACCTCCGACATCAGCTTTGCCTTGCAAGACCTAATCTTGAGACAATAGTTCAGCTCCCTCCATTCTTGGATTGACTGCCTGAGCTGAATGTTAGGCCTCAAGGAGAAATCTTGAAGAACTTCACCTGTCTCCGGATCAGTCTTTTCCCCACGTTGAAACCACATCTCGAGAGCTGATCTCTCACAAGCAGTCCCTGTGCAGAGGCTAACAGGATCAACCATCACCTTCCCAGTTATACAACAATAGAAAGGCTTAAATGGCTCTATATATTCTTCTTTGGGATCATATCGAGCAATCACTTTCAGCCTCTGCAAATACTGGTTGCTCAGTTCCTCATAATCTCTAGCAGCATCTGCACGAGAGAGCAACTCGATCACCTGTTCCAGGAACAAAACCTCAGCCCTTTCTTTCCGATTTTCAGCTTCTTCTTTCTCTCTTTTGAAGCTAGCAAGCTCTTTACTGATCTCAGAGGGCTCAACCGGCACGCCCACAGCCCTTGCTATTTCCATGAGCATGTTATTAGCAAACTCCTTATCAAATGCTTGATCTGAAATACCCTGATTCAGCTTGTCAACAATCTGGAGACGGGACTGAGACGCCTCAAACTCTGCTCGTTGCATCTCATTCTGCAACCTATGAACCTGGTCCGAGATCCCCGACAAAACCTCAACATTAGCAAGGGAGAGAGCAGCCAAGGAGTTCCCTATCTCTCTAGTAACATCCTGTATCTCCTTGACAATGTGCCTGCACTTGACTAACAAGTAGAAACGCGCTCGCCCTCTGTACTTGTCAACCAAGGCATGAGCTTTCTTCACATCAGTTTCAAGTGATTCCAACGCCTGCCTTGCTGCTGGAGAGTCATTCAACTGCTGTGACTGCAATTCCTTTAAGACGGGCTCGATATCAAGAAGGTGCTTCACCAAAACCCTAAAACTTTCCTTCTCAAACGCAACATCCTTGGCAGCTTGGCTGATCTTGATGATCTGATTGGAAAGAACAGCCAATATAGTTCCAATGGGTACAAGCTCCGCCATCGCGGTTATTATCTATGATTTCTCTCTAGACCATCTGATCAAAGCTTACAAAACACTAATTTCCTGCTGCCTCAGTCAATCTATTCACCCAAGATTCCGTATCTGCATCCATCTTCTTATCAGAAAAAATAAAAAAAACAAACTCCTACATATGGTGTAAATCACAGTGTTGATTAAATGAGCTAGCTAGCTTTTGACAACAGCAACAACAGAGTTAGCTTACACGTTACTCTCCACACCACTTCCACATTAAGCGTAAAAATCAAACTTACAGAACCACTGAAAAAACAATAACAGCAACAAAAACCTAATAACAACAACAACAGATATCATAAATCTTGCACAATCCATCACCCCAAAAAAAAAAAAAAAGTTGATCATTCACATCTTGTTTTCTCCAACAGGCTTTAAAATTATACAAAGTACTTTGACGCATGCCAGAATTAGCTATCCGCATTCACCGCTGAAAAGAAGAAAACTTCAACTAAAAAAGAGAAATACAAAATGGAAAATTGTTGGAGAAATAGCAACCATGAGAATCACAAATTGAATGACCATAATCAAGAAACTCACTGGAAACAATTATTTTAAGAATGAAATTTACACACAAAGAGCTGATCGAGAAATCTTACCTTAGAGAAGCTCAAAATACTGAATTTTGGAGCCTATGATGAAAAATAAAACTTGCCATATTTCCGTAAATAAAAAAGAAAGCATGGTTTAGACTGGATTGACTTGGCAAGTCAATGAGTCTTTTGCCATTCATTTTCTTGGAAGAAACTTATAGACGCGCCTAGTGTATTGTAACAACGCGTTTGAATATCCAACTGTCAACTGAGTTCAGTTTTTCCATTGTTGTTTGCCGGTTAATTTCCATGTTTTTGCTCTTTCTTTCTTTCTTTCTTTCTTTCTATGCTACCATGTGGAGTTGAGTTTCATCACGATTGAGTTTTGTGTGTGTATAAATTATATATTAATAATTTAATGTCTATAAAATATTACTCAAACCATTTGTTTTTGTTTGATTGAATTATCCTAAATATGTTTTTGTTTTGTTTTTTAAAAAATTCATAGATTGCCCGAATAACCCGAAACACCTTTGTAGCATATGATTGCGCAAAACGATACACACAATAACTTGTAATATACAATAAATTGCATTTCGTGGAATACACATTGGCTCAAGGATTATAACCCCTATATGACTTTATTAGCTTCAACTGGGAGTTCACTTGCCCAAATTTCTTTTTCATAAAAAAACTAAAAAAATAAATCAAACCTTCTTCAAATAACAAGAGATGTAATGAAGCAAAATTCATTGCTAAAATCACCAGCCAACAACAAATTACCACGACACAGTGGAAGGTGCATGCGGCTATTCTTATATCTTCTGTCACAGAAATGAATCAATGAAAAAGCAAAGCAGACGAAATGCCACTCCCGCTAACCTTTGCCATTGCTGCTATCGGTTGAATTTGCCCTGCAAAAGAAGAAGGTACGCAGAGACGCACGCTGATGAACTCATGCAACCATGCAGAGTGACTATCAAACCAAGGCAACTAAGTGAGATGTCCACGTGTCGCACAATCTGCATGGGAGTTTGCAAGGACCACATGCTCACCATTAGATCTAGATCGTAGATGACGCAGATCAAGCTCCATGGCCGTTGATTACTTAGCTTAGCTAGCACGTATTTCAATTCGTATAAATAATGAGAAACACATTCTCTCTGCAGCTAATTTTGATTTTAAATGAAAGATTCATATTTTTCCAGATTTTATATCATTTCTTCACTATCACGAACCTCGTAGCTTAGTGGTATTGTTTCTTACCTTTTTATAGGTGAATAACTAGGGTTCAATCTGTCTACAAAAACAAAAAACACACCTCGTCATCTCCTACATCCGATCTTATTCAAGAAAACAAAATAAGTTCTGTTCCAACCAAGCCTTAAGTCTCCATATCCTTTTCCATACAAGAACAACTAGTTCCAGTTGTTGAGTTTACACACAGCAATCGCGGGCCGGGATACAAGCTTATATATTCAAAGGGCACCCTCTATTACTACTATGTTGAAACATATCAACTACGTACACAAATAGGAAAAATATTAAAATAGAGATCATGTAACCACGCGAGCTGCTATACAACAAAGAGGAATGTAAATTGACACAAATGTTGAGAATTCTAACCTGTTTATTCAGTCAATTCCACAACAAATTTACAGACAGTGTGCACCCGATTATTGGAACGAAGCATGGATTTCGAGTGTAGCAGTATATGAGCTCGTTATGGCTACAACAGTAGATATCTAAAAATAAATTCCCCACCCCCACCCCCCGCCTTTCTAAAAGAACCAGATATGAGATATCCATCACTTCCTGTCTCTATTGCGAGCTATTTCCCGTGCCATCTCCCTCATTTCCTCGGGGGATGGGGGCCGTGGCGCTTCAGGTGGATAGACTACATAATGCCGCTACAAAATACATAAAAAAAAAGTTTAGAAACCAGGTATGCCTTCATCCATATGTGAGGAGTTCACAGACCAGCTTAATTGATTATTTCAGCTATTTCTGTAACCATGCAGTAAATCAAAAGGCTGAGGAAAGGTTATTTCATGAAAGTAGAAAATTGAAGGTTCATTTCTTACAATAACATAAAAAATAGGTTATCCTTTTTCCTTTTCTCTTTGCATAGCGCCTTTCTAAATGCGATCCAATTTTCATTCTTCTTTTCATTTTTGCGCTATGCAGCCTATGCTTATTTCATTAAGAAAATTACCTAAATGTGAGGCCTTTGATCATTTTTTTGACAAAGATCAACCCTTGAATTGAAACATCTACAAATAACTATTTCACTGTAATAAAATAAATCCATAAACAAATGACAACTTCTACATTTTCAGTTCTACAGCTCAAATTTGTAACTTCAGTGAAGTTCTGAATTATCCCACTTGTATTCTGGAAGACGCTCATTTTCCATCAATTTTACCCCCCCCCCCCCCCCAAAAAAACTCACAAATTAATCAAACCACCATCACAAAGGAAGCTCAATTCTACTAGCAAAGCTCGTCACTCAAAATCAATGTCAGAAAATCAAAAGGGTATCTTCCCAAATTAAAGCTGCCTCTATTTTTTGGAATTAATTAACTAAAACCCTAAATGAATTCAACAGAAATAGATTGGAAAAAGGAAAAACAACGAAATGCATTCTTACATTCCCCATAACTTTCTGGAGATTCTTAGTGTTGCTGGCGAAGAAGTACATCATCCCGATCGGAACGGTGACGTATACTGCAAATTTCGCGATCTCCGAAATCCCTTTTGATGTACCCAAAGACGACATTTTTCTCAACTTTTTTTCCTTTATTATTTATTGAAATAATTTGCAGAAATAATTCGGGATTGAGAGAGAGAGAGCAGCAAAACCTCTGGAAAAAAAAAAGAGGATATGAATTGCGTAGCGTGGAGATTTTGGGGTAAAGTATAATTTGGGCCTAACTCGGGTCTCCATGGTCATATATGGGCTGGCCCGATTGTATTGATGAGAAAATTTATGAGCCCAATAACATATCCCGATAACTACAATTTTTGCCTGCTTTTTATTCATGAAATAATAATGCTCTATTTCAGGTGTTTGAATTCTCCCTACCGTCCACCGCCGGCCACCGCTGCAAGCTAGGGTTCAGTTAACCACAAACGGTGTCGTGTTTCTTGGTTAGCTCCTCCTTCCCGCTTCACAGAAGACCTCTTTTCTCAATTAATTTTTTTTTTCTTGTTTTGTCCAATTATGTGATTTTCCTTCCCATTTTCTGCGCATTTAGCTCGGTGAAGAGCTTAAGGTTTTGGATTACTTTAGTTGTTAGCTCTTTCCTTTCGTATGAAATGAATTTTGAATTGATGGCACGTATTGCAGTGTGTTTGGTGTAGTGAGAATTGGATTAGTGTGAAATGAAGCCGATGAAAAATGCTTAGAATTTTGATGGAAGTGATTCCAATTTCAGATTTTAGGCGTTCGTTAGTTGGCTTAAATTTTTAATTCGTAAATTGGGGGAGTGTTTCAATTTGAGTTTATGAAGTTTGAGATTAAAGCAAGCATTTTTTAGCACTTGGATTCTTGAAAAGCAAAGTGATTTCCAAGTTTTTGATTTGATAAGATGATTGAGGATTCAAGAAAGTTATGGTTTTTTGTAGGTGTAGCAGACTAGCAGTAATGGTGGAGGTATGGTGGACACTGCTAGGTGCTGCTGTTCCTGTTTTTGCTGCTGGTCAAGCTTTGAGGATCAAGGCAAGGCATGCTGAGGAGCAACGGATCAAAAGTGCTCGTGGCAGGGAGAAGAGCGCGGATGACATTTTTGTCTGTGAGAGAGTTTGCACGTCGAAGAGAATGCTGAAGAAAGTAGGCTCTTTCTCCAAGGATCCGATCCCAGATACATGTGTTACAGTCTGTGGAGTTTCTGAACTTGATGCTTGTGCTGATGCCTGTGCTCGGACTGTCTGCGTCAACCAACACCAGGTACCCAATTGGAACGATGTTTGTCTCCGTAGATGTCAGAATGAATGCCTCAAGTTATCTGCTTCTCGCTCTTCTTGATATATATTTTATGTTCTTGTTGTATCTTCCTTCCAATTAGTAGTCAATGTTGCACAAACGTTATTGTTACTGTTTTACAGCTGCGGCACTCCATTGATTTATGTTGGAGTATGTTTGCTTATTTTCACCATGTAGCCCTCCCTGTTTGCCTCATTTCTAGTGAAATTATTTGTCTAGTTGATCAATATTCATCATGATATTTATGTTTTGTTGAAATTATGTTACTTTCAATTTGATTTCCATGATTGCTGAGGTCTCAGAAACCGATGATCTAACACTGGAAAGCCGATTTATGTTTGGGATGTGAGAAGAAAACCAAATGTGGAGACATTTTATTCAACAGAAATTCTCATTATTAGCTTTAAACAGTTACAAAAGTTTATTCAACAGATAAGCTCATTATTGGCTTACAGAAATAGAAATAATGTGTAGGGAAAGAGCATATCCGAGAGTACAGCATGAAAATATTACTGATAGGCATCTGGGTTTTGAATGAGGAAAGCTTCAACAGCCTTGTACATTCCCAACACCCTTTCTTTGCCTGCCTTCACTTCATCCTCTTTGAGAGTAAAGTCTCCAACAGTGAAGTACTTGCTCGTAACCTTTGAAATCGAGCCACCATCAGCTGACTGCTCGAATGTAACCTCGTAGGTTATCTTCTCGAGCTTTTCAGCCAAGGCATCGCCTTCCACCAATGTGTAGCTATATGTTAGTGTTTTCTCATTCAGTTCATCCACACGGTATTTCACACACTTAAGAGGGCTACCTGCACGGTTAAAGAACTAGGCTTAAACCTATTGTTGTTCCATTACTGCAGTATTATCTAATTCTTGATCAGAGTTAAACTCAGAAACTAACCTTCAGCAAAGTTGATCTGTTTGATGCTCCCTGCACCTCCATCACCTTGGGTGATCTCGATGCTTTTAATGGCCTGTGGCAGGAGTTTTGGGATCAAGTTGTGAGAATCGATGATCGAGGCCTTGAAGATCCTTGATGGGGCAACTGGGGAAGTGTATTCATCAGTGAATGTTGTTACACCCATGATATTTTTAATCTGAAGGATTAAGGAAAATGGTATATATGAAGAATTACTGTGTATGACTTGATTGGGGATGAATGAGTGTGTGGGGAAGAAGAAGAAATCGAGGCAATTTATATGTGCAATTTTGGGTTCTTCAGATTATTCTAGATTGTGTCATCACACGGCAGACGGCCAGATTTATACCAGAGTTCTTCCATTTCACAATTCAAGAATTGTTTTTATTCAATTTAGAGTCCCAAATTCCCTGCCAATCTAAAAATTTGGGGTAATATGTAAGACAAAGAAGAGCATATATCTTGAGCTTTGATGTAAAAAAAAAAACATTATCTTCATTTCATCGTAATTTCCAATGCAGAGCAAACAAAGAAATGGATATGTACCTGGATATGCTGCTACACAGAATCGAATGCTTCATCTCTGCAAAAGAGCTGAATAATACACATTGCTTAAAATGCTTCAATTCTTATATCTTAAAACAAGCGTGGACTAGACATCATCACCACCACCACCACCACCACCACCATCATCATCATCATCATCCATGCAAACGACGGAGATAAGGGTTGAAATCCATGCTTGCAGACCAGACATGGTGTCCCTCTTCCACGCCCGCTCGAGCTTCTTGACAGCATCCTTTGGGACGCCACATTTCAAGAGGACAATTCCGAGTGATTTGAATGTAGAGTCATCGGGTTGGATAAGAGATTCGAGCATCTCACGAAATGTGGCTATTGCCTCCTTGTATCTTCCATCAGATGCATAAAAACCAAGCACAAGATTATAACTAAGCAACTCTCTCATAAGCCCTAGTTCTCTCATGTTTCTTGCAATCCAAAAAGCTTCCACAAATCTCCCATTTCTCTTGTACATGGACAGCATCATAGCATGTGTAAACTCATTTGCTTCTCCATTTTGCTTCAATCTCTCAAACATCTCTTCTGCTTCTGATACCATCGAACGCTCACTGTAGAGATCAATCATGCAATTTGAGGAGTAAACATCAATACCTGCCTCCAAAGATTGAAGGGTTTTGTATGCTTCCTCAGCTTCTTTTAGGTACCCGACTTTCGTGTAGAGCTTGATCAACGACTTACATATGACAGCATTCATCGACAGTCCCAGGTTTCTCATGGTACTGACATAATATGTTGCTTCATCTACACTCCCAATGTCCGCGAAAGCATTTATAAGGACACCATAGACGATTACATCAGGCTTCACACCGCGTGAAATCATCTCCTTGTATAACTCGACTGCCATGTCCATACGACCTGATTTTGCACAGCTGGAGATAACAGCACAATATGGAACACAATCAATCACCAACCCGGCCTCCTGCATCTTCCTCAGATAGATTATCGCCTTCTGAGGTAGGTCTGCGCTAGCCAGCATTTGAACAAGAGAATTATAGCCACATCTGTCAGGATCCAAATCATGTTTCTCCATGCTATCAAATAAGCTGCAAGCCTGCTCGAATTTCTTGCTCACACCGTATGCTTTGATCATCACATTAAACTCGAGAACAGTCAGTTTTTTTACTTGTAGACAACAGTTAAACACTTTCTCAGCTTGTGAAACATACCCTCTCTCACCATAAGCATCAATGTTGGCAGAGTAGCACTCAGAAGTCATACTCCCTCCACGATGGAATCTCTCAAACCACGACCACGACTTTTCCAGCAAGCCGGCTTCTATGTACATTCTTGACAAAGAAGATTGGGTGAATTCATCAATCTCCAGTCTTCTCTCATCCATCTCCGAAACCAGCTCCTCTGCTTCAGCAACCATATGCCTAATCGCAAAAGCATACAGGAGAGTTCGATAACTCACAGCATCGGGCTCAAGAGAAGCTGCCTTCATCTTCTTCCAGTATCTTGCAGCCAGCTCTATATCATTGTGCTTAGCATGAAGGGATATGAGAATGTTGTATGTTCGGGTATCGGGAGCACATTTAGCGTTCTCCATTCTTCCCATCAAGGAAGCAACTTCATCAAGCTGGCCGTTATTACCATGCATGTGAATCATAGTATTAAAAGTCACAGTGTTCGGCACTATACCTTTCTGGACCATCTCTTCAAAAGTCTTACTTGCTTCTTGGATTTTGCCAGCTTTTCCATATGTATCAATCAATGTATTGTAAGTATAGGAGCTAACACACACATTTGCAGAAGAGCCAACATTACCATCTGTTTTACTCTTTGATACGGCCCCTCTACACCCCTCCAACACAGAGTTGCTACGCGACCACTTCTTGAAGAACTCCTCAGCAGTCTTAAAATCCCCTGCTTTCTTATACATCTGAACTACAATCCCCATGGTAACCTCATCGGGCTCCATTTTATGCGCATTCATCAGCTCCAACCAGTTCATTGCTTTGTCCCTACGCCCTCCTTTGCTATACACATCAATCAGAGTACCATAGGTGGAATTTATCGGCTCAACCCCCTTCTTCGCCATCTCATCCCACAGCGCCTCAAGCTCACACCATTGCCGCGCTTTCCCAAGAATCCGAAGCATTATATTGTAGTGGATAACATTCACTTCATAACACCCTTTCTTCTTGAACCAAGCGAAAATCTCCATCGCCCTCTCCCACCTGAACTGCTCCTTCAATAATATAGTCCGTTCCTTGTTAGTGAGTGTCATTTCCCACGGCTTCAACGCCTCGTCCAAGTCGCTGATTTTCTCCAAAGCCTCCAACATGGCGGGAATACTCCCTCCATACCTCCCCCATTTCGTCGAACACTTGGTCTCCTTCCCCTCAACCACACCCTCTAGCCTTAATTCTTCCCTATTTTTACTATAACTCCCTCCATTTCGAAATGTTCTTCCCTCACAATCACCTTGTTTCACTTTCTCTCTCCTAAAAACCCTATTTTTCGCATCTCCCGGCACCGAATTACGAGAAGGCAATCCCGCCACCGCACCGTTAACCCCATTTTCAGACATCAAAATCACGTCAAAGTTCCCATATTTCTCAGCTTTACCGTCTGAATTCCCCAAGAAACCATCTTTAATCGCGCGTTCTTTCTCAAGAACCCCATTTCCGCCATTAAAAACATCACCTTGAGCTCCGAAAACACCGCCAAAATCGACGTTCTTATCAATTCTTCCACGAGGGCCTTTGAAAACCCCATTTTTCTTGAACAAACGGCTGCCACCTGGGCACTCAAGAACATGCTGCTTCTGCTTCTCTTTGATCGTGTCGTTTGATTTCTGGGGCGGTGCCGTCACTGAAATTCCAACGTTAGGCGGCGTGGTTTTTGTTGAACTGAATATGCGTAGACAAGTGACGTCCGAATGCTGAAAGTTTACAAACATTTTTGCAGAATTAAGATAGTTTTCTGATATGCGGGAAGATATTTTTACCAACAAAGAAGATGATTTCCCCTCAAAAAAAAAAAAAAACAAAGAAGATGATTAGATAGAAATCAGGATATTAGTAAATAAAATATAGATAAATAAACTATTCATGTGCTAATTTATCAATTAGCCGTCTTAGCTCAGCTGGTAGAGCGCATGGCTTTTAACCATGTGGTCGTGGGTTCGATTCCCACAGACGGCGTTTTTCACTCCCAAATCTATCATTATTCCCCCATTTTACAATCAGATTTTTTTACAATATAAATTACTTGTACGAAACGTAAAAATAATATATTATAAGGTTAAACAAAAATATTATGTCAGTGACAAATCTAATTTAGATATGAGATACATATTATGTTGCACATAAATAATTGTGTTTTATTTTTTAATTATAAACTAATGTATTAACTTCGATTATTAATTTATGGAAAATACAATATTTATATATATATATATATAACATAAACACAATATTTTATAGTTTTTTTAATTATAAACCAATAGATATAATATAAACACATTTTTTACTTCGATTATAATAAGATATGATATTATTAATCATTTTTCGGCCTACTAACTTTTTAGATTCAAATATTGTAAAATAAAAAAATTAGTCAATTTGATTGTAGTTCATCAAGCATTAATCATTTTTCGGCCTACTAACTTTTTAGATTCAAATATTGTAAAATAAAAAAATTAGTCAATTTGATTGTAGTTCATCAAGCATATATTCATCAGGGAGATGTTCTACATAAATAATCTTCTTTGATTATTTTTAAATTAAAATTAAATTATATTTCAAATAAAATTTAAAATAATAATATTAGTCATATCCATAATAATTCATAAGTCATAATATATTATCATTCGGTTTTCAATTATATAAAATAAAAAAATAAATTCATCATCAAAATATTTAAAAATTTAAAATTAAAATATTAGTTAATTCTAATATAAGTCATAATGTATTATCACTCGATTTTTGTCAAAGTAATATAGAGAAAATATAGTATGATATATTTTAAATAAAATTTTTTAACTTTTTAATTATAATTAAATTATTCACTAATAAATTTGATAATAAAAAAAATCTAACATTAGTACATATTATTGACATCGATAATAATTCATAATATATTATTACTAGTTTATATAGCCATAATGGATATGTTCTACATAAATAATCATTTTTGAGTTATTTTATGTGATTTAAAATAATTTTTATTAGACAATGGTTATTAATTACTCGATTATCGCCCAAAAGCAAAAAAGTAATTGAACTCTTGAAGTTTCCAATAGAACTAATCATCATGGCAGTAGCATGTTTGAATAAGGTATTGCAATTCTGTTGTTGTAATTTTTCCTTCATTGTACCATTTTAAAGAGAAGAAAATCAGGAGCTTCTATGTCTATGGATCCACATGATATAATGTTAGATTTATTTGGAGCGGATTTTGATCATGAGTGCTATACTAGGGATGTTGTAGAACACGTAAAAGCGCCAGGGGTAGAAGTAGTTGAAGAAGTGTGTGATGAAATAAACTTGTAATACGAAGAAGATGAAGTAGCTCGGAATGAGCAAATTCTCGATGAAGGACCTCAACCTAATATGAAATTTGAGAGTAGGGAATTTCTATTCGCTGCTTATCAAGATCATGCAAAGCATAAGTGTTTCAGTGTTGCAATTAGAAATTATTGAGGTAAGTATGTTTAATTTCGTGCGATAGGGGTAGAAATTCAAATGTGAAGAAATTTACCAAAATGATTAACTTCTTTACCCGCATCAATGATATACAAAATCTTAACGGCACATGGATGTAAACATAAATTGCATGGGTCTTAGAACTTCATGATTTTCACATTTCAATAAATAAATCAGAATACTAATCTTGATAAGTCATAACTTATTCGATGATGATAAAGAAATTGGTTTCTCTCTCTTCACCGTTTTTCTTAAGCACAAAACACCTTTAGATGATAGAGAAAATACTATTCTTTGTTTTCTTTTATTGGTAGATGAGAGGATCAACTTCAGATACAATTATATATATGCACGTTCTATCAACTTGATGAATATCGTGAAACCACCTTTAGATAAATGTAACCAATTTATCAGATAAACATCAAGTTATTTAAACCATATAATTAATATACTTAAATTAATATAAATATCTTAATATCTTAATTATTAATGACACGTGGCCATTAATAAATCTTACATTCTCCTACTTGGCCAGAGTGACATAAACAATCTTGATGGTTTAAATAAAATCATAATGTGCACATTATCAGATAAATTCATTGATCAAATCATTATGTCAATATTAAATATATATCAGTACGAGTCATGACGGTTTTACACCAGTCTATCGGCATAGTTCCTTCCATGTACTACAATATTAGTATTCTCCTTAATATGACTCATAATAAAGGATAATAATGGTCCACATTAGTGTCTCTTTTCAAGATTAAAATATTTCCAGTTAATGTCAAACATTATGTATACCATACTAACAAAACAAGATATCAATAAATATCAGACACAATGTGTGATGAGCTTAAAGTGTCAAATAATCATAATTCTATTACAACTTTCCAGCAATACCCATTTTTTGACATGTCCAATAAATGTCTTTGGAGATAATACTTCCATTAATGGGTCAACTATCATGAGATCAGTACTAATATGTTCAATTGACACCTTTTATTTTTGAACTTCTTCTTTAACTACAAGGTACTTCAATTCCATATGTTTAGCACCTTTGGAATACTTGTTATTTTTAGAGAAGAATACAATAGTGGAATTACCACAATAAATTTTCAGCGGCTTAGCAATACTGTCGACTATTCCAAGTCCCGAAATAAAATTCTGCAACCAATTTTCATGAATTGTGGCATCAAAGCATGCCATGAATTCAACTTCCATAGTGGATGCAGTAATTACAGACCACTTTGCACTCTTCCATGAAATTTCTTGATGGTCCCGAATGAGTCTAATAGAGTTTAGAAGGAGGGAGTTGAATAAACTCTTTTTCAAACTAAAATTAGGTACATAATAATTAGGGCCCCGACTCGTTTTAAACTCAGTTTGACAAATGATATTTTCAGTTGAGAGATATTCAGTTGTGTGCAATATGATGTTGTGTGCAAACTTAAAGATAAGTAAGATAAAGCAAAGTACAACACACAATGATTCTATAGAGGTTCGAAGTCTTAAAACTTCTACGTTCTCTCTTCCTTCTTACTCGAAGGGAAAATTCACCATATAACTTGATGTTATCCTTACAAATTATACAATGAAAAGAGAAGTTAAACCTGGTAACTATGAGTTTTTTTGCATGGTTACCTCAGTTGGGTCGATGGCACACATTTACAGTCTCCGGCAGGTAGCTATTGCGGCAGCAATTTCTTTAGTAGCGACTTGTTGGGGTTTTTTCGAATTAAACCACCGTAGGATCTATTGGTTGTTCATTAATCCATGTTCATGCAAATCATATTTTCTTGTCACATGTATGTTTATCACAGTCTAACACAATTAACATGCAAAGCAGATTCGAATCTAATAAAGTGAAAAACATAGAAACGAATCTACTTACAAATCGATAGACGGTCTGTGGAAAAGATTAAAGATCTAATCTTGTTGTTGAATGAAGCAAAACATGCATCCCTTTTTCTCAAGAAAATCGGCCACACAGTATTCTACTCCAAGATCTTCTGTTGTATTCCCGGATTGTATCTAGATTCAGAGTGGGCTGAAATCTACTAGATATGTTTGTGAAATCTGTGGATATCTTGAGAGATAGAGAGGGGCTGATTATTGACTCATAAAATTTCATCCTCCTCTTCCTTTTTATATAGGGAAGTGGGCGAAATTTTACTTCTCAAACCCTACTGGTTTGGGCATCTATCTCAAGTTCTATATCCAGTCCACTATCAGTCAATTGGGCTACAACAGGGATCTAGAAGAATATTAAATTGGCCCACTAATTTATTTAATATCCAATATCCAATAAACTTATGATATAATTAAATAAATTAAGTTTTACTTTTATTCCACTAAAGAAGTAAAACTGACCTACCAATTTAATTCATATTTGCGAATATGCTTTCTTCTTTAGTCCAACCATTTCCCGTGTTTAAGATATAATGTTCATTAATTAATTATGTCAGCCTCTGACAGCTATAATTAATTAACATCTAAAATCTTGAGTAGTACCACACAAGCTTTACTCATGTACGGAATAAATTCCACCTGCAGAGTTTCAACATGAACTTGTGTTTCCTTAAGAGAACATCATCAACCTGGCGCACCAGGGCACGGTGCTCATGCATACTACTCGAGATACTATGCATACACTGTTATTACCCAAGATATCGAGTTTATTGATCTACGAAAAGATCTCACCCATTGATAAATCAAAGTAATAAACAACGCACACACATGCTCGCCAATATCACATGAGTTCAGAACCCGAACTCTGTGGATCTTTATTCTCTCACTAACTGGGTCAGAGACAGAGAATAGTATCCTATCGTGATCCTCCTCAATACACTAACAAGTGTACTAGAATAATCAGTTAGTCAAGATAAACTAACTTGTCATATTATTCTACGGTGTACCGATGGTGTGTTCAGGATCATCTAAGTCGTGAGGTCTTTAATACATTACAAGGTTCTAATGATATGATCTTACCGTGTGACTCCCTACACCATATCATCTACAATGTAAGTATATGGAACATTGCATAGAACAATTATATAACATAATCTAAATGCAAATACTGACTGCAATAACTTTCATTTCATATCATCATATCATCAGAAAAGTATACAAAGACAAGTCTTCCAGTATACAAAACTAACAATCTCCCACTTATACTTGAAGCATGTCTTTCAAGTATAAAAACTAACTGTCTAACTCTCCAATCAAAACTATCAACTCAAACCGCGCCATTAGGTCTGCATCTCACTCCCATTTTCTCCACGTGGCCATCAAAGGTCTTAGCCGGCAGGCTCTTCGTGAATGGATCAGCCAGGTTGTCCTCTGATGCAATCTTAACCACCACCACGCCTCCTCTTTTAACGATTTCTCATATAAGATGGTACTTTCTCTCTATGTGTTTACTTACCTTGTGGGCTCTAGGCTCCTTCGAATTTGCCACTGCACCAAAGTTATCACAGTATATCGTGATAGTCTTAGACAAATTAGGAACCACGCCCAAGCCCACTAGGAACCCACGGAGCCAGACAACCTCTTTTGCAGCCTTAGAGGCAGCTACACACTCGACTTCTATGTTGGAATCAGCAATGCATTTCTGCTTTATGCCCCTCCATGCGATGGCTCCACCTCCTAATGTAAGCACATAGCCCGAGGTAGACTTACTCTGATCTTTGTCGGATTGAAAATCTAAGTCCATATAACCCAAAGGCACTAGACTATCAGAGCGGAATACCAACATGTAATCTTGAGTCCTTTTAAGGTACTTAAGAATGTTTTTGACCGCAGTCCAGTGACCTTGTCTGGGGTTAGACTGATATCTGCTTACCATGCCGATGACATAGCATATATCAAGTGTAGTGCATAGCATAGCATACATCAAACTTCTCACAGCCGAAGCATATGGTACTTTCTTCATTTCCTCTATTTTAGAATATGTTTGGGGACATATTTCCTTGGATAGATGAATTCCATGCCTATAAGGTATAGAACCTTTATTGGAATCTTGCATGCCAAACCTAGCTAGAACTATATCGATATAAGTCGTCTGGGACAGACATAACATCCTTTTCTGGCGATCTCGAATGATCTTGATGCCAAGGACATGTCCGGCTTCACCCAGATCCTTCATATCGAACTGCTCGGACAGCCACACCCTAATATTCGACAATGCCTTCTTACTATTTCCAATAAGCAAGATATTATCAACATAAAGTACGAGGAATGCCACCACGTTTCCGTCATATTTTTTGTACACACAGCTCTCATCCGGACTTTACATGAATCCATATGACTGGATAACCTCGTCAAATTGGATGTTCTAAGATCTCGATGCCTGCTTAAGTCCATAAATAGATCTTTTAAGCTTACACACCAAGTGCTCTTGGCCCTTAGCAATGAATCCCTCTGGTTGCTTCATGTGAATGTTTTCTTCAAGATTTTCATTTAGGAAAGCTGTATTGACATCCATCTGCCAGATCTCATAATCTAAATGAGCGATAATTGACAAGAGAATCCAGATTGACTTAAGCATGGCTACCGGTGAAAAGGTTTCCTCATAATCGATCCTTTCTTTCTGAGTATACCCTTTTGCCACCAATCTTGCCTTGAAGGTTTCAACCTTCCCGTCAGCTCCTCTCTTGTGCTTATAAACCCACTTACAGCCAATGGGTTTTACCCCATCAAGTGGTTCTACAAGCTCCCATACTTGATTGCGATCCATAGATCCAATCTCAGACTCCATTGCAGTTTTCTAAGAATCCACATCTTTATCTCGAATTGCCTCATCATAGGTCCTCGGATCCAATTCATTTAGTCTTTCTGGGAAATCTGAAGCCTCTCCCAGATCAATGAATCTATCAGGTTGGCGTACAACCCTCCCACTGTGACGAGGCAGTTCATGTACTTCTGTGACATGTTGTGCAGTGTTTGGTGGTACCTCTTCTTGTACAACTGGTGTACGATTCGATCCTCCTCTTAACTCCTCAAGGATGATCTGACTCATTGGTTTATGGTTTATGACATAGTCTTTCTCTAAGAATCGAGCATTGGTGTTGACAATGATCTTCTGATCCTTAGGACTATAAAACAAACCACCTTTCGTTCCTCTAGGATATCCAACGAATAGCCTTACATCAGTACGAGGAGCCAGCTTATCAGTTTCCTTATCCAACACGTGTGTTGGGCTACCCCAAATCCGAATATGGTTCAAACTAGGCTTTCATCTAATCCATAATTCTTGGGCGTAGAAAGAACTGATTTTGATGGAACCAAGTTAAGAATATAGGCTGCTGTTTCTAGGGCATATCCCCAAAATGAAATGGGCAACTCAGAATAACTCATCATCGATCTAACCATCTCTAACATTGTTCGACTCCTTCTTTCCGCCACGCCATTCTGCTGTAGCCTTCCAGGCGCAGTCAACTGGGAAGTAATCATATTCTCTGCCATGTAATCCCTAAATTCACTTGAGAGGTACTCGCCACCACGATCAGAACGTAGTGACTTGATATTTCTGCTTGTTCATTTCTCCGTTTTCGCCTTAAACTTTTTGAATTTCTCAAAGCATTCAGACTTGCGACACAACAGATAGATATATCCGTATCTAGAGTAATCATCAATGAGAGTGATGAAATACTCGAACTCTCCTTGAGCTTGAACTGACATAGGGCCGCACAGGTCAGAGTGAATCAAATCTAATAGCCCTTCAGATCTATTTCCTTTTGACTGGAAATGACACTTTGTCATTTTACCTTCCAAATAGGATTCACACAAAGGAAATGATTCCAGTACCAAAGAAGACAATGGTCCATCATTTACAAGCCTTTGTATCCTCTTAAGATTAATATGACCTAGCCTTAGATACCAAAGATAGGTTTGATTCAGGTTTGAAGGTTCTTTTCTCTTGTTAGGGTTTATGATTGATGTATTCAACAGTTGTCTTTGCGTAGTGTTTTCAATTGGTTTAAGAAAGTATAAGTGTCCATCCAATGTGCCAGAACAGATAAAATGTTTACCACTAAAGATAACTACTTTGTTATCAAAAGAAACAGAATATCCATCCATAATCAATTTAGAAACTGAAATCAAGTTTCGCCTAAAACCAGGCTCATAAAGACAATCTTTCAAAACCAAAGTTCTATCACTACTGAAAGGTAAAACAACGTCTCCCACTATAATAGCCGCCACTCTCATAGCATTGCCCATATAGACGATGATCTTATCCTCACTCAGCTGTCTTTTTACTAGGAACCCCTGTAAAGACATGCAAACATGATCAGTAGCTCCAGTATATATCTACTACCTATGACTGGGTAGAATAAGTTGCTAAACATATTTCTACAATCAGAGTGTGAGATATACCTCACTTCTTCTTCTTGTTAGGGCATGCTTCCAGTGACCTGGTTGACCATACTTGAAGCACTTAATCTTCGACTTGAACTTCTCATGAGGAATCTTTGCCTTAGGCGCCTTATCTGCAGCCTTTTTAGGTGCGTTTCTCTTCTTTCTTTTTTCACCAGAAGAAGACGCCCCCCTTTCTCAGCTATGTGGGCCTAAGGATCACTCTTTTGGAGTAATTCAACCGCTTGAAGATCTATGAGTAGTTCTGTCAAGCTGACATCCCTTTTGATCATGTTAAAGTTCAGCTTGAACTGCTCAAACTTTGAGGACAGGCTATGAAGAACAATGTCAATTTGAGAATCGGCATCCAGCTCTCCATCCAAGGTCTCGATCTCAGATAGATACCCCATCATCGTGAAAATGTGATCCCTAACAGGTGTGGAGTCAGCCATTCTCGCATCCATTAGCTTATTCATTGCTAAATGGCGTGCCGAGCGGTTCTGATGACCGAATAGCTGCCTAAGGTTGTACATGATATCATAAGCAGTTTTCATAAGCTCATGCTGATGTTGCAACACATTCGACATAGATGCCAGAATGTAACAGCACGCTATCTTAATAGACCTAACCCACTTATCATATGCAACCTTTTGGGCTTCGTTAGAACCCTCATCTAGCTTCTGAGAACAAACCTCTTCAAGTACAAACTTGAGTCCCTCAGTAACAAGAACTAGGTTAAGGTTACGAATCCAGTCATTATAGTTTTCACCGATGAGTTTGTTTTCTTTGAGGATTGAGGACAGATTGGAGAGTGCCATTGATGATATGAAATAACTGAAATTAAAACATGCAGTATAGTCACAAACTTTAGGATAAATAGTATATAATCGAAAGCCTCATAAAAATTATATACTTTTCCACCGACACTTTAAAAATGTCTTCTATAAGCCACGATAGTGTGGACACTTATAAAATTCATTTTTAAATAGGTTAAAAACCTTTAACTTGCCTCCAGTTGAGTTTCCTTACAACAAGCAAATTAATAGCCGGATAAAGAACATGGTCATGTAATCGTCTAACTAATAAGCCACGATCGTGTAGACGTTTATCAATATATTACATCTAAGTGTGCACACCATTATCTTCACACCAAGATCACTATTCGAATTTAACTGCCCCAGATGGAGGAGTCAGTTAGTTCTAATAGTGTTCTACAACTATCCATTTAGGAGATTTAATTTATAGAGAAATCTGTGATATGACACATCCGATATGGAGGAAGACCGATGTCAACGTGCATGTCCATCACTTCTCAATTAAACCAGACTTTAATGGAGACCGTATGAGATTTCTACATACTTTGGTATGAATCTCTCCTACTTAGTTATTTATGCTTGAGGTTTCATTTTATCCCATTAACGAACATGCAAACATCACATAAAATGATAAACATCCATTGCATGATAAAACAGGAAAGTCAACTCCGGAAACAGGGCTTGGTCACCGCCCCCTTCATCGCGCCTCGTCGAAACCCTAGCTCCAATTAGGGTTTCGGGACGTGAACCGGTGAACCTTCCTTCTTGGTGCTGAACTACTTTCCTTCTTTGAGTTGATCTTCGATCTTTATTCAATACAGACTGTCTATTCCAAAAGGAAAAATCTAATATTGCTAAAATAAAAATTACAACTCAAAAACTCGGTCTAACAGCTTTATATATATTACATTAAAACAACGTAAAATAAAACCTAGACCTGATCCATGGATTTTCTCATGGATTAAAATCACGTAGCCAAACCGGCATACGGCCAAACATCCATTCAACATAAACATACATCACATAAATAAAGGAGCCATGATAGTTGGTAAACCTGCAAACAAACACAATCTACAAATCCAACAATCATATTTATATGAAACACATAAAATAACATATGATATCTATGCATGAATATTAAATATCAAATTTTACAATTAATTTAAATTAATTAATTCGATATTATCCACAAGATAAAAATTGGAAATTAAAATAATTATCCACCAATTTAAATCTTATGATTTTCGAAAATATCCTTAAAATAAATCTGGGAATTTTTTAAAATTATCCACCAAATTTATTTAATATTTTCGAACAAACTAATTAAATGATATTTGGATATCTTGATATAAATCAAAAATCCATTCCAAATATTATCCATAAGAATCTAAATCTTTAGGGATAAAGTTTGGAGATTTGATCCATTCCAAAATCTTCCAAACCCTATCCAAATTCAAAATCTTATCACAATTGGATTTTGATAATAATTTATATATATCCAAAATCACCTTATCCAACTTTTAATCCAAAGTTTTCGAAAATAATCCAAATAATAAATCTGAAAATTTGATCCACTTCAAATTCTTCCAAATTTAAAATTCTATTTTCAAATCTATTTAGATTAAAATTAGGTAAAATAAGATATACATCAAATAATATCAAATCTTAATCCAATACCCTAATTTTCAACCAACACCATTAAATAAATCTGAAATTTTAATTTTCATTAAAATCTTCTCCAAATTAATTTAATAGTACTGAAAATTAACACTATATTTCACATTTAGAATTTTTGACATTAATCAAAAAACAATTCCAAATAATATAGTAGGTTTCGAAAATTTCAAGAATTAAAAATCTGGAAATTTTGATCCACTTCAAAAATTACCAAATTTAAAATTCTAATTTCAAACCTATCTAGATTAGAATTAGGTAAATTAAGATATACATAAAAAAATACCTATCCTTATTCTAAACCACCAAATTTTCGAACCACATTCAAATTAAAACTGGAAATTTTGAACCACATTCAATTTTCGAACACCCAAATTTTCGAACCACATTCAATTTTCGAACCACATTCAAAAATATCTTAATTCATAGTGATCTAAAATTATAACACAAATTAGGGAAATTTAACACATCAAAATTCAAAAAATTTGACCTCCAACTTTTCGAACCAATCATTTAATAAAATCTGAAAAGTTGAAGAACATCAAATATCATTCCAAATTTTATATCATGATCGAAAATTCTATTAAATTCAGAACTAGGATTTTTCGAATTAAATCAAAAAGCCCATCCAAGTTTTGAACAACGATAGAATCGACACATGAACATAATTAAATCTGAAAATTTAAGAACAATAAATTTAACATCAAATTTAATTAAACATGTCAAAATTATACTTCGATTAATCCTAGAACAATGCCAAAACCCACTCTGATACCAGTTGTTGGGGTTTTTTTGAATTAAACCACCGCAGGATCTATTGGTTGTTTATTAATCCATGTTCATGCAAATCATATTTTTATGTCACATGCATGTTTATTATGTCAAGCACAAAACAATGCAAAACGAATCTAATAAACCAGAATACATAGATTCGAATTACTTACAATTATCAGACGGTCTGAGGGCAAGAGTACATGACTAATCTTGCTATTGAATGAATGCAAAAATGGCGCCCTTTTTTCCGCAAAAATCGGCCACCACAAATTCTACTCCAAGATCTTCTGTTGTATTCCTGAACTGTATCTAGATTCAGAGTGGGCTGAAATCTACTAGATAGATTTGTGAAATCTGTGGATATCTTGAGAGATAAAAGAGGGGCTCATATTGACTGATACAATTTTTGAACCCCCTTCCTATATTTATATAGGAGGTGGCTGAAAGTTTCACTTCTCAACCCTACTGGGTTGGGCCTCTATCTCAAGTTCCATATCCAGTCCACTTTCAGTTAATTGGGCTATAACAAAGATCTAGAAGAATATTAAATTGGCCAACTAATTTATTTAATATCCAATATCTAATAAAATTAGGATATAATTAAATAAATTAAGTCTTACTTTTATTCCAATAAAGAAGTAAAGCTGACCTACTGATAAGTCCAATTATTTCGTGTTTTTATGGGCATTTTATCCTCTATAAATATCCTTTTTGGTATGTTTTGAGTCGAAAAGAACCAGGTTGTGGTCAAAGGGCATTCCAAGAGTCGAGTCTGGCGGAAGGGGCATTTTATGCCCAAATATTCACGTTTATCTCGCACATATGTTTATCAGAGGCACGGGGGACTTCTCCAGTATCCATCCCACATTCGGTTGGCGAAGTGGGCATATCAGACACGGATGGAACTGACAGATGATGCCGTACCCACAGTACTCGCACAGACTCGACCACAGGTCAAAATGGGCATTCCAGTGAAACTCAGGATTCAGTTGAAATGAAGCTGGTGGAAGATAGCTACATATCCGAAGAAGAGTTGGAGCTAAGTTGGACTCTTAGAAGGCGCTGCAACAAAAGGATAAGCTCAGCCGAAGAGATAAGCTCAATCAAAGGAGATAAGAACAATCCCTAAAAAATAGGGATTTGTTAAAGCTGAAGCTTATCCAGTCAAGGTCAGAGAGGACACGCCGTTCCGGAATTTCAGCAGAAGACCCCCGCCTGTGGGAGAAACTCCACTCAGAAATGTAGTTATTTAAACAAGTTTAGTCTCTGGAAAAATAAGTTTTTAGATGGTCTGAAACATTTTACATTTCTGCATTTTTACTTTCAGTACGCTGCTTAGGCAGCCAAAACAATCTGAAAGGTCTTAAACCTTCGGGACTTAGGTTATGTTCATGTTCATCAACGTTGGAATCGAGTTTTTGCTTAATGAATTAAGTATGTTCTTATTTAATTTGATGTCTTTAAATTCTGCAGTTTCAATTATGCCTAGCCTTCTCGGCTAGATCTTTAATTCTGGCATTTGAACGATGAAATTGGTTTGAGCATAAATCTGGACTCGTGAGGCCAAAATGGGCATAGTAATGCATGATTAGTTTTCGTTAATTCTTGAGCCTTGTTCCACGTGAGTGTGTGTCTGAAGTGCCCAATGTGGCTGATCACTCGTTAGGTAAAGAGGGCACACCACTATTAATTGAATTGGTGAATCGTGACTGTGTGTCGGTTCATATAGTAATAAGGGAATTAATGGGGTGTTGTGGGCACAAGAGGAATCAGTTGAACACAACAGATCTGGGTCCGTCTAGGGCACACTGCTGCTTGTTTGCTTACATCTCTTAGAGGAATCGGAAGGTGGGTAACTGGTTAGGGGTTTAATCGAAGAGGAATCACTTTTAAACCTAAAATGAAAGGATGGATGAGGAGACGCAGAGAGGAATCCGGTCACCATAACTAGATGACCTATCATGTATGAAAATCGGTGTGCCCATGATCGAGTTGTTTTATTTTTAAATCAAATTCTAATTCAAATGCCAGAACCTTTTGTTATTTGATATTTTCTTTAATTTCTTACGCAGATTTAAATTCGGTATAGTGACAACACCAAAACGCCCTTTGTGATCAGTTACTTGAAGATAGAATCGCAACAGCTCTCTGTGGGATCGACCCGTACTCATTGGCTAGCTACGCTCGCTGTGGGCACAGGAGTTTACAAATATATTTTTAAGCGCGAAATGACCGCGCGTCACCTACCAATTTAATACATATTTACGAATATGCTTTCTTCTTTAGTCCAGTCATTCCTCGTGTTTAAGATATAATGTTCATTAATTAATTATGTCAGCCTCTGACAACTATAATTAATTAACGAGAAATTTTCACTTTTGGTCCTATATGTCATGTCCATGTACGATTTTGGTCCCGATAGTATCAATTATAGTCCTTTTTCTATTTTTACTATCGAAAATGGTCCTTCTATTACAAAAAATGTTAGTTTCACTATCAATTTTAGTCCTTTTTGTTGAAATAATGAATACTCAAATTTGGTATCAATTTAAATCCCATTAGAATCAATTTTGGTCCCATTATGCATAAAACTAAGCAACAAATAAATATCATGCATAAAACTGAGCAACAAATATCGTGTATAAAACTGAGCAACAAACATCACAAAATGCAAGCTAACAATCAAACCCAAAAGAAACAACAAATACCATTAAATGCCAATAATAATTTCCATCAAACTAACGGTCAAAACCAAAAGAAACTTGTACTAATTAACAGTTCAAGTGCAAGTTAACAGTCAAACCCAAAAGAAACAACAAATACCCTCAAACTAATAGTCAAAACCAAAAGAAACTTGCACTAATTAACAGTTCAAGTGTCAATGTTAGTGTTTAGACACAAGCATATTAGTGTTTTAGACAAAATACAATGCCACATCAGTGTTTTAAACAAACCACAATACCATATCATTCTTTGTCACCACTCTTCCTAGTTGATGCAGGTCTCAAACTGGATGAATGGGTAAATGTTTTACCTCTTGCTGCAGTGAATACCTTCAAGCCTTCAACCATTTTTCCTTTTCCTTTGTCTGCATTCACAACAATTGAAGAAGCTCCGATGGTGTGTCTTGGATGGAAAACCATTGAAGAAGGTTCTCTAATTTGAAGTGATCTCTGTCTCGATGGATTCTCACTTTGATGAACATTGGTTGGTGGCCAAAATAGCTTCTGTAAGGCATCATGAGCTCTTATTTGACCATCATTGATTGTTGCATCATGCACATCAGCATTTTCACACTGAGTTTTTGAGGTCTTGGTGGCCTTCTTTAATGCCCTTATTTGCACCTATTATTTTAGTAAATTAATATACAAATTCACTGAATGAAGATGTAAAGACTTACAAAAAAAATAGTAAGTAAGATGTAGTAACTTACAAGTAATTTTCTTCCAGCAACAGTTGTTGGTCTTGGGGCTCCTCGAATATCATTTTGTGTCACTTCAACCTGTGTAGGTTGAGTGAAGTCAAAATTTTCAGTCTGGTTCAGTTGAGGATTGTCTTGAGAAGTCCCTTGATTCTCACTTTGAGGTTTTGATGATCTGTTGAGGTTCCTTAAGGCAGCATAAGCCCTTCTTTCAACATCTGTGATTGTCTCAACATTCACATCAGGAGCACTCTTAACTTGAGATATTGGTGCCAAAAAAGTCCCACTTGATACTCCAACCCTTCTTTTCACCTGTAAGATGTAATCACTTAGTATGTAACAATTTCACTGGAAAATCGGTATGTAAGATATAATAACTTACAGGTAACTTTTTCCCTGCAACAGTTGTTGGTATTGGGGATACTCCAATCTCATCTTATGTCACTTCAACCTGTGTAGGTTGAGTGAGGTCAATCTCTTCAGTCTGGTTCACTTGAGAATTCTCTTGAGGATTCTTCTGTTGTTTTTCAGCCTCTAAAGCCTGATTCACAAAAATACAAAATCATTATGAAGTTTCAATATTTGACAATTTGTGATGTATGAATACAAAATATTACCTTTCTCAATTGACAACCAATCTTGTTGTGCCCAGGTTCTTTACAATAACCACAAGTAAACTTGTGATACTGTTTTGGCATCTTTTGTAGGCCACCAGTCTTCCTTTTCTTCTTCGAGGGACTCTTATTTGCACTTGCTTTTCTATCTTTCTTAGGCCTTCCCATTTTCTTCTTCTTTAGGAATGAAGGGGGCAGTGGTGGAATGTGGCCAGTTTTGCTCCACAATTCATCATGGCACATTAGCATGATGGCATGATTGTAGACATTGGTGTATGTCTCCACTGAATAGCAATGGTTCACAAAGTCCTCTGGATCTAATCCTTCTGCATTGATTGCACTGATAGCATGTGTGCAAGGTATTCCACTGATGTCCCATCTTCTACAATCACATGTCATTTGCTCCAGATTTACTGAGTATCTAGTGTCATCCTTGTTTGATGATACTTCATACAGTAAGTGAGATGACTTTAAAGGAGTGTATTTCGTTGCCAACTTTTGATTGTCTTCCACCAACTTCCTAATCCTAGGACATATTTTTCTCCCTTCCCATTTTCTTTCAGCCCTATCTCTGTACCTTTGTAGTCTATACATCATGTATTATCTGATCCAATCTAGCATAACTAGAATAGGCTTGTCTCTTGCATCTACCAAAACCTTGTTAAATTGTTCACACATATTGTTCACCAGTGTATCACATTTCTCATAGGTTGTGAAATGTGATCTTGACCACTCTGCTGGTGGTTTGGCTGTCAACCACTCATAGCACTTTTTGTCAACATCTTTGATAGCCATCATTGCTACATTGAACTCGGGAATTGTTGTAGCTTTTACAGCATCCCACATTAAATCTTTGTAGTGTTGTCCCCTAAACCAGCTCTTTTAAGATTACCATGGAGATGTCTCACATAGAAACGGTTCTCAACACCAAGTAACACAATCTCGAAAGCCCCAATCAAACCTTTCTATCTATCAGACATAAAAGTGTATCTATGTTCTATTTCTATGAAGAGATCATCTTTCAGTAAACCCAAGCACCATTCCCAGTTGTCTTTGTTTTCAACAGGTACAATGGTATATGCTAATGGGTATGGATCATTGTTTGGATCCATACACACTGCTGCTAATAACACTCCTCTATTCAACCCACTTAAATGGCATCCATCAACCCCTATCCAGGGTCTACAACCTGCTAGAAAACCACTCTTCACTGCCCCTAAGCAAACATATATTCTCTTGAATTGTTTACCATTTGGAATATCCTGCAGCTCAAGAATCACTGTTAAGCCTGGATTCCTTTCCCTCAGTGTTTCAGCATAATCCCAAAGCTTGGAATATTGATCACTTGTGCTCCCTCCAATGATCTTCAACGCCTTCTGTCTTGCTCTCACAACTTGTTGCCTAGATATATTCACCCCAAGTTTTTGAACGGCAGCGGCCCAAAACCCCTTCAAACTTCTATTAGGATCAACCCTCAACTCTATCTCAAGCTTCCTAGCTAACAACCCAGACTTAGCATTAGAAACTTTAACTTGCCTTGGACATGTGTGTCTGAGATCAAGTTCTCTGATCTGGTAAGATAGCTCACCTGTCACCTTCAAAGCATTGATATGCCACATACAACCTTGAGATCTCTATTTACACTGGGCATAGATTCTCGTAGTATCATTCTTTGAAAACTTAGTAGGTCTTTCCTCTCGAACAGAGTAATCATTCACCACATCTTTAAACACCAACCTTGTGCTAAAAATTTTACCACACTCCAATGAACCTCTGTTTGCAGTTGAAATGATCTCTTGTTTCCCAGAATCTTCATTTATATTTTCAGAGTCCACACTCTCAAATGAAGAATCTTCACTTGCATAGGTAGTGTCTGAAGTATCACCATCATCATCATCATTCTCGGCTTTCAATTCACTATCTGAAACAACATTTTCCAAGTAAATGATTTCATCCAACTCATCATCACAGCTATCACCATTGGGAACAAATTCTGAATCTGTGCTCTCATCACCATCATCCATCAACTTATCATCATCGGCAACCTCTTCATCCATATAATCCACATGCCCTTCAACTACAACTATCTCACCCACAACATTAGGCTTATCAGAATCCAAATACACCATAAACTCTCTACTAATTGAAGCACTAACAATCAACATCAGAATATCACGCTCAGTAGACAATTGCTTCAACTGACCCTCATCATCTAACCCATAATATTCCTTCTTTCTAGTATATCCTAGTTGATCACATAGATTTCCTAAACAGTCCATCCCCCATGCACGACTATCCACAAAATCAAATGCATTGTATGTGCCATCTAAATACTCAAAATTTCCACAATCATTAATAACTACTCCTCCATGGCAGATTTTCAATGTATACCAGTAGGGTTCATAACCTAAAAAATAAAGAAAGAAAAATATGAAAAAATAGAAGAGAAACAAAAAATCTAAAGCAAATAAATCAAACAAAAATAGAGAGAAAACTTACTGTATTTTGGGTGTGGCATATGGAGCAACATTTTTTTTCGAATCAGAGGTGCCATCATTGCGTTCGTATGAAAGAAAAATGCGATTAGGGCAATGATTTTGCTTCTGCCAACGATGAGTGTGTTTCTACCAATGATTTGGGTCGGATTAAGGCTGAGAAATTGGGGGATTAGGGTTCTTCAGAAATTGGGGGTTAGGGTTGAAGGATTTGGGGTGAAATTGGATTTCATAATTTGGGGATTAGGGTTTATAGAAGAGAAAATATCGTGATAATAGAGTTTGGGTGTGTTTATCACTCTGAAATCTCACGTGTATGGTCTCACGTTAGTTATTGACGGATCTGTTAAGTCTTGGGATTAAAATTGATAAATAAGATACAAATAGGATCATATTTGATAGTAAAAATAGAAAAAAGACTATAATTGATACTATCGGGACCAAAATCATACATGGACATGACATACAGGACGAACAGTGAAATTTTCTCATTAATTAACATCTAAAACCTTGAGTAGTACCACACAAGCTTTATCATGTAAGGAATTAATTCCACCTGCAAGGGTTCAACATGAACTTGTATTTTCTCAAGAGAACATCATTAACCTGGCACACCAGGACACAGTGCTCATGCATACTGCTCGACACATCATGCATACACTGTCATTACCCAAGATATCGAGTTTATTGATCTACGAAAAGATCTCACCCATTGATAAATCAAAGTAACAAACAACGCACACATATGCTCACTAATATCACACGAGTTCAGAACTCGAACTCTGTGGATCTTTATTCTCTCACTAACTAGGTCAGACACAGAGAATAGTATCCTATCGTGATCCTCCTCAATACACTAACAAGTGTGCTAGAATAATCAGTTGGTCAAGATAAACTAACTTATCAGATTATTCTATTGTGTACCGATGGTGTGTTCAGGATCATCTAAGCCGTGAGCTCTTTAATACAATACAAGGTTATAATGATACGATCTTACCGTGTGACTCCCCACACCATATCATCTACAATGTAAGTATATGGAACATTGCATAGAACAATTATATAACATAATCTAAATACAAACAGTGACTGCAATAACTTTCATTTCATATCATCACATCATCAGAAAAGTATACAAAGACAAGTCTTCCAGTATACAAATCTAACAATCGGCGCATACGTCCCCATCGTTCGGCATAGGAATTGGAGCGAAAGGAAACACCCATTTGGTGAGCATCACGGGCATTTGCATCCATAGTACTGCACACAACAAAATACCACAACTCCACACAAAATCAACATCCACCATGCCTCTATTCAACAATAATCCCATCCTCCATTGTCAACCAAAATCCAACAAAGTAAGCAATAAAATCCAAACAATTCAAAGCTCATGCTCAACATATAGGACCACATTCATATACTTCATAATAGCTAACCAATGCAAACAATTAAGAATAACTTCATAGTAGGCACAAAATATACAAAATCACATTTAGCTAAATCTCAATAATAATAATTCCTCAATTAAACAGCATGCTCAAATAATTAGACAAATTTCTCTTAAGCTAAGCATGTCCAACATCATACGAATATAATTGCATCATCAATTTAAACATAAATATATCCTACAAGAAATCTCAAATTTAAAACCCTAATGACATAATCAATGCTAATAAAAAATCTACACCGATTAAACTATCTTAAACATGAAGTATAACCATAATCTTGCATAAACATGATAATTAAATAGAAGAAAATTGACACACCTTGAGTTCTTGGGAGAAAAGATGAGAGAATTTGGGAGTGTAGTGTGGATAGAATGTGATAAAATGAGAGAATGAAGTGTGTGTGTGTGTGTGTGTGTGTTAAAATACCTGACTATGTGGGTCGACCCGTGAGTCGATCGGGTTGGCCTAAAAACATATGACTGGGTTGCCCAATGCACTGTGAGGGTCGATCGGTCGGTCGACTCGGCTCGTTGCCCCGTGGGTCAATGTAGTCGTGTTGTTTTCAGTATATTCGGGTCGACCTACTGCTTGTTCGACCGTGCTTGACCGAACCTTGCCTCAATCTTCATACTTCTCAATTTTTAACTTATTTCTTGGCTCAAAACTATCATTCTTGATGTCTCTAAACCAAACAAACACAAAAACACAAACAAACAAAAACAAAAACCAAAAACTAAAACAAAAGGCCGAGTCAAATTAAATCCAAGTTCCCCAAACTTATTTGTTGGAAACACATAAGTTTAATAAATCCAAGATAACTTAACTCGGGTACTCACAGTGATCAGGGATGATTTAGTGGCACATTACACCACCAAGTTAGCCCTATCTTCTCATCATTGGAATAGTAATCCGGGTCATCAAAATTATCCCCCGGATCCAACTCTCTAGCTACTTCAAAAGCATCCTCAATGGCGTTAAAGACATTATCAAAGTCATGAAATTGATACACACTCTTCTCCTTAGCAGGTTGATGGAGGATAACAGTATCCTCTCCATAAATTAGTGTCAGAGTGCCCAACTCCACATTGATCACGGTCTTGGCAGTGTAGAGGAATGTGCGTCCCCGAGATGTCGACAACAATAAAATCTAACACAGTGATGTTCACATATACTCACCACCATATTCTCGGTTATGCCCAAAGCTTTGATAGTTGAATTATCCACCATGTGAATAGTTGCGTTGCAATTTTTCCATTTCGGTAGCTTCAATTCTTTATAGATGGACATGGGCATCAAATTGCAATTTGCTCCTTGATCAACTAAGGCCCTTGAATCCATTTTCATCTCCAGATAAATTTGAATGACAGATTCTCCGGGATCATCCTTCTTTGGAGGACATCATGTGGTCACCTCCTTCATCAACTCCTCAAGATTATCGGTCTTTTCAGCTATGCTTGACTTTTCTAGACTAATGACCGATGTCGGGGTTGGATCAACAGTGTAAGGAGCTACTTTTTTTGAAAGTGGGGTCTCAGAAGTAGGAAGGATCGGTTTCTCCTTTCAATCTTGTGCTCCTCTTTTCTCCTGACTCCTTTCTCTTACTTCTTTTCAGCTGGTCTTCTTACGAAATAATCAACTAGTAAAGTGATTATCTCGGTAACTTGTGTAGGCGCTTCTTTACTTGGAGTCAGCTTTTTCAGTAATCTTTCAGGAAAAGGTGGGGGGCACGTACATAGGAGGGAGATGCAGAGGTATCCATCTATCTTCTCGGCTATGGCCCACTTTAGCCTGCTCAACTTTTTACTTCGGATTAACTTCAGGAGTGGCAGAAAATTATCCCAGCTTGTGCTAATTGGTGAAGAAAGCTCCAATATTTGCTATGGCTTTCTGCAGCTGATCTATCTGGCTTTTAAAAATCCGCTTGAATTGTGCAATCTCAGTCTGAAACTTCTCCATCTTCGCATCAGTGTCGATGATGTAGGAGTTTACCATCTCCGAAAAAGACTGCTTCTTTGGCTTATTGACCACTCCATTGGTCACAGAGAATCTATGTGGTGGTTGTTGGAAATTTTTGGGATTTTCATAAGACAGACTAGGATGATTTCTCATCCCAGGATAATACTGAGGTCCACCACGTTGATTTCCTCTTATTAAGTTCCTTTGACTCATGTAATTCGCCTCTTCAACACAGTTTGACTCTACAGCTTGGGTGCATTCCTTCTTCTCTTCAGCTCTCACTTTTCTTAACAAATAGAGCTGATTCATCAAGTCCTTGACCTCGACTTCCAACACAGCTCTGGCCTTGGAGTAGTAGCTGGTCTCTACTACGGTTACTTTCTTTGTTGTGGATCTCTCAGATGGCCACTAATAACTATTGGAGACAACTTCTTCCAATATTCTCATAGCATCTCTAGATGTTCTGGCCAGCAAAGGCATCCACCACAGTTTCTGCGACTGCAGTGAATTCTTTGTAAAGATGGCACACTTGTTGTGCCTCAGTGAAACTATGTTGTGGACACCTCCTCAGCATATCCTTGTACCGTTCCCATGCCTCATATATCGAATCATCCTAGAACTATGTGAATTCAGTGATTTTGCCCTGTAGCTTTATGGTCTTTCCCGGAGGAAAGAACTTGTAGAGAAATTTTTACCGAAGGTCCTCCCAACTCGTAAGTATGTCATGGTCAATTGACATATACCACGTCTTCGCCTTGTCTTTCAGAGAAAAAGAGAACATGTACAGCTTGATAGCATCGTGCGACTGGTACGTCATTTTACACCAAAAATAAAGTTCCCGACAGCAGTCGGTATGCCCTTACTGCACGTGTACAGCGATAAGCGAGATCATCTCCCAAAGGACCGATGAGAATTACCATATACTCTCAATCTGTATAACCAACTTTCAAAAAGGGATTTTGTAATTATAATAAAACAATCAAAATTAATAATTAAATATAAATGCACGAGCAATTAAATCGAACGGACTTAAAATATAAGAGAAAGTATTCCGGAATCCAATTAACTCCACCCTAGCTTACCTAAACCGATCCTTGACGCAAAGATAAATTCAATTAACACATACAAATCAGTTATAGCTACCGAAGACGCTTACTGACGCAGCCTAATTCCTCCGTAGCTTCTCGATAATTAGGAAGATGCTTCACTAATTATTTCCCTAATCTACTGACAACCGTAAGAGACGCTCTATAGGTTTAATGAGCCGACAACCGTAAAATCTAGAGGAACCCGATTCATAATTAATAGACTCTGACGCAGGACCGTGAATTAAGATTGTTATGCTCCCTGATTCTGAAGAACCGTTTCGTCACTAATTAAACTTAAACCACAATTACGGATGGCCGGTTTAATTGACTACTAATTAATTCCAACTCACTAAGCATTTCCAACTATCTAGCAATATCGAAACAATTAACGACTCGAAATACAAAGAATAACAAATGCATGCACGTAATTGAACGATGAAAACGATTCAATCTCACAGCGTAGTTAGGCTAGGGATTCGTTAATTATTTCCGGAATAAAAAGAAATTAGCTAGAACTCATATTAAGATTGAATTGCAAAATATTGAAAACAACAAATACCATGAAAGTAATCGAAGAAAAGCAAATCTGCTCCAGAGAGAACGTCGTTCTTGTTCTTGTTCTTGCGTGAAAATCAAAGTCTCTCTCTCTCAAAATAAGATAAGTCCTAATCTATATATCAAATCCCTAAAATAAGATAATATCAACAAGGAAATAACCATCCTAATCTATTCCAACAAGGAATTTGGCAAAAAAGGAACTCTTGAAGGCGGTGGGATTCTTCTCGCTTGCGTCCAGGCCTTGGGCTTGAGTAATTTCCGTGTTCCAGCCCAAATTCGCACGCTCAGCCCAGATTTTTGAGTTATCCGCCCATATCGTCCTGCCGTATGCCCATACGGCATGACTTTACTTCCTTCCATTTCAACTTCTTTTGCACAGTTCGTTTCCATCACCAAAAACACACCATTTTCTTCATCTTTACCTCACTGCCCTGCAAAAGACCCTCAAGGTACAACTTCTTCCAAAATAGCATCATTATATAGCAATTAACACAAATAAACCACATCAAATCGCCCCAAAATATCAAGTAGAATTATCCGATCAAACCCCCACATACTTAGATAGCGCTCGTCCTCGAGCATATCCAAGTACACAAAAGAAACACAAACTCCGACATAAACAAATAAAGAACAAAAAGTACCAGCTGCCTTGATCCGAAAAGTGCTCAGAGTAGGAACCATGATTAACTTAACCACAACCACCAACATGTTCTATTCTAATGAATACACCAAACTTCTCATTCGTGTCAAGAAAGTGCTCATTGATCCAGCCTCACCATGATTCACTCTAAATCTCTCAAAGAAGGGAATATAGAAGTTCACACAAGTCGTGATTTGTCATTCTCAACATAGCTTTGCCTATATGCCACTGGTATTATCAACAATTAAGATCAAAACATAAATCAAAAGGGCTTTTTCAAGGGTTGTAACGGGGCTCGGGATTAGAGGTAGGACCTTTTTGGGTGAAGTGGTTTAATAACAAGAAAACATGCAAGTCTTTCCAAAGTGTAAATTCAGATTATAGCTGCAATTATTTAGCACTTTCAACTCCAAGTTGGCCTGCATAATTCATATGTACACAGGGCATGCTTTCAATCAATTTTATTTTTCTCTTGTTTTTTTTTCTTTTTTTTTTCTTAAGCTTTGTTTCTTATCTCCGCTCTCTTTCTTTTTCTATTTTTTTTTCTCTTTTTTTTTATATAATGAAAGCATAAGAGTGCCCTTCTACTTTCTAGCATCACTTCTTTTATAACTGTAGCTTAGCAACGTAAGGAATAACTTGCATGTTTTCTGGGTCAAAAGTAGGCTAAAACAAGGCTTTGGCTTCATGGATAGTGGTTGTAACAAAAATCATAAGGCATATAAAGCTCAACAGGCTCACTACTTGGCAATTTGAAAGACAGGAAATCTTTAGGCCAAAACTTGGTTAATTCCTAGGTGCCTTCATCATTTTCATACTTGAAACTTAAAAGGGATAAAACAGGGGCAACAAGGCAAAGCAAGCATTAAATAAACACAATCTGACACTCTCACAACAGAAATAGGAGCTTCATGCAGATGATTCATGCTCATAGGTTCAAGAACTCACATTTATAGGCTGAAAATAATATGATCAAAAGCACAATCCATCGTTCACAAAGTCATCAAAGAATGGTGTATCATTATTCACAGAACAACAACCAACAAACCATTCAAACCAAATCATAGCCTTTCCTCCTCATACTTCTCAAATCATGGCAGCCAATACTTAACCAAAAACAAGTAAACACAACACAGAAGAGAAGCAGAAAACACCAAACTGTAAAAAAAAAAATTGTTTTTTTTATGACACTGACAAGGAGCAATCTCCCCCCCAGACTTAAAAAACCACAGGGTCCGCACTGTGTAGGGAAAGATGACTCGACAACAAGCAGAAAGTAAGGCAGACGAAGCAAACAAAATAAAAGAAGCAAAAATAAAGAAATGAAAAATGAAGGGGGGAAAGAGAGGCAAACTCCTCAATCTGAGAAATGGCGCAGGACCTGCTAGAAAGTAGTGAGATGATCATTAATTGCATCTAAACTCTGGCCAAGGCGATCCTCCAAACCTCGGGTGACTGCAAGGATAAGGGCCTCAATCTCAAGCAGGAGAGAGGCAGGAGCAGAAGGTGCGGTAGAAGAAGAAGAAGGACCTGCACTTGGAAAACGACTTGGACCTTGTACGCCCGGTCAGGTGAGTTTATACTGCCCTTGGGCATCAACACAAATCAAACGCTTGGCAGCGAAATCAGCGATAGTAAAGAGCGTGGCAGGTAGAGGTTCAGGATCATCAAGAGGAATATGCAAATGTTGGGCAAGCAAAGTCACAAAATATCCTAATGGGGCTCGACACAGAAAATGGTTGGCACTATACTGCCACTAACGTGCTAACCAAAATGCAAAATTCAGTTTTTTGTGGGAAAGCATGCAATCAAGAATGAAAAGCTCCTGCAGGGTGACCACATTCACCATATCAATACGGCCAAACAAGCTAGCCACCAAAAACCTATGACAAAGACGGAGAGCATCATCACGAATGTTGGCACTATGAGAGGAACGGACAGCAAAATCAGAGCCAATGCTCAACACACGCCACCACTCAGGGGCGAGGGTGGAGAACGACTCAGATACATCACACAAGGCAGACTCATACAACTCATCACCAAGAGACTCATCAGACTCGAATCCCAAAACCACATTTAAGGCATTGATAGACATATGGAAATACCGACCACGTAACGAAAATAGAATTGCATGCTTATCATCAAGAGAGCGCGAAGAATCAAACACATAAGAGGATAGGAACTCTAGATACAACTCTCTATGGACTGGGGCAGCAACATCTAAAAACGGAGACCAACCGACACTAGCAAAGTGGGTCCGAATCTGCTCATTGACCCCTAGAATAGCAATATCTTCCCAATCAAAAAGATGAGCACCTATAAGAGCGCGCTTAGCGTTCCTTTCGGCGCGGAAATGTACCTGATCAGGCCACCGGAATGGCGGCCGTGGAGGAGGACTGCGATGGCGGGAAAAAGAAGCGGGAGTGGGGGTGGTGGATTTCGACCGAACACGGCGGCGACTCGATGGTGGTGTGACCGCGGTAGAGTGAACGGGAACAGAGGATGGTGGCGGAGAGGGCGTGCCCGGCGGAGGAGATTCGGCGGGAGTAGGAACTCTCGCCTCTGAATGGGTGGCAGAAGACGACCCAGATTGAGTCGGCTGGGCGTCAGGAGTGGCGGAAACAGGGGCCGGTGGGGGAACGGTGCTGGTTTCGATGGCGGCGAGGTTGACGAACAGCGGGAGGCGGGTCCGGCGTCTTTTACTTATGGAAGGGGAGGCGGTGCCCACTCGCTCCGAGTGGCGTCGGGAGCGGCGCAAGAACGGTGGTGGTTGAGTGATCGCCGGAACCGGGGTAGGTGAAGATGGTGGTGGCGAGGGTTCTGGCGGGGGCGAAGGAGCGGCGGCGTTCGGCACCGGAAAATTCACCGTGGAATGCGGAGAGTCGGCCTCAGGTGAATGTTGTGGTGGGGAAGGGTCGGCCGGCGGAGTGGAGCGATCATCGGAGGTGGCGATGGCACGGCTGGCTCGCTTCTTGGTACTACGCGTCTTGCCCATGGTGGAGGTGATCCGCGGTGGTCGGAGAGAAGCCGGTGGAGAGGTCGATGAAAGCGCGGGAAGTTGAAGCGACAGTGAAAATCTGAAAAATCGCACAAGGGAGTAAGAGAAAGCGGTTAAAAATTTTGACTAAGGGGGAAAGGGATTAAATTGGAAGGCAATTAGGGCAAAGGAGAAAATCCCCAAATTGGAAGACTCCTAATTGCAAGAGGGACCTTGAATAAATCAAAAGATATGAAAATCTCCCCCCCATACTTAGAATAGCACCCAGTCAGCTCCCTTATACGTAGATATTTTTTTTTTTCAAGTAATATATAAAGGAAGAATAAAAAGACAGATATGGAAAAATAAAGACATGAAAGGAAAACTAAAAAAAACGCAAATAACGGGAAAAAGAGATCGGGTTGCCTCTCAAGGAGCGCCCTTATTTAACGTCGGAGGCTCGACGAAGTGAGCAGGATTAATCAGTAGGTATCAGGGCTGCCAAATCGACCCCATCAAAGCTAGACCAGTTCGGTGTGGTACAATAAGGCTTGAGTAATTGGCCATTGACGTGCAACAACTTCTGAGTGGCGAGACTGCGAATTTCCATGGCTCCGTGGGGGCTGACATGGATCACCTCAAATGGTCCAATCCAACGAGATTTCAATTTACTCGGCATGAGTCGGAGGCAGGCATTGAAGAGCAGTACCTTCTGACCAACTTCAAAAGTTTTGCGCCGGATATATTTGTCATGAAGAAACTTAGTTCTATCATTGTACGCATTGGCGCTGTCATAAGCTTCCAACTGAATTTCTTCTAGCTCTTGTAGCTGATAACGCCGCTCATTATCGGCGAGGTGAGGGTCGAAATTACATTGCTTGACGGCCTAAAAGGCTCGATGCTCTAACTCAACCGATAAATGGCATTGTTTCCCAAAGATCAACCGATAGGGGAACATCCCAATAGGTGTTTTGAATGCCGTGCGGTATGCCCATACGGCGTCATCCAGGCGCAGACTCCAATCCTTGCGGTGTGGGCATACGGTCTTCTCTAGAATATTCTTGATCTCACGATTCGAGACTTCGGCTTGCCCATTGGACTGGGGATGATAGGCAGTGGCGACGCGGTGGTAAACACCATATTTCTTGAACAAGGCTTCTAATGTGCAATTGCAAAAATGTGTGCCTTGGTCGCTAATGATAGCCCGAGGGATGCCAAAGTGCTAAAAATTTTAAGTTTTGAGAAACTTACTAACCACCTTGGAATCGTTTGTCGGTGTAGCCTTAACCTCGACCCACTTGGAAACGTAGTCGACGGCTAGCAAGATATAGGAATGACCAAATGAGCTCGGAAAGGGGCCCATGAAATCCATGCCCCATACATCAAAGATTTCGCACACCAGAATAGGCACTTGGGGCATCTCATTCTTGGAAGAAATGTTACCCAGGCGTTGGCATCAATCACAACCCTTGCAAAAGTGATAAGCATCCCGGAAAATCGTCTCCCAATAAAAACCACAATCGAGGACCTTCCGGGCGGTTCTCCTTGGCCCAAAATGTCCGCCGCAGGCATGGGCATGGCAAAAAGTAAGAATGGATTAGATTTCATCATCAGGGATACATCGACGAATCACTTGATCGGCACATGTTTTCCACAAATACGGATCATCCCATATGAAGTATTTGGCTTGGCTTCGTAACTTGTTCTTCTTTGCAGTTTCGGTACCCTTTAGGAAGAGTCCAGAAGTTAGAAATTCACCAAATACACATACCAAGGGACTGTACTCGCAGCTACAAGTAAGAGTTCATCTGGAAAATCATCCGATATGGGCATACCGTCGGGTTCTGTCAACAGCCTGCTCAAGTGATCAGCAACATTGTTTTCAACTCCTTTTTTGTCTTTAATCTCCAAATCGAACTCTTGCAGTAACAACACCCAGCGAATGAGGCGTGGCTTGGATTCTTTCTTGGAGAGTAAGTATTTCAAAGCGGCATGGTCTGTGTACACTACCACCTTCGATCTAACAAGATAGGATCGAAACTTCTCACATGCGAAGACTACGGCCAAGAGCTCTTTCTCTGTTGTCGTGTAATTACATTGTGCTGGGTTAAGGGTCGTGGAAGCATAATATATGACATGGCTCTGCTTCCCACTCTTTTGTCCAAGTACTACTCCAACCGCAAAATCACTGGTGTCGCACATGAGCTCAAAAGGGAAGCCCCATTGGGGTGGCTTAATGATGGGCGCAGAAGTGAGATTTTCCTTCAAAATATCAAAGGCTTCCTTATACTTATCGTCAAAGTCGAAAAGAACGTCTTTTTGTAGCAACTTGGTCATTGGTTGGGCGATCTTGGAGAAATCTTGAATAAAGCGCCGGTAAAATCCTGCGTGACCTAAGAAGGCATGGAGCTCTTTCTCATTGGAAGGATAAGGCAGCTTCATAATCAAATCAACCTTCGCTCTATCAACTTCGATCCTTTTCGCAGATATGACATGGCCAAGCACGATACCTTGTTGCACCATAAAGTGACACTTCTCGAAATTCAACACCAAGTCAGTCTCGACACAGCGATGAAGAACCTTATCCAGGTGCTCTATGCATTGCTCAAACGAGTCCCCATGCACTGTAAAGTCACCTATAAAAATCTCTATGCAACTCTCGATCAAATCAGAAAAAATACTCATCATGCACCGTTGAAAGGTGCCAGGAGCATTACACAACCCAAATGGCATTTTTCGGCAAGTAAACATTCCAAATGGGCATGTGAAAGTCATCTTTTCCTGGTCCTCTTGGGCAACAAAAATCTGAAAGTAGCCCGAATATCCATCTAGGAAGCAAAAGAACGACTTTCCCGCCAAGCGCTCAAGCATCTCATCAATGAACGGCAAAGTGAAGTGGTCTTTACGTGTGGCATCATTTAGCTTCCGAAAATCGATGCACATGCACCAAACTGTCTGCAACCGCATTGGAATCAACTCGTTATTCTCATTCTTCACAAGTTGGAAACTGGATTTCTTAAGGACCGCGTGCACTGGACTGACCCATTCACTGTCGGAGATTGGGTAGATAATCCCTAGCTAGAGTAGCTTGAGGATTTCTTTGAGAACCACCTCCTTCATCACCGGTTTCAATTTCCTCTGAGGGTCTCTGGACGGTTTGCAATCTGGCTCCAGAAAAATGCGATGCATGCAGATATCTGGACTGATCCCTTTGATGTCTGTCAAGGTCCACCCTATAGCTCCTTTGTGTCACTTCAAAACTTTTAGTAGTCGGCTCTCTTGGTCTGGAAAGAGATCTTTGCTAATAATGACAGGTAGTGTGTCGTGCTCATCTAAGTAGGCATATTTCAGATGTTCAAGGAGGACTTTCAGTTCCAGAATGGGAGCTTTCACATGAGAAGGCAGAATCGATTCAGTGTCTGTCGGTATAGGCATACGGCCTGCGAGATTTCGAGTTGGAAATTCACTGGTGGCATAGAGCTGCTGAATGATCTCCCTGATTGTGGCTTTTTCATCTGAGTTGGTGGCTGTTTCAGTCACTCCATTGAAAAGAACCTGTTCTAAATGGTCATCCCTGAAATTATGCTCAACAAACTCGTCAACTAATGTATCAACAATATCAACCATATAAAGAGCCTCAGGATCCTCAACATGCTTCATAGCTTCAAATATATTAAATGTAACAATGTCACCATCAAATTCAAAACTAAGCATGCCGGTATCGACATCAATCTTGGTTTTTGTAGTTTTCATGAAGGGACGTCCTAACAGAATTAGTGATCTATGGGCAGAAAAAGAATCATCCATATCAACAATGTAAAAATCCACAGGAAAAATCAATTTATTCACTTTAACCAAAACATCTTCGACTACACCCTGAGGATATGCATTAGACCTATCAGCTAACTGAATGATAACTCGAGTATCTTTCATAGGACCTAATTGCAAGTCTTTGTACATAGATAAAGGCATAACATTTATGGATGCATCTAAATCTAGCATGACTTTCTCAACCTTTTTACTCCCAATGATGCAAGGGATAGTGAACATACTTGGATCCCTGCATTTCTATGGCAATTTCCATTGGATCACTGCGGAGACATTTTCACCAACTTGAATTCTAGCATCCTTCCCGTATCGGATCTTCTTGGCATATAATTCCTTCAAGAATTTTGCATATCTGGGTACTTGCTTGATGGCATCAATTAGAGATAGATTGATTTCAACCTTCTTCAAAAGCTCTAAGATCGCTTTCTCATCATTCTCTTTCTTGATGTGAATCAACCTGGAAGGAAAAGGAGCTGCAACTACAGAGTTAGAATTTTTAGATTTAGCTTGTACCTCAACAGGGGTGGGCTCGACCGCTGCAGAAGGTTGTTCTTCCTTTGGGTTGGATTCATCTTCAGTCTGTGCATTATGCCCATACGGCATGTTCTTCTCGGCCTTTTTCTCTACTTCACCCAAATCTTTCCCACTTCGGAGGGTCACGACACTTACATTGTCCCTGGGGTTCTGTTCAGCTTGTGAGGGCAGCTTTCCTGTATGCCCTTGCATCTTATTCATCTGTGTAGCCAGCTGAGTGATCTGTGTGCCCATACTGCCAAGGGCAGCTTATGTTTCTTGCTGGAATGCCTTCTGATTTTGTGCCAAACTGTTCACCAGAGCATTACTTTGTTCTGGACACTTCATAATCTCACTCATACTTGGTGCAGGTTTGTCCGTATGGGCATACTACCCATCTTGTGGTGGTCTTGAAGGCAAATCTCCAGGTGGTCTTTGATCACCCGGTTGTTTCCAACGGAAGTTCGGATGATTCCTCCAACCTGGATTGTAAGTGTTGGAATAAGGGTCATTATTTCTCTTCCTTCGGAAAACATCACCTTGTGGGGTATCGTAATGGATTCCTCTGAGGGCATCTTACTGTGCGTCGCCCGAGCCATAACAAGCTTGCTCGGTGGAAGGGTCCTGCAATGTTGGGCACTCATCGGTAAAGTGTCCACTCTCTATGCATACACCACATCGGGAATGCTTTTTCTGAGCTACCGCTAGGCCTCTAACTAGAGAAGTTAGTGCATCGATCTTTTCATTCATTCCACAACTCTCAGCTCGATCAATCCCTTTTACTGGCATGTAGCGATCATCATCCTCGTCTTCATATTGTTGACCTCCAGATACCATATCAATTATGAGCTGTTTTACCTCATCCAAAGTTTTATTAATGAGAGATCCTCCACTGGTCGCGTCCACAATTTTTCTGTCAAAAGAAGACATGCTCCGGTAAAAATAATTTGTGAACAACTAATAATCAGAGAATCCGTGGTCTGGGCATTTGCGGCACAGCTGCTGGAATCGTGCCCAGTACTCGGTCAAACTTTTATTTTGCTTCTGTTTGATACTGCTAATGGCCATCCTCAGATTTGCAGCTCTTGATTCTGGGAAGAATTTGCGCAAGAACTGCTCTTCCAGCTCCTCCCACGAAGTGATCGAACCAGATGGTAAATCAAAGAGCCACTCCCTGGCTCTTCCTTACAAAGTGTGCGAAAAAGTCAGTAGCTGCAGATTATTAGCAGAAAATCCTTGGGGACGCAACATGGAGCAGACTAGATCGAACTCCGCTAGGTGTGTGTGCGCACTCTCTCCAGGTAGATCACTGAACTTTGGCAGAACTTGTATGAACCCGGGCCGTATCTCTGCATTATTTGAAATGGTAGGTAAGACGATGCAAATAGGCCTGTTGTTACGGTGGCGCCCCAGCTCTCGAATCAGCGGAGCAGGTTCAGCGGGATTGACAAGGGCTTGATTTTCATTGTTGTTGGTATTAGCCATACTTGCCTCAAACAATTGATGAAGATCAAAAGTCCCTAATTCCAGGGTGGAAATTTCCTTAGCTGCCTTAGCAGCTCTCCTCAGCTGATGTAGAGTTCTTTCTGGCTCTGGATCGAACAACAACTTCTCCTTTTGCGAGGAGCGGGTCATGCACTGAAAAACAAGAAATTAAAGATAAGAAAAAATAACAAACTGAAAATATGAGAATAATTACTACTTTAGAACCGATCCCCGGCAACGGCGCCAAAATTTGGTGCGTCGTTTTACACCAAAAATAAAGTTCCCGACAGCAGTCGATATGCCCTTACTACACGTGTACAGCGATGAGCGAGATCGTCTCCCAAAGGATCGGTGAGAATTACCCTATACTCTCAATCTGTATAACCAACTTTCAAAAAGGGATTTTGTAATTATAATAAAACAAACGAAATTAATAATTAAATATAAATGCACGAGCAATTAAATCGAACGAACTTAAAATATAAGATAAAGTATTCCGGAATCCAATTAACTCCACCCTAGCTTACCTAAACCGATCCTTGACGCAAAGATAAATATAATTAACACATACAAATCAGTTATAGCTACCGAAGACGCTTACTGACGCATCCTAATTCCTCCGTAGCTTCTCGATAATCAGGAAGACACTTCACTAATTATTTTCCTAATCAACTGACAACCGTAAGAGACGCTCTATAGGTTTAATGAGCCGACAGCCTTAAAATCTAGAGGAACCCGATTCATAATTAACAGAATCTGGCGCAGGACCGTGAATTAAGATTGTTATTCTCCCTGATTCTGAAGAACCGTTTCGTCACTAATTAAACTTAAACCACAATTATGGATGGCCGGTTTAATTGACTACTAATTAATTCCAACTCACTAAGCATTTGCAACTACCTAGCAATATCGAAACAATTAACGACTCGAAATACGAAGAATAACAAATGCATGCACGTAATTGAACGATGAAAACGATTCGATCTCACAGCGTAGTTAGGCTAGGGATTCGTTAATTGTTTCCGGAATAAAAAGAAATTAGCTAGAACTTATATTAAGATTGAATTGCAAAATATTGAAAACAACAAATACCATGAAAGTAATCGAAGAAGAAAAGCAAATCTGCTCCAGAGAGAACGTCGTTCTTGTTCCTGTTCTTGCGTGAAAATCAAAGTCTCTCTCTCTCAAAATAAGATAAGTTCTAATCTATATATTAAATCCCTAAAATAAGATAATATCAATAAGGAAATAACCATCCTAATCTATTCCAACAAGGAAGTTGGCAAAAAAGGAACTCTTGAAGGTGGTGGGATTCTTCTCGCTCGCATCCAGGCCTTGGGCTTGAGTAATTTCCGTGTTCAAGTCCAAATTCGCACGCTCAGCCCAGATTTTTGAGTTATCCGCCCATATCGTCCTGCCGTATGCCCATACGGCATGGCTTTACTTCCTTCCATTTCAACTTCTTTTGCACAGTTCATTTTCATCACCAAAAACACACCATTTTCTTCATCTTTACCTCACTACCCTGCAAAAAACCCTCAAGGTACAACTTCTTCCAAAATAGCATCATTATATAGCAATTAACACAAATAAACCACATCAAATCGCCCCAAAATATCAAGTAGAATTGGTCCGATCACCAAAAATTTGGTGCGTCAAAAAAGAAATAACTAGTGTATCGTGGTGTGGGAGTGAGAGTTCAGATACTTCACTACTAGAGAAGCTGATGGTTGCCTGATCATCAGGTTTTGCTTCTTTAGGTACGTTCGTTGTATACTTGATGGACCGGCAATGTCTCTTCACCGATGATTGAGAGATGCCACTGATATCTGAGCCCCCGGTTATGCAATTTAGCGTTACATCGATTCTCGGGGGTTCGATAGGCTGGGTTCCCGTATGATTGTCTCTTCTATTCCAACTTTCTTTTCCTTTTGAGGTTAGGAGGTCAGCTAAGAGACCTCTTTTGAGGAGCTCGATCACCTCAAGTCTAAGTGCGATGCAGTCATCTGTTTATGCCCATGGTCATTGTGGAAATCGCAAAATTTATTCCTGTCTTGCTGGTTGTCAGGTGTTCTCATCTTCGGAGGCCATTTGACATTTTGGCCGAGCCCCTTCAACGTATTTACGGCTTCTGAAGGTGTTATACAGAGATTATATTCGGGTAGCCTTCTGTCCGGGCATTCGGGTAGCCTTCTATCTCTGGGATCGAATCTGGGGTTACGAGGATATGGATCTGCTCGATATCTCTTGTTTCTAGTGTGAGGCCTATGTTCCTTGCGAGGTTGATCATTCCGGGGTCTAAATTTGGATGAGTTTGCTTCGTCTTCTTCCCATTTGATCTGTGCCCATGCTTTGGCGAGGACATCTTCCATTGTCTTGCATGAATATTTTGTTAATTCTTTGTACAGATCTGAATTCCTTTTTAAGCCTTTTCTGAAGGCCGATACGGCAGTATCGACATTGCATCCCAGGATCGATACTTTTTCTCTGTTGAATCGCCCTACAAAGCTTCGTAAGCTTTTCTCTGGTTTTTAGGTCACAGTGTAGAGATCGTCGGCGTGTTTCTCGATCTTCTGGCTACTAGCGAACTGCTCAACGAACAGGTCATTGAGTTGAGCAAAGGTGGAGATCGATGAGTTTGGTAGACTTGTAAACCATTGAAGTGCCGGTCCGGATAGGCTGCTTCCGAACCCCTTACACATCCCGACTTCCCTACTTTGGCGCGGGATTGAAGTGGTGAACATTCTTTGTTTATATTGCGCTATGTGGTAATCAGGGTCGGTAGTGCCATCGAACGATTTCATAGATGAGAAGGTAAATTTTTTAGGCATCTCCACAAGGCTGATTTCCTCTGTAAATGGTGAATCTGCGAAGCTCGTCGGGGCTATTTTGCAAATAGGGGTGGGAACTCCGGGAATTCGTGTGAGCATTTCTTCTAACTGCTTCAGTTTGTTCTCAACCTCGATTTCGGGTTGGATTTCGATGTATTCGAACCCTGGAGGAGGTCCAAGATATGGATCGTTGGCATCTTCTTTGTTATGTTGTCCTTCGCTAGTTCCTGCAACATTTTGGTTAGCCTTTTCGTTAGCAGAATTTAAAAGTACATATTCGCGTAGTTGACTGGCTTTTCGAGTTCGAAGGGGTTGTCGATGAAAACCGTTAGGGAATTGATTTGATGAACTGAATGTTTCCATTCGAGCTTTGAGAACTGAGTTTTCTGTTCGAATGGCTGCGAGTTCTACAACAGTGGTGTCGAGTCGTTGTTGGATCGCTTGCAGCACTTGGGCAATGTCTCCGTTTCCTCTTGCGGGAGGGGTTATTGAAGGTGAATCCCTTCGATTGTCTTGAGGATTCAAGGTCGTATTGCTTCGGCCGCCGACTGTCATCTTGGATATGGTTGGTCAGAGCCCCACGGTGGGCGCCAAATTGTAGTCAGTCGATTTCTACAATTAAATTTGATATATTGTTCGAGCTCTGGCAACCTATTAGATTTTTCGAGGCCAAAGAAGGAAGTTAACAAAAAATGAGATTTAACACGTATATGGAGAATCAAAAATATTACTAGCTTGATTGTTCCAAATTCGAATGCCCTTGCTTCACTCCTTAACCCTACCTATATAGCTGGAACTGTTAACCACTCTTCCTAAAAATAAGGGATTCTCCCTTATTTCCAAGGATAAACACTTATCCCTACCAGGGTTTTGACCGAGTCTCGTCTATCTTAAAACGTCCCATTTTTGACTTAGTCTCCTAGCTGCGAGCTCTACCATAGTTTTGGTCTTTATCCCCTATTTGTCATCAATACTCAAGACCTCTAATTGTTCGGCTTCGACACGCATTTACTAGGCCCCAAGACCCTTGAATGGGTGTGGGCCTTGTATATTGGGTTTTGATAAAAATAGACCTCTACAGATATAAATTCATATTGATTTCAAATAAATTAAATCAATTCATTTGAATTTTAGAATTCACTACCTTTATTTTAGAATATAAATTGGTAAGAAAACAAAAGGAAAAAATAGAAAATCGAAAAAAAAAACAAATTGAAAATTAGCCTAGAAAAAAAATAAAAAAAATGACCGGCGCGTGACGTACACACGCCCGTCTATGATGCACAAGGTGTATAAGAGAGTCACTCATAATATTTATATGGAAATCTAAATATAATAATAAAACTTCTAAATAATTAAATTTAATAACTACGTACACGACTCTATTAGAGATAGAAAAAGAGAAAAATGTGAAAAATTTGTTTGCCTGTATGCAACTATATATGTGTGTGTGTGTATTATTGTAAATATTGTAAATATTTTGTGGGCAAATTATAGATTATAGAAATTATTTTTGCTTTGGTGAAGTCAATTCTGAGATTGCCAATTCTCTTGTGCACTAAGTGCATATTAGATGGTCTACACCTTCATCCGATCAATGCATTGATTAAAAAAGACGTCAAAACATGTGACAGGCGGCAATGAGTAACGGATCCTATGGGTACCATAAAAATTATTCACAATGGGTAGGGTAATTACCCACTTAATCGGTACGGGCATGGGTATAGATAATTACCTGTAAATTTTGATGGGGACGGGTACAGGTACCTTAGTACCTATCCCGCCCCATACCCATACATATATAATCATGTATTTATTATTATTATTATTATTATTATTATTATTATTGATGTTTAATTGTATTGTAATATGGTATTTTATTGGAAGATTTCCTAGCATTACTATGTTTGCGCTTTTCATGAATGGTCTTTGTATTATATTTTTATCGAACTATGATTTAGTTTATTGTAATTATTTACTACAAATAATGATTACTAAATTAAATGTTAAACAAATAGTTATGGTAAATAAATTTATATGCTTATATTTTTTTAAATAAAATATGACCTCTCTTATTATCTGAAAAAAATATTATTTACAAATAAACTGATAATTGATCACGAGTAATATTTGGAGTACATGAAATATTAAATTGTAATTTATGTTTTTTATTTCTATTTTGGGAACTTGATAAATACACCCGTATAAAAAAATATATATTACATATAATTTTTTTAAAAAAGTATACAACAAAAAATACTAATATTAATATATTTGAATAATTAGAGAAAAAATATCATTAACTTTGTTAGAAAAGTTAGATATTACTAATTTTATAAATTACATTTTTGTACTCAATATATTTTTCATGTATTTAAAATTTACACATAATATATATATGTGTGTGTGTGTGTGTGTGTGTGTGTGTGTGTGGATTTCTTATTTGAACTTATAAATATATTTTAAAGTTCATCAAATATCATAAAACGTTTCTCGTACATCGTATATGAGTACTTAAGTGCTGGGAGAGTATGAAACGGGTATAAGAGTTGCTACCCATGCAGATATGGGGATGGTACATGTAATTTTTTAAAACGCAGGTATGAGAACGGATACCGTAGTACCTTACTCATACCCTACCCATTATCATCTCTACTTGTCGGGGTCCTGAAATTTCTGGAGATGGTCCTAGTCTAATTTATTAAACATAACCAAGTAAAATAAATGACAAAATTGCACTTTGATAACAAAAATATTGGGTTATAAAAAAAAACTCAAATGAAAAGTATTGACAAAACAGTACTAGTTTTTATTTAAAGTTTTAATAAATCTAACGTCCGATCAATTTTTCAGGCATTAAATCCTACATAATTTATTGTATTATATTTTAAGATTTATTGACTGAATGAACATTTTTTATGAAGCTAGGTAAATAAAAAATTTAAAATTCAATTAATTATATGGGATTTTCCGGTCAAACATTTTATCAGATATTATATTTGCAAAATATTTTAAAAATTGAATATTATTTTGTTAATAATTTTCATTTGAATTAAAAAAAATAAATATAAGTATCAAATTACAATTTACCCTAAAATAAAGAAAGATATAAATTCTGAGGTAATTCTAAACACAACCCCAAATTTACTCTTTATAGCCCCCAATAATAATTAAAATATAAATATATTATTTTGTACTATTTTAACCCTATAGCCCCCAATAATTATTAAAATCCTGCTTGAGCCCCTTAATGTATAGCCCCTAGCCACAACCACCAACCTTCTCCCTTCATAAATAAAATAAAATAAATAAAAATAAAAAATTAAAAGGGCTCTACATTTTTTGTTTCTCGGGACTTCATGTGAAACTTCCGTCATATTCAACAAAGTTCAGATGCAAATCATGCAATATAATAGAGAAAATTTGAGACGGAAATAGATTGCACAAAACAACAATTTGAAGAACAAAAAGAAAAAAGAAAAGTCACATGTTCTAAAAAAATTCTTTTGTTTTCTCTGCCCTTTTAATTATTTTAAAGATTCATGCTTAAACTCTATACATGGAGTGCTTGATATTTCATTCGGAACCAACAATAAGATCCCTCACCCCATCTCTCAATTAATCATCTTTCAACATAATTTTTCATTATCCTTGAAGAAAACGCCTACAAAATTTGCAATTTTTTTTTTCTTGAAATATAGAAACATGAACCAAAAAGTATCAGCTGGAGTTCACAGGCAGTTTGTACCGTGAATAGAATGATATGGTTTATTATTTTTTACAGAAAAAATTTGTAAAAGATTGATCGATGATACTGTACATTATTCTTGATTGCTAGATTCAAGATGAGAATTTTGTTCCAAATTAAAGTGTACTCTAATGATGACGATGATTATTATAATTATTCTTATAATAATAATTATTATTAATTTTGGGGGTTTATAAGTATTGGGGGCTATAGGGATAAAATAGTCTAAAAATATGTATTTATATTTTAATTAATTTTGGAGGTTATGAAGAGTAAATTGGGCTGCGTTTAGATGGTCCATTCATACACCGAGCCCATTTTTAATATGGGCTGCCGGCCCATATTTCTGGTTTAGTAATTTGCTAGCAAACTTTTCAAATGGGAGATTCTATATACCGTTTTCATTTTTTCATTATAGCTCCTAAACTAAATAAAAATAAAATTATAATTTAATATTCTATTGTAATCCCATAGCCTGCATTCATTTTTCTTCGTATGATATCACTGTTATTCATCAAAATCTCATAGCTCCCAACCAAAAAATAAAGAAGAAAAATTTATTAATTGAATTATTTTTAGCACCAATGTACCACCCAAAAATTCCGGCAACTGTAAAAACATAAAAAAATAAAAATAATAAGAAGAAAAAGAAGAACCTTCGGCAATGTCTTTCAAAAATCCACATGGCCAACTCACCATTATATATTTGTATTCGTTTATATATTTCTTCTGTCATTGTTGCAAATTTTCCATGTTTTTTTTTGTCTCTTGAAGTCATCAATTTGTGGGTTTAGAAGATCGGCGTTCAAGAAGAAAAGGGAAAAAAAAAACAGAAAAAAAAAAAAAAATTGTTCAATTGAGTCGAGAGTTTTGAAGTAAAAAAAAATGATAAGTTATTTTTTAATGTTAATTATTTTTGGACCTCTTGTTGATTATTAATCTTTGGTAAAACATAACAAGAATTATTCCAAACTCCAAAGATCTGATTGAATTTATTTTTTCATTCTTATGATTTTCGAAGAAGTTGGGGGGCTGCCGAAGATTTGATTTTATGAGAATATAGTTTGTTTAGAGGGTTATAGGAGTAAAATATGATATTTAAAAAATATATATCATTTTTTATTTTGGGAGCTACAATGGGAAAATTGGTGAATGTTTATAGAATTGCCCTTTTCAAATACCCTCGCAGGCTTGTAACAAGTAGTGTGTGGGCTAGAGAGAGTAGTTTGGATTTTCTCCTTTTTTTTCATTTTAATATATTATTATATTTATTTTATTAGAATATGTCCCGCACATAATATTATGTATAATATCTTATGACGATATATATAATGCATATTGATAAAAGGAACAGCACATATTAAAGTCATTTTTTTAAAATTGGGTACTTCAACTTCTGTCTCGTTCAATTGGACTCTTAAACTTTCTACTTTATTATAAATACGCCAAATATATCAATATATCCCAAATTATAACATTCATTCAAAAAATATAACTTAGTATCAATAATCCTTTTTAAAAAAATACCGGAACTATGAATTTGATAGGTCAAAATGTCACTGTCTAAATTTCCCTCCATAATTCCCTCCATAAATAACATCACTTACACCGTGGAAACCCACATTTTTCTTGCAAGTTAAAAACCCCATTAAAATTAATCGGAATTTATTGAGAAATTGACGAAGTAAAATTAAAAAGCTTCCATTGAAAAATTCTAGGGCTAATCTAATATTTTGGATCAGAAAAACCCAATTTTCATTGTCCGACTCATTTTCATTTTCATTTTCATTGTTGTAAGTCCACGTTAGATTCTGTCTCTGTCAGCCCCATCATCAATTATAAACAGAAAATTTAGATTTGTTATTCTTACATAACAAATTCATAGTTCATATATATTTTTTAGATTATCAATAGTGTGAGATGTTTTTTTAAGCAAATCAAGTCTATAATTTGGGATGAGATCTTCTATTTCAAATTTGGTGTTCCAAACTCGTATTCCACGATAGAAATATAGAATTTACAAGTTTAATAATATATATTACAAAAATAAAAATTAATTATAACACAATCAACCCACTCATTTATCAATAAAACATTGAAATTTAAAAAATTATAAATCATATTTTTAAAATAATGAACCATAATAATAATTTCTTTGAAAATTAAATATTAAAAATGAATTATAAACCCTAATTGGGTGGGGTGAAACTTAAAAACAATCATAAAATTAAACTAAAGCATAATAAATTAAAATTGGCGAAAAAATGGAAGAAGAATTTATAAATTTGATTGTGGAACACAGGTTAGAACACCAAATTTGAAATAAAGGATCATATCCACTATAATTTGGGGCAGTGGCAGACCAATAATTTTATCAAAAGGGTCCCAAATTTACTATAATATAATTTATAATAACATAAATCTCAAAAATAAAAATAAAACGTAAGTTGATAATAATTTTAATGAAATCTTAATATTTTTTTAATTACGGTTCCACATTAGAAAATCACCTAGTTAACAAAATTATACCTTAGTTGACATGATAAAATTACAATTGGTTACATACCCAAATAAACACACCCACACATTTTAAATAAATTACATGATATTGCTCTTGGAGCATACAAACAATTAATTCATAAATAAATTACGAGTTGTAAATGAGAAGAATTTTAATTTAAAGATTCAAATTGAGAGTTTGAACAAACTATAAATAAAAATCATACATGGATATAACTAAAAAAGAATATTTTTTTTGAAAGAAACGATAAATTAAATTACAATTTTTTAAAAGTAGTATATGTAAATTTTCAATGAATCTTCATAAAATTTAGGGAAATTTATATTTTGATATCTACATTTTGGACATTTTTTAAAAAATGATCAATTTTATTATTATTAGTAAAATAGTACCCACTTTTTCAAATTTTTTTTTTGTAAATCTGACCTCAATCAAATTTCCAGCTTAAAATATCTATGTGACGTGCTCAAAAATTTTATTTTATTTTTAGTTCATAATTGACATGGAGTATACAGGTAATATTTTTATTGGAGCAAAAAAGTCACGCAAGAATTCCGACGTGCCACGTATGAGAAAATTGCAAAATGAGTCCCACAGGACATGTATCTCTTCAAAAGTGGTCACAATACTTGCATTTATGGTCCCCAATACTTGTAAAATTGGTCGCATATGACATAAAATCGCACAAGTAGTACCAAAAATCTAACATCTTTGTCAATAGTTAACATTTGTTATCACGTGAGCTACACATGTTTCCTCAAATTTTCTAATCTATCCCTCCAACTCATGAATCCCTCAATTGAAAAAATTCAGTTACCACTCCAATTCAGACGCAATCTCTTCCACTCCAACTCTAAAGAGAAACCAAACCCATATTATTGTAATCAAAATTGAAGAACAAATTGAAGAAATGTCACAAAAGGTTTTTTCAACCGAACAACACCCAGATTACCGTAAGTCTCCACTTTTCTTTGATTTTTTGTAATCATTTAGGATTCGACTCGATTCTAATCGTGAATTAATTAGACTTGAATTTTTGATTGAAAATTGAAATTAGATCAATTAGTTGTTAAGATAGCTAGAGTTTTCATTTACGTTCTGACCAAATATGAGATGTAGTTGATATGCACAAGATGTTCCATCATTTTCCTAAGGGAACCTTACATATTTTAATCTATATAATTGGAAGCGTGGATTTATAGCTTTCAAGAACCGGTAAATTCGATGCTAGAACCATACTCAATGCGTCAATTGCCCACGATCATTCCACGTGAAAAGTGAGCTGAAAAATTGAAATTAGTCAACACCAAACTACCTTTTCAATCTGAACTTGGCATAGCTTCACGCGCGGCTGCGGTTAGTGTCTCCGTTAGCAGCCGTTAGCTGCATTAAATCCCCCCCAACCCATCCATGTCCCTTTTTTGCAGTCTGCCCATACCCATTCCATTCGACGTCGTCCGGGTCAATCGGTTGTCAATCGAGTCTTTAATGCAATGCAGATTTGGTATACATGAATGTTTGAGTTCATTGAAATAATATGTTTTGTAGCATATAAAGGTGGCGTAATTAATATTCATTTGTGCGTGTGTAGTTACCTGTAAGAATCACCTAAATTGGACTATGAAATGGAAAAGTTCCATTCCTAATTAGACTATATATAACTGGCAAATGAAAAGGAAATTCCACACACACTAATTTTGTTTGCTTTTCAAAATTGAGCTACCCATCACATAACATATCTGAAATTATGAGGATAAGATCCTCTATTTTACTCTATATTTGGTGTTTCAATTCGATGTCGACGATGGAATTCTCAAGTTAAATAATAGATGTTGCAAATATTTAAAGTTAAAGAGCGTTCATTCTAATTCAGTTCTTCTGATTTCACACTCGTCACCGGATTGAGTTTCAAACCTTTGCCCCCTACACCTACAGTATCTTTGTTCCACAACCTCATATTTGACGGCAGAAGGGATATAAGTTTTGATGAGATCCGAGATGAATTCAGTAAGGAATGCAAGGCCCATGGTGGTGGTGGTGAACTTTGTTTTAAACTTGCCCTGTTGGTCATTGTCTATGGAGTTATCCTGTTTCACAATTGCTTTAGTCCGAGCATTGATCTTCGATACATCCATCTCCTTGATAACCTTGACGCATTCAACATATTTCCATGGGGATGTTTAGCATATGACCAGCTGGTGGAGGCAACCCATGTCGATCGTGATAGCTTGGATTACTATACGCCCTCAAGCTTGAGCAGACCATGCATCGACGCATATGGCTACTCATATGCTCTACAAGTATGGGCATATGAGGTTATCCCTAGCGTCGGGCAACTCTATGCAAGTAGGGTTTCAAATTGGGAGTCGAAAATACCCCGAGTATTGTGTTGGGTGCCAAATATGGACATATCCAGGTTGCGAATCAAGGAGCTCTTTACATTCCCGGACTTGCAAGTTCTGGTAAGGATAACCGCAAAATTGTATCTTGTATATTTTCTTACATTATTGCTGAAGTTCGATTATAATTCTATTTTTCACAGTGCAGGGTCCTTTACAACCTGTTTCCATGGACGAGCAAGTGAGACAATAAATTTTCCCCGTAGCCCCAGCATAGATCTGGGTGAAAAATCATTATATGGTTCACCACCGATCTAATTTCGAACGGGCTTTAACATGTCTAAGCGGAAGCTGTCATATGATGAACCTCGCAAGACTCCGAAGTGGAACAAATCAAAGGAATTGCCCCAGTTTGACATCACATGTCTTGTCTCAATTCCATGTTCGGATGTAAATGCTTTATCCATGTGTGCTAGAGGAGTGATTATTAAATCCGCGCAACCATACCCCATAGTAACACTCGGCACTGTGAAGTTCGTAGGTTCTAAGAATCCTCTCACCACTAATCATCCATTGAAATCCACGGATACTGCGTATAAGGTTGGAGTCCATTTAGTTGCACCCTGCTTGTAATCCTCAATTTTTCCCACCTCGCATCAACTGATAATTGTATAGTTGCACCCTGCTTGTAATCCTCAATTTTTCCCACCTCGCATCAACTGATAATTGTATACATCGTTCATACTTAATGTAGGGTCGATTTACGATGCTGCATAATCTAGTCATTTAAGTAAACCAGGTCAAAGAAAGGATCGTCGGCCTCCGTGAGCTCTTATCACAAGATGATAGAAGAGGTAATCCTATTTTCACGTCTATGGAGGTTCTATTTTCTGCTCCAGGTCACTGCCATAATTTATCGGGATCTTCATCTTCAGACTCAAGCTTCTGTCTAGGGCCTGTAAAGAAGAAAGTTGGTAGGTCACGACGGCTGATTGTGGACTCGAATAGTGATGATGTGTTGTCCACAGAAACAGATTCATTAGCGAAACACTCATGGGTTGCATGAGTGTGTTATAAAATATATATATATATATTTGACATATAACCACTACAAGAAATCATAAATAATATCTATTATGAAATGGGAATTCTTCTATACATACATTTACTAATAAATAATAGGAGAACTAGAAATTTCAAGCCAAAAAGATGGGTTTATCTATTAATATAGAGCTCGAAAGATAGATTCTATCGATTCAATGTTTGAAAGATCTAAAACTATCAATTTAAGGCTTGTAGATTTAACGGTGTTAAAATTGCATCTAACAAAAGATGATGTGGCCTTTAACAAAATATCATTTCCACATCTAAACTGAATATAAAAATAAAAATAACTATATCAATTTATTATTGTGATTGAAACCAAAAAAATAAGTATTACAGTTACATACTAAATTTAGTTAAACATTTAATTTAAGTTAAACTAAAAGAAAATCCCTAATAATTGAAAAGACCAACTTAAAACTCATGAACCATAATTAGACTCATTACTTCTTAAGGATCAGGTGATAAATTTGAATTTTTTAGTAATACTTTTTAGTTTTGATGTTGATACTGATTTTAACGTTTATTTGATTTTTATCGGGTTGACCTGCGTTCAACTGAATCAAAACGGTTTGACATATGAATTAATACGACCCATCTCAAATAAGCCTTATATGCACCCGATACATATAATTTTTTATCAAAATTAAATTAAAGGTATGGTGGCCCTACTAGATTATAGGTACCCACGTACTTAATGTGTGTATCTCAATTTTGGATTTGACTGGATTTTAGTTTGATTGAGAATATCTAAATTCTGCCACAATTTCCAAGAATAGACAGTACCTCCCACTCTTCTAAATGATGTCACATTTTTCACGGCACCATCACTAACGGTGGTTAGTGAGTAGGCGCGTGTATACCAGTGCGTGAAAATTTGGAGCGTTCAAACAAGACCTTGTATGACACAATTCCAAGATTTTTTTAAAAACCTTTCCACGTGGCGTGATCATATGCAGCTAACCCACTGGATATAGTTCTAGCATTGACCCACCCTCAAGAACTAATGGAAAGAGTTCTTTCTTGCATTCATTCATTTTCCTTTCTAAAAAGAGTAATTAGGCATAAAAGATTTGATTGAATAAATGAACGCCACCTTAATTGTTTTCAAACAAATCCAATCTTGGGCTAAGTGTTGCCAGTCGGCAATAGCTGAAAGCAAAAAAGAAAAGGGAGAGATAAGGAAGAGGAGATGTTGGATAGTTACTCCACTCCATAGATAGTGCACACATATTCTTATTTCATATTTTAATTTCCTTCGGGTCGAAAACGCGGCTGTTGCTTTCTTAGTTTCTTAGATTCTTAGATGAAAAATGATTGAGTACAACAACTATAAATTTCATCTCTTTTGAGATTTTGAGATTTATTAATTTATCTATACAATTATATTGATTTATTAAAATTTGCAAAAAGTCTGCTGAGATCTATAACAACTGTATCCGTCAAATAATTCTTTTCAATTAATTCTGGATTCTTATTTTCTTTAGGAGATGGGGCTGAATTTCAGATAGTGGTGATGAAGATTTTGTGTATAAAGAAGATAGTTGTGAGGAGTTGATTGATGAGATCATTTTCAATGAGAACATTGACAAGGATGTTGAGTGGGTTGAAACTCAATAAAAGGGTAAAGATATCTCTGAATCTAGTGATGATAGTGAGACAAGTGACTTTGAAAGTGTGTGTTCTACTAATGATGAGGTAGATGGTGGTGCTAAAAAAGAATGTGAGTTTGCATCATACAACCCAAGATACACTCTAAGGCATATTTTCAGCACTAAGGTTGTTTTCAAGGAGTCTATCAATAATTATACAGTTAAGATTGGGAGACCTACAAGATTTACGAAAATTGATGCAAGAATGATCTATGCAAGGTGTAAGATACAAGATGATGGATGCAAGTGGCATATCAATGCACTCAAGGTTAAGAATGGATATTCCTTTCAAATAAGAGAGTTGGATTTGACAAACACTTGCGCAAGACAGTACAGAGTATCTAATGCAAAATCAGGGTGGTTGGCTCAAAAGTATGAGAAATCATATAGATGTGATCCCAAGAGAACTATGAAGGTTTTAGGAGCACTGTAATGAGTGAGTTAAAGATCTATATTTCACCTCACCAAGCTTTTAGAACAAAACAAAAAAGCTTTAAAGCTCATAGAAGGGGACAGTAGTGAACAATTAATACTCAAAGCTTTATGATTATGCTGAAGCATTAAGAGAGAAGAATCTAGGTAGTATCGTTATTGTACAGGTTGATAATGCAGCGATTGTGAATAGCTTTAAGAGATTTTATGTATGTTTACATGCTTTTAAAAAATAGATTTATGTCGGGGTGTAGACCATTGATAGGTGTAAATGACTGTCATCTAAGGGGATTATCAATGGGTGTTCTTTTGACTGCAGTGTGTATTGATCCTAATAATGATTCATATCCTCTTGCATATGTAGTAGTTTAGAAAGAAAATAAAGATTCTTGGGAGTGGTTTTTGCAGCTCTTGAAGGAGGACTTGATGACTGAGAGAGAAGATACATACACCTTCATGCCAGATAAACAAAAGGGATTGATTGGGGAATTTGAGAAGATCTTACCAGGTGTTGACAACAGATTTTGTGTGAGACACTTGCATAGAAACATGAAAAGAGCTGAATTTAAAGACAACCACTTTCAAAGATTATTATGGAAGGTTGGAAATGCAACAACAATTGCTGTATTTAATAGTATTATGATTGAGATTGAATCAGTGAATAAGAATTGTGATTATTATGGAAGGTTGGAAATGCAACAACAGTTGCTATATTTAATAGTGTTATGATTGAGATTGAATCAATGGATAAGAATTGTTTGGAGTGGCTACAGAGAGACAAGTTAGCCACATAATGGTCAAAGTCTCATTTTCAAATATTTGCCAAATGTGATACCCTTGTGAATAATGTATGTGAGCAGTTCAATGCATGTTTACTAGATTCTAGGGAGAAGCCAATATTGACTATGCTGGAGTGGATAAGAGAGTATTTGATGTCCCGACTTCAGAAGAACACAGATAAGGCTGAAAGAAAGTGAGAAGGTATGCTAATCTGTGGAAGAATAACAACAAAACTTGAAAAGAATGTGGAAGGTGCTTCTGATTATACTCCCATAAAGCCATCTGACACTATGTATAAAGTATCAAGCTTTGATGAGAGCATAAATGTAGTGAATTTACAAGCTCATTCATGTGATTGTAGGCAATGGGATTTATCTGGGATCCCATGTAAGCATGCCATTAGTGCTATACATACCGAAGGAAAACTTCCAGAAGAATATGTTCACAATTGTTATTCAGTTGAGACATACATGGCAGTGTATGCACATGCAATAAACCCAATGAATGGATATGATTTGTGGCAGAAAACATGACATATTCCACCACTTCCACCTACATTTGCTAAGAAAAAGAAAGGCATGCCTCAAAAAGAAAGGAAATTTAGGCACAATGAAGAGCTAAAGAAGAAGAAGAAGCATGCTAGTAATATGTAGAATATCCCAAAACATAATTTCAAAGTTAGATGCAAGTTTTATGGAGAATATGGGCACAACAAGATTGGATGCAAGCAAAGTAAGGTATTATTTCATTTTTTTTATCATTTATAATATCCCTTTAAGAACTTACATTTTAATGCAATTATGTAGGATGGTGAAGAAGGAACATCACAAGGTGAAGAGATAACACATCATGAATATGTTACCTTGAGCCAAGAAGATGATGTTATGCTGGACTTTATAGAAAATCTTGAAGAAATTAATGGAATTAATGATAGTTCTAAATTGAGTTTCAGCAATAAGCCAAATACTGTGCAAGGAAGGCAACTACTTGTAAGTCTATTATCAGGTTTTATTATTCTAATTAATGTATTATACTTGATATATTTTTGAATATTTATATATTTGTTAGGCAAAAAAAAAAAGACATTTAGTTGCCAACAGGGAAACAATAAGTGTGAGTCAGCTTAAGTAAGGACCTTATTCAATTTCTACCTCAATCAATTCTGCACAACCAACACATATGGGTGTTCAGATTAGGGGTCCTCCTCCATTGAGTTTCCATCCACAACATTATGTTTGTGCTTCAGTTGGTGTTACAAGAGAGAGAGAGAGAGAGAGAGAGAGAGAGTTTTCACTCAAGATGGAAAAAAAGTTTGTCATACTTTCAAACTTGAAAGCTGCATCTGCATCAATGATGGGAAAAATGAGCAAGATCGATGGTCTTGATGGTAAGAAGAATGATTTAATGACTTAGAATTATTCTTTCTAATATTAAGATCTTTTGTCCAAATTCAGAGCTCTCATTTAGTATGTTGTATTTTTGTAAGCTTTGTTTTGTGAAAGTCAAACTGAAGTCAGAACTACTATTTTTGTAAAACCTGTTTTGGAAGTCAGAGCTATCTGATTTAGAAATCAGTGTTTTTGTAAAGCTCTATTTTTGTGAAATTTGCAAATTGAAGACGAGCTAGACATGGTTGGGAAAATAATAGATGAATTTTATTTTATTTTGGGGTTTGATTATTGTGTTGTTTACTATATATATATATATATATATATATATATATCATAAATGCAAGTAGGTGGTGAAACATTTCCCCTTCAAAGTTTGATTTTTCCCTCCCATTATTGGTATTTTCGCATTTAATTACAAATCCTATGGAACCATATTAGCATGTAAACTTAACAGAAAACGTAACTTTGGGACCAATTTTGCAAGTATTGGGACTATAAGAGCAACCCCATTAGTTTTTTCTTTTAGGTACAAAAACATACTTTTGTACCAAGAATGGGTACAAACCAACGTGGTCCCAATTTTAAAAGAACTAAACTATGAAATTGGTACATGTGTATGTACCGAAAAAGAAGGGGAGAGAGGGTGCATGTGGGGCCCAATTTTCCTTTTATATATATATTTTGTTTTTTTTGCCAAACTTTAATTCCTTTTTCTTTTTTCTTTTTTTATTTTTTTTTTTAAACTTTAATTCCTTTTTAATTTATGTGAAATTTCATTTCTATTCTTCTTCATTAAAAAAAATACAATTCTTTCATTTTTTTATCTACTAATTTAATTTATGTAGGTTTTAAATTCTTACCAAATAGGAAAAAAATAATTAATTTTTTTATTTTAATTATAAATGAAATCTAAAATAAATTGAAGATAAATTCGGATTCAATTTAATTTAATAAATGTACAAAATAAACAAATAATAATTGCAAATTAAGAATTATCACATATACATTTAACAAAAACCCATACAATAATAATAATAATAATAATAATAATAATAATAATAATAATAATAATAATAATAATCACATATAGATTGAATGAGTGATCTTTTCATATCAATGAGGTTTGTCCTCATATTGTGTTGTCTCATCTCAATAGTAGTGTGAATTTTTCATTTTAATTTTTGTAGATTTAATAGATCACATATCTGCATTTTGACATTGAATTGTCTTGTCTACTGTGATAGTGTATAGTGTGATGCAATTGCCATTACCCAATTGATCTATAAATAAATCATCTCATATCTTCAAATTATCTCTACAATACCCAATTGTGTTTTTGTTTTTTTTTTTTTTTTTGCACTCTTGTTATTGAAAATGGATAGAAATTATTGGATGAATTTGTTTAATTCTTCCAATCCTGAAGAAAATTCCAATTATCCTCCACAAAATTCGAACATTCCTCCCCAAAATTTCAACTATTATCCTCAAAATCCTAACTTACGTCCTCCAAATTTTTATCTTAACCCAAATTCTCGAATGCACCCAATGGGAACCTCTGGAGCTCCGTATATGGTGTATCCCCACTTTATTGCTCCTCCCCACGGATTTTCTTATGAAAGTCCAACAGAAATGCTCTCAAAACCAAAGAAAATGACTGATACAGATGGAGGTAGCACTGATAAGGAACCACTGACTCCAGTATCTGGGCAGGGTTCCTCTTTCCCACCACATTCATCTCCACTGGGCATCGAGCACATTAATCTGGAATCAGTCTTTGAAGATGCTAGTGAAGAAAGTGTCACGCAACAAAAGAGAAGAAGATGGACCAACAAAGAAAATAAGGTTCTTGCACGGTGTTGGGTGAGTGTTAGCGAAGATTCACTTGTTGGCAATGATCAAAATCTAGATCAGTTTTGGATCAGGATCGAGAAAGAGTACAAAAAAATTGTCCTGTTAACACTCCGCAGAGACATTGGGAAGCAATGAAGACACATTTCTATACATTGCAAAGAAGTGTGACTGCATTTAATGCTGAGTACATTGCTGTGAAGCAATGTTGGGAAAGTGGTCACAACGACGCCGATATACTCATGGAGGCACTCAAAAAATGGGAGCATAAGCACAACAACCAATCTTTTAAGCTATTAGGAATGTGGCAAGTTCTCAAGGATTGTCCGAAGTGGTCCAACGCGTGTGATCGAGATCATTGTGGTAAGAAAAAGATAAAAACCTCCATGTCAGGGGCATACACATCATCCTCTAATAATGAGGATGATACTGAAGATCGTGTTTGTCCAATTGGGCAAAAAGCGGCGAAGATGAAAGGTAAGGCAAAAATTGACCGAGCATCCATGTATGAAGAAGTTAAAAAGATCATTGATGAAAACATGAATGCTTATAAAAACTTTGTAGATCAAAGAATCAATGATATTAAGGAGCTCAACAAAATGAATGAGTACATAATTCTCAGTAGAGATACTACCGGAATGAACTCGACCGCACTCCAAGCACACATGATCATGGTGGAGGAAATTAAGAAGAAATGAGGGATCCAGTAATATTTCTGTAATTTAATTTATGTTGTGTGATATTAATTTAGTTTATGTTGTGTAATTTTAATTTATTTAATTTATTTTATGTTGTGTAATTTTAATATAGTGTGAATTTTAATTTAGTTTGAATTTGATTTATGAACTATAGTTTATGTCGTGTGATTTTAATTTAATTTATGTAGTTAATTTAAAGTTACCGTTAGAAAAGTGTCCGTTAGCTAGCCGTTATAGAAAGTGTCCATTAGCTAGCCATTAATTGTTGTTACAAGAGAAGTACTCTATATATACATCTCTCACAATTCACATTTCATAATTCACAATTCTTCTAACCCCAAATCATTTGTCTACACTATTCACGATATTATCAATTTTCTATTATCCCTACCATCACAAATTTCCACACATATTTTCTGCCATTCTTTTGGCCTTGAGTCTCATCTCTCAAACAAATTCACATCTCTCACAATTCACAATGTCTTCTGAGCCAAATCTCAACAAAAACTTTGAGATTTTGTCAAAGATTTTAACTGATGACACAGATGAAAAAATGTTTCTTCAAATACTAGAGGTACAACACAAACTTCTTGAAAATGTAGCAAGTTCTTCAACCACACCGTGAAGAACTCGAAGATATATACATCGTGATCGTGAAGCAGCTGACGCTCGTCTTTTTGAGGATTATTTATCTGAAAATCCAAGGTGGCCAAGTGATGTGTTTCGACGTCGTTTCGGATGGGTAGAGACTTATTCATCCGTATAGTCGATGCTTTGAAAGCTCATGATGAATATTTTCAATTACGTGAAGATGTAACAGGGAGAGTGGGTTTGTCTCCACTTCAAAAATGCACGATTTCTATACGTCAATTGGCATATGGAGGTCCTGCCGACCATTATGATGAGTATCTTCGAGTTGGTGAAACAACTGCATTCGAGTGCTTGTTCAACTTTTGTTGATGTGTGATTGATGGTTTTGGTGAAAGATACTTGAGAAAACCCACTATTGATGATTGTCATCGGTTGATCCATATGCATGAGCAAAGGCATAGCTTTCCTGGTATGTTAGGCAGCCTTGATTGTATGCATTGGGAATGGAAAAATTGTCCAGTCGCATGGAAAGGTCAATTTACACGGGGTGATCATGAAAGCCCAACACTTATGCTAGAAGCGGTGGCATCGGCAGATTTATGGATATGACATGCTTATTTTGGAGTAGCTGGTTCAAATAATGATCTCAATGTGCTTGCTCAATCACCTTTATTCAATGAAGTGAAACAAGGAAAAGCACCGGTGATTACTTTTACAGTGAATGGTAGACAATATACGAGAGGGTACTATCTTACAGATGGAATCTATCCAAAATGGGCAGCTTTTGTTAAGAGCTTTCATTGTACTTATGAGCCCAAGAAAATGTTGTTTAAGCAAATGCAAGAATCTGCAAGAAAGGATGTCGAACGGGCATTTGGGGTACTTCAAGCTCGGTGGGTAATGATTAGAGGTCCGGCTCGTTTTTGGTACCGAAATCATTTGAAGGACATCATGTATACATGCATAATTCTTCATAACATGATAATTGAAGATGAGGGAAGTGCATCATGTGAGTGGTCAGAGTCGGATGATTCAAACAACAACATGAACAATTCTGCTTCACAAGGAGCATGTCAATTGTATTTTATTTTTCATCGTTGAACTCAGCTTTCTCGTACCAATAAAAATATATTTATTTTATTTGATGACTTGATTATTAATTTGTTTATAAATTAAGTTAATATTTAAAATTTGAATAAATATTAAAATATTATTTTTACGAATTAAATTATATATATATATATATAAATTTTAAAAATACAAATAAAACATAAAATTTATTAAGGATAGTTTAATTATATAAAAATATTTATTAAATGAAAGTATATAATAAAACATGTATTAAGAAAAAATAAATGATATAATGGTGGGACCCTCAAGATTAATGTATGTACCTAAATGATTGTGGGTGAGTAAGTATTTAAAAAATTCGGTACATAACTTTTGACGTGGCGGTGAAGTGGTGGAGTTATGCACCTATCTTTGGGTACACCATTGAGGATGCCCTAAATGCAAGTATTAGAGCACCTCCAGTGGAGGTTTTTTTTCTGGACAGAAGGTGAAGTAGAAGCAGGTAGAATGAGTGTGGGGGTTGGGTAGAGGAAAGAGAGAGAAATTGAAGACAGAAAGAGATCTATCCAGCCAGAGAGAAAATGAGGCAGGCTCCACGCCATAAAATTTGTCTCTCATGAGTCTCACCCTCCCTTTCCTTTTTTTTTTTTTTAATTTCTTTCTTTTCTCCTCCACTGCAGGCTACACGTGTGTGTGTGTTTAGATTTGGAGAATGGTTATGCATGGGCGTGTATATATATACATAATATTTTTTAGTAATGATTTTTATGTATTTTTTATGTAATTATTTTGTATAATTTTTTATGAAATATTTTTATGTAATTCAAATAAAATAATTGAATTAATAAGATATAATAAAAGATAAATGAATGGATATGATTTTTATGAAAAAAAATTTATAATATTTTTTTGATGTATCTATTCAATTTGTGTTTTAATTTTAATATTACTCATTTTTTTGGGGATTATTTTTAAAATTAATTTATTAATTAAAATATATATTTAAATCTAAATATGAAGTACAATAATAATCTATATATAAAATAAAAAAAATTAATAAGATATAATAAAAGATAAATGAGTGAATATGATAGTGGAACCCATTAATAGTTACTTTTTAAGTAGAATGATTGGAGAGAAATATATTAGGTAGACAGTAAATAGATATTTTGTGATATGACAGTGATGTGGCAATGATAGCACCTGAAATTGGATAGAACGACTGGAGATGCCCTTATGACTATTTTTGAAGAGGCACATGTCATGTAGGACTAATTTTATAATTTTTTCTGCCACAGATATTTTAGACTAAAAGTTTGATCAAGTTCAGATTTATAATTTTTTTAAAAAAGTGAGTATTATTTTACTAATAGCAATAAAATGAGTCATTTTTAACAAAACATTTAAAATGCAAGTATCAAAGTTTAAATTTCCCTAAAATTTATTAGTTTACAATTTTTTTTTTAATGAACCTAACTGTTCGAGTTTGGTCCGAATTTAATTCTAAAAATTTTGAGAGACGTCGATAGGTAAGGGATGGGACAACATGATGTAGATTCAGACAGCCCATGTAGCACACATTTACTGCTTATGGGTTTAATTAATTTAATGTAGTTATTCAATCAAATACTGTATATATATTGGACCCACTTCGTTTTCAGAGCTGCAAAATCTTGTTTTTTCAAGAACTAGATTTCTCGATAACGATGGCACAAATATTTCTCATTATGTTTGTTAACATTAACTATTAATCTCATGGCCGGAATTTCATTTGTATGCTGAATGGCACAGTGATAGTGAGTAGTGACTAATAACAAGTTTTGATAAAATTAAATCTGACATGATCCGTCACACTTAATTTTTTAAGTGTTATTTATCTATTATGTGATTAGTGTGAATTATTGCACTTGAATAAAATTTACTCAGTGTATACGCACTGTCGGATAGTGACTAACAATTACTCTCCTTAGTTGTCATAAGGAAAATTATGACACTACCATAAATTTAAAGGTTAATTGTAAAAAAAATATACAACTTTTAAAACGGTATAATAATAATCAAATTTTTTAATTTATTTGTAACAAATTTGATATAACCCCATTTTTTTCCAATGATAAGAATTATGCTAAGATAATTTTTTTTTCACGTGCAAACATTAATTTAGTTTTGTGGACTGGTGTCTAATACAACGAGTTTTATCGTGCAACGTTCATTTTTAAGTGAATTAATTTTTTTGGGTATCTAGTTTTGCTACAAATAAAAAATATGTGCAATTATTGCAACATTAATTTCAAAGTCACGTTTAAATCAGAAATTCATTCAAATGTGATGAATTTATTGGCAATTAACTTTAAATTAAAATTTCGAAAAATTTGAAATATTTCAATTATGTACGGATGGATTAAGATCTGGATGCAAACTAGTATGACGGTCTCAGACTGGACATTTATGAGGATATGGGGTAACATGTCTATATCAATATCAATATTATTAAATTTTTAGAACAAATTAATTAAGGAAATATTTGGGAAAGTTGAGATCATATGTTTAGAGATTGTAATTAGTTTTATAGAATTGACATTATGAACTTGAAATTTATAATTCAAAATTTTTAAAAATAAAAAATGAATTAATTAACCATTTAGCCGTATAGTAGCCAACTGCAGACATAGGCTTATCCCTTCATAAATTACCGGTGCTCGATAATCAATTTGTTTTTTCATATTTCCCCAAAAAAGACAAGATTTATATGTTTTGTTTAAAAGTGCCTTTTTCTTCTTGTCACAATGGAAATGCCATTTACTTAATATATGTGAATTCTACGTTATCTCGTCACGTTTGACTAAAAATGGAATATATTTTATTTTAATGCTTTTTTTAGACTTCGAATTTTCATAGTATAAAATTAGGGGATGAGATACTCTATTCTAAAATTGGTGTTTCAATACGTATTCCACAGTTGAATTTACAAATTTCATAATAGAGATTACAAATATTAAAATTAATTATAATATAATCAACCTAGTCGAATTTATCAACACAAGATTGAAATTTAAAAAAATATAAATCATATTTTTAAAACAATCAACCAAAATAATCATTTCTTCGAAAATTAAATATTAAAAGACAATTATATACCCTAATTAGGTGGGGTGAACCCTAAAAAATAACCATAAAATTAAACTCAAACATAATAAATTAAATTTGATAAAAAATTAGCAGAAAAATTTATAAATTTGATCGTGGATAGGGATGGCAATGGGTAGGGTACTACGGTATCCGTCCTCATATCCGTGTTTTGAAAAAAATACCCGTACCCGTCCTCATACTCGTTGGGTATCAACTTTTATGCCCGTCCCCGTACCCTTTGCGTACTTAACTACCCGTACTCGTACCCGTTACTCGCATTTTAACTATTTTTTATGCGATTCACAAGAAATGTTTTGTAGTATTTAATAAATTTTAAAATATTTTTATAAGTTACAATAAAAAAATTGTAGTTAAATATATATATATATTATGTGTATGCTTTAAATATATGAAAAATATATTGAATACGATATGTAATTTATATAGATGATTGAGTAAAATAATTATTTATTGTTAACTAAGGTATCCGTACCCATCAAAATTTGCGGGTAATTACTCGTACCCGTGCCCGTACCCATTAAGTGGGTAATTACCCTACACATCGTGGGTAATTTTTGCGGGTACCCATTGCCATCCCTAATCGTGGAATATGGATTGCAACACAAAATTGGAAATAGAGGATCTCATCCGTAAAATTAGGGCTTGTCTTTCTAATATTTTATGCTTTTCACATGTGTCTCACTATCAAAATTCATTATTTTAATAATATTTTTTTACTAAAAATATAAATCTTAAAATATTATATACTCTAATTATGAAAATAACACTAAAAAAATTAAAAATCAAATATACGTGGAAATCATATTTGGATGAAATTAACCTTTATTATTTAACGCTTATAAATTAAATTAAAACACAAGAACCTGAAATTAAAGAAAATAATAATAAAAAATTAATAAAAATACATAATGAAATACAGAGTAAGATATAATCATATAAATAGTAGACTAGAGAATCTCGTTTAGTGATCGAGAGTAATGTGAGCTTGTGATTGATTTGTATAAAATTCAAACTCACAATCGCACAAAATTAAAATTTATCCAAAATACAATTTTAAATGTATAGCTAGCATGTACGATAATTTCTTTGCCGTCCAAGAAATATTATAGACAAACATAATAAATGCAAATTAAATGAATTAAAAATAAATAAATTTATGTTATTATATGCCGACATTGGTTTTCCTACATTTAATATACTTATAGCGGAACGTGATTAGATCTTAAATCTTCAAAACATTATTATTATTATTATTATTATATATATAACTATTATCGTGTTAGTTATACAAATTATACTTCGTTTCACATTAAATGTCATTTTTGCACTTTAATTTTGTTTCATAAAAAGTGTCATTCTACACAATTGAGGTAAAAATTTCACATTTTTCTGATATTTATCCTAATTTAATGCATTCAAACAATCATATTTAACTTATTTAATGTATTCATATAAGTGTGTATAATGTAATTTAATTATCTAATTAATATTTTTATTAATATGTGTGCATTTATTTTAAATATCATTTATTTAAAAACGGAGGGAGTATTAATTAGTAGATTATTTATTTATTTATTTATTTTGTACTTTTTTCGTTGAATTTGGAAAATATATATTGTTGTGCAGGAAAAGGTCGCTATCTTGGCAGCTCAATCGATTCATGAGGAAAGGATTCACACCCAATTCCATTAATTGAAATTTGGGTTCTTATTTATTTATTTATTTATAAAAAAATCATATGTTGGTCGAGTTAGCTAGTTTGTCAGAAATTCAAACTAGTTTAGGAAAATAGAGGAAAAATTTCACGTGAATCTATCTACAAACTGTGTAGCATACCATGCTCTGCAAAATATAAATAAAATGAAATTTGTTACATATGTTGGTAAGTGTCAAAATCAAAAAGACTAAATGTGTTACACTGAGCTTCACGTGAAATCTTATAGACTATAGTCCACCCATGGTGTCTCATTCTGTGTTCCAATAGTAAGAATTAAGTTGGGAAAAAAGTATATTTAGATAATTTAATTTTAAAATTTGGATAGTTGGACAAGTTTTAACACTGTAGAAGTTATTTGGGCAATTTATAATATATTTAAATCCTTTGACCAACAAAATCAGAATATTCTCCCACTTTTTTGAAAAGTGTCTTACACATTTGTACTTCTATGCAAAAAGAATAAAAGATTTCTTTTGAACAAAATCTCTCTCGGTCTATCTGAACTCAATTTTAGTTTGAAAAAAAACTGCCGTGTGGAATCAATTCCATTAATATTGGTATTCAATTGTTTGTAACTACCCTATCTACTCTCTCTCTCTCTCTCTCTCTCTCTCTCTCTCTCTCTCTCTCTCTCTCTCTCTCGCAAGTTCTGTGTTAAAAAATAAAATACATTCACCGGACTCGACTTGAAGACGATGGAGGAACGACGTGAAGATGTACGCCCACCATCTGAAAAATCAAGAGAGGTTAGACTTGTTAACGTTATAGTTAACTATTAATGAAGATTAATGTTACGGTTATTTAAAAATAATGCATAACGATTGAGGGAAACATTAATCAAAGCATGCTATCATTATGCTTATTCTTCCGCTATCGTAATGCTTATTTTCTATAATATAATATTATCATTATGATTATTTTCAATTTTTAAGTGATCGTTATGCACTAATAATGTTGTACATTTTTACATTATCGTTATTATCATAACATTAATTTCAAAATATTAATCGTTATACAATCTTTAAGTTTCAGCCATTTTTAATTATAAAATACATGAAATCTGGATTTTTACATGTTAGGTGTGTGTGCATTTATTGGGTAGTTATTAAAAAATGTAAATAGTACACTTACACAATGATTGGAGGTGGGGACAAGTGTCATAAGGGTATTTGAGACATTTACGCTCCAAATTGTCCAAATAACTCCCTACTTTTATATCTTGTTTTTATTTCTCAATCACTATTTTGTTTTCTCTATATTTATACATTTACACAATTAAGTAGTTAAGTAGTTTTACTAACACGTAGTCTCATAAAAGACTAAAAGTTATTTTTTTAATATATTCTAATTGGAAAATAATGAACCCTAAATAAAAAAAATTAAATTAAACTAAATCATAATAGATAAAAATTTAAAATATTTTTTTTTCTTCTAAAAACAACAAAGGTTTGTGTAGAATAACATGTTTTGTCAAATAAAATTAAAGTGTTAGAATGACACTTATTGTGAAACGGAAGGAGCATCAAATATTGCTTGTTGGGATCATCAATGTCATAGAAGAATGCAAACACAATATTTTTTTCCTATTTGATGATTAAAAAATAAAAAGGTTGCTGCTGTATTAACTATTGAGTTTCCATTCATATAATATTAAATTGACTGGCTAGGAAAATATATATATATATATATATATATATATATATATGCTGGAATAATACGTACGATGTCTTAACTTGGAGGTAATTTTAATTGATCATTTAATGATTTGTCGGGTTTAATTGCTCTTTATCACTCCACACTGTAAATTATGCATTATATTATATGTATATACATAATTACAGATCAATGATTCGAGAGAGAGAGAGAGAGAGAGAGAGAGAGAGAGAAATAAACTAAAGAAAACCTGAAGTCTGCCAAATAAATATGGAAGGGTGACACATTGAATTAACTCCAGTTTATTATTTAATATTGTTTGAATTTTATCAATTTTAGAATAATATTTGCACCCAGCTTAATCAAGCTTAATTCAATGTGATACAAGCTTAATATTGTTTGAATCTTATCAATTTTATCGAATTAGCATGTTATAATTTTTTATTCTTTATTTTTAATTGAGTAAGAAGAAGAGTGACGAGTCTCGATTCTCGAGTAGTGCTGTAAAACTGCAGATATCTCGATCATAAATACTAAATAACTTCATTCAATATATGAAGAGAACTTACATAGACCAATTTTACTGACTCGATAAACTCAGATACTGACTCAATACAGAACTAACAAAGATGGGAAGTTTTACTTTTACCCCACGGTAAAAACTAAAAACCACCCACTAGTCCCCAAAAACTCTTTTATTTTACTCTTTTTTTTTTTTTTTAACTTATTGCAACCATAATATCGACCGCTGCCGCAAAATCCTATCCTCCATCTTCAAATTCACCGCACCCTGCAACAAAAAAATTTACATAAATACATACATACATTAGTATTTAGCACTATGTATATAATTAATTATCAATACCATAAAAAAAAATGTAACAGAGAAATCGAACGTGACAAATAAAATATATATATATAATGCACTTACTTAGAGCAGTCAGTGGAAGGGCTAATTTGGTAAGGGATGTTAACACCGCATTGTTTGGGAAGTCCGGCGGCCTTGCCGAAGTTAATTCCGCTGTAGGAGCTGGCGAGGCTTTTCAGGCAGCCGCAGACGGACTGGCGGTCCGGGGTGGACTTGGCGGCGCCGTACAGCCCCTTAACGCCGCCGCAGCAGCCGCCGAGGGGGCCGCGTTTGGTGACGTAGGGGATGCACGAGCTCAGGTATGAAACCACCTGCCCGCAGCCTATCGCCGCCTCGGCAGGCGGCGCGATCGCCGCCACGAGCACGGCGGCGATGAGGGCCACGCACATTGCCTTGGTCATTGCTGCCATTGATTGATTGGTTTGTGATAGCTTGGTGTTGAGAGAGATTTTGGTGGTGTGGAGATTTGGGGTGTGGGAGGGGGTTTATATAGAGATTATTTCCATGCAATTCATTTTTGTGGGGTGAAATTATTATTTAGAGGGGATTAAAATTTTATTTGCAATTGGTGGTTGAGTTGGAATTAATGCTGCATGAAATTGGGGGTGCAGATTGATGAATGAAAAGTCCAATTTAGAGGCACTGACAAGAGAAATGTGGCATGCAATAAGTGATCAGCAGTGGTAGATTTTGATTTAATTTCCTTCAATGTGTGACATGGGACTGTTGCAAATTGGCAATTCCAATTACGTGCTAGGATTTTGTGCACCGCTTCCAATCCGAATTCATTAATTATTTGTCAGACCAGATCTCCTGCTCGTATTACATCTCATGTTCCACTATCATTAATATATGATACGTGTATACTATATGTGTCATCCATTAATGATAGCAGGACACGAGATATAATACAAAATGTAATAAAAGATCTAATCTGTTCTGTTCTACCAGGTTGATGCATGCACTGCGTGCCTTATCACCACTGATATATCGTCATATCACATTAATAATTTAAGTGTTTGTTTATTTTGAAAAAAAAAAAGTGTTGATATGACATGAACATATGAATGAATGGTGACGAGACAATATATGCGTAAATAATAGAATTTCCCTCTATCTCACTTCTCTCCCACAAAAATAGGTAAAATGCATCAATCCCTTGGTGATAGAAGGTTACATGAAAGTTCTTGTGATAATGATTTTATGCAGTAAAAAATAAATAATTAATAAAATATTTTTCTAGTGAAAAAGATAAAGTATACACATTCTATTATTTACTTGATCTTGGACACTTCAACGTAAATGAGTATTTTGTGAAAACAAAACGAAAAAGAAAGTAAGTGCATATTTTTAAAAACATTATAAGGAGATTTGGAGAAATTGAAAAAATACAAAAAAATTTAGTGTAAAATTTGTATAAGATAAGGAGGTTAGACTCAAATGATCACAAATTTAAATAAAAATATCATCACGAGCATGGTGTTCGTTTGTTTTTGTTATAAATAAAAAAAAAAATCTAATTATTACAGGTTATTCATATCATAAAAAAAAAATAAAAATTATGGGTCCAAATAATTTGGGTAAAATTAATGCGTTATTTAGTCAAAATAAATGAAAGGAAAAGAAGACACCAGATGATGGTCGCACATGAGATTCTGCCACATGTCAATTCATATCATTCAGTTTCAGGGATGTACATTTTACATTTAATATTTTACTGTGGTAAAACGTAAAAGTCTCTGTCCATTGCCCATTTTTGGGGAAAAGTCTCTCGTGAACTCGGTGCATGCACGGAGGCAGATCCACCGTACACGTGGATTTTTAATTTTTTTTTTTAAAGTTAAAATACTGACATAATACTCATGTATTGTACAAGTATCACTTTTAACTTTTTGAGACAATTTTCTAATATATCAAATGAACAGTTGCTCTTGATATTTTAATAGTTGCGTGCCAAATGAGTTGCTATTCAATTAAATTTTTGCATTTAACGTTGAATTAGATTTTTTTTTTCAATTATTATTGAATTAGAATCTTCATTTAATTTTTTTTTATCTCCACATTACCTTAATTTTTAATAAAATATGTTAATGTTTTTGTTATATATGTTTTAAAAAGTAGAATTAACTTGTGTTTAATAAGAATTTGTAGTGACTTTTTTTTTTCAGTATCAGACACAAGCGTCGATTCTTAATTGAATGATTTATTACTGAATAATGGTATGCATTTTTTTATCGGTACACTATCCTAATATTACACAATTTATTTCTCATGTTATCTAACTGTTGGCAAACATAAAAATATCATAATATGTTTCATGCATTGCACTTTTTTCGTTAATATAAGGCAAAAAATTGTTATTTGTTACGGTGCTTCCTTTTCCAAATAAATGAAGAACAATAAAGAAATATAAAATTTTGAAATCAGCGAAGTATAATTAAATGTTGATTATATTGAGTCTTTTATTGCAATGGACAAAATCGAGGGTACCTATTTGAATAGTGGATTACTCATTTTATTTCTTCACATTTTGTATCAACAAGTTTATTCAGTACAACTAGATTAATTTACAATTGTATACATGCATTGACAAAGATTAAATAGAATTATAATTATTCCGATATCAAATCGGACTATTTGTTGGTCTTTTTGTTTCAATGTAAGATGCACTTATGTAGAAAGATGTGTAATGTATTCGTGAAATTATCGGCATGTCATTTCCCGAAAAATCAGTCACAATATTTTTTAAAAGGGTATAGGATGAAAATTAATTTGTAGTTATTTGTATATTTTTGTGTATTTTTTTGAAAAGACATGAACACTGACAATGAAATTATAAGTGGCACTAATCAATATTATGTTGTGGCACCGTACTGCATAGTGTTGTATCGTACAGTTTAATATGATACCATATATAAATATAATTCAATATTAATTAATAAATTTGAGTTGCGACAACATATTAGATTATATATCGTATATATTTTGTTCCAGTGCTATTTACAAATTAATAAATAAATTTATATAGGGAATATTTTAAATTTTTTAAAATGTTTTATTTTTATTATCGGGTGGACATGGATGTATTATTGAAATTTCCCAAATATTAAAAAATGTAAGTAGTATTTTTATCGTCATTCATTAATCTCTATTTTTGTACATAATTAAAATATTTAAAAGATATTGGCAGATGAAATTGTCATTATACATTTATTATATTACTAGTTTTTCAAATAAAAGAATAAAACTCTTTTTTTACAATTATACATGTCATTGAAATCAAATTGGACTATGTGTCGGTTGTAATCAAACTATGTGTAGCAGCGTTTGTCATGCTCAAACTTCACTCGTTCACCACTGATCGAGATCATGAACTTAATTTATTAAATACTTTGAGGCTCACACGTTTATTTGTGCTTAATCGACCTTAAACAACATTTCCATATTTAGGTTTAAAATAAAATAAAATAAAATTCAATTCTTTTAATGAATTTTTGTATTGGACAGAAATGAGTTTTTTTTCAATTATTCTTTCATTTCAATTTATTGTACTTTAATTTAATGTTATTGTTAGGAAAAACAATCAAGAGTTTTCCCGACTGGGGTAAAGGTGAGATGTCAAAATATGTCAAAGAGCCATTGAAAAAACTGAAAAGAAATCAAGCAGAAAATAGAGGTTGATCAAAACAAAAATTGAGCTATCAAAGTTGAAGAATGATCAATCCAAAGAAAGTAAAAGAAAAAAAAGAAAAGAAAAAAGAGAGAAAAGAAAATAGAGAAACAGGAAAAAAAATCCAGCCCAAGAGGTGTGAAAAAGAAAAAATTGTAGCTTGTTTGCTAGACCAGTTAGCAAGTCAAGAAAACTGACAATACAGGTACCGACAATATTGAAGTACCAAACTGCCGGCTGTCTACAGTTGTGAACTGAAGAAAATACCAGTGTAAGACACCAGCTCAAAAGTGCCAACTGATCAACAAAGATAAGATTTCCAGCTGAATAAGAATACAAGCTGAAGAACATGCCAATCCAAGGTATGAGCTGAATGATGATATGCCAGCTCAAGAAAGTTGCAGCTGAAGAATGAAGTTCCAGCTAAAGAATGTACCAGTTCAGAGGATACAAGCTGAAGACGCATCAGTTCAAAAAATCAGCTAAAGAAACGCCAGCTCAACATCCAAACTGAAGACCAGTTCAAGGAAGTTCGAGCTGAACGGACATCAATCCAAAATACCAGCCGAAGGAACACTGGTTCAGAACTGCCAGCTGAAGCAAATCAACCTGGAGCTCGGCAAGCATCAAGCCAGAGACCGGAACTGCCAAAAGAAGATGATCAAAACTGGAGGTTGCAAGAGTGCCAATGATGTGCAGAACTGACAGCTGAAGAAATGTTCCGAACTGAAGACATTCAACTGCCAGCTAAAACTCAGAACTGATGATCAATATAGAAGCCGTAACTAAAATTCAAATTTCAGAATTACCAACCGGAAGATCTTGAACTTAATGCAACTAAGATCTTGAAGCAAATGCATGTCAGAAAAACAAAAGCAACTCAACGGCTCTTTTAATGAAAGACCTCTGAACGAATTTATCATTTATAATCATTCTTTGATCCGCAACGGTCACCAGCCACTCATGAATTTTCTATCCAATAGCATTACACTGTGTCATGTTTTACCAAAAACTTCACTTATGAATTTTTATTAATGCATTTTATATATGTTGGTGATTGATGCAATTTAATGCTTGTCACCGTTTGCATAATATTACAAAATACTATAGTAAGATTATGACAATTTATCAGTAATTAATTACATGCCATTATTGACTTACTGTACATTTTGTGTATTTCATTTACTTATAACTATGATCGTGATTATATTCATAAATATATATAAAAGAAATACATTTAATAAATGCCAATATTTTTTTAGTCAAATAAGTCTATATTGTAACACAAATTGGATTTGCCAATTAAAGAAAATAATATAGATGTTCACTAATTGTTCCAGTTCATTAACTCACGACACTTGTGCCCGATATAAAAACTAATTTATTATAATTTTAATTATAATAGATGAACTAGTATAATGTAATGTCTGACATAATTTCAAAATGAAAGTAACTTATATAGTGTAGTTTACTATACATATTTTCATAACATTATAAATTAATTTCGCAAGACTATGATAATTTGCTAATAAAATAATTCTCATGTATGCCAACATTTATTTATTGTCGTAATTATATATTGTAACAAAACAATGATTTGTCGATAAAATAAAATAATAAAAATGTTTACAAATCGTCCATTCAAAAAATGCCGAAGCTTCTGTCCGATACAAAATAATAAAGATAAGATCGTTTGTTCCTCTTGCAGTTTGAAATGTGCTAATTTGATTTTTTAAAACTTCTTTTCCAATTTTATACCTATAAATAACTATTTTTACAGTATGTGCAGATAATTTGGAATTTGATTTTTTAAAACTTCTTTTCCAATTTTATACCTATAAATAACTATTTTTACCGTATGTGCAGATAATTTGGAGATCGAAAATATTAATTTATTTTTGAAATTATTTCAATTTAATTATTTTTCCCACACAAAAATAATAACTAGTGTCTCAATAGCTCACGGAGTCACTTCAGAAGTGACTCCCGTATGCTGGTACAGTAGCTATTGTATTTTCAATTTTTTTTCTTTTATTAAAGTAGCAGGCACGTCTCACCAGATTAACTCAGAGTGTATTTACACTCATTGTACCGTAGACTCTTCCCATTTTTGGCTGTGTTCACACTACAATTATTAATTTATATTTTTCTTTTACAACTTGGACATTTTTAGTTTTCTTAGAAGAACAAAAGATGATGTGATTTGATATAAACATTTTTTTTTTCGTGCGTGCTTAATTAATTCCAACCTATAAATTAACGCCCTTTTGTTTGTTAATAACACTCGATTAATAATGATAAAAAACCGTATCATAGGAAGTTTCGAAAATTAAATGTGTTTGTAATTAATTACAAAGCTGCATTAGGTCGTGATAACGTGGTTACGTGGGTGGGCCAAGTGGGATTGAGTGTTGGTGGACCATTAATTTATTACATTCCTAGCTACTAGAAAATTCTATACATTACTATCTCTCTATCTCACAAAAAATAAAATAAAAAATGTAACACATTAGTTAAACTTGTCTTTTTAGTCTTTTACTTTTCCATGGAGAGCATCCACTATGGTGAGTATTTTAGGTACAAATTTTTTGGTATGTATTAACAAATAAGGTAAATCATAGTGATTGGTTAAAAAAAAGTATAAATTGGATAAATAGTACATGGAATTGTATCAAGTATTTTGAGGGAAAAAACGTGGGATGTGGGGCGCACTCCTCTTTTTTATTCTTTTTCCTCCTTCTCTTTCTACTTTCCCTTTCTCTTTCGTCTCATTTTTCCGGAAAATTCTACACCAAGGTAGTGCGTTTTCAATATAATAAATTTAATATTATGTATAGGCAACAATTTTGTTTTTGCGAAAAATCAATTTTAGTGAAAGAAATTTATATCGACAACTAAAATTTTATTTTTACAATATAATATAATATTTTATATTATATTATATTTTCAAACTAAAATATTTCACTAATGTCAATTTCACCCATAAAATAAATTTGCAACAATAATAAAAAATATGCCAATAAAGAATATTTCATTAAAATAACTAAAAAAAAACATTGCCCACTTATATGCCGATATGAAAAAAAATTAGCTTATGCATTTCAATATTTCATTTTATGTATCATTTGTGTTTTATTTTTTGAGCTCAGGACCCTATTTGGTGCCCCAAAAATTATCGTTAAATAAATGAAAAAATAAATATTATAATAAAACAATTCAAGATGACATTTTTTTTGCTAAAATGTCCGTTGGAATTGAAATAAAAAAAACATATTGAATAAATTAATTAAAAAATAAAAAGGTCAAAAATATGCACATTTTTTTTGTGGTGAAGTAACAATTTTTGGCCCAATTTGATTTTGTTTATAGCCAGAGAAAATGGCTAAGGATTGAAGGAGGATGAGAAACAATTTTCACAACTATCATTTTGGAGAGGGAGAGAGAGGGAGAGATTTAGGAGTATGTTCTGAGCAATTGAGTCCAACCAACTCTCGTGAGATATTCATAATCAATTCATAATTAATATTAGACTTGCATGATAGGCATATTGCTAACATGATCAAGCTTGAAGATAATTATAAAAGTATCATGAATGTTATAGTTATTTACATATATACCCTCCATATAAGTGTATTGTTTTCATTATAAATTAAATATAATTATTTTTATTTAATATTAATACATAAATGAGTCGAGTGGAGCATGCCAATTAAGTTTGTTGTCGAATCGAGTTTGAGCTCGAAAAATCAAAGTATGATCAAGATTCAGTCGAGCTCATGCTTCGAAATTTTTAGATTAATATGATCTCGAGACTGAACTTGCAGAATATGTCTATATATTCGGCTAAACTCGACTCGATTAGCTATGCCCGCAGGCCGATCTACCAACCCACAATTTGTAACGGGAGTGTCGACAATAAGAAAAAAAATTGCAGATATCTAGATTAATTATTATTTCAACAACAACCCGTCGTAGATTTAGAGCTATAGTCAAAGCACAAATGAAGAACATATGCTACGTGAATAAAACGTCGTCGTACACACCATGTGTATATCAATTATCCGTAATTTTTTATTCCTTCATATAATTAATTGGCATGCATCCATGCACAATTGTTGAAGTGTCCATATTTCAAGCTCAGCAATGCATGCATGCACATGCAGATATTTACGCTTCTGTCCACGTCAGCATGGGTTGCATGCATCATAATCTTTCTTCTCACGGTGCAAGACCACTTTGTAGGATCCGTCTCACACAGCTTGGGTTGATCTCGATCGTTCAAACAAGCGCCTAAGGATCGCGTAGCCTAGCCATTGGATTATGGAAGATATTTTCACTTAGATATTTCCCGTTTTCGCTGCTCATTTTAGTTTTAGTATAAATAAGAAACAAACACATTTCTGTTGTAATTTTTGTGAATTTGAGTGATCATGGTTGTGATCAATTACACCGATTTGTATTGAGTGTTAGTTCAATAAATAAACAATGTGTTTTCCTACTATTTCCTTTTTCAATTTCTTCATGGTACCAGAGCCAATATCTTTAGAATTGGTATTGATTCATTGATTGAGGTTGATTCACCGATTGTGAATCCGTTTTTTTGTTTTCTGAGTGATTTCACCGATTAAATTGAGTGAGTAAACTCTGCCGTCTTGGTGTTCGACAAAATGCCAAAGCAAAATCGAAGAATGCCATGGAACAAACTTGTTCTCAAAGAAAGAGGATTTCATGTAGCAAATGATGATGATGAAGAACAGGCTGGTAGCAGTCACAGATCGAATGTTCAGATGGCACATGATGCCAATTGTGATTGTTATGCAGCTTGCGATGATTCTCATAAAGAGATGACTGTCTATCGTGCTCAGAGCAATGATGTTTTACATCTACATGCCAATGACCATCCAGGTATGGTACTTACTACGGATCTTCTCACTGGAAAAAATTTCAACAGCTGGTCTAGGGCAATTAAGCGTGGATTAGCTGCAAAGAATAAACTTGACTTTGTTGATGGTAGCTTATTAGAACCGCATGAAGATTATGTGGACTACAAACAATGGCTACATGTTGATTACTTGGTGTTCTCTTAGATAGTAAATTCAATCTCAAAGGAACTAGGTCGTGGATTTCAACATATAGAAACATCTAAAGATCTTTGTGACGAACTAAATAGGAGGTTTGGGAGATCTAATGGTCCACGGATATATCAACTTCGTAGAGAATTGGCTACTTATGCACAAGGAACACAATCTGTTTTGTTGTATTATCATAATCTGCAAAGCTTATGGGATGAAATAAACCTTCTAGTTCCTTGTCATGTGTGTTCTTGTGGAGCAGCAGAGATAAATACAAGAAATGAGGAGAATGAACGGTTGATGCAGTTTCTAATGGGATTGAACGATTCCTATGAAGCAATTCAAAATCAGATCCTTATACTTGATCCTTTTCCTTCTGTGAGCAATGTCTATGCTATATGGTATTACAAGTAGAAGAGCAAAAGGTTGTTTCTACCTGTTATGCAGATATAAATGATCAAAATGCATTATATACAAATCAAAGGAATAATAGAGGAAGATATGAGGGTTATAGGAGGAAACTTAGCAAGGAGGAGAAACAGAAGTTAAAATCTAGCCATTGTGGTGGCAATGAGAATGAAAAGAGTGATTGTTTTGAGTTGGTATGATTCCTAGACTGGTACAAGCGATTTAAAAATGAGAAAGAGATGAATAATAGAGCCAATTGTGTAGATAATGAAGATGCTCTAAGCCATAGAGATGATATTTCTAGTCAGTTAGAGGAGCAGTATCCAGATGTGAATAAGCTCATACAAGAGGAAGTAAGCAGGTATCTGGGAAACTATTTTAAGAATACTAATGCAGGAGTTGGAAGTTCAACAAATGCTGCAGCAAATCTAGTTGATACAGGTGACATCACTCAAGATGATTCCAATATGAGTCACTATGTGTAACGCCCCGGTCCCGGGAGAAGGGCAGGGGACCGGTGCGCTACTTGGGGGAAGGGGGAAGGGGTTGTTGAACAGAAGCAATCAAAGAAATAAGGTTAGTGCCCTAAAAATTTGGGCAGCATAACCTCTATAAATGGATCAATCCGCGCTTTTAAAGCGTATGAAATGACTCAAACCAGATACCATGACTCTTAGGATGAATCCAAGAAAGAATAACAAAGGCAAACTTCAATGTAAATAATAACAGTTCAAAGGTTAACTGTTAATAGATTAGGCATGAAAAAGGCTAGACTGATGTCTGTCCAAATACTTGAAGTAAAGAGATGCCAGGCTCCCGCCTGTCGTGAAAGCAATATAAAGCCAGGCTTTTGCCTTGACATGGAAAACAATGTAAAGCCAGGATTGCGCCTGTCTGAATAAGGAAAGTAAATAAATGCCAGGCTTTCGCCTGTCAGGAACGGAAAGTAAACGGGATTCGAAGAACCGAACACTCCGTAACAATAATCAGAGTAAGCGGAAAGAACGTAGTGCATTTATTCAGACTCAAAAGAAAGCATGTTCTCAGTTAGACTCCAGAGCGGAAAAGGAAACATATACATCAAACAATAGCCCTTCAACCTTAGCACAGTCGTCCGCCATCCCGCAGCTCATCCTGAAAATATTTGAAAAGATTTTGGGCGTGAGTACTAATGCACTCAGTAGGTACTTTTGAGAAAAACCTTCAAAATCATTTTATAAAACAGAATATCCAATCATATTTTAAGCATATCATGGAAAGCTTTTAAAACAGAAAATTTGTGAATTCCATGTATACAAAATCATTTTATTTCCATCATTGCGCGCCACTCTCCCCTAGAACGCTTACGGTGAGTCGGTCCGTGTACACAACCCGGCTGCTTAAGGTTGGACACTGCCCTGTTTGCTTGGGGCTCGATATCGTGAACCATTGTAGTTTCATCACCAAAAACAGTAGTAAGACTTACATGAGTCAGGAGAGCACATCAAATACAGTCATGAGTTGGATATTCAATCACATTCATTTTATAAATATCAGGGCTTAATAACCCGAAAATACATTTTTATATAATAAAAACCCACCTGGTAATCTGAGCTAGATCTAGATTCTGATTCTGGTCTCAACTAGAAGTCTCCTTCTTCTGTGCCTACAAGATTATCCGGCAACTTAGTTTCGATGAAAGACTACCATTAGGTCAAAATCTAACCTTTCTTAGCTATGAAGTAAATATAATAAAATCTACTATCTTAATACACATCACCCGGATCATCAAAATATTTTGACTCTTAAGGGAACTTTACTCAGGGCATTTTTATAAAGAAAAACCCTTTTGGAAGTTTTGGCATACGGGGTGGTCAAACCCGTATCCTAAACTTAACTCGGTACAAATAAATTCATACCGCAAGATCTGCCCATTGGAAAAATATGAAACTTTAAATAAAAATACTATATTTTGACACGGAACAACTTTTGAGCTTAAAAATACGATAGGGCTATCCACGAAGGATAGATCTGAAAAAGACTACAATTTAATAATCGGATACCCAAAATATACCCGAAATTAAAAAGTGACAACATGGAAAATGTATAAAAATATATATAGAACATGAAACCCTAAAGACACTTTTTGATCCGGCGACCTGAAAGAGTCACCGATTTGAGAGGGTGGTTGCGAATTTTGGCAGTAGTCACGGCGATTTTCCATCATGATCGTCCGTCGTGTCATCATTTCAATCACGTATTCGTGATCTACGTGTTGACACCTTCAAAATGACTATTTCGGAAATGAAATAGGAAACTAGAGTCGTACCTTCTCTAGAAGCTGCTCGGCGTTTCGATTTTGAAAATGAATGAAAAATGAAACCTTAACCTCCTATTTATAGAAGAAAAATAAATAGGATAATAACGAATAAAAGAAAGAGGATAATGATGGAATAGGATAATGATGGAAAAAGAATAGGATAATTACGAATAGGATAATATTTCGAAAAAGAAATTGGATAATGACGGATGTGCCTTAGTTATCCAAATCTATTACCTTTCACCCTAAAATTGTGCCAAGTGTTTATTTGAACTCGAAATTGGAAAATTCAAAGTTTGGCACGATGCTTGAAAATTTTTCTATCAGCTCGAGAAAAATATCAGAACATATTTTTAAAGCAATTTTTTACCAAATTAAATTTTAATAGATGTCCCTGGCTGCGATTTTCCTTTATTTGAATCCTTTAAGGACCCAACTTATTTTCTAACTTACCAGAGGGTAACATAAGTTGAATAAAACCTTCTAAAATATTTCGGGGTATTACATTCTACCCTCCTTAATAAAAATTTCGTCCCGAAATTTATGTACCTCTATAGGGTAAATCAGGATACAACTCCTTGATTCTGCTTTCATGCTCCTAGGTAGCTTTCTCTTTCCCATGGTTATTCTATAAGACTTTCACGAGTGACATCTGCTTGTTCCATAATTCTTGGACCCGTCGGTCAAGAATAGCCTCTGGTCTTTCCTCATTAGATAAATCCTGGTTCAGGACTTTCTCCTCATTCTTTTTAACATGCTTAGGATGCAACTTACACTTCCTCAACATTAAGACATCAATCACGTTATGAACCTTAGCTAGAGTTAGCAATACGACTAGTTTATAAGCTACCTCCTCATTCCTAGCTAAAATACAATTTATCTTGAGTTGCAAATCTTACTAAGACGTATACTCTGCCTTGGTCCACTTTAACATGATGCGCATAACTCTTCATACGTTCTTCTCTGCATCATTCTTCGAATATTCTTTAGCATCATCCTTTAAGTCGAGAAGAGAGAGAGAGTGAGAGAGAGAGAGAGAATAGATATCGATCCACCTGAATCAAAGAATATTATCTCGATCATCGTATACATCACTCTGAACTTGAGACATCCACTTGCGAACTTGTCCTTGCTCCTCAATCAGAAACGTATAGAAGCAGGTGTAGCGAGAACGGATCTATCTATCACGATTCTTCATCGACATAAAAATTCTCCCAACATACTCCTCAAACGCATATATGCACGCGAACGACATTTCCTACAAATCCATATAACTCAAGCCATCTAAAAGAATATACTTATCCATTCTAAGTTCTTTCTACGTTCAAGACTACAAGACACTACATAATCGTTCCCACCTTCTTAGTCAATCTGTTCTTTATAATCATTCATCAGATTCTCGGTTAAACCGAAATCTAGATGTCCCAGACATCCTATTAAAACCATAGGCGAACCACGGTCTTGCCGTGGACCCTCTTTCATGTAGGATTAAATCCAAACATGACATAACACATTCTTTTGAAATTTCACATCATAACAAATTGACACATTTCAGTGGAACCAATCCATGTGGGCTCATAATCCTAAACGTGGAAAAAAACTTAATCAATCTATGTTCCACAAGAATCTTAACAATCATTAACTTAAAATCTAATCTATGTGAATAAATCACAACTAGCTATGTTCATCTACATTCTCAATCAAATCATTCTATGTTCACATTCCAACTGCATAAGCATTCTGGGTTCCCTAACACTTTTACATTCTCTCATTCCAATCACTTACACATTGTAACATTTCTAATCATGGGCATTGATTACTATCATCAAACTTTCTTTCAAAACATATCATGGACATATAATCCCGTTCAAAACATCACTTTTCATTTCAAACATAATGGACATATAGTCACATTCAAAATAATCATTCAATACCATCTAGGCATAAAGTCCCACAATTTTACCATCATGGACAAGAGTCCGATCCATTCATAACCATCATCATATAGACACATAGTCCCAAAATGATACCATTATCCTTTTGAAACCATCATTGGCGCGACTTTTCATAAATACCACCAATGTGGAGAATGGTGCTTATCCACATTTCTTTTTTTGAAATCAGTAAACATCATTGAATCTCAAAAATATTTTAACTCACGTACCTTTCTTTTTGAAGCAGATGAGTGCGGTGCAGGCGACGTGCTAGGCTATCAGACAATCAATTAAGAGACTACACTGAGAACTAGACTCAATCAATAATATGACAGTATAATAGGCCTGCAGAGTTGCAGCCTGCTCTGATACCACTCTGTAACGCCCCGGTCCCGGGAGAAGGGCAGGGGACCGGTGCGCTACTTGGGGGAAGGGGGAAGGGGTTGTTGAACAGAAGCAATCATAGAAATAGGGTTAGTGCCCTAAAAATTTGGGCAGCATAACCTCTATAATTGGATCAATCCACGCTTTTAAAGCGTATGAAATGACTCAAACCAGATACCATGACTTTTAGGATGAACCCAAGAAAGAATAACAAAGGCAAACTTCAATGTAAATAATAACAGTTCAAAGGTTAACTGTTAATAGGTTAGGCATGAAAAAGGCCAGACTGATGACTGTCCAAATACTTGAAGTAAAGAGATGCCAGGCTCCCGCCTGTCGTGAAAGCAATATAAAGCCAGGCTTTTGCCTTGACATGGAAAACAATGTAAAGCCAGGCTCGCGCCTGTCTGAATAAGGAAAGTAAATAAATGCCAGGCTTTCGCCTGTCAGGGACAAAAAGTAAACGGGATTCGGAGAACCGAACACTCCGTAACAATAAAGAAAATGGGATTCGGAGAACCGAACACTCCATAACAGTAAAGAAAACGGGATTCGGAGAACCGAACACTCCGTAACAATAATCAGAGTAAGCGGAAAGAACGTAGCGCATTTATTCAGACTCAAAAGGAAGCATGTTCTCAGTTAGACTCCATAGCGGAAAAGGAAACATATACATCAAATGATAGCCCTTCAACCTTAGCACAGCCGTCCACCATCCCGCAGCTCATCCTGAAAATATTTGAAATGATTTTGGGCGTGAGTACTAATGCACTCAGTGGGTACTTTTGAGAAAAACCTTCACAATCATTTTATAAAACAGAATATCCAATCATATTTTAAGCATATCATGGAAAGCTTTCAAAACAGAAAATTTGTGAATTCCATGTATACTAAATCATTTTAGTTCCATCATTGCGCGCCACTCTCCCCTAGAACGCTTACGGTGAGTCGGTCCGTGTACACAACCCGGCTGCTTAAGGTTGGACACTGCCCTGTTTGCTTGGGGCTCGATATCGTGAACCATTGTAGTTTCATCACCAAAAACAGTAGTAAGACTTACATGAGTCAGGAGAGCACATCAAATACAGTCATGAGTTGGATATTCAATCACATTCATTTTATAAATATCAGGGCTTAATAACCCGAAAATACATTTTTATATAATAAAAACCCACCTGGCAATCAGATCTAAAATAGCTAGATCTAGATTCTGATTCTGGTCTCAACTAGAAGTCTCCTTCTTCTGTGCCTACAAGATTATCCGGCAACTTAGTTTCGATGAAAGACTACCATTAGGTCAAAATCTAACCTTTCTTAGCTATGAAGTAAATATAATAAAATCTACTATCTTAATACACATCACCCGGATCATCAAAATATTTTGACTCTTAAGGGAACTTTACTCAGGGCATTTTTATAAAGAAAAACCCTTTTGGAAGTTTTGGCATACGGGGTGGTCAAACCCGTATCCTAAACTTAACTCGGTACAAATAAATTCATACCGCAAGATCTGCCCATTGGAAAAATATGAAACTTTAAATAAAAATACTATATTTTGACACGGAACAACTTTTGAGCTTAAAAATACGATAGGGCTATCCACGAAGGATAGATCTGAAAAAGACTACAATTTAATAATCGGATACCCAAAATATACCCGAAATTAAAAAGTGACAACATGGAAAATGTATAAAAATATATATAGAACATGAAACCCTAAAGACACTTTTTGATCCGGCGACCTGAAAGAGTCACCGATTTGAGAGGGTGGTTGCGAATTTTGGCAGTAGTCACGGCGATTTTCCATCATGATCGTCCGTCGTGTCATCATTTCAATCACGTATTCGTGATCTACGTGTTGACACCTTCAAAATGACTATTTCGGAAATGAAATAGGAAACTAGAGTCGTACCTTCTCTAGAAGCTGCTCGGCGTTTTGATTTTGAAAATGAATGAAAAATGAAACCTTAACCTCCTATTTATAGAAGAAAAATAAATAGGATAATAACGAATAAAAGAAAGAGGATAATGATGGAATAGGATAATGATGGAAAAAGAATAGGATAATTACGAATAGGATAATATTTCGAAAAAGAAATTGGATAATGACGGATGTGCCTTAGTTATCCAAATCTATTACCTTTCACCCTAAAATTGTGCCAAGTGTTTATTTGAACTCGAAATTGGAAAATTCAAAGTTTGGCACGATGCTTGAAAATTTTTCTATCAGCTCGAGAAAAATATCAGAACATATTTTTAAAGCAATTTTTTACCAAATTAAATTTTAATAGATGTCCCTGGCTGCGATTTTCCTTTATTTGAATCCTTTAAGGACCCAACTTATTTTCTAACTTACCAGAGGGTAACATAAGTTGAATAAAACCTTCTAAAATATTTCGGGGTATTACACTATGCTTTTGGCCTTTCACAAGATACTCAACAGACAAAGTGGATTGTGGATTCTGGTGCAAGTATACATATGTGCTGCAACTCTGATCTTATGCACAACATGAGAAAGCTTCCAGAACCACATAAGATATTCCTGCCTGATGGATCTAATTTGTTAGCAGATTACTGTGGAGAGGTTCAGTTGAATAATGATATTGTGCTCCAAAATGTCTTGTATGCACCAGCATTCACTCACAACTTGATTTCAGTTGGACAAATGGCTAAAGACATTCAAGAAAAGGTGTTGTTTCTACCTTCTCATTACTTGATACAAAATCAAGCCAATGATCCTATCCTGGGAATAGGGAAATTGAAAGGAAGATTATATGTTTTCAAACATGTTAACTCTGAAAAGGTCTGTACTACACAGTGCAGTAGGGATATCTCTCTTCAACAATGGCATGAATATTTGGGTCATCCTTCAGCTGGGAGTATGAGGCATATGCCTCACCTCAAGAGATCTTTCACAGATGCAGGTTTTGATGAGTTTCATAGCTGTGAAATTTGTTATAGGGCTAAACAACAAAGATAGCCCTTTCTCTTATTGCATAGAAGATGTGATGTGCCATTTGAACTGGTGCATGGAGATTTATGGGGACCCTACAGAGAGGAGAGCATTACACATACAGCTTATATTCTCACTCTTGTAGAGGATCATTCCAGGTCTACTTGGACTTACATGCTTCATTCTAAATCTCAGGTATACATATTTCTCCAAAGCTACATTGCTATGGTTGCAACACAGTTTGGTTGCAATATAAAAAAATTCAGATCTGATAATGGCACAGATTTTGTTAACTCTGTTGTTTCTCATCTGTTCCAGAGTAAAGGTATTCTACACCAGAGATCATGTGCTTATAGTCCTCAACAGAATGGCATAGTTGAGAGAAAACATAAACACCTACTTCAAGTTGTCAGGGCTCTTATGTTTGAGAGCAAAATTCCTAGTAAGTTCTGGCCTTACTCAATCCTCCATGCTACCTGGATAATTAATAGGGTTCCAACTGCAATTCTCAATTGGATATCCCTTTATGAAGTTTTGTTTCACAAAGCTCGTAAATTGTTAACTATCCAGCCTTTTGGTTGTTTGAGTTTTGCTGCAAACTTGTTACCTTCAAAGATAAAGTTTGATACTAGGAGCTATAAATGTGTCTTTTTAGGGTATGCTGTCAACAGAAAATGATACATCTTATATAATTTGGACAGGGAACAATTTTCACCTCTAGAGATGTCAAATTTGTTCCAGGTTCCTATCCTTTGCAGTGTAAAGACACTTTACCTACCCTTCCTTTTCCTAGCTTTGATGATTCTGCTCCACCTCCTTCTTCACATTCAGCTGATCCATTCCCATCACAGATACCTTTTGATCCTCCTATCACAGACAACACACCTGCCTCTTCATCTGTTCCAATCCTTATGAGAAGTCAGAGGGTGTCCAAACCCCCTTCCTATTTGCAAGATTATATTTGTTCAGTGTCTCACTCTATTCTTCCCAGTCACTCTAGTTCACTTACTCCACTCACATTTCCTTTTATTTCCTCTTCTTCTTTCTCTCCTTCCTATCATTCTTTCTTGCTCAATGTAGATTCTTTAACTGAGCCAACCTCCTACAAAGAAGCAAGTAAATATGTAGAGTAGACCACTGCTATGGAACAAGAATTTCTTGCTCTGGAATCTAATCATACTTGGGAGCTCACTACTCTTCCACCTGGAAAACAAGCCATTGGATCTAAGTGGGTTTACAAGGTGAAGTTAAATACTGATGGAACAGTTGAGAGGTTCAAAGTCAGGCTCGTTGCAAAAGGTTACAAGTAGGAGTATGGTTTGGATTATCAAGAAATCTTCTCACCAGTTGCTAAACTGGTGATTGTGAGATTGTTTATTGCTATTGCTACTGCTTATTCCTGGCCTCTTCATCAAGTAGATGTAAATAATGCCTTCTTGCATGGTCATTTGAGTGATGATATTTACATACTTTTTCCACAGGGCTATCACAAGGCTCTTCCCAATCAGGTCTGCAAGTTAATCAAGAGTTTGTATGGCTTAAAACAAGCTTCCAGGGAGTGGAGCATCGAATTCAGTAAGCTTCTATTCTCTCTGGATTTTACACAATCTCCAAATGATAATTGTTTATTTGTTAAGGGTACTGGTGGTCAGTTTGTAGCTCTTCTTGTATATGTTGATGATATACTCATCACAGGGCTTTCTCTTGATTCCATTAACAGTGTTAAGCAAGCTCTTCACACAGCTTTCACTATTAAAGACTTGGGTGATGCTAGATATTTCCTTGGGGTTGAAATTGCTAGGGGAGCTTCTGGTACTTATTTGAGTCAGAGAAAATACATTCTTGACCTGTTAAACTCAGCTGGGCTCATGGGGTGCAAGCCAGCCAGCACACCTTTTCCTCCTGGTCTTCATCTTGATGTATCATCCCCTCTCATGGCTAATCCAGATTCTTACAGATGATTGGTTGGAAAATTGCTTTATTTAAACCTCACTCACCCTGACATTACCTTTGCTGTTCAACAACTGAGTCAGTTTGTGTCTTCTCCTTCCACTTCACACTGGGATGCTGCGCAACATATTCTTCGCTACCTCAAAGGTTGTCCTTCCTTGGGATTATTTTTTGGAACCTCTGCCTCTTTCACTCTAATCGCCTATTGTGATGCTGACTGGGGCTCTTGTCCTCTCACCCGGAGATCTCTCACTGGTTATTGTGTCTTTCTTGGCTCCTCTCTTATTTCTTGGCGGTGCAAAAAGCAAACCACCGTGTCCATGTCCACTGCCAAGGCCGAATATCGGAGCATGAGTTCTATAGTTAAAGAATTAATGTGGATTAGCTACTTGTTGCACTCCTTTCACATTTCTGTTTCTCTACCCGTTTCTCTCTTTTGTGACAACCAAGTAGCTATTTACATCACTAAAAATCCAGTCTTCCATGAGCGTACAAAACATCTTGAGTTAGATTGCCACTTCTCACGAGATCAGTGCAAACGCGGGTTTATTTTTCCTCTTTTTGTTGCTTCTCAAGCTCAGTTGGCCGACTTCTTTACCAAATCCCTTCCTAGCCCGCGTTTTCACCTTCTTTTGTCCAAGATGAGTGTTGCCGACGTTCACCGGTCTCATCTTGCGGGGGGGAGGGGGGGGGGTGTTGAAGTGTCCATATTTCAAGCTCAGCAATGCATGCATGCACATGCAGATATTTACGCTTCTATCCACGTCAGCATGGGTTGCATGCATCATAATATTTCTTCTCACGGTGTAGGACCACTTTGCAGGATCCGTCTCACACAGCTTGGGTTGATCTCGATCGTTCAAACAAGCGCCCAAGGATCATGTAGCCTAGCCGTTGGATTATGGAAGATATTTTCACTTAGATATTTTCCGTTTTCGCTGCTCATTTTAGTTTTAGTATAAATAAGAAACAAACACATTTCTGTTGTAATTTTTGTGAATTTGAGTGATCAAGGTTGTGATCAATTACACCGATTTGTATTGAGTGTTAATTCAATAAATAAACAATGTGTTTTCCTACTATTTCCTTTTTCAATTTCTTCAACAATTCCCTCCAAATTAATTAATAATCGCTCAAGTCACCCTGCAAAACGAAGAAAAAAAAGAAAATAATTAGACTTCTCTCTCTCTCATATATATATATATAAGGATTGGTTATAATAGGGACTAAACTGTGTGGAGACGTGAGGTCGACAGAGCTTGTTTACGGTAATTTTAGTACCTTTTTTATTATACTTTGATGCTAAATATATTTTAGCACCAAAATACAATAATAAAAACATTACAAATAAAAATGAAAAAATAGCATCAAAATATAATAAGAAAAGCACTAGCATCACTGTAAACAAGTCCCGGTTCTCACGTTCTTACACAGAGCACCAATCTTCATTTAAACAAAATCCCCCCCCCCCTCTCTCTCTATATATATATATATGTATATGTATATCCAATAATAACTAATTAAGTCGAAAATATATTTTTTCATTGCAAAAAGATATCCACAACTGCTGCTCATGCGAGTCGTAAACACACATAAAAAGCGAATTTTAGGCGTACTTTGAGCAATCACTGGAGGGGCTGATCGTGTACGGAATGCTGACGCCACATTTTCCGGGAAGCTCGGCCGCTTTGGCGACGATTGCGGGGGAGTTTTTTTGGCGATAACTTTTTCAGGCAATTGCACACAGTTTTCCGGTCGGCGGGGGTCTTGGCGGCGCTGTAGAGACCCTTAATTCCGCCGCAACAACCGCCGAGCGGACCTTTGTTGGTCACGTAAGGTTAGCATGGTCGCAGAGATGATACCACCGTGCCACAGTTTATCGCCGCCTCAGTACTCGGCGGCGCAACCAAGACAATCCATATGAGCACCGTGCATGTAAATTTATAGATTAATCTAGACATTGTAATTTTTATTTTATTTTTAGTTGAGAAAAAGGTGCTTAATTAGTGGTTTATTTTATATAAATATGTGTATATATTTTTTAGTGCATGTGTTTGGAGAAGCAGCTTGGTGTGCTTAAATAGAGACTTTTCTTGTGGGTAATTGTCATTACAATAATAATTTTAGTTGATAGTTGGGGTGGATTAGATGCGCAAAGTCGTAATCGGGAATTAATTTAGTAGTTGATCCATCTATTTTTCACAATTAATAAGTATATATGTATAGCTAATTTCTTTTATACATGGATCAGATACCGTACATCAATATATATATAAATAGTCCTAGTCATTATTTATCAATAAAAAATAAAATAAAAAATTATAAAATATAATTTTGAAATAAATAGCCATATATATATATATATATATAATAATGAATTATTAATTAAAAATTAAAAAATTAAATACTAAAAAATAATTATAAATCCTAATTGGATGGGGTGACCCTAATAAACAATCATAAAATTAAATTAAATCATGAAAAAAATTGTGGAAAAAAATACAGAAAAAACCTTTAATTTGAAAGTGCAGCACAGATTGTAATACACATAGTGCAACATGAAATTTCAAGTGCTTAATTAGTGTAAAATCGATAAGAAAGGTCAATGTTGAAGCACATAAAATTTCATGTTGCGCTCTATGTGTTTCACTCCATATTGCACTTTTAAATTATGAGCTCGTCTTGTTAAGAAATATTCGAGCTCGAGCCCTCTTGTTTAAGCTCGACTTGACAAATATTTATTATGTTCTAATTCGGCTTGATCTCGACTCGTGGAATGTTTGAAATTTGCTAATCGAATCTGAGCTCAATTACTCAAAAAAGCTCAGCTCGTTAAATTTACATATTCGAGCTCGAGCCCGAGCTCGAAAAATAGAGCTTATTTAATTTACTCATTTGAAATATTTATAATATTAATGAACATGTTTGATTAAGCTCGAGCTTGAACATGTTTGCGAGTTGGCCAAGCCTAATACTACTCTTTCCGAGCTCGACTTGATAATTTTATCGAATTCGATTCAAGGCACGAGTTCGGCTTGTTTAGAAAATGAATGAATTCCGAACGAGCTTTTTTTGAATTAAACTCTAAATAGCTCGCGAGCGGGATTGTTCTCAGCCGTAATCATATCTATTCTACCATCAACGTACGTTGATTTGTTGACTACATGTTTGGGTTTTTTCCTACTTTACATTCATCCCGAAAGACAGGTGTATGTTTACATATATACCCATATTATAATTAAACGGATGAAATCCTCTACTATAGATATATGTTACACTCTCTTTAATGAAATCAAATTAATTAATTTCAATTACATTTTGTTTCGAATTTCATTTTATGTGGTTTAGTTTAATTTTGAACTTGTTAATTATAGTTCATTCTACCCAATTAGTGTTTATAATTACTTTTTGGTACTTAATTTTTAGTTTCTAGTTAATAGTTGATTATTTAAAAATCAAATACTAGAAAATAATTATAAACCCTAATTAGGTAAAATGAACCTAATTAACAAGTGTACATTAAATTAAAACACAAAATATAAAAGTAAATTAAAGAAAAACTAATAAATTTAATTGTATTGCAGTTGTTGATGATGTAGCACAAATGTGTATATATAACAGACGATTTCATCCGAATTATAATCAAACACACACTAAGTCACTTGATCTACAAAAGTTCTTCTTCACAACTCATGCACGATGATCCTACTGATGCATAAAAAATTTAGGTTTATTAAGTTCACATTATGTATATTATATTTATTATAATAATTATTTTTCAATATTTCTAATATTTTGTGTTATGCCTCTTGCACCTTGCAGGGTACCTCATCTAGAAAAGAATACCACTGAATACAAATAAAAGATTCCTCTCGTCAGTTTTAATTATACCACTAAATACAAATACAATAAGATACTAAAGTTAAATTTTCAATAATACCCGTATTTAATATTTATGACTTTCAAAATGTAAGTGGTTAATTTTTTAATTTTCAAGAATTAATACGAGTGTATTTGTATATTACTATGAAAATTAATACTATTTATAATAATGAGACTATATAATTTGGACACCTTAAAATAGTATAATAAGGACTATATATAATCGGGACGTAGGGATTATAAATAAATTTTGATGCTAACTTTCATCATTTATATGTGACTTTATGTTTGCATGAGGTTTTTAATAACTCCGGAGATGCTTAATTAATATTTTATAACTACTTACAATTAATTCCTATCTGTTCTCTATTATTTCTAATTTCGGTACTACGTTGTACTGAATAATAAAGTTGTTCAATTTAGATCATTGATAAAATTAATAAGCACAATCCCCTCGAAATTCACATGAGATTTTCTATTACATACTCTGTGTTGTACTTTTAAATTATGGATCTTAATTTTGTAAGTTTTTTTCAATTTTATTTTTTGTGACTTAATTTAATTTTACTATTGTTTTTCAAAGTTCAGCCCACCCAGTTAGGGTTTATAATTATTTTTTAGCATTTCATTTTCAATTTTCAATTAATAATTCATTATTATGGTAGATTATTTCAAAGTTAAATTTTATAATTTTTTAATTCATTTTTGTGTTGATAAATGTTGACTGTGGTTATTTATGTTATAATTGATTTTTATTTTATAATAGATATTACTAAAATTAAAAAAATGTATAGTGAATTAAACACGAAGTACTGAAACATGAAGAAGTGCAACAGATAATTTGACCGGCTCAAAATTACATATATGACTTTAATAACCTTAATTGGTTGAAACCCATATATAATTTAATTGTGTTTTCTTTAAGAATACAAGTTTTTAGATGGTATATGAATAAAAGTATGTTCGGATATTCAACAATATATGATTTACTTAATATGGTTAATCTATTGTTTCAAAGAAGGCAAGTACATTCTCTGTGTTGCCTATATAATTAAATTAAGATATGTATAACTAGTTTTTAAAAAAGTATGTCACCAACTCACCATCCTTTCCAAGTATATATAGGACTATAGGAGGGAATAATTAATTAAAGAGAGATTAAATTTAATCAATAGATGCAAAAACAGATAAGAGTACACTGATTAATTTAGACATTAATTAAAGATAACAAGTAACAACCACAATAATATTAAATACCTAGCTAGATACGTACTACTTTTCTCTCGTAGGCAGAAATACCATTGAAAATTAATACCATTACAAAAACCTTAAAAATATTATTATAATTCTAGTAGTCCTATGACTTCCATCATACGAGAAAAAGTTCCCAAATCCACTCTATCAACTTAGTGAACCCTGCAAAAAAAAAATAGAGAGAAAAAAAAAGGTACAATTAGAATAAATGTGTTAAAAATAGACACAAAGTGAATATGTGGTTACTTATGTAAAAATGTATATGTATCGAATGCAATTTATTAGGTGTAACATCTACGAAACGAGACGATCATTTTGTAACGCGAAATCGAGAATGCGCCAGTACGTACGTGGAGCAGTCGGTGGAGGGGCTAATCTTGTAGGGAATGCTGACGCCACATTTGCTAGGGAGCGCGGCGGCGTTGTTGATGATGGTGGGGGTGGCGGAGTTGGCGACGGACTTCAAGCAGGAGCAAACGGCCTGGCGGTCGGCGGTGGCGGTGGCCTGATTGTAGAGGGACCTAATCCCTTGGCAGCAGTTCAACGGTGGCGGCGCAGCTCCGCCATACACGACGCAGTTAAGGCACGGGGAGAGGTCGCTCATCACCGTGTTGCATGAGACGGCCGCCTCCGCCTGCGGTGGTGCTAGAGCAACCACCACCATGCTCACGGCGGCGAGGACCAACCACGTCATTGCCTTCTCCATTGGGATGATTTGGTTTGTGGAGATTAAGGAAAATATGTTTTCTTAATTGTAGGGTTTTTTTGTTATGTGTGAGGACTTTAGGGTTTGGTGGTGTTTATATAGAGGGTTTTGGTGAAAATTTTACATTTATGAATTAGATAGATTTACGGTTGGTAAGTAGTTGGATTTCATTCAATGTTTTATTAATGATTCACCTGTGCTTTTGAGCTGGTTAATTTAATTCGACTATCTAAATTAAGAAAATCGTACAAGCTTTTGAAAAATGCAAGTCATGTTAGTAGTGGAAATAGTATTCATATACATTTTGCAATTATAATAAAAACATTCCAATTAAGACACCAATTTAATGATTTTGCAATTACAATATCTTTATTTTTTTTTTCCCGGAAACACTTATATATCCTTCGTGTTTGTTAATATTTCCACGTGCAAGAACCATTTACAATCAAATGGTTGTGCAATGACCTACCGCACTGGAAAGATTGGATCAGATCGAATGAATTTTGCCATTTTAGTCGATTTCTCTGTATCTCGATCAATTGGTTGACCCAATCCAGACATGTTTGGAACTAAACCGACTGTTTACAAAACCCTAAGTGAATTGAGTATGAATAAGATTTGTTAGATTTATTTATTTTTTGATTGTGATAATATTAGCTAAAACAAACAATTACTGAAATGATGTTTGAAAGAGTTGAGAGCTCTCCCTGTGGCTGTACGAGATTGGAAAGGAGTTACGGCGGAGGTTTAAGAAGGATGATTATGAGGTGTGGGGGATTACTCTGGTAGCGGTTTGGAGGTGTTTGTGTACCGAGAAACATGATGGTGATTGCAGCTCCTTGGAGGTGGGCGTTGAGTCCTCCGCGAGATTTTTAACTCAATTTCGGGCAGCTAGAGCTGAATTCTTGGCGACCATGTCTCTAGGTGTGAAAGTGGGAAAGAAAGATTGGTATCCTCCAGACAAGGGGGTTTATAGATTGAATGTTGATGTAGCTGTAAATGAAGAAGTTGGTAGATTTGGTGTTTGGGCGGTGGTACGTGACCATGAAGGAGCTATTCGAGCTGCTTTGGCAAAAACAACGCTTCCACCTTCATCAATTCTTGATGCCGAGATTAACGCCATTTTATATGGAGTTGGAATTTGCTTGCAAGAGGGTTTGCTCCCATGTGTCGTGTTCTCATATTCTCTATTGGCTATTCATTTGCTTGCTAATAGAGATGAGGGTGGTGAGTTTATTGAAAAGGAGATCCCGTCTGTGGCTAAGGTTGTTAAAGCGGGTGGAATTTTATCATTTCAATATATGTTGAGGGTAATAAAGTTGTTCAATTCATAATCTTGCACAATTTAGTGTTGGTTGTAATTATTTTTGTATTTGAACCAAAGATTTTCCTTCGTGGTTGATGGAGAGTGTTTTGAATAATATCATTGATTTCTCTTCAAAAGAAAAAAAATCTAAATGTACACGTGGCTTTTTACCGGACACGTAGGACAAAATATGGTCGAAAAATGTTTGAGGTGTGTTTTAATTGCAAATTAAAAGGCCAAATTAAAGGTGATAACTGCAAATTAAAGGAAATTTTTAAAGATTATATTGTAATTGCTGAATATAACGGCAACAATTTGGCTCTTATAATGATTTATCTTTTCTATGTACTAGGCTTAATGAGGACCCTCTTGAACGCAGTTCATCATAAAAAATATATGAAAATATCTATTAAATTTGAAAATATAAATTGTGCGATTATTTGAAAAGCCAATAAATCATCAGCTACATTCTGTGCAATATTCTATGCTACACATTTTAAAATATTAAATTTTAGCAGATGATTTCATCCTCTCTGCAAGATACTAGCGAGCGTACAAGAAATAAAGAGTGTCAAAACAAATTTAGTTATATTTACATCTAATCGCAACAACCGAATATTTAAAAGATATTAATTGTGATTAGAAATGTCAACAAAATATATAAATGCAGAATTATTTTCTAATAAAGTGATTTTGCGTGCATTTGCCCTGGATTTTATAATTCTTCCGACCAAATTATTCATCGATTCATTAATTAATTAAATTGTCGCCCTCCATACGTTTAGTTGTCAAATTAAAATTGAAGACTTAATTAATTCATTGTGTTATAGCATAATATATATATATATATATATCAAAGATTTGTTTTAGAGGAGATCGAATATCTTAATTAATTTAAAAGGTCTAGATCCGAACCGTTCATAAAACATTGAAATTTCAGACCCGTTATTTTATCCTTTGCAGTCTATTGATGAATTGAATTGTGAGATTCCCGTGTAAACAAGTTGTATATTTACCTTAAAAAAGAATACTACATGGGTCCCTATTTACAATCTTTCTCGAGTACATACAAAGAAACTCAAAGTTTTTCATTAAGTGTTTGTCTCATCAAAACAATATTAGCATTCTCCTCAAAGTTTTTCATTAAGTGTTTGTCTCATCAAAACAATATTAGCATTCTCCAAAACATCAAGTAGAACGTATAAAGCATGTTCTTTAATTTGTCAGCGCAACACAAACAATCAACTTGCTCGGACATATTCACCAACATGTATTTTGGCTCGCAATAAATTTGCCAATAAAACATATACATTCAACCATAATAATGAATTATTAAATGAAAATTGAAAATTAAATATTAAAAAATAATTATAAACCCTAATTGGGTGGGGTGAACCCTAAAAATAATCATAAAATTAAACTAAATCACATAAAAATAAAATTTTCCATTTTTTTTTTGTCCCAACCAAAATGACATTTTTACTAACACTTTTGACTAAAATATTATTTTTCAGAAAGTTAGACAAAAAATTGGAAAAAAAGGGGACAAAAATAAAAAGATTTGACACTACATGTATTTGAACTTTATTTTTATGGAACCAAAACTAAAATTAACGTCAAAATAATGAGAATATAGTCGAAATAGTTGATATTTACTTGGTGCAATCAATTGCCGGCGTGATTTCATAAGGAATAGAGACGCCGCATTTTCTGGGGAGACTTTTTGCGTTTTTCACGGCGGCGGCGGAGGCGGAGCTGGTGACGGATTTCAGGCAGACGCAAACGTTACGGCGGTCGGCGGTGGTGCTCGCCGCCTTGTACAGCGACTTAATCCCCACGCAGCAGTTGACCGGCACGTTGCCGCCGCTCAACACATACTCAAAGCACGGAGCCAGTGTGCTTGTCACCTTCCCGCATGTGATCTTGGCCGCCGCCGCCTCCATGAGTGGTGGCGCCACCGCCACCACCGCCGCGATGATGAGCACTAGACATGTTGCCTTATTCATTATGGAGTTTGCTATTTAATTTATGGGATTTTTCTTGGGGTTTCATGGTATCGAAGTTGTGATACTTATATAGAATTTTTTTCTGTTTATAATAATAAAAAAAATTAAGTGTAAGTGTAGTAACGTTGCATGCAGCAAGGGTGGTTGGATAATTCAATGCTTATTAATGTTTTGAGGTATGATGTTGCAAATTGGAACATACATGCATGTGCCCTGTGTAATGATAATATTATATATAATTTCAAATTTTGATTGATAAATGTTGATTAGTTTATGTTATAATTATTTATTTTTATGACAACTATAATTAAACTTATTATACATTTGATAGTGAAATATCAAATTAAAAGTGTAATAAGAGTCTCAATGGGGGCATTGCTGACACGCGCAGGGGCGTGCAAAATCAACCAAAACCAAAAAACTAAACCAAACTGTGTTATTTGGTTCTTTTGATTTGATAATTTTTTTTTTTGTTTTTTAATTTTAGTTTGATTTTGAATATTAAAATCAAAATATATATAGTTTGGTTTTAAAATTGGTTGAAACTGAACAGATGAAAGTATATGTATTGCTTTTATAATTTAAATTTCTAATATCACACATAAATTAATAAATTTTAAAAATTGAATTATATACCATTAGTGAACTACAACAAAGCGCAATAGTACTTATTGTTGACCTTTTTAAATTTCCAAATTGTAGAATGTTTTAAAACATCTGTGAGATTTTTGTGTATCGGACTATTTGATCAGTTGATCATATACGAGATTGAATTAGGTGATATTTTATTATTGCTTATTTAATGTATCGTTTGACTCAATTATATGTTTTATTAATTTTCAATTAAAAAAATGGTACAAGGTTTTATTAATTCAATTCAATTTTGTAAATCGAACTAACCATTTGCAGAAATATTCTTAAACACACCTAAAGACACTATACCCATCACACACATTAAAAAAATAAGTTGGTCCAATCCATTATATAAAAATTATTATTTTGTGTGCGATGGATGCAATGGAGATAATTTTAATTTTGATCCCATGGGACATCGGGTATTCCGATTTTGGTCCTGACACTATCACTTTTGGTCCCAGAGGAAGTGAAGTATCATTTTTAGTCATGCCGTGACGGTTCTCGTTAAAATTGATATCGATTTTGGTCCCAAATTACTATCAATTTTGGTCCCAAAACAAAAAATTTCCAGAACTTCATCCAGAATTTTGGAGGTTAATTTCACCTGATTTTGCTATTATTTTGGAGAGAAGTTTGACATCTTTTAAAAGGAAAATTCCCACCAACACACACACACACTCTCTCTCTTTCAATGAACCTGCTACGACGTGTGACAAAATGCACTCAACAGAAACTCTATAAATTCAACAACCACGTTTCCTCTTTTTTGGATCACCACATTTTCTATTATCATACCATGATTCAACAGAAACTCTATAAATTCAAATATTGAGGCCTCGTACGAGTACCGAGTGATTTCAACTGTTCTCAGCTGCAACAGAAAGGACTTAAGGATATTTGCTTCTGGCTCTGTGTAGTTCTCTACATCAAACTTAAATGGTTCTCCAATATCTTGCTTCTTGGCATCAACAAGTGTCCATTGGGTTCAATAAGACCACTACTAATCTTCAACAACTTGACTTTCAACAATGTTGGAAAGGAATATTTGTCTTTCATGACTACGAGCATTTGTTATAACAATTAAGTTAGATGCATTCGTAAAAAGAATAGGAGTTGGTAAGCGTAGTTACGTACTAACAACAACCAATGCAATTTTACAAAACTAAGGGCAAAGTACACGGTATCTACTAGCTAATATGCATTAAAACAAGAATTCCAAGAGAAGACAAGATTAAGTTATGAATTCATTGCCTATACAACATGATACATTTATCAATCATTACACGAGTACCCTATCTCCTCCATCCTCACACCCATCAAGCTCACACACGCAGAAATGGACCAGAAGCTTGAGTCGTTGTGAGGTTGTGTGTGGTCTGTCTTCTTGCCTTTCCGGTCTCAGTGTGCATTGATCACTGTTTGGAGGAGTCTTTGGTCTCAAGAAACCCTTAGCCTTGCTGCGACCTTCCTTGCTCGATTCTTTGTCTCTTGAGGGACGAACGGACCGATCTGAGGCGGCGGAAAGCAAGAGGTGTAATTTTCGGGAAACGGTGCATATATATATATATATATATATATATATATATATATATATGGGTGGTTATAATTACCAGCTTCTTCCGCCCTGCGAGCATGAAAATCAAGATCACGAGATCGATTCTCGTGCTACTGCAGAAGATCCTCCACAACTGACGCCACCGAGAACGACAATGCACCTTCAACCGCCGCCATTCCTAATTCCTTCACACACAAAAAAACTCACCGAATCTCGAATTTCTTCATCATGTCCTTCTACTGCTTGCAAATTTTGAAAATTTCTTGCAAATTGTGAAGTAGGTTGAAAATTAGGGCTTTGCGATTTTGGGGATTTCTTACAAGCTATGAATATGTCTTCTATTTCTCTTCAATTAGGGATTTAGGTATAATTTTCCCTCCAAAAGACCTGCACGTGAGAAATCTGAACACTATCACTTAGGACATCGGGTTCTCCGCTTTTGGTCCCGACACTATCACTTTTGGTCTTTTTTCAAAAATATTACCCAAAACTAGTCACATTCCGTCACTTGTAAAAACTGACGTTAAATTCGTGGGATCAAAATCGACACTAAAAATCCTATGGGACTAGTTTTGGGTAAAATTTTTGAAAAAAGACCAAAAGTGATAGTGTCGGGACCAAAATCGGAATACCCGATGTCCCATGGGATTAAAATCGAAATTATCTCGGATGCAACGTATGTAATTGTGTGTAAGCCAATTCAAAAATAGTCTTGTCTTGAAAATGTTTTCGACCTGTCAAAATTTATGTTATTTATATACTCCCTATGTCTCAATAAGATAGGTTGATTGAGATTTTCACTAGAATTAAGAAAAAGATTGGGAAGGACAATTAATTAAAAAACTTCCTAATACGCCTCTATTTATATCTTTGATAAATATTAATGCTTATTATAAACATATTAAATATGATTATATATTATTAAATTAGCTAAATATACATAGAAACCATTCTATATATTGTTATATTAAAAAAAAAAAAAAAAAACAAATCTATTCGATCATATTTGGGAGAGAGTATTTAATTAGTCGGTGGCTATGAGTATAGTTAGAGTAATTATGCATGGCCATTTTTTGTGACTAACAAATCTAGATATCATAGTACTACCTACGACGCGCATTGTCGATAAAATTAAAGTTAGGACAGTGATGCATGGGTTTATGAAATTTTACATTTACTACTACACCTACGGACGGATGGATATCGTGTCATGTCAATAATTTTTTTTACGAAGTAATGATGACATGACATATTTTGTACGACTTCCCGTGTAGTATAATTATAGAATTTCTCATGTTAATTATATATATAATATCCTCTTGTCTAATTTTCATTTCCTAATTTTGCGTATCACAATTAAATTCATTATTTTAATAGTATTTACTATGAATTTTTTTAAAAAATAGTATAATATAATTAATCGTACTCTAATTATGAAATAATTAATTATTAAATAAAAAAATGAAAATTTAATGTTAAAAATAATTATAAATTATAATTGGATAGAATAAACCCTTATTAATAATTGTAAAAATAAATATAACTATAAAAAATTGAAATTGAAGAGAAGAAAATGGAAATAACTAGTAAATTCAAGTAGAATATCAAGTGAGATAGAAAAAGAAAAAAAAAATTGTATGGAACCGTCTTGCGGGTTAAAATTTGTAAGACGGGTGAAGATCCGAAATTAAATTCACATATATTCAATACTCCCTCTGTTCCATTTATATAATCCAATTTATCCTCGCACATAAATTAAAAATATTTATGAAAACAAGATATTAAAGCTTAATTTCCATTATTAACCTTATTTAAAATCTATGACTTTAAAGAATTTAAGTGGTTGAGTTTTAATTTCCAATACCTACCAAGGGTATATTTGTATATTACTATGAAAATTAATTCTATTCATAGTTATAAGACTATATAGTTGGGACACCTCAAAATAATAATAGGGACTATATAAATGAGACAAAGGGAGTAACATATTTATAATTTTATTAATATCTAATTATCTTTGAACCTAATTTTAACTCATAAAATGATCTCACACCCCTTCTGAAATAAATAAAAATGCCAGATAAGATTGGATGTATATATTAATTACATGATTATGAATCCAACTACCCAACCAACCCAATTGGAATTATGAATTTTTTTTTATTAGCTTTTTTGTTGGGAAAGGGGTAAAAGTAATTTTAAATCCAAAAAATCCTTCTTTTAGACATGGTGAAATTAATGAGTTTCTACCAACACAATTCTAACACTACTGTAGATTTTATTGTACGTGTTTTATTTTTGTTTCCCTTGTAATAAAAGATACGTGTCGTCAAATCAAACACTTTAATTAGGATTGTGTACGATATTATATTTTTTCTTCTCTTTTCTAAAATCCACTTTTTTTCTTAATTTTAGTACGTATCACATACATGTCAATAATATTTAATTTGTGCGATTAATTTAAAAACTTATGTATGGCGAATTGGTACTCATATTTAAAATATGAGTATTTAAAATCGATCCACACCATGTGCATTTAATATTTTTTTTAATAAACACTTATTTATAAGATTTTTATAAACACAACGTAAATGTAATAATTGAAAATACGGAAACAAATAAAAAGTTGGTATGAAAAATCTCGTTCGCAAAACATGTACTTTATTCTATAACCATGCATCAAAAAAACAATATGTTAGTACAAACATATTTAGTGATTTATTTTTTGACGAATTATTTTTTTTTTTTTTAACTTTATTTTCTAAAATGGAAGGAATTACACATACTAGTGCTCAATTAACAAACGACAAACTAGAAAAGAGATTCACTCTCAACTGCTCGACATCGGTTTTCTCTTATTCTCAAACTTGCAAGCATGTCCAAAACCAACTCCAAATTACCTAACCAACCCTGCAATAAAAATAGTTAATTAATTAATTAATTAATTCCCCCAAATAAATCAGTAGCTTAGTAATTCTCATGCTTCAATAATTTAATAATATAATGAATAAGTGTCTTTTCAAGGTCTTTAGCTTATAATAAAATAAATATTATATTTATACTGTATATTTATTCTTTCTCTCAATTTTAACTTTATCGAAATATAGGAATAGCGAGAAGTTAATATGCATTTTATTAAAAAATATAATTTGATATGGGGTGAAGAGATAGGTCCTAGGAGTGCATTTATTCAACTAAAAAAAATATATTTTGCCACTGAAATTTTCTATTTCACGTTTAGTGTTGCATTCCATATTGCATACTCAATTTTTTTCATTTTTATTCAAATTTTTTCCTCAATTTCAATTTCTTATGTTTTAGTTTAATTTTACACTTATTATTTAGAATTCATCAAACCCAATTAGAATGCATTGTAATTTTTTATTATTTAATTTTAAATTTTTAATTATTAATTAATTATTTGAAAAATTAAATACTAAATAATTATATTAAACCGGATAGGATGAACCTTAAATAATAAGTGTAATATTAAGTATAAGATACTGAAACGAGTATATAAGAAAAAATATTACAAATAAACAGAAAAATCTATATTACCTCATCACGTACTATTCTATTACTATATTATAAAAAATCTCGAGAAGTGAATATTGTAAAAAAAAATCATTAAAGTAAATCTATACATACACAATTAACACAATAGATATAGTGATTACTTATTGAAATCTTTATATACAGTCGTCGATGATTATAAAAAATGGGGTAGCATAGAATTTCCCAATATCCAACTCGTAACAACGTACCTAGCACAGTTGGTGTTAGGGCTGATTTGGAAAGGTATACTGACCCCACATCTGCCGGGAAGTCTAGCAGCTTTCCCAAAATCAATAGTGCCACGCATAGATTTAGCCACCGCCACCAAGCACCGGCAGGCGTCGCGGCGGTCGGTCACGGTTCTGGCGGAGGCCGCCACCGACTTAACCCCGGTGCAGCACGGCTGCTTTAGTGCGCCGCCGCGCAGAAACCCTAGGCATGATGATAGGTTACCCTGCAGCTGACCACACGATATTGTGGCCTCTGATTGCGCTGAAAATAGTGTGGCTATCACCGCCATGCACACAACCAACTCTAGAGTTTTTTTGAACTGCATTTTCGAATATAAAAAAATTCGAGTTATGTTTTTATTTAAATTTAATTGAATCGAATGTGAGATTGAATGAACACTGACTAATATTATATAAATATGTATATACGTTGAAGAGAAAAAAAAATATGGGTGGAAATTGAGTGAGTGAGATTTAATTAATGATTTGAGGTGTGAGTTGGCATTGACTATTGGTGTTACGTGTTACGTGTATTGCTTTTGCATGAAACACGTGGATAATCTTTGCATGCATGCATGCACAAGACGATAAATATACACGTAAATCGAGGCTTGCTCTTGTATCTTTTTTTTTAAAACATATTACCCCATTAGTTTCAAATTAATTCTTGCATAAATTTTTATTTTTTTAAATATTTATTATTTAATTTATTTTCACATTCTCGGATCTTTTAATTTTAACCATGCATGTATTGATGAGAGCAAGAGAGAGAGAGTGAAATCCGCATCTAAAACGAAACATATACTCTCTCCGTTTGTATAATTTTAAATGAATGTACACATATTAATAAATTAATTGAGTTATTTAATATGTCCTTATGTAAATACATTAAATTATGAGTTAAATATAGATGTATGAATACATTAAATGATGATAAATAATGTGTGAAAAATGTGAATTTTCTTTCTCGAATTTGTAAAAAAAAACACTTTTTTAAAATAAAATTTACATGCTAGAATGGTGCTTATTCAAAAAATGAAAGGAGTATATTTTAATATTATTTGATATGAGGTGGATCGGAGAGAGATCTAGGGATATATTTATCAAAATTAATACATCTTAATAGAGATAATATAATACTAGAAAGAAAAATTTATTGGAGCCAGCAATCTAGGCTCCCAACTCGGAAAATTCGATGCTGCCCGTATGTTACGCGCGGTTGATCGATGGATTTTTTATTTTATCTAACACATGTTTAAAATATTTTGGGAACATCTTACTCTTTAAGTAGATGTTAATTATGTTGGTTCTGATTTTTTTTGTCTCTTATTATATAAATGATATTGTTGTGGTTTTTTTCACAGGACATCATTAAAAAAAATATACCAATGTCGTTTACAGAACATCATTATTTTGGGACCAAAATAATTTTTTGCTAAAATATTTTTAATATATATTTTTAATTAAAATACATAATCCGGGGCACTGTGCCTGTGCGGACGGCCTCGAATTTTCCGGCGGGCTTTACCAATTTTTAAATCGGGCCGGGCTTTTAATTGTGAACCCGAAAAATCAGACCTCTTATTAAGTGAAAGCCCATAGGAATCTTGGACTATGTTGAGCTCTTAAATTTGAAGCCTCATAAATTTTCGGGTCATTCAATTAATATATCATTTGGGCTTGACCCGTTTGTCACATTTAAATTGTTTTATCTGTTGATATTAGGAAACTTCTAAATGCAACTAGCTTTATTTTTTTAATTTCATCAAAATATTGGCATGTATATAAACTTGTCCACTAATGAGTAGGCCACCGATCATGCATTGTCAGATTGCCCGACCGTTAAAATTCGAATCTAAATTCATATTTAATGATATTTATAAATTTAATTTTATTTTAATAGTATTTAGATCTGAATCTCGACTCATTTGACGAACTTTGACCTGTAGAACAATCTAACACGAGACTTTAAGCGTGCAGAATTTGCACTTGTTAACGCCGTAAGCCCAAGTGAACTGCATTGTGATGTTGGGTACTCAAAATGTGCATTATACCTGTTCATTGTAAATGATTTTATTTTGTCGAAATTGAAGTATCGATACATTTCACATTTAAAAGAAAAAAAATAAGTTTTGAAACATAAGTAGAGTAATTCAAAGGAAAGAAAAAATGTAATCAATTTGTGAAAGCAATAGCCACATGCATGGCAATAAAGGATAGCAACCACTAAAATTAATGAAAAAATTAAAATGAAGTTTAAATAAGGCATTTAAGGATTTATTTATTTATTTATATATGACAGTGATGACATTTCCCCAATCTTGACTCTAAAAATTGCTGTTAACGACTTATGCTACGTTAACATGTCGTATTTAATTAAATACTATTGTACAATATTGGTGCATAGAATTAAATTATTACCGGATCAATCAGAATAGTTTATTACAGCTCAAATATAAATATTCAGCTTTCAAAACATCAACCATGCTTATTGAATTTGTAACGGTCGCCTTGCAGTTTGAATTAATAAATTTATGACGAGTAAAAAAAAATGAGTTATATCAATTTTTAGCTGTAAATTAATGGCAACGCTCAAATTACATTTAGTATGATGATAACTAGTTATTAATTATTATAAGTATTTATCTATTTATCTCAGATAAATTACATATAAATTTGTTATTGTAGACGCTAAATCTACAACGACAACGACTAATGTAGTTATGATTACGAGGTGTATAATTATATAGTATATATATATATATATATATATATTATATGTTGATGCGATATATCAAATCACGTTGATTCTCATCACTATTAATCTTGCTAATTACAATATTTTAATTACAAATTTTCAAGAACAATATAATTAATTTTTTTTTTCTGAAATTTGCACTAAATGGCCTTTAATTGGAGGATCACATGTTTCTCGTTTTAGTTCCAAATTAAATGGATCCGACCTATACAAGTTCTGTCCAATTTATACAGAGCATTACTTTCAAGATATTTTTTTTTAATAATATATTATTATTAATGCATATTTTATTTTATTAGCAATTCACATTATCTATTTAATATTGTAATTTCATTACACTTATAGCAACTAAAATGCGACTTGCAATACAATTTATTTTACTAATTCTAAAAGAGAAATCGTATGCTACGTGCCGCTCTTTAATTGATTGATTTTTTTTGTTTTTACCCAAACTTTGTGGGCCAGGTTTTGTACTTGTCATTTGTCATATTTGCCACACATAAAAATAGCAGTTCATTCGTTTTCATCAATTCTAAAATTAGAACCATTTTTTTTTATTAGGTGTGTATTAAATTTTTATTTTCTTAATATATTTCTATTTAATGTACTTTGAAGCTAATAGTTTTCTCATTTGAATGAATAAATAAGGGTATAGTAGGTTGTTATTATTATTATTATTATTATTATTATTATTATTATTATGTAAGTTTACTTTTTCTAATAACACTGAATACATTTTCTTAATGTGTAAAAAGAGGAGGCTATATTTGTATATATATAGGGGCGTTTACTTTGGGGATAAATTAGATAGAGTAGATTAATAAAAAAATAATATAGCATATTCTACTATATACTTAGGAAAATTGAACAGTGGTGAAAACAACGCCGTTTTGCTTGTTTCATTTTTTTCCTCAATCTTTATGAGTCCGGAATGACTTTTTGACGACGTGGGGGAGGGTGAGTCATTTTCCATATAAGCTCCGATGAGTCTAGTGCTATTTTTTATTGATTTATATTTTTGTTGGGTCATATTTATTAAAAATTTTGTTATTATAAATATGATAAATTGTGTCATTTATGTAAAAACATGTAAACAGTGAAATATTTTAAAATTTGTCCTCTCTAATTACTTTGTTGGTAGGATTTATTTCTCTACAAAGTAAATCGTAAAGACGGGAGTAAGGACGATGTCAAAATAATATACAATAAAAAAGATCCGGCACTAATTCGGGGCACAAATCGAGGAGGACACGTGGAAATATGGTAGGCCAACGGCTTGCCACCTAATCTATTTTATTCCACATGTGAACAATCGGCCGACCAAGAAATGACTCAAAAAAATATTTCAACAAAGACCAAATTTCTTCCCCATTTGATCATGTGATTGCCCTAATAGCTCCCACATCCACCCCACCTATTTCACCATCTCACCTTTTTGCTACGTGTTTTTGCGGACTATAAAGTTATTGCCATGTCATCACCCGCGCAATGCACGATGCGCAAACATACGTACGAGTTGATCGTGTAGATGCTACAACAGATGAAATATTTGTCATTACAGATATATATGATTACGCATGCTTGTTATCTGTTTGTAATTAAAATTATATTATATAAATATACAATAATCAACATGTATTGCAGTTCAAATTTTCTCTAGCATTCCTTCGTGTTTCACTATCAAATTTATGATTTTAATAATATTTATTATAAAATAAATATTAATTATGACTTAAATAATCTATAGTGAACATTTATCAACAAAAAAATGAATTTGAAAAATTATAAAATTTAATTTTGAAATAATCAACCATAATAATGATATATTAATTGAAAACAAAAAATTTAATACTAAAAAGTATTATAAACCCTACTTGAGTGGGGTGAACCCTAAAAAAATCAATTGTAAAATTAAACAAAAAAATAAAATTGAAGAAAAAATACAAGAAAAACTCTTAATTTGAAAGTGCACACAAAATGACATACATATAGTGCAACATAAAATCTCATGTATAGGTATTATAATTGAAATGAAAGATTTGAACATATAATTTGAAAAAATACATTTAATAATATGAAATTATATATAGTCGGCATGAGATTTGAAATGCTTCCATTCATGTGTGTGTTTTTAATTTTTATATTGCCTTTCTGCAGCATTTATTTGATGAAAGAGAAAATATATATATACCTAACTTCGTCAAGAGTAATATTGTTTGCCCCGCAACTTAAAAACCAATAAATAGCCGATTGCCTTTTCGAATCGTCACAATATATTATGATTGTCTCCTCTCCCAATTTCAAATATAAATGACGCTTATTTATATTTCTATTTAATAATTTTCATAAGTCGTAACTTTTTCAGTTGAATAAAGATGGCATAAAACAATAAATATATATATATATATATATATATATATATATATATATATATCATATTTGAGCTGTGCACCGCCAATGCCATTATTATCAACTAACAATGTAGAAAGTCCTACCCATGGAAATCTAGCTAGTTTGAGGGCCCCTATACAATATAATTTCTTGTGCAAATATCTACTTCTTCTTTTTTTTAATAAATTAATAACTTTAATTCTCTTATATATAGAAGTCATATATATGGTATTGTGTTACTCCCTCAATTTCACAATAATTGATATTTTAATATAGTCTTTCATTTTCATTTTAACTTATTTGATGTTCTTAGACCTCTTAACAATTTTTCTCTCAAATTTACCCCTATCAAAACATTATAAGATCTCCTACATATTAATTTACATTTAATATACAGATGAAATTTCATTCATAAAATTTGGTAGAGATGGAAAGAGAAGATTATATATTTGTCTCCCTTTTCACTTCATAATTTTTATCATGAAGTTGAGGAAGTGTATTTTAGCCGGTGCATTCAACTTATGCCGATAAAATTAAAACCCTATAAAAAAAAAATTATTCTTTGAAAAATAAGCAATTAATTGTTTGTCGATCACTTAATTATTAGCTTGAGTGAATATAAAGTTATATATAGATCTATATATATGCAAAATACACCCAATATTCTCATTAGTTCATTAAATATTTTTCAAATATAAACCAATCAACAACCTCGATCTCCTAGTTCTAATTTTTACACACAATATAAAACACAATTCTAATTTAGGGCATTAAATTTCCAAACACTTCTTCTTTTTTTTCCATCCAACTAGACACATATAATCTCTACATAGGGTCCCACCCCACCTACTCTAACCAATTATATATAGCAATTCCACTCTTACACTAAAATGTGAGCAGATCCATATCACACCCTAGCCCTAGCTAAACTGCCTCCCTTGAAATAATTTTAATTTCCACATAAAAATGGCTCTCACCACACTTCTCTCTTTCCTCCTCTTTGCTCTCTCTCTCCACCCATCTCACGGGCTAGTCTACGGTGGGTGGCAGACTGCCCATGCAACATTTTACGGTGGCGCCGACGCGGCCGGCACAATGGGTACATGCACGCTCGTATTTTGACTATTTCAATCTCATATTTCATCTCATATTCTAACCCTCATTGCAACATTGCAGGAGGCGCATGCGGATACGGAAACTTGTACAGCCAGGGCTACGGTACAAGCACCGCTGCACTAAGTACCACCCTGTTCAACGGCGGGTTGACCTGTGGCGCGTGCTACCAAATGCGGTGCAACGACGACCCGAAGTGGTGCCTCCCCGGCACCATAACTGTCACCGCCACCAACTTCTGCCCGCCCAACTACGCCCTCGCCAGCGACAACGGCGGGTGGTGTAACCCGCCCCGCCACCACTTTGACCTCGCGGAGCCCGCTTTCCTCAAGATCGCCCAATATCGAGCCGGGATCGTTCCGGTCATCTATAGAAGGTATTATAATATTAATTAATTAATTATCACACGTACGTATTAGATGACATCATAATTTTACATATACGTAAGTTATATAGCACTAGTAACTAAGACATTGCATGACCTAAATGTTCGGGTTCAAGTTCTGTTCGACTAGACATATGTATATATACTTTATCATTGTGTTATGCTCGTGTATATATAATTTTGACGTGTTATAATTGCAGAGTCCCGTGCATGAAGAAAGGGGGGATGAGGTTTGCAATAAACGGGCATTCGTATTTCAATTTGGTGTTGATAACAAATGTAGGTGGGGCCGGTGAGGTGCATGCGGTGTGGATTAAGGGCTCCCGCAGCGGATGGCAGCCCATGACAAGAAACTGGGGGCAAAATTGGCAAAGCAACTCTTATCTCAACGGTCAGGCTCTCTCCTTCCGCATCACCGCCGGTGACGGCCGCAGCCTCACCGCCAACGACGTCGTTCCGCACGGTTGGCAGTTTGGTCAAACCTTTGAGGGCCCACAATTCTGAATTTCATATGAAGCAGAATCTATTAATTTACTATTTATGGCAATTAATATGTGCTTTTTACATTTTTCTTTTTTTTTTCTTGGGAATTTTTTTTTTTTAATAACAAAATGAAAAGAATATAGCATATAACTGTATAATCAATTACTATAATTTATATGTCCAAGCTGTAATCTATAAAGTTTAAGGTTGTAAATATTGGATAATCCTTTTCTTTTCTTGTTCAATACAGGCAAAAAAATGTCATATGATATAATTCTACGCATATCGAAATCTGGCGTATAAAATGTATGAAAAATTATATTTTATTTGAACGTGGAATATGACTTTCCGTGTCATTTTAAAATGTACGAATTTGTTTTTTGTGGTTGTTAGACCATCTTTCGAGGCGGACAACACATATATACATCGAGTTATATAGTGGTAATTTTAATTTGCTAATATATTTGGACCCAAGTTAGACCTCATGATAGTCCCGTCTCACGAATTTTGACCAATACGACGATATGAAACAAGAGTCCTCCATGCAACTCTTAGTATCGCATTAGGACAAATGAAAGAAGGTTAGATATGTTTAACGAGATTCCAAGAAAGCAAATCTTTCAATCTGCATGAGTAAAATATACAACACTCAATCTTGCTTCAGACACAACAATTCAGTTACTCCTAAACAATTTTGACACAAATTTCTACACATCCGAAGCCAAACATATAACAACCCTAATCCCTTCCCAGAAAATCCTGTCCGTTCATCAAATCTGCGGATATCGAGATCGATCTCGACTCACAAAAACATCCATGTACATTCCAAACCAACATCAATATCACTACAGATGATCAAGTGAAAGCTGAAGTCAGTAATTAAGCAATGAGTACTTCACTCTCACCACAATTTTCCCTTTTTCCACGCCAAGCTTCCCACCTGTGACCAGCCAGTGACCGGGCGGATCGTGCGGTCCCTTGCTCATCTCGGACATGTCGACAAATTTCGCCAGTTTGTTGCCTGCATAGTCCTCCCCGGAGCTTGAACTGGAGTCGTCAGGGCCACTTCCGGCAGAGTTGTGTTTTCTCGGCTTTTCGTTTGGAGCGTGATCCCATAATGATCTCCGTATTGTGCATCCCGGTAGCCTTGAATACAAGAGCTTCATATGCAGGACGTTTCTTGAACCGAAATCCCATACCCCAAGCTGAGCACCGGTGACTATGTAGGCGCCTGTGAGGTCGCCTATGAAGGTTTCTGGGTTCTCGACTGGTGCGGTGCTCACGTGCGAAAATTTCTTCCATTTCACAGGCTCAAACCATCTGCTGTCCTGCTCTTCGGGTCCCTGCCATTTGGGAGCACCTATTGCCACGTGTGTGTCCCAATACGGCTGGAGGATCTTGGGAAGAAACGCTAAATGCTGAAGATGGATACTGAGCCGATTCTGTTTAGATCCCTCGAGGCATAATCGCATGCCAGTCACGAGCTTCCTTCCAACTGAGACCTGCATTTATGTTAAGTTAGGTAACTTTCAGCGACTAAATTCAAGATTATGTCTTAAGCAGTTATACTGAAGCTTTGATAATTCAAGAAAATTGACAATGAATGGGGCCATGTGATCTGTATCCTGAATATAAACTACAAAAAATGGCACCAATAGATCTTGAGAAGTTGAAATATATGACAAGACGAGAAGCAATGATACGGATGCCTATTAGTAACATATCACACACACACCGAAGAAAGGACTGCATTTGACACTTCTCTGTTTCATCATCAAACTAATCGAATACCTACTAGTAACAAGCAGTTTCAGTACGTGAGCGTGTTAATGGTCGTACAAAACATCAAAGTTAACACATACTTGCTCTTGGCTGACATATAGTTTTTGTCCCATCATGCTAAATTGTATTGACGGACATACAGGTTCCTTTCGTGGTTGTCCAGGAAACCTATCCTGTACGGGGGCCCATATTCGTGGGACCTGAAATTCTAGGAAATATCTGAGTTCTTCAATCTGAGGTTTATCTGCACAGAATAATCCAGTAAGGATTTTAGTATGTATCCGAGCAAAACCTCCCAAAATCATCGCTCTTATCTGCTGCAATTTCTTAGAAATCAAAAGGAAACTGAAGAAAACGATGTCTTACACTCTAGGTAGAGATCAATAGCACGTGCCAAATGCTCCCTTCCTCGAACTCCATCAAGTAGTTCTGTTATAGGAAAGAATGACATCTCAATGACATCCGGAGAAGATCGGACTGTTTTTGCCCACTGAATGTGGCTCCGTTCCAGATCATCCCCTCCGCGTCTTCTGAATATGACTGTAACATCCTGCTTCAGATATAATAAGATTAAAAAATCACTCTATGCAACACTGAACACAGCAAATAAATTATCCTCGGATGCTAACATAAGAATTCATAAAACCGAAAAATATTTGAAGAACAATCAATAGAAAATGATGATATTCTGATTTGACAAGAAAGCCTTCACTAAAAACAAACTAATCACCACATCCATACAAGTTGCTGCCAGTTATTTAGGGAGTATTCACCATTATAGTCGTTTCCCAAGTTTTATTCATAGTATAATGACCTCAGCTTTTTATAGCTAAATGCAGAAGATCACAAATCAATATGATCAGGAACAAAGTGAACTCTTTTGCTACTGCAAGATCATAATTCCAGTAGTTTTGTTCCATAAAGTGATTTCAAAGGAACCAAGTTTTGTTGGAAGAGAAACTATTATTCTGTTTCAGTGAAACAATGGATTATACATACTTCTTTGCCGCTCCCTGAGAGGTAAGGTGCACTAGCTGGTTGTGGGTATATCCCTTGGCTGTTAAACAAAGAAGGATCGCTGCCCTGTAAAATCCAAGATGGAGAGACGAAATGAGTTTAGATAATTTCATGAAAAGTTGGTGAATTTCTGAACTCTAGCTTTTGCTTAAGAGATTATTATATTTATAAAGGGGGGGGGGGGAAGTGACCTCTAGAAATTATAGGGAGACGAAGTTGTCAAATGAGAAGGAAAGATGGAGCTAACCTTATTTTTTAATAGGCCTGAATTTGTAAGGCCTTCTGGGCTGGAGAACCTTTGATTTCCAATATCTTGAACATAATTCTTGATTTCCATGATAGAGAGAGGTGATGACAGGTGCTGTTTGACATAGATTACATCTTTGCCACCAATAGTTACAGATGTAATAACATGGGTACCAAAGTTCTCAATGAAGCTGTTAAGAATACAACAATTAGACAGGCTGAATATTCTGTAGAAAGATGTATGTATGTACACAAACGACCGAAATTCTCTACCTTGCTAGGGCTGGTGGATCCCACGACTTTGGCACTGCTCGTATTACATTTTCATTTAAAGCTGTAGGTGATTTAACAAGCTGCATTTTAGCAAGTGGAATGAAATAACCATCCAGGCAAAGAGACTTCGTGGAAGCAGCATCTATATGCTTAGAACCGGTAAAACTAAATGCAGCATTGAAGCTACCAAGTGGAGTATGCTCTTTAAGACTAGCCTTTCTGTTGAAATACTCCACCATCTGTATTTGTGTTCCACATAGTAAGCGTATGAAAAATCACGATCTACAAATATTGGTATAAGCCCATAAAATCGGACAGGTAACAAACAACGAATCAAAGAATTACAACACATTAACAAGCATTCTTATTGATTTATTGAGTTCTGCTCCTTTGTCACTTTGTGTATGAATTTATATTATATTCATCAGATAACAGAGTTAAAAAGGAGTTCGAGAATGCATTCATAAAAAGGATGCATCCATACTCCCAATTTTCCCCAAAAAAATTGAAAATGAACAAAAGCTACCCCCTGTTCTATTATGGTCTGTGCTAACCATTTATAGGCATACGACATAACATAACATGGTTATAATCTTACCAAAACCCCTTAAGTCCCTTTAACATCATCTGAAAGAAAAGAAGTGTGTTAACCATTGAAGGAAGCATGTTGAATGCATGCTGTTACGATTAGACACAAAACTATTCCGTCATTTGCCAAAGAATATGCAGACGAAAATAGACACTTGTGTTCTCATAGAAACAAAAGAGTCATCAGTTTAGTAGCACTTTAGGACAAATAAACACAGCCCTGGTCTCAGTAATGTGCAGTAGAAGAACTAATACTAAAATATAATACTAATATTTTATGATTCTGACAAATGATATTTAATGGTTCTAAGTGAATATAAGCTAATACAAGTTTAAAATTCAGAGATAAGTGAAACATTTTCACAATAAAGAAATAAACATTTTATTATAAGCCAAAAGAATAGAAATCAAATGGTCTTGAAATAAATCCTTCTGGTTTTGGTCCTCTGCAAAGATTTCTACGTGCACCAGAACAAATGAAAAGTCAAATTGCCAGACGTTCCATCCTCATAAGCCACAGAATTCCAATCGAATGTGGAAAGTTATAATCGGGAGAAAGTGACCGAATCAACATAGAACATCATGAAATATTATTCTGTCTCAACAACTAGTCTTTCCAATTGAGGAAGCAGTCACTATATTTTAGGAATGTGTTCCTCTCATGTAACAATAAAAGGCAAAATTACTTTTTATCTGAAACTTTTACACTGAGAACATCATTTGTTGTCTTTCTTATTACACAATGATGTCCAAGTAAAAACGCTAACCCTCCATACTTTTTTTTTTTGGATGTCGAGGGTAACCCGCAGCCGCTACCGTAGTGCGCACTGGGTAAACCCCGCCCCTGTATAATAGCCTGCAAACCTACACAGGGGAGGTAAACCACACTTGGCAAGCCAGGTGTGACAGGCTCACACCTAGTGGTGTTGGTGGTGGGTCGAACTTAAGACCTTTGGCCTCAAGAGCTAACCCTCCATACTTACGTAGCCAACGATCAGCTACTACTCGAATGAAACTTCACAGTAATGGCCACCAAACAGACAGAATCTGCTAACTTAACAATACATTGCCTGTGTATCCACGTTCACAACTTATTAAATTTGTAAAACCACAATACTAAAATCGAATGTTAGAACATCAAACAGCAAATACACACCAAATCATGCAAACACAGTAGCTGACTAACATCACTCTATCCTAGGAAACAAGAATCAGTCAGAGAGATTATCAAAAGCAAAAAAAAAAAATTAAATAAAAAAATCTTAAGAGCAGCAAAGACTAAACTTCGACCATCTAAACAACACATCACCATACCTCATTATAACTGCAAACACCAAATCCATCACGGCCACCTTCCTCCTGATCATTCTTGATGTCCCTTGAAACATTTGGCACAACTAAATCTTCAAACAAGTACAAATCCCTCGTATGCTCTTCATCAATATCCACAATCCTCGACCCCGACACGCCCTTACAGTACAGCAACCTCGTATCATAGTTCACGTCGAATCCCTTCCCCAATGCCTGAACAGAATTTATAGCTGTGTGCAAAGCTGCCGCATTTTCTCCCATATCATCACATCCCACGAAACAAAACAAAACAAAACAAAACAAACAAAAAAGAGGCGCAAAACCAGTAATCAATCTCAACACCTCAATTCGAATCCCAGAAAACCCAACAATCCCAATTCAATCCAGACCAAGAACAACACTCCCCGCAATCAAGAACTGATTTTTATCAACAGTGTTGAACGAATTCAACCTCAACCAATCCCCTCGCAAAAGGGTATCCAAAATTATCACTCTTTCAGCACAAGAAGAAACACAAACCGAGGAAATCAACCATTCATTGATTGCAGCTCCAAACTCCGAAATAATCAGATAATCATGAGCCTTTGCAGCAAATCGGGTTTACCAAGAAAGATTTGAGCCCAAAAAAACCCACAAAAATAACAAAAGCAAGCAGCTGCAGTGAGAAATAATCCCCCTAGATCTTGAACCTTCTCTCCTCAGATATTTTTCCTGGTCTTTTCGTTTGCCCGCAACGTACAGAAACAGACATATAGATACATTTACTTCTGTATCTAATAACAACCACCTATACTTTTCCGTCTACTGCGTGACTGTGTGTAAAAAAAATAAAATTGTTTGTATTTTTCTCCCTCAAATTTATGCTTGCCGTTGACTCTTGAGTCGTTCAATTAAACTCACCTGTTTCACTGGAGCACACGTGTTTTGCTTCATTCGTATAATTTTTCAGTGAATCTCAGCCGTCCATTAAAATCTGATGATGGGCTATCTACGGCTGCGATTGTGGCACGTAAGTTGACTTTCACTACCCGACAACTCCTATTTCTTCCTATATAAATATTTAGCCTCTTAGGTAGGTACATTCAAGACTTGAAGTTGGTTTAATTTTACAAATTCGAATTTTGAATTAATTTATAATTTAAATATTACAATAATAATTCAACTTTTTAATTTATAGTAAATTATTCATATATTTTAAGACTGGACAATTTTACAATGTTTTTTCTTTTATTGTAATTTGACTCTTTTGTGTAATTTTAAATTTTATAGTAGTAGAATTTATTTAAATATACTATCAAATAGTAGTTGGAGATTTCACTCGTCTGACTTTTGTGATAGGATATGATGCGTGTATATAGATAGTTTTCTTTTACTTTATTTTATTTTTTAGAGGAAAAATATTTATTATTATAATATATAATAAAGTGAAAGTTTCGTTTGAGGCTGTCTTACTGATCATAATTCATGGGATGGGTCAATATTCACAATTAAATACAATCAAATATCAACAAAGTTATAAATATATCATTGATTATGAGTTTGGATATGAATCTTGACGCGTCTCACGAATTTTAACACGTAAGATGATCTCACATGATTTTTATATAGAATAAACATATATATAATATAGTAAGTGTATTTCGACAAAAAGAATTGATACGTGCTAGTATTTTTTTTTTTACGACTATTATTATTATTATTATTATTATTATTTTACAATTTGAAATCAATTTTCTTCCACATGAAAGAAAATTGATAATTCAACGGTTTTGAGACAATGGAACTTTTTGTTAGGGATGATAATAAAGTAGGTTTAAATTTAAATTCTTCATGATACATACCTTTTTCTTTAGCTGATTTTTAAATTAAAATTAACGCTCACAGAATGGATCTTTATTTATTAGTTCGAAATCATCCCAGATATGTCTTATTGATTTATTATTATTATTATTATTATTATTATTATTATTATTATTATTATTATTATTATTATTATTATTATTATTATTATTAGTTTGCTAAACGTGTGTGTCGTAATTTAGTTTTTGATAATATATTAGTATTTGTTTTATGAAACATGTTTTAGTGTTCATAAATTATAAAGTGTGTTTAATGGAACATGAGCAAAACTACGCAGATTTTTATTTCAAATTCTTGACGAGGGGCGTATCTCAATTTAAATAATACATTTGTTAATTACTCAACCACATTAAATTGAAGATTCTTTTGATTAATTTTTCAGTTGGACAATTGGGTTAATATGGAATTCTGATATTCTATTTTATTTTGTTTTTTGGTAAATAAATAAGCTGATTTTATATTGTCATTTCGCGAGATTGTTTCTTTAGACGTAATTTAATTTTATTGGGAAAAAATTTGATTCCTCTAAAAAAAGATTTATTCGAAAATAGCAAATTCCCACATATTATTTCTTAACTTTGTGGGAAAATTTTGACAATTACGAAATAAAATCACTCGTTTTCAATCAGATTGGGATGGAACCACCCCTCTTCATTTAATCATTTGTAATTTTCTAGTATGTTGTGTTGAATTTGTGGAGAATCAATCATTAAGTGAGATTTCGCAATCAAATTATTGATCTATGTTCCTAAAATTAGAACAATAATATTCATATATTTCATTCATAATAATAATAATAACATGTTGCATCTTTCACTTTTAATACAATACAATTCATTAACGGTAAATACCATATTTTAGCCTTAACTTTGAAACGATTAACAACATTGTTGACCATTAAAAAAATATAAAAATGTCACGACCTTCGAAGTATTCAATGAAAATGCTATGACCTTGTGCCAAATCACAAAAAAATTGTCTGACATTTTAGCAGTTTTACAAATCTAGCATCGGAGCAAAATTTCAATGTCTAAAATGTGGCGTGACGTGTTCAGATCCCGCATGAAAATTTAACCTAAATTAAAAAAAAATGACGGAAAAATTGATTATGAACATCATATTTCAGACACCAGAAATTTACTATAATATTAGATTTATAAAAATGCTAAAAGATCGTATATTTTTATAATTCTTTTAAAAATCGGGACATTTTTGTTAATCATTTCAAATTGATGATTAGTGGTTAGATTTGATTTGACTAATTCTTAGCATTTTAATTTCAACCGACCGAATGTTCACCCCTACCAATAAGAGCCCGCTACGATCGATTTGACAAAAAAAAAAAAGTCAAGTAGTGTAATGCAATGTTGACTAAATTTTCTATGAGAACGTCTCCGGAAGAGAAAATAATGTCTATATATAGATTTACAAAGGTTTCCACCATGAAATAGACTAATTCTTTCTACTAGATTCTATAAATTTCCCAAATCATCGTTGTTTCTATCAAATAGTGTTCCATCAAATTTCCAAGAAGTGAACAAGAACAGCAGTAGCCACTTCTTGAAAAAATGTAACCTACAATATTAACTTCTCCTGATCAGAAAAAGGCAAAAATAACTAGGAGTTGAGGGCCTTCTTGTTGGCAAAAAGTTGGCGAAGGAAGGCGAATTTCCCTTTCGCTCGACTAGAGAACTCGATGATGGCACCGTTCTTGGTCAGTTCTGCCTCAGAGGAGTTGGTTTCGTTCGAAGGTGGTGATGATGGTTTGAGTGTGAAGAGAAACTCGTTGAGCATCCGGATGATCTGGCTGAAGCTGGGGCGCATGTTAGGATCTTCAACCCAACACGACTGAATTATGTACGCGAGCTCCGCTGGAGTGTCTTCCGGAAGTGCAGGCCTCTCTTGCTGCATTTTGCAAATGAGAACGTGAATGGCATAGCTATGCAGCTTTGTTGAGACTAAATCATAAGATAAATCGAGAAGCCAGATAGCGACAACATCAAAGAGGCAGACGAAAAACGAACTAAAGGTGCATCAGATCTTCTGTTACCACATATTTTCAAGAAAGTGAGGGCAATAACCTACCTAACATGAAGAAAAATACCTGGTTGATGAATGTTGAAGAAAATTACACAGTTAGTTATGATCTGGCAATTAAGAGAGAATCCACGTTAATGTTATCGAATATTTCTCATCACAACCTCAACATCAATCAATGTGGTTTCTGATACGCCCTTTTGAACAAGTACAACGATATCAAGATACTCAAGCTCAGCTCTGGTCAATTCCGGGTTATGCTGAACCTATTTAGCATATGGCTAATGAAATAAAATTCCTAAATAAGATTATGATAATCAAGTATTAGGGTACCAACTGCAAGTACAAGCACTCAAATCCATTTATAATAGATTGGCATCTCGTACGATAGCAGACACTTAACAATGCATCAGCAATCCGGACCACGTTATGAATAAGTCGTGGGACAATGTAAGACTAACATAATATATAAATCCAAGACTTCAGTTTTTACTCTTTCAGGTTACTCTTGTGTACTCCAATTATTCCTTACTTCCAAAAAAAAAAAAAAAAAAGCAATTGACGGATGTAGCTTGACAATGCACCGTGTGACTGGGCAACACGTGAATAAAAACTGATAAATACGAATTGGAGGAGTTTCCGCACCTTAAAAGCAGCAGCATAAGCAGCCTGCAAGTTTGACATTCCTTCAAACGGCATGCGATTTGTCAGTAACTCCCAGAGGACAATGCCAAAACTGTAAACATCGACTTTGTTATTGTAGTGCTTCTTCTCTCCCTGACGAAGTGTCACGGTACTGTACAACTGCAGAGTGCCGTTTACATCATTAGTTAGGCAATTTCAAAAGCAAGTCTTGGAATAAATTTATGTATATAGAGCATATTGCCATTATTACATTTTCCACACTACACATTTCTGTTTGTGGCTTACAAATAATGTGGAATTAGAGAAGGCATGATAAAATGAGAACGAGTAACATGTGGTTGGAAACATTTATACACTAATCAAAAAAAGAAACCTCAGGTGCCATCCAGCGATAAGTCCCGGTTTCTGCAGTCATCATCTCAGTTACAGTTTCTTCTCTAGCAAGACCAAAATCTGCAAGCTTCACAGACTTCTGATCTGCTGTAAGCAGCAAGTTGTCTGCACCATAGGGGGTTGAGTGTATTTCTTCTCAGTTAAAAAGTACAAAAAAGGCCCCAAATAAATATTCATATAATAAATTTTTATACATATGGTGGTATCTAATGATTTAAATATCATGGTATCTGGAAAATATTGATGGAACTCATAAAAAGTAGAACTAAAAGGGGAAGAAACAGTGAAACATGAGACAAATGCAGCAATTTGACGATTCATAAAATCAGACTGTAAGTAGTCACAAACACAAAATCATAATCTTCATGATGCTTGAGAAAGAATCGAACTCTAAATGAATATTAAGGAGAAAACTAAAAAATACCAATCTTGATGAACAGAAAACAGAGTCTACACTGATGTTAGCTTGTTACAAATTACAAAATAAATATTTATACAGCTCGGCAGGCCATGATACCAGGTTTTAAGTCTCTATGTATAATTCCATTAGCATGTAAACAATCCATGGCTCGAGCAATATCAAGAGCAAAGTTTAATGCCACAGGCAGATCCAACTGCTTAGGACGCAAGCTCCCAAGATATTTCCGAAGTGACATCCCCGGCAATAACTCAGTAACTATCACCATTAAAGGTTCCTTACAAGCCCCAATAAACTGCAGATGAATTTGGATCACAGTAAGTATAAAAAGATTAAAAGACAGGAAAACTTAAAATACTTCAAGACTTCTTTTAAGGGAAAGAAATTATCGATATTACTGATAGCAATATAGAAATCGCAACTCCATATTCAAATAAAAAGAACACATTTTCACAGGCATACTCACCTTGACAAGGTTCTCATGTTTTACTTTACACATCATTGTCACTTCCCTAGCAAAACGGCTCTCGAGGACAGTTCTCTCTTCTGATGTATTACCACAGTTAAGTACTTTAATAGCAACAATACGATCCCCATACCTGTTCAAGAGGACACATTGATAGTCAAATAACCGATACAGAAATCAAATATCAAACAGACAATAACATAAGAATGAGTTCATAAGGCTTTTCATTTTTTCAATCTTCAGTCTATATAAGAGCAGAACTATGACTATCATATATTATAAGTAAAATCCAAACAAACGGAATATCCAAATACACTACTAAACCTCCTATAGAAACAGAACAAAGGGGAAATTACAATAATGTTGTAGTTGCATATGGCCAACCACAAGTAAAGACTGAGAATGGCAATTGATATGTACCATTTTGTGCCTTAAGCTAATCAGTTTTTCATTCCTTTCACATCAAAATCTATTACTGCACTTCCTCAACAGATCATTACTGCTATGTGAACTCAAATGTGATTCACATAATCACATCATTTGAATGCCACATTAAAAAGCACACATAAGCTTCAGTAAATACATTTCAAGATTGTCATTTCAAATTGCATAGAAATTCAAAAGCTCTGCATTCAACTCAATTAACTCGATTATCAATACGATAAACATAGAACGTGACTGTAAAATAGTTCAGGAGCCAAAATACGACACAGACCTTCCTTGATAAACTTTTCCATGAGCTCCCTCACCAATTTTTGATCCAACAAACAGGGATTTGGGATCAACAAGCACTTTCTCATCAATGCATAATTCCACCGGGTCAGTGATCGACCCCTTCGAAGAAACTCCCTCAACCGATCCACAGTCAGACTTCTCATGCTTCCCCTCCTCTTTTTTCCCTCGGCTCTTCCCACCGGAACTCATGACTGCTATCCCACCCCAATCACTAAATTAACCCTGAGTGCCTCATCATAACCTCAAAATTCTATACTTTCAAGAAAAAGTCATCCTCTTCCCAAATCCGAATTCAAGAAAACTTCAATTCTAGTTTCAAGTTATCAGTAAACAATTATCTAAACCATACACCTCTAATCCCATATCAGAAAAAACATATATATCAATCACAATTGCAGCCGTGTCCAATTCAGTAATCACTCAACAGTTCTACAAAAAATGAAAAACCACCAGAACAAAACCCAAACTAATTCTACCCCTGATCACTCAAAATAGCCACCCCAAAAATACTGCTTTTTGCCAGAAAAGAAAAGTCTTTCCGATTCCTGGAAAAAAGAAAAATTGATTCTTGACTTTAAAACTCGTGGGGGAAAAAAATCACAGCTTGAAGCTGAAGCCAAGTTTGCGGAAAATAGTTAAGCAAAACCAAATGAAAGGAAAAGAAGAAACCCTAAATGAAAGCAAAGGCAAAAAGAGTTAGAGACGAAGACTTGCAGTTGCAGCCACTGTTCTATACACACAAAAACATGCACACAAAAACGGTAATCAAAGAGCCAACAAAAATCAAATTGTGAATTCTCTAACAATCAAGAAATAACTTCTCTTACAACTATATATCAAATCAATTTCAAATTTTGATTAGGCCCTTTTGGTAAGAAGATACTCTGTGGAGAGAGAGGGTATCTGTTGAGCTTTCAGGAAGAGAGAGAAAGAAAGAGTAAGGTGAGAGAGAGCGAAGGGTTTAAAGTGAAAAGGAAAGTAGGGGAAAATTTTGCAAGGAAAATTAGGAGTGCTGTGTGATTATGATACCAGCCAATGAGAAACCGACACGTGTATATAGGTGATGCAGCTTCTGGTACACCACTGCATCACAGATTTGGACGTTCCTGACTTCACGATGCCTTGCGCGAGGTGCGGGCACAGGGAATAATATCCCTGCTTATTTTATTAATTTCTTTTCTTGATGCTGAAATAACTATATCTTCTTTTATTATATAAAGAATGTGAAACATATATATATATATATATATATATATATATATATAGTCGGGTTCGAATTCTTGTCGAATATGCCTTGAAAATTTTGTGAATTTGAATTTTGTAGTGTATGTATTAAATATATTATAATTGATTAGAAAAATTTATTGGTTGAAGGTATTAATAATTAACGCTTCCAAATCGTTACTAAAATTTAATAGGATTATAAAATTGGCAAGACTATTTTATTGCAAAATTTGAATTGCCAGAATTGAATAATCGATCAAGAATGAATCTTATTTCAATTTTTTAGAAAATTATTTTCAAAAAAATAAGGGTAAATGTCATGTAATATCGCTATGATTAGCGAGTTTTGAAAAATATCACAATGTTTGAATAATGTCACTTTGATAATCAACATTTCAGCACTTTTTTAAATGTCCTAAGATGATATTTCCCATCTCGAAATCCCACGTAGAACGAGCAAAGACTAACATACGTTAGTATCGGACGAATGTACTACAAGAGTCGTCATATCAAAAAAATTAAATGAATTCAATTTAATTTTAGGGTTCACTAATTTCATTTTAGGGTATATATTTATTTTAAAAAAAAAATCATTAGCAAGCATGGTGCACGAGCCAGCGTAAGCCCACTAGTGATGTAATTTTAGAATTCAATAAATTCATTTAGGATACATATTTTTTTTTAAAAAAATCTAAAAGTTGAAAAAAACACATATAATGTCTATCTATTGGTGATTTATTTGCTTCTATGCAATAATTCGAAGAATCACACGGTGGAAACAAATTGCATTGGGAAGTCAAATGCCGTGACTTTGATTTAGATGGTGATCGTGATTAATGTTTTGGAATTTTATATGGGAGTTTTTATTTGCACCGTAAATTATTTTTTAATTTTTTTTATTAATTATAAATTTACTTAAAAACTCTTATTAATAAAAAAAATTGTGTTCCGTTCGAAGTTTTGTGTTCGAACATTCTAGATATGTTCAAAGTCTTGTGTTTGAACATGATGGATATGTTTGAAGTCGTGTGTTCGAACGGTACTTTGGAATCCGTTCGAAAATGAATTTTTTAACGAGACTTATTTTAAAAATCATGCCCGTTTGAAAATGAAATTTCGAACAAACAAGGTGAGTTCGAAATTTCATTTTTGAACCATATTTGATTTTTTTTTTCTTTTTAAGTAAAGACCATTTAAGTAACTTCAAAATTATTTTATTTTTTCTTTTTTTCTTTTGTGGTGCAAAGAGTAATTTTAGCGGTGCAAATAGAAAGTCCCTTTTTTAGTTTAGTGCCATTAATATTTAGGCCATTAATTAGATTAATATAATAGAACATGACCTTTATTTAAATTGTGAGACATTGATCTAATTCCATTAAAGAAATAGGTTGTGAAAGTCCACTAACAGTAAATTGAAGAATGTGCAAGCAAGCATTAAAGATTTAAGTGCATATGTGTATACAATTATAGTTAATTAGTGGATAATGTTTTTAATTAATGAGATGAGAACCAAGGAGTAGTTGATTAGCAAAATATTCTCATGCCCCTAAATGCGTATCATTTGCTAAAAAAAAGCAATAAATGTTAATATGTAATTTTTTAAATCTTGGGGCAAATGTGAAAATATGCCAACATTTGAATACTAAAGTGTAATTAATACTTTAAAATATACCAAATATGATTATATATCCCATAATATAAGACTATATTTTCTAAAAAATAACGATAATAATAAATACTATATTAATTTATAAATATATTTTTTATGTATGATTTAGTTATAAATTTAATAAGAATGTTAAATTATTGACTATTTCATATTAAATATAATTTTAAAAATATTATAAATGAATTCTATAATTAAAAATGTGGAGAGGGGGGGGGGAGATAGGTAATTATTTATTTATAATAATTGTTGATGATTTAATATTTTTAAGAGCAAAATGACAACTCCATTTTCTACTATATAGATATAGATAGATTAGTAAAAAACAATCAATCCTAATTGATATTTATTACTAAAAATCTAAACAAAATATCCTTATTATGAAATAATCACCACTAATAATTAATAGATCACAAAAAATGAAAATAAATACTTAATTATAAAACCTAGTTTAGATTTATTTATTTTTAAACATAAATATTATGAGGAATAATCAGTTACATAGATATAAGCATACTTAATTTTCCATCTAAGCGTCCAATTTGATTAACCAAAAAATCATGATATCACACGGTAAATGAGCCACAAGGTAGCGATCTCAAGCTCAAATAATCATTTTTTTTTCTAACTATGTAACACTAATTGAGAATGAAACCAAGCAACTCTCTCTCTCTCTCTCTCTCTCTCTCTCTCTCTCTCTCTCTCTCTCTCTCTCTCTCTCTCATACACTACACTAAGGTAAGTGTTAGAAGTTCAAACAACATATCTGTAAGTGATATATCTTCCAGCAGTCTCACTTGGACGGGTGATCTTCACGACCTGCCCGCGTTTCATCCCGTAATATTTGGCAATCGGGTCCATTAGCTGAATACGAGGCAGCTGGTGCAACACACAAAAACGTTATCGTGGTGTTAAAATGGAGACATTGACAAAAACTACCGAGTTATGAGAATATATGGAGATCCAGAACTAAAGCAAGCATCACTAGGTCGGGATTTAATGCATCGATTGTCAATCAACATTATAACACAAAAAATGGAAATTACGACAATCACTCAAATTTCCGAAATATGATGTGGTATTAGAAATTTATACGACAACCTATTGTAACTACAGACACGGTTCAACAACAATCACTCCAGATGCTCGTACGCCTACCATACACTAACCTGAGTTTCTTTGACGGTGTATCTTTCCAGCAGCGTCTTTTTTTCTTCAGGCGTAAGCATCTGATGCTCGGGGACAAGAACGTGGTCTTTTATGTTGACTAGCAACTCAGCCTCCTGCGAAATTGCAGTTTTTAGATACAGGTATCACCGTCGTGCAAAATTGCTTGCAGCACCAATATTCAACCAAGACCAAATCACAGAATATCTAAACCGGATAGACATACTGAACACAACATAGAGGAGCCATAGAAACTAACATATCCAAAAGTACTTTTAAGGAAGATTAGAACTGGTTAGAATGGTCTCGAATGAAAAACTATAAGGCCTTGTTCACCCTGGCAGATACGGGTGGATTACTAGAACTTTTCCAATTGTGCCTACTGTTTACTTTTCTTGATTTTAAATGAATGCATAACTTGAGGCCCCGTGCTTATTTCGGAATATAAGTGACTAAAGGAGAGATTTTTGTGGGATATGATTCATCCATCTCCCTCTTAAGCTCATCAAAGCATCCCTGGTGTGATGTGTTCATTAATATACTGTATCCAACACTAAATCAATATTCAATCCATCAAAATTACAAATTGTGGAAGTGAAAAAGCCAAAATAGCTATATAAAAAATAAAAGAATTGAAATGCTCTGTTTCATTTGTCATTAAGCTGCAGGCATCTTCCTTTATCTTTCCATTTCCATTTCATGTACTCACAGTTGTAATGACATGCAAATCAATTCGTTTTGGATCCCCTAAAGAAACTATACAAAAGATGCCCTCTTCCAACAAAAAATAACCTAATATCGTAGTCAGAAACATGACACAGATGCGTAATAAAGAACAATGGAGCAAGAGACTCGACATTTACCTGGAAAACTTCCAAGTGAAATTTTGAGGATATTTCAATTATGCAGGTTTTGGCAAAAGGAGTTAAATTCTGCTGTACAACTAAGATTGCCCGATTAACATTGTCATCTTTCATCCTATTGGTATAAGTCTTCATTGTCTTAACTCCAACCTTTGCCTCATCAGGAAAGAACACATATATCTGGAAATAAGTAAAAAAACATATAACCAATAAATAGGTGGAAAATTTTCCCAACAATCCTCAAATGATAAACAATAAAAAAAAGCAATAAATGAAAGTGTTCAAACAAACCAATCACTATGGTCCAGTTTAGAGAAACCAAAAAAGCTACAGAAAACCACTATCCTTACAAGCTTTGAGGGTGTATGAGACACAACAACTAGAGACTAGAACTTACAAAGCCTAACAGCCAAAAGAAACCAAAGCTTTGTGACGTTTCACTATTTTGGCCAGTTCTTTTTAAAACTGTCGATCTAATTGTCAGTTGGAAAATTGAGTGCAATTTTTTCAGCCAATTTAAGAGGTTGGTCAAAGAAGTTCCATTGGTGTGGCACCCAATGTAATATCCACTATCCACAAGACCACAGAAACACAGATACCCATGTGTGTAGATACCTGATGCATTGCTGACTGAGTTTCAGATCATATGTTTTTGGAGAAATAATTTTGACCAACATCATGAGTAGGCCGAAATTACACTTAACTGGTTAAATCATATGGCTAAACTCACAATTTTAAAATAATTAACCAAAATACCAAAATAATGCATAAGTTTGAATTTTCTATTGAGCTAGCTTATTACATTTAATACACACACAACACCCTAATCAAACTGCCATAGGTTGTGACGCACAAGAACTCAACAAAAATTTCACAAATCATACCTGATCCGAGTTGTTGCGCATGCTTTTGATAATCATAAGGTCCTCTCTCTTCATATTCTCACCATACTTCTGAATGAATTGAGTCTTGGTCATTTCAACCTCAACATCAGCCACCATGTAACCCCTGTCCCTCAGCATTTGCATCACCGTTTTCCTGATTCTGTGCAACCGCGTGATTTCCTCCTCCGACATTACCATTTTCAGACTGTAATTTCCACATATTAGCCAAAGACACATAGTTCAACAGTTTCAACAAAATTTCTACTTCAGTAACGACTGAACGAGAATTAGGCTGGCCGTGTTGGTCTGTGTTGATTTTTCAGATGTAGGAGAATGCTCTGGTAATTAGATAGATTAGACAGTTTATGGTAAATTTTCCAGATGTAGGGGAATGCTCTGGAAGAAATGAGTGTTTCTAATGTAGAAGACTCTTTTTTATATATCTAGAAGACCACATAAACGGGCATCAATGGAGATCAATAGTGAACACACAATGAACCATACAGGGATGAACCATAATTTAGGGAAAGATGGTAATCACAAGATACAACAATTAACAAGGTAGGAACAAGATGAGCAAATCCAATTATAAAGAGGTTAATCATAACCAAAATCACAAACTCAAACCATAGATAAACCCCAATTACTCATAGTTCTTGTTATAGAGATGAGGGTCAGAAACAGAAATCACACGAAAAGCAATAAAGAGAGTAGAGAACAATGACTGGATCAGCAAGAGAATGAGATCAACGCAGGAAACATGTTGATAGCACAACTAAGTTGAAGCATGGGATAGGAGCATGAGAGCTGTTGGGCTGCAGTCTAAATTGCTATCCAATACTAGGATGCAATCCCCGCCTTTTTCATACAACCCATCACCATGCTTTAAGCACGGCAGCATTGCTATCGAAGAGGTTGCGAATGTCACAATGCAAAACTCAAACATGGACAGGGGCCCTCTTCCTAATTTACTACTTTCTCTCAAGCCCACTACACCACAACTACCAACATTGAATCCTGCTCAGACCTTTTACAATTAGCCATCATCTCCATATTTTATCGGGTCAGAAAATTTTAACAAAAGGGATTCATACATGAAAATATTTTCAACATTGCTTCTAATATTCAATTATACAAGTTTCAACATAAAATATGGCTATCAACGAACAAAAAACATTGCATTTTCTCAAAACAAATCGTAAAACAACTAAACACTATGTGCACTCCCCCCCCAAAAAAAAAACTTCAATGTACTTTAAGCAAACATTGAATTCATGCTACAATCAAGTAATGCGGCAGATGATTAAGTAAACAAGTTCCTAACTTTCGAAACAATATATCAAACATTCTACCACCACTCATAATCTGACAACAAAAATTCAAAATCAATGCAAACAAATGCAAAACAAAGAGGGACACAATCGTACCTGGTACAAATTGGGATATCGCCAACTTCAGTAAAATAACTTAGTTATGCTGAGAATAGAGGAAAAAGCAGGTAGAGAGAGAAGCGATTGAGAGAAATTAAATAAGGTCTGGATTTTTGCGAATGGTTGAGGAGGAAGAGAAAAGAGATGACGTGAGGAAGGACGAAACCCTAGTTTTCAAAGGATTAGGAATTTAGGAATTAGGGCAAAACAAAATACCGCCAAAAAATATAACCAAACACGGCCTTTCTGCTCTCTCTCTCTCTCTCTCCAAAAATATTTATTTGAAAGACATTTATTGCTTACAATTTTTATTTATACATTTTTGTTCGATAGTATTGTCAAATATTTAACAAATAGTAATGAGAACTAAATCAACAAACATAATTTGCAAAAAAAAAAAAAATGGATTGAATAAAATGTCAAATTATAATCATTTATAGAATATCCAACGCATAATTATGAGATATAAACGGGAAATAATACATAATAATAAATATTTTCATCATGGTATTTTTATATCAAATTTTAAATAAAAAATCATAGATATCGTAATTTCATGTGTTGGGATAATGGGATGTATGTAAGAAACAAAGAATACACATAATTATATGTACAAATTACTAGTTAACCCAAAGTTTGACTTATATATATTATCCTCATGATAAATTTTAGAAAATGTAAATAATACACATACAAGTACCTACAAATCTGCCTAATTAATTTATTTTGGCCAAAAAAAAAAAACAATTTATCTCTAAATCGAAGTGCCCACAAAAGATAATTAATATACAATTTATTCTCTGATTTTTTGGGGGGCAATAAATAAATAATATACATAAAAGATTATATTATGACTATGTCTCTGTGTAAATTTGTCTTCAATCGACGCCGGCACATTGCATGGATTCCATCCATCGTCAGTTATATTATTCAATTACAAGAAACAAAATAAAATAAAATTATGTACCATATCATAATAAACATATTTGTTATTTAAGTTGGACATTAATGTTTTTTATGGAAATGAGAATTCAAGTAAAAAGGAAAACTTCAAGAAGAACAAAAGTTATGTTTTCTTAATTTGGATCAATAACGATGATATTGATGCCTAAAATTCAGTCAATAATAATGATAAATAACATCTCATACATACTAAAATGCAATTTTATTATATTGAGAAAGTAGGAAAGATTAGCCACTGGCAAAATATAACAAAAGCGAAATCTGCTGCTGCATCAATAACAATCCAAATGCAGCACTTATTACATTAGTTCCAAACGGCCTGAGAAAATAAGGTCCAACCAAACAAGACATAAAAACACACGAAATATGACGAGTTTTGAAGATTTAACTTCGACTTAAGTATAGATTAATCGACGACGCCTCAAAGCATATATATTCTCAAGGCAACTCATAAAACGTCGAACCAGGTAGCACGTTTTCACATTGCTTCCTTCCCCTTCCAGATAGTTTAACCGCGACTGCATCCCAAAATGATAGGTCAGAACATCTATCTTGCACAAAAATATAGAATATACGATTTCAAGTAAATGAAAGACTTGCAAACCTTAACGACCATCCCTCCATCGTTTTCTTCCATAATAGTCCGAGCGGCACAGTCAGAGGGGCGAGCCCCCGCGCACCGGTGCAGGCATTCCACTCCATCTGCCATTGCACCGGGATTGGAAAAGTTGATTGATTGCTATTCAGAATCTTCATAAGTTTCACCATCATCAGAAAGATCATCAAAAGCTCGAACATCCAGCTGATAGCGTAGGATTCCTCCTATTCCTCCAAAACCTCGGCAGAACTGAGATCCCTCTTGGGATTTGTTGGTGACGAATTCAAGTGTGCAACCAAAACGTCTGTATTCATTGGCAAACCACTCGAGCAGTAACACCTTTTCCTGAACCTCCAATTCAGCATTTGTAGCTTGGTCACGGAAGTTACTCTGATCGGACTCCTGCTCCTTGTTGAGGTGTTTTATGATAATTTCACCGGTAACAGTATTCTTCAGCGTAAATCTAGACATGTCCAGATTTTCCCACACAATAAGTGTCTCAATAGCACCCATTTCAAGAACTTTCAATGTGTCATCAACACCAAAAACATACTTGCCAGTGTCCTGACTAATCTCCTCAAAGTACTTGCCTATCAAACGTTTCTCCTGTATAAACTTCACATTGGACAGGATCTCAGAAGACAGCTCAATTGCCTGGTTGAAACCATTTTCCCCACCATACGAAACATCCACTACATTCAAAATCTTCGCCTGTAGTCGAGGGTCGAACATATCAGACTGACTGAGCTCGGTCTTGAAGTCAGCTGAACCGGCCAGTATGAGTCCTGACACATTCGGCTGACTTGTCTGAGGATTGATATAGAATTGGGTGGCAAGCTCTGCTGTTTTCCTAACATAATTATGGCGCTTCTCCATCCGGAGACGAGCAAAACGCAGAGCAGATTGCCCTCCTCTTCCATGTTTCTTGGGGAGGTCCACAGTAAATTTGTGAAGAACCTCTCTAGTATTGCCGCTCAATGTTCCAAAAAGAGTCCCATTACCATCCATAACAATAAAGCCAAACTTGTCATCAGATTCCAAGAGTTCATTGAGCGCCTCAGTGTGGAATTTGTTGTCACAGAGATACAGAGATGCATTTATGGGCCTGAAGGGCTCAAAGTCAATTGTCACTTTCTTTTCCTTCCCATCATCAGTAACAATGGTTCCAGTGTAAAGAACAAGACCATTTGGAGGAACCTTGTTGTATAATTTCAGCCGCTGTTGAGCAGATGTAATTGCACCCAGAACAGATTGGCGATTTACTCTGCTCTTGATATTAGATGCAGTTCCAAATTCATCTCCAAGCATCTTAGTAACACGAGATATTTGATCACGAGGAGGCATGATAAGGGAAATCATACTGGTACCATTGCCTCGAGCTGCTTCCAGGGCCTTAATGAGCTTCTTGATTTTCCATATCTCAATGTTCTTATCAGTTTCTTGACCGTCAGACATTGTTCCCAAATATAAAATAAAGCCCCTGAAAAGTTCAAGAACAATAGTTGAGACAACCGGAAGAATTTTGGCAATAAAACTGCAAAATAAATAAATCCAAAAATAAAAGTGCAAAGCACATTTGAACTGAGACAACATTTTGTTTTAAGAAAGTAAAGAGCCAATCATGATGCAAATATTAGCATGAGTATAGAGAGGCCCAAAAATTTGTGTAGGACACAACATGCAGACATCACTGGCAATATGAGTGTGTGGGGGTGTAATGGCTACATGGACATACAACCGAGCCGCTGCATCCGTCAACACATCCAATGACAAGTAAAATCACTCTAATGAACCCAACATGCTAATGTTTTGTGGTTACATCTCATAGAATAAAGTATACATAGAAACCAATCATCTAAACACTTACAGAGACATTGGTTAATTAAGTGAGACTATAATTTTAGATCATTGCCATCAAATAACTGGCTCAGCTACAGCACATGCATATGGTCCAGAAAAGTATCTCATAGTATTGCCAGTTCTCCATAAGAGGAAAAAATAAACAATCCCGGCGACAGTAGTCGTTTATTCAATTAATTGCAAGTTAACAGTGCACCTCTTAAGCAAGCAAAAACTTAAACAGAATAACGGATACATCCAAATTAGGTAAAGAAGACCCGTTCTACTTCAAAACAGAACAAAGATCATGGGTATCACCAAACTATGCATCCAAATTAACAAATGGGATTCAAAAATATATATCAAATTTATTAAATAAATCCAGAATCCGAAAAAAAAAAAAGAAACAAACTAGCAATCCAATCATTTAATCCTCAATCACATCTCCTCAATCACATCTCCGTACAATACGATTCCAGCAGCAAATAATTCAAAATAAACAACTAAAGAGATCCCGTCAAACGACAGACAAAACTCAAATCTAGATGACCTAAATCATAATAATCCAGATAAATCGCCAAATTCGAAACTCAATCCAAATCGAACAGATTCAATATTCAATACTCAAAATTCAAAATCGTACATAAATCCAGATCTAAAAAAACACATTAACATAAAAAAACGACGACTCAACTCAAACACGATCAAAATCAAGGCAAGCAATTAAATAAGGCTATAAACCCCGACAAAGGGACATAAAAAATACCTTAGTTACGCTGAGAATCGAGGAAATAGCAGGTAGAGAGAGAAGCGATGGAGAGAAATTAAATAATTATGGTCTGGATTTCTGCGTAGGAGAGCGAATGGTTGAGGAGGAAAAGAAAACAGATGACGTGAGGAAGTACGAAACCCTAGTCGTCAAGGATTAGAATTTTATGGCAAAATAAAAAATCGTGACAGCGGGCCAAAAAATATAACCAAACACTCTTTCTTCTCTCTCTTTCTTCTCTCTCTCTATAATTTTCGATTTCCTTTTACTTTTCCAATTATTTTTTAAGCAAAGTAAATTTAATTGCGCAACCAAATGTTGAGCCAAATGTAGAGTGGAGTAAATCAAAATTTATTAACCAGAATGTATCTGTACATATAATAAAGTAAAATTGTATGAATACAATTATCATTAAAAAATGTCAGAAAAAAAAATCAATTTAAAATAATATTTCTGCCAAAAATATAAAAAAAAACTTAGAAATGGCGGAGTTGTTTTTACAAAATAGTGTCGGGCCATGATCGAGCTATGTTAACAACACAATTTACTTCCCTAATTTTTTTACCTTTTCGTTTTTTTTCCTTCCATATTATTTTTTTTTTTAATTTTTTCCATTTTAGTTTTTTTTCCTTTATTTATCTTTTGGATATTTCTTTTATTTCTACATCACTTAATATATTTTAGATACACGATAAACTCACTATTTATTTAGATAATTGACATTATTTCCTTTTTTCCTTTTTCAATTTGTTTCCTTTTGACTTTTTTTTCCTTTTCATTTTATACTTTATTTTCCCTTTCGTTCTTTTCTTTTATACCAACCACTTTCTATTTTTTTTTTCCTTTTATTACTTAATATTTTTTAAGTACATGACAGTCCACCATTTATTTAGGTAATTAACATTTTTTTTTCTTCAATTTTTATTTTGAATTCTTTTTTCATTTTGCTTTTCGAACTTTTCTTTTATTTCTACCCTTTTCAAGTTTTTTTCTATTATTACTTAATATTTTTAGGTACACACTATCAAGTCCATCATTTATTTTGATAATTAACAGTATGTTTATTTAATATTATAACTCTTTTATTATTTCTTTAATTTCTTTTAAATATGATGATATAGTCAAGTCCACCATTTATTGTATTAATTAAAATTAATTCTACCTATTTAATATTGTAATCGTTTGTTATTTAATAATTAGTTGCATCCTTATTTATTCATTTTATGAACTAATTTAAATTCTTTTGGAGTCTATCATTTCCATCTTTTCTTTTATATCTACTCATTTCTATTTTTTTATTACTTAATATTTTCAGGTACATGATCAACCCACCATTTATTTTGGTAATGTTAACTCTATATCTCTCTCCTTTTTTTTTGTTCAATTTTTCCTTTATAATTTTTTTTATCTTTTTTTTTCGTGTGTTTCCTTTCGTTCTTTTAGTTTATTTATCTTTTCGTTCTTTTCTTTTATTTATATCCCCTTTCCAATTTCTTTATTATTTAATATTATTAAGGTACATGATCAAGTCCATCATTTATTTTGACAATTATTACAAATTCTATTTATTTAATATTGTAACTTTTATTTCTTTCGTTAATTTTTTTTATATTTAGATATAATGAAGTCTACCGCTTATTTTATTAATTAACATTAACCATAGGTATTTAGTATTGTAATCCCCTAAAAGATCTTCGGCCGGCCCGGCCCCAAAAGGGAGTTGGGCTGAAATTGTTACCTCTATTGGTGATTCACACCAACCTTAGTAAGGATGAAAGATGAAAATATTGCATTCTAAAGATGTTACTAATTTTCTATTTTCTTCATTTATGAATGAGTGTCATTCTATCAATTTAGTTTTGTTTCATAAAAAGTGTCATTATACACAACACATGTGAACATTTCATGATTTTTCTCACATTTGCCCTCATTTTATGCATTGAAACATTCATGTTTGACTCATTAAATGTATTCACATAATATTATATAAGGTAATTTGATTATTTTATTTGTGTATTTATATATCCAGAATGACAACGACTAGTCAGAGACTGAGAGATTATTTTTTAGTTTAACTGATATTGTGATATTTGATAAAGCTACACACACATACATATATAATTATATGCTTTCAAATGTTAAATGTAATTATTATGATATAGAAAAAGATGTATCTGACCAACCATATAAAATTTGTGTAATTACATACAAATATTTTGAGTACATTTGAGATCCAAAATATTTTCTCATTCAATTATAATATAACCACATTCAAAATTTAAAATATTAATTAATAAATATTTAAATCCGTGCAACGCACGGGAGAAATACTAGTTTTAATAAAGGCAAATTTCATCTCTATTCTAACTATTTATTATTGAGTATGAATTAAACATAATAATTTATATCACACGTTAACATAGTATATTATTGTATAGTGTAACTTGCCCAAAATGTTAATGTTTGTTATGAGAGACAAATTTATAAATTAATATTAAAAACTAAATATCCAATATAATAACAATGAAAATTAATTTTTCATATTTAAAGTGTTATATAAAACTTTGATCTACTTTACGTAGGTATATTATAAGTATATATTATATAGATCGCAAAATCTCCTGTGCATCAGGTGCATGGGTCGGCCCATGAGACGGACCCGACCCGCACCGACTCGATCCGGATCCGCGACCTGGGGTATAAATATTTTTTTTGCCTCATTTCAGTCATTTTCCTCCTTCATCTGTGACTAACCCTAACCGCTCATCTCTCTCTCTCCCAATCTCAATCTCAATCTCGATTCTTCACCAGTTTCTGCAACCCGTAGCCGCCTCATCTCCACCGCGATTCTTCACCATTTTCTACAACCCGTAGCCGCCTCATCTCCACCGCGATTCTAAACCCTAGCCGCCTCATCTCCACCGCCACATCTCCACCGCGGTTCCAAACCCTAGCCGCCTCATCTCCGCCGCAACATCTCCTCCACGATTCCAAACCCTAGCCGCCTCCCTAACCCTCTCCGGCGTCCATACTTGCTCCGGCCTTCGGTGGTTCGCTGTACGACTGCGCTTCTCAGGTTTGTCTCTCTCTGTCTCTATATCTCTCTGTCTTTCTCTGGATTTATCCTCCATTTTTTAAAATCGTTCTTCATCAATTGAATGGAATGGGAATATCATCCCTAATTTGGGGTTTAATTTCAAATCTCTTTTTAATTACAGCCTCTATATTATTTTTTTATTTTTTTATTTTTTCAGATTTTTCCCCCTTTCTTATTGATGCTCGTGTTTTATGTATAGAGTGATTTTGTTTTATGTTTTATTTGTGTGTTTTTTTTGTATAGAGTATCAATATTGATGCTGATTAGTACCAAATCATATGCTTACAAGTATCAGATTTTGTTTTATGTTTTATCTGTGTGCAATTTACAATTTTTTTGTATGGAGTATCAATCTTGAAACAGAATTGTACTATTTGAGTTGACTGTATGTATCAAAATTTGAAGTATTGTGTTGTATAGTATGGTGTGCTTTTTATATGTGCATGTATGGGTTCGATTTTTATATGCATTTTGGTTTAGTTAGTGTTATTGATTTATATGTCTATATTTTTATCATCGTGTGGTGTAGTATCACTCTGTATGCTTATTAGTACCATTTTATATGCATAGTAGTATCAAACTATTTCATACAGTAATTATGTAATCTATATTTTTCATAATTTGTGTGTTTTAATATTTGGTTTCATTGACTTATATCAGGTTTGCTCAATGAAGAAAAAGGTGTCCAAGAAGTAAGAAGCTTCCAAGGGTGTGAATGTCACCGCGAAGTGTTTAATGTTTTATGTTTTGGGTTTTTTTTTTTATCGTGAAGTCTGTTGATTTAAGATTCGAAGTGTATAAGATGGTGCTTGCATTCATGAACAGGAAGAAGAAGCGAGTGAGAAGTTTATATGTATTTTTTGGATATTTGTGGTGTTACTCTGAATATTTGATCAAAACTTAGGAATATTTTGATGTGGTACTTTGGATTTGTTAGATGTGTTGGATTTGGTTGTTTGGATTTGGTGGTTTTGGTTTGTTTACATGAAGTTGGTTATAATGTTGGAGATGGGTTGAAATATTGTTCTTGTTTTATTTTTGTGAGATGTATGTTGGTGAATGGATGTTTTTGTATTATTTATTTTGATTGAATGGAATGGTGGTTTTGTATGTAGTTTACAGGTTGATGTTGATTTTTGTCCTTTTAATAACTAGCATAACCTGTATTAAACAAGACCTATATTTATTCACACATACAATCGCAATACCAATTGTTAATCTATATAGTATCAAATCTTCAATAAAAAAATAACTGTTGATTCCATGTTAAGGTGTAATTTTGATATATGTATATTGATTTTAAGGAAAGTCAAATTTGTTTTCAGAAATGATATTAGTATCATTCGTGTATTTATAAAGCATCACATTTTTAAAAAAAGTAACAATACATCCTGAAGAGTATCATTTATTTAGCGTAAAGGTATCAATTGTAAAACAAAAACGTATCATTTTTAGAAACAAATGTAATATCAGTTTAAGAAGGATCTTAAAATCACAGACAGAGAAAGAGTGTCTTGTATCTTTTTTGCTTCACAATATATCAAGTTTAAAGGACTCCCTTTTCAGCTCATACATATAGAATGTGCAAAACAAAGCAGACTAGAATCAATCACCTAACACCATTGCAACCTAACTACACAGGAGTGCAAAAAAGGACAAAACACAAATAAATGCAACTGCTACTAGCTAATGCATCCATTGTAGTTTTAGTTTCTACTACATGTGGAGAAGTTCCATTTCTTCTTAAACTTCACAAGAGTAATCAACATTTTTTATTCAAATTGAACTCTTAAAACATCCCAAGATAAATTTAAAAAAATGAGCAATCTTCAATCCAATAATCTGCAAAATAAATTTAACAAGTGAGTCAGTCAGATAGAATAGGTACCATTTAATAAGCATGAAAGTATCAATTGTGCTGGAGACAGGTACCAACCTGATATCGATCTAAAATAAACGAGAGTTGGGAGTCTTGGAGCCAAACTCACTCAACTAATTTGAGCTTCCTTCAACATTGCTCTTCTTCTTTCCAGTCAGTTTAGTAGCAATCGAAGCTTTTCCATCAAGAGCAAGCCTAACAAGACCGAAATCTGCTACTTTAGCCCTCATATGAATCTCAAGCTGTAATATTCATTGCTCTAATTCTAAGAAGAGTGCATTCTATCTTTCCAGTTGAACAAAAACCTGCTGAGTGTGCCCTGAGGCATGTATTCGTACACAAGCAGCCTCTCATTTCTGTCTAAGCAATAACCCAAAAGAGCAACCAAAAATTGTACTTAAAATACAAAGCTAATATCCTTAGTAAGCAATGTGTAGGAATGATAATGCCCGACATTTTTAACTTGCACCTGCAACAACATCATCACCCATAACAAGTTGAAGATTCAAGATTATGATGAATACATTGAATTCATATTCATATAAGGGGAATTAATTATTAATGAATTGAAATAGCAACTACATCAATCTCAAGTTGTAGTATTCATTGCTCTAATTCTAAGAAGAGTGCATTCTAAAATGCTTTGAGCTGCAAAATTGTGGGTGATTTCAGCAAACATAAACACTCGATTAAATAAGCATAATTCACCAACACTAATTTAAGAACTCGAATTCAACAATCAGAGATCCAGACAGGGTCACAGTATCACCTAATGTGCACGAAAGTATCAATTAAAATATTGTACAGTATCAGAGTCGTGGGGTAAAACTTGATCAGTTTATGTAAAAATTTTACCTCTGTATTGTGCTCGTATGGGGATTGCCTCACTGTCAGAATCATCAATTATCACAAGAGCTTTCGAATAATTTCCCACATTCATGTTAATTTCATCCATCCTAAGCAATATACACATCCAAGTATATTTTTCAAATTCCAAAAAAAAAATTCGAAAATCTAAATTATTCAATTCTAAGAATCTGAAAAATAAATTTCCCAACTACAATGGCCACAATTGGAATAGGTTTGATTGAATTCTAGAGTGTTACCTTGAAATTTTCGAGCTTGACAAAAAATTGAATCAAAATTGAATTTCTTCAATATATAATGTAATGTCTCCGTCCTAGCTTCCGGTGCGGTGGTGTTGGCCTTCCGGCGGCGGCGGTCGGGTGAGGTCGCCGATCCTCTCTCGCCGTCGTGTGGTCGTCCTCTGCGCTGTCTCTCGACTCTCTTCTCTTTCGCTCTCTCTCGCGTTGTTTTTCTGTTTTTCCTTTTTTTTTTTAGGTTAGGCATGGGCTGGATCCGGGTTCATGGGCCGACCCGTCTCATGGGCCGGCTCATGCACCTTATGCACAGGAGACCAGCCCTATATAGATATGATAGATAAGTTAATATTTTTGAGCGGCAATTTCTAAGTATTTTGATATTGAGTTACTGACCCGCTAGGAAAAATTCTACAATGTGTGTGGGGTGTACTACATACTAATTAAACATATTTCGCTATCCATGTCCGTACCCGCGAGCGAAGGTTGTACCCGCCACCCGACCTGTGACCCGCGACGGGTACCTTCCGCCACCCACATCGGCCACCCGCGAACCATAATTTAAATCTAAATTAATGACAAATTTAACACAAATAAAAAATTCACCACAAATCACATTGTTCAAATCCACATATTTCATCAAAGTTCAAATCCATAAATCACAATCACAAAGTTCAAATCTACTGTTAATATCCAAATTCATCAACTAAAATTCAAAGTTCAAATTTAAAATCTAATAAAGTTATATCATTCCAAGTCCACGGTTGAAATAGAACAATTTTCCTTCAACTCTTGTTCTTATTCGTTTTCAAGACATGTCCAAAAACTTCCATTCTTTCCTTGACCTATGAAATAAACAATTATTTACATTAGAAATTGAACATTACCTAGAAATGAGATTAATGGCTCGATTATTATAACTGCAATTGAACTATACGGGTAGTCGAGTATTTTGTGGGTATTTTCACGGGTATTTTTCGCGGGTAAATGGGTTTCACGGACACGGATAGTAACTATCCAAACCCATATCCGCGAACTAAATGGATAGTGAATTCTAACCACGAAGCTATCCGCGGATACCAAATGTACCTCAAACCCGTACCTATTAGGGTCGGGTACCCGCGGATATTCGTTACCCGCGGGTAAATTGCCATCCCTAAATGGAACATGGACACGTACTTCAAATAAGAATTGAGATTTGATTGTGGAATTTACATGTTACATGCTAAATCATTTGTACGTGTATGTAATATGCTTACATGTGTTATATAATTTTCCTTTAGAGTTAGATATAAATGCAATAACAAATCACGAACAACATTTACCGCTTTGCTTTGATTTTTTTCCCATTGAAATTATGAAGAGTTCAAGTGAAAAACAAATATAAGCTTCTTCTTTTTTGAAGGTACAGTTCATTTTTTTTTAAAAAAGTGATGTCATCATATTTATAAAATTCTTAAATACTTTAAATAATAAAAACTTGCTCTTTTTTTATCTAATTTACATAAATAATATAACAAATTATTATTTTTTCTTTTTGTTTTCATTTAAGATCATGATTACATACGTTTATTCAAACAAAAATTGATTAAAAAAATACAAAAAATATTTTCATGGATATACAAGTTGTAACTGTCAAACATATCTAATATGATACCACAAATTAATATACTGTATTTATGTTTCTAATATGAAATATGTAAATTTATACATGATATATGTCAATTTAAAATCATATTTTAATGAATACACACACACACATGCTACTATGAACAAACACAGATGAAATCATCTGTTGAATTTTCGTATAGCATTTTCTATTGAACAATTCATTTTTTTGTTTTTCTTTATTTTTTATTCGATTTCAATTTCTTGTACATTAGTTTGATTTTACACTTATTATTTAGAGCTCATCATACCCAATTAGTGTTTATTATAATTATCTAATTTTTATTTTTTAGTTATTGATTGATTATTATAAATAATTTTTCATGCTATTATGATTATTTGTTCCATGCTATATTTTGACAAAAGATTTATTTGTTCAAACACACATATATAATGAAAGAGGGTGAAAATAGTTTTTTAATTCGATATATGATTATATGCTCATAGTAGCATGTATATATGTCCATAATAGAATAATTTTAATTTAATATGTATCATGTAAAATTAGTAATATAAATATAAGATATTTCATATTAGTAATGTTGTGGTACCATATTAATGTGACAATTACAACTTGATTTGCACACAAGCCATATGTGTGGCGGGGTTGAGGAGGCCCCATCCAGAACCGATTCATCAATTTTTATTTATTTTTCTATTCAGAACAGACTCGTTAGAATTTATTTATTTTTCTCCATTTTTTAAATTTATTAGGGTAGGAAATAATACTATTCTTCGATTTTCCTACACAAAAATACTATTATTCGATACAAATCATACTCTACAATTTATTTTCAATTTCTAGGATTTATTTTAAAATTATTATAAAATAAGAAAGAAACTGACAAAAGACAGAAGAAGATGAAGAAGAAAAAGAGGAAGAAAGAGCGGGGTCGCATGCTCACAGTACCGTTTAAATATGATCTCGCAAGTAATAAACAGCACTTAAATAACAAATTGAACGCACCGAATGAAATGATTACCGCAGAAGAGATTTCAAAACGGTCAAAGTCGTCGTCCCCTAACAGATTACAGCTCAGCACATTCTTCAAAACTCCCGCTCGGTTAGCATTAGAGATATAATTTGTAATTAAATCAGAAATTGTACTAACCCCCAACTCTCTCTATCGCTCTCACGCTCTCTCTCTCTCTCTCTCTCTCTCTCTCGTGCGCTCTCTCTCTCTCTCTCTTCCTCTCTCCCCAACACCAAAATATGGAAGGAACCCAGCTCGATGCGCCGTCATCTGAGGATGAGCAGAATTCGCGGTCGTCTAGCCATTCGTCTGAGGATGCGCCGTCGTCTGAGGATGTGCAGAAGTCGTCATCGTCTGGCCATTCATCTGCAGGTATTCCTCTAATTTGATGTTAGTAATTGATGATTTTGTCTCATTACCAAATAATTCCTGCTCCGAGTTATAGATACTTAGGAATCCTTTCAGTTTATTATGAGAGGCTGAATGCGTTAATTTAATGTTCGAATTGAATATGTTTTCTGCATTTGTGTGCGTATGCGCGAGCGCGGGGTCAAGGAATATATATACCTAGATATAATGTATGAGTATTGTTACTGCATTTGTGTTGTGATGCTCTCATTTTGCGCATTAGATATAGTGTCTCTAAATCTGTTGAGTGGCAATTGAACATAGCATCTTTGTTATTCTCACTGTATGGATGACTCCTTTTGCTGTGATAAGATGCCACTTTGCTCCTACTATGCAATTTAATGACATATAGAACTTTTTGCCTCCTTGCTGGTATGTAAGCTCTTAGTTACTCCGAGTCTCCATTGAACTTGAAAAATCCAGCGGACTGCCTATTATAAGAATCGAGAACCAAGCATTTTGAACACTGCCTTTAATTAAAGAGGGTGGGAAAGCCAGTTTACTAGGTATTTCCTGTTCATGCTGTTGTATCATGTATGCCTATGTCATATCCAATTTCATGATCAATTTACAATCTGTAGATATAGCATCAACCTACATCGATCAGTAATCCGTTACTGAGCAAGTAAAATATTATTGCACATGAATCAGTCCTAATCACTCTTTAGCAGGTTCCATAGGGTAAAATGGTAGGATGACATAGGAAAGTGAGGTATTGGACAATTGGCATAAAGTTAAATGGGTCATTTCATAAGGAATATATATCGAGTTATCCTCTGTGTGGAGTTCCCTTCTTTATGTCATGGTTTCATGTATGACTATAATTTTTCTGTGGTTTCTAGACAACCATACTGTCTTGTTTTCCTTTCCAGTATTTTTAAATTATCGCAAATTATTGTCTTCCCTTCTTTATGTGATGGTTTGATATACGACTATGATTTTTTATGTTTTTTTATTATTTGGCTGCTGGTTTGTAACTAGTGAATGTTGTGTATGGCATTCCTAGGTATGTAAAAAGCTAGAGTTGTATATGTTTAATGTGGTTACAATATCTATACAGCTTAAATTCAAAAAATATTGCATGAGAAATACATCTCAGATCCTTGGTTCTTTTTGTCTGCATTTGTGATTGTGATGGTTGGCAGGGCGGGGGAGGAAATATCTTTGTCATACATAACCTTCCAAAATCTTCTCTTTTTTGGTATATTGCACAGGCAATGAAGAAGAGAAGCACACTCATCTCAGGTTCCTTTTTTCAAAAGATGATTTTGCTTCTTTGATGGGACAAGGTGGCTCACCAATAAGACTGATTCAGTCAGAATCTGGAGCAGGCATCCAGTGGTCACACGACTATGAGTATCTTCCTGGCACAGGCACAGCTGATAGGATTATTGAGGTATCGGGAGCAGTACAAAATATAAAAAAGACAGTTCATCTTATATTAGATAAGGTTAGTAATATTAATGTAAGAAAGACAAGCATTCTAAACTGTTATTATGTACACAGAGAAGACTCACATGCCAAATGTTATTATTGTTGATAGTTGGTGGGACTGGAACTAGCTCCCTTGGTGTTGCTGTCTCCAGTTTATCATCCTACAGGAGACTATTCCAAGTATTTGACAGAATTTGAGGAGTTGGAGTGCATAGGTACAGGTGGATTTGGAGTGGTCGCTAGCTGCGTGAACAAGCTTGACAAGAAGCTATATGCGGTGAAGAAGATTCCGATCAACTACTCACAGTTAAGCACCCAAAAACTGTTAAGGTATTTCTCTTATCTTCACTTATGCACCCAAAAACTGTAGGTATTTCTCTTATCTATCTTCACTTATTGTCTAAGGCTTATCGTATTTCTGTTATCTTCACTTGTTTTCTAAGGCTTCACACTTCACTGATGTTTTGTATTCACCATTGATGTTTTAATATTGTTTTTAGAGAGGCTGTATTTCTGTTATCTTCACTTATTTTCTAAGAGCTTCACTGATGTTTTTTTATTGTTGTATTTCTGTTATCTTCACTTATTTTTTAAGCTTCACTGAGGTTTTAATATTGTTTTTAGAGAGGCTGTATTTCTGTTATCTTCACTTATTTTCTAAGGGCTTCACTGATGTTTTAATATTGTGTTTAGAGAGGCTGAGATTTGGTCTTCTATGGACCATCCGAATATTGTACGGTATTATCATACTTGGATCGAGTCTTCCTTGTCTGGGTGCTTAAGAGACTTAGAAGAGGATATGCGGACTGAAGATATTCATGGCCCTGCATTTATCTGTTAATGGAAAGATGTAAAGGGTGAGTATTATTTATTTCATCATTTATATGTTTCTGTTTCAGCTCGCTTGAGCAATATATGTTTCTGTTTCAGCTCGCTTGAGCAATACATAAAGGAGTTGGATAAAAGTTTGAAAGAGCCCACTTAAGTGAATTATTTTTTTCTGTTTCAGTTCGCTTGATGAGCACTACATCAAGGGGTTGGATAAAAGTTTGAACGAGCCCACTTCAATCAATTATTTTGTTCAGTGTTTAAAGGCTGTTCAGCATATCCACAAACAAGGATATGTGCATTAAGATATTTCTCCTTCGAACATTTTCTTCGATGGATGCCTCAACATAAAACTGGGGGATTTTGGTCTCGGTAGGTGTTTGAAAAATCTATAATTTTATATAGAATATTAATTTTGATGCAGCTTTGATGATATTGTAAATTTTGATGCAGCTTTGACACTTGGGGAGAATTGCTTACAGACATCAAATTCATTTGGTACTAAAATGTACAAAGCTCCAGAGCACCAAGTAGGAGCACAATTAGATCAGAAAATCGACGTTTTTAGCTTGGGAGTGATACTAGCCGAGCTGCTCCATCCATTTGGTACGGGTGCAGAAAGGATAGAAGTGCTTACAAGGTTGAAGAAGACTGGACCACCAGATGATTGGCTCGACCACCCTTACACTCCCATCATCAAGAGGTTACTAGAGGCAGAGCCATGCAATCGACCAACTGTAACTGAAATTCTACATCAGATTGAGGATATGTTGGTAGGTGAGTGAGTGGTTGACTGATTAAATAAACTGCTCTGTAGATATGCATAAACTGCTCAGTATCTTTTTGATATTAGATATACATCAAGAAATCCTATTGAACATGATATGCAATACGTGTGTGGATATTTGAATACTTGAACTACAGAAGTAGTGTGAATATGGGTTTGCTCAGGAATTATATGTTTGACCGGCAATTTCTATACATATACCATTTAAGATTGTATAATATTAGTTATTTCAAAAATTAAAGATTGTATGATAATACACTAATAAATTAGAATTGGATAGATTCCATATATAATATAATACAGTTATAAATACTATCCAACTAAGGAGAGGAAGTATGTATAATATCCGTATATAAATTGCATATAATTAGGCTGGTTATATATTTCTATAATTATATTATATAATTGAATCCATATATAATTACGCTAAATCCTTTACTTTTCGAAAATCTTAGCATATATAAATGACTTTAAATCCGTTTAATCATATACACAGATTTTAGGCCGATTTGTTGTAATAATAGACAAATACTACCCCCGTTTCAAAATGTTTGTTGTTTTATATAAGGCAAACACTTGCACGCATCATGATGCAAATAACACTATATGAGACGGGTCAGTCAAACCCACTTTTGACCCAGTCAACGTGGGTCAACCCGCGCTTTGACCCGGTCAATGCGGGTCAACCCATAAAAAAAAACTGTCCAAAGTGAGTACCAACCTTCCTATTAAAAAGTATCACAAAACATTCGAAAAGTACCATCTGTATCATTAAAAAGTAAGGGGTCTGCTAGTTATTTTATATAAGTTTATTTAGTTCAAATTCTGATTTTTTTTTCAGTTTTTATATTGTATGTGTTGAGATTAATCTAAAACAATTATCATTCCAAGAATTTGCAAAGAAAGCAAAACACGAGTTCGATAAAATAAAAAGTACCATGTGGTAAGTAGAAAAGTATCAAGTACGATAAAGAAAGGTATCAACCTGAGACTAATATTATCATCATTCCAACTACAATAAAAAGTACCATGTGCCACGTGGCACGCCCGCGTGGGGCCACGTGGCCGCCTGAAATAGGCGGAAATAACCCCTGTTGCATGCAAGTCCACCTCTTTATATAATTTGACATGCTCTCTCCCAATTTTAACCCTCTCAAATCCTATAAAATTTCTTAACTCTAACTTACCTATAATATATGAAGAGAGAAAAATATATGGAGAGATAAAATATTCTTATTTTTTAGGAAAATATAAATGAATTAGATTTTATGCAATATATAAGGGATGAATATATTTGTCCACAAAATTAATTCTTAATTCCAGATAAAAAAAACAAAACAACAAACATTTTGAAACGGAGGTAATATGTTGTAATTAAGAGAGGAGGAACACTTCTATGCGGAACCATTATATCAAATAAAATCCTCTATCCCACTTTCACTATCTCACTTGGCATTCCATTTTGATTTTTATCATATTTTCATTCATATTGTTTCTTCAAATTCGATTTATTTTGATTTATTTTAATTTTATAATCATTATTTAGAGTTCATTTCACCTAATTAAGGTTTATATTTATTTTTTAATATTTATTTCTTAAATTTTTTAGTTAATATAATTGATTAATAGGGTTGATTATTCCAAAATCAGGATATATAATTTTTTAAACTTCAATTTTTAGTAATAAATGTTAATTATGATTTGTTATACTATAATAAAATTTATATCCTAAAATAAAATTAGTGAACCTAAAATTAAAGTGAATTACTTTAATATTTTTAAAAAAGGCAACTCGTGCAATGCACGAGCCCACGTTAGCAATTGGTTCGTACATTGCGCCCGACAATTAATTTTTTTCGAAACAAATATAAACACTAATTGAAAATAATTTTTTTTTGAAATGAATATATGCCTAAAAATAGAATTAGTGAACCTAAAATTAAAGTGAATTTGTTCAATATTTTTGAAATCCGGCGACGCGCAATGCACTCGTCCAACACTAACATGTGAGTTCATGCATTGCGCTCGACAATTAATTTGATTTTTTAAAAATACATATAAACGGTAACTGAAAATAAAAAACATAATTTTGAAATAAATATAATCCAAAATTGGAATTAGTGTATCCAAAAATAAAAGTGAATTAATTTGATTTTTTAAAATTTGGCGACTCGCGCAATGAACTCGTCCGACACTAACGTGTGGGCTTGTGCATTGTGCTCGACAATTAATTTTTTCAATTTAAATATAATCCCTAATTGAGATAAATAAACCTTAGAAAGCCATAAATCCTAAAAAAATCATGAGCCCTAAAAAATCTTAACTCTTAAATTCTAAACTCATATAAGATAACTAATAGGCCTGTTACTTTTTAAGGATACATGTGATGCTTTTGAGTTTTGAGTGATACGTTTTAGTGTTGGAGTTTATACTAATTTTGATATTTTTTTGGTGGATTGACCCGTGAATTTTGACCCATCCGTCCGAAATAAGCTTATATGCACCTAGTGTATACACGTGTTTGTGTTAGGAAAGTCAATGAATATATATATATATATATATATATATATATATATATATATATTAAGTTTTGTTAAAAAAATGTAAGTTTGTGTTTTAATTGTAAAATTTTAAAGTTTGTGTCTAATTTGCAAATCTTGTCAAAGTTTATGTATTTTATAGTAATTAACCCTTATAAAAATATGCAAAGTTGTTATTAATTAAAGTCATAAACAAACCATTATTTTTGTATAAAACAAAAACATTCACGTTAAAATAAATTATTTTTGCTACTATAAATTACAAATAATTATTTCCATTTCTTACGCAATGTGTGGAGATTCAACCATCATTCATTGATAGCCAAATTTATTTGATCAATTAAATTGAAAATTGTAATTATTTTCTATTCAGTGTACCTCTAATACTTGTAAGATTTTCTTGAAAAAAAAAAGAACATACTCGATGACAAACAACACACAAAACAACTCAACCTCATTAAATTAAACACAACAATAAACTGAAATTGAATATGAAAAAAATGTACTCTGTAGTAAATTTTTTTCTCAATTTTTTTTTTGAATGCACAAAACAATCGTGAATGAAAGATGAACATGTTCGTAGAATCGACGGAGCAATCAAATAGTCCTTTGTAAATATTTCAAAAAATGAGATTGCTCTTATTTACAAAATAGGATAACTAATGTATTGTTATAAATAACTAGTATTTCTCCCGTGCGATGCACGGAGATCATTTTATACATTTTAGGTTTGAATAATATAAATTATTTATAAATATAAATAAATAATTTTTACAAAAGTGAAGTATAAAAAATATTGAAATTGTATAAGTGATTTTTGGATATAAGTAGAGGTATGCAAAATTAAATCAAAACCAAAAACGGAACCAAATCGAGCGATTTAGTTAGTTGGTTTGATCATTTTTTCTTTAATTTTGGTTTGGTTTTGAATATTAAAATCAAAATATAGTTTGGTTCGGTTTCGATTTAAGTAAAAAATATTTTGGTTAAAACCGAGCCAACCAAAAAATATATATTCACACACTATATTTATAATTTATGATTTATAATTCTAATATTAATTATATCTAAAGTAATAAATTTAAAAAGTATTTATACCTAAATAATATTAGTAATTCTAATATTTTAGTTTCAATTTTCTAGTTATAGAATTTTAAAAATATTTACTTATTTAATATATGGTTTATTATCTATTGAGCGCATGTTATTCTCTTTAGATATAATTATTTCGGAAAAAAAAAATCACTAAAAAATTCGGTTAAACCAAAAACCAAACCAAACTAACCAAAGAATTACGGTTTTGTTTGGTTCGATTATCTATATTATTTGGATTGGTTTGGTTTGAATTTTTTTCAGAAATTTTTTATTTGGATTTGTTAGTTTAGCTCAGTTTTACACCAAACCAATCATTCGCACACCCCTAGATATAAGACAACATGAATTAAATAATTGTCCTTGTATTGGACTAGTAAGGAAGAAATATATTGTGTGTAATTTATTAATCTACAATATTTTATTTCCATCAGTTTTATTTATTGAAGACTACTAAATAATGTTATTAACACATGTAAATAAAAAATAAAATGCATTACTGGTGCGTCATTTTTCACCAAAAATAAATGTTCCGACTTTCGTCGGCAAGCCCACACTGCAGAGTACAGTGGTGAGCAGGATAGTCTCCCAAAGGACCGGCGAGAACTACTCTTGACCTTCAGTCTGCGTGACCAAACTCCAGAAAAGGGTTTATTGTGCTTATAATAAACTGAACGAAATTAATAAATAAATAGAAAATAAATGCACAATTGAACATAATGAACGGATTTAAAGTATGAGAAGAAATATTCTGGATTCCAATTAACTCCACCCTAGCTTACCTAAACTGATCCTTGACGCAAAGATTAATTCAATTAACACATACAAATCAGTTATAGCTACCGAAGACGCTTACTGACGCAGCCTAATTCCTCCGTAGTTTCTCGATAATCAGGAAGACGCTTCACCAATTATTTCCCTAATCGACTGACAACCGTAAGAGACGCTCTATAGGTTTAATGAGCCGACAGCCTTAAAGTCTAGAGGAACCCAATTCATAATTAACAGACTCTGACGCAGGACTGTGAATTAAGATTGCTATTCTCCCTGGTTCTGAAGAACCGTTCCGCCACTAATTAAACTTAAACCACAATTACGGATGACCGGTTTAATTGGCTACTAATTAATTCCGAATTACTAAATATGTGCACCTATCTAGCAATATCGAAACAATTAACGACTTGAAATACAAAGAATAACAAATGCATGCAATTAATTAAACGAGAAAAGCACAAATAGATCTCACAGTTTAGCTAGGCCAGGGCTTCGTTAGTTGTCACCGGAATAAGAAGAACTTAGCTTGATTGCATATCAAAATTGAACCGCAAAAATATCAAAGAAACGAATACCATGAAAATCGAGAAAGATGAAATAAAATATGCTCCAGAGCGTTTCTACTGCTCTGCTGCGTTCTTCCGTGAATAATGAATGAATAATAATGAAATAAGTCCTAATCTATATATAATATCCTTAATTAAAACATTAGATAAGGAAATAAAATCCTACATCAATCTAAACTAGGTAATTGCCAAGATGAGGACTCTTGAGGCGGTGGAGAGGGTGATTTCCGCGTCCAGGTCATGGTTTGGGCCGAGAGTTGGGTTCAGCAAGCCAAAAATGCATATCCAATCCAGCTTCTAGAATTTCGCTCCAGCTTCCAGCTGCATGCCTTTACGGCCGGATCTGCTCAGACTCGAATTTTGCTCTTTCTTCACTTAGATTCTTTTTGCACCAAAAACTTGCCATTTTCTCCAACTTTGTATTATATCCCTACACAACTCAACAAACACATCATTCTTCCAAAATACACAAGTATAGGGCAATTAATTAGGAGAAATGGCACCAGAAGATAATAATAAAAACAAGTAGAATACGTCCTATCAAATCCCCCCACACTTAAACCATGCTCGTCCTCGAGCACATCTAAACAAAAGACAGATTTGAAAACAAAACAAGCATCGGCTGCCCTAAACTGAAAAATACTCAAAGTCAGAATCAAAACACAACCATCCACAGTCCACTAACCCTTCTCTTGTTTCATGAAATAAACACTTGTTCTTCATTCAAGTAAAAAACGTGCAACTTAATCCAGCCTCACCAAGGTTCGCTCAATTTCTCTCAAAAGAAGGTAGGGACAGATTTAAATTCACTCAAGTCGTGATTTGATGCCTTCAAACATAGATTTTCCCATATGTCAAAACCACAACCAAGCAAGTAAGAACTATGCACAAATCAAAAGGTCTTTTCATTGGGTTGTAATGGGGCTAGGGTGCTTAGGTAGGATAATTTGGATAAGTAGCTTAAATAAGATGAAAGCATGTAAGCATATCAGAACACATTAATCAAGTTCGGCTGCAACTTCTCAAATATCGCACGAATTCTAAGTTAAGTGCTGGTCTTCAAAGCTATACAGGGCAACATAATTTAACTTCAATTGGGTACAACCCTATTTCCTCCACGTCCAGTATGGGCATACGAACCATTTTTTTTCTTTTTTTTTCTTTTTTTTTTCGAAGCTTTGCTTCTTTCTCTCTCTTTTTTTTTCTAGGAGTAGGAAGTTTTCTTCAATTTCCAGCACCAACTATTCTTTCAAGTAAATTTCGAACTCATCTCAACACAATCCAATATAACTCACATGCTTTCAAGGGACAAGAGCAGGCCAAAAAAGGGCTAAGGCTTAATTATTTAGTGGCTATTAATCAAGAAAGAAAGGATTCCGGCACAAACGAGTTCACTAAGGGATAGTGTCAGGTATGGATAATTTATTCAGGCCCAAGCAATGGTTAATCCTATATGCCTTTATCATTTTCATGTAAAAAGAAACTCACAAGCAGTATGACCATGTCAACAAGGCAAATCAGAAATTCAACATTAAATCCGACACACTCATCAACAAAAACTGAGCTTCATACATAATGTTCATGCTTAATAGGCTCAAATCTCACGTTTATAAGCTTATCAAAAGTTGATCAAGTTGCACATTTTGTCTTCCAAGAATACATACGAGCAATAGCATAATTCAATCACAAGAGAATTAATCAAACAAACTAAGATAATCCATGCTATAACCCTTCTTCTTTGTATTGTTCAATCTCAAGCAGCCAATATTCAACAAAAACAAGTAAACATAAAAGTTTTTTTTTTTTCGATTTAGAAAAGAATCCAGACACAAAAACAACAACTTCCTCCCTCCCACACTTAGACAACACAGTGTCCTCACTGTGTAGGAAAGAGAGCTAACAAAACGGACACAACATGAACGAAAGAAAATAAAAACACAAGGGATAGAGAGGGCAAACTCGCAAGCAAGGGGGAGAGACGATCAGTAAGGGGATACAGACGATGCTCAAGTGCAGTAGCTCAGCTTGGTCAAACAACTCCATGAGCTCAGCAAGGGTAGGGGCAACGCTAGAAAAGGTACCTGCACGAAAGAGCTGGACTAGATTTTTTTTAAACGAAAACAAATAAGCAACTAAATGAAGAAAGAAAAATGAAATAAATCAAGAAAAGCTCGGGTTGCCTCCCGAGAAGCGCCCTTATTTAACGTCTGAGGCTCGACGTGGTGAGGTACATTCATGAGACAATTTCAGAGGTAGCAGATCTACCCCTGTCGAAAGGAATTGTGTCCATCCCCGCACCTTTATGTTTCTTCAAAAACTCGACCAACCTTGCTTCTTGCCCTTTCAGCCCCAACACAGGGGCCTTCACATGAGATGGTAAAATCAGCTCCGAGTTGGTCAGTAAGGGCATACGGCCAGTCAGATTTCTGGCTGGAAACTCCTCGGCTGCGTACAGCTGCTGGACTATCTTGCGGATTGCCCTTTCTTCCTTTGAATCTGGGTCTCGACACTTTTGAGGTAACTTCCGTTGAATAACGGCTGAGACATTTTCTCCTACCTTGATTTTTGCATCCTTTCCATATCTTATCTTCTTAGCACACTGTTCCTTCAAGAATTTCGCGTATCTAGGGACTTGCTTGATAGCATCAATCAATGGTAGATTGATCTCGACTTTCTTGAAAAGCTTGAAGATCTCTTTCTCATCCTTCTCTTTCTTGTGCCTTGCTAACCTGGAAGGGGAAGGAGCTGCATTAATAGGGTTAGAACATTTAGGTGGAACTTGTACCTCAGTAGGGGGCAAACGGGGCAGCAGATTGTTTGTCCTCTGCGCTTGGTCTGTCTTCAGTCTGTGCAGTATGCCCATACTGCAGGTTCTTTTTCTTCTTAGCCTCCGCGTCATCTAACTCCTCCGCACTTCTCAAAGTGATAGCGCAAACATGCGCTCTTGGATTCATTTCAGTTTGGGATGGGAGTTTGCCTTGATTCGCCTGCATCTTGTTCATTTGAGTGGTGAGCTGAGTGATCTACATGCCCATACTGCCCAGGGCAGCTTGTGTCTCTTGCTAAAAGGCCTTTTGGCTCTGCGCTAGACTGTTCACTGGGCTTGTGCTCTGCTCGAGACTCTTCATGATCTCACTCATAGATGGCGCAGATCCGTCTGTGTGGGCATACGACTCATCCCTTGGGTGCCCCGGTGGCAAATCAGCCTGTGCTGGTGGATCTCCAGGTTGTCTCCACCGAAAATTGGGATGACCTCTCCATCTGGGATTGTAGGTGTTGGAGAACGGGTCATAGTTTCGCTTCTTTCTTTCTCCGGGTGGACCATCTAAATATATGCCTCTAAGGGCATCCTGCTGTGCATCATCTGAGTTATAACATGCTCGTTCAGTTGAGGGCCCTTGCAAATTGGGACACTCGTCAGTGAAGTGTCCATTTTCAGAACAGACTCCGCAGCGGTTTGGCCTTGCCTGCGCCACAGCAAGGCTTCGGACCAGGGAAGTAAGAGCATCTATCTTTTCATTCATGCCCGATCCTTCATCTCGGCCGAGTGCCCTTACAGGTCGGTGTCTGCTGTCGTCTTCTTCTTCGTACTGCTATCCTCCAGAAGCCATGTCTATGATGAGCTGTTTGGCCTCGCCAAGGGTTTTGTTGGTAAGAGATCCCTCGCTGGCAGCATCGATGATTTTCCTATCAAAAGAAGACATGCCACGGTAAAAGTAATTAGTCAGAAGCTGATAATCAGTGAATCCATGGTCCGGGCATTTGCGACAAAGTTGTTGAAATCGTTCCCAGTATTCGGCTAAGCTTTCATTCAGCTTTTGCTTGATACTACTGATTGCCATCCTTAGATTTGCAGCTCGAGTTTTAGGGAAAAACTTCCGTAGGAATTGTCCCTCCATCTCCTTCCAGGTGGTGATCGATTCAGGTGGCAGATCGAAAAGCCACTCCCTAGCCTTACCCTGCAAAGTATGAGAGAAAGTTAGTAGCCTTAAATTGTCGTCTATAAAGCCTTGTGGACGTAGAGTTAAGCAAACTAGGTCAAATTCAGTTAAATGATTGTGTGCACTCTCTCCTGGCAGATCACTGAATTTCGGTAACACTTGGATGAATGCAGGTTGGATCTCTGCATTGTTGGCAATCGGGGGCAGCACTATGCAGATGGGTCTGTTGCTCCGAAGGCGGCCGAGTTCCCTAATGAGAGGCTCAGGTTCGGGCTTAGGATCAGCAAAGTTGGCATTGATGCGTTCTCCACCTGCGGCAAGGTCTTGCGGATTAGGCGGATTATTGGCCATGTCGAACAGTTGATCAAGCCCAGACATTTCTTGCTCAGGCTCGGTTGGTTTCTTAGATTTCTGAACAGCTCTCCTTTGCTGGTGTAACGTTCTCTCTGGCTCTTGGATTGAACAACAATTCCTTTTCGACAGAGGAACGGGTCATGCACTAGAAAAAAAATAAAAGAAAAACAAAGTAAAATAGCAAACTGAAAAACAAGAGTAATCACTGCTTGAAACCGATCCCCGGCAACGGCGCCAAAATTTGGTGCGTCGTTTTCACCAAAAATAAATGTTCCGACTTTCGTCGGCAAGCCCACACTGCAGAGTACAGTGGTGAGCAGGATAGTCTCCCAAAGGACCGGTGAGAACTACTCTTGACCTTCAGTCTGCGTGACCAAACTCCAGAAAAGGGTTTATTGTGCTTATAATAAACTGAACGAAATTAATAAATAAATAGAAAATAAATGCACAATTGAACATAATGAACGGATTTAAAGTATGAGAAGAAATATTCCGGATTCCAATTAACTCCACCCTAGCTTACCTAAACTGATCCTTGACGCAAAGATTAATTCAATTAACACATACAAATCAGTTATAGCTACCGAAGACGCTTACTGACGCAGCCTAATTCCTCCGTAGTTTCTCAATAATCAGGAAGACGCTTCACCAATTATTTTCCTAATCGACTGACAACCGTAAGAGACGCTCTATAGGTTTAATGAGCCGACAACCTTAAAGTCTAGAGGAACCCAATTCATAATTAACAGACTCTGACGCAGGACTGTGAATTAAGATTGCTATTCTTCCTGGTTCTGAAGAACCGTTCCGCCACTAATTAAACTTAAACCACAATTATGGATGGCCGGTTTAATTGGCTACTAATTAATTCCGAATTACTAAATATGTGCACCTATCTAGCAATATCGAAACAATTAGCGACTTGAAATACAAAGAATAACAAATGCATGGAATTAATTAAATGAGAAAAGCACAAATAGATCTCACAGTTTAGCTAGACAAGTGCTTCGTTAGTTGTCACCGGAATAAGAAGAACTTAGCTTGATTGCATATCAAAATTGAACCGCAAAAATATCAAAGAAACGAATACCATGAAAATCGAGAAAGATGAAATAAAATCTGCTCCAGAGCGTTTCTACTGCTCTGCTGCGTTCTTCCGTGAATAATGAATGAATAATAATGAAATAAGTCCTAATCTATATATAATATCCTTAATTAAAACATTAGATAAGGAAATAAAATCCTACATCAATCTAAACTAGGTAATTGCCAAGATGAGGACTCTTGAGGTGGTGGAGAGGGTGATTTCCGCATCCAGGTCATGGTTTGGGCCGAGAGTTGGGTTCAGCAAGCCCAAAACGCATATCCAATCCAGCTTCTAGAATTTCACTCCAGCTTCCAGCTGCATGCCTTTACGGCCGGATCTGCTCAGACTCGAATTTTGTTCTTTCTTCACTTAGATTCTTTTTGCACCAAAAACCTGCCATTTTCTTCAACTTTGTATTATATCCCTACACAACTCAACAAACACATCATTCTTCCAAAATACACAAGTATATGGCAATTAATTAGGAGAAATGGCACCAAAAGATAAGAATAAAAGCAAGTAGAATACGTCCTATCAATTACAATATTATGAATTATATATATATATATATATATTAAATTGATAAATAATTAAAAAAGGAAATAAAAAACAAAGTTATTTTAATTTTTCGAAAAGATATTACTATAATGGATATTTATTTGTTTACAGTGGTTTGTAGGAAAAGTAGTAAGTGTTTTTCTAAAATAATTTTTTGGATTAATTCATTTTTAGGTCGCTAAATTTCCAATAGATCCTTCAACATTTTTTTTTTTGGTTTAATAGATCATTCTACTTCTATAATACATTTTCTCATGTTCCTGTGTTTTCTAATTATATTTTGAGAGGTTTCTAGATAAATTTTTATTGTTTTAATAGCTCCTTCTACTTATCTATTTGATCTCAGTTAGTTTTTATTTAATTGAACTAACAAAGTTGCTAACTTCTTTATTGTTTAACCCAAGCAATTTATTAAAAATTACTAATGAAATTTTGATCAAATAATTAAAAAAAAAACTTAAGAGAGAACACATAATTATCTAAAATATGATAAATTGAATTATGGCATAAAAGGAGGTGGATTATCTAAAAAATAAAAAAAATATGAAAAATTATTCAAATTAAATTTGTATGTTATAAGTTAGAATGAAAATAAGATAGAAAATATGATTCTTTATTTTGAAGGAAGACAATATTTTTTGGACAACTAATAAGTAAATTTTTGTTTTTTTTTCCCCTAAAAATGTGTTTTTTTGCTGCTGACTTCACAAGTGTAATGCATGTTGAAAAATTCAAATAATTTCTAAATATAAATATATACTATTAAAAGTTGGAAGGATTGCTTAAAGATGAAGAAAATGATTTTTGTAGAGCAACATGAAAATAATTAAGAATGAAAAAAATCTAAAAAATTAAAATTGCGAATAGTTGAACATAAAAACATAAATAATGATTTCAAAACTGATACACATGCTCATATGATCTTGGAAAACTAATTCTATTGTTCAAAGTAACTTCAAATTTTATTCGTAAGCTTATGCAACCAATTGATGTAAATTTTGTTTAAATGTATGTTTTAATAGAATACCATAGTAATTTATGTTAGTTTCAATATGAATAGAAGAGCAAAATATGATTAAAAATAAAATGAAATACCTTCAAAACGCCAACGTTTTGGTTCACAAATATATATCTTGGTCAAAAGAAATATGTGGATGATCAAATGAAAAGAGTAAAAGTTACACTGCATACAGTAAAAAAAATCACATCATCCCGACATACATTCTTTAGTATTCAAAAATGCATAGAGAAATCTTCCATTACAAAATGAAAAAATTTAGAAGAAAAAAGGTTAAAAATTTAAAGTTAGCAAATTAAAAAACACACTATCCAGATGAAACTTTTTGGATGATCCCGCTATTGTAAAAAATAATTGAATCAATTGGCTCCAATTGACTTTCTCCTAAAATATAAAATTCAATTATTGTGATATTATTGTAGCATTAATATAAACAACAAATACAACTGAAGAATTCCCAATAGTTTATTCCAATTTCATCTTATACCTTTCAATTCATCATCCTAATAATTAATAACACACACACACACACACACACACACACACTAATATGTGTGTACGCTTGTGTGTGTGAAACAAAGTCAAGAAAAATACAATGATAAAGGGAAAATATATACTATGATAAAAATGATTACTTCAAACAATCACGGCATCACTCTTTCAATTTGCAACATCATAAAAATCAGATAAAAAAGATAGCAAAAAAAAGAAAGAAATAAATGTAATTATATTAAAAAAGACTTCAAAGAAATAGAAATGAATAAAATTTTGTAAACATATTATTATTATTATTATTATTATTATGAAAACTTACATTGCTTGATTAACGTAATTGAAGATCGTTTACATTTATATAAATTGATGATTACATGCTTTGATTAACGATAATATTCTTGTAGATTGACTAAAGTAATTGTAAGATATGTAATTTATTTTGTATAGACATGATTAATATAATTATATGATAATATTCTAATTAGTACTTATATAGAATATAATGTAATTTATTAGGATTTAATGCATAAATGAGAGGGAAAAAATGGGTTGCATGAGTGTGTTATAATATATATATATATATATATAGATTTACATAACATTATAATTAGGGTTAATTGGTTTAAATATCACGAACTATTCGTGATTTCTGGTTTTTAACACGAACTTTAAAATGTTACCTCCACAACACGAACTTACATTTTTTTGTAATTACAACATCAGTTCAAAATTGAGTGCAATTACAAGCACAAAAATTCTACGAAATGCTTATTTTTTATTCTTTTTTTTTTTCCGTAATACATTGATACAATTTTATTTCTCATATATGTTTTATTTTATTAACATTGAAAATTTGATGTAAATTAAGTTAATATTTTATATGTGTGAGGTACGAGTATAAATTATTTATAAACACAAATAGATAATTACAAAACTTCTGAGATTGAGTGAATAATTACGAAAAATAAAAGCATAAAAAATTATATGAAAATGGAGTTTAAATAAATATTCAACAGGTAACATAACCAATTTTTTGGATATGACAACATGAATCTATCAGATTTATTTATAGAACAAAAATACTAAATAATATTACAAACACATGTAAATAAAATATAAAATGCATCATGAAATATGTAAGCATTTCATGATGTTATAATTGCAAAAAAAAAAAAAGATGTTATAATTGGAAAAAAATGTAAGTTTATGTTGTACGTGTAACATTTTAAATAGATTAAATATTTCATATAATTTTTGTGCTTGTAATTGCACTCAATTTTGAACTGATGTTGTAATTATAAAAAATAAAAATTGGTGCTGTGGAGACAACATTTTAAAGTTCGTGTTAAAAATCAAAAATTATGAATAGTTTGTGATATTTAAACCAATTAACCCTTATAATTATGGGAGTTTCTATTTGCACCACTACTTTTACTCTTTGCATTACATCTACTTCCTGCACTACAATTTTTACTCTTTGCACCACCAATATTGACAATAATGCCCTCACATCTAAAATATGTTTTTTTACAAAAAAAAAACTTAAAACTAATAATTTAACTTTATTAAAAAAAAAGAATCTTATTCTTCCTGAGAATACTTCTGGCAAGAGTGGTCTTGCCGAGACCGGGAAGCCCGGTGATCGGAATGACCAGACGCTCCTTCCTTCTCATAGAAAAATAATTTAACATTTCAATTTTTCATTTGAATATATTAAATTATATGAAATATATAAATATTTTATATTGTATTATAACATATTTTTATGGTATATTTATTTCGGTATTACTTTCATTTTTCTTCAACAAAATTATAAAAGCTATCAAAATTTGATTTTAACATATATTTTTAAATTATATTTTGAAAATTAATAATAATAATAATAATAATAAAAAAATATTTAATTTGATTTTTGATTTTTTTTTTCGAAATATGATAAAATAATATTATAAAACATGATTATGTATAAATATATCACATATAATTTTTATAGTTATTGGGAATAGCTAAACACATGGGGTGTGGATGGAATGACTATTCTCCTTCCTTTGGAAATAGGGATTCCATCGGGAATAGTGATTCCCAATTTTAAACCATATCAATCGGTGGAATGAGAATGGACATGGAAATAATCATTCCATTCCATTCCATCATACCAATCACGTCCTAAATAATTTATCCAACCAATTAAGCGTACTATATATATTAAATCCTACTATATCTAAAAGTAGGATAGTTTGGATTTTAATTTCCCGCCAAAACTATCCTACCTCAAAATCAAGTTAATAATGTATAAAATATATAATATACAAATTAATTACAGGTGGGTCTCACCCCAGAAATTGCCGAGGGGATTGCTTGCCAAGAGGGTCTCGTTTGGCTAAGGAATGTGAAGTAAGAGAACTAATCTTAGAAACTGACTGTCAATTAATCTAATAGATCTTAGTGTCCGAGAGAGAAGACTTATCATACAGAGGAGAGGTGTGTAAATCCATCCAAGTGGAAGCCAATCGGTTCAAGAGTGTGATCTTTAGCTGGGCTCGTAGAACTGCAAATCATACGACACATGCTATGACAAAATTAGCTGTTAGTAATTCTTCTTTTATTTCTTACACCGGTGACTTCCCATATATAATTTGGTCAGACATTCCGTCCGTTGAAAGGGCTCTTTAGTAATTTCAATCTCTTTCACTAAAAAAAATATAGCCAATTAATTATGTGGGAGTGGAATTCATAGAATGCAAATGAAGATTTCACTGTGGAATTCAGCTACCAATTTAATATACCATCAATGAAAAATGTAGAATATACACATTAATTATGTTATAATTAATTTAGATTATATTATTTTATTTAAATTATATATTAATCTATCATTATGCATAAATTATGCATATCTTAATCTTATCTTAATATCTTAATATAAAAACAAATAAATATACCTAAAATAGAAACTCGATTTTTCCGTCCCATTTACACTTGCTTAAAATAGTAATCTCGAATATATATTTTTTTAGGGAGAATATAAAGTTATTTTAATGCTAATATTATTCAATGAATTTTGAGAAACCATTTTTTCTTAAATAACCTACACTAATATCTGTTTAATTTAGAGCAAATTAAAATTTAATTCTCAACGTTTGAAAGTTTTAATAAAAATAACCCAATATTTTAATAATTACAATTTAAGCCCCAACATTTGGATATTCTAACAGAAATAACCCAACGTTTAATATTAACAATTTAATTCTCAATGTTTGAACATTTTAACAAAAATGATCTGATAATTTAGGCGAAAAAAATTATTTTGATCATTTTTCGGTAAAATTGTTAGTCCGTTATATGGGTTTCTAGCTCACTTAGGAGTAAATGTGATTGAAATCGACCGAAATAGTTTTTTTAGCCAAAAATATTGGGTAATTTCTGTTAAAATTTTCAAACATTGGAAATTAAATTGTTAATATCAAATGTTGGATTATTTCTGTTAGAATATCGAAACGTTGGAAATTAAATTATAATTATTAAAACGTTGGACTATTTTTATTAAAACTTTCAAATATTGGAAATTAAATTATAATTTACCCTTTAATTTATAATTTATATAGCTACACTAATAACCACAATTTAGATTATTGCTTAGCTTATAATCCACCTATCTATAAAAGGAATTATATTTTAATTGAACACATTTATTTTACCTAAAATTCCATTAATTTAGTTATAATAATTATATGAATATTTACCTTAAATAACAAATAAATATATATTCAATTGTGGTCATTGATTTTCTAATCATGTGAAATTTACCTTAATTATAGATATATAATCGATTAACTAAATAAATATATAAATTGCATATATTATATATATGTCTTTCTTTGAATAAATATAGATGTGTTATATATATTATATGTAAATTAACTATATATTTGAGGTTATAATGTAGCGGAAACTGGGAATAGTAAATTTATATATTGTAATTCTTTCAAAATTATCCTAATGTATTGGTACTTCAATAACCAAATACTCGTTATATTTGATCAATAAAGATCTTATTGACCAAGATAAAAATAAAATGTGAATTCTCAAATCTCTAAGAATAAAATAAATAAATAAATATGTCTCGGGTCTCTACTACTCATGATCATTTGTCTCAACAAAATATGTCATCAAAGCATGTAGATGGACAATTAGATTTGTCATTGTAGGTTGCAACATAACTTCATGTTCCATAGTGATAGTCATTGCTTTGTTCACAATTGTTTGTCACCATGTAGCCTAAATTGGATAGTTACCGAGCCTACATAAAACACAAGTATGTAATTACTAACTTATAATTCATATAAAAATAATAATTATATTAATGATGATATAGAACTTGTATTACCAATAATAAATCAGTCATGCCCATTAAAAATGAGGATCCTGAAAAATTTTGTTGACTTGAACTTGTGAAAGCTACCTGTCATCAATAAATAAACTAATAAACTAAGAAATAAAACTTCAATGTGTGTGTGTGTGTGTGTGTATATATATATTATCATCACAAATATCTCTTGGTTTCATGTGGCTTGCACTCCAATTCTGAAATAAAATAAATTAATAAAACATAATTATGCCTAACTAAAAAAATATATTAATAAAACCTATTTATGCCCAATTAAAAAAATAGTTATAACAAAGAACTATTTTAGTTTGATATATCAAAGTAAAAAACTAATTTCAATGAGCATACACATATTGTAAATAATATCATTTTGTTTATATCCATATTCAATCAAAAAATCATGTAGAATAATTTATTTTAAATGTAAAGAAAATTTGATGAAATAAAAAAAATACAAATATGCATCACCTCAATATTGGATGACAAAAATGGAGCCGAATTTGTAGCTATTGGTAAAGGCTCGGAGTTTAGCTTTTCTTCTCAGGTCTTTTTCTTCTCGAACTTTTTTCTAGGCCATCTCTCACTCTTTTTCCTGATGTTGTTTTATTTTTGCTTTTTATTCCTTTGGCTCCACGAGTGTTGTTATCATGAGTTTGTAACTTATCAATATGGTCAAACTCTTCAAATGGTAGCCTAACTTACCTTTGATTTCCCACTTTGTAACCTCTCATCCACCATCTCAGACATCTTCAGACATCTTCAGAAAACCAGCTTTCACCATTTTGTTAGTATCTTCACTCTTTGCAGCCTTTGTAGCCAATTGAACATATAATCCACACAATTCCTTATATCTCATATTTTGAAGCATTTTTGGATCCAAGTGACTTATGAAATTTGATTCACTTACCCAAATAATTCAACTTTCGCTTGAGGCGTCCACCTTTTCAATATGCTTTCATTTAGGATCTTCATAATGTGTTATTCAATATAAATACTTTCAAAATATGAAAACATAAAATTCCAGCAAAATCAAATTTCTTACAAGAATTATTAACCATTAATTTGGTAAATGGATGATTTGGATCATTTTTTAAATATATCCCGAGTGTGTAAATTAAGAATTATTAACTATTAACTAGCATTACATCCCGTGCGATGCACGGTGATATATATTTATAATAAATAATTTTTATTAATAAAATAAGTAAACCACAATCAAATATTTAATATCTAATAATAATAATAATAATAATAATAATAATAATAATAATAATAATAATAATATAATGTTATACTGAAGTGTGTTCACTATTTTATTGGCTGACAGTTCATATCCATGAATAAATTTCCATTCATTGTGCCCAATAAAATAAACAATATAATTGATTCGTCTGAACGACATTACAAACATAATTGTAATCTTTTATAATTTTAGGCATAATGAAAAAAATTAGAAAAAAAGACGCATTCGTCAAACACATTTAAGAAAATTATAGTAATATATACATCTTCGTCATCGCTTTAGACTATTTAAAGTGAATATGACATCATCGAGGGAGAATTCTCACGGCTTGAACAACGTTTCCACAATTCGATTAATGCTTTGTCATCATCTCTTTAATTTGTAGAGAGAACACCTCAAACTCTATCTTCAAATTTATATCATTGTAAGTTTATTTACACACGTATATGAATATATTATATAGTATTACTGTACAACATTAATCTATACATAGCGTGAAATCAAACATAGACGATTTTTCAGGGAAAATGACCATTTTGGTACCTTATTATGCTTGACCTCTTATCAATTTTGGTATCATTTCTTAAAGTTGAGGGACAAAATTTGAAAATTTAAAAAAATATATAATTTTTATTATTAAAAATTAAAAAAATATTTTTAAAATAAAAAATTTAAAATATATATTTAAAATAAAATAAAATTATATATTTTTAAAAAAATTGAAATTACATAAATTTTAAAAAATTAAATTAAATATTTTTTTAAATTTCAAAATATGATCATAATTTTTTTTAATTATAATTATTTATTTTTAAATTATAATTATAATTTTTTTTTAAAAAATAAATTATAAATTTTTAAAATTTTGAAATTATAATTTTTTAAATTTTATACATATATATATATTTTTAAAAAATTAAAATTACAACTTTATTAAAAAATAAATTATATATATATATATATTTAAAATAAATTAAATCATATAATATTTTGAAAAAAATTATATTATATAATATTTTTAATTTTTGTTTTGGTTCTTCAACTTCAAACAATAATAAAAATGACCCAAATGACCCCATAAACCTACTATTCCAGGTAATTAAGATCAAAGTGGTTCAAAAAAGTATCGTTAGAGTATCATTTTAACTGAAACAATACGTAGGATATATGCCAAAAGTGATAAGATGTTACATATATATAGGGTACCAAAATGACAGTTTTCCCATTTTTTTATTTATGATATGTAAAATTGTAGCGCCCCGGTCCTGAAAGACCGTGGAAATAGACGCCACGGGGGTTGGAATTAAGAAGCGGGAAAGAAAGTGGGTAACCTGATTAACAAAATCTCAACAGAAGACTCAAAATAATCAAACATAATATAATAATATATACCTATTCATAACACCAAGATCAGAGCTCTTAGTGTTTAACAAAAGGATATTACAAGTGCTGAGACTTCATTATCAACAAAATACTTAACAAAAAGAGACAATGGGAAAATACGTAAACAACAAAAGTCCATCTCTCAGCATCGTTACATCCACGAGCCAGCCTACTGACCTGAAAAATATTTGAAAATATTTGGGCTGAGTACTAGTGTACTCAATGGGCAAGTTTTCACAATTCAAGTTATGCAAATCATTTTGTTAAAGTAATCTATCTATGTCCATGCAGCTAATGAAGCTTAGGAGGTTTTAAAATTGAAAGCAACCTAAGTTCACCAAAATATTTTATCGTGAAGCGCTTAAGAGTATAACCAGTCACTGCCCGCAACCCATACTACATCACCACGCGTAAAGTTGAGTATGGACAAGTATACCCAATGAGTATAACTCATAAGTATTTCATTTTAGTCTCACCGACAATGAGTAGGGCATGACAAATAATGCATGCATACTGTAGCTACTCACATTGACACATCGCTGGTATATGAGACTCCGACAACATACAATAGCACGTAAATATTTAACACAGATAGTCACATATGCAATTTTAACAAAGCAGAGCTTAATAACTCGAAAGATACAATTTGCAAAGATATAATATATCCCACCTAGATAATAGATTTGCTTTCAAATTCTGGATTGGTTTTACTCGATTTCTGCTACTTCCTCTGACCCTACAATAACCGGCATGTGCTTAGTTTAACCAAATTAAGGGCTCCTATCTAAAACTCAATTCCTAAATTTCCTTTTAATTTAAGTTTCTATTAAACTTTTGTATTTTATTTCTTACAGTTTAACTGCCCTCAATACTTTATAGTTTACACTCTATTAAGGACTTGGTTACACATTTTAAAACAACAATTGATGATTAAATAATAATAAAAGTTCATTATGAGATTTAATTCAATTAAATTAACTAATTAATCACATGTTATAAATACTAAACTAGGTAAATACATATATTTATATATATATATAACTTATACAAGTTGATCCGATTAAACTAAATATTCAAATTAAATAAACTACTATCATCTGCATCAGTACTTAATGGAATCAGAGTATAGTTGTTAATCAAATAAACTTTAATTAAATATTAATGATTTCAGAAAAATAAATGAATAAAAGTAAAATAACAATCATTTAGTTAATTAATAAACTTGATTTTTTTTTTAAAAAAAATGAACAATTCATTGATAGATATTTACGTAACAATTAACTACAGAAAATTGAGTAACATAAACTATTATTACTAATTAAAAGAGTAAAAGTATTTTTTTTCGTACCTTCAGCAATTTATTTCGTGAATTTGGTTGTAAATTGCATGCGTATATATGTGATATATATTTGTATATATATTTACATACAAGTTACCATGCATTGTAATAAGTTTAGGCTCACTAAGCAACACTATCATCACCACACGTGTAGATACATTATTAAGAGTTGGTGCATGATTGCCATGTATGTTAATTAAGCTTTATCTTACAGTCTTCTATTTTAATATTATTAGCATTATTATTAATTTTTATATTAAGTCAACCCTATACATATATATTTAGATTACCCTTATGCCAGTGCTACATATTTAAATAATATATATTTTATTATTTTTATTATATATAAATATGTAAATGATATACATAAATACAATATATATATATATATATATATTTGTCACAATAAATCTATTATACTTAGTAAATAAATTCTATTTAATCAAATTAAGTGCATATCTAGGGGTTCTAAATTAAATACGAAAATATTCTAAGGTATTTCTAACACACTGAATGAGCACACATCACCTAAAAATGTGACCTAGAAGGGTCCGTTTTCTTTCCTAGATTATCCTTATGGTTAGCATATGCTATTTTTATATATATATATATATATATATATTTAATACCAAGAATATTGGATATTACACTTATTCTAACTTTAGATATATATATTCCTAATTAAATTTAGATAATAAAATTTTCGGGGTATTATACTCCTCCCTCCTTAAAAGAATTTCGTCCCGAAATTCACGTACCTTCAAATAACTCAGGATATTGACTCATTTTGCTTTCTAGTTCCCAGGTTGCTTTAGTTCGATCATGATGATTTCATTGCACAAACACCAATGGAATTTGTTTGTTTCTTAGGACTTGAACTTTTCTATCTAAAATCTCATGGGATTTTTCTTTGTACGTCATATTAGAACGTAGATGGTAGATCTAACTCACCTTTTTTTTACAACGTGCTCTTGGTCAAACATGTATTTCATGAATATTGAAACGTGATATACATCATGAACTTATGACAGGTCTGGTGGTAAAGCTAATCGGTAAGCAACCTCACCAATTCTTTCTAGTATCTCAAATGGCCCAATAAATCTTGGTCTCAGTTTGCCTCGTTTTCCAAATCTCACAACACCCTGTGTTGGAGATACCTTTAAGAAAACTTTTTCACTAACTTGGAATTGTAAGTTTGTCCTGCGCTTGTCTACATAAGCTTTTTGTCTGTCTTGTGCTTCTTTCATTCTTGCTCAAATTTGGTCGATTATCTCGACAGTGATCTATACAATCTCTAGACCCAATATTCTCCTTTCTCCAACTTCGTCCCAATACAGGGGTGATCTGCCTTTGCGACCATACAAGGGTTCATATGTGCTATCTTTATAGTTGATTGATAAATATTGTTATATGCCAACTCTAACAAGGATAAAATCTCTTCCAAGCTGGTATTTCCCATCCAACACAACTCCACGGAGCATATCTTCTAAAATTTGTATCGTTCTCTTTGACTGGCCATCTATTTGGAAATTGAAAGAGGTACTGAAGCTTAGAATAGTTCTATTTGCTTCCTAGAAACTCCTCTAGAACTTTGATGTAAAAGAGTATCACGATCTGACATGATAGAAATTGGAATTCTATGCAAACAAACAATTTCTTTTACATAAATCTATGCTAATTTGCTTAACTCCGCTATTGTATTGATCAGCACAAAGTGTGCTGATTTGGTCAATCGTTCTATGATAACAGAAAATGTTGAGTTTCCTTTCGTTGATCACGGTAAACCGACCACAAAATCCATTATTATATGCTTCTATTTTCACTCTAAAATTTCCAACGGCTGCCATAAACCTAAAGGTTGTCGATGTACGACTTTCACTTGATGATATGTTACACATATCTCTATATAAATGCTACTGTGTCTCTTTTCATATTATTCTACCAGAAATATGTTTTCAAGTCCTAAAAGGATCAATCCTTGATTCAGGATCAATATAACCATTTTCGGAATTAATCTATTATTTACTTTAGTTTAATGGGAGATTTATTCATTTTACTTCGACTAGGAATAAACATTACTCGTGTTTAAAAACCCAACATGACTCAATAATAGGTTCCTAAAATACTTTTCAATTAACTTGAAACGAATCCAGCGAAAAAAATAAAAATAAAAATAAAAATTTAATGGCTTAAAATCGAGAAGTAACTTTGAAAAATCATAGAAAATTCAATTCAAATCTGATTAAGACACAGTCAATAGCAATCATTGTGAAGAAGCCTACAAATGTTGAGAAGGAGATGGAGAAAGATTCCAATCAGCTTAGCCTAAAATTGGCCGGAAAGGCAACTGTTGTTGTTTACCGAACATATTGATCAACAAGAAGTTTGGGGTTCGATCAAACTCAGTACTCAATGGATTTTCAATCAAAAGTAGAATTTTTTCATAGTATAGAAGACAAGAATTTTGATGAAATAAATGGTTCAATAATACAATAGCTACAACAACTGAAAATGATCAAGGAATATATCATTTTGAATATAGATGAAATATGCCAGAAAATAGTGTGGTTTTGGGAAAAATTATATCTTGGAGTCGGAGGATCAAATGATATTTGATCTTAGATCGAACACAAGGGATTGAAATAATGCAAAGAGGAGTTGCTATAGACCAAAAATCAAGTCCATACCATGAAGGAAATGAAGAAAAACAATCTCTAAAGTTGCACTCGCAACACAATGATTTATGTGGCAAATTTGATGTGTCGATTTATGACGTGTCTTTGATAGACCGAATGATATCATATTGATGATCCGAGACTTGTTATAAAAATCTTGAAGTGCTAGGTTTATAATGACGTGAACCTCGGGGAAAGAAAATGACTGGATCAACAGGAAAAGATATCACAATGCGACTGCGACACAACTCGATGACTGGCAATACCACTGAGGTTCTAGGCCCATTTTATCAACTTTTCGAGCACCAGTTAAAACAACATCAAAACAAATTTTGTTCCATTATGACAAAGAAATGTATGTATAAAGTTTCAGAATTTTGTCAACGGATTTCATTACTAAAAGATTGAAAGAAAGATGGTTTCTTGGGGAGGAGAGGGCAGAGATGATAGAGAAAGAAGATAAATGAGTGATGCTTCATTAAGCTTGCTCATTATTTTCATGGTTCAGGATGTTCAGCTACCCCCACCCTTGACATGCGTGGTGACATATAAAGCACAATAAGGTTGAGTGGTGGCAATCAATTTGTGATGTATTTTAATATATGGTATATGGTTGAAATAGAGAATGAATAAAATTCCGTTGGAAGGTCAAACGAACTCCATTTTTAATAAAATCAGTGACCACATGATAATGAAAAGATTTGAGACTCCTAGTGAAAGATGAAATCAACTTCAGAGTTTAAAATAAAATAGTAGAATTAAGGATGAAAAGACAATCTTTCAATATTAGGACATACAAGATTCAATAAATGTCCAAATGATGAATAAAGAAGATTCATAGAGATATTTAGTCACGAGAAACAAGATAGATGACCGAGAGAGATTTAGAAGACGACATGATTTTAAGAGTAGAATTGAGTCTATATCGGGAGTCATTTTCAACTTCTTCTTACACTCTTGAAATCTCTGTTTACTAGCTTATGTACACTTAAAGACTACGTCTTCCTAAATAGTGTATCATAGAAGAGGCTATCTTTGAGAATTCTTCAACAAATCTATGATAGTCTCCTATAAGATCGAGAAAACTATGTACTTCTAAAGGATTTGTTGGTTCAGACCAATTATTAATGGCTTTGACTTTGTTTGGTGTAATGACCTGATCCCGAAAAATAGGCAATAAACAAGGGATAGGGTGTTAATTAAAAAGAAAAATGAATTCGGGGACATAAATTAATGGAAAGGCATCAAGAATAGTATGATAGAAAGTCTATAGATCCAAGAGTAAGCTATGCCTTTCGGAAAATCAAGCAACATAAATTCTGTAGCTAGAGCAAATCTCCATCTAATAATGGGTTATAAGAAGGAAATGGAACCTAGAATGAATCAAGATTCCCATTCATAGATAAAGAAAGAAGTAAACTGATATAAACAAGAAAATAGACCTCTTCATAGGCCAAAAGAAAACCAGCTAAGTCCTCTTCGTAGGACGGAATAAACAAATAACAACTAGGCTCCTTCATAGGACAATTGAAAGTTATAGAAATGAACAGATAAACAAATAAGACCTATCCATAGATCGAGACTTAAGGTAGTGAGAAATAGCTCAAAAGAAGCGGGGATTCATCCCCTTAACTAGTAAAGAAACAAAGATCAATCAAAATACTCGATCAAAGTGTGTGTAGAATTGCACAGAAGCTAGGTAAACAAGATAAAAAAACAAAAATAAAATAATAAGCTTAAAGCACCTATCAGAATGACTTATATCGTGAAAGTCTTACGTCAACCCATAACATCAACACATCATCACACCTTGTTTCCACTGTGCTTTTCTCATTATCAATAGATAATTGTAGAACATTTTTCCAACTTGTGTTCTCATCTAAGAAGACTCCTTGAAGCCTGTATCCTTTATTTTCTATCGTTCATTCAATTTAGTCATTCGTTTACGTGTGAAGCTCAATTTCGTATCCATAGTTTTCTAACTGAACGTTGATGTGAATCAGGTTTCTCGATCCATCGTGACCAAGATAAGTATTCCACATAGATGCACCATAACTCGTATGTATAGCTAAGCTAGCTTGTTTGACTCCATTTCTATCTTGATTGGTATGATATATCAGTCGATAAAAATCTCTTGTTCCACTATAAAAATATTCGAGTATTTCTTGCCTTTTTTTATTCATAAAACATGCTATCTCCTTAGCTCTCCAGGGTGGTAGATTCTGATCTCTTCTTGCACGTGACATTGGGATAGACTTATCAAGAGAAGACAACATTCCACATCTAAAAAAGGTGCCAAGTTGATCTAACAACAAATCGCCAAACTTGACCCGACTGCATCACACAATCGTCTATGGCCATCGTACGTTCAGTCATCAAAATGAAAGGTTTCCTCAGTCTAACTATGTTCTTAATAATCTCATTAGTGTTTACAAGTCCAGCCTAAGTTCAGCAACTAGGCTAATAATCTTATGTTATCAAGTTTTCAAGTTCTCATTCTCATTCTAGAGTATATATAGCAAATGCTTTTCGGCTATCGCAGTTCAATAGTATGCATTCTGCACATTCCCAACATCACAAGTATGCACAAGGCATAGATAAACAAGTTCGTACAATTATGTAATCAACATAGTTTTTAGACAGAAACCAATATGCTCACAGACATATTTCAAAACCAGTATGCTATCAAAATAGCAATAGAGTACGCAATCCGCGTAGTTTAATCAGAGTATGCAATAAGCATAAAAATCAATCTTTTGAGGAATTCTCATCACTATGGCGAATCCTAATCTTTCGTTTTCAGACAGTCTTAACATTTTAACAAATAATGTAAACTTTTAAAAACTAAAATCCATATAAAAATATGTGTACCTTTTGGCTGTTGCGCGAGTGACGAGCTGAGAGCTTATATAATATCATACGGGAATTTAATAAAAATGAAATAAGTTGACCCAGCAGGTCTACAGAGTTGCAAAACCTGCTCTGATACCACTCTGTAGCGCCTCGGTCCTAAAAGACCGTGGAAATAGACGCCACGGGGGTTGGAATTAAGAAGCGGGAAAGAAAGGGGGTAACCTGATTAACAAAATCTCAACAGAAGACTCAGAATAATCAAACATGCTGTATAATAATATATACCTATTCATAACACCAAGATCAGAGCTCTTAGTGTTTAACAAAAGGATATTACAAGTGCTGAGACTTCATTATCAACAGAATACTTAACAAAAAGGGACAATGGGAAAATACGTAAACAACAAAAGTCCATCTCTCAGCATCATCACATCCACGCGCCAGCCTACTGATCTGAAAAATATTTGAAAATATTTAGGCTGAGTACTAGTGCACTCAATGGGCAAGTTTTCACAATTCAAGTTATGCAAATCATTTTGTTAAAGTAATCTACCTGTGTCCATGCAGGTAGTGAAGCTTATGAGGTTTTAAAATTGAAAGCAACCTAAGTTCACCAAAATATTTTATTGTGAAGCGCTTAAGAGTATAACCAGTCACTGCCCACAACCCATATTACATCACTACGCGTAAAGTTGAGTATGACCAAGTATACCCAATGAGTATAACTCATAAGTGTTTCATTTTAGTCTCACCGACAAGGAGTAGGGCATGACAAATAATGCATGCATACTGTAGCTACTCACATTGACACAGCGCTGGTATATGAGACTCCGACAACATACAATAGCACGTAAATATTTAACACAGATAGTCACATATGCAATTTTAACAAAGCAGAGCTTAATAACTCGAAAGATACAATTTGCAAAGATATAATATAGCCCACCTGGATAATAGATTTGCTTTCAAATTCTGGATTGGTTTTACTCGATTTCTGCTACTTTCTCTGACCCTACAATAACCAGTATGTGCTTAGTTTAACCAAATTAAGGGCTCCTATCTAAAACTCAATTCCTAAATTTCCTTTTAATTTAAGTTTCTATTAAACTTCTGTATTTTATTTCTTACAGTTTAACTGCCCTCAATACTTTATGGTTTACACTCTATTAAGGACTTGGTTACACATTTTAAAACAACAATTGATGATTAAACAATAATAAAAGTTCATTATGAGATTTAATTCAATTAAATTAACTAATTAATCACATGTTATAAATACTAAACTAGGTAAATACATATATTTATATATATATATATATATATATATATATATATATAACTTATACAAGTTGATCCGATTAAACTAAATATTCAAATTAAATAAACTACTATCATCTGCATCAGTACTTAATGGAATCAGAGTATAGTTGTTAATCAAATAAACTTTAATTAAATATTAATGATTTCAAAAAAAATAAATGAATAAAAGTAAAATAACAACCATTTAGTTAATTAATAAACTTGATTTTTTTTTTTAAAAATGAACAATTCATTGATAGATATTTACGTAACAATTAACTACAGAAAATTGAGTAACATAAACTATTATTACTAATTAAAAGAGTAAAAGTATTTTTTTTCGTACCTTCAACAATTTATTTCGTGAATTTGGTTGTAAGTTGCATGCGTATATATGTGATATATATTTGTATATACATTTACATACAAGTTACCATGCATTGTAATAAGTTTAGGCTCACTAAGCAATACTATCATCACCACACATGTAGATACATTATTAAGAGTTGGTGCATGATTGCCATGTATGTTAATTAAGCTTTATCTTACAGTCTTCTATTTTAATATTATTAGCATTATTATTAATTTTTATATTAAGTCAACCCTATACGTATATATTTAGATTACCCTTATGCAAGTGCTACATATTTAAATAATATATATATTTTATTTTTTCTATTATATATAAATATGTAAATGATATACATAAATACAATATATATATATATATATATATTTGTCACAATAAATCTATTATACTTAGTAAATAAATTCTATTTAATCAAATTAAGTGCATATCTAGGGTTCTAAATTAAATACGAAAATATTCTAAGATATTTCTAACACATTGAATGAGCACACATTACCTAAAAATGTGACCTAGAAGGGTCCGTTTTCTTCCCTAGATTATCCTTATGGTTAGCATATGCTATATATATATATATATATATTTTTTTTTTTAATACAAAAAATATTGGATATTACACTTATTCTAATTATTAGATATATATATTCCTAATTAAATTTAGATAATAAAATTTTCGGGGTGTTACACTATACATGTGATATCTAACTATTAATTAAAGAATAACATAATAAAGTAGCATATTTATTCAAATATTTTCTCACGCATATTTGAATCTCATTATAATATAAATATGTTAACTAAAAAAATTATTCATTTTTTATACGATTTAGCATAATTTGATTGTCTAACAATTAAACTTTAAATATTATGACCAAATCCTCGCATATAAGTGAAACTCAATTAGGATTTGAGAGTCATAAACCACTTCATTAAACAATATAAATAACTATTTTTTTTTATCTAAAATGCATAATTGTTATATAATAACATAAAAAAACATTAAAAAATAATTAATTATTTAATGCTAAATAAAATAATTAAGAATTTTTTATACAAACATAAAATTAATTACATAAAAATTTGCCAATGAAATGCATGAAAATGTTTTATTTGTTCAATGGGCCATTTAACATAAAAATATATTTATTTTAACATCGAAATGTGTAGAAAACATTAACATAAATTTCTATGTACCTAATAAAATTTTAAAAATATTAAAAAAATTAATACAATAATGAAATTATATCCAAATATGAAAAATTCAACCCAAAAAAATCTTCTATTTTTTAGAGTTTATCATTCTTTGATTATTGTTCCTCTCCCATTTTCACCACCCACGAATTCGTTCTTCTTTAATATTTTTTTTTGGTCATTTGCAACTAACACTACTATATTAATTTCATCTTCACCTTCTAGTCTATCTTAAATCTTGTGAAGAACAAAATTTAAGCATGCATTTTGTAATTTTTTACACCATTTGTTTATAGTACCTATTGTGTATTGCACAAAGTATTCATAAAATTGGGTGGTCTATTATAAAATAGATCGACATATTCCATAAAGGTTGAACCAAGTAGATTTTTATGATATATCCACGACAATCGATATCTCCTTTGGTTGTAGTTGATCGTATTGTCTGCAGTAAAATGGTAGAAAAATCAAATAAGTATTATTCAAGAATTGTCCAAACATGAGCGGCACTGTGTGCAACTTAAGACAAAATAATAAAAATGCAAATTAAAATAAATAAAAATAGTTTCAAAGAAATAAATATTTGCAAAATGAACAAATGTTAATTTATAAGCTATGCGTTGTGCACATATTTAATTCACAAATTAAAAGTTGATCATACATAATCGATGCAATTAATTAGGTGAAATTGATGAGTAGTTAATAAAAATAGATAAATTATAAAACTCAAATTTGGGTAGAGAAATCCTTGCACACTCGTACACACTCCAGTTATTTAATTTACAAATCCAAAAACTCAAATCATATATAATTGTGTGAGTAAATTTGATTTTCTTAATTGACAGTTAATATAAGCTGATTATAGAGGCAATTAACTATATAGGCTAATTATAAACGTAATTAAATATATAGTTTGATTATATACTTTGTAGATATTATTAAAATTTTACTCCTATTTACTAATCCATGTGTTAATATATATATATATATATGTATTTTATATGTAAGCTTATATTTCTCTTTATACATATCAACACACACACACACAGTAGAGATAGAGGGTGCATTATGTTTGAAATTAAGATATACAATCTTAATTTGCAATTTATTCAAAATTCGAGAGAAATTTGTATTTTAAAGGAAATATAGTAATAATCTATAAATATGACTACACCATAGCACTTTTTGCAAAAAGAAAATAAAATATTGCAAAAAAATAGTTAATTGGTTTCTTAGAATAATAAACCAAAACACGCATACACATGATTCACAATAATCTAGTTACTTCTTAATTTTTGCAAAATAATCTCATTTTACTTAATTAATCATAATTAATGTAAACTTAATAAATATAAATGTATATAGATATCAACTACTATACTAAACACTACAATTTTAACAACTCAAAATCATATAACCTCAAGCAATTTTCAAGGCATATTTGTCTAGTCGTAGAGTGTGATTAATTAGTTCATCTCTTGAACAACACAAAAATAAATGGCATATTATATAATTATTTTCAGAAATTAGTTATATGCAAATTAAATCAAAACTTCTACTACAGCTTCTGTGTTTGTTTTGCTCTATTCCATTTTTCGTTTTTTTAGGAGACATTTACCAATACAAAATGGAAACATGTAATCTAGGATAAAAATATTAAACTCAGTTTTATTATTCAATTTATAATGAGAAGTAGTACCATCAAATTAAAACCTACCACAATCATATCACTAAAAATACATAGAATTAAAACCCAGCATATAGAATCTTTTGAAGAGCGTTTGTTTCTTCATCCATATACATCACGACTTTGTGCAACAATCAAACCATTTGATTTTTCCTTCTGGAGGTCCTTGATGAGGATTGAGGCAAGATAAATCAATTAAGATTTTTCTTCAATCTATATCCTGCAATCAAAATTAAAACATACCCATTACTCTTAGACTAACAAAAAAAAAATAACAAAAAAATTAATTCTCAAATACAAAAAAAAAAACAACAACGTACCAATAAGATAAAAAATTATAACATAGGTATTGCAAAAAAATGAATTAGAAACCTTTGAATGTTAAGTAATGGTATAAGATAGAGTCTATAGGATGCAATTATTTATAGATGATCATGGGTGTTAATTTTGGATATTTCCGGATTGATTGAATATCCTATTTTAATTTATTGATTAAATATACGATGCAATTAATTTCTTAACACATATTATACGTTAAATATAATAAAGGCTTCCACAATTATTTTAATTGTGTGATTGAATACTTTTGCCGTATGGAATATTAGTTAATTGGCTAATGATTAAAATATTAGTTGATTAGTTAATAATTGATTAACCATCATCTTTTTAGATTCATTATTATGTCAAATGCTTATAGTATGAAATTATTAATATTATACACACACACATAATGTAAACTATCTAAGTATTATAGAATCAAAACATTGAAATATAAAGTAGATGAATATTTATGATATGTAACAATATACAATATTACTGTAATATATAATATATAAGCAAACCATTTATAAGTTTATAAACTATATATTTACCAACCTTAAATAATTGATTGAGAATAGATTACTATATTTTAATTAAATCCTAGTATCATTGCAACTAAATATGGTAAATTATAAACTAATTAAGATTTGAGGGATATGCATTTAATACGTAGGATTTGAGGGATTTTGCTTGAAGCGTCCACCTTTTCAATATGCTTTCATTTGGGATCTTCATGATGTGTTTTTCAATGTAAATACTTTCAAAATATGAAAACATAAAATTCCAGCAAAATCAAACTTCTTACAAGAATTATTAACCATTAATTTGGTAAATGGATGGTTTGGATCATTTTTTAAATATATCCTAAGTGTGTAAATTAAGAATCATTAACCATTAATTTGGTAAATGGATCATTTTTAATTTTAATTCATTTTTACATTTATTTTAGGGTGTTTCTATATACATCACAATATTTTTATAAATACACCACTATTAAATTTAATTTAAAAATAACTAATTACTAATTTACTTAAATAACCTTTCAATTTTTTTTTAAAAAGATGTTTCAGTATTTAAAAATTAAAAAGTTTTAAATGAACCCCCCCCCCCCCCCCAAAAAAAAAATCACCGATAAACTCCTTTCTTCCCCACCACTTTCTCTCTCTTCCCACTTCTCTTCTTCCTCCACCACTTTTTCTGCAAATTGAAAACCATCTTCCCACTTATTTTTAACAAGAGAAACACCATCATATAACCTAGTTATATAATATTATAAAATAAAAAAATAGGTACCCTAAAATTTAAAAATAACGTAACAATTTATATTGACATCAAACGACTTAAACTAATAAAAACCATCAATTCATTATCATTTATTCTCTTGCGTACATTATTTATAATTAATAGTTCATATTAATAAACAAATACAACTTTGATTTTATAATTCATTTTTTTATACTAAGAAATGATTATATTTTGACAATAATAAAGCCACAATTTAGCATGTTCAATACATGGTTACTACAAAGTATTAGACTATAAAATTACAAGCATCTTGGATAATAAAAGAAGCATCATCATATAACCTAGTAAGTCAATAATCATACACTAAATCAGTATAAAATCACAAAATAAGCATTCTGAAGTCTAAAAATAACTTAAAGATTTATGTTCACATAAAATGACCTAATTAAACATACACTAGTCAAATAAAAAAAAAATTAATAAATAGTATAAAAAACATTAACATAAAAATAGCATAACATTATATTATGATACTAAATATCTTTTGCAATGGTTATAACATAATCAATTCATTATTATATATACTCTTCCATATATTGAATTGTTATATCTCTACTATGTGCTGACAATGTGCTTCTACAAGTCAAGTTAAATAGATAACAAATTTTTTTTGAAAAAATAACATAGAAAAAACAACTAGGCGTGTAATTAATTATCAAGTTGCATGATATCTGATTTTCATACAATAATTATCTTAAAATCTTATGCATATCACTATTTCCAATTTTATAATTTCATGTGTACTTGTTATTAATAAGATAAGACTTACGTTTCCTAAGAAAATTACTTGAATTATGGCATCTTTGAACAACCTAAACACAACTTTACGAATTGTCCTTTAGTGCACCTTCAAATTAAAAAAAAAAAAGCATTATTATTACTTCCATTCCCAATTAATAATAACTATCGATCTTACAGATTAATGAATCAAATAAATTCATAATTTACATACTAGGAACAATATACATGCTAACAATCCCTTATATATATATATATATATATATATATATATATATATATAGGGTTGGTTTCTAGAAGGAATCATACCCCATGTGAGAATCGAGAACAAATCTTAACCACATATTTCGTCTATTTGGACGATCAAGAGTTGCACTCAACTGAGTTCTTGCACCCTTCATCTAAACTAGTTTGCAGTCCAATTCCTTGCTCGTTAACCACATCTTTCACCGAGTAATCAGAGCACCCTCTCTATTTGTCTTTAATGGTATATAGTATTAGTAGATGAATATTTTATAGTAACTGACACAATTTCTTATTCTTGCGAATATTTTGGTATTAGCACTGGTAATTGAGGTTTTAGCACTTGTCATTCCTTTTTTAGCACTGGTATTTGAATTCTAAAGTTTGAGCACTTTTATAAAGTATTTTAGCACTTGTAGTTTTTACTTTAGCAATTACATTTTCTTGTTTAGCACTATTGTTACACACCTGCTAGAAATAATAAAACCCTTATTAGCAATGTAAAAAATGAAATATCAGCTATGTCATTCCTTTTTTAGCACTAGTATTTGAATTCTGAAGTTTTAGCACTGGCATTTTAACTTTTAGCCTTTACAAATCCCTTTTTAGCACCGCTACTATCATATAAGACTACCAGGTTTGTCTAGTTAATATTTAGATTCACAATTCTGAGTTTTCAGCAGTTTTATGTGACATTTAGCACTGGTAATTGAGGTTTTAGCACTTGCCATTCCTTTTTTAGCACTGGTATTTGAATTCTGACATTTTAGCACTTTTATAAAGTATTTTAGCACTTGTAGTTTCTACTTTAGCACGTATGTTTCCTTGTTTAGCACTGTTGTTAGACACATGCTAGAAATATTAAAATCCTTATTAGCAATGCAAAAAATGAAATATCAGCTATGCTATTCCTTTTTTAGCACCAGTATTTGAATTCTGAAGTTTTAACACTGGCATTTTGACTTTTAGCCCTTACAAATCCCTTTTTAGCACCGCTACTATCATATAAGACTACCAGGTTTGTCTAGTTAATATTTAGATTCACTATTCTGAGTTTTCAGCAGTTTTATGCGACATTTAGCACTGGTAATTGAGGTTTTAGCACTTGTCATTCCTTTTTCAGCACTGGTATTTGAATTCTGACGTTTTAGTACTTTTATAAAGTATTTTAGCACTTGTAGTTTCTACTTTAGCACTTACGTTTTCTTGTTTAGCATTGTTGTTACACACCTGCTAGAAATATTAAAACCCTTATTAGCAATGCAAAAAATGAAATATCAGCTATGTCATTCCTTTTTAGCACTAGTATTTGAATTCTAAAGTTTTAGCACTTTTATAAAGTATTTTAGCATTTGTAGTTTCTACTTTAGCACTTATGTTTCCTTATTTAGCACTGTTGTTGCACACTTGCTAAAAATATTAAAATCTTTATTAACAATGTGAAAAATGAAATACCAGCTATGCCTATTTAGCATTACAAGAAAGAATATTACTATCATTAATAAAAAAATCCATATACAAAAAAAGTACAAAAAATAAAATATAATGTATCTATTTCTTCTTCCCACAATTCCTAAAATCATGATGGCTTCACATTGAGGTGTGTAAAATACAGAAAACACGGGTGAAATCTCCATTAGTGCAACTCTAGCAATGCATGGTTTTGGACTACAATAATTGATGCATCAGATTATTTCCCATATATATGTCATGTGGTAGTTAGTAGTTAATGAGCTGATTCGAATAGTTCGAGAAAAAAAGATTTAGGATTAGAAGATTCTAACCTGAAAGAAATATAACTTAAATTGGCTTAAATTGAGTAGCCTGATCTAATAGATATAGCCTGAACTTACGTGAGTTGGCTCGGATAACCAGAATTTCTATTATTGATCTTTATATTTTGGGTAAATATTGAAAATTTCATGTTTGATATTAATATAAGCACCAAAAAATATATATATTTTTTAAAAATTAAATGATTTATTCAATTAATTAGTGGCAAGAAATTATATTTAGTATCCATTTATTAAAACCAATAAAAGTTTAGGCGGCATTAATTGATCAATTTATATATATTGAAGTTTTTTTCATAAACTTACTGGCATAAAACTTTAGGCGACATCAATTGACCAATTTATAATCAAGCAAAGGAAATTTTCAGACATTGCAGAAATAATATAAAAATGAATGGCTAAATTCAAAGTTAGATAAATATATATATTTTTTTACATTAGAATAATGAAAAGTGATTTTGCAACATAAGCTAGCTAATGTATAGAAGCAAAATCTTTAATGATGAAGCAAGACACCATGTCTATATACAAAATTTGAATTTACCTTCTTCTCCTTCTTCAAAACTGATGATCATGTAGTCGAAAGAATCATTCATCTAGAATACCAAAGAATCATACAACTCGACTGTTCCTCTTATTTTTCCTCTATTGTGCAATACTCTCGTCATCAATGTATTAATTTTCTTCTTGTAGCCATGTCGAGATTCAACTCCACCAACAATAGTCAAATCTTTAATCAATGCGTCCTCCTTCTCTTGCACAATTTCCTCCTTAATCCATTTGATTTCTGTTCAAGTTTAGCAGTGCTAAAACAGTTCATAGTAGTGCTAAACTAGGTTACAACAGTGCTAAAATAGTTCACAGTAGTGCTAAAGTACTAATAGTGAAAAATTCAAAATAACAGCTTAATCAACTTCGTCAATCTAAGTGCTAAAATAGTTCACAGTAGTGCTAAAATAGGTTATAACAGTGCTAAAATAGATCACAGTAGTGCTAAAGTACATGGCAATGCTAAAATAGTTCATAGTAGTGCTAAAATAGGTTACAAGAGTGCTAAAATAGATCATAGTAGTAGAATCTCTGTATTGTTGTTGTGAACAAATTGCATAATCCACTTCAATTTTTGAGGGACTATTATACAGATTTTAGCTTCCCTATTTGGTAGCGGGTCAAGTCGTCAGAATAGAGAACTCCGGTTGGTCATGTGAGCCGGCGAAAGGCAATAGAGAACCGTGACTGGCAAGAGAAATAAGAGTTACGCCATTACAGAAGCTTTATGGCAATATAAAGCATGGAGAAAATGTTGGAATCAACTTACCCATTGGAACGCAACGAGGGTAAACCAACATCCAGCTAAACCATAACCATTGTTGCTCAAAAACTATATATATATAAGATATAATGTTTAGTAGATTCATGAGGTCAGAAGAAGGAATGAGTAAATGTTATACCGTCATCTAAAGTAGGAAAAGTCTTACCCTACTTTAGACCTCTTTGTAGTAGACAGACGAGTATCAAACCCACATGATGAGGCATACACCTTGTAAAATATTATACCATCATCTAAAGTGGGGGTTGTCCAATGCAGGCTTCAAAGATGGTTCACATTCAGGTGTGTAAAATTCAGAAAACACAGGTGAAATCTCCAAATTGGAAGAAGCACAATCTGCACATTTATCAATACACACCTAAAACACATTAATGCGTAAAAAACATATTCTAAGATCATTTTAAAATAGTTCACAGTAGTGCTAAACAAGGTTACAACAGTGCTAAAATAGTTCAACGTAGTGCTAAAAGTATACAATACTCATTTGTTATATTGTATTTTTTTTGTCTTAGATTTTAAACTCATCTGGAATCTTGTAATCTACAAATAAGGTAAATTTCTTAGATCTCCCCACATTTGAGTTTCAAGTATTTCTCAAAAAGCCTATAAACTTTAGAGAGGCTCGACTATACTTTGATATCTTGAAACCATCTCTTTAACATGTTCAACTTTTCATTAAGAGTTTCAAATTGCATGCTAATTGGACTCATAATTAACTAGGCTTATTATCATGTTTCAACTTCCAATCATATCAGAGTGAGTTATTAATAGAAGGAATACAATGCTAAAATAGCTCACAGTAGTGCTAAACAAAGTTACAACAGTACTAAAATAGTTCACAGTAGTGCTAAAAGTATACAATACTCATTTGTTATATGTATTTTTGTCAAGAAAACTTGTATTTCTCAAGAAGCCTATAAACTATATATTATATATTTAACATGTTCAACTTTTCATTAAGAGTTTCAAATTGCATGCTAATTGGACTCGTAATTAATTAGGCTTATTATCATGTTTCAACTTCCAATCATATCAGAGTAAGGGGGGTGTATTCAATCCAGATTTTATTGGATTTTAAAGGACTTTTCAAATCCAGGTGTATTCAATCCAGACTTTTAAAAGTCCTTTAAAATCCTGGTGTATTCAATCCAGACTTTTAAAAGTCCTTTAAAATCTTGATGTATTCAATCTAGACTTTTAAAAGTCTTTTAAAATCCGGAGGTATTAAAAAATCCATGGACTTTACAAAGTCATTGACTTCATTGGATTTCACCTCAAAATCACGTCAAAAATACAAAGGATGAAATCCGACCTCCAGACACGAGATTTTGATGGATTTGGAAAATCCGGCACGCGCTGTGTCCCAGCGGCCGGTGAAGAATTGAAATCGGGCACCCCAGCCGTCACCCGACCCCAGCGGCTGCTGGCTGTTTCGCGGTCCACAAATTTACACTTATAATTTCCGATTTATGCTTACTAGACACTACTTAGGACCACACCCGCAATTGGACGGGGTCAATTGTAGAAGTAATAAGCTTAACCCGAGTCGATCTCTCAAGAAAAACTTTATATGAAAGAATTATCTAAAAACTACACATGCTTTCACATAAACAACTAAAATAAACTCTAAACATTCTAACACGGGGATTTGATGATGATTATGCTAGGAATTCGAAACGGACAATAAAGCAAGATAATTAAATGCAAAAACACAACTAAAGTCGAGATTAGAGGAAATAAGTTTGATTAAGGTATTAGGGTGTAGATTCTCTCAATGGTTTTATCACTATTCTTTATTCAAGTTGATAATGTTACTCTCACAAATACGATAGACCCTTCCAATTAGTTTAACTTCAATTACTGTCACCGTCTATCCGTTAAATCTCTCTTAGCTATATCATACAAGCAAGATTAACATATTAGGCTTAGGAACCCCATCCACCTAACGTTGAAGGAACCAATTTCCGGATTTAGATTCACAATCAAGACTCCTCTAAATCCTATCAATGTTCGAGTAGTGATCAAGTACCTAAACATGAAAAAGCACGATTACAACAACAACAATCAACAAGAACAAGCATAGATCAAAACCACATCGATCCTCTACCCCCTAATAGAGAGATTAGCCACTAAACATGCTTAAAACAACACAAATACCATAGAAGAAAGTCATCTCATAAATCAAATGCAAATAACTCAAACTTCTACAATATTAAGTATTCTTCAAGAGTTTTGGGACAAATCCCCACAAACATCCAAGAAATACAAAGAAAATACAAGAGAAACCTCCTCCGAGCTTAGCTTCCGTGGATGGCTCATCGTCGGCCCTTTCTCGTCTTCCCTTCTCCTAGCTTGGCTTGGTTTCCTTCTTCTTTCTTTTCTCCTCTTCCTCTTGTGAAGGTGATGGTGGAAATGGTGAAGGAAAATGGTGTAGAGATTAGTGTGTATAGTGTGTGTGAAAAGAGAGAGAGAATGGAGAAAATGGTATGGGTGGTGTGGTAAGAGTGTAGTGAATGGAATGAATGATAATGAAGTGAGAGTGAATGGTGATGAATGAATGATGATTGTCCCCTCAAAATCCCTAATATCTATTATTAGATATGAGAGAGGGAGAGAAACATGAGATGAAGGGAGAGAGAGAGAGAGATGGTGAAAGGTATGGTGGTAGGAGAGAGAAAATGAGGTGGTAAGGTGAGGGTGATGGAGCATTAAATGTGAGAGGGATTTGGGGAGGATTTTGTGGAAGAAAAATCCAAAGCTATGTTTAGGGTGGATTAATCACTATTCCTCTATGGCTTAGATTAGGAAGGCTCAAGTGTCATGCCAAAAGATGGAGGAGGAAGGATAGGGTACTTGTTACTTGTTGCCAAACCAAGAAGAGGCGAGAAAAGAGTGCAAGACAGGGCAAATCGGGCGAAACAGAGTGTCTCGTGCACCAGCAGGACGCCGCGCGCCCGCGGGGTGCAAAGGTGCATGCACCCACGGGAACCGCGCGCTCGCGGGGCCTCTTGGCCGAGAGGGTAGCCGCACGGTCGCGCGTCCCGCGCGGCCGCGCCCTCTGACAATTCTGTCTTCGGCAGCTTCCACGGTTTTGGCTCGTTCTCCCTCGTTTCTTGGCCGCTTGACCTGATTCAACTTGCCACGCGCTCCTTATTCGATTCTCTACCTTTCCATTGTCTTGAATCCTTCAAATTTTGTAGTCATTAATCCCCCATTTTCTCAAGATCTTGTGCAAATCTACACAACTCACCAAAAGAGCAAAAGTGAAGGAAAAAACATGAAAATCACACAAAAACAAAGGAAAAATACCTACGAAAGATACTAAACTACTAAGATAAGATAGGACAAATATAAACTAAACAACTCCCTCACACTTAACCTTTTGCTTGTCCTCAAGCAAATAAAATCATTCAAGATATGAAGCAAGAAGGAATTGCCCCCAAGAAGATCATGCATACAAGAACATTCCACATTATTCCAAACTAGAAAGCATATCATCGGAGAGAATGACAACATTTATAAAACAAGGCATGTGGCTCGTCCAATGAGAATAAGAAGGCAAGATGTTCTCAAGGCAAAATGCAACAATTTTCCTATAGAACATTCTTCTCACTAACTCCCCCACACTTTATTCCAAAAATAATACAGAAATGCACCAAAAGGATATAATTCGTTAGGTGAAATCATCGGGATAAACCGAGCTTCATAACGTGGTTTTCCATACTCATCATGGTTAGATTCAAAGGAACGACACACATGATAGGAGTAGAATCCAAAATGCAATCCCGTTTATTACAACAATTAAACGAGAGAATATGGATCAAAATTCACAAGGTTTAGCCCTTGGGGATAAAATCCCAAGTGTCCTTGTGTGGTTTTCCATGCTCATAGTCGATTAAACGACTAGAGGAGCAGAAATCCTTATTATCCTCACTTATTTCAACATACATTTATTTCATTCATTTTTTCATTCATTTTTATTTTATATAAAATACATGATAGGAAGTTAGAGAAGAGAATGATTTTTTTTTCTCAAGCATAATTGACACATTTGACTAGAGAATGAATCAAGCCTTCAAATTATTAGAGGACGAGACCCCACAACACAAATCATGTAAATATAATCATTCTCAAGACAACTTACATTCTACAATGAAATAATGGGAATGATTTCATGCAACATAAACATCTTAATAATAATCCCTTGAAGATTCATATTCCAAATAATCAAGTTTGGCAATTAGACAAGACAAATCATTCTAAGTGTGGGTATCCACCAATAAAAGATAATCAAAGCAAAACAAAAACGACACATAGCAATTTTCACAATAAAATTTTTGAAATTTAACATAAAACAACAAAATCAAAAATACTACCATAAAAACATAAAACACGAGTTCACCCCCCACACTTAAATCATGCATTGTCCTCAATGCAAGAAATAAAAGGAAGAAAAAACATTATGAAAATTGAGGAGGACCGGCAACAGACGCAGGTTCCTACAAAACATACGACAAAAACAACCAACGAACAACAGAAAAGGGTGAACTGAAATAATAACAATATGCACACGAACACAAAAATAAAAAGTACACAAAAACACAAAAGAACTTCACTGCTCTGGTGGATCATAAGGTGGTGGTGGAGGCTGCGGGTAAGTATATGAGATCGTCCAGTTGTTCCAGCTTTCCTCGAGGGCCGTCATCTTCTCGTCATGCCTATCGAGGCGACCATAGATATCCTGCCTCATGTCGCCAACATCCTGACGGAGGGATCCCAACTCTTGGCGAAACTCACCCATAGAAGCATCGAATCGATCCTGGAATTGCCCCATGGTGTTGTTGTAGGACTGCTGGAACTGGCCCATGGAGGTATCAAAGTGCTGCTGAAATTAGCCCATGGAGTCGGTGTAGTTCTGCTGGAAGCTGTGCTGGAACTGCCCCATGGTGGTGTCGAAGTGGTCCTGGAAGGACCGCCAATCAGTCTGTGGCATCTGATACCCATGCTGGGGCATCGTGGAGGGATAAGGCGGCGGCTGGTAGTGAGCCTGTTCATCCTGATCATTGTCTTCGTCTCCCTGATCCTCTTCTCCTTCTCCTTCCTCATCCGCGTTCTATTCTCTTCTTCTCCTTCGTTCTCTTCATCGTCCTCATCATCATCATCATCATCACGTGGGGCTGAAGAGGAGCCGGCCTCCCTGTAGCGTCTGAGAGCCTCACGCTGAGCATTCATAAGTTTGGAGACGCAAGGACGATCAGTGTGAGGAACCAGTCTCCGTGAATCCAGGATAAGCTGGGAAAAATTTGTCTCGCGGTCCACAAATTTATTATTTATAATTCCGGTTTATACTCGCTAAACGACTACTTAGGACCACACCCGCAATTGGATGGGGTCTATTGTAGAAGCAATAAGCTTAACCTGAGTCGATCTCTCAAGAAAGACTTTATATGAAAGAACTATCTAAAGACTACACATGCTTTCAACAAAACAACTAAAATAAAATCTAAACATTCTAATAAGGGGGTTTGATGATTATTATGCTATTAATTCGAGACGGACAATAAAGCAAGATAATTAAATGTAAAAACACAAATAAAATCGAGATTAGAGGAAATAAGTTTGATTAAGGTATTAGGGTGTAGATTCTCTAAATGGTTTTATCACTATGCTTTATTCAAGTTGATAATGCTACTCTCACAAATACGATAGACCCTTCCAATTAGTTTAACTTCAATTACTGTCACCGTCTATCCGTTAAACCTCTCTTAGCTATATCGTACATGCAAGATTGACATATTAGGCTTAGGAACCCATCCACCTAACGTCGAAGGAACCAATTTCTGGATTTAGATTCACAACAAGACTCCTCTAAATCCTATCAATGTTCAAGTAGTGATCAATTACCTAAACATGAAAAAGCACGATTCCAACAACAACAATCAACAAGAACAAGCATAGATCAAAACTACATCGATCCTCTACCCCCTAATAGAGAGATTAGCCACTAATCATGCTTAAAACAACACAAATACCATAGAAGGAAGTCATCTCATAAATCAAATTTAAATGACTCAAACTTCTACAATATTAAGAATCCTTCAAGAGTTTTGGGACAAATCCCCACAAACATCTAAGAAATACAAAGAAAACACAAGATAAACCTCCTCCGAGCTTAGCTTCCGTGGATGGCTCTTCATAGGGAACTTCTCGTCTTCTCTTCTCCTAGCTTGGCTTGGTTCCCTTATTCTTCTTTATCTCCTCTTCCCTCTTGTGAAGGTGATGATGGTGGAAATGGTAAGAGAGATGGTGTATAGATTTAGTGTGTCTAGTGTGTGTGAAAAGAGAGAGAATAGAGAGAATGGTGGAGAGGATTGTATGGTGAGAGTTGAGTGAATGGAAAATGAATGATGAGGAATATCCCTCTTGGATCCCCAAAATCTATATTCATATGAGAGAGAGAGAGAGGGGGGAGATCGTAAGAGAGAGAGAGAGAGAGAGAGAGAGAGAGAGAGAGAGAGAGGTCAAAGATAGGTATGGTGAGAGGTATGGTGGTAGGAGAGAGAAAAGGTGGTGGTAAGGTGATGGTGATAGAGCCATTAATGTGAGAGATTTGGGGAGGATTTTGTGGAAGAAAAATCTAAAGCTAGGTTTAGAATGGATCAAGAGTCTAATTTTCATCATGCCACTAGATGGAGGAAGAGAGATATGTTCATTCAAGAAGAAGGGGCGAGAGATGAGTGTAGAATGATGATGCTCGGGCGAACAGAGCAGCTTGCGCGCCCGCGGAAGGCTTGGTATGCGCGCGCCCGCAGGGCGCTCTGCGCCCGCGGGGTGTCTCCGCCGAGAGCACCCTCGCGCGGGCGCGGGCCTCGCGCGGCCGCGGAAGTTGCTTGGTCCTCATGGTGCGCGGCCGCGGAGCCTTTGGCTCCGCCTTCCGGGTGTATCTTTTCCGGTCCGGGTTCATCTCTTCCGGCCTATCTTAGCTCCATGCCACCTTATTACCTAAATATCAAAATATTGCGTACAAAAGCTCAAGTTTTCCAAAACTTGGCTTATACGACCATAAGAGCAGTAAGAGAATAAAATCACACAAAACCTATAGATAAACTAGAACAAAATACTAGAAGATACAAATGAAACATAACAAATCAAGCAACAAAACACTTAAAAATAAACATCAAACAACTCTCCCACACTTAGCTCTTTGCTTGTCCTCAAGCAAATAAGAAATTAAAAATATGAATCAAGAAGGAAATATTCACAAGGTGATCATGTAATTGACAATTTGCATGGTTCCCACAAAAACATTCATTATCCAAGAATGTGAACACAATAGATAATCAAGTGAATTGCTTATCCTCTCAAGTCTAGGAAAAACACGTTAGCCCAAATTCACTAAAATTACATCCCCACAAATCACATCCATACTTATTAAGATACTTATAAAAATCAACAAGGGGATTGCAAACACAGGACAAGGATCATTAGGTCAAATCATCGAGCATAACTGAGCTTCCTAATGTGGTTTTCCATACTCATCATGCAACACGTGAAAGCTTTTGACACATACATGAGAAGAGTAGAATCCGGAATGCAATCCCATTTATTTAAACAATTTCATGGGGGGAAAAGGATCAAAAATCACAATGTAAAACCATAAGGAGGAAATCCCTAGTGTCCTTGTATGGTTTCTCATACTCATAGTCGAATAATTCAACTAGAGGAGTAGAGATCCTTATTTTCCCCCTGTTTTTTTCTTTTTCTCTTTTTTTTATATATATCGTAAATACGAGGATAAGTGATTAAAGGGAGTAATTTTCAAGAACAAGGCCAAACATGCTTCCTATTCTTTCAAGGGCAAGACTCTTCAAATCAAACATCAATTTGTGATCACATTCAAAAATAATTCATGTAAGAGAGTGAAACCACGGAACAATTCATTCATTCATGAACAACTTGAAAATAATTCCTTGAAGATTCATATAAAAAAATTTTCGAATTTGACCATCGGGTAAATAAGATACTAAGTGGGAGAATCACAACATACCTAGATAACTATACAACTAATCATGCATATCAAAACCAACACAATTAACATAACAATATCAACACCAATATATTTAAGCAAAAACAACAAGATTCAGTACATAACATAATGAGCTCTCCCCCACACTTAAAACATGTATTGTCCTCAATGTATGAAAACAATATGTAATATGAGAATAGGGAAGAGTAACACATTACAAATCATAGAAGACCGACAACAGGCGCTGGTTCCTACAAAACATACGACAAAAATGACCAACGAACAACAGAAAAGGGGTGAACTGAAACAATAACAACACGCACACGAACAAAAATAAAAAGTACACAAAACACAAAAGAACTTCACTGCTCCGGTGGATCATAAGGTGGTGGTGGAGGCTGCGGGTAAGGATAGGAGATCGTCCAGTTGTTCCAGCTTTCCTCAAGGGCCGTCATCCTCTCGTCATGCATGTCGAGGTGACCATAGATGTCCTGCCTCATGTCGCCAACGTCCTGACAGAGGGATCCCAACTTTTGGCGAAACTCGCCCATAGAAGCATCGAATCGATCCTGGAATTGCCCCATGGTATTGCTGTAGGACTGCTGGAACTGGCCCATGGAGGTATCAAAGTGCTGCTGAAATTGGCCTATGGAGTCGGTGTAGTTCTGCTGGAAGCTCTGCTGGAACTGCCCCATGGTGGTGTCGAAGTGGTCCTGGAAGGACTGCCAATCAGCCTGTGGCATCTGATACCCAGGCTGGGGCATCGTGGAAGGATAAGGCGGCGGCCGGTAGTGAGCCTGTTCTTCCTAACCATTGTCTTCATCTTCTTGATCCTCTTCTCCTTCTCCTCCTTCATTCTCTTCCTCATTCTCTTCTTCGTCATTCTCTTCCTCGTCCTCATCATCATCATCATCATCACGTGGGGCTGAAGAGGAGCCGGCCTTCCTGTATCGTCAGAGAGCTTCACGCTGAGCATTCATAAGCTTGGAGATGCAGGGACGGTCAGTGTGAGGAACTAGTCTCCTCGAATCCAGGATAAGCTGTGCTCGCTTGAGCTCATCCACAGTGATCAAATACTCCTTGACCTTGCTCTGTCCAGCAGGGATGGCACCTATAGGTGGAAGCAAGCTAAGCTTGACAGCAAGAGCGGTGATGAAAGCACAAAAGGAGGGGTGCATCTTGGTGCGTCGAGTCATCTGCTGGATAGCGGTCCAGATGAAGTAGGACGGACAGACTTTGGTATTGTGCAAAGCACACCAAAGAAGATACACCTCAGTGGCATTGACCTTGTTGGCTTGTTCCTTCTCAGAGATCGAGTAGGCAAGGAACTTGTGCATGATGGCCAGGGCAGGGTCCCGAATGAAACCAGTGGGTGTCCCCTGAGGATCCCAATTACTGAAGCCGGTAAGCTCGTGCCAGACAGCAGCCGTGTTGAAGTCGGTTGGCCTCTCTCTGGGCCCAGTCATCGAAAACCCAAAATACGACTTCATTCTAGCCAATGTCACCTAAAATTCTTCTCCCATCATACGAAATGTAATCTTTGAATTTGCAGAATCAAGCTGGAATGTAACCAAGAACTCAAGGCATAACGGGTTCAAGCCAACATACTTCAATTTAGCAAATTTATCCAAAGTTAACACCTTCAAGTAGCTTTCCACTTTCCCATCAATTTTCAATGATTTCAACAAATTCCAATCAAGATAACGGGGATAGGTAATCTCATAGTCATTAAGAGTTTCAAATTGCATGCTAATTGGACTCGTAATTAATTAGGCTTATTATCATGTTTCAACTTCCAATCATATCAGAGTAAGGGGGTGTATTCAATCCAAATTTCATTGGATTTTAAAGGACTTTTAAAATCCAGGTGTATTCAATCCAGACTTTTAAAAGTCCTTTAAAATCCTGGTGTATTCAATCCAGACTTTTAAAAGTCCTTTAAAATCTTGGTGTATTCAATATAGACTTTTAAAAATCTTTTAAAATCCGGAGGTATTAAAAAATCCATGGACTTTACAAAGTCATTGACTTCATTGGATTTCACCTCAAAATCACGTCAAAAATACAAAGGATGAAATCCGGCCTCCAGACACGAGATTTTGATGGATTTGGAAAATCCGGCATACGCTGTGTCCCAGCGGCCAGTGAAGAATTGAAATCGGGCACCCCAGCTGTCACCCGACCCCAGCGGCTGCTGGCTGTTTCGCGGTCCACAAATTTACACTTATAATTTCCGGTTTATGCTCACTAGACACTACTTAGGACCACACCCGCAATTGGACGGGGTTAATTGTAGAAGCAATAAGCTTAACCCGAGTCGATCTCTCAAGGAAGACTTTATATGAATGAATTATCTAAAGACTACACATGCTTTCACGTAAACAACTAAAATAAACTCTAAACATTCTAACACGTGGGTTTGATGATGATTATGCTAGGAATTTAAAACAGACAATAAAGCAAGATAATTAAATACAAAAACACAACTAAAGTCGAGATTAGAGAAAATAAGTTTGATTAAGGTATTAGGGTATAGATTCTCTCAATCGTTTTATCACTATTCTTTATTCAAGTTGATAGTGTTACTCTCACAAATACGATATACTCTTCCAATTAGTTTAACTTCAATTACTGTCACCGTCTATCCGTTAAACCTCTCTTAGCTATATCATACAAGCAAGATTAACATATTAGGCTTAGGAACCCCATCCACCTAATGTTGAAGGAACCAATTTCCGGATTTAGATTCACAATAAAGACTCCTCTAAATCCTATCAATGTTCGAGTAGTGATCAAGTACTTAAACATGAAAAAGCACGATTCCAACAACAACAATCAATAAGAACAAGCATAGATCAAAACCACATCGATCCTCTACCCCCTAATAGAGAGATTAGCCACTAAACATGCTTAAAACAACACAAATACCATAGAAGAAAGTCATCTCATAAATCAAATGCAAATAACTCAAACTTCTACAATATTAAGTATTCTTCAAGAGTTTTGGGACAAATCCCCACAAACATCCAAGAAATACAAAGAAAATACAAGAGAAACCTCATCCGTGCTTAGCTTCCGCGGATGGCTCGTCGTCGGCCCTTTCTCGTCTTCTCTTCTCCTAGCTTGGCTTGGTTTCCTTCTTCTTCCTTTTCTCCTCTTCCTCTTGTGAAGGTGATGGTGGAAATGGTGAAGGAAAATGGTGTAGAGATTAGTGTGTGTAGTGTGTGTGTGAAAAGAGAGAGAGAATGGAGAGAATGGTATGGGTGGTGTGGTGAGAGTGGAATGAATGATAATGAAGTGAGGGTGAATGGTGATGAATGAATGATAATTGTCCCCTCAAAATCCCCAATATCTATTATTAGATATGAGAGAGGAAGAGAAACGTGAGATGAAGGGAGAGAGAGAGAGAGACAGAGAGGGAGAGAGAGAGAGAGAGAGAGAGAGAGAGAGAGAGAGAGAGAGAGAGAGAGAGAGAGATGGTGAAAGGTATGGTGGTAGGAGAGAGAAAAGGTGGTGGTAAGGTGAGGGTGATGGAGCATTAAATGTGAGAGGGATTTGGGGAGGTTTTTGTGGAAGAAAAATCCAAAGCTAGGTTTAGGGTGGATTAATCCATATTCCTCTATGGCTTAGATTAGGGAGGCTCAAGTGTCATGCCAAAAGATGGAGGAGGAACGATAGGGTACTTGTTACTAGTTGCCAAACCAAGAAGAGGCGAGAAAAGAGTGCAAGACAGGGCAAATCGGCAAAACAGAGTGTCTCGCGCGCCGGTGGGACGCCGCGCGCCCGCAGGGTGCAAAGGTGCACGCGCCTGCAGGAACTGCGCGCTCGCGGGGCCTCTTGGCCGAGAGGGACGCGCGGCCGCGCACTCTGACAATTCTGTCTTCAGCAGCTTCCACGGTTTTGGTTCGTTCTCCCTCGTTTCTTGGCCGCTTGACCCGATTCAACTTGCCACGTGTTCCTTATTCGATTCTCTACCTTTCCATTGTCTTGAATCCTTCAAATTTTGTAGTCATTAATCCTCCATTTTCTCAAGATCTTGTGCAAATCTACACAACTCACCAAAAGTGCAAAAGTGAAGGAAATAGCATGAAAATCACACAAAAACAAAGGAAAAATACATACGAAAGATACTAAACTACTAAGATAAGATAGGACAAATATACACTAAACAACTCCCCCACACTTAACCTTTTGCTTGTCCTCAAGCAAATAAAATCATTCAAGATATGAAGAAAGAAGGAATTGCCCCCAAGAAGATCATGCATACAAGAACATTCCACATTATTCCAAACTAGAAAGTGTATCATCGGAGAGAATGATAACATTTATAAAACAAAGCATGTGGCTCGTCCAATGAGAATAAGAAGGCAAGATGTTCTCAAGGCAAAATGCAACAATTTTCCTATAGAACATTCTTCTCACTAACTCCCCCACACTTTATTCCAAAAATAATACAGGAATGCACCAAAAGGATATAATTCGTTAGGTGAAATCATCGGGATAAGCTGAGCTTCCTAACGTGGTTTTCTATACTCATCATGGATAGATTCAAAGGAACGACACACATGATAGGAGTAGAATCCAAAATGCAATCCCGTTTATTACAACAATTAAACGAGAGAATATGGATCAAAATTCACAAGGTTTAGCCCTTGGGGATAAAATCCCAAGTGTCCTTGTGTGGTTTCCCATGCTCATAGTCGATTAAACGACTAGAGGAACAGAAATCCTTATTATCCTCACTTATTTCAAAATACATTTATTTCATTCATTTTTTCATTCATTTTTTTTATATAAAATACATGATAGAAAGTTAGAGAAGAGAATGATTTTTTTTTCTCAAGCATAATTGACACATTTGACAAGAGAATGAATCAAGCCTTCAAATTCTTAGAGGACGAGACCCCACAACACAAATCATGTAAATATAATCATTCTCAAGACAACTTACATTCTACAATTAAATAATGGGAATGATTTCATGCAACATGAACATCTTAATAATAATCACTTGAAGATTCATATTCCAAATAATCAAGTTTGGCAATTAGACAAGACAAATCATGCTAAGTGCGGGTATCCACCAATAAAAGATAATCAAAGCAAAACAAAAACGACACATAACAATTTTCACAATAAAATTTTTGAAATTTAACATAAAACAACAAAATCAAAAATACTACCATAAAAACATAAAACACGAGTTCACCCCCCACACTTAAATCATGCATTGTCCTCAATGCAAGAAATAAAAGGAAGAAAAAACATTATGAAAATTGAGGAGGACCGGCAACAGGCGCAGGTTCCTACAAAACATACGACAAAAACAACCAACGAACAACGGAAAGGGGTGAACTGAAACAATAACAATACGCACACGAACACAAAAATAAAAAGTACACAAAAATACAAAAGAACTTCACTGCTCTGGTGGATGATAAGGTGGTGGTAGAGGCTGCGGGTAAGGATATGAGATCGTCCAGTTGTTCTAGCTTTCCTCGAGGGCCGTCATCCTCTCATCATGCCTATCGAGGCGACCATAGATGTCCTGCCTCATGTCGCCAACGTCCTGATGAAGGGATCCCAACTCTTGGCGAAACTCGCCCATAGAAGCATCGAATCGATCCTGGAATTGCCCCATGGTGTTGTTGTAGGACTGCTGGAACTGGCCCATGGAGGTATCAAAGTGCTGCTGAAATTGGCCCATGGAGTCGGTGTAGTTCTGCTGGAAGCTGTGCTGGAACTGCCCCATGGTGGTGTCGAAGTGGTCCTGGAAGGACCGCCAATCAGCTTGTGGCATCTGATACCCATGCTGGGGCATCGTGGAGGGATAAGGTGGTGGCTGGTAGTGAGCCTGTTTATCCTGATCATTGTCTTCGTCTCCCAGATCCTCTTCTCCTTCTCCTCCCTCATCCGCGTCCTCATTCTCTTCTTCTTCTTCGTTCTCTTCATCGTCCTCATCATCATCATCATCACGTGGGGCTGAAGAGGAGCCGGCCTCCCTGTAGCGTTTGAGAGCCTCACGCTTAGTATTCATAAGTTTGGAGACGCAGGGACGATCAGTGTGAGGAACCAGTCTCCGTGAATCTAGGATAAGCTGGGCTCGCTTGAGCTCATCCACAGTGATCAAATTCTCCTTGATTGGAGTCCCGCGGGCGCGCGACCCTCGCGCCCCGTGGCCGCGCGCCCCACACAGTATAAAAGGGGACCACTCATTTTGGAACCTTACTCCACTCCATCCTTGCACCGCTTTTGGACTTCTCCACCCTCTCCATCTATCACAAAAAATCCCCTTCTTCTACAAAACTCCAATTTCAGTAAATTACAGCTCAAGCATCCTCCTCTCCACGTCACGACCCCCGTCACAGCGACGGCGTCGGAACTCCGCGCCCGCGGACTATCTGCTTCCAACCGCCGCTCACCGCCGTCGCGCTCAACCGCCGCCGTAGACGACGCCCGGCTCCGTCAGCAACTCCGCGACCAAGCAACTCTCCACGGCCGCGCACGCGTCAGCAAGAGCCCGTGACCGCGCACCCTCCCACGGCCGCGCGCGCCCGTGCCTATTACGCCTGCGACCGCGCGCCAGCTGGCTGCGCCCCTCCGCGCGTCTTTGCTCGTCCTCCCACTTCTTCTCAACTCGAGTCCATTTCACCTTGCTCAGTCATGCTGCCCCGGACAAAGAATCCGTCATCTTCCCACCAAGAGGGAGACGAGAATATCCAAGAGCTCTATTGGTGCCCATTCACTGTTCGTACCCACACCGAAGGTAACCGGTATCAAGCTTTTACTGACTATGAGATTACCTCTCCCCATTATCTTGATTGGAATTGGTTGAAATCATTGAAAATTGATGGGAAAGTGGAAAGCTACTTGAAGGTGTTAACTTTGGATAAATTTTCTAAATTGAAGTATGTTGGCTTGAACCCGTTGTGCCTTGAGTTCTTGGTTACATTCCAGCTTGATTCTACAAATTCAAAGATTACATTTTGTATGATGGGAGAAGAATTTGAGGAGACATTGGCTAGAATGAAGTCGTATTTTGGGTTTTCGACAACTGAGCCCAGAGAGAGGCCAACCACTTTAACATGGCTGCTGCCTGGCACGAGTTTACCGGTTTCAGTAATTGGGATCCTCAGGGGACACCCACTGGTTTCATTCGCGACCCGGCCCTGGTCATCATGCACAAGTTCCTTGTCTACTCGATCTCTAGGAATGAACAAGCCAACAAGGTCAATGCCACTGAGGTGTATCTTCTTTGGTGTGCTCTCCACAATACTAAAGTCTGCCTGTCCTATTTCATCTGGACCGCTATCCAGCAGATGACTCGACACACCAAGATGCATCCCTCCTTTTGTACTTTCATCACCGCTCTTGCTGTCAAGCTCGGCTTACTTCCAGCCACAAGTGCCATCCTTGCCGGACAGAGCAAGGTCAAGGAGTATTTGATCACTGTGGATGAGCTCAAGCGAGCCTAGCTTATACTGGATTCACGGAGACTGGTTCCTCACACTGATCGTCCTTGCATCTCCAAACTTATGAATGCTCAGCGTGAGGCTCTCAGACGCTACAGGGAGGCCGGCTCCTCTTCAGCCCCACGTGATGATGATGATGATGATGAGGACGATGAAGAGAATGAAGGAGAAGAGGAGAATGAGGACGCAGATGAGGGAGGAGAAGGGGAAGAGGATCAGGGAGACGAAGACAATGATCAGGATGAACAGACTCACTACCAGCCGCCGCCTTATCCCTCCACGATGCCCCAGCATGGGTATCAGATGCCACAGGCTGATTGGCAGTCCTTCCAAGACCACTTCGACACCACCATGGGGCAGTTCCAGCACAGCTTCCAGCAGAACTACACCGACTCCATGGGCCAATTTCAGCAGCACTTTGATACCTCCATGGGCCAGTTCCAGCAGTCCTACAGCAACACCATAGGGCAATTCCAAGATCGATTCGATGCTTCTATGGGTGAGTTTTCCCAAGAGTTGGGATCCCTCCGTCAGGATGTTGGCGACATGAGGCAGGACATCTATGGTCGCCTCGATAGGCATGACGAGAGGATGACGGCCCTCGAGGAAAGCTGGAACAACTGGACGATCTCATATCCTTACCCACAGCCTCTACCACCACCTTATGATCAACCAGAGCAGTGAAGTTCTTTTATGTTTTTGTGTACTTTTTATTTCTGTGTTCATGTACGTATTGTTATTGTTTCAGTTCACCCCTTTCAGTTGTTCGTTGGTTGTTTTTTTCGTATGTTTTATAGGAACCAGCGCCAGTTGCCGGTCTACTACGAATTGTAATGTGTTCCACTTCCCTATTCTCTTATTGCATCTTGTTTTCATCCATTGAAGACAATGCATGTTTTAATTGTGGGGGAGAGCTTGTTATGTTGTGTTTTGCATTTCGTTGTTTTGTTGTTCATGTTGTTTTATCGTTTAAGTGAATCTTTTGTTGATCATATTGATGTTGAGTATGTGGTTTTTGTTATCTAGGTATGTTGTGATTCTCCCACTTAGTATTTTGCCTTGCCCGATGGTCAAATTTGAAAAAATTTTATATGAATCTTCAAGGAATTATTTTCAAGTTGTTCATGAATGAATGAATTGTTCTGTGGTTTCACTCTCTTACATGAATTATTTTTGAATGTGATCACAAATTGATGTTTGATTTGAAGAGTCTTGCCCTTGAAAGAATAGGAAGCATGTTTGGCCTTGTTCTTGAAAATTACTCCCCTTAATCACTTATCTTCGTATTTACGATATATATATAAAAAAAAGAGAAAAAGAAAAAAAAAGAGGGGAAAATAAGGATCTCTACTCCTCTAGTTGATTTATTCGACTATGAGTATGGGAAACCACACAAGGACACTAGGGATTTCCTCCTTATGGTTTTACCTTGTGATTTTTGATCCATTTCCCCCATGAAATTGTGTAAATAAATGGGATTGCATTCCGGATTCTACTCCTCTCATGTGTGTGTCAAAACCTTTCACGTGTTGCATGATGAGTATGGAAAACCACATTAGGAAGCTCGATTATGCTCGATGATTTGACCTAATGATCCTTGTCCTGTGTTTGCAATCCCCTTGTTGATTTTTGTAAGTATCTTAATAAGTATGGATGTGATTTGTGGGGATGTAATTTTAGTGAATTTGGGCTAACGTGTTTTTCCTAGACTTGAGAGGACAAGCAATTCACTTGATTATCTATTGTGTTCACATTCTTGGATAATGAATGCTTTTGTGGGAACCATGCAAATTGTCAATTACATGATCACCTTGAGAATATTTCCTTCTTGATTCATATTTTTAATTTCTTATTTGCTTGAGGACAAGCAAAGAGCTAAGTGTGGGGGAGTTGTTTGGTGTTTATTTGTAAGTGTTTTGTTGCTTACTTTTGTATGTTTCATTTGTATTTTCTAGTATTTTGTTCTAGTTTATCTATAGGTTTTGTGTGATTTTATTCTCTGCTGCTCTTACGATGGAATAAGCCAAGTTTTGGAAAACTTGAGCTTTTGTACGCAATATTTTGATTTTTAGGTAATGAGGTGGCATGGAGCGAAGATAGGCCGGCAGAGATGCACTCGGAAGGCGGAGCCAAAGGCCCCGTGGCTGCGCAATCCCCGCGGCCACGCACCATGAGGACCAAGCAACTTCCGCGGCCGCGCGAGGCCCGCGCCCGCGTGAGGGTGCTCTCGGCGGAGACACCCCACAGACGCAGAGCGCCCCGTGGGTGCGCGCATGCCAGGCCTTCCACGGGCGCGCAACCTGCCCTGTTTCGTATTTTATCATCTTACCACCTTACCTCTCCCCTACCACCATACCTCTCATCATATTCATCTATCATCTCTCTCTATCTATCGTATCTCTCCTCCCTCTCTCATATCTCTAATAGATTTTGGGAAGGATCACCACTACCATCCCATTCATTCATTCAATTCACTCTCACCACTCCATCATCTCTACCATCCTCTCCATTCTCTCTCTCTTTTCACAAACACTACACACACTAAATCTCTACACCATTTTCCCTCACCATTTCCACCATCATCATATTCACAAGAGAGAAGAGGAGAAAAGGAAGAAGAAGGGAGGCAAGCCAAGCAAGAAGAAGAGAAGACGAGAAGGTCGATGACGAGCCATCCGCGAAAGCTAAGCTCGAAGGAGGTTTATCTTGTATTGTCTTGTATTTCTTGGATGTTTGTGGGGAATTATCCCAAAAACTCTTGAAAGATACTTAATATTGTAGAAGTTGAGTTATTTGCATTTGATTTATGAGATGACTTTCTTCTATGGTATTTGTGTTGTTTTAAGCATGTTTAGTGGCTAATCTCTCTAATAGGGGGTAGAGGATCGATGTGGTTTTGATCTATGCTTGTTCTTGTTGATTGTTATTGTTGTAATCGTGCTTTTTCATGTTTAGGTACTTGATCACTACTCGAACATTGATAGGATTTAGAGGAGTCTTGATTGTGAATCTAAATCCAGAAATTGGTTCCTTCAACGTTAGGTGGATGGGGTTCCTAAGCCTAATATGTTAATATTGCTTGTGTGATATAGCTAGGAGAGGTTTAACGGATAGACGGTGAGAGTAATTGAAGTTAAACTAATTGGAAGGGTCTATCGTATTTGTGAGAGTAGCATTATCAACTTGAATAAAGAATAGTGATAAAACCATTGAGAGAATCTACACCCTAATACCTTAATCAAACTTATTTCCTCTAATCTCGACTTTAGTTGTGTTTTTGCATTTAATTATCTTGCTTTATTGTTCGTTTCGAATTCCTAGCATAATCATCATCAAACCCCCGTGTTAGAATGTTTAGAGTTTATTTTAGTTGTGAGAATAGCATTATCAACTTGACTTAAGCATAGTGATAAAACCATTGAGAGAATCTACACCCTAATACCTTAATCCAACTTGTTTACTCTAATCTCGATTTACTTTCTGTATTTGCACTTCATTGTCTTGCATTATTATTTATTTCAAATTCCTAGCATAATCATCATCCAACCCCCTTGTTAGAATGTTTAGATTTTATTTTAGTTGTTTTGTTGAAAGCATGTGTAGTCTTTAGATAATTCTTTCACATAAAGTCTTCCTTGAGAGATCGACTCGGGTTAAGATTATTACTTCTACAATTGACCCCGTCCAATTGCGGGTGTGGTCCTAAGTAGTGTCTAGTGAGCATAAATCGGAAATATAAGTATAAATTTGGACCGTGAGACAAATTTTAGTTCTTTGGTGTTTATTTGTAAGTGTTTTGTTGCTTAATTTTGTATGTTTCATTTGTATTTTCTAGTATTTTGTTCTAGTTTATCTAAAGGTTTTGTGTGATTTTATTCTCTGCTGCTCTTATGGTGGAATAAGCCAAGTTTTGGAAAACTTGAGCTTTTGTACGCAATATTTTGATTTTTAGGTAATAAGGTGGCATGGAGCGAAGATAGGTCGGAAGAGATGCACCCGGAAGGCGGAGCCAAAGGCCCCGCGGCCGCGCACCATGAAGACCAAGAAACTTCCGCGGCCGCGCGAGGCCCGCGCCCGCGCAAGGTTGCTCTCGGCGGAGGCACCCCGCGGGCACACGCATGCCAGGCTTTCCGCGGGCACGCAACCTGCCCTGTTTCGCCCGATCATCGCCATTCCACACTCGTCTCTCGCCTCCTCTCCTAGAATGAACATCTCCTTCTTCCTCCATCTAGTAGCATGTTGGAAACTAGACTCTTGAGCCACCCTAATCTAAGCAATAGGGGATAGGGATTAATTTCTCCTAAGCTCATTTGTGGACTTTTTCCCCCCAACAAATCCCCCCAAATCCCTCTAGCATTTAATGATCCATCACCATCACCATACCACCACCCCTCTCTCTCTCTCTCTCTCTCTCTCTCTCTCTCTCTCTCTCTCTCTTACGATCTCTACTCTATCTCTCTCTTATGAATATAGATTTTGGGGATCAAGAGGGGGGACATGATTCATTCCATTCACTCCACTCTCACCACACCACCCATACCATTCTCTCCATTCTCTCTCTCTTTTCACACACACTACATACACTAATCTCTACACCATTTTCCTTCACCATTTCCACCATCACCTTCACAAGAGAAAGAGAAGAAAAGGAAAAAGAAGGAAACCAAGCCAAGCTAGGAGAAGGGAAAACAAGAAAGGCCCGACGACGAGCCATCCGCGGAAGCTAAGCTCGGAGGAGGTTTCTCTTGTATTTTCTTTGTATTTCTTGGATGTTTGTGGGGATTTGTCCCAAAACTCTTGAAGAATACTTAATATTGTAGAAGTTTGAGTTATTTGCATTTGATTTATGAGATGACTTTCTTCTATGGTATTTATGTTGTTTTAAGCATGTTTCGTGGCTAATCTCTCTATTAGGGGGTAGAGGATCGATGTGGTTTCGATCTATGCTTGTTCTTGTTGATTGTTGTTGTTGGAATCGTGCTTTTTCATGTTTAGGTAATTGATCACTACTTGAACATTGATAGGATTTAGAGGAGTCTTGATTGTGAATCTAAATCCGGAAATTGGTTCCATCGACGTTAGGTGCATGGGGTTCCTAAGCCTAATATGTTAGTCTTGCTTGTATGATATAGCTAAGAGAGGTTTAACGGATAGACGGTGACACGAATTGAAATTAAAGTAATTGGAAGGGTCTATCATATTTGTAAGAATAGCATTATCAACTTGACTTAAGCATAGTGATAAAACCATTGAGAGAATATATACCCTAATACCTTAATCAAGCTTATTTCCTCTAATCTCAATTTAAATTTGTGTTCTTGCATTTAATTATCTCGCTTTATTGTCCATTTCAAATTCCTAGCATTATCCTCACCTAGCCCCCGTGTTAGAATGTTTAGATTTTATTTTAGTCATTTTGTCGAAAGCATGTGTAGTCTATAGATAATTCTTTCATATAAAGTCTTCCTTGAGAGATCGACTCGGGTTAAGCTTATTTCTTCTACAATAGACCTCGTTCAATTGTGGGTGTGGTCCTAAGTAGTCGTCTAGCGAGCATAAACCGGAATTATAAATAATAAATTTGTGGACCGCGAAACAAATTTTGGATCCGGACTCCCGTAATAGGACGGGGTCAATTGTAGGGCGGTGAGCTAACTCGGGTCGTGTCTCTCGAGGAAAGCTTCATGTGGGTGATTATCTTTCTATGTCATAATTGTTGTCAAGCACAATAAATTGAAATACATCCTAAACATTCTAAACAATGGGAACGAAAGTTATACTAATCTACCTAATTAAAGCAAGTAAAATTAACTAATTGTACCACCAAACACAAAGATAGAGGATAGAATTATGAGAAGAGCATTAGGGTGTAGATTATCCCAATGGTTTTATCACTATGCTTTATTCAAGTTGATAATGTTACTCTCACAAATACAATAGACCCTTCCGATTAGTTTAACTTCAATTACTGTCACCGTCTATCCGTTAAACCTCTCTTAGCTATACCGTACAAGCAAGATTAATATGTTAGGTTTAGGAACCCCATCCACCTAACGTTGAAGGAACCAATTTCCGGATCAGATTCACAATCAAGACTCCTCTAAATCCTATCAATGTCCAAGTAGTGATCAAGTACCTAAACATAAAAAAGCACGATTCCAACAACAACAACCAACAATAACAAGCAAAGATCAAAACCAAATCGATTATCCATCCCCTAATGTAGAAATTCGCCCAACACCATGCTCAAAACAACATAAACATCATAAAAGTCATTTATTCAACAACCAAAAGATAAAATCCATACAACTTATACAATATTGTTTGTTGTCTCGAGAGTCTTGGGACAAATCCCCACAAATGGGCTAAAGCTAAAAGGAAAACAAATACCAAATCGGAGCCTCCTCGTCCAAGTTTAGCTTCCGCGGATGGCTTGAAGTCGGATCCCTCTTCTCGGGCCATCATCAAAGCGGAGTCCCTCCACCAAGCTTAGCTTCCGCGGATGGCTTGATGTCGGGCTCCTCTTCTCGGGCCTTCCTCCTTGAGATCTATCCCTCTTGCCTCTTCTCCTCCTCCTTTCTCCCTCTTTGGATCGGTGGTGGTGGTGAAAAAGTGATGAAAGAAGTGGTGAAGATGGAGAGAAGAAAAAAATGAGAGAGGGGTGGGTGTGTGGATGATGTGTTGGAGAAGCCTCCCCCTTTTATAATTGGGGAGAAATCCTCTTATTTGAAGAGAGAGAGAGAGAGAGAGAGAGAGAGAGAGAGAATTGAGAGTAGGTGAGATGGGAGGTGGTAGTCAAAAAGGTGTAGTGGTTAGGGAAAGATCGGACAAAATTTGCGTAAAAAACTGGGCTGGAACGCACCCCGTGCGCCCGCAGGGCTCGGAGGCCGCACGCCCGCGGGAGTCCGCGCGCTCGCGGGGTCTCTTGGCCGAGAGGGGAGTCGCGCGGTCGCGCACCCTGATAAATCTGTCTTCGGCAGCTTCCACGGTTTTGGCTCGTTCTCCCTCGTTTCTTGGCCGCTTGACCCGATTCAACTTGCCACGCGCTCCTTATTCAATTCTCTATCTTCCCATTATCTTGAATCCCTCAAATTTTACATTCATTTATCCTCCATTTTCTCAAGATATTATGCAAATCTACACGACTCACCAAAAGAGCAAAAGTGAAGGAAATAACATAAAAATCACACAAAAACAAAGGAGAAACACCTACTAAAGATACAAAATTCCTATGATAAAATAGGACAAATATACACTAAACAACTCCCCCACACTTAACTCTTTGCTTGTCCTCAAGCAAATAAAATCATTCAAGATATGAAGCAAGAAGAAATTGTCCCCAAGAAGATCATACACACTAGGAGCATTCCACATTATTTCAAACTAGAAAGCTTATCATCGAAGAGAATGGCATATTTATTAAACAAGGCATGTGGCTCATCCAATGAGAATAAGTAGGCAAGTTGTTCTCAAGGCAAAATGCAACAATTTTCCTATAGAACATTCTTCTCACTAACTCCCCCACACTTTATTCAAAAATAATACAGGAATGCACCCAAAGGATATAATTCGTTAGGTGAAATCATCGGGATAAACCGAGCTTCCTAACGTGGTTTTCCATACTCATCATGGATAGATTCAAAGGAATGACACATATATAGGAGTAGAATCCAAAGTGCAATCCCGTTTAATACAACAATTAAACAAGAGGATATGGATCAAAATTCACAAGGTTTAGTCCTTAAGGATAAAATTTCTAGTGTCCTTGTGTGGTTTCTCATGCTCATAGTCAATTAGACGACTAGAGGAGCAGAAATCCTTATTATCCTCACTTTATTAAAACATACATGACATTTTATTCATTTTTTTTTCATTCATTTCTTCCTTTTTTTTATATAAAATACATTATAGGAAGTTAGAGGAGAGAATGTTTTTTTTTCAAGCATAATTGACACATTTGACAAGAGAATGAATCAAGCCTTCAAATTCTTAGAGGACGAGACCCCACAACACAAATCATGTAAATATAATCATTCTTCAAGACAATTCACATTCTACAATGAAATAATGGGAATGATTTCATGCACCATGATCATCTTAACAATAATCCCTTGAAGATTCATATTCCAAATAACCAAGTTTGACAATTAAACAAAACAAACCATGCTAAGTGCGAGTATCCACCAATAAAACATAATCAAAACAAAATAAAAACGACACATAACATTTTTGAAATAAAATTTTAAAATTCAACATAAAATCAAAAAGATAATCATAAAGACATAAAAACACAAGTTCACCGGGGTCTATTGTAGAAGCAATAAGCTTAACCCGAGTCGATCTCTCAAGGAAGACTTTATATGAAAGAACTATCTAAAGACTAAACATGCTTTCAACAAAACAACTAAAATAAAATCTAAACATTCTAACAAGGGGGGTTTGATGATTATTATGCTATTAATTCGAGACGGACAATAAAGCAAGATTATTAAATGCAAAAACACAAATAAAATCGAGATTAGAGGAAATAAGTTTGATTAAGGTATTAGGGTGTAGATTCTTTCAATGATTTTATCACTATGCTTTATTCAAGTTAATAATGCTACTCTCACAAATACGATAGACCCTTCCAATTAGTGTAACTTCAATTACTGTCACCGTCTATCCATTAAACCTCTCTTAGCTATACCGTACATGCAAGATTGACATATTAGGCTTACGAACCCCATCCACCTAACGTCGAAGGAATCAATTTCCGGATTTATATTCACAATCAAGACTCCTCTAAATCCTATCAATGTTCAAGTAGTGATCAATTACCTAAACATGAAAAAGCACGATTCCAATAACAGCAATCAACAAGAACAAGCATAGATCAAAACCACATCGATCCTCTACCCCCTAATAGAGAGATTAGCCACTAAACATGCTTAAAACAACACAAATACCATAGAAGGAAGTCATCTCATAAATCAAATGCAAATAACTCAAACTTCTACAATATTAAGAATCCTTCAAGAGTTTTGGGATAAATCCCCACAAACATCCAAGAAATACAAAGAAAACACAAGATAAACCTCCTCCGAGCTTAGCTTCCAGGGATGGCTCGTTGTAGGGAACTTCTCGTCTTCTCTTCTTCTAGCTTGGCTTGGTTTCCTTCTTCTTCTTTATCTCCTCTTCCCTCTTGTGAAGGTGATGATGGTGGAAATGGTGAGAGAGATGGTGTAGAGATTTAGTGTGTGTAGTGTGTGTGAAAAGAGAGAGAATGGAGAGAATGGTGGAGAGGATGGTATGGTGAGAGTTGAGTGAATGGAAAATGAATGATGATGAATATCCCTCTTGGATCCCCAAAATCTATATTCATATGACAGAGAGAGGGAAGATCGTAAGAGAGAGAGAGAGAGAGAGGTCAAAGATAGGTATGGTGAGAGGTATGGTGGTAGGAGAGAGAAAAGGTGGTGGTAAGGTGATGGTGATGGAGCCATTAATGTGAGAGATTTGGGGAGGATTTTGTGGAAGAAAAATCCAAAGCTAGGTTTAGGGTGGATCAAGAGTCTAATTTTCATCATGCCACTAAATGGAGGAAGAGAGATATGTTCATTCAAGAAGAGGGGGCGAGAGATGAGTGTAGAATGGTGATGCTCGGGCGAACAGAGCAGCTTGCGCGCCCGCGGAAGGCTTGGTATGCGCGCGCCTGCGGGGCGCTCCGCGCCCACGGGGTGTCTCCGCCGAGAGCACCCTCGCACGGCCGAGGAAGTCGCTTGGTCCTCATGGTGCGTGGCTGCGGGGATTGCGCGGCCGCGGGGCCTTTGGTTCCGCCTTCCGGGTGCATCTCTTCCGGTCCGGGTTCATCTCTTCCGGTCCGGGTTCATCTCTTCCGGCCTATCTTCGCTCCATGCCACCTTATTACCTAAAAATCAAAATATTGCGTACAAAAGCTCAAGTTTTCCAAAACTTGGCTTATTCCACCATAAGAGCAGTAAGAGAATAAAATCACACAAAACCTATAGATAAACTAGAACAAAATACTAGAAGATACAAATGAAACATACCAAATCAAGCAACAAAACACTTACAAATAAACACCAAACAACTCCCCCACACTTAGCTCTTTACTTGTCCTCAAGCAAATAAGAAATTAAAAATATGAATCAAGAAGGAAATATTCACAAGGTGATCATGTAATTGACAATTTGCATGGTTCCCACAAAAGCATTCATTATCCAAGAATATGAACACAATAGATAATCAAGTGAATTGCTTGTCCTCTCAAGTCTTGGAAAAACACGTTAGCCCAAATTCACTAAAATTACATCCCCACAAATCACATCCATACTTATTAAGATACTTACAAAAATCAACAAGGGGATTGCAAACACAGGACAAAGATCATTAGGTCAAATCATCGAGCATAATCGAGCTTCCTAATGTGGTTTCCCATACTCATCATGCAACACGTGAAAGGTTTTGACACACACATGAGAGGAGTAGAATCCGGAATGCAATCCTATTTATTTAAACAATTTCATGGGGGGAAATAGATCAAAAATCACAAGGTAAAACCATAAGGAGGAAATCCCTAATGTCCTTGTGTGGTTTCACATACTATTAGTCGAATAATTCAACTAGAGGAGTAGAGATCCTTATTTTCCCCTTTTTTTTTCTTTTTCTCTTTTTTTTATATATATCGTAAATACGAGGATAAGTGATTAAGAGGAGTAATTTTCAAGAACAAGGCCAAACATGCTTCTTATTCATTCAAGGGCAAGACTCTTCAAATCAAACATCAATTTGTGATCACATTCAAAAATAATTCATGTCCAAGAGAGAAACCACAGAACAATTCATTCATTCATGAGCACCTTGAAAATAATTCTTGAAGATTCATATCAAAAATTTTCAAATTTGACCATAGGGCAAGGCAAAATACTAAGTGGGAGAATCACAACATACCTAGATAACTAAAACAACAATCATGCGTATCAAAACCAACACAATTAACATAACATTATTAACACCAACATATTTAAGCAAAAAGGACAAAATTCACTACATAACATAACAAGCTCTCCCCCACACTTAAAACATGCATTGTCCTCAATGTATGAAAACAATATGCAATAAGAGAATAGGGAAGAGGACATATTACAATTCGTAGGAGACCGGCAACAGGCGCTGGTTCCTACAAAACATACGACAAAAACAACCAATGAACAACGGAAAGGGGTGAATTGAAACAATAACAATACGCACACGAACACAAAAATAAAAAGTACACAAAAACACAAAAGAACTTCACTGCTCCGGTGGATCATAAGGTGGTGGTGGAGGCTGCGGGTAAGGATAGGAGATCGTCCAGTTGTTTCAGCTTTCCTCGAGGGCCGTCATCCTCTCGTCATGCCTATCGAGGCGACCATAGATGTCCTGCATCATGTCGCCAACATCCTGACAGAGGGATCCCAACTCTTGGCGAAACTCGCCCATGGAAGCATCGAATCGATCCTGGAATTGCCCCATGATATTGTTGTAGGACTGCTGGAACTGGCCCATGGAGGTATCAAAGTGCTGCTAAAATTGGCCCATGGAGTCGGTGTAGTTCTGCTGGAAGCTCTGCTGGAACTGCCCCATGGTGGTATCGAAGTGGTCCTGGAAGGACCGCCAATCAGCCTGTGGCATCTGATACCCATGCTGGGGCATCATGGAGGGATAAGGCGGCGGCTGATAGTGAGTCTGTTCATCCTGATCATTGTCTTCGTCTCCCAGATCCTCTTCTCCTTCTCCTCCCTCATTCGCATCCTCATTCTCTTCTTCTTCTTCGTTCTCTTCGTCGTCCTCATCATCATCATCACGTGGGGCTGAAGAGGAGCCGGCCTCCCTGTAGCGTTTGAGAGCCTCACGCTGAGCATTCATAAGTTTGGAGACGCAGGGACGATCAGTGTGAGGAACCAGTCTCCATGAATCCAGGATAAGCTGGGCTCGCTTGAGCTCATCCATAGTGATCAAATACTCCTTGACCTTGCTCTGTCCGGTAGGGATGGCACCTGTGGCTGGAAGCAAGCCAAGCTTGACAGCAAGAGCGGTGATGAAAGCACAAAAGGAGGGATGCATCTTGGTGCGTCGAGTCATCTGCTGGATAGCGGTCCAGATGAAGTAGAACGGGCAGACTTTAGTATTGTGGAGAGCACACCAAAGAAGATACACCTTAGTGGCATTGACCTTGTTGGCTTGTTCCTTCCCAGAGATCGAGTAGGCAAGGAACTTGTGCATGATGGCCAGGGCAGGGTCCCGAATAAAACCAGTGGGTGTCCCCTAAGGATCCCAATTACTGAAACCGGTAAGCTCGTGCCAGGCGGCAGCCGTGTTGAAGTCGGTTGGCCTCTCTCTGGGCCCAATCGTCGAAAACCCGAAATACGACTTCATTCTAGCCAATGTCACCTCAAATTATTCTCCCATCATACGAAAAGTAATCTTTGAATTTGCAGAATCAAGCTGGAATGTAACCAAGAACTCAAGGCACAACAGATTCAAACCAACATACTTCAATTTAGCAAATTTATCTAAAGTCAATACTTTCAAGTAGCTCTCGACTTTCCCATCAATTTTCAATGATTTCAACAAATTCCAATCAAGATAACGGGGAGAGGTAATCTCATAGTCAGTAAAAGCTTGATACCGGTTACCTTCGGCATGGGTACAAACCGTGAACGGGCACCGAGTTTATGCTCACTAGACACTACTTAGGACCACACCCGCAATTGGACGGGGTCAATTGTAGAAGAAATAAGCTTAACCCGAGTCGATCTCTCAAGGAAGACTTTATATGAAAGAATTATCTAAAGACTACACATGCTTTCACGTAAACAACTAAAATAAACTCTAAACATTCTAACACGGGGGTTTGATGATGATTATGCTAGGAATTCGAAACGAACAATAAAGCAAGATAATTAAATGCAAAAACACAACTAAAGTCGAGATTAGAGGAAATAAGTTTGATTAAGGTATTAGGGTGTAGATTCTCTCAATGGTTTTATCACTATTCTTTATTCAAGTTGATAATGCTACTCTCACAAATACGATAGACCCTTCCAATTAGTTTAACTTCAATTACTCTCACCGTCTATCCGCTAAACCTCTCCTAGCTATATCATACAAGCAATATTAACATATTAGGCTTAGGAACCCCATCCACCTAACGTTGAAGGAACCAATTTCTGGATTTAGATTCACAATCAAGACTCCTCTAAATCCTATCAATGTTCAAGTAGTGATCAATTACCTAAACATGAAAAAGCACGATTCCAACAACAACAATCAACAAGAACAAGCATAGATCGAAACCACATCGATCCTCTACCCCCTAATAGAGAGATTAGCCACGAAACATGCTTAAAACAACATAAATACCATAGAAGAAAGTCATCTCATAAATCAAATGCAAATAACTCAAACTTCTACAATATTAAGTATTCTTCAAGAGTTTTGGGACAAATCCCCACAAACATCCAAGAAATATAAAGAAAATACAAGAGAAACCTCCTCCGAGCTTAGCTTCCGCGGATGGCTCGTCGTCGGCCCTTTCTCGTCTTTCCTTCTCCTAGCTTGGCTTGGTTTCCTTCTTCTTCCTTTTCTCCTCTTCCTCTTGTGAAGGTGATGGTGGAAATGGTGTAGAGATTAGTGTGTGTAGTGTGTGTGAAAAGAGAGAGAGAGAGAGAGAATGGAGAGAATGGTATGGGTGGTGTGGTGAGAGTGGAGTGAATGGAATAAATGATAATGAAGAGAGAATGAATGGTGATGAATGAATGATGATTGTCCCCTCAAAATCCCCAATATCTATTATTAGATATGAGAGAGGGAGAGAAACGTGAGATGAAGGGAGAGAGAGAGAGGTGGTGAAAGGTATGGTGGTAGGAGAGAGAAAAGGTGGTGGTAAGGTGAGGGTGATGGAGCATTAAATGTGAGAGGGATTTGGGGAGGATTTTGTGGAAGAAAAATCCAAAGCTAGGTTTAGGGTGGATTAATCCCTATTCCTCTATGGCTTAGATTAGGGAGGCTCAAGTGTCATGCCAAAAGATGGAGGAGGAAGGATAGGGTACTTGTTACTTGTTGCCAAACCAAGAAGAGGCGAGAAAAGAGTGCAAGACAGGGCAAATCGGGCGAAACAGAGTGTCTCGCGCGCCGGCGGGGTGCAAAGGTACGCGCGCCCGCGGGAACCGCGCGCTCGCAGGGCCTCTTGGCCGAGAGGGTAGCCGCGTGGTCGCGCGTCCTGCGCGGCCGCGCACTCTGACAATTCTGTCTTCGGCAGCTTCCACGGTTTTAGCTCGTTCTCCCTCGTTTCTTGGCCGATTGACCCGATTCAACTTGCCACGTGCTCCTTATTCGATTCTCTACCTTTCCATTGTCTTGAATCCTTCAAATTTTGTAGTCATTAATCCTCCATTTTCTCAAGATCTTGTGCAAATCTACACAACTCACCAAAAGAGCAAAAGTGAAGGAAATAACATGAAAATCACACAAAAACAAAGGAAAAATACCTACGAAAGATACTAAACTACTAAGATAAGATAGGACAAATATATACTAAACACTGGCTTTTTGCATTTTCTTTGTGTTGCTGAAATCATAGCCTTCTTTCTATACTTATTGCTTCTAAACTACTGGTATAATTGCAAATGTCTTTGTTTTAAAGGATATCTATCATTTCCCTACTTTGTCCGGAAATTCAATTATATGTATTTGCCTTTATCTTGATTATTTACAAATTCAGTTATGCTAAAAGATATGCATTGTAGATTAATAGCTACTGCTGCTGCTGGAGGATGAAGGAACACAACAAGATTTGATTGGTAAACCTTGGATTCATTCAAATCTCGAAGGTACATAATTTTGTATTCAATTTTTTTTTTGGTTACTTCACCTTATTACTGGCACAGCAAATGGCAATGTAATTATAGATGTTCATTCAACATTTGTATTGAGAGGTTTGTACCTTTATTTGTTTCCTCACCAATCAAATCAGTTGCACCATGAAGAGAAATTTATCTCATATCTTCAAAATTGCGTTGAGCCCAGCGGCCGTTGAGAAATTTATCTCATATCTTCAAAAGTTGCACCAACGGTCGCTGGGTTCCATTTTTTTCCGGGTTCACCGATCGCTGTGTTCGAGCGTTGGCAAGAAGGATTTCAAATCCATTGAAATCGTCTAAAATCAATCTGAAATCCATACACGAAATCTGTCAGACTCTGCGTAGAGTTGAGAGACTCCACGTGGAGTCTATGGATTTATAAAATCCATAGACATTTTAAAGTCCATCAAAATCCTAATTGAATACACCCCCCCTAAGTTATTAATAGAAGGAATACAGTGCTAAAATAGCTCATAGTAGTGCTAAACAAGGTTACAACAGTGCTAAAATAGTTCACAGTAGTGCTAAAAGTATACAATACTCATTTGTTATATTGTATTTTTGTCAATAAAACTTGTATTTCTCAAGAAGCCTATAAACTATATATTGTATCTTTAACATGTTCAACTTTTCATTAAGAGTTTCAAATTGCATGCTAATTGGACTCGTAATTAACTAGGCTTATTATCATGTTTCAACTTCCAATCATATCAGAGTAAGTTATTAATAGAAGGAATACAGTGCTAAAATAGCTCACAGTAGTGCTAAGCAAAGTTATAACAGTGCTAAAATAGTTCACAGTAGTGCTAAAAGTATACGATATTCATTTGTTATATTGTATTTTTGTCAAGAAAACTTGTATTTCTCAAGAAGCCTATAAACTACAGGCAAGCTCGGCCATACTTTGATATCTTGAAACCATCTCTTTAACATGTTCAATTTTTCATTAAGAGTTTCAAATTGCATGCTAATGGGACGCATAATTAACTAGGCTTATTATCATGTTACAACTTTCGATCATATCAGAGTAAGTTATTAATAGAAGGAATACAGTGCTAAAATAGCTCACAGTAGTGCTAAACAAGGTTACAACAATGCTAAAATAGTTCACAATAGTGCTAAAGCTCATGTTAACAAAATAATTTCTATAATACTCATTTGTTATTCCAAATGCTGCATTCATCGTGCAAAATACTCTATTATTAAGGTATTCTTATGATACTCAATCGTTTTTACAATGATAACAACTAAATTCACAATGGTAATAATCTACAGATATATATGAAACCAAAACACACAATATGCAGCCCTAAAAACACATCCTGACCATGAAAAATTCAAAATAACAGCTTAATCAACTTCCTCACCATTGTCGAACAAATCTAAAAATAAACGGATAAAAAAATCGCATGAAAACTATAGAAAAAACTTTTTTACCCAGCATCTTCGTCAAATAACAATGAACAACACAAACTTCAGCAAAAAATCGCGTGAACACCGATTTAGTTGATTAAAATTCGAAGAAAATCGACTGAAAATTCGATTACATAAACACGAAGAAAATTGATATGTACAAGGAAAGAGAGTTCGAAAGCAAAATGAATTAAAGACGGAAAGAGATTCATTCCAAATATAACATAATTTCTAAATTACAAAAATACCCTTGGTTCATTATAAAGTCACTAATATTACAAATATGCCACCGTGTTTTTTTGAATCTTAAGACAGATCTTGGCCGTCAAAATAAGAACGATCTATGGCTGAGATTGGTTCTCAGTTCTCACAAGAGAGTGTGGTTCTCACATGATCCTATCTCTCTCTCTCTATATATATATAGAAAAAAGGGAAAAAATGAGTAAAGAAGTGAAGAGGATCCTCAGCTTTTAGAATCGACAGGACATACAAGCAGTGGCGAAACCAGAAAATTTCTGTAGGGGGCTGTGGATGTTGAAGCGATGACTGTACATACTTTTGATTGTTGTGATCAGAGAGAATAGTGAGAGGGGTGAACGATTGCTAACATTTTTACATTTAATTTTTTTAGGCGTGTAAGTGAAACGTCGTAGATAATAACATAAATAAAATACTTCAAAAGAAAGTTTTATAAACTTTATTAATTGAAATTAAAATAGTTATGTGCGAGTGTCTTGATTACATAGATAATTTTAGTCAAAATAAAATTTTGTCTACATAGATAATTAAAATTAATTTTTTTGTGATAATAAACGCATTAGTAATTATTAATTACATAAGTAAATATAAAATCACACGGCTTGATTGATCATTAGAATGATTAAGGAAATTAAATTAAAGTTATTTCATAATAATCATGCTACATCTAAAAATTCTTAAAGTAATTCTCATAAATATTTAATCATGATAATAATAGACTAAATATTGAATTTAAATACTCATAAATATTTAGTCATGATAATAATAGGCGAAATAATAAATTTAATAAAGAAATTATTTTTAGAACTCTTTGAAACAATGAAAATTAAAAATTATGTATCAAGGACTAAAGTGCAAATTATGTATCAAGGAGCAAAGTGCAATTAGTTTATTTAATAAAATATTCAATTTCTCTCTCCACTATCATCCTTCTCATCTCTTTCATCCTTCCATCTCTTTCCCGTCGATTTCCTTATCATCTCCATTCAGTACTTCAACCTCCATTTTAGTGCTCTTATCTCATAATCACATCAACGCATCAACCGCTACCACCGATTCGGTAAATTTCACAGCTTAACGCAGCCCCCTTCTTCTATCCCTCCTCTCCACGGCCGATGACTGTTGGGGGGCTGTGGCCGGAAAAACCACAAGCCCCCAATCTACTGCCTGCATACAAGATTCGATAACGAAATTTGGACCATGAGATTCTAAAACCCTTTTTCCACCTGCACTAAATGGTTATGTACATTATTTGATTTAATCATCATCAAATGCTCAATTAAATACACTCTAAAATATTTAATTGGATTTTCATTTTTCAATCTTTTCATTCATTATCCAATACTCAATTCAATGGCATCTACACCAAATGAAGACACGCATAATGAAGATTTGACTACAAATTTCAGTATTTGCATTTTATTTGAAAATTTTAATTTCCCCAAATTAAATAGAATTAACAAATCCGCCAAATTAAATAGAATTAACTAGTTAAAATATTGATAAATTTAAAATATAAAAACATCTTCCATACATTATTCATAATAATAATAATGTTTTCTATCAATACATAAATACGAAGCCTTCATTTTATAGTATTTTTAATACTAATTAACTACTATTTTAACATCAAAACAACAAATTCGCATGTTTCATCATGGTTAATAACTTAATAGTAAATATTACACTACTAAAACAACAAATACTATATATATATATAGAAAAAAGAAAAACATGAGCACAAAAGTAAGGAGGATCCTCAGCTTTTAGAATCGACAGGACACACGAGATTCGATAACGATATTTAGACCGTGAGATTCTATAACCAGATTACAGGCCATAATTTCTTTCTAAGAGTAAATTCAAACAGAACAAAAGTATCTCAAACAAGTGCATCATATCTTCATCGCCAACCCAAAATCAACACTAGTATGAACAATAAAGAAAACCCCTTGTTTACCAATGCGGACGGCAGCAGGTTATTCTTGCCACAAAAATAAAATAAAATGTAAACCCAGAGTAAAATCATTTTAACATCCATAGTTTAACAGTCCTGGCTCCGTCACATAGAAAGGGGATTCACCTCAACAACCATTCTTCTCTACGCTCCCAACAGAAGTCCTTAGTCTGTAAAAGAACGAAAACATAGGGACTGAACATTTATACATGCCATGTAGGAGGTAACCCCTAGTTCCATGAAAATCTTTTCAGGTATTGGACACAACTTAAGCAAAAGTTTAACATTCACAATCATAATCAATTAGAATAGTTACACAAAAACCAAGAAAAATCATGAATGCGATTTTAAATAAGATCCCCCACCTAAACGTAAGTGATTCAGACTAGTCACTAATTGGAGGGCCAAGTCTACCCGTGCATTGTCCTAAAGTGTAAGGTCAGAACTTTCATTAATATTGTATATGTAATTGATCTTGGGACTGTTACTGGCTTCCCCTCATCATAATGACCCTAATTTAAAACCTCCAGCAGAAGCCCTGATAATAAAAATACAACCAAATGGCATACGACAAAGAAGGCAACATGTAAGCAATGTGATATTGAGATACATCTGTAAAAAAAATAATTAAATTTTGAATATATTTTTTATCTCAATTCTTGTTGTGAATTATTGTTACTTTTAGATTAGAAAGTTTCAATTTTCAATAAAAAAAATTGAAAAATTAAAAGAAAAAAAAATCTGACTAAAATTTGATAATTATAGCATTTTTTTTACAATCAGTGGTAGAGGAATGACGAACTTAAAACAACGAACAACACTACTTTATACTCAACATCACGGTTGTCAATTAATGCAAACTATTTTTGGTAATCAATGATTTGCATTATATTTTTTCTTAATTATTAATTTATTTTTTAGTTATACATATTTTATTGATTGTTAATTTATTTTTAGTTTTTGAATTGGGGGAAAAATGATGATCGAACTCCAATCTCACTACCACTAGACTACAAGTACATAATATTATTAATTTATCTTAATAAGCCTACATTCGACATTTCTATTTTCTACCATATTAATTTGAATCAAAATACTAAAATGAGAATCCTAACAACATCCTTATTAGTTATTATGTTTCAAACTAAGAATAAATAATCAATGAGTATTCATTTTCCTAATAATCACAATCCTAGAATTCATATTTCCACACGACTTTACTTTCCCACCAACCAAACCAAACGAGCCAAAGGGTTAAAAATATTATAAAATTTGATAACTTAATGTCTAGCTATGAGCTTGCTTTTATTAATATTGTCACTACTTGCTAAATTTAAACATCTAAGAGATTTCAACCTATCATAGCAAATTTTTAAAAGATGACAACTCAGTGTTGCAACCTTCAGCTGTAACAGATGGTTGTCAATATAAAGCTCAAACACTATATCGTTAAATGTAGAAAGTTCACAACCTAAAATTATAATTATGGCAAATCAACCTGCTATAAGTATAAACTAAAACTACTTAAATGTCTAAAATTAACAAATTGCAATATTTTAATCGTAACAAACGATTTCATACACTCAATTACAGACACACCAAAAGTGCAAGTATTCTGCGTGAAAATAAAGGGGATACAATCATACCTGGTACAAATCGGGAGCACAAACCGATGTCGCCAGCTTCAGTAAATGGGGTGAGGAAACGAGCATAAGTTATTGCGGGATAATAGCTTCCTGGAAGAAACGAGAATGTTGTTTTTCTGAAGAGCTCTACAAACTTGTCATTTTCCAAATCATAGCTAAGGATCACGAGAGGGCTACCCAAATAGACAACACTCGCAGTGGGATGGAAAGCAATCGGTTCCACCCATTTGGTCATATCATCACCCCACATTCTATTGAGGAGGTGCACACCACGACTCAGATCGCAAATGTTAATCCTATGCCTCAAGCTCCATATAAAAGATTTTTCAAGTGTCCATATGTGAACCATGTTACAACATTGATTGCCATAGCACAGTTGACGCATCAACACCCCGATGGATCCAATCACATGACCGCATTCTTCGCCATTTGCCGGGAGTCGGGTTGCTCTAATACTTAATTCTTCAAGGTCAAATTGTACAACTTTCCAAGACCGTGACAACCGAAACAATGCCCCATCAAAATATGTTGCAGCCCTTATGCATAAAGAGGGGCGAACAAAACTCTCGAACTGCAGTGAGTGCCTAGTCCAACTCTTGTTAGATGAAGAGTATATGTCCAAAACCACGTCGGTATCTTCCCATGTACGGCATTCAAATCGGACAACTTTATAACAAGATGATTGCGATGGATCAAAAGCCAAGGCCGCAAAAGGAAATTCCTTTGGAGTAAATGGCGGCCATGGAATCGACACACACTGTCTAGTCGAGGGGTTGGACACATAATAATGTAAAGAATCAATGTTAACAAATAAAAGCAAGCCATTACAGCATCCAAGAAGGTCGTCTGGATCCGGCCTAAATGGTAATCCGTAAGAACTAAAGCATTCTTGCCACCCAAAGAGTTGTCCCCTATCTTCTTTCAATGATGCATAATCACCTAACAGCAATGTTTCTCGGTAAATTCTCCCCAGGGGACGGTAACGATCAGACAAAAAGTGAGTGGACAAATCGTCAAATGGTGATCTCGTAATGAATCGTTCATAAATTAGATTATAAGTTCGAAGAAACATTCCTACGATGGGAGAAGGCCTTAATCGTAAAGAAGGAAGCAGCGGAATACAAGTTTCAGAAATCAAGAGATGCCACGCTTTGGACACAGATTTGAATCTCACTAGAGATTCGTCCGGCAGCCTACATAATATTTCCACCAAAATTTCATTAGGTAAAAAACTAAACCTGCTGATTCTTTCTTCTTCTGCTGAATGATCCATGTCTTATTTGGTTTGCAATTCTTCAAAAAAAAAAAGAAGAAAATAAACTCAGTGCGATGATTTATGCAGAAACATAAATATAATATTAATTCACGCATCATAAATTCATAATCGAAATATTACGGTCTAATTCCATTATTTACACAAGAAGTTACAGATAGCAGTCAAACCCTAATACTCCATCCCATGGAATCACTTTTGGAACCCACAATGCGACTAAAAAGAATATATGGAAAATCAATAAAGCTTCAATCAGAAATTTATCTATGTTTTTGTTGGGGTGTCCGGAAGTTGTGTATAATAGCCCCCTTTGGCACTATTGTGAAAATATTAAAGAGTTGTTTAGAGCTTTCTGAAGTGAGCCTCAAACAAAATCTAAAGGAGCTCAAGCATGATGTAACTGTTTGTCAAGTCTTTGGATGATGAACTTGGCCAAGGAAGGGGTGTCGCCGGTTAGGGTTTGCGATGGTGAAGTGGCGGAGGAGAAAAAAATCAAGTCTTTGGATGATGAGCTTGCAATTTTGAAGCAGGACACCGAGCAAGCGGCGGAGGAGAGTCAACAGGTTGGGTTTTGACCTTTGAAGAAGGAATGGATCTGTTCTACATACGCCCAGTTAATTATTATTTAAATTCAAAAAGAGGCCCAAGTGAATTATGTAATTTCTATTTTATCATATGATTTAGGGTTGGAGTATGGTACAACTTTATTTGTACTATAAGAAGAGAAAATATTATGAATGAAAGTAAGCAGAAAATTAGTCGTCTACTCTCCCTTCTTTTCTTCTAAGTTATCCCCCATTTCTTCTATACTTCCTTCCTTTCTAACATCCAAGATGACATCTTTATCAACTGAAATTGCAATATATACATCATAGGGAAGAAAAAAGGTAAAAACAAGAAAAATACAACAAATTCCTTAACACTGTTCAGCTCGGCTCGTTTACTAGAAACAAAGTAACTGTATAGAATTTGAATTCCTGTCACTAATTACTTACTCTGTACTGAATGGTTGCAATCCTCATAGGTGTTTAAATTTAGTACAAAAAGTGTTTATTTATCCAAGTAAAATCTTACTACTAACTAATCAGTATCAAAAATATATATCAAATTTTTTAAATAATTCTAGAATCCCAACAAAACATAAACAAAGTAGCAGTCCAATTATTTAATCCTCAATCACATCTCCATAGAATACTATTCCAGCTACAAATAATTGAAAATAAACAACTAAAGAGATCCCCATCAAACGTCAGACAAAACTCCTCAAATCTAGATGACCTAAATCATAATAATCAGATAAATCGCCAAAGGTGAACAATCCGAAACTCAATCCAAACCGAACAGATTCAATATTCAATACTCAAAATTCAAAATCAAACACGAATTTACATCAACAAAAAACATATTAACATAAAAAAAACCAACGACTCAACTCAAAACGCGATCAAAATCAAGGCAAACAATTAAATAAGGCTATAAACCCCGACACAAAAGATACCTTAGTTATGCTTAGAATAGCGTAAAAGCAGGTAGAGAGAGAAGCGATGAAGAGAAATTAAATAATTATGGTCTGGATTTTTGCGTAAAGACCCAATCTTTAGGGTTTTGTGATCATGGTGAATTGGGGATTCTGGAGTTGAGCGATGGAAGTGTTGTTCAGGCCCACACAAGCCCCAGCCCAAGCCCAAGCCCAAGTCCAAGCCCAAGTCCGGGCCAAACCCACTTCAGACCTATCTTAATTTAATTTATTAAATTCAAACTGTAATCAAGTTCCCCCGAGTAAATTATAGAATCAGATTTTTGTGTTAATTTAAAGATTTTACTAACATTATTTTTATAATGGTTAGATGATATATATCATCACCGTAACCCGTTAATACAATTTTGATATCACCAATATAGGTCGTGCGATCATAATTACTGATCGTGTACTATGTATTTATCATTTTCTTCTTTTTTCATTCCCATCCATCCTACATATAAGATAAAAATCAACGCATTAACAAAACAAAATTATGCCAAAATCGTATATGTGTGTGTAAGATTAAAGAAAATTTTATGCCGATGTAATGAAATGCTAGGCAAGTGGATGCCGACACTGCAAAAAACCGCACATACATAACGGTGATTATTCGTTATATATGTCACTAGCATTACATCCCGTGCGATGCACGGCGAGAATAGTTTGTACAAATAAAATAATTAAATTACAGTTAAATAATTATAGAAACAATTATAAGTGTATAAATAATATAATGTTATATATATTCAACTTTATTCACTATTTTATTGGCATACAATCCGTATCCATGAATAAGCTTATAATTTCAATTCATTATTTCTAATAAAATAAATAATATAGTTAGTTCGCCAGAAATCAATTTCAAACATAACTGAAATCTTTTATAATTTTAAGTACAATGAAAAATCAGGAAGAAAATGACAAAACACTGTAAAATAAATTTAAGAAAATTATTTTATACACATCATTATCATCCTTCCATACTATGTGAAATGGAAAACTATAATTATATTTTTAATATAAGCGAGTAGGAATTAAATAATGGGTCTTAAAATATCGATTTTCGACTCATAATAGGGAGTAGATATATATATATATATATATATATATATATATATATATATATATATATATATATATATATTATGTGTAATTTTATGGATTAATTAAAATTTCCTTCTAATCTTTATTACATGATTCCATAATATTTATTGGAGATCGGAAGACTAATAATTCTATCATATTTAACATGTAATTAAGAAAAAGCGAAAATTGAAATAAAAATATTTTTAAAAGAAATTAATATGTTTTTAGTTGTTGATAATAGTTTGCAGCAAAAAGTAGTCAACTTCTTAAAAATAAGTTATTTCTCCAAAATCTCAATAAAAAAATATATTATTTAATGCAAAAAAATATATTTTTTTAAGTTGACTTAAAATAAGATAGAAAATAAATATAGCTTTATGATGGTAAAAATTGATGGTTTTTAATAGTCTTATAATGTTTCTTTTATGCATGATATTTCCAGTTACCCATGATTTAATAAAATTAAATTTATATAATAGTTTGCATTTTTTTTATCTATATAATAGTGTGCAAATGCGCGCACCCACATACACAGATACTAATTAAGAAAACTGCAACTATACTATTTTTTACCTATTTGTGAAAAGTCATTTAAAAAAATGTCAGATTGAAAATATGTTGTATATATAGTTGTATGGGAAGCCCACTATAATAACATATGCGTGAAATTAGTCTAGTTTATAGCAATTAGTATAATTAATTGATATTTTAAAAAAGAAGTATAATTGATTTATATCAATCAATCAAATAAATGGAATTAAACATTAAAAGTTACTCTAGGTATAACCATATCTTAACTACCTTAATGCGGTCATATTTATGAAAAATGTTGCCATATTTAGTGTTCGCCCAAAACTTTGATAATGTCGTTCTAGGTGGCGAAATTTTACAATATTATAAATAATATTTTTTATTGATTTTAATATATTTATTTAGTTTTGGAATCATATCAAATTCAAAATTAAATAAAATATTTAAATAATAAAGATATTATTATATGATAAACATCAAGAGTCTTTGGTAACAAGTATATATCTTTCAAGATATATATCAATTTTCAATAGCCAATGAGATAGTGTTACATCAGCTCTAGATCTCTCTTCCCACAACTATAAATAGGGGCCTCCATATCAGTTGAAAATCACACCAGAAGTCATTTGAAGAGTTCAAGAATTTGAGAACTTTCATAAGTGAAATTCTCAAAGATATTCAAGTCGTTCTTGTGACATTCAAAGGCGTTCTTCACCAAATTCATCCCGAAGACGGCGTCTGATCTATTTGAAGAGTTCAAGAATTTGAGAACTTCCATAAGTGAAATTCTCAAAGATATTCAAGGCGTTCTTCACCAAAATCATCCCGAAGACGACGTTTGATCCACAAGTAAGACCATTTGAAGAGTTCAAGAATTTGAGAACTTCCATAAGTGAAATTCTCAAAGATATTCAAGGCGTTCTTGTGACATTCAAAGGTGTTCTTCACCAAATTCATCCCGAAGACGACGTTTGATCCATAAGCAAGGCAGTCAAACGCGTTCTTCATCAAATTCATTCCGAAATTAGCGTTTGATCCGGAAACAAGACGTCGACCCTCCGAGTTAACGTTATCAAGACTAAAGATCAAGTCAAAGAAGATCGAGGATACAAATCTTCTCCGAAAACTTCGAAGACCAAGTTCAAACAACAAGTTCGAGAAAATCAAAGAAACAAATTTACTTTGAAGATTTCAAAGACCGTTTGAAGATCAAGTTTTGAAGAGAATAATCGGAGGAAAAATAGAGATTGGATCCGTATAAATAATTTTGATCCGAAATCATATTATTTGTACACTATTTTGTGTTTTACCAAATTAAATATAAAATATTATTTTACAGTCGTCTTTCCTGCAGTGGATATACATACAGTTGTTTGATTCTTCATTTTGCAGAAAATTCCTTACAAATTTGAGACAAATCTTAAATTGTCATCAATAATTTATGAATTAGAACATCTCTAGCTAATATCTGAAGAATATATATATATATATATATATTATAATATGTATTCACACACACACAATATGATTAATTAGGACACAATGATCATATATTTTTTACAATTAAACAAAACATATGCGTGCTCTCAAATAGATTTATACAAAAAGAAAAAAAGATGTCTCCAACAAAACAATGTAAACTAATATAACTTACAAAATTTTGAGAAGAAACTGGAAATGTAAAACAAAAGACAACTGATATATCTATTTATACAGCAATAATTATTATTACACGTGGTATTACAAAAGATCATTACAAGTGAACAAAACTCACATCAATGAAACATGCACCCAAAGCTAAAAAAAAAATAACATGATAATTCAACAACAGATTTGTCACTAACATCCGATAATTGTTGAGGAATATTCATAATATGTGCAGTGAGATATATCAACCTTCAATTCTGACAAATCTTCTTCTTTCATATTAGTTTTCGACAATGTTTTTAAACCTGGACCGGACCGATCGGTCCGACCGATTTAACCGCGAACCGGTCATGTGTCCGGTCTGGTTATATATGATTTTCGGGTTGAAAATGACTCGTAGCAAACCATTCAAAATATTGGTTGAACTTCTTAAACCCGATGAAAATCGATCGAACCGATCAAACCGATCCATATTTAATTCTTTCATCCATAAGGAGGAGTCAAACTCATAATCTCCAAAAAATATATAATTTTTTATTATGCACTTAACAAACTATGCTAATACATGTTTTTATTATTTTTTGGATATTAATAATACACACACACACACACACAACTTGAAAATAACTAAACTTCATTTTAATTAAATTCAATGTTTAGTATATATAATTAAAATAAATATTTAAAATACATCTAATTTATCATTTTAGTTGAAATAAATGGAGAGAAGAAATAAAATCTAAATTAGTGACTTATATATAAAAATGAACAATGTTTTAGTTGTTATAAATTATACAATATTCTTTATAAATAAAATTAATATTTAATTTTTTGACATTTAATTATATATCTTCTTATAATCTAATAGTTTGATGTTCTATGTTTATTTAATTTAATAATTACTATATTTTTAATTGTTTAACTTATAAAAAAATATTGATAAACATTTTATTTACTTAGCATTGATGTAAATTAAGTGCATTTTTTAAACTTAATTTAACATATTTATCATGATACAAGTTTGTTTATTTTTTAAACTTAATTTAACATATTTATCATGATATATCAATCTTCAATTCTGACAAATCTTCTTCTTTCATATTAGTTTTCGACAGTGTTTTTAAACTTGGACCGGACCGGTCGGTCCGACCAATTTAACCGCGAACCGGTCATGTGTCCGGTCTGGTTATATATGATTTCCAGGTTGAAAATGACCCGTAGCAAACCATTCAAAATACTAGTCGAACTTCTTAAACCCGATGAAAATCGGTCGAACCGATCAAACCGATCCATATTTAATTCTTTCATCCATAAGGAGGAGTCAAAGCCATAATCTCCAAAAAATATATAATTTTTTATTATGCACTTAACAAACTATGCCAATACATGTTTTTATTATTTTTTGGATATTAATAATACACACACACACACACAACTTGAAAATAACTAAACTTCATTTTAATTAAATTCAATGTTTAGTATAAATAAATAAAATAAATATTTAAAATACATCTAATTTATCATTTTAGTTAAAATAAATGGAGAGAAGAAATAAAATCTAAATTAGTGACTTATATATAAAAATGAACACTGTTTTAGTTGTTATAAATTATACAATATTCTTTATAAATAAAATTAATATTTAATTTTTTGACATTTAATTATATATCTTCTCATAATCTAATAGTTGGATGTTCTATGTTTATTTTAATTTAATAATTACTATATTTTTAATTGTTTAACTTATAAAAAAATATTGATAAACATTTTATTTACTTAGCATTGATGTAAATTAAGTGCATTTTTTAAACTTAATTTAACATATTTATCATGATACAAGTTTGTTTATTTTATTTTATATTTTAACATGTACATAGATAAAATATAAATAAATATCATATAACGGATCATCCGGTTTTTTTAAAACGGTTCAACCAATCGAACCAGTAACCCAATGACCCAGTAAATTGACCGGTTCAATGTCCGGTTCGGGTTTAAAAATATTGGTTTTCAACTTCAATTTCAATCTCATTTGCAAATTGCAATACATCTAGTTGTGTAAAAATTATGGAATACCAAATTTAAATAATTGATCTATGATGATAATCAATCGTTGTTGTATGAATATTAATTAAAAATAACCGATTGAATATAATCATACATGATTATTCATTTATTACCTAATGAAAATGCATATTAATTATTCTAATTAATTGAGATTGATTTTCAATTTAATTGTTTTTAGCATATTGGTTGACTTTTCATTAATAGTTTTTCGAACCATTCTAATTAATAGTGACTTTCCAATAATTATTGAGTTTGTTGAATATCAGCATATATATACTTTCAGTAATATCAATGAAATAGTGATCACCCAAATAAAGGAATATATAGGTATATATTTTACCCTAAACATTATAGAAGCTCCGACTAAAAGAAAAATAAAAATTACATTGAATAAAAACTAAATAAAGGGTGTTTTGAAAAAATAATAACTAAAGAAAATGTAAGTTATGCCAATCCACAATCATTATAAAAAAAATTGAAAAGAAAAAATGAACATTGGCAATGGCCTTGTTATATTGACGTAGTCCTTTTTAAAAAAAATCAAACTTAGTATTTAATTATTTGGTTCATAATAATTATTTAAAACCAATATATATTATAGTACATATATTAATTATATATGTATATATAAAACATCATTATGTTACATAAAGATATGATATATAATTAAATAAATGTATATTAAGTGAACTTACTAATTTGGGCAAGCGAGTTTAGGCAGGAAAACTGTAGTTACTAATTAAGGCATAACTACTTATTTTTATATATATTAAGATTAAGATTTCCGGACCGTTATATATAGTGGTGTTATCTATTCTACCCAGAATAAATAATGGTTATTAACCGTTATGTATACTTACTTTACATAACAATTTTTAAGCGTTACAAAACCTTCATAAAGCGTTGTGTATTATGATCTTTCTTAACAATTTTTTTAAAAGATTGTAGTATATTCTATACCATAGATAGCAGTCATTCGGTAACTGTTACATATTCCCTAGCATAGATAACGCTTTTTATCTGAAACTGTTACGTATTCTCTCAATTAGATAACGCTTTGATATAAAATCGTTATGTATTCTCTCATTTAGATAATATTTTTGTATCGAATCGTTACGTATTCTCTTATTTAGATAACGCTTTTGTATCTAACCATTACGTATTTTCACATTTAGATAACGTTTTTTTGTCAGACCGTTACATATATCACTGTTGCGAAGAATTTATTAATTAAAAATAAATAAATTTTCTAAATAATATATATTTCAAATTAAACACTAAAACGTAAAGTCAATACAATAACAAGACATTATCCAAGTATCAATATTGAATTAATGCAAAAGAAAATTCAACACTAGTTTAATAAAATTCTAAAATAAATACATAATAAGAAGGATTTATCCAAGTACCAATATTTAAATAAAACAAGTAATAACCATAATGTTCTTTGGTGCGGAAATAATGAAGAAGCTAGAATTCTCAAGTTTCTCCACAAATTCATCATTTTAAAACATTCCTGCAACATATATAAAAAATAACATTGCATAAATCAATAAATAATAGCAACATAGGCAAGGTAAATACAAAAAAAAAAAAAAGTGAAGGAAAACATTTTGGAAATTCTCCACAATTGCAATCATCTTGCAAATCTTAAGTTAAACATCCTATAATCCTCACCAAGTTCACCATTTAATATAAAAACAACTATTAACAACAAACAACTACTTATATTCTTGAAAGTTAAACATATAATAGCCATTAAAGGGGCATATATAAATATAATAATAATTAAATAAAAAATTGTACAAGTTTGTACACAAAATCATAGACAAAAAATAAAGTCTATGTATCTTACTGAGAGAGCAGAGACTCTGGTTATACCTAAACCACAATCCATTTTCATATCAACTTGCTTAATATCACAATTCGGACAAAATTCATCATCTAGGTGAAACCTAATCCGGTTCTTCGAAAAAAACAAAAAAAAATTGCATCAGTTCCTAGGTCCATTAATCTATTGCAGCATTAGCAGCTTCGTTTCTCCAATTTTTCAATATAATTAGCAAATCATCATCACCCACTAATATATTGATTTTCATTATTTCCAACTTCTCCACCACGGTGGTTTCTAAATTCTTTTCTAGAGTTTTTAGTAACCAAACTATGGGATTTTCTTCGGTTTACTAAGTTCCATTATATTAGGTTTGTGTTACATACTATAGCAGTTACATGACTTAGTAACAAATCAAGCCCCTGTGCGCAAAAACTGGTGCGTGCCATGCCCCTGTTCTGCGCGCAAGCAAAAATTATGCAAGTGCATAGATGAACTAAAAGATATGTAAGGTAATTATAGCGAAAATTGTATGTGTGTATGAGATTAAAGAAAACTTTGTGCCGATGCAATGAAATGCTGGGCAAGTGGCTGCCGATAATCAAAAGGCGCATATCGATGCTTGTTATTACTGCGCGCAAAATTCAGCGCGCACAACTGTTGCGCGTCATGCCCCTGTGCGCACAACTGTTGTTGCCCGCAAGAGCACTACGTGCAAAACTTCAGCGCGCACCTAAGAACTTCAAATTTCCAGATTTCTATCTACTTAAAAAAAACTGCAAATTGTTCCATTATTTTCACAAACCCCATTTCAATATGTATATAAAAATACCTCTAACACTGTTACACACCATCTCTTACGCGGAGGAGCCTCTTCGTAATGTTCTTCAGTATTTGACATTTTCCCTAAAATCGAACTTCAAGACAGAACAATGACAATAATATGTATATTAGTTAACACAAAATCCACAAAATAATGTAGTAAGAAATCACACCCAAAACCCTAAAACCCATTCAACTGCGCAAACCCCCAATCCAATCAAATACATGAACCCTACGCAAGCTCAATTTCCGACTTAAATCTCACATTTGCTCCACAATAATGTGCGACGAGGATGTAGCGGTCGCCAAATTTTAGGAGTCACCGAATTTCACTGTTGAAATTTACGGCGACTACGGGTGTAAATGAGTCGAGCTAACTCGCGAGCTACTCGGGATCGACTTGAAGAAAACTCAAAATCAACTCAAAACTAATCGAGTCGAGCTCGAGCTTGAGCTTTTGAGGTAGTTATCGAGCTCGAGCTTGAGCTTAATTTTACAAGGCTCGATAGGCTCACGAGCCTAATCGAGCTTAAGCTATAATTTTTACACGTTTACCCTTAGTTTCATATTTATTTACATCAATACTTATATATAAATATAGAAACCCTAGAACACTTTCTCTTTTTTTCTTTTTTCCATTCTCCCATCCTCTTTCTTTCCTAGCAGCGGCAGAGACGACTTTTTGTGAGAAAATTACAGAAATGGTCCCATAAAGCACGCCCCCGTTTCATTTTGGTCCCAAACTAAGCTAATTTGGTCCCATTAAATCAGAGTATGCTAAAATAGTCCTAACGTCACGTTTTCCGTTAAGTTAGCATACAATTTTAGTCCCAAACGATAAGCAATTTTAGTCCCATACACAATATTAGGCAGAACAGTGATCTGGAGGGAATTCTTGTGAATTGTAGGGAAAATTCACCTGCTTTGAACCAAAAATATCCATCTTTTGGAAGGCATAAATGCCATATACTGTAACATCCCAGATTTTCAGAGCCTATTTAGAGAATTAAAGAAATTAATCGGAGCCTAAATAATGATGTTTTGGTAGTTAACCACGATTTTAGGGTCGTTTTTCGTGAAATCGTCTTTTCGAGAATTTTGATCCGAGCTCAGTTATAGCCGATTTTGGTCATGTTTGAAAGGCGTTGACTCAAGGAGCATGCCGGTGCTTTCGAATTTTGAATCTGAAGTCATTTGAGTTCTCGGTGATTTAAAACGCGTTTAAAGAAGTTATGAATAATGTTTTTCCATAAGAGCGTGATCGTTAGAAATTCATGAAATCTCCTGTGTTGACCCGAGCCTTGTTTTTTCAAGTCTATCCTATAGGAAATTTCTTAAGAAATCCGTTGGCGTTTATGAATTTTCATTCTGAGGTCAATTGAACGCTCGAGAATTTTATTTGTCCTTTGTGTGGAATAGTAACTTTATTTTTGAAAAAGAATATTTTCTTGTTTTCTTTCAAGATGACTCGTTCTTTATTTCGGGCCAAGTTGGTTCAATAGTACTCGAGCCAACAAACCTCTCGGTATTTTCAGATTTTATGAATGAGGTCATTTGGACCTCGCCATCGAATAAAGCATCTTTTAACCGAACCTGATATTTTTAAAGCAGTATTGTTGCACTGCAGTAGCTTCTCGAGGAAGCCTTGTTTTTTCCCTATAAATAGAGAGCCCCCCATTGTATTTCCGCATCCCATTTCCTCATTCAGTATATTTTAGAGAGAGAGATTGAGGAGCGCTCTTCGTGAGCGCCCCTTTCAGTTGAGAGCGGAGGAGGAGCCGCTGCCGCGGAGCAGCAGGAGGCCGCCACCGCGGGGGTGCCCTCTCGGCCAAAGTGGTGCGCGGGCGTGCAGTGGTGTGCCGCCGGCGCAGGGCACCCCGCCGCCGCGGGAGTACCCCCTCGGCCAAGAAGGCGCGCGCGGGAGGGCTGGTTCGGCACGGTTCCGTCTGGGGGCCATAAATTTTAACTCGATTGGAACCACGAGGCCTATGAGTACTTAAATCGAAGCTCTTTCGAAGATGATATAGTAGTGGCTGATCATCCAGAATCTTGATTTTTCGAGTCAGAAATTGCATCCCTGTTTTTGGTAATTTCGAGCGTCTAAATCGTTTAAATTCTCGTGTTTTAAGTTATAGTTATGGGGCGAGTGTTTAGATATCATTTCGATTTCTTGTTAGGATCTCTATTAGGGCCGCTAAGTCATTGATCGACTTTCGTAAGAAGAGGTGAATCCCGAGGAGGCCCGAGGAAGGATTTTCGGCTCGTTGCTTCATCTACGTGCTCGTTTTCGAGATGCTCGTCATTGAGGTGGGTAATTCTAAACCAAATATATGGTTTGAGCTAGTAAGCTCTAGAAGTATGTTAAGGTAAGGTGAAATATCCAATAAAAGTATTTTTATGCTCTGTCTGTTTAGTCTCTGTACAAGGAAAGGAAAGGAAGAAATGAAATTATATGCATGATTATGTTGAAATTGTTATTTGAGTTTGATAAAGTACATGAAGTTATTATAAGTTAAGTGAGCTTCCAAGCATGTTTAGATATGCTAGAATTGTTTAAATACAATTGATGCTAGTATGAGTTCTAGAATTGCTTTTAGTTGCAATCTATATTTATGTCCATTCATTTCCTAGTATTTGGTTATTGAGTTTTGTTAAGCTTAATTAGCTAAGGATATGCTAGAATTGTTTATATACAATTTATGCTACCATGAGATGTTTAGAATTATTTTAATTGCAATCGATATTCATCCGCATTCATTTCCTCGTATTAGAATATTGGATTTTGTTAAAGATTATTTAGCTAAGTATTGCCTTTTAGGGTAAGTGATAAATCTCTTATAAGCCGAGATCATGTTCAATTAAAGAATTAGCCTTAGACGATTGCTCTAGGCTTGGTATTGCTAGCTAAATCAAGTAAGTAAGGAAGGTTAAGGTTAAGTAAGGGAGAAATTTAAGAAAGGATATAGTTTCTGTTGTAAGCAGGTTATCGAGCTCAAAGAACAGTTTATTTGCATTATCATGTCGTGACCTTCGAGTCACCGAGATGAACATTGGAAAGTAAATGGAGTCACTGTTGGGTAATCCCCTCGCATACTCAGGAGGATATTTGAGGTAACCCCTCTCTTATCCTATAGCAGGCCTAAGGGTGCAGTAGACAACAGGTTTGAGCCAAGGAAGGCATCGGAAAAAAAAACAAAGAAAAATATTTTGCGGATATGGAGAGGGCTTTCGCATTTTGCTCTCCATATACCGCCAGTTATTAATTGGATATTTCCAAAGTTTATCAAGAGTATTCTCATAAAACCCACTGAGTACATTAGTGCTCACACCATCTTTTTCAAATATTTTCAGGTTGAGATGCTGAGGCCGGTGATGTGCTGCTGGTGGGGTTGTCTGAGTTGTCTGAGGTTTCCAAGTCTGTTGCTCTATATGGTTACATAATTTTCTTCCGCTATGTTTCTGCTAAGTACTCTAATGTTAGTATTTAGTATTGATTTTATGTAACTTAATTATTGATAATAGCATATTTTAAAGGCTTGATTCCTAATTATCAATAAAGTCTTTGAAGCATGTTATTTTGACATACCAGTATTTCTTTATTGATTCCAAGATATTTGAAAAGTCCTACTGTTGAGCATATTGGTATCTGTTCATTTTCAATTGACTTGTGAATAAGTTTTTCATGCTTGTTGTTGTTGTTCGCCAATGAAAAGTCTTTTCTTTTGAAGCATGATTCTACTCATCTCTAGCTAGTCTTAAGTTGTTTTTCTTGCTTTCGTCCTATGGATGGGACATTATGATTTACTTGACTCTGACCTATTCATGGGTCTTAACTGTTGTGACCTATGATGAGGTCTTGTTTATTTAAAGAGCCAAATTCCTATCTGTTTATCATTGAATTCTGTTTAAATTTTGGTTGGCCTATGATTTAGCATTCCTTTGACTCGATTGAATCCTTTGACCCTTATTTATTCGTTGAAAATGATAGTTCCTCCAAGTCATAAAGTTAAGTTGCCTAAATTTTTGAGGTGCTAATTTAGTTTAATTCTAGAAACACCCCCCTGGATTTCCAATTTTCCATACGGCTTTTACGCCTAACACCCCATCCCCATTAAAAATGACCGTCTAAAGGACCAGGCTGTTACAAATACCTACCTATATATATACCTACACACCAATTCCAAAATTATAAGAATTCAAGCAAAAAAAAAAAGAAAATTCTCCTCCAAATTAACAACACCATGTCTGCTGCATCTTCAAGCAGAGCAAACAACAGCAAATTTTTTAAATGTGTGACTGTTAAAAGCCAGTGCGAGCATATATTTCCAATCGTGCACATAGAAAAGGTAGGTTTTTTTATACATGTCCGGATTCTCTACGCGGGGGTCGCAAGTTTTTCAGATGGGTTGATGAGTGTCCATCACAAGAGAACTCAGGGGAGTCCCACTGCTCAAAGGTAAAGATGTCAACTGAAGATATAGCTGATGATATGAAGATTATAGCTGAATGTATGATGCAAATATCTGAAGATATGAAGAAAATGGCTGCAGATGTGGAAAAAATCAGAAAGTTGAGAAAAGTGATGTTTCTAGTGTTTTTGTTTTATGCAGTAGCTGTTTTCCTCAAATGAATGTTGTGGTTGTCTAATATGTAAGATGTACAATGTAGAATCATATTATTTCAATATATATGCCAATGGGCAAATTTTCTCAACAAAACACCAGCTTCACTGAATCAGAGCAACAACTATTAATCAAAAACCAACTGAATAGCATTACTACAATTATCAACACCAATGAATCTAAAACAAGCTTCACTGAATCAGAACAACAACAATTAGCAAAAACCAACTGAATACCATTACAACTTCATATTTTCAGAGCCAAACTACAATTATCAACCCACAAAACCAGCAATAAATAAGGCTGACATGATTGGCAAGATTATGGCAGAGTATTTATTCAAAAACATGAAGCCAAACACATGGCTTTTCAGAGTTAACAAGTTAATTTTTCAAAAACATCAAATTAAACCAAAAACACCAGATTGAGCCTGAAATCTTATCTGTTCTTTCTCTTCTTCTATGCTGCAGCTCTCAAGCTTGAAGCATGCATACAATTTTTACCTCCTCTGGTGGCCACTCTCATGGAATCTATTTCTTAAGGTTGATTTGCAGCAGCTGAGGACCCCCCCTATGAACTTTTGGCTATCAAAACCAGCAGAGGCTAGGGAGATAGGAGACTCCTTAGCAGAAGATTGCACAACATTAATTTCACCTAAAATGGTGTAAGTTGTTGACTTCTCTTGAGCAGGACCATCATCCACAGGGTTTTTAGCAAACTTAGGTCTCTTCCTTGCCTAATTAAGAAAAGAAAACATGTGCAGAAAATTAAAGTCATTAAACTGAGATAATAAAAAGAAAATGATAATTCTCTTCCCTACAAGCATTTTTCTTCCTTGCTTTGTAGTTGGCAACATGCTGGAACAACCTTCTCTCTGAGTTGCATCATCTTCTTGGGTTGAAGGAGGACAGTCATGCTGTGTCATCTCCTCCTCAAACTGAGTAGATGGTTGAGCACCTACCTGTGCAGCTGCACTCTCTTTCAATTTACATGAAGTAAATACCTAAGATGAAACATGCAATACTTTACCTTTCTTAATATGCATCCTAGCTGGTTGTACCCTTTCTCTCCACAGAACTTACAAGTGATTCCACAGTACTGTTTCTCCATTCTCTGAACAGTACCACTGCCCCTCCTTTTCCTTTTGGGTTCTTCATTAGGCCCAAATCTCCTTTCCTTCTGAGGCATGACCTTATTTTTCTTTGTAAAAGAAGGTGGGAGTGGTAGAATGTAGTCTATTTTCTCCCACAGGTCATCTCCATTCATTGGAGATATGGCATGCTCATAGACTGAGTTATAAGTCTCAACAGAATAACATAAGTGCACATAGTCTTCATCTTCAGGTGTTTTTCCTTCAGCGAAAATGGCACTGATGGCATGCTTACAAGGTATTCCACTCAAATCCCATCTTCTGCAAGCACATGTATGCTCCTCCAAGTTAACAGTATAATTTGAGCCATCAAAACTTGACACCTTATATCTGTTCTCACTAGACTTAATGGGAATGCATTCTGCAGAGGCTTCCATATATTTCCCCACTAGCTTTCTTATTCTAGCACAAACAGCTCTCTCTTCCCACAATCTCTTAGCCCTATCCCTATTTTTCTGAAGCCTAGTCATCATGTACTCTCTAACCTATTCCAACATAGTTAAAATTGACTTCTCTCTAGCCTCTAGCATACATGAGTTAAATTGTTCACACATGTTATTGACCAATGTATCACATTTTCCAAATGTTGAAAAATGTGATTTGGACCATTCTTTGGCTGATTTACCCTTCTGCAGCCACTCAAGAGCTTTCTTGTCCACTTCTTCAATCTGAAGCATCACACTATGGAAACTAGCAACTGTGGTAGCATTTGCAGCTTTCCATAACAATTTCTTGACATTTTGCCCTTTAAATCCAGCACTCACCATATTCCCATGCAAGTGTCTAATGCAAAACCTATTCTCCACACTTGGCAATATCATCTCAAATGCCCCAATCAGCCCCTTCTGTCTATCTGACATGAAGGTGTAGGCATCTTCTCTCTCAGTTAACAAGTCCTCCTTCAAAAACTGTAAGAACCATTCCCATGAATCTTTGTTCTCAACTTCAACCACGGCATATGCCAGAGGGTATGGATCATTATTTGGATCCATACACACTGCAGTCAATAACACCTCCACTGATCTTCTAAGATGGCAGCCATCAACTCCAATCCATGGCCTACAAACTGACATGAATCCATTTTTAGTAGTCTGGAGGCAGACATAGAATCTCTTGAAGGTACTACCACTAGGTGTATTATCAACTTGAAGAATTACAGTTGAGCCTGGATTCTTATCCCTTAGTGCCTATGCATAATTCCACAACTTTGAGTATTGGTCAGTTGAGTCTCCTTCAATCATCTTCAATGTTTTTTGCCTTGCTCTGAAAGCTTGGTGAGGTGATATGTACACACCAAGCTCTGTAATGGCAGAACTCCTAAACCCCTTCACAGTTTTTTTTGGATCAGCCCTAAAGGATTTCTCAAACCTTTGTGCCAGCCAACTTGCCCTTGCATTGTCCACATGGTACTATCTTGCACATGTGTGTGTGAGATCTATTTATCTTATCTGAAAAGAAGCTTCATCCTTCACCTTAAGAGCATTCATATGCCAACCACACCCTTTATCCTTCTTCTTACACCTTACATATATCATTCTTGCATCATTCTTCTCAAACTTTGTAGGCCTTCCTACCCTCATTGAATAGCTGTTAACAGCATCTTTGAAGGCCTACTTTGTACTGAACATTTGGCCCAAACTAAAAGTGAGTTTTTCTGAAGTTGATGGCCCGTCACTCTCTTCTCTAACATCATCAGAGTCCACACTGTCAAAGTCACTTCCATTGTCTGTCTGGAGCCTATCTTCATCACTTGAGGTGAAGTCATCTTCAGAAGCCCCTTCATGTGTTGTGCCAACCCATTCAGCATCTTTGTCAATGTTTTTTTCAAATATTATGTCATCAATTAGCTCATCACAACTATCCTCCTCTGTAGTGAAATCCTCATCTTTACTATCTGAAACTACCATCCATTCTATCTCTGTCTGTCCCAAGTCTTGAACCCCATACTCTTTATCAATTTCTGCAGCTAATGCATCTACCATTTCATCATCAATACCACCATCTTCAAACTCTGTCACAGTGACCTCTACATGCCCTTGCATATTCCCATCAATACCACCAGCTTCCTGCTCTATGCCAATATATACTTTATGTTATGTTTCCATTGCAAACTTCTCAATACTCTTCAAAATTTGTTCTGCAGGTTGTGTTCCCATTGCAGCCTGCTCAACCCCCTCTATCACAGCCTGCTCCATAACAACATTAAGATACTGCTCTTCAGGAACATTAAAAGTCTGCTCATCCATCTCTTGTAGAGTCAGAGCAAGGTCATCAAAGACAGAGGCCACAACGTGGTCTTGAACAATCTTCACAGCCACAACTTGCTCTTCAACAACCTTCATAGGCACAGATTGGTCTTCAACAACCTTCACAGGCACAGCTTGCTCTTCAACAACATTAGGAGGCACAACTTGCTCCTCAACAACATTAAGAGGCACAACTTCATCTTCAGGTTGTGTCTCCATTGTTGTGGACTCTCCAGTAACTTTCACAACCTGCTCAACAGTTGTAGAACTCCCTATTGTTAGTAAATCACCTTCTACATCATCTTAGTATACTACCTCCCCAACAACATCATCTCCATTCAGTCTAACCACTGTTCTTTCATCCTCCAAATACATGAAGAACTTTCTCATTTTTGCAGCCCCTATCAGATTCCAGGTATCAAACTCACAGACAACAGGCTTCAACTTTCCTTTTTCATTTTTTGCATAGAACTTCTTAGACCCCAGATACCCTATCTGTTCGCATAGACCTTCTAAGTACTTAAAACACCATTTACGGGTGTCTACAAAATCAAACGCAGAAACCGTGCCCTCTAAATACTCTAATTCTCCACAGTCACTAACCACCATACCACGATGCTTTAACTTTATTGTATACCAATAATCACAGGGCTCTAAAAAATATATACTAAATTCAGAGAAACAAAAATCACACACAAACTGAGAGAAAATTGAAGAGAAATTGGGCGAGGAAACTTACTGTAATCTGGGTGTGGTAGCTGTACGTAATGCTTTCTTCGAATCATTGTTAACTTGCATTTTTAGAGCTACGAGAAATTAGAAGAAATTTCAACTAATTTCTCGCAAATTCGTGACCTGGAAAATGCGATAACTTCAACAGCAAGTGCTCTTCCAATTTTCTCCAACTTTCGCAGCAAGCTTTGGGGATTTTTCGGTTAATTTGGTGTATTTCTCATGGATTTAAAGGTAGCAGACGGTAGTTTTATTGGGAGGGGGGGAAATAGAAGTCGAGTTAGTTGTGTTAATTTGGGAATTTTCTGAAATTAGGGTTCCTATAACTCATGTGCGCCTCATGTGTTCACTCGCTGTCAGCTGTTAAGTAGCCCGTCAAAATACGTGGAATCAAAATTGCATATGGCTGTCTTATGGGGTCATTTTAGCTTAAAAAATAAAGAAATGACCAAATTAGCTTAGTTTGGGACCAAAATGAAACAGGGATGTGCTTTACAGGACCATTTCTGAAATTTTCTCACTTTTTGTTTTTGTATTCTCTCCATCTCTCTCGATTGGCAACAACGATAACAATTTCTTCTCATTTTATTCTCCTCTACCTTCTCTTCCAGTTCCAGTGACAAGGTTGTGTGGGGTTAAAATTGCAGAAGAAAGAAAAATATAAATTCTTGAGTAGAAAACTATGATCTTTAGATGCTTTCGTTTTTCTTTTCTTTTTTTGTAATCTTTTTATTTTCGAGGAAATTGTAATTTTCTTTGCATAGACATTTTTTTCCATTCACGTTTGTAAACTTAGCTTTTTTGATGGTAAATTTTCAATTTAGATGTTGTACCTTGTTTCATAATTGTTGTTATGACTTTTGGGTGATTTGAATTTTGGTTAAATTAGTGAAAAAGCACAAGAAATTCTTGTGCAAAATAGAAAATATTTTCGTTTAATTAGAATTGAGTGAGATAGGTTTTAGAAAAGAAAAATAAAGTGTAAATTCGAGTCGAGCTCGAGCTCAACGAGTTTGTTATCGAGTCGAGCTCGAGCTCAACAAATTACAGCTCGGTCGAGTCGAGCTCGAGGTTCAAACTCTCCATGTTGAGCTCGAGTTCGATCAAGGTACTACTCGGCTCGACTCGACTCGTTTACACCCCTAGCGGCGACGGGGAGAGAGAAGAAACCGTTCCGAATTTTGGGAGGGAAGAGAGGGAGATTGAACCATTCAGAATTTTGGGAGAGAAAAGAGACAGAGTGAAAAGTTTGTGAAGTTTTTCTTTTTCAAAATTAATTCTGTCTAAACAAAATATATTTAAAAGTTACTGACTAAATTATGTTTTTTAAAACTTTGACCGGCTAGTTTGGCCAATTTCCACTAGATAATATCATCTAATTTGCAACGAGCTCATGATCTATATTATAAGAGAAGCATTTGTGCGCACTAGGTGCACCATTAGGTGCATTGATCAAGTCAATGCATTGATCGGTCAACGCCGAAAAACGCGCGTTGATCCGGTCAACTAAAAAAAATCATTCAAAATCAATATCAACCGTAACACTAAAAAGTATCACTCTAAAGCCCAAAAGTATCACTTGTATTCTTAAAAAGTATTGGCCAAAATAAATAAATAAAAAAATCGTCAAAATCAGTATCAACCGTAACACTAAAAAATATCACTCAAAATTCAAAAAATATCATCTGTATCATTAAAAAGTATCACTTATTTTACTATTTTTCTTTTTTGCGGGTTGACCGGATCAACGCGCATTGACCCGAGTTTGATCCGATCAAAAGTGTTGACCGTCTGATATAAGCTTATACACATCTAGTGCATGTAAATTTTTACCATATTATAATTATATTTATAAAAAAAATATCAATTATATATTCGACTACATTATCCCTTAAGATTAAATTCCATGATATATATCTCTATATTTTCATGGGGTTTTGACCTGGCATCTTACATTTGGGAGCTAGTTTTAACTTTTAATTATGTCCGTAGAACTAGCTAGTTAATTGATGGATATTCATTATTTAATCATTTTCAGAGAGTACTTCAATTATTTTTAATAAATTAAGATCCATTAGTCATTAATATCAATTACTTTTCCTCAATTAATTCTGTAAAACCACATGTGGAAATCTGTGCAAATTAAGGAGTTAAATAACCACTTTCAAATAATAAAACTCAAAATATAAGTATAAAGCATATCTGAAATGAACTTCCACTAAAGTAAAGGGATAGGGCAAGTTGACTTCATTTTTGTTTTAAAGTTGAATATTATTAACAAAGGTCACTAGAGAGAGAGAATTAATGTAAATTAAGAATTTTATCTTTTACGCGGTGAGTAAACCAACAAATGAAATTATCTATTCCACTTTTTCTACTTTATTTGTGTAACGCCCTAATTTCGGAAAAGTCAAAGCGTTATTTAGAAAGTAAATAAAATTTCTAATTTCATAACCACTTCATTTTTAATTAAAAAGAAAATGATTTGAAGGTAATTTCTTTAGAAATAAAATTCACCAACCATCATTTGGGAAGACTTTTCAAACAACTAATCGCAAGCATCTTTCACAAACGACTAGTCAATGATTTGAACGAGTCCACAATAACGGGGGAACATGTAAGATTTTAATATTCTTAAATATTAAAAACATTCAACGGAAGCATAATACGTCAAAAATATTGACCAAAGTCAACATTCAACATTCAAAACACAATTTTGAATAGTAAAAAAAACTTAAAGAACTCATATATTATAAAAAATGTGGGCTGAGTGCTAGAAAACACTAAGTGGGCTAATCGTATTCGTCCAAACACATGTAAGAATTTATCATATCAAAATCTAACAATCCAATATTTAAAATCATGTTCATGCGCTTAAGAATATTTATTCAAAAGCCGATAATCAATATTCATTCAAATGCTCATACGCTTAAAAATAGTTATTCAAAAGTGAACAATTCAATATCATTCTCATATCAATGTGCTTAAGAATACTTATGCAAAAGCGAACAATTCAATATTCATTCATATATCAATGCGCTTAATAATATATTTATTCAAAAGCTCATGCGCTCAATTAACCATACGTAGACCCTATGTGATCACATAACTATATCTCAATGTAATTGACAATGCTTTAATTCATCATGCAAGTCAAATCATATCCACGAATAGCGAAAACAGTTATAAATTATATATGGACGAAAGCATTTTAAAATCATAAGTTTTAGTTAGCAAAAACTCACCTTGATGATCTCAATCAGTGACGGAGCCAGGAATATTACTCAGGGGGGTCCAAATTCATAATGTAAAAATTCATATTTAAAATAATACAAAATAAAACTAATACAAGTCTAATATTCTTAAAATTACATCACAAGATTTTTTAATTTTTTAAGAGTGGAAAGAAGAATAGATTTTTTAATTTTTTTAATACTATATTAATTTTTTATTACTATATTATTATTATTATTTTAAATTTTAGGGGGGCCCAGTGCCACCCCTCAGCCCTATGTCCCTCCGCCTCTGATCTCAATGCTTACGGTTGTTGCTCTATATTGAAAAACTTAAACTGAAGCTTAAATTGATCCAAACTATGCTCCACACGACCTACAAATTAACAAGATTCTAACTTAAGAACTTGTCTTTGCTATTAATTAATAGCTAAAAGTTGTGTATATAAAATAATAAACATATATCAAAACGGCGAGATCCAATAATTTTTAACGAGGTTAAACGTATGTAAACCGAATAATTGGTGCATAATTTACTCTATAAATATCAAGTTTCCCGTATATAAATGAAAAGTTTGCAAATCTAACAAATTGAAACATCAATCAAGAATAGCACTACTCTGGATATGCTAATACATTCTCAAAAGATTAAGGATAAAAAAAATAAAATAGTATTTGTCACTTGCATTTTAATACAGAACTTTGTTAAATTACCAATTTATCGTCCATAAGTTCTTTAAAAATATTAAAACAGACCCAGAACTTTTAAAATGGTCATCAAACAACTCCTCCATCACTAACAATAACAACAACTGAATCAAATTCAGCCCCCAAATTGCAAAATATAAAACATGTAATCATGTCACGGTCAAAACCAAACATATATTTAAAATCTTCTAAATTTTAACCTTCTACTCTCCGGTAAACACTAGGAACATAAATTTAAAAGGGGTCAATCACTCTGTACCCATTTCAAATAATGTAAAATCAATAATACCCACTCAAATAAATTCAATTCATTCTATACCCACTTTTACTATATAATCATTCAAAAGTACTTTAAATTAATTGTAAAATCAGTTTTTTCTCAATTTCTGTACCATATTTAAATAACTGAGTGTACGGATTTATTGGTATATGAAATACTGACTTCAATTATTGCAGTATTTGTCGACCATGACCAAAGAACAATCGACCGTTACTAGGTACCAGTCGACCACTACTGGATATTGGTTGATTGCAACTTGGTCCCTATGGATAGCTACTAGGTACCAGTCGACCACTACTGGGTATTGGTCGATCGCAACTTGGTTGTGGATAGCTACTAGTCGATCGACCACCACTTAGTACCTGTCGACCACTACTGGGTATCTGTCGACCGCTATTGGGTATCTGTCGACCGCTACTTAGTATCTATCGACCGCTACTTATCGTGAGTCCATGTCTCAATAATTGAAGCATGCTTCAATTCTCCCAACAACCAACATAATCTTCTATATGTACACATATACATCTACAACAAGCAAAATCACACAAAAAAATTAGAGAGAAATTTTTTTAGATTTCAATTCATATCCAAAATATTAGAGAGAAAAATATTTAGATTTCAATTTATATCCAAAAAAAATAGAGCGAGAGATGGAAGATTGACGATCTGTTATTGTTAATTACAACGGTCAATTTGACGATCAATCCAATTACATTGGTGGAAATGAGCGACTCGGCTATATTCTGGCGAGTAATGTATCCCTAATAGCGTTAAGGGATGCAATTAATTCTCGAGACTGCCTCACCAAGAATTCAATGTAAATATTTACTCAATTTAAAGTACTTAAAAATTCTAATTCTAAATCTAAATAGCATCTACTCAAATCGCATCTATTAATTAGGATTCAACTAATTAATACATAATTATCCATAAAAAAAATTAAACTAGTTCTAAATAATTCGATCACATTCAACTAAACTAATTCACCTAAAATAATGCAATTTTCATGTGAATGTAATTTTAAGAAATTTATATATTTAACAAAATTATTCTAAACCACCAATTATGCAATTTTCAACAATGTTATTATAGCCACAATATTGGAGTGTTAAATTATGAGATTAAATTACAAGATAAATTGTCAACCCTAATAATCATGCTTTTCCATTTGCATTTCCCATTGAGGCAAAAACTATTTTAGCCACTTAAACTTTTTAAAAAATTATTTTAGCCAGTAAGTTTTAAACATATTTTTTTAGCCACTTTGGACCAAAATGCCCTTTAGACATAAAAAAAATAAAAAAATCAAATATGCTTTTATCTTCATCTTCATCTTTAGATCTGCTTTTCATCTTCAGAAAGAGAATTAAAATATCGTCGATCTTCATCTTCATTTTCAAATTTGCTTTTCATCTTCATCGCCAATCTTCATCTTCATTGTCGATCTTTATCTTCAGATCTGTTTTTCATCTTCATCTTCATCGTCAATCTTCATCTTCATCGTCGATCTTCATTGTTGATCTTTATTTCTTAGACCATAATTCTCGTCATACTTCGTCCATGTCGAGCTAGTGCCTGAGCACTGAAGTTCGACTTTTACAAAAAAAAAGTGATTTTGTTCTTAACTGCGCGCTGGATTGTTCTTAAGTGCGCGCAAAACCCGGCGCGCACAAGGCTTGCGTGCACACAGACATCAGCAAAACACATCGGTAGACTATCAGCATGACATCGGTTGATAATTTATGTACATCAACAGAACAACTGTTGATAATTTGGCTTCAGGTGCGCGTGATTTTCTTCTTAACTGCACCCACCAGCATACGCGTACAAAGTAAGCGCGCGCAGACATCGGCAAAACACATCAGCAGACTATCGGCATGACATCGGTTGATAATTTTTGTGCATCGGCAGAACAACTGTTGATAATTTCTGTGCATCGGCAGAACAACTGTTGATAATTTGGCCTCAGGTGCGCGTGATTTTCTTCTTGTGGGCGCCCACAAGCATGCGTGCATAAGGCATGCGCGCACAAAGTAAGCGCGCCTACGCAGACATCGGCAGAACACATTGGCAGACTATCGGCATGACATCGGTTGATAATTTATGTGCATCGGCAGAACAACTGTTGATAATTTGGCCTCAGCTGCGCGCGATTTGCTTCTTAACTGCGCTCACAAGCATGCGCGCACGAGCATGCGTGTAGGGCTCGCACGCAGTTAAGAACATCATTTTTCCAGATTTTTCAAAAGTTGCAGAAATACTTCATTTTTTCCAGATTTTCAAACATCAACTATATTAGTGGTACTTTTATTGTCAAAGCATGTCTATTATGTGTAGAAAACAAACTTTAAACTTCAAAAACAAACAACACCTAACAATCTAACAATATTCTTCGAATCAAATTTTCCCCCAAATCAAACTTCAAAAAAAAAAAACACCTAACAATCTAATAATATTATTAATAATTAGATCTGAAACATACACATGTTGGGGAAGGATTTTCTATTTATTCACTTGAACTTTCAAAGTCGACGGCTCGTTGGTGGAGAAATTTGGAGAGAGAGATCTTTACTTGAATTTTCGGAGGTCGACAGCTTGAATCTGGAGAAATCTTCACTTGAATTTTCAGTGTTGCAGATTCCATTAGTGTTGAAGAAGATGAGATGTAGAAGAGAGAGAGAGAGAGAGAGAGAGAGAGAGAGAGAGAGAGAGAGAGAGAGAGAGATTTCCAAAATCTCATTTCAAAATGTGAAATGTGAATCGCGCACGGTTGAATAGTAGGGGGAATTGAAATAGGTTAAAAATAAATATAGGGGTAATATAGTAATTCTGGCCAAATAAAATATGTTTAAAAATTACTGGCTAAAATAAATCTTTTAAAAGTTTGACTGGCTAGTTTCATATATTCCCACTTTCCCATTTCCCACTTTATTTTCTCCATTTGTGAACAAGAATTTTCTGGGCTATAAGCATTTCGAAAGATGAGTGGGGAGGAAAAGAAATGCTCTGGCTAGATTGATGAAAAATGGCGATTGCTTTGTGGATGATTTTGAGGCCCAGATAAAATTACTTTCTTGAAAATAGTATTTAAAAAAATATTAAAAATGTATCTAGAGAATATGAACTGAAACTCGATCTTCTATTTTTTTTTCCTCACAATTTTGGAAGAAGAAACTATGATATTTGAAGGCCCCACGAGTGGATGTCAAAAGTCAAAAGAAAATGGAGAAAATCGACTTCGTGTTTTTAAGTTTAGATGTGAGCTCTTCATCCGTTCATGGATATTCAAATAAATGTTATACAGACCATGCATGAAATAAAAGCATGGTAGTTGGCAAATGGGAAATCATTAATTACCTCGTAACTTGCCCAAAAGGGACCAAGACCAAGACTTGGTCGACTGCTACCGAGAAACTGTCGACAGCTACTAAGAAACTATCGATAGCTACCTAGAAATGGTCGACCGTGACCAAGTATCGAGAAACTGTCAACAACTACTAAGAAACTATCGATAGCTACCAAGAATTGGTCGAAAATCTTGGTATATAGACCTTACATTTCATTATTTCTTGATCCGAAAATATATAGACCTTACATTTCATTATTTCTTTACCTTTTACCCTTCTAAAAATATACTACCTCCGTTTCATAATGTTTGTTATTTTTTTTTATATGGAATTAAGAATTAATTTTGTGGATAAATATACACATCCCTTATATATGCCATAAAATTTAATTCATCTATATTTTCCTAAAAAATAACAATATTTTCTCTCTCCGTATATTTTTCTCTCTTCATATATTATAGGTAAGTTAGAATCAAAAAATCTTGTAGGATTTGAGAGGGTTAAAATTGGGAGAGAGGATGTCAAATTATATAAAACAACAAACATTTTGAAACTAAAAAAAAAACTTTAAACAACAAACATTATGAAACGGAGGTAGTATAAAATAATAAATATTTAGGGTGTTACAACTTGGTATTCCATTTTCATTTTTATAAGATTTTCATCCATGTTTTTCTCCAATTTCAATTAATTTTGGTTTATTTTAATTTTATAATTATTATCTAGGATTCATTCCACCCAATAATTAGGATGTATATTTATTTTTTAATATTTTTTTAGATAATGTGATTGATTATTTTAAAATTAGGGTATATAATTTTTTTAAATTTCAATTTTTAACAATAAATGTTAATTATGATTGGTTATACTATAATAAATTTTATTTTTATAATAAATATTTTTTAAAATATTAAATATGATAGTAGAAGATGGAATGTGGATTAGAGAATTTTATCCCATAAATCTATGAGAAAAAAAAAGGTAGAAATAAATAAATAAATAAAAAGTACCTTCTGGTTTTCTCTAAGCAATTATATATCAATAATAATCAAATAATATAATCAAGGGAACCATATCAGCTTACTAACTTAATTATCCTATATATCTCTCTCTCTCTTTTTTCACAGAATTTTCCCTTCTGTCCTTTAGGCTTTAACCATCGGTGACACCCGAGCGGGTGTCATCATGTAGCGACAAAGCAGTTTAAAAAAAAAAAAAAATACAAAATGTCACCAATTTCACCCACTCGGTCGGCTGGCCAACTTGAAGTCACGCCCATGACCCTGTACACGTGGCACCCTCTGATTGGGTGCCACTTTATTTATATATATATATATATATATTAATAATTTAAAATTTAAATAATTTATAAAATTAAAAAAAAACAATATTGATGGTTTTTTTCTCTATAAAATGGAGCCAATTTTTTTCTCTTTTTACAAACAACTATCCTCTCTTTTTTCTCACATAGCTTATTTGATTTGGAAAATTCTCAATCTCACATTTCTTCTTCATCTTAAATTATGGATCCAAATCACCCAAATCATTATTTACATCTTATGTACTCGTAATTTAGAATTTCTAGTTTTCTAATTGCAGTTTAATTAATTATGTTTTTTGTTGTTTTAACTCTTGTAATTTTCATTTTGTTGTCAAATAAATTATGAATTTATAATTGTATGAGTTTTTTTTTAATTATGAATTTTAAAAATGTATCTAATAAATTAATTTTGATTTTTCAAATAAATAAAAAAATATTATTAATAATACTTTATTTAAAAAATAAAATTATAAATATTTTATATAGATTGGAAGAAAGAGAAATTAATATTTTATTTGAGTGTCAGATTGGATGAATGTCACTGATGGAGTGCAAATTAAAAAATGTTGGGGGTTATGGATGTGGAGGAGAGAGAAATTAATATTTTATTTGAGTGTCATGTTGGATGAGTGTCACTGATATGGATAGCCTTAAAAAACTGTCGCACGATCACATATTTCACGTGCTTTTAAAATAAAATAAAATATCCCTGTAAAATGTCGGAAAAAAATGGAAAAATAAAAAAAATTTACACTAAAAATATGTAGTTTAATTAGTTTATAATATTATTTAACGTCTCCTGTCTTAAAAAAAACTGTATCATCATGCGCCTTCAACCAAGTTAGATCCGGCGAAATCCTCCCTATCTCCGACCGCCGCCGCCGTGAGCTCCTCCGCCCGCTTCGTCTCATGCTTCCAATCCGTCCTCGCCAAGCTGTACAGCATCATCGCCATGCACGCCCCCTGCGCCGCCACCAACCCCATCCACAGCCCTTGAAACCCCTTCCCCAGCTTGAAGGCCAGCACGGCGGAGCACGGCAGCCCCACCAAGTAAAACGCCGCTATATTTATCCACGCCCCCACCTTCGGCCGCGCCGACCCCGTCAGCGCCCCGCACGCCGCCGTCTGCGGCGCGTTCCCGATCTCCGCCAGCCCCAGAATCGGCAGCACCGACGATATCAACCCCAGCACCTCCGGCTCCGCCGTGTACAGCTTCCCCCACACAGACCTCATCGCCACGCTAACCCCGAACGCCGACACCCCGTACCCCACCGCCACCGTTATCCCGATCATCGCCGCCATCTGCGCCCTCTTCGGCTGCGCCGCCCCCAGCTCGTGGCCGACCCTCTGCGAAATGCTGAGGCTCAAGCTGAACGGAAACACGTAAACAGTCCCCGCCGTCTGAATCAAAACCCCCATCGCCGCCACGCACGACTCCGGATTATCCAACAATCCGCTCAGAAAGAGAATGATCTCGTACCACCACCACTCGAGGCAGACCTGGCAGACGCTCGGCAGCGCGAGGCCGAGCAGCGGCCGCCAGCCGTGGAAGAGCGAGGCGAACGCCGCCCCGCTCCACGGCTTGATGGCGGCCTTAGAGAAGAATAAGTAAGCACACAACCCCACATTCATATTGATCGAGTAAATCACCGACGCCAACGCGATCCCCTTCACCCTCAGATTCAGGTAGGTGACGAGGAAATAGGTCACCGGCAAATGCAGAATCGAGACGCAGGTGGCGACGAGGGTGTTGGGGGAGTTCAGACCTTGGGTTCTGAGAAGTGTTCGGAGCGGTACGAGGTGGGCGTGGGTGATGAGTTCGGGGAGGGAGCATACGAGGTAGCTCTTGGCGATTCTGGTGATGATGGGGTCCTGGCCGAGGCGGTGGAAGACGGGTTCGACGTTGAGCCAGAGCACAGCCATGGGCACGGTGGCGATGAGGAGGAGGACGACGGTTTTGATGAAGGTTTGGGCGATGAGAGGCCAGCGGCGGGCGCCGAAGGCCTGGCAGCAGATGGGGTCCATGCCGGCGCAGAGGCCTTTCATGACGGAGAAACCGGTGATGTTGGCGAAGCCCAACGCCAGAGAGCCGCCGGCGAGCTCCGACTTCTCCATGTGCCCTAAAAAGAGCATTGAGATTATTGTTTTGGAGAAGTAGAGTAATGTTGTCACTGCTACCGGACACGCTATCTTTCCTAGTAAGAATAGCTCCTCCACAACCTGCAATTTTTTAAAAAAAAAATTATTACTATTATTATATAAAAAATTATATATACATATATATATATATATATAGGGACCGGTGCCGGTGAAAACTAACTTATTTGTTTCGGTGTATTAACTAGGAATCAATATTTTCAACCATGGAATGAAATGGTGGAATAAAATGAAAATGAGATGATAATTTTGTGACGAGATATGCTTGGGTCGGGAGGGCGGGGGGAAGCATGGCTGAATAGAATATAATATATACAAGCTAAAATACAACATTTGTAACACATCAGATTTCCTGTGACATTTCATATGGCATCTCATGTGCCAAATCTTCATTTTTTTAATTTATTATGATTTAATTTATGTATATATGATTCATCCTTGCTCAAATAGGATAAATCAAAATAAATAAATAAAAAACTAGATATGACACACAAAATGTAACATGATTGGGCACAAGAGATATGATCCGCATTTATAATGCTAAAAAATAACATATATGTGATGTTATTTAATCAAAATTAAAAAAAAAATGTGATGATATTATCATAATATAGCTAGCTAGTCATATTGTTTCAGAAAATGCAATGTGGAAATACAATGTTAAGGTACAACATATACTCCGATTCATATATAGCATTATTTATCGTGTACGCATGTGTATATAAATGATCATTTATCCGTTCATATAATTAATTTAAACGATTTATAACTAGGACATGGGCGGAAGGAACAAATTTTTTATTTTTTTTTGAGCAGGGCGGAAGGAACAAATTACGCATGATGTATATAATAATATGTTGAAGTGACCTAAATTTGTAAGAAAAATATTTGGAGCCACGTCATCATATGCAGGCCCGATAGCCCTGCCCATGTGAGTTGCAAGTGAGTTAACCCTCACGTGCCTAAAGTGGAACATATGAACACAATTAATTAGCAACCCTAATTAATTAATTAATTAATGTTTAATGTCCAGCTAATCTAACTGTCATCAACTCTATTTTTGAATGCTAATTCTGTCATTCTTCATATTTTCTTAGCTACCTTTTTCGTTGTCTTCTTCCAAATTAAAAATGATTGTATATACATACATGTACACATACACATACATATATATGTGCCCATTTTTCTCTCAATATAATTAACCTATAGAAAATCATTTGTGAACCTTGAAATCAGATATTTAAAGAATGAGTAGAATTACAGAAACCACACGACAGAAATAACATAATTTATGATTAATTTGAATATGTGAATACATTTTTAAGAAGATATATATGATGCCATAAAATTTGTTAAGAATATTAAGATAATGATAAATTTCATTTATGGATTTTATTTTGAACTAAATTGACAATGCTTAATTCGATGCAAACCACTAGATATACGCTATAATAACACATAAAACATAAGAGGAAAAATGTGACTCTAACAAATAATTAAGCTCTCGAAAATAATTCTTAAAATTAATTGGAGGCCCCCCAAAAAAGGTTGTGCACAACTTGGGAAATTCTATATTGAATTTAGATCGCGACATATCAACATTTTTTAAAAAAAATAAAAAAATACTATAATTAATAATAATATATCGATATATATATTTAATACTCCTATATTCGTTATAGAATTTTTCTTATCAACTCGCATAATTTGTCAGTATATCTTGTCTGCAGGTTCAATTTCCACATGGACAGAGGCAATTGACTGCTTCATGTTTTAGATTAATTTATTTAACGAAAATTTAAACTTTCATCATTGTTAGAAGTGAATGCGACAAGATTTGATGTAGTTTAATTTCACAAAGAACGCCATTATTAGACCCATAACTTTATGTCCCGCTCAATATATATGTGTGTATATATATATATATTCTTGTACCTCGGATGTACACAAGCTTTGTATCAAATAATAGACCCGATAATGTTTAGAGAAAAATATAACTTCTAATATTGAAAGTTATTATTATTTTTATTAGAAATTACCGCTAGGTGACATTTTTATAATTATTACTATATTTTTTGAATTAATAAAAAGTATTGTGTGTATTGCATTAATGGCATGCTTACTACTACGCACAACATACGAGCACCTGAATAAATATATGAAACTTATGGTGTGACAATTATTACCCCAACATATATACTATAGCATGCTTCAACTAGGGAACAAGATATTTTTTGCATTAAAAAAGGACCAATTAACCACACTAATAGAAAAAATAATAGAACAAAAAATACCATAAAAGTCCAAGGCAACAAACATATATTAAATATTATTTTGCATAATTTTACATGTCATTTCATCAGTGCATGCCACTTGTACAATAATAACATAATGAAATTTGATTCGTCACGTATACTAATAAAGTAGAGTATGGGATGAAGCACGACTTTTCACTAATAGAAAAAGAAATACCACAAAAGTCCAAGACAAACATATATCAAGTATTATTTTCACATTTTCTTACATTTCATTTCATCAGCACACTTCACCCGTACAATAATGACAAAATTTGACTCGTTACGTATACTAATAAAGCAGAGTATGGGATGAAGCACACAACTTTTCACTAGTAGAAAAATTAGGAGGAAAAAAAAACATACCACAAAAGTCAAATGCAAACACATATCTAGCATTATTTTCACAATTTTACGTTCCGATCGTCAGCACACGTCACTCGTACAATAAAAATAAAATTTGACTCGTAACGTATACTCAAAAAGCAGAGTATGGGATGAAGCACGGCTTTTCAACTGACGACCGATTTTCGGCTTTAATCTTTTTACACGTTCATTTTATATTCTTTCTAAACTCATGAACATAAATAATTATGGGAAAGATAAAGACGTTCTGACACAAAACTACCCCAGATAAATAAAAAAGACAAACACCAAAAGAAAACTTTCATGTAATCTACTAATAAGAAATTAAACACAAAGCAATTGCCAAACTTTTTCACACACCAACACACACTAAATATATATATATAATCAAACGCTAACACACAATTGAATGAGAAAGAGAAAGGGAGACACTAATCAGACATTCGAACTAAAATGGTGAATTCTGCAGAAAATGTCTAGTTTGCAACTTCCTAGGTTGGATGAAACAAAATGTAAGAAATTCATGCAGCGCAAGAAACAAACAGAAATCCAAACAAATAAGCAAAAAACTCGAAAAAAAAAATGAAAAAAAAATAAAATATATATATATATATATATACCTCGTTCAAGGGCACTCGTCGGAAAAAACAGCAAAATGATGTGCGTCTATCTTCTGTGGTTTCTTCATGGCTGATGTCGTCGAATTTGATCTCACCGCCACCATCTACGCCGCCGCCGTCGCCGCCACGAATGTCACGAAGCTCGAGTTCTCGAGATTCACTCATTTTGCACATGGCTATTGCAGGAAGAGAGCAGAGGTCGTTGAGAATATGGAATTAACAACTGGTTGACGGAGGATAATTCAAATTAATTATATTAAATTAAATGACTGCACATATATACATATATATATATATATTAGAATAAATCTAATAAACTAAACTAAACTTTTATTAATTTCGCCAAACCTTAATGTCTTCAAAACTTGTGTCCGATTTCGGTAGATATCAGTCTACTTATAAGAAGACCTGGAAAATGATGCATTGAGAAATTTCAAATTTATAACAGTGGCATTTTAATACACACATATATATAGAGGGGGAGAGAGAGAGAGAGAGAGAAAGAGAGAGAGAGAGAGAGAGAGAGAGAGAGAGAGAGAGAGAGAGAGAGAGAGAGAGAGAGAGAGAGAGTACGAACTAATATTATTATTTCTTTTTTCCTTTTCCGCTTTTTCAACGCAAATTTTCCAGTTGGGATGCCGATTTCTTTAAAAATTCTCTTTTCTTGCTGTTTATAAGGCGCACGGTGCAGTGCAGTCTTTTCTCGTCTTTTATTTATTTAATTAATTTTTTTGAGGCAAAATTTTGATACCCAATATTGAATCAAATTAAGCTATATTTCCTCTATTGTGTAATCCGTTACATTGCTAGAAGAGTAAGTAATTGGAGATATAAACGATGAGATTAAGACACACTAAATATGTATATTTACTATAAATTAAATATATAAAAACATAAATTTTATATTTGGTGATCAGAGAAATGAAGAAAATAAACACACCTATATCTTTTATTGGTGTTAAGAAAAATCGAGACAATTGGTCTTGAAATTTAATTGAACGACCAAACTTAGAAATCCCACTAAGACATCAACCATATATATATATATATATATATATAGTTGTGTCGTATTTGATTTCATCTCATATATACTTGTTTATTTAACACACAACATTTTTGAAAAAGTATGTTTTTTTGTGGAATACAAGAATCCGATTCGATTTTATCAGACTTTTGACCTCCATAAATTAAAGCTGAGCATTCTAATATGAAATCATCAAATTAATTAATTATTGGCCTAGCTAGTACACGAGCTCAAATTAATCCCACCAAAATCTCATAATACAAATTTATCGAACATTATTTTTTCTAGCATGATTCGCCTCTTCTAAGCATATAATTTGCAAACTATTGCACAAAAATCGGGTTTAGCACACATGGATATAGGGTCTTATTCTTATATACCTAATGCAAGGCGCACACGGTTGCATTTGAAAAGCATAGTACCTTTCTTCTTCGTTTTTTCACTCTAAAGGGAGCTCTAAAACCAGACAAAATATAGGTTGGGAAAAGCGATGATAAATAATTTACAAGATATATATTGACCGTACGATTTAATTAAGTAGTTTATTTGTGGTTAACATAATTTAGAATATAATTTGCACAATAATGGAGTAAAGTCTAGATATTATTTTCTATTGCTGGTAGATATTTTATTCTACACTGAATTATAATCTCATATTTCATTTTACGAGCATAAATTATATTAGACATATTATTGCGGTACACATAACTTGCACAGATGAAACGATTTTACATGCGAGTCAAAAACTCTTTGTCTCATTTTAAATTTAAAATGTAGACCTTTGTCTCATTTTAATTACAATACAAACGTTAAAGTGACGTTGTCTGATTTTTCCAACCCTAGCTGTAATTATTACGAATTTTATTTATCCACCAACCTTTAATTTGAGAACAAGTCGAATTTCATCTTTTCTGATGTTTATATTTTTTAAACTGTATAAAATGACATCACAAATTCGTATGCATGTTATGCATTAGTAAAATAAAGTGGAGGAATTAAAAAAGAAAACATTGGAAATGGACAGTGCTACTATTAATTGCTTCAAAAAAGACGATTATCCCACATAGAGACAGAATTGAATAATACCGGTTAATTTAGTATATTAATATTATATATGTGAGTACCATTTATTTCTACATGAATTGCATCTCGTATTTTTTTTTTTAATTGAGATATGTAACGTGTATAATTCTAAGCATGAATTTCTTAACATATATACCACTCCTCCTCACGAAAACAATTTAATTCATTATTAGAAAACAATAGCATTGTCCCTTTGGGGATGGCCTAGTGGTGGAGTGGTGTTTCTTGAGGCCAAAGGTCTCAAGTTCGACCCACCACCAACACCACTAGGTGTGAGCCTGTCACACATGGCTTGCCAAGTGTGGTTTACCTCCCCTATGTAGGTCTGTGTAGGTTTGTAGGCTATTACACAGGGGCAGAGTTTACCCAGTGCGCACCACGGTAGTGGCTGCGGGTTACCCTCGACATCCAAAAAAAAAACAATAGCATTGCCCCCTTGGGGATGGTAACCCTCGACATCAAAAAAAAAAAAAAACAATAGCATTGCCCCCTTGGGGATGGTCTAGTGGTGGAGTGGAAAAAAAAACAATAGCATTGCCCCCTTGGGGATGGTCTAGTGGTGGAGTGGTGTAGTGGCTGCGGGTTACCCTCGACATCCAAAAAAAAAACAATAGCATTGCCCCCTTGGGGATGGTTTAGTGGTGGAGTGGTGTTTTTTGAGGTCAAAGGTCTCAAGTTCGACCCACCACCAACACTATTAATAGTTGTGAGCCTGCCACACTCTGTGTAGATTTACAGGCTATTACACAGGGACGGAGTTTACCCAGTGCGCACCACGGTAGCGACTGCGGGTTACCCTCGACATCCAAAAAAAAAAAAAAACAATAGCATTGCCCCCTAACACTATTAATAGTTGTGAGCCTGCCACACTCTGTGTAGATTTACAGGCTATTACACAGGGACGGAGTTTACCCAGTGCGCACCACGGTAGCGACTGCGGGTTACCCTCGACATCCAAAAAAAAAAAAAAACAATAGCATTGCCCCCTTAGGGATGGTTTAGTGGTGGAGTGGTGTTTTTTGAGGTCAAAGGTCTCAAGTTTGACCCACCACCAATACTATTAATAGTTGTGAGCCTGCCACACTCTGTGTAGATTTACAGGCTATTACACAGGGACGGAGTTTACCCAGTGCGCACCACGGTAGCGACTGCGGGTTACCCTCGACATTTAAAAAAAAAAAAACAATAGCATTATATATGTGTGTGTGTGTGTGTGTGTGTGTGTGTGATTTGGTTCAATTGATGACTAGTGCTTCGTGCTGGAACATGAGAGCAATTTTTTTGCTATAATTTTAGTATTTTTCTTATTGTATTTTGATACTATATTTTTTTAATGTTTTTCTTATTGTATTTTAGTACTAAATATTTTAGCACCAAAATTACGTTAAACAATCATGTTCTCACATTCACACACCAAGTCCAGTACGTCTCTATTATAATTAGCCCCTATATATATACATGTATATACAGGGACGGATCTAGGGGAGCTGGTGGGGCACCTGCCCCCCTCAAATTTTGTTATTATATATATATATGTATCTATAATTTATAATATATAATATTATTTGTATCATAATACTATTTTTCATCCCTCAAATTAAAAGTTCTGCGTTTCGCCCCCAAAGTTAAAATTCATGTGTTCGTCTATATATATATATACATATATATATATGTATATATATAGGCTTTGGTTCAGATGATAAATATTAATTTTGTTCAAGTGAGTATTAGTGCTTCGCGTGTAAACTTGAAAATCAGTTTGTTTACTGTATTTTAAATGCTTTTCTTACCATCTTTTGGTGCTATTTTTTAAATGCTTCCTACTGTATTTTAGTGCTGATTATTTTGGCACAATAAATACAATAAAAAAAAATACTAATCCTATAGTAAACAAGTTGATTTTCACATGAAGCACAATCATCATTATAACCAACCCCAATACCCCATTATATATATAGGGATGAGTTATAATGGATACCAGTCATTTGTGTGAGAACAAGGAAAGATGCTTATTTACTACTCCCTGCGTTTTACAATAGTATCATTCTAGCACTTTAATTTTATTTAACAAAAAGTGTCATTCTACACAATCGGGGTAAAAATTTCACATTTTTCTCATATTTTACCCTCATTTAATGCATTCAAACAACCATATTTAACTCATTTAATGTATTCACATAAGAGTGTGTAAAGTAATTTTAGTATCTAATTAATATCTTTATTAATACTTATTGTGTATTCATCCAGAATCTTTATTGTGTATTCATCCAAAATAACACTTATTCAGAAATGGAGATAGTATAATTTTATAGTTTATCTTATTGTATTTTAATGCTTAATTATTAGCACTAGCATTAAAATATAACAAGATAAGCTGTATTTTAAAAAAAAGAACTAAAATACAATGAAATAAGTTATAAAATCGTAGTAAATAGAAGCAACATTCCTAGTTCTATATATATATATATATATTTATATATATATAAGCACGTCCGTACATCATGTGAGTACCCCTTAATTCCATCGAAACACGAAGAAATGAAAGCATTCCACGGCGGTAGCAATAATTGAGAGGAACATATATATTTTTATAACACTTTGAGAGTTTCAATGTTTCCACTTTGAATATACATTTATGGATTAAGGCTCAAATAATGCAGTTTATAAACCGAGTTACATTTCATGTTCCTACACTTACGTCACACAAAAAAAAACATTAATTTTCTGATGCAACACGAATAATTGTACACAAACTAAAATAAATCGAATAATATTTAAGATCAAATTAAAAGGGTACGAAAAACAAAAGGGGGAAAAGGAAGGCCAATTATCGATCTATATGTAACCTAGCTATTGTTATACGAATCTAGACATTGAGATGAATTGGGACACAAAGGGATTGCATCCCTCTTTGCAACATCAACATGTGTGTGTGTGTGTGTGTGTGTGAGAGAGAGAGAGAGAGAGAGAGAGAGAGAGAGAGAGAGAGAGAGAGAGAGAGAGAGTTAAATATATAATGATCTGCAGACAGAAGTTAATTCCAGCAAATAATTGGTTGTTGTCAAACCCTTATAGTTGGGCGAAAATCGGGGAGGTAAAGGCAATTATTTCGAGAAGAAAGAAAAATAAATTAATTAAGAAGAAAAGCGAAAAAAAAAAGGCTAAAAGGCTAGCAATTTAAAAGGTGATTAGAATAGTGAGTTAAGAACCAATCACAAACTAGATTAGCATGTCAAAGTCACTAATTATTACAACAAGCAACATATATCACTGCTAGCTTAAGCCCCTGAGAGGAATCTTTATTAATCTTTTCATTATAATTAACTTACTTAGGTCTTAGGTTTAGGGTTTTAGAGTACTAATTAATTAAACCGATTGATTAATTAATTAATTCATTAGCTGAATTGGCCATTTTCGAACAAAGCATTTTTGTGGTTTGAATTTGGCAAAATTCCTACATTTTGTTGACATTCTTCCCGCACGAGAACAGGATTCAGTCTTGCACTAATTTTCATGATAAACTAATTTACAATTAATTAAGTCTTCCTAATTATATATTATTATCACTTAATTGGATGATGTGACACTTTTTTTTGGTTATAACTAATTTATTCTTTGTGTATTTGAATAAAGTACATCAAACATATAATTCGCTGATCACACCTACGGCCTAGGTATATCGAGTCAAATATTAGCCTTCTTGAAGCTCTCGACTCAAGCTCGATCGAGTTTTGATTTTTCGATCTCGAGCTCAACTCAGTAGCAAACTTGAGAAGCGAGGGGCCGAATCGACTCAATTATGTATAAATATTAAATTAAAAAAATTACATTTATTAAATTTTAAATAAAAATAACTTAATCATTAATGATATATATGTAAATAATTAAATTATTAAAGATAAAATTGTAATTACTTTAAAGCTCGATAGGGCTTGTGAGCATGCCGAGCTCACTATTATGAAGCTCAAGCTCGAGTTCGGTGGCTACTCGAGTCGAGTAGCCACCGAACTCGAGCTCGACTCGACAAACCTCGAGTCGATTTCAAATTTTCGTCAAGTCGATCTCGAGTAGTTCATGAGTAAGCTCGACTCACTTATACCTTCTCCCCTAATCACACCAGATCCCCTATGTCATTCTTTATGACATTTTATGTGCCAAATCATTCTTCTTCTTCTTTTTCAATCTATTATGATTTAGTTCAATTAAAATTTTTATTTATAGTTTATTCTTTCCCAATTAGTATATTAAAAATTTTAGAAAATAGTTATCACACGAGGAATATAACACAGAGGGCACAGTGATGATCTGAAATTAAGCAAAAACAGCAGAAAAAAAAATTAAAAAATTATCGACATCACAATAACCTGTAAAATTAAAACAAGGGGTGTCATGGTGTAGACAAAGTTTTGTTCGAGTACGCTAATTATAGTTATTTAATTGAATAATTTTCAAGGTTCGGTAAAAGTAACTATATATAATTATATAATAACCTCAATTAAGTCACGAACAACGTTATGTATATGTTAATCAATGAGGACAAAAAAAAGAGAGCATATTATATTTTACCATTAAAAAAATGTTGGAATTAATTAATTAGTATTAATTAATTTCTATCAATAATATGATCTCTAACTACATTTGAAAGGCTAAAGATGAGTGGTCGATGCAGTGCTTCAAGAGTCGATCAACTTAATTAGGGATGGGATTAATATTAATCATCAACGATTAAAACCAAATTAAACCCTAATTAATTCTTAATTTCTCAATTTGCGTCGTGCAAAGATGCCCTTGTAAACCAATTAGGCATTCACCACATGCTAGGGTTCAATGTTCGTACAATTTTATTTATCTCTAATCTTTGCTTAAACACTCGAGTACTGTAATTGCACGTTTTGAAAGATAACTTTTTTATGGGAGATAAATAAATAAATATATATATGTTATGTTGGTTATCAATGCTAGGGTTTTGGGCAATAATTAACTTAACCTTCATTAGTTTTAAAATAGTGCAACTTGGAGGGTTTTAACACTTTTAATTTTGTTAGTATGACTACAATGGTAATCCTTATCCGTTACGTTACTCGATGATGCAGGAGCTGCAAAAATGATACAAAACACTCACAGTTAAAGGTGTTGGTAGAATTTGAACTCGAGACATCTGATCCCAAACTATACCACTACCACTACTCATCAAAGGGCTTGCAATTCAAGTGCCAATCGAGTAGTGTCGTTGTTGGTAATTAGCAAGAGCTAATTAATTATCGCAAATAGCATCCTACATGACTTTTAAAATATATTATTGTATTTGTAAAATCATCTTTTAATTTACTACAATAACAGCATCCCGGCCCACGGTTTTGTTGAAATTTGTCCGATGTGTACCACTAAAACGGCGTTGTTGAAACCCACGTAGTTTTATTGCTAAAAAAGTAGTGAATTATAAAGTTTTAAAAGATGATGTTGTGATCGCAACGTTTCATATATGGAGTCGTGTGAAAATGGCAAAATTGATTGAATGTTCAATTAAATCCTAATCTTAATGTGGCAAATTATCCTGTTTTACAATTTTGTCTTCAAAATTAAAGATTGGAAATAATTGGGTAGATGCTTATATTCCCATTTGTGAGTTCTCATTGGAGTTTTACGAATCATCATATGATCAAAAGGTTTTGATTATCAAATTAATTATAGTCGTCAATTAATTCACAATTGACCTATTGTTGTTTCCCATTTGCCCAACTAGCACCCTCTTCTACCCTACAAGTGTCCTTGCACTCGGACACACACACAATATATATATATATATATATATATATATATATATGTTTTTATCAATTAAAATGTTAAATAAAGTAATTAACTTGAATAATTATATATATGTATACATTGTATTAAGTATAGTACTTTTTATATAGTGGGGACCTAAACAAAAGTGCTCCAATTACCATCATACATATATATATGCAGCAAGATATTATTGTTAATTAAATTGGTCCTAAATCACCACTAATGATGATCATAGTGGGTCATCACTAATTATCACTTTTGGTGATTAAATTAAACATATTAATATGCAATGCCCATCTTTTTTTTTATGCAAGACTTTTGCTAATTCGGAGAGAGAATATTTCCCAATTAATCCAACAGTACTGTACATCGTTTAAATCAACTATGCTATTTAAACAAAAGATATAAAGAAAAGCATGAAAAATTGCACGAGATAGTGGAACAGATAGGAAAAGATAGGGTTTTTTTTTTAATAAAATTAAAGAAAGTTACATACACATTATATATATCACTTTCTTTAACTTAAAAAAAATCGATTCTTTTTCTATAGGGAATTGTTTAAATGCGAACTATTTCTTGGTATTAGAATTAGGAACTAAGTTCAAACATTTAAAATAATGATTTAATGGATGAGATTGGTCAAAGTAGATGGGTCGAAATCAACCGACGATGAAAATAATATAGAAAAAGGGGTGGGATGGCCACCCAGACCCTGGAACCGTCACTGTTCGGATCCAAACAGCAAACACAATTAAATACCAACAAGATTTTAATTCTACCAATAGATATGGATTTGGACTTCAATCTTGATCCATCTTATAAATTTTAATTCGTGAGACGGTATCACATGAACTTGTGTGTGTGTGTGTGTGTTTATATTTATATTTATATATATATATATATATATATATATATATATATATAGGGTTGGGTTTCAGAAGGAACCACCCCTTAGGTGAGAACCGAGAACCAATCTGAGCCATAGATCCGGTATATTTGGACGGTCTAGATCTGCTTCAAATTTTAAAAAACGCGGTGGCAATTTCGTAATAACATCCAACTTCGCTGCCCCTGAATCTTAGTAAGGGTAAAATCGGAAAATATATGAATACTCATAATTTACGTGTATATTTTTCAATTTAGAGTTTTAGCACTGTCATTTCTTATTTTAGCACTGTCATGACCTTTTTTAGCACTGTCATGGCCTTTTTTAGCATCGTCATGATTTTTTTTTTTTTCACCATGTGTAGCATATCATTAAAGAGTGAAATCGGAGTCGTACAGGTGTTGAAAGGAGGAATGACCTATATTAATATTTCTTATGTTATTTTGGTGTTTAATTTAATTTTAATTTCCATAAAAGTTAGTAATAAAGTTATTCACGGGCTAAAAGAAGGATTCATAATCCAACAAATTAAGAATTGATACTACTGGGGAACAGAGCATCAACTCTTCATTAATTTCTCATTATATAGCTTCTCCCGTCATAGGAGTTGTCTTAATAGGCCCAGTAATGATTTCACGAGTAACAATGTAACATTATTCAGCCAAATTGTTATATCTTGAGATCAGGTAATTCTACACACAATCCCCATATTACTGTCCACAACCCTCTTATTTAGAAATAATTAAAATACTAGTTCAATATAATTATTGCAAATGAACAACATATAACTGGAGAAGAGGGTTTTATCAGATGAAAGAATAGGTGTTGTAGTTGATCATGATGGGAATGAGACGCTTTTGCATGTTTGCTTCTTTCTGGGGCATGGAAAAAACTGAAAAGAAGTTGTTGCGAAACGAGGCCTTTTTTAGCACTGTCATGACCTTTTTTAGTATTATCATGATTTATTTTAGAATGGCTCTTTCAGGGTTTTAGCACTATCATTTTCTATTTTAGCACTGTCATAGTCTTTTTTAGCATGACTCTTTTAGGCTTTTAGCACTGTCATTTTCTATTTTAGCATTGTCATGAATTATTTTAGCATGACTCTTTTAAGGTTTTAGCACTATCATCTTCTATTTTAGCACTGTCTTGGTCTTTTTTAGCACTGTCATGATCTTTTTTAGCCATCAATCTTGATAATGCTATTTCACTATACAAAATTTGTGGTGGGTCAAGTTGTTTGCATGGAGTTTCAAGTTCGTGGTGGGTCGGGTCAAATTTCAAAATTGGGTGAAGCTGAAGGCCCCTACAGATAACATTAACAGGTGTAAAATAAAATAATGAAACTTCTATGAATTTGCTGTCTTCAAAATAGTTATACTATAGACTCTACTATGTTAAGAAATTCATCGACTGATGAAACATCCAAAAATTGGCCTCAATGTTACTATCTATTTAAATTATAGATGTGAAACAGGCTACGATATGATATGGATAATCCCAACTAGAAAAACATAGGGCCAGCGTCATTGTATTAATTTCGAACTCATAAATTTATTTTCATTAATGATTTGTAGGTCGTCATCAGTTTCAGATGAAAATTGTGGATTTCACTTAAAAATTTTGTTTGTATTCTTTTCAATATTAGAGTGAGAATCATCTGTTGAAGCACAACGATATAATGTGATGACATCAATGAGTATATATTTCCGAGGCAGATCAAAGTCGTGTCTAGTTATGTATGTTCGCTGTTGTGCAGCAACTTTGATGCCATAGCCCATAGTTACAGTCAATCTTCATTTTCCAATTCATGCATTGACTTGCAACATTGATGTAACATCTATTGTAACGCGTGGCAGCAAATATATATAACACCAATGTGTAATAAGAGATTCCAGCTGTGATTCAATATTATATTTGAAATTAGAAATAATAATCTTTAAATAAAACAATATGCAATTGTGTCAGGAAAGTGAGAGGATCGAAATGAAACCAAACTAAAATTTCTAGTTTTTTTCAAGTTCAGCAGTGCTAAAACAGTTCACAGTAGTGCTAAACTAGGTTACAACAGTGCTAAAATAGTTCATAGTAGTGTTAAAGTACTGATAGTGAAAAATTCAAAATAACAGCTTAATACGCTTCATCAACCTAAGTGCTATAATAGTTCACAGTAATGCTAAAATAGATTACAACAGTGCTAAAATAGATCACAATAGTGCTAAAGTACATGGCAGTGCTAAAATAGTTCACAGTAGTGCTAAAATAGATCACAATAGTGCTAAAGTACATGTTAACAAAATATTTTTTATAATACTCCTTTTTCTCAGAAAGATAAGGCCTTATCTGCCCTTTTTAAATATGTCTAAAAATATAACATGCATGTAAATTGTTATTTGACATGCTTCATTAAAAAGGTTTTAATAACATGACTTCAAGTCTTCAACCAAACCAAATTCAACACTGGCCCTTAAATTATAAACCAACAACCACATGTGAAGCGTGAATTAATTTATCATACAAATTCCTATAAAATCAATAAAAATGAATTTTGGAAACAATGATTATTTGTTGAAATAATTGGAATCGAAATCATCTGATAATGTTATGGATTAATTATTATTATATATACATACAAAGTTATTATAGTGTTTTTCTCATCATAAACAAAAGACTATAAATGATAACATTGTCACTTATCAAAATATTCAATCATCAACTAACAGTGCTAAAAAAAGGCAATGAAAGTGCTAAAATAGTAGAACGCAAGTGCTAAAATAATAAAACGTCAATGTTTGCCCTTTCAAAGTTAAGAATAAACCTAAAATTAATCCCACCCCCAAAAAAATCTGACAGAATTCATGAAGCCTTCATATTCAAGAAAGATGTGATGCAGTTCTTGACATGCCTACGCAATATTCGCTTCGATTTTCGCTTCTTCGGCTCCATTCCTGCTGCAGAGATCACTTCCGATGATGGGAATAATATATATAGTTGTTTCTGATATTGAAGTTTCAAAATTCTGGAATGCTATCGCAAGAACAACCGTTATATCTTCAATCTATTTGCCTCTCTCACCTCTCAGTTTGGTATAATTTACAAGTTATTTTCTCTCTTTTATCCTCAATTTTGAATTACATATCTCTTGTCAGCTGAAAATTGCTCGCTTTTGTTTGGTAGAGGTGAAGTGGCGGATTGTTGATGCCGTCGATGACAAGCAGCGGAGGCGGCGCCGTCTCTGATAGCGGGTGAAATGGGAACCGCTATTGCTAGAAGAAAGAAACGCGAATAGAGTTAGAGAAGATTTGGTGAAATGACATATGAATTCATAAATTACAAAAATACCCTTGCTTCATTAAAAAGTCAGTAATATTACAATTATGCCACCGCATTTTTTTCAATCTGTGGCAGATCTTGGCCGTAAAAAAATGATCAATCTGTGGCAGAGATTGGTTCTTAGTTCTGACAGGGGGTATAGTTCTCACATGATCTCATCTCTCTCTCTATATATAAACATATATTTATAGGGAAAGTATCAAATGAGAACCCTTCCCCCAGGTAGGAACTAGGAACCAATCCTAGCCCTTGTTTGACTCAATCTAGACGGCCCAGATTAAATCAGATTTAAGTGGATAGGCGGTGGCATTCCTGTAATTTTCGGCAACTTTGTGGGAGGGGGGTAATATAGTAATTTAATAATTCTTCTCTTTTGTTCTGAGGCTAAAATGAGAATCGCATGAGACTAAAATGATCGAAGTAGGATGCTAAAATTGATGTGACAATTTTCACTAGGGTTCACCGTTCCCAATTAGGGTTTATTACGTTCCGATTAGGGCTCATCTGATCCCAACTAGTAATTATGAGATTCTCATTAGGGTTCACTGTCCCCAAATAAGGTGTATTGCATTTCATTCCAATGAAATCATCGTTCCATTTTTGTTTATCAACACAGGCTAAAATGAGAAATGCATGAGACTAAAATGAGCGAAGTAGGAGGCTAAAATTGAATTTGAGCAATTTTTTCCGATTTTGCCCATAATGAGACGCGCGAATTGAAGATTTTCATTTTAATTACAAAATTGCCACCGAAAATCTGGATTAATCTTGATCATTCAGATTTTGGAATGGAGAGATGAGATTGGTTCCCAGTTCCCACCTGGTGACTGGTTCTCAACAGATCTCATCCCTATATTTATATATATATATATATATATATATATATATATATATATATATAAACACACGAATGTGAGTGTGTTGTGCGTGTGGTCACTTGTTGAAACTGGGTTGCACTTGATTACCAGCTTTTAACTGTACTTGTTTGCTATTGTTAAAGGGTTAAAAAGGTTTTTCCTCTGTTTCTTTTTCCTCTACCTAATTCGATCTTTAGATACTTTTGGTGTTGAAATATTATTTCTTTTATTCAAAAGCAGCAGTATTAAAAGAATAGATCAAATAGATTTTATACAAACTTTCCAAATATTATTTCATTAACGATTTTTCTTCTTCTACGTTCAATTTTATAAAGTGCAATGCAGTTCGTCGACTTAGGGTTTTTTTTCCCTTTCAATAATCATCCTCTTTTGTATATCTTTTTTTTTTTGGCAAAGTAAGACTTATTTTTATTTTATTTGATTGACTAGGAAGAAATTTACACGTTAATCATCCTCTTTTTTATTTTTTAGGCAAAGAAGACTTATTTTTATTTTTCTTTGATTGACTAGGAAGAATTTTACACGTTAATGGTGTGCTCTGAATTAACCCCACTTTCATGCAAACTGCACGAGATAAGCCTGGTACGAAGCATTCGGTAGATTCAGTATGACGGCATTCGGTTAAAAGTTCACGAACTCCACTACTAGACTCATCCCAAGATACGTAAACAAACATCCTATTAATTTACCGGCTATTTCATAAGAACGAGATTTACCCGGAGAACAACCACTGTTGCGGTGTAGTCCAGCCAATATAATAGCTACAAGGCCATGTTTTTCTAATTATTTTGCTGGTCTGCTGTAATGAAATAGAGGAATGTATTAATAAGGGCATTTGCCCATTATAAATGAAGATTATGTTTCAATAACAACAAGAAAAGAAAGGGGGGAAAAAAAGGTAAAAGGTGCAAATATACTCCCAACATTTACCTTGGGGCTTACCTAAATGAGCATATTTCACCCTAAGATTTTATTAGAACAATTAAGGAGCTGATTAGTATGGTGGAATTGAATGACCATTCTCATATCTATTTCCATTCCTCTGATTGGTACGCCTTAACATCGGGAATCACCATTCCCGAAGGAATCACTATTCCCAAAAGTAAGGGAATAGTCACTCCACTCACCCCCATGGGTTTAGCTATTCCCAATGAACCAAAAAAATTAATATATTGTATATTTACACATAATGACGTCTTATAATATCATTTGATCATATTTAGAAAAATAATTTGAAAATTATATTAAATAATTTATTATTATCATTATTATTATTTCATAATTATTTTTATATTATATATTTATATTTAAAAAAAATAAAATATATATATTAAAATAAAATTTTGATATTTTTAAAATTGTATTGAAGAAAAATAAAAGTGGTACCAAAATAAATGTAATATATAAATATATTCTAATAAAAAAACTAATTATAATTTAATATATTCAGATAAAAAATTAAAATGATAAACTATTTTTCTGTGGAGTAAAAATATTTTTATTAAGGTATACAAATTATTATGTGTATTAATTAAATACTTTGGAATAAAGTTTTTAATAAATTAAATAAATTATTTTTTTCTAAAATATTAGAAAAAAATCACTTACTATAAAAGAAATGCAATTTAGAAATATAAGAAAAAAAATTACAACACGTGTTAATAATATTAGTTATTACACTTTGTTCAATTATAAAGAAATTTAAAAGTATTAAAAATATTCATTTTATAATATAAAAAGTAAAATAGTATTCGATTCCGTTTTTCATTCCGGTGACATACCAATCATAAGAATTATCATTCCATTCAGACTTTCATTCCATTCATACCTGATTCCATTCTTTCATACCAATCACCTCCCTAAGTCCATAAAAATTGTTTAATACTCCACAAAAACAATTTTATTTCATGTAAATATAATAAGAAAATTTATGCACCTTTTATATATATCCAAATTATTATTATACATACCAAATAATTTGAAATGTTGAAAAATGACAAATAATCATTTTTGGGTCATTTTTATTATAAATAAAAATATTTTTTAATTATCATAAAATATTATTATTGATGGATAATATTTATAAAAAAAGGTTGAGATCATTTTTGGTTTTTTTTATTACCTAAAAATATAATAGATTTATTTTATAATATTAATTAATAATGTGTATATTTGCTCCATAAAAACATTTTTGGTAGACTTAGTTGGTCCAAAAAGAAAGGGGGATCAGCTCCTCTAAGTAAACATTTGGGTATTTGCTCCACAAAAACGTTTTCTTGGACTTAATTGGTCCAAAAAAAAACATTAAGGATGAATGTGCCTCTCTAGGTAACGTTAAGGGCGTATTTGCACCTTTACCCAAAAAAGAACGTACACATCATCTTTCGTGATGTTAATATTAATTGATTGGGCTGAAAATGATCCATTAATGGGTATATATTTCATTACACAATATTCATATAGTCATACACAAAATCCTGACAGGAAAAACTCACTGTAACAAGAAAGGAAAACATTGGAGATATTACCTTCTGTTTCAAGCCATTTCATGATGCCTGTATGTCGATCGATTCAACGACTATGCTTTTTTCTGCAGCTGAAGCAAAAACTGGGCACAATTTGCTCACGGCATCATTTCCGGTTACTTTCCTGTCTCACGAGGCGACCCCTACAAAACGTGCTACTTCACCTGCTGACTGCACGACGAGCAAAATCATAGTTGGGGTGATAAATTCAAGGGAAAATGTATCCTGGATCAGTTTGCATTGTCTTTTTTCAATGCTATCTTGCAATTTGCACAGAGAAATGCACCTTGTATTTCAAAATAAGATCATTCAACTTTAGCAACACCTCCGGGAGGCAAGCTGCTTTCGGCAACTGTCTCCTTCACAAACCTAGAAGCAGCAACAAAACCAATCAACTTTGACCATATGCAGCTAACAATAATGTCAAATTTGACATCCGATGCCTTGATGATCCGATAACTAACTACAAAGTTGAAGACTAGTCATGACGGTGGGTGGGAAATCAAATACCTTGCCAATTTATCTCGTGATGATTGTAAGACATAGATTGAGAGAATGAAAGAAAGCATCAGCCCTGGTTGAGAACCAATAGAAAAGATTTTAGAAATATGACAGATTTGTCTTGTATATAATCCAAAATACACCAAGAAAACTGCAACTGTAAAGGCTCGAGGGAAACACCTAACTGAAGGCTCTGCTAAGCAATAAAAAATCGAGGAACTGCAATGAAAGTATGTTCTCAGTTGATCATTTATTTCAAAGAAAGATAATTTACCTGACCCAAAGAGAACATAAAATCCAGAAGCCACATCTATCTCTGATTGCTCTTCCCTGTCAGTCAGAAAATAAATAACCCAGATAAAATTATACATGTTGAACACTGAAAACAAGCAAGATTGAAGATCACTTCTTCAAAGTACAATCAATGAAATTTTGGAAACATATTCATGAACTATTAGCCCCCTATCCCGAACGGCTGATTTGCATGTCAGTTACCGTGAAATAACTGCACATTGATTACGCATAAGAAACAAATTCAGAAATGCAACTGAGAAAAACTTGACATCATAGATATCAAGATGGTGGGAACAAGAAACTGGATGAGCTAAGCAAATCCCCTTCGTTGATCACTTAAAATAGGTGTATCCATCAGGCAGTTCATTAAACGGTATCTGTATAATGAGGAACCCTCTATTACTATAAGAACTGACCAAGCATGATAGAGCTCTATCTAGCATTAAATTAATTATTCACTTTATAGAATTCTCCAGAAAACCTAATTCCAGAAGTACAACAAACGCATTTTTAATAATTATCCAGTGCTCACTACATTCTAATCTAATGTGATGTTAGATCCACCCAAAAAAAAGGAATAAAGTGACATACAAGGAACAGATACAGAAACTTACCATGTGTATCTGACAAGTATATGTTTTGGCCATATTTGCTGATCCCAAAATTGTTTACGGATGTCTGGATGAAGTTCTACATCTGTTCAATAAAAGAATGGATGAGAAACTTTAGCCTGCAGCTATTGAAGAATTTGATGAACAGAATCAATCAGGGATGAAAAGATGTAAGATATGGTGATAATAGAAAATCACAAGATTTACTGGTGATTAACAACAAGAACACTGACTGTTTACTATTTTCCTTTTAATCTGAAAATGTACAATCGCGAATCACGAGAACAATAAAATATTCCATAAAGAGCATCAATAAGGTACAATCCACAATCGTGGACATTAACACTTTTCCATTCAACAACACTGGCTGTCCATATACAGTCACACACTGGGTGACACCTCTTCACTAGAATGCAGATCTTCATTAATAATTAACTGTATGATAACACTGAAAAGGGTTGCATGCTAATTGGGTAATAATGACTTAACTATCACCAACATACAGTTTATTTGTGGAAACGAGTGCTTATCATCAACAAGTCATAGGCATAAAGATCTACAGAGAATTATTGAATATAAGCAAAATTCCTCTAAATCAAGCACATTTGCCAGTTATAATTATCATTTCACCACATTCTTCTACTTTAGATAATAATAATAGTGGCTAAGAGAACTTCCATATAATAAAACACCATTATTGTCAAAATTTTGGTCCGCATGATACATTTCAAAAGAAAATCTGAAGCAATCTTGAAATTAAGATTAGAAGCAAAGAAAAGGATTAAGCATCATCAGCGACATTAAGAAATATCAAAACTTCTGAACAGATGCAGGCATACAGCTTCTTGGTGAAGTAACAGAAATCATAAAGCACATGCATAGTTATATGTACAAGCGAAGAAGATCAAGTAGAAAGTTGAAATATTTAGAACTGAAGGGTGAAGAAAGTTAATTAGAATGAATAGCATACAGCTGTTAGGCATATCTACGACTTTTGCAGTGACACCAAGCAAATCAGCACCCGAGTACCTCTGGAAAGACAAATGGAATTTCATTAGCATAGGCACCAATTCAATTATTTCAAAATAAACATCGGTATACACCAGGTGAGTGTTCACTGAGCTAGAATAAAGCACAGTAATTTCAAAATAATAGGTTTCATAGCAATGACAGGAGACATCAGCCACCAAAACAAGGCCTTACCAGATGCATCTCAAGCATCAGGACTTCAGAACTCTTCCGGTTGATAACAAAAAGCCAAGGAACATAAAATTTTTCTTGTCCAACTTGAAATGATCTGCACATCAATGATTCTAGGAATTAGCACAATGACTTTCAAGTAATTAAAAGCATACAAGATGGCAACTAACTCTCCATAGTTGAGTTCCACTCAATTGGAATAATTAAACCGACTACTAAAAATAACATAAAAAAAAATTAATAGAAGGATAAGAACCTCATGAACTCAAAGATTTCAATTCTATTAAAAAAGCATCATCATTGCAGTTGCTATCAGTTTGCCCCCAAAAACAAGTAGTATTCACCATTTTAGAGAAGGGCACAACTAAAGCAGACTAATTGCTACTATGAAATGTTTAACTCTCTGATAATTGGCAAAAAAAGGTAGCACCATCCACTCAAGACTCACATTTATGACTAAAATGAGCAGTAAAAACATCTTCACACCATACCATACAGAAACTGCAATCTACCTCATGGATGAAAAGCTTCCACCACAACAAAATTAGTGACGCATACCAAGACACTGAAATTGCATAATCAACAACATGCAATTAAGGGAAGAAAAAAAGGGGAAAAAAAAAATACTCTATCTTCGAAACGTCTCTTCCAGCACCAGTTAATTTCACACACTCTCAATTCATGTGATAAATTTCCATTCTAAATCAACTAACAATACGAAAGGGAACTCAAGCCATACATTTTGTACGGATCAGCTCCAGTATACCCAGTGGGCTTAGGTATCGGAATCAACGCCTGCACGCCAAATTTAACCAGTAAAAAAAAAATTAACCAGTAATCAACACTCCACAACAAAATAATTCCCAAATTCCAAACCAAACCCAACCCTAATTGAACTGACCTCACGATTAACAGCGAAGATCGGGCAATGCCTGCCGATCATATCATGCCAAACGGTTCTGGACTGCAATTGAAAATAAAATCAGATGAAGGATCACGAAATGAACTCGCATCCAAATCGTATGAAAGATGGGGAGAATTACAGCGTGATATTGCCCCATGCGACTCATGGGAACTATATCTCCGGGTCGATAAGCGAGTGAACTCGGTAGCCCTAAACTCAGTAAAAGCAGAAACAACGCCGCCATTGAAGTTGTGATTCTGTAATTTCTTGCCATGGCTTCGCCGGTCTCCGATGACTAACCAGCTTTGCAGTGACACACGATTTTAATCGGGAATCAATTTGCAACGACGTCGTTTCCTTGGTTTTTTTTTTTAATTTTATGTTTTTAATTAATTGATATTATATTATTAGACAATTCTCTCATAGATTCATATATTAGGCGCTGACCGGTAGTTTTTAAATGCACCACTAAAATTATTCTTTGTAGTATACTTATTTTATCTACAATTATTTTTACTCTTTGCACTACGCACATTTATATTAATGCCCTTCAGTCTAAAAAAATATGTTCGGAAACACAATTTCGAATACATCAAATTTGTTCGAGAATATTAATTCGAACTATACTTACTTTGAAAAATATGGAGTTAGTTCAAAAATTGAAGTTCGAACATTCTCACTATATTTGAATTTTGATTTTCGAACACAGCTTTAAAACAAAAACAAAAAAACCTGTTCGGAAAAATAATTCTGAACAAGTTCAAGTTGTCCGACAATATTAATTCGAACGACTCATATATTTAGAAAAATATAGAGATGGTTCGAAAATTGAAGTTTGAACATCCTCCTTATGTTCGAACTTCGACATTCGAACACCTTGGATGTGTTCATACTTAATTTTATTAAATGGTATATAAGTAATTTCAAAAAAAAAAAATCTTTTGTGGTGCAAAGAGTAAAATCGGTGGTGCATTTAAAAACTCCCAAAATATATATCAAAATTAGTATAAATCATATAATATCACTTAAAATTTCAAAAGAATCGCATGTATGATTAAAAAGTATCGGGTTTGCTAGATACAAGCTTATTTAGTTTTTTTTATTCCAATTAATGTTTAATTTAGGAGTTCATGTTTTTTAGACTACCCACACTAGTGACACTCATTCAACCCAACCTCCAAATAAAATATTAATTTATCTCCTCCATATCTACAACCTCCAATATTTTAAAATTTGCACTCCACAATGACACTGATCCAACTGTCCTTCAAATAAAAGATTAATTTCTCTTTCTTCCAATCTACATAAAATATTTATCATTTTGTTTTTTTAATAACATATTATTAAAAATAATTTTTTATTGTATTTAAAAAATACATTAAAATATTAATTTCTTTCTTGCAGTCTACATAAAATATTTATCATTTTATTTTTTTAATAATAATTTTTTTCTGTATTTAAAAAATTTAATTAATTTATTAGATATAGTTTTGGAATTCATAATATACTTGACAACAAAATAAAAATTATAAGAGTTAAAACAAAACAAAATAAATAAACTACAATGAGAACAATTGAAATTTTAAATTACGAGTACATAAGATGTAAATTACATATTTAACTAGTGCTGAATTTGTAAAAACATATCAATATGATGCTCTATTTATAGATAAAAAAAACTATAAATTTTGGTGTATTTTTTTAAAAAAAATAGATAATTATATAAAATATTTATATTTTAAATTAATATATAAAATTATGTGGCACCTAATCAAAGGGTGCCACGTGTGCAGCAGCTCGATCACGCCTCAAAGGCGGTCAACCGACTCAAGTCACCAATTTTGGTGACTTTTCCTTCTCTTTTTTTTTCAAACTTTTTTTTTCTTCCGGTGACATCCTACCGAATGTCACCAATGGGAGTGATCTTAGAGTTCATGGTTTTTTTAGAGTTTCTTTTTTAATATTTTTAGATTTTTTAAGGTTTTTTTAGGGTTTATATTTTTTTTAACGTTTATTAATCTCAATTAGGATTTATATTTGACTTGAAAAAATTAATTATTGAGCGCAATACACGAGCCCATATTAGTGCATCGTACGAGTCGCCGAATTTAAATAAACATCACTTTTATTTTAAGATTCACCAATTCCATTCGGATTGAAAATTTAAATACCCACGTCCCTTTAGGGTATATATTTAAGGTTAATTGTCAAATAAATCACAACGTTTCCACTATGTTGCAAATTAGATATCACGTGTATATCTAATCAACTACGGCACCAAGTTTTAATTTGTATGGGATATACATTCTCAATTTTTCTGGCGAGTTAAGTATAATGTGCCTGGTTTATAAACCGTGTTGACAGTCACATCAGCACACACATGTAACAAATGACATCGTTATTTTTACTTTATCTTCTTCTTTTTTGTTGAGAAATTTTTTCTTTTATATAATTTTTTATTTCTAAAATAGAAAATATATTGAGAAAACTAGCTAAACCGGCATCGTTTGTTACACATGTGTGATGATTTGGCTGCCAACGTGGTTTATAGACCAGACACGTCATACTTAACTCACCGGAAAAGGGGAGATGTTTAATCTCATACAAATTAAAACGTGATATTAGACTAGTTTTAAATGTGGTATCTAATTTGCAAAAAGATAGAAACATAATGATTTATTTGGCAATTAACTCATATATTTATTTCAAAATTAAGTTTTTTTTTTTTATTTTCAATTACTGTTTATATTTGTTTCAACAACAATTAATTAACTAAATAGCGCAATGCAGGTATCCACGCATTAGCGTCAGACGAGTGCATTGTGCGAGTTGCCGGATTTTAAAAAAAAATACTTAAATTCAATTTAATTTTAGAGTTCATTAATTCCATTTTAGGGTGTACCTCTATATTTATTTCGAAAAAATTTACTTTAAACTAATTCATTTTAATTTGAAATTTCACTAATTTTATTTTAAGGTATATAATTTTTGGGAGAAAAATAAAAAAAAACGCAAAAATTAATCATAAAATTAAACTAAATTACAAAAAAATAAAATTGAAAAAAATACAATAAAAACTCAATACCTTTTCATTTTCACTCAGTGTTTATTATAAAATTTACGATTTTAATGACATTTATTATAAAATAAAAATTAATTATAATATAAATAATCATAATCGATATTTATCAACAAAAAAATGAATTAAAATTATAAAACATAATTTTGAAAAAAAAAATCAACAATAATAATGAATTATTAATCGAAAATCAAAAATTAAATACTATAAACTAATTATAAACCCTAATTGGGTAGGTAAACCCTAAAAATAATCATAAAATTAAACTAAATCTCGAAAAAATAAAATTGAAAAAAAATATACCAATAGAAACTCGTAGTTTAAAATTGTAACGGAGAGGGTAGCACAAATAATGTAACAGAAAATTCCTCCCATGAGGAATTGGAGTGGGATTATTTTGGATCTCATCCTAACTTTGGTTGAGCTAGAGCCCGAAATCAAATTAAATTACTCGATACTCGATAATAAGACAGTTGGTGTTTTGTATTGATCGTGAATACTATAAATAGAGTTAATAATAATTTACTTCTCAATATTGGAACATTTTAATAATTACTAAATTTATTTATGTTTAAATGTCATTTTGGATGAACGTGTATACACAGTTTTCTATTTCCAGCCCCATAAATAATAAAAATAATAATTAAATTGACTTTTTTTTATCCTTATAACCCCTTATATTTTAATTAAGCATGAATTTTTTTTTTCACAGCCCCACCCTCTCGTTCTTGTACTCCACTTATCCACATTGCACAAAATTTATTTTTTTTCCAACGACTTATAAGGATTTTTTTTTTGGGTGGGGGGATTTTTAAAAAAAATCACAAAAAATTTCCATTACGCGTCTTTAATTGCAAATTCTGTTTTTTTTTTCTTTTACTTTTCCAAATTGTTATAACAAAACTAGCCAGAAATGAAATTTATTAATGTTTCATATCGAGAAGAAGGCGAAATGAAGCTGAAAATTTTATTTATACTACATGAGGTTGATAGTATCTATGGGGATGAAGAGGTACCTGCAATAATGAAAAACGTGATTAAAACAAGTTGATGATTTAAGGGTGAAAAAAGGGTAATTAAAGGATAATGGACTTGAAAACATAAAAACAAAAATTCCATCTTTTAGAATAAATTAGATGTCCCCGTTAAGGAGTCTAGAGATGAAGAGGGGAAAAAATTAAAAGAGATATATGAAACGAAGAAGGGATTGTGAATTTAAAAGCATATTAATTTATTTTATTCGATTTCGTCGGTTTTAGATTCAATACTCTATTTTGGAAGTTTAGATTGAGATCACAAGCAAAAAGTTTTGCAAGACAGTGAGATTATAGGGTAGAGAATAGGGATTTTATTTTGTTAGTTTTAATTAATAAGGCTATAAGGATAAAATAGTATGTTCAAATAAAATTTATATTTTAATTATATTTGCAAACTACAAAGAAAAATTTAGGAGTTGTGTTTATAATTATTTCTAATAAATAAATATATTCGACCATTGCCCAATTCCAATTAAACGTAGCACTCGATCTAATAAACCAAGCCCAATTAAAATTAGCACCCATATAAAATCAAGCCCAATCGAGATTTATAGCACCATATTTATTTATTTATTTATTTTACTCACACACCCGATCTGTAGTATTGTGGAGATTCGAATTCATAATTTTTGATCTCCAAACAACCTCACCCACCACTAGGCCATTTCCATCAGGACATTTATAGCACCATATTTGTCAGGAAATTAGTGATCCCACTAAACCATGAGCTGCGTTGCTAATGAGTTACTACCCCCGTTTTATTTTGTTTGTTGTTTTATGATTTTTTTTTTGTCAAGATATTTGTTATTTTATATATTTTGACACTTTCTCTCTCAAATTTAATCTTACAAATATCTCGAGAGAGAATTTTTTTTTCATTTTTTTAGGAAAATATAAGTGAATAAGATTTTATATAATATAAAAAGGAGAAATATGTTAATCCAAAAATTAATTGTTGAATCTAGATTAAAATTCTAAAACAACAAAACGGATGGAGTATTTTAAAAGTGAGAAAAATATATATAATCAATAAAATAAAATATTGGATAATTTTGATAGATCAAATTAGATATTTTTCTCCACCAATTAAAAAAATGGTTCATTTGGTTTTGATTGATTCTTCTTCTTCTTGTCCAAACGAGGTATGCGGAATCGTCTATTGCATATTTTGTGTTGCATTCCTTATATATATATGTGTGTGTGTGTGTGTGTGTGTGTGTGTGTGTGTGTGTGTGTATAGGAGAATTATCAATGTAGGACCTGAAAGATGAGTAATCTATCGATTTAGGACCCGAAAGATGAAAACTCTCAATCCAGGACCCGAAAGATTAAAATTCTCAATCCAGGACCTCTAAAATCACGAATTTTTATTTCTATTTATTTTTAATTAATTTTAACAATTTATATTAGATTTAATTTCGGGTCCTGAATTGAGAGTTTTTATCTTTCAGGTCCCGAATTGATAGATTACACATCTTTCAGGTCCTAAATCGACAATTCTTCATATATATATATATATATTTCTAGCCTTTTTCCATTTCTTATTCAATTCTAATTTCTTGTGATTTAATTTAATTTTACATTTGTTATCTAAGGTTCATTCTATCCAATTAATTTTTTTTTGTATTTAAACTTCCAAATAATCAATTAATATCTAATAATTTAAAATAAAATACTAAAAAATTATAAAATTAATTATAAATAATAAGTGTGAAATTAAACTTAAAACAAAATAAATTAAAATTAAAAAAAAATACTAAAAAAATCAAATATGCATTAAGAAATGGAACACGCAAGAGTGTTTCATCAATTTAAATTGATCGATACAATTTGATTTTAAAAAGGTAGGTATAATAATATTTACGCATTGGGATCATAAACTATTAACAAAGTACATTCTCCTATGTAATATTTGGAATATTTCCTCATTCTCATCCCATCGCAATCTTTGATTTATTCCTTTCGTGCTGAATCGTGTTTCACCTTTTAGTTTTACCCATTTTATGATAAAATATGAAAATAATAGTTGCGTGAAATATGCAGTTGTTCGATGACGGTCTAATAATCGTTTATTGAAAATATGTTTGAGTTTATTGAAAAGAAAATGAATTTTATTAAGTCAAATCGAATTTAAAGAAACAATATTCCTCAATCAATTTGAGAAATTATTTTTCTAAACAAATTGATTAGATAATAATGCAGCACTTACATTGTGCTAGCTCGGAGCATCCCCAGTGATGATACCCATATTGATTTATGTACCAATATTTGATTATCGGTACATTATCATTGGGGGAATGGATAAAAAGAAGTAAACTCAAGATTTGGTACATCTAGAAAAAAAAAAAAGGGGGGGGGGGCCTTCCCATACATTTTTTTAATTATTTTGCTTTTCATTTTCTTTTTTTCTTTTTTATCTATGATGTCCTTTAGTTTTTTTTTTCTTTCTTTTTTTTTCTTTTTTCTTTCCTTTTTATTTTTATCTATGATGTCCTTTTCTTTTATTTCTTTTTTTTTTTTTCATTTTTATCCTTTTTCTTTCCTTTTTATTTTTGCATTATGAATGCATTACTTCTTCCATTTCGTTTTGATTGTTGTTTTAGTTTTTTTTTTTTATCTTGAATTAGCAATTAATTTTATGGACTAATATGCTCATCCTTTATATATTACATGAAATATTATTCACTTATATTTTCCTAAAATAGAGTTTGGGATAGAGTTAAAATTGAGAGAGATAGTGAAAATATATAAAACAACTAGCATTTTGATACAAAATAAAAAAAATTAAAATAACAATCATAGTGAAACGGAGGGAGCATGTATTATTTTATACCAAATGTTTTAATACCGTATTATAAAATTTAATTCATTTCAGAGTTATTTTTATTTAATAAAATTGCCAAAATTTACAATAATGTTAGAAAATGAAAAAAAAAACACTATAATATTTTAGGAAATTAAGAAAAATATACTTGTCAATGTTTGTATAATATGATATATTATTAATATCTTAACATTATGATAATTTGTCAAAAAAAAAAGAGTACCATTGTTGACTAATCATCCATTCAAAAAACTACTAACGATTATGTCCAATACAAAAATAAATAAATAAATAAATAAAGCAACACAGTTTATTTTCTCAAACATATTTCACAAACCTTTTAAAACTTACCGATATGTTTATAACATGGTAAATTAATTCTTTAACATTAGTATAGTTTTCCATTAAAAAATGAATATCAATGCTAATTGGTCTCTCATTCAAATTACTATTGACAGTTGGCAAACCAAGTGTGAATTACCTCCCCTGTGTGGTTTGCAGGCTATTACACAGGGGCGGGATTTACCCAGTGCGCACTTTGGTAGCGGCTGCAGGTTACTTTCGACAAAAAACACACACACACACACACACACAAAAATATAGCAACACAACTTTTAAAAATGATTTATTTTATTTTCTAGACATATTTTCCAACTTAAATTAATTTAAGTATATATAAAAGTAAGACATATCAATAAAATTTAATAAATTAAAGATAATTTTAGAAATTAGTGATATGATGATGGGACCCTAAAAATAATGTATGCACCATAAATAATCGATGAATTACGTGTATTTAAAAATGTAAGTACATAACTTTTAATGTAGTAGTGACGTGACATAATTGTGTACCAAAAATTTGATACACCAACGGGCCGGGATGTTCTCATGAGTCACTCTTATGATTATTAATGTTTTGTTTGACTTTGTTTTCTTTAAATACACAAATGAAAAAAAAAGAGTAAAAAATACCTATGTTAGGATCGATAAATATAATAGGTGCAATGGTATAGCTTGAAAATGAAGATCTCGAGTTTAAATTTTACCAATATTATTGATCGTGAGTTTAATTTCCAAAGTGTGATTTGCTTTACTTTTAATTGAGTGCTAATGGCCTCAATTCTCAAGAGACAAAATATCATATGAATTATACAAAAAAAGTTTTTATTTATTTGGTGAGGGATCCTCTAGTTCGAAATGTGTGCCCCAACATTAAATATCACGTAGTTTTAATAATATTTATAATAAAAATAAAAGCTTTTATAGTATAATCCATCATAATTAATATTTATTGTTAAGAATTGAAGTTTTTAAAAAATATATACCATAACTTTGAAATAATCAACCATGTATAATTATTAATTAACTAAAAAATTAAAAATAAATACTAAAAAAATAATTATAAACACTAATTGAGTGTGATAAACCCTAAATAATAATGTAAAATTACACTAAACTAAAAGAAATTAAAATTGAAAAAAAAATCATAATTTTAACATTGGGACATGGACTATAGATTTTTATATGATTAATTAACTAAAAAGTCATTCGTCTCAGTTATCACATTCGCATATTATTTTAAAATAGATAAATCAAGATATTCGGAAATAGTAATTTTTATTATTTATTTAGTCGAATTTAGAAGTAGGGTTTTAGTTTAGACTACTCGTTTGCCCATACAATTATAATTAACTATATTATTGAACTACCATACTTATATTGTGATGTATCATGTCCCGTCAAGGAAATTCAAACGATTAAGATTTATGCGTAAAAAAACTTCGAATTTGACACCCAATGCTACCTACCCTCTTCCCCAAACTAAAAAAAAAGGAAAAAAAAAGAGGTCTTGTGAGACATATTCAATCTTTTTTTGCTAACTTACAAAATTTAAAAATGAACTCAAATTACTTAATTTTTTTTGCCTTCCTTAATTTTATGTCCTTTTTTTTTTTCACCACATCTTAAACGACAGATCGACCTTGATAATAACATTCTTCTTTGCATTATTTAGGATTAGGGTTTAGAGGTTTAGGGCTAATTTTGAATTAATTCTGATTTCTTTGACTATCTATGGTTATACAAAGTTCAAATTCATAAGAAACATTTCTTTCAATTTATTTTTACGTCAAAGGACCAATGATAATTGGGTTATTTTCAACAAAAATACTTCTCATTAATGAATTTATATATGAAGTTAACACAATTTATTTTATTTTAAAATTAGTTATAAAACACTATTTTTTTTTACTGAATTAACGAATAAAATTCATGAATCTTGAGCACAAAAGAAGAATATAAATAAATAAATGAGTGCTTATTGATGTCCCGAGCATCAACCTAAGTACAAATTGATTGATACAAATAATAAACCTATGTCTAATCAAAATGAAGTCCAAGTCTTCAAATTCAAATATATGTCATTTATAACCTTTTCAAATCATTGCCACGTAATCAATTACCACCTCATTTCCAGCATAAAAAATATGTTTCCCTATACTAAATAAAACATAGGTAACATAGCCAACCACCTAACATATTTTGCTGTAAGCATTCAGACAAGAATGTCATAAATTTGTGTCATGAATTTTTATGCTAAATAAACATGCAACACTACAATTTTACAAGTCTATCTCTACGGCCCGCGATTTCGAGAAACCGTCACTCTATCAACTAGGTTATTCATAATTTGTCTATCGATCCTGACTTTTTAATCATGTAATCGTCACTCTACCAATCGGATCATCATCAAGAGTTATTAAACAAACTTTAACGTGAAGTCACAAAACCGTCGCTCTATCAACTAGATTATATATGATTTATCTATCGACTCGTAACTTTTTGGTTATATAATCGTCACTCCACCAATGTGACTATCTTCAAGAGTTATTTAACAAACTCTAATGCAAGGCCATGAAACCAGTTACATCATTTAGTAATTCATCTACGAACTCAGAACTTTTTAGTCACGTACGTAATTGTCACTCTACTAATCGGACCATCGTCAAGAGTTATTAAACAAACTTTAATGTGAGGCCACGAAACCATCAATCTACCAACTAGATCATTTATGATTTATCTATCGACTCGGAACTTTTTAGTCACATAATCGTTACTCTACCGATGCGACAATCTTCAAGAGTTATTTAACAAACTTTAACGCAAGGCCATGAAATCCGTTACTATACCAGCTAGATCATTAAGTAATTCATCTACGAATTCCGAACTTTTTAGTCACGTAATTGTCACTCTGCCAATCTAACCGTCGCCAAGAGTTATTTAACAAACTCTAACACGACGCCACGAAACCGTTACTCCACCAACTAGATCGTTTATGATTTATCTATCAACTCGTAACTTTTTAGTCACGCAATCGTCACTCTACCAATGTAACCATCGTCAAGAGTTATTTAACAAACTTTAACGCAAGGCCATGAAACCGTCACTCCACTTGCTAGATCATTTAGTAATTCATCTACGGATCCGTAACTTTTTAATCACGTAATCGTCACTCTACCAATTTGACCATCGCCAAGAGTTATTTAACAAACTCTAACGCGACGCTACGAAACGGTCGCTTCACCAACTAGATCATTTATAATTTATCTATCGACTTGTAATTTTTTAGTCACGTAATAGTCACTCTACCAATATGACTATCGTTAAGAGTTATTTAACAAACTTTAACGCAAGGCCATAAAACCCGTTACTCCACCTGCTAGATCATTTAGTAATTCATCTACGAACTCGTACCAATCGAATCATCGCCCAGAGTTATTTAATAAACTCTAACGCGACGCCATGAAATCGTCACTCCATCAACTAAATTATTTATGATTTATCTATGAACCCATAACTTTTTAATCACGTAATTATCATTCTACCAATCAGACCACTCTCAAGAATTATTTAACACACTTTAATGCAAGGAGACACCCAACATTTATCCCTCTATCCCTAAACATCTAAGAGATAAGAAATAAAATGAAAAGTGTGTAAGAAAGGAAAAAAGAAATAAAAAGTGATTGCAGAATTAATACGTGGACCCATTAAACTAGGGTTAGTAACAGTAAATTATCTTAATTTTAAATGATCTTGAAGAAAAGAGAGGAAAAATAAAGAGCCGCGTAATCGGCGGTAAAAAATCATGAAATTAATGTAAATTGTGTTGCAATGATCTGCAGTTGGTAGAGTAATATTTATGTCATTTGCTATAAATTAAATTGCAAAATCCAAACCCAAATTCATACAAATTTTTGCGTTTTCTGTGCTGTTATTTTTTGGTTTCTTGCTCGGACCAAACGCAATACACAACAGAAACATATAATCGAACACCTTAAAAACTCATCATCACTATTGTCTTTCTTTAAACTCTCCGAAAAACTCCCCATCATTATTATTCAGTTTTTTCGGCATCTTTTTTTCCCTTTTGCCCCAAACCCTTTTTCCCATTTCGCTCAGTGTGTGGAAAAGGAAGCATCTTTTCTGTGCTTTTTCTGGCTTTTCCCCATTTTTTCTCGCATTTTTTTCGGATTTAATTGTGTGTATCTTTTTTTTTTTGCTCGATCGAATGGTGTGTATGGTGTGATGTGTGGTTTGGGTTTAAATTGGGGTGTGTGTATGAATTGTTGTAGTGAAGAGATTAAGTTTGCTTTTTTATTTCTTCAAAAAAATTCAAATTAAATGGGTGATCTTCCGGTTGGCGGCGGCGGAGCGGCGGAGGTGAAGCCCATGGCTTCACATTCGACGTCATTCACCGAGCCTAACCGGTTAGAGATTGGGAGAGAGAATTGGGTGGCGGCTGATAGAGCGGCGCGTGAGATAATCTGGAAGGTACAACCCACTCCTGTATCGGAAGAGAGGAGAAAAGAGGTGGTTGATTATATTCAGAGATTAATCAGGGATTGTCTTGGTGCTGAGGTGAAAATTCTGAGTTCGTCTGTCTCTTTTTTGAAAGATTTTTACTCATTGATATGTTTGTATGTGAACATTTTATGCACATGTGTTTTTGTTACTGGTTTGAGAAATCTTGCATTTAGAGATGGTATATAGAGGCATTCTATATGTTATGTTATGTTATGACCTTATGGTGATTGTATGTATGATGAGAAACCTTGCATTTAGAGATCGTTGAGAGCGGGGCTCGGATATGTTATGTTATGGATTTATGGTGATTGTGTGCTGAGAAATCTTACATTTAGAGATGGTAGATAGCGGCACTCAATCTGTTATGTTATGTACTTATGGTGATTGTCTGAAGCGAAATCTTGCATTTAAAGTTCATAGATACTGGGAGTCGGGACTTGATATGTTATGTTATAGACTAATGGTGTTTTTGGATGCGTAGCATGGATCAGGGGTTCTGTGTGATGTTCACCATACACTCTGTGAAGTTATGATTTGGTTTGCATGCATGGATATAATTTTATTCGTGTGCAAGGATAGCTTTTGTGCTAAACGTACGTGTGTTCGATCTGGATTTTGCTTAATTAATGCAGAATGATGTATATATGAAAGAAAGTTGGCGATGTGAGATAAAGTGTTGTTTTCATGACACGTGGATATCATGCTGAGTAATGTGGGTGTTTGATGTCTAGAAAGTAATTCTTTTCCGATTATATCCAACACTTAGAATATGATCGATCAATTTTATGTCCACGCGTTATTTGATCTGGATATGAGTGATCTTTGAATTTTTATAGAGGTAATCAATAAAAGATTTAATTAATATGATGTGATACGCATAACTTTGTCGTTATATGCATAACTTTGTCGTTATATGCATTTATTGATTAAGGCTATTCTACATTCGCATAACTTTGTCGTTATATGCATTACATCTATTAAGGCTATTCTATAATTCATATAACTTTGTCGTTATATGCATTTTTCGATAAAGCTATTGCCTTTTTATGAACTAATAAAAATATTCTATAATCTGACTATATTTCTGACCTTTGTCGATATATTTCCCTGTTGTTGGAGTTTCTGTCCGCTGTTAGGTAACTTTGGACATGTTTGGTTCTGCTCTTTCCAGTTACATGACTAATGTTTTGTGGGAAAAAAAAGAAAAAAGTAAATTTAATAAATTTACAAATGAAATTTGTTTCATTTAAAATTTCTGCTAAATTATAATCTTATGGAGTTGTGGGGCATCGTACACCTCTGCCTCTTCCTTTACGCTGTTGCTGCTCATTGCTATCCAACTTCCCTAATTGGTAGGAAAAGGAATTTTGATGTTCTCTTTATCAAATGCTTTCAGTTTCTAATGAATCAGAGGAATTACCTTTCACACATGCTTCCACTCCCTAAAATATAGTTCAAGCCGGTCAACATACCTATTCTCTTGCCTGCTGTTGCATCTGTGGTTGAAATGTTATCTTTCTTTTTCACACAAACGTTACATTTCTATTGTTGAATCAAAGGTTGGATTTTTTTTGCAGGTTTTCCCATATGGATCTGTGCCTCTAAAAACATATCTTCCGGATGGAGACATTGATTTAACTGCCTTTGGTGGTGTAAATGTTGAAGATACTTTGGCTGATGAAATGAAATCTGTACTAGAAGATGAGGAGAAAAACCCAGCCGCTGAGTTTGTAGTAAAGGATGTCCAGCTCATTCGTGCTGAGGTATGCATGCTTCCTTCTTATGGGTGAAGATGCTTGATTTGGCATGAATATTACCGTGCTTGAGAATTCAATCTTTTTTGACTTGAGTGTTGCCTAGATAATAAATACTGGTTCTACCAGATCTGGTTTTCCAGATTAAGAAGATTCTAGTTGCATCATCTTGTTCTGCGTCATGCATGGAAAGTAGGTTTACCATTTATGGAGACAACAACTATAACTTAATGGTTTAGATGCATTTGCTATGAAAAAGGATGTAAATAAGAAATGAGGACATTGGTGTTTGCACATGCAGAATATTTGCAACGATGACAATTACTAGTTTATGGGTAACTCGAAGGAAGGGTGATAGATGTTTTAGAGAAGTCATTGAACCGATGTCGTGGCAAAATACAATTGAATTTGTTTGCAACACCTGTACAAAATACTTTTCCTTTACCTCTGACATTTTGACACGTAGTCTCATTCCATGCTTCCAAAAAAAAAAAAAAAAAAAACAAACAAAAAAAACTTCAGCTTTGCATGTTGTTTTCTTGCATTGATAATGACATCATTTCCGTCAATTTTGATGCACTTTCCGCTCGCAACAGTTCTGGCTCAAAGTCAATACTGGTATGCACCTATTCTTTCATTCTTGGGTTTGTAACACTAGTAAGGATTGCAGTTTTCCTGTGTTATGGTGAAATTGTCTTAATGCCTGGTCGAGCTTTAAGGCTCTTTTTTTCATCTTTAAATTTACTATAATGGTCCGAGTCCGGCTATCTTGTATTAAACCTGAACATTTTTGGTGGTAGAGGATAATAATTTATTTTAGAAAACAATAAATATGTTGCTGTAATTGCGTGCCATTTCCACATTGAAACTAATTGTGATGAAGGTTGGATATTTATTTGAAGGCACCTGTTTATATCACTTGAAATTTGTGGAATTTTATGAACTGACTCCTGGCTTACTGAAACAGTGCTCTTATGTGGCAGGTTAAGCTTGTGAAATGTATTGTTCAAGATATTGTTGTCGATATATCATTTAATCAAATTGGGGGCCTTTGTACTTTGTGCTTCCTCGAGCAGGTAAGTTATGCTCATCATTTATTTCATTACCTGACCAGAATGCTTGATCGAAACTGCTGCTTTCAGCCGCCTCTTATTAATGCAACTTGTCAGTGTAGTGAATGAATTATTTCATGTTTACTTATTCATATTTGACTAACATCAATTCACAAGTTATTTCTTGTGTGATTATTATATGATTTTACACAAATACTTTTTGGTGCTTGTTAATGGATATCAATTAAACAAGTTTTATTATTTTGTATGAATGATAAATGGAAAGTGGATCCATAGTATCTACACGCAACAGCTACAATGCATTTTCTTTTCTTTTCAGGTTGATCGCCTGATTGGGAAAGATCATCTATTTAAGCACAGTATTATCTTGATCAAGGCATGGTGCTACTATGAAAGTCGTATTCTTGGTGCTCATCATGGGTTGATTTCTACTTATGCCTTGGAGACATTAGTGCTGTACATTTTCCATCTCTATCACTCAGCATTAGACGGACCTTTAGCCGTGAGTCCTCCTGATTACAATCCATTTCTTCATTTTGCCTTGATAAAATACACCTAATAATCCATATTTTTTGCTTTAGGTTCTATACAAGTTTTTAGACTACTTCAGCAAATTTGATTGGGATACCTACTGTGTTAGCTTACAAGGCCCAGTCCGCCTTTCTTCACTGCCAGCTATTAATGGTGAGCATCATTTATTGATCGGAATCACATAGTTACATAATTAAGGTGTTACAAGTGAAATTTAACTGTTTGTTCTGTTCTCTGTCTTACAGTTGAGGTCCCGGAAGATAGCGACAAAGATGTACTGCTGAGCAATGATTTCTTGAATACTTGCGTTGGCATATTTTCAGTTCCTTCTAGAGGTGGTGACAAAAATCCACGCGTGTTTCAGAAGAAGCATCTTAACATAGTTGATCCGCTAAAAGAGATCAATAATCTTGGACGTAGTGTCAGCAAAGGTAAGAATTGTTTCTATTACTGCACTTGGATAGAAATATGCATTTTTTATTCGTCAATGGGTATACCGTTTTAATGAACAAACACTGACCGCATTGAATTTCATTAATCTGATGACTTGTATTTAAGATATCACTGACTTCTCTCAATAATCTTGGACGTAGTGTCAGCAAAGGTAAGAATCGTTTCTATTACTGCACCTGGATAGAAATATGCCTTTTTTATTCGTCAATGGGTATACAGTTTTAATGAACGTACACTGACCGCATTGATTTTAATTAATCTGATGACTTGTATTTAAGATATCACTGACTTCTCATGGTAGATGTTTGTTATGCCTTTGTTTTTAAAAAATACGAGCACGAGCTGCAGGAAATTTGAAGTCTCTTTTGTAAAAAAAAAATGTGTTCTGTGCAGGGAACTTCTATCGCATACGCAGTGCCTTTTCTTACGGGGCTAGAAAACTTGCACGAATACTTCTGCAGCCTCAAGATTCTATTGCTAACGAGCTTAAAAAGTTCTTCGCAAACACCATGGCAAGGCATGGAGGTGGACAGAGGCCTGATGTTCAGGATTTTGACAAATCAGTAATAAGCAACAGACACCGACCCGTATCTGTTGTGCCCTTTCCTGAGGCTGAATTTTGTAGAACTGATAATTTTTATGAATATTTGGATGGGCATGCCTTTTCAAATCTAGAATATCAGTTAGGTACTGAAGATTTACCCCAAGGGATCGAAAGAACATTAGATACAGAATATAGAGAGCAATACAGCGGGTCCTTAAAACAACCAGTAGTGTTTCTGGATAGAGAGCACCCTCTGTATGCCAATGCTCGTGGTCCTCGTTTGCGTGGAGACTACTCCAACGGTGTTGCCACCTCTGCTCTTGAAGGCCTTAGAATCTCTGCTGATTCATGCATACGTCGAACTCCAAGTCCAAGGGAGAGCGTCAGTGTAGATGGTAAGCCCCCTCATGCACCTCAACTGTTTTTTGCTTTATATCCAAATGGCATGATTACACAGTTCAAGGGATGGAAGCAGAGATTCAGATAAGCTGGATAAGTGTGAAAATAATGCTTCTTTGTCGGCCTTGTCAGGAACTGGCGAAGGAGGAGTTTCTATTGTTGGGGGTCGTAATGGATACTTGTTGGCTGACAATGATGATACATTGGCTTTAACTAGACTCAGAGATGGCTTTTGGGATCAGAAGTCATCCTCTTTTTCAGGGGATTCAAATCATGTGGATACTGATCAGGGCCGAACAAGTAGGAGTGGTTTTGCCGAATCTTTAAATTCATCAGATCTTACGGGTGATTATGCAAGTTACTTTCAACATTTACAATATGGTCGATGGTGCTATGAATACGGCTTAGGTATGCATTCGTTGCCTGTGCCTCCATTGCCAAGCCCTCCCTATCCGTGGGATGGTCTTGTCCCAATGTTACATTTTAAGCAGAATGGTTTCTCCCATCATCATCATAACGGCTTTCATCCTAGTCCAGCAATCTATGGCATGCAACCCGTACTACTACCAGCTGTTCCGTATGGATGGGGGGAAGACTCGCCAAAACACCGGGGAACAGGAACATATTTGCCAAATACTGTATGCCCGTTACTCCTTAGGCTGATTTGATTATTATGTGGAGCATTTTGTTTATATTGATTCGGCATTTTGCTTTATTTTGCAGAATCTTGCCCAGAATATACCCCTACATGGTAATAGGTCTTCACCTATGAGAGTAAGGAATCAAGCACCATCAAGATCCCCCCATCACAGTGGGCGAAATTCGAGCTTTCAAGAGCCAAACATGGTGGACAGAAGCAGCCACGAACTGCCACAGCCCGTTGATAAAACTGTTGCAGCTAGCTCTCCCGACAGCTACCTCACGTTTCCTCATCAGAACGGGCATCCTATTGCAAATGGCTCGTTCATCCAACAGGAGGGGATTGAGCTTGAGATGGTCGGACATGCATCCGGAACACCATCTGTGCCAGAAAACAGTCGGCCACAAAGAACAGTCTCTTCGACTTCGTCACCTAGAACTGTCTCAGGGACACAGAGGCCGCAAACTGCACCAAGCAGGGAGCAGGAGAGGTAATAAATAAATCAACTCAAAACTAAATACTTGCACACAACCCTCTATTGTTGCTGCTGATATTGCTCGGCCTTCTATTTGACCGGTTTCTGCTCTTGTACATGTAGGATTTCGTTGAGGTCTGGATACCGTCTCAAAGATGAAGATGACTTCCCTCCATTGTCCACCTGAGAACGGTAACTAAATACTCCGTTGTTTGGTCACTCGTAAGTGTGAGCAAACTCGTGCATTTTGTTCCAAACCCGGTAAAGCCCGAGGCTTCTGCCTCTGTGGCGCCCGTCGTGTCGGTCTCCCCTGCTTCCGACAGATAACAGAATGTTGTGTTTTGAAACTGTTGTAACTTTAAAGGGTTTTGTCTTGTTTTTAGTGTCTGCATATTCTGGCAACTGATTTAACCCTGGTTTGGCAATATAGGTTTTTGCATAGGACCTTCAGTTCTTGATCCTTTTAACTTTTGTTTTTCATCTTCATATTTTGTGTAGTTTAGCCAACTTCCATAGCCATTGTTGTTGAAGATGTCAAATGTTGCTAGAGAGAATCAATATTCTCTTGCTGAAAATTATAGAAATCGTCATAATTATGCTGCATGCTTCTCTCTCATCACTGTCCAACTGAGTGTGTATGTGTGTGTGTGTGTGAGAGAGAGAGAGAGAGAGAGGGAGATAACTAGATACTGGATAGAACTATGCTAGAGAGAGAGAGAGAACTAGATAGAACTATTCTGATCACTTCCAACAGTTCTACACTGTATCATATGATTTTAGTCAATTGTGAAATATTAGCTGTGCGTATGATCATGTTTCGATACATGGAATATTGTGTGTGTGTGTGTATTGTTGTATCTCGATTTTATGGTGTTTAGCGTGCGCATATATATATATATATATATATATATAAATATGGTATGGTTCACATGTGAACCAATCCGCATGTGAGAACTAGGAACTAATCTCAACCACACAATGTTTTAATCTTATTTAAACTTTAAACATCCATAACTTGCTCATTTTTCATTAGATTAACGCAAATTATATATCAAATTAAAGCTCTTTTCGTGTTCTTTCATTTAAGATCCATTGTTCATATGTTTATTCGAGAATATATTTTTCGTCCATAATAGCGTGATGTTAAACTCATAATAGCATGACAAAATATTCACGATAACATAGAAGTATACACATAATAGTATGAAAAAAATATTCATAACAGTATGAAAAAATATTCATAAAACACATAAATTTTACTCATAATAGCAATAGTAATGTCGTTAATAGTAAGACATTATATGTTCATACTAGCATGTATATATGTTCATACTAGCATGCATATATATATATTCATATTAGCATGTATATATGTTCATAATAGCACGATAGTACTCTCATTTTAGCATACGAAATTTATAAAAATAGACAACGGTTTTAAAGTGTTGTCTATATGATTTTCGAAAATTATGCTCAAATATTACAAGTTTGCCACTCCGCCTTTGACCAAAAGTTGACCAAATCTTAGCCATCTAAATCAAAACAATGGATGGATGAGATGAGTTCCTAGTTCCCACATGGGGTCATGGTTCTCATTTGATCCATCCTCTATATATATATATATATTCACCACTTTCGAATTAATTTATAATTTAGACTTAACTTTTAAATGTTGTAATAATAATCAAATCTTTTGATTTGTAAATAACACCAAATTTTTTCCAATGATCAAAATTATGACTTAACAAATTAATTCAGTTTTGTGGTGTTGAATAAGGAGATTTTTATGGTGTAATGTTGGTTTTTTAATTGTCAAATTTTTTAAGCACTCTATTTTGATACAAATTAAAATATTGTGTTATGATTGCAATGTTATAAAGATCGTATTTAAATTGTAAATTTTTTCAAAATAATGATTTTTTCAGCAATTAATCCTATATATATATATATTATGAACTTATGATGGTACAAATATAAAAAAGCTTGAGACCATTTTTTTTTAATTAGTAGAAGTTAAGAGCTTTTATTTTTTTGATGCCAGAAATACAAAATTGAAACACAACAACTTACCATTAGGGACCTCAGGATTTGGTCTGCCAGAAATAAATTAGTCTATTAGAGAAGATGAAGACGCAAAAAATAAATAAAAAAATAATGAATTAAAAATTAAGGAAGTTGTATCTGCACTGTGACGTAATTTTATTTAAAATTTCATGAAAACTTTAATTAATTCATTATGAATCGGTAGAAAATAAATTGGTAAATTCAAGAAGCGACACCTCCCATTGGAATTAAAGTCAAACTCAGTGTCATTTTCGAATTATTATTTATAAGTAATTTCAATATAAATTTGTATGCATTATTTGTGCATTCGCCTGTTTGAGAGGTTGCCAGTCTTTGTCAACGTGACATCAAAATATAGGAAACAACTTGCTATTTTTAGTTTTCATGACATTGCATTATTGCTATATTTTTGTTTTTTGCATTGACATATTAAATAAATAAATAAATGTGATATGGTACAAACATGAATAATTATTGACTTGAAAATGAAAATAATTTGTATAAATCTGCGCCTTAAAACTAGGGGTGTAAATGAGTCGAGTCGAGCCCGAACACACATATGTTCAAGCTTGTTTGAAATGATATCGAGTTTTAAATTTTATGTTTGAGCTTGTTTGATTATCTATCGAGTCAATCTCAAACGAGCTTTAATCGAGCCGAACACGAGTCGAGAGCTCGAGTAGTTCGATATGTTTACACATGTTTACTCATTTTTTACTTATCGAGCTCGAGTTCGAACCGAGCTTTAAATTTTATCGAACATAAAATTATGTTCAAACTTGTTTGATATGCTTATCGAACCGAGCTCGAACGAGCTCTTAACGAACGAATACGAGCCGAGTATCGAGCTATTTGATTTGATTTTCAGCCCTACTTAAAACGAAGAAACCATTTGTATTTCTAAAAGGTAGAGCACCACTCCAAAATTTGTTAAGTGATTAAAATTGTGAATGTCGATATTATTTTTTGTATGCTAATGTGTCGGTGGTATAATTTTTAATGGGTGAAATTTTTTTCTCGACAAAAGCAGATAAGGGTAGGGAAAAAGAAACAAGTTTTAAAAAGTGAGTTTTGTCGACAATGTCCCTAATAAAAATATTCAACCGTGTGCATGGCCCCACCAAATCTGAAAAAATTTGTACTTTCTGAACTAAAGTAACTGCCATAGGAATATTTATGATTTAGGGTTTGAATTAATTTTTCCCAACCACCCCAACACACTCTCTCTCCCCCTCGATTCATTCTGTTGGAATAACCTTGAAGAACAGAAAAAGAAGTCGGTCTCCTCCTCGATTGAAACTGTGTCGGCGCCGGCTGTTCTTGATTTTTTGCCAAAAGGTTCTCTCTCTCTCTCTCTCTCTCTCTCTCTCTCTCTCTCTCTCTGTGTGTGTGTGTAACTAATGGACCGATTGCTCATAGTGAATCATCAGCCGACAATGGAGCAAGGACGGGAATCATCGCCGACGACGTCTTCAGCATCAAATGTATGTCTCCGATTTGTATTTAAAATTTGTTTTTAGTTGGTTGATTAATGTTGGAATTTGAAAATAATAGTCGATTTTGAAATAGATCGTGGATTTTGAAAATAATCATGGATTTTGCAACTTGATGGTGGATAATTTAACTTAATTTTTTTTCGGAATTAGGATGTTTATTTTGATATTAATCAAGGCTAGGTAGATTAACTATTGATTGATTATTTGATATGCATTGTGGGTTATTCGTTGTTAGTTGTGAATTATTTATTGTTAATCTTGATTAGTCGATAATTATCTAATTAAACTAATCGAGGAGCTTAAAATTAATCGAGGAGCATAAACAACTAATCGAGGCCTTCCTCGGTTATTTTAATAATAATCGAGGCCTTCCTCGATTAAATTAGAAAAACAAAAACTATTCGAGGCCTTCCTCGATTAAATTAGAAAAACAAAAACTATTCATTGCCTTCCTCGATTAATTTGAAAAATAAAAACTAATCGATTAGTTAAAAAAATGAATCGAGTCACTAATCGATTAATTTTAGAATAAAAAACTAAATCGAGTCACTAATCGATTAATTAAAAAAAATTAAACAATTGATTGATTATTTGATATGCATTGTGGGTTATTCGTTGTTAGTTGTGAATTATTTGTTGTTAATCTTGATTAGTCGATAATTATCTAATTAAACTAATCAAGGAGCTTAAAATTAATCGAGGAGCATAAACAACTAATCGAGGCCTTCCTCGGTTATTTTAATAATAATCGAGGCCTTCCTCGATTAAATTAGAAAAACAAAAACTATTCGAGGCCTTCCTCGATTAAATTAGAAAAACAAAAACTATTCGTTGCCTTCCTCGATTAATTTGAAAAATAAAAATTAATCGATTAGTTAAAAAAAATGAATTCTAAAATAGCCTCGAATAATTTTAATAGCCAAGATTTATAGTCTACCACATGCAACTCTTCAAAATATAAAAGATTAAAGGGTATGACATGCAAATCTCTACGTCACCTATTTTTAAATTAAATCTAACAACACATGCAATGTATAATCAAAACAATAAATATTTGCAAAATAAGTTGAAAAAAATAGAGAGTACAAAACGTACCTTTGAAAGTTGCTCGTGCACTACTTTTTTCTTCAGAAAAATCTCATCTTTCGCCCCCTTGCTCCGAAAAATTTCTCAAACTTTTGCTCTTCTTCGTCGCTTTGTTGTGTAGTGTGAATAAAAGTTTGTACTGTAGTGGAGATTTGTATTGTATTGTGAATAATGAGTTCGTCTATTTATTCAAAAATTTAACCTACCTCGTCACAACACATTAAATTGTATTAAATTCGATCCTACCTTCCCTTCTTTTCATTAATTGGGTCCAACCTTCCCCCTCTTTTCATTACTAACCTGTACATGTATTAAATTCGCCCCCCTACCTTTCTTTCTTTTCATTTAATGAAGCTATTTACCTTCCTTCTTTTTATTTATTGAAACTGGTTACACAAAAAAGAAATAAATGCATTCATTAATTGTGGCTAGTTAAGATATTAATCGAGAATCTCTTAAAATTAATCTATATATTTTTTAATAAATAATCGAGGCCCATTTAAAAATAATCGAGTCAATTTAAAAAAAATAATCGATGCTTTTGTAAATTTAAAAAATAATCGAGTCAGTAGTTAAAAATAAACAACATAATCGAGGCCAAAATAATTAATCGAGGCCCATTTACAATTTAAACAAAATAATCGATGCTTTTATAAAATTAAAAAATAATCGAGTCATTTTTAAAAAAAAATCAACATATTTGAGGCCAAAATAATTAATCGAGGCCCATTTACAATTTAAACAAAATAATCGATGCTTTTGTAAATTTTAAAAATAATCGAGTCAGTTTAAAAAAAAAATGAACATAATCGAGGCCTTCTTTGTAAACTAAGAATTAATCGAGTCCACTTTTGTTAGGGTTTCGTTTTAGAATTAGGGTTTGGAGCTGTTAGAGTGCATTTAATGCCTGATAAAAGTAGAATGTGTCAATCATTGGGTGTGAGGACCAGGTCTATTATAGTACAAATTGCCTAACAAACTACCTATTTTTAAAAGTTGTTGTTTTTTCCTAATTACTATTTATTTTTGTCCACTTTTATCCATTTAGACATTTTTAATCCTTTTCAATCGACATATGCAGATTTTGTAACGTTATTGTATCGATAGCTCGAAATAATATCATCACGCATATTTTTTTTATGCGTCATATATCGATTATACATAAAATCTTAATTGAAAAAAATATTAATTATATTTTAAAAAATTAGGATAGTACTCACGCAGACAATATCGACTCTACTATTTGTAAATAGTCTCAATTTTTTTTTAAACTCCATTTGGAATTAATGAGAGAAAATTAACCGGCTGCAACACAAATAATAAGATATAGTACTCAACATTAGATAAGTATCCTATCAATAAAAATGTGACAAATATAATCAATGACTTAGTAATAGAAATTTGAAAAAAATGCAAAAACTGCTTACTATCTACATTAAAAATCTTATCATGAATCGGTAATAATAGATTATAGACATACATTCATTTAAAACTGCTTTCAGTCTTTCACAATTTGTAGCTATTTTAAACGGTAAATAATATTAAAAACAACATTATACATATTAAATACGTGTATTATTCTTTCCTTTTCCGGCTACTCGATCATATAAGTATAGTCCATTAATAATTATATAAATCTAGGTCCTCAATTATTGACAATACAAAATGGATTTCCTATTTGAAATAAAATAAAATAAAACAATAAACCCCAAATAATCAACGTGGCGCACAACACTTGAAAACTGTAACAAATTATGATTAATCTGACTCTGTCCACTTAAGTCAGCCAGTAGCCAAAGTTGTATTTTATTTTATATTCCTTTATATAAATAAATAAAATATAAGCTATACGTCAAGAGCGATAAAAAAAAATAGAAGATCTGGTGTTCGTGTTCATGTTCAACTTAAGCGACCTCAAAGGCCAACTCTATCATGGAAAATTAAAAATTTCTTTTCAATATAACATCCCACTAATCTATAGCAATTTTCTGCCTCTAGCTTTTTTCCTTTCACTGCAACACAGAATCTTTCCATATTCTCTCAGGAGACCAAAAAGAAAACTCTCTCTCTCTCTCACACAGTCTCACTACAACCTTAAACACACAATCTATTTTCTCTCTGATCATCAAATCTGGTGTTGGATCCTTTGTCTGAACCACAAATGGTGCTGCACAAACTTCGCCACAGATTTTTCAAATTCAGAAGCCCAGTTTCTTTAACGAATATTGCCCCACTTTTCCATCATTCAAGCTTTTGAAAAGAAAAAACACAGCACATAAAATCTTGCTCATCACCTCCACCTTCAACAGTGTTAGCTTTCGACTTATTCGAAAAAATCTGCCTTCTTTTTCTTACCACCATCCTATATTATTACCTATTTTTTGTTGAAGCAAATGATTTGTCGGGACTACGAGTTTTCACGTCAAATTGTGGGAATGGCTTGGATCATGCTCAGAATCGATTACTCGAGGCTTTTCTGGCTCTTATTCGGCCTTTTCTCCTACGAAAATCACGAAGGAAAACCTCGGATTTTCTAGCAAACTCTCTTTCCTTTTTCTTAGTTAATTTACGTACGTTGCTGCAAGAAATTAAATAAAGTGTGTGTGTGTGTGTGTGTTTTCATCTATATATTGCTAGTTAACAAATTAAACATCTATTTTTTTTTAAATAAAATTGTTTTAGATTTATATATTGCTCATTAATGATGTATAAAACTCGAGTTGTGGAGGCGAAGCTGCAGTTGTACGTGGAAATGGATCCTTCTGAGAGATATGGTCGTGTAAGTTTCTATTGTTTCTGTATTTTCCACTTTTTTTTTTTTTTAATTTATTTTCTGGCTGCATTTGTGACTAGAGTTAAATGGGAGTTTTTATTTTTTCTTCTATTAGTACCAAAAATAGAAGCTTTCGTATTTGGGATTGTTACATGCATGATAAATAAGACTTTCTTATTTGGGATCTAATTTGTAGTATGAAATTAGAAGCTTTACCTATAAATCTTCATCAAGAAATCAAGATGGATTAAAAGTTTTCGACCTCAAATCAAGTTGACAATAAACAATAGCCGTTTAGCATTGAGAAAAAAAAGGCTTAAAGCTACTCAAGTTGTGGGACTCTCTCTCTCTCTCTCTCTCTCTCTCATAAATATCATATTGCAGCAAGGACAATAATTAGTTGTTAATTGTTGGTTAATTAGATGAATCCTTCCACCAATTGACTTTTAGCAGTTTAATATATGATGAGGCTGGTGGCTAGCTAATTAATTGAACAAGAAAAAAAAATATATAAATTTTTTCAGGCATGATCCCTTTTGTTCGTGGTTGGTAAGAGTTACACACACACACACATATATTATAATCAAATTCAAATATGTCAACCAAACAAACATACAATTGTTTTATGTAATAACAATTTGTTTCATTGATCCGATCATCAACTAACAAATTAAACTAGTCTGTTGCACGAAAATTGGCTTAAGACTATCCAAAATAGAGACCAGATTAAAGAGTCTTGTAACAAAACAAAGTTAATTTGATATTCAAGAATCATATCTCATCGCAGAAAACATGACCTTAAGAAGATCTCACTAGGACAAATTATATATGTCGCGTTTCACTTCATCAATACACTGCCGTGTATGATTACTGATTAATTTGTCCGGACTTGTGTTCCACACCTTTGCAGTTCAAAGATGTTCTTGGCAAAGGGGCTATGAAGACAGTGTATAGAGCATTCGACGATATTTTGGGCATGGAAGTAGCTTGGAATCAAGTCAAACTCGACAACATGTTAAGATCCCCTGAAGATCTACAGAGGCTCTACTCCGAGGTGCACTTGCTCAAGAATCTTGATCACGAATCCATCATGAAATTCCGCGCCTCCTGGATTGATCCTGACCGTCGAACCTTCAACTTCATCACGGAGATGTTCACATCGGGCACCCTTAGAGAGTAATGTCTCCATTCTAACAAATTTTCTTGCAAAAAAACAAACAACAAGGAAATTAAAAAAACTTATGTCAGACCATCTGAATAGTCAAAATCTGGATTTTGACTGAATATTGCAACAGGTACCGGAAAAGGTACAAACGTGTGAGCATTGGAGCAATCAAGGGTTGGGCACAACAAATACTTGAAGGGCTCGAGTATTTGCACTGCCTTGATCCCCCGGTGATACACCGGGATCTCAAGTGTGACAACATCTTTGTCAATGGCCATCTAGGCCAGGTTAAGATTGGTGATCTTGGATTAGCTGCCATTCTCAGTGGATCCCAACAGGCACATAGTGTCATAGGCAAGAATTAAAACAGACATATCTCTCTTTCACCAACTCTTATACATTCCATAATTTCTCCTAATGCAATACTATACTAATAAAGAACATTTTTTTGTGTGTGTTCAAATCAGGCACACCGGAGTTCATGGCACCGGAGTTGTACGAGGAGGAGTACGACGAGCTGGTGGACGTCTACTCGTTCGGAATGTGTGTTCTCGAGATGCTTACTTCTGAGTATCCATACAATGAGTGCTCAAATCCCGCTCAAATTTATAAGAAAGTTACCTCAGTAAGACCTTGTATAATATATAATCCTCTTCAATTTTCATACACAATATATACCTATATAGGATTTTGTTCAAATAAAGATCAGTGCTTTGTGGTATAAATGTGAAAATCGGCTTGTTTACTGTATTTTTAGTGCTTTTTTTTTACCATATTTTGTTATTAATTGTTTTTTCACTAAAATACATTAAGAAAAACACTAAAATTACAGTAAACAAGTTGATTTTCACGTTTACACGTGAAACACAGTCCCCATTATAACCAGTTAACCCCTATGTTGAAACAGGGGAAGTTGCCAGAGTCGTTTTACAGGATCGAAGACAAAGAAGCTCGAAGATTCATCGGAAGATGCTTGGAGAAATCTCCCAATAGGCCATCAGCTGCCCAACTTTTGAAGGATCCATTTCTATGTATAGAAGAAGTTGAAGACTTTGCAGCTTCCACCAAAATCATATCATCACCTCAGAAGCCTAATGCTCAATGCCGGAAGCTCCTCCGCGGCTTCTCGCCTGAGGCTCCGGCACCACGGAGCACGTGCATGGCAATCACAGGGACTATAAATCCAGATGATGACACCATCTTCCTCAAAGTGCAAATTTCAGATAAAAATGGTACGATTCAACATGATTATCACCTTTTCAAGTTCAAAATGATCCGTTTCGAGAAAATTTCATTTTTGGTCCCACATGAAACATCCCAATTCGATTTTGATCCCGATACTATCATTTTTTTATCCCAAATAGAGAAAATATCGATTTTGGTCCCGCTTTTTGCCTAAAAATCATATGACCAAAATTGATAATCTTAAACCTATGGAACTAAAACTGAGCGATTTTTTTGAAAAATGACCAAAATTGATAGTATCGGAACCAAAATCAAACTCAAGTGTGTCTTATGAGACCAAAAGTGAAATTTTCTCGATCCGTTTCCAAGTAAATCTGCGTGTTATTTTTAAATCTCATAAATTCATAATACTAACAGTGATGATTATCAATCTCTCAGGCCCTGCCAGAAACATCTTCTTCCCTTTCGAGATCACGAGCGACACTGCGCTCGACGTTGCAACGGAAATGGTGAAGGAGCTAGAGATCAGAGACTGGGAGCCTTCTGAGATTGCTAGCATGATCCATGACGAGATCACCCGTTTGGTTCCATCATGGAAAAACTCCGAAATCCTTCACAAGAAGCAGAGCTTCATCAGCTATGATGATGATGGCCAACAAGAAGAAGATAATGACGATAATAGCCCTCACCACCCATTTTATGCCAACTCCTCCCTCTCCTCCTCCCAAGCTTCCCTCTCAGGCCTCTTCTCCTCACACGATGCTCAATTCTACCAACAAAAATCGCTACTCGATTGGCTTCACGGTATGTATCCGTCCTAATAAAATAGGATGATTGAGATTTTCAAAAGAATTAAACTTTTTTTGGGAAAAATAATTAATTAAAAAACTTCCTAATATGCTCTTATTTATTTCTTTGACAATGAATTAATACTTAATGTAAATATATTAAATAAGAATATGTATTGGTAAATTAACTAAATATATATAGAAATCCGTCTATATATTGAGAGTTGAGACATACCAAAAAGGCAAACAAACGTATCTTAATGGGACAGAGAGAATATATAAGTTTTGGTTCAGATTAGAATTATTTATTGGTATGAGAAGTGATAACACTGTTTATCTTATTGTATTTTATTGCTTAATTGAGTAATTATTTAAGCAATTCAAGCAATAAAAGTAATTATGCAATAAAATTATACTCCATTCATTTCTGAATATTTGTTATCCTATCATTTTAATCTTATTTCACAAAAAGTATCATTCTATAAATTCAAGACATAAAATTCACATTTTTCTCAGAATTACCATCATTTAATGCATTTAAACATCTATATTTTAACTCATTTAGTGTATTCACAAAGGGTGTATTAGATAATTTAATTAATTTATTATTTTTTGTGCATTAATAAAAAATGACATTTAAAAATAAACAGAGAGAATAATAATTAAGCACTAAATCATTTTCTTACTCATTACTTCCATTAATTCTTGCGCAACATTCTCTTCAATTCAAACCTCTGACGATGGTGCAGACGAAGGTGATGACGCGAGCTCCCAGAGCTCGTCCTGTTCGGACAAGTACGACAATCTGAACTACTTGTCAGCAAGCGACGAAGATTTGATGAGATATGAGAGAGAAGCGAAGTCCACTGCAAAGAGCCATCAGAAGTGCACAAGATTCTGCCCCGAGGGGAGCATGATCAGTAGCAACTGCAACACGTTCGACTGCAGCTCGAAGCCCCGACAGAGGATGGTGAGGACAGGGTCGCTGGTCGACATACGCAGCCAGTTGCTGCACAGGTCGCTCGTGGAGGAGATCAACAAGCGTCGCATGTTCAACACTGTCGGAGCTGTTGAGCACATTGGCTATCAGGAACCAGCCAAATCACTCAATAAAATTAGGAGAGTTTGAATGAATGTGCATCATGAATCATGATCAATCAGTTTGGAGATTTTAATACTTTTTTTTTCTGATTTGTTTGGTGTGTGATGTGAGGAATATGAACCTTTTAAATTTTCCTCTGTTGTACTGCAGAGATAGCTATCATGCTGCACACTGTAAGAATATGCAATAAAAAGTTATGTAAAGAACACTATGTACGTACAATATTAAAGTTATTGCTGTAATTAAGGGTTTGAAATAGGTCAGGCTAATTGACTGGAGCTTAAGATACGACTTACATTGGGTCTACCTAGGCTTGTCCTATTTAGAAACATCAAATTTATAATTCAAACAAAATGTGCATCTCTTTCTTTTTCAATCCGACATATTGGCTAGCTCACCAACAAAAATATATTAATAATTTACCACAAATTCCTTGTTTCATGTAAATTCTGTGCATTTAATTAGGGATATAACAAAAAAACGGGGGTAAAAAAAAGAGAGCAAAAAACAGCTAGGTTGGTTAGATAAAGGGTTGTAAATAGTTGAATATTTTGAACATACATTTTTCAAATTAATTTATTTCAAAGGCTATGGAGTTTAAATTCGAGTAGAACTCCAAATATTATCAAAATACATTCAAACTTATTCGATGTGTATCAAATCGATCGTTTATCTAGAAATTGGACAACTTCAACAAGGTCAAGATCATGTGGTTAGTTGGTCATTAAGCTTAAGGGTCCCCTCCAATGATGCTATACATATTGATAGTTAACTATATTAGCATGGCCGGCTATGAAGGTGATCCACATGATCCACCGAACAGGGCCCAATTTTTTTTTTTTTTATAGTTTGAAAGTATATTATATTTATAAACTAATAAATAAAAATACAATTTTCGGCTGGTGGCTACACGCATTTCATTCTTCTCAATTCCTAGAAATTGATTGATTCTTTTAGTTTCTACACTCATCCACGGCTCCTCACCTTCAAAGTTTTATTTTTCATTAATTCTTCTCTTTTTTTTCATGAAAACATCCCAAATTCACCTCTCTTTCACTCAATTAACATCTATGAATACAATAAATGCATGCCACAAATGGCTCTTTTTTTCTTATTCCATGGTTATAAATTATTTTCAACAATCAACAAACAAACCAATCCAACTATATCCAGCTATGTAATTTAATTTACTAATTATTTGTAATTTTAATTAGCATAGGGTGCTTGTCTGCTTGAATGCTTGATAATGATTAGAAAGGCTAGAAAAGAAGGGTGGTATATTACGTTAGCGTGTAATAATCACAAATTGGCTACTCTTTTTTGCCCTCTTTTGATTCAGCAAATTGGGTGTGATAATTGGATGATGTAGTGTTCGTCGAATTATGGCTTCGGTAGAATGGATACTCGATTACTGAACAGAGAATAATAAGAATATATTGATCAGTTATTATATTCTTCAATCTTCATTTCACGGGGCCTCTTTTTGTCCTTGAAGTCATATCTACAGTCGACAATGGGACAAGAAAGGCTTAATTAATAGTTTAGCGTTGATGGTCATTGAAAATGATATTTTAGAAAAAATAAAATATGAAGACTTGATGGATGAATTCGCTTCGAAGAGTGTTAGAAGAATAGTACTTTTTAGATAGAAAGTTTATGTATATTTAAGATGTTATTGAATATTGAATTTTGAAGGTTTAATTTTTCATTTTATTAATATATAATGATTATATTATATTTGCCATTAAAATTAATATTAATTGTATTTTACTGTTAAAAGAGTCTAATTTATATAGTTGCACAGGGCCTTCAAAATGTTTGAGATGGCCCTGTATATTAGAGCATGCATGTAAAAATGAGCAAGTACGTCATATGTATATATATACAAGGATGAAGTTCAAAACCAACCCACCTAAAGAAGTAAAATTACGCTATCGCCTACAAAGAATACAAATCTCCATAATTTCAGTAGGTACAAATCACATTAATTAAGTAGATTATATAAATATATATTTTTATATATATAAAAGTAAGTAGTTATGCCTTTAATATAAACTTAGTTTTTCCCGTCAAAACCACTTACTACATTTAGTAAGTTTTTATATATCAATTTTTAATTTAATTAAATTGTATATTAATTAATTAATCATTAACCATATATTAAGATTAAGATAATATCATACATAATTTTTAATTTATAATTTCATACATAATACCAATTTATGATTAGATTAATTAATTAGTCATGGATAACATATAATCATACAATGATATATTATTACACACCCCCATATATATATATATATATATATATATATCTTAATATATAAGTAAGGTAATATAGTGCAATATATTAATCATATATATAACTATAAATTTTTCCACGATACAAAAATCATATAAACCATCTTATTTTTTATTTGATTTTTCAACTTAACTTACACATGCATTTATGTAAAGTGAGCAAGTTTCGCCAGAGTTTAGCAAAGAAATCAATTAGGAGAAATGCATTGAAATTGATCCACGAAATTGTGCCCCAATAATTATAATTTTGGATTGTGGATTAAAGACGCACTACCATTTCAGTAGTTATTGATTATAATTTTGAAAAATTGAATTAAATTTGAGGTCTATCTAAAAATTACACACATTGATTATATATTGCAAACATGTGTATACTACACTCAACTTGTGTATACATAGAAAAATAAATATGTGTATATGTAAGTTTGAAATAAATATTTATATTTATATATGTTTTGAATTGTTGATTAATTAACAATTTGCACCATTGAATAACACATCTTTTACACAACGCACCATAAAAAAATGACATTACAAGTTGCATTCTCAAATAAATTTTTAATTTTTCCAAATATAAATATTTATGGAATCAATTTGAAAAAATTCTAAGTAACAAAGTCTCTCTCTGCCCCGAGTCTTTCTATGACAATTTCTTTTTCATTTTTTTATTTTTATCTTTTATAATCAATTATCTACAAATATATTATTATGTTCTATTTGCAAACAACAATCTATGTGCTCTCATTTCAAAGATATAGACACGTAGAATAATTATATATATTAACTCTGAATAAGTTATATGTTCATAAATGTAAATAACATATTAAAATAAATAAACACTGCAATTTTAACAACTTGAATATGACCATTTGTATAGTAATAGAACCTTTTATGGCATATTTGTCAAATCGTTAGATATAGTTAGTTCATATCTTGAACATCATAAAAGTTAACATAGTTGATTACACAAACATAGAATTTGTTAGCTACATCGATGAATTAATAACATGGATATAGTGATATTGCTATATAAATAATAAAAAAGTATAAACTATATTAATATAGATTGAGAGTACTTGACATTCTGATTTAAAAAAAACCCTTAATTATGATTTTATTTCTCAAACTTCCTATCATTATTTTAGGTGACTGTCACAAAAATTCAATAATCTATTTTTTTTTTTTAAATAAAAAACTGAAGAAATAAATATGCCTATACTTATAGGGGCAGAGGAATAAAACTTGTGTTTACTAAAAATGCTTTTATTTTAATTAATACTTTTCATTCGGAAAATCCATAAAAAATAGATTTAATTTACTGTTTTAGACAGTCAAGAAATATTAATTAGATGGTGTGAAATGCCAAAAAAATAATTTTATGTTGCATTATGCAAAATATTTATAATTCAAGGGCACAAGTTGTCAATTATCCTTTTGAATTAATAGGCATGTTAAAAGTTCGCTAAAAAAAATATGCATGTTAAGATAGTCAATATAAATATATAGAAACACTCAACTTTTTCCGCCTAAATTTCATCCCATAAATGAATAATATATTATTTAACTATAGTTGATTTACATATATTAATTAATTTATTATAAACATTTATAAATCTATTAGTCAAATTACTTAATTAGATCAAGCACTTTAGACGATGAATTTTAGCCACTATTTTACCAATTAATCAAGTTGCCAATTTATATGTAGACCATCGTTTTATAATAATACAATTTACTACATTCATATTCAAGTGTAAGGAGACTTGAAATGATATGATGTCAAAGATATCACTTTATAAATAAAAGAGATGATGATGATGATGATGATGATGAGGAAACATTAATCAAATTGTAGAAGCTCTACTCAAATCGTGACAACTCTCCCTTGTTGATATCCTATCTACTTGACACAATCTGAAGGGATGATGAAGATGTATATATAATACTTTTTTTAAATGAGTTTTATGGTGGTGAGTCATTTTCTTCTTAATTTTTCTCATTGTGCCTAAAATTATAAAGAATTTCAACTATATTTATAATGAATTTTGGGCGAACCAATTATACTATTTATTATATTGGGACACAACCAATGGAAAACGTAAATTTATTCATGGATATTGGTTGTTTGTCGATAAAATAGCATACAAACTTGAATATAACATAGATTCTTTATACATTTTGTGATTGCTTTCATTAATTATTTAAATGTAATTTAATTATTTTATCTATACAAACTATTTATTATAAATTATTTATATATCGTTTACCGTGCATCGCACGAGATGTAATACTAGTTTTTTAGAAAAGAGAAAGTTATATTGTTTATTGGGTTTACCGGATGAATTTAATGCAATATTTTGTTAAAGTCAAATCAGTCGAGGAGATACGTTCTTAGATACATTTTTTTCAACTTTAGAGTTACTCGTGTGAATTATTTTTGTTGATTTTGTTTTTTTTTGCGTTGGTAGAAGACTACTTCATATAGACTTGGTTTAAAGATCAACATGAAAGAGTTTTAGAAGAGAGAAAGTTATATTGTTTATTCGATTTACCGGATGCGTGCAATGCAATATTTTGTTACCGTTTATATAAAAAAATCACGTTTGTCAATTAATTTCACTAGTTTGATAATTGATAAAAGTAGACTAATGACAATTAACTGGATAAGATTAAATAAGAACAGAAAGGCTCACATGAGTATTGAGCAATTTTTCTAATAGTAAAACATTTCTTCAGCAATTCATATTGAACTTTTTTTTTTCAAATTTTATGCGGATACATTGTTTCAATAAATCATATTGAGCATATATTTTCCTCCAAATTTTATGCAAACATAGTTTCTTCAAATCATATTAAGCATTTTTTCCTCCAAATTTTATGCAGAGGGCCTTTTCACTATTAAAGATTATATTTAAATCGATTTAGCTACAACAAAGTAATATAAATTGTTGAAATCGGTGGTTGATGGCTCATATCGTTGAACATCAGCCTAAGCAACAAGTCTGCATGAGACTAACATCAGCCTACATCAAGTTTGCATGAAAAAGAGCAACAAGTTTGCATGAAGTAGTCTCATACCAACATCAACTGCATGAAGTAGTAGTCTCATACCAACAACAGTCAGCATGAAGTAGTCTCATACCACAACAGGGATCTTACATCTTACGCAGTTTCCTGTCTTCTTCTATCAATCTTATTCTCCGAGACATTTCAATTTTCGAATTCCCAAAATCATTAATGTACCCATGGTTGCAGAAGACACTAGACACTAGTCGGGTGGATGATGGGGGCCTAGCACCTGGGCGGATCCTAGGTGTTTTTTTAATTTATTATTTTATATATTTCTTAAAAAATATAAAAAAAATTCATATATAAATTCATAAATCTTAACATTCTAAATAATATCAATTAAAATTTAAATCATCTTAAATACAAAATAAAACAAACATATCAAGATCAAATTATTCAAAGTTCATTAACATAATATCAAGAGCCAAAATAAAACAAACATAAATCATCCAAGATCCAACATAAAACAAACATAAATCATCCAAGATCCAAAATAAACAAGCATAAATCATCCAAGATCCAAAATAAACAAGCATATCAAGAGCAAAAACATGTATTGAAATTATCATAATGACATGCATGTATATCTTCTGATTCTAAATCAGTAAAGCTCACTTGCTTAATTTAGAATGCAACAAATATATAATACAAAGGAAAACGTGTATTGGAATTATCATAATGAAAATCATATTCTATATATAAAGAAAATCAAAGCAAGTTTCTTTATCTGCTCTGGACCCAATGTTAAATGTTTAGTTGATAAAATATAGAGCTTCATAATGCTTTCTGCTAGCACTTCGACCATCAATCAACATTCATTAAGTCAACAACACTTCCACACCCACAGTACTCCATTACTATCTGCCAGAAAATCCAAATTTTCAAAGAACTTCCTTCACTTAATATTAGCATAAATAATCAACATCACAACCCTGGGTAGATACTGCATACAGAGCCAGGGATGGTACTCTCCACCCCAACACCCACATAAAAGCAAAAAAACTAGATATGCTGCTAAAACAACATTTATGGATTGATATGCAACCATGATGCAGAATTGCAGATTCAACAAATTTCTGCCCAATTCAACAACTAAAATTACTCTGCCCTAATTCCTAAATTAAGAATTGTAGAGCTAGAGAAGAAGAGAGAAAGAAAACTTACCATCAGGTGTGCGGCAACAGGCGACGGCGGCGCAGCACAGCCGCGATCGGCGGTGATTGGGCAGAGACGCAGAGTAGCAGCGAAGCGGCGAGTCAGCGTGTTCTTTTCTCTCGTCTTTTTTTCTCTTTCTTTTATATTTCTGTCTTCTAATTCTAATTCTAAAGTTTGATTTTAAACCCTTCAGATTTTTTTAAATAGAATGCCGAACAAATCCGCCTAGGCGGCCCGCCCGCCTAATAGTACCGCTTAGCTACTTTTCACGGTGGATAGATGCCAACGCGAGCCTAAACGGCCGCCTGGGCCGATTTTTACAACACTGAATACACCTGTAGACTCTACTACTGTGAATTGTCCTTCCCTTATTTGCCAGGAAATCAACAACTACAGTATACTCCCTAGGCACCTTCTCAGCTGTACATGTTGCCCTATTTGGAAGGAGTCGGAGAATGTTAGTGAGCCATCTAGGCCTCATCAACTTTGCATGAGTTTGCCACTTGTCACCTACAATCGGATAGCTTGTAAAAGAAAACATGTCATCTCCTTTTTTAAGATACTTATTGATTAAAGATACGACTGCCTCACAATCTGGCTCGATCACAATTTTTGCAGACGACAAACTCAGTTCAGAACCCATCTGAGAAAGGATATCAACCCCTCTTTCTACAACTTTGAATTCACTGTTGAAAGAAGAGTTCAAAACCCATGTGAGAAAAGATATCAACACCTCTTTCTACAGCCTTGAATTTACAGTTGAAAGAAGATGCTTGCCTTTTTTTCTCGTCCATGATCTCTTCCAAAGGCACGTGGTAGGCAAAAGGAAAATCATTGGTCTGGCCATCAGCTAACTATCCATCGGCACCTCCTTTATACAGATCGTTGTTGGTATGAAACTACTACTTCATGCAGTTGATGTTGGTATGAGAGTACTTCATGCAAACTTGTTGCTCTTTTTTCATGCAAACTTGTTGTAGGCTAATGTTAGTCTCATGCAGACTTGTTGTTTTTTTGCCTTTAGGCTGATGTTAGTCTCATGCAGACTTGTTACTTAGGCTGATGTTCAACAATATGAGTCATCAACCGCCGATTTCAACAGTTTATATTACTTTGTTGTAGCTAAATCAGTTTTAAATATAATCTTTAATAGTGAAAAGACCATATCTGCATAAAATTTGGAGGAAAAAAAATGCTTAATATGATTTGAAAAATCTATGTTTGCATAAAATTTGGAGGAAAATATATGCTCAATATGATTTATTGAAACCATATATCCACATAAATTTTGAAAAAAAAAATGTCCAATATGAATTGTTGAAGAAATGTTTTACTGTTAGAAAAATTGGTCAATACTCATGTGAGCCTTTCTACTCTTGTTTAATCTTGTCCAGTCAAGTGTCATTGGTCTACTTTTATCAATTATCAAACTAGTGGAATTAATTGACAACCGTGATTTTTTCATATAAACGGTAACAAAATATTGCATTACAAGCATCCGGTAAATCAAATAAACAATATAACTTTCTCTTTTCTAAAACTCTTTTATATTGATCTTTAAAACAAGTCAATATGAAGTAGTCTTATACCAACGCAAAAAAAAACCAACAAAAATAATCCACACGAGTAACTCTAAAGTTGAAAAAATGTATCTAAGAACGTATCTCCTCGGCTGACTTGACTTTAACTTAATCTCAATTACTTTTCAAACTCTGATAGCTTGTGAAGGGAAACACATGTCTCTTTTCTTAAGATATTTATTGATTAAAGACATAACCGCCTCACAATTCGACTCGGTCATAATTTTTAAAGACAACAAACTCAATTCAGAATCCATTTGAGAGATGATATCAATTCCTCATTCTATACTTTGAATTCACACTTGAAACGAGATGTTTGCCTTTTTTTGCTTCTCCATGATCTATTCCAATGGCACGTGGTCAGTAAAAAGAAAATCATTGATCCAGCCATCAGACAATCATCCATCGGCATCTTCTTTTTTATCAAAGTTCAACTATAGGAGCCATCAACCGGCAGTCTCAACAGTTTATATTACTTTGTTGTAACTAAACCGATTTAGATACAATCTTTAATAGTGAAAATGCCATATCTGCATAAAATTTGAAGAAAAAAAATGCTCAATATGATTTGAAGAAGCTATGTCTGCATAAAATTTGGAGGGAAAAAATGCACAATATGATTTATTAAAACCACGTATCCGCATAAAATTTAAAAAAAAATGTCCAATGTGAATTATTGCAGAAATGTTTTACCATTAGGAAAAATTGATCAATACTCATGTGGGCATTTATGCTCTTGTTTAATCTTGTCCAGTTAATTATCATTGGTCTACTTTTATTAATTATCAAACTAGTGGTTTAAATTAATTGACAATCGTGATTTTTTTATATAAACAGTAACAAAATATTGCATTAAATTCATCCGGTAAACCAAATAAACAATATAACTTTCTCTTTTCTAAAAAAACTAGTATTACATCCCGTATGATACACGATAAAAGATATATAAATAATATATAATAAATAGTTTGTACAGATAAAATAATTAAATTATAGTTAAATAATTAATAAAAACAATCACAAAATGTATAAAGAATCTATGTTATATTCACATTTGTATGCTATTTTATCGACAAACAACCAATATTCATGAATAAATTTACGTTTTCCATTGGTTGTGTCCCAATATAATAAATAACATAATTGGTTCGCCCGAAATCCATTACAAATTAAATATAGCTGAAATTCTTTATAATTTTAGGCACAATGAGAAAAATTAAGAAGAAAATAACTCACCATCATAAAACTCATTTAAGAAAAGTATTATATATACATCTTCATTATCCCTCCAGATTGTGTCAAGTATATAGGATATCATCAAGGGAGAATTGTCACGATTTGAGTAGAGTTTCTACAATTTGATTAAAATTTCATCATCATCATCATCATCTCTTTTATTTATAGAGAATACTTTTAACAATATCTTTGACATCATATCATTTCAAGTCTCCTTACACATGAATATGAATGTAGTAAATTGTATTATTATAAAATGATGGTCTACATATAAATTGGCAACTTGATTAATTGGTAAAATAGTGGCTAAATTCATCGTCTAAAGTGCTTGATCTAATTAAGTAATTTGACTAATAGATTTATAAATGGTCATAATAAATTAATTAATATATGTAAATCAATTATAGTTAAATAATATATTATCCATTTATGGAATGAAATTTAGGCAGAAAAAGTTGAGTGTTTCTATATATTTATATTGACTATCTTAACATGCCTATTTTTTTTAGCGAACTTTTAACATGTCTATTAATTTAAAAGGATAATTGACAACTTGTGCCCTTGAATTATAAATATTTTGCATAATGCAACATAAAATTATTTTTTTGGCATTTCACACCATCTAATTAATATTTCCATTGCAAGTGACTTTCTAAAACAGTAAATTAAATCTATTTTTTTATGAATTTTCCGAATGAAAAGTATAAATTAAAATAAAAGCATTTTTAGTAAACACGAGTCTTATTCCTCTGCCCTAAGTATAGGCGTATTTAAAAAAATAGATTGTTGAATTTTTGTCACAGTCACCTAAATTAATGATAGGAAGTTTGAGAAATAAAATGATAATTAAGGAATTTTTTTAATCAGAATGTCAAGTACTCTCAATCTGTATTAATATAGTTTATACTTTTTTATTATTTATATAGCAATATCACTATATCCGTGTTATTAATTCATTGATGTAGCTAACAAATTCTATGTTGGTGTAATCAACTATGTTAACTTTTATGATGTTCAAGATATGAACAAACTACATCCAACAATTTGACAAATATGCCATAAAAGGTTCTATTACTATACAAATGGTCCTAATCAAGTTGTTAAAATTGCAGTATTTATTTATTTTAATATGCTATTTACATTTATGAACATATAACTTATTCAGAGTTAATATATATAATTATTCTACGTGTCCATATCTTAGAAATGAGAGCACATAGATTGTTGTTTGCAAATAGAACATAACAATATATTTGTAGATAATTGATTATAAAAGATAAAAATAAGAAAATGAAAAAGAAATTGTCATAGAAAGACTCGGGGTAGAGAGAGAGACTTGTTTAGTTAGAATTTTTTTAATTGATTCCATAAATATTTATATTTGAAAAAATTAAAAATTTATTTGAGGATGCAACTTGTAATGTCATTTTTTTATGGTGCATTATGTAAGAGATGTGTTATTCAAGGGTGCAAATTGTTAATTAATCATCAATTCAGAACATATATGAATATAAATATTTATTTCAAACTTACATATACACATATTTATTTTTCTATGTATACACAAGTTGAGTGTAGTATACACATGTTTGCAATATATAATCAATGTGTGTAATTTTTAGATAGACCTCAAATTTAATTTAATTTTTCAAAATTATAATCAATAACTAAAAGAATTGTTTAAACTAAATGATAATTTGACAACACAAACTACATAAGATTTTTTTAATTAAACCTATATATATTATAATTGAGAACATATACCGAAGATTCCATACACAATCTTGTTATACATATATTATACCCATATAATACCACAAATGATCATCGTAATTGTAAGTTATGTAAATTCGCCTCCAATGATCGTGTAATTTTTAAATTTTCAAAATTGAACAAGATATATAATTGTATAATACCACAAATTAGGTTAATTTATATGTTACCATAATTAAATAAATTGCTATTGTAATTGATTTTTTTATTACATAAATTATATGAGTTAAAAAATTCCCTTGAATAAATACAGTAAATATCATTCAAATACAACTTAAAAGAATACACAAATCATAATGTTTACACAAATTATTCATATACTATATCATATGTTATTTTATATATATATATATATATATATATATATAGAGAGAGAGAGAGAGAGAGAGAGAGAGCATGTGTATTGATTAGACTTATAAATAAAGAAAATTAGAATATTTCAGGACAAATTGTAGAAATCGATAAAATAGGAGCAACAAGCTAATAAAATATAATTTATATTATTGAATATGAGATTGTTGAAACATTAACAAAAATCATTAATTATATTATGAAAACAACGTCATTACAGATGACATCTTCACTATCTACGTGCCGAACATTTTATCCCAATGGACGCCGCCGCCCAATTCCATCCAGCCTCCGTCGATGCTGTCATATCCCATTCCTCCCTCCAGCTCCCCACCCACCGATCCCAATCGAAACGTATCAAATGTGAAATCTTTACTTTTTTTTTTTTTTTCATTTCAATTGCAATTGATTCGTTCACATTGATTGCCACGAAACACAATGTCTAAATCATCATGGTGTGTCATTTTAATAATGTAGACAACTTGAAATTTTAATGCTAAAGATTTGCTTGAATGACCAGTGTGATATACATTTGAAATAAAGACATTCTAAATCGAAGAAGATTGATGAATTGATGAACTTATTTTGCAAAGTGCTCGGATATTTATACTGAAATGGTAGTGCGTATTTAATCCACAATCCAAAATTATAATTATTGGGGCACCATTTCGTGGATCAATTTCAATGTATTTCTCATAATTGATTTATCTGCTAAACTCTGGCGAAACTTGCTCACTTTACATAAATGCACGTGTAAGTTAAGTTAAAAAATCAAATAACAAATAAGATGGTTTATGCGATTTTTGTATCATGGAAAAATTTATAGTTATATATATGATTAATATATTGCACTATATTACTTTACTTATATATTAAGATATATATATATATATGGGGGTGTGTAATAATATATTATTGTATGATTATATATTATCCATGACTAATTAATATCATAAATTGGTATTATGTATGAAATTAAAAATTAAAAATTGACATATAAAAAAATTACTAAATGTAGTAAGTGATTTTGGCGGGAAAAACTAAGTTTCTATTAAAATCATAACTACTTACATTTATATATATAAAGATATATATTTATATAATCTACTTAATGTGATTTGTTATTTAAATAAATAGACTATATAATATATTTTATTTTCTAAAAGTAAATCTACCCCAAAACTCTTGAGTAAATTACTTTAATATAAAGTTTTTTTATACTTAAATAGTCTCTTAAAAGACTTCAAACTTAACTTGTATTGCCAAATAAGCTCTTAACACTACAAGAATTTCGCATTTTAGCGACGAACTTACCGATGGAATATTTTCGGGTCGGCCTTAGCCACGAAATGTCCGTCGCTACAGTTTCAAGGGGAAAAAATGGCGGGTATGATTCCCGCCTTCGTTTAATGACGGACTCACAATGTGGTAGCCGTCGTTAGATTTAACGATGGACATTTTCCGTCGTTAAAATTTTCTGATTTAATTTAATAAATATATTATTACTTAACGACGGACTCTGTCTGTCGTTAAATTTTTTTGATTTATTTTTAAAAATATAATATTATTTAACGACGGACAGTGTCCGTCGTTAACATTGTCTGATTTATTTTTAAAAATATAATATTATTTAACGACGGACACTGTTCGTCGTTAATGTTTTCCGATTTATTTTTTAAAATATAATATCATTTAACGACGGACCGAGTCCATCGTTAACATTTTCCGATTTTAAATAATTAAAATAATTATAATTAACGATGGACAGAGACGTCGCTAGTCCGTCGTTAAATCGCAATTATACAGTTTCTTTCTTTTCCCCTTTCTCATTTCACAGCCGCTCCCACCCCTAAATTTTCAGAAATCACCTCCACCGTCCCCCTCGCCGTGCCACCACCACCCACTGCCTGTCCCCCTCACCGCTCTCTCCCTCTCTCTCTCTCCTGCCCTAATCTACTGCGCCGCCGCCCCCGGGAAAAGGTAAATCTCTACCTTCCTCTCTCCATCTCTCTCTCTGTCTCCCTACCTCTGCTCTCTCTCTCTCTAGAACCCTCTCTCTCACCGCAACCATCTCTCTGCTGTCTCTCTCCCTCTCTCTGTTCTCTCTATCTCTCTGCTGTCTCTTTGCATTTTTTTTAAAATTTATTTTGTGATATTATTGCTATTGTATTAGTGATGATTTGTTGATGATGATAATGGTTGATTTGCTAAACATAAACACTCTTTTGCTGCTGCTTCTTCTTCTTCTTCTTCTTCTTCGTTGTTGTCTGTTGCTGTTGTTGTTGTTGTTGTTGTTATTGTTTCTTCTTCTTCTTCTTCTTCTTCTTCTTTATTGTTGTCTGTTGTTGTTGCTGATTATTATTATTATTATGAGCAATTTAGGGTGTTGTTGTGGTTGATCTATGTTGCTGTTGTGAGTTTTGATGATTTGATTTTGATGATTTTTGCTGATGATTTTGATGAATTTTGTTGATTTGTATTAGTTAAAATCTGTCAATCTTAAATTCTTGATGTTTCTTGCTAAAAAAGATTAGTTAATTACATAGGCCCCAGAGTTGATGGATCTATTTACCAAATTCCCAAATTTTGTAAACAAAATCAATTTATTACCAAAAAAAAAAGTAAGTGATCACATATATATGTAATTTACAACAAAAAAAAAACTTTAGTAATCATCAAAAAGAGGCAAAATAATTATTAATTATATATATAAATCTCGGATAGATATATATCAATTTGTAGACTTAAATTTGTAAATACGATGTGGTGGATTTCTCACATCAAAATATTTTATATAAACGACAATTAGCAAGCTTTTTAATTTACAGTTTTGCTCGTTTGTGATTTTTACACATTGTGTGACATTGCTGCTGATACGAGGTTAGTCAGTAGGTTTACAATAAATTATGTAGCATCTATTTGGCTTATGATTATAAATATGCTAGGTATGCAAAGTGTGTAAAATTTAATGCAATAATCATGCCAATTATGTTAAATTTATTTGGACAATTTAGGCTAATTAAGTATATTATTTATGTAATTATCATGCTAAGTATGTCATTTTTGTTAAATTTATTTGAGCAATTTATGCGAAGTATCCTATTTATGCAATTATCATGCTATTTTTGAATGGGATGAAGGCCCCCAGATCCCTCTTTGTTACTTGCGTTAATTTGAATGAGATGAGGGCTCCTGGATTCTTCTTTATTGAATTGTTGGTGTTTGTTGGTATTGCACATTGAATAATTTATTTATTTTTAATATGTGTATGCTAACACGTCTATGTAATAGGCTAATGAGAAGAGTGTCGAGCCCAATGAGGTGGCGTGGGAGACATTCAAAAGACTGCACGACACTGTTGATGGATCATATTTAGATGAGAAGTCACGTCGTATCGCTGTAAGTTAATTTATAAATATTTATAAATTTATAAACAACATACAAAATATATATTTAATCATTCTTATTTGATTTTGTGAATAGGCTGACGTATTGGCTCGGATTGAGGAGTTGAGCCAGCCGACTCTTGGCACAGATGAGGCACCACAGGTGTACATGAGCGTCGTATATGTCGACATTGCCCGCCAGCACTCGAAGAAGAACTGGATTTTTGGGGTCGACAGTCGATCACGGATTCTTTCAGCTCCTAGCGTCTCTTCTGCAGCTCCTCCATAGCCCGACACTCAGGCTGCCATCAGGGAGTTACAGGAAAAGATGGACGCCCAGTCAGCGGCTCTCCAGGAAAAGATAGACGGCACAGACAGCGCTTCTCCAGGCCCAGCAAAAGCAGATACGTCAGCAGCATGAGATGATTTGGCAGTAGGCCGAGATGTTTGAGCAAATAAGGGCGCAGTTTAGAGGCCCTCCTTTATCTTCATCATCATAACTTGTATTTGATATACTCCGTACTGACGGTGTTAACGACGGACGGTGTCCATCGTTAAGTCTGACGTTATTCTTCAAGGTGACTAATGATGTCAGCAATGTTAACGACGGACGTGTCTGTCGTTAATGATGTCGTTAGGCCTGAAGACGACTACTGTCGATAGCAAATGTTAACGACAGACTGGTCCGTCGGTAGGTCCGTCGTTAACACTTCCGACCATAAATATCCTTCATTAGTTGTGTTTTCCGACCAATGCTTTACCGACGGATTGGTTTCGTCGCTAGGCCTAACTAACGACGGAAAAATTGGATTTACAGACGGATATGTCTGTCGCTAAACAGTGATTTTTTTGTAGTGTAAAAGGCTTCAAACATATATCATATCACTAAACAGGGGACTGTCTATGTCCCGCGGGTAGTGCTCAAGTGACACAATAGATCTAATGTGATACTTTCATGTATCACAATAAGTCACAATAGGTCTATTGTGATGCATGAGAGTGTCACATTAGATATATTGTGTCAATTGAACAGGTCTATTGTGATGCATAAGAGTGTCACATTAGATCTATTGTGTCACTTGAGCACTATCCGCGGGGTAGCATAGAATTCCTCCCATTAATAGATTAAACTCAAGCCTATGTAAAAGACAATGATAGATGATAGATCAAACTTAAGTTTAATTACAATAGAACAGTCTGGTAACCTAATCTATTTCCACTCTTAGTTACGTTGTGATCATGAAAAAAAAGTGGGTTATTTTGGCAAGATAATACTATATGTGGTTTATATTATCACTATATCATACATATTATATATATTGAAAATATAATTGATCGAGGTGTTGATGTTATAAGTATATGTATCAATCATATAATTAATTATCCAAATCCTTCAAGCTCAAGTCGAACTAGATTAATCAATCTTCATCAATGCATATATTTTAAAGCTCAATCAAAAACCAATTGGGAGTTATTTGATCGTCTATCTAAAAGCAAGAGGCGAAATAGAATCAACTTGAATTCGGAAATGATAAAAGTACAACTAGCGTAGTGCAGTGCATGCCATAGACGTGCAACCGTGCATTAGGAGACTTGTTCGTACGTGCACCCCACCACGGCTGCCCATGCACTTTAAACACCCCAAAATCTCATTTACCCTCTTCAAATGGCGGATTGGATTCCGCCTCCGCCGCTGCCCTCGCCGATCCCCACCGCCAGAGGCGTCCGATCGGCGGCGGATCCGATCCTGTCAGAGCTCTTAGACAGATCCGTCCAAATCCCCGAGCTGCAACTTCCTCGACACGTCGCCGCTCGATCCAAACCACACGAAATCAGCTACGAATCGATCGTCATGAGAGAGGATGAATCGGTGCGAATATTTTTGAGATCGGTGAGAGAATTCGGAGTTGTTAGAATTCGCGATCACGGAATTCCGACGGAGGAGTTGAGATTTGCTCTCGATAACAGCGACCGGATTTTCTGGCTCGCGGTGGAGTGCTGCACCAGTTATGGAGATCACGAGAAGATTGTTTGGGGCGGCGCCGATCACCGGATGGCCCAAGAGGCAGCGGCGGCGATCGGTCAGCGGAATTATCAGATTTTCCGGTGAGATTATTTTCGGATTTATTTGAAAAATTCGTGAGTTTGGGGGATGTTTAATGGGCCTCCATTTATTTGTTTTTAGCCCAAAATAGTTAAATTTTCTTTAAATAGTAATATTTATTTGGGCTGAGCCTGAAAATTATATCTACGAAGACTCCATAAAACAAAATTTAATGAATTCATATTTTTGAAAAAAAAAAATTGAGAGCGGACAATCTCCAACTCAATGTTTTCACCATTTTGCAATTTCCGCATAACATTTAAAAATTTACAATTCATATAATCTTAAATTTTTTTACAAGTGTAATATCTTCAATATTAATCCGACAGATCTATCCTACGTGTCCGTTTTATAATTCATGTATACTGTTATTTCTGACTACCTAAATGACGTTGTTATATAGATTTACTATATACAACAAGATTCTCCATCAATTTCATCTTCATAAAACGTCGTGTATTAATATTGGGGATGTTACAATTACAAAAATATTAAAGATTGTAATATGAATTACAAATTATTAAACGTTAGACAAAAATTACAAAATGGTGCAAACGTTGTGTTAAATTTTACAATTAACCCTATATATATTATATAGGGTGGATAATGTTAAAGCTTCCTCTGTTATATATGTGTATAGTAGCATACATTTATCAGAAAACAATATGATATTTTGGGACACTACCGATTATAATGATAAAATAACAAATATTAGTATCTAAATAATTTCATAGTCCCTTAAGTTCAGTAGTGTTTTCTTTTTTCCTTTATTTTTCCCTTTTAGATATGTTTTGTCCCTTATAAACCATCTCATGTGTGAAATATCATGTGTTCGAAATTATGTCAATCCATCATGAATTTACATTGTATGTGTGGCTAGAGATGGAATCCACTATTAACATGAGGAATCAATTTGATCCATATATAGTAGTGTGACATTCTTAAATATGAAATCATATTTGAATGATAGCCATCTCATTACTTATTTGGCATAACTCTATCAAAAAAAATTGATGAATAACGCAATATTTTCCCCCCATTATGATCATGCAGCCAAAAAATGGAGAATGCATCAATAAAATTGGAGGCAATTGCAAGAGAATTGTCTAAGGCAATAATAGCTCAAAGCAACAAAAAGCAATATAAAGAAACGATTCAATTTGGGGAGTCAAAATTCAGCATCTACAGGTACCATCGAGCAAACATCAATGATCGAAATTCATCTGCAATTGGTGAAACAAGCCAAGAATCTGGCCCCTATGCTTTGAGCCTCCATCTTTTCCTCGACTCGAGTCAATTTTGTCTCGAGTCGGGCTTGGGTCTCTTGTCGTTCGAGACGAACCCCGACACCCTTGTCGTGACCATGGGAAAGGAGCTTGAGGTGAGACTCACTCGGAGGTTGTATTTGAGTCGAGCCGAGTGCAATAGTATGCAAATTTTAAATTAGAAGAGGTAAAAACAAATTTAATATTTTTTTTTATTGTAGGAATGGAGCCTTGGAGAAATAAAATCGGCTGAGGGGAAGCTCAGGTTTCAGCCTTTTCTTCACACGAACAAACCATCATTTTCATTACAACAGAAATGGGAATTTTCTAAGTTGAAAAATGATGTTGCTGAATCGGACAAGGCCATTTCATTGTCAGATCAGATTTTGTTTATACTCATTATTGCATTGTTTTACAAGTCATTTTCTTACATATTTTCTTGAGTTGATTACTTAAATTACTCCATGTATGGGAAAATTAATGTTGTGTATAGCTTATAAACAACCGTCATGATCGATACTGTTTTTTTTTTTAGTTGGGAGAGGAGATATCGAAGCCATTCCTTTTCACATAGGAGAGATTCACCGATTGAGTGCCCTAAACAAAATTATTTTATATGTTGTAATATTTATTTCTTAATTTTATGATAACATGCACGGAGAAATCGATAGTCGCTATTTATGATGTGTTGTCAATTATATATAATGTGTTCTCGATCGAATGTTAAATTCATAACTTTTCAATCATGAACTCACTTGTTTCATCAACTCGGTCACATGTCGATCAACACCTAATTGACGGGCATTGTATTCGTGGCAAATATAATGCTTATTGCTTAGATTAGTATTGTATGTCTATTTACTATTTAGTTTTGTTTGAGTTAAATATTTTGCTTGAAAGTAATTGAATATCCCTTCACCAAATAAAATAATATTTGAATTATTGCACAAAGTACTACATGCAATTATTTGCTTATAATCACAAAGTTTGATTGTGTCTTAGGATCGAAAATGAAGCGATTACTTCTTAATTACGAACTGATCATCTCTAATCATTTTCATAATTAAATGATTGAACTGATGGGAAAGGTAGAAATGACTAATAATAATGATTGAAATAGTAGTTAAAAAGTTTCGATCAATCAAATCTTTTCTCCCTATCGGTAAGTAACTGGATTGGTGTCATTAATCTACTGTTACAACTTACAACAATATAAATATATAATGGCAAACACTTGCATGCATTATGATGCAAATAACACTATATGAGACGGGTCAGTCAAACCCACTTTTGACCTAGTCAACACGGGTCAATCCATAAAAAAAACTGTCCAAAATGAGTACCAACCTTCCTATTAAAAAGTATCACAAAACATTCGAAAAGTATCATCTGTATCATTAAAAAGTAAGGGGTCTGCTAGTTATTTTATATAAGTTTATTTAGTTCAAATTCTGATTTTTTTTTTCAGTTTTTATATTGTATGTGTTGAGATTAATCTAAAACAATCATCATTCCAAGAATTTGCAAAGGAAAGCAAAACACAAGTTCGGTAAAATAAAAAGTACCATGTGGTAAGTAGAAAAGTATCAAGTACGATAAAGAAAGGTATCAACCTGAGATTAATAATATCATCATTCCAACTACAATAAAAAGTACCATATGCCACGTGGCCGCCTGAAATAGACGGAAATAACCCATGTTGCACGCAAGTTCACCTCTTAAATTATAAGTTCATATTTTCATTTAGCGTCTGTTATTTTCACATGTGCATATATATATATATATATATATATATATATATATATATAAAAGAAATTATTCATCTGTGAACATTAGTCCAATGCATAATTTATGGATAAATCCGATCAATTAGATTTGCTAAAAGGATTATTCCGATCAATTTTAAATAAAATTATTCTTTTATAGTTATTTTATTTATGTTACTTTTACGTTTCAGAATGTTTAAGTTGTTATTTTGTAAAAAAACAAATCATATATTCAATGCTTGTAAGTTAATTTGGAAAGAAGAATGATACTACAATATATTATTTTTATATTTGAAGAAAATGCTAAATTTGTTATTTCTTAATTATTTTTTTGACATTGAAGATGCTCGTATAAAATAAAAATAATGGTGATTTGATATATTTGACCTTAACTGCATCTAAAATCAAAATAATATCATTTTCCTTATAATTACTTCCAAACTAATAATTAATGACCATTGATCTTAATAAATTAATAGATATGATTCATCCACAATTTACACACAATGCTTAATTATATGTTCAGTTGTTCACATGTTAATACTTCCAATATATATGTATATATAGGGTACAAGGTAAGGGAGAGTTCTGAAACGATCATGTGCTAACATTATTATATACTAAAATGCGAAGTGAATATAAAGAGTATATAGATGAGAAATAGTGTGTTATTTTGATGCATGAATGTTATACACTACGAGATGGACAAGTTTGATATCAATATATCATACCCACCAAATATTTATGAAATAAAAGGCATGGATTTACCTAGATTTTAGATTGACTTTATCTTAATGCATGGTGGTTGTAGATTCCCCTTTACATTTCTAAATTAATAAATTATTTTGTGTTGATGAGAAAACATTTAATTTGTTGAATGGTCGCAATCAACACCCCCACAAAAATCTAATGACACAACGTACAAGATCTGATCACCTTGAACCACCACTTTCACAGTAACCTTCAATTGTTAATTAATTTCTACAATAATTAAAAAAAACAATTGCTTAAATACCACTTAATTAACAAAGCATTGGTGTAATTTGAACTAAACGGTTTAACTTAAATTTCCGTTGTAAGTTCACCAAATTAAAACACAATAATAAAACTAGAAATGTAATTGAGTCAAGTTTGAGGTAAGTATTAACACGATCATAATTGATTTTTGATTATTTTTTAGTCGAGTTGAAATCGAGCATTGAAAAATGGCAGGCAGGTGGACATGAGCACATGGAGAGAAGCAATGTTTTTAGGACCGCATGCATTCGTGTGCGTAGACTTATGTAATAATGTCATATTTATATTTATATATATATATATATATATATATATATATATATAACCTCTTTCGACATGTTCAAAACGCAAACAATTTACAACGTTACACCAACGGAGGAGGAAATTTAATTAATTTGCCAACTCATCATATATACATATATATATATATATAATACAATATATATCATATCCTCCGTCCGATCATCTCGTGGTCTATTTTATTTTAACAATAACAAAGGTTGATTTCCATTAATTATCAAATATTTTACGAAGGATTATGTCTCACTTCATATATATTAGAACGGAACACCCAATTAAAGTTGCATTCTATTTAGGCCATCTCCAACAATTTTCACCAGAATACAGTTAACTCTACACTACACTACAGTTAAAGTTACAGATTTTCAATTTTCATCTCCAACAGCATCACTCTACATTTCACCCTACAATGGAATATTCCCTTTTTATATTCTTTACTATTGATTTAATTTTTTTATCGAATTATTTAATTAAATAGGATTATATATAAAATATATATATATATTAATATTCTTGCTCATTATTTTTTATTTTTAATTAATATATAATTAAAACTTAATTTTATTTTACAAAAATTAAAAGGTTCATGTAAAAATAAACAACTTATTCAAAATAAAATTCAACATTTCATAATAGATAATTCAATAAAACACATAAATTACATGTCATAACAATTACATCTCTGAATTTGAAAACTCCTCCCACAAATGATCAATCAAAGCATTACGAAGTGCCAAGTGAGCATCTTTGTCTTTGATTTTTTTAAATCGGCCCAAAAATGCTTGAAATTCATCTATTCCTTCGTTCGACATTTCAAGATCTGGAATTGGCACTTCTCTCGCATCATTAATTAGTGCATCAAGGTCTCGTTCATCCTCAACTATCATATTGTGCATAATAATACACGCAGTCATTATATCTTGCAAATCTTCTTTCTTCCAATAGCGTGCTGGATTTGCTACAATTGCAAATCGACTTTGAAGAACTCCGAATGCGCGCTCCACATCTTTCCTGCATGATTCTTGTTTCATTGCAAAATATTTTTTTTTCTGGGAACGAGGTTCATGGATTGTTTGCACAAGGGTAGACCATTTTGGATATATTCCATCAGCTAAATAATATCCCGTATTATACTCTTTTCCTTGTATGACATAATGTGCAGGTGGAGCGATACCTCGAGCAAGATCAGCAAATAAATGAGATCGTTCCAATACATTGATATCATTATTGGAACCTGGCATACCAAAGTATGCATGCCATATCCAAAGATCATAATCGGCAACAACTTCAAGAATAATACTTGGACTTCCACTACGACCTGCATATTGTCCTGCCCAAGCAGTTGGACAATTTTTCCACTTCCAATGCATGCAATCTAAACTACCCAACATTCCTGGGAATCCACGACTTTTACCAATAAAAAGTAGTCTAGCAACATCACTAGCAGTAGGGGATCTTAGATATTGATCAGCAAATATTTCTACAATTGCACGACAAAACCTCTTGACACATTCAAGGGAAGTGGACTCACCAATATTAATGTACTCGTCCACAGCATCTGCTGGCATTGCATACGCCAATATCCGAAAGGCAGCTGTAACTTTTTGAAGTGTGGACAAACCACGTCTCCCAGCTGCATTACTTCGCTGCACAAAGTAACCATCATGATTTTTGACAGCATCAACAATGCGAAGAAATAAATTTCGAGACATTCGAAAACGCCTACGAAACATATTTTCGGAATATGTTGGATTTTCAGAAAAATAATCATTGAAAAGGCGTTGAGCAGCTCCTTCTCGATCACGATGGATTGTTCTATGACCAGGAACGGAACCTCCATGGATAGGTGTGGTATTTTGGCTATTGAGAATTGATGCTAGAAGATTATTGTTGGTGGAAATTTGTTGGAGTATCATTTGATCAAGATCATAGCTATGTACCAAATTTTCAAGCTCATCGTCAGATGAGCTTGGAGTACCAGAGCTAAAGAAATTGGGATTCATTTTTTCAAAGAAGACAATTGATGGTTAGGATGCAGAATGATTGACAATGCACCTTTCTTAAATAGGGTGCATTCTACACTTAATCTTGTACACCTAATCTTCCGCACCTAACTATTTTGTACACCTAATCTTCCACACCTAACTATATTGCACCTAACCTTCTACACCTAACTATATTGCACCTAACCTTCTACACCTAACTTTCTACACCTAACCTTCTACACCTAACCATTCTCTCTCAATTCTATAAATATATCCATCAATCTACACAATCTTCCACACCTAAATTCTTCCACATTATACACTATCTTCTACACCTCAATTCTATGGCTGCCAATAGGGCTAACAATTACACTGTTGATGAAGATATACATCTTTGTAAAGTGTATATGGAAGTATCTCAAGATCCAATACAAGGTAAAAATCAGAAACTCTGGAGTCGTGTTACGCAGGTCTATAACGACTCCCTCCCATCTTCATCCATGCCGAAGCGACCTCAAAGATCTATTGATTCTCGTATGCATACCATCCTTGCTGCAATATCCAAATTGCAAGGATGCATACAACAAGTCGAACTTTTAAATCCGAGTGGTGCATCAGAATATGATATTGTAAGTTGTCATTATTATATTTGTATTATTTATCTTATTAATTTCTAAAATGTTTGATTCATTATGCAGATGATGCGTGCAAAAGATATGCTGAAACTAGACCCAAAATATCGAAAGGGTTTCAAGTTTGATCACGTGTGGAACATGGTGAAAGATCTGGTGAAATTTGATTGCCAGAAATCACGAGTAGAAAGACATCCATCTCAACCAGGTACGCCAGTGTCTGATTCTCCATTATCATCTGATGGATTATCTACATTTAATCTCAATTTAAGTAGTGATGCCAGTGGTAGTGGACCTTCATCAAAACGTCCAATGGGTGTTAAAAAATCTAAAATGAAAAAAAAAAGAGTGAAGACTTGTCTGTTGCTCTTGAAGAAATTAGAGAAAATAGTCAAAAACTTCAACAATTATTTGAGTCTTCAACTGCAAAAAAAGACCGCGATATGGAGATACAATTGCGAAGGATCGAAGCTCAACGACAAGCTACTGAAGTAAGAAAATGGGAAGCAGAAAACCAAATTTTAATGCTTGATACAGATACAATTTCTAATCCTTCTAAACGTCTATACTTCGAACAAGAACAAGCAAAAATCCTGGCGAAAAGGCAGGAACAATCCAACCAGTCTTCCCTACCAGATAATACTTTCGACATTGGAAGTTATTTTCCAGATATCCCCGGTGCAGGATCTGGATCCGGAAGTGGTTTAGGGGATTATTAGATAAAAATATTATGTTGTATTTTTAATATTTTACTCTTATTGTATTATGTTTGTATTTTTATTAATTATGTATTTGTATTGTTTATTGTAATATATTGTTGCTTTGTATCGATTATTAATATATTTGTGGCTTTGTATTGTTAAATGTTTATGTAATTCTATTTTTATTAATTATGTATTTTATGTTTAGTTAGATTTTTAAATTAATGTAATAGCATTTACTTAATTAATGTATAAAATAATTTTCAAACAATTGAAGAAATCTAATAGAAAATAAAAAAAATACACAAAATAAATTAGTTTGTATTATGAAAAAAAAAATAAAAAAAAAAAGAAAAAAAAAATAAAAAAGTACCGAGATGAACAGTACCTCGGTTAATCAACCGGGGTACTGTTCACCCACCCCTAAATCTAGCGAGCCGTGAGCATCTGTTGGAGAAAGATTTTTTGGAGAATCACTCCACATCTGCCGTGTAGCGTCTCTCTTGGAGACGCTCTTATATATTTACGTTCGACGCTATATATTTTACATGTGATGTATGTCGAAATACTGTAGTAGAATGAGCAACATTTGTCACTTAATTTGGATATAGAAAAAACACCCGCTTCAACAATTATTGGGATAACCTCTGTGTCAGAGAGAGAGAGAGAGAGAGAGAGAGAGAGAGAGAGAGAGAGAGAGAGAGAGAGAGAGAGGAGGAGGAGCAGACAAAAATCTTTTAATCAAGGGGCAAAGCCACAATCTTCGCATTGTGTTTGTTTCCAAAAAAAAAAAAAAATTGTTTTGACTGCTCATCATTTTTCCGAGTGTTTTCTCATAGATATAAAAAACATAACTTGGTCTTCCCTTACGGCTCGCCGACGCAGACTAATATATATAATCGCAATCTAAGGGACGGTGGGAATTGATTATATATATATATATATATATAGATCTAGAGAGAGAGCCATATCAAGTCAAGCACTCATGTAGTCATATATATTTTACTGAAATTAATGCGTCATGAATTCTGTCTTTTCCTGCAAATTGTTTTAAGAATGCAATATAGTAATAATTAATGTAGATATATGCTTGCTTTTCTATTACGTGCAGATGATTCAAGAAATCCTGTTTCATTTTACATAAATTTTTGTCTGTCTAATTATATAATTTATATTTGAGTCGAAAATAATGTCAGTGGACTTATTATTATGCATTACAAGACAACGTGCGTGTGTGATCAGATATATATAGATCGAAAAAAAACAACACGTGTGTGTATTTATCTATATGTGTTAGGGTTTAATTCTAAGATTTTTATTTTGTCATATTTCTATTGTATTAAACTACCTAAATAATTAATATTGAAGTTTAGTTTAAACATTAGAATAATACGATTTTAGGTCCCTCTACTTAACTACACACTTTTTCTAATTGAATTCACGTGTTTAATATTCATAAGAATATGATACAAACACTTTTAGTCTCAAAATGTTCAATTTTTGTTTCACGTGTAATTTTTTCGACACTTTTGATCCCACAGTTTATATTTCAACACTTTTTTTCCCAAAAACTAACGGACTATACTTAACAACCGTTAACTGCCTATTTTAAAGCCAAAAACAATACATATTTTATTGATCTTAGTTGCACCGCCTAATTGGGGAAATATGTAGAGGGAATGCAATGAAAATTTCAATTGAAAATAGGTACTTAACAGATGTTAAGTGTAGCTCGTCAGGTTTTGGGACCAAAAGTATTGAAATATAAACTGTGGGACCAAAATTGTCGAAAAAATTAACTCAGGACCAAAATTGTACATTTCGGGACTAAAAGTGTTTGGACCATATTCTTACGTGACCAAAAATGTATTTTACTCTACTAGTTATTATATTTATATATTCTCTCAGTTTCAAAAAATTAATGTTTTTTAGGTTTTAATAAAATTAAAAAATGTGACAAATATGCCATATTTCCGTATTAAGTTATATTTTCTTAATACATCTCTCAGTGTAATGTATATGGGTAAATTTGGGAAGAAGGGTGTTAAAAAGTGTAAAACATAAAATAATTTATTACAAAATTAAGATGTTAAAACATCAATTTTTTTTGAAACTGAGTGAATATTTTGGTTAAAATCAAGTCTATTTAATTATCCTCTTTTTTCTATTTTTAGAATTAAGTTGCAAGTTCATGTGCTATTGGTCTATATTTTGATTGGAAAATTTTAATTTTTTTTTTAATGTCGAGGGTAACCCGCAGCCACTACCGTAGTGCGCACTGGATAAATCCCGCCCTTGTGTAATAGTTTTAACCAAATTGATAGTCGACCTAATCATTAATTTAAGCAAATTAATAAAACATAAAGATTCAATTCTGAAAAAAAAAACTGTAAGAAGAGGGACCCAGAACTGCATTATTCCCATTATATTTCAAGGGGAGCAAGAATTGGACTTGCGAAGGTACAAGGTTGAAGAAAGCTTACATAAGTGAAGAAATTCTACTCGAGAAGGAACTATGCGAATGATTTTTTACATGAATTAAGAAAAAGATTGAAAAAGATAACTAATCAAGAGATTTCATAATAAGCTCTTATTTATTTTTTGACAGTAAATTAATGTTTAATGTAAACATATTAAATATGAGTGTTTATTAGTAGATTAGATAAATATATATAAAAATGTGCATATATGTCAGGACATCCAAGAAGGCAAACAAATCTATCGAAATGGGACTGAGGGAGTAACAAATATTACTCATTGCATTAAGAGATGGGTTTTCAAGGTAATTAATAAACCTGCACGGAGTCCCTGATATGCTGCATGCATGACTGAGTTGGTGTGCGAATAATTAATGATGTAAGTTTTTATGTTACTAGAACCCACGTTGTGGAAGTTCAAGTTCTATTGACAACAATTTGCACTTGCACTGATTGAATATTTTGTGGTTAACATAATGTATTGGCAAGCTCTTGATACCCACCTATCTAGGTAAATGCGTGATTCACCTCTTTTACTTGGTTCGAGAAATGGGACAGTATGAGCCCTCTTAGACCGGTTCATATATATATAAAAAACTTTAATTAAGATACATATAAGGTATGGGAGTTTCTAAATGCACCACAATTTTTACTCTTTGCACCACTAAAAAATTAAATGAAAAAATAAATAAATACGAAATGACCTATTTATCCTTTTATTACTTGTATGCACCACATTTATTACTCAATGCACCACAAATTAAAATTAAAAAAAATAAAAATTAAAACAATAGAAAATTTATTATTATACCTATTAACATGGAAAATAACCTAGAACACATTTGAACACAATTGGAACTCAAGAACCTAGGTTGTAGTAGTGCAATTTTGGTGGCAAAAATGAAAAGAGATACAATGCGAGATGAAAATGAAGAAGAACATAGCAATGTAAGTCATTTTGATTAGTTTGTACCGATTGAATTATGAGTTTTCGCAGATTTTTTAGACCTATTTTCACGTTTTATTCGGGATTTACAGTTTGAACATTCTTTATTGAGTTCGAACAACGAAGGTCGAACACACAAGGGTTGTTTGCACTTGAAAGTTCGAACACACAAGGGTTGTTCGAACTTTCAAGTTTGAACACTATGAAGAATGTTCGAACTTGTGAACTCGAACAGGACTTAGGGGAAAAATTGTTAATGTTACTGTTCCAATATCGACAACATTAATTATAAGATTTGTTTATTGAACAGGCAATTGGGAGATCCTTCTTACTTGTCATGGAACTGGAACCCCGGGGGTCACTAATGCTAGCTTGCCTGTGATATCTCTGATTAGCTTTTACAAAATGTGTGTATAAACCTCGATGAGATTGATGACTTGTTGAAATATGCATGTTGCGTTGAATTTGTACTAGTTCCGATTGGTTGAATATCTCAATATACCTCCTAGGTGTAAATTTAACTGATTCTATTTATCGATTATCCAGTGCAATAGTGAAGTATGTGTGTATTACATTTATGAATGTCGCTGCAGGTTTAAAGCGTAACAACATTTTTCTCATTGGGTTTACAAAAATTTAGCTAACTCATAGTACTCTTAAGTAAAACATAGGAGAGGTATTCCCCTTGTGGATACGACGGGTTAATAGGATGATCACGGCCTGCTCCTTCCTGTCGTATAACTGGGATCTTCCTACCAGCTAATGATGTTGTATTCTGAACAAACCAACCAATAAGACAACCGTTTATCTGTTTAGTAAGATTTACAGTTCGGCTGTGATGAGAATTTACAATATTACGAGATGCTACTTGCCTGTAGAATGCGCAGGAACATCTCACTTTGGGTCATAGCACCAGAACACGAGCAGCTCATTAAAATTCCACCCCTTCTTGTTAATTGCATAGCCAAGGAATTTAAATTCCTATACATGCCAGATGCATTTTGCAATACCTAAACAAACAAACAATTGCTGAGAAACCCAAATACACACTGCAGACAGACACAGGCATGGACATGGTTTATCATTTTTGTGCATATTTTAAATCACATCACATCCCATGAAGTCCTTGGGCCAATTTGAGCAAAGAGTTTTATCCAATGCAAAAAAATTCATTGAGTTCGAACACCTTTAAACGAAAAATGGAATTTGATTTTGCTCGAACTGAGTTCGAACACTTAGAAAAAAAATTTCCCCCAAGTGTTGTTCGAATTTTGGACTTCGAACGTAACATAAACATTCGAATTATACAGTCCGAACGAACCGCGAAACTGGAAAAAAATCAAATCAAGAACTCGCTCAAAATCTCATTTTTTTTGCGCGCAATCAACTCAACTAGCATCCAAGTATTTTAATAACATATCATAGCATCTTAAATCGAACAGGGACGACGGGTTCGAAGGTTGAACTTTTTTACGGCGGTTGAAAATTCCCAATTCTTTTTTACAATTTTTTTTGTTTTTAATTTTTCTGTTTTTAAGTTTTTTCTTATATTAAAAACATATTTTATATGGGAGGGTATTATTGTCAATATTGATGGTGCAAAGAGTAAAAACTGTGGTACAATGAGTAGGTGTGGTGCAAAGAGTAAAAACTGTGGTGCAAATAGAAACACCCACAAGCTATATATATAGAGGGGCAAATTTCATATTACTCCCCTGTGTTTTCGTGAAAAATCAAAAAACCCCCTATGTTAAAAAAATAGTCTCAAAACCCCCTATGTTATGTATAATTCATCAAAAAAGCCCCTTTTTTAGGAAAGTGTATTACATTTGCTAAAAAAGAGTGTATGATTCTTATTTTTACAATTTTTGTATTATTTTTTAAATATAATTAATTTATTAAAATAGTAGTTTGACCAAATACTGTAACTTTTAAATACTATAAAATATATTTATATGTAAAAAAAATACGTAACATAGGAAATTATCAAAATAGCTAAATATTAGTAGTATAACCAAATACTAAAATTTTTAAATGATATAAAATATATTTATCTATAACAAAAATTGTAAAAATAAGAATCATACACTCCTTTTTAGCAAATGTAATACACTTTCTCAAAAAAGGGGGTTTTTTTTATGAATTATACATAACAGAGGGGGTTTTATGACTATTTTTTTAACACAGGGGGTTTTTTGATTTTTCGCGAAAACACAAGGGAGTAATATGAAATTTGCCCTATATAGAGAGAGATTTATATGTGTTACAAGCATCTCCACGCAGGAAATTTCAGAATGTCTTGTACGAAAGGAAAGTGACCATGATTTTGTGAATGATTAAAGCATGGGTAGGGTAAATAAATAAACATGTGATAAATCAGATATATGGATGTAAGGAAATTTGTTTTCTGTGACAAAAGTGCCGATTAAAAATATCTCAAAAGTTGGTAAATTTTGGCTACATAATAAATTTTATCATATATGTGTACGTTTAAATAAAAGTCAGCCTTGAAAATATTGTGGTGAGGGCCAACAATAGGTGTCCATTTTTGCTGCAATAATCCCTCAGATATAGTAAAATTGCTTATCCAAACACGGGGGTTTTTTTTTTTTGGTACGGGGCTCGAGTTACCTAAAATTCAAATTGGATGTATGGGTGTTGCCGTGTTGATTTAATGTTATGATTTGACTATGAATAGTTAGAATATGAATAATCGAGCAGGATAATTTAATCGATGGAGTGACAATCTCATAGCCAATATATACTGAGGTTTGTGAGGACCGGTTTGACGTCGGGGGCGAAGTATAAAATGATCGCCGGTGTAAAACACGGACAAAGAATGGTGGTTTCTATAAAACTTCCAAGCGAAGGGGTACATGAATGAACCGAATCCACCCAAAAGAGAGGGATTTTGAGGCTATACAGAAATGAGACTGTATAGTCAATGATAGCTTTAACAATCTGATTGGTGCTATTCATACCACAAGGTGCATCTTCTTTTCTGGAGTTCGTTCCGCCAAAGCTCCAAAATGAGTTCGTTCCGCCAAAGCTCCAAAATTAAACGTGCCTAACCTGAGGCAATTGTGGGATGGGTAATCCTGGGAAGTTTTCTCAGTTTTCTTCTCACAGCCGGTCTTTTACTGAATATTGAATCGGTTTATATAATACAAAATATAAATATGTTGCTAGCTAGAATTCATATTTTTAGAATCAAAGTAGACATGAGTTTTTTATTTTATTTCAATGCCCTTGCATTATTCTTTTCATTTTGTGGTCAATTATTGTCGTAAATAGTATGGTATTTTACGAAGTTTGGTTTTGAAATATGAATTTTAAAATGTAACACCCATAGCACAAATGTTTTTCTAGATTGAAGGGAAATTACAATATGAAATCGAAATTGAGGGAAAAATAAGTTTGGCCGTGGGGTCCGGATGACTATACATATGTATTATAATTAATCTCGCTCGATTTCATATTTTAGTTACACCAGAATGTAAGGTTGTACTATAAATTTTATATTTTAAAGTTCATATTTAAAATCAAAATTTGTGAAAAGTTAATGTTATTTATTTTTCTGAATTTGCACCATTTTTTTTATCACCAACATTATTTTATAAGTGGCCCTTATCACTCTACGTTAACATTTCATGAAATCATATTATATATATATACATATATATATATATATATGAGTGGAAATTTTAGCTCGTATTGATCAGAATTCCTCGCTTGAGATTTTTTTTTTTTTCAATGGGAAAGGAGAGTAGTGAGTCTCTAACGTGAAACGTCTTCTTTTTATAAATGAGTTTTTATTGTTTGGATGTTCCCAAAGAGATATTCCGCTTGAAATCTTTAAATAAATTGTTTGGTTGAAAAATCAAATTAGTTCAATTATATATATGTGTGTGTGTGTGTGGGTTGACTCTAATGAGCACCGTACTTGGTGTGAGAACTAGACATTATACTTATTTATAATAATTTTATCATTTATTTTAGTGTTAATTAACAATAAATACAATTAGCAGTAAAACACAGCAAGATAAGTAATAAAAAATAGCACTAAAACACAATAACATGGACAATAAAATTATAATAATTAAGCATAGGTCATAGTGCTCACGATCTAACATGAAGAAAAGTTCTGAGTTTGAACATATATATATATATACATATATATATATATACATATATATATAATGTTGGATAAGATCTATAAAGTGAGTAGAGAAAATAGTTTCAATGGACAACTACTCAAGCTCATTTAAAGTTCTGGGGTCCTAATTAATAGTGAAGTGTCATTGGGAAAAAAAATATTTTGTATGATCGATTTTATTTCACAAATAATTAAAATTTATTGACATTTGTGTGATCCATGAAGTGTGTGTCTCTGAAATAGACGACACCCACAATTAGCGCTTTGCCTTTTCAAATAATTGGCCTTATCATATCTCTCTATATTTGCAATTTTGCATACATGATTATTCACCTTTTTTCCCCCTTAACTATTCAATGACATTAATTACTTTTTCAATCTAAAAATACTTTGAGTAGTTCGATTAAAAAATATTAGTAAGAATAAAAAAATATGTAAGATCTTATCCAACATTATATATATATATATATATCGCAATTATTAATATATACTCCTATAATATGTTTATATTAATAATAATAATTAATTCATTGTCAAATAAACAAATACGGACATATTAAAAAGTTTACTTGTTTAATTTTCATTTACAATCATTTCTTAACCCTAGTAAAAAATCCGATCAATCTATATAAATAGAACATAGGGAGTATTATTAATTTACTCGGTGTTTTTTTTAGTGATTATCAACTTTTTTACACTATACGGAGAATGGCAATTTGCCCCCTTAAATTACACATGTTTTGTATAATGCACCATAAAAATAAAAATAAAAATTGGCATTTTACACCATCCAATTAATATACGCATTGCACTCTCAAATATTTTTTTGTGGTCTTCCAACTATAATATTGATAAGGTCAATTAAAATATAGGTATTTAATTTAATCAACGCATTTTTTATTTATCTCTCTATTGTCTTTTTGCTAGCTACACAGCTTATGCTTTTTTCAATTTTTTATTTTTCACTTTTATAATTAACTATCTTTCATTATATAATTAGTTTTATTTGCAGAAAACGATATATTTAATATTGGCAAATAAAAAGATTATTAACTTCAAATTAAATATTTTAAATGGTATTATTAAAAAGGTATAAAATATATTAATATAAAATTTAAAGATATTATTAAAAAAAATTATAAAATACATCAATATAAATAGGTGCTTGACATCCTAAATGATCGTAAAACATAATTAAAAAAAAATCTTCCGTATTATTTTAATTTATCCAAGTTTCTGTCATTTTGTATTAAGAATTAGCAGAAGAAATTGGTGTTATTTTAACTTGATGCAGTTTACCTAAAAAATTTTATTCAGTTAATTTTAGTTGGAGAAACCATCATAAATTCTAACATAAAAATTCAACAACTTTTTTTTTAATTTAAAATTAAGGGAATAAATGGTTGTTTAATTTGATCTAATTACCTTATCGATTGGAGAAATCATCATAAATTGTTTAAGGGTGCAATTTGCAATGAAAATACTAATTTGGTTGTGTGAAATGCCATTTTCTATGTTTTATGGTGCATTGTGTAAAAATGGTGTAATTCAAGGGTGCAAGTTGTCAATTACCCCTCACAAACTACAAATTCAAGGGTGTAAAAATGTTTTATAGTAATATTGTTTTATACATTCATTAATATGCATACATACATATATATCTATTATTAAAATGTTATTCATTGAATTAAATAACAACAATAAATAATTAAAATTAAAATTTCAAATATTTTATCAAAGTTTTTTAAATAATTAATTTGAAATCTGTTTCAAATGTACAGAAATCTCAAATCCCACCACTCAACACACTCTATTATTATTCTTTTTTTATTTTTTTAGGAAATTATTATTATTGTTATCTGACATCGTACCCATACAAAAATTCATTCAAGAAGTCGAAAATGTTAATGTGCAGCCTTTTTTTTTTTGTATCTCCGAAGCAACTTTTACTTTTACAATCACCTCTCAGCTTTAGACAAAGTTGTACACCAAAGTCCAAAAAGCTTATTTAATTTAAGAAAATAATGAGTAGTTGAGAACCTAAATTATTGCCTCATTTGAAATAATAAATAACTAAACATTCAACATATGTATATATATTCGATAATTAACAAGCAGTACTATTAGTTAAATTTGAATATTTGACAGCTTTTTAACCCTGGCATAAAATGGCTTTTCCCATATCAAAAATTCACTTTTACCAATTACCTACTATTTAACCCTTTAAAATTCTTAAAAGTAGCACCCCATTCTTGAAGCTTTGATTATACACTATATCAAATTATTGGCAGCAAAAATAGATCCATACATAAATTTTTAATAAAATTGAAACTATGTCGTCATTCTTACACTCACATCAACTATGCTATACTCCCAAGTATATTTGAAATAATTTTATTGAATCCTGGTGGGAATAGTCTAGTGGTGGAGTGAGGTTGCTTGAAGATCAAAGTTTACGGATTCGAATTTTCTCAACACCACAGATCGGATGGGTGAGTAGAAAATAATAATAATAATAATAATAATAATAATAATAATAATAATAATAATAATAATTTTATCAAAATCGAAACCGAAACCGAAATCGAAACCGGGTACTACAGTACTTAATTAAAGCTGATTATAGCACACCCAGACAAACAAGGCAGAGACCTTTTTTAAAAGAAGTCAAAATCTAGCTTTGTCCATAAGGATATCCCCCTTTTATTTATTTTTGATGGACTTTATACAAATTTTTTAATATTTTATGTTAGCACGGGGCTACGTATTTAATTTTATATTCTAACGTTACATCATAATATTTCAGTGATATACATATGGTGCGTATTTAAAATTTAAAACTAGTATAATATACGAATCTATAACAATGGTGAATTAACTAATGAACTAGTAGTATATGTAAATTCATCTCTAATCTAACTTCGTAATACCGCTCGTATTCAAATAATTTGATTAATTTCGATCACTAAATTGCATATGAGATTGAGATTTTTTCTTTCTTTCTGGGATTGGATAAATAATATTTTACTTTATCAAGATTTGGGCAAATTACAATTTAATTCTCAACGTTTGAAGGTTTCAACAAAAATAACCTAACGTTTTAATAATAACAATTTAATTCCCAACGTTTTGATATTGTAACAGAAATAACCCAATGTTTAATATTAACAATTTAATTCCCAACGTTTGAAAATTTTAACATAAATGACCCAATATTTTAGGCTAAAAAACTGTTTTGGTTGATTTCAATCACATTTACTCTCAAGTGAGTTAGAGACTCATATAGCAGAATAACATTTTTGCCAAAAAAATAACCAAAATGGTTTCTTTCGCCTAAATTATCGGGTCATTTATGTTAAAATGTTCAAACGTTGGGAATTAAATTGTTAATAATAAACGTTGGGTTATTTCTGTTAGACTATCTAAATGTTGGGAATTAAATTGTAATTATTAAAACGTTGGGTTATTTTTGTTAAGACCTTCAAACATTGAGAATTAAATTGTAATTTGCCCTCAAAATTTCAGTACAAGATTCGAACTCTCAATCTTAAAAGTTAAATTGCATGACTAATTAGAAGTCCTTATTTTTACAACATTAAAATCTTGTATCAAACCGTTAAATGAATCAAAATTCACTGAACGGGTTAAAATTCGGATTTAAACACAAGATATATATATATATATATATATATGAATTAAGTAGTAATTTTTTTTTTTAAATAAAATGAATTAAGTAGTAATTAATAATCTTGTAGAAGTACTTGCCAACTGTACCAGCCAAATAGGCACGAGCCAGGGTGAAAACCATAGGGACCCAGGCCCCTACCTAACTGAACCATATATACGAACCCGACTCCTTCAGATCCATCATGTCTATTAAATTCGATAAATATATTTTTTTCATAATATTAATTTTTCATTTTTTTAGTTTAAAATTAATTTAAAACTGTGTTTCTTTAAAAAATGATTTGTAAGTGTTTTATACATTTACTGAAATAAGGTTTTTTTAGTCGGAGGAAAGGGAAATGGTGTCTTTCAAACTCAAATAAGTCTCCATTTTATGAGATGAAACCCTCTATTGCATTTTTTTGTTACATTCTTTATTGTACACTTGATTTATTTTAATTTTTATTTTTTAATTATAATTTCTTGTGCTTTAATTTAATTTTGCATTTGTTATTTTAATTTTAGTTATTAGTTTATTATTTGAAAAATTATTATAAACCCTAATGGGGAAGAATGAAACCTTAAATAACAAATATAAAATTAAACTAAAGCAGGATGAATTGAAATTGAAGAAAAAAATTATAAAAAATTGAGTTTACAATATGGAATGCAACACAAACGGTGCAATAGACGATTTTGTGTGCCATTTTACACTGGTTCAAATTTCTTCTTGTACTTTTTAAAATTTAACTTTGTGTTTCACTATCAAATTTACGATTTTAATAATACTTATTATAAAATAAAAATTAGTTATAACACAAATAATTGTAGCCAATGTTTATCAACAAAAATTGAATTAAAAAATGAAAAAATTTAATTTTGAAATAATCAGCCGTAATAATGAATTATTAATTGAAAATTAAATATAAAAAATAATTATAAATCCTAATTGATTGAGGTGAACACTAAAAAATAATATTAAAATTAAATCATAAAAAATTAAAATTAATAGAAAAAATACAAAAAAAAAATAGTAATTTAAAAATGCAACACTGAATATACAACAGACGGAGAATGCAACAAGAAATCTCGTGTTGCGGGTAGACAAATAAGTTGAATTTTACTATTTAAGAAGTGTTTTATTTACAAAGGACTACTTTAGGGGTCGCCTAATCATTATGTCGCCAAGAAAAGAAAAAGGGAGTAATTCTCTTAGATATATTACTCTACACTAGAAAATTAATACTACTACTTTACATATTCCCTCGAGTTTCTTTAAATGTTTTTTTTTTTTACTTAATGAAAAGCAAAAGAAGAAAGCAAAATTCGACTGAGAATTTGAGATGACTATTATTCACACTATATTTTAATAAACTTTATTTTATTTATTACCAGATTCTTTATTTACATTAGTTTGGTTTTGCGTTTTCATTTTGAGGGAATCAATCTATAATAGCTACCAAAATTTGTCTAAATTTAATTGAATTATAAACTTATTCAATTCACCACAAGAAGTCGTGTATATATATATATATATATATATATATATATAGAAAAGTGCAACTAGCAAACGAAATAAGAAAGAATCGGCACTATTTTATTACACCCACCAAAGAAAAATAATTGCATCAACATTAAAAAAAATCCAACAATTTGATGAAATTTGGCATCAACAAAACCTTATTATATATGTATATATATATATAGGTTAATTAGAAAATAGGAGTTTTTCCCGGTCAGATTCAATTCATTACAGTAGTTCTTCAATCCTTACATATTCTCGATCTCCTACACTACCAACTGCTACATTTTACTTATTTTGTGCATTCGGTGAACTAACATGATTCGAACTCATAATCTTTCAATCGGGGTGGTGTGGATCGACGGTAAATTGTCGACCGAGTTTTACCTAGATAAATTAATATGTATATATACCTAAAAATGAAAATACTTAAATTTACATAAGGAAAATTAATAATTACTTGAGGCGAAGATGAATAAATTCAAACCAAATCTGTTTGAACACATTGATGATAAGATCATGATATTCATCGGAATTTAGCGACAGATAGCAAGCAAGAAGCTCTTCCAAATCTTTCGACGCTTTGATGTTATTCTCCACGATCATCTCCACCATTGAATCCTTGAAATCCCGCCGTGGATCCTTCGACGCCTTCACCACCGCGAAGCTGTCGGAGATGCTCCGCCGCGACGCGGCCGAGCTCGAGTTCGAGGTCGACGAAGCGCTCCTCCGCCCCTGAATCCGCCGGTAATTCCCAATTCTCGGCGAATTCACGCGGAGCTTCATTCCCGGCGAAGACGACTTCCTCGCCGGGCTGGAGGCGGCGGCGGTGGCGGAGGTCACGAAATCCTCTTTCACGACCTTAACAGACAGAGAACCGTACGCGTTCTTCTCCGAGAATTCAGCTGAGGTTCTTTGAATCTTCGTCGTCGGTTCGTTTTTCTTGGTGATGATCGGCGGAAGACGACGGCGGTGATCGTCGACGCCGTCGTTGTTGATGTCGATTACGATGTCGTTTGCGGCACCGCATTTGCAGGGAGGGCTACTCGACCAAGAGACCATGCTCCTGTCCGAGCCGTACTCCGTCATAACGGAGTCCGGCTCGGACGACGAGCTCTGATCGGGACCGGAGTTCGAGGGGGACGAGTCGTCGACGTCGTGGTTGTCGGGGTCGGCCCAGACGGATTGGACGGTGGCGCGGCAGCTGCATCCGGCGGAGATGGTGGAGGAAATGAGGCGGGGGCGGTTTCTCTTGGCGCCACTCCGCCTTCTTTGCGACGACTTTCGTGGCGGGTCCGCCACGGAAGTCTCATTGGGAAGGGGGAGCGACGACTTCGTCGGGAATTCTCGTTGGAAATTCGCGAGGTCCCGAGTGAAGTAGTATGACTTTCTTTGGTCTGACACGTGGGGCTTCGAGAATTCCGACGTAGGATTTAGTGCCGATAATGACAACGATGATTGTTTCTTGTTCTTCGTGGGGATTAAGGTTTTGGAGTAGCTCGATCTGGGCTTGCTCATGTCTTTGAGCTTGAAGAACCAAGCGTTGGGGATCATGTCGGAGAATCTGAATTTGTGATTTCCCATTTTTTATTTTATTTTTTTGTTTGATTTTGTGATAAATGTTTGTGTATGGGAATGTAAGAAAAAATGGAAGAGAATTTTGGTGTGTATGAGTGTGCGTGTTTGTGAGTGATGATGGATTGGTGGTGGATAAATAGAAAGGTGGTGTGTGGGGTCCATACATGAAGAAATTTTGTGTCTAAAAGCAAATGCTGTGGGATGGGCTTGTCCCTATTAATTTTTATTTTTATTTTTTTAGGAAAAATATTGTGAAATCATTTGTAATAATTTAGTTAGATGAGTTAATATTTGAATTCAATAAAGAAAAATAAAATGATATATAAAGGTATGTTTATATTTTGGTTAGTATTTGATTGTACTAGTATTTACACACGTGCGATGCACGGTTATAAATATATAAATTATTTATGATAAATATTTTGTACAAATATAATAATTAGTTTGTATTTAAATAATTAATAAAAATAATCAAAATAATCCGATAAAATTTTCCACGACATAATTGAAGAACAATTATGAGTGGATGTGTGATTTTATCCGCAAAATGCAAATCAACGAATTAACACATTTGGCCACCTAAAAAGTACATTTGATGCGTTGCCCCCTTAAAATGGTAGAAAAACAACCAATTAGAAAAAAAATACTTAAATTATAGAAAGGAAAAAATAATAAAATATACTCAAGGTCTCGGAGTTGGACAAATATAAGCTTTGTAGGATTAAGTAATTTGGATAATTTTCGTGCTTGTAATCGCACTCGATTTTGAAATTATGTTGTAATTGCCAAAAAAAAAAAAAAAAGTTCATGTTGTAGAGGCACATTTTAAAGTTTATGTTAAAAAATAGAAATCATGTATAGTTCATGATATTTAAACCAATTAACCTAAGAGGCACACTTATGTGAAACTGTCTAACAGATCTCTTACATTAGACGGATTTCTATTTGATTGTGGTCCCCTTCTCCTTTTTTTGTGCCCCCTTCACCTCTCCATCTCCCTCTTTTCCCTTTTTTTTTTAGTTTTTTTCTACTTTTTAAATTTTTCATTTTTTTTATAAATATATATTTCATTTTTTTAAATTAATTTAATTTTTTAAAAATAAATATATGCGCTAAAATGAAATTAGTAAACTCAAAAATTGAATTGAATTCATTAAATTTTTGTATCCGGCGACTCGCTCAATGCATTCGTCCGACATTAATGCGTTGGCTCATGCACTCTCGATATAAAATGAAAATTTAAAAAAATCGAAAAAAATTGAAAAATTCAAAAAAAGAAAAGAAAATGGAGGTTGTCAAATGCTTCATAGGTAATGATACTCCGCTTCATTATTAGTGATATTTTACTTCATACATGGTAGTACTTGTTATCTGGAGCATATATCAACAAACATATTAAAAAAAACATAAATAAATCAACTAAATTAAAAGCATATATTATGATTTATGTAGAAAATAATTCATTTATTTTTTTCTTAGCATGTGAAAACACTTCATAGTTGATGACACTTCAATTCATATTAGCTGATATCTCGACACATAATTAGTGATATTTTACTTTATACATAGTGATACGTGATGTCTGGAGAATTCTACAAACATTAAAAAAAGATAAATGAATAAAGTAAATTAAAACCCCATATTATGATTTATGCATAAATAATTTATTTATTTTCTTCTTAGCATGTGAAAATACGTCATAGTTGATGATTTTCAATTCATATTAAGTGATATTTTGACATATAATTAGTGATATTTTACTTCACACATAGTGATACTTTACTTTATACCTATTGATACGCGCGTGGGTGGACGCGTGGAGCCCACATGCCTGATTGTCTTTGCGGGTTTGGATGGATTTTTTGGACAGCTTTTGGTCCTATTTAACCCGTTCAAGAAACCCATTAGATGGTCTCATACAAATTTTTGTCTTAACCCAATTTTAAACTAATTTAGTTATTATTACCTCCTCTTGTTAGGCGGATTTGAGGGGAGAGTATATCATATAGGATTTCTTACATTAAATAATTGATATTGATAATACTATATAGTATATATAGCTGATTGGAGGGAAGAGTATAACATATATGATTCCTTACATTAAATAATTGATATTGATAATACTATATAATATATAAAAAATATACATCTATTTTTGAAAATGTAGTTTAAAACTTGATAATGTAGTTTCTATTAATGTAAACTACCTTACTTTTAGATATAATATAGATATAGGTATGTTAACCTTTTCAATTATGACCGAATCACAATAGTTGAATAAGACACAAATATTAGAACAATTATTTTTGACAAAGATAAAATTAAAGAAAATAAAACTATTGGGTGGGTAAATTGGTCAAAACAGAATGAATTAAACTAACATGAATTAGATTACCATATGAATATATTGACTTTATTTTTACATGGTCTTTTTTCAGTGCAACTTCAAAATATCAAATATTATAAAAAATGTGCGAAAAATTCAAAAAAAATGTAATCGCCGAAATTGTAAGAATGACATTATGATTCGTCCCTGAAAATGTAATTAATTGAATAAAAAATAATTATGTAAGAATGTATGCATAATTAATGCACATCATATCATTCACAACAAAATTAAATAAATTAATAAATATATACATCATTGCCAAGGAGAGAACTAATTGAAATTATCATCCTATTGGAATGTTTTAATTAAACAAATTAAATCAACGAAGTTGATTATAAAAACATACATAGAAGGTTTTAATCGATAAAATAATTACAAAATGTGACAGAGTGTAATTACCTAGTGAAGTTAATTGCAATTAAGAACATATATTATTGAAGGTTTGGTTCAACAATTTACTTACAAAATGAAAAAAAAAAGAATTACATCTTGCTGAAAATTTGGGAACAATGTTGTTTGATTCTGTAAATAAATATTGTACAACTATAATCGAAGAAAATAATAAGCGATTTACAAAGTGAAGATAGAATAAAGTTACAAAGTATATAAATATTGTACAATTATGATTGAAGAAAATGAGAAGTGAGAATAAAATGAAGTTACAAACTACATAAACTTCCTGTAAAGAAATATATTGTGAAACAAATAAATGAAAAAATGAGTAAAGTGCGATTATCACCTATACGACGAATGGGCATATGAGCTACTCGTGCCTTCAAACAGTCGAAGTAGAAGTAATAATCTATTTGACGAAATTTGATTGACTAATTTATGATGAATGAATGGGGTTGATTTTAACCTATTGTTAATATTGATTTATTTTTTTTTATGCGGAATGAAGGGGTATATATAATAGATTTTACTTTATTTTTTTTTGTTGAAGAAAGGATTTGTTCAATTATGATACAATAAGATTTATTAATTTTTTTTTGTTAAAGGAAAGATGTATATATATATCCAGAATTTGACCGATATATAAATTAATTGTACACATTATAGAATCAAAAGATTTGTGGTAATCATGAAATTAGCAAATATATCTGACACAATTTTTTATTACAAATTAGGATCAACTTATTAAGTACGAAATAAATATTTTAGTATGTTACAACTCCTTAATATGTATATATATATATGCATATATGTATTACAATTGAGTACATACATCACAAAATTATCAACTATACATCACCAATAATTTGCGGAGATAAATTATAATCCACTAATTATTTTATAGAGATTATGTACATATATATTAATATTTATATAAGGTAAAGATTGCACACGAATTTATAGGTGCGGATTGCATATTAATTTTAAAAAAATATATACACATTAGCCATCAATTGTAATATATGATCATATATTATTAAAAAATTGAAATATGAAGTCGCCAAATATTTATAAATTCAAAAAATATATAATATTAATATATATATATATATGTTATAGAAAAAATATATTATAATATATATAATTGATGGAAAATAAATGTATATGGTATGTGAGTATATTCTCGTATTAATCTATATCCATTTGCAAATTTATTATCCATAATGAACTTTCAATTAACTAACTAATTAATAAAAACATTTCTTAATTAACTAATATTATATTTCTTTTTTGGCAAGTGCAAATTGCGGGAAAAATTAGATTTCTATTTCTAGCGACTATCCTGTTTTTAAATATAATATAGATGTTGATTCAGAGTTTAATATGTCTTATAAATTATAACTAGTAAGAGACTATGTATAAAATATTTTCTTTATTTTGATATTTTTATTATTATTTTATTAGTGTCGAGTTGGGTAGTGTTATTCAATTTTTATCATTTTGGAAGAGAAAAATGAAAGTTTGATTATATTTATAACGCTAGGTGATAATTTTTAATGATATAAGTGATATTGTTTAGTATTACGGTTTATATTGATTTTGATTGTTTTTTTTTAATTTTTTTCTGACCGATATTTTTTAAGGATACAAGTGATACTTTTGGGCTTTTGAGTAATTTTTTTTGTACTACGATTCATACCGATTTTGATTTATTTTTAGGGGTTGACTGATCGACGTCTTTTGATGGTGCAGCTAGTGCACGCAAGACCATCACTATTTATGATCACTATATTGTGTATCGAAACATATCTACTTTGTGATATTGTGTTTATTTGGACTCATTGATTTAATTTAATAATGCAAGAACACTCGTGCAATATATCAAGAGGCAATAACTATTTTAGCCACTTGAACTTTTAAAAGATTTATCTTAGCCACTAACTTTAAAACATATTTATTTTAGCCACTTTGGATGAAAATGCCCCTCTGCGCGCTGGCATTGCGCGCAAAACACTGCGCGCTAGGGTTGCGCGCATGCGCGCTAGGGGTGCGCGCTGGTAATGCGCGCAACACGCGGGGGTAAAAATGTCATTCTGGCTAAAATAAATATGTTTAAAAGTTAGTGGCTAAAATAAATTTTTTTAAAGTTTGACCGGCTAGTTTTATATATTACCATATATTATCAATTATATAGAAAATAGGGTCCATCAAATGCATCTCGTCTCTATCATGTCTTGCTGTAAGTTAATTCTTGAGATGCTTAATTCACAATTTTATGACATTCTTAATTTCACATAAAATATATGAAGAATAAAATCGTGAAATTAAAAAACAAAAGGACTATTTTTGTCACATTCAACTACGTGGCTTGCATATATTACCGACATAACTATATGAAAAACACATGAAATTTACTCAACAATGAATTAGAAAATCGGATGAAATTATATCTTCCAATAAATTAGTCGGGTCGAGTCGAGTCGGACTTTAATTTTTATCCCTACTGTTGCATTATTTGTTCCCTTGGTTCTTTCTATTTCAATTTTTTTATGTTTTAGTTTAATTTACAATTGCTCATAACTTAATTAAAATTTTAGACTAGATAATTATAAATTATAATTTTGAAATAATAATAAATCCAAACAATAAATTATCAACAAAAAAAGTTGAATCCTACTCTCACAAATATACGATCATCCTAGTCAGATTTCCTCACTTTTCCTAGACAAAATGACGATGCTCCGACACTAATCCACCACTAACCATAAATATTAACTTGCCTTAATCATGATGATTAATTAATTAATCGAGTGCATAATGATCATTACACTCATCATTTTATTTTATTTTTTAAAACTCAACCCATACTTTTTGGGTAAATCATCATATATATTTCAAACTATATATTTTAATTTATTTTTATCAAATTTATCCGTAAGGACCTAAGCGGACACTATTCATTATTATGGTTAATTATTTCATAACTATAATTATCTTTTTTGTTGATAAATATCAGTTATGATTAATTACGTTATAATTAATTTTTATTTTAAAACAACTATTATAAAATTATAAATTTAATAGTGCAACACACAATAAAATATAATCGGAAACTTAAACCACCGCCAGGACATTTAAGAACTGTTATGACATACTTGAAATAGCAATGGGATTATGATACTACATACTAAATTTAGTTACTCACAATCATTAGTTAAAAATGCATTTTCGATCTACTAGTTCTTTTGGATTTGTGTAGAAGAGTACTCTTTTTTTCATATGCTTTTTTTCTTTGGGTTTTTTTAACGAGGCTACGGTCCCTAGAGTTATCAGCATGTGATTTCCGGGACTTTTAGGACTGTCACGCTTTCTTTTTTCTTTATTTATACAATGCATTTTCGATCTAGAATACACATACATGTCAAATTCAAATTAAACATTCATAATTTTTTTAACTAAAATCACCCCGGTCGATTATAACACGGCCTATATTGAACGATCAATAATGCTTCGGACTTAAAAAAAGAAAATGAAAAAGTTAATCAAGTCGAGCTCGAGACCTCGACAGTGCAACCACACCCAATTATCTATGGCCAAAAGTAACAAAAATTAAAAGGCATCAGGCTAATTATTAACATGGGTATGGCACGGACTTTAGCTATTTTCATCTCAAAATGTTAGGCAGAAGCAAATTAAATGAGGTGACAGCCATAACAAAAACATGTAAAATCTGCGTGTTAGAACGTGCATGCATTGATCATCAAATATTATCAAATTGGGCGTCGAAATCATTATTCTCTTGGAAATCCCAATTTAGGTATGAAAAATTAAATGCCAAGTTTTCATCTGTCAAAACATAAAATGAAACTTTGCTTTTTTGGGGAAGCTAGTTAGCCTGATCAGCCATCTAGTGATATATATTGTGTTAGCTGGGATTTCCAAATTTCTCGAAGCCACGATTGACATTTCTGCGTCACCCTTTTCGACTGCATTGGAAAATGGAAATTGAGTAACCCCACTTTCATTCAACGCAACATTCTTTTTTCTGAGTTTTTAGGCCTCTACTTTTCTTTGTGATTGTGAAAACTCAATCCGATTCTGCGTGTTTCGAGTTTATCGTGATGTTAACATTAGAGTTGTTAAAATCGGTGGAGTTTTTTGTAGGGTCGAACAATTAGGCGCCAAGGCTCGTGCTCATCGGGAAATTTGGGACAGAATTGGGATATGTGTATTTGGATTTCGGCTAGAATTATATATCGGGATATTCGGTTAATTTGGGCTATTTTTTTTTATTTTATATACTCATCCTAAATTTGAGCTAGTAACTTTAGTGAGAGAATCTTGAACATGTATATATTTGTTGAATGATATAAACTTTTTAATTTTGACAATTTGATATTGAATATAGTATAATTTATAATCAATTAATCGAATAAATTATTTAAACTTCAACAGCTATATTTTTTATCATTAAATTAAATCGCACCTAAGTTATAACAGGAAACAGCGGAAGGATAACAATAGAAATTCGGGTTTTCGGGTCACTCCACCTAATTTCGGACCAATTTTATTATTGCATTTTGGTTCGGGTAATTCAAACTAAAAATTTTCGGCCTAAGCCTCGTTTTTTTCTCGAACTACTGGGACAACCATAAAATTGAAACTGGATTGATTGACATAACACAAACGACCCATTTTATGGGCCAATTTGTGAGTTTTAACAACTTGATCTAGTAACATGTGTGATAAGGCGGTGCAGATAGAAGCGTAAATAATCTGTTGATTCTATGAATACTCGAAATAATACAAGAACAAAACATGATTCATTGATTGTCTAAAAAATACTGAAGATTGCACCAAAACACAAATCAGAATTTATTAATCAAATTCAATTCCACTAATAACGATCTAATCTATCTATTAATAATATACGGGAAACCTATGAAAAAAGAAATAATAAATCTAATCAAAATATCATATCAAAATCTTATCTAGATATTTTCATCATATGGCATTTTAATAATTAGTTAAATTCTTTTTTTATTTATGAAAAAGATCTTTGATGCATTTCATAAGATAACTTCAAAGTGAATTTAACTAATAATAATAATAATAATAATAATAATAATAATAATAATAATAATAATAATAATAATAACTCAAAAATGTCGAAGAACGCCAAAAAAAAAAAAAAGAACTTAGATTCCAGTTTTTTTTTAAAATAAAATAAAATAAAATATTACACACAATTGACCCATCGAATAAAAAAGAATAACAACCAAAAAGCATTGACAAATACTATTTTGATGTTATATATCATTCTACTTGATGGAAAATACATAGGCAACGAAACTTAGTTTTCCACTAACTTGCCAACGTTATATATATTATCAATTATTTGACATTATATATGTATATATGTGTGTGTGTGTGTGTGTGTATGTATATATATATAATATGGTTTTAATGTGACAAAAACTGCAATGAGTATCCTAGGTATGGGAGTGAAGGAAAATCAAGGACAATAACGTCGTCAAGTTTGATGTGGAGTCTGCCAAAGAATGACACAAACATCAAATTTATAATTCAAACAAAATGTACATCTCTTTCTTTTTCAATCCGACAAAATGGCTAGCTCACCAACTTAAATAAATTAATAATTTACCACAAATTTCTCGTTTCATGTAAATTCTGCGCATTTAATTTGGGACAGGAAAAAAAAAACAAAAAGAAAAACAGGGGTAAAAAAGAGCAAAAAACAGCTAGGTTGGTTAGATAAAGGGTTGTAAATAGTTGAATATTTTGAACATACATTTTTCAAATTAATTTATTTCAAAGGCTATGGAGTTTAAATTCGAGTTGAATTCCAAATATTATCCAAATACATTCAAACTTATTCGATATGTGTATCAAATCGATCGTTTATCTAGAAATTGGACAACTTCAACAAGGTCAATATCATGTGGTTAGTTCGTCATTAAACTTAAGGGTCCCCTCCAATGATGTTATACATACTGATAGTTTATGCATCAAACATACATCATTGATCACTTTATTTATAAGCTAGACGAAATGATTGTGATCTATATAAATATATATATATATATATATATATATATATAGGGCTGAAAACCAAACAGAGAAATGTATGGTATCACAAAAATATGGTTGAAAAAATGGTGTTTTTAACTATATTAGGGCATGTAAAAATGAGCAAGTACGTCATATGTATATATACAAGGATGAAGTTCAAAACCAGCCCGCCTAAAGATGTAAAATTACGCTATCGCCTACAAAGAATACAAATCTGCATAATTTCAGTAGGTCCGAAAAAATATCTATGCATGCAAGTCTCAGCATTCGAATTTCGAAGCAGCGGCAAAGAGAAAAACCACAGTTAGAGAGGACTCTTCTTCTGTCAATGACGCAAAGGACTATTGTAAGGATGTATCCTGCATGCATAAATTGAATTACGGCATAGATGCCAATATTCTTTCCAGGGGATCACTATCCATGGCAGCTTCATCGGGAGACTCGGAGCAGGAGCATATAGAGTGCTGTAGACAGAGATTCGGATCAAAATCAGCAAGAGAGAGGAAAGGTTATTGCCTAAATAATGATAGTGATGAATGATGACAGATGAAACTAAATTGGGAGAGGGAAGGAATACCTTCTCCCGGTGAGAAGCCCGTATGCAGATGCGCGTATAGATGACCTAGAGAAAGCTGAATCAAAGTGTTTATAGTGCGGCCAGACTATCTCTCCTGAAAAAATGTTATCGTAAGTCCGACTTGAGGATTTAAAATTCAAAAGCAAATAATCAAAAGTTAAAAGAGTAATGTGGAAAAGTCATGAATTTTAAACCTTTGAAGCTCAAGGAGTTACCTAATTTCGAGTAATTGCTGTCGAGAAATGAAACCAAAACCATAGTTTTACTATTGCTGCTAGAATATCCTGCTTTGTGCAGCTCCACAGGGGATGAATTAGTGCCAGCAACAACTTCAGTCTCAGAATGTTGACATAAGGCAACTTTGAACAATATCCCAGACGGAAATCTCTTCCTCCTCTTCAGCCAAAGGAAAACTTTAGCATATGGAGTGGAATGGACAAAAGATATGGCAGCCCCAACAGATATGCAGACAGAACACACAGCTGTGTGCAAAATGGTGAAGAAAATATAGAAAGCAGATGTCGTTGGTAGAAGAAGTAATAGAGGGGTGAAAAGCAGAGAACCAACGACATGTTGCTCAATAGTATAGTCATAGCTGTCCAATCTGTTTCGCAAAGGATTCAGCTTTCTACCCCTGCAATCAATCCAGCATTTATGTCATGAGTTTGGACAAAAGCCACAGATTCATATCATCATGATGTATATAACTGGAAAATTTCGACATACAATATTTTTTTCATTAGACCCAGCAAAGTTTTTCAAGAATGATCCACCAATCAAAAACTTTTTAACCACTCAAATCAACATATAATCTGTCACCTTCTGTCATTAGGTCCATTAGAATTCAGTCTGAAGGGTACACTTCTGCCTGAAGTTAACACAACTAACTCCACTTCTACCTGAAGTCAATACCAGTGACTCCTGTACAAAATAGCTCCAAGTTTCAAGGAAGAGCTTCTGGTAAGCTCATTTGCCTAGTTGATAGTTTTCTATCTAATTTCATTTTTAATTTGAGATAGCTTTCATATTATTAATTTCAATACATTATATGGGAGTATTTTATAACCACAATGACTTGGTAGTGTTTCCTATCTTTGTAGAAAAGCATAGGCAAGTTAAGTTAAGATTATTCAAGATGGAGATTTATAAATGAGACTTGAGAAGTGCGTTACCTGAAAAGGCGCCATAAAGCTGATAAGGCCTGTATCTGAATTGAATAGAGAGGTGAAAGGAATAAATGAAGTGTCAGAATGTGCATTGTTAGTAGAGAGATTATGTCAACAACTAGAGCTGCTGCAGAAGTTAAACCAAACAGAATCCCACATAGTGCAAGTCCTTTGGAGAAATGAATGAAGAGAAAACCCATTAAAGCCCAAAGGGTTGACCAAATCTGAATTGCATTTAGAGAAATCATCCCAAGAACCCCAGCTAGCTCAGTATTCAACTTAAAACCAGCCGGATTGCCCATCAGCCATACACACCCAGTACGTAACCAACCATTTGTGAAATCATGTGTAAAATCTGAAACCCATAAGAATGCAGATTCTGCAGTGAGCCAGAGGGGAATGCCAACTAGGTTTCCCAGAAGAACATCAAATACAATATTTGACCATATTGAGTGCTTGTGGAATGCGGCTTTCTCTGCAAACTCAACACATGACCAATCCCTATATAAGTAGCAAAAATAATGAGGATACAAATTTTATAATTCATTTCTTAGAAAATGAGAATAGCACAAATATTAACAGGGTATCACCTTAAGTGACCTGGATAGAAATAATTAAAAAAAATTAAAAAATTGCAGAACATCATGTTCTCATGTTTAAGAATTTTAAATTTGTTTGTGCCAATGATGAAACATGGTAGGTGAATTAGAATATTAGATCTTTACAATACCGGTGAGAACATTCTTTGACACCATGTATGCCTACGTATATATTCAATCAAGCATGCATCTTCAATAATTGTGATTTTTTTATGCGTTTAGAATAATCAAACAAATAGATGACCCAAATGTCATGATACCTTATATTTTGATCCTGGAGAAAGACAGGCCAATACAAGAGTTGGCAGCAGCGGAAGTGAATATTCTCCAATGTATTGCTAAATACTTTGCTGAACACAACATCTATGCCAGTGTGGGATAGCCAACTAAAAAGAATACGAGATAACTGAAGAATAATGTAAATAATAGTTGAAAGGGAAGCAACCGATACAGAAAACATTTGCCATGCGAAGGCAGAGAACCTGACAAGACATAAAGAAGGTGTAATGGTTATTAAGAAAGTATTGAATAATGTGGAGGTAAGGAGTATCTTAGTTACATGTGAAAAATGAGGAGAAGTGGACTAGGCTCAGCCTGATGGTGTCCATCAAACAATACTTGAGCAGCATTGGCACTGTTTATTGCCTGGATGACGGTATCCTTTTCACAAAGATTTAAAAGAACTGATTCAGATAAATGAAACTCAGATGTGGTAGATTTTAGTAAAGAATATTTACCAAGTCAAGCCGTGCATCTCTCTGGTGAAGGTCGTCAAACCACTTGGGTTTTTTGCTAGGGGATACCACTAGATTGGATGAAAAGTGAACACCCAGAGAATAATGGTGACCACAAAAAGTGGGTATTTCATAAAATATTACCTATATTTATCGGGGAGCAAGTTAAGCATAATATGAGAAAGGAATAGCAAAGAAGCTCGCTGTACAGGTCAACATGACTTACATACGTGGAGATCTAGATGGGACTCAGTTTTGCCATTCAAATGTAGATGATCCAATTTCGGGATAGCAAGAACTCTTCCATCCTTAATTTCAGAGAGAACATGTACAAGTCTGATCCACAAGTTTTCTCGAGCAGAAAATCTACGTTGGCCTAATATCCTGTCCTGTCTGGGGCATCCACAGCTCCAGCACCCTTGATTACTCATACGTGAATTTAAACTTTGATTGCCATTTAATCTCATGTCTTTATTTCTACCATTTCCACACCAAGCCAACTTGCTGTTTCCGCTCAAATCTGCTTCTAAATATCCCATAAGAGAGAATTCGCTTTTATCTTGAAGAAGTGTAGACATGTTCTTATTTGTCCCTTGAAGGATTTCCTTGATACAAGTAAACCATCAAATGGACATTTTATCAGCATTTTACAAGAGAGAGAGAGAGAGAGGACAGCAATGAACTAGCTTAACGCCACTCAATGAAATGCAACCAGCATTAATTCTCATTAAGTTTGATATCAAATGCATGACCTTCCAACTCCCACAATCCAATTCCATTTAAAACCGCACACAGTAGAGCGTTCTCGCACAATATCACAAAACAGAAACACCCAGAATGCGATTAGGGCTTCAAATTACGAAAATGGAACCGAAACGACGCAAATTAACATCAACCCATTACATAATTTCCACACACTCAAATCTAACCCCCAACAATCAAAACAACAAAGTATATATAACACGAAAACCCAAACAATGAAAAATAAACAAAGTAAAATTATATCTACTAATCTGAAACAAGAAATGCAACGCACCAAGAGATCCAAACCGGAATCCAGTGAAGAAGCAAGTTTGTGCTCATCGCAGGCAAAAGCCACGACGACATCGATCGAAGCTTCGGAAGGGGGAAGGAACCATCCAAATACGAAACTTGAATGCGGCGGAGTTTGAGAGAAGAGATTACTCGGCCACCAAAGCCTGCAATTTCTCCTTTTTCCCATGGTTTCAACTCAATCGGCGCGCGTCATTCGTTGAAGAGCTGCAAGATCCGGAAATCCGCAATTTTTCTGTAGCCGTCGCTGGCGGAAGGCGGAAGAATTTGGGGGCGCGGCAGCTGTCAAACCCAGTCTAACAGCAAGTTTCTCACAATTGTGCAACCATAGCCATAGGCACGAAAATCATATCTAGATAATACCTCATAAATGGAGAATCACCAATTATTCTTAGATAATACCCAAACAGATATGTAGATTTATGAGAAAACTTAATGATTCATATAAAGAACTCACTGATCTTCACATTACACCAAAAATGATAAATTACCATAATGGCTAATAAGTTAAGGAAAACACATCTCAATATAAAAACAGATCAACTCGTCATCAATCACAAAGATTTCCATTTATATTCAGAAACCATACCTTAAATTAGCAGACCTCAAAACAATCCGTAGTTGCTTCTGTTTTGTCTTGTGTTTTAATTCATCAAGAGCTGCAATACAAACAATAATAGAGATAATTAGCCACAAGAGCAAATTAGCAGGTGCCATAAGACACTCAAGAGCAAACAAGATAGTTAAAATCAATTGCAAACAAGCAGTAGATAATTCACTCAAAGACCAGATGCCATAAGACAACCACACACTCAGGTAGGAGCAAAGACAACTACACAGTCCAGGTTAAAATCATTTAAGTACCTCTCCCAAATCATTGAATTAGAAGCTTACTTAAGCAGATTAACAAGAAGAGAGAGGCAGGGGGACATGGTTTCAACTTGCTGGGAGGTGTCAGTTGATTTTTACTTATTCGGAGCAGCCCCCAACTCTAAACATGCATTCACACATTTTAGAGCAGATTATAGAACTTTTCAAAGAAAATACCATTTCAAGTATGCACAGTAACTATGCAAAATCACACAAAGTTTAGCAGAGGTACATTCTCTGTTCTGCAAGATTGTTGTTATTAAATTATCTCTTTATTCTAGGCTGTATCCTCAGGCCTATATTTTAGAAGCATCTTGAAGAGGCTAGTCGCTGATTTAAAACAAGGAAATCAGAAGTAAATCACCCATTACATAACGAAACGAATACAATATCTTATAGTCATAGCAGAAAACAATGTAAAATATGCACATCTGCATCAATATAGAACAAAAGATTCCTCTGGAATTTCTCAAAGATAGTGAAATAACTCAAGAGTCCACAATGAACCTGTTACCTCTCTAAGGCGATCTCTAGCAACCATCAGGAAACCTAATATAGCAGATACGATGGTGTGGAACACATGGGTATCCATGAGATCAATCAGCAGCACAAAGCAGAGGACGAGATACATAATCAAAACTTTTAACTAAATTAATGGCTCAGATTGAAGATAACTAACAAAGCCATCACTGGAACACTATAAATATCCACAAATGGAAAGTCCAGTTCAAAGAGTAAATGCTGAGACTCAAAAGTTGAAAGAAGAAGACAACAAAAATAGAAGATCCTAAAATTCACGACCAAAATAGACCCAAAAAAATAAAGCATACTTACAGCAATTACAGGGGACCGTAAGCTTAGTACTGTTAAAGCATTATGGTTATCTACAAGAGAGAAGATAGCAAGTTATCAATAGAAAAGAAACTAAACTTCAGATAAAATTTGTGATCTATTTAACAAAAATAAAATTTCAGATATAATCATAGCGTGTTACTGTCGTTGTAATAGGAGAAATTAAAAACATTAAGAAATTCAAGAGGAATTTAAATTGTTATTAGTTTTCTTGATTTTCTCCCCCAATTTGAATAAAAAAATAGGAATCTATGCTGTTTAAGTATGCAACAATGGACCACTTTGCCAGCTATTTAGTGCGATTATATTTTAAGTTATCTTTGCAGTTATCCATTAGTGCCATGAGATAGGTAGACAAAACTCCAAAGTCCAAGCACAGAAATTAAATTTTATTATTTTGCTGCCACCAGTAACACTGTACTGTAGTAGTATTCCAGCATATTACAAGCTTTTGATGCAGCTTCACTATAAATAAATATCTGCTGTCATATAATGAGCCTCACAGTTTTCTGTCTTTAACAGCAAAATATCAAGAGCAAATATCTGCAGTCATATAATGCTCTTTTATCCTAACAGCTGAGGTGAGGTATTGTATTGATTTCAGAAAAAAATGGTCATATCAGCAAAAGACAATCCATATCCAAAACACTTAATAACTGCAACACAAATGAGCCTCACAATCTTCTGTCTTTACACCCAAATATCACAAAAGAATGACCGTATAGAGGGTCTCAAATAACAACAAAACTAATCACAATTTGAAAAACTAAATATCAAATTCAATATGAAATCAGAAATACCAATACCAAGAGCAATCAAAATCGAGAAAGGTTCAATATTTCACCTAAAACCCACAAGTTGAAAAACACCAAATTCAATAAGGAATCAGAAATTGCAACACCAAGAGAAATCAAAATAGTGAAAAGTTCAAGCTTTCACCAAATTCAACACTCCATTCATACATCCATAAAAAGTTAAAACACATTGTAACCTTAATTACTTTCAGTCGATTTTCTCCGGGTCATCGCTGTAGCTGGCGACGATTTCGACGCGGGGAGTGAGTCCATCAGCTCGGAGTCGGCCTTTGATTTTGGTGTCTCTCGCCACCTCTCTAACTGAGTCGGCGCGGCAAGCGAGGAACTAAACTGTGGAGGGCGATTACCAGAGTGAGGAACTGAACTGGAGTTGTTGCTCGATCTACCGATTAAGAGTGTCTTTCCCTCCGTGCTGCTCGCCCAGAACAGCAGCGAGGAGAATGAAATTAGAGGGAGCGGTGTACTGAGAGTTGAGCGACTATAGGTGAGGTAGCGGTGTACTGAGAGTTGTACCGAGAACGCTGGCGACGGTGGCGACGGAGAGTTGAGCCACGGTGGGTGAGGCAGCGATTGGAAATTGGGAGTTAGGTTAGATCGAGGGCTTTTACATTTGGGCTAAATTTCAGTGGAAAAAATGGTAATAGACAACAGTTAATTAAAATCTATTGTCAATGAAATTTTAATTGGTGTGAATTGACAATGGAGTCAACACAGCCCTTGTCTATTTCCACACTGACAACAGTTAATATTTAACGTTGTCTAAATGAGTACAGAAAATGGCTCTTAACTGTTGTTTATATTTAAAATAAATTAAAAAATAAAAATTGAGTTACAGACAACAAATTATATTAGTTGTTGTTTTTTTTTTCTAAGAACACCCCTAGAAGGGGTGGGGCATTCGGCACCATGCCCAGCAGTATATATATGATAAATCGTCTCGTACAAAGTCATGGGTGGGATGTGTCTCAAAAGTGAACACACCCCTAACCAAGTACTAGGACACGTAACAAAAGAACAAAAACGAGAGGATGCAACCACAGACCGACTGGCTATCCCCTAAACCAAAGAAAGGACTCAAACATGAAGTACAGTCACAGACCAACTGCAACTCCAAACAAAAACAAACTAACCACAAATAGACCAGCCAAAGAGGGACCACCAACATCTACCTATACCAAAATCTGAAGTTGGGATAACCCAACTGATCCATTCGAATCATGGAAAAGGAGATGACGTGGGGTAGAAACAGGATCATAAAAGGTGAACGTAGGGGTCTGGGCCCCCTACATGCAAGAAAATCAGCAGCCCAATTTCCCTCACAAGGAATATGAGAGAACCAAACATGTCGACCCCGGCACAACAAGTGAATGGACGTCAACGTGTGTCGAGTCACAGCTGAACCAGGACGGCCTGACTGTAACACCAACACGACTGAAGCAGCATCCATCTCAATCCAAATATGATTGGAATACTGAATAGCAAACCTCAGCCCATGAAGGGGCGTACCTGAAACTCCGCATCAAAACTCGACGTCGCCCGAAGGGGCGTACAAAAACCTGCCAAAAGAGCTCCCATGAAATCACGAACCAAGCCTCCACCACCAGCCGCCATCTGAAGATCTGCTGAAAAGGATCCTCCGTATTGAGCTTGACCCAGGGTGCCTCAGGAGGCCGTCACGACACCATTCAAGACCGGAGAGATCTCGGAACAGGGTCAGCGACGGGTATGAAAGGCACCTGCGGATAGCAGCCCAACCAGTGATGCGGAAGGAGCTTCCTAGTTGAAACCAACAGGTGAAGGTGGCGTTGAACCTGCCAAACAATTTGAGCAACAAGAAATGGAACCCCACGATGCTTGCGGTTGTTCCTCTTTGTCCAAATAAACCATAAAGCAAGGCAGAGAATCAAGAAGTTGATGTGCTTTGGAGAGGATCGTGGGAATAGCCCCCTCCAAAACCCAAGTGCCTGTGTGACTGTATGTGCATGTGGTGCAGAAGTGTGAAATCAAGATGCAACAAATGCCCAAATCGATTTCGCAGACTCAGACCAAAGAAAAACATGCTCTAAGAACTCGACTTGCGGATCATGACAACACTGATAACGGGAAGCAAGATGACAACAACGGGACTGAAGACACACATCAACAGGGACTCTACCATGCAACAGACGCCAAAGAAAGACAGAAATGGTGGGAGTAATACAATCATGCCAAATGGACCCAAAAAGAGACCGCTCAGGCCGCCGGTACCTGACCTGATCCCATGCAGAGTCAAAGAGAACTCATCAGTAGAAGTCAAATTCCACCGCATGCTATCCCTCCCTTCCCACAGCACAGGAGTCCGGCTCATCAAATCAATCAGTCTATCAGGTAAAGCAAAATGATCACATAAAGCATACAAACGAGGCATAGACCAAGACTCACCATCAAAATACCAATCATAGAGAGGTGATCAAACACAGTAACAGGACAGTAAGCAGATAAAGGCACATTATCAAACCAAACATCATCCTAGAAGCTTACCTGACCGGACCCCAAGGTCCACCTGATATGCTCCTGAGCCTGTGCACCAACTTGAACAAGCCTCTTCCACACCCTACTATCGGACTTACGTAAAGGCACCCTCTCCGAATAAGACGGACCACAATATTTCTGTCTCATATACTGGGCCCACAGAGAATCCCGAGCTCTGAACCTCCACCAGAGCTTCCAAGTAAACGTTGTGACCAGATCCTCAAACCGCCGAATACCCAAACCACCCTCAGTCACCGGAAAGCAGATAGTCTCTCAGCTGATCTAATGCACCTTCCTCTGTTCCCCTACCGACCTCCAGAAAAATCGGACGATCATCTGCTCAAGCTGATAGAGCGCCCCATGAGGAGGATCCATGTAGCAACCCACATTTACACGATTTAAATTATTTAAGTATTTAATTGCTTTAAAATTAAGTTTTAATTTACTTGAGAATGCTTGGTAAAAATTAGATGGAGGTGAGGGAGACCAACATTGCGCCCCTAGATTATAAGAGAAATTTTAGAACTTAAATTTGAGTCTTGAAATTATTTTATGATTTTGTTAAATATTCTCAAAAGTTATTTCTTATATCTTTTTATTAAAATAAAAGAATTTATTTTAGTTGATGATAGATATGAGATTAAAATAAAATAAAATAAAAATAGATTATGATATTGATGAAATTTTCTTTAATCACCATTAGCCATACACGTTGCTCATTCAGCAAAAAATGAGAATTACACTTGTCATTTTCTCATTCTCTTGTTAATCAAATTCCAAATTTCATAGATATCTATGTGTTTTACCATCAAAAGCATCTATCCTGCTCAATTAGTACATCATTCCCTTCGAACTGGAATTCATGTTTCAAACTCAATTCCATAACTTGAATCATATCACTCCATTCCTTTCCGAACCTTAACGTTGCTGCAAATTCGTCATCTCGGTAAGATTTTCATTTGAGTGTTCACAATCCCAACAGATTTCACTAAATTCCAGAAACCAAAAATCAATTGATTATAACATTATAAAGCAAATTATATCAAATTATCCATTCTCAGAGTTTTCCAACTCACGTTTTTCTGAAACATATAATCTTTATCTAATTTACCTCACTAATTTCAGATGAAACATAGGGTTTAGGAACTTAACTAAAATAGGGATTTCAGAAAATAATAATAATAAATAGAAAAAAAGGGAGAAAGAAATCAATGTTGGATCTTGGTGAGTCGGATTGTGAGGCAGCAAGTCGAGATGGGTCGGTACCAGTTCTGCCGAGTCTTGGAGCTAGGATGAGCAGGGGTCGACTTGTTTTAAGCTTTGTCGAGTCAGTTGTGTTGAGTCGAGTATGGGGTTGTCGCCGGAACTGGGTCTGTCCGGAGTCACCGTCGTCATCGTCGTCACCAACAGTTTGTGATTGGCGTCGTTGATTCGAATAGCGACGCTTGCTCGCCGGAGTTGAGTGGAAGAGAGAGAGAGAGAGAGAGAGAGAGAGAGAGAGAGAGAGAGAGAGAGAGCTTGGTTTTCTGTATTGAGAAGAAAGAAATTGGGAAAGATGAGAGATTGAGAGAAGAGTAGAATTAGGAAATTGAATCTGGGGGAATTTTGATTTCTCAATTGGTTGGGCTTGGTGTCGTGATTTTAGGAAATGAAGGAAGGATCTTTTTGCAATTTAAATAAAATATATATTAAGGGCCTCTAATATAGAGAAATTATATATTAGCATGCCTTGATTTTGGGAAGTTATTACTTAGCTCATAAATTAATTAAATGCGAATTTAGCCCAAAAATAAAATAAAATAATAATTGTCTAAATTTTCCATTAAACTTAGAACTTCATAAATTAATTATTTAGGCTTATAATTTCTTAATTTTTTTTAGAATTATTCAAATTAGAATTGGCTTAAATAATTTATTAAGATTATTTTGATTCTAGGTGCGGCGCAATTAGGACCCTCATCCACTTTATGATTATCTGCTCAACTACTACGTGCTCATTATTCTTAGGTGGGTGAAATTATTATCTTCGAAATAAAAGTATATGTTATATGTTCTTTGAGTCAGAAATATTTTAAATCCAACTTGAATTGTCGTGGATGGAATGTGGATAGCGTTTTATACGCATAGAATAGCGTTTTGTACGCACAGAAGCATTTATACGCACCAGAATATGTCCTATGCATAGTTCAAGATGTATTCTAGAATCAGAAGAAAAGTACCCTAAATCCATTATTTCCGCGATTTATTTATGTTGGATAAATAGAAAGAAATGTTCATGATCCCCCACCACTGAGTACGTTTTAAGAGTGCTCACCCCACGTTTTTAAATGTTTTTAGGTCAGTAAGCTTGGAGCCGCGTGAAGGAAATAGGGTTGGCATGTATAAGTTGTTTAGATTACCCGAACTGAATTTTTGGGCTTGTTGTTCAGTATCTACTATTTTGAACTTGATATTATGTCTGTTGTTAGTGCCTTTGAACTAACCTAAACTAGTAGTTTGTTAATATGGTTTTATAAATATTAGGAGTGTGAATTTTATATTTTAGAACTTGTGGGTTCCTTTTGAAATGAACTTGGTGTTTATGAAATGCAAATATTTTGTTCTAAGTACATATATTTCTGAAAATATATATGTTGTGTTCTATTTTTCTTCTTAGGATTTCTGGTATGATTATTTAAAAAAAAAATACTTGATCAATTATTATTGGTAATCATTTTCCGCTTTAAAGAATAGAAAGAGTAACACTTTAAATTACAGAATTTATGGTGCTACACTTAGTGGTATCAGAGCAGGTCTGCCGTCCTATAGACTCAATGTGTTTGAAATGATTTATATTATTTGATTTTATGATATGCCATCGATTTCTGTCACGTGCTCCTGCTCCAAGGTACTTTGTTTGATTTATTTATTTGCAAAGTTGTTTAATGTGGTGAACATTAAGAAAAATTTTAGATACTCTGTGAATGATGAGAAATGTTGATAAATGATTTATGCAGAAAAGTTTTATTATGTTTAAATGCATTCGATGAATGAGAAAGAAATTATTTTAGTCCTCGAAATTTAGAGTGAACATAGAAATATTTTTCAATAGATGGTTTCCCTATTTAGATTCAAAACATTCAGATACTTATCATTTGGCTTGAACTTAGTAGTATGTTCTTCTTCGTTTATTTATACGTATTACAGAAGTATGAGACGTGGACGACCACCTCTTAATCGTAATCCACCACCGAATCCCGAGGCCAATCAACCACCAAATGCAAGCGGTGGCAACTTTGTGCCAGAACTGATTAGAGCACTACAGGGATTCGTACAGCAACAAACTCATGCTACAGTGAACCAAAATGCAGTACCTAATGCACCTGTCCCGCCAACCACTAATCAGGTGATCGAGCAATTCCGTCGCTACACTCCACCTAGATTCAATGGTAGAAGTGGGCCACTCATTCTCGAAGAATGGATAATGGAGCTCGAACGGATCTTCGAACACATAGAGTGCGATGATGCACACAAGGTCTCATGTGCAGTCTTTCAATTCACTGAGGATGCTGGCCACTAGTGGAAGTCGTACAAAACCGGCATGACTGATTGGACCAATTCTACTTAATATTTTGGGCCATTTTGGTATGATTTAATTGTGTTGATTGCCGTATAATGATGTCATTTTGGAAGAATGTTGTGCCTTGAGAGTTTTGCAGGTAATTAACACAAAGTTAGAGAAAGTGGCATGCTTTTGGTGAGAGAACAGGCTGTGCAAGGAAAGGTGAAACTGGAAGTTCAGAAAGCCATGCCGTATGGGCATACGGCAGGATAACATGAGCGAATAATTCAGAAACTGGGCCTGAGCGTGCGTTTTTGGGCTTATATGCGGAATTTACTAAAGCCCATGGCCTGAACGCGAATTGGATGCTATTTTACAGCTTTTGGACTCTATATTTATCTCTTTCCTTATTAGATTAGGTTTAGGATTCTATTTCCATGATTAAATAATTGTATTTAAGGATATTAACATAGATTAGGATTTATCAAATTCCATATAGACGTGAACAGTAGCAGAGAGACGCATTCCAGTGACATTTATTTCTTTTTCTTCATTATTTCATGGTGTTCTGCTCCGTTAATTATCGGCGTGATTTTATGATTATGTAATCAAGCTAAGTTCTTCTTATTCCGGTGACAACTAACGAAGCCCTAGCCTAGCTAAACTGTGAGATCTAATTTGTTTATCTCGTTCAATTAATTCGCATGCATTTGTTATTCCTTGTATTTTGAGTTGTTAATTGTTTCGATATTGCTAGATAGGTGCACATATTTAGTAGATCAGAATTAATTAGTAGCCAATTAAACCGGCCATCCGTAATTGTGGTTTAAGTTTAATTAGTGGCGAAACGGTTCCTCAGAACCAGGGGGAATGACAATCTTAATTTAACGGTCATGCGTCAGAGTCTGTTAATTATGAATCGGGTTCCTCTAGAATTTAAGACTGTCGGCTCATTAAACCTATAGAGCGTCTCTTACGGTTGTCAGTCGATTAGGGAAATAATTAGTGAAGCGTCTTCCTGATTATCAAGAAACTACGGAGGAATTAGGCTGCGTCAGTAAGCGTCTTCGGTAGCTATAACTGATTTGTATGTGTTAATTGAATTTATCTTTGCGTCAAGGATCGGTTTAGGTAAGCTAGGGTGGAGTTAATTGGAATTCAGAATATTTCTTATAATATTTTAAATCCGTTTATTTTGTTCAATTGTGCATCTCTCTATTTATTTATTTAATTTCATTTATTTTGTTAAAATCACAAAAACCCCTTGAAAGTTTGGTCCTACAGATTGGAAGTATAGAGTAATTCTCGTCGGTCCTTTGGGAGACGATCTCGCTCATCGCTGTACACGTGCAGTAAGGGCATACCGACTGCTGTCGGGAAATTTATTTTTGGTGAAAAATGACGCACCAAATTTTGGCGCCGTTGCCGGGGATCGGTTCTAAAGCAGTAATTACTCTCATATTTTTAGTTTGTTATTTTTCTTATTTTTGGTTTTATTTTTTCTGTGGATGACTCGGTTCTCACACGAAGAAAAGCTAGAGTTCGATCCAGAGCCAGAAAGAACTTTGCATAAGCTGAGGAGAGTTGCCAGGAATTCTAAGGAGGCTTTTGTATATGATCCAGGAACACTTGATAGTGATCAAATTTTTGAAAAAGACATGGCCAACGCGGGGGAGTTAGTTCTTAACCGCGAACCTGAACGTGAGCCTCTTATCAGGGAGCTCGGCCGCCATAGAAGTAATAGGCCCATATGCATCGTGTTGCCTACCATTGCAAACAATTCAGAGATACGACCTGGTTTCATACAGGTTCTGTCCAAGTTCAGTGACTTGCCTGGCGAAAGTGCACACAAGCACTTATCTGAGTTCGACCTAGTCTGCTCCACCTTGCGGCCTCAAGGATTTTCTGCTAATAATCTGAGGCTACTGACTTTTTCGCACACTCTGCAAGGCAAGGCTAGGGATTGGTTATTCGATCTTCCACCTGGCTCAATCACTACTTGGGATGAATTGGAGGAACAATTCCTATGCAAATTCTTCCCGGAGTCCCGAGCTGCAAACCTGAGGATGGCGATTAGTAGCATCAAACAGAAGAAGAATGAGAGCTTAGCCGAGTACTGGGAGCGGTTCCAGCAGCTGTGTCGCAAGTGCCCAAACTACGGGTTCACGGATTACCAACTACTAACAAATTACTTTTACCGTGGTATGTCTTCTTTTGATAGAAAAATTGTTGATGCTGTGAGTGGAGGATCTCTCACAAACAAGACCCTGGCCGAGGCTAAACAACTTATCATTGACATGGTTTCTGGAGGTCAACAGTATGAGGATGAGGACGATGACCGATATCGACCTGTTGAGCGAGCAGACAGCTCCAGTGTCAACGAGAAGATTGATGCTCTGACTTCTCTGGTTCAAGGTTTAGCTGTGGCATAAACGCAAAATGTCCGCTGTGGAGTTCGCTCAAAAAATGGCCACTTTACTGATGCTCGCCCAACTTTACAAGATCCGTTAACCGAGCAAACCTACTATGGGTATGGTGATGCACAATTTGATGCCTAAAGACAGAGGGATTCTGATCCGTACTCATACACATATAACCCTGGCGGGAGGGATCATCCTAATTCCAGTTGGATGCAGCCGCAGGGTGGTCCGTATGGGCATACTGACAAGTCTGCGCCCAGTATGAGTGAAATTATGAAGTGTCTGGAGCAGAGCAGTGCCCTTGTCAACAGCTTGGCGTAGAGTCAGAAGGCTTTCCAGCAGGAGACGCAAGCTGCCCTAGGGAGTATGGGCATACAGATCACTCAGCTCGCCACTCAAATGAACAAGATGCAAGAAAATCAGAGCAAACTCCTATCTCAAACTGAAATAAATCCAAGAGCGTACGTTTGCACTGTAACTTTGAGAAGTGTAGAGGAGTTAGCCGAGTTGGAGGCTAAGAAGGAAAAGAACCCGCAGTATGGGCATACTGCACAAACTGAAAACAAATCCAGTGCAGAAGAAGAACAACCAGCTTCTGTGTCTGCCCCTACTGAGGTAAAATCTGAAACTAAAGTTCCTAACCCTCTGATTGCAGCTTCTTTTCCTTTCAGATTGATTCGAAACAAGACGGAGGATGATGAAAAGGAGATCCTCGAGCTATTCAAGAAGGTACCTTTTGGTGGGCTGACTAAAACTGCTGCAATAACAGAAGTAGATGAGGAGATTCGAGATATCATAATGCAGCTGTATACCACCAGTGAATTTCCAATTCGGAATCTGACGGGCCGTATGTCCTTACCGATCAATTCGAAACCAATTTTACCAGCTCATGTGAAGACCCCAGTGTTGGAGCTGAAAGGGCAAGAAGCAAGGATGGTCGAGCTTTTGAGGAAGCATAAAGGTGTGAGGATGGAGACGATTCCTTTCGACAGGAGTAGATCTGCTACTCCTGAAATTGTCTCATGATCGAGTTCTACTTGTGTCGAGCCTCGGACATTAAATAAGGGCGCTTCTCGGGAGGCAACCCGAGCTTTTCCTGCTTATTTCGTTTTTCTTATTTCATTTAGTTGCGTATTAGTTTTCATAAAAAAAAAAACTCTAGTCCAGCTTTTTCGTGTAGGTACCTCTTCTAGCGCTGTTCCTACCTTTACCGAGCTCATGGAGTTGTTTGACCATTACACATCAAGCTGGGCTACTGCACTTGAGCGTCATCCGTATGCCCTTACTGGCCGTCTCTCCCCTTACTTGCGAGTTTGCCCTCTCTCTCTCCCTTTATTTTTATTTTCTTTCGTTCATGATTGTGTCCATTTTGTTGGCTCTCTTCCCTGCACAGTGAGGACACTGTGTTGTCTAAGTGTAGGGGGATTAAGTTGCTGTTTTTGTGTCTGGTTCTTTTCGAAAAAAAAATAAAATTGTTTTACTTGTTTTTTTGTTGAGTATTGGCTGTCTGAGATTGAAATGTACAAAGAGAAAGAGTTATAGCATGGATTATCTTAGTTTGTTTGATTGATTCTCTTGTGATTGAATTATGCTATTGCTCGTATATATTCTTGAACGATGAAATGTGCAACTTGATCAACTTTTGATGAGCTTAAAAACGTGAGATTTGAGCCTCTTGAGCATGTTATATATATAGAAAGCTCAGTTTTATTCTTTTGCTGAGTGTGTCGGATTTGAATGTTGAATTTCTAATTTGCCTTGTTACCATGATCATACTACTTGTGAGTTTCCTTTTGCATGAAAATGATAAAGGCATATAGGATTAACCATTGCTTTGGCCTGAATAAATTATCCATACCCGACACTATCCTTTAGTGAGCTAATTTGTGCCCGAATCCTTTCTTTCTTGATTAATAGCCACTAAATAATTAAGCCTTAGCCCTTTTTGGCCTGCTCTTGTCCCTTGAAAGCATGTGAGTTATATTGGATTGTGTTGAGATGAGTTACTTGAAAGAATAGTTGGTGCTGGAAATTGAAGAAAACTTGTGAAAAGAATCATGTCCTACTCCTAGAAAAAAAAAAGAGAAAGAAGCAAAGCTTCAGAAAAAAAAAGAAGAAAAAAAAAAGAAAAAGAAAAAAAAATGGTTCGTATGCCCATACTGGACGTGGAAGAAATAGGGTTGTACCCGATTGAAGTTAAATTTTGTTGCCCTGTATAGCTTTGAAGACCAGCATTTAACTTAGAGTCCGTGGGATATTTGAGAAGTTGCAGCCGAACTTGATTAATGTGTTCTGATATACTTACATGCTTTCATCTTTAAGCCACTTATCCAAATTATCCTACCTAAGCACCCTAGCCCCATTACAACCCATTGAAAAGACCTTTTGATTTGTGCATAGTTCTTATTTTCTTGGTAGTGGTTTTGATATATGGGCAAATCTATGTTTGAAGGCATCAAATCACGACTGGTGTGAATTAAACAAATATGCCCTTATCTACTTTTGAGAGAAATTGAGTGAACCTTGGTGAGGTAGGATTGAGTTGCACATTTTTGACTTGAATGAAAAGCATATGTGTATTTCATGAAACAAGAGAAGGGTTAGTGGATTGTGGTTGGTTATGCTGTAATTCTGACTCCGAGTATTTTCAGTTTAGGGCAGCCGATGCTAGTGTTGTTTTCAAGTCTGTATTTTATTTAGATATGCTCGAGGACGAGCATGGTTTAAGTGTGGGGGGATTTGATCGGACCAATTCTACTTAATATTTTGGGCCATTTTGGTATGATTTAATTGTGTTGATTGCCGTATAATGATGTCATTTTGGAAGAATGTTGTGCCTTGAGAGTTTTGCAGGTAATTAACACAAAGTTAGAGAAAGTGGCATGCTTTTGGTGAGAGAACAGGCTGTGCAAGGAAAGGTGAAACTGGAAGTTCAGAAAGCCATGCCGTATGGGCATACGACAGGATAACATGAGCGAATAATTCAGAAACTGGGCCTGAGCGTGCGTTTTTGGGCTTATATGCGGAATTTACTAAAGCCCATGGCCTGGACACGAATTGGATGCTATTTTACAGCTTTTAGACTCTATATTTATCTCTTTCCTTATTAGATTAGGTTTATGATTCTATTTCCATGATTAAATAATTGTATTTAAGGATATTAACATAGATTAGGATTTATCCAATTCCATATAGACGTGAACAGTAGCAGAGAGACACATTCCAGCGACATTTATTTCTTTTTCTTCATTATTTCATGGTGTTCTGCTCCGTTAATTATTGGCGTGATTTTATGATTATGCAATCAAGCTAAGTCCTTCTTATTCCGGTGACAACTAACGAAGCCCTAGCCTAGCTAAACTGTGAGATCTAATTTGTTTATCTCGTTCAATTAATTCGCATGCATTTGTTATTCCTTGTATTTTGAGTCGTTAATTGTTTCGATATTGCTAGATAGGTGCACATATTTAGTAGATCGGAATTAATTAATAGCCAATTAAACCGGCCATCCGTAATTGTGGTTTAAGTTTAATTAGTGGCGAAACGGTTCTTCAGAACCAGGGGGAATAACAATCTTAATTTAACGGTCCTGCGTCAGAGTCTGTTAATTATGAATCGGGTTCCTCTAGAATTTAAGGCTGTCGGCTCATTAAACCTATAGAGCGTCTCTTACGATTGTCAGTCGATTAGGGAAATAATTAGTGAAGCGTCTTCCTGATTATCAAGAAACTACGGAGGAATTAGGCTGCGTCAGTAAGCGTCTTCGGTAGCTATAACTGATTTGTATGTGTTAATTGAATTTATCTTTGCGTCAAGGATCGGTTTAGGTAAGCTAGGGTGGAGTTAATTGGAATCCGGAATATTTCTTATAATATTTTAAATCCGTTTATTTTGTTCAATTGTGCATCTCTCTAGTTATTTATTTAATTTCATTTATTTTGTTAAAATCATAAAAACCCCTTGAAAGTTTGGTCCTACAGATTGGAAGTATAGAGTAATTCTCGTCGGTCCTTTGGGAGACGATCTCGCTCATCGCTGTACACGTGCAGTAAGGGCATACCGACTGCTGTCGGGAAATTTATTTTTGGTGAAAAACGACGCACCAATGACCGAAGAGAAACGTCAAGGCTTGACTTGGGATAGGTTTGAAGAAATCGTTATGGACAAGTACTTTTCTCGTGCTTTTCGTATGCAGAAGCAAACTGAATTTTTAGAATTGAAGCAAGGAAATATGTCTGTGACAGAGTACGAGCGAAGGTTTAATCAGCTCTCACGTTACGCAGCACGTCTCCTAGACACTGAAGATCAAAAAGCTGACTGGTTCATGAGAGGTCTTCGACCAGAAATACGTGGAATTCTAGCGGCACAGAGGATTGTTGACTATGGGCAAGCTGTCAAACAAGCTCATGAAGTAGCTACTGGACTAGAAGTAGATAAAGCTCTTCCAAGAAATGCGGATCCTCGTGGGAAGAGGAAGTGGGACAATCGAAATAGGGGAAATGTGAATTTTCCCATCAAGAAGGAGAGGACGGAAGCACGTCCCGCAAATAAAGCACCTACAGGAGTTCTTCCATGTCCAGAATGTAAGAAACCTCATACAGGACCTTGTTTTTGGGGTAAAGGAGTTTGTTATACATGTCATGAGCCAGGGCACATCTCGACAAACTATCCCAAGAAGCGACGAGAAGAGCCAAAGAAAGGTGGTAATGCGCGACTCTTTGCCTTCACACAACAAGAAGCTGGGGAGAATAGTGGCACGATGTCAGGTATGATATCAATTCTTGGAATGCCAACTTTAGCTCTGTTTGATTCTGGTGCTTCATACTCTTTTATTTCAACTGAGCTTTGTGCTAAGCTAGGACTAAGTTTAGAAGTAGAAAACTTAGCCCTCAATGTAAGAATTCCTGCTGGAGAGACATTAAGAACTTATAGGGTCGCTAAAGATGTTAAATTGGATTTTGGGGGGAAAAGAGCTTATAGCTGATTTACATGCTCTCAAGATGCAAGAATTTGATTTAATCTTGGGAATGGACTGGTTAAGTAGAAGTTTTGCGACTATACGTTGCTGTGAACGAGAAGTAGTATTTCAAAAGCCAGACGATGAAAAATTTATCTTCCACGGAGCTAAGTTAGGTGGAAGACCAAGAATTATATTAGCAATGAAAGCTATGCAGATGTTGAAGAAATGTGAATGCCGAGGATTCTTGGTAAGTATTATTGGGACTACGCCAACTAACCCAACATTGGATGATGTGCCAATAGTTAGAGATTTTGTGGATGTATTTCCCGAGGAGATACCCGGATTATCGCCAAATCGACAAATGGAGTTCACGATTGACTTAATGCCAGGAGCGACACCAATGTCTAAGGCACCATATCGAATGGCACCATCAGAGTTACAAGAATTGAAGGTCCAACTTCAAGAACTACTCGACAAAGGGTATATTCGGCCAAGTGTTTCGCCATGGGGAGCGCCAGTTCTATTTGTGAAAAAGAAAGATAGTAGTATGAGAATGTGCATAGATTATCAAGATCTAAACCATCTCACAATAAAGAATAAGTACCCTTTACCGAGAATTGATGATTTATTTGATCAGCTTAGAGGGGCTAGCGTGTTCTCAAAAATAGATCTGAGATCAGGATACCACCAATTGAAGGTAAAGGAAGTCGATATTCCTAAGACGGCCTTCAGGACGAGATATGGTCATTACGAGTTTGTGGTGATGCCTTTTGGATTGTCTAATGCACCAGGCGTGTTCATGGACCTAATGAATCGAGTATTTCATCCATATTTAGATCAATTCGTCATTGTGTTCATTGATAACATCCTGATTTATTCAAAAGATAAGGAGCAACACGCAGCACACCTGAGAGTTGTGTTGAAAACTCTAAGAAAGGAGAAATTGTATGCTAAGTTCAAAAAGTGTGAGTTTTGGTTAGATCGGATAGCATTCCTTGAGCATGTAGTGACTGCTGAAGGTATTGAGGTTGATCCAACAAAAGTAGAAGCTGTCAACAATTGGAGTCCACCAATAAATGTGGGAGAAGTGAGGAGTTTTCTGGGAATGGTTGGATATTACCGGAGGTTTATTGAAGGATTCTCCAAGATAGCTGGACCACTCACGCAATTGACACGAAAAGGGGTACCTTTTGAATGGACAGAAAAATGTGAGAAAAGTTTTCAGGAGTTGAAACGGAGATTGGTAACAGCCCCAGTATTGACCATCCCTGATGGATCAAAGGGATTTGTGATTTACAGTGATGCATCAAAACAAGGACTAGGATGCGTCTTGATGCAACAGGGAAAGGTAGTTGCTTATGCTTCTAGACAATTGAAGCCTCATGAGTTGAATTATCCTACTCATGATCTAGAGTTGGCCACTGTTGTGCATGCATTGAAGATTTGGAGACATTATCTCTATGGAGGTAGGTGTGAAATCTATACGGATCATAAAAGTCTTAAATACTTTTCACTCAGAAAGAATTGAATATGAGGTAAAGAAGGTGGCTGGAATTAGTTAAAGACTATGACTGTACGATCATGTATCACTCCGGAAAAGCCAACATTGTGGCTGATGCACTTAGTCGAAAGAAAATAAATCTCACTAAGGGAATCACGCAACAAGAAGAGTTGATTAAGGATTTTGAGAAGTTGAGTCTCGAGGTTGTGTCCACACCAGAAAAAGCTAATGCTATAATTGCAGCATTAGTAGTTCAACCGACACTACGAGATAGAATTAGAGTGGCACAAAATGAAGATAATTTTCTAGAAAAGATGCGAGCAAGAGAAGTGTCAGACGATTATAAGGGATTCACGATATCATCAGATGAGACTCTACTCTTTAAAGGTAGAATTTGTGTGCCAAACAACGAGATAATGAGAGAGATTTTAGATGAGGCACATCGAACGCCTTACACAGCACATCCTGGAAGTTCTAAGATGTATCAAGACTTAAAAAGAAGCTTTTGGTGGTATGGCATGAAGAGATCGATTGCTGGTTACGTTGCACGATGTTTGGCTTGTCAGCAAGTAAAAGCGCAGCACCAAAGACCGTCAGGATCGTTGAATCCTCTGGAAATACCAGAATGGAAATGGGAGCATATTACAATGGACTTTGTGATCAGACTTCCCAAGACCGTGAAGAATCATGATGCCATTTGGGTTATAGTTGATCGACTGACAAAATCAGCTCACTTTTTGCCCGTACGAATGACGTTCACCATGGATCAACTCGCTCAGCTATACATTAAAGAAGTAGTCCAATTACACGGAGTCCCAGTGTCCATAATATCAGATCGAGATCCCCGTTTCACATTGAGATTTTAGATGAGCTTACATGCAGCGTTGGGCACGAAGCTAAAGTTTTCAACTGCATATCATCCTCAGACAGATGGCCAATCAGAAAGAACTATACAAACATTGGAAGATATGTTACGAACTTGTGTCATGGATTTAGGAGGTAGCTGGGAGGCACATTTACCATTAGTGGAATTTGCTTATAACAACAATTTCCACTCTAGCATTCACATGGCTCCGTATGAGGTACTATACGGACGAAAGTGTAGATCACCAACATATTGGGATGAAGTTGGAGAGCGAAGGATGTTAGGTCCTGAAATTATCGAAAGAACGGTGAAAGCGGTCAAGAAAATTCGAGATAATATTAAAGTTGCTTAAGATCGACAAAGATCGTACGCCAACAAAAGAAGAAAAGATTTGCATTTTAAGGTAGGCGACAAAGTGTTTTTGAAGGTCGTTCCTATGAAGGGGGTGTTGAGATTTGGGAAGAAAGGAAAATTGAGACCTCGTTTTATCGGACCTTTCGAAATTTTAGAACGAATTGGTGATGTGGCTTATCGCCTAGCTCTACCACCTAGATTATCGTTGGTGCACGATGTCTTTCATGTTTCTATGCTAGGGAAATATTTGCATGAGCCAAGTCATATTATAAGCCATGAAGAGATACAACTCAATAAAAATTTGACCTATGAAGAAGAACCCGTTGCCATTCTCGATAAGAAGATACACGAGTTAAGAAATCGACAAGTCTCGCTAATTAGAGTACAGTGGAGTAGGCATAGGAAGGAAGAAGCAACTTGGGAATGCAAGGAGGAGATCCTAGCTAAATATCCATCCTTAGGATAACCTGGTAAGATAAATTTCGAGGATGAAATTTTTTTTTAAGTGGGTAGGATTGTAGCAACCCACATTTACACGATTTAAATTATTTAATTGCTTTAAAATTAAGTTTTAATTTACTTGAGAATGCTTGGTAAAAATTAGATGGAGGTGAGGGAGACCAACATTGCGCCCCTAGATTATAAGAGAAATTTTAGAACTTAAATTTGAGTCTTGAAATTATTTTATGATTTTGTTAAATATTCTCAAAAGTTATTTCTTATATATTTTTATTAAAATAAAAGAATTTATTTTAGTTGATGATAGATATGAGATTAAAATAAAATAAAATAAAAATAGATTATGATATGGATGAAATTTTCTTTAATCACCATTAGCCATACACGTTGCTCATTCAGCAAAAAATGAGAATTACACTTGTCATTTTCTCATTCTCTTATTAATCAAATTCCAAATTTCATGGATATCTATGTGTTTTACCATCAAAAGCATCTATCCTGCTCAATTAGTACATCATTCCCTTCGAACTGGAATTCATGTTTCAAACTCAATTCCATAACTTGAATCATATCACTCCATTCTTTTTCGGCCCTTAAAGTTGCTGCAAATTCGTCATCTCGGTAAGATTTTCATTTGAGTGTTCACAATCCCAACATATTTCACTAAATTCCAGCAACCAAAAATCAATTGATTATAACATTATAAAGCAAATTATATCAAATTATCCATTCTCAGAGTTTTCCAACTCACGTTTTTCTGAAACATATAATCTTTATCTAATTTACCTCACTAATTTCAGATGAAACATAGGGTTTAGGAACTTAACTAAAATAGGAATTTCAGAAAATAATAATAATAAATAGAAAAAAAGGGAGAAAGAAATCGATGCTGGATCTTGGTGAGTCGGGTTGTGAGGCAGCAAGTCGAGATGGGTCGGTACCAGTTCTGCCGAGTCTTGGAGCTAGGATGAGCAGGGGTCGACTTGTTTTAAGATTTGTTGAGTCAGTTGTGTTGAGTCGAGTATGGGGTTGTCGCCGGAACTGGGTCTGTCCGGAGTCACCGTCGTCATCATCATCACCAACAGTTTGTGATTGGCGTCGTTGATTCGAATAGCGACGCTTGCTCGCCGGAGTTGAGTGGAAGAGAGAGAGAGAGAGAGAGAGAGAGAGAGAGAGAGCTTGGTTTTCTGTATTGAGAAGAAAGAAATTGGGAAAGATGAGAGATTGAGAGAAGAGTAGAATTAGGAAATTGAATCTGGGGGAATTTTGATTTCTCAATTGGTTGGGCTTGGTGTCGTGATTTTAGGAAATGAAGGAAGGATCTTTTTGCAATTTAAATAAAATATATATTAAGGGCCTCTAATATAGAGAAATTATATATTAGCATGCCTTGATTTTGGGAAGTTATTACTTAGCTCATAAATTAATTAAATGCGAATTTAGCCCAAAAATAAAATAAAATAATAATTGTCTAAATTTTCCATTAAACTTAGAACTTCATAAATTAATTATTTAGGCTTATAATTTCTTAATTTTTTTTAGAATTATTCAAATTAGAATTGGCTTAAATAATTTATTAAGATTATTTTGATTCTAGGTGCGGTGCAATTAGGACCCTCATCCACTTTGTGATTATCTGCTTAACTACTACGTGCTCATTATTCTCAGGTGGGTGAAATTATTATCTTCGAAATAAAAGTATATGTTATATGTTCTTTGAGTCAGAAATATTTTAAATCCAACTTGAATTGTCGTGGATGGAATGTGGATAGCGTTTTATACGCATAGAATAGCGTTTTGTACGCACAAAAGCGTTTATACGCACCAGAATATGTCCTATGCATAGTTCAAGATGTATTCTAGAATCATAAGAAAAGTACCCTAAATCCATTATTCCCGCGATTTATTTATGTTGGATAAATAGAAAGAAATGTTCATGATCCCCCACCACTGAGTACGTTTTAAGAGTGCTCACCCCACGTTTTTAAATGTTTTCAGGTCAATAAGCTTGGAGCCGCGTGAAGGAAATAGGGTTGGCATGTATAAGTTGTTTAGATTACCCGAACTGAATTTTTGGGCTTGTTGTTCAGTATCTACTATTTTGAACTTATTGTAGCACCCCAGTCCCGAAAGACTGTGGAAATGGACACCACGGGGGTTGGAATTAAGAAGCGGGAAAGAAAGGGGGTAATTCAAGTAACGAAAACCTCAACGGAAGACCCAGAACAACCAAACATGCTTTATAATAAATTATACTTATCCAAAATACTAAGATCACAAGTGCAGAAGTTCAATACTTAATAGAATACTAAGGAATAGCATAAGTGCGGAAGCTTAAATCACAACATAATATTTAACAAAAGGAGATAATGGAAAATAGGTAATTAACAAAAGCCCATCTCTCAGCCTCGTCACCTCCACGCTCCAGCCTACTGACCTGAAAATGTTTGAAAAGATTTGGGCTGAGTACTAATGCACTCAGTGAGCAAGTTTTCACAATTTGAGTTATGCAAATCATTTTTCAAAAGTAATCTATCTGTGTCTATGCAGGTAGTGAAACTTAGGAGGTTTTAAAGTTGAAAGCAACCTAAGTTCACCAAAATATTTTATCGTGAAGCGCTTAAGAGTATAACCAATCACTGCCCGCAACCCAAACTACATCACCAACGCGTAAAGTTGAGTATGGCCAAAGTATACCCAATGAGCATAACCAATGAGTGTAACCAAAGAGTGTAACCAATAAGTGTTTCATTTTAGTCTCACCGACAAGGAGTAAGGCAGGACAAATAACGCATGCATACTGTAGCTACTCACATTGACACAGTGCTGGTATATGAGACTCCGACAACATACAGTAGCACACGTAAATATTTAACACAGATAGTCACATATGCAATTTTAACAAAAGCAGAGCTTAATAACTCGAAAGATACAATTTGCAAAGATAGTATTGCCCACCTTGATAGCTATTAAAGCTGAAGCTTTAACGATTCTTCTAAGAGTCTCCTAAGTCCGATGTTCCGGGTTTTGTCCTACACATAAAGACTAAGACTTAGAAGTTTATTGAGGTTATTAACCTATTCTATAATGTAAATACGGGTATAAGGGTATAAAGGCAAGTCTATAGAATAAGGTCATGAAAAGATGACGCTTGGAGATCAAACGGTAATCCTAGCTTTAAGAGGCTATACTCGAGTACTTGATTGAGAAAAATATATTTTAATCATGTAGGTTAAAATCATATGATTAAATGAATGGTTTAAAAGGAAATAATATTCCAATAAAGTAAAGTGTCACTTATAATATACTTAATTTTAAATTAAATTCTAAAGTTAAACAAAATAGAAAAAGAAATAAATAAATGCATAAATAAAATTGTAGTCAAAAGGATTTGAACTCATGACTTTACTATAAAATAATGAGACTTTAACCACTATACCAAATAATTTTATATAACATAAAACATACCACTTTAATTAAATAGCTTTATGAATGCTTTGAATTAAATACACAAAATAAGAATTAATTAAAACTGCATAAAGAGGTTTCAAACCCTGGACCCCCCCTTAATCACAATTAGAATGCTAACCACTAAGCTAAGACTCATTTTCGAAATTTATAATCCAACATTAATAATTTATATAGTCCAGAAAGGTTTTATGATAAAAAGATTAAAAGCATAAATATTAACTTAATGAGAATCGAACCCCAAACCTCTCAAACAATAATCTGGACTCTAACCACTTAACTAAACACCATTTTCAAAATTTATTAGGTGACATTAATTATATAAGATCCAAAATAATCTTAGATAAAAATGATTAAAAATAAATTAAAACTAACATTAATAGGATTTGAACCCTTAACCTTTCAGTTAACAAATCTAAACGTATCCATTAAGGCAGATACCATTTTCAAAATTTAACACATGATTTTAATTAATTATAGTTAAAACAGAAGATATTAATTGCAATAAAATAGATCCTAAAATGCATGCAATAGGATTTGAACCTTGAACCTCTTTGAAATAAACATTAATCCCCAACCATTAAACTAAATTCAATTTTTGAAAATAATTCCATTATTTTAATTAAATATAGTCATAAAATACATCCATTAATTAAAATAATAATCTGTTCCCAAATATATTTGAACCTTAGACCTTTGAGTATAAAAATTAAAAATTAACCATTAGGCTAGATTTACAATGTTGAAACATAACTCAAGATTTATAATGAAATAGTTCAATCACCATATAAATACATACATAAATAAATAAATAAATAAATATATATATATATATATATATATATATATATATATAAGAATATACAAGAGAAGAAAGTAAAAAGAAAAAGAAAAAAGAAAAAGAACATAAAAGAAAAGAAAAACTCACGCACACACACAAACTCACGCCACAAACACACATATCAATTTACACACTCACGGTAATCATACATACATAATTTCATTTCTTTCTTTTTTTCTTTCTTTTCTTTTTATTTCAACAATCCACCATTTATCCTTTAGTTAAAGTAGCCAAGAACATCAAGAACACTATAAATAAAATTAAGAAAATATTTTTAAAGAAATAATTTAAAACAGCCCGGAAATCACACATTATACATACTAAAATCGAAAACGAAGTTCAAAAATAAAGAAGAAAATGAAGTATTGATAGGCTAGGGTTTAACCCATTTTTAGATTCGAAAATTGGAAGCCTAAACCTCAAAATCTCTTAAAAATAATCAAAGAAAAAGAAAGAGGAGAAGAAGGGGAGTCCGAAAATGTAATTGCATGTTAAAAATTCCGCCGGAAAATTTTTCCGGCGGTGAAGGAGAGGCGGCAGCCGGCGCTCCGGCGGTGGATCCGGCGGGGGAGGGGAGAGGCGAGAGGGGAGAGAAGAGAGGGGAAAGGGGGCTGACCTAGAAATGAATCCCCAAAAATGAACTAGAAAATGGATAAAGGGGTATTTATACCACTCCCTAAAATAAGCCCTAAATTCTAATTAAATCAAGAATTAATTCATAACTTGGTCAAATGAAGTCCATCTAAGGTGAAATCAAGTTCTATGGTTTCGTATCGACGAGCACTATCATCTAATGTATTCATTTGTCTCGTTCCGATAACTATAGGTCTCGAAAAAAAATAAAACGCGAATGGGCTAAAAAGCCCATAAATTGGGCCTCAACCTCAAAAGCTTAAACTTAGGTGTTTTGGGCCAAATGCAAAATAAATAAAATAGGATAGTGTTTGGGCCCATTCTAAGTATTATATTTATATTTATAAATAAATTTAGATAATAAAAATTTGGGGTGTTACAGATATTATGTCTGTTGTTAGTGCCTTTGAACTAACCTAAACTAGTAGTTTGCTAATATGGTTTCATAAATATTAGGAGTGTGAATTTTATATTTTAGAACTTGTGGGTTCCTTTTGAAATGAACTTAGTGTTTATGAAATGCAAATATTTTGTTCTAAGTACATATATTTCTGAAAATATATATGTTGTGTTCTATTTTTCTTCTTAGGATTTCTGGTATGATTATTTAAAAAAAAATTACTTGATCAATTATTATTGGTAATCATTTTCCGCTTTAAAGAATAGAAAGAGTAACACTTTAAATTACAGAATTTAGGGTGTTACAATCCATCACCTGAAAGATGTGGAGAGAGATCATGGCAAGAGTGCTCTTGATGAGGGCCAATCTGCTGCCAAAGAAAAGATGCCGGTATGACCAACTGTGGATCCTGGCACTCAATCGTTGCCGAATAGGCAAGAAAAGGGAACACTTCAGAAAATCTCTGTAAATCGGGACGCTCAGGTAAGTGAAAGGCAACAAACCACGCTGATACCCACAAACTAACTGAATCTGCTGCAGCCAGGTCGGAACAAACTTCTTAGTGATATAGAAATTGCTCTTCTCCCAGTTCATAAGCTGGCCCGATACCACAACATAATGATCCAGACACTCCATTAACCTCGCTAAACAGACCGGAAAGGCTCTCGTGAAGATAATAGTAATCGTTGTCTGTGTATTCAAAGACAACAGCTCTTGCTCGAGCCGTTGTAAAGAAGCTGTTGTCTATAGCTGAAATTCTTGTAGTGTACACACGCAGACAATATCGACTCTACCATTTGTAAATACTGTAGTCTCAAATTGTTGTTTTTTTTAACTCCATCTTTATATATATAAAAGTAAGAAGTTATACCTTATTTAGTAAGTATACTTTTCCCGCCTAAAATAATTACTATATTTAGTAATTAATTCATTTTTATATTGTACTATTGTTTTAATTAATTAATCCTAATTATCATCTTAATATATTACATAATAGTAAATTAACTAAATATATATTTAATTAATTATATATATACTATATATCATATCTTTAATTTAATTTAATATCATAGTTCATATTACATTATCTTAATATTGTAAAGGCCATATTTCTGCATAGGCCCAAAAACTTGGCCCATGCCCACTTGATGGTTTAAAGAACCCGATAAAGTCAACACCGCACGATCAAGTGTCTCGAGGTTCATGCTTCGAAGTCCACCTCTCGAGGTCCATGCCTCGTGGTCGGAACCTTAATCCTCGAAGTCCAGAGGTTTAAAGAGCGAGAGTCCACGGATTTAAGGAGAAGACCGGGTCAAAGAATCCGTTGAGGATAGTCATGACCCCGTCAAAAACCTTAAAGAGGATAAGAGAGGATCCTTAAAATATCGGGATTCGGTTAGCATCTCATCACTATATATATGTTCTTTATAAACGGTACAAAGGGAGGCAATTATAAACACTATACATGCAACACTCACAATATCGATAAAATCATAAGCATTCATCACTCATTACGCAGCTCCATAAGCAAGCCACGCACAAGGCTCCATAACAGCGAAGTTCGAACCCCCTCTCTTTTGCAATATAACTCTTATAATTCCGCAATTTAATCGCTTTGATCTTTAATTAATTTGATTATGACTTGAGTGTCGGAGTCCGATTGATCGTCAACCCCCCCGACGGTCCCTCGACTTCACATATTTTTTATCTTGTAGATCGCCGAAGTCCGAACTTGAAATACGATTAATTGTAGAGATTTTTTTTTGACCTCTACAAATATATATTAAGATAAATATGCATATATTAAATTAATTAATTAATTAATATCAAATCTAAAATAATATATATATATATTAAAAAAATGTAATATTATATTTTTTTATAGGATATTAAGATATGATATATAATTTAATATAAATAAATTAACTTTATCTTAGTATGATATATATATATATATTTATATATATTAAAATAAGATATATAAGATGTATACTAAGATATATAAGACATAATATATAAACCATTTAAGATAATACTATATCTTAATATATAACATATGCGTGTGTGTTGTTATGTATGTACATTAATATTATATAATATAATAAGATATATAAGATAAGATATAAAAATTAATTAACATTTTTGTTACAATTTTTAATTAATTAAATAATTAGATAATACCTTAATCTTAATCTTAATTTATAAATATAAAGACAAATAATTGCACGCATATATACCCCCTAATCCGCCTAACATGAGAAGAAAATAAAAGCTAAAGACAAATAATTGCATGCATATAGACTAATTTAGCTTTTAGTTTTATTTTATACTAAGAAAAAAAAAAGCTAAATTAGTCTATAATTTATCATAATTAGGTGTACTAATACTAGGATTTAATATATTTCCAAATCAATTCAATAATCCATAAATTCCCCTAACTATTTATTAATCAATTTCCACATTTACCTTAATTAGTTATAATCAATATACTTAATCCCCTTAAATCAAAACCCTAAAATATGTATTAATTAATGAATTAATTCAAAAAAATCATTATATATAAGGGTTGGTGGAATCCATTTTGTATCACATCCCCTTATCAATTTGTGCTTTTAAATATCACCATTCTATTCTATTTTTTGCTTGCATATTTATGTTTCTAATAGTCATGTTTCTTACTATCAAATTTGTGAAGTATTGATTTCATTCCGTTATAATTAAAAAAGAAGATGCATCGATAAATGGCGTGCTCCCTGGTAACACCGTAAGAGAGAAAGAAGAGCAATGGTAAAAAAGATAGGACAAACAAAATTGTGAAGAATAACCGACCATACTTTTTTTTTAATTCAACATGTTCAAAATAATTGTGATCAAGTAGGATAGTGCTTAGATTGTGTGTGTATTCTATCATATTTTAAAAAGTAGTTTTATTATTAACTTTAATAATTTATTATTATTTTTTATAATCTTTATATATACACATATATATAAGCATTTATAAGTATACTTTAAAAAGAAACCTTAGTTTTCCCACCTATCAAAATGTACACAATATCTTTATATATATAAAAGCGAATAGTTATACCGTAAATAGTAAGTCATAGTTTCCCGCCTAAAACACTTGCCAAAAACGGAATATTTATATTTATTAATCAATCAATATTTATATTATATATATAATTAATTATAAAGTAATTATAAGCTAATCCACCCTTCTATAATTGTACTCTGAGAGTGTATATTTTAAATAAGGTACACATTTGGTTAGTTTTTATATTTATATAGTATACAGATTATGTAATATATATATATATATTATATTTAAAACATTGATAATTAATTTATATAATAATATATATCAAATAATAATCTTAATCTTAATCTTTATTTTTATGTATATAAGAAAGTAAAATGATCCTCAAAATAGAAAGTTTTTATATATATATATATATATTATAATTAATATCTTTATATATAATATAATATAATGATGTTTTCTAATATAAATTTATTTATTTGTAATTAATATGCATATATAATATACAAAATAATCAGTACACACACACTATAATACAAGTTTAAATAATGTAATACAATATCTTAATATATAGTATGTAATAAGATAAGATATTGACACACACACGCAAGTTTGATTAGTGATAGAAACCTTAATTTACAATTAACCAATTAGCCAGACATTTAACGTAAATTAAAGTGATTATAAAATTAACCATATACATTCATAGTTACATACATATATAATTAGCTAAATCAAATCATGAATATTATAACTGTCAATCAATCAACCCCATTCCAAATTTAGCTAAATTTCGAGAAATGGGTAGTTGCAACGAAAACCATTTAGAATTGATTATTTCTATAATAAAATCATTTATAAATTCCAATCAATCAATTACTAATTAATATTTTGGAGAAATAGTTGTAATTGATTGACCTTTAATGAAATTATTTCAAAATTTTGAGAAACGAGCTGTTGCATATATACCAAATTTTAATTAATAATGTTACTGATGTAACATTACATTAATTACAATATATTATAATTATAATTATTATAAAAAAACAATTATACCATTCCAAATTTACTATCTCATGCTCATCTATAAATATTTACAAACTCATATCAACTCTTGCACCCAACACACCTCACTCCAAAGTCGTTAACATTCCACAATGGCCCGGGTAGCGCTTTGAAGATAAACTCAAAAATATACTTAATGATTGAGATGATTGCTTCATAATCACCAAACGTTTAACTACTTTCACAGCTTTTACGAAAAGAATATAATTTGTCTTGGGGAGATGCCTGAATAAATCTCAATATTTGAGGGGTTTAGATTTTTTTTATTTGTATGTAGTTGATTGTGGTAGTGTTTTTTATTATATGATTGTTCTAATTTATAAGTATTTTATTTATTTTCATTGTAAATTAAATATTATAGTGTTGTGAGGTTAATATTTCATTTGTATCAAGTTTCATAGATATGATTTCTAGAAAAATGTTAGTAATAGTAATTTCGAGAAATATATATATATATATATATATATATATATATATTATATGTATATATATATATATATATATTGATTTGTTATATTTATTTCTTAGAGGATGAAATCTTCATTCCCATCAAATGTTAGTGCAAATTTGATTGTTGATTGATCTCATTGTTTTAACTTTCATTTTTTTTGTTTTGGGTTTTTATCATTTAAATTGAGAGCATTGTCACATATGTTGTTTTTACAACATTTATGGTGATGTCATTAAATTTGCATTTAGTGTTTACTGAGATTATTTTTCTTCACCTTTTCCTTTGCTTCTTCACCAAATATTCACATTCACATTAATTAAAATTATTTTCTTTTGATTGATTTTTGTGCTGAATGGATTTTCTTAAGCAAGTTATGGATTTAAGAGGATTTAAGAGGAGAGAAATACAATTACAGATTTGATGAATATATACATACGTGATATATTAATTTGATTAGAAAATGGTTAGTTTTAGAACTAGCTTAAACTTGGGTTTACATTTACTTATATAAAATACGTAATATATAAAAAATATGGAAGTATACATATACACCAAAAATATATTATATAATTATATTTATAATTAATTTAATTCCATAATATAATTTATGTTTAGTTTAAATTTAACATAACATCAATAGTAGGGCTGTAAACGAGCCGAGTCGAGCCGAATACTTTCAAACTCGAGTTTGGCTCGTTTAAGATATATTCGGCTCGAGTTCGACTTGAGCTTCGAGTTTGAGTTCGAGTTCGGCTCGACTAAGAAAATTCGTGATCGAGTTCGATTCGAGCTCGACTCGAGTTCGACTCGATAAGGATATGTTCAAGTTCGATTAAAAAAAATCGACAAAAAGCTCGATAATAATAAAATTTGTGATCGAGTTCTTTTCTTTTCCATATTTTCTTTAATTATTTTTATTTTATTTTCTTTATATTAATTACTTAATTATGTAATTGTAGTCATGCTTATTACTCATTTTATTATTTTTCATTATTAATATAGGATATTCAAATTTTAATATATATTTACCTTAGTTTGAATTAAAATTTCAAAATATTTTTTCTAATATAATTTATAAATCACAATTTACTCATATCTCATTTTCTTTTTATTTTATCGATCTTTCATTTTCACTTTTTTATTTAATAAATGTATTCATTAGTTAATTAATAATTTATCTCACTATCCATGATAGCTTATTATTTTTCTTTCAAACTTCAACATATAAATATTTTACAATCATCTTAATTCAAATTCAAATTTCAAAGTGTTTTTTATTATGTAATTTATAAATCATAATTCAAACATATCTCGTTTTCTTACTATTTTATCGATTATTTGTTTTCATTTTCATATAAATTGTAATCATATTAGTTTATTGATTGTTAGTTTATTATTTTTTACTACACATTTACACATGTTTCAATTAATAAGTAAATATTTACAATAATCTTAATTCGAATACAAATTTCAAAGTTTTTTATAATATGATTTATAAATCATAATTTATTTTTATTGTTATATCTCAATTTCCTTTTATTTTATTGGTATATAAATTAAATATTTCAATGAGGCACACTAAAGTATACATAATATTTGAATATTATATAATAACTGAGTAAAATGATAATATATATATATATATATATATATATTGTCGAATCAAATGAACTAAGTAATTATCAGACACTATTAATTGTTTGATATTGATTTTGATGAATAATTATGATTTAATTCAATGTAATGATATTTGTTTGACATCATAGGTTTAATCAAATTCATTTGTCTTTGTTTCATTATCAAATCTCAATTCTTAATTATAACTATAAACTATAATTTTATTTACCTCATAATTTGATAGTTTTTTGTTAGACTACTTCAAAATTCAAATATACTATTTTATATTAATATTATAACTAAATAATCTTAAATTTGGATAATCAATTTTTGATTACATTATTTTTTATCATATTAATCTATTTACACATTCCTATTTTTTGTTTAATAAAATAAGCTTAACTTAATGTTTGTAAATATCATTAATTGATTCTCTTTTTTTATGATAATATTAATTCTTAATTTCCATATAGTTCATATAGTCTATTATTATTAGTTGAATATATTTATCTGATAAATTGACAATATGATATTATATATGCTTATATAAATATAATATCAGAATATAATATATAAATAGTTTCATATATTTAAGTTTTGGAGAATTGTTATAAAAACATTATTTGATTCAATTAACATAATTGTTAATAATTTGGTCAAGTGACTATAATAAAAAATTGAAATACATTTTGCTAATGTCTGAATCCTGTTTGGGGGTGAAAATTTAATTTTTTTTAGCTTATTTGTCAAAGCTCGATTACAAGCTCGATTAAGCTCGATTACAAGCTCGATTAAAAGCCCGCAAACTATTCGATAAAAGCTCATTTATAGTCGAACTCGAGCTACTCGTGAGAAGCTCGCGAGTAGCTCGAGTTCGGCTCGAGAAAATTATCGAGCTCGAAAAAAAGCTCGAATTCGGCTCGTTTAATAAACGATCGAGTTTCGATCGAACTTTTTTCGAGCCGATACCCGAGTAGTTCACGAACAGATTGGTTCATTTACAGCCCTAATCAATAGCAATGATAATAAAATAATAAAAATCCCAAACCCGCCATTCACTTCCCTTAATAAAAAAATAATTTTTCCCCTTAACTAATGGAAATGTATTGAAGTATGTTTGGAGGTTGAAAATACATAGTTTAGCAATTCAGATCCCAAAAGATTAAAAGTTTAAAACTATTAATTTAGGGCTTTAAGAATCATTCATTTTAATTCTATATATTTTTTAAAATTATATTTATATTAAATTTCAACAAAAAATATTGTATTAATTATCTTTTAATGTTAATAAATAATTTATTTATAATAATTAAAAAATTAATATATGCATCCATTTAAATTTTCTTAGTCGTATATTGATAGTTAATTTTATTCTTTCATATCATAAATTGGTAGTTAACATATCTTTTGAATTGTAAATCAATAAAACTCCATTGATTTGAGTGTAGATCTAGAGTGGTTAAGGATTATAAGTAGTTAATTGTTTCTCTTTTTCTATTTGAGATGGACAAACATTTTTTCGCATTAGACAACCAAAATATACCGCTTTTGTTTTTTAGGTGTTGGAGATTTCTTAATAACATTGAATCCATATAGGTATATGATTTATAAAAATATAACATTGATAAAATAAACTAAATGCACTCTCCATATCATAAGTAGATTGTTATTCTATGTTGTTTTCGAATTAACTTTCAATTTTGTAGTCATTATCTAATTAATTTACAAGATAAATATTTACAGTAATTTACAAAGTATTCCCGATGGTTCAATATTTTTTCTTTTTCAGTTTTTTTGTACATAAATGTTTTATTGTGTGTGTGCGTGCGTGTGTGTGTATATATATATATATATATTTGAATTAGCACATATTTCATGTTACTCCACCAATGCCTTCAACCAGTGAGAAAAATCATTGTTTCAAGTACAAAACTCATCACAACTGGCGCCAATCTGAGCTACATTATGGGCTACAACATTAGCCTCTCTAAACATATACCGAAAATCACAAACCAAACCGGCTCGAACTAGATCAAGAACTTGGACAAAATCATTGTCCATCATATTTGCGTTGCCTAATCCTTCAGAGAGCATTGAGATAGCCCCTAAAGAATTGGAATACACGACACATGGAATCAGATTTTCTTGGAGACACAAATCCACCTTATATATACAAGATTACGTTAAGTTTTGCATCTTCAACTGAAAAGGATTGCAAAGTAGTCTTATCATATAAATTGGTACATATGTTTAAACAATACTCTGAAATTAAATTGACTAGGCCTACATAAGTAACTGACACGGCAACACAAGTCAACATGAAGGTAAAACAACCATTACATAAGTGTTTACGAATTATTACATAGGAGTATAGGAGCAGAGTTTACCCAGTACCCACCTCGGTAATGATTGCGGATTACGTTTAACATAAAAAAAAATCATTACACTTTCCTTTATACGTGCACAATCAATTGCTAATAATTGTCCAACTTATGTTAAGGTTGGACGCCTTAATCTTTTTATGTATATATAAAAATAAGATTTTATGCATTAAATAGTAACCAAATAATTTTGGTTTACTAAGTGCATTAATGCAATTTTTCTAACACGACCAAGTAACGTTATTTCATATTTTACCACGCAACGCGTGGGGGTAATACTAGTTAAAATAAAATAAACATAGTCCGTTAATTATATAAATTTAGGTCCTCAATTACTGATAATACAAAATGGATTTCCTATTTAAAATAAAATAAAATAATAAACCCCAAATAATCAATGTGGCGCGCAACACTTGAAAACTGTAACAAATATTTACAAATCTATCTATCTATACATATATTAAAGCAAAATCATAAGGGTAAAATTATAAATAAAAAATGTTTGTCATAATTCATTGATAAAAAATAAGTTTTGGCTCAAAACTTTCAAGAATGACTCTTTGGTGCAGTGGTATGTGACACTTATGAAATACATGTTCTGTTGTTGACTAGAGTTTGAGTCTTCTAAGGTCATATTTTCATTTTTTGCTTTCAATTTTTCTTATTTTTTTCTTTTGTATCGTTCATCATTTTCATGTTGTAATCATTTCCACTAATATTTTATGTTGCAATCCTTTCCATTTATATTTTTTTTCTGAATAAGGTCATATAACTATTTTCGCTTTCAATTTTTCTTATTTTTTCTTCTTCTATCGTTCGTCATTCTATTAATATTAATTTTTTGTAATAATAATTTCCATTAATATTTGTAATCCTTTCCATTTATTTTTTTGTTTAATAAATTAAAAATGATTTTTCTTAATTTCTCCTTTTCTATCGTTCATCATTTTCCATTAATATTTTTTGGTCGTAATCCTTTCTATTAATATTTTTAGTTGAATGGATTAAAAAAATGATTGGTTTAACTTTTCATTTTTCTCATATTTAAGTTAAACTTTTCAGATTTCTCATGCTTAATTTATTTGTTTATGTTTGTCATAAATTGTGGCTATTTGTAAGGTACATTAATTATAAATAGTATTTTTCCCCCTACTCTATCATTGATCAATTTTCATTATTTTTTTTCCATTTTTCTTATTTTTTTCCTTTTGTATCATTCATCATTTCCATTAATATTTTATATTGTAATCCTTTCCATTTATATTTTTTGTTGAATGAATTAAAAATAATTGGTTTAACTTTTCAGTTTTTCATATTTAATTAAGTTAACTTTTCAAATTTCTCAAGTTTTATATTTATTTATGTTTGTCATAAATTGTGGTTGTTGGTATACTATAAGGGGGTGTTTGGTATTCATATACGTATATCATGTATGAGTATCAAAATGGCTCATACCCATACCATGTGTTTGGTATATTAGTATATGGATATCAGATTGATATCTTTGATATACTCATATCCCCACTTTTAACATATTTCATATACCAATATTTGCATCGGTATAACTTTCTCGTTTTTCTTTTTCTTACTTTTTTATGTTTTAACAAAAACCATGTCGGACTATTTTCCGTCGGATCTCTGGATCGAAATCATTCTAAAACTGCCGATCAAATCCCTAATTCGCTTCATCGCCGTCTGCAAATCATGGAAATTTCTCATCACCAGTCCCAATTTCATCTCCGATGCGGAAAGTCACACTCTTCTCCGTCGTTATGACAAGCACGGGCACTACTCACTGCTCGAATTCACTGGAAAGAAAGGATCTTTTGGGATAAAATCTTGCTCGGAGTTCGAAATCCCGTTCAAAGTTCAATTTGGGTATTTCAGAATCGTAGGTTATTGCGACGGTCTCGTGTGCTCAACAGATGATTTCTTATTGTTTCCTTCGCAATCCATCATTCTATGGTGTCTAGTTTTGTTGAATGGGATTGTGCATTGGCTTGGTTATGAACCGATTGATGATGACGTGTGTCGTGGTTTGATATTGGCGTTTGAGATTGGAAATGAGGTGTTTGGGGAAGTAATGTTGCCGGATTTGTTGGCAAGGAAAGCTGTAATGAGCTTGCATCTTTTCACGATTGGGGGATCACTTGCTGTCGTGAGAAGAGGAGCTTCAGATGTTGACGAGGGTTGTGATGTTTGGATTATGAAAGAGTATGGTGTGAAAGAGTCTTGGACTAAGTTATATATGATTGATTTGGACCAAGGGTTCGAAAGAGTAGTCAGTTTTAGGAATGGTGAAGTTCTGCTGGCTTGTGAGGAGGGGCTGGACTTAGTTGCCTATAATCTGGAGACCAGACAGTCTAACAATCTCGGTATCTATGGAACTCCGAGGTCGTTCTATATTGATAATGTAGCGTCCCGATCCCGGAAGAATCGTGACAAGGGACCGGTGCATTACTGGGGGAAGGGGTTGTTGCATAAAGATAATTAAATGAAATAGCTTTGGAACAAGAATAGGTTATATTTCCCAGAAATTTGGGCAGCATAACCTCTGTAACTGTAATAGAACCACGCACTAAGGCGTTTAGAAAGAACCTGAATAAAATACCAATCATCAAAGGGAACTTATCCCGCCAACAATTATAAAGGAAAATTATAGATTTATAGCAAAATGCTGAAATTGTAACATGCTTCAAACAATTGAAGACAAGCTATATCAGAGTGAACGGAACAAGCGCAGAGTACAACTCAAGTAAATTGTTTCAAGTACTTAATGGATTTAGAGTATCTAGGATATCTAAACAACACAAAAAGAGCAAACATATAACAAAAACTCAGCCCTTGCCTCAGCTTCGTCATCTTCCAGCCTACCTCTCAACCTGAAACTATTTAGAAAAGATTTGGGCTGAGTACTAGTGCACTTAGTGGACAAATTTTGATAAACAGTTCACAAACATTTTATAAATATGAATATCGTATCCACACAAGTATAACAATGGAAATGTTTCAAATCTCAAAAGCATTCCATGTATACAAAGCTTCTTTTAACCTTACTTGCACGCTCTATCTCAACTGTCCCTTCCTACAGTGTCTTAACTTATATACACGTCCTCCAGCCCAGCTGTCTAATAAAGGATAGTGTATACGGTCCCAAAGCTTAAAGGATTCGAACTCGAGTCTAGTTAAGCACTCAATGTTTTCGTAGGATACTGGCGAACGCGAACAGTGAGCTAAATTATTTTGATACAGATATTCATGCTTTACAATTGAAAAACCGTTGAGCTTAATAGCTGAACATAATTTGAGAAAGATATATATAACCCACCTGGATGACGAGCACATGGCGGCACAATAACTTCAAAAATGGTTCATTAATCCTAGCAGACTCTGCAGGTCCTACAATGGTCGATCTTCGACTCAAAAAAATCGCTATATTTTCGGGAATTAATCTATTGTAATTCGAGCTATTATTTAATTATATTCTTTTCAAAAATATATCACACGACTCTAGAGACCTCGTATGCATTTACCACAAAAGAGAATAATTTCTAAAATATTATTTTTGATTTATTGGAATTAAAAGATTTGACAGAGGTCACTTTTCATAATTTGTCGTTCTAATCAATTTTTATCAGATTTGTACCACGAAACTTTTTAACCGTTCAAAAATTATGAAAATATTTATAGACGATCCTATACATGCCAAGACTATAGTTTGAGAGTTTTAGAATTTTTCGATAACACATGTTTCCGGTACAAAAATAAATGCTTAAATTAAATAATCGATATTTTTCAAAACTCATCCAAAAATTACGAAATTCGACAGGCATATAGGAAATATTATTTCGAGCAACTTTCGTGAACAAACTTTTTCGATTTGAGGAGCCGAAAGGGCCCGAAATCTGAAGAAAACAGTGGCAAATCGACGACATTTGTATTTTCTGTTTTACTGCGATTTCGCCAGTTTCCGGCCGTCGGATGGCAACGAGTTCAACATACGAAGCGTAGAACATATTTAAATACATGACATATTAAAATTTGGGCTAAAAAGGACGAGAAATGGACCGAAACGATAACCGCGCAACGTGGTTGCGCTATCTTCATTTTCCGGTGACTGGTGCAGCTCCGGCGGCGGCACGGCGGTGGGAAGAAGGCGGCAGGTCGGTGGGGATGGTGACAGCAGCAGCTGAAGTCCTCCCTCTCTCTCTTGGCCTCTATTCTCTCTCTCGTCTATATCTCTCTCTCGCCTCTCATCTCTCTGTGACTCTGTTTTCTCTCGGCACTCTCTTTCTTCTTCTTTCCTTTTTCAATCTCTCTCTCCTGCCTATTATGATAAGGTGGGGATTGGCAGTGGAAAAAATAAACGAGGGGGGGCTGGATTTTGGATCCATAGGGGGATGATGATAAGGATCAACGGGGGTGATAAATTTTTTTTTTTTGAACTCGATTAAAAATTATTTTATTTCACCGAGAGTTCAATTAATCTCGCATTATAAATCTAAAAATACCGGGAGATTCACTGGGTTATTTCTTATTAAATCAATTCAAAATAGTATGCCGAAAATATCATTTGATAATAAAACGAGAAAAGATTTCCCTTTTAAATTGAATAAAAAAAATTACTATTTATTTTACCAAAAATATTGTCAGGAGTTCGTTTGACCTCTAATTAAAATTTTAAAAGTACCATTGAAATTCTCAAGTCATTCTATTTCCATAAAAATCATTATTGACCACGCGTCAAAAATATTTCGAATATAATTTTTTTTCAATCTTAAATAATACCTAAAATTGCGTCTTTTATCTATTTTACTTTATTTTAGCTCCATTATTTTTTTTTAATAGCCTTTTAAATAAATTCATAAAACTTTTAACTATAATCCAAAAATACGGGGTGTTACATATGATTATGTGGAAAGCCTTGTCTTGCTCAAAGGAAATTATGAACTTGCCGAGGAGGAGTTTGTTGGAGACGCGTTAGAGAGGGGTTGAATTTAGACGGATATCAACTATAGTTGAGGAGGAGTTCATTCCAAACACAAATATCAAATATTAATCTGATACCCATACCTGATATCTGATATCCATATTCATATTTAATATCTGATATACTGGTATATGGATACCAAACGCCCCGTAAATTCTATTATAAATAGCTATCGTCGAAACATAATTCACTATGGATGTGGTGATGGTCGAAACCATCAAAAGTAACCCATGAAGATGAGGGAGTAGTGCAAAATAATTTAATCTTTGTTTTGCTTTTGTTTATGTATGAGTTCTTCCATTTTTTATTTTTATTTTTGTAATTAATACATGGGCCGAGCTCCAACTTTTTAATTGTCTACTTTAGATGTATAAGTAATTTTATAGGAAGTAGTGAAAAGAAAAAGGAAATTAAGCCAATTTGTGAGGATTTAATAGAATAGAACTGTATACAGTTGATTAACTTTTCTAACACTCTTGAAATGATCTTTGGATTTTCTTGAGAAGTTGATAACAATTATTTTATTTTGCTCATGTGTTTGTGGTCAATTGATCACAGAGCTGCACAAATTGACAATGTTATTAACAAAATAGAATACATAAATATCTAATCTAGATGGATATTATCTATATATGTCTACTAATTAATATTTATTAATTCCACTACAAATAAAATAATAAATATTTATTAATAAAAGAGTTATTATGTAAACTTTGTATTACTGTGTCATTCGATTTCCAATTCATTTTGGTCTATATAAAATTATTGAAAATGATAAACTAAAAATACACGTCAACAAAATAATTCAGCTTTTAATCAGAAAAATATTCACTTTGGGTGTTTTTTTTTTATCATTTTTGGCACTATTTATACTAGTGTGATCTTCAATCTTAGTAGTTTATTGCATTGGCATTGATGATGAAAGATTGTGCGGGTTCACATGTTTTTTTCATATTGAAAAATATGTTGAAATGCCTAATATGGCTTATCATTCTTTAGACATAAAGGGCACATCAATATTAATTGAATTGGTGAATCGTAACTGTGTGTTGATTCATATAGTAATTAGGAAATCGGTGGATTATTGTGGGCACACGAGCAATCAGTAAACACAACAAACTTAGGTTCGTCTAAGGCACACTGTTGCCTATTCATTTATATCTCTCTGGGGAACCGAGGGATGGGTGGTAAGTTATGGGTTTAATTGAAGATGAATCACTTTTAAACCTATACAAAAATGATGAATGGGGAGATGTAGCGATGAATCCGATCTCCATAATTGAGTGACTTAGTAATGCAAGGAAATCAGTGTGCCCATGATCAAGTGAATTAAACTTAAACCAAATTATAGTTCAAATGCCAGAACTTTTGTTACTCCCTCCGTCCCAAAATTATAGTCCCTTATTCCTTTTTTGGATGTCCCAAAATTATAGTCCCTTACTATATTTAAACTAAAATATAATGTTATTTGACACATATAACCTTATCCAATTTACCCTATTAAATTAGAATTAATAATATGGTCAACATGGAATTGTGTGAAATGAGTAAAGTCTCCCTTTAATCTTAACATTCACCAATGTAAATTAAATGATGGAATGTATATATACAAAATTAAGAGTCAAACAATTCATTAACACATTAAATAACTAGTGGAAAGGGTTATTATCATAATTAGGGGTAGAATGGGAATTATATACAACATTAAATATGATTTCTTAATCTGTGTGACTTATCAAAAATGCTATAATTCTGGGATGGAGGGAGTATTTGATATTCTCTTTAGTTTTGTTTTGCGGATTTACATTCAGTAAGGTGACAACAAAACCAAGCCCCTTTAGTGATTGGTGACCCGAAGGTAGAATCACATCAGCTCTTTGTGGGATCGATCCGTACTCATAAGCTAGCTACACTCGTTGTGGACACAGGAGTTACAAATATCATTTTGAGCGTGAAATGACCGCGCGTCACTCTCCAGGCATGATGGTGATGTCTTTGTTGATCCTACTCTATTCAGAAGCACCATTGAGGCTTTGCAATATCTTACCCTCACCCGACCTGATATCGCCTTCGTTGTGAATAACCTCAATCAGTTTTTGACGCAACCCACTGAAACTCATTGGCTTGTATGCAAACGTCTTCTCCGATATCTCAAAGGCACACAAACTCTCTCTTTCTTTACAGTTCACACCCACTACTTCTACTTATTTTGAAGGTTCTGCCGATGCCGATTGGGCTAGCTACAAAGATGATCGTCGCTCTATTGGGGGTCATTGCATTTACTTCCAAGGAAATTTATTAGTTTGGAATTCAAAGAAACAGGATGTCGTCTCCAGAAGCAGTGAGGAATCTGAATATAGATCCCTTGCCAATGCAACCACTGACATTGTTTGGCTTCGCTCACTTTGCTCAAAACTTGGTATATCATATGCTCCCACCTCCAAACTCTGGTGTGATAACACTAGCGTGATCACCCTTGCTGCAAATCCGGTGTTTCATTCCCGTACCAAACATATTGAAATCAATGTTCATTTTATCAGAGAAAAGGTGCAATCTCAGATATTGGACGTTGGTCATGTTCCCACTACTAAGCCATTATTTGAGTCGCGTTCTCTTCTTCTTCGTGATAATTAAACTCATGTTGCATTAGTAGCTGAGTTCTCTGGGGGTGTATTAGAGTAAACAATAAGTTATGTTTCTGCATAATTGATGATCAACGAATGCATGGGTGCATGTACAAAGAACACTATATAGATAACAACTAAAGAGTTTGTTAGATTTAGTTGAGTTAGTTAGATTCAGTTACAATGTTAGTTAGCTAGCTTAGCTATTAGATGTAGCTTATAAATAGAAGCTAGATATTTGTAATCAATCATCTTCGATTAATCTCAATAATACAGAAAATGAAAATATCTCAAGTTGTTTTCTCTCTCTCTCTCTAGATTATCTTTCATTAATTTTAACATATGTAATAACAATTTGTTTCATCCGATCATCAACCAACAAATTAAACTAGTTTGTTGCACGAAAAATAGCTTAAGATTATCCAAAATAGAGATCAGATTAAAAAATCTTGTGACAAAAACAACGTTAATTTGATATTCAAGAATCATATCTCATCGCAGAAACCATGACCTTAAGAAGATCTCATTAGGATCAAACAAATTATATATATATATATATATATATATATATATATATATCACGTTTCACTTCATCAATACACACGACGCGTGTGATTACTAGATATTCGATTCGTTTTTGTTTGTTAAAAATTCATACGAGATCAGTTCGATAAATATATCAAATAAATTTGAACATAATATTATGTTTGATAAGATTTAAAGCTCGATTTAAACTCAAGTTCCATAAATATAAATAGAGCAAAAACATATTGTAGATCCAAAAATCTATAATTGCTTTTGTATTGGAGTTCGAGTACAGATGATCTGCAAAAGGCAGACAACAACCGTGAAGTCAAGGATCGTCAGAGGGGGTAATGATTGATTAGTCTCCGACGATCAAGTCAAAAAATAAGATCTAGAAAAAAAAAGATTGAGCGAAAGCATGAATTATAAGCAAGAATATAATTGATTGTCATGATTATAAAGATTATGACGGTCAACTGACTGACCTTCCTCCAAATTGTAGATCTAAAACTCTACAATTTATTTCCTATTGGAGTTCGGGCACCGACAATCTTTCTCCCCCAGTGTTCAGAAAAAACCCTCCTCTTTTTAACTTGGTCAATTTTTTTTAAAAAAAATTATAGGTATAATTGTCCCCTGTTATTGAGACCCCGTTTGACCTCTTCTTTATCTTTACATAGACAGTCTTTTTAGATTGTTGACCTAGTTCGATCTTGGCCATTTTTGATGGGTGTGTTTTGTAGGACTGATTATCCTGATTATTAATAGGCTTTACCATCTTTTGCCATTACCAAACTCTCGAGTTTGACTCGTGTTTGGCTCAATTAAATTTTATTTGAGCTTCACTCGATACCTAATTATAATAACTCAAACATAAAATTTTCAAACTCGATACCATTATAAATAAATTTAAACAAATGTAAATTATACTCAATTAGGCTCATTCACATCTCTAAAATAACCAAAGATTGAAGTATCGCGGGTATATCACGGATTTTGATATTGTGATACAGATATGGGGATAATATATTTTTTCCTATGTATCGGTGAAATATCGCAATATATTGCAAAAAATCATAATATATCGTGATTTTTTATATTTCTATAATATATTTTGTTTTTTTATTTAATACTACATATTTTTGTGGTCCTTTTTAGGTTTTCAACGTAATTATTTGAGTTGCAATATTCTTTACTTTACAAAGACACTCGCACTGCAAAAAAATTATAAGAGAAAGAAGTACGGAAAACCAACGGATATCTTAGAAAGAAAAGTGAGATGCACCAGCTTTATTTTTTCATTTTTCAGTGACTTGACCATGGTTGGGAACTTTAACGGACATGATGAACAAAACACTAAAGTTTTTCTTCCCATATATCATATGAATTTGAAATCTAAGACAGTATTTATATAATGTATTATTCATATGTACCATGGAAGTAGAACTGGAGGTCCTGGAATAGGTGCAATAGGAAAGGAATACATAAGGAGACGTGCACGGACTCAAGAAGAAAGTTCAAGCACTGATATTGAATCACTTTCAGCCAATCTTGATTCTATAAATATGGGTGGCACTGATCATAGTGATATGTCTCAAGACTCATTTGCTTTTTATACATATGCGAGTTCAAAATTTGATTAGACTGCTCAAAATGTGTATGGAGGTTAAAATATGTATCAACAAAATAATTGAGTCAGTAAACATTATCTAATCTATGGTGAAGCTGTTGGAAGAAATAAAAAAACATACCAAGCGCATGTGTATAATTATATCCAGAATTACTCTAATGTGATGAGTTGATACCAAGATTGTTTGGAACACGATGACGTTCTATCTACTATATTTAAATCTCATAGATCCTCATTTTGGTATTAATTATACCTTATAATATCTATTTAGTTATTCTATATTATATTATGTACTATTTTGTCAAGTATATTGTTTCAAACCGTATTTATATAATGTATTATTTATATGTTAGCTTTCAAAATGCAATCCTATCAAAATTTTGAGTAGAATATGTGCATAATAATATGTTATAATAGTTCCTAAAATTTCTTACTAAATTTCTAAAATTTTAATATAATTTCCATCAATTTTTTTTTAATTTAACAGAACATATGCACATTCACATTACCTTCTAAGTCAGCCAAGGGTTAAATTTTCAGATTGTACCATTCTCAAACTAAAGTGGCACACGACATCGAATTTTCTTTCAAAAGAGTTTGATAATTAATCACGACAATCGTGAATGAGTTGTGGCCATGGCGGCGGTGGCGATCAAACCGCGTTACAAAGGAATAAATTAAAGTTGTCAAATTTAATTACTCTCCCCGTTTCTGAATAACTGTCATTTTAACATTTTAATTTTATTTTTTAAAAAATATTATTCTATAAATTCCCGACAGAAAAAATTCACATTGGTCCTCATTTAATAATTCAAGCATCTATATTCAACTCATTTAATTTATTTACTTTATTCACATCTATATTCACGTAAGAGTGGATTAGATAGTTTAATTAATTTATTAATTTATATTTATTCATTTAAAATAACATTTATATAGAAATAGGGGAATAGTAATTTTCCAAATTTTAAAATTCGTAGACTACTTAGGAATTTATTATTAAAGCATTAACTTCCTATTTAAGACCTATGTTTTCTTTATCCAACCTTGGATCTCCATATTTGTCACATTGAATACAAATTTAATGCTTTAATTCGGACATTAGAATTTCACTCATAATGATTGTAAATTTGTGGTAACTTGCAAATTCAAATTTCCTTAGAGAGGAATGTACAAAACCAAACAGTTACAAATTAGCCATTTTACTGGGCTACCGAATCCATTTACAACCAGACAAAAAATAAAAATTAAAAAGTATTTATATTTGTGTAAATGAATCTTGTGGGAACAAATGAATCTATCAAAGAACAATAATTTCCAAAAATCAAAACATAAAAAAGAAGGTACCAACATTTATGCGGGCAGTACAATCCTGGTCGAGATGTCCAGAGTTGTAGCTGAATGCTGAGTGCTGAAATGCTCTCCGATCAATCCCGCCGCCCATCTCCTCAGAATCCTCAGCAACGTCGCCGCCTTCCGCCGAGCTCTCCCCGTTCCCGTCCCCATTATTTCCCAAACCACCCTCTCAATCCCGTTTATCGCCGCCAGCTCCGCCACCATCTCCGACCCCCCCTTCCGGCAAATGTTCACCAGCGTCGCCGCCGCGCTCTCCCTCGCTCTATCCGAACCGTCTCTCAGCACCGCCGTCAACTTCTTCATCATGCTCCCGTGATACGCCGCCGAGATAGCCATCACCCCGCCGCGCTTCACCACCAATTCAAGAACCGCCACCGCCTCCTCCGCCATTGAGTCCATCACCTCTCCGACCATGTCCACCACCCCTCCCTCCACCAGCTTCGCCACCGCCTCCCTGTCCCCCGCCAAATTCAATATTGCCACCATGGCATCCCGCCTCGGATTCGTGGGGCCCTCCCTCGCCAAGTCGAGCAATGCCTTTACGACACGTGTCTTCCTGCCTAGCTTCTTCCGGTACCCGTGGACACCTGTCAGGCTGAAAATCGTCGCCGCCGCATTCCCCTTCGCCTCCCACGAGGCGCCGGCCCTCAGCACCTCGATAACGGCGTTTAGAACTCCGTCCGTCTCCATAATCCTCGCCTTGTTCGCTTCGAGGATGGAAAGGTTTAAAATCGTCGTGACGGCGTTAATTTGGAGGCTCGGATTCTCCGAGGCTAAGAACTTGACCAGCAACGGCAAAGCTCCGGCCTCGGCGATGCAAGTCCGACTATCGGAATCTGTCTTCGCCAAAACGCGAAGCTCGTAGACCAACCGATCGATCACCTCCGCCGTCTGCGACCACGCCGTCATCTTGTTAACGAGGAAGGAAACGGTCATCTTGATCGCTTCCAAAGCGGTTTTGTTGAGAGCGACGCCGTTAGGTTTGACGTTAACTTCGGTAGAGTCGAAGGGAATCCTCTGCTCTCGGCACCACATAGCAATCAAGTTCTTCAACGCGAGATTGGGGATAAGCTGCGTGTGGGCCAGGGTCTGACCTGTCTTGGGACACGTGGCGTGACCCGATTCGATCCACAAAGCGATTGAGGAGCGGTCGTATGTTTGTCCCGTGGAGACCACCACAGGATCTCTCATCAAATCAAGGGAAATCGGGCACCGGAAGTCTGCCGGGATATTCGCCTCCGCCGCCGATTTCTGCCGCCTGGTGGCGATTCGAGGCGTCGAGGCGCCGTGGAGCACGCATTTTCCGTAGCGCACGAGTCCAATCAGCGCGATTATGTCCGCCTTCGATTTGTCGTCGTTTTGATTCTGAACTTCGTCTTCGAGGTTCTCGATTTCGCCGCTGCAGCTGGCGGAGTCGCACAGATTCAACCTCTCGAAGATCGCCGACAGCTTTGTATGATCGGGAACGATTTCTCGTTTGATATTCTCCAGCATTTTCAGAACTTCGGCTCGGAGATTTTCATCGCCGGCGTCAACGCAATACGCATATTTTTCCGAGCACTGCTTCTTAATCAAATTGAGCAATTCCTCAACATCCTCGCTCAAATTGAGCTCTCGCGCGGGAAAAATATCCAGAAGCGTCGACAATTCGACGATCAAGTGATGGAAACAGCTCGAAATCGAAGGAATTTGCATCAAAAGCCACATTCTGCTGCAGGTTGAACAGTCTTCGAGTAGTACCTTAATCCTCTGCAAAACTATGTACAGCTCCTCAAAACACAGCGCCGCAGACGGTGGAAAAATTATCACCGGATTCCGAACAAGCTCCTCGAAAAGCACCGAAATCAACCTCGATTTTCTGATCACCGACGCGGAATTTTTCCTCAGAAGAATTCTCAGCGGCTGCCGCGACGAAACATCTTGCGATAGAAGAAACAACGACTGCAGCAGCTTCTGATCGGATAAATTCGGCGACACAAACGCTCCTATCGACGGCCGCCGTTTCCTCGCCGGAAAAGCCTCGTCCGACACCGCCATCAACGACAACAACAACAGCAAAAAATGATCAAATTAAGGAATATGTGTATATCTTCAATCCAGCGACGAATGAATGGTTGTATGCAGATGAGAATTGGAGAAATGGAATTTGTTGAAGACTTTCCGTGGAAGGAAATTGAATCGAAATTAAGAATCAAAGAAATGAGCTGTGAAATGTGAAAGTGGACCAAACTAAGATGCTTCGGCTAAAGTTTACTTTCAAAGAAAAAAAATAAACGTAATAAACGGCAGCAACTAATTAATGGAGTTAGCAAGATTAGATATTAATCAAATTAATTAGGTAGTCCAGCTAAATAATTGATTTACTAATTTATTTTGTGGATTACGCATTAAATGATTAAATAAATGGATAAATAGTATCTTTCTAATTAATCGAGACCAAATTTAGAAGCGGATGAAATTCTTGGTTTCTTTATCAAATTTATTAATTTTTTATTTTTTTTCTTCGATTTTAGTTTGATGCTAAAAATTAAGAAAACTGTCAATTCAGTACCTGAAAAATGTGTAATTTATAAATTCAGGACTTAAAGATGAAAAATTATCAATCTAGAACATAAAAAATCATGTATTCGGATTTCCTTTTTAATTATTTTTATACAAATTTTCAATAAAAAAAATCTTTATTAATTATCTATTAAATTGAACAAAGAAATAATTACAAATGTAAAAGAAATCAAAATACATGATTTTTGAGGTGTTAGATTGACGGTTTTCATCTTTTAGGTTATGAATTGACAGATTACTCATCTTTTAGATTTTAATTTGACAATTTTCTTTAAATTGATTATAAATAATAATTGAATATAATCAATCATCATTAATAAGTATAAAATTAAATTAAATTTATAAAAATAGAAGAAATCATGTAATATTGTTTGAGAATAGAAAATTTGATCGGATTTAGATGATGGCGTGAGCGTTTGGCACGACTCTAATAAAGTCGATGACTACAAAGCTTGAGTTAGGCTTTAAAACACACAAATTTGATGAATTCAAAACGACCGTGCCAAACAACAGCCGCCTGCACAAAACCCCACATGTTTAATAGTTCTCTCATTTTATTTTTCCCCTTTCACTTTAGATTAGTTATTTAAAACATGTTTTAAAACCATTTCTTATCATTATGTCGAATGCAATTCCAACATTAATTATTTGGCCAACATAATTAAAAATTAAATAGAAAAAATGGTTGATCGATCAAGATATTGAACTTTTTGCCGGGTCGGATCTTAACGGATCATGTAACTCTAGTTAAATTCACATAGACTCTCAAACTTAGAAAAACTGCTTAATAAGATCATTTTCTATTATCTTGGACTTAACGGAAGTTGATAGAATTGTGTTCGAAACTTGGGAGGAGGGGGAGTGAATGAAAGTTCAATGTCAATTTTGATGCCTTTGATCGTTAATTGGATAAATTGTCAGCACGGATAGATAATTCATACTCTGAAATTTCAGACCCCTTCCTTTAATTTCAACAATATAATGTTGAATCCACGTCGGAATTTAAAGTATAAGCCACGAATTATTGTGAAATTTCTCCATTCAATTATTTTGCCACCCGACACTCGAGTTATGAACTGAGGATGCCATCAGAGAGCTACGATGTAAGCTTTCCAACCATACCTACACTTCGCCAAAACTAGTCAGAAATCGGATAGAGAACTTTTGCTCTCAATTCTGTCAATGTTCATTAAGTCCTAAAAGTGACTGAATATTTTAGTTCAGACGTTTTTTAAAGTTTAAAAGTCTACTTGAACCCGCCAAGAATCGATCAATACAATTCATTAACACCCGTTTAAATAATTCAAGGTCCTAATTAATCATTTTTTCCCTCTATCAATATAACAATTTTGAAGCTTTCATTGTATAAGAACTTTGTATTGATTGCCTTTGACCCATCCCTAATAAATGTGTATGGATGAAAGAAATTATAAAAAATGGGATGAGTTGGTGGAATACGTGGGTGGATAACAGCAAGAATAGTTGTCAATGGCATGGACTTGTTCATATAATCTGTAAAGATTAAATTGATCATTCATTAGTAAAATAATCAAATCAATTAATTAATTAAAAAGTGGGGTTTTTATTAATTTATTGAATTATTACAAGCTGGTCATAGCTCTTATCCTGGGTTGGTTGCCCTTTTCTTTATCAATTTCCTGTTCTTTTATATATATATATATATATATATATATTTATTTATTTTCCCTTTCATTCATTTGTTTTTACGTAGTACACTTGCTCCTATATGAAAATTAATTATTTATTGTAGAAAAATATGTGTCTGTTTATGACAAAGTCTACTTTTCGGCGGCTGGGTTTCAAAGGAGGTCGTGCCTTTTTTTTTTGTTAATTTTTTATTGCAATTGCATTACATGAGAAGTGACAACTAGGAAAGTTATATTTATGATAAAAACGTGTTACGCATAACAGCGCAAAAGCGTACAGTTTTTAATTAATTCTTTTGTAACGATAAGAATCACATAATTTGTTATCGTGAATAAATTTTGTTCATGTGTAATAATTAATAGTTCGTAATAAGAAAATGAAAGATATACCGCACTAAGGCCTTGTTTACTTTGAATGATAGGGATATCCCACTAATGCAAGACTAAAATTATACAAAGTTTTGTTGAAATGAATGTGTATAACACAAACATTTACATATTTTTCCTTGTGAATAAGGACTAATTGAAGGATTCATATCATTTCATAACAAGTGGGTTATGAGTTATCCTTCATCTCCTTCATTTTATTCATATATTTATATATTTTATCACACCATATATTTCATGTTTTGTAAATTTAACTTTAAATTCATGGGATATCACACCCAATCCCATCCACCGAAGTAAACGAGCCCTAAGGCAATATTTGGTAGCTTGGATAAAGACATATTAGTATAGGTATCTAGCAAGAACCGTGTGTTTGGTAGTCATTATTCGTTCACGCGAGGCCCGGTCTTAACGTGAGGCCCGGGGTGTAATTTACTGATTCGGCTGGATAATGTATCCGACGCCCCCCTCGGATACAGTTTCTGGCGTAGCAATCTTAGTATATATGCCTTTATCTAGGCTACCAAACATTGCCTAAACTAATTTACTCATTCCAGAACTTAGTCTACCAAATAAAACAATGTACCAAACAGATGTGTGAAACAATCTTAGTATATTTATCTTAATAACCAAACACACAATTAAAATAGCTAATACGCAATTATCTTTCAAAGCAATCTAGATTTTATTAATGTGGGTATATCCGTACCAGTATACCAAACATTGCCTAAATGTTTTGCTATGGCGATATGTTCGACTTAGAAAACGTTAGTGAAATACAATCTCATTAGAAATATAAGTTAAATGTATGGATGCACATAGGGCTGTAAATGAACCGAATCGAGTCAAATACTTTGATACTCAAGCTCAACTCGTTAAAGAATATTTAAGTTTGGGCTCGCCTCAAGCTCGAATCGAGTTTTTTTCCTCTTGTTCAAGCTCGGTTCGATAAATATTTGTCATGCATGTTCGAACTCGGTTCGAGCTCGACTTGTGAAATGCTCGAAAATTTACTAAACAAGTCTGAGCTCGAATGCTAAAAAAAAACTTGTTTAATTTACATATTCGAGCTCGAACTTGAAAAAAATAACTTATTTTATTTACCCGTTTGAAATATTTATAATATTCATGAACATGTTAGTGAACGTGTTCGATTAAGCTCGAGCTCGAACATTTTCTCGAGTTGGCCGAGTTAAATACCACTTTGTTCGAGCTCGGCTCGTTTAGAAAATGAACGAATTTCGAACGAGCTTTTTTCGAACTAAATTCCGAATAGTACGCGAGCGGCTCTGTTCATTTAGGCCCCGTTTGGTTCGGTTGATGAGATAGATAAGATTGATGAGATAAGGTAGGATTGCACTGTTTGGATAAAAATAATTTTGTGTTTGGATTGGTTGATTGCAATTTTAATGATTTAGGATAGATTGTCAATATTATGTTTGGATTGAATGATTAGGATTAAAATGTTGGAAAATACCTAAATTGCCCTTTATATAAGATATTTATTTATAATTAGTCAAGTTGATATTTTTTTATTTAAAAATATTTGAAATCATGAAACTGGAATTAATCGATGCACAAAAATAATTTACCCAATTTTGAGAAATAATGAGTGAATCAAAAATAGTTTCTTCTTCAGAAATCCTCTTTTAATTACATATTAGTATTCACATTAATATTATATTTATATATCAATATCCTCGTAATTATTATTAAGTTGAAATTATGGTTTTTATGGTAGAAGCTATGAAATTGTGAACAAAATTATGCAATTTCATAAACTTTTCATTATTAATTTGAAATATTCAAAAATAATTTAAATAAGGACAGTTAAGTAATTTTATGTTGATTAAAAAGTTGGATGAAAATAATCACCCCATTTTTTGGGTGATTAGTTATCACCTAAATGGGTGATAGGAGCCCGGACTCATCATCAATACCGGGCCCCTATCACACGAACCAAATATTTAATTAGGTTAGATTATATAATCAATATAGGCTAATCACACCTAAACCCACAAACCAAACACCCCCTTATAGTCTTAGATGCACGCTAAACTATAGACTTTGTTTGTTAAAAGGTATCTCATACTAGTATTGATAATTTACATAAAATGCATGAACTATGAATTTGTTTTGTAAAAATGTGTTCAGACTAATTTCATCCATAATTGTTGATGGGACTTATGGAATCCAACGTGGACACACATAACATCAATTATAGTCGTGGAAAAATACATTTTTAGAACAAAAAAATAAATAAAAAAAATCCATCAACACCGATCAAGATTCATGAAGAAAATGTAGAAGAAATAAATTGTCTTCCATTGAAAAGCTCAAAAAGAGTACTGTTTTGGCAGATCAGATCCCCTCTGCACAACTGTATTACATTTCGTGTGTCATGACTATTTTTTATTTTTTTTAATATACTCTAATTGGGGGAATGATGAACGCTAAATAATAAAAAATTAATTAAATTAAATCATAATAAATCAGACATAAAAAATAATATAAAAATGAAGATTTGACACATGTGATGTCATAGAAAATGTCACAGGGGATCTGGTGTGTTATTTCGGATCACAGCCCATCAAACAAATTCTCAATGAGTCATTCAATAATTGTAGACAGAGAATTTTAGACTCGGAATCTTTTTTTACATAATAAATTCACAGTTCGTACATTTTTTTTAGATTATCGATAGTATATACGTGACATGTTCTATCTTTACCTAAAAATGAATCTAAAGAAACGTGTTGTGTGATCTACCCATTGGTATAATCCTTTAACATTTGAATTCCTTTCCTCTTTTTTGTTATGTATTAATGGAGGTTGGTCAAATAATCATAATATATATAGTTTTTTTTAATAAATTTGATGAGTTATTGGTTTATATATATACCCTTTTAAGAAAATACCAGATTAGACCAATCTTTATAAATAATTCAAATAACAGAGACTATATAATATATCATTAATGAGGACAATTTGAAAGTGTATTTTTTAGACCCACTTAACATTCGATCAATTGATCCCCTATTTTGGCATTGTTAATTTTGCACGTGTCATGTAAAATAAAGATTAATTCAACATTTAATTTCTCCTTAATAATCTTATCTCATCATTTATAATATTTTTTATTACTTTATTGTGACTTATTTAAAATTACATGTTGAGTTACTAGTTTCACCATCAATGACTTGGTGTACACATTAGAACACCTCAATTTTTAGACAAGTTCAATGATGACAAAATCATGGATTTTAATCAAACCTTTTGCATTGTTCAAAACCCACTAGGATGTTTCTCTACTCGATTTATTCCTTTAATGAAATGAAAAAAAAAGTCATATCATAAATCAATAAAAAATAATTTCCTATCACCGGTTCAGGAGGATACGTATCACTCAATTAGTCGCTATCATATACGGTGAATTATCAACATATTTAAAATTGAGAAAAATAAACATTGATTACAATCGGACACATTCTAGCACCCATGCGCTTATCAAACAAAGTAAACGAGACCCTTTAGTATTGTTCAAATTTGTTCAAGTTTGAATAAAGTACAACAAAGCTAAACATAAGTCAATCTCAAATAGTTTGATTATCGCTTTTTCGAATCTTAAACACGGAATTAGTCAGATGAAGTGGAGAGAAATGAAATAGTCGGATGGAGTAGATAATTTATTTCTTAAGTTAATTACTGAACAGAAAGACCCTTTGAGAATATCTTACTAGTGGAATGTAGTAACTTGGTGTCGAAGATCTCAAGTTCAAATTATACCAATAATTTTATATTTTATCTGTCACATTTGGTTTTTAAGGGTTCGTCTCTCATATGCGGGTTTCAAACTATTGCACTTTAAGTGGAGTATTACTCAGTCCACACTCTCGAATAACGGTTGAGAATTATTCTCGTTAACAAAATAAAATTAAAAAATCATCTCTTCAAATTCAATTAGCCAAGGCATAATATCTTAATGTCTTCTCGACTTTGTTCTTTGAAAGGCCCAATTCATACTACATTAATGGATCTCATTAATTTGACTTTTATTTGGGCCTTATTTAGATAAAATTATGTTGGACCTAAATAAAAAATGGACTCTTACAAAGCAATCTTCATCAACTATTTGAATTGATAGCCCGATTAAGGTTTTCAATTAATCTAGAAAATATTCCTACAAGTCAAAATTCTTAGCAAATTTTCCTCAAACTAAAAATAAAAATAGAAAAATAGAAAAAAAATCACAGCAAATATTATTATACTACTTTAATGTAAATAATTCAAAATAGTATTTGCATTAGATGTTAATCATGTTATTAGGGGTGGCAATTCGGGCCGTCGGGCCAATGAAAAAAATCGGACCCGTCCGGCCCGAAACAGTCCATTCTATATTTTCGAGGCCCGGTTCGGGACTGCCTGTGGACCTAGTGTATTTTTTTAATTTTTTGGGTCTGGCCCCGTTCGGGCCACTCTCTATTTCGGATCGGGTTTGGCCAAAATTGCCACCCTAGATGTTATATAAGTATTAACTACCCGTGAAACTAACATGGTTCTAATTTATTATACTCTATTTATCGCATTTATAGAGGCTGATTAAATCTTTCACTAAAATTAAGAAAAATATTGAAAAATATAATTCAACAAGCAAACTTTATAATATGTCCATATTTATTTTCTCCGATCATAAATTGATATTTAATGCAAACAAACAAATAAGAATTACAGTTCTTAATGACTAAAAATAATAAAATATTTACTATAAGTAGTTATTGAATATGAGCATATTAATAAATGAGCTAAATAAATACTACTTTATATAGAAATCAATTTATATAAATGGGATATATAAAAAAATCTATATAAATGAGATGACGGAAGTAGTATGTTTTTGTGGAGTCATGTCAATCGGTTATCGCATCCATTATTACAAACTTTTCCAATTTTGTTTCATATTTGTTGAAATACTAATGAATTAATTATTGTACTTACAAGGTAACAACAAGTCATAACATTTTTGGAATCAAATAATTAGTACTAATAGTTATATCCATAAAATTTGAGCAACTTATAACAATTAAGAAGGTTCATTTAAAACCTAAGGTTTCAAATATTTAAATAAGTAGGCGAAATAATTAAATAACTAGCTCATTCATTCAATGACCAATCGGAATCGCCTTTAATTTCTCAACCAAACACCCGCCCGCACGCAACGATTCCTCTCGACCGGCACACGCCTTCAACCCGGTTCGTGACCGGTTCGACCGGTCTGACCCAAGCGTATATACGAAGAGTTATTGGCGTATCACCATTTTTTTTCCCTTCCCTAAAATGTTTCTCTCTCTTATCTCTATTTTCTTGTCAAATATTTTCTCTCTCATCCAAAATCATCAAATCATCGCCTGAGAAGTTCGCCGCCAAACTTTTTTTTTTTTTACCTTGATGGCCGGAACATTGGTACGCGCCGGAGTTCATTTCTCGCGTTGTGTTATTTTTATCTTAATTGTTTTTTTTTTTTAAATTAACGTTGCGATTGATTGTTATTCGTTTCGTGTCATTTAGGGTATGGATAATGTATCGTGCTTGTGAAAAATCTGATTGTTAATTTGCTAATTTATTCCGGTAATCAGGTAGCTACACGTGAATCGCTTTGCTAGGGTTTGTGCGGGAATCGGTGTTGCATTTGAAGCATTTCTGAGGAAGGAAGTTTTCGAGGCTAGGGTTTTATGTTAGTGATTGAGGAAGTTGGGGAATTATTTTGAAGTTGCGATTGATTGATATTGTTTATTTGTGTTTAAGACTGGGGGAGAGGGACGTGGGTTGAGGAGGATAATGTGTATACTTTGCGTGATTCAGAAGTGGTCACGGAGGATTGCTACCATGTTGCCATGGCTAGTGATTCCACTGATTGGGCTATGGGCTCTTTCGCAGCTCTTGCCACCAGCATTCCGGTTTGAAATCACGTCGCCAAGGCTTGCTTGCTTGTTAGTTCTGTTGGTAACACTGTTCTGGTACGAGGTTCTGATGCCTCAGTTGTCAGCATGGAGGGTAAGGAGGAATGCTAGGCTCAGGGAGAGGAAAAGATTTGAGGCTATTGAAATGCATAAATTGAGGAAGACTGCTACCAGGAGGTGTAGGAATTGCTTGACTGCGTATCGGGATCAGAATCCAGGTGGGGGCAAGTTTATGTGCTCTTATTGTGGCCATATTTCAAAGAGGCCGGTTCTGGATTTGCCTGTCCCTCCAGGGATGAGTAATTCAGGGATATTGAAGGATCTGGTTGGCAAAGGTGGAAAGATATTAAACGGGAAAGCTTGGTCGGACAATGGGTGGGTATGTGGGCAGGACTGGATGGAGAATGGAAATTTGGTTGGGGGGGCTTTTGCCAGCAAGTCGAATTGGAAGAGAAATGGTGGTGGCTTATTTGGTGGGGATGATGACCATTGTCTGGCGGAAAAATCTTATTCTCGTGTTCTAATTTTTGCTTGCAAAGCATTAACAGCATTTTTATTGAGCATCATGTGGCTTTGGAGAAAGATTTTTAGGGTTAGTTCATCCAGAGATGATGCTTCTTCTGATTCAGAACGCAGAGGAATGCTGGATAATCGAAGTGAAAATGGAGGTAATGGTCAGGAGAGTAGAGGAGAGAAAGCTCGTAGAAAAGCTGAGGAGAAGAGGCAGGCTAGATTAGAGAAGGAGCTCCTGGAAGAGGAGGAAAGAAAGCAGCGTGAAGAGGTTGCGAGGTTGGTCGAAGAACGGAGGAGGTTACGAGATGAGAAAATGGAGGCTGAAAAAGAGCGTGGAAAGGGGTCCCCCCGTGCTAAGGAAAGAGATAGTAGAAAAGAATCTGAAAGGAAGCGTCAGGAAAAAAAGAAGGAAAAAGACAGAGGATCAAGTAAAAGCAACTCTGATGTTGAGGAGTTGGAAAAGAGAGTGGGCAAAGAAAGTGACCAAAACAAGAGGAGTGACAGTGATAGAAGGGAGCAACAGAGAAGTACACTTGAATGTATGAAAGCTCATGGCACAGAACTGGGGTATGGATTTAGGGGTGCTGCTGCAGGCAATCATAACCGAGGGAATGCTGGAACAAGATACTTGGATCGCATGAAGGGCACATTTTTATCTTCTTCCAGAGCATTTACTGGAAGTGGTTTTTTTGGAAATAATACTAACACGTCTACTGTTTCAAGAGAACAGAAACCTAGCTCATTTGTAGAAAATGCTCAACCTCTTACATCTAGAAAAGATATAGTACAACCTGACCAGGCTTCTGGGAGACCAACCGTTAATGGAGATGATAAGAGTTCTAACCGCCCAGTAAGTTGCTTCACTTGTTAAGTTGTTTCAACTCATTTTGTGTGTGTGTTTTTCTTCATTTTTTGGGGGGAGGGAGGGGGGGGGGGCTGTTGGGCGCTTATTTGCAATCTATGAATGGCTTTTACAGTTGTTCACAAGAGTTTATGCATGGATAAAAGTTTACTCATGCTAAACTTGGCTAATACACATACTAATCTAGTTATTTGATGCATTGGAATCTTTCTATTGCAGTTCCTAAGATAATTCTTTAAATGCAACATGGAAAACTCAAATCATGAACTTGTCATGTAGATAGAATGTTAGGTGTTCATTTGGAGTTTGCATATTGTTTGTAATGATATTCCTATTCATGTCATTGGTTCTACTACAGGTGCTCATTGAACCTCAACCATGTACAGCCCCTAAGAAGTCGTGGCAGCAACTATTCACTCGTTCACCAGCTGCTGTCCCCCCCTCTAATTCAAATGTAATAAGCAGACCAACCGGGAAGCATAAAGCAGAAGTTCAGTGCACTCCCTTTTCTGGCCATCCTCCCTCAACACAATCATTTGATAATCCTATCAACTTTGGGCTGCAGTCTCCATTCAGTTTACCATCATTTCCCTTTGGATCGAGTAGTAGCAATATAGGTCCTCCATTATCCTCTGAATCCATGATCCCTAAAAGGGGAGATTCGTCGCATCAATTTTTGCCAGAGGAGTCGGAGATTTTTGAAGACCCCTGTTATGTTCCAGATCCGATATCCTTGCTTGGACCAGTTTCTGAATCACTTGATAGCTTTCAGCTGGACCTGGGCTTTGTGACTGACACTGGATTGGAAAAACCATGTGCTGTGAAGACTAAAGCTGCACCTTCTGAAGTTACCAAGCCATCACCAATTGAATCTCCATTATCGCGGTCACGTGTTTCAAAAGATAGCTCGAATAGCTTAAATGACAATGGCACATGGCAGATGTGGAATAGCTCTCCGCTTGTTCATGACGGTCTTGGTTTAGTTGGTGGTCCTGTCAACTGGCTTTTGCATCCAGAGATGAACTTGTCAAACAAGGAAGATAATATGCGTCAGGTACCTCATAAAACAATGGCTTCACTGTTCAAGAAGGATGAGCCTTCTGGTTCTCATCCTCCGCAGCATGTTCTATTTGGGAATTCTCAGAATGGTGGAACAATTAATACATCTGGGCCTGGGCCTGCAATTGTTGATGGTACGTGGTTGCCTCCAAGAACTTTATTTGGGCCAACTTCAAATCCTGATAATCATGCTGTGCTGAAGCCCAAAGGGGAAACCGTTCAGAATGGCCAAATTTATGGAAGTACTAGTGGAGCTGCTGCTAACCATCAATTTGACCTATCTGCTGCTAATTCTTGGACTAGGTAAGCATATCATGCTGAATTATTCTCTCTTGGTTCTGTTGCCTGGATAAGGCTTTATCATTTATAGAAAAATCTACTTATTGGAAACACTTGATATTAACTTTTTTGATCATGTCAATGTTTACACATATATAGATCAATGTTTATACCTACATCTGCATGTGCCCTTGTGTGTGTGTGTGTGTGTGTTGTATGTGCTGATAGCTGATTGTGCGCATTAGATATTTTCATATTTTTGAATTGAACCATAGCTTCAAGTTGTTCTGTAACCCACACTACAGCCTCTCACATATAGTTTCCATGCAATGGTAGTTAAATAGGTTAAAGTTCTGAAGGAATTTGATCAATCAGCTTGTACAGTGATCCTCTAGTTCTATTTTTATTTTTTCATTCATTTTCTTTTACATGATAAATGTTATTGTAGGAGTTGTACTGTCTAGTGTCTACATATGCTTAAGAATGGTTACTTCTTTAGTGATCATTAGATATATGTAGCTCAAAGATTGCATTCTTCTTTTGGCTGCTCATTGTGAGATCTGGCCATTCTAATAATGTTTACAGGCATTGTTTTCAATTTAGAAAGTAAAAGATTTGGATTATGTCTCTTTTCTTTTAGGGATGTCTTTTATGGGGCCGGGTTTTGGCAGAAGTTGGAGTAGGATTGCAATTAAGTTGATTTGATATTTCTCTACTGGTGCTCTGATGGGTTTCATGTTTCTATTTATAGTTGTCAAAATGAATGAGAAATTGACCAATGCATAATGGGCTCTGAAAACAAACCAGTTAATAGGTTCGGACTTGGGGGTCTCTGTTTCAAATTTATATTAGAAATGGTGAATGGTGGAGTTTTGACTGTGGAGGAAAGGAGGATGAGGTCATAGGATAAATGTCTCCTAATTATGGTTTGAAGCCCGCATGTGCAATGGTCAAGAGGGATGATGGGGACCCTTCAAGTTGTATGAAGACTAGTCTTCTTGATATCTGAAAAAGAAAAAGGTGGGTTGGGTCTTCATTCGGATATATAGGTGTTATCTTCGAAAGAAACATAAAAAATGTTAATGAAGCGAACATTTAATCTTTTGTTCTATCCAAACTTGCCAAATTTATTTGCAAAAAATGGAGGTAGTTACATTGACTCTATGCCTGCCTTGTCATGGTTTCTTTCACTTTATTCTCCAAGCATTTTGATTGCTTTTATTAAGTGTTTAATTTCTAGTAGAAACTTGGGTTGTTGATCTTGGCTGTTCTGTTGGTTTTGTTTGCAGAAAAGAGTGGATGGTGGCGGGTTCACGAGAAAGTGTAGGAAGCTCTCCTATGAACAGGCCTCACATTGGAGGCCTCTACTCGCCGCCAGATGTACAGTCTCTTTGGTCATATGAGTAGAGATAGGTAAAAAGAAATGAAAAGAAAACGAAGGAAAATGACGATAGTATGAATTCCGAATTCCTCCTGTTGTGAAGAGGGAAATGAGAAATGAAATAGCCTCTTCTGGAGATCTATATAAAATACTTCCTTCTTTTCTTCTATACAAGGGAGATTTTACTTTTAGCTTCTCATAGAAACACTTTTGATGCTATCTTATGCTTATGCATATGCATGCGCCCCGTTTTCAGGTATAAAATGACCACCTTACTCCGTGTTATTAATATGTTTTCTACCCAGTTTTCTCAATTATAAACCTCATGCTAAATATGGATGCATGTCTCTGTAGATTGGGAGATTGAGCAGTTTGGTGGTTTCCTCTGTTGAGAAAATATTATGCTCCTTGAATCTGGTTAATGCCCAATTCTACAGTGTTTTTTTGCTTCTGTGTTTCGTTTCTTGCTTTCTGCATTTGTACCCGTGTGTGTGTGTGTGTGAGAGAGAGAGAGAGTGAAAAGATACTGTACGTTGTTGCATATCGATTACCAGAGTTAAATTTTAAATATTTCATAAGAAAGAGTTAATTTTGATATAATCCACACTAGAAGATTTACAATGATTAGCAAGCTGTTATAGAATTTCTAAAAAGAGAAGATTTTTTTGAGTCAGTTCTACCCTTAGTCAAAATTGGCCTAAGGGCATCTACAATGGTAGGTATTATTCCAATGTGGCATTTAAATTGTACCAAATATTATGTACAATTTGCATTGTGGGAAATTGGTACAATTGGCCCAAATTTTTGTATGTACAAATAATTGTACCGGGTAACATTTGAAAAGAGGGATTGATTGGTGGGGCCACTATACCATTATCTCTTCATTTCTTTTCCTCTTTTTTTCTTGTTCTTTCTCTCTCCATTTTTATTTTCTCTTTCTTTTTTTTTTCTTTCTTTTAATTTTCACTTTTGTTTTTTTTTTTTCAGATTTTTATTTTCCCTTTCTTTTTTTTTCTTTCTTAATTTTCACTTTTGTTTTTTTTTTTCAGAATCAACTTCGTTAGATTTTTTTTATTCCTTTCCACTCTAGCCATTTGAATTAGCAAAATATTACTTTGTTTAACATTTAATTATATTTTAGTATAAGTTTATGTTCTGTTTGTGTATGCACGCTGTACTAGTCCTGATTTGTTTTACGCCTTTAGTTTAATTGTAATGCACAATGTACTCGTATTTCTTTTTTTTCCCCGCTATTTCTATATTGTAACTTTTATATGTGTATATTTATTTTTTTGTTTAAACTTGCATTGTAATTATTTTCGTCAACTTCTGGTGTGCTCCTTTTTTTTTCTTTTTGTTAAAACTATCCATTATAATAAACGGATTTTTAAATAAATTAAAATTTTAAATTGGTATTTAAATTAAATTTATTAAAAAATGTTATCACATTAAATTAAAATATATATCATGAAAATTATAAATAAAATTATAATATGAATTAAAAAAATATAAATAAATAAAGTAGTATAATAGTGAGACTCCCAAAAAGTAACAATTGTACCTGGATGCATTGTGGATGTTTGGGTATCAATTAAATGAATATTGTAACTTTTAATATGACGATGATGTGGTAACAATTTGTACTGAAAAATTGGGTACGGCACTGGAGATGCCCTAAGCTGCGATTATTGAAGAGTAGAAAAATTCAAAGAAAATATTTTCTTGAATGAAACAGATTCCGAAAAAGAAAATTTAAAAATTTCGGTTATAAGACTAGTCCCATGAACGGATGAACCCCACCAATCGATCATCACGACACAAAAAAAAATGTTAAAATCGAAAAGTTAGAGCAATCAATCAAGGAAATGGTTGGTTGACCAAACTGACCCACAATTTTTTCTCTCTTGCCACATGGCACTATCTAATTGGCCAAATATATTTTTATTGGGCCACATGGAACTATCTAATTTGCCAAACATATTTTTATTGGATAAAATTTTATATTATTATTATTATGGATAATAATATATTAAAAAAATATAAAAATTATATCATAATTCGTATTTTTCATTGTCTATAAAATGAGATTCTTACCCATTTTCTCTCATTTGAAACTATAAATTCCCAAAATTTATGAAGAAAATGGTTGCAAATTTCATGATTTAGTTGTATTTAATGAAGTCACGAGTAAACATCCTAAGTGGGATTTAAATGTACATCATGATGCAACACATTTACGCCCTGAAGACAATGAAGGTAATGATGAGAGCGTGGACAGCTCAAAAAGATCAAGTTATAGTAGCTCACAAATTCCAGAAGCTATAGAAACTCCAAGTAGCGGCCGTTCAGAGATTCCCGTCCTACAGACAGAGATAAAACAATGAAAAAAGGAAAATGTAAGACATCGCAATCTACATTTACTAATGAAGTTGTTGAAGAGATTCGTGCATTGAGACTAATTAAAAAAAGTGAACTTGAAGTAATGAACAGATTGGGAAGTGCGAGACTCGATTTAGAGAATCGAAAACTAGAAAGAAAGTCTTTAAAGATGAAAGAAATGATGTTGAATACATTGTTGGCCAAAAAAATTTAACTCCAGCAGACGAAGAGATTAAACGCCGACTGATGGCAATTGTGTTTGGAGATTGATTGTAGTTTATTTTCACGTTATTTAATTATTGTCTTTTGTTATTTATTTTTTAAAATATTTGTATTTCATCTATTGTAATCTTCGCATTATTATTGAGTTTATTGTTTACTTTAAGTGTATGAGGAACATATTATTATTATTGTAATTAATTATTTAAAATATAAAATAATTTATTAACTTTGAAAGATATAATAAAAAATAATTACAGATAATAGATATTAATAAATAATCAAATAAAATATTTTTTTTAATTGAAGAGAATTGTTGATAAAGTTGAAAGATTGTGAATTTAGATTGTTGAGTTGATTATGTAAATGGAGGAGAGAGAAATAATTATTTTATTATAGATTGAATTGTGGTAGATTGTTGATGGGATAGTCTGCCGGAAGAAAAAAAACAAACACTTCTAGTTAACCAGAAAGAGAAGATAGTAATAGTGAATGTGAGAATGTAATTATTATAAAACTTTATGTAAAGCTAATGGTCTGTGTCCTAACTAAATAGGAGAAAGAAAGTTTTTCTTCAATTTTCCTATAATTAATTTCTTATGATGCAAAAACCATTGTTTGATAGACTGAAGAACAAAGTGAGATTATGTAATTCGAAAATTAGCATTAAGACAAAAAAAATGGCTACTGATCAGAGGGGAAAGACAATCCTTGCCTAAGGAAACGTGAAATAAAAACCTCTCTCTAGATACAATTCTAAGGTAATCGATCATCGAAATCAAACTCTGCAACATGAGATGATGTCTGAAACTCTGTTTTCTCCTGCTGCGGAGGCGCCGGCGGCGGCTCCTCACCTTGCCATGTCCACACAATATCCTTCAGGCATGGCCTCATCTCCTTCTTCATCAGCTTCTGATACTCCAACGTGTCTCCGTTCGACTTTTTCATCTCGACGAGGTGAAAAGTCGGGGAGACCTCGAAGATCTCTGCATCAACAGACAACACCCCTTTCCTCCCTTCCTTGGATCCATCAAATCTGAAGTGCCCTCCACCCTTCTTCGACACCTTCAGCTTCAGCCGCGTCGCCACTTCCTCCAGCTTCGAGATGATGGTCTTTGCAGGCTTGTTGGACGTAAACTTGATCTCTTTCTTCTCGCCACTGCCCTCCTCGAACAAGCCTGACAGGTCGAAACCAGCTGAAAGGGAGATTATTTCGAAGGCATTCAGGTTTGCAGGCTTTGCTAGTTCAGCCTTGGTGTCTGCTGCATCAAGAATTGCTTCCTTCGCGTTGGTGCATCCGTTTATGGCAGCAGCAGCAGCGATTCTCGAGGCTTTGGATGATTTGAGACCTCTACGAAACCAAGAACTTTCCATGATCTTGGACGTGGAGATCCTCGTGTTTGGATTTGGATCCAAGATCTTTGAAATAAGCCTACGAGCATCCGGGGCGATCCAGTTGGGATACTTGAACTCTGCCTTGCCTATCTTTCTGTACATCTCCATCAAGTTCGAATCATGGAATGGAAGATGACCGGCTAACAACACGAACAAGATCACACCACACGACCAGGTGTCCGCTTTGCAGCCATCATACCCTCTTCTGCTGATGACTTCCGGAGCAACATAGGCAGGCGTTCCACATGTCGTGTGAAGCAACCCGTCCTGCTGCTTTGACTCTGCGAGGGCACTCAATCCAAAGTCGGAGATTTTCAGGTTCCCGTTCTCATCCAACAGTAGATTCTCGGGTTTCAGATCCCGGTGATAAACACCCCTGCTATGACAGAAATCAACAGCACTGATCAGCTGCTGAAAGTATTTCCTTGCAGCATCCTCTTTCATCTTCCCCTTGGTCACCTTGTTGAAAAGCTCGCCTCCTCTCACATACTCCATCACGAAATATATCTTTGCTTTGCTGGCCATGACCTCGTAAAGCTGCACAATGTTAGGATGCCTAACGAGTTTCATGACAGAGATTTCTCGCTTGATCTGCTCCATCATCCCAACCTTGACAATCTTCTCTTTGTTGATGATCTTAATGGCTACACTCGTGCCAGTCTTGATATCTCGGGCATGGAAGACCTTCGCAAAGGTACCTTGTCCGAGCAACTTCCCCATCTCATACCTTTGCATCAACACACTTCCTTTACTATCCATCCCAAACTGTGAATCTAATTAATCAAATCCTACTTTTACCAGTTGTAAATACTAAACAGAAAACTCCCCCTCTAAGAAAGTAAACAACTCAACCATCCTCGTACGAAACAATCTGATCCGAAAAGTAACCAGCCAACGTTGGCTTTTCACAGCATATATAAACAGGGCTAAAACTTAGCACTCCAATCTCATCAAAAACAAAGTATGGCAGCTCAAATGGAGCTTCCACATCATCAAAACTAGAGGATGACAGTCTAGCCGGAAAACACATCTTTCAGCATTCCCTAGCTTTTGTTTTGAACTAGAGAATACTGAGGGGGACAACGAATTTCAAGATATCGAACCTTAGGTACGAATGAATCGGGCAATAACCTGAAACAATCCAAACATTTATCATCAGAATTCAAGAAAAAAATGGATACATTGGATCTATATCAAACTTGTGATTCTATGAGGTTTACAAACTCCAAATTGATGAAGAAATGAAAGCCATTTTTCTGAATTATATAAACATTCTCCACTAAATAATTCTTGCTACCATGTATATACCTAAACACAGATTCAACACAATCAAAGTTTTTCAAGAACTGCATACAAAACCCTAAGAAACATCTTCAACATATTTTCAACAAATAAACACCAAAAGATACCATTTTTTCCCTTAAAAAATGAACCCAAAATACATCTCATTTGCAGCTATTATACTGATGTATTTACACACACACACACACACACATATATATATAAAGAAGCAATCTTTGGTGTGCTATTGTTCAACATCATCATCAGCAACATAGATACAAAAATTGCAGAAGCCAGATAAACAAGAATGAAGAGGGAAATAGCACACATCAAACACAAACACACCAAAAAGGGGAATCAAATCCCATAATCATAAGCCATGATTGGATCTGACAAAACACACACAAATAATTGCTACAAAAAGAATAACAGACACAAAAATGAATCTTCAAATTTTGAATACCTTTTGCAACGGGAAAAATCCAAGTTCACAGGAGCCGTAGAGTAATCGAATTCAAGAAAAGTGAGTGTTTTGAAAGACCAGATAAAATGGTATGACAAGCTGGTTTTTTATACCGACTCTGAATCTACAGCTAATCATTATTGGATTATTTAAATAAAAATCTGCAATTATTATTTCTTGGAAAGAAATTTGAGGAGAGTCATTACTGGTTGGACTCTTTGTAAGCTTATTACAGCCACCTGTAATCAAATAATATTATTAATAGTTAATAATAATAATAATTAATTATGGAGTAGTAGATTGTGATAAATAATTTTATTTTATAATATTCTCAACATATTCGTTTTGCTTTTGACTGTGACTATTGCCAGAGCAGTTTCACTAACGCCAGAGCAACTTATAACTCATTTGCCAATATTACCCTCAGATAAAAATATTTGCTAGTTGTCACTTCCTCTCACGTTTAAAATCCGGGTTAATTACAATTTAATTATCAAGGTTGGTACGTTTTGATAGAAATGACTCAATATTTAATAATTATAATTTAACTATTAATATTTAGATATTTTAATAGAAATGCTCTCAATATTTTTATAATTACAAATAATTCTTAATATTCTCCTTTTGATCGAAGGAAAAAGGATAAATGTAAGGATTTTTTTTTGTTAAAATAGAAAAATGTTAATAATTATTTTGTATTATAATAAAATATTGAGTCATTTCTGTTAAAATATACAAGTGTTTGGAATTAAAATATACTTAATAAAATATTAAATTCTTTTATGATAAAATGTCCAAATATAAAAAAATTAAATTATAATTAGCTCTTGAAATAAATTGTTTCCCTGTCCTCTTCACTGAACCATCACGAAGGAAATTAATTTTTTTTTTCTTGTTTTTGAAATAAATAGTTTCCCTTTTTTATGATAAAATGTCCAAATATAAAAAATTAAATTATAATTAGCCTTTTATAAGTGTATCCTAAAAAAATTCCAAACATTTTATACTCCCTCGTGCCATACTTGTAGTCAATTATTCTTTTTTTGTCTCTCTCAAAATTATAGTCCACTTTCCTTATATATGTGCATTGAATTTTCATTTTTCTTAACATATCCTTATTTAATGTTCTTTAAAATTAAAATCTCTTATCTTTTGAATCAATAAATAAGTGTAAAATAGGAAAATTTTATTTAATTTTACTTTTCCATGTACATTAAACGATTTTTCTGAATATGTGTAAAAAGGGAAGGGGGATTACATTTCTGGGACGGAGGGAATATTTATTTTCTCGCTTATTAGGTATGTCATGATTTTCTTGATTTTTTAGTCATTAATGTCATCGAAAAATTAGCCAACAATATTATTGTTGCAGATCATCTTCAGTACGAACCTTAAGTTGGGTTTAGACAACTGCATTCAAATAAAATTTGGAAAGTGTAATTTTATTTTATTTATTTTTTTGAATTTTTACAATGAGAAATCCAAAACTAAGAAAAGAAGGGTGGTCAAAGGGTAAATTAGTCAGAACAGTACATTAATGTTCTGGCATTATCGAAAATTGCTCAGGCATAATTACCACTACTAAATAAAGTACCTTAATGGAAAAGCAATAATCATTAATCATTAGCTCAGCCAAATAATAATTATTACTTAAATAATAAACCAATATTTGAAGGTTTAACTGAGGTATATTCCTTTTTCTTCCTTTTATTTCTCGCCACTAGGCATATTCCTCTTCTTTTTTTCACAACTGTTTTCGCTTTTTTGGTATTTTTTAATCCCTAACTTAAAATTCTTTTAGTCCCAAATTTTACTTTGTCTTTTCTTGTGATTGGCTGTTTCAAGAGTAATAATTAAGGGACTTTCTTTCGGTGAATTATTACTAGTATATTCCAAAATGATATGATATAAGATTTCCAAATAAAATTCAAGGCAAAATAGCTTTTAATATCCTATACTATTATTGAAATTATAATTCTATATAGAACTGACAACCTTTTATACGATACGATAGCACAATATGAACACACACAAAATTAACGCACAAGTCCAGATAAAAATCCTTAAGGAGAAATCACTATACTATATATATAATTATAGTCATAGGTGGGAGCAAAACTGACCAACGACAAAAAATCATATTGAAAAAAAAAGGTAGGGGTGGCGTGGGGGGTGGGGGCAAGGTCCTCCTCGCCCCCTTTTGAATCCGTTAATGCTAACGGGCGGGTTAACACTTAATCTTATCGTGTGAGGATGATAAGAACATAAAAATTTTGTTCGAGTTCATATAGCACGATAATATTATATAATATTTATTAAGATTATCATCAATTAAAAATTTAACATATTTATTTAATTTTTTTTTTATCGAAATTGGGTATTGTATTCATGCAAGAATTTGATTTTTATTGTATGATTTTGATATCGTGTGTCTATCTTGTTGTGTCTTACAATTTGGGTTCTTGCATATTAGAGATCGACATGGAAAATTATGACGAAATTTGTAGGAAATAAATTACGTAAGAATATAATAAGTATTGAGTTGAAAATGTCAGAAGTTTTATTTGTCCAAATTCATAGTGGGGGTTAACTGTTAATGTTACTTTAGCTGCTGCTAATTAATTCAACGCATGTGAAACATGTTTTATTAATCACTAAATTCAAATGCAAATACAAATACAAATTCTATAAATTCGTATTATATATAATTCAACCTTGGCGGACTTGTTAAATCACCCATTAACTATGCTTAACAACTAGAAAACAAGATTAAGACCCTCCTTGGGAAACTTCCCTAATATATACTCTCCCCGTCTCGATTATATAATCCTTACTACTATTTTGGGGTATTTCAATTATATAGTGCGATTACTATAAGTCGCATTATTCTTCATAGTAATGTACAAGTACATTCTTATTAATTCTTGAAAATTAAAAAACTAATCACTTAAATTTTGAAAGTCATAAATATTAAATAAGGATATTATTGAAAGTTTAGATGTAATATTTTTAATCTACGTACGACTAGAAAAGAGATTAAATAATTGGGATGGAATGAGTATATATACGATAAAAATCCAAAATACAAACGTGATAAAGACGACTAGTAACGCACATATAAATAAAATTAATATAATGGAGGTAAATTGAGGGAAATATATTTGATTTTGTTTTCTAAAGTCCCTATATCAATAATATGTGATCGTTTGTAGCTTCATGATTGTTGATTTTTTTTTTATAAATGTATGAATTAATGAGGTTTGAGATCTCGACTCTCAATATCCCTACTCCCAATTACGTACTATTGCATTAATTACATTAAATATGGTCGATATAAATTAAAAAAAAGTTTGTGTGGTGTATATAATTTTGATATAAAAGTCAAAGCGAAAATAAGTGTTCATTTTTTTCACTCAAAGAAACAGAGGAAATGGAAAAAAAGAGCAGATACCTAATATACACGCAATGAAATAAAATTATATCATAAGTTGAACTCAATATTTTTATAAATTCATATAATGTTATATATATATATATATAAAATTACAATGATGAAGAAATGAATAAAATAGTCGACCAACCAACCAACCTTGAAAGACAAGGTTATGTCTTGTATGGTTCTGTTCAGCGTCAACTCCCTATTTTTCACCGTACACGTGTCATCTGGTTTTTAGTTTATTTTGTCACTTAAATTGTCAAATTTGTACTGCATTTTTTTTTAAAAAATTCCGAGATGGTTCAAGAATTCTAGATTTCCCTAGATTCAATATTTTGATTTTACCTATGGTATTAATTTTTTTATGATAAATAGACGGGTCAAGATCTGTTTCAATTATATAGTCTGTATTATTATTTTAAGGGTGTCTTAATTATATACTCTGATTATTATAAATAGTATTATTTTTCATAGTAATATATAAATACACTTTTATTAGATTTTAGGAATTAAAAAAACTAACCATTCAAGTTTATTAGAGTTATAAATTTTAATTTTTTTTTAGAAAAAAGAGAAGCATTATTTGAAATAGACTAACTTAATTGGCATGTAAATTGAATTTGACCAATTATGTTAATTTTGTAAGTGTTTATTTACATAATTACTTGTATATTTTATTTGTTTCCAAAATTACATTAAAGTTGAGCTAAAGTTATTATAAGTTTTAATTTTCATTAAATAAGGATAATATTGAAAGTTTTTATTTTATTTTATTTTCATAAATATTTTAAATCTACATGTAAGTAGAAAATAGATCGTAATTAGAAAATAAAAAGTAATATTTAATGACATATTTCTAATATTATTCGTGTTTGAATTCAAATGTTGACATACTAATAAATTTTGATGATATGTCATACATTTTCACATGAGATTTAGACCTTTTTTTTTTTTTTTTTTTGTGACGGCCACATGCATGAATGTTGAGAAGATTTTACACCATTATAATGAAAATGGAATCAAAACCATTAATCAAATGAAATAATTACGTCAATGGATATATATCTTCCCCTCGGATAAGCCCCGGGAAGTAGATAAGAACTAATAGGTGGTGTGGTTATAACTTTCAATAATTGTACGAATCTTTTGGGTTATAGCTTTAATCTTCGCATTACTAAGATGGGTCTGAATCTATTTAATATTTTTATGTAGGCAGATATACATATATAATATTTTTCTCAGATACACTATTTATTATATAACTTAATCATTTAAATAAAAAATTCAATTAATAACTTTTATAACATATATATATATATATATCATTAATCTAATAAATAGGCCGGCCTATTAGTCTTGAAAGAAGGGCCTCATTGTGATCTATTTAGTAACTCATTGTGATCTATTTAGTAAATAGGTAAGACCTATATAGACCAAGCCACACCGTCTCTACTTGGCATTTAAAATGGGAAGACTCTGTATCTGTTTTAATTAATTAAAACTAAGATATATGTTAATTATCGACAACTTGCTTTTCATTGATAGTAACAAATAAACTACAATGACAAAGACTTATGTGTGAAGATGATATTTCTCTAGATCCTTGCTGGGACAAACAATTCTAGTCACACACATTTTGAATCATTTACGGCCTTGCGATATTTACAGAGCCAATTTAGATAAAAAAATAGAAGAATTAGAAGTCGTCTAGATATAAAATCGCAACTCTCCCACCAACATATGCCATGGACAACAACAGTCCTAAAATGTGACAGCTTCTGCGGAGATTAGAATGTGTGAAATACATCGAATGTGGTCCTTGAGCATTTCTGGGCCACTGGTTAGGTTATACAAGTTAATCAAATGAAATTCCATCAACATGCATCACAGTCACTTATCTTCCTGGCCCCCTTTGCCAATGCAAAATCGACAAGTCACGAGCAGTTGAACGAATAACAAGCAAATGCCAAGAACAGACAACCACCCAGAGAGAGAGAGAGAATAATGTTGAAGATGGAAATGTATGTAGTCATCAAACACCAATTGACAGAAAGAATGTGATTTACAACACAACAGAGATGAAGCAAAGAGTTGCTCTTACTACAGTTCCTCAATCATATATGCACATAGCAGTGTAATCAGACGACTTTCTTACATGATCGAAAAGCACGTTGAAATTGGCAGAGATCTGCCCCCTAAGATGCCGCGTGCATGGATGCTTCTGTCCCCAGTGATACTCCCTCAGCATCACAGGCATGCAGTATGTTGCACAAGTCATTAGTTTCGAGGAACTGCTCGGCATTGATAAGGATGATAGGTGCATACTCGAAAACTAACTTCTTGCACTGCAAAAGGAGCACCAAGCACGTAAACAAATCAACCGTAGGATGAAAGAGGGGAGTTACTAAAGGCAATTCAATTTTAGAATATCCAAATTTCACCACCAGAAAACAAGACAACGGATATTTTGTTGAATGAATGTATAAATGGATAGTTTGATTTCATCTGTTTTATGGATTTACTTCACTGGTGATTCAAATTGCAAAGTATTCCTATACTAGTGTAAGTAATGCTACTCAAAAAGTTCAAAAAAGTCCCTGTATCATAAGGTTAATATTACCTTTTTCACATTTTTCCCGATAGAGTTACATGCCTTCAGAAGCAGCTCAACTATTTCCAACTGAAACAAAAAACAAAAACAAAATTAAGCTCATAAAAATTAAGGAAAGTTATCACAGGATAAAAAAACGCAGTGTAACTGTGTGAAGGAGCAGAAATGATTAGTTAGATGCACAGAGACTATCAAAGACTCGTATCAATATTTCAGTGAGATTAGCAAAAGCGGAATCAGCAAGAAGTCGGAGGAACTTACCCATGTGGCTTTGTGGCATTTGGTATGCGGATGAATATGTTTTTCATATGAATGGGAAAGGATATCATTAGAGATGGAGAACTACACTACATGATATCAGTTCTCTTTTAGAAATATAACTTTTTAATGACAATCACACAATAAACTGTGATCACCAAAAGTTAGAGCAGGCTTCCTATTACAATGAATTGGTCATTTACATTTATCATGATCGATATGCAGCAATCTTGTCCAAATAGACTAAACTATAAAAAACCCAAAAAAATTAACCGACCTAAAGAGCTTCAGTAGTATCTGAGTTTTCAAGACAATAGGATCACTATCCTACTACCAGTCTACCACTAGGATAGGAACCAAAAAGTAAACCAAAGCTATTTCAGATTACAGGCATACAAGCATCAGCAGTTAGTAAAATAAAAGTGAATAAGATATGATATGTTGGCGCAATTGCCGAAAAGCTACCTCAGTATCAGGATCTTTCAACTTTAGTAAAGCCTCTGAAACAACAGTATGGCATAGCTCACATTTATCTTTAGGGAGATCTACAGGCATGGAAATGCCATCTTCGCAAAGGTTAACCTTTTGGCAGAAATCTTCAGCATCTATCGAGGAAACCTCTAAGAAAAATAGAGGTGCATAATAATCCACCAAAACAATGCACTGAAAGAACACGATTTACATAGATCAGTGCCATGAAGTGTGACCATAGAGATATTAAAGGAACTAAGTAGTAATAAATTGCACTCAAGAAACTAACTACCACAGAAATTTCAACTTAAAGACAACGAAAGTTCCTGATCTACTATAAAGTGACCAGTACTTTGTACTATCATTCCTGTGGCCTTAATTTGCAGACAAACTATATAAAAACAGTTTCAAAATCCTTCTCTCTCTCTTTTTTTTTTCCACAAGCCAAAACATTTGATGTTTGTGATAGTTGGACATAAAGCTCACATACATAGCACTGTATTAGATAGGTTATTGACAGGATAGGAAGCATCAACAGAACAAGTTGTAACTTTCTACTTCAGCAGACAATCATGCTCAACATACTCTCTTAGTACCTGCTGCTTGAAGGAAGGTATCTTAGAGCAGGATTTGTGAAGAATGCTAATGATCTCGTTTTGGGTTTTATTTAGTGAAAGGTAAGTAAGAGCCTCAGAAGCAAACTCTTCACACAATGAACATAAATTTTCCTTCTTCGTAACTTCTTGCACATGTTGAGCTTCTCCCTCTGACACCTTGTCATTTGACTGCAGGACTGTGAGCATAAGACCAAGACCAGCATTAGAAATGCTCAAATCTCTTCCCCAAAAGATCTTAAAAAGATATTTTAGTTTCAGAAAGAAACCAGCAGAGTAGAAATTGAACAAATTGGGCATTTGGATAGAATACAGAGTAGAGAGCATTATCATTTTAGGAAACTTGTTTTGAAGGAGGAGTCTATGCAGCCATTAACTTTCAGAGGTTAAAACCTGCTAATGTGGTTTATTACAAGGATTCTAAGACATTGAACAATAAGCTAAATTTTTTTGTAAGCCATCATGAAAGACTTCAAGGAAAAATGTGCCAAACATATAAAGATGGGAGAACAAAAAACAACCATCTATATTACAGATTTTCTGCATACAGTGGAGCGTATTTTTCCATTTTTTTTATGTGCGCCAAAGATTCAATGGAAGTGGAGTGGCATAAAAATTAAATCCATTTAGATGATTTAGAAAGGACACAATCGATGGATCTACAATAACGAGGGTCTTTTTGGCGAATTGCCTTAAATAACCGACTTTGTGCCACATTGTGAATGGTCACAGAGTCTAATCAAAGTAACCTCACTAAAAGTATATGGCAAGATCAAGCTATTTTCAGAGTAATCCTCTTTCCAGAAGAAAGTCACTACCAATATTGTCTCTCTAAATTGCACCGGCAGCTAAAACTCAGAAATGAAGTACTCAATGTAACCACCTTTAACAATTTCACTTTTCCCACTAACTCAGTTACCTGTGAGGTCCCTAGCATTACAGCACCAGCAGCTGCTGAGCACGATTAGAACTAATAGTACCATTCTATCCATACTGCAAAAATGATTTTTGTTAACCCAAATTATGAAATACAAATGCAAATAAGGAATAAGAGGTAACAACTAGCAGCAAAATATCAGCACAACAAAGTAGAAAAATCAAGATACAAAAATTAAGACCGATAACACTTAAAAGGCAGGAAACTAAAGAAGATATGCTCTATAGGGAGATATGATATGAAGCTTCTGCAACTTCACTGAAACCAATCTTTATAATCCCCACATCAATAACATAAACTAGGTAATATCCGAATGTCGCCTAATTGAGTGACAGTAAATATCGAGGTAATATCTAGAACGAAAATGGAAGAACCTCAAAGTCAACCTACAAAATTACAAGCCAAGAGATAAGATATCGAATCCACAAACATCTTCCTACAAATAACTTTCTTCCAGCAATTGCCAAACACTTAGAAGCTTACATGAACTGACCCAGTAACATCCACTCCAAATTCAGTTTTTGACCTTCATCAAAACAATACTCCTAGCTGCTACGTCTTAAATCGTAGAAACAAACTTAACAATCAATAATTATTCTTCCATGACAGATACAATTCCACTCAAATATAAAATCAGAGCTGACCGATTCAAATCGAGGTTCAACCAACTCGGTCGAAGCAAAAACATGAATCCGATCATTTAATATTTTAATCAATTAAACAACTCTTCAATAAATACAATCAGCAAGCACCAATAATAATACAGTCCATCCCCCAAACACTAAAATTCTCGCAAACAGAATTGAAATTTAACCGGAAAATTAATCACGAAACAGTTCTTATACCTTATCTTGTGAATGATGAGGTCTGCTAGTTGAGGTCACAGATTGAGAGAGAGAGAGGAGAGAGAAAGCTGCTTCTATATTCCTTCAAGCAACGGGTTTAAAATAAAGATGGAATCAATCGTTTCTATTTATATACTGAAAATGATATTATCCAACGCACTTTTGTTGTGTAGTGACGTGGACCAATGGCGTCCTGACATGTTGGCATTGCTTGATTAGGCCATAGACAATTTTGGCCATATTCAACGATTTATAATTTAAACATGATATTTAAAATATTATAATAATAATTTGTAAAAGAAATTAGGAGTGTCGGATTTAGTATTTGATTATTTTTGTAATGCTTTAAAAATTATGTCTAAATTGTAAATTCATTCAAAGTTTGTGATTTTTTCTTCTTCTTATAATTAACCCTAATAATAATAATTGGAATTAATTATTTTATTTTAATTTAGAAAAATGTCCCGAACATGCACTATCTAGTGGCGTGCTTGACTGGTAAAACCATATGTTGATGAACAACTATTTATCTTGATCCAAACTCCAAAACTTATTGGAAATATTTTATTATTGTGTAAAAATTATGTGTTATTGTCTCACAAAACTACGATCCACGAGATACTATTTAGCAATAAATTAAATAAATGGTGTTTTTCTTTATACGAAATCTTGGATATTCAAATAACACATAAATTATCGTTTCAAAGAATTCATTTTTGGCTTTATCGAAGCCCACTTTAGTACTTAAAATTTTAGAAAGATTCATAAATGTATCAATTGTAAAGGGTAAGGTAGGTAAATTCATTGATCAAAGTAAACTTGTATAATAAAATTCTGGAAAAATTGAACTTTCATACTTACAATTTTATTTTATTTATTTTTTTACAAAAATAGTATTTTTTTTTAAATTAACAAAACAATACTCACTTTTAATATTTCTATTTCATCAACCATGTAAAAAATCATTCAATCAAATAAATCTTAAAATACAATCAATTAATTACATATGATTTTCGGGTGTAAATTGATCAAATGCTAGATTTGTAAATTTTTTGAAAAAAGTGAGTCCTATTTCGTTAGTTTTTAAAAAAAAGGACTATTTTTAAAAAAAATTCTAAACTTTCAGTACATTTTTTTTTAACTTTTTGTAATTATGTAATGTTAATTTCTACAATTTTGTCTGTATGTAGTAAAGAAGTCCCAACAACATACTGTAGCTACATAGTTAGTTATAATATACAGAGTAGAAATCATCTAGTTCCAATTTTGGTGTGCCAACATTAAAATTATATATTATTAATAATATTTTTTGTAAAAATAAAATTTATTATATTATAACTAATCGTAATTAATATTTATTGCTAAAAATTAAAATTTTAAAAAATTATATACCTTAAGTTTGGAATAATCAACCCAAAAAATCAATTATATTAACTAAAAATGAAAATTAAATATTAAAAAAATAATTGTAAATCCTAATTGAATGGAATTAACCCTAAATAAAATTGTAAAATCATATTAAACCTAAAGAAATTAAAATTGAGAAAAAAAATAAAAGAAAAAATAATAATTTTGAGATTTGATACACCGTTGGCACACACGGAATATGACTAGAGGATCTCAAATATATACACGATTGAAATATGCGCAAGTTTTTATAACTACAGTAAAACCTCTATATAAGAATACTCTATATAAAAATAACCTCCTTATAGTAATAAAAAGTTGCGGTCCCAATTCGGGACCAGTTATAAATAAGAATATCCTCTATATTGTAATATTCCGGCATTTTTTTAGGACCATCCTTAAGAAATTTACCTCCATATAGTAATAAAGTGACATAAAATTTTATATATATATATATATATATTTAAATATCTATATAAATGTCTAGAACTATTTTAACTGCATATGTTACATTAAATTTAAGATAATATGAAATACTTATGTAAAGTTATTTGTGGCAGTGCTTTAATTTTTTCGGGTTAATATCACACCCTTTAATTGGTATGTTCGAAGTAATTAGTCAACATGATCACTTTCTTGTTGAATCTAAAATATTTCCAGTTTGTCCAAAATGTTTGAATTTTGTTGACACAATACTTTTTCTATTTCTACACTATCATCCTCTGGATTATCAACATGCGCATCTTGCTTGATTCTATATGATGTATTCTTCAGTTAGAGCATATGAATGAATCTTATATACCTTTTAAATTCATATTTTTAAATATGAAGGGACATTTTCCAGTGTTGTATAATATATATTATTTTTTTTTTAAAATAATGATTTTTATATGTAAACTCTATATAAGAATAACCTCCCTATAGTAATATTTTTATTTGGTCCCAACGATATTACTGTATAGAGGTTTTACTGTATCATTATTACAATCATAAAATTAATAGTGAAGCACGAATGAAACACGAAAAGTATAACATGAAATCCGAACGAGGCATACATACATTCAATACTCAAATCACATCTAAAATCCATACATTTTCGTTTTTTTCCCTACAAATCCAACACATATTAATTGACAACTAGATAACAACTCGCAGCTATGTAAGAAAACGTATATATGCAGAGGTAGGTAGATACATACTACGTCAGTAATCAAATGATCATATCTTCAAAGCCACACAAAAACTTGTTATGTGAAGGCATAGTTACCGGCGCGCGATGAGGAAATCCACGTCCGATGATCCGAGGGACGTTCAGGCTACGCGCTACGACACATTGAGCTAGCAGTTATGTTGTTGTTCTTCTTCTTCTTGCTTTGCTTTGCTACGAGGAGGGAGATTCGAGCAAAACCGAATTTCTTTCTCTTTGCTGGGAGTTCTTTGTTTTCTTTCCCAGATTTCCTTGCAGAATGCAGATGATCACTACTAGGTTTGCTGAGCATCTGCCCGAGTGAAACCTTGCGCTTCCCCATGATCTTGTCTGCTTGCATCCCGTTCTCGTACTCCTCAGTCAGCAGCAGTTTCCGGCTCAATATCTGCCCGATTGATAGAGTTGGCTTCAGAACCGGTTTTAGTTCATCCCTGACAAGGCTCACCCCGTTTACATCAAGAAGGCGTGAATCCTTCCGCTGGAGTGATGGATTCTTGAACTTAGTACAGTTGTGAACAGAACGTCGTTTGTGTCCATGCTCGGATCTCCACACGCGGAGGGCCTCTTCAACTGCTAGTTTTCCTTGGTTGGCTGTTTCCACTCTACTCAATGCTTCTTCCAAGGCCTTCTTGCTGGTTTTCACTTCCTCAGTTGCTTCCTCGACCTTTTTCAAGATTTCTGTCTTGGACACATTTGCTTCATCAACTAGAAGCATTGTATCCGCAACTCTGCCTTTGGAGGCTTCGTCTGCTTCTCGAGCTTTAGTGATTAAGGAAGAGTATTCCTCGAAAGTGAGGGTTACATCTTCGGATTTGTGATGAGGAACAGAGGATTTGTTCTCAGTCCTTGAAAGTGCCTTCATTTCTGCAAATGCCACGGCTTCAGATGCTCGTGCAGCTTCCTTCATCTTTTTGGCAGCTATCAACCTGATCTCAGCAGTCCTAATCCTGGCCTTGGTATGTTCGATCTCAGACAATGCCCTTTGAACTTCGGATTTTGCAGCTTCCCCAACCTTCTTAAATTGTTCGGTCTCAGAACTTAGCTTCTGTAGCTCTCTCGTGATATTTATCGGATCACGAGAACTACCTTGGACTTCATCATCTTTCACCTGCTCCAGCTTCTGTCTCGTTTGGTTTAGCTCCTCTTCCAGGCATGAGATTTTCGAGGTATTTGAAGACAACCTCTGACGAGTCTTCTCAAGAGACGCCCTCTCCTTCTCGATTTTCTTGTTGTACACATCAACTGTTGCTCGAATGTCAGCAAGATCAGTAGTCGTTTTTGTTAGGTTCAGTTTAGCCTGTTTCAGCTCTAGGAGAATGAAACCAGGAGCTTCCGAGGGACAACCAACGCCATTCTGATGAAGTGCCCGATCTTTTTCATGTTTTCCCTCTTCGGGTACTTCAGCAACGAAATTTTTGGCTTCACTTGTTGATTGTGCTTTGAGTGCTGCACTAATTTCAGATGCTTCTTTCTGCAGCTTCAACTTCAATTCTTCAACGATATTCTTAGTCGATTCCAGTTCCTTCAAGACATCGAGTGTCTCCCTTTCCTTCACTATAAGATCTCTTTCGAGCTGTGCAGCTTGTTCCTCCAATTTGTCAACATCAACAACTTCTCTCTCATCCTGCCACAGAGAAAGCTCAACTCAATCAATATTACAAGACCGAATAACAAGCACGAACCAAAAAAGGAAACGAGACGAGAAAATTGACAGACTATCCGGCCTAAAGTCTTCCAAAATAGAAACACAATCTAACATTCATCCAATTATGGAATCATATAGCAAAAATTTAGTCATAATGCTCTTTCAAGATTCGAAATCTTCGACGGAATCGCGTGTCAACATCCATGTCAAGCAAACTAGCAATGTAGCTTCCACAAAAGCAAGAATAGAGAGCTAAGACAACTTAAAACAGCCACAAAATCTGACTGCAAACCATAGATAGTATGTAATAAGATACATTTTTCAACATTTCAAGTATAGAATACAGACATGATTCGAATGAAAACTTGCCAGAAGCTGCAGAAACTTTATTCCATATTTTCAGACAATATGTTCGTGCATTATAATAGTTTGTCCCCACAAGAAATAAAAGTGACAATATTATTAAAAGAGAAGCACGTTCTACAGCATGCAGTTGCTAATGCAAATTAATCTTACTTAGAAAATGCAAAAAAGTGGAAAAAAAGGGGCTCGACTTTGCAGCAACGTGAATAGTGCCAAAACATGAATGCATTCAATAATTTTTATTACATCGATGTAAACTATAGAATCAAGACAAGATCCATCATCATTCAGACAGAAATTTCAATCTCAAGAACTTCATCAAAATCTGGGCCTTCACGTCATCTCCAAATCTCGAATCTGAACCCCCTACACACTACTACTTCAGTAGAATGATTAACGAACTACAAAAATAAAATCTTTGAGTTGCATTTGTTGATTCAACCACTACCCAAACAAGATAGCAACATTCAACATGAAACATAAGCCAAAAAAAATGCTCCAAAAAGCAGACACTCCAAAAACAAAAACCCAGAAAAAAACAAGAAAAAGAAAATGCACACCCACCCACCCACACACACACACAAACAAGAGAGAGAAATGCGAGTTGGGACAACCTCGGAAACGAATTGAGAAGGCTTATGAGAAACGGGTTTCCAGAAACCCATTCCACCGAAGCGGTTCGCCGCCTCCTTAACCGACTCGAACGGCGCCGAAGTGTCGATCTCAGCCCGGCCCGAATCAAGAATCTGCGGATTTCCCGTGTCCATTTTTGAGGAAAGGAACAAGCTAAACAGGAAACTGTCAAAATTGGGCTCTTTTTTTGTGGTGGGATTTGGTGTTGTTTGTAGTGGAGAGCGAGCGAAGTGAGTGAATGTATGTTTTGAAGAGAGAGAGAGAGAGAGAGAGAGAGTTAAGAGTACGGCATGACTGAGAAGAATAACGTTAAAGTGGTGTTGGGCTTGGTGATGATGTCCTAAAACAATAAACTATTTTATTATTGCTATAACGTTTGGATTCTTTCCCTATAAAGCCAAATAATTAATTAATTAATTAATCTTATATTTGAAGTTGGATTTCTAACGGAGGGAAATATTTTTTTATTAATTTTTCTTCTTTAGGAGAAAAAATCATTTAATCCACTTCTAAGTTCCAAGTCATCCCAAAAGAATATAATTCTTATTAATTGATATTCATGCATTACGTAATAATCGAGAAAAAAAACTTACACATTTAATTTATATAGCTTTTGCATTAATTTCTTTCATTTATTATGTTTTCAAGATTTCAAAAATTAAAATACAACTTATTTTTTTTATTTCTCTCGACTATACTCAAGTTTTTATCAAGTAGGTGTGGAAAAGGGAATTTGGTTCGAACATATAAACATTGAGGACCATGAAAATATGAATTTTATTATGAGTTTATTTAAATAAAATTAAATATTTTGCATTATCAATTTTATTTCATTTTTATATATTGGGAATATTTGGTTTTCCTTTTGAGGTTAATCTCAAATTTGATTATTTGATAAATTAATTTTGGCCCAAATCATGATTGGTCGACCGTTGACCCCCCAAAAAAGAATGTGGATAATAGCCGTTGGGCCAGAATACTTTTATTCAAATTGAAATTCCGCCGAGCCCAACTTAGATGTAGCATTAAATAATAAATAAAGTTAAATGTCACCACCTTATTATTTTGCCTTCCATGCGTGGATTACTAATTATTACAGTTTCGGAACTTTTAAGGTTGATAAATCATATTAATTGTGTTTTTGTTTGCAAAAGAAATTTCCATTTAAAAACAACGGCAAATGTGTGGGGTAGTAACTAAACCAATATGCAAGTATAAAAGGTGTAGAAAAATGCAAAAAAAATGGAACCGTTTTTGCATACATATTTATTATACTTTTAAATTATGTATATTTTTATATTTTTTTTTCTTCAATTGTATATTTTTTTATTTAGTTTAATTTTAAGATTTTTTTTATGATTTATTCACCCCGCCCAATTACATACAAGATCACCTATTGCATTTCCTGTTACATTTTCCGTTCTAAGTCTTTGTTTTTTTATTATTTTATTTAATTATTTTTTTTATTTAGGGTTCATCCATCCCAAATTAGGGTATATTATTTTTTAAAAAAAATTAAAAATAAAATTCAGTTATGCAACACCAAGTGGAATATGAATGGCAACAGAGAATCTTATCCGACCCAATTAGGGTTGATAATTATTTTTTAGTATTCAATTTTTAATTTTCAATTAATAATTCATTATTGTGGTTGATTAACTTAAAATTAAATTTTGTAACCTTTTAAATTCATTTTTTTTGTTGATAAATGTTGACTATAATTCATTATGTTAGGGTTGAGTTTTATTTTATAATAATTATTATTAAAATCATAAATTTTATGGTGAAAAACGAAATGAATTTGAACCCCCCCCATCGCATATGGCCCATAAATTATAGGGGATTTTGTAGTATAAATGTTTTATTAGTATATTTTAATTTTAAACTTTTGATTTTTGGTCCAATAAAAAAATAGCAAATATCATATATTTGATGTTCTATAGATGGTCGGATACATCTTAATATAATTATATGAAAGTGATAATGATTTAAGCTGTCGTGCAAATGATTTAGCAACCCTTCATATTGGAAATTTTGAATTTTTAATCGCCATAATAATATGATATGAGATATTATTTACCGTAAATGTAATTATAAGTAAAAATGTGCAATCTCATGAAGTGCATATTAATATTGCTTAAAGAAATGAAATGATTGCATTTTAAAAAAAAGAATTATAGAGAAATTGAGTTTTTTGATGTAATAAATATTGCTAAATAAATTGTGAACGAAATTAAACTGGTCACTTATTTCAAGAAAAATGTGTAAAACATATTGGCAGAATTGAAATAATGAAAGATAGACGATCACTTTAAGATTCTTCCAAAATTAATTATTCCATTTGTTTAGTAGATATCAATTCATTGGATCACTATTGAACTCGCGAGTCAAATGATATGATTTTGAAACTTTCAAGAGTTAATTTTGATTTTGATCCCATAGGATATTAGGTATTTCAATTTTGGTCCCGACACTATTATTTTTTGTCCATTTTTAAAAAAATTGTCCAGTTTTAGTCCCATAGGTTTAAGAATATCATTTTTGGTCTCATGATTTCAAGGCAAAAAAGGGGACCAAAATTGATACTAACTCTGTTTGAAACCAAAAATGATAGTGTCGGGACCAAAATTGGAATACCCGATGTCCTATGGGACCAAAATCAATATTTTCTCAAACTTTCAAAAATGCAATTTTTTGTGGGTTTGAAGATATTAAACAAATTTAATTTGTAATTTTGAATAATAATTTTTTTCAGACACATTTAATTATATGCATTTTTAAAATTTAATTTTACTAAATTAGAAGCATTATTTTTATCGTTCCTACAAAACCCTCAAAATCTGAGGGCCAAATGCCATCTATATATATATATGTGTGTATATAAATACATATATATTGACTAAAATTTTAAAATAGAAAATAGTGACCCCAGAGATGGTATTCAAAAAAACCATGTAGCTGCTGAGTCAGAGTGTAGATTGCGTGTTCAATAAGGAACGGACGTAGGAATTCTAATTTGGGGGGACAAAAAACAATTATAAGCGCGCTCACACATACTATATATATATATATATACCTACATGCAACTGCTTATTTTAATTAAAATAAAGCTATATTTATTTAAAATTTTAGCATCATAAGTTGTATTTGACATTTTTCATAATTTTAAATTCATTTATGATTGAGTCGGCATTAAAAGTCTCGACAATTTCCTTTTCAATCTATATTGGGGAATGTAAAACCTTAATTTTAATTTATTGCAAAACTCCAACAAAAAATAATAAAAAATAACTTAAATGCACAGTTTGAACAAAATGTCACACTATTATATTATAGGTAAATTGTGAAATCATAAAACATAAATAGAATCATAACATTAACGTCTTGAAGCATTCATTCTCAAATCCATAAATATAAAAAAAATACCTCAAATATATAATGAAATAAACTTAAAATATTAATAAGAATAAAGAGGGGAAAGATAATAATAAAATGAGCTTACACAAGTCGTAAAGCAGCAATCTAAACAAAATGAAAATATTTTTGAATTTTTAAATAAATTATTTATTTATCATTATTATACGTTGGGCCCCTTACTACATCAATTTAAAGTCCATATGGGCCATACTTAGATATTAATAAGTCTAATGTCCAAAAATATAAATTCTTGGGGGAGAGGGGGCCAAAAATGTTATATTCATATAATAATTATATACATACGTATACATATACTAATTTTTTCTTTACAAAGTTTGAGGGGGGCGGCTGCCTCCACCAGTCCCCCTAGGCCCATCATTGGTGTTCATATATTTTGAGTTTAGGGTTTCTGAACAAAGCTATTCACATTGAATTCAACACAACAAATTTGATGTTCCTATTTCTACAGAGTTATGCAGATAATACCAAGATTGAAGCCATTCAAAGTTGGCCGATGCCTACTACATTGACAGAGGTACGTAGTTTTCATGGTCTCGCATTTTTTACCAGCATTTTGTGCATAACTTCAGCACCATCATGGCTCCCATCACAGATTGTATGAGCCACAAAATTTTCACTTGGTCTCCCGCCGCTGCAACGACATTTCAACTTTTCAAGGATAAACTCACTGCTGCTCTTGTATTGATCCTCCCAGACTTAGCCATTTCAGTTGTGTTGTGATGCTTCCAAAATTGGCATTGGAGCGGTTTTAAGTCAGCAAGACCATCTAGTTACATTCTTTAGTGAAAAATTAACAGTGACACGCACCCGTTATAACACTTATGATGTCGAATTGTATGCCGTCTTTCATGTTGTACGTCATTGGCGCCATTATCTTTTCTACCAAGAATTTGTGTTATTTACTGATCATGATGCTCTTCACCACTTGCATTCGCAAGACTCGTTATCTGCTCGGCACGCTACGTGGGCATCCTATCTCCAACAGTTTACATTTGTTATTAAACATCAAGCTAGAATTTCCAATTGTGTTGCCGATGCTCTTAGTCGTCGTTCGTGTTTACTTACAGATATGCGGATTGTTGTACAGAGGTTTAATACATTTGGTGATTTATACGTTGATGGTCTTTTTTTGGACCAATTTGGGCGCAACTTGCCACCGAGCAGTCATCGGATTATATTTTACATGAGGGTTTTCTGTTTAATGGGCTCTGCTTGTGTATTATGGATTGTAGCCTTCATCGTCGTCTTGTGGAAGAATTACATAATGTCGGACATGTGGGACGCGATCGCTCTGTTGATTTGGTGTGTCGACATTTTTTTAGCCGACTCTGCATCGCGATGTTACTCGATTTGTGGCTCGTTATTGAGTGTGCAATGTCTCTAAAGGCAACGCGACGAACGCCGGCTTGTACATGCCCTTACCAGTTCCTTCCCGTCCGTGGTGCACTGTGAGTATGAATTTTGTGGTGGGTTTTACCGTGCACACCATGTGGTTTTGACTCTATTTTTGTTGTGGTTGACCTTTTTCTAAGATGGTACATTTTATTCCTTTTAAAAAAACTTCAGATGTGGTTCATGCAGCACAATTATTTTTTCGAGAAGTTTTTCAGTTACATGGTTTGCCTTCGTCCATTGTATCTGATCGTGATATTCATTTCTTGAGCTATTTTTGGCCCTCGTTATGGCGTTTGGCGCAATCTAAGTTGCATTTTAATAGCACTTATCATCCTCACACTGATCGTTAGACAGAGGTCGTTAATCGTTCTTTGGGAAATCTTTTGCGGTGTTTGGTTGGCGAGCACATCAAAGCATGGGATTTGAAGTTGCCCCAAGCTGAATTTGCTCACAATTTGGTATTGAATCGTAGCACTGGGTTTTGTCCGTTTGAGGTCGTCTATGTTGTTGTACCACAAGGGCCGGTGGATCTTCTTTCTACCTTTTCTTCAGTTGTGGCGGACAAACGTGCTTTTGATTGTGTTGCTGATTTACAGGCTGTTCATTCTATTACCATGGATCTCCTTGCTGCTGCTAATGCCTATTACAAATTAGTAGCTGATACTCGGCGTCGGGATGTGTAATTTGAGATTGGTGATTTTGTGTGTGCTGTCTTGACTCGTGACCATTTTTTGGCGTATGAGTATAATAAGCTTGTTTCCCGTAAGATTGGTCCTTTGGAGGTATTGGAAAAAATTAATCTGAATGCTTATCAAGTACGACTTCCCGTCGGTTATCGTACTTCTGATGTGTTTAATGTGAAGCATTTGGTGCCGTATTTAGGAGATAATTCATCTGAAAACGAGACTATAGCAGATTCGAGGACGAATCTTTTTAAAGATGAGGAGAATGGTGAAGACGAGACTGCACTATAGTTTTTGGCTAAATATGATCCCATTATTGATGGATAATTGGAGAGGCCGACATGTTTAGTCTGTTATTTGGGTTTTCTTTTAATTTTATATTTTATTTTATTTACCTTGTTAAGCAAGAATTCTAAGGCAAGTACGTTTTTCTTTATTTTTTCCTTTAAATAGTTGTTTCATAACTTAGTTGAGGGAGTTGAATTTTGATATTAAACCTTGGTAATTTTTACCTCTTGAATACAATTGAAGTTTGTTGTAAGTTCTTCGATTATGTTTAGTGTTCTTGTTTTAGAATTAGCTTCTATCTGCATCAGTTGGTATCTAGAGTCAGTCTGCGCTCCGTTCGTTGATCTTGATATGCTGATTCATGTGGTTGAAGGTCCCATGGTTGCTAATATCTTCTATGGTTTGTTTTCTGACAACTTTTCATTTTCAGACGATATGGTCGATGACGGCTATGATGGTCCATCGATTTTTGATGAAGAGGTGGATATCTTCTCCGGCGAAACTCATCTTCTTGATGATTTGCGATTTATGAGTGGTGACTATGATGGTCCTCCGCTCTTTGATGATGAGATGATGGTCATGCCTTGTGACGATGTTGTGTTGATATGTTCTGACTCTAAAAAAGTGTCTCCTATCGTGGTTGTACCAACAATAGATGTGCCACCGTCAACACAACTTTCTTTGGTGCCTGATGATCTTTCGCAGTTGTTCAAGAGTGCCATCATTTTTACTGGTTTCATGTTTGTGTTTTCTTCCAACGACAAACATGTTGATTATTTGATGAGCGATGCATTAATATATCATCTCAGTTATGCATCTTCTGAGGATGTTTTTGCAGATCGTTTTCGTCGTGCTTTTCTGACTTCCGATTCGCCTTCGAATCGTGTCAAATCCCGGGTGAATGGTGGAGATATATAAAGAATATATATTGATATATTATTTAGATTATATTTTAGATTTGATTATCTATTTAGATTGCATTATTAATTAGGAATTTTCTCTAAATTAGGTTTTATGTTTCTTGTTTTCCAAGTTTCTCTATATTATAAATAGATAGATCCATATTGTTATTAGAGGAGTTGAAATTTAATAAAAATTGTGATATTTACACGTAATTCGGTATTCTTGCAAGAATCAATGATATTGCTATTGTGTTCTTCCGGATATTCTCAAAATCAATAGATTATACACGCTTCTACCTGCAACAAAAGGGTTATACTATATTGCGACGAGTAATGACTCCATGTTATATTTGTTTGCACGACCAGGAAAAAAAATGGTGAGAGGAAGTTAGGGATCATTGCCACCTTTTTTGCATTTACTTTTTATTTTTTATGTATTTGATGCTTTTTTTTTTGTTAATACAACTTGTTTTATTTTTATTATTTTTTTAATGAAATAATATCATTTTACATTTAAAAAAATCACTATATATTATATTAAATAAATATAGAATTATAAATTTTTAATGTCTATTATAATCCATAATATCTTGAATTCAAATTCTAAGCTTGAAATTTAAACATATATTTAACAAAATTAAAATAATAAATTTTAAAACTAATATCAAAGGACAAAAAAGGGATAAATAAATTAATAAATAAATAAAAACTAGCATTTAAATTGAAAAATAAAATATAATAAAGATTGCATGATAAACGAGTGTTGTCTGATTTAAATTAATTATTTGTGATCCATTATTATTAATTTATTATACAATATATAATTCATTACATGAAGTTAAATTTTATGCAACCAGGCCACCACACTTATTCTTTTCTCTTTCTTCTTCTTCCCCATTTCTCCTATCTTTTCTCCCTCACGCTCCACATGGTTGCAAAGAAATAAACTTCTCATTCTCATAATCTTTTATTAATTTTTTCTTCCCTCCACCTCACTTTCACCTCTGTAGATCTCATTTGTCTTCCAGAAATGCCATGAGGACCGAAAGACTACCGAGCTGAGTAAAATATCAACCACCGTATGTAGAAATTTTCCAGCGATTTTCCTGTCCAGCCCCCCCTTGGTTCCGCCTATATATATATATATATGATTCAAACGGGTCCAATCATTTGTTGATTTAAATTTTTGATTTATTTAACATTTATTTATAATTTGTTGGTGCATGCACGTACGAAATTATATATGTGAATGTCTCTTCACCCATGTAGAGGCGATGTTTGCAATTCGATCTGAAGGGAGGCTGCCCATTTTGATGAGGTGATCTATTCATGGGCTCATCGTACAGCAAATAGCACGTCACACATTCTAGTTAAGCTTGCTATTAGTAATTTGTTATTTTTTACGTATACCGATTCTGTACCGAATTTTATTATGTCGGTTGTTCCGTCTACTGAAAGGTTTTGATTATCAATTCAGTCTTCCTTCAGCTAAAAAAAAGGGGGATTGGAACATAAATATCAACCGGTACTCTACTAATATGACATACAATTTAAAAATATTCAAGCCACACGAGGAATGTTATGAATGATTTTCATGTCATTGGGGGTAGATGTATAATTAATTGACTGTGCTCAGTACGTCAATCGATCTAATACTAATATTTAGAATAAATCTGAGATGATTTAATTAGTGACGACGTTGCAATTATGAATTGAGTAAAAGCTTGAATAATAGAAAATGAATGATTACCTAAGAGACTAATTAGTCACCCCAACAAGTTTTTATTATTATTTGGTTGTTTTACATCATCTATTTAACATAGTTAAATCTCTTTTATAATTGTTCAAAGCATGCTGTCACATAGGATGTGGCTTATTAACTTCTAATTAACATATATTTATACATATATGTACTACATTGGACATTGATTAGTCAATTGTAATAATAATTTCTCAGGCCATCTCCAAGAGTCTGCACTATAATACAACATTACTATTACTAAAATGCAGCAGATTCCCAATTTCATCTCCAACAGTTTGCACTATAATTCTACACCAAAAGAGAATATTTTAGAATATTCCTTTTATTTCATTTACAGTTATTATTTTATAATTGATAACATATAATGATTTATGAAATTTCATTTAATGGATATCCATATTTAAATTTAAATTTTCATAATAATTATTAAAATAATTTTTTTTAAATATTAGAAAAACTAAAATATTTGTTTCTTTTTTATTTCATTTTATGCGTATTTTTATGTTTTTATTTCATGTATTTTTATCTATTTTAATATTTTTAAGTAGTTTTATTATTGGTGTAATTTTTATCTAATTTAATTTTATGTATCAAAATTTAATTAAATTGATCATATATAACAAATTTTAATATTAATTACAATACATTATTTAAAATACAATACAAATAACATACACAAAATACAAAAATAATAATAAATAAAATATTAAAAAAAAGAAAAAAATGTCGTCGGAGGAGAGAGGGACGATAAATATACCGTTTCTCTCTCCACTCCCTCAAAATGTAGCCCTGTTTGCCGTCTCCTTTAGAGGACAAATTTGCATCAATATAATGAAACGGCGTCTCCAAAACTTGCCACTTGAATTTTGGATTGTGAATTAGTCGAGTCTAGTCAGGTTGAACATATATATAATTTTTTTCAAATTTATTTATAATGATATCGAATTTTTTAATTTATGTTTTAACTTGTCAGAATATCCTATTTTTATGTTTTCTATTTGGTCATTCCATAATTCCATAATGTATTTCTCATCGGCTGTAAATGATGACAAATATCGTTTTTTTTCTTATGAAAATATTTATATGAAAAAAATTTAAAAAATAATTTCTTTAACTATTCATAGTCAGTAATATGTGCTTTGAATAACCCTTCTCAATAAAAATTTATTATTATTATTATTATTATTATTATTATTATTATTATTATTATTATTATTATTATTATCGATCGATTTGTGACAGCTTTAATTTGATATAGGCCACGTGCCATGTTTCTCACTGGTGATCACATCTATTACATTAATTAATACATCTACCAATAATCTAGCAATTCATATAATTAAATGTTGCAACAATTAATCCTAAGTTGGTTGTTTATTTGTCACTGTAGATTTCATATTTAATATGAGAGTTATTTCACATATGTTTTAATTTCCAATGAATGAGTTAATTAATTCATAGTTCGAACTATCCGTGCTCGTAATTAAAACAATTGAATTTGGTTATTCCACATCATACATTAATACTCAGACAAAATCATTATTACCTCGGAGCTCTAGTTTGTTTTTTTTCTTTTAATATATATAACTAAGGGTCCCAACTAATTTTATTTACAACACATCAACGACCAACATTTTGCAATATTAATACTATGTTATTCTTTTTCTATTTCATCATTTCAAGTAAAACTTTAAAATATATAGTTCATTTTTTCAAAATTAAGAAAATAATATAATTTTTTCAAAAAAATTACAAATCTAACATTTGACCAATTTTACGGTACAAAATTGTACGTAATTTGTTATATTTTAATATTTATATTTCTAAAAAAAATCTCCAATCAAAAATCTTAAAATACAATCAATTATGTATGATTTTCGTACCGTAAAATTGATTAAATGTCAGATTTGTAAATTTTTTGAAAAAATAAAATTATTTTATTAATTTTGAAAAAATAAAATATTTTAAAAAAATCCAAAATATTAGTATCAAATTGTAATTTGTCCTTAAAAAAAAAATCACAACTGAGTCTTCCATTACCATTAGTTAAATGGGAAAAAAACTGAGAATAAATTAAAATTGTGAATTGAATTTCGATTCAAACCCTTTCTTTTCGGTTTACTTTAACGTGACTACCTAAAATCAAGAAACCAATACAATAATATTAAATACTAAATTTAAAATTAAAAGAAAAAAATCAAAAGAACAACTGTTTACGTGTCCTTTTCAAAGAGTTTACCAAACATAGATATCCAATTAATTTTTTTTTTAAAAAAAATGATACCTTCCCATTCTATCGCCGTAAGTGTTTTTTTTAGTCGACACTAGTCTCTCTCTCTATATATATATAGGGAAGGAATCAAATGAGACGGCCCATAGGTGGAAACTAGATGGAAACTAGGAGCCAATCATATTTTTTCATTGATTCAATCTGGACGGCCCATATTAAGTGAATGGGACGGTGGCATAATTGTAATATTTGGCAAGTTTGATCAAGAGGGGGCAATATAGTAATTCAGATCTTCAACTTTCTTTCTTCAGATTTTTTCCCCTTTTCTCTCCCTCTCGCTGATTTACGTTGTTCTTCTTCTTCTTCTCCTTCTTCCCTTTTGATTTCTCATTATTTTTCAGTATCTGCTTTCTTTTTATCGCGAGGATTCGACCCTGTGATTCGTAGAGTTCATCGGCGGCGCTGTTTTTGTATGGTGACTCCATGTATGTGTATTTTTTCAATTTATTTTAGCAGTTGGGTATGTCGATTTGTTTCTCGTTTCTTCTCGTGATTTTTATTTCTCATCTTATTTTAGTTTATGGCTTCATCGTTTTGTTACGAAGATTCGATATTTTTGATTGATTTGATCTTTGTCGTTCAGATCTGGGTTGTATCAGTTTTTTTTTAGAAAAATATCAGTTTTCTAATTGTTAGGAATTTTAGGGTTTAGTATGTACGAGAATATACAGAATATGTATTAATTTGATCTGTTTATTTATTTTAGAATGTTAATGTATTCGTTTTAGCCTATCGTCACATATGTTTTAGCATGATAACATGCTAGTTTAATGTTATTTCTACTGCACTCTATGAAACATGCCATACAAACCATGCTTTGCTATTTTTTTCTTTTGTGTGTGTGTTTTTGTGACTCGGCTACACAATGATATAGACACCATGTAAATATTAGAATACTTTGGTGCTAAAATGCATGTTGCATGATGCTAGAATGGGACATACCTAATGCTAAAAATCAATTTGTGTGTCTGAACATCTCTTGATGTGATTGTATTATTATTTTACCTTGTTCAGTTTATAATTTTTTGATTTTAATGTGTCAGCTTCTTTTGTTTGAAGTGACCACAGTAAGATTACTCACACGGTGATATGGAGGGTTCTACTTCACATAGCAAGATGATGATGTTTGAGCAATTCTACAGTTTACGTGCCTCTACTGAAGTTGTTGTTCATCCACCTATTCCAGTTAAAACAAAAGATAGCGACAGTCGTTTGATATCTAAGAAGGAGGCAACGAAGAGAAAGTAAAACAAACCACTCAGAATATGCAACAATTGCTACAAGTTGTTAGATCATGATGCTAGGAACTGTCCAGCTTGATGTTATTATAGCGATTGGGCATAGTTTAATATCATGTTTTACCATACTTGTGAATTGTTTTCAACACATTCATTTTTAAGAATATATATGATTTTTAATAAAAGTGTTTATGACATTTTCTTTGCAGTAATTATATTACTATTAAGTTTTATTAACCACGGTTACTGTTTAGAATATGATGCTAAAATAACGGAAGCATGAGGTTAAATACCTTGTCAGATTCACACTGCATATTTTGTTTATCAGAAAATGCTAAAATGATTGAAGTAAGAGGCTAAATTTGATATGACATTTTTCACTAGGATTCACCGTTCCCAATTAGGGTTTATTACGTTCCAATTAGGGCTCATATGATCCCAACTAGTAATTCTGAGATTCCCAGTAGGGGTTCACACTGTCCCCATAAAGGGTGTATTGTGTTTCATTGCAATGAAATCACCGTTTCATATTTTGTTTATCAACACATGCTAAAATGAGAATCATATGAGGCTAAAATGATCGAAGTAGGAGGCTAAAATTGATGTGACATTTTCTACTAGGGTCCAGCGTTCCCAATTAGGGTTTATTACGTTCCGATTAGGGCTCATCTGATCCCAACTAGTAATTATGAGATCCACATTAGGGTTCACTGTCCCCAAATAGGGTTTATTGCGTTTCATTCCAATGAAATCATCGTTCCATTTTTGTTTATCAACATATGCTAAAATGAGAAATGCATGAGGCTAAAATGAGTGAAGTAGGAGACTAAAATTGAATCTGGGCAGTTTCTGAGTTCAGTAATTAGGGTTTATTACGTTCTGATTAGGGCTCATCTGATCCCAACTAGTAATTATGAGATTCACATTAGGGTTCACTGTCCCCAAATAGGGTGTATTATGTTTCATTCCAATGAAATCACCGTTCAATATTTTGTTTATCAGAACATATATGCTAAAATAAGAAATAAATTGGGCTAAAATGAGTGAAGTGGAATGCTAAATTTGATGTAATATTTTCCACTATGGTTCACCGTTCTCAATTGGGGTTTATTGCGTTTCAATTATGGTTCATATGATCTCAATTAGTAATTATCAAATTCCCTTTAGGGTTCACTGTCCCTAAATAGGGTGTACTATATTTCATTCCAATGAAATCACTGTTCCATATTTGTTTATCAGAACATACATGCTAAAATGAGAAATGAATAAGGCTAAAATGAGTGAAGTAGGAGGCTAAATTTGATGTGACATTTTCTACTAGGGTTCACCGTTTCTAATTAAGGTTTATTACTTTGCAATTAGGGTTCATCTGATCCCAATTAGTAATTATCAGATTCTCATTAGGGTTCATTGTCCCCAAATATGTGTATTGTGTTTCATTCTAATGAAATCACCGTTCCATATTTTGTTTATCAGAACATGCTATAATGAGAAATGAATGAGGCTAAAATGAGCGAAGTAGGAGACTAAATTTGATATTTGTTTTGAAAAATATTTACACATTTTCTTTCTTAGTTGTCAGTCATCTCCTTCGTTGCTTCACTTTCTCATTCTTTTTTTATTATTAACTCGTATTTTTCATTTTGTAGTATCTATATAGGTGTAGGTGTTTATATAAAACTGTTAGAAATATATTCATAATATCACCCGCTAAAATGTATTACACAATATGCTAAAATGTTATATATGTCATGCTAAAATGTTGTATACAACATGCTAATATAAATCTGGGGTTACTCTCTGCGAAAATTATGCCTAAAAATTATTTTTTGTATTTTTCATCTATTTTTTTCAAATAAACATATGCAATATGGATCTTAAATGAAAGAGTATGAAAAGAGCTTTAATTTGATATAAGATTTGCGGAAATCCGATTAAAAATGAATAAATTATGATCATTTAAAGTTTTTAAGAATTATTTCAAAATATGATGATGTCACTTTTTTTTGTTCCAACTTTACCCTTAATGAAACGCGTGAATTTAAAGTTTTTATTTTAATTACGAGATTGCCACCGCCCTATTCCACTTTATCTATTTAATCTGGACCGTCCAGATTTTGGAATGGAGGGATGAGATTGGTTCCTAGTTCCCACCTGGTGATTGGTTCTCACCAGATCCCATCCCTATATATATATCCACTTGAATGTCCCCAAAAATACCTAATAAATTAATATCTAAATATTCATAGGTTATAGATTTGGAATTATCTAAATCGTGGTTAATTTATACCAACAATTTTTTGTGCATTAAATTAGAGAGTTATATCATATATGAGTAGGCGTCGTAACTCACGAGGGCCACAACCATAAAAACAAACCATTTCGTGGCATCAATATATATTTCGATTTTATTTAATTTTCGAAAAGGAGAAATCGCATTAATGCTGAAAAATCCATGCAACTAAAAAAATAAAAAATCCTACAAACAAAATAGATAAATAAAGGAAAAAATGGAATAAAATATTAATATGGCTAGATTAACTAATTTTTAAATTAATTAAAACAAACGAGAGAAGGAGACCTTGCCAAATGACCTTTGATTTTAATTACTCGATCTTTGAATTTGAACCAATTAATTAAAGTTCAAGTTTGAAGTTTCTAATTGGATTGGTTTCCCGCAAACAATTATGTTAACGTAATTAGAGATGAACCAAGAAATTAAATGGAAAATCTGAATTTCTAATTATGATACAATTAGTAACGATCTTACCATTTATTAAAATGGACCAAACATTTAGGACCACAACATATTAAATTAGTCACATTGACAAATTTCTACTCCCACATTTTGCTTGTTTCTCAATTATATTCTCAATAAATACTAGAGAATGATACACGCTTAATTGCTCATCACTTAAACGTATACTTTTTTTTTGAGTCAAAATAAGATATTTGATTAAATGAAAATCCGCTCAAACAGAGAGAACGTCTAACAACAAATTAGTCGGAATGTCACCGGTGAATTGAAAAAAACATCGAATTACTAATAGTAAGTTTAGCTAAAGAATGAGCCACGACATTTGCCGTACGCCGAGCACAACTATAAATCACGTTTTCAAAGTGCATGGCTTCCATTTTAATAGAGTTGTATATCTCTACCTTATAAGACAAATCTTCCTTATCTGACAGTAATATTTGAACAACAGCTTGGCAATCTGTCTCAAGAACTATATTCTTTCCTCCAAACTCCACCGCTAATATCAAACCTTCCTGACATGCGAGACTTTCAGCTTCCTCGGGTAGAAGCCTAGCCTCGATCTTTCAACATCGAGAAACAATAGACTTACCAGAAGAGTCCCTAATAGCAATGAGCCATCAATGTATAAATGGTGGCTCACACGGCTAGAATTGTTAATTCGGACCAGACATGGTATATTGTTTGTGTAAATTAATTGAATCGAGCATCGTAATATTTTTTAGGTTGTCGAAAATCTAATTTTTAAGGGAAAACATATCTTAGATCCCTATAATTTTACTATTTGTTTCATCAAGTCCCTATACAAGTTCTTTTTTTCATTTTAATAGGTTATTATACTTTTTTTCATTTTAATAGTTTTTTTTTTCAGTTTAATAGTTTTTTTATATATTTTTTAGGTTATTGTACTTTTTTTTCATTTTAATAGGTTATTGTACTTTTATTGTACTTCATATTTTTACATCTTATTTCATTCGATCCCTATACATTTTTTTCATTTTTACAGATCCTTATACTTTTATATATGACTTCATCAGGTCTTTATTTAATAGATCTAATGGTTGGGTTCAACTTTTCTATTAAAGAACACGTCATATAATTATTATTTAATTAAATTACACGGCATATATCATAGTTGGAATTTTATATAATTCTTATGTAAATATAAATTTATAACGACTCAATGAAATCATGTGAATACATGAAATATTTAAAAGCAAAAAAAAAAAAAAAATCAACTAAGAAGCAAGCTGCCAGAATTTATTTTTTTATTTTTTATATTTCATTCTTGAAATTTTATACAATATAGAACTTTTTTGTAATTTATTCTTGAAAATGCATAGGAATAATCATTTAACAACCATCCAAAATAAATGTTAATTTAATTTTATAATTTTTTAATTCATTTTTTTGTTGATAAATATTGATTACGACTATTTATACTATAATTTATTTTTATTTTATAATAAATATTAAAATTTAATAGTGTACTCTTCGATATCATCTTAAAAGTCTAAGTGTTGGTAAAATAATATATTGGCAACGTAAGGAATTTCAGTAAACATGTCGGCTTTGACTGAATACAAATATGTGCAAGCATAATATTTTATGTAATTTAGTAATATATTTAATGTAGTTTAGAGATGACTTATGTTACCCGCAACTATTTAATTCGGCGCTCATAAATCATAATCATCAAGGGCTATTTGGCTCTTTGGCACCTTTCATGCTATGCCAAATCCTAATCTCCCCACTTTCAAGTTGTTTTTATGAGCACGAATAGACACATATTCCTAGATGTCATTAACAAATTAGTATTCATCCTTCTACATTTTCTTTTATCAAATCTCTGAAATTTTTGGCCAATCATTGCTGACTATATATATTGGGATATTCTTAGCCATAGTATGAGTTACTGTCTCATCTGTCACAATATATTTATTGGAATACTTTCATGTGTTACAATAGATTTATTATGACATATGAAAGTATCCCAATGTATATATTCAGCTAATATATATGAGAAATTCTTACCCACACTATGAGGCTGACTAATATGAAAATGAGCCAGCAAAATATTTATGTACACATCATTAGACGAAGCCTTGATTGGATACATACATGTGTATGTGTGTGTGTGTGTATATATAAATGAGAACGTATTTTTAGGTGAGAATAAGGAACTATTTACAGTCGTTGGATCTATCAAATTTAAGGGTGCATATTTACCATATAAAGTAAACTAATCAAATGATGAAACATATTTGTGAGCACGCTTAAACGATATGTATGATATAAAATGATTTTTATCATAAGAGCTCGTTTGCTGGACAGTATGATATACGGTTAGATATATCATATATTTAACTAGGATGTCTTTTACAATATAAGATATCAATATTGTATTTATTTTGGTGTATTAATTACAATATATGTATTAATAATGTATTAAAATTCTCTATAAAATTTCAATTGCTAAAATATCTTTTAGTCAGTTACCATATATTGTGTGAATATTCTATGATAAGATTTTAATTAATGCATATAAGGTTATTTTAGTCTTAAATTTTTAATAATTATATATGGCATCACATATATATCGCACCTTCAGGGTGCGATATGTAATATCATATAAATGGTCAGTACATACCAGACACTTTCATAATTATGAGCTTTGATTTTTGCTAACAAACATAATATAAGGGCGTCATACTCATAGGTAGATATACTACCTGGCAAATAAGTCTTAAAAATGACACTCTTTCCGTTTTCAATTAAGTGTCATTTTGAATGAATACACACATATTAATAAAATAATTGAATTATCTAATACACCCTTGTGTGAATACATTAAATAAGTTAAATATAGATGTATGAATGCAGTAAATGAGGGTAAATGTATAAAAAATAAGAATTTTATGTCTATAATTTGTAGAATGATATTTTTTTTAAAATAAAATTAAAATGTTAGAATGACACTTATGCAAAACCGGAGAGAGTATATAAAAAAAATATCAAAATACATAATTTTTTTCGTCTTTCTTTTTTAGTGGGATTATTTTTTTTAGTCTTACATATAGAGTTCCAATCATTCCAACCTCAATTATATTTATATTTTTTCCCTCTTTCAAGTTTTAGAATGATAAATAATTTTTCTTTTTGTTCTTGAAACAATATATATAACTTTTTAACAAAGTAAAAAAAAGCATAACAAATCGAACTTTACACAAACCTAATCCCAACTCAACTAGATTCCATATCGATTTACCGGAGAATCGAAATCATAATCAAAAGTAAAATAATCGTAACAAATTAAACTTTACACAAACCTAATCCTAACACAACTCAATTTCATATAGATTTACCGAAAAATCCATATCATAATTTTTAAAGCTCGAAATTTGTACGAACAAAATCCGGACCATGTATTACCTGTCAAGTTGCTGTCAATTAAAGCCCTAGCGTGGGGCACCATCTTTACACAAATCTTGATGCCCAAAAACACAAATCCCAAACTTCCTCATATATATAAACACATTTATTTATTTATCATAACTTCAATTTTCCATTTTCTCTCTCATCCAAACCCCTTTACGTAGATCTCCATAATCATTTCCCGACACTCAAAAAAAAAAAAAAAAAAAATCCACCAGCACCAAAAAAATGCCTTCGATCAACCGCGATGAATTCCACCAGAAATCGTTCAGAATCAAACCCGACGACGACAGAATCTTCTCGAAGCTTCTCACCCGCCAACCTTCCAAATCTTCCTTCAGAGTCTACTACGGCGACGTTTCGAGCTCCGTCCCCTTCAACTGGGAAACTCGCCCCGGCACGCCCAAGCACAGTTCCGCCGGAGATTCCCAAATCCCGCCGCTCACGCCGCCGCCGTCGTACTACACCAACAGCCTCGACAGATCGTCGAAGACCAGCTCCAGATCGATGATGCTCCTCTACAGCCTGCTGAGGAGAATGCACCCGAAGAGATCAGCGTCGGCGGCGGCTGTTTCTCACTCCTCCTCCTCTTCTCTCTCATCCCTCTCCTGGTCCTCCTCCCCGCATTCCTCCTTCTCCGATCCGCTCTCCACGCCTGCGTACGTGCGCAGCAAGCGCCGGCGCTTCTCCAGCTGGGGGTCGTCGTTCGACGAGACGGCGGCTGCGGATCATGATCACGGCGGCGACGGCGTTTGCCCGTCGAGGTTGTGTTTCGGGATCGGCGGCGGCGGGCAGAAGGCGCGCGGCGGTGGCGGTTGCTCGGCGTTGATCGTGAAGAAAGCTTTGTTGTCCATCGTCGGCCGTGGATCCGCCGCCTGAGAGGTAATAATACAATTCATCGCCGTGTTGATTACTTCATCGTACGATTAATCCTGGTTTAGAGGTAATTGAAATTATGAATTATTTTTTTCCCTTTTTGTTTAGTTTCCTCGTGTTGTACAATAGCTAATAATATTGGATACTACTTCAAAAATCCAATTGAAATGTATCTTATATTGAATTTATGTAAATTTGATATTTACCACCTAGCTACATATTAATTCTTGAACATGTCGGTACACTAAATTTAACATGCTATTTAACATCTTTGAATGCACATTTATGTTTGCGGTAATAAAATTCTCTAATCCACATTCTGCAACACATGATTATATTGCATGTTATCAACGCCAATAAAACTCATCGATTCCCGACGTCGTGCTAGTTGACCTACATGACTAGTTAGTTACTGGCCAGTCTTTTCATGTATGATATATATAGATAAGGTAACAAGTAAATTGAAAAACAAAGCATGATATGAAACAAGTAAAAAAGAGACAAATTCACCACTATTCCTTTTTCTTTTGATATTATTGTCATTTTTTTGCTTTTGATGGTGTTTGTCGAAGAATATATTCATATTCGTGATGAGCCACCCATTACCAATCCAATTCCACTAAAAATATTACTGCAGTTTACTATTTGGAGACTTATAAAATTAGTGGGTAATTAATATTTTTCCACCTATAGTAGTAAAAATATATACATATTTTTTACCTATGTGACAGAACATCCAGTCATAAAGTAGTGTACATATGCAGTTAGTTGTTGAAGGACAGACAGTGGTCTTTCGATGCACAAGGCTAATGTTTGTCAGTGTAGTGTGACTATTTAATGTAAAGAAATAGTTGGTTGCAGGTACCTATCTCTATTTTTGTTTATATATATATATATATTTATAATTATTTTATTTTTTTATTTTCTCTATTTTTAATGTTATGCAACATCTTCATTTTGGAATCTTTAGGCTGTGTGTAGTGTGTGTGTCTCACATATAGGGAGAGGAAGGAAGCTTCTCTAGTTATCAAGCTTACTACACTACTATACTAACTTATTTACATATTATTAATTCCCCAATTAGTACCAATTATTGCCCCATTTATGCTTTGATGCACGGTTGGAGGTGGAGTGGGTAGGGGAGTTTTTTGGATATTGAGTCCCTTTAAGTCTGGTATTTTATTTCATTAATATATTTTGGGCAGGTCTTGTGTGTATTAGGTGCACATCAGACGGTTAACGCGTTAATCGAGTCAACGCGTATTGATTAAAAAATCGTCAAAATGAGTATCAATCGTAACACTAAAAAGTATCAATCAAAAGTATCATTAAAAAGTATCGGTCAGAAAAAAATATAAAGCAAAAAGATGTCATAATCAGTATCAACCGTAACACTAAAACGTATGAGTCAAAATTCAAAAAGTATAACTTGTATCCCTAAAATGTATCACCTATTTTGACCATTTTTTTGGTGAACACATTGACCATCTGATATACACAAGGGCGGGGCTAGCTTATCGGAGGCCCTGTTCGAAATTTAAAATTGGGTCCTTTATTCATAGCTACAAAAAAAGGGCTCCAAGCGCAAGCACTAAAAAAAAATGTTACACTCAAGAATCGAACCCACATCAATGTAGCGCTAAGAAACTTGAAGAAACCAATTTTCCACTGAACTAAGTGATTAATTGATAATATTTTCAACTATTTATCTATATATACATATATGGACCTATATATATTCGGGGGCCCTCGATTTTTCGGGACCCTGTGCGGTCGCCCACCTCGCACATCCTCAAAACCGCCTCTAGATATACATCTTATGTACCGGAGAATTTACGATATATTTTATATTTTATATTCAAGAAAAATCTCATCATTCGCAAGCTTAGCGTCTATGTTGCCCGTCAAGTTTAATCGTTTCTAATCATGCATTCAATATATTTATCATCATATAGGATGTGCTATGCAAATAATAGTTAAACGAATTTGAATAATAATTCGATCCGAATATTTTGGTGTTTGACTCGAAAGGAAATTTTCATAGAGGTATGTGGTGCAGACTACTAACGTACCATTTGATGAACGTTCACTTCGGAGAAATTCTATGTTGCACCCATAAAAGACCTAATATGACACTTCCATGTGTCATAACAGGTTTGTTGTAGCACATGACACATTACATGTGGGTGCGACGTAGAATTTTCTGTTCACTTCGTATCTTGGGGTGGTACTATCTCTATCTTGGGGTGGTACTATCTCTGAATCATTTGTACGTACTACACTTTTCATCAAAGAAATAAACGAACTATCTCTATCTGTGGACATGGGTTAATTTTGATTTAATCGCATGTATTATTGTGTTCTTTTTCTTGCTTATTTTGGTTTTCTACTCGTGTTATAAACAATAAATATTATAGCATGTATACATGGAGTCGTACGTGTAAATGTTTTAAAACAAAATTTGAAATAGTAGTAAGAATAAAAAAAAAACAATATACGAAGAACATGCAATATTCTAACTGTCTTCAATCCTGATTAATTAAGCATTGGCAGTAGTTGATTTGACACAAGCCAACTACAACATGGCGACAGCATTGATCCAACATTTAGATATTTAGAGTTTGAAACAAGAAAAACAAAAATAAAAACAAAAAATTCGCACAATTATGTCTGATCAACTACTAAATCTACCTCTCTCGGTCGAGACAATGACTGGACATGGGTTTTTATTTAATAACATGCCAATCTAATTTCGCCAACAAGGCCAAATCAGTTCGGGTCGTTTTCGAGACCCCAACGAGATGAAACCCTCTAATTCACGATTAGTTAGCATCTCAATCTTTTTTGTAACTAATTAAAATTATTATACTAATTAAGATTATTAATTGTGAACTAAATGATCTCGTCTCGTCTCGTCATGTCTCGTCTCAACCGGTATTCAAGGGAAAACAGTATTCTCATTTATATAATTAATTTACGCTAAGCAAGATTAATGAAAAGAATCTGCAGCTACTACCACAACATCTCGTAGCGTGCAATTTTATCTTGTCGGCAGATTGGTACTTGCCCTGCAATTTTCAGTTGATTTTAGAGTAAAATTGCAACACCTCAACCAAAACGGCATAGGGGCCGCCTAGTGTGAGGAATTTTGTGATTGGTGATAGTATTTCTCGTATTGGGAAATGCTATGCCACCCCAAGTCTAATGTCCTAAGAATCACAGTACAAAAGAAATACTATTAACAATTACAAAAATCGAAATAGATAGTAAGGTATCGTAATAGATTTATTGTGTCATATAGGGCATTACATTGGGGATAGGATCGTATTTCTCGTATTAGAGGTGTGCAAAACTGAACTAAACCTAAAACATCGAACCAAATTGAACCATTTGATTCGGTTGGTTTTGTCGTTTTTTCTTTAATTTTGGTTTGATTTTAAATATTAAAACCAAAATATAGTTTGGTTTAATTTCGATTTAAGTAAAAAAAATATTTTAGTTAAAATCAAACTAACCAAAATATACGCACACTCTATTTATAATTTATAATTCTAATATTAATTATACCTAAATTAATAAATTTAAAAGATATTATATACTTGAATAATATTAGTAATTCTAATATTTAGTCTCAATTTTCTAGTTTTAGAATTTTAAAAATATTTACTTGTTTAATATATGGTTTGTTAACTATTTAGTGCATATTACTTTCTTTAGCTATAATTATTTTGGGAAAACAAAAATAATTATTGAAGATTCAATTAAACTGAAAACCAAACAAAACTAACCAAAAAATTACGGTTTGGTTTGGTCAGTTATGTATATTATTTTGGTTGGTTCGGTTTGAATTTTTTTAGGAAATTTTTTATTTGGTTTTGTTAGTTTAACTCGGTTCTGAACTGAACCAACCATTTGCACATCCTAGATAATACCCATGGATAACATATCGTGTAGATTTTCACTCTCTATTAAATGTCCCATATTGGTCGGGTGAAGTGGCATGTGCCACTTTATTAAGGTGATGATGACCCTTCCCTTATAAACCAGTTTTGTCACAGTGAGTTAAGCTCAATATCTATTTCTAACATTTGTAGTAAGACATTTCTAACACACTCTAAAAATCTACTTCACACGCTAGTTTATAGTTAGGTTCAATATTCATTTTTAACACACTCTCTAAAAATTTACTGCACATTGTTTTTGTGAGGGGCGTGTTAAATGTCCAACATTGGTATCTACTTCACATTGATTTTGTGAAGGGTGTGTATTAAATGTCCCACATTAGTTGAAGACAGCCCAATTCCCTTATAAGCCGATTTTGTGAGATTGAGTTAGGCTCAACAATATCTATTTCTAACACTCTAAAAATCTACTTCACATTGATTTTGTGAAGGGTGTGTATTAAATGTCCCACATTAGTTGAAGACAGCCCAATTCCCTTATAAGCCGGTTTTGTGAGAGTGAGTTAGGCTCAACAATATCTATTTCTAACACTCTAAAAATCTACTTCACATTGATTTTGTGAGATTGAGTTAAGCTCAATAATATCCATTTATAAGAGCATCTCCAAACGGACGCTCCCTCTCCGCAGGACGCTAGATTTTTACCTAAATTCCCCTCCAACCCACCTCCACCCCTACATATTTTTTAAGGGGAGTGACTCCCTCTACCTTTTTTTAATCCTTTATATTTGTATTCTTTTTTTAAAATTTTTTACTAATTTTCTTCTTTATTTTTTATTAATATATTAATAATATAAATTATGTTATTTTTAGGTTTTAATATTATATTTAATTTCACTTAATATAATAGAAAAAATCATAATGTAATCATAAAAAAAATTAAAATTAAAATTACAACAAATAACATAAAATATATTACAGTAAATTAAAATTACCACAATACTACATAAAAATAACATAAAATACATTATATTAAAATAAAACTACAATAAAAATATATAAACATACAACTCAGCACATGCAATAGAATGTTTTTCTAGTACGATTCAAAACCACATAATTTTTCTAAGGGTTAATTGCTATTCAAATGTAATTTATGCTTTTGTAAATGTTAGTTCCTTTTTATAATGTGATTGTTCTTTTATTTTAGTAAATGTTGGTTTTATGTTCAAATAAAATATAATTTTGTAAATTAATTTAATTATTATTTTAATTTTAATTATTATTAATTTAAAGGTAAATATATTTGAAACATACACACTCACACACACACATATATGTTACACACTAATTGGATTTAAAAAATCAATATTAGAAAATATGAAAATGAATATTACATTGTAGAGTGAAATATAAAGTTGACGGTTGGAGATACTTTTACTACCACACTACATTTTTCTTTACAAAGAGGTAGAAGGACCAAAATGGTTGGAGAAGCCGCTCTAGCACTCTTTAAAAATCTACTTCACATTGGTGATAAATTTAAAACCTTGAACAAAGAATATATCTTGTGTGTTAATTGCTAATGATGGCCCAGTTACAATAGACTGACTACATATAAGTTTATAGTGGTCCTAAAGCCTGCATTTAAATAGGGATTAATAATTTGTCTCTATTTATTTTGAGCATATATTATTAATTTGTCATAACAATGAGGAACATATATACATTAATAATGAATTCAATAGACAGTGATTAGGCTTAATTATAAGCTCTTTAAAAATCTTGTCCAAGATGCTTTCAAGTGTCTTCAAGGTGCTTTGACAATAATTTTTTTTTTATAAAACACAAAAGAAAAGACTATTTTGCATTCTTTCTGATCCCAAAATCTCAAAACACTCCAAATTTATTTTTCTTTTTGGCAGATTTCTCCTCGATATAAAAAAATAAAATAAAAAATTAAATTAAAAAAAGAAGAAGTAAATTTAAATACTAATCAATTAATTAGCCCTCCTGCAATTGAATCGAATCTCCCCTTGTTTCCCTGTCAATGGCTTTATATTTCCCATTTTAATCATCGAAGCAGCAAAATCCCTTGCAAAAGCCTCATGGTTGGAGCTATACAATTTAACCAGAAAATCAGTCTCCCCGCCATTGAACAACGCTTGATCGGAATGCAAGAGCCCTCTCTTCCTCGTCAAATCTCCGAAATATTTCGTGTCAAAACGAGCCGTTGTCGGATCCAACGGAGCAAGGTTTGAATCACCACCGTTCATAGGGCAAGTTGCTCGGCGTTGTCTAGCGAAAGCCGAGTCAATGTTGTTGTCATTGTAAATTCGACCTCGAAATGTGAAGCATTGTGCAAATCCGATGGTGTGGCCACCCGAGAGGGCGACGAGGTCCTTCGTGTCAAGTCCTTGCCTCTTGAAGGACTCGACCAGGGCCGGAAGGTCCATGGTGGGGGCCGGAATGTCAATATTAGCCGTATTTATGTTGGCGCTGGTTGCGTCACGCCTCCCTAGTTTGACTTTCCAGTGGGGCCCTCCTAACTGCGAGTTAGCAGAGCCCGTCATTAATCAAGAACTAAAGTTGGTGCATATGCCATGCAACATACATGCACTATATTATGTAATATAACCATATGCAATATCAAATTATCAAAATGCATGTAAGTTTATTATACATACCGCGACAACGGAATCACGAGCAGCGACTGCGAGAATGTCGGCACACGACACAACGGGGCGGCCGCAAACCCTGTCGACTTCCCACTTGATCCGATCGATGACTTCGAACCCTCGGGCGGAGTTGTTGTTTGCCCTGGCGAACTTCTCACTCGTAAAGCTTGGGGTCGAGTCGAGAAGTATGGACCCATCGCAACCCTGGACACAACAACACAAGTTTTTACCATCAACTCATATTAATGCAACATGTAATATAAACGATCTCATGATTGAAAAATTATAGTTAACGTACATTAACAAAGCAGTCGTGGAAATGGAGACGCAGCAGGGACGCCCCCATGCGGCGCTCCTGCTGCACAGCCTCCTGCACGACTCGTTTGATCGCGGGTAGAGCTTGGGGGCATATTTTGTGGTAAAAATTGGTGGATAAAGAAGCTGAAAACGCCATTGATGCTAGTGATAGTATGAGTAATGAATGAAGAAAAAATATTGTTTTTGAAGCCATTTTTTTTTTGTAGTAATTAGTGTAGCTAGATGTGCGGTTTATACGATGATTAGTGTTAATTTCTTGATTGATAGTTTTGAGCGATTTCTTGAACTATTTATAGTGTTAGAGATGATTTATTGTTTTTAATTAGACTGAGACAACGCGTAAATCATGAGCTTAATTAATCTTAATCTATATAGTTTTGAAAGATTAATCTCAATCTATTAACTACCCCAGTTGAAACTTTCTTAATTTCTGTTTATATAATTTATGTCTAGGGAAATTATGCAAACTTGAATTTTCTACGTAGAAATCTACAAAATTTGAACCAGTCGTATGTTTAACTGTTTAATTCATGTTTATGCGAACAGTATTTTAATTAATTTAATTTGCACCATAAACATGAATTAAACAGCAAATTATAACAGATTTATTACATGGAATACTGTTACCGTTATATATATATATATATATATATATTCTTTACATAAATAGTAATTCAGAAAGTCGTGTTTTTTTTTTGTTCCGACTTGGTTTCTTTTTATATTTTTATATTTATATATTACATTTTATTCAACTCGACATTTATTTATACTATTATAGTCTTATCTAATATGGTACGACCGGAACAACTTTTGCCCTACAAAAATGTATTTAATTATTTTTTTGTACATTAAAATTATCCTTTCGTCTAATTTTTGTTTAACTTAGAATACAAGATTTTGATCTATGTTTTACTAATTCCAAGCTATTTCATGTGAGATTTTTTATTTTTATTTTTATTTTTATTTCAACATCCAGAAATATGTAGAGATGACTTCGTCAAAGAAACCCACGCAGTTTGTGGGCCAAGCCACATATAATAGCATATTTGAGCCATAACTATTTCGAGCCCAAAACCAAATTCTATGAAAAATTATTCACAAATAAAACCCAATTTTTGAACATGACTTGGTTGAATTTAAGAAGCCCCATAAATTTATAGGGTTACGCATGAACTACATTCGAACAATTCAACGGCTTCAAGGACCAGATCCATGTAGGGTTGGCAAAAAATACCGTTATACCAGAATATTATTCATACCATATTAGAAAAATATTGAAAATACCAAGATTTACCAGAATTTTACGGTAAGGTAAATATATGAATTTTCAAAAATTAAGGTATACCGTCATATATCGGTATATACCGTGGTACGGTATATATCAAAGTGAAGGTATATACCAGTACAATGGTATATACCTTCACTTCGATATATACCGCGGTACGGTATGACGGTATATATATCGACACATCGGTACATACCGTACTTCAAATTTAATATATATATATATATATTGCATATCTATAATATATACAATATTTAGTAAATTTATCATAAAAGTTATGTTTTGATATTTAATTTAATACCTAAATTATAACTAAAAATGAACTATTTGAAATTAAAATGTAATAAATAATAATCTTCTATTTTTTTCGATCAATAAAATTAAAAGTTAAAATGAATAATCAATAAAAATAAAAATAAAATGATGTATGCAAATTATAAGATATAAAATTATTTCAATAGAATTAAAGATAAATTATATTATGTAATGCATAATAATATTTTATTCTTCTTAAATTTTTAAAACTAAAAGTTAAGAAGAATGACTGAAACGATTAAAAATAAATGAGATATATTTATAAAAAATAATACGTAGTTTGTTCATCGTAAAAGTTCATAAATAAATAGTATTTAATATAATTTCATAATTAAATTATAATTAAAATTCAAACAATGTGAAATCAAATGTAATAAATAATAATTATATTATTTTACAATGTTTAAACTAAAAGTTATGATGAATGGTCTAAACATTTTAAAGATAATGAGATATACTATTCAATAATATAATATTTAGACCTTAGTATGTTTATTATGAAAGTTTAGAAAATTATTAAATTTGATATAATTTAATACATACTTAAATTATAACTACAAATTAATCAATTTGAAATCAAATGTTATTGATAATCTTTCATTTATTTTTTAAATTTTAGACTTAAAGTAATGATACATAGAAAAATATACTAAAATGAGATATTATAGACAATATTATAATACTTAGTATGTTCATCATAAAAGTTTAGGAAAATATTAGATTTCATATAATTTAATACAAAACTCCTACCTAAAAATTGAACAATGTGAAACAGATGTAATAAATAATAATGTTGTATTCTTCCTTAATCTTTAGACTAAAAATTTTGATGAATCATAAAAAAAATAATTAAAATAAAATGAAATATGCTATAGAATGCTACAATACTTAGTGTGTTTAACATAAATGTTTAAGAAAATATTATATTTCATATAATTTAATACAAAACGCCTAACTAAAAATTGAACAACATGTGAAATAAGATTTAATAAATAATAATGTTATATTCTTCTTTAATCTTTAGAGTAAAAGTTTGATAAATTATCCAAAAAATTAAAATAAAATGAAATATGCTATACAATGCTATATTAATACTTAGTATGTTCAGCATAAATATTTAGGAAAATATTATATTTCATATAATTTAATACAAAACTCCTAACTAAAAATCGAATAATATGAAATCAGATGTAATATATAATAATCTTATATTCTTCTTTAATCTCTAGACTAAAAGTTATGATGAATTATCAAAAAATAAAATAAAATAAGATGGAATATGATATATAATGCTACAATACTTAGTATATGTTCATCATAAACATTTAAGAAAATATTATATTTCATATAATTAATACAAAACTCCTAACTAAAAACTGAACAATGTGAAATCTAATGTAATAAATAATAATCTTATATTCTTCTTTAATCTTTAGACTAAAAGTTATGATAAATTATTGAGAAAATTTAAAATAAAATGAGATATGATATACAATACTATAATACTTAGTATATGTTCATCATAAACATTTAATATAACGATAATTTCGATATATCGTGAAATGTCGGTATGATATGAACCGAAATATGGTCACAGTAAGATATACCGAAATAAATGTATGGTAAATTTATGCATTGTGTGTCATACCGAACTTGAGGTATACCGAACTAGTACTGGAGGTAAAGGTACGGCAGTGGTATGATTTTTGTCATACCGTAAATTAAGGTAAAGTTTAAAGTATGATAAAAAAAAGTAAGGTATGCCGTACCTTGACACCCCTAGTTCCATGAATTTAATTATGACATTATTACCCTAAAATACATGAATTTTCCACCGATTTTATTTGTTTACACGATTTTAAAAGCGTATTTTCAATTACATAAACTTAACAATTTTTATAATTACAATATTATTCATATTTTCAATTAATTGCAATCGTATTTGTTTCACATGATTGAAACCGATTCATGAACCAATGTTTAATTTCCAACCAATTGAAAAAAATATAACCACAACATGATTCACGTTGGTGTTAAGTTTTATGTTATTGGAAGCACATTTGTTTGAATCAAATGAAAAAAAGGGTAAATTACCTCTAAAATCACCACTTTTACCTACTTTTTGATTTTAAACATGATGTTTAAATTTTTGCAATTTCAACATAAATTGAAACTCTTTTTTAAATTAAACACCCATATTTATTTTCCATTTAATTGAAACTGACGTGGCGCTGAACATGCCACTCGTGCAGCTGACATGTCCAAAACGACGTCGTTTCATTAAAACACACAAAATTCCTCAAAATACAAAATGTGAAATCCCGTATAACACAATCACAGAGAACTCAAATTACAGAGAACGCAAGCCACACAAAAATCTCTCAAACTCAAATCACAGAGGGATCTTGTACGAATCCATCTTTGAAGACAAGCAAGGTGGCAGGTGAAAGGACCAAAGCCTTCGTCAGATGTTAGAGTTGGAAGGCAATCAGTGGAAGACTTCCGATGGGAGTAGAATGGAACCGACAAAGGTAGGAATTTTGGCGTCTTCTCTTATGATATTCGTTTAGAATACTGGATAAGAGAATAAATTTGTTGAGTATTCATATATAATTGGGCGTTGATCTCCATGGGTTCTGATTGTAGTTTTTGAATTCTTGAGTTTTATGATTTTCGGCCCTTTTTTCATGGATCTGTAGTTTTCTTGATCTATGATAATATTGAATTAAGGTTTTGTGATGGAATGTAGCCTCTTTTGTAATGGAAAGATTGAATCTTTGAAGGCTTTTCGTGGTGTGAGCTAGAGTTAGCCTTGTTAAGTGTTTCTTTATACAACCGATTACTCTCTTGGATATTAAATTTTGGGTTTTTTTCGTTTTATAAGAGTTTTAAGTTATATTTTACTGATAAAAATATCATCTATCATATAATAACTTGTAGCTTGTTGTTCTTGTTCAAACAGTGGTTAGCAGAGGGCTACCTTAGCTGTGATTACTCTTGGGCTTTTGTGTTTTTTCCTGGTTGAATCGCTTTACTGTTATAATAGAGTTATAGATGATTATCGCCTTTCTACCATCTTGATCTGATTTATATGGTCAAATTTTGTCAATGCTCTGTCTGCACATGATGAGAGATGGGTAGATGTGGTAAGGGTCTTGAATTTAAGTAGCCTTAGACATGATAAGTTGATGATAATTGTAGAGTTGCTCTGGGGTTACTCGAAGCGAGACTTGATTTGTAGCATTGTTCGCAAACTTCTATTTTGGCTCTTGTATTATATTTGAACAGTTTGCTTTCAGTTTTGGAAGAACTAACATTGTTTCCTTTCTCTCTTTAAGATGCACTTCTGGTCATCATCATACCAAATGCAGGGAGAGTTGTGTTTATGGATGCCAAGAAATTTATGCAGCTGGTCGAGGAGAGGAAGCACCCATGAAATGGGAACAAAAGCTTCAAGCTACTGCTGAAGTCAAAAGTTGTGTCTAAAAAATTTTGAGTTTGAAGTATTGAAGAAGTCTAATGATGAAGTGAATAAATTTGTTGAGGAGTTGTTCACCAAAAATACTGAACTGGAGACAACAACTCAATAGGCTTGAATGTTTCTCCTTAATGGAGTGTATTGCAATTGTAAAGTTTTTTTTTATAATATGATGTATTGGAGATTTAAGTGATGAAATATCATTAGTTTTGGCTCATATTTTTGTGAAATAAGTGTTCTTTTATTAGTGTTGGCTCATAGTGTGTCTGCTAATCTCATATACTGCTCAACATAAACAATTTTATCTTGCCACCTCAATTCTGCTTGTAGAGAAAATAAATTTTTAAACAGCTTGAATCCTTAATATCCAAACATAAAAAAATCTGCGGAACTCATGGTTGCTATTTCTTTTCCAAAGCCAAAATAAGATCGTTCTTTTAAGACAACCATAATTGAGAATGAGTATATAAAAAATAACAACTTAATATTGTTTTAAGACCACCAACATATAGATACGATAGACAAAAGATAGGAAACACAAGGCCATGTCTATGAGTGACTCTATTGTGTTGCCACTATATCTGCTTTTCCCCAGAACTTGAAGCTTCTTTGTCATGTTTTCCCATCAAATGTGGATCACCTTTTGAAGTTTTTCCACCTCTTGAACTTTTTCCATCCCTTGAAGTTGGATTCGGGAAAGATGGGTTGAAAAAGTGGGTTTTCTTCTCACTTGGCATCTATAAAACAAACATATATAATTAGATGCACACTAAACTGAAACTTTGAATAAATAGATGCACATTGACCCTAGTGTAGATATGACCGGTTTCTTCAAATACAAGACGACCAAATCCTTTACTAACCTGAAATAATAAAAATATAAAATTTGCTAAATACATGTCAGTGTACTGATAAGCAAATCAAAATTGAAAACTTCACCTCAGTTCTTTCCTTAGCAAGTGTTTTGGAGATAGATGGTTGTGATACCCTTTTTTCGCCGTTATTTTTTCAGGAACACCAAGAACCTGTTTCTTTGACGGTCTTCCCCTTCTAACCTACAACATCATTGATTTAAAATTATAATCAGATGGTAATATCAATAATTTGAATATAAAAAATAGCTGTAATAAATAGCTTACCTTTTCTTTTGGAACCTGCTCAACTGGCTGATTTTTACATATTCTTGAGTTGTGGCCCGGTTGCAAACATCTCCTACATGTTATCACTATGCCAAATATTCTAGCTGATTTCGATTTTGTAGATTCATTTTCATCTACTGCTCTTCTTCTTTTCTTTTTTTGTCTGCCCGACATCTTTCTCAACAAAAGTGGTTGCACGGGATCACCAATTGCTTCAGGCCACATAGAACGTCCATTTGTTGGTTCCAATCCATACCTAAAGCTTTCCATGTATCTTGATCTAGTGTAATAATTAGCAACATCCTTCTTAAAGAAATTTATGACAGAGCAAGCATGAATACATGGGATTCCACTCAAATCCCATGCTCTACAAGTGCATGGCCTAGTCTCTATGTTAACCACAAAATGATTTGCATACAATTGGACTTGACATTTCCCCCCTAAACCAGGATGTGTAATGCAATATTTACTATTATACTTATGCTTCTCAACCTTCTTTCTAATTCTTGGACAAAGTATATCATTCTCATCACAAATGGCAGTTAACTTCTTATATTGTCTCTCCATCAAAGCATTATGGATATCTTCTAGCATGTCAATTAAATATTTTTCTCTTGCCTTGACTATGAAGCCATTGAATGTTTCACTTATATTGTTGTCAATCATGTCACACGAGGGCAGTGTAGATATAAATGCTTTGCAGAATCTTTGGGGCTCTCGTTCAATGAAGTTTGTGTATGCAGATTCATTTTCAGTCTTCAACTCCTCTATTGCAATTTTGTATGCTTCAACAAGTGTAGCTCGAGCTGCTCTCCAAAACATATTCTTCAAAGTAGACCCTTTGAATTGCTTCTTCCAATTGTAATAAATATGCCTCGCACAATTTCAATGCTCTGCAAATGGAACCAACTCACTAATTGCATTGATGAGGCCGTGTACACATATTGCAAATTGTTATAATTAAAACTAAAACATTCAATCATTAAAAAAAGATTAATGTTGCATAACAACAAACCTTCTGTTAACACTTATTAAGGTGTAACCAAGTCCATCTCTAATTCCTAACTCCTCAAATAAAATAGTTAAAAACCAAGTCCAATAAGCTCCATTTTTTGCCTCTGTTACAGCCCAAGCAATAGGATACATTTGATTGTTACCATCCTTTCCAATAGCACACAAGAGTGCACCACCTAAAGCAGTCTTCAAGAAGCAGCCATCAAGTCCTATGATTGGTCTACACCCTTTTAAGAAACCCTTTTTAAGTGAGCTAAATCCAATATATAATGCCTTGAACACTGATGCATCACCTAGCTGTAATTCAAACCTGCCCTCCGGATCAACCCTCATCAACTTAACAATATATCTTCTTAAACCTTCATAATGTTCAGAAATTGAACCTCTCAATTGCAGAAAAGCCTTGCAGTTGGCACTGTACAATCTACATGGTGTTATCTGACATGCAAACCTTGACATTATATCATGTTCCAACTCCTTAACAGTCATATTTGGTCGCACTCTAAATTTATTTAGATATTCTTTTACAATCTAATTGGAAGTTGCTTGCTTGTTGTTCATCTCTCGAGGACACTTGTGATCTCCACTGAGAGACTTGATTGCAAAAGTACTATCTTTTTTTTACCAAACTACCATAATACCTCCAACCACACTCTGATATGCATTTAGCCTCACATTGAGTTTTGTTGAATCTTGTGAATCTAATTGGGTGCCCATTCTCAATTGAAATTGTCTGAATAGCATGTTTGCATTGTAAACCATCTTCAAATCGCATTCCAATGACTAGTTTGAGGAACTTATGATTACATTTGGGGTCATATGTGACCTTCATTTGCCTAGGATATTTGTTATCTCTTTCATCTGTTGAGTCCGAGTTCACCTCTGCATCCGATTCTTCATAATCTGACACAAATGCTTCAGAAAATGCTTTGGAAGATTCTCCATTGTTAGTATAAATATCATCGCCAAGAACAACTTTGTCATTTACCCTCCTGTCAAACCTAGACTGTATATATTCATCATCATCAGAGGCTAACTCATCATCATCCATGCTATCATCTGTATCACTTTCTCCAATGGGATCGTAAGATATATCTTCGTCTGAATTATCACTACCACCAGCTACTTGGTCTACTTCATTTTCATATGCAATATCAATCTCAACTCTATCTTCACCAAGTTCAACAACTTTATCACTTGTGACATCATTTTCAGCCATATCATTCCCAATCATATCTGCAGGCAACTCTTTGTTTGTGCTAGCATTTACTATCACTTTTTCAGTAATCTCTCATGTCTTGTTCCCATTATCCACATACACAGAAAATATTCTACACCTTTGGGACAAATGTGAAAGCATTTTCATAACATCTTTGTCATTATGCAATGTTTTATATGCATCTGTCTTTGGGACTTTGTATAACATATTAGACCAAGAAATATAACCCAGCTTCTCTACTGCATCCTCTAAATCCAGATATCCAAACCTATCAGAATCTAATCCATGTATAGCTGTAACACCTTAATCTAAAAGAACTATTATATGAGATTTAATGATTTATAATGCGAAAATAAGAATTTTAAGTATTTTTTTTTTCGACTTTCTTTTCTAAACAAACAAATAAATAAATAAATCTATTTTCACGTAACCCAGAGAAACAACAAATAAGGAAACTTGTAGAATTTAAATTTAAGATCTAAGGTACGATTGATAATTTAGACAAACTACACAACTGAAATATTTACAATCTCATATACCTTAAAAAAACTCAACGTGCTTACCCAAAAAGAGTTACTAGCAAAAGTTATTCTAGTTATCCAACTAGAAATATAAAATAAAGTGGAAACTTATATATACATATGTATAACAAAAGATTATTCTGTCATTCGACCTCCACTGCAACTCCAAGCTCATTTACCTGAAATTTGTAAGTTTATGGGATGAGCATATATGAATATACTCAGTGTGGGACGGTTATGCAAAATAATTTGTCCAAGTTGATATAAAATGAGATACATGTGTATTATTCATTGATATATGAAAATGAATCGCACTGTGCTTCCAAGGATCAATTAAGACCCCGGACCTATTTACGGTCCCTGGCGAAATGATTGTGCACAATAGTGAGGTTAAATATGAAGGACAACTGAATAGACGGTCCAGTAACACTCACAAATGATATGAAATCATACACGTCAAACAAATCATATCAACAAGGACAAACTAAAATCAACGGCATAATAAGTGAGACTCCCACACCTTAATTGAATTTGAAGATCGACTCGAGCAAATAACAGAAGGTTAACGTCTTAGTCGCGCCGCACCTAAAAATTAATTAAAATAAGAAAATATATTTTATAAATAAATATTTTATTTAAAAAAAATGCCAATTAATTTGCTATATATGAAATAAGGTAATTTCTTGGACTCTAAATGAAACTTAATAACCTTTTCATGTCTTTTTATGAATTTAATAATATATAAATTGTGAAATTGGAAAATCACAGGAAATGAATGATTAATAATAAGAATAGACTAAATTTTATAACGAAATGAGCTTTACTAACTTTGCATTTGAAACGAAATTTTCATTCACAAAATATAAACAACAATATTAAGTTATTTAATGAAATTATTGTAAATTAGTTCCATAAATTTATTATTAACTAATGTAAAAGCACTAAAATACTTTATTATATTATATCATTTTCAACCAAAAATTTGATATCCATTTTGAATATAAAATGGACAAAGATTACCTATTCATTTTACAATTGAATTTGAAACATGCAAACTTACGGTAACTATTAGAAATTTTATTCAATTCATGTTAAGGTTGGTCAATCATGTCCAATAATCTCAAATATTATTCCTTTTACACAAATATACGAAGGAATGAATTTAGACTAAAAATTAAATATGTTGTTCTTAAGTGAAAATTTCATGAAATATAATTTACTTGATGCATGAGTTTTATTCGTAACATAAAATAAATAATCAATTCATGATAAAAGTTTACCTTGAATAAGAGAAATCATTCGAATCTTTTAGATGAATTACAATTTCTTTGAATGTGTATTTAGAAAGAGAAAGACGGAGAGAAATAATTTTAGCATTAGTCTTTGTTTTTTATAATTAAAAAAAAAATTGATTGAATATATCTTAAAACATGACTCATCACTTAGAAATCCCTCCTCCAGACACATCATCCCTCACTAATCTCCTCTTTAGAACACGTATGTGTTTCTTACTATTACTATTATTTTATTTTTGTTAATTATATGCACACAAATATTCACATTTTGTATGTATTATACATACATATATAAATGATATTTTCTCTATACAGTTATCTATATATATATGTACATAAATATATATATATATATATACGTAATATTATATATATATAAATAAATAAATGATATATATATATATATATAAGTTTTTTTTATGGGTATATATTGTATTTGTTAAAATAAATCTATTATCTTTAATAAATAAATTATAATTAATAAAATAAAATTCATATCTAGGGTGCAACATAGACAAATCTAGAACTCAAATATCTAAAATAACACAAATTTCGCAGGTTGAAATAAATAAATAAATTTCAGAAATAAATATCGAAACATTTAAATTTAAAAACGGGTTGTGACAATAGCTTTTATCTCACTACTAACATAAAGCCTATCATTTCCAATGGATAAAAATCTGCCACCATGTTCTATATAGATTGAAAATGTATCACTGCAATAAAAAATAGATATATGATTGAATCTAGAACATAAGTCGCAAATAATGTAAAAATAATAAATCAAAATCCAAAAAAAACGTAAGCAATGAATTGAAACCCATAAACTGTAAAAAAAAATAATAAAAAAATCTGCCAACTTGCATTGGGGATCAGATAGTATTAATAATCTAAAATACTTTCCACTACTCTTAAACTAATGCATATTACAATAAAAACCTCAAAAAATCATTTTTAATGTATAAACCCTAATAGAAAAATGAAACTTAAACAAGTTCAAAAGGCAACTGGGGTCTACATGTTCGCCATTTTTACGACAATATTAACAATGAAAGGGACCACCACACAACTTATTCTACCCAATTTACGCCGGGGACCACTGTCAACATCAAAACAAGCAAAGCAACCACTGATTGCCTTCCAACTCTAACATCTGACGAAGGCTTTGGTCATTTCACCTGCCGCCTTGCTTGTCTTCAAAGATGGATTCGTATAAGATCTCTCTGTGATTTGAGATTGAGAGATTTTTGTTTGGCTTGCGTTCTCTGTAATTTGAGTTCTCGGTGATTGTGTTATACAGGATTTCACATTTTGTATTTTGAGGGATTTTGTGTGTTTTAATGAAACGACGTCGTTTTGGACATGTTAGTTGCACGAGTGGCATGTCCAGCGCCACATCAGTTTCAATTAAATGAAAAAGAAAAATGGGTGTTTAATTTAAAAAAAAGTTTCAATTTATGTTGAAATTGCAAGAATTAAAAAGTCATGTTTAAAATAAAAAAGTAGGTAAAAGTGGTGATTTTAGAGGTTAGAGGAAATTTACCCAAAAAAAAAACAAGATCAATACAAAATATGGTGTAGTTTAGGATAAATATCCCTTAAATTATTAGGATTCAGTCATCTTACATATCACATTTAGGGATGAGTCGGTACGACATACCGAAAATTTCACGCTGTACCGTATACTGTATCGAAATTTCGATATCGAAAAATCTCATATCGTTCTCGTACGAAAACTTTCGGTATACCGAAACTTCGATATATCGAAGTTTCGGTATACGCCATAATAGATATTGATATCGTACCGATATTTTCGGTATACCGTACCGTACCGTACCGATATTACACGGTATACCGAACATATCGAACTTTCACGGTATATCAAAAATACCGAAATTTTAAGGTATACCGAAAATACCGAATTTCACATACCATACCGATACACCGAAATACCAATCTATACCGAAATATCGATATATACCAATGTACCGAAATATCGGTATATACCAAATACCGCGGTATACTGAAAATTTTCAAATTTCATATCGATACCGTACCGAAAATTATCAATACGGTATCATACCGAAAATTCAACATTTTCGATATTTTTACGATACGATAAGTGCGGTATTTCGATATTTCGGTATTTTTTCCCACCCCTAATCACGTTTCACTATCATTAACGTATCACCTATCTATAAACACATCCATTAATTCTATTTTGGTTCGGGTTAATTGCAATCTATTGGGTCCAACTTGCTTCACCCGATCAAGGTCCCTTTTCACAATTTTCTTTTATTTTCTCAAATGAATGATAAATTTTCTCACAAATTCAAGAAAATCCCAAATGTGCCTACAAAACATAAAATTGATTTGATATAATTTACACTTTTTTTAATCAAACACAAGTTCTTGCTTTCCATCTCTTTAATTATTAAAGATGAAGTAAGGATACAATTGATGAAACACTCAACAATCTTCGTTTTTAGCTACCCACACCCAATACTCACGAATACAGTCTGAGCAGCCTCGGATATAATTAGAACTCAAATTCAAATTCAAACAAAACAAACCAAATCAATTGCATAAAAGGCACACACAATCAAATCAACTAATTGGTTCAATTCTTCTACAGTTACTCCTGATCTGCCCATTGTCGCCCGTGAGTGGGCTGAGATTACTCATCTTAACCATGGCGGTGGAAAAATCGTTGAAAAACGAAGCAGAGTTGGTGCTGTATGCTCTGACTTGAGCGTCGGTGGGGCCGTTGTTGATCAAGAGCTGCTGATCGGAATGCAGCAAGCCTCTCCGAGCGATCAGATTCCGGTAGTAATCGTTGTTGAATGTGTTCGGGCTGTCCACGTCGAGCGGTAAGAGGTTGTTGTCGCCGCCGCTTGTAGGGCAGGTGCCCCTTGCCGTGGCGGCGAATGTGCTGTCTATGTTTGCCTCGTTGTAGATCCTGTTCCTGAATGTGGCGCACCTTGCCCACCCTATTGTGTGAGATCCTGCGTTCGAAGTTCCATAGATGCTAGATAAGATGAATTATGCACGAGACGTACGGTTTAAAATCGAGCCGAGTTGACAAACTCGAGCCATACTCTTTTATTTTAAAGTCAAACTTAATTTACCTATATAAATATAATTAATATGAGTTTTATTAATTCAAGATCTGAAAGTTAGGTTATTTATTCATTTAGGATACGAAAGATGAAAACTACTAATATATGACTCCAACGATCATATATTAATTAGCTATTAAATTTAATAATAATTTAGTCAAAATAATTTAAAAACAAAGCGAAACGCGTGATTTTTTAGGTTCTGAATTGGTAGATAACATATCTTTAAGGTTTTAAATTACTATATCTATACTGATTAATTATTTCGAATATTAGTTAAATTTAAAATAAAATAAAAATTATTTTTGCGATCTAGCTCACACGTTTAATAATATTTATAACGAGTTTGGTCATGTGCTCGATAACGTTAACAAGGCCAACTAGACAAATTAGCTCGATCGAGTTAGCTTTTATTAAGTCGAGATCTGAGTAGCTCGACTCAATCGAGAAATTACCTGAGAGGGCAACCAATTCTGTGGCGTTGAAGCCTTTGTTAGAGAAAGAAGAAATGAGGTCGTTGAGATTTAGTCCAGCTCCAGGAATTTGGTTGTTTGCATCACTCAAACTTGCTGTGGTTGAGTCTCTTCTGCCTAGTGCAATGGGCCAGCTTGGACCATTAAGCTGAATTAGGCAAAATAATAATAATAATAATCGTATAAATTACTATTATTAAATAATTATGAATGATTTTGTAATTCATAATTAAAGAAATAATTGATATATAATATTGATTAATAGTTTACTCACACCAACGACGCCCTCTCGGGCAGCAAGAGTCAGAATATCGGCACACGAAACGACGCCCGGGCATAAGATCTCGACTTCAGCCTTGATGATGTCGATCAACTCGAACCCTCTCAAGGAGTTGTTGGGATCGGCGGTCTTTTCTCCGATGAAATTTGTCGTGTCGTCGAGTAGAACGGATGCGTTGCACCCCTAGTGTGTAAGTTCGCCACACGTGCCGTTATTATCAAAATTTTATCCAACATAGAAAGATTAATACTCTAGTGTTTAACGTGTAACAAATCGAGCTTGCACGAACTTTTAGAGTGGTTTATGATACCGAGATGTCCTTAATTAGCTGGTTGATTTGATGGAGGAATGTAGGGGTGTGCAAAATCGAACCAAAAATAAAAAAATCGAACCAAATCGAGCTATTTGGTTCAGGCTGTTTGGTCATTTTTTCTTTAATTTTGGTTTAGTTTTGAATATTAAAACCAAAATATAGTTTTGTTCAGTTTTGATTTAAGTAAAAAAATATTTTGGTTAAAACCGAACCAACCAAAATATATACATGCTATATTTATAATTTATAATTTATAATACTAATATTAACTGCACCTACATTAATGAATTTAAAAGGTATCAGTTACCTAAATAATATTAGTAATTTTTTAATATTTAGTTTCAATTTTTCAGTTTTAGAATTTTTAAAACATTTACTTATTTAATATTTTTTTGTTATCTATTGAGTGCATGTTATATATTTTCTTTAGATATATATAATTATTTCGGAAAAAAAATAATCATTAAAAATTCGATTAAACCGAAAACCAAACCAAACCAACCAAAAATTATGATTTGGCTTTGTTCGGTTATATTATATATATTATTTTGGTTGGTTCGGTTTGAATTCTTTTAAGAAATTTTTATTTGGTTTTGTTAGTTTGGTTCGATTTTGCACCGAACCAATCATTTGCACACCCCTTAGAGGAATGTGAAAAGTTGAAATGATCGACATACTTTTTTTTTGGTTAAAAAAAAAAGCAAGTGAATGTGAACTAATTTGATTAGATATGAGAAAAAGTCTTCCCATTTATTAAATTTCATTTTCATATGATGATGAATAATGTCGATGCACGCAGTTGTTGTTGATAAGATTAGTTGGCTTCGCGAAGCTTAATTGTAATAAATCATTAATAAAAAAATAGTTTTATGTTTGATATTTGATTGGCTACATATATATGTCATAATAATTCGACATCTCCATTTTAACTAATTAATCAAAGGTGCGTGCATGGCAAGCATTATCATGATTCGAATTTGTCAATGTTTTTCTTGGTCAAATTGTTCATAGAGCAAATATAAGCGGATGTAAACTCGTAAATAAAATTGCAACAAAGAAAATGCAATAGAGTAGACAGAACCGAGTGAAGATACACGTACATTGACAAAGCAGTCACTGAAGTGGAGACGAAGCAACGAAGCCCCCATACGAGGGTCGACAATCATAGCCGACCTTACGGCTGTTTGTAGAGTAGAAAGTAGGTCCTATAAGGAGGAGAACGGGCATTAATCGAGCTGAAAATTTAGATGCTAGAATGGCCATGGTCAAATGAGGTTCAATTACAAGGACAAGAGAATTTATCTTGACTAGTATTCGAAACGGATGTAGTATTATGTTTGTTTTTGTTTTTGTATTTCTATAATGTGAAACTGATCTTTTTCCCAAATTAAAGTGTGAACAATGTAGGATGGACAATGAGTACTTTTTACAATGATTCATGGATAATTCGGGATGGATGATTTTTATTTAAATAAAATTAAAGTACTACTCCCTCCGTCCCATTTTGATAGGCTGATTGGAGTTTTTCGCGGGGATTAAGAAAAATATTGAGAAAGACAATTAATCAAGAAGTTTTCTAATATGCCCCTATTTAATTCTTTGATATTTAATTAATACATAATGTAAACATATTAAATAGGGGTATATATTAGTAAATTAGCTAAATATATACAGAAACATGCATATATATCGGGACATACCAAAAAGGAAAATAAACCTATCAAAGTGAGATGGAGGGAGTATATAATACGTAATAATTCGAAGAGTTTAGAGTTAGGAGCTGTGTGAAATAAACTCTTGCCTATATTTTTTCAGTAAATATCACTTTATATCCTATCGGTTGAGTATTTTCACTAATATGTCTCATTGCTTGAGCAAATATAAATTAAGGCCCATTGTTTTACTATTTTTTCCTATCAAATCAAACCTACCGTGAAATTTAACATCAATACTTGCTAATTGAACTAACAGCGGGAAACATTCTACATCAAATATAAAGAAAAAAAAAATCATTTGAAATGTCAAATAAATTATTCAATATAATTTAATTAAACATGTGTTTCCAGCTAGTCTTGTCAATATATAAGGATTGACCGAAAATTTCACGCACGTTAGATTTGATTAGTTTTTTTTAATGATAGTACAAATTTATAAATAAACGAACGATTGGTCATATTTGTGAAAACATCCAAATGATAATATATATATATATATATATATGTGTGTGTTAATAGGGGTAAATGACCATTATCACTTAGTAAATAATGTAAATAGTCGGTTTTTAAAAAAACTAGTATACCACCTGTGCGATGCACAGGGGATGTTATTAAAAAAATATTTATGTACAATAATAAAATTATATTCAGTCATGAATTTCGCATATAAATATATGAATTATATCATTTGAATTATAAATTGCTTATGTATTTTTTCATCATTGGAGAAATCAATCTTGGTGGCTCTAGCTGTGTCGGAAACACCCAAATTGGTTGTAAAATAGATAAGGCAGAGTCTTCGCTGCCCAGATGGTCTCGACAATGATTAATTGGCCAATTGGGCACGAATAATTTTTTTCAATTTTTTAAAATATTTTTGTTCAAAATATGATTAAATAAAAATTTTGAGGTTTTCCACCCTTTTTATACAACAACCCACATCCCAATATTTCAATCTACAACCGATGAGAGACGTAGGGTAAGTGGAAATTTAATATGTAAATAGCAATATGTAATAATATATTATAAAAAAAAACTTAGGCGAAGACAATCTAAATGGAATTTTATATGTTATTATATGTAATTTTATGAACCCACTTCACAGATCTACACACACGCGCGCGCACACACGAATGAGTAATGATAGAAAAAATATATTTTTTATTGAAAAAAATCAAATACATTATCTTTAAAGATTTTAACTCGTTAAAAGATTTTGGATGTGGATATTGAATTTTTAATATATTTAAAAATATTTTATTATATTTGTTTAATATATTTAATTCAATTTTAATTCAAAAATATTTAATTTCTAAAAATTTAAAATGTATCATATTAAATTGATAAAATCAAATATCAAATATTATACTTGATCTCAATTTGCAGAGATCATTGTTGGGCCTCACAATTCATAGTTTGTTCATATACAATATTATTTCTTTGTTCTTCAATGTGGGATAGATTTTGGTTTAAAATTAAAATATATAAGTTTTAACTATTTAAAACATCTTTAAAGTTGAAAACTTAAATATGATAACTTGAAAATCTTAAGATTATCTAACATTAAATGATAAGATCAATTAATACATTTCGAGTTTCGATCATTCAAAATTTAAATATATTTAATTTAAAAATTTGTATACGGATCTTGATTTTTTTTAAAAATATATTTAATTAATGGGTGTTTTAATTACACTACTAAATTTTCTTTATACACCACTATTAAATTTAATTCAAAAATAAATAATTATTAATTATATAAATATCATTTTTAATTTTAAAAATTACTTAAAAAAGAAATAAAATAAAAATAAATAACCCCGTTCTTCTCACCCCAGTGACCCTGCTCGCCGCATTGCCCTCACAATTGCTCTCTCTTTTCCCTCCATTTATGCTAATCTCTATTTCTCTCATCTTCTTCCATTTATTTTCTCTGTAATAATTGTCTATGAAATCAAATGTGTGTATTGATGCCGTATATTTTTTGGGCTAAAAATTGATTTTGCTAACTTCTCCAATCATAGGATTTGTCGCATAAATGTTTGGAGAAATACATATATCTGATTGAGTGGTTGAAATTTGGAACATGGTGTTGATGATAATACTTTAAAATCTGGTGACATTGAATGATTTATCATAATATTTTATAAATCTGAAAAAGAGTTTTGTCAGAGTTGGAACACAGTGTTGACGGCAACTACGTCATTCTCTATTTTATTTTGGAAAAAAAAATAATTATTGGGGAAGAAATGTGAAGGTGTCAGGTCAGGATGAAAGGTGACGGCGATGGAGGGCAACGGGTATGTAGTATGGAGGGAAGAGAGTGAGGGTGGAGAATAATTTTTTTTTAATTTCTTTTGAATTTTTTTTTAAACTTATTTTCATACTGAAATGATATAAATGACTTTTATCGTGATTTGTAAAGATAAAATGTGAAAATATGAAAAAAAATATGATGTATAAAATAAATGTGGTGTATAAAGAAAAAAAGAGTGGTGTATATAGAAACACCCTTAATCAATTAAAGAGTAGAAAATTTAAATCAATATTTTAAAAATATTTCATTTGAACTATTTTAATATATATAATTTAATTCAAATCTATAAATTTAAAGTATATTTAATATTTAATATTAAAATGATAATATCAAATATCTAAATATTACACTTGATCTCAATTTAGAGATCAACAATGTGGAAATATAATTGTTGGGACTCATAATTTATAATTTGTTCATGCATAACAATATTCTTAAGTTTTTTATATGAGATGATTTTTGTTTGAAAAATTAAAAGTATAAGCTTTAACTATTTAAATATATATATATATATATATATATGTGTGTGTGTGTGTGTGTGTGTGTGTGTGTGTGTGTATAATTCATGACATAAATATATTTAACAATTACTTGCTAAGTTCAATTGTTACATTTACTTCAAAAATTTAAGTAGATCTAATTTAAAATTCTCGATGTTTATCTTGATTAATACCTTTAATTTGAAAATTTAAATATATTCAATTGAAATTTTGATGTGGATCTGGAATTATTTTAATATATTTAATCAACTTAAAAATTTAAAATAATTTTAAATTATTATATTAGAACATTCACTCATTATACTTAAAAGAATGATAATTAACATAAAATTATGGTACATCGTAGAGAAAAAAAAAATAGATGTTTAGAAAATTCACATATACATCAACAATTTAAGGCCACATAATTTATTTCATCGTATGAACAAAATAATTTTTAATAAAAATATAGTATTTTTGCAAAATAAAAAAATAATTTATAATATTGAATTCTAGTATTGAATGAGTATATAATATAAATATTAATTAATTAATAAATATTTTATTTTTATTTATAGAAAGTGTATTTAGGCGGGAAAACTAATTATTACTATTTATAGTGACTATCTTACTTTTAGATATAATATAGATAATGTATCTAGCCTTTTAGGATGTAAAAAATATACATCAATACCCTTACTTCCATATAAATAATTTTTTAATATAATGTATTTTTAACATTATTATTTCCTAAAATAAAAATATCCTAATATATTTAAAAACAAATCAGATTCAGAATAATCTAATATATTTAAAAACAAATCAGATTCATAGTAATCTTTTATCAAACTTGATATTTTCTCGCTCAACATATTTTCTCGCTGATTCTTGCCTCTCATTCTCATATTTGTCTCCAACTCTATTCCAAACACCTTCATGAACAACGATAATATGTGTTCGGCTTATCTAAAATCACCAAATTACGAATAATAAATGACATGTTATAGTAACGCCTATATATAAGATTCTTACATGAGTATGAAAATTATATACTGGTGTTTAAATCAAAATTATAATGCAACATGAGTACACGAGTGCTACGACACGAGTAATTTAAGTCGTGTTATCGTGCATTGATTAAATATTCAAATGCTACACGAGTACACGAATAGTTCAATATAACAGTTCAATACACGAGAACACGCATATGCTCATTCGTGTACTCGTTAGAATTTGAATATTAACTTGAAACACGATTGTATTAGTATATTTATTCGTGTATTCGTGCACTACTTCAAAAATTCATAGATACACACGAGTTCATTATTCTGTTAATTCGTGTAATCGTGCAACAGTAAAAAATGGATATTCCACACGTTACAAATAAATTGGTGCACAATTCTACTCCAATACTCGTGTGCCAAAGGAAATTGATTTGTGCTCCAAAGAACATTCAATTCTTCCACCACTTCCAAACAAAAACTTAATATCTAGATCAATAAAAATATAGTACAGATACATAAAAATCATATCTTATTGACGCAAAAAACAACACACTCGATGTCAACAGAACTTCTTAAAATCGCTTAACTCGCTGCAACGGTGATTTATCGCTGCAACGCGAAGGAATCCCTAATATTTGACTTTGCATCAGATAATTTATCACTGCAACGGTGATTACAGAGATGAAAAATCGTGATAATCTTCAAAAATCATAGCTTCTGACCTTCGCTAATGTTAGTTTTGTTGGGAATGATAAAATAGAGTTTGAAAATGAGAGAGGCGAGTGGTGAGAGAACGATGGTTATTGATTGAAGAGAGAGAAAATCATATCTTTTTTCCCCAAATCTTATTGATATATGAATATTATATATATATATATATAATATTTCTTAATATTAAATATGAAAGTAAGGGTATTATAGTACCTTTTTTTTCATAATGGCTAGATACATTATTTTTTTAAAAAGTGACTATTTACATGATTTACTAAGTCAAAATGGCTATTTAAAAATTTAGCTCTATATATATACCCTATTTTTTCTATTTTTCTATGCAAAAGAAAAAAATAATCAAATGCATATCTAATTAAATGTCGAACCAGAACACAAATACTCCCTCTGTCCTGATTATATAGTCCCTTTTACTATTTTGAGGTGTCCCAATTATATAGTCTCATTACTATAGGTATTATTAATTTTCATAGTAATGTACAAAAAACCTTTGTTGAATCTTGGAAATTTAAAAAATAGCAACTTAAAAGTTGAAAGTCATAAATTCGAATGGGGGTTTTATTGGAAGTTTAACTTTAATATCTTGTTTTCATAAATATTTTTAATCTACACAGAGACGAACGCATGATGTTAACTTGGGGGGCAAAATGTAGTAGGGGGGCGAAAAATAATATTATAATGTAAATTATATTATATTTATATAATACATTATATATTTATATATATATATATAAAATTTTGTCAAAAATTGAGGGGGGCGGGTGCCCCAATCAGCCCCCTGTGTCCGTCCCTGAATCTACATGCGAAAAGAAATGAGACTATATAATTGGGACGAAGGGAGTAGTGTTAAGTCTCTTATTGACTCTGAACTCTTAATTATTTTAATTTGACGCTTTTATTGTATGAGAGAGAGAGAGAGAGAGCTTTTACATGAGGGCTAATATCTATTAATCATATGATGAGAGAGGGAGAATTTTGACATGAGGGTTTAATTTGTGGATAGTGCACTATTAATTAAAATGAAATAAATAAAGTGAAATCATACTTATGAATTTTATAACGCGTAAGTTTCAACTAAATGATTACACCTAACTATTTAAGATTCATGTCCAACTAAATAAATTCACGATTTTTGCATGATAGCATGAAGCTGCACGCACGACTGCACGATGATCAATGATGCAGTTGTACTAGAGTTCGCGCGCGCCATTCTAGTTTTTTAAAGTACACGTGATCTTTTTTTTTTTCTCAAATTATATTGTATGTATAATTGATCTATATATATATATACTCCATCCGTCCCGATTATATAATCCATTTTCTACTCGTACATAGATTAAAAATATTTATGAAAACAAGAAACAAAAGCTAAACTTCCAACTTTAACCTTATTTAATGAAAATTAATAAAACTTAAATTTTAGCTCAACTTTAATGTATTAATTTTTTGAAACAAAGAAAATATACAATTAATGAAGTGCAAATACAATGAATATCAATAGAATTGATCAAATTCAAGTACATGCAAATTAATTAAGTTGGTTAATTTTAATTAATGTTTCTCTTTTTTTTTTTGAAAAAATAACATTTAAGATTTATAACTTTCACAAACTTAAATGTTTAATTTTTTAATTTCCAAAATCTAATAAGGGTATAATTGTACATTCCTATTAAAAATATCACTACTTATAGTAGTGGGACTATATAATCGGGACACCTCAAAATAGAAATGTGGACTATATAATCGGGACGGAGGGAGTATAATGGTATAAAAAATGTGCAATGATTTTATTTTTTAGATGCCAATATAGTAATTATAAAATGCACTTATATCAGTTGAAGAAAAAATAATACCATCAGTATATTAACAGACATAAAACAGTATCGGCATCTACATTTTTTTAGTTCTCTACGTCAATTATACATATTATATCACTTCAAAATATTAACGTGTATTTATAGAAACTCGAGTACTGTACATACTCGGGTGGCATGAACTCTAGTTACTCTACGATGTTACACTTTATTCGCATTCACAAATTATAATACTCCCATGTTTCTGAATATGTGTCATTCTGTATGAATGCACACATATTAATAAAGATATTAATTAGATAATTAAATTACCTTATATACCCTTATATGAATACATTAAATGAGTTATAGATAGTTGTTTGAATGCATTAAATGATGACAGATATGAGAAAAATGTGAAATTTTTACCTCGATTGTGTAGAATGACACATTTTGTGAAATAAAATTAAAGTGGTAGAATGACACTTATTGTGAAATGAAGGGAGTACTGTATTGTGTATACACATAAATTAATAAAATATAATTAAAGAAACAAAAAAAAGGTAGCTAGCTCATAAAGATATAGGTACTTTAATTTGTATGATTTAGTTTGTTATCTAAATTTTAGTATATTATGCTTATAGATAATAAAATAATTGAAACATAATTATAAATAAGGGGTAAATTTTTATCTAGACAATTAAATTTTAAAATTGGTATAGTTGGACAAGTTTTAAGGGGGTAGGAGTTTTATGGGCAATTTGTACTTTGTTTGAACTCTTTGACCAACAAAAGCTGAATATTTTCCTTACTTTTCTGAAAAGTATCTTCCATATTTGTACTTTCCATGCAGAGAGAATAAAAGATTTGCATGGAATAAAATCTCTCTCTCGTCTATCCGAACTCAATGTTAGTTTGAAAAAAAAAACAGACGTGTGAATTAATTCCTTCAATATTGGTATTCAATTTTTATAACTACCCTCTTTACTCTCTCTCTCTCTCTCTCTCTCTCTCTCTCTCGTCTCTTTCATCTGTCTCTCAATATCTCGCAAATTCTCATTTTCAAAAAAAAAACAGAAAAAAAAACAGTCGCCGGCCGACGAGCTCGTGATGGAAGAACGACGGGAAGATGTACGCCCACCATCGTCTGAATCGAATGAGGTTAGAAATCTTCCATAACGAATATTTTTGAACTATGCATAACGATATTCACAAAAAATTCCTCTTAGATAGTTGAACGATATGTAGAAATCTTCCATAACGATAGTTGAATTCGATAGATCCGATCTCCCATAACGACAGCCCGCCTCCTGTCATAACGATAGTTCAAATTTGATTTTCGTTATGCAGTTTGATTTTCGTTATGTTGAAAATATGTTTATCGTTATGCCTGTTTTTATTTTCGGTATGTTAAATTTTCACTAGATTTGATTTTCGTTATGCTTTTGATTTTCGTTATGCTAAGAATTATCGCTAAATTTGATTTTCGTTGTGCTTTTGATTTTCGTTAACTTTTCGTTATGCCTTTTTATACTAATCGTTATGCTTTTGATTTTCGTTAATGGTAAAAATTTAATTTTCGTGAATGTTATCGTTTCGTTAATGTTATCGTTATGCTTTTTTCGTTATGCAAAACTTTCGCTATTGTTAAAATTATGTTTTTCGTTAATGGTAAATTTTTATTTTATTCTCGTTATGCTAAAATTTAAAATTTCGTTAATGTTATCGTTATGTGAAATTTAAATTTCGTTATTGTTAAAATCTAATTATCGTTATTGCTAAATTTAAATTTCGATATGTTAAAGTTAAAACTTTTGTTATTGGTAAAATTATATTTTCGTTAATGCTAAATTTTTATTATCGTTATGCTAAAATTTAAACTTTCGTTAATGTTATCGTTGTGTGAAATTTAAATTTTGTTATTGTTAAAATCTAACTATCGTTATTGCTAAATTTAAATTTTGATATGTTAAAGTTAAAACTTTCATTATTGGTAAAATTAAATTTTCGTTAATGCTAAATTTTTATTATCATTATGCTAATGTTTAATCTTTCGTTAATGTTATCGTTGTGTGAAATTTAAATTTTGTTATTGTTAAAATCTTACTATCGTTATTGCTAAATTTAAATTTTGATATATTGTAACGATGATATAACGATATTTTTTGCCAAAACGAAAACATGGATGAACGAAAACTTAGATCTTGCTTAACGATTATAATTTTTTGCCATAACGATTGTTTTTATGCTAAAACGATAGATCATAATCGTTATGCTTATCTTTAGATCTGTTCTTCGTTATCCATGTTATAGTAATCGTTATGCATTTTTAACTTTCGTTATGCCTTTTATTATTTCGTTATGCATTTTTAACTTTCGTTATGTCTTTTATTATTTGGTTATGCATTTTTAACTTTCGTTATGCCTTTTATTATTAAAGTTAAAACTTTCGTTATTTGTAAAATTAGATATTCGTTACATTGAATTGTGATTTTCGTTACATTGAATTTTGATTTTCGTTATGTCTTTTAAATTATTTTCGTTATGCTTTTAAATTACATTTTCGTTATGGTCCTTTAGTTCAAATCGTTAGGCTACGATTCAGACGTTCAGATCTGGATGCTTAGGACACTTCGTGGACTTTAGGGGGGGTAACATAGCCCGGAAGGCGCTGCATGCATTGATTTGTCGTGAACGTGTCCAGGATCCTGCACGCAAGGGTAGAGTGTTGGTTCCATGTGAGTGGAACAACACTGTAAGCAATAAAATCTTTATCTCCAATCAAATGGTGCCACGTGGAAATTAAACAATTGAAATATCAAAATTATAATATTTATTTATATTTTAGGAATTTTAATTCCTAAATTAAATAAATAAATTGGTATTCAATATGTGGAAAAATCTCGACCAATAGAAATGCCACACATGACGAGCTCACACAAGAAATGGCCACATTGTTGTAGAGAATCACAAAGGGGATAAGACACCAATGAAATTATGCCATATAAGCCCTAATAAACACACCAATGAAATGACGCCACCTAAGCCCTAAATGCACCCTCATTTGCCTATAAATAGAAGGCTTGGCCTAAGGAAACCACACAACTTCAAGAGCTTAAGTTTGGAGAAGGATTCATCGGAGAAAGCTCTCTTAAATCTTCAAGGCGTTCAAGTTGGAGATTCAAGACGTTCTTCGCGTTCCTCGTCAAAATCATCCCAAATTCGACATTCGATCCGGATCCAAGGTGCTCGGCCCTCCAATCGGCGTTGTCAACTTCAAATCCTCAAGAACAAACTTGAAGATTCAAAGCGTTCTTCAACAAATCATCCAAAAACTACGTTTGATTCGGAATCAAGATGAAAATCCTTTGAATCGACGTTATAAACCTCAAAGCATCGGGTTCCTGAAGATCGAAGAGTAAGAACAACTTGATGATCTTGAAGAACGACGATGAACAAATCCTGAAGAGAAGAATCAGAAGATCGTTTATGAGCTCGTTTATGTGTCGCATTTCTATTGGTCGAGATTTTTCCACATATTGAATACCAATTTATTTATTTAATTTAGGAATTAAAATTCCTAAAATATAAATAAATGATATAATTTGGATATTTCAATTGTTTAATTTCCACGTGTCACCATTTGATTGGTGATAGAAATTTAATTGCTTACAAATGCCCCCATGAGACGAGTTCATGAGCAAGTTGTCTTGAAGGTGGACGAGTCTCATATTTTGAAGATTTAGATAGTTTTGACTCGTATCCAGGAGTTCTTGATCTTGAATTTATTTTAGAAAGTTTATACTCGTTTCGAGGAGTGCTTCAATTTGATTTAAAATTTGTTAGATAGTTTATACTCGTATCTAGGAGTTCTTGATCTTGAATTTATTTTAGAAAGTTTATACTCATTTTAAGGAGTTCTTGAACTTGATTTAAAATTGACTAGATAGTTTATACTCGTATCTAGGAGTTCTTCATTTCGATTTAAAATTTATTAGATAGTTTATACTCGTATCTAGGAGTTCTTGAGTCCGATTTAAAATTTGTTAGATAGTTTATACTCGTATCTAGGAGTTCTTCAACTCGATTTAAAATTTGTTAGATAGTTTATACTCGTATCTAGGAGTACGTGAAATTTTTTATTCATTGGTTCAAATGACCATTTAAGTTGGGCCGCCTACTTCTCAACAACAGGCCCAATAATAATTATTTCAATTTAAGAGTCCACGGCTCAAGTTGGAATTCCCGTCCCTAAGAAGCCCTTTCTTTTATTTTTGAATGGCCCATCTCTGCCAAAATAATAAAATATCTGAAGACATTTCGGAGCCGAGCCTTCTTCTCGTTAATGATATTTCGGGTTTACGCAAAAATATGATTTGCTTTCTTTCCAGCTGGCTTAGTCAAGGGCAAGTACTCATGCATTTTTTTTTGAAGAGAATCAACGGCCTGCAGATTTTTTATTTGCTTTGCTCAGTGCATTAAATGGTGAAAGAGTACAAGCTGTGGGATTTTTGTTCGTTCTCCTTTATTTTTGCAACATCCAGTATCTCTTTTTTTTTTTTTTCTTAATCTCCACAGCACATTAAATAATCTTGGAAGAAGACATGCAACAACAGATACTCCTTTTGTTTGCGAGCACCTGTCTCAATTAGTGTCTCCTGGTATAAAGCTGCTTCAAAAACATAGCTTTTTTTGTGTTGCTAGTACAGCAGTACCAGCCGCTGGGAAAGTAGCCGTTTGCTTGGATGTATTCTAATGTGGATCCTTATCCATTTCCTCTTTACTCGTTTTTTTCCCTTATAAATACCATTCGTTGCTTGATACATTTCTTCATCCATCTCAAGCGATTTCCAACTTTCGTTTATTTGAAAACAGCTTCTTCTTCTTCTTTCGTTCATTGCATCTCAACTCTTTGAAGATCGGCCTTGCTCTTGTAGCTGCATCCGCGCTGCTATTCGAAAGGAAAACAAGTGAAGAAGCTTTTTGCGATGGTGAGCTCATTTCTTTTTTGTATGCCATTTTCTTTTGCATGAGCATAGAATTATAAAATCTTTGCCTTCGGCCATAGTGTTTTTTTACAAATAAAAAAGCATGTGCCGACGTTAACCAAGACCTTCCTTGTATCATCGAGCTTTCCCGGCACATGAGACGAAGCCTCAGAGATGCCCACATCTTCTTCCCTTGAGATGTGCGGAGAGGTCGTGGAGGGCGGTGAGACGTCGACGGCATCCTGCGTCTTCAACGGCAGAGAGAGAAGCGGAGCAGAGATCAGCCGCCGCTCGAAAGCCCATGAAGAGGCTGCTGGCGGGGATCCACTCTTTTCAGCCAGTTTATTCATTTTTGACTTATCTGGCTCAACCTCTACTGGTGGTTTTGGGCTGTAATTCTATTGCGTTTGAAGGAAGAGGTGGCAGTGTGAGTTTTATCTCTTTCTTCTTTGCTTTTGCTCCAGTATATATGTGCTATTGCTTCAGTCTCCCAATTGCTTTGCATCAGTCAGTTTTTTTATTTCATCACCCATGAATGATTTACTATTCCAAGCATCTGAATTGGCATTGACATGCTTCGAAAATATATTTCTCAAGGATTTTTATTTTTTTTTATCATGTTTGAACTGAGAAACTGCCCACCACCTTGCTGATTCTAGTTTAGCTCGCTTTCTCTTAGCCTTAGATGATCTAAATTTCTTCAAAAGCACCTGCTTCTAAGCCGTATTTATCTTGGATTTCCTCAACACGGTAGATAAGACGTGTGCTCTTTCTGTTCCAAATCCTTGTGTATTCTAACGAGCTCCACCGACAGCCTTTGGTTCATCAAAACCAGCTGCTCCTTCTGCTCCACAGATTTGATTTTTTCGTCCTTCACCAGACGGTTGAGCTTGGTGACGGGGACCCATTTCTCCTCCTTCGTCTCGCGGTGCGGGCGGCGACGGGAGGAGTGGATGAGGCTGCGGCAAACGTCGAACAACCTCGCTCCATATCTCTCTATTGCGTTTTCTGCTGAAATTCTTCTGAGAGAGCAAGATTTGGGGTTGGGATGGTGGCGGTTCGATGACTAATTGACGGAGGACAAGGAATCTGGGAATTGCGATATGAGAGAGAGGGATTCATTCTTGCGCAGGAGAGAAGTGTTATTTGATTTAGGGTCAAAGGATGTGGGCCTCTTTTTCTTTTATTTTTTAGCAATGTTGCTCACATGATCTTATTCTGAACTCCTTTTCTTATTTCAGCTTCATTGTTCAGAGGGGGAGGAGGAGGCAAACAACGTCGATTCTTTATGGTGAGCGTCGAACGATCGAGATTTGCACCGCCCCAAAGGTTTTAAAAGCTAAGGCAGTTAGGTGAGTTTCTTCTCTACTTGGTTTTCTTTCTTTTTTTTTTTTGGAATGATTTGTAGTTTGGGCTTGAATGTGGGTTTGTGCAGATTTATCTTTTGAGGGAGGCAAGCGGTTGAGTTTGCTCTCCATTTCTGACCAAGGAAGAGGAAAGAACATAGAGAGATGGAGAGATCTTTGAGGAATCGGCAGAGAAAAAAAATCAGTTTGGCGAGATAGAGGGAGTAGCGGCGTGGCATCGACTTTAGCCGAGAAAGAGAGAGATGGAGCCGAGCGCCGCGATGGCTTGAGCCTATAACGGCAGAGAAGGAGGCTGATCTAGGAGATTGCTTTCTGCACAACTCCAGCTCAGTCTTGAAATCGGCTGACCCAGCAAGTATCAACCCTGATACATTTTGGCTGACTGGTTGCAGGATTAATGAAGAATTGAGTAGCAAGCTCCGCATTCTTTCACCATCAAAACATCTACTTCGTCATGGAGTTTGCCAGGGGCGGCGAGTTCTTTGCCAAGATCACCAAAGGAAGATTCTCCGAGGCACTGTCCCGGAAAATACTTCCAGCAGCTCGTCTCCGCCGTCGATTACTGCCTCACCGATTAGGTTCGGTACGATGGCCTGCTCCATACGTTGTGCGGCACGTCGGCTTACGTGGCCCCCAAAATCCTCGCGGAGAAAGGCTACTGTAAACTCCATGAAGAAGTAGAAAAATCAAAGATTGCTGGCATTAGGGTAAGGATCGGCGCTCGGCTTCTCAACGGTGATGTCAACTTTAGCCAACTGGGTCCCGAAGATGTATGACTTGCCGGTGAGGAAGGCGACCAGGGCTTGAGGCCGGATTCCGTACGGAGAACGTAACAACCATACTCGATTTTCCCAAACGAGAAGAGAGAGAGGAGTTATTATTTGGTTTAGGCCTAAAGAATGTGGGCTTCTAAAAATTTGGGCCACGAAAAAAAGATTGGGCCTTTTTATTTGCCTTTTTTTTTTATATTTGGGTTTCCCCCTTTTTGTGAATGACTTGGGCTCTGACCCTATTTCTTTCTTTCTCCTTTCTTTTGTAGGAATTTATGCTTGATTGAGACGTCTAATTCGTGTTAAAGGATTTTGAGATTTTTTTTTGATTCGGAGTTAGAGTCCCTTTTTGCGTATTTCATGCTTTTATTCATTCTTTTTTTTAGGTATGGTTCATTTTCGAGACACAAGTATCTCCGAGAAGCAATACTTAGTGATCGCGGATGATGACAAGCAGCCCGTGAAGAGAGGAATTGATTTATAATCCCCTACATGAAGATTTTAGCTTTGTCGAGATGGAGATTTTGACTTCAACATGGAGACTTCAATCCCATTAAGCCGAAGATGTCAGCTACCACTAGACAATGGTTTCCACTTCAATGAGAGCATGACTTCACTTCAACTTCTACGTGGAGAAGATTTCAACTTGAGTTGCTTGAAGCTTAAAGGTGAAACTTGAAGATGGAGCCGAATTTCACACTTGAAGCTCGAAGATGTAGCTGACTTGGATACTTGAAGCCTAAAGATGATCTTGAGGATGTGAAGATGCTTGCAGATAGACTTGAAGATGGAGTTGGCTTGGATAAGCTTGAAGTTTGAAGACGGACTTGAAGATGGAGCTGGCTTGGATAAGCTTGAAGCTTGAAGACTACTTGAAGATGGAGCTGGCTTGAAGACGGAAGAGACCTGCATACTTGAAGCTTGAAGATGGAAGAGACTTGCATACTTAAAGCTTGAAGATGGAACTCGAAGATACTTGAAGATGGAGCTGACTTGCATATTTGAAGCTTGAAGATGGAAGAGACTTGCATCCTTGATGCTCCTTGAATTTGGTAAATAAAAGGTGGATCTACTTGACGCCACACCCAATTTCTCCATATCGTCATTGTTCCTTTAGTTGATGTTCTATATGAATGTTTATGAAATGATGCTGCTTTTGTGATTTTTCTGACTCTCCGAATTGCTTATCATTCTTTTTGAAGATATACATCATTAGAACCCTTCAGTTTTCAAAGTAAAAGACAAATCATGACTGAACTTAGATTATATCTAAGCTGCCTACGTACCCATAAGAGGGATCAAGTCAAAACGTAGTTCAAGTTATCAATTTGTTTTGAAATGGGTGCCGTGCACAGTTTATACTCATGCGGGCCAGGAGTAACATGCAGTTTAGGCTCATGCGTTATGGAGCATTGGAGAAAGTTTAGGCTCGTATCAAGGAGCACTAAAGATTTCTTGGAGATTTTAGACAGTTTTGGCTCTACTTCTTGCTTAGTTTAGGGATAGAGATTTGTGGCGACATCACCCTCTTCAAGTGATATCTTTCCTTGTTGCGCCAGCTGCATAACTTTGTCTTTGAAGATGAAGCAGTCTTGTATCGAATGTCCAACTAAACGATGGTACTTGCAGTATTTTGGATCATCGGTTCATCCTGCTTCTTCAGGTTGCTTCATTTCTGGTAATTTGATGAGTTCAGTTTTGCACAGATCCTCAAAGATTCCAGGGACGTCTGAATCCAAAAATGGGTATTCTCTTTGTTGCATCTCTCTCAGAGTCAATTTTCTTTGCTCTCTTTCTTGAGGAACATTTTTTCTAGCATCCTTCCTTAAGAATTTGACGGGCACTGCCTTCACTGCCATAGATTCTTCATTTAAGATCATGTCAAAAGATTTGCCCCCATTCTTAAATTCTTCTCTTTCCTTGAATTCATGAGGTTCTTGGATTGGTGGTCCTTTGACTCCACTTGCTGTCATGTTCAACTCCATGTCATGAGCTCTAGTAGCCAAATCTTCAAAGGTTTTCGGCTGAATTCCTTTAAGAATGTATTGGAGGCCCCATTGCATTCCTTGAATGCACATTTCAATAGCAGAAGTCTCAGACAAGCGATCTTTGCAATTGAGACACAAATTTCTCCATCTATTGATGTAGTCAATGACAGGTTCTCCTTCCCATTGGCGAGTGTTTGTGAGCTCCACCATGCTGACTGTTCTTCTCGTACTGTAGAAGCGATTAAGGAATTCATTTTCCAATTGCCCCCAACTATCGATCCAGTTTGGCTCTAAGTCCGTGTACCAGTCAAACGCATTTCCTTTGAGTGAACGGACAAATTGCTTCACTAGGTAGTCACCAAAGGTTCCGGCATTGTTGCAAGTCTCTACAAAGTGGGCAACGTGCTGTCTGGGATTGCCCTTGCCATCAAACTGTGTAAATTTTGGTGGTTGGTAACCTAGCGGCATCTTCAAGTTATCGATCCTTTGAGTATATGGCTTGGAGTAAGTCGAAGATGACTTGGAGCTTCCATCAAATTTGCTTTTGATGGTTCCTTCGATGAACTCCCTTAGCTGATCAATTTGAATGAGACCATCGGATGAGACTTGGATCCCTTTAGTTGCAGCTCTTTCTTCTTCATCCGTCTGCTGTTTTGAGGATGCCTCATCGCCATTGTCATCATTCTCTTTGCTATTTGCATGACTCATTTTCCCCTTATCCTTCCGGAGTCTTGAGATTTCTGCATCTTGGTTTTGTATGTGCTTTTGCATTTCTTCAACGAGCTTAGTTAGGTTGGCAAGTTGATCTTCTACAGTGGAGTCAATCGCCATCATGACAACTTCCTCGAGTGGGTAGCTTGCTTGTGGCGGAAAGTCACTTTCCAGTTGTTTGTTGTTTCCTTCGATGTTAGCAATATAAAGCTCTTCTTCCTCAATGGTAGCCATCTTCAAAGCTTTTAGTGTTTATTTTTTCATGTTTCGTGCAGTCACTCCAACACTTTTCATAGTGGAATCAGGAGTGATCGAGATGTTAGACATCTTTAAATTTGAGACTTGATGAAGAGAAGAGATGAGAAGTAGAGAAGGTCCCACTGGGCGTGCCAGAATTTGTAACACAAATTCCGAGTATTTAAATTAATAAACACCGGAAAGTCGTACAAAGAAAATATTTCGGATTGAAATTACAATTTGTGGTTCGATTCTCTATCTAGATCTTCTGATTCTTCTCTTCAGGATTTGTTCATCATCGTTCTTCAAGATCATCAAGTTGTTCTTACTCTTCGATCTTCAGGAATCCGATGCTTTGAGGTTTATAACGTCGATTCAAAGGATTTTCATCTTGATTCCGAATCAAACGTAGTTTTTGGATGATTTGTTGAAGAACGCTTTGAATCTTCAAGTTTGTTCTTGAGGATTTGAAGTTGACAACGCCGATTGGAGGGCCGAGCACCTTGGATCCGGATCGAATGTCGAATTTGGGATGATTTTGATGAGGAACGTGAAGAACGTCTTGAATCTCCAACTTGAACGCCTTGAAGATTTAAGAGAGCTTTCTCCGATGAATCCTTCTCCAAACTTAAGCTCTTGAAGTTGTGTGGTTTCCTTAGGCCAAGCCTTCTATTTATAGGCAAATGAGGGTGCATTTAGGGCTTAGGTGGCGTCATTTCATTGGTGTGTTTATTAGGGCTTATATGGCATAATTTCATTGGTGCCTTATCCCCTTTGTGATTCTCTACAACAATGTGGCCATTTCTTGTGTGAGCTCGTCATGTGTGGCATTTCTATTGGTCGAGATTTTTCCACATATTGAATACCAATTTATTTATTTAATTTAGGAATTAAAATTCCTAAAATATAAATAAATATTATAATTTTGATATTTCAATTGTTTAATTTCCACGTGGCACCATTTGATTGGAGATAAAGATTTTATTGCTTACAGACACTACACTTTGGGCCCTCAGAGTTCGCACTGGTGTCGGGCTTGCGGTTCGGGCCGTCCAGTTTCGATCCGAATGCGGCTCATGTGATTCCGGCCAGTAGCATCTATCACCGGCTATTTGAGGGGAAGAAGACGACAATTACACAGATGTATGAGAAGTTCACGGCGAAGCGTCTAGCCAATCACCCTCCAGATTACGTGAAGATTGCGAACATCCTGATCGTGTACCGGATGTTATTTTGCCAGCAGCAGACTCCACAGACGACGCATCGTTTGATAGACGGGCCGAATGAGGGATCTGGACCCTCGGAGCAGGGACCGGACCGCAGTGAGAGCCCTCCTCGACCGACAGGCAGTAAGCGCCCGAGGAGGAGCCATGAGGGGAGCCGTGGAGAGCCCGGTCCACGTCCTGGTTGGTTCGATCGTGTTATCCACGTCGTTGCTGCCTCAGAAGCCCGTATTATGGGTCAGATGTAGAATAATTTCAGACAGATGGAGAACAGTATCAGAGAGATGATTGAAGGCTTATCTAATCGGATGGGGCGGTTGGAAGACCTTGTTATGGGTCGGCTACGCAGGTTGCCCACACCACCCAGAGGGCCCACACCACCTCCCAGGGACCCCACACCGCCTCCCAGAGACCCCACACCTCGTAGGGGGTCCACACCACCTCCCAGGGACCCCACACAGCCTCCCAGAGAGCCCACACCACCCAGGGGCCCCACAGCGCCTCGTATGTCCCCCCGTATGAGAGGGGGGAAAGCCAGAGGCAGATCATCTGCTGGTCGATCTTCTTCGCGCCCTTCGTCAGACGCGCAGTCATCTCCAGGCCCGTCGTCTACCCAGCCGTCATCTGTTGGCCCGTCGTCTACCGCGCGTTCGATGGTATTTGACCTACTGGAGGTGGATGAAGCGCGTAGGGTAGAGATTGGATACACGGAATTCAGGAGGAAGGGTCATGGAGTGAATATCCAGGTTATTCCCACCGATGGCATACTCTGGCAGACATTTTTTGAGCGTATGGAGGATGTTAATGAGCTCGTTGATTATGAGATGGTTGCACATTTCTTGCTTGAGGTGAAGCGACGACTTTTCAGAAGGCACAAGAACGATGTCGTGATTAGCATCTATCCACAAACTCGTATATGTTTCCACCAGAGAATCTACGTGTGAACACGAATTATACTTAAAAAACCATGATTACTCACAACAATGATAGTGTTAAAAAATTTAAACAAGCATGTACCTGATAGATGAAGATCGACCATAAAAGACTTCATGCCCACCTCTATTTTCCACAGGTGTGCTAATGTCGTGCATCGAACGGAAAAACATCGTCCTTGCTCGAGATTCTTGGATAACTTGTCCACAATGGGCTGTGTCAACACGTGATCCCACATCTGCGCTGCAGCCCGACGCTCAACAAACCACTCTTCCACAATTTTCCTGAACGACTCAAGCATTGAGCAAATAGGCAGTCTCCTAGCCCACAGTAGACGGGCATTGAGTGACTCGGCCGCATTAGATGTCATGAATCCGAAACGCCGTACGGGACATTGCGATCGGGACCAATGCTGCGGACCAATATTACAAAGCTTCTCGTATGCTGGTCTGCTCAGCATTTCCAATGCTGACAAGTGCCTCTGGAATACATCTGTCCGATATGCATAGGCAGCCTCCTTAAACAACCCAATGACATTAGACCCGCGCTTTGCCATCTTGGTCTGTAGATGATAATAGCACAATCCGTGTGTCGCTTTTGGAAAAACAACCGCGACAGCATTCTTAATGATCTTGTGCTGATCGGAAACGATCAGGAGGTCTTCTATCTCGCCCAAAGTGATATGCAATCGATTCAGGAACCAAATCCAAGTGTCATCATTCTCGATCGGACCGATACCAACTGCAATAGGTAACACCTGTTCATTGCCGTCCTTCGTCACAGCAACAAACAAAATCCCCTTGTTATTCCCCTTCAAGTGTGTCCCATCAATCACGACCACTGGTCTTGCACCCGCATGAAAGACACTGATACACGGTCCGAGTGCCAAAAATGTATACTTTATCTCATGTACGGTGTTCGTCTGAAACTCGTACAATGTCCCGGGATTGCGCAACTACAACGTGTGTAGAAATGCAGGCAATTGCGCATAGGACTTATCAAAGTCCCCATAGATCATCTCAATTGCAATGTTCCTCGAGCGCAGAGCGAAACTGTAATCAATCTGAATCTCGTACTCACGTAGAAGCTCAGAGACCATCTCTTTGGGCTTCAGAACAACCCCCTCATCGACCAGTTTACATGCAAAATACTTTGCAATAACCCGTGCAGGCACCTATCGTGGGGCAACTCGACTCATATCCATGTGGCAAGTATGAGTGCCGTCAAACTTGTAGATTCTCCAAACAACTCCATCCACAACGGCACACAGCTTGAACGGGCACTCCCTGCCATGCTTGCACATGTAGACCAGCCGTGTCTTGTTCGATCGATACACGGCATACTCCACTCTATTCTGCATGTGATACAGTCCCACGGCCAGGGCCAAATCATCCTTGGTGCGGAAAATCGCACCCTTCTGAAGTTCATCCGTATTGGCTGCTGAAGGCTCGTCCCAACTCAGTGGGCCTGCAACGTCAATATTCGCAAGTGGAACAAGCCAATTGCTCCCACCCCTCTCAGATACATCCTCAGCCCTAGTGTTCGACGATGATGCTCCTCCGGTCATGCCTATCAATCGTCCCATACCCCCTGTAGAACGAATCCATCCCGTGAACTCTGTGAACACTGATTTGAGCAAGTCCGTTCTCACATTCTCCTCCGCTTTTTCATCTGTAGTAGGAATTTCTTCTTCTTCTCCTCCTCCTTCATGCGGAAATGCATCGTCGTCAAAAATAACGAAACTTTAAATTAATAATATCTTCACAAAATTTAAATACAACAATTAACCATAATGAAATTTTTTTTAACATAAGGAATACTCAAATTAAACAATAACGAAAGTTTAGTTTTAACAATAACGAAAATTTAAATTACACAATAACGAAAATGACATTTTAAGAATAACGAAAATTTAAATTCCACCCTAACGAAACTTAAATTTAAACATAACGAAAATTTAAATTTAACCATAACGATAATTCTACTAAACCATTAACTAATCCTTATGATATTTCTATTTAACCATAACGATAATTAAATTTAACCATTAACTAACCCTAACGATAACCATTAACACAAATTAAATTTCAACATTAACTAACCATAACGAAAAAATTTATTTAACCATAACGACAATTCAATTGGACAATAACGAAAATTAAATTAAAACTAGGGTTATACTTTAACAATAATTGAAACTAACCATAACGACAAGAAAATTAAAACTATCATTATACTTTATCGTTATGCCTTTGTTATAGCCTAATTGCAGGAACATAATTTTGGCTAAATAAAACCTAAAACAATTTTCTAAGTAATGAACGTAACAAGACTTGAAACGTACCTTTCAAATTTTGAGAATTTTTCTGTGCGATTTCAGGATGTAGTTTTGTTGGTGAAAACGATGCTGCTTTCTTGATTAATCTCCCGGCTCCACGATCAAACTCTTCATATATTTCTCTTTTTTATAAGGGAATTCACCGTTTTCCCTTCTTCATCAAACTCTCAAACTATTTTTCTCTTTGGTGTGGTTTGAGTTAGTGTACCGGAGTAGTATATAAATATACATACATTATACCAACCTCTCTTACACAAAATTAAATGCATTAAATTTTATTTAATTTGAACCACCTAATACCTACATATACAAATATAAATATTGATGCATTTTACCTACCTCATTTTGACACATACAGAAAGACAGTATAGCCCATTGATGTTCATTTAATGTTGGCCAACTGAAAAAATCATTATGGCCAACATGAAAATCAATCGTTATGGCTAAAATAAAATAAAATAGAAATCGTTATTGCCAATTAAAGTTAATTAATGATTAGTAAATGAATTTTTATTATACTTGAATTATCGTAATTCACTAACAACCTTTTCGTTACTCTTTAAAAAAATTGTTTAGCATAATTCAAGATGCATAACATTTGTTTTTATATATATTTCGTTATATGTTTTTATAAATGTTTCATCACTCTTTAAATGTTTCGTTATATATTTTCGTTATGTGAAATTTTTTATATGTTTTTTTATAAATGTTTCGTTATATATTTTTATAAATGTTTCGTTATATGTTTTCGTTACGTGAAATTTGTCATATGTTTTTTTTTATAAATGTTTCATTGCATAATTCAAAATCGTTTTGCATATTCCAGTTTTCGTTACGTGAGATTTGGGTAGGGATCCATGATTTTTTAAGTTTTATATGTTAGGTGTGGATGCATTTAATGCTTAGTTATTAAAAATTGTAAAAGTGCACTTAGCCAATCATTGGGTGTGGGGACAAGTGTGTCATAACTCCAAATTGCCCATGAAACTACTACACCCTTATATGTTGCCTTTATTTCCCTTTTTTACTTTTTTTTTTTGTCTATATTTATAGATTTAGACTTATAAATAACTAACTAAAATATTTGAGTAACTAGCTCAAGGATACTTAGGTCGTGCGGTCCAGTCATATCTTAAATTGACTATGATCACATCAAATTAAAGGACTTTAGTTTATGTAAATAATTGACAAAATACTGTCACTTTCATTTTATTTTATTTTGTAATTATGCTCGACAATTAAGTAACAAACTTCATTAATATAATGCAACAGCTATTTCTGACTAAGGCTAATAAAACAGTTCATTTTGGACAAATCATTGAAATTATATAACATATATATTTTTTCATGCAGCTGTATATTAAAGGAAAGCCAAAGCCAAACGAAATTTTCCTCTACTAACTTTGAAATTAATTAAGACGTAAATAAGGTAATTTTTTATATTAATTAATTAAAAAGATTTATGTCACCTTATCGCATATATAGATAATAGATAGATTGATCGACTGCAACTGCAAGTGACTGTGTGTAATAGTCAGAAGATGACTTGTAGCATTTTCAAAATATTTATATATTTATATATTAATAATTAATTATTTGATTAAATTTATTAAATCTTCCCATAAAATTGCAAATCCTAAATATTTTAAATTAGTTACCATACATTGTGAAAGTGTTATATAATAGGAATTTAATTCATATATAAAAGGATATTCTAGTCCCATATTTTTAACAATTATCTATATATGGTATTACGTATTAGATGGTAAAAGCAGATGTCGGGTCATTGCCTAATCATGAACTTTGATTTTGCAAACAAACATAATATTAGGGTGTCATATGTATATATGGTCATTCCATTCTAAGAATAGTAGCTTTGACATAAATTTTCCGTTATACCCTTTTTGTATTTAAAGAAATAAAAATTTAACAAATAATATAAAATATGTTTATATTTATAAAATTGTTAAAATAATTGTCTTCTTGTATAACAACAATTACAATGGTTTATAAAATGTCACTACTCTCTTTCTTGACAAGTGTGATTCACACATAGCTACATTAGATAGAAATTATATTTTTTTGATGAATTTAACCATAAAATGAGGAATTTTAGACTATATATTAAATATGAGATTTTTTTTTTGGGGAGAACGCGTGGGGTTATATGAATTTCCCCCTACATTTAGTAACAAAGCTATGCCTAAAATAGTGAGTTTTAATTTTCTCATTCAATTCAAATGCATTTTTGTCACATTTAGAAAATTATATTACTGTATTATTATACATAACTCCACCTATTATGTGTGTCTCTATATATATTATCTTATTAGCTCCACTTTACTGTATATTAATAAATAAATATATTAAGATCCACAAAAAAATTATCCAAAACCATACTTTTTTTCTCAAAAAAATAAAATAAAATAAAATAAAATCTATTTCATATTTCCAATGTGTTTTAATTCGCCTGCTTTGTCTATGTAGAAATGTCAAAAAGTTATAGTGGCTTCCCACCTCCGTGTAAGGAATTTTTTTTTTTTTAAATATCAGAGACAACTCAGGCAACTACAAAATTCAATCAAATTCCTATAAATTATTTAACAAAGAAAAATAAGTTAATTATGCTGTCCTAACAGAAAGATGTAGGTCAACAAGTCCCCGCCCCACAAAAAAAAAAAAAAAAAAGCAAGTTGTTTGTTAGGCGTTGTAGACCCAAAAATTTACAATTATCGATTTAGTCCAGAGCAATGGTCTATCTTTGAAACAGAAATAAGAAAAACACCGTAAGAGCTAAAGACTGTCGGGGGTGACGATCGTTGAGTCTCCGATGCTCAAGTCAGGAAAAGAATGAAAGTGGAAAGCATTAAAACATGGAAAATGAATAGAATGTGGGAACTTCGCCGTGCGATTAGATCATCAGTCAGAGATCGAACTGAAGGAAGTACAATGTTCCGTAAGTTCTAAGGTAGAGGGTAAAAAACTCGTAAGTACGTATGCCTAATCGCCAATGAGGAGGAGGACCTCCTTTTATAAGTGGAGGTAGCAGCTAGGGTTCACGCGGACTGCGGAAGCGGTTGAAGGACGTGCCAACTCCTCTGAACCCATCAATCCTTCCGGATAAGGCGGAACTGCAACGTTAATTCAAATTTAAAATTGAATTATTATCTATTGGAAAACCGGTTGAATGATGACATTCAATCCCCTTGGACTAGCGTAATGAGTTGACGAAAAATGGTCACTACAGTTAGCCCCTCATTGTCTAGGTTCCAGCATGGGAGCTGTGCAATGAAATTGTTACTAATATATTTCAGGCCTTTCTACCAATCCCAAAAATGGGCTTGTTAAGTTCTTAAAAACCAATAGACGTTTCAATTTAAAATAGTATAATTGGGCCTGATCAAGTCCAACACAATATATATTTTCTGCTAAATTCACAAATATACCTTCTTAATTATTTCGCTTATGTATATATATGAGTAATATGAAACTATAATTAAGTAAATAGCTCTTGACATTAATCTTCACAAATAAGAATATAGTCTAATTAATTAATTATAATTTAGCAAATTCCACAAATTAAAAATCTGAAAATTAAAAATCATAGATAAATAATGATGGGACAAATTGTGCAACTGAATTAAGCACCGTATATTTGATAATTGTCAATGAGCTACAACATCAAGCTTTTTACGGATCTAGTACCACGTATTTATTTTGCCAATATATATAGCTTAAATTAATAGTTAACGTACGTTAACAAAGTAGTCGTGGAAATGGAGACGCCGTAGGGACGCCCCATGTGGCGCTCCTGCTGCACGGCCTCCTGCACGACTCGTTTGATTGTGGGTAGAGTTTGGGGGCATATTTTGTGGTAAAAATTGGTGGATAAAGAAGTTGAAAACGCCATTGGTGCTGGTGATAGTATGAGTAATGAATGAAGAAAAAATCTTGTTTTTGAAGCCATTTTTTTTTGGTAGTACTAGTGTAGCTAGATGTGTAGTTTATACGATGATTAGTGTTAATTTCTTGATTGATAGTTGTGAGCGATTTTGAACTATTTATAGTGTTAGAGATGGTTGATTATTTTTAATTAGACTGAGACAACGCGTAAATCATGAGCTTAATTAATCTTAATCTATATAGTTTTGAAAGATTAATCTTAATCCATTAACTGCTCCAGTTGAAACTTTCTTAATTGCGATTAATATAATTTATGTCCAGGAAAATTATGCAAACTTGAATTTTCTACGTAGAAATCTACAAAAGTTGAACCAGTCGTGTGATTAACTGTTAAATTCATGTTTATGAGAACCGTATTTTATTTAATTTAATAACCATCTCATTTATATATTTAACTAACACGTTATTATATGGAATACTGTTACCATTATATATGTTCTTCACATAAATAGTAATTCAGAAAGTCGATTTTTTTGTTTTATTTTTGTTCTGACTTGGTTTCTATATTATATTTTTATATTACATTTTATTCATCATTTATATATACTATTATAGTCTTATCATATGGTACGACCGGAGCAACTTTTCAAAACACAATATGATAAAATTTTAATGTCTAAAGAGACATAAACACAATCACTTTTGAGATAGTTCAATTCTTCAATCAATTCAATAAATTACACTCAAATATCCAAGAATCTAAAAACCGTGAATGCCATAATAATTCTGCACTAGTCTAATATTCAAGAATTTTCAAATCTCAAAATACAAAGATGACAAAAGAACCATAAAAAAAAGTTAGAGATGGACCAAGAAAAAAAAAAGAACTAAAAGAGAAAAGAAATTCTGTCGAAAAGCGGGTGGATAAAAGAATAATTAACTTACAAATAATTGTTAAGTTATTTTTTAAAAAATGATAAACATAATCTCCCAAAAGAATGATCGATTAAAAACTTTCTGTTTTCATACCTTTATTTTTTTCACGTTCAACTTCTTTTTTGGCTTTGATTTTACTTCTTCCTATTCAAAGAAATATGATCTGTCTTCACATTGAATCTAAGTCCGATATTTCTCCATAACTAAAACATACATTTTGGATGAATGATCGGCTAGGACTGTAGCCTGCAAGGATTTCTCTGTATTTCTCTCTCGCTTTAGTTATGAAATAGGAGTTGAGGCTATATGTTGTGGGGGCTATGCTATTTTAATTAGGTTTTTAACTAATGGGCTAAAGGGCAAAATAGTCTATTTTATTAATATTTATATTTTAAAAATTATGAAGACTATAAACAGAAAATTGGGGGCTGCAGCTAGAATTACCCGTAGGGCTATACATGAACTACATTTGAACAATTCCACTGCTTTCAAGTACCAATTCCATTAATTTAATTACAGGATGACTGTGGTAAAATAAACCAATTTTTGCACTGATTATATTTGTTCACACGATTTAAAAAATGTACTTTCAATAACAAAAACTTAACATTTTTTTTTTTGCAATGACAACATTATTATTAACATTTTCACCTAGTTGAAATCGTATTTGTTTCACGTGATTGAAACCAGTTCATGAATTAGTGATGGTTAATTTCCAACCAATTGAGAAGAAAATATGATCACAACATGATCCATGCCAGTTTCAATTGATTGACAATGTGAATAATGTTGTAGTCGTAAAAGTTTTGTTAATTTTATGTTATTGGAAGCACTTTTTTTTTTAAATCATATGAAAAAAAATCAGTACAAAATATGGTGTATTTTAAGACAAATATCCCTCGAATTATTAAGGTTCAGACATTTTACAAATCACGTTTCACTATCGTTAACGTCTCATCTGTCTATAAACACATCCATTAATTCTATTTTGGTCCGAGTCAATTATAATTTATTGGATCCAACTTGCTTCACCCCGATCAAGGTGTCTTTTCACACAATTTTCTTTTGTTTTCTCAAATGAATGATAAATTTTCTCACAAATCCAAAAAAATCCCAAATCAATAAAATTGATTTTATATAATTGACAATTTTTTTTATGTCAAACACAAGTTCTCGCCTCGCATCAGACATGTATTGACATTGCACTCAAAATGTTCCATGAGTCTCAGGATAATTTTGTGAGATCACAAGCCCGGTGTCTTGGTAGGGAGATGGAACCATGGCAGAAACCCCCTATTGGCTTTTGGAAGATCAATGTGGATGCAGCTATTGATTCATCAGGAGTTGTGGGATTGGGGATTTTCATTCGTAACTCTACAGATGATCCAATTATTTCAAGATGCAAAAAAGTGGAGAGTTGCGTTGACCCGGACGTTGCCGAAGGGTTGGCTTGTCAGGAAGGACTGTTGCTAGCAAAGGAAGTCGGAGGTCGAAAACTGATCGTGGAAACAGATTGCAAATTGATTCACTTGTCCCTTAAGAATGATAAAGATGATTTGTCCTACCGTGGAGTGGTCTGTGAATCCATCAAAATAGAAGCTCTTCATTTTGAACTTGTTGTGTTTAGTTGGGCTCGTTGGGAAGCAAATAAAGTTGCTCATGCTCTAGCAAAATTAGCTATCAGTAATCCGGTTTTTTCTTGTTATTCTGGTGTTTTCCCGGTTTTCTTATTATCTGCTGTACCGAACCCTGAACGATTTTCCTGATTTAATTTAAGTTTCATTCCTCTAAAAAAAAAAAACACAAGTTCTCGCCTTCCATTTCTTTAATTATTAAAGATGGAGTAAAGATGCAATTAATGCAAATGAAATTCTCTATCCCACTTTTTTCTATCTCATTTGGTCTCCCATTTGGATTTTTATTCGATTTTCATCAATTTTTTCTTCAATTTCATTTTTTTATGTCTTAGTTTAATTTTATAATTATTATTTAGGGTTCATTCCACCCAATTAGGGTTTATGTTTATTTTTTAATATTTATTTCTTATTTTTAGTGGATAATATTGATTAATATGGTTGATTATTCCAAAAGTAGGGTATATAATTTTTAAAATTTTTAATTTTTAGAAATAAATGTTGATTATGATTTGTAATACTGTAATAAAATTTATTTTTGTAATAAATATTTTTAAAATATTAAATTTCATAATGGGACATAATATTGGGACATGAAAAGTGCCTTAGAGAATTTTATTCCCAATTGATGAGACACTTAACAATCTTCGTTTTTAGCTACCCGCACCCACTACTCATGAGTACAGTCCGAGCAGCTTAACCAAGAGAGCCTCGGACAGAATTCAAATTCAAACTCAAATTCAAACAAAACAAACCAAATCAATTACATAAAAAAAATAATCAAATCAATTTAGTTAGTTCTTCTACAGTTCCTCCTGATCTGCCCGTTGGTGCCTGTGAGTGGGCTGAGATTAGTCATCTTAACCATGGCGGCGGCGAAATCGTTGAAAAACGAAGCAGAGTTGGTGCTGTATGCTCTGACTTGAGCGTCGGTGGATCCGTTGTTGAAGAGTTGCTGATCGGAATGCAGCAGGCCTTTCAGGCTGATCAGATTCCGGTAGTAGTCGTTGTTGAACGCGTTCGGGCTGACCACGTCCAGCGGGGAGAGGGTGTTGTCGCCGCCGCTTCTCGGGCAGTTGCCCCTCGTCGTGGCGGCGAACGAGGCGTTTATGTTCGCCTCGTTGTAGATCCTGTTCCTGAATGTGGTGCACCTCGCCTGCCCTATTGTGTGAGAACCTGCGTGAAGTTCCATAGATGCTACATCAGATGAAGTATGTACGAGACGTATGGTTTAAACTTCAAAATCGAGCTGAGTTGACATGCTCGAGCTAGACTCGTTTATTTTAAAGTCAAACTTAATTTACCTAACACATTTGGCGTGGCCTTAACAAACTATACCTAAATATATATTATTGATTCACGATACGAGAGATGGAAATTATTAATATATGACTCCGAAGATCATATATTTTAATTTTTTTTTTACTTTTTTTACTTACTTTTATATTAATTTTCAATGAAAATTCTTTTATTAATTAGCTATTAAATTATTTATTCAAAATAATTTTAAAAATAAATCGAAATACATCATTTTATAGGTTCTGAATTGATGGACAACTTATCCTTAAGGTTCTAAATTAATATACCTATATTGATTAAATTATTTTTTATATTATTTAAGTTTAAAATAAAACTAAACTTTATTATATACCTATACTGATTAAATTATTTTTTATATTTGTTAAGTTTAAAATAAAATTAAAATTTATTTTTGTGATCTAGCTCACACGTTTAATAATATTAACGAGTTTGGTCATGCGCTCGGTAACGTTAACAAGGCCAATTAGACAAATTAGCTCGATCGAGTTAGCTTTTATTAAGTCGAGATCCGAGTAGCTCGACTCAATCGACAAATTACCTGAGAGGGCAACCAATTCTCTGGCGTTGAAGCCTTTGTTAGAGAAAGAAGAAATGAGGTTGTTGAGATTTAGCCCAGGTCCAGGAATTTGGTTGTTTGCAGCACTCAAACTTGCTGTGGTTGAGTCTCTTCTGCCTAGAGCAATCGCCCAGCTCGGACCATTTAGCTGAATTAGGCAAAAAATAATAATAATATTAGTATAAATTACGAGTATTAAATAATTATGAATTTTTAGTTCTTAATTAAAGAAATAATTGATATATAATATTAATTAATAGTTTACTCACCGCTACGACGCCGTCTCGGGCAGCAACGGTCAGAATATCGGCACATGAAACGATGCCCGGGCAGGAGCTCTCAACTTGAGTCTTGATGTTGTCGATCACCTCGAACCCTCTCAAGGAGTTGTTGTTGGGACCGGCAGTCTTTTCTCCGGTGAAATTTGCCGTGTCATCGAGTAGAACGGACGCGTCGCACCCCTGGTGTAGCAAGTTCGTCACGTGTTATTACTAAAATTTTATCGAATAGAGAGAGATTAAACTCTAGTATTTAAAGTTTAACAAATCGAGCTTGAACGAACTTTTAGCGTGGGTTATGATAGTGAGATGTCGTTTAGCTGGTTGATTTGATGGAGGAATGTAGAAAGTTGAAACGAGACATACTGTTTTTGGGTTGAAAAAAACAAGCGAGTGAATGTGAACTAATTTGATTAGATATATATGAGAAAAGTCTTCACATTAATTTATTAAATTTCATTTTCAAATGATGATGAATAATGTCCATGCACGTAGTTGTTCATGATGATATTAGTTGGCCTCACAAAGTTTAATTGAAATAAATTAATCATTTTTAAAAAATAGTTTTATATTAATTGATGTTTGATTGGCTGTATATGTCATAATAATTAGACATCTCCAATTTAACTAAAATTAATCAAAGAGTAAGGAAAAAAAAATCATGATGCATGTTAGCATAAGTGCATGCATGGCAAACATTATCATGATTCAAATTTCTCAATGTTTTAATTTCTTAGTCAGATTATTCAGAGCGCAAATATAAGTAGCGGATATAAACTAGCTAGTAAATAAGATTGTAATAAAGAAAATGCAAATTATGATATAAGAGAGAAGATGCACGTACATTGACAAAGCAGTCGTGAAAATGGAGACGAAGCAATGAAGCCCCCATACGAGGGTCGCTCGTCACAGCCGAGCTTACGGCTGTTTGGATAATAGAAAGAAGGTTGGGGCAGGTTGAGCTATAAAAATTCGAAGACAATTGAGCATTACTCACTCCTATAAGAAGGAGAACGAGTATTAATCGAGCCGAAAACTCAGACACTAAAATGGCCATGGTGAAATGAGGTTCAATTCCAAGGACAAGAGAATTTATCTTGACTAGTGTTTGAAGTTATGGTGCTATAGCAAAGAGCTCTACTCCACATATTTATAGTGGAATATGAAGCAATATTTGTGTTCTTTTTTGTTTTTTTAAATGTGTTTGTTTTTGTCTACACACTATTGGATTTTTTCTCTTTAGTCAAAGTCAACCTACAAAAAAGTGGACTTATTTAAAAATTATGATTTGTTTTCATCAAAATTTGAAGGGAAGTGGCAACTTCATGTCTAAGGAAAAATTCCAACCATTTAGCATATGGGAATTGGTTAATTTTTTTGTCCCTATTTTTTTAGTAGGAATTGGCTTTTTTCTTATTTGCATGCAATTTAGATTCATTGCCACCGCCACCTAATTGAAAAAGCCAATACATTAATTAAATTACTTTTTTACGGCATGTCTAATAATTTTCTAAAAATAGGATTGCAGTTGCTCAATTCTGATTACTCTGTCCGTCCCAATTATATAATCCCTATTATCATTTTGGAGTATTCTAATTATATAATTTTATTATTATAATTAATGTTATTCTTCATAATAATGTACAAATATACTCATATTAGATTTTAATTTGGAAACTAAAAACTAACCACTTATTTTTATGTAAGTTATAAATCATAAAGAGGGGTAATTAATCTTGAAAATTTAGCTTTTGTATTTTATTTTCATAAATATTTTTAACCTACTTGCGAGTAGAAAAAGAACTATATAATTGGGATAGATGGAATATATAATATGGGTGGAGTTGATGAAAATGTTACATGATTATATCCGGATGAAATCCTCTGCAACACTATGTGCAACACTTAGTGCTACACAATTAGATTTATTAATTTTTCTTTAATTTTTTAATTCAATTTCAATTTATTATGCTTTATTTTAATTTTACACATATTATTTAGAGTTCGTCCTACCCAATTAGAGCATATAATTATTTTTTATGAAATAATCAATTATTAATTAGAAAATAAAATTTATTATTGAAAAATTAATTATATACCCTAATTGGGTAAGATGAACCCTAAATAATAAGTGTAAAATTAAAATAAAGCATAATAAACTGAAATTGAATTAAAAAAATTAAAGAAAAATTAATAAATCTAATTATGTAGCATCAAGTGTTGCACAAAATGTTGCAGAGAATTCCATCCGGATTATATCTTACTAACATATTGATAAGTCGAGCTCGGATGAAATCCTCTGCAACACTTGGTGATACACAATTAGATTTATTAATTTTTATTCAATTTTTTAATTCAATTTCAATTTATGATGCTTTATTTTAATTTTACACTTATTATTTAGGGTTCATCCTATCCAATTATGGTATATAATTATTTTTTCTATAATAAATTTTATTTTCTAATTAATAATTGATTATTTCGTAAAAAAATAATTATATACCCTAATTGGGTGGGATGAACCCTAAATAATATGTGTAAAATTAAAATAAAGCACAATAAATTGAAAATGAATTAAAAAATTGAATAAAAATTAATAAATCTAATTGTGTAGCACCAAGTATTGCAAAGAGTGTTGCAGAGGATTTCATCCGCGTTGAGCTCTATTGCACAAACTTCTATATTTTAGTGGATTTTGCATCTCTACGATGATAACATTTTACTCTCTCTCTCTCTCTCTAAATATATATATATATATATATATATATATATATATAAACGCATGCAGGGTAAATAAACATTTATATGGCATGATGAGGGTTGAGGAATAAATATTATGTTTTTTTTTTGTTTTTGTATTTTTTTTCCTAATGTGAAATTGAGCTTTTTCCCAAATTAAAGTGTGAACAATGTAAAAGTGGAGAATCTTGGATGGACAATGAGTATTTTACAATGATTCATGGAAAATTCGAGAAGGATGATTTTTATTAAAATAAAAGTACTATATAGTAATAATTCGATCGAAGAGTTTAGCGTTGGGAGCCGTGAGAAATAAATTACAATCATCTAATTATTAGAAGAAATGAGACATAGATTCAAGGAATAAATTATTTCCATATTTATTTTTCTGAAACTTCTAAACTCTTGCCTATATTTTTTTGGGTAAATATCACTTTATATCCGATCCTATCGGTTGAGCATTTTCACCAATATGTCTCATTACTTGAGCAAATATAAATTAGTGTATAGAGATCCTCTAATCCCAATTTTGTATGTCAGCCGTGTGTTAATATTAAAATTATATTTTGTTAATAATATTTTTTGTAAAAATAAAATTTATTATATTATATCTAATCATAATTAATATTAATTTATTGCTAAAAATTGAAATTTTAAAAAATTATATACCTTAAGTTTGGAATAATCAACCCCAAAAATCAATTATATTAACTAAAAAATGAAAATTAAATATTAAAAAAATAATTATAAACCCTATTTGGGTGAAATAAACCCTAAATAAAATTGTAAAATTATACTAAATCTAAAGAAATTAAAAAAGAAAAAAGAAAAACTAATAATTTTGAAGTTTGGTACACGATTGGCACATACAAATTGGAACTATTAGTTTTACTCAAATGTAAATTAGTACCTATTAGTTTTACTCTTTTTTTTTAATCAAATCTAACCTACGGTGAAATTTAACATCAATGCTTGCTAATTGAACTTACCGGAAACTTATTCCACGTCAAATTAATATGAAAAAAAAAATCATTTTGAATGTCAAATAAATAGTTCAATTTAATTAAACATGTGTTTCCTACTACTACTAGTCTTGTCAATAAGGATTGACAAATTTCACAAATGTTATATTTGATTAATTTAATTTTTTTAAATGACGGTACAAATTCATAAATAAACAAATGATAGATAGTATTTGTGAAAACGCCCAAACGATGAAATATATATGGATATTTACCCTATTTTTCTTTATGCAAAAGAAAAATAAAATCAAATGCATCCAATTAAACCAAACTCCTAATTATTTTAATTTGACGCTATTATTGTATTATATATTTATATTAGTATCAATAACCCTTCCAATAAACACAAAAAAAAAAATGAGAGAGAGAGAGAGAGAGAGAGATTACCATTTTTATTTTTTTTTGTATTTCAATCTCTTGAGACTAAGTTGTAAATAAGAAAATTATTGGCCGTGACAATTTCAAAGATCTACGACAAATTAAGAATTGGCATACATAATAGACATCCATTATTTTATTTAATGTAGATTTCATGAACTAAAAAAATACAGTTAAAAGATTTGAAATGTTCCAATCTAAAATCTAATATCTCATGCATGTTCCTCCACTATAATTTAGTCTTTTTTTTTTTAATAAAAAAAATATCTCATGATCTTAATTAGACGAGCTGGTCAAATTATTGACAGAGTTCAATCAGTTTATTTTTTAAATTGGGCTATCGAAATCGTTGAATAACTACACAATATATAAAATTTTGGATTCAACTACAAATTTAAATATATATTAATGACTCCCTATATATGTCGTCATATACATATAGTCCCATATTCCATTTTTTTACTGCCCCAAATTATTCCTTTCTTTATCAATGCATCATGATATAACAACATTCTTAATTTACCCCTTATTTAATCATTATGAATCTATGATACTATATAATTAAGCATTTGCTTTAAAATGAAAGGAACTTTAACCCCCAGATGAAATTCTCTGTTACATTTTGTGTTACACAATTCAATTTATTAATTTTTCTTTGATTTTTTAATTTAATTTTAATTTATTGTGCTTTAGTTTAATTTACATTTATTATTTAGAATTCATCCTACCCAATTAGGGTATATAATTATGTTTTTACGAAATAATTAATTATTAATTAGAAAATGAAATATAATATTGAAAATTTAATTATATACTCTAATTGAGTAGGATGAACCCTAAATAATAAGCGTAAAATTAAACTAAAGTATAATAAATTGAAATTGAATAAAAAATAAAAAATTTAATAAATTAAATTATGTAGCATCAAATATTACACAAAGTGTAGCAAAGAATCTCATCCACCCCTTAAACTTACTGTTGAAAGAGTAGTTTATACTTAATTTATTTATATTATAGGATAAGGATAAATATTAATGACTCCAGAATCTATGTTTAAAAAAAATCAACAATCTCTCTCTCTCTCTCTCTCTCTCTCTCTCTCTCTCTCTCTCTCTCTCTCTCTATATATATATATATATATATATATATTAGGCTATTAGCCCTCAAGTCAAAATTCTTACGTGAATGCGTGTTTTCTAGAAATACATAGACCTGCTGAATGCAGCGCCTAGAACAAATTAAATATAATTATTAATGGCATCATGCCAATTGCTATCACCTTCAAATTATACTTACCTAACCGTCAAATAAAACATTTAGAGTAGGAGTGAGATATACTATATATATTGTTACTTATTACTTTAAAAAAATTTAAATTGATTGTTAGTCTCTATAAGTATAATCATCTCCCTTTCTTTTTTTAATGCAAAGAAACCTGCCGTCAAACTAGATTATTTAATTGAAGTTCAAACTTATGAATAATAAATTTATCCATACATTCGAATCAACTAGCTAACAAGTAACAATCTTTAAAATTACGTGAACGACTTTATAAAGTAAAGATAACATATAGGAAAGTGATATTTAAACGAATATTTGCAAATAAATTTTAAACTGAAGGTGTCATTTTCAGATTTTTGGTAGATTTTGTCGAGACTTTTTTAAGTGTTGAACAAAAAAGTGTTGACAAATCTACCTCTCTCACTCACTCCATAACTATTTTTATTTAATTTTTTAAATCTATAGTTTTGTAGGACCAACGAATTATTTATTTCCTCTTCGATCTTTTGAGTGGGCAACACACGCTTTTAGGCATGTTAATTTGTTTTCATTCATTTGGATTTCACGTAGTTTATTCGATTTCAATCTAATTCTACTACTTATAATCTATTTAATATCATTATATTATAAAGGGTTAATTGCATGAGTTAACACAATCGTTTTATATCATTTTGTAATTTTCACACAACATTTAAAAGTTACTAAGATACATAACTCTAATATTTTTGCAATTGTAACATCCCCAATATTTAATTTCCGGTGAGACCCGTCTGGCGTTACCGATTATTAATCCACGTGTATGTTGATTGCAGAATTTAAAACAAAGTTTACACCATTTTGTAATTTTCACACAAGCATTTAAAAGTTTGCAATTGAAGATACAACCTTTAACATTTTGGCAAATTTAACATCTCCAATATTTTTTTCGGAGCCCCATTTGATTTTGCCAATTTGTAATATGCGCGTATAATATTTTTGGCAACTTAAACAACAGGTGAAATCTCTGATGCATTCTTTCAAGTGTTTGAAGATCGTAAGATAGCAAGTATTCAATCGACTATGGGTGAAATACTGAAAAAAATCTACCCTAAATGACGATGTTTAATATCATAACCCAATGACATGCAACCTAAACAAAGTCATTTAAGTTGTCGGGAATACTATACTTGTGTATTAACAAAAAAAATATTAGGGATGTTAAAATTATAAAATTGTTAAACGTTGTGCGTTCAATTGTAAGTTTTTAAAAGTTCGTGCAAAAATTACAAAATGATGTAAATATCGTGTTAAATTATGCAATTAAACTTATACAAGTGAATTAATAATTGTTCACGTTAGACGGGTCTATCCAAAATCGGCCATGTAAGACAGAATTGTCAAAATACTATTGAGGATGTTACAATTGCCAAAAATGTTAAGGTTGTGTATTTAATTGCAAACTTTTAAATCCGTACAAAAATTACAAAATAGCGTAAACGTCGTGTTAAATTATAAAATTAACTCTATTATCTAATATAATTATATATTTTCGTACATGGTGAAACTCGCTACTTAAATATATATTTTTTTCATATTAACTGCAAAAATATCACTCGATCACTTTGTATTAACCACAAATTAATAGTTAATTAATTCTGCTATAAATACAAAAAACAAAGATAAAAATTGATCAATCATTCACTTTGAAGTATAGGTTGTTTGCAATTATTATTTTTTCGTTGATTCAATATTAATAAAAGTTTTAGGAGTTTTATAATAAGGGAGAAATTTTAAAGTAACCAAAATGAAGTTGTAATATTCTTTTCTAATCTAGAATTTTGAAATATTCTTTTCTAACCAAACAAATAGGCAAAAGTCTAATTTGCCCTTTCTAAATGTTTGAAAAGTCAAAAATGTCATGCGTGGGTCCAAAAATAAAGAATGTACACGATATTGAGGGAAAAAATAATACACGACTAAAATGTATACACGGTGAGAATTGATACAAAAAAAGTTATACACGGTCGAGTAATTCTTGAAGCCTAATTTTTTGTACACAGTTAAAATTATAGAGGGCAAATTTAATTTATATTGAAGTACACGGCCCAAAAGATTGTACACGGCCCAAAATTCTATGTACACGGCCATGAGAATTGTACACGACCATGAAAATTTGTACACGGCCACTATAAAATTTGTACACGGGCCACAAAACTTTTTGTACACGGTCACCGTGTAGTACACGGTCCTAAACCCTTTTTTTTCTTCTTTCAGATTTGCAAAACAACAGCATCGTCCAACAAAATCCAACCCAATTCACAGTCCAAAATTCCCAATACAAATACCATCATCAATTCACTAATTAATTGAACAAAATAACGTAATTAACAAGAAATTAGAGAATTTACGTGTTCAGCCATTTTTTCGAATCTGCACGGCAGCGGGGAATCTGCACGGCGGCGGCTCCGTTCGTCGGCACAGCCGTCTCCCTCGCCGTCTCCTCTCTCCGTTTGAAGGTGCCGTGTATAATTTTGGGAGCAAATCCAGGTATAATTTTGGGAGGAGGCCGTGTATAATTTTTGGGGGAAAGCCGTGTAGATTTCTTTGGATGTGGCCATGTATAACATTTATGAAGAGGCCGTGTATATTGTGTGAATGGAGGCCGTGTATATTTCAATTTCTTATTATTTGTGGGAGCGTATAATTCAATTTCTCAAATTATACAATTTAAGCCGTGTACAATGTTTGTTTGTGGGAGTGTATAATTCAATTTCTTATTATTTAGTCAACCGGGCCCACAATTTATTAAGGATAATATGAGTACAACAAATTTGTTTGGTTAAAAAAAAATAACTTGCAGTGTTTGGTTAAAAAAGAATTTTACAAGTTAAAATTGGTTAGAAACATATATTAACACTTATAATAATCTAGCTAGTATTTTGCCTACCTTCTGCCTTTACTTTGCACATTTTCTTGGATTGTGAGTTCTTTTCACATGTACATTTGCTTTTTTTTTCTTTTTTTTTTTTTACGGGAATATATTTGTATCAATTTTGATATTTCCCGCTTTATTTAATGGTTCGCAAAAATGATATTACACAACCAATTAATATTAGTGAACTGTAATTATATACACCTTAAATCCTTAATAGTGAATATCCTATAAAAAAGTCAAAAACTTACATGCACTAGCTGTATATAAGCTTATATCAAACGGTCAACGTGCGTTGACCCGGTCAATCCGCAAAAAAGAAAAATGGTAAAGTAGGTGATACTTTTTAAAGATACAGATGATACTTTTTGAATTTTGAGTGATACTTTTTAGTATTACGGTTGATATTGATTTTGAGGGTTTTTATTTAGAGGCAAAAACTATTTTAGCCAATTGAACTTTAAAACATACTTATTTTAGCCAGTAACTTTAAAACATACTTATTTTAGCCACTTTGGACGAAAATGCCCCTGTGCGCGCTAGGGTTGCACGCATGCGCGTAAGGGGTGCGCGCTGGCAATGCGCGCAACACGCAGGGGCAAAATTGTCATTCTGGCTAAAATAAATATATTTAAAAGTTAGTGGCTAAATTAAATTTTTTTAAAGTTTGACCGGCTAGTTTTATATATTTCCACTTTTATTTATTTATTTATTTATTTTGGCCTGTACTTTTTAAGAATACATGTGATACTTTTGAGCTTTTGAGTGATACTTTTTAATATTATAGTTGATACTGATTTTGAGTTGACCGGGTCAACGCGCGTTTCCGGCGTTGAGCTGGTCAATGCGCTTGATGGTGCACCTAGTGCACACAATTGATGTTTGTGAAAACTAAATATTTAACATTAATGCAAGGGAGCTAAAAACATAGATTTTCTCATCAATATAATATTTGCGTTTTCCTCATTTAAAAATAAATAAAATAAACTATATATCATGATTACTCAAAACTTTAACGAAGTAGACATGCAGTGGAGGCAGATTCTGAATGTCCATTTGTTTGACATCATACCTAACTTTGAACAAAAAAATTAATTAGGGTGGAATTTGTGGATCATGCATGCATTATTAATTAAAATGAAATAAAGTAAAATCATACTTTTGAATTTTTATAACGCGTAAGTTTCAACTAATCAAATAATCTTTAACTCTAAGACAAAATGATTGCACCAACTATTTAAGATTCATGTCCAACTAAATTCACGATTTTAATTTGCATAATGACATGCAACTTTACGACTGCACGATGGGTTCGTCTCGTTCGAGTGGGTACTACTTTAGTTTTTTAAACTACACGTAATCTATTTTTTTTTAAATTATATTTTATGATATATCATTATAAATGTGTGTAGTGATATTACATCAGTTGAAGAAAAAAATAATATCATATATTATTAAATTAATAAACATAAAACAATATCGGCATCTACATTTTTTTAGTTCTCTAAGTACGTGTATATATATACATAAAATATCACTTGAAAATATTAGATTGTGTGTATTTTTAAAAACTCGAATGTGATAGATACTCGGGTGGCATGAACTCTAGTTACTCTACAATGTTCCACTTGATTCACATTCACAAATAATATTATATTGTGTATACACATAAAATAATATAATATAATTAAAAAATATAATTAAGCTAGCTATAGCTCATAAAGATACACACACATATATATATATATATAGGTACATGCATCCTTAATTTGTATTCTAATTTTTAGTATATTATGCTTATAGAAAATAAACTAATTGAAATAATTTGTATTAATTTGAGTATCTATAGCTCAAGGTTAATTAGGTCGGTCCAATCATATCTTAAATTGACTATGAAGTCGTCTATCATGATCACATCAAATTAAATTAAAGGACTTTAGCTTATGTAAATAATTGACAAAATACTGTCACTTTCATTTCAATTTATTTTATTTTATTTTATTTGTAATTACCTCGACAAGTAACAAACTTCATTAATATAATGCAACAGCTTTTTCTGACTAAGGCTAATAAAACAGTTCATTTTGGACAAATCATTGAAATTAGATAACATATATATTTTTTCATGCAGCTGTCTATTAAAGGAAAGCCAAAGCCAAACGAAATTTTCCTCTACTAACTTTGAAATTAAGACGTAAATAAGATATTTTTTTATATTAAATAATTGAAAATTAGATTTATGTCAACCTTATCGCATAGATAGAATAGATATAATCATATAGATTGATCGACTGCAAGTGACTGTGTGTGTAATAGTGAGAAGATGACTTGTAGCATTTTCAAAATATTTATACATTTATTGATAATTAATTATTTGATTAAATATATTAAAACTTTCCATAAAACTACAAGTCCTAAAATATCTTTTAATTAGTTACCATATATTGTGACAATTGTTGTGTAAGTGTTCTATAATAGGAATTTAATTCATATATAAAAAGATATTTTAGTCTCCTATTTTTAATAATTATCTACGGTGTGATAAGCAGATGTTGTCGGACGGATCCTTGGCAGATCATGAACTTTGATTTTGTAAATAAATACAATATTAGAGCATCTATGATCATTCCATTCTTTGAACATTAGCTTTAACATAAATTTTCCGTTGTGCCCTTTTCATATTTAAAGAAATAAAAATTTAACCGATAATATAAAATACATTTATATTTAATAAAAATGTTAAAATAATTGTATTCTTGTATAGTAAAAATGGTTTATAAAAAGTATCTAAATCACTATATATTCTCTTTCTTGATAGGTGTGATTCACACGTGACTACATTAGACGGAAATTATATTTTTTTGATGAATTTAACCATAAAATGAGAATTTTAGACCATTTATGAACTTCCCCCATATTTAATAAATTAAAATAGTGAGTTTTAAATTTCTCATTCAATTCAAATGCATTTTTGTCATATTTAGAAAATAATATTATTGTATTGTTATCAAGGATGAAAATATCGCTATCGCAACATATATCGCAACTTCAATTTTACGGATATATCGACGGATATATCGATATCGCATATCGATATCGCAGAAAATTGAAAAAAATGATGGAAATCATATTAAAATCTTGGAAATTTAGCATGAAATTTTAGGAACTATTATGACATATTATTATGCACATATTCCACTAATTTTTTTTGATAGAATTGTATTTTGAAAGCAAATATATGAATAATACATTATATAAATACCGTCTAAGACAATACATTTGACAAAATAATACATAATACAAAATAAAATGACTAAATAAACATTATAAAGTACAATTAATACCAAAATGAGGATCTATGAGGTTCAAATATAGTAGATGGAATGTCATCTTGTTCTAAACAATATTGGTACCAACTTATCACGTTCGAGTAATTATGGATATAATTATGCACATGCGCTTGATATGTTTCTCGATTTCTTCCAACAGCTTCACCATGAATTGGATAATGTCCACTGACCCAATTATTTTGTTGATACATATTTTGAATAGTCCAATCAATTTGTGAACTCCCATATGTGTAAGAAGCATATGAATCTTGGGACATATCGTTATGATCAGTGCCACCAATATTCATAGAATCAAGATTTGACAAATAATTTATATTCAATCTTAGATTTCAATTTCGTGTGATATATGGGGAGAAAAATTTTAGTGATTTGTCCATCATGTCCTCTAACTGAAAAAATGAAAAAATAAAGTTGGTGCACGTGCATCTCACTTTTCTTTCTAAGACATCCGTTGATTTCCCGGTCTTCTTTCTCTTATATTTTTTTTGCAAAGTGAATGTCTTTATAAAGCAAAGAATATTGCAACTCAAACAATTACATTGAAGACCTAAAAAAGATCACAAAAATATATAGTATTAAATAAAAATCAAAATATATTATAGAAATATTAAAAAAATCGCGATATATTGCGATATCTTGCGATATTTTGCGATATCTTGCGATATATTGCGATTTCTCGTCGATACTCGGGAAAAAAAATATTCCCTCCAATATCCGTATCGCAATGTCAATATCCGCGATATATCTGCGATATATCCGCGATATTTCGCGATATTTTCATCCTTGGTTTTCGGTGCATTTGGCTCACCATGCATCCGATAGGCGCGTGGAGCCCACACATTAGTCAATTTTTTTTATGGCGATTTTTAAAATTATTTTTTTGATTTTCTTTGCTTTTCTTTTTTATTTTTCCCAATAAAATTTATATCATAAAATAAAATTAGTGAACTCTAAAATTAAAGCGAATTGATATAATTTATTTTAAATAAATATAAATTTATACCCTAAAATGAAATTAATTTATCCTAAAAAACACAAAATAAAACCCTAAAAATACGTCCCAAAAAACCCTAAAAAACACAAAATAAAACCCTAAAAAATCCCCCAAAAAAACCCTAAAAACCCCCTCTAAAAACACAAAATAAACCCCCTAAAAGCACCCCAAAAAACCCCTAAAACACACAAAATAAACCCCTAAAAACACCCCCCCAAAATAAGTAGCAGAGACCTTACTTTTTAATGATACAGGTGATATTTTTCGGATTTTGAGTGATACATTTTAATGTTGCTGTTGATACTGAATTTGCCGGAATTTTTTTTTACGGGTTAACCCGCGAATTTGACCTGCCCGTCTCACATAAGGCTTATGTGCACCACATGCACTGAAAACTCTGCCTTTATTTTTTATTTTTTTTAATAACAGTGACAGAACTCAAACAACTACTAATTATTATGAAAATTAAGCTCAGATACGATCTCCTTATGAAACCCAAACATGAGACATGTTTTTTTTAGTCATTTGGAGATGGTTGATAGTGAAATTATGTAAGTTTGAGACTGAAGATTTTGAATTTGAATTTCGGGTGATGGTTGTGAGAAACCCTTGACATCCAAGGAAAAAATAGTTTTTTAGGAAGCCTCGTGAGAGTTGAAACCGTTTTATTGGTCAACTCCACATCCAAAAAACAGATGCGAATTGTTTAGGAAGTTGCGTGTAAGACTGTCTTATCGGTCAAAATTTTTAAGACAGATCTTGATTTGAATTCAAAGATAATAATCAAACGCCAACAAAATTACAAATGTGCCACTAATGCCGTCTCCAACAGTTTTACATTTTACAGCGGCTTCAGCTCTATTATACAACAAAAATTGTATTTCATCTCCAACAATCTACTCTAAATTCTGCACTAAAAATGAATATTTCAAATTATTCATTTTTATGTATTTATTTAACCTTAAGATTGTAAAAATAACATTAAAATTTATAAAACTTAATAATATTCTAGGGATAAGGGCCAAATAGGCCACTAAACTAATTTGGGGGCTCAATTAAGCCACTAAACTTTTTTGGCTCAATTGGGTCACCGCATTTTTAAAATCGGGTCAATTGAGCCATTCTACAACCGAGCCCTAACGGAGGATGTTAATTTATCTCAAAACGATGTCGTTATTTTTAAGTTTTTACACTAATCCATAACCCGACTCACCCCTAACCCCTAACCCGAGCCACCATGGGAGGGTCAGCTTGAGAGCAGGGGCTCGGGGAATTGACATTACTGAATTTTTGAGCCAAAGCTTGCGATAGAGGGAGTATATCCCCTTCCGATTTAGCGTCTGAAGAAGACGATGAAGACGAAATCAAGTCTGCCCGAGCAAATCTTAAGTAAGTAATCAGAATCTGCTTCATCTAAAGCGCCTTCTTCTTCATCTGTTAAGCGGCATTCTTCCTCTTCTTCTTCTATTAAGCTGCAATCTGCCTTTTCTTCTTCCAAATCTGCTACAGTTTGAGAGATTGAGGGTCTTCAGAAATTGAAGAGGGGGTGGGCATTTGTGAGCTGGGTGATGGGTGAAAATTTTTCGGGATGATGTGGTTTTTGTTTGTGGAATGAAGGGAGTGGATGTTTGAGAATGATTAGAGGGAGATTTGGGTTGAGGGGAACATAGTTGTTTGTGCGTTTGTGAATGAGTCTGAATCCCAACTGGGAGCAGGTTCACGGCAGGGGGGTCTTGGGGTTGACGAGTAGGGGTTTTTTGAGTTGTTGGGAGGGAGTTACACTGTAGAGAGGAATCTGGGAGTGAGGCTGAGGTTCCAGCAAACAAGATACGAGCAAAAGGTGTTTGGGATGCATTTTTTAGTTTTTTTGTTTTTTTTTTTGTGGTGTTTGGACATTTTGGTGAAGAACAAGCTTCTGATGATTTTTTGGAATTTAGTGTTTGATTATCAGAACTATTGGGCTGATTTCTGGAAGAAAATTTTGATATTTTTGTTGGTATTTTTGCAGATCTGGATGTAGATGAGTGTGCAATTTTTGCTAATTTTTTTTAAGCTTTTTTTGGACGAGTGAGTCAGATTAGGGGTTAGGGGTGGGTCGGGTTAGAGATTATGGTAAAAACTTAAAGAAAATAACGTTGTTTCGAGACGAGTTAACGTCCTCCGTTAGGGCTTAGTTATAGAATGACTCAATTAACTCGATTTTAAAAACGCAGTGGCCCAATTGAGCCAAAAAAAAGTTACAGTGGCTCAATTAAGCCCCCAAATTAGTATAGTGGTCTATTTGGCCCTTATCCCTAATATTACAACAATATGAGTGTTCTTATTTGATGTCATTTTAATTTGATCTACAATTTTATAACTCTATAATTAAAAGAATAATTAATTAAAGAGGGAAAAAAGAAATAAAAAAGAAAATGAAATAAAAAAAATGTGAACAGTAATGAAGATGTGCTACAGTGCTGCTTCAACAAACTACGTAGCACCTGTAGCGGGATGGATTTTCCAGCAACAAATAGCTAGCACATCCCTCGGAGCTTAATTTTACCACATTTTTCTCCAAAAATAGCAATTAAAGCAACTCCAAGAGTTGCTCTAAATATGAGTTTGAACTCATTGAATTTGACCCCTAAGAAGTTCTTATTATTTGAAAAACCTGCAATATTGTCGTTAATGTACTAATTGCATTAAATATAACAATTTTCTTCAATTCGAAAAGGGAAAAAAAAACAAATTACAAATAAAACGTGACGTGACAAATGTATAAAAACGAACTTTACCTGTATAATCTAATCTAAGTTGATAACATAGCGCCCCTATAAAAATCGTAATTTTCCATAGGTAAAACATAAAATTTAAAAAAAAAAAAAAAAAAAAATTAGACCATTTCTTGATTTATGCGTGTCATGCTTGCGCAGGGGCCATGCTAATCTTTCTATATCGTTCCAATTTTATCGGAGGTCCCTGAAGGCTGAAGGGACAACTCTCTACTGCTTCGCTCTATTATTTAAACTAAAAACAAGTTTTATGAATTTCCGATGTGGGATTGAATGAGGCAGCATTCCACTTGGGCTGGGTATTTTTTAGTTGGGCCCCTATGACTTTTATTGCAAAATAGTTGATGGCTTAAAAATGCTAGATGTATTTAATTATAAAAAATTACGAAAAAAATGAATGCTAAACATTTTAAGTCGTAGTTATATGCGTGTCATCATATGATAAAATAAAGAGTACATAACAATAATATCAATCTAATAAAAGGGAAAAATTTAGAATCACTCATCTTTCCAACTTAGTAGTTCTGGATGTCACTTCAAATTTATTAGAAGATATAATTACTCAACTTCAATGATCTTTTGTTGAGCACTAGCTAGCTCAAGATGGCAGCCTCCTTTCCAACTTGATGTCATCATACACCTTCCCATTTATCACCTACACCCTCACTTTCCACCTACAGATTTTGGATCCAAATTTTGTAGAATGAAAATTGTGCTTACTTTTCAATAATACAACGAGATTTAGTGTAATTTTAAAAAAAAAAATACAATTTTTGTGCAAGTTTTGCACCATTTCACTTCAATCATGTCCCAAATTGATGAACTGCACTCTCTTTTTCTTCTCTACTTTTAGTTGCTACTAATGATTCATCAATCGAAAGAAACGAGTTCACCAAAATGCAACTAGCATGAATTAAACATGATAAGCATCACACACCATTACTATATATTGAAAAAAAAGCATGAATGGGATTTAGGAATGTTGTATCAGGAGCTGCAGTTATTTATGATGCCTTCTAAATAATTCAATTTAAAATAAGTTGGTAAGACTCTAAGCCACAAACTTACAATCACGAGATCACTCGCTCTATCAACTAAGTACTTTAAAAAAGACTTAGATTCAAGAAATGTTATCCATGATATTGTTAATTAGATGACCTAAAACGTTAAACGACGAGCCTTCTTTCATTAGGGCCCTCCTACTCTTCTCTTGCAACTCTTTGACTTTAGCTCGGACCTTATTCTCCGAGTCCATCAGCTGCCTAATTGCCTTCTCTATTGTCTCCACACCCACAATGTCACCACTGTTCTTCCTATAGTCCATTTTGATCTCAACAACCATTTCAAACTCTTTCACCAGGAGGAATGCATTCTCATATGGCAACACTTGACCAACAACGATTGTAATAATTAGGGTTCGTGTAGGAATATCATTTTGGGCCGAAACTGATGGACTGACCCAAGTAATCTAAGAAAAAAAGGGGTTATGATAAGGAAATTTAAGTTCAATAACGATATGAATTTAGCCCAAATTAAGACAAATAAGCTCGATAGGGGTAGCCCGAAAATAAGTGAGTTGGCTCGAATAACCTGAATTTCAATTTTTTATCTTTATAATTTTGTTAAATATTGAAAGTTTCGTGTTTGATGCCATGTAAGTTAAACACTAAAAATATGGTTGTTGAAATTAAATATTATATTAATGTAATCGATGGTAAGTTATGATATATTTAGCGTTAGTTTGTTAAAATTAGAAGTTTAGACATACATTAATTGATAATTAATACATATTCATTTTTCGTAACTAAAGGGTCGTGATTAGGTCCAATAATTTATAGTTCGGAAAAAAATTAACCCGAACTGATACAAATTGAATAATTCGACATCTCGATAAAACTAACTCGAAATTAAATGGGTTGGATGGATTGGCATCCCTAAGTTTGGACTTACTTCTGTTAAGGCTCATACTGTGTCATACAAAATTTGTTACTAATAATTTCAGGCTTTTCTCCTAATCTCGAAAATGGGCCTGTTGGGCTCTTAAAAACCAATTAATCTTTCTATTTAAAATACTATAATTGGGCCTTGGCCCAACACTGCATAATTTCTGCTAAATTATCAAATATACCTTCTTAATTATTTCGCCTATGTGTATATATCACACTAGGGGAGGTCTCCTGTGCATCAGACCCTCCACGTGGGCGCCACGCATCTGCTTTTTTTTTTTTATGTTTTACGTTTTTTTGCTTTTTTTTTCTGCTTTTCTTTTTCTTTTTTTTTTTTTAAAAAAACACAAATAAACCCCTAAAAAATCATAAAAACACAAAATAAATTCCTAAAATACCCCTAAAAAATATAAAATAAACCTCTAAAAACACCCCCCCAAAAAACCCTAAAAAAATAAAATAAAACCCTAAAAACACCCCCTAAAAAACCCTAAAAACACCCCCTAAAAAACCCTAAGAAATACAAAATAAACCCCTAAAAAATCCCCCAAAAACACAAAATAAACAAAAAAAAAACCGGGTCGGAGCGGGTTCGTCTGATGGGCCGGACCCATGCACCTTATGCACAGGAGTTTTGGCGATCACACTATAATTAAGTAAATAACTCTTGACATTAATCATCACAAATGAGAATATAGTCTAATTAATTATAATTTAGCAAATTCCACAAATTAAAAACCTGAATATTGAAGATCAAGTATAAATAATGATGGGACAAATTGTGCAACTAAATTAAGCACCATATACCATTAATATGTTGCATCAAAAAAACATTTTACGATTAGAAACTCGAAAGTTTAATATGCTGCACAAAAATTATTTTATGATTTGAATATAGTAACAAGAAGACTTCTTTTTCTTCACCCCCACTTCATAAAAATACAAGGTACATTAATCAAATTAAGCACAATTAAATTAATAATTAAGTAGAGATTAACTGACTGATTATAATTTAATCCTCTTGTTGATCACTCCAACTCCTGATAGCTTGCAATACTGCTTGTTTAATCACTTGAGCATCTATGCTATCAGATTGCCCTTCGTTCTGCAATTACAATCAATTCAAAATGTGATTATTAAATATATAAAATAAAATTCAGCCCAACACACAAAACATATATACAAACAAGTAAAATTTTCACTTATCACTTAATTATTAGCAAGGTGAAATATATACACACACATACATAAAAGAATGAAGCATTAATTAATTGCCCTCGTAGAGTGGTCTCGTTAGTAGAGTCATATATGTTCCCGTGATGGAAAGATCATGACTTTGCATGCCGGCCACCAGGGGTGGATCCATGTAGGGGGGCAAAGGGGACCTGGGCTCCCATCAATTTTTTTTTTAAAAAAATTAGGGTTAATATAGTAATTTAAATATTTAATTTAAAATTTAAAATAAAACAACAAATTTAAAATTTCATACATCATTTATATATTACTAGTGCTAGTGTATATTTCATTATCATTCATTATTATTCCATCCGTCCTAATTATATAGACCATTTTTTACTCATACGTAGATTAAAAATATTTAAAAAAAGAGATATAAAAGTTAAACTTCCAAGATTACGTCTATATATTTAAGATTTATCACTTTTATAAAAATTAAGTGGTTAGTTTTTAATTCCCAAAATCTAACAAGGGTGTATTTGTATATTACTATGAAAAATAATATTAATTATAGTAATGAGACTAAATAATTGGGGCATCTTAAAATAATAATATGGACTCCTTTTCAAAAAAATAAAATAAAATAATATGGACTATATAATTGGGATGGAGGGAGTATTTAGTATTTACTTTATCATAAACATTTGAAAATTAATTAAAATTTACTTTAAAATGTACATATGTGCTCACTTTGAATTCAAACATAGCTATAATATCTTGTTTCTTTCATATTTTTTTTTAGTTTTATACTTATATATTTTTTGTTTATATTTTGTTCCAATTCTCAATTAGTGTATTTTAAGGTTAAAACTTTTGTATTTATGACTCATAGTTTTTCTATTAAATTTATTTAGTTATATGTTCTAATTATAGAGCAATATTATGACATACAATTCCAATTTTAAATACGAAAATAATTGGGTACACAACCAATACTTAGTTAAAGAATGTGCAATAAGGTAATTTTGTTAACTAATTGATTTTTTTAACATTTAAACATAATTAAGAAAACACATTAAAATTTTATCAAAATCATTATATATCAACTTATTAGTATTATTTAGGATTGTATATGTTATTGTAAATTGGACCCTTGGATAAAATTTATGGTCCCTTCACTGCATGCCACCAACACTTTTAAATTCAAGATACACATCGCGCCCAAAAAAATTACAAAAAAATAAAATAAAAAAAATTAAAGAATACATCATTCATATGCATATTACATTAAAAAAAAAAAGAAGAAGATTATGAGTTCAAATGTACTTATATATAATTAATTCTTTTTATATATAAAATGCACGCATTCAATTTTTACTCGGATCAACGATGAATTAATACAACAAGAAAACTTCTAATATGTGTTGTTTATGTGCAAAAATATAAGATTTATTTGCTGATATACAACATCGAACTAATACAATTTGTGTGTGTGTTAATTTGGGCGTAAAATAAGAAGATATACATATAGAATTTGACAAATCAGTTTTTGTCAGCGTACAAAAATCAGACATATATACAAAAATGTGTGGTGCAAATTATGAGGCAGATTTTTTAATTTATGGGTTGCACGTGATCTTATTATTTGATCAAGTGCATGAATTTTTACGATTGATGCATACATATATATTAATACGTATATATATATATATAAATGCGTGTTAGTGTGTGTTTTCTTTTTTTTTACCTCGCTCACGGCTTCGAGGCGAAAATTGTCAGAACAAGAAACCCTAGCGTCGAGTACCTCAAGGCCTATCTCTTCAAAGGCTTCAAGTATTGAAACAAGCAAACCGGGGCAGTTTTTTTCTGATAGCACGTTTATTAGAAACCCTTTTTCTAGGGTTTTCACTTTCACCTGCTGCACCGTATATACAAGTAATTCGATATGAGGTAATTAAATTTTACCAAGTACGGGTATTTTTAATTTCTTTATATGGTGTTACATCTCGTATTTCAATTATTATTATATGTACCGCGGGCAAGGAGTCTTGTTGGCTTGAATTTTGAAGAGATGCAACATCTTGATTTAGTGCTTCAACCCTCTCCTTTAACTCTTCGATATATCTCGATGCATCCACCACGATCGATGCTTGATTTACCTGTATTATATTTAATCATACAAATTAAAAGAAGAGGCTATTAATTACTTAATTAATCTTGTAAATATTATACCTAACAAAAACAAATATAGATGAAAAAGAAAAAAAAAAAAAAAACACAGGAGTGAGATGATTCCTACAGAAGTAGAATTGGTTGCAGAGCGAAGCTTGTGATAGAGAGCTGCTTTCTTTTTGTCTCGAGAGCTCATATTCTTCTTCGTCTTCTCTTCGGCTCGAACGCAGAAACGGACAAACGCAGAACGCAGAGATCTCAGAAGGGACCTGGAGAGCAAGGCTTTTTAAAGAGAGAGAGAGAGAAGAGAGAGAGAGAGAGAGAGATGATCCCTGAAGCAATTGATGTATGATTTGGTTGTTTTTTTCCTGCATGAGTACCACAAGTTTCACAGGAGAGATAATGACGTAATTAATTTGGTGTGCTTATTATTTATATATTGTCAATTCTGCCCACTTGCTATATCTATATTAATTAAATAAATCCGATCCAGAAATTAATATTTATGGCCATCCTTAATTTCTTTAGAATCTTGACTTTCTCCTTAGGACTCCCAAAGTCTTATTTCGGTCAATGTATATGTATGTATATGTATGTATATTTATATGTGAATATCTATGTATATAATTTGTTCTAGAGTTTCTTGTTTTGCTAATCAAAGTTTATTCAATTCGAATTTGATATAATTGTGTATTGTACAATATCGGGATAAAATTCTCTAGTCCACACTTCATGTTCCACTATTGTGTCCCATTATATATTAAATTTAATATTTTAAAAATATTTATTACAAAAATAATTTTTATATTTGGAATAATCGACCGTATTAATCAATTATATTAACTAAAAAAAAGAAATAAATATTAAAAAATAAATATAAACCCTAATTTGGTGAAATGGACCCTAAATAATAATTATAAAATTAAACTAAGTCATAAAAATTGAAATTGAAGAAAAAATTGATGAAAATCGAATAAAAATTAAAATGAAACACCAAATAAAATAGAGAAAAGTGAGATGGAAGATTTCATTTAGTCCAACCTTGAATGAGTAGTAAAAGTATGAGAAATATATATATATATATATATATATATATATATATATATATATATATATATATAGCTATGGGTCCCACCCAACCCTATTCCCATCTGTATTGCATTTCGTGTTTCATAACTAAGTTTTTTTTAATATACCCTAATTGGGTAAGGATGAACCCTAAAAAGAAAATTTAAATTAAAATAAATCATAATAAATTAAAATTTAAAAAATATATAATTTTTAAAAAATTAAAGAGTCGGAACTGGAAATGCAACAAGTGATCTCATTTCCCTGTTGCATATAGTGATATTTATACACTAATTAACTAATTTTTTTTGGATGGCAGGAAGAAATTTGTAGTCACTAATACACTCGGCAACATATCATATCAGAAATGCATATCACACTAGGCAAATTCTTGCTTAACATTGGGCTATTAGTTGTGGGAGAGATTCATACTCATGATATTTTATCAATATTTAATTAAGGGGTACCATATTATTATAACATATACATAATTAATATAAAACATTACGTGACTAAAATTTAATTTAATTGACATCCTGTACAATGCATCTAGGTGTTATATATCGAGTGAATTAGTATGCAGCAAAGCAAATTACAGTAAAGGTAACAAATGATATGACCCTTGTCCTCTAATTATTTTGATGCTGACACAAAGATTAAAAAAATGAGAAATTCCAAAACGTGACAACTTATTATTCCATTTGTTAATCCTTAATTATTCAATATATTTTCTAACTCATGGCATTGTCAATTATAAGAAGCTAGCGCAAACGTGTGGAACCTACTCATCACCTTAATCAATTAGCAATTAATCAATCTAAATATAATGAAATATGTTGTCTTCTCTCTTTAATTATTTATTTTTTGATGATGAGGTAACACGATCAGTTGCTATCGGGACGTATACTGGATAAACTTTATTTTTGTATAATAATTTACAAACCACACAAAAAAGGTAAATCATATTTGAAAAGTCAAATTTGACAGACGAATATCTAACTGCATAGTGTTGATGAATTTCGAAAGGTCTCGAACTTACACCAATCTATCACTAGGTCATCCTCGATCGATCGTTCAAGAGAGAGGACAAGAAGATGACGGGTAGCAGAGAGGGTGGCTGTCTAGAGATCCCCCCGTGAGAAGTGTTTGGAGGCATTTGTGACAGCTAATATTATTACTTCAAAATTAAATAAACAACACAATCTTTGCCTCTTCTCTCCTTTCAAAATCTCACCACTTTCTCTCAAATCTCACTCTTCATCACCACCTCACGTTCACTCTCCTCAATTATATACCTACGTATATATTTTTATTTTTTTTAAATTCCCAACATATATACTTACATATATATTATATTGTATGTATGTCCACAAAAAACATTAGTGATCGATGGTTTTATAAAGAAATTTGTCTGTTTCTTAATTTCTTCAAATTTCTCACGTGCTTTTCGATTTACCATGTCTTGATTTTCAACAGTTAGTCAAATTTTTTGTCTGTGATCATCGTACCTATAGATCATGCATGCTCCTAAATTATGGGCAGATTTCTCATATACGTACGTAACTTTTCTTTTTTCGTATATATAAATTAAAACTCTGATCAACCCTAATTATTTTATGTAACGGATGAAATAGTGATGTCCATGCATATATACCCTATATATATATATATATATATATATAAATGCCAGAGTAAAATGATAAATAATATATATTGATTTCGTGCAGCAAATGAAAATTGAATATATATTCTAAGAAAGGAAATGGGGGATTATTCGATAACTTTTTATAAGAGACAACAATGCAATTATCGGTGACAACTGTATTGCAGTTTAATAGAATATTAACGTGTAAGAATAATACAAACACAAAGAGATTCCTAGCCGAGTAACACTCCTAAATTACAAGACAAGAAATGAGTATCAATCCACAACTAAGATCAACAAACATTACATTACTATCATTTAATTTAAACCAACCAAATTAAGGGTCCACGCATTAATTATCATTTATGATCACCACCACAATATATTATATATTCATTTTCTAATTCTCCCAAATTAATTCAAAACAACAAATTAAGCTCATTATGATCAAGAATACACACACACACACACACGTATATATAAGGAAATTAAATGAGACTTTTCATCCTTTAGTTTTACACAAAAACTTGCATTCAATTAACACACATAACCAATGGGGTGTGTGTGTGTACTCGTAATTTTGTTTATGTTTTGATCCATATCTTGACTTGTCTAATAGATTTTGACTTGTCAAACGACATAACAAAAGACTCCCATTCCATCTTATTTTAATTTATTTTTTTTATAATGAGGAGAAATGTGCAAGCAGTTGTCCATGATGTTCGGTAAACCTTTGTCCTGTACAATAATAATATAATTAGCAAATTGCGCCATGTTTGATCGGACTCAAATTCGAATCCCACCAACACCACTAGGTATTCGCCTTTCACACCTGATTTCCAAGTATGATTGACCTTCTTCTGGTTGTAGACTATTACACATGAGTGCATGGGGTTTACTCAGTGCTCATTCCAATAACAGTTGCGAATTACTTTAGTCATAAAAAAAATCGCAAACCAAATTAATCTAACATGTACTTTGTTCGATTCAAACTCATATCCTTTAACCACAAACTCCCGGTGCATGTGTATGTGTGCACACTTGACCGGGAGTATGTTATACTTGATGTAATCTATGGAGTATATATATAAAAAAACGGAACTTAACAAAAATAGAAAGTGTCAAAGCAAGCTTTGCTTTTAAAGTGACAGAAAATTATTTTCTTCTCAAGATAAGGAGTTTACTATACATAAAAGTCGACTTGTGAATTAATTTTTTAATATACCGTGTAAATTTATTTTGTTTATCAAATTTTTTCTCAATATAATTGAGAATAAAATTGTCACCTTTCCACAAAGACAAAGCACCAAGTACCCACCTACTCACATGTGTGCATTAATCATCACAACAAAACAATCCACCACACAAACATATATCCAGCTCCAAACTTGTCTCTTGCCCTAATTCCAACTTTCCATTTGCATATAGGGTTTATAGCCTCTCGAAATAATTATTTTCTGTTTTTTATTTATTTTTATAAATTTTCCCAAAATAAATTAAAAGAAATCATCTATACATTACACTACGAAATGTATAATTAATTAATTAATGAATTAATTAACTCATCAAATCATATCTCTAATAGTGTTAATTAATGTGGTAACGAACATGCTTGCATTGCTCAGCTTCTTGATTTGTATTGAATTATATTTTACGCCTTTTGCTTATTTAATATTGATTTAATTAGTGGTCCAATTCATTAACAAATTGTTAGTGGTGCCTGGAAAAACCAACTGCCTGGATTTCCTTTGTATCATCTAATGATACAGTTCAGAAATTAATATATATATATATATGTATATATAGTTGAGTTTTAGTTAATTAATTTAATAACAAAAACCAAATTATATAGTTCTTGAGCATTATTTGATGCACATATAATTAATTTTTCACTAGTTTTCATTAGAGATAGATTGTCACTTTCTATCAATATATAGTTTAATTATATTTATTGGCATTAGATATACGCGTACCTCCAATTTAATTACTATATATGTTGTAGACGGCGTATCTAATTCGATCTTGAAAATATATATTGGTGGAATTCGAATTCATAATTCTTATATATCAGTCATGAGAGTGATACTTATATACAAACTAATTAAGTAGTAAATCCATATGGATACAAATTATATATGTGTGTGTAGTATATGTTAGCATGGCATATTTAGATTTTAGCAGTTTCTGCACACTAGTTGTGACAGTTTAAATATAAAAAGGAGGTATTGAGATATATATTGTCATGGAAAAAATATATTCTAAAATTAGAAAGGTATCTCGTGACAAACCCTAGTTAGCTCATTTTCCTCACCCCAGACGATATATACATATATATATATATATATTCACCTTAAATAGCTGGCACATGTGTAATTAGGTCTATTATATTCATGTCCCATTAAAGAAGAGAAAAAAACCTAATATTTTCCAGCAAAATTCTGATATTATAAGTAATATTCTCCAAATTAACCTAAAGACTATTAAAATTAATGGACACTGTCAAATTTATCATACTACCAAATTCAGTACTTCTGATCAAATTAAACATAATTATAAAAAAAATATTAATTGTTTGGAGCTGGCTGGTTTTCAGCACATCATCATGAAATGCGTACATATATATTAAGATGTTGAGAAGGTCGAATAAAATCAAGATATATATGTATATGCTAGCTTTAATTATTAATTCAAGAGCAAGAAAACTTGTGCATGTTGATTCTTTCTTTCATTACGTATAATTGTATTAAGCAAAAGAGTTGTCTTAATGAGTGGAAAGGAACCCTTTCTCTCTTAATTAAATCTCGTGAATATCAAAATTACATGTGTATATATTAATTATTTATCCTTGTTTAGAATGTTGTACATTATTGTACACTAAGCCCAAAAACAAACTAAAAAAAGTCTTGGTAAGGACAGTGAAAAATTCAACCAAACCAGAATTGTTGGGATGTAAGATTTACACCAAGTTCACGGGCCAATTTAATTTAAATTTTAACATGTATCAAAACATTTATATATATATATATATTTATATACTCTATTTATATATGTGTGTGTATATATATATATATATATGAATATTATTTCATGCAAAATTCTGTGAAAAACAATATATAGATGAATGAAAATTCTAACATATATGAAAACATTATTAATCTAGCTACACGCCCTATAAATATATTGTGTGTAGTTTAGCATTTCTCTAAATATATAATATACATATTATGCATATATGTGTATGCATGTTTTCATGCAAAATATAATTATGTGAAAAAAAGGGGAAAAAAATAAAAATCGCGGCAGCCACGTCATTTTCGTCCTTGAGTCACATGATGGATGTAACTAGAAAAATTCCAGAATTGAAAGCACCTAAACTCAACAAACTGCATAATAACCTCGATGAATTTTTAGGGTTTTTTCGTACGTTTTTATGTTGTGTATGTGTGTTTATATATGAACGGCTGAGATCTTAGCTGGCAAATGATAATATGATATATATGCCTGTTCCCCTATAAAATTGGAGTTTGAAGAGACGACATTTTGAAAAACACAAGCCAACAACATATACAGTAAGTATACATACATATATATATATATATTGCTAAATATAAATTTGGACAACCATCGAAAACCACATAAAATTATTATGAATTTTTATGATTATTTGTCTTTGTTTTATGATGCGATCAATGATCATGCATGTGGTGGATGATTTTCCAACTATTTATAATTTTTTATTGAGCTTTCGAATATATGAATTATTGAGACTATTATTTTGTATATATAAATAGGCCAAATATGTATATATCGGGGTTTTAAACGTAAATTAAAAGTGAATAAGGATATGACTTATACCAAACAAATGTGAATATGTTAAAACTTTCCACTGAATCACAATGTCTTTATTTGAAGTCATTTCGACAACAAACCAAGAGAGATTAATTAAATTTTTTGCCAATTTTCTTACTTTTTGGAATATTTTGAATCATTGCAATATTTGACTAGAAGCATATTATCCGTAGCTAGTGCATATATCGGTCGCATAAATCAAGTTCAAATCAAATCGTAAATCATTCTAATAATTCAGATTAAGAAATGTTTAATTTACGAGTGTATGATTAGGTGTGGATCAATAATGATCACCAATTTGTAGGTATTGAATTAATTTGACACTATTTATATATATATATATATATGTATGTATTTGCTTAGAGATGAGCCGCATGCATACCTGATGTCAACGTAGAGTATATAGAATACTATATAATTAATGATTGCAACATACATAACATTTAATTATAACCGCAGTTATGATCGATTCTAATGATTTGGAGGACTAAATTGAGCTGAAAAATAAGATTCTTATTTTTCATCATCTTATAATTTAATAAATCAAATGAACAATACATCATATGCAATATTTTTCCTTCTATTTTATTTTGGGATGTATCTTTTAATATTATATAAACCCATTTTTTGTCTTATAATTTAATAAATTAAATGAACAACACACCATATGCAATATTTTTCTTTCTATTTTGACAACATGATCGTCATGTTAATTAAACATTAGGAATATGGACTATATATATATAATCGGTTTCAAGCTTACATGAAATGAAATTTATTTATTTATCTATACATAGGAAAAATCGCAAGGGTACAATTATAATAAAAAAAAAATTAGTCAAAAGTGTGTGTATAAATTAATATATATATATATTATATTTTGGCCGTAAGAGACACAATGGTGTAGTGGTTACTTAGTAAGCATAAAAGTTATGCTAGTTCCATCGGCCAGTGATCGAATCTCTCTATATTTCTGGTTTTTGTTCCCCCCTTTGGTTTTTTTCCCCCTTTTTTATTTTTTCTTTTTATTCAATTTTTTTTTTCATGTTAACAATTTCCTTTTTCTTTTCCATTTTTTTCTGTTTTAAGTTTTATTTGAGTGTGGCTATTTGCACCACTATTTTTTCAATATATATTGCATTTACTACATGCACCACCCCATTAAATAAAAGTTTAGTAATTTTTTCTATATATACCACAAATTTTCCCCCTTTTACCCGGCCTTTAGTTTAATAATTAGCTTGAATCAATTTGTTTAAAAAAAAGCGAGGAATTAATAAACAAGTCTCAACAATTTGGTCGAAGAATTCAATGGCATTATGTCAAAGATAGGATTAAACATCCTCTGTTTTTAAATTGCTTTCTTTATGATTGTTTTGGACTAAATTTGAATTGATTTTATTGTGAAACTTATCATCCTCTTCAGAAATGTCATATTATTTTTTTGAACTTATTCGGGAATAGAGGATATATAATTTTAGGTGGCTTAGGAATCGATTATAAAAGAAATCATTTCATGATGTCTGAATATATCTTTTAGGACAATATTCTTAAAGTAGATTAACTGCATCTATAACGAGACAAAATATGGTGCTACTAACAACATTGAGCTTAGATGATGTTCTGATGAGAATAATAAAGATGCAGAGTTACAACACTGAGCTTAATGTTTATTGATGTTTAGTAAATTTGGATGTTGAATATTGATGTTTAGTGTATGTGTTTGTTTTAAAGATTATTGTTTAGTATATTTGGATGTTGGATATTGATCTTTAATGTATTTTTTTGTTGCTGGTAGAGGTTTTGTTAAAAAGGAAAATCGTGTATGAACGCCTTTTCTGAAGAAAAAAAATCAAACCTACTTTACGTTGTTCGAATTTTTTTTTTTTTTAACTTAGCTTCATGTGGTTCCATTTTTTTCGAAGCTGCTTAGGCCCTTCGAAAATATAATTTTGAAGCTCCGTTAGGCCATTTGAAAATATTTTTCGAAGGACATGAAATTCTTTGAAAATAATATTTTCAAAAATGGATTTTTTTTATTTAAGTAAAAGGGTATTTAAGTAAATTAATAATTATTTTTTTAATCAAATTTAATAATGGTGTATATAGAAACACCTTTATTTAAGCAATAATCATGGAATTTCATTTTTGTATTAAAAGTCAACCAAAACTTACTTTTAAGTCTGTTTTGACTTATGTCCTTTTTATTCTTTTTAACCCTTTACTTTCGTTTCGTTTGTCCTAACTACGCAAAATTCATCTCTTTATTCAATTAGTGTTTATATTGTCGTAATAATCCATGTTAGCTGTAGTTACTACTTACTTGTATTGTATAGAGGTAATAAAAATTAAGCACAGGAGAAAATTCAAATCTTAAATAAAAAAACAGTAGCAGCAAAGCAATCCTCCCACAGATAAAAATTAGTAGGTAGAGATGCATTTTTCTTTTCCTTCAATTACTACATTCATCTCAAAATGCAACCCTCGACTCCCATCATCCAGTTAATATGTGCAAAGATGATAGAGAAAGCAATATATATCAAGTCGATTCAAAGTTTGATCTGGTAATAGTAGATCGAATGCATATATATATATATATATATATATATGCACTTGAAACTCTATCCAATCATAAACCTACCCGATTCATCGATCAATAACACGAGAGAGCGAGCTTGTGGGTGCGGTTCAACAAGAAATAATCCCCTTGCTTGATGGTTGCCTGGTAGAGGCCATTCTTTGCATCGCGACGAGCAATGGTTTCCACCACGCCTCCACTAAAAAGTATCACTCGTATTCTTAAAAAGTAACGAGTCTATTAGTTATCTTATACGAGATTATTTCGTTCAAATTGTGATTTTTCCCATTCCACCTAATGTTTAGAGATTATTAATATTATTACAACAGCTCTAGCGTTGTCATGGTCTCAACTGACCCGAAATCTTTTCAAGAAATTGCTTAAAATCAAGACAAAGCATGCTGAATTCGAAAATTTTATTTTGTCTTTATTTTCTCATCGACATGGCGAGAATCGCATGCATGCAGATGCAGAGGTTTAAGAAATGTGTGTGTGTGTGTGTGTGTGTTTCTAATTACTTACAGCACTATTTTTCTTTTTAGTCTGTTCAAATAAAGATATATTTTATTAAAGATTTATTCAATTACATATTCTGCGTTAAGATACAACTGGGCTGTACAAGTAAGAATTTAGAAGGTCATCAAATTTGGTTGATTGGTTTTTCATTCCATAAAAATCAAATTGAATAAAAAGCTTTAGTTGGCAAACTAGTAACAGATTGATACTAAAACATATTAAGAATGTATTAAAGTTTATTAAATCAACAAAATAATCCATGTCATGTTGCTCAAGTTACTTGTGTATATAGATTCATTATCCAAACAACATTAATCGGAAAATTCAAAAATCTTAAAAGACAGATTAAAATGAGTAAGGTAGATACATTTTCTTGAATAATAACCAATTAGTTCTACATTCCTGTCAAAATATCAAGTCGATTCAGAGTTTGATATGGAAATAGTAGAGAATGCATACATGCATGCAGCACTTGAAAATCTATAGCTAATAATATTCAAAGATATATCAATAACAAGAGAGAGAGAGCTTGTGAGTGCGGTTCAACAAGAAATCCCCTTGCTTGATCGTGTTGGTTGGTAGAGGCCATTCTTTGCATCACGTCGATTAATGGTTTCTAATACACCCGCAACTTTGTCTATCTTGCAATGTAGCTTCCCAGCTGCAACAAAACCAGACAGCTCCCTGCATATTCATTCAAATATCAGTATTAGCAGATCGAAACTGGATATATAAACGTATAATGGTAAAAAAATGAATGTTAACAGCAGCTTACAGATCAATGAAATCCACCGTTACTCCAAATGCTTTTGCCATAGCTTCAATGGTTACACTCTTGTAGGATTCCAAGAACTGCGAGTAAACAACACTTCTCATCTCCCTCATGTAGTACCTCAAGTGTGGATGCAGATACCGGTCCGACTTAATATGCTCACTCAACCCAGCTGATCAAGAACCAACACAAGCAGAAAATATAATAATTAGCAGAGCAGAGCTGAGCTATAAACATGCAAGTTTTGATGGATGTACATAGCTAAAGCGGTGAAGAATGATTTATACTGGCAATCATACAAAGAGTTGAGCAAGTCTGATAAGTACGGGATTTTGCCAATAACACTTAGCATCTCTGGGGCATCCACCACCTGCCACAAACAAATGCTGATTAACTAGCAGCTCATGTGATTCTTCAACAGGTTACAAACATTAATAAAGAGTTTGTGATCTAATTCAAACAGGACATGATTCTGAGAAAAATAACAAACCTAACCTTCTGTTTCAGTGAAACTCTATCCAAGGATACGATGCTCATGAGGCCAGTATAAAATATAAAGGAGTCATAGGGGAAGAGCTCATAAGTAGTGAAAGTTGAAATAGAATCAAGAAAAAGATGGGCCGCTTTCTTGAAGTTGCGAGTGGACATGCAATATTAGCCCTCATACACCTTCAAACGGTTCTTACTCTCCCAATCACCACCCTCTTCAAACAAGCTGCCATGTTAGAAGTCAAAACCAATCAGTACAGAAAAATAACAGAATCCAACAGCAACATAAACAATGATGATTGCTTACATCTTCGCCTTGTCAATGCTTTTGGATATAAGATCAAAGTCCATGTGAAAGAAACCAATTTGTAATGTGTAGAATACCAAATCCACCTTCTGTCCAACTCGAATGTCCATGTTCTCCAAGAAATCACACATACAGTCGAAGGCCTAGAAAAAAATTACAAGTTCAGCTAGAGGGAGAAGAGCACAAAATTCAGTTTAGTTTACAGAGAACCATTCAATGCAACATTTATCAACAATCAACATACAAATATAATAAACATGATGCACATGTACAGAAATCATAATACTGAGCACAAGGTTATACTTAAAGTCTCTCATAAAATCAAACAGCAACTATGACAGCAATACATAAAAAAAAATGCATAGATTTTTCACCAGCAAATATTTATTGTGTAGCATGAATTATAGAAACTACATTAACAAATGCTATGCATAAACACGTTGGGAATATTTTACTTCCTACGCTTTTTGGTTGGTGGGAAAGAACATATATATATCTTATACACAAAAGATTATTATAATTATTATTATTTTGATAAAGAGCAGACAAAAGATTATTAAAGAATTCATGAAAAAACTCAATCTTCTCAACACGACAACATAACCTTCCCAACACGATAATTCATAAATAATTAAAAATTATTTAACTGCAGAGAGAGAGAGAGAGATGATATCACTGATTTAACTACACACCTTATCTAATAAAATTATCCACTCCAAACTTGAACTGTTGATCTGGAGTTTCTACTGTATATAGAGAGAGGGAGAGAGAGCTTAGAATATTCTAAATACGAAAGTGATTAATTAACTTAAGGGGAGAGAAGTGATGTGATCGGTTCGCTCATCACAACGAAGAAGAAGGAAAGGGGAAGCGGAAAGGTATGATTTATGAATTGGAATGACCTTCAAAACCCTAGATATCTCCTTGGGCTTTTTTTATTTCCAAATATAAAAAACCAATTGGGCTGTAATTTTATCTATGCTCCTACATTAATTTACACTACCAAATTTGCATAAATTTTATATACATGTAGAAATTAATTATTTTTACAAGTGGTAATATAGACACCATCACTTTATTAAGAAATAATGTTTGAATCAATTCTCCCATCAGACTTTGAGGTTCAATAACAGGCCCATATACCCACCATCAAACGGTTGGGTCACGCAAGTTTATACGGGTTGACCTACTCCGCCCACCCACTTTTGAAAATAAAAATATTACGCCAAAACACAGTATCACTCATTCCACTAAAAACTATCAGTAGTGGTCTTAAAAATATCGTTCTCTTGGTTTAATTATACGAGTTAAATACAACCGAATTGTGATTTAAACTATGTAAATGAGGGTTTCTTATTCCCCAAAATAGGGTTTAAATTAATTCATTTTCTTCTTATGGTTCACTAATCCCACTTTAGGGTATATATTTGTTCAAAATTGTATTGGTAATGTTGATATCTACTCCAATACTTTTTGGTTCATCGAAAAAGATGGTCGAACAATGCGTACTCATGTAGCAGTACATATATGTATTGTTGCACGACCTGGTGTATGTGAATGATTTATTTTTTGCATTAATTTAATTTTAACTAATGCACAAGTAGAAGCACTCTTTGAATTCAATAAAGTGCTATGCAAGCAGGCTCATTCGTGTACCCATTGCCACACTAGTACACAAATAGGCATAATTGTGGACTCGTGTAGAATTTTAAAAAAATGAGTTGCTACACGAGTATACGAATAGGCATAGTTGTGAATTCGTATAGCGGTTCAGAAATGAGTTGTTACACGAGTTGCACAAATGAACAATAGTTACTCATGTATCAATCGAGTAGAATTCGCGTAAGCAAGAACATCAAGATAATTTATTTTTTTTGCACATAAAACATAGATTCAACAAAAATTAAATGCAACAAAAAAAAAAAGTTGGGCTCAACCAATTAAATTCGAGATATGTTCTTGGATTTTAGAATGAGGGAGTGATAAATATTTCGAAAATGAATCTATGAGGGGTATTCCGATTTTGAGGATGATAGAGAAGAAAGAAAGTGATAATATTTGAAAATCAAAGCTTGATTGATTATCTTTGAAATCAGTATTTATGGATAATCTGTGATTTTATAGATATTATATTTTTGGAAAATTAGGAGAGAGAACAAAAATTACCTCTGATTTTCTAATATTATATTGATATATAAATACGAATTTTAAATTTTAAAAAAATAGATCTAAGGGCAGTATTGTACTTTTATATTGAAAATGGCTAGAAACATTATTTATGGATAAATTACATATAACTCTCACATCTCCATGAAGATCTAATAAAGAAGAGAATTTTTCTCGACTTCTTGAAGGATTTCTTGAAATGTAAAAAAGCCGTTAGAACAAGTCAGCGGAGCAATAAGAGGGGCAAAAAAGCCCGCCATTTGACAAATTGACCTAAAAATTCCAACTAAACCCACTAAAAAAAAGTGTCCGGATGGTATTGAATAAGTGTACAACTTGTATTTAAAAATGTGATTAAATTCTATTTGTTGATCTAGGTTTGATTTGTTGATCTAGGTTTGGTTAGTTAGACTAAAAACACGTGTACATATACTCTTATACATGAGTGATGTGTTAAGATTGTTGGCCCATCTTCAAGGCCCATTACCACTTACCTTGGTGACCCACTTGAGAGCCCACTTCATTGTTGTCTTAGCCCTACAAAGAGGGCATCTACTCTTTGCAGCTACAACACACACTCACGCATTCTATCTGCTCTCTTTCTCACTTTGCTCTCTCTCTCTCTACTATTGCCCATAAACAAGATGTGTGTTTGTGTCTCCACCTTCTCCGTGCGGTTAGCTAAAGTGTGACCGAAGGGTTGTTGTGGCTTGAGTTGTAGTGTGGAGTTGCCGGTATTGTGGTCGTGCATGCAGCCTCCATAGCCGCCTCTGCTGATCTGTCTCAGCCTTGGTCTAGGGAGTTATTGTTGTGTTTGATAGTGAGCTCCGAGATTCAGGTTACCTGAGCCTTGTCCGACACTTGAGCATCGTCATGAGAGGACCGCAACGACCGGGGAAAAAGGTGAACCACCGGCGAAAATCCTACAGTGGTATCAGAGCCACGGGGTCATCGCTAGGGCACCTTCCTATCGCATCCTCTCCGACCCGCCGCCTTCGTGGTTGTGCTGTTCCACTACTCATCGGGAGTTCCGAAAAGGTAAGTCTAAAACCCCAGCCTAAGGGTTTCTGCTCTAGTATTGCCTTTATATCTTCTCTGTTTTTCAATCCCTAGTTGTGACTTCTTAGAGTGAGTCTTAGGATTGGTGGTATTGATAGTTTTAGGGCTATTTGTATTTAAACAAGGTGTTGTCACTATTTGTGCTTTTTAAATGATTATTGAGTTTATGTAACTTTGTATTGTGTTATTTGGGTTTCTTTCTTGATCTTGGTTTTCTTGCTTTTTTTTTTGCTTCTTGTCTTAAAAGCTTGTTGTTCTTGCTTCCGTTGCACTGTGTGCTGTTATTGAACTCATGTTCATACTTTTTTTTTCAAGGTACTGAGTGACCCCCTGCACGGCAAATAAATCTGCTTAGTGAACTGGGAAATCCTCAGTTGTTCCTTTTTTCCCAAAAAATTTTTGTGGTTTTTATGTCTAATGGGCTTTGTTAGTTATCCACATTATGCTCGGTCTCCTGTTTCTGTGATTGATCTTTTGAAATTTTTTATATAATCCCTGTGATTGTTGCTGCTTTTTATATCTTTGTGATAAAATGAGTCCTTCATATCAAATTGATGATTTTACTGGCAAAAATGATTTTCAAATATGGAAAACAAAGATGGAGTGTACCATGTTTAAGGAAAAGTGTTCTGATGCTGTCACCATTGGTTGTGCTCTTGATGAAACTGATGCAAAGAAAATTGAAATGCATGGTAATGCTCGAGCATCCATATTGCTTAATATTAAAGATAATATTATGAGATAAGTAACTGGTATTTATGTGCTAAAGAATTATGAAAAAAATTGAATGAACTTTACACAGAAAGCTCATAGGCTCTTGTCAATCTTTAATGTTTTTACAAATAAAATTTTTCAAATTTCAACTGGATATGAGTAAGGACATTGCTAAAAATCTTGATGATTTTAACAAATTTATTCAAGCTACGAAACTGGGTGGAGATAATTATATTGGAAGATACGCTGATGTTGTGCTATTAAATGTTATACCTGATAAATTTAATGATGTTAAGTCTGCTATTATGTGTGGTAGAGATGTTGTGACTTATGATATTGTTGCAAATGGTCTTAAGTCTAAAGAGCTTGACATGAAATATGGTGGTAGTGGTAAAAGCAACGGTGAGTTGCATTTTGTGAGGGGAAAAACTTCTGAAAAGAACCACTAAAATGAGTCTGGTGAAAAGAAAAATTCTAAGAGTAGGTCTAAGTCTAGACCTGGTAGTAGGAGATGTTATAACTGTAATGAACCTGGTCATTATGCAAATAAATGCACTCAACCTAAGAAAAAGAATAAAAATAAAAAGGATAATACCAACCTGAATGAGCATGCTAATTATGCCTCTACTTCTGGAAATGATAATGATGTGTTTATAGTCATTGACTGTGCTTCTTCGTGTGTAAATTTAGTGTCTATTTCATGTTCCGAGTATGAGTAGCTTGTTGACTCTGGTTGCTCTTTTCATATGTCTCATTGCAGAAACTTGTTTTTAAATTTTAGAACTGTTGACTCTGGTCATGTTTCTCTAGTAAATGAAAAGAAATGCATAATTGTTGGTATAGGTGGTGTTTGCTTGAAATTTGATAATGGTTCTATGTTTACCTTGAATGATGTAAGGTTTGTGCCTAATTTATGCTCCAACATGCTCTTTTGTATTGCATTAGCTGATCAAGGTTTAGAAGGAGAATGGGAGAAGGATTCTATGAAATACATGAAGGGGTCCATAGTTGTTATAAAAGCTGAAAGAATGAACAACTTATACATTTGGCATGCTAAACATGTATATGATAGCTCTGTGAATGTTGTCCAAGAGGACAAAACTGCTTTATGGCATGCTAGATTAGGGCATATGAGTAATAAGGGTCTTGATATATTGCATAAAACTGGCTTGTTTGGTAATGATAAATTGTCTAGTATGTCTTTATGTGATTCTTTTGTGCTTGGTAAACAACATAAGGTCTCTTTTCTTGTGTCTCCTACTCCAAATGTGCCTAAATCAACTGTTATACTTGAGTATTTACATGCTGACGTTTGGGGTCCTGCAAGTGTTTCTACACATGGTGGTAATAGATTTTTTCTATATTATTGATGATTTTTCTAGAAAAGTTTAGGTGTTTTTAATGCTAACACAAATATGATGTGTTTGAGAAATTTAAAAACTGAAAAATTCAAACTGAAAGCCAAACTGGAAAAAAGATAAAAACTATTAGGACTGATAATAGTTTAGAGTTTCGTAATAGTGATCTTGATGCTTTGTGTGCTAATTTTGGTATTAAAAGGCACAAGTATACGCCTTACAACCCTCAGCAAAATGGGGTTGTTGAAAGAATGAATAGAACTTTGTTAGAAATGGTGAGGTGTATGGGAACCTCATCTGGACTTTCTAAAAAGTTCTGGGAAGAAGCAGCTCTTACTGCTGCCTATCTAATCAATAGGTCTCTCTCTATTCCTCTTAAAGGAGAGTGCCATGAATCTTTATTTTATAACAAATCTCTTGATCTGTCAAACTTGAAAGTGCTTGGATGTGATATCTTTGTGCATGTTAAAACTGATAAGTTTGAACATAGGTCTAAAAAATGTATTTTCTTAAGCTACCCTGAAGGGGTAAAAGGTTACAGATTGTGAGATAGGTCTGTTGGAGAATTTAAGGCTATTACTAGTAGAGATGTGATTTTCAATGAGAATGATTTTCCTTGTTATCTATTCATGAATCTGTTTGTGATACTGATCCAAGTGAAGTAGAGTAGCTGCATGGTTTTAGTCTGCCTAATGTGATTGAACCCCCTACTGAACATGATCACCATGATAACAATGAACCTGTTATTGATAATCAACCTAATGATAACATTGATAATCAACCTAAAAACCCTGATGTTGAGATGCATGATGAACCTGATGAGTTAAATGAATGCCAACTTGCTAGAGATAGGGTGAGGAAGGTTGTGAGACAACCTCCAAAGTTTGATGATTATCAAATGTCTTTTCATGCCTTTAATGTGTTTAATGACCTGGAAAGTAATTAGCCTAAGTCTTATAAAGATGCTTTAAAGTCTAAAGATTTTGAAAAATGGTTAAGTGCTATGAAAGCTGAAATGAACCTGGATTATTGTGCCTAAACCTAAAAATGCATGTATTGTTCAATGTAGATGGTTGTTTAAAGTCAAGAATGAATTTGAATCTGTTAGGTATAAAGCTAGACTTGTGGCTAAGAGATTTACTCAAAAAAAGGGGATTGATTACACTGAAATATTTGCTCCTATTGTCAAATTCACCACCATTAGAATTATGCTTGTTTGCCCGGTTTAATTGGGAATTAAAACAAATGGATATTACTACTGATTTCTTACACGGTGAATTGGAAAATGTTATTTATATGAAACAGCTCGAGGGCTTTGTTGATTCTTCAAAACCTGAATGTGTTTGCCTGCTTAAAAAATCTTTGTAAAGTTTGATAAATGCATGTAATCTCTTAAGTTTAAAAGAAGTGATTTTGACCATTGTACGTATTTCAAAGAAATTGAAATTGTACCCATGTTCCTCCTCATCTATGTTGATGATATGCTCTTGGTTGGCCCTTGCATTAAAACTGTGAAGCATGTTCAAAAGTGTCTTTGCGATAATTCTGATATGAAAGATTTAGGAGATGCTAAGAAAATCTTAGGAATGCATATACATAGATATATGAAGAAGTCCATTCTTGTTTTAAATCATGTATCATATGTTGAGAAAGTTTTGAGTAAATTCTCCATGTCTTCTGCTAAGCCTGTGAATGTGCCACTTGCTACTCATTTTGTGTTAAGTAAGGATCAGTCTCCAAAGACTGGAACTGAAATGAATGATATGAACAAAGTGCCTTATTCTAATGTTATCGGATCTGTGATGTATCTAATGATTAGTACTATGTCTGGCATTGCATATTCTATGAGTTGTTTGAATAGATACATGTCTAATCCTGGTTTGCCTCATTGGGAAGCCCTGAAATGGCTTCTCATATATTTGAAATCCACTAAAGGAAGTGGTCTGACTTTTTCAAAGTCAGTTGATGGTGTGAAATTGGTAGGCTATGTTGATTATAATTATACCAAGGATATGGATAATCGAAAGTCTACTATGTCTTATGTTTCATTTATATATTGAAGGCTTTCTTTCTTTGTTTTTTTTTTATTTTTTGTTATTAGTTTTATGCTATGAAAATTACATGAGATCTTGTGTTATTGGATATGAACTTGAATTTATTCACATGTTTATAGAGAAGGAAACATAGCTGCTGATATTTTAGCCTCTTTTGTTGTTCCTACTGGTTTTTGGGATTCTGGTATTACTTATATTTCGGATGTTGTTTTACAGAATTTTTGTTCTCCTGGTTTTTTTAGATATGTTTAGAGTATGGGTTTTCCATGTGGGTTTTAATAAGGCAAAAGAAGAAGAGTAGAAAGAGATAAAATACAAAATGACAGAATAACTAAAGAGATTAATAACAATAATCTCTAGCCAGAATGTGACTAGAAATCAAGGGGAACGTCATTTAATCCGAGATGAATGTAAGATAGATGCCCAGATGTTGAATCGCCGGAGTAGAATGAATTCAGAAAATGATAAACTCAATATTCTTAGGGTATGGTATGAAGCTTGTGGGTATTTTCGCGTAGTCGTCAGATGAGGAGGGGACCTCCTTTTAAAGGTGAAGGTAACAACTAGGGTTTGCGTGGATCACGGAGGTGGTCGAAGGACGTGCCGACTCTTCTAAACCCAGTCAACCTTTCCAAATAAGGCGGAATTATCTCGTTAATTCAAATTCAAATTAAATTGAACTGTTATCTCTTGCAATATCGACTGAACGATCTCATTCAACCCTTTTGAGCCAGCGTATCAGATTGACGGAAAATGACTACTACAGCCTCCACCCTTTTTCTAAACTAAAAGAAAAAAAAAACTTATACAATTCATAGCCACCGCCGCCGCCGATGGTGCGGCACTTCAATTTGCCCAGACACTTTTTTTTTCATTCTTAATTGATGACTTGAATATATAGAACAAATTGAAGAGTCTACTTTCTTTCCCTCTTTAATAAAATACATTCTCATTTTTCTCAATCAAACTACATAGCCATATATTTTTTCACCATTACATTAATGTAAAAACTTCACAAAGCTGCAAGTATTAGATTGGTTCATGATATATACAAAATACATATCTTTTGTATATCTAAAATTGATTAAATTTTTTTTGCCTCTTCTAGCCCAAAATAATCAATTTCTTCCTTCTCCAATCTTGAACAACAAGTGTTATTCGTCTATTATATTTTTTCCGCATCAACAAGTGGTAATCTGTTCCTATTCAGTCACTCTCCATTCATCTCGACTGAAATTAAAATTACATTATGTTCTTGATTTTTGCGGGTCTGTGAACATTAGAACATAAACTAATGATATAAATTGATGGTTGTTGATTTAAATATTGAACTTAGATAAAATAAATCAAAGAAATAAAGGGAATTAAGAAGATTGAGTTTGATAGAAAAACATGCGACATAATAAACAATTAAAAATTTTGAATTGTGCAGTCGTTGTCCACATTGGAGATGAAGAGAAAAAAAGGTTTTAGTTTGAAGGGGCTATATGTATAGGGGTTTTGATATAGTTTTAAGTATTGGAGGTTAAGTGGTAAATAAGTATTATCATATTAATATTTATATTTTATAAAATATTGGGGGCTGTAAATAAAAAAAATGGAAGTTGTGTTTAAAATTTCCCCTATGCATACTGTAGCGACCCGATTTTTTTTAAATTTCTACATTTCCTTCCTAAAAAAAATATTTTATTTATTTATTTATGTGTGATATTAATTGCTTAAGTCTAATAAGTCGCGCCTAAGTAATTTATATATTTTTTTAGCCTGAATTCATTTTCATATATATTAATTTTCATAGCATGAGCATGCATTTAATTTTAATTAGAGTGCTTAATTTGTTGCATTTTATTTTGTCCAAAGTTTATTTCTAGCCCATATTAGTTAATTGAAGCCCAAGTATTTTTCAAGTCCAATGTTGAAGCCCGATTCTAAATATCTCATTTTTTCTTCTCTCTCCATCAATTCAAAAGGAGATTGAGATCAAATCTTTTTTTTTTAATTTAATTAAAACTTAACCAACTCTATCACTTGTTGATAAGAATCACTATGAGATCTCCTATCCTATTCCAAATACTAACCCTAATCTTCAAGTATAAGTAGGGAGCTTATTCATTTGTTACCCACGCCGAGAAAAAAAAAAGAAGAGAAAAACGTAGAGAGGGTAGAAGCTTTAGTTGGGAACGGCTGTGAGGTATGTGAAAATCTTCATGATTTATTTTATGTTCTCATGCATTTGCATTTCATTAGCCATGGGGGGAGGGATAGGAGACGGTGGTTGTGGTGGCGACACGTAGCAGCAGTTTCGGCAGATGGTGATTGGAGGGGCGCATCCACAGCGGTGGTTCGAGGTCAACTGCGGCGGCAATGTTGTCGCACTCGAGATCTACAGTGGCAAAGCTCGGCGTTATCATTTTGGCAGGTAGATTTCGAAGTCGAAGGACGGCAAGGTGGAATGGTAGTGATGACCTCATTGTTTCGACGGATGAATGAGTATAGAGGAAGAGAAAATGATGATAGACCGTGAGCTTGCTGTTGCCGTGAAAAGGTAATAGAAGAAGAAGAAGTTGCTGGGTTACGTGAAGTTATGGAGGAGATGTTGTTCTTATTTAATTATTTCTTTTCCTAACCAATTGTTTTTGCAGATGGGCTTTGGGTTTACTTAGATAAGTGGGCCGTGATTAGTTATCATTTATTTTACATATATGTTATACATGTGCATTCATATTTACGTAGGCATTAGCAGGTTATTATTAAAAATTTGAGCATCGATTTGTGTGTATAATGTGTGTGTATATATAAATATATTATATGTGTGTATGTATGTATTGTTTTATGTTAGTTATTTTAAATAAATAAATGGGTTTAATGAATTTTGTCACTATGTATGATTATGTAATTAAGCATGCATCATAGATTAAATATCATGCATAGTTTATTACATTATTGTTATGCAATGTATTAATTTAAGATAATTAATTATAGGGCGCGCAAGACTTAATCGGTTAATATCAAGGTCAAGGTGAAGGTGGGGTTTTACGTGACCAAGTCCTGATTATTCTCTCTATATTTTATTATCGAGTTATGTGATGACACAGGCATGGGCCTTCGGGCTAAAGATGAGACTGGGCCTCCGGGCTAAATGAGAACGGGCCTCCAGGCTAAACAAGACAGGGCCTACGGGCTATATGGTTTGGTCTACGGATTGAACACTTTTACTATTCTCACTTACTCGCTTAATTTTATATAGCTTGGATAATTGCTATGTGTATGTGCTAGTTCTGTGTGAACTTATTGTTGGTTTTGTATACTAGAAGATTTGTCTTTTGTATACTTTATTGATAATGGTTTTATGATGATATAGAATGAATATAATTGCAGTCACTATTTGCATTTAAATTGTTATATATTTATATGCATGTTCACTATACTTACATTGTAGATGATATGGTGTGGGTAAACACATGGTTAGATCATATCATCGGTTCCTTGTAATGTATTAAAAGGCTCACGGTTTAGATGGCACTGAACCTGCTATCGATACGCCGTAGAATAATCTGATAGTTAGTTTGTCTTGACTAACTGATTATTCTAATACACGGTCAAGTGTATTGAGAAGGATCTACTTAGGATTCTATTCTCTATTCTGACCTTAAATGAGAGAATAAGAATCCACAGAGTTCGGGTTCTTAACCCCTATGTGTTGGCAGACATATACGTGTAGTGTTTACAGCTTTGATTTATCAAAGGGTGAGATTCTTTCATAAGGATCAATAATCTCGATATCTTAGGTTGTGACATTTACACTTATGATGGGTTGTGCAATATGTAGGGGCACCGTGTCCTGGTGCGCCAGTTTGATGGTGTCCCCTTGAGGAAATGCAAGTTCATGCTGAAACCCTGCAGGTGGAATTTATTCCGTGCATGAGTAAAGCTTGTGTGGTACTACTCAAGGATAAGATATTAATTAATTATAGCTGTCAGAAGCTTACATAATTAATTAATGGGCATTATATCTTAAACGCGGGGAATGGCTGGACTAAAGGAGAAAGCATATTCAGAAATATGTATTAAATTGGTAGGTCAGTATTATTTCTTTAGTGGAATAAAAATAATACTTAATTTATTTAATAATATCCTAAGTTTATTGGATATTGAAAATTAAATAAATTAGCAGGCCAATTTAATATTTTCTAGATCCCTGTTGTAGCCCAATATGACTTTAATGGACTGGAGATAGAAAAAGGGATAGAGGCCCAAACCCAGTAGGGTTGGGACACTGAAATTTCGACCACCTCCCCTATAAATAGGGAGGTGGGGGGTGAAATTTTAAGGTTAATAATCAGCTCCTCTTGTGTTCTCTTTATCTCCACAGATTCCATACCGATCTAGTAGATTTCAGCCCACCCTGAAACTAGATTCAGTCCGGGAATACAACAGAAGATCAAGGAGTGGAATATCACTGTGGGGCGCCAATCATCATCATACACAACAACAAGATTAGACCTTTAATATTGTCCTCCACCCGTCATTTAATTTGTAAGTCGTTTTTCGATTCTATGTTTCCACTTTAGTAGAATCGTTTAAACCGGATTTACATGTTAATTAAACTCGGTTAATTAAAACATATGAGATGCATGAATTTATGATCTACATGACATTAGGATTAATGAACATCCAATTAGATCCTGCGGTGGTTCAATTCAAAAAAATCCCAACACTTATGCACTTGTCCTTACCTCTTGTTTCTTTGTGAACAGCCCCTGGTGACTCTACCAATGTTCTTTGTGAACATCCTGCACTTTGTGTGCACCTAGGTTGATCTTTGTGTTTTGAGATTAACTTTGTGTTATCTCTCACTCCTTCTCTAGTATTTATCTCTGGTATTTAAAAAAGATCCAAGGCTATGATGAATCATGCGGAATCACTATTCGATTACAGTACTCCCGTGGGCCAAATATGGAGATTGTTAAGATTGTTGGCCCATCTTCAAGGCCCATTACCACTTGCCTTGGCGACCCACTTGAGAGCTCACTTCATTATTGCCCTAGCCCTACAAAAAAGGTTTCTCTCCTTCGCAGCTGCAACACACACTCATGCATTCTATTTGCTCTCTTTCTCACTTTGCTCTCTCTCTCTGCTCTTGCCCATAAACAAGTTGTGTGTATGTGTCTCCACCTTCTCTGTGCGGTTAGCTGGAGTGTGACCGGAGGGTTGCCGTGGCTTGAGCTGTAGTATGGAGTTGTAGGTATTGTGGTTGTGTGTGCAGCCTCTGTGTCCGCCTCTTCTGATCTGCCTTAGCCTTGGTCTAGGGAGTTGCTATTGTGTTCGATAGTGAGGTCCGAGCTTCAGGTTACCTAGCCTTGTCCGACGCTTGAGCGTCGCCGTGAGAGGACTGCAACGACCAGGAAGAAAAGTGAACCACCGACAGAAACCCTACATGATGAAATACGACCAAGTTTACATTTCTTCATGTCTATCTTTACTTTCTAGCATGGTATAAGAGTTGGTTAGCTCATTGACAAATTTTTCTGATGATTTCCTTCTCAATGTTCGATATTTCTCTGATCTACTCTCGATTATCAATTTTCTAAATGATTTCATTCATCCTCTTTGGATTTTTTTTCAATTTTTGTCCCCACCCGTTTTGTTTTGTCTAGAGTTCACCCCAATCAGAACCAATTGACACACAATTATATAATATATGAGGTGATCTCTTATACATGTGGTGTATGGTCCTAACCATCAGACTGGTCCATATCCAATAAAGCCCAATATAAAAAAAAATGACCCATCTCCAGCTCGTGGGCCATGCGTTCCCGCTTGCAGCGCTTGGGGTACACGTGGCAGAAATAATTTCTTTCGATTTTTTTATTTATTTTTATTATTTTTCTCGATTTTTTATTTTTTTCATTTGTTTTTTGCGATTTTTCTTTCCTCACCCTCGGTAGTAAACCCTAAAATACAATCACTGAACCATAAAATTGAAATGAATTTATTTAATTTTTTTGAAATAAATATAAATAAATACCTTAAAATTGATTTAATGAATCCTAAAATTAAAGTGAATGATTTTTTTTAAATTCGGCAACTCGCGCGATGCACTCGCTCGACTCTAATGCATGGACTTGTGCATTGCGCTCGATAATTAATTTAATTTTTTCGAAATAGATCTAAATAGTAATTGAAAATTAAAAAAAATTGAAATAAATATATATCCTAAATGGAATTAGTGAACTCTAAAATAAAAGTGAATTAATTTATTTATTTTTTTTGAAATAAATATAACCTCTAATTGATATTAATAAACCTAAAAAAACTTGAACCCTACAAAGCACAACAAACACCCTTATAAAATCTAAAAAATCTTAAAAAAAACATGAACCCTAAAAAAACCTAAATTCCTAAACTCTTAACATCAATGTGAATGCAAAAAAACACAATTTGAACTACATATATAAACTCATATAAGATGAGTAGCAGACTAGTTACTTTTTAATGATACGTACAACTGATATTTTTTTACTACCTCCGTTTCATAATGTTTGTTGTTTAAGGTTTTTTTTTAGTTTCAAAATGTTTGTTGTTTTATATAATTTGACATCCTCTCTCCCAATTTTAACCCTTTCAAATCCTACAAGATTTTTTAATTCTAACTTACCTATAATATATGAAGAGAGAAAAATATATGGAGAGAGAAAATATTGTTATTTTTTAGGAAAATATAGATGAATTAGATTTTATGGCATATATAAGGGATGGGTATATTTGTCCACAAAATTAATTCTTAATTCCAGATAAAAAAAAAAAACAAAACAACAAACATTATGAAACGGAGGTAGTAAATTTTAAGTGATATTTTTTAGTGTTATGATTGATACTTGTGTTTAAAAGTTTTTTTTTTTTTTTTTTGCGGGTCAACATCGGTTGCGTTGATCCCGACTCATCTGATAAATGTATGAGTCTTATTGGGTCTGAGGTGACGTATAGAAGAATTGCTAGTAATGTACTTCACCAATATCCTTAGCATATGATCTGCTCTTTTAAACACATGTATATGCTTCGTTTGTAATAAATTCAAATAGTTTTTAACAATCAGCCTATAAAAACATGACCACCTCCCATTGGAGCAATCCTTTAAATACAAATTAGAACCAAATTAGTCCAGTGCACATGTAGAACAACAATTTCCCAATGCACTATTTCAAATCACAAATAATCAAAGAAACAAAAAACAAAGATTTCTTCATCTCTACTATTTTCTTATCAAAAAAATATAAATGTGAGCAACTAACTTGCTTGCCCTCTAACTACCAAACTCTTTCTCCTCTTCCAAAATATGTAATATCCAACACCTCCCAAAACAACAAAAATAACAAATCCATCAACCACTACCACCACAACTATCACCCATTTTTTCACCCCAGAATTCTTACCATGACCATGATTTACCCCTCTACCAACCTTAACCATATAAGCAACTCTGTTTCCTCTGTCAACTGTCTTGATCCCTCTTGCAATCCTATACAACAAACATCTCCCTAAACCCCCACCATCTCCTCCCTCCACAAACTGCGCCGCCACGCACCCACAATCCTCGTTGCAGAAACCCGAGCACTCTTCTTTCCCAACTCGATCCTTGTAAGAATCACTCCCCAACACACTCACCACACCCTGCAACTCGACCATCTCCGTCTGCCCTCTCCCACACAGCCCCTCCAAATCCTTCTCCTCGTTGCAGCCCGAGTGGACTTGCTCGTTGCCCACGAGGCGAATGCACGAGCATGAGCCAGACGACGTGCAGATACCATAAGGCTTGCAAGCCAGGGGAAGATCGCAAGTGAAGTTGAGTGCTTGGTAGGAAGCCTCAAACTTCCCTCTCCCCTCTGAGTAATGATACAACCTCAGATTGCCTGTGCTGTTTTCTAGAGAGAGAAACCTTAATGGCTCCGAAGACGATGATCTCATCTCATCGAACTTGTGCTTGCCATTGAATATCTCTAGCCCATGAGAAGTCAGCTGCACAAATGTGATGTTTCTCTCACCTAAAGGTGTGTGTTCCCAATATGAATACTTGGATTTCCCATAATTCAAGAATAGCTCAATCTTGTCATCCTTAATTTCCATCGAATAAAACAACGTTGAATTTAGAGTGTAAGAAGTTAATCTTGTCTTCGAGCTTAATCTCTGCCCCCATACCATAATATCAGTAGGAAAATTGAAACTTTGCCATTTTATCATATCCATCTCATCAACAAGAACCAAATTTCCAGTTCTTAACAAGCTTAATCTCTGCATTAACACAAGATTAATCCAACATTAGACACAACAAACCTAATCAAGAAACACAAACATTGTCCCATTCGGGATAGCCCAGCAGTGGAGTGACATAAATTTGAAGCCCAATGTCTCGAGTTCAAATTCTGTTTGTCTGATTTACCTACATCTATATGATTTGCAGGCTATTATGGTAGCGGCTGCAATTACTCTCGTCAACAAAAATGAAAGAAAGAAAGAAAGAAAGAAATACAGACATCAAATTACCTTACCTTAACACCTTGCTTTGAAGTTCCACTCTTCCAACCAACTCTCTCATTCTGACCCTTCAATCTCAAATTCCCAAACTCTGTAAGCTCAAGAACACATTTCTCATCGGCATAGAATCTTGAAAAATGGCCTGAACTCCACACCCTCACATCGCCAAGAAAAACATCTAACGAGCATGAATACTTCTCGATTTCCTCGACGGCTTCGACACTGATTGCTGCCTTAAAATGGGGTGGATTCTTATCAGTTTCGATCAAGAAAGCTCGTCCCACAAATCCTCTCGAGTAATCAGTTGGAACTGCGAGTGTGACTTGATAGCCAATGCTGATGTCTGACTGAGACAGAGATTGATCAGTTACGAGGCTTATGATTAGTAGAATGAACACGCAGATTTTCATGACAGTGTGTGCGAGTTTTAGTGAGAGAAAGCTAAGGGTTGCTGCTGCAGGTGCTGCTCCTCCATGGAAAAAGTTGCACAAGAGACAACTACTCCTTAAAAGCTTCCATCTGTCTTAATTAATTTTGCTGTAATGCTTTATTTATTTATGGGCTTGACACTCTGTTGTAGTGAGAGAGCATTATGCTCATTCATCGCTATTTTCTATGTCCCTACCAATTATTGTCGGAGATTTTTGTTTTCTGAAATAGACAACCTTTGAACTGATGGAGGAATAGCATAACTGTTGTCTGCTGTGTTGTGTATTGTTGTTTGTCACAACTTATGCATAATGTTTGTGTTAAAAATGGAGGATGTTACGTGATTGTGAATATTTAATTCGATGAATATACGAGATGAAATATTATTTTACAATTTTGAAAGTTAAACCGTGGTGGAAGATGGTAGAGAGATGGGGTCCAATTGTTATAACTTTGTTTGCTTAGCAAAAATGAGTGCTTTTTTTTTCTAACTTTTTAGGTGGGAGGGCATGCGAGAGTGTGGATGGGTTGGCGCCTTAAAATTGGGATATTGGATGCCACGTGGGATGCTATGATGCTTGTCTAACGTAATAATGACGTGGATATTAGTGGGGTTTGATTATTAATTAATAAATTATTTGATGATAGTAATCTTGCATGAGAACCATATGAGGTTCTTCATCATATTATTTAATTTTTAGATCTTGAAGGGTAATTTAGGAAATATATATAGTAAAAAAGTATTCGAAATTCATCCGTCAGCTCATTATAGGCGGATGAAATCACCTGTTACATTTCGTGCAACACTTCTGACTTCATGCTACATTGTTAAATTTATTAGTTTTTCTTTCATTTTTATTTGAGTTTAACTAATCGTGCTTTAGTTTAATTTTACACCTGTTAGTTATGGTTCATTCTACCCAATTGGAATACATGGTTGTTTTTTTAGGAAATAATCAATTATTAATTTAAAAATAAAATTAAATATTAAAATATAATTATATACTCTGATTAGGTAGGATGAACCATAATTAACAAGTGTAAAATTAAACTAAAACATAAGAAATTGTAATAAAAAAATTGGAAAAAAAATTAATAAATTTATTAATTTAATGGTATAGTATTGCGTCTTGCACAAAGTATAGCAGATGATTTCATTAACATTATAGGAGCGTCGATGTTTTTTTTTTTTCTTTGTTAGGGGGACACATTTTCATGTAGAATTTTATATGTTAGCATGAAAATATTTGGGTTATACTTTTAATTAAGAGTTTGTTTTGCAATATCACAAAATACAATAGGTAAGTTTACATTCCATCGGGCACTTATATGAATATATGATAAGTCGAGCTTAACTATTATACATATTTTCATTATTCAATAACGTAAATATTATGTCAAGTTTATTTATTGAGAATATGAAAATAGAAATTGTGAATTTTGGACAAAAAAGTCTATGCCACTTTGATTAGACATTAGCACACTTATAATGATTGGACGGTCCGAAAAGATGATGTAAATTATAATTTTGGATCATGCATCAAATAAAAATGTCCAAATGAATATGTCTCAAAATTAATTGGTTTTCACCTTTAGATAACTCAATCTAAAATTTATTAATATAATTTGAATACCTAATATTTCAGTTACGAAGTAAATTATTATGCCAAGAAAAACGCTCACGTAAATTGATTCTCACTTTTCCGTAACATTAAAAAAAAAGTTTGGATAATTCTATTTAGTATAAATGGCACAATAATAAAAAAAAAAATGTTAAATGATTAAATTATCCTTATTAGATTATTTATTTTAGAAGAATTGAAATTTTAAAATTCATCACTCTTCACTAATTTATGTTGCTATCTCTATTTCTCCCTAGTTAATAATTGAACTCCGGTCCTTCAATTAATCACTCGTTCGCCCAATTTATGATTATTTGATTAATAAAAAACGGCTCTTAGAAGATGACGAGTGAGTTCAATTCAATATTATAGATCAAAAATATTTATTGGAAGACAATTAAACTTTGAACTCCAATTCTTCAATTAATGAAAAGTTTAACCTATTTATGATTATTTGATTTAAATATTATTTAAAAACATTTAAAAATTCATCGATTGTGCATTATGAGAAAATAAAATGAAGATAACATGCAAAAAAATCTCATATATTTAATAATATATAATACATTCATAACATGTTCACATTATCCAACAAAATTTTTTATTGGCATTTTCATCAGGCAAAAACAATAGCATAATTGCTATATTAGAAGTAGAATCGTCAGTGGTGTCAGTAATATATCAATCACCGGGATATTTTTTGGCGTCTTCATCCTTTAGTACATGATTTTTTTCAAAACACTAAACCCTTTCAAGATTCAGGGGCGGGGCTAGCCTATCGGAGGCCTTGTGCGAATATGGGCGGGCCCTACTTGTTAAAAAGGAATTATGTCAAAGGGCCCCAAGCGGGATATTTTTTGGCGTCTTCATCCTTTAGTACATGATTTTTTTCAAAACACTAAACCCTTTCAAGATTCAGGGGCGGGGCTAGCCTATCGGAGGCCCTGTGCGAATATGGGCGGGCCCTACTTGTTAAAAAGGAATTATGTCAAAGGGCCCCAAGCGTAAGTAGTAAAAAAAATGTTATACTCAAGAACCGATCCCTAGCACTAAGAAACTTTAAGAAAGTGGTTTTCCACTGAGCTAAGTGATTAATTGATAATATTTTCAACTATTTATCTATATATACATATATGGACCTATATATATTCGAGGACCCTCGATTTTTCGGGGCCCTGTGCGATCGCCCACCCCGCACACCCTCAAAACCGCCCCTGTCAAGATTGCATATTCTTTATATTTATAAAACAAATTATCGACGCTAGGAAAAATCATACTAGCTAGGTATTGGATTTTCTTCAACATTTAAATCGCTATTTGTTTTCCCATCATTATCGTTAGTTTTTTCATCATTCATAAGGTTATACTTTTAACTTAAGCCAAACAATTGCTTCATATATAATATCAACACCATCCATGTTCACTAAAATAACTAGTGTTCTAATGTGTTTTTGAGGTATATATAAGTTTTCTAAATTGTTTCCATATTGATGTTCAAGTACAAATGTTAATTTGAGTAGTTTAATTACTGCTTTTATTTTTTAAAAAATAAATTCATTGTACTTGAGAATTGGTGTAGAAAATGGGGGATGAATTTTATGCATTATTATTTTATTGATCATTCATGCATTCAAATTAAATATTAAGAAATTGAGTAGAAATTGAGGAATAAATTTTAATCAAAATTATATGAAGGATGATTGTGTCATTTTACATTGAAATTCTACATTTGTGCTGGAACAATTGTGCCATTTAGCATTATCCAAAAATTTTATATAATTCATCGGTCCAAAAAATACAGTTTTCTTCCCCTTTTCATCCGAAAAAGTAAAATTGCATAAATATTTTTATTCATTCAAAAGAAAATAATTGTTAATTTCAAGAAATATTAAATATTTAGGAAAATAAAAATTTAATGAATATTTAAAAAAAATGAATTATAATTTTGACAGTCAGAAAAAGAAATAAGAGATTACCTTATAATTCAATGATTAGTATGTATATGTACGGTCACTCCAAATTAATGGATTCGTTTTAACGTAAAAAGCGAAAAGTCGCTATTAACTCCTAACGTTTTTACTTCCCCAAAAATAATAAAAAAACGTTTCGAATTCTCAACGCTTCAACATCATCTTCAATAATTCTCAAACGCTTCAACATCTTCTTCTTAAATTCGAGGAGCGCGAAAATTAAAATCAACCAATTTGAGCTCATGCAGCTGGGATTGTACCGTACAACCTTAACACCAGCAGCGCGGTTGTTCAACGAATTCGGTGTTCTTCGTTTTGGAAAAATGATTAGCAGAAGCGCGGGATCAAGAGCTGATGGAAATTCAGTGAATTCGCGCAATAATGTGAGATTCTGTTTTTTTTTTTTTTTTTAATTTTCGTGTATGTGTTTTGTTACTTGTAGTTCTGGGCGTATTTTCAAACACTTGGTGTGCAAAACAGGATGGTAAAGTCGGTAGCTTTTTTTTTAGCCTGAAAAATAGAATGATTGAGGAATTTAGGTGGTTATAGCTATGAATTATACGAATTTTGTGTTAAAATATCCTCAGAAGTATGAAAGGTTTTGTACTTTTTTGGTTTTACAGTCTATTGCTGTTGATGAAATTACTTTTATAGTTTTTGAGATTTATAGTAGCCGTTAGTACTAGTCTTGTGATACTAGTATTTTCTGTAATTGAGAGGCTTTGATCATATGTGTGATTTTAGAATTTTAGGGTAGCATTTGCGTATTTGATACATCGATATGGCACAGAATTTTACCTTTTGTCTGAATTGTTGTATGATATATACTAAGCAAATGTTGCAGTTTACTGAATTGTTGCCTTCTGTCTGAATTGTTGTATGAATTATGATAGTATGAGTGATATACTGAGCAAATGTTGCAGTTTACTGCCAATGAACGAGGACAACCGGGGTTTTTTAATTCATCAACTTCATATGAGAATGATTTTCCTCCACTGTCGGCCAATAAAATTTCTCAGCGAAGAAGGAGAATTGACTTGACAACTTTTTCTAAGAAGTCGTCCGAGGGTGTTAAGAACATCGAGCCATTGCAACTTGAAGCATCTAACTTGGGCACTTGTTCTGAACAGAAGTTGGAGGTGGTTCAGAACATCAGTCCATTGCAACTTGAAGCATCAAACTTGAGCACTTGTTCTAAACAGGAGTCGAAGGTGGCTCCTAACATAGGTCCATTGAAATGTGAAGCTTCTACTTCATTGGCTTACCAGTATGACACAGACTTGCCCATCAACTTTTGGGAGAAGAAGCCATTATATCCTTCTAGAGATCAAAATCTTCACCAAACTCATCAGGAACATCAAGAGGCTAAGATTAGATCAAAGCCCTATTCCAGTACTCCAATAGATGAACCTTTTGATATATGCCCTCCTGAGGAACAGTCAATCGACGAGAATGAGCAAAAGAAAGGTGATGCCAAGAAAGGAAATAATACAGAAGACTTAGTTGAATCAATAAGTGACCACTATAACACAGACTTGCCCACCAGCTTTGGGAAGAAGAAGCCATTATCTTCTTCTAGAAATCCAAAGTTTCACCGAACTCGTCAGGAACATCAAGAGGTTAAGAGAAGATCAAAGCACTCTTCCAGTACTCCTATAGATGAACCTTTTGATATATGCCCTCCTGAAACCACAGAATCCACCTCTTCGGGAAGTTATGTGAATCAGAGAAATAGAGGAATGTGGGTTCCAAAGGAACAGTCAGCCGAAGAGAATGAACAAAATAAAGGTGATACTGAGAAAGGAAATAATGCAGAAGACTTAGTTGAAGAGTCTGGGTTGATATTAAGGCCTGGAATGGTATTATTCAAGCACTATATACCCCCATTGGAGCAGGTAGTCTTCTAGAGTTAATTTTTGTGAATAAAATCGGTAGGTGCTAATTACTGTGTTTAATGCGTAAAATATACTAGTAGTTCGATTCAATTCTCTAATTTAATCCATAATTATGTTTAAAATATACTAGTAGTTTGATTCAATTCTCTAATTTCATTTATAATTATGTTTAAAATATACTATTCTGTTTTATTCAATTCTGTATTTCATTCATAATTATGTTTATGTCCTGCGTGGAAGTGATGCTTTATCTGTCCTCCTCCAATATCTAATTATATGATATATCTAACTAAATGTTATTAAATTTAGCTTTTCATATTATCCAATTATATGATATATATGTATATAACTAAATGATATTAAATTTAGTTTTTCATAATTTGTGGTATTTAGATGTTCCTACCTTTCTTGCAGGAGAACATTGTAAATAGGTGTCGAGACTTGGGTCGTGGTCCAGGCGGTTTTTATCAACCTGGTTATAATGATGGTGCAAAACTTCGCCTACACATGATGTGTCTAGGTCTAGACTGGAATCCTCAAACAAAAAGCTATGGAAAGAGGCGTCACCATGACAATGCTGTCCCCCCTGAGCTTCCTCATGAATTCACTTCATTAGTTTGCAGAGTACTTGATGATTCCCATACTCTAATAAAAAGAAACATGAAGGTTAAAAATGTTGAAGATGTACTTCCTATAATGTATCCAGATGTGTGCATTGTCAACTTCTATACTACTAATGGGCGGCTTGGTCTCCATCAGGTTTGTTATGAATCCACAATACGGCTCTTTTTCCTTTATCTTCTCTCGTCATTTGCATGAAAGTATGAAACCATATAACCCCCCTTTACTGCTTTACTGTTTTGACTGATACATTGCTCATTTTGTACTTAAGTAGAGTTTTCCATCTTTAGATGGAATATAGCTAGATTAGGAATTCAGTTGTTCTAATTTACATACTTAGATGCAACTTTACAGTAAATTGAAATGAATACTAGATTTAGGAAAGGTTATTTTGATTACACAAGCAAATTAGAGTACTTTTTAAAGAGAATTTCCTCTTATTTGCTTATTTTCTCCTACAAATCTAATCAGCATAGCTATTTTCTATTCATACAGGACCGTGATGAAAGCTGGGAAAGTCTTGACGAAGGGCTACCTGTTGTTTCAATATCCATTGGTGATTCGGCTGAATTTTTATACGGCGATCAGAGAGATGTTAACAAGGCTGAGAGTGTCTTACTAGAATCAGGCGACGTTCTGATATTTGGTGGTGAATCTAGGCATATATATCACGGGGTGAAAGCTATAATTCCAGACTCGGCTCCTTTGCCCTTGCTTCAAAGTACAAATCTTCGACCTGGTCGCCTCAACCTTACTTTCAGACAGTATTGAATTGCTTCTATAGAATTGATGCTGGCTTGTCTCAGTTGTGAATCCCTTATTTGTTCATTGTGAGTTAGTTTTTTCAACAAGAGTTTATCTATTACATCATATGCAATTTGGAAGTTTTGATTATTCTCAATGTTTATTCAGTGACAGACATCAAACACTATAGTTATGAATTATGATACTGAATAAGGAAACATCATGCTGATCATAATTGTCCTAATTTTATGCTTTCTGAACTTGGTGACTAATGATATATATTTTAAACTACATAGCTGTCTCTCTCTCTCTCTCTCTCTCTCTCTCTCTCTCTCTTACATATGTTGGATGTCGTGTTGATGATAATGTTGGACTTCATCATATGTTGGTGGAGTGAGGCCTGATTTGGATGATTGGGATTATCACTGACTACATTTGAATATACAATTTATGCTTGTTTTTGTTCTGGTGATTAAATTCCAAACGCAACTTCTACACTAATTGGTGGAATATAATGTGGTTGGCATTTTTAATTCAATTTGAAAATGGTATTCATTAAACAATTTGTTTGTTTATTTTTTTATATTATTTTTTTGGAAGAGACTTAATTAATTCCTTGTGTTGTGAATTTGTCAAGATTAATTCATTCAATCAACTATTTTTGACAGCAGCATCCACTCAGCACATTCTTAATGCAACGGTAATATACCGCAGAATCTGGATTCAGCTAACTAAGTCTATTAGCCCATTTCGAGCTAAAATACGGTTCTCGGGCAATCTGCACTATAAGAGACTATTTCATAATATTTTTTTTTAATTATTTGATCTTTTTTTATAATTGCTAAATGTATAATACTCCTTCCGTTTATGTTTAAATGCCATTTTGGATGAGTGCATATAAATTAATAAATGTATTAATTTACCTAATACACTCTTGTGAATACATTAAATAAGTTAAGTATATATGTTTAAATGAATTAAATGAGGGCAAGTGTGAATTTTTTTGTCTTGGATTTGTAGAATGACATTTTTTTTGAAATAAAATTAATATGCTAGAATGACACTTATTCAAAAATGGAGGAGTATATGCAATTCCGTTTAATATGATATTTATTAATGTAAAATCCAATTCGTATTTCATAATAATATAACAAATTTATTTGAGTTAATACAAAATAAAAACTACAATTCATAATAATATTGCAAAATACACATAAAGTTATATAATACTATATCACATATTATCAACTTTAATATTAATTTATACATGCTTTATTTTTTTTGTTTCAACATTTTCATTTAATTAAATTTATCATATATCCAATAACCAGCTTTAATACTAATTTATAACACGTTTAATTAATTGAAATATAAAATGCATTATACGATATCTAAACTAATAAAAACAACCAAAAAAAAAATTGAAAAAAAAAATGAAGAGAGAAACGCCAAATATATATGGCGCTCCTCTCTCCTCTTCCTCGTTTTGTTGTGCAATTTGCCGTCTAAGCTGGAGATACCCTTAGTTTCAAATGAATTGTATTAATAAAAAAAAATTACAGAAAATAAAAAATCCTAAAAATCTCGAATATCATAAATTGATAAACTGATAACTCTAGAGATCAAAATCGCAGAAAGAGTGAGATTAAATAAAAATTAATTAAGATCGTAATCATACTAGAAAACATAAAAAAATTAAGTTTTTCATAAATTTCTACGTTTCTAGTATGGTTACGATTTTAATTTTTATTTTGCTAGTATACATAGTAGTTTTTTAATTTCTTATTATTATCTTAGTTGAATTTTGTTAAGAAAACTTGGTAGTCTACTAATTTTTCCCGTCAATTCAATTCAGTTCTATATAGGTTAATTAACGTTATTAAATTATGTTTGTGTTTTATTGTTTCATTCATAATTTATGCGCTAATATAGAATTTTAGTTATGACGTGCGATTTCGATCAATTAAAATATCCATAGACGATGCACCTAAAAGAGTTAGTGAAAATTATGAGATTTTAACTCACGATCTTTCAATTATAATTTCATCACTTTATTAACTATACCAAAATCCAAACACGATCCTTCACTTATAATTTTATCACTTCATCAACTAGACCAAATATAAATATTTCTCCTGATTAAACCAACGTAACATAAATTAATGAGTAGTGCACATATCATTAGAAGTGATAACTACGTCCATGCAATATTACTCAATTTGAGTGGAGAAGTGGGAATCCTACAACGCACAAATCTACAATTGTTTTTGCCTAGGAACAAACAATTGTACACTCATCAATAGTTATCATTATCTTCGACATAATAAAAATAATTCATACCTCATTATAATATTAGTTCCAAAAATTATTGCCATTATGACTACAAACATTAATGGCCACAAATTTCCCACTTTTCTTGTCTACTTTTTTTCTTTTTTGCCTTTAATTAATTAATTTGAGTTTTATTTTGGTGGTTTTTGTAGCAATTAACGACAAATAGAAGCTTTGTTTAAACATTAAACATCGTATATAAACAAGGTTAATTTACTTGTCTCGAATTACTATAGCATAGAGACAACATATATTGCAACTGGTTCACAAATCCAGCCAAATTCATTCATATTGATTTCAACCCTTTGTCTTTAGCAAGATTCATTTTTATCAAAATTTATGCTCTCACACCTCAGCATCAAATGCAATAATTCACCATGAATTGAAGTGACATGCAAGTTAGGTTCACAGCTTCAATCACATTTTTTTTATTGAATTTTGCCCAAAATAAAGTATCAATAAGTCGATATTTTAAGAAAAATGTTGTAAATTTAGAACTCAAAAGATTGTAGTTATCAATACTGAGGCTAATTAACAAAATCATAATATTTTGAAGCCCGTTTGTATTTAATTATTTCTCTATAAAATTACTATATCCCTCCGTCCCATTTTGATAGATTGATTGGGAGTTTTCACGGGATTAAGAAAAGGATTGGGAAAGACAATTAATCAAGAAACTTCCTAATATACCCCTATTTATTTCTTTGACATTAAATTAATGTCTAATGTGAACATATTAAATATGGGTATATATTAGTAAATAATAAATTAGCCAAATATATTTAGAAACATACCTATATATCGGGACATACCAAAAAGTAAAACAAGTCTATCAAAATGGGACAGAGGGAGTATTATTTATCCCGGCCCGCCTAGTATAGAAGATTATTTAAATTGAGTAGAAACAAAAATAATCAAAATCAAAATATATGATTTTAAATCTTATATTGATCAGTAATCTTATTCGTTCGAACTCTAAATTAGTAATTTTTTTAGGTATTTGATTGGTAAATAACTAAATAAGAGATTGAAGTGCCACGTCCGAAGATGAAACGAGCTTGGAAAATTTCTTTAACGATAAATATTAAATATACATGAGATATAATGTTGAATTGGGATTTCTTCAAAGGAATTTTTCATTTCCTTTTATTTCTCAAATATTTTAATTACAGTTTCATTTCTTTCTTTCTTTTTTATTTATTTCTATTTTGAGAATGTTTAGAGAGTTTACTTGTTAGAATCGAATGTTTAGCGGCAGTTTTAATTTCATATAATATCTTTCCCACAAATAACATTAATATTTTCAATTAGGATAAGTATTGTTGATATCGTTTTGACATGTCAAAATTCGTTAAACGGGTTGAAATTTGGATCCAAACGCTACCAAAATTATAAATATGTGTGTAAATGGATGAGTTTTGATCCATTTAAGACCCATATGAATCTTGATCCATCAAACAATTTAATATAAGTGTTTATCTTTCAGTTATATATGTTACTTTGTTACTATATATATTTCAATCCTCAATAATATACTAATGAATTCATAATACAAGGTGTATATGATACAAAAATAGAATAATTGCAACTACAAAATAGATAGTTCTTTAAGTTCTAATTGTGGATATATGTTAGATATTAACTATATCAAACTTATCACAATGAATCACTACCTAATCCTCTAGGACCCCTACCCTAAATAAACTAAATACAATTATCAAAACGACATAATTATTTACCAAAAAAAAGGAGAATATAACCAAAATGACGGAGCTCCTAATCCAATCATCCAAATATAAATAATTAACATATATACTTTGTCAAGTTACCTTAAATAATAAAACATAATATTTTTTCAAGTAATTAAATGAGTTTGAGATATCTATGACAACTCTCTGGGTGCGCACATGATATCTCGACCAAAATCTCAAACCCTAGACTCCAGTGTCCAGATGTTAACGTCTATATATATCCAGTCGCTCATACTATCTCCAACCGATCATACATACATAACTTTTCCCAAAATCTCTCTCTCTCTCTCTCTCTCTCTCTCTCTCTCTCTCATGATCACACCATCTTAGGCTGAACTAAACTCATTACTCACTTACGCTAGTACATATATAAATTTCTTGTAAACATATTGATGATGAAAAGGGTAGCAATGAGAAGGGCATTACGGGAATCCAAACTTCTCCGACGTGGGTATTCCCAGAGTGCCGGTGCATGGGCCGTCGCCGATGTCACCGAACTCCCTAAAATGCCCCCCTTCGACTACACTCCGCCGCCGTACTCGGGCCCCACCGCCGCCGAGATCTTGGCCAAGCGGAAAGAATTCCTCAGCCCTTCCATGCCTTACTTCTATAGCAAACCTGTGAGTCCGAGCCTTACTCAAATAATTCACTTAGCAATCCACAAATTGAAGAATTCGTAAATGCTACACTTAATGAATACCGTGATATAACTGTGCAATTCATAATTAATTAGTCGTGCTAGTGCAATCGATCAACCGATCTTAACTGATCAAATTCTCAAGCAATTAATCTTCATTTTCACAATTTTAATTAAATTAACCAAATTTGAATGTTACTTTGTTTCATAGACTCGATCCGTTTATAGCCCTACTATTTCCATTATTTTGGCACTAAATGTCCGAATTAATATGCTAGCAACATCTCGCTGTCAAGTTACATAGATGATTGAACCCATCTACGTAAGCAAGAGATTAAATAATTAATTTTGGAAGTATATACAGTCACTAGAGTTTGGAATTTTTTTTCTTTTCTTTTTTTTTAACCCCTCTCTTTTATCTTTGAAAATTGAAACAGGTGAACATGGTCCATGGCAAGAAGCAGTACTTGTTCGACGAGAACGGCAGGCGATACCTCGACGCGTTCGGCGGCATAGCCACCGTGTGCTGCGGCCATTGTCACCCTGATGTTGTCAAAGCCATTGTCGATCAAACAAATAAGCTGCAGCACTCCACCATTCTTTATCTCAATCATTCCATTTCTGATTTTGCTGAGGCTTTAGCATCCAAGATGCCTGCTGATCTCAAGGTGCATTTGCTTATCAATTATCATCCTCTCTCTCTCTCTCTCTCTCTCTCTCTCTCTCTCTCTCTCTCTCTCATTGATATATCTATCTGCAGGTTGTTTTCTTCACGAATTCTGGGACAGAAGCCAACGAGCTAGCTATGATGATGGCTAGATTGTATACCGGCAGCCATGATATCGTGTCACTGAGAAACGCGTATCATGGCAATGCAGCCGGAACCATGGGAGCCACCGCGCAGTCTAACTGGAAGTTCAATGTTGTCCAGGTTCAAATTTCTCGATAGATTGTGAAGAAAATAGCAATTTATAAACGTATAATGCATCAGCTAGTTTAATTGTTACGATGAAATTCTGTTTTTCTTGAACAGAGTGGGGTGCACCATGCCCTCAATCCGGACCCTTACAGAGGTGTCTTTGGATCGGATGGTCAGAAATACGCCAAGGATGTCGAAGATCTCATCAAGTTTGGAACATCCGGTCATGTTGCCGGTTTCATGTCTGAAGCCATACAGGTAGGCAGGGGATTGTGGCACTGACCACTCCAATATTCCAATTAAGTTGGTTAACTTTTCATGCGATGCAACAGGGCGTTGGTGGAATTGTCGAGCTAGCTCCGGGCTACTTACCTGCTGTGTATGACAGCATCAGGAAGGCAGGAGGCCTTTGCATTGCGGACGAAGTTCAGTCCGGTTTTGCACGCACCGGCACCCATTTTTGGGGGTTCCAAACACAAGGCGTCGTGCCTGACATAGTTACTATGGCAAAGGTCAGCATGCAGATAGAAGCTTATATAATCCGTTAATTCTCTGAATACCAGAAATAAGTCATAGGATGAGTGGAGTGTGTATAATTTGTTGATTCTTTAATACAAGAAACAAGCCTTATTTTGATGCAGATATATAGAAGCATTTATAATCCGTTGATTCTGTGAATACCAAAAATAAGTGTTAGTACTGCACGAATGATGAATGATTGGTTCACTGCAGGGGATTGGGAATGGAATCCCGCTCGGTGCAGTGGTGACTACTCCGAAGGTGGCTGAGGTGTTGACGCGAAGAAGCTACTTCAACACCTTCGGAGGCAACCCGGTGTGCACTGCAGCGGGGCTAGCCGTGCTTGGAGTGATCGAGAGAGAGAATCTGCAGGGGAATGCTCATGTTGTTGGCTCTTATCTGAAAGAGCGCCTCAACGCGCTCAAAGACAAGCACGAGAGTTAGCTCTCTCTGCTCATCTCCTCCTAGATCATCGAATTAATTAATCAATGTGTTGATCAGTCATGGCACTAACAATCTCCCCCTTCTGTGTATGCAGTTATTGGTGATGTGAGGGGAAGAGGCCTAATGCTCGGGGTCGAACTTGTCACTGACCGCAACCTCAAAACTCCGGCAAATATTGAAATCATCCGAGTGATGGAACTCATGAAAGGTATCTATATATCTAGCTATCTAACTATTAATCTATTATTTCCTCCTCTCTCTCTTTTTTTTTTATTTTTTTTCTTTCTACTAAGCATCAAAATACTAATGTTTGTTGTCTAATGATCAAGATATGGGAGTTTTGGTCGGAAAAGGAGGTTTCTATGGAAATGTATTCAGAATAACACCTCCTCTCTGCATCAACAAAGATGATGCTGGTAATTAAGATCTCTCTCTCTCTCTCTCTCTCTCTCTCTTCATCCATGTTCGTGTTACCGATCTCCATTATATATGCAGATTTTCTAGTGGACGCTATGGACTATGCAATGGCGAAGCTGTGAGACAAGCTCAAATTAATGAAACAAATCAAGTTCTTGAACCTGCCAAATATTTGATGAACACTTCTTGAAGAAGCTCAACTAATGTTCAATCATGCATAATGTATAAGTTCATTTTATTTTATTTTTACTATATATATTCTTAGCCAGATAAATGTATGTATCTTGGATTCAAATAGTGAACTACTTACTATGAAATATGTATATATATAGCCCCACTGTTATCATTAAATTAAATATCAGTCTGCAACAACAAAACATGTGCATATATAGAAATCAAACCACAATCAAATACTATAATTTGTATATATCATCATGATTCATCCATTTCATGAAAAAAGAAAAAAATACTACTGGTTTAATATCCCTAAGCATAGCATCAACCAGACAACAACTCTCTCTCTCTACTCTCTCTCTTATTGGAATCTTAACTAAATAACATTAATGATCAAGAAATTAAGCAAAAACTCTACCCATCGTAATGAATAAACGTGGAGGAATTAGGCGGGCGGTGGCCGGAAAAGGAGTCCGGCGATCTGCCGGAAAGCAAGGCCGAGAACCGAACAACGGAGCTTAGTAGTGAAACGATGTTTGCCACCATGAACGCGAGCTCACGGTAAATGCTCGTGCTCTTCCTCAATATCACGTGCATTACTACAGATAATGCTTCATCGACGATTCTTGCCATTTTTTAAACTTTTTCTTTTCTTTTCTTCGAAGATTCTTTGTGATGTTTGAATGTGGCACGAAACATATAAACATCGATGTGATCGAACAGTTGACGTTATCGATCATATATATTTGATGATAACGATGAAATGATTGTTAGAGAGTTGGATCGAACGCTTCTGCAGTTACTGAAATGCCCTTTTTTCTTGTAATAAAATTTACTGACCAAAATTGGATTCTTTGCAGTTTTTGTACTCGATTGTTGAAAAAGTATGTTGTTATTTTTTTTATAAAAACAATTTTTGCTATCTGTTTTTTGCTTGAAAAATAATTAATTACTTCATTTATTGTGAGCGCATTATATGATATTATGCTCGATCATATGACATTTGAAATCCTCTGTTGCATATTTCGTGTTGCATTCCGTATTGCATACTCGATTTTCTTAGTTTTTTTTAAATTTTTTTCTCAAATTTCAATTTCTTATGATTTAGTTTAATTTTACACTTATTATTTAGGGTTCATCCTACCCAATTACGGTTTTATATATATTTTTAGTCTTTAATTTTTTAAATAATCAATTAATAATTCAAAATTTTAAATTAAATAATAAAAATTACAATGCATTCTAATTGGGTTTGATGAATTCTAAATAATAAGTGTAAAATTAAACTAAAGCATAAAAATTGAAATCAAGAAAAAAAATTGAAAAAAAAATTAAGAAAATCGAGTGTGCAATATGGAATGCAACACAAAATGTGCAATAGAAAATTTCAACTGATCGTATGGGCAATATAGAGTAGTAAGATTTTGTATATCATCCTACATTGACTACACGTATCGTGTGACGTCATGGTATAAATGAAATGGTTAATACCATATTTTATCTCAAATTTTTAACAATATTTCAATTATATCTCAATCTTCAAAAAATTATAATTTATATCCCAACATTTTCTTTCATTTTTCAATTTCATCTTATAACCTAAAATTCTAACAAAAAATATATAGACATGGCTTGTTGGAAGTCTAGGTTTTTTTCAAGTCACACGTGGAAATGTGATATTTCTACATAATTTTCTTATCTACAAAAATAACACATACGCTTTCGGTGAGCCACATCACACGTATTATTAGAATTAGGTTACGTGATATAATTGAAAACAAAAGAAAAGGTTGGGATAAAAATTATAATTTCTTGAAGGTTGGGATATATTTTAAACATTGTTAAAAGAAAATAGATAGAAAATTTAAATGTAAAAAGGAAAAGACAAAGAAAATGAAGGTTCTTCAATATTGACAAGCAATAATAACTAACTAGTTGGATTTTAACTTTACGTACTGAGTCCTGGTGGGGATGGTCTAGTAGTAGAGTGAGGTTGCTTTGATACCATATATTACATGTTCGAATCTCCTCAGTACCACAAGTCGGGTGCGTGATTGTTAAAAAAGAAAAAAAAGAAAAAAAAACTTTACCTAAGATTATAACAGCAAAGTGAATAACTAGGGGGTTAGATGGTAAAATTAAGGGATCAAATAGGGGCAACAAAGTCATTATGGAAATGTGGAGGGGTGACTGTAGAATAATTAATTGATGAGGACCAAGGATGAAAATATCGCTATCGCAACATATATCGCAACTTCAATTTTACGGATATATCGACGGATATATCCATATCGCATATCGATATCGCAGAAAATTGAAAAAAATGACGGAAATCATATTAAAATCTTGGAAATTTAGCATGAAATTTTAGGAACTATTATGACATATTATTATGCACATATTCCACTAATTTTTTTGATAGAATTGTATTTTGAAAGCAAATATATGAATAATATATTATATAAATACCGTCTGAGACATACATTTGAGAAAATAATAATACATAATACAACATAAAATGACTAAATAAACATTATAATGTACAATTAATACCAAAATGAGGATCTATGAGGTTCAAATATAGTAGATGGAATGTTATCTTGTTCTAAATAATATTGGTACCAACTTATCACGTTCAAGTAATTATGGATATAATTATGCACATGCGCTTGATATGTTTCTTGATTTCTTCCAACAGCTTCACCATGAATTGAATAATGTCCACTGACCCAATTATTTTGTTGATACACATTTTGAGTAGTCCAATCAATTTGTGAACTCCCATATGTGTAAGAAGCATATGAATCTTGGAACATATCACTATGATCAGTGCCACCCATATTCATAGAATCAAGATTTGGCAAATAATTTATATTCAATCTTAGATTTCAATTTCATGTGATATATGGGGAGAAAAACTTTAGTGATTTATCCATCATGTCCTCTAACATCTCACTTTTCTTTCTAAGACATCCATTGATTTCCTGGTCTTCTTTCTCTTATATTTTTTTGCAAAGTGAATGTCTTTATAAAGCAAAGAATATTGCAACTCAAATAATTACATTAAAGACCTAAAAAAGATCACAAAAATATATAGTATTAAATAAAAATCAAAATATATTATAAAAATATTAAAAAAATCGCGATATATTGCGATATTTTGCGATATCTTGCGATATTTTGCGATATCTTGCGATATATTGCGATTTCTCGTCGATACTCGGGAAAAAAGATATTCCCCCCAATATCCGTATCGCAATGTCAATATCCGCGATATATCCGCGATATATCCGCGATATTTCGCGATATTTTCATCCTTGATGAGGACATAATGTCCTCATTCTAAGTTGGCATTGCTCGTACTAAACCACAAGTACATTTTTCTCTTGGACTTTGCTTCAAATATGTCGACATTAATTAATTCCCTATAATATTTTATTTTGATTTTTGGATAGAGAAAATATTTTGTTTTAAATGCTTTATCATTTCAAAATAACTAGGTAACTAATGTCGAACGTTCCTTCAGATCTCTTTAATTTGTAATTTTCGATGACTATAAAATTATGTAATAACTTCCACCAAGTGTGCAAGTCAAGGAAAAAGGTGCTAATTTTGTGAATGTTAAATTATATTTTGATATTTATATTTTGAGTTTTTTTAAAAAATAGCTCATTTTTTTTAAATTAACAAATCATTACCCATTTTTCAAAAAAAAAAGTCCAAATTTAAAATTTGAACAATATTACGGCCCAAAAATCCTACATACGTAATTAATTATATTTTAATATTTCTATTTCTCTAGCCGCGTAAAAAAAAATCAATCAAAAAATCTTAAAAGACAATTAATTGCATGCGAATTTTGGGGTGTAAAATTCATAAAATATTAGATTTGCAAATTTTTTGGAAAAGTGAATAATGTTTTTTTAATTTTTAAAAAAATAAATTATTTTTGAAAAAGAAACCCAAAATATAGGTATCAAAGTGTAATTTCCCCTTTTTACGAATTTATCTTTAAAAAAATGTATATAATATTCACATATGTGCACCATTTATAATATATATATATATATATATGTATGTATGTACTATAAAATCGAAATTGAAACAAAAATCCCAAAATTCCAAATGATAAATTTAACAAACGGGCTAATTGTCAAAAAAAAAACTATCTTCAAGTGAAATTGCAATTTAAAGTTGATTTTTACAAAATGTAATAACAGTACGATCTTTTATTTTGTAGTAAAATTGGCGAATCGAAGATTGACATTGCATAATAAAAACTCTTATATTCAGCACCCCAACATTGAATTAATATGTATGTTGAAAAAAAATTGTCACATTATAATTTCGATTGTCAGATACATAAATATCGGGGTGTCAAATTTATTATAAATTAAATAACTAAATTATTATTGAAATATTTTAAAAGCCCTATCTAAATTGTAAATTTATTCAAACGTACTTTTTTTTTTGCAATTGATCCTTTACAAATCAAAATGCTATTTGGGTCTAAACGCAATGAACCAAAAACTAATTCAATTTTGAATGTGGTATGTATTTGATTAATGTACGCCATGTGTACGATAGTATATGCATTAGGTGCACGATAAAAAGAAATAGAGAATGTGATAAATTTGACCACTTATATTTTATAATTTGGCTAATATGGTCCAATTATTGGAAAATCTTTCTTTTTATTTCCGGTATCCGAGGCCCAATCCAAAGTAAAAAAATTATACACTTAACTCATCTATTTTTGCAGGCCTATGGGTTTAAACTATCAACAAAAACACATGAATTTATGAACCCAACTCATGAGTAAAAAAAATATTTTGGAATTTTATGGTATTATTTAAGAGTGTCTTTTTAAGGCCTCCAATTGAATTAAGGGTGTGTGTGTGTTTGTTAAACTCTCCAACTGAATTCAAATTATTTCAGAGTTTATTATTTCTTCTATATAGTAGATCAGATGATCGGGTCACTTAAAAAAGATTTGATCGATTTCCTTCATATGAAATTAATTTTGGATTTTTAATCTCTCCTGATAAATTGAATTCACTGGATTATGTTACTTTAAAAGTAAGTTGTGAAAATATTGATAATATTATAAAGCATGGAGAGTTTAGTTAACAATATTATGTTACCCTTAATGATACTTTAAGGGTTGTTTCAAGAGATAAACAGATAAACGCATTGCGCTATCTTTTATAAAAAAAAAAACTCTAGATATATTAACTCCCTTGAAGAGGCTAAATAGTTGTCATAATGCGTGTATATCGCTTATAAAATCTCATCAATCATACATGTTACGGTATATACAAAAATAAGTTTTTCAAAATTGAAAACGACAAAGAAATCGTATTTGTGGTCGATCATGTTACAAGAAAGATTGAATGGACTTATTTTGATATCCATTGAACACGATTTACTAGAAAATATTGATTATGGAAAATTTATAATTAAGCGAGTTTGTATAAAAAAATGTTAGAAGGAATATATTTAAATGATACTGCTTAAAGTAAATTTGTTTCTTCTGTTTTAGGGATTTTTGAAGATATGATAATGAATGTTGGATGATTTTGAAGTTTTCAAGAATTTGAACATATCAAATATATTTCATGATTTTTAACATTAAAGATAGTTTTGAGATGCATTTTCTAACCATATCTTACGTATTAGCTATAAATTTAACCAGTATAATTATTCTACTTTTATTGTTCAATAATTTTACATTCGACAAATAAGAACACCATTTTTAAGACACTTCAAATCTCATAATCTTATATTGATATTCCAAATATTGTGTATGTAACTCTTCATTGGTCATGAGAGCATACTTCTTTCGAGAAACCTCCATACCCCCAATATTTATTGGTTCCAAAGCCTAGATGTGCATGAGGTGTCTTCTCATTATTTCCAACCAAACAACAAGTTTTTCAAGTTAAATCATCATAGGGTGTTAGCTAGCCTGTAAAGACATCATAACATGTGTATGTGTGTGTGCTTGTGAGGGTGAATCCTTCATGGGCCTAATTGTAGGCCCTCTCACTAATTTTGTCTCTTCAAATCCTTCAATTATACAATCCATATATGATGCCCATTTTTGCACTATACCTAGGATTAATATTTTCTTGCAACATTTGTTTTGATCTTCAATATACATGGATGATCTTTGGAGTTGTTATAACTTATAGTCATGAGTTTGGCAACAATCTATTGATTACTTCTTTTGTTATGCCAAGGGTCAATTTTACTCAGCGGACCATTTAATAATACTATACAAAAATGTTATATGTATATATACACACATACACATAATTATAAATTCTAAAAATAAAATAAACTGATAAGTATATAAATATATACATAATATATGTGTGTGCGTACATAAATTCATAAACTATAGAATATAGAATTAGTGGACTTATCAGTCCACGTATTAGATTTTGGACAAAGGTCTTTATTAATCAACCAACAACCTCAATCAGTACGGAAAATCCTTATTTCAAGTATATAGAGACTCATACCTCGCTCCAAACTAAACAAGTTGGGGTATGAGCCACGATATTTGCTTCTCAATAGATATGATAAAAGACAATTGTTACTTTAATGAAAAAATACAAAACTTTTGTATAAAAATATATAAATAAATATACAACAACTTGTTTCAAATAAATAAAAAAACAGCAATTATTAATAGTGAAAATAAAACAACACAAATTGAAATAATTCTCAATTTTAAAAAATAAAAAATAAATCCACCCAAGAGAAAAAAGTAAAGCCACCTTAGAAAAAAAAGGTAAAATCAATATGCTTTTGTGGAGAATTGAATCCATGACCTCAAGTGCAAAAATATCTATCTCTGCTGTTGGGCCAAATTTTCAAGACAAAAATATTATCATCTAATTTTATAAAAAAAACTTGATAAAAACATATACTATTACTATATTAATAATAATTAAAATTTCAGGGGGGCCGGTTGACCCCCTTGGCCTAGTGTACGTCCGTCACTGGCCGTTACCTAGGTGCGCACTGTGTAAACTCAACCCCTATGTAATAGCCCGCAAACCACACAGGAGAGGTAAAACCACACTTGGAACTCACATGCTATCAAGGTGCGCACTTGGTAAACTCAGCTCATGTGTAATAGTCTGCAAACCACACAGGGAAGGTAAACTACACTTGGAAAAAACCGCAGCCGGCTCACACCTCTTGGTGTTCGTGGTGGGATTCGAACTTGATACTTTTGACCTCAAGATAATATCATTCCACCACTAAGTTATCCTCAAGAGGACTCTATTGATTAATTCTTGTTTTGAGATTTGGTTGTTATTAGTTGATCAGTAAATTAAACACAAGGATAAAATAGCTAAAAGAAAGGGGCAAAAAGTAACATATTGTCGAACAAATTAGGTATGTCTTCAAAGAAAACATGTGAAAGGGAGTTTCCTCCCTTTGATTTGACTTAACTAACTTACCCAAAATTTTAGCGCATGTGACTATATAATAAGTTGTTGTACATAAGCACACGATGTTGGAACAAGCACAATATAGGGTATAATAACATTTATATAAATTGAAATATGATTAAGCACAATATAGGGTATAATAACATTTATATATAATTGAAATACAACTTAAAAAAATAATACATGAAGATAAGGATTATTGAAACGAGTGGTCACTTAAATTTTCATGTATATAAAGTACAAAAGAGATTAGTAACAACAGTAAAACTCAGTGTAAATGATAATTATCATTTACATGAGGTTTATTTACAAAGAACTCGCCATATATCTTTAGTTATTTCTGCAATGACAAACACTCCATCAAATTTTGGAATTCAAAATCCTTAAAGTCAGAGCTTCAAATGGGCGGTCTGCGGGTCCATTCGGGTCGATCCACCCCGCTCCAGAAAAAAGAAAAAAAAAGTTTGCCCAAAAAGTATGACTCATAAAACTAAAATATATCACTCGTACCTTAAAAAATATCATCCTTGCAACTTTACTTATATGAGTTTATTACACTTGGTTTATTATTCTCAATTAGGTTTATTAATTCCAATCAGGGTTTATATCTAATTCAAAAAATTTAATTGTCAAGCGCAGTGCACAAGTCTGCACGTTAACGTCGGACGAGTGCATTGTGTACATAAGTCGTTGGATAAAAAAAATTAAATTTATTCACTTTAATTTTGGGATTCGCTAATTCCATTTTATGATATATTATATATATATGAAAAAAAGACTAAAAATTTCATAAAAGAAAGAACGGGCGGCGCGTGACATGCACTCCCTGGTGGGTTAATTATTTAAAAAAAATATTGGGCTCGGGCCCGTCTAGGCCCATCAGATGGGTGCACCCAAGTGTTACTATTTTGCAATTTAATAATGGGTTAATTGCTAAATAAATCACCACGTTTACACCTTTTTGCAAACTAAACACCACATTTAAATCTAGTCAATTACAACACCACGTTTTAATTTGTATGGAATTAAATATCCCAAATTTTTCCGGCAAGTTAAGTATGCCATATTTGGTCTAAAAATCACGTTGGCAGTCACATCAACACACACATGTAACAAACGACGTCGATTTTATTAGTTTTCTCAATATATTTTCTATTTTAGAAATAAATAATTATATTTAAAAAATAATTTTTTCAACAAAAAAAAAAGAGCAAGTAACAAAAACGGTGTCGTTTGTTACATGTGTGTGTTGACGTGACTACCAACGTGATTTTTAGGTCAAATAAATCATACTTAACTCGCTGGAAAAATTGGGGATGGTTAATCCCATACAAATTAAAACGTGGTGTTGTAATTAACTAGATTTAAACGTGGTGTCTAATTTACAAAAAGATGGAAACGTGGTGATATATTTGGCAATTAACCCTTTAATAATGTATATTTTTAGTTTTATATTGTAGCTACATTAGTAAACTTTCAATTCGTTGCAATTTCACACACAATAACCTAGGATTTCAGCGAAATTAAAAAATGAAATTAAACCTAACTAACTATATCTAATTTTAGTGTTTGTAATATGAAAGTATACAGGATCCCAACTGCACATTTCATATTAAAAGGGCCATATTCGATTTAATTTTGTCACATTTAGAGTGTGCATCGAATTGCAACAAATAACAATTACAAAAATAGTTAATTAAAACTGAAAAAAAAAACATAATTGTATCTCTTAGTCTTAGACCAAGAACATTTCCTTTTATGGAGAGGCGAATTGTGGTGGGGGATGTGTATGATAGAAAAATTTCAACAACTTAATTATGAGATTTTGTGAAGAACATATGTAAGAAATCCGAAATTAAATAATGGTGTCTACTTTTAGTAGCATCGTGGTCGTTTGATGCCTTGCGGCTAGATAATGACGTCTTACCCAACATAAATATGACTTAAGACACCACTAATCAATTGTTGCGATGTACTAATCATGTTTAAGTGAACACACTATCAAACTTTGCATTTTCATTATCTTATATATGTGGGATAATTATATTGTTCCTTGAGACATATAAATTAAGTGTCAATTTTCTTTGATATATAGTGTAAAATCGGATCTCCTATTTTACTTCACGATGCATATCAGGGCTTGTTGTGTCTAGATCTTGCTGTCTGACATCTTACTCCACTAGTTTTGACTCTGAGATGAGATCTCTGCCAGAGCGAACAAGGTTCCTGACGGCAGTGGCTGTAGACGGTAGAGCATCAGGTCGAGAAAGGTTCCTGAGCCGTTCCTCCTTGTTCGCTCCGACAGAGATCTCATCTCAGAGTCAAAACTGGAGGAGTAAGATGTCAGGCGGCAAGATCTAGACTCAATAGGACTGACAATTCGTGCATGTCAGGTTGTTAGTGGATCGATCCGATAAGGACTACCATGCATAATAAGGCCAAACACAAACTCGATCCATTTTGTATAAACATTGACACAATGTACAAACACATTTTTAATCATGCTGACACGACACATATTGTATGTATATAGAGACACGATAACAAAATCGTACAATAATTAATTACTCAATTTCATATGAACACGATACCTAATTTCGACAAAATAATAATAATAATAATAATAATAATAATAATAATAATAAACATGTTAAATTATTAAATGATGATAATATTATCGTGTTATACTAATCCGACACGAAAATTTTGTGCCATGATAAACACAATAAGACAAAACACTAACTACTAATTTCATGTGTGTTCGTGTCGTGCCAAAAATTATCAACCCTAATACACATAGTATGTATCACTGTGTATGTGTTTGTTAAGATGGCCTATAAACAGTAGTTGCAAGAATCTCATGCATCAAGCTTCTTCAACGGAATAGACAAGGTTAGATCAAATTTCGTCAAATGAGAAACTATCTAGATCGACTCAACGATATTAATTAAAAAGTAAAAGTATGTGTAGAAGAATCGATCCGACTTGATTTTGGTCGGGCCAAGTTGGGATCCAATAAATTAATTTGATGGCTCGTTGCCAGCTCTAAATGCAACATCTATATTATGTAGTTTATTAATATTAATTCATCTTAATCCTTGTGGTATTTAACATGCATTTTTTTATATGATTAAATGGATAATGGACTGTGGCCACGTTTGTTTTTTGTTTTATATTTATCTTAATGATATTTATCAGTAACAACTTAATAAAAGTTGAATTTAATTTGTTGTTTAACTTCGACGGCTGGTAGTCATTTATTTAGTGATTAAATAAGCTGGCATATGAGACAAATGCAAATATTTAATTTTACCCCAATTTTGAAGATAATTTTGGATCTTTAATTATATTGGGAAATATTATATGTTTCTTCAAATCATAGTATGTTGGGAGTAAATTTAATGCGTGTGTGTGTATTTTTCTTTCAGTCAAAATGAAAAATCAAAATTTATTTCCAAATCATCGAGTTGATGAAATTTTGTATAATTATTGATATTTCAGACGGTGGCCCAACACCAACTTGCGGCGGTGGGCCGGCGGTGATGGAGGTATGGGTGGTGGCCATAAATATTGTCAGCCGACCTTGTGATATAAGCAATCTAGGCATGCCTTCTTATGAAACCCAAAAGCTATACATACATATATATATATATATAGGGTGCGGTTATAATAAAGACAAGTGTTGGTGTGAAAATTAGGGACAAATTTGATCCCTACAAATATACAAGATGGATGGATCAGATTAAAAGGATTTTAAATGGTAATTTATAATTTTTTATTTAATATTAAAACATGGAGGGGTATTAACGTCAAATCGCACTTTAATTTCATATGGTATCATGCATTAAACTTGGCGCTAGATTTGGAACTTGATATATGCTATCTACATGAAAACTAGGGCATGTATTCAATTAAGATTTTGATGGATTTTTTTGGACTTTAAAATGTCCATGGATTTCTATGGATTTTTAAATCCATAGACTCCACATGGAGTCTCCCAAAACTCCACATGGAGTCTCCCAACTCCACGCAGAGTCTGGCGGATTTCGTGTATGGATTTCGAACAATTTTGAACGATTTCAATGGATTTCAAATACATCTCGCCAGCTCTCATTGGAACACAACGATTGGTGTATCCGGAAAAAAAATTGATCCCAGCGGCCGCTAGAATCAAGCAGCCTTGATCCCAGCGGCTGCTGGCACACAGCGGCCGCTGGAGTGCCATCATCGGCAAGGCCAGCGAACGCTGGGGTCGGGTGACGACTGGGGTGCCCGATTTCAACTCCTCACCGGCCGCTGGGACACAGCGCTCGCCGGATTTTCCAAATCCATCGAAATCTCGTGTCCAGAGGTCGGATTTCATTCTTTGTAATTTTCACGTTAAATCCAGCTAAAATCCAACGAAGTCAATCACTTTTTAAAGCCCGTGGATTGTTGAATACTGCAGAATTTTAAAGGACTTTTAAAAGTCTAAATTGAATGCACCAAGATTTCATTGGACTTTTAAAAGTCTGGATTGAATACACCAAGATTTCGTTGGACTTTTAAAAGTCTAGATTGAATACACCAGAATTTCGTTGGACTTTTAAAAGTCTGGATTGAATACACCCGGATTTTAAAAGTCCAATGAAATCCAACGAAATCTCAATCCAATACACCTCCCTAAATCCCTTAAAATCTGCAAGCACGAATTCAATGGAGAAGGAGCGGTTGCATCTAGAAATCGAAATTTCCGCCTCTAACATCAGAAAACCTAGACCACTGCAAGAACCGACGACGACATCCTTGAGGACCGACGAGAATTCCGGCATAGCTCGGTGGGTTTGTCGTACGCGGCAGCTTGAACAATAAACAAGGCGGCAGATTTTCCCCCTCCGGCAACAGTGCGTTCGAACGAGAAGCCAAAAACAAACATGGGTCGGAAGAAATCAGGTAAGTTTCAGTGCTTTGAATTGAATTTAATGATGATTTTGGAAAAAAAATTGTCCTAATTAAAATTTGATGAATGCTTGCGATTGACTAAAAAAATAGATTTAGAAAATTGGTTTTGTTATTGGGCGGATCGCATAAGAATAAATCAGTTATCGCTTCTGATTATTAATCGAGTAATTATGTAGTATATGTTTACAAAATTGAACAAAATTTGGCAATCGAGAATTTTGAGATTACAAATTTTGTTATTTTGTCAATTCATGGGTTTTATTAGAAAAATGACGAATTATACTTATTTTACCAGTTATTCATGCTTTTTAATCTTTATCATTTAATATAAATTATGTCTGTGTGACTTGATGCTCTTTATTGTTAATGTTTATGCTATTTATGTATATCTGTTTTGCATTAGGTAAATTATAATTTGTGAGACTACGTATGCATATTTGTGATGCTACTAAAGCATATATTTGAAGCTACTAATGAATATCTGTGCTACTTAGTGTTTAAGTTAGTAATATAACTTGTGTGGGTTGGTGCTTTTAATTAGTATTGTTGATGCTTCGTATGCATATCTTTGGTGGTTTGGGTGAACTGTATTTGTGATGTTACTCATGTGTATCTGTGATGCTACTTATGCATAATCTTGATGCTACTTATGCATATTATTCATGCTTCTCATGAATATGTTTGATGCTACTTGTGATTATCTGTGTTAGTGTTTTAAGTTGGTAATATAACGTATGTGAGTTGGTGCTTTTTATTAGTATTGTTGATGCTATTTATGCATATCTGTTGTGCTTTGGTTTAACTATATTTATGATTCCACTCGTGCATATATGTGATGCTATTTATGCATATCAGCGATGCTACTTATCCATTGTTGTCATGCTTTAGCAATTTTTGTACTAACACTTAATCTTTGTTTTTGAGTTATTAATCAATGTGTAGCGCTACGCAGTTGGAGCTCCGGGATAGGATAAGCCAAGAGTGGAAACAGAGTTCAGTGACTCGCTTAAACTCCAAGTCACTTAATCTCATTCATTTTGAATTAAAATTTACTCGTACATAGTGCTTTTTATGTTACCGATTAGTACTTTCGCATGGTTTCATGTAAGTGTCATAACTAACACTCCTATATGATAAATCGAATTTTGTCATGACCAAGCAAGTGCCCAGTTATATTTTTCTAAACTGTCCAATCAACTCCGTATTTTATTTTTTCTAAATGCTATCGTTTTGGGTTTGACTTAATTCTAATAATTAATGATGTCTATGTGAAAATAAGAATTATATAAAGACAGTGCTTCGTACATTTCCTTTTAATGCTTCATAAATTAAATTAAGAGTTTCATATTTGGTGGTTGGTGCTTCGTAAGCATATTCATTTGCATTCTATTATGTGAATGCTTTAGTTAATGCTATGTATTCATAAATTAAATGCTTCATACTACGAACCCTATCTTATAAAAAAATTATATTATAACACAAATAATGTAACGAAAAAAATTAAAATACCCCAACTGTACCATACAAAACAACACGAAAAAATATAACTAAACTAAAAACAAAACTAAGCAAAAAATTGAACAAGGAAAAAAAAATCCTAATCATTTTTTTCCCTGGACAATTTCTAGCATCATGGTGGCATTTTTCACCACAAGCACTGCATTTCCTCATTGGCTTCTTCATTTTTTCCACATTCTTCTCTTTGTCAGATTTTATACGACTGTCGCTCCCTTTTGTCTTCACAGGGACTGGTGATTTAATATTTACTTGCTCCGACATAGACGATTGATAATACTCCTCAAATAACCTCTTCTTACCATGCCCATTATATTCACCGGCATAGGCGATTGAATGAGTCTTTAACATATATTATAGCTTGCAACAGTGAATTAGATCTATCCAAGTCCCCATCAATGCTACGTACTCGCATTTTTCAATGCTTTCAATAAGAAACAAACATGCTACATCAACAATAACATAAAATAACAAAATCACTTAAAAAACCAGGAAAACGTGAAATATGTAGAATCCTTCAATATACAATACTGTAACACACAAAGCTTGTGATGCTTCATAACGAACATATAAAATGCTAAATAACAATAATAACAAATACATACACTCCACATGTAAAATGGAATAATAATAAGCATTTTACACATCAATTTGAATCATAGAAACTAAATTATTCATCCAGATTGCAGACAAATCGGAAAAAAAAAGGAAATCGCGCAAAAATTTGAATCTTCCATTGTCACAACACCGCCTGAAATTAAGAAAAAAAATCATCAAAGGCCTATTCTCCGAAAACGCCTAAATCGGTAGAATCTGGGAATATGTTATCTCCCTAAGCAAGAAACAGTGAACAACAAAACTTAATCTAAGTATCCAATAAAAATATCGTCTGAATGACATAACGAAACAAAACGAAATTCAACAACAATCCGATTTAGAGGCCGTTGCACGTCGATTGAATCAATCTGGTACAACTTCGAAACCCCCGAATGAAATGTATCGATCTATACGATTTGTCTTTTATTTTTCTCCCCAAGCAAGATACTGTAAAGTAAATAATTTTTTCAGTTTTTCCAAGAAAAAAACGACGCTCAAATCGTCTGTGTAATTGGAAAGATAATACTCACCGTAATTAAAACCGCTTAATTAGATGGTTAATATTTGCACAACAATAGGACTCTACAACTTTTTAAATTAATTTACATCATTACCCTTATCACTTTATTTTAATAAAAAACTGCCGAAAATATATTGGTCCAATTAATGGATCTCATCCGTCCATTTAGCAAGATCTAAGGGCTGAAATTAGTCCATACTTTTCACACCAAGGGTTTGTCCCTATTTAATCCATATCCTATATATATATATATATATACACACATATACATATATCCTATATATATATACATATACATATATCCTATATATATGTATATATATATTTGTTATAGGAAGAAACTCTTACTATCGTGACTATGTTTGAGTTAAATAATACTACTAAAAAACTATGTGTGATGGGTTCGACCTATTTAATTTGAGACATAGATTTGGTCGAACATGCCCGGATTTTATTACTCAAGCATAAAATGCGTCGAAATTCTTTCGTATTATCAAAATTTTGCATCAAACCCCTTTATATTTTTTGAATTGTACTAAATTCTTTTGTGGTTTCAGAAAATATGGACAACTTTTTTCTTTCTTTAAAAATATTGCTTAAAATATTATATCCGGATAAAATTGAAGTAACCATTATCAACTCGAAGTAAATAAATTTTGGTCCAGACTTTTTTTAAAAAGGAAAGTTGTGCATATCTTTTGAAGTCACGAGAAAATTTAATGAAATGTAAAAAGCACACGAGAATTTCATGTAATATTTTGATAACACGATAAAGTTCAGCCCGTCTTACACCATAATTGTGAAAAAAGGGTTATTATGATTATGATTTAGACTAAAGCAGCACCATTTGTCTTTACAAATAATTTTGAGCCAACAAAATGAACATGGTGGAAAGTTTTTGCATGCCCTTTTAGAGAAGTTTGGACTTATGTTGTGCTCTAGTTTTATGCTTTATTTAATTACTAGGTAATACGTTATTTGATGTAAAATTTTATCTAAATTACACATATAAATAAACGCTGGAAATATGCAAATAACAAGTAAAAATAAGTGATAGCATGTATTTAAAATATTTTAGTCAATTGAATAAATTATAATATAATGAAGAAATGTATGAATCTTTAAAAAAATGGAATTGAATATGTTAGTCACACACGCATTATGTATATAACTTGAAGTTAAAGTGTGTTAGACAAAATTTATTTTTAACATATATAAGATTACTACAAACAATATAATTTTACCGATATTCTTAAATTGTAATGGTAATTAGTTATTATATGTTTTGGCCGATTTGAGATAATTTAGTTTGTGAATTTGATTTTTTTTCATGACTAAGAGATCATTAATTTTAAAGTCCTCCACCAGATTTTGTTAAATATAGTTAGACCATCATATATAAATTTACGATACTTTTTAGTGTCAGAAATAATATCTTAGTATTATAAGTGACATTTTTTATATCCAAAAAATGTAATAACAATTTGCAAAAATGTCACTACTTTTTTGTTTAAGTAATTTTCAATAAAATAAACGTGATACATACTTTCTAACATTAAAATTGATATTTTTCACTATTATAAATGATATATATATATATATATATTTTTTTTTTCCGTATAATATAAGCCTTATTTACATCGGATGTACACGGAACCTATCCTTAATTTTTATTTTATTGGTGCTTTTTAGGTGGAGCTATCATAATTAAGAATTTCAGATCAAACCATAAATAAGAATTGTGAATGAGTAGTAAAAAATCATATTAATGAATACAAATCAATAATAATTATGAAAAAAACAACATAGAAATACGGGCATTTTGATAGGTTTATTTTCCCATTCAAATTTATTACTTTATATATTAATAACTAGCATATCTGTCGTGCTTTAAATACTTTATTCGGCTGTTATGGTATATATAACATAAGATATTTATCATAAATAGAAAATTAATTATATTAATTCAAAATCAATAAAATGTATTACTATATTTTAATTCCAAATTATATTATACATATATATATAAATAAATAAATAAATTGAATCGAGTTCAATTGTGTTTGAAAAATTCAATGTTTTTCCACCAAATTTTACACCCTAATGCTTAGGGGAGTGAGAGTGTACCAATTCCGCTTTTCTTTGGTCAAACAATTTGCCCTTAGCTTCAAACATTAGGTTAAAATAAAATAAAATAAAACGTGCTTAAATTCGCCAACGCCAGAAATGATGGAGTAATAAAAAAAAATTAAATAAAATTTAACTACTTTTTCCTTATTTCCAAATAACAAAGGAATTGCAAAAGGAAATACGAATTTTAATTAAACAACCTCTTAACTATCTAATTATAATTTCTAAAATGGGATTTTATTTAAAAAAAATAAAAAAAATGAAGTGTTAAGATTAATAATAAAACCCCCAAAATTACACTTGACATCTCCCCTCTTGACTCTCTCTCTCTCTCTCTCTCTCTGTATATACATATGTATATCTACGCCTCCATCGACTCTTCCACCTGTCCCGCCGCCGTCACCGCCATCAGTTGCGACTGCGCCGCCTAGGGTTTTCCAAGCGCTGGATTCTCTCTCCTCACCTCTGCCCATCTCTCTACGCCGTTCTTTCACCGGCTTCGTCGACTAATCGCCGCCCGTTTCTTAAACCTAAATCCCTCCCGCTATATCTTCATTACTCCCATCCACTGAAGATTGGCTAAAACCCTCGCGTTTTTTCGGACTAATCGGTCTAATTAGGGTTCCTGTTATGAGTTGCCCTCCGAAATCAGTTCGACTAGGGCAGGGCTGAGAAATATTTGAAAATTAGGGTACTTTTTATGGCATTGGGGGATTTGATGGCGGCATCACGGTTTTCACAGTCTACAACCGCGGTTTCGAATCACTTGGAAGAGTTCACCGAGAATGGGAATCATGCTGAGGAGGATGGCGAGAGGAGTGTTTATAGTAGCGATACCGTTGTCAATAATAATAGCAATGCCCGGGATTTATCCGAGACCGCAAGCAGTAGCTACACAGCAATGACCACCACGACGAGCATGGCTTACTTGCCGCAGACTGTCGTGTTGTGTGAGCTTCGGCACGATGGATTTGAGGACTGCGTGCCATCAGGGCCGTCGGACAGCGGTTTAGTCTCTAAATGGCGGCCTCGGGATCGAGTAAGCTCCCCTGAATCACCTGCTCGTGTATATATGCTATCTATATATATCTTTTAATTTATTGTTCGAGTTTTTCTTGCTATTCACATTGGTTGCCCTGAGTGTTTTCAGTTCCCGAGTTATAAATGTTTCCAGGGAGTGCAGAAACCTGGTTAATCGTAGCAATTTGGGGCATTGAATATGCTGCTGTGTAGAGTGGTTGACAATATTGTGTACTGCTGACATGATGGTGCAATTATAACTTAAATAAATTTGGTTGCATTATAGGATGAACAATATTGTGCAAAGAGATGATTGGTGGTAATAGTTTGTGATGGTTCTTTTGGGCATTTAGAGTGCTTTTAAGGTGATTTCTGTGTGATGGTATTAAGTGTACTAGTAAGCATGATATAGATGATGGTGCTAATATTTGGAAGCACTTAAGGGCTTTTGAGTTTAAAATGATAATGATTTTAGTGTGGCTTTAGATTTTGGCTGTTAATTATTTTTTTCAGAATTTTCTGGACACAGCTTAGTGTATTAGGATGCTTTGTTTTCAAAAGACGTCCTCTTTTTTTTTTTTTTATAAATAATTTTCCTTATGGATCATTTATTTGTCAATTGTTAACATAAACTATGGTGAAAAAAGTGTATAGATATGTCATCAATATGCCCTCTAGGACTTTGATATTTGGTGAATATAATCATGATTGCAATGGACTGGTTTTAGCTCTTCTTTACCTTCTTTTGTTCCTAAATGCCTTCCACTAAAAGAAGTGGATTCTTGCTGCTCTGCCTCTTTCTCACTCTTTTCCTGAATCTGTATGCTATTAGAAACCCTCAATAGTCTAAACTGCATCCATAATTGGATTTATAAAGTTATTTATTAAATTAAAAGTTATTTCTGGCTTAGGGCTTGGATATGAGAGTTTTATATTTTGATTAGGTCAAATGATTGTTTCTTGGATTCTGCCGGAACAGTTTTAAAAAGTGTTTGATTTTCGAATGTTACTAATCTAAATCATAAATAGAGCTTCATGTCTTCTCACTCTTCTCAGACCTCAGTCAATCTGTGGCTTTATGCCTCTTGGATAAAGGAATATATTTGTCTTCAAGTTAATATAATTTGTATGCTTTTATACATGGATTCATCTGTTATGATTCGGCCTACAATATCAGTCTTGTAAGATTTATTAAATTAAACACACTTCATCTTATACAACATTCTGTGTTAACTTCGCATTCATTGCAGATGAAGACAGGATGTGTTGCCTTAGTTTTGTGTTTAAATATCAGCGTTGATCCGCCTGATGTAATAAAGATATCTCCTTGTGCACGGATGGAATGTTGGATCGGTATAAACTTGTTCTGCCTTTCTCTTCTGATATTTAGTTAGTTCTATGTTGGCTGCACTGTGATTTAGTAGTATGCTTGATTCTTATGTCCATTTTATGAGTTATCAATAATGTAGCTCTTTGTACTTTCTGCTCGTGAATATTTTTGGTCATTTTGTATGTTATCATTTATCTGCATGATATATTTGTAGCATGTTGATTTATGCTAATAGCCTATCATGTTCATCTCAGGATCTGTTGGCATATTCATTAATTAACAATACTTGTTAAATGTACCTTGGTCAATAGGATAATAGATACAAGAGGTAGATTTCATCAAGTACATTTTTTCTGGATATCTAATGAAATCAGGGTTATACTTTATAGGTGATGTTTCTGGTAGGAGTTTGGCTTTTGTTTCTTCTCAGCCATAAGTTAATTGTGGTAGTATGGTTTTTACTATTCACTGGAGCGAGTTAAGAATCACAAATGGTTCAAGGTTATGCATAGTTTGTCTTTTTTGAGTGGGGTTGGGGACTTAATATGAGAGAGAGTGACTGAAAAAGGCAGCGGAAGATTCCACTATACCTGGTAGCAAACCAAGAAGATACTATTTTCTGTTGCTGTCCTTGTTTGCTTTTCTTCTTCTTCTCCTTTATTTTTTTTGTCAAACCTTGTTTGTTTTGGTTAAGGAATAGACTCATGTTCAGCAGTTCTCCACCCATCCACTAACAATTTGAATCGATTGAGGATTTTCTGCTAGGGATTTGATACAATGGAGATTTAGGGGATTATCTGCATAATCTACTGCTGGATCATTTAGTGTTTGCAAATTATGGTCGCCTCTTTCTGTATCTTTTGAATCTGATGGCCACAAATGGAATTGATGTACAGCAATATCCTTTTGCTCTTTGTATACTGACAGGGAAATTTGACTTTGTTTTGCCATCTCATGCAAGTGACAACTATTGTAGGCAAAGTAAAACACATTTTACTGTTTTGATGTTTTGGAGTAAACTATTGTTCCATAATGTAGATTCTTGAATTTATTAGGTACATTTAGATATGACTCCTTTACTTTTGCACAAGAAATTTCCTTGGTCTACCTTCTATAATTGATGTGGATCACATGTGACTCTTGATAACTAATTACCTGTATAATGGTTCTGAGGAAGTCAGTGGACATCAATTGACGTCTGAGGTGCTCAGGTTCTGGATGTTTATAGAGCATTTGGATACGTCTTTGTGTTCATTCATCCAAGTCATTGTTGCTTAACTTTGGAGACCTGGAAAATGCTCTTAATGTTGGCAAATTTTTACTTAATTAGGTTTTATCTTTACATAACTTTGTTGGTGTATGTATCTCCCTATACTGTTATGCTGTTGTGGGCATCAAAAGCATAAAAAGGTTGATTCCTTTGTTATCATAGGCAAACGAAACAAAGGATTAAAAAGATTGAGCTAGCCGTATATCTGGATTATTCCCTGTGCCTGAGCAATTTTTTATGGAAGGAATTGTATCCGCTAGCTGGAGATGCACTGTCTATAATGTTTAGTGTCGTTAATTTATTCACATTATCTTATGTCCATATTGTATAATTGGTCTGTTTTAGTTGCACTAAGTGATTTATAAAGAACTGACTATTACTCTGCTGAATTTTGGTAAAGTATATGTCTTGTTCATGTGCTCTATGGCTCTTTTTAGATCCGTTCTCAATGGCACCACAAAAAGCTCTTGAAACAATTGGAAGAACCTTGAATCAACAATATGAAAGGTGGCAACCCAAGGTATGAAGCCATATTTTGTACCATCTTCACATCATTAATTGGTTCTTTAATGAGATTACTAATGGATAGATGCATTTTTAGATAAAAAAGAGAATCTGAAAAGAAGTATTTTGTTTCAATATACAAGCTAGAATGATCATATTATTTGCACATATGGACAGGCTCGTTACAAGTATTCATTGGACCCGACTGTTGAGGAAGTCAAGAAACTGTGCACAACGTGCCGCAAATATGCAAAATCTGAGAGAGTTCTGTTCCACTACAATGGACATGGAGTGCCTAAGCCAACTCCGAATGGTGAAATTTGGCTATTTAATAAGGTCCGTTCTTGAGTACTTTGTTAGTATATACTGTCCTCAACATCCCTCCCCCTATTCCACTCCCCAGATCTCCCTTTCTCATCTAGTTGTTTATATAGAGTTATACGCAGTACATCCCTTTGCCAATCAGCGATCTAGATTCCTGGCTGAAGACACCTTCCATATATGTGTTTGATTGCTCTGCTGCTGGGCTAATTGTTAGTGCCTTCATTCAGGTAGTTCCCGTACCCCCAATGGATATAGTGTTATTTATTCAGATTTATATAGTAATTGTTTTAAAATGTATCTCATTTAATGGCAGCTCCAAGATTATTCTACTGCAACTTCAGGATCTCCCACGAGGGACTGTATTTTACTTGCGGCCTGTGAAGCTCATGAGACACTTCCGCAAAGTGCTGAGTTTCCTGCTGATGTATTTACTTCTTGCCTCACGACGCCGATAAAAATGGCTTTAAGATGGTGATCATCGTCTCTACAACTTCACTGTCAATTCTGTTTTTCATTAAAGTATTTTATCACCAAGAGTTTATTGGTTTTTGAAATTCTTTTGGTCCTATTGCTAGAAGCTTCCTTGTGTTTTGTAGATGGTGAAAAGATGAATTATTTTATAATGTAATTCTTGTCACTCTTTTTCTGTGTTGTCCCAAGGGTGCCTGGCATGATTGATAATGCACAATCCGTGATGAACTAACTCATTTCTAGAAGGAAAGATCATTCATTCTTCTCGAAAAATGATTATGCAATGTGACTGGCCTGATATCTTCAAACCTTTTGAGCTCTGATCGCTACTTTTGTATGTGCTAACTTCCCCAGTTGATCAGATTCCATCATGCTGCTTAAATTCACTATTTCACATTTGATTATTAAATGCTCTAATTTATTTTTTAAGCCACACAACACACACACACACACACATATCCAGATTTCTCCATTTTTTAGTGCATTTGCAACTTCTTCAATCAGAGCAGTTTCTGATATGATTGGTTGTGTTCTACTGCATGGCAGGCCTCTTTGCTTATATTATACCTTTTAGGGTTGTCTTCCTTCCTCTAGATATGCCTTACGGTAATAAACTTCAGATATTCTTATGCATTAATTATTCAGGTTTTGCACTCGGTCGCTGCTGCACGAGTCCTTTGATTATTCTTTGATAGATAGAATTCCTGGTCGCCAAACAGACCGGAAGACCCTTCTTGGGGAATTGAACTGGATATTCACAGCTGTGACTGACACTATAGCCTGGAATGTACTTCCACATGGTAATGAAAAAGAGAAATTGTGGTTATTGTATACTCTAATCCTGGACAGCATGGTAATGGTAATATGACAATTGTCAACTTGAATTTCAGACTTGTTCCAGCGATTGTTCAGGCAAGATCTCTTGGTTGCCAGCCTGTTTAGAAACTTTTTACTGGCTGAAAGGATTATGCGGTCTGCAAATTGTTCGCCAATTTCGTATCCAATGTTGCCGCCTACGCATCAGCATCATATGTGGTAAACATCATTTATAGTCTTCCCGAAATACAAGATGCATCTTAAAATGCTTGTATTTTTTATGTGTTGATATTGATCTATCAGTTTATTCTTTTCTTGTGCTCTGCAGGGATGCATGGGACATGGCTGCTGAAATCTGTCTTTCTCAGCTTCCAACTTTAGTTGAAGACCCAAATGCAGAGTTCCAGGTATCCACAACATTTTTTTTTCATATTGAGCTTTCATAACCTATTGTTTGTGTAGGATGGATATTACAAAATGGCAGCATACAAGCACATATGGCTGTTTCATGTAGTCACTTAATTATAAATACCATCCCGATTTAAGGATTTTTGTTTTCATCTGCAGCCGAGCCCATTTTTTACAGAGCAATTAACAGCTTTTGAAGTGTGGCTTGATCATGGTTCAGAGCATAAAAAGTCTCCAGAACAGTTACCCATTGTTCTTCAGGTGAGACTCATTGTAGACATAAAAACTTTTCACATTGTCTACAAACTTTCTCTTCCTGTTATGTTGAGTAGTTCCATTATCTTTCTGGAGAAGTGCATGGTGAATATTTCTCTAATTTGTGTTATGGTTCTGATTCTTTGGCCATATCTACTCCTTTGTGTCTTCTAAATTTGGTCATTAGATTAAGGATAGAATGATAAAAAAAATTTCTGGTAGTTTTGTTTTGTGCACTCATTATTCATGTTAATTGTTGAGTTAAGATGGGCGCACATTTTTAACATTTCTGCTTTAAGGCAGCTTGTAATGCAAATTAATGCAAACAGTTTCATATCTGTCATCTTTAAAAGAACCAAAACCTTTTTGATCCTTGATAAGAATTGTTTTGGTAATCTCCTTTCAGTTAACATGCATACTTCTCATAGACCGAACAAAGAAACAGTAGTTCTTAATGGCTAGATATGTTTAGGACAACTTATTTCCATGCTTTTGCTGATATTTTTGTGTCTTGTTAAGGCTGGCTACTCAACCCCCCCCCCCCCCTCTATTTGTCACTCAGGTTTTACTCAGTCAGTGCCATAGATTTCGAGCTCTGGTACTTCTTGGTAGATTTTTGGATATGGGACCTTGGGCTGTCGAGCTGGTATTTCTTTTTCTGGATTCATTGCCTTTTATCTTGTTAATGAATCACTGTAAAACTGTGGTTTGCCATATTTATGGCACTTTTGTCCTCCTTGCAGGCCTTATCTGTGGGGATATTTCCTTATGTTCTGAAGCTTTTACAAACTACTACTCCAGAGTTGCGACAAATTCTTGTGTTCATCTGGACAAAGATCCTTGCCCTGGATAAGGTAAACTTAGAAATTCTTTATTTGTTCCTTTTGTTTCCCCATTTTGCTTTATTAAGTGCACACTGGCCTCTCATCAGTTTTCAGCGTATGCCATCTTGTGGGAGGCATCACCTTTTGTATAGCAATTAGATAGAACCGGTTTTGGTTCTGGTTTTGCACACATCTGTTTGTATGTATATGTTGCTACCTTATTTTGGATATATCTATAAGCAATTAAGCAGTAGCACTCACAATTCTTTTCATTTCCTTTTAGCTTTAGAGTATGCCAAACCTTAAAATGTTATCTGTGTTTCTGCAGTCTTGTCAGGTTGATCTTGTGAAGGATGGAGGGCACACATATTTCATTAGGTTTCTTGATAGTGTTGAAGCTTATCCTGAGCAACGTGCAATGGCTGCATTTGTGTTGGCCGTCATTGTTGATGGTCATAGGCGGGGTCAGGAGGCCTGCATTGAAATTGAAGCTGGTCTTATACATGTTTGCCTCAGGCACCTTCAGTGCTCATCTCCTAATGAGGCCCAAACTGAACCTTTATTCCTTCAGTGGATATGCTTGTGCCTTGGGAAACTATGGGAGGATTTCTTGGAGGCTCAACTGTTAGGTCTGCAGGCTGATGCACCTGCTATTCTGGCACCACTACTTTCTGAGCCCCAGCCAGAGGTCTTGCTCTCTTATTTTAGTATTTATCTGTTTTTACTGTCTGTTTGCTGTTTGCTGTTTACAATCTAAAAATAACCACTGAACAGAAGACTCCTCCAGTTTTTTTTTAATTATATTTTCTTTAATGTCTGCACTTACAGTTGAGGTATATAATCTAATTTTAATAAACATTTTTAAAGGTCCGTGCGGCAGCTGTTTTCGCTCTAGGCACCGCCCTTGAGATAGGGTTTGACACGTCAAGAGATGGTCATGGAGATGAGGATTGTGATGATGATGAAAAAGTTAGGGCTGAAGCCAGTATTGTTAAGAACCTTTTAAATGTTGTTGCTGATGGAAGCCCATTGGTGCGAGCAGAAGTTGCTGTGGGTATGCCCTTTATTATGCTTTTTTTGTCATTTTCGGTTTCTTCCACCCAATTTCCTACATTAACTCCATTCCTGTTTGCAGCTCTTTCACGTTTTGCCTTTGCCCACAACAAACATCTGAAGTCAGTTGCTGCTGCATACTGGAAGCCCCAATCTGGTTCTGTACTCACTTCCTTGCCATCTTTCACGGTCAGGGGCTCAGGTAGTGGCTATACAACTCCAACTCACTACATGCCTCATGGAAGTATAATTCCTTCTCCTATTGCTCCATTATTACGAGTTGGGAATGAAAGCCAACCTGTGGTTCGTGATGGGAGAGTATCCACCAGTAGCCCACTTGCTACCTCTGGGATAATGCACGGGTCTCCACTTTCTGATGATTCTTCCCAACATTCTGATTCTGGGGTACTGAATGACACTGTCAGCAATGGAGTTCTTCACCATTCAAGGCGAAGGCCGCTTGATAATGCGCTCTATTCACAATGTGTATTAGCTATGTGCAATCTAGCCAAGGATCCATCACCACGTGTTGCATCCCTTGGACGGCGAGTATTGTCTGTTATTGGTATTGAACAAGTTGTTGCCAAATCTTTCAAACCTGCTGGTGCAAGTGCCCGTCTTGGTGAATCAGCTGCAGCTGCAAGCTCCAGTCTTGCCGGACTAGCTCGTTCATCATCTTGGTTTGAATTAAATGGAGGTAAGACTATTTTTTAGCTAAATTCTTTGTGGATCATGAGTCCTCTTTTCCATTTGTGCTATTGTCTGGGTTAAAAAAAGATTAATATTGCTACATGTTCGTTTTTTTCCCCTGAATCTTTATGTTATTTACTTTTTGGATTCTCTCTGTTAATTTTGTTACTCCGCATTTAAGCTTGTAATTTTTTAATTTGCAGGAGCCCATTTGCCGCTGACTTTTAGAACTCCTCCTGTTAGTCCTCCTAGACCAAGCTACTTGACAGGAATGCGGAGAGTTTGCTCCTTGGAATTTAGACCACATCTGATTAATTCTCCGGACTCCGGACTAGCGGATCCACTTTTAGCTTCAGCCGGACCATCTGGTACTTCAGAACGTAGTTTTCTTCCACAATCAATGATCTATAATTGGAGCTGTGGTCACTTTTCAAAGCCACTTCTTACTGCAATGGATGATAGTGAAGACATAATTGCTAGAAGAGAAGAAAGGGAGAAATTGGCACTCGATCATATAGTGAAATGCCAACACTCCTGTATGTCCTTAATTAATGTCTAGCCTCCTGACCCTGTCTGTAATTTCTGTTTTTTAATGTTGGTTTTTCTTGGCAGCTGTGAGTAAACTGCATAATCAAATTGCCAGTTGGGATACTAAGTTTGAGACAGGCACCAAGACTGCTTTGCTGCAACCATTCTCGCCCGTTGTGATTGCTTCAGATGAAAATGAAAGGATTAGGTGTGAAAATTGTGTTATCATATTATGTGTGGTCTTCTGTTGTTGAATGGGAGTATCGTTATATTACAATGTGATCCATTGCTGTTCTTATATTCACACTTTCTATGATAAACAAATTCCTCTACGCGTAATTTATTAGGGTATGGAATTACGAGGAAGCAACTCTACTCAACAGTTTCAGTAACCATGATTTCCCTGACAAAGGAGTTTCCAAGTTGTGTCTTGTAAACGAACTTGACGAGAACATGCTTCTCGTTGCATCAAGTAATTCTCTGACCTCAAGTAGGAAAGCCTTCCCTTACAGATTGTTGCTTTTAGCTGATGCTGAACTCTACTCTGCTTATGTTAATATAGATGATGGGAATATCCGCGTCTGGAAAGATTACACTTCAAAAGGACAACAGAAATTAGTTACTGCTTTTGCTTCGATTCAGGGTCACAGACCGGGTGCCCATGGTGTGAATGCTGTTGTGGATTGGCAACAACAGTCTGGATATCTTGTATGTCATTGTCCTTTATGTATTACTTTTTGTACGTTGATGACACTTTGATACACGGTTTACTATGTATTTCTATAATTCCTGATTCATATCCTTTATTCTTCCTTGTCTAGTTTTCTTCCGGTGAGATTTCATCTATCATGGCTTGGGATCTGGACAAAGAGCAACTTGTTAACACCATTCCCTTACCACAAGATTCAAGCATCTCAGCACTGGTTGGTTTTAATACTCACTTATTTGGCTATTTACTGCTCCTTAATTCTTGGAATCTTGTGTTTTTGTGCCATTTGCCCTTCAACTAATGTCATGAAATGGCTGATTAACCAATTTCATTAATTATGCAGGCTGTTTCTCAAGTTCATGGAGGTCAATTTGCTGCTGGTTTTGTGGATGGTTATGTCAGATTATATGATATTCGTACTGCTGAGATGTAAGATCTTTTATTTTTTTTATGATGCTATTTTGAACTCTAGTCATTTCTGGCTTCATCTTTTATCTTGATAACTAGCTGAATGCTGAATATATACTTACTTTGCAACATACCCCTTTCACATGTTTGATTAACATAGAAAAAAAGCTCCCATCTTTTTGCTATTTCTTTTTTGAGTCTGTGGCCCGGACCTCTGATCATTTATATATGTTAATCAGTGGTTGTGGGATATATTCAACATGTCTGTTGGTTCATCCTGGGCGATCTTCTTTTCTGTATGTAACAACCTTTTCTTTTGCCTGAATTGTTTAGGCTTGTTGCTTCAACCCGACCTCACACTCAACGAGTTGAAAGAGTTGTTGGGATTGGCTTCCAACCTGGTCTTGAACCAGCAAAGGTGATTGTTTCTTCCCCCCATCAACCCACTGACACACAACGAAATGACCAAAATTAATTTAGAGTAGCATGTCGAGTTTTGGTTATTACTGGTGTTTGTGCTCATGGGTACCACTTATTGAAAATCTTCTGTGCCATATATCCAAGTTGTTGTACAAGGTGTTCATTACCGTTTGTTTCCTTTCCAGATCGTCAGTGCTTCACAAGCAGGAAATATTCAGTTCCTAGATATGAGATGTGCCAAAAATACATACCTGACGATTGATGCCCATCGGGGATCACTTACAGCTTTAGCTGTCCATAGGCACGCCCCGCTTATCGCTAGTGGCTCCGCCAAGCAACTTATCAAAGTCTTCAATTTGGAGGGCGATCCATTAGGCACCATTCGGTACTATCCCACTTTCATGGCCCAAAAAATAGGATCTGTTAGCTGCCTGACCTTCCACCCCTATCAAGTATTACTCGCTGCTGGTGCTGCTGATGCTTGCGTTTCAATATATGCTGATGAGATTTCTCCACCAAGATGAAGTAGTTGCACTTCAAAATTGGAGTTCAACAATTACATTGCCCGTGTTTGATCGATCAGCACTTAATTGAAAACGCCGCCCAGTCAGTCTCTCTTTTCGAAGGTGCAGCTCAGCTCAGCTCGCTGTTGAAGGTGTAAAATATATTAATTAAGCCTCCTCATTTGGATCAACTCTGGGCAAGGGAAGAATCGGCCGATTCGATGGAGGCTTTGGCAAATAATCTTCTGTTTATAGGTCAAGAAAGGTGTAAATATGCCATTTTTTTTTCAGTTTTATCTTCAATTTGTTCTGTATTTCTTTAGTGTGCTTCTCTTACCCCCCCTCATTCTCTTTTGCCTTTCTTCTTTCTTCACCTTTTCGTACTCTTCTACAGCTGCAGCAACTTCGTTCAATTTGTATAGTTGAAATGGTTTCTGACTAATATAGTTTAATTGTTAATCTACTCTCTCTCTCTCTCTCTCTCTCTCTCGTGATGCTAAATGGCAATTCTCTTCGTGATTTTTTTTGGATAAGCTGTGTACTAATTGCAACATACCTAGCAACGAGTGCATCTATGGTGTGTTAACTGTAAGTTTATCGATGCTTTACTGGTACGTTGAGTCGTCGTGGTGGTTATTAGTTTTGAAGACGCTCCTTTTGCTGTTCGATTTTCAAGTTTCACCTTTCGTCTGATGTTTTCTGGCAATGGTGCAACGAAAATGTGAATTACACCTGGTTGATGTACTTATTTCTCCAACGAGATGAGTGGAGTGGAGGAATTTGTTTAGACAAATGTTTTGCTTTTATAGTATTAGTTTGTTTGTCTTTTGTTGTTAGCAAACAGGATAACAGTAGAAATCTTCTGTGTTTGAAATAGATCTCTGTAGACATTTGTTGCTATTAATATCCAAATTCTTGAAAATAAGCAGCAACCAGAAGCAATTATTCATAATTCTGCATTTCAATCTTAAATAAAAAATAGGAAGAACAAGCACATACACTTATTTTGACTCGAGACTAGGGTGCAATAAGTGTTATTCCAACAATCTAATACTTACACCACCTACAATCACTCTTCTTCCGAAAAAACGACGAATAAATAATCCAAGAGGGAGGGATATACACCAAGTTAACAGTCTACTGATAATGATATATCACTTCCTCCCTCCAACCATATTTTGGCTGGTAGATCCTGACAAGCTAGGTGTTGCGTTACTCGTCGGTCTGAATCTTCCATCTGCATTGCCAAATACATCAAGATCTTCAAACAATCTATATGATGGGACAAAGGGCTTCTGTCCAGCATTCACCGCAGCAGAAGATGCCTGTACCTCTCCGTTAGCATAATCATATCGCGTAACTCCATTGGGTCTAGGAGTCGAGGAGTGTGTGTATGTCGGTCTGGACATAGAATTCTGATTGCTGGTAAAATAACCGGGAGTGGCGGCCCAAGGTGGAGGAGGGTATGCATATTGTGGATTCTGAGGTGATGGTGATGGTGACGGTGATGGTTGGGTCGTATACTGATATTGCTGTTGATATTGTGGCTGCTGCTGCTCAGGCTGATGATTCACTGGTGGTTGAGGCTGAAATTGATTCGGAGGTGCATTTTGTGGTAGAGACGTCGGTTGCGGTTGGTACGAAGATTGGGGTTGAGCATAAGGCTGAGGTTGTTGATAAGGGTGAACCTGTGGTTGTTGCTGAGGCTGAGGCTGAGGCTGAGGTTGAGGCTGAGCCCACGGGGCGACATAATTGTTGACAGCAAATCCGTTGCTACCAGGATAAGCCTCGGAAGAAAATGTAATACCCGGGCTAGTCGAAGGCATATGGTTTGGTGGGTGCACCGGAGAATTCTGAGAAGTTTGCTCAGTCGATGCACCTGTGGATAAGACGATGCTCAGGAGCTCGATGATGTTCTGATCTTTTGTTTCCACGGATGCAGGCGCATCAATGGGAACTAGTGCATTGCTCATAGTAGGGCTCGAGGGAGCTTCTGACGACAGCACGTCACTTTTTTCTGCAGACGTGTTTTGAGAAACGTCACTCCGAGCTTTTGAATGTCTGCAGGCATTCATTTCAACATTAGGACCACAATCAGCTGTAATAACCTATAAAAACTGTGATTTGTGATAAGAGAATGCCAGAAGTTTTATAAATAAAAGAAGACCTTCGAGCTAGCTGTGCAAAGTCATCTTCTTCATCATCCTCTTCGTCAACCACGCCAGTGTGAGCAGGAAATGCTTGTGCAGTGGGGGTTGGGGTTCCGTTAGATGTTGCAGCTGGCGTGCTCATTTCAGCAGATCTGCGATCAGATTCATGTTTCTCAGAAGCTGCGTGCGGGGTAGGAAGAGTCAACTCAGGTGGTAGTGGGGAACCAGAAGCTATTGCGTCATGTTTCGCGAGAACACTCTGTAAGTTATCGTTTAGTTCTAGACCCTGAAAAAGAAGCTCTTCGTCTCTGTCAAAGAAAAGGGATCAAGGTTATACGATTTCACCTCAGCGAAAAATAAAACAAAATAAATCGAGGAAATTACATAATGATCTAACTTCTAAGAAATACTAACCCCGTTGTCCCCAACAACTGCATCAACTTTCTCTGATTTACACGGCATTGCTCGACAAGGTCAACTATTATTTCATCTTTAACAGCCTGAAAGGGCAAAGAATAATATTTAGGACACATCTTGATCATATTTCTAGTCACAATGTGGCAGGTATGAAGGTGAAAATACCGAGCTATTGGTTGGATCAACGGCACGCAACATATCAGTCAAAAGCTCAAGAACATTGCGCATGGAGCTTAGGCTTGATAAGCTACAAGAATAAAACCATTGTAGTGAAGTTAATGAAAACTGGTTGATATGTCAAAAAACATGGCTGGGAAACCAACCAAGTGCATAAACAAATTAACCACAGTTAGCTAATGACTTAGGTCTAATCTAAACCTTAGATTATCATCTGCTGCCATGGCTTCATCAAGCCTTGTAGTAGAACTACTCGGCATTCCATAACCTGGCTGAGGAGGTCTTGCTACTGCATGTGTCGCAGGTGGAGTAAATATTGGAGCTGAATCAGGTGGACGTTGAGGAAATTGTACGCCTAAGCGCTGCCATAGAAAAAATTACAGCAGTTACTAAATTAATCCTTCTGATAAACCTTCCTCCATTCCCAAGGAAGCAATAATTCCCAGCATGTCGGCACTTCACAACCTTTTCCAGCAACCCGTAAAATTTTAAGGAACTACTAATGAACGAGCATATACGAGCATTGTGGAGAGAGATATACCGAATAGATCATTTGTAAGCTCATGCACCCAACTGAATAGTTCTAAAAAGCTAACAGCAAAACCATTTTTACAGGCTTGACATCATAAACGTTACACAGAAGTGGAATAGAAGTATTTACCCTGAGATCCTCGTAAGCCATATGATACTGAGGATATCTTCCTCCGGATCCACCAAATGCCTCGTGCCAGGAGCCAATTAGGGTCAAAACTTTATCCCTCACATGCATATCTGTCTGAAAAAGTATTGAAGAATAACCCTATCAGACTGGGGGGGAATATTCTCGTTGACAAATATACATGACAATATGAAGCTTGCAATCTAGGATCGACAAGAGGAAAAATATTTCATACGAGCCTCATAAGTTCGAGACGATATTTATTGAGATGAGAGGGACTCAGTTAATTATCAGTGGCATCAGCCAAAAATCCAGCTTAGTTCAGCAAGATATTCACATCAACCTCTTGAACTACAAGGAAGATCTTAGAACCCTACAAACATCATATATTCGAGCAAACTCATTCTACTCGTACACAAATATTTGCACAGTATCAAAATAAATAAATGAGATAGTGTCAATAAACATAGAAGTAGAACTTTCTCATAGTTTATGCAGTTGCAGAGCAGTAGTAGTCCATAAGTATTTAACTATTATGAAGCATTCACGAAAGGATAACTACTCCATCCAAATGAGGCAACGAGCACTCATTCAATGCCGACCCAATCCTACTACAATTCAAGCAGGAAAAAAAAACACAAACTATGTTAGTATCTTCAGACTAATCCATAGAAACTTGCCTTTTTCTTTACAATCTTGACCATCTCCTGGAGTATATTCTTCTCTACAATCTGAAAATGCACATAATCACCACAGTTCTTGACCATCGTCTCCAGAAGCTATAAGAAGACACGGGAAAAACATTAAACAATCCCGCCTCAAACGAAGATGATACATCAGTAAAAGTTACAAATGAAGTTTTTTAACAACCCGAAAATGATTGACAATGAAGCAATTTGTCTTATAATACCGTTAAAGCAAGTAATTGAACTTTGGGGTTCTTGTGCTGCAACCGTTTCTTCACAGCTTTCACAACATCTTTTGCAAGCCTGAACAAATTCCACCATCAAAATTGCTGCTTGAATATAATTCCAAATACATATACCCCAAAACAAGAGAGACAACTATACATGTAACTATAAATTAAATCAGAAAATACCAAACCCCCCATCACAGATTCACAGCCCAGATACATATCAATTTCTTTTTTGAAAAGATAAGACAATTATCTTCTTATTTTATCCTTTTGAATTCCATCAGCTCATAGTTTGAATATAACTCAAAATTAATAAATTTGTTTGATACACCCAATTCCAAACAAAGACTCCAAAGAGAACAACAAAAACAGACAATTTTTCAAATTTTCAACCCAAAAACAGAGCAATTGAACCCCCCAAAAAAACAGTAATCAACATGTCCACAAAATAAAAAAGAAGCCTTCCATAAACAAAGCACACCACAAACCCCAAAAAAATCCAACCTTTTCTCCACCAAACCAGATAGCCCAAGATAAAGAAGTCAACTTTGCATGAAAAAAAAAACCCAATTTTTTTTTTTTAAAAATCACATGTATTCTCGTACAGACAGACAAAAAAACATACATCTGGTTGGAATTAATGACATCGCAAATTTCCATATTGAGCGTCCAATCTGGGCCGATCAAGAACTCGCTCGTCGCTTTCTCAACTCTGACAGTAGCCGAAGAAGACGAAGAGATGGCCGCCATTGATGAAATCATCTTTTTTCCTTAATTTTGGCGAAAGCCCTTCTGTTTTATGCTTGCGAAGAAGAATAATCAGAAAGAAAGAAAACCCAGGAATTTTTGTGGGTTAGTTTGACTATTGTGCCTCTGCAATTTTGTAAAAGAATTTTCTTTTGTTTTCTTTTTTCTGCTGGTGTCCCTGCTCAAAAACAATAAAGAAATAAAAAAAAAAACAAAGCTTTTATAATTGGATTTCTCTCTCTTTGCGTTTGGGTTTTTGTTCCTTTTGGAGCAACTTTTATATGGCTATTAATTTAGAAATTTGTTTTTATCTCTTTCGGAATTCCATGTTAATCACCTTATATTTTTTGCAGAAGCGTCGCTCCTACGCGCTCTTGTGTTCCGCCAAACACACTGCTCCTACTCTCTCTCTCTCTCTCTCTTCCCTAATGAGTGTAGGTGTAGCCATCTGTACCCCTTCTCCATCTTTGTAGACGTTACGATTATAATTTATTTTTTCACATCTCATGACTATCAAATTTTGGATTTTTTTTTTTTTTTTTATCAAAATCAGAATTTGGTTTTAGTTACGCCTTAAATTTTTTGCCAAATTTTAAAAATATTATGTAATTACGTTCGACTCCCTAAACTTTGAAAATTATAATAAATTTAGGATGTGAGTTAAAATTCGACGATTGAAAAGTGACGTGTCCATATTTCAATGAAATGCAATTCAAATTAGAAAAATGAGGCATTAGTTTTTTTTTTCCACCTATAAAAATGACGTCATTCTTCATTCTCAGAATTTTGATTATTATTTTAATAAAAAAATTGTTACAATTTTCAAAATTCAAATAATATTGGTGTAATTTCTTAGAGATTTAAGATATTTTCAAAATTTCGTTAAAAGTTTAGGTTATAAAATGTAATTAACCTATCAAAACTTTTGTAATATAATGAATTAATCTATTTATGTTACAATTGTCGTTGTAGTCAGGGGAATGCACTTGTTTTGTTGTATTGTACACTCTACTTATTCTAGATCGTGCGAGTTTTTATTTTTCGGTCTACCTATCCTAGATAGTGAAAGTATTTTTCGTTCTATTATCTCACGAATTATGTTCTACCTTGCTTACTCGATACACTTGATTGGATTAGGTGTAAGTTGTGTTGGCCTAAAAGGCTTCTACCCCACTCGGTACCCCCGCTGTCCGAACTAGTTTCAGTACAGTTGTTATCCCATTGGGGGCTTGTCTAAGGTTTTATATTTAACAGATACTTGTACAGTTATTTACGGCTTTATAAACAACTTTTCTTACCAATAAAAAAAAATATTGTGGAGAGTTGTTAATATAAGACATGAAATATAAGTAATTTATCAATGCATGACCCGAAAAATGAAAACCATAAATTTAAGACTTAAAATATTAAAATTTTCAATAAATAATACCAAAATTATATATTTCGACTCCTTTTAATTTTATTTTTTATATTCATTTTCAATGACAAATCATTTATTAATTATCAATTAAAGTTAATAAAAAAATATTAAAAATTTGAAAGAAACTGAAATACATGATTTTTGAGGTGCTATATTGTTAATTTTTATCTTTCAGGTCCTAAATTAATAATTTTCATTTTTAAGTCTGAATTGATAGATTACTCATCTCTCATATTTTGAATTTACAAATTTCATTTTTTTATATGGTTCCAAGTGGAGTCTATTATACCACATGAAATTTCCTGTTGCATTCTCTGTGTTACTCTCCGTATTAAAATTTCAAATTATGAGTTTTTCTTGTATTTATTTTTTCAATTTTTTTTGTGATTTAGTTTAATTTTATAATTGTTTTTATGGTTCATCCCACCCAATCCGGATTTATAATTATTTTTTAGTATTTAATTTTTTATTTTCAATTAATAATTCAATATTATAGTTAATTTTTTTCAAAATTATGCTTTATAATTTTTAAATTCATTTTTTGTGTTGATAAATGTTGACTATGATTATTTATGTTATAATTAATTTTTATTTTATAATAAATATTTTTAAAATCATAAATTTAATAATGAAACACGGAGTGAAATACGAAAAAGTGTAACGTGAAAATTCAAACCCCTAATATACAAGGTTGACTTAGTGTAGTTTATTTCGCTAGTATGATTTGTGAATTAGTGTTCAACTATAATTACCCAAGCTTATCCGCACTAGCGACTGCAATTTTTTTTTTCTCCTCATGAAATATAATATCTCTTTAGTAACAAGATTCGTATATTTGTTTTTTAAAAAAACAAGAGGATTCATAAAATCAATTCAATATTCTTTCCTCTTTCAATTCTCTTTCCCGTCAATGTATGCTCATTTTCTTCTTTTGACCAAGTATGTAAATACTTTTTATTTAAAAAAAAAACTTAGTGAAAATACTTTTATAAAACTAGGAAATTTACAAAGAAGAAGACGAATTAAATAGTTTGGTTGAATGAAATTATATGCGAAAATAGGGAATGGGTTGCTAGCCATATTGGACAAATTTGGGTAAAATTTACATGGTGGGGTTCAAATAATTAATAGTTGAAAAGAAATGGTATGGGACAAAAGTTGTAATCTTTGTGTAGTTTTGAAATTGGACTATGTTGTTTCTTACAATATGCGATAGTTCTTGTCAAATGCGAGGTGAGGTTCCATGAAAGTACAAAAAGTTAATTTGTCCAATTTAATCAACACAAAAATGGAGTCTAGTGAATGTCCATTACAACATCAATCTCAGATTCTATTAATTAATATACCATTTTTTTACTGTCAATTCATCTTTGCCTCCAACATATATAATAGGGTTCACAGAATCATTTTACGTGTTAAAATTCGGATTAATGTACCTTCGTTGGTATGTGAATTCAGATTTTGACCATATAAGACAATCGCACACAAGATTGATAAAAACTTGTATGAAATCTTGTTACAAATCAAAATTCGAATTCAACCTCATATTTAATGACACATTTATAATTTTGTTGGTGTTTGGATTTAGATTTTTGACCGTCTCAGTGATCTTAACTCAAGACAATCTCAAACAAAAATCCCTCAGTATTATTTGAATGGAAAATTAATTAATGTTACCTAGCCAACGGGTCTCGTTGGACATCGACCTTATTGGGCGATCTATTTAGTACCAGATGATCTGGTAATTGAAAGATTTTTAGTTGAATTTCATCAATATTTAATAGGAAAGTCGGTTAGATGTCTCAAGCTGAATTAGGATAGATTTTTCGAATTAATTATTAGACGAGTCTTATCAATAAAATAATTAATAATATGCCTTGGAATAAACTTGCATGACAAAGAAATGAATAATTTTAGGCTAGTTGGAAATCTTCTCGATTAATGACCCTATATTAATACTTTAGCTTTGAGATTGCTGAGATCGAGTTAATGAATTAAATCAACACAAATTATGCTATAATTGTTGGGTTATAAATATTTTGCAAACAATCCTATATACTAGATAAGTATTAGTATAATTTTGATATATGAAAATTGTCAAATTTTATTTTCAAGGTCAACCGTTCTAATGGAAGAATTATTTCGACTACAACTTGACTCATCAACAAAGTCGAACTGTATTAAATCGTCTATTGCATTTGCTTGCTGCATTCTTTACCGCACAATCTATTCCTCTTTAGTTTTTCTTCCTTAAACTTCATTTTATTTTTGTTTTTTAATTTAAATTCACACTCGTTATTCAGTGTTTGTCCTACTCAAATAGAATTTGCTAATTTTTTTAGTATTTAATTTTTTAAATAATTAATTAATAAATAAATTCTAATTGAGTACGATGAACTCTACACAAAGTGTAAAGTTAACAAATTAAATGACAATAAATTGAAATCGAAGAAAAAATGAAGAATTTTTTTTTAAAAAATAATAATTGTGCACACTACAAATAACGGGTTTTATTGATGGAATATAATCCGGTGTTAAATTGCCGATAAACTAATAACGGGTTGAAGTTGAGACTTTTAACGACATATTTTTCTGTCTCTAGCTTAACGATAGACAAATCCGTCATTAAATATCTATTTTTTTATTTTTTAATAATTAACGATGGCACCGCTACATTTTTTTTTAATTTTAGCCATGTAATTAACGACAGAGAAATTCAATAGATCTAAAAATAAATTTCATTTTTTTATATTTTTCTTTTTCAAAATATCTAATTCTAAAATTTTACTTTTTCTTTTACTTTCAACTAGAGACGTAGTTTAACATTAACATAATAATAATAATAATAATAATTGTAAAATTCCAGAATTTCAGAATTTATTTAGGAAATTAAAGAAAATAAGTGGAGCTTAAATAAAGATGTTTCGGATGTAAGTCGCGATGTTATGTGTGTTTTATCCGAAAATCGTCTATTAAAATTTTTCGATCTCAATTCGAATATAGCTAATTTTAGTCTTGTTTGAAAGGTATTGACCCAAGGAGTGTGCCGGTACTTTCAAAATTTTAATCCGAGGTCATTTGAGATCCCGACGCAGATTAATTTTGGTTTTTGGCTGTTTTCACCTATTTCGAGTTGTTAAATCAAAAAAGTTTCTTCTGAAAAGTTGTTCAAAAAATTATTTCCTATAAGCCTGTCAAGTTTCTTGATCTCGTATCGAGTTTTGAATTATTTTGATTATTTAAATTGAACGGTTATTTTTGTGCCGGAAGCTTGAGTTATCGAAAAATTCTCAAAGTCTCAGTATTGAGTTCTCGTATATATAAAAGTATCCCGTATTATTTTCGTAATTTTTGGGCAAGTGAAAAGTGCATTCGAGGTCCGCTGAATAAAATGACAAGTTATGGAAAGAGGCTTATGTCAAATCAGCTGGTGCCATTAAATCAAGAATAGTGTTTTCGAATTTATTTCCTTCTGTGTCGAATTTATTTGAGGTCTCTAGAGTCACACAATCTATTTTTGAAAGGAATAAAATTAAATAATAGCTCCATTTATAGTAGATTAAATCCCGAAAATTTAGTGATTGTTATGAGTCAAAGATCAACGCTTGTAGGACTCGTAGAGCTTGTCAGGATAAATGAAGATATTTTTTGAAGTTATTGTGCAACCACGTGCTCGTCATCGAGGTGGGTAATTCTAAACCAAATATATGGTTTGAGCTAGTAAACTCTAGAAGCATGATAGGACAATGCGAAATATCCAAAAAATATTTTATGCTCTGCCTGATTAGTGTCTGTACAAGGAAAAGAAAGGAAAAAAAAGGAAGAAAGTTATGACATGATTATATTAATTGTTATTTGAGCACTTGATTAAGTAAATGATGTATTGATTTGATATTATATCTTATAGTTGATATATATGAGATATAAACGATCATGATCATAAGTTAAGTTTTGTATCGATATTATTGTTGAGAAAGATTATTGAGATAAATGATGTCTTTAGGTTGATTATTGTATCCCTTATAGGATTTAAGACTATATTATTAAGGAATGCAATCTAGATGTTTCAATCTAGGTTATGTTTTATGCTAGCATGATTTAGCATTGGGGCTTTGATATTAAGGATTGAATGTGAGAATTTAATGTTGAGGATTAAGTATTAAGGATTCAAGGTTAAAGTTTTGATATTGAATGTTATGATTCAATTATTGCTAAACAGGTTATTGAGCTCAAAGAATAGTTTCATATAATTATCATATTGTGACCTTCGTGTCACTAAAGTTGAATCTATGATAAGGTTAAAGGGAGTCACTGCTGGGTAACCCCCTCGCATACTCAGGATGATATTTGAGGTAGCCCATCTCTTATCCTAAGGCATGCCTCAGGGTGCAGTAGACATCAGGTTTGAGCCAGGAAGGGCACCAGAAAAAGAAGTAACAGGTTTTTGCGGATATGGAGAGGGCTTTTGTGTTTTGCTCTCTATATACCGCTAGTTATGAATTGGATACTTCTAAAGTTTATTAAAGAAGTTTTCTCGTAAAACCCCACTGGGTACATGAGTGTTCACACCCTCTTTTTCAAATTTTTCAAGTTGAGATGCTAAGGCTGGTGATGTGCTGCTTATAGGGTTGTCTGAATTGCTACTCTATCTGGTTACATGATTTTCTTCCGCTATGTTTCTGCTGAATACTCTGACGTTAGTATTAGTCTTGATATAGGAGATTTGATTCTTGATAATAGCATGTCTTAAACGCTATGATTTCTAAACATCAATAAAGTATTTGAGAAGACGAAGTATTTTTTTTTACATACAAATTATTCCTTTATTGATTCCGAGCTATTTAAAAAGGCGTACTTGTTGAGCATTTTGGTATCTATTCATTTTCAGTTGACCTATGAATGAGTTTTACATGCTTAATTGTTGTTCGCTTATGAAGGGGCTTTACTGTTCAAGCATGTTTCCGCTTATCTTCTAGTTAATCTTAAGTTGATTTCTTGTTTCATCCTATAAATGTGACATCTTGTTTTATTTGTCTCTGACCTATTGATGGGTCTTAGCTGTTGTGACCTATGAAGAGGTTTTATTTATTTAAAGAGTCAAATTTCTACTTACTAATCATTGAATTCTATTTAAATTTTGATTGGCCTATGACTAAGCATTCCTTCGACTTGACTAAACCCTTTGACTCCTTGATTCGTTGAAAATGATAATTCTTCCAAGTCATAAATTTAAGTTGCCTAGATTTTTGAGACGCTAACTTAGTTCGATTTTAGAAACACCCCCATGGATTTCTAATTATACTACCTTTTTCCTACTGTTTTTATACACAAAAGCCCTGTCCTTATTCTCGGGACCGGACTCTTACATAAATAATAATAAATATAATATATAAAATAATTATTCTTTACTGAAAATTAAAACTTTGTTAATTGACAATAATATGAAATGAATATAATATCATATGCATATATTATATACATATATTCATTGATAAATGTTTAAATAATATATAATAGACAAAGAAATATAAATAAAATGTATATGAAATAAAATGTACACATATATTCAATCCTTGAAACGTAATTAAATTTAAAAGAAATTAAAAATTAAAAAATATAAAATTTAACATTTATATTATAAAAATAAAGTATAATTTAAATAAGCAACAACAATATATTAAATAAATGAAGTAAAGATCGTTAATCTTTTAATGTAATACAACATAAAAATAATAAATAAGTAATATAATAATTTAATTAGTTAATTTTGGAATAAAAAAATTAATTAAAAATAATTATTTTCGTGTGTATATAAATATATTATATCTAAATATTATATAATAGACAGATGAAGATAAATAAAATGATAAAAATAAAGTATAATTTAAAGAAGTAAGAAAAAATATATTAAATAAATGAAGTAAATATCATATTAATCTTTTAATATAATGTAACATAAAAGTAATAAACAAGAAATTTTATTATATATTAAATAATATAATATTAAAATTAAAAATAAACATAATTATAAACATTATTAATCTAATTATTTAATTGACGAATAAAAAATTCAACGTCGGACGACTACTTAATGAAAGTTTTGAGATAAAATTTTCATGTCAAATTTATATTGTGTAAATAATGCATACAAATATATAATACGTGAGAAAAATATACTTACAACATTAAAGTTTGTACTACATGCTTAAAATATCAATATTTATATATTTATTGATACATTAATAAATAATATATAACACAAAAAGAAAGATATGTAAATAAAATGCACACATATAATTAAAATTAAATAATAAAAAATATATAATTTAACATTAACATTAAACAAGTAAAGTTTAATTTAAGGAAATATGTAAGAAATATATTAAATAATTGAAGTGAAGATCAAATTTAATCTTTTAATATAATACATCATATAAAACAATTAATAATTAAGTAATGCAATTATATTTTTAAAAATATCTAACATTAAAATTCAAAAGACATATTTATAAACATTATTAATCTAATTATTTAATTTAAAAATAAAAATTCAATCAAAGTAGGGTTCATGTGTGTGTGTGTGTGTATTATTTTTAAATTTATCATTCATTAGTACACATGGTATCAAGTACAAGGCGATTAATCCTTGTTTTCCTAGAGGTTCGAGTTCAAATCTCATTTGGTTTGGATTTACTCGAATTTTTTTTTATCTCATGATTGAATTTGATGAAAATTTAGCAATGAAATATTCTGTCATTTTTTAATGGCGTACCATATCCATTAAAATGGTATAAGGACGAATTTTGATGTTCTGTCGCTAAAACTTGATTTTTTTTGTAGTGACAATAGATAACACAATACGAAAATGCAATATACAATTTCACTTGATAGTTATGTGGAGATGTGATTATATGTAACTCTGTAAATATATAATTGAGTGCATGTGTATTTGACAGAAACTATTAAAAGTGCGTCTGGGGGACTACTTATTCAGGATACTTATACATATAGGAATCCCTCATTATGCCGCCATTTAATTTCTTACAACACAAACTCTTTAATAAATGAAAGTTGTGAAATCCACTCACAACCGTGAATACTAGCCTTCCCTAGCTACCCACGACTTCACTTGCAATCTCTCCCGAGATCACGAACAAAACAGATTAAACGACCCTCAAGTGTTTATCTTACGAAAACACTCAATACTAGATTACCACGTTGAACATATTAAGGAACAACTTCTAGCTATTACAAAAACTCACAAGCTCACGATTCACAAACAATATACTTAGTGAATCAGCAATGTTTCGCACATCTATCATGGAGAAAATCAGCTTTCTTATAACGCAACGATCCGAAGTGATCTTCAATCTTCGTCTACTTGGCAGTCGATTTAGAGTTTGTAATTCTTTCCATATTGATGTAGGTGTTTTTCATGTAGTTGATGATTTAAATTAGCACAACATCTCCATAAGGTAATCAAACAATCGATCCTTGCATTCCAAAACAATCCATGCAGGATCTTCTTCCACAAGGAAATTGTCATAAAAAAACTGTTCGAGAATAGATCCTGAAATATAAGAGAAAACAATCACAACTTGTTCCTTACTTTGCACAGTGAAATCAACGCACTACATCAGGAATAAATCATCTAACACATATAAATTACCAAAACAAACAAGTATGAAAGAATGATATTAACAAACTCGTTTTGGTGTATCACTTGTGTAACATCCTCAAATATATTATTTTAATAATAAGTATTATGAAAATAATTTTAATTATAATTAAAATAATCGATTATAATTAACATTCGTTAACGATTATTGGAAACTATAAATATAATTATTATCATGAACGAAGGCCAGTGGTCAATAATTAACTTAAAATGAAATTATAAGCTAAAAAATATTTATAACCCTTGATTATGATATAATCATCTCGATTGGATTTGAGAAAAAAAGAAGCAGACCAACAATTATTAGTTATTGCCTTAAGACATTATTGAGAAACTTATAAGAAAATGTCAAAAACAAAAAACAAAAAACAAAAAACAAAAACAAAAATAAAAACAAAATATGTAGTTTCTCAATCAATCTATGTTGGAGGGGGTGGGGATTGGGAGTCCAAGTTGATGGGAATATGTTTTGAGGCTATAAATGAAAGTCTTTTAATTTTTTTATTATTGATTTTTTTTTGGCACACTCCAATTATTAACTACCATGATGCTTAGTATAAGTTGGCACAGTTTGAATTATAGTGTTGAAATACTAGAAATTAATAAAGCAATCGAAAGTCCTTTTAAATAATTAAAAAGGCAAAAGTTGAAGAAAACCCTAGCTAGTGAAACATATTTGCAATTATTAGCAAAAATGTAAAAGTAATATTATAATCAGTGGTTCCCCATAAAAGAACCACCCCCCCCCCCCCCCCAAAACCAACCCAAAAGAAAATTCTAAATTTTAATAAAAATCAAGGAAAAAAGTATGGTCAAAGTTGTTAATAATTCTATAATGCATCCTTCAAGTTATTTCATACTCAAAATTCGTTTTTTTTTAGCTGAAAAAAAAGAGAAGTAGATCTCTAACTTTAAATATCTCTTTTTAATAAATGAATTTACACAATTTGAATGTTCCCAATGAGACATTTTAACAACAATAAAAAGATTAAAAAAAAACTAATTTTATATTTTAAATAAATCGATTTGAAAGATGAGATTCAAACGAACATGAACTCTCACAAATTTGAGCAATTAAATAAAGATTCTTCTTTATTGAGAGCTTTCCAACTCATGATTTAGTTAAAGAAATTATCCAAAAGTGGGAAATATTATTGCTATGTAGGCCATGAATGGGAAAGGTATAATCATGTACAAAGTTGAAACGGATTTTCTTTTTAATTAACTTTAATAATGTCACTTGAAATTGATAATTTATATTATTTATTTAGGCCTTTCATTTTCTAAGAATATAATAATCGCAGTCAAATGCTTTACTTGCAACAAAAATATTCAAGTGTGTACCTATTTACGACATTCACTCACAGTTTTATATAAGTTCTATATGAACAAAATCAATAATATTTAAATGAAGGGTTTTTTTTTTCCTTAGTGGGGGTGGGGGGTGGGGGGTGGGGGTTACATTGATGCAATGATGCTATGAAGTAGCTAATAAAACATTCCAATGGGCTGTAGTCCCACTTGAGATTTCCTATTATATTTCTCGTGTTATACACTGTGTTATATTTTTAAATTATGAGTATTTTATATAAATTTTTTTTTTTGTGATTTAGTTTAATTTTAAATTACTTTTTAGGGTTCACCCCATCCAATTAGGGTTTATAAATATTTTTTAGTATTTAATTTTCAATTAATAATTCCTTATTATGGTTGATTTATTCAAAATTAAATTTTATAATTTTTTAATTCATTTTTTTGTTGATAAATGTTGACTATGATTCTTTATGTTAGAATTAATTTTTATTGTATGATAAATAATATTATTAAAATCATAATTTTGATAATGAAATATGAAATGAAGTGTAAATAAGCGTAACAAGAAATTTGAACATTTGTAGTCGAGTATTTTTGTGGTGAAGGTAAAATCACCATCAATTTGCTTAAATAAACATTAGAGTTAAAATTCGTAAAATGAGTTAAAATTTGAATTTAAATACAATTAAATATATTAAGCAAATTATAAACGTGTCACTAGGCCCGCTACATATGAGTTTGCATCTGAATTTTAACTCACAATACTGTTTTATCTAAGTTTTTGTCACAATTGAATAGGAACTTTGGAGAAAAAAGTATCGCTACATTAAGCTGCGTATTTAAATAAATTTAGTAGTAAATTGCGACTAATGTAATTTAATTTCTTACTTATAATACGAAGTTATGAAGAAATTACTAGCTGAGGTTCTTGTACAAGTTGAAAATAAGAGGAAATAAGTAGTACTAAAAAAGAGAGAGAAAATAATTAGGTAAAAAAATATGAAATTTATTAAAATATAACCTGTAAAAGTAGAGGATTATGGTACTTATATGTGAAATATAAGAAAATTAGATATATTTGATAATATGAATCAGTTCGAGGACACACAAAACGGTGAAGACTTACGTGTATAAAAGAGACGTTTCGAGTTCAAATAAAAACAAATAAAAACCTACCGTTTATCTTACCAAATAAAAACAAAAAAGGAAAAAGAATAATCCTTATACATGGGCTTGGCCCAACATTGTAGCTGTAGTTACTTTGATTATGCCCATCACTAAAACAAAATGGAAACTATTTTTTTTTTTCCCGTTAAAAAATAAAAATATTTTATTACATGCAGAATCATTAGCAATGTTCACTTTCCAATCTCTATCTCCTTTTTTTAATTTATTTTTTTAATATAAATTCTCTCGTATCTTCTTACATTAGCTATGTCTAGGAGTGGAGTTCAAATAATGCCCAGATATGATGAAATAGGATGAATATAATCGAGACAATATTTTATGATGAAAAGGAAAGATATTGTTGTTTCTTAACAATTTCTGATTTCTCGCAAACCTCTAAATTAGACATAATAATTTATAAGTTTAACTCTTTTTTCTTAGAAGTAGATTTTACATCAAAATGGAGATGGAAATGATCAAAACCACATCATAGTATACTGTAACATAGTATACAAGAATTTTAAACCACAATGCTGCAATAGTTTTTGATACAATCACTTCAAACAAATCAATCAAGCATCTGGGAAATTATTACATCACATCAATTAAGTTCTAGACAAAAACAACTCATGATTCAATAATTCTTCAATCTTCACCTGATCTATCTTCATTAATTTCCTCAAGAATCACAACCAAAGCAACTATGAAGGCATGATCAACATTTGGATAAACTGTCACCCAAAATGTGTCCTTTCCAAGCAGAATGCTTTGGGCACTGTGTTTCCTATGCATCTGCAAACAAACACACACCAATTTCAGACAAACAACGATCATATATATGATGCAATATTAATATAATTAACCATCTCGAATCTTCTATTTTCTATAGGATCTTTTATTCATTTATCATGTTCACCAATACATATTAGGACTAGACCGGCACCCCTAGACTGCATAGCCTACCTAATCATTGGTGACACAAAATACGAGATTGAACTTTGATTGATCTTACTTGAGCAATGATATTATTAGTGTCTCCAACGTAAATGACACATGATCTCTCAAACCAGCTGCCTTCAATTCTGAAATCACAGAGGTTTTCTTTCGTGTTTGCAGCCATGAACACCTCTAGCTTCGTCTTCAATTGGAGCATCGACGATTTTCTCACACTAAAAATCAGATCTTTCGAATCTGTGCTCTCTCCTCTGAAAACTTGCCATCTCCTATGCGCCGACAGCAGCTGCAATAATAATTATATTTTAAACAATTCAGACAAGATCGAGAGAGAGAGAGAGAGAATTGAATTGAATTGAATAGAATTACCTTTTGCTGGAAAGTGATGATGGGGATTCCGGCGGCGTCGAGCAAGACGCGGCGGTCGTGGAGGCTGAAGACTTTGCCTTTGATCTGGAACATGATGTTGCCATTAACGTCGGTGACTCCGAAGGTTCCATCTTTGAGAGTCATCAGCTTCCTCGTGATGGTCAGATCCACGAGGTATCCGACGCAGAACTGCGGGCTCACGACGGCGACTGGTGGCGCCGACGCCGGATTGCTCGGCCCGGACATCATTTCTTTATTTTATTTTTTATTCAAGGCCGAATAATACTGTTATATATTGCAGGTGTAATTTATTCAATTATTTGTAAGGGATGATGATGTATTTAATATATACTGTGCATCTCTGATCTATTTAATTATTTATAAATCAAAATTATGAAATACTGGTTACGGATTTAATTATAGATGATTTAAGATTGTAAATTCTACGTTCTTTTTGGGGTTGTGTTCTAATTTTTTAAATATATTTAATTTAATATTTTTTTAAATGATTTTGAAGTGTTTTTTACTCTCTCTTTTTTTTTTTATGTACAATCGATGCGAGGAATAAAAAGTATTTGCGGAACCTGATATTATTTTTTGTTTGCTAGTACGTTTTTTTTCCCATGATGATATCGTCAAAGTTTTGTAAAACAATATCGTCAGTTTGAAAATAAATACCTGAGGTATATATTTCTTATATTATTATATAGATTATATCATTTAATATTTCATCATGTACATTTTGGAAAATTTGTGTGTACTACCTGTAAGGATAACATTAAATTTACCAGTTAATTTAGATCCAAACTCATATTTATGCGTATATTATCTGTATTTATGTTGATATTTGATTGAATTTTAATTCGAATATTGACTTATCTGATCAATTTTCACCTACAAAATGATCTCATAAGTGTCCCTCAACGAAGCTATGTATGATCTGCTTAAACGTACCTAAATGATATTAAATTTTCACTCCGTCCCATAATTGTAGTCAATTATTTTTCTTTTTTGGGATGTCCTAAAATTATTGTCCTATTATAAATTAGGATTGTATTAAAATATTATTTTATAAATATAGCCCTATTTAATGTAGTATGAATGAAATTAATATAGTAGCAAATACGGGCAATATAGGATAATTGTGTTAAATTGTGTATTCCAATGCACATTAAATGTGATTTCTTAATTTCTGTGAAACTGAAAGTGAACTAGCTACAATTATGAGACGGATGGAGTAATAGATTTAGGTTACTATTAACATGATATTTGTAATATAAAAAATATTATATAAAATTGAAACTATAAATCTATAACATAAATAATAATATATTCAGATTTTTTTAATTATTTAAATAAAATTCTTTGTTAACTTTGTGAAAAAAAAATCATTAAATATTAATATAAATATATAATTTATGTTTTAGGATAATCTTGAAGCATTTGGTCAATCTCTTACGCTCTGTGGGCCAATATATATTTATAAAATAAAATATAAAAAGATGTTCATAATTTACAAAAAGAAAAAATCGACAGGTGGCCCATATATATAATATAATATATTATAATTATATTTACTATCGTAAAAGTGACTTTAATTTATTTGTTTGATAATGACTACGGAGTAAGTAATATCACGACGTTGATATGTTAAGCTAGCTTACGCGCTGACTAATTGTTTGATACTTTCCCCGTTTCATGATAAGTATTTTTTTAGAATTTTAATTTTATTTTATAAACAGTGGCATTTTACATAATCGAAATAAAAATTACACTTTTTTCTCATATTTACCCACATTTAATGTATTCAAATTAACTATCATATTAGACTCATTCAATATATTCACATAAGGATGTATAAGGTAATTTGATTATCTAATTAATATTTTTATTAATATGTGTGCATTTATCTAGAATCACACGTATTTAAAAACGGAGGGAGTATATGATTTTATCTTGATTTTTTTTCTTCTTTTCATTAATTCTTATAATTAAAGCAAAAACTATTGAATTTCGATAGAATTTTGAAAATTCTGCGACAGAAGCACCCCCGAAGAGGAGGAGATTCACATTGATAATTACTTCATGTTTACTTGGAAAAATAAAAAGGATTTTGCTGATTTTAATAATAGAAAGTGCTCCAGATGAAATGTAATCATGTATTCACATTAAAATATATATGTAATGTATTTTAATTTCCTTCATATTTATGTGATTTCATGTTGATGCACAATAAATATGTGTAATTAGATAAAAGGCAAAAATTCATACAATTTTTTTCTATATTTTTCAGGGAAAAAAAACACACCGGCCATCAGATAAATAAATAGTCCAAAATCATTCTCTGATATTGTAAAATTCACCATACTCTTGCCAAATAATACCCTAATAATCCAACACCATTAACTTTAACATGACTTTCTTGTTAATTTTACCATTTTCATATTTGAAGAAATAAATATTCAAAATTAATTCAAACACACGAAAACCCTCAATAGCAAAAAAGTAGTGATGATGTCCAAACACTATCATTCACAAATAGTATAAAACATATTTAAATTTAATAACAAATGTTAACACTGTCTTTTTTATAACAAAACTAGTAAAAACATATTCCTAATGTGATTCACACATTGTTATATTTGACTGAAAATGTTTTTTTTTTTAATTTTTTTTACCATATATAGGTAGGTTTTTAGATTATTTATTAAACAGAGAAATTTTTTTAATTTTAGAAAAAATACCAAGGAAGTTATATGTTTTTTACCCTATATAAAAAGGCCAACTAGAGAAAAATAATAAATAAAATAATACTCCGTATTACACAAAAAATAAGAATCAAATTATAATTGTACAATTACATAATTATAATTATATATGTTTCTGAATAATGAGATAATTGTAATTTCATACTTATCAAATAGTGAATATAGCTAGTTATATATGTTATAAAATATGGACATAATCCACATATGAGGCCACGTGGAATGAAGAGAAACTACATCATCAATATATTGCCAACAACGATGAAAATTGTCCTAGTCACTATACATGTGTCTAAGGTTTCAATAGAATTTATAATATATATATATATATATATATATATATATATATATATGAGTAATTAATGTATCAATGTATTCATGCTTTCTTCATCCAATAAAAGTCTTCCTCTAGTTTAGTATTATACCTTTATAGTGTTTTATATTATTATTTCGTAACATGTTATCAGTACGAGTTTTGTTCGCACAAAGTAAATAAGATTAAAGTTTAAATTTTATTGGTATTAATCTTTTTTTCTCTTGTAGGTATGGCTAATATTAAAAGATAAAAATTTCAAATTTTAAATGTTACCGAAACTAATTATGTAGTTTGGAGGGTTGATGTGGAACTACACCTCTAAGGGTTAGGACTTGAAAAAATATAGAATATATACTTTTGAACATTAATATAATATACTATCCAAATATGGAACACTACAAAAAAAATGCCGATTAGCGACGGAATTTTCCGTCGTTAATCCGGTATATTCCGTCGTTATTTGTAACTACCGGCGGATTAACGACGGAACACGACCGTCGTTATATCTTTAGTCGGCAAACCAAATTTACGACGGAAAATGTCAGTCGTTACCTTTAACGACGGACATAATCCGTCGTTAAGTCTTGTGTCGTCTACAGTCGTTAAGATTTACGACAGAAGTAACAATGGAAATATTCCGTCGTTAATAATTAAAAATAAATAAAATTAAAACTAAATTAAAATATAACGACGGAAATGTTCCGTCGTTAATAATTAAAAATAAATAAATAAAATTATTAAAATATATTAACGACGGAAATATTCCGTCGTTAATAATTAAATAAAAATATAAAAATAATTAAATAATAATTAAAAAAAAAAATCGGTTTTAATTTTTTTTTATATTTTTTGATTGTTTTGTTTTTTTTTTTAATTTTGATTATTGTTTGTAAATAAATTATTAAATAACTTTAATAAACACGTAAAATAATATATATAAATCTCCAATAAAATACATAAAATGTCATAAAATGTAATAAAAGTGTATAAAATACAAATAATAATAGTAATGTGAACATCAAGATGGAGGAGGGCCCCTAAACTGCGCCCGCATCAGCTCGAGCATCTGGGCCTGCTGGCGTATTATCTCCTGCTGCAAATCGATCTTCTCCTGCTGGGCTTGGAGAAGCGCTGCCTGTGCGTCCATCTGTTGGTGAAGAGCCGCCTGCTGGGCCTCCATCTGCTCCTGGAGAGCCCTGATGGCAGCCTGAGTGTCGGGCTGTGGAGGAGCTGCAGATGAGACTCTAGGAGTTGAATAACTCCGTGATCGGCTGCCGAGCCCAAACACTCGATTCTTCTTCGAGTGTCGGCGGGCAGCGTCGACATATACAACGCTCATGTCCACTGATGGTGGCGCCTCATCTGTGCCAGGAGTCGGTTGGCTCAACTCCTCAACCCGAGCAAATACATCAGCCTATTCACAAAATCAAATAAGAATGATTAAATATTTAATTTCTATGTTATTAATAAATTTATAAATATTGATAAATTAACTTACAACTATACGAGCAGAGATGGGATCTGTGTGGGAGCCATCAGGATTGTCGTGCAGCCTCCTGAATGTCTCCTACGCCACGTCATTGGGCTGCACACCCTTCTCCATAGCCTATTGAATAGACATGTTAGCACACACATATTAAAAAAAATAATAATAATAATTTAATTGCATACCAAAGCCGCAGCATGTGCAACTGCACTCCGAGAGCCTCCTCGATGCTTCACAATGCCTGTACCAGGACCATCGGGCTCACTTAGACGATTCTTCGATGCGATGGCCAACTTCTTCTTGAAGGCATCACTGTCCCAATGCGCCTTGAAGCCATCCCACATCTCAGGAGGCATGAATGGAGGACAGCCCTTGGTCCTATCCTTCTTGAAGTAATGGACCATGTCCTTGTATCTCTGAGGAGCCCTGATCTCCCATGCTGCCCAAATGCCATCCTCCAAAGTGGGATCCCAAAACCACTACTTCTGCAACATATTGAAAACATATGAAAATACTAAACTTATATAACATTTTAAAATAAAATATATAATAATAAGATACCCGAAACTCCTCCCTATATGCCTGCCTCCTCTCAGGGGGCACCATCTTCCAGGTGTAGCCTCCCGGATGCAAATACTTCTTGAAGCTGGATGTGATGGTAGCTGAGGTGGGATAACTCGGCATCAACTCGCTTCCAAATGTACAAAATAATAAAGATATTAGAATATATTAGAATAATATAAATAATAATCTGTAAAAAAAATATTCCACTATCTAAAGAAATCATACCCATCATGAAGCCAACAACGACGACGACCCAACGCATCAACATCGGACTGTGACGATCCGGCCAGTGAGATATGGCCAACTAGACCGCTCAGGTTCACAGAGGACGATGATGAACCTCCAGCTGAAGTACTACCGCCTCCCTGCATCTGCAAAATCATATCGACATTAGTTTATGAAGTTAGCAAATTTCAACGGTACTAAGTACTTGAATAAGAAAACATCTATATATCAAATAAGACCAACCACACTAATCATCTATTTCATCATCATCACTGATGCTGTCATCTGATAAATCGATCTCTAGTTCTATATCTTCTTCATCATCTTCTTCTTGAATATCTATTACCCCGCCATCTGGATGATTTGGTATAGGATCGTCATCTATTGTGAGGGTATTCAAACCATCAACTTCATCCTCTTGAAAGGCTGAGGTTATGATTGTATTATCATCCTTTGATGGTACTTCAACATTAATACGAGCCTTTATTTTGCAAACTGCCCACCAATCACTTCGAGAGCGATTTAAACTTGGGTATTCACAGTAACACACTTGGATTGCTTGTTTAGCAAGCACAAATGGATTAGATCCTGAATACTTACGCTTATGATTTATAGAAACCATTTTGTAGTCAGGATGCACATTTGTTCCTTGTGTTGATGTATCAAACCACTCACATTTAAACAACATTGTCTTCTTAATAGGCAAACCAGTGTATTCCAACTCAATCACCTCCATCAATCGCCCGTAATATTCAGTGTGTGTCCCTTTAATGCAGACTCCACTATTCATTGTAGCTCCCTGGGAGCCTTGGGCAATTGTGTGAAATTTGTATCCGTTAATAAAGTACACATGGTAGACATTAACGGAACGAGAAGGCCCACTTGAAAGATCACGCACGATCTTGTTGACATTATTAGTTGGATCTTGTGCCTGTTACAATGGAAAACTTTATATTATGTTACAGTTTGCTTAGGTATACTTACATTAAGGTTTTCGAATATCATATACTTACATATTTGGCGAACCAGCTCACAACTTCTTTATCCATTCGTTTTTCAATATCTTCCATTGAGATATTCGGGCACGATACTTTCATAAAATCCTTGAAGAATAAACTCAATTCTGTGATTGCCTTCCAAACATTGGAAGGAAGAAGTTCAGCAAATGCAATCGGGATAAGATGTTGCATGAACACGTGGCAGTCATGGCTTTTCATGCCAAACATTTTCAATTTTCTCATATCTACGCATCTGCTCATGTTGGACACGTACCCATCTGGAAATTTCAACTCTCGATCCCATTTAAATAAGATGTTCTTCTCTTTCTTGTCCAACGTATAACAAGCCTTTGGATAATTGCCTGTGGACTCGTTCCGTTTTAGCTCTGGTCTTGAACAATACATATTCAACTCTTCTCTAGATTTGGAGGTATCTTTTGTCTTCCCCTGCACATTCAACACAGTATTGAATAGATTATCAAACACATTCTTTTCAATGTGCATGACATCCAGATTATGACGAATCAACAGTGAGCTCCAGTATGGAAGATCCCAAAAAATACTTTTCTTTTTCCACCCACAACCCTTGGAAATTGTCACATTATCATTATTCTCTGTGACTTTTTGAAGACCTAATGCTTCAATGCGAGCCAGAATTTCGTGTCCCGATCTCATCTCTAGAGGTCCTCCATTCACCACTTTGTTTTTTAAGAATGCTTTTTTATTTTTTCGGAAAGGGTGGTTTGCAGGCAAGAATTTACGATGGTTATCAAACCATGATTGTTTACCACTGCATGATAAGGTGAAGACGTCAGTAGACTCCATACAGTGTGGACATGCCAATCTTCCAGCAGTGCTCCAACCAGATAACATGGAGTAAGCGGGAAAATCACTAATTGTCCATATCAATGCTGCTCGCATCTGAAAATTCTGTTTCAATGAAATATCATATGTAGGCACACCAACCTCCCACAATTGAATCAATTCAGATATCAAAGGTTGTAAAAATACATCCAACTTCTCTTTCGGATTACGTGGCCCTGACACTAATACAGTTAGGAACATGTACTGCTCTTTCATACACATCCATGGGGGTAAATTATACGGTGTAATGATGACATGCCACGAAGAATACTGTTGTCCTGATTGCCCAAATGGTTGGAACCCATCAGTAGATAGACCCAACCTAACGTTACGTGCTTCAGAAACAAATTGAGGAAAAATTGAGTTCAGATGTTTCCATGCAGGAGAGTCTGCTGGATGTCGCATTACTCCGTCATCAACAGATGATGCATGCCACCGCATATCCTTTGCTGTTGCATTAGATGCATATATCCTCTGTAACCTCGGAGTGAGTGGAAAATAATACATCTTCTTGTGTGCAACAGTGGTCTTCTGTCTTTTTTTGCGAACGACGACTCGTTTCCTTGAAACGGGGATGACCACAGAATTCGCATTCAGTCAATTCACTATCAGCAGCCTAATAGATCATACAGTTGTTGAAACAACAATCGATCTTCTCAACAGGTAGCCCCATACCCCGTAGTAATTTCTTTGTGGTTTAGAAATTATCAGTTACCAAATTGTTCTCAGGAACAATCTCTTTCATTAATTGAGTTAGCTGATCAAAACATATCTCTGACATGTTATTCTCAGATTTCATGTTCAGCAGACGAGCAACGAGTGACAATTGAGAATGGTTCTGACAACCCGGCCACAATTCTTTGTCTGCGGCCCTCAACATGTCATAAAATCGCTGCGCTTCTAGATTTGGGGCCTCCTCAGTATGATCATCGACATTGATGTTGATATGCGGACCAGCAACATCCATTACCATGTTCTGGTATGTATTCACTCCATCCTGACCACCCAAATTCTGATCGGTGTCCGGATGCACCTGTTGTTCGCCTTGATAAATCCATACACGATAATTGTGCACAAATCCTTTCTTTGCCACGTGTAGTCTAACGGTAGACGACGTTTGGAATGGAATGTTCTTACACTTACGACATGGACACTTAATCTTGTCTACACTCATGAAGGACGGTTGATTGCAGGAAAACTTGATGAAAGCATTTAGTCCATTAAGGAAGTCCGGATTCAAAGCACCATTCTAAAGGTATCGCCGGTACATCCATTCACGATCTAGACTCATTGTAGAAGGCCAATTTCTAACAATTTTGATCGTAAAATCCACACTGATCATCGTTCAATGAAATATAAAAATAATTCATTAAAAATAGCGCTAATTTTTTAAAAAAATTCGGCAACACCTATGTGAATTTCCTAGTCCCAAGTTCTCGACTCTACGCTAATTGATCTATGTTTTTCTAATCGATTCAAAACAACAATACCAACATAAACCAACAATTCAATAAAGAGGGATCCAGGGGCCCTCATCCCAAACAGAAACCAACAATTCAATAAAGAGGGATCCAAGGGCCCTCATCCCATTTAACATAATTGAGATACTTAGCATAATAAATGCATATAACGTACTTAAAATGATAATTGCCTAAATAACAAACTTAATTAGCCTAAATTGTCCAAATAAATTTAACATCATTAATTGACATATAAATGCATAAATAACATACTTAGCATGCTAATTGCCTAAATAACAAACTTAATTTGCTAAATTTGCCAGCAAAATTTAACATAATTAAATGACATATAATTGCATAAAAAACATACTTAGCATGATAATTGCGTAAATAACATACTTAGCCTAAATAACATACTTAGCATAAATTGACAAAATAACTTTAACAAAATTGCATACGTAGCTTATTTTATTCTAAAGCTACTAACTAACCTCGTATCAGCAGCAGTCCTCTAGACAATGCCCAATAATCACGAACTAGCAAAACTGCAATATATTTTAATAATATTAATATTTTATATAGTAAAAGACAATCAAACATATCAAATTTGGATGTGTGCTTGAAATTGGCTTGACAGGTGTGAACTCTTCCCAAAATGTGATGGATTAGTTGTTGACTCTAGTCAATTCAGTTGAATTATAGAGCTATTTTCTCTTAAATTAGGTTAAATTAATTAATAGAATTATGACCATATTCCCAAGTTAACAATATTTAAATTAATATTTAGTTTAAGCTGCCAAGTCCACATTTATAATTAAATAAATAGATAAATAAATGTATAATTACTTTTAATGAGTAATCAATCATAAAGTATTTATTATAGTTATATCATTATTTGAGTAATTTAATCTCCCAAAAATCTTATTGCAATTTCTTTTGACTGCATGCAGTACAAAATCAAAGTCTTAATTTTTTGACCACAATCTGTTTAATTTATCATCCAAATCTTACTACGTAAAAGCAACAATAAATAATAATCCATGATTGAATAATGTGTATATATATTCTATAAGTCTCATATCAATCTCAGATTATGCTTTCTTGGAGTGTTCTTGGAAAATTCAATATTTTCACCTTAATTTCTTCTTCGTTTTCCTTTCCCGTTTCTGTTTTATTATTATTATTATTATTATTATTATTATTATTATTATTATTATTATTATTATTATTATTATTATTATTATTATTATTATTTTGTCATTGTCGAAAGATGGCAGAAAATGTGAAAGTTTTGAAGAATTTCTCACTAAAAATATATAAAGATTTTTCCCCACCAAAACATAGAAGAGAATGCAATCAAGATACGTACGTCATTTTTTTTAACAATCTGTTTATCATCCAAATCAAAACACAACAATTTTGCAGACTTACCTGGGCGGCGACGGCGACGGCGGAGGGAGGGCGGCAGGGCGGCGACGGCAGTGTACTGAGGGGAGGGGTTGGGACGCTGGCCGGTGAGAGAGAGAGAGAGAGAGAGAGAGAGAGAGAGAGAGAGAGAGAGAGAGAGCGGGGAGGGGGGCGGCGGGCAGGCGGTCGGGCGGCGACGGCACAGGAGCGGGGGGTGGAGGGCAGGCGGCAGGGCGGCGACGGTGCAGGAGCGGGGAGAGGGGGCGGAGGTCTCGATCGGGTTTGATTTTAATTAGGGCTCTGAAATGAGAAAGGGGAAGGAGGAACTGTATATGTATCGAGATTTACCGACAGATTTAACGACGTCCCTAGCCGTCGTTACATTTAAGGGAATTTAAATAATTTGAAAAATCATAATATTAACGACGGACCAATCCGTCGTTACATTTCAGGGAATTTAAATATTTCAAAAAATATAATTTTAACGACGTCCGGTTCCGTCGTTACCATTTCGGGAATTTTTAAAATTCGAAAATCATAATATTAACGACGGACACGTCCGTCGTTAAAGTTTAAGAAAATTAAATAATTCGATAAATATAATATTAACGACGGTCGTTTCCGTCGTTAACCTTGCGGGAATTTTAATAATTCAAAAATCACAAAATTAAAGACGAACAGGGCCGTCGTTAAGTTTAGGAATTTTTTTTAATTCGGAAATAATAATATTAACGACGGCTTGTTCCGTCGTTAATTTTAGGGATTTTTTTTAATTCGGAAATCATAATATTAACGACGGCTTGTTCCGTCGTTAATTTTAGGGAATTTTTTTAATTCGGAAATCATAATATTAACGATGGCTTGTTCTGTCGTTAAATTTTCCCGATTTTAAATATTTCGAAAAACATAATATTAACGACGGATGTGACCGTCGTTAAATTATCAGAAAATAAATCAATTCAAAAATTTGAATTTTAACGACGGAAATGGTCTGTCGTTAAGGTTAACGACAGATATTCTGTCGGTATTCCGTCGTTACAAGTAGCGCCGGAAAGGTCTGTCGTAAGTGCGTCGATAAATACGACCCGAAATTGTTCCGTCGGTAATTCCGTCGCAAAAACGAATAATTCTTGTAGTGGAATATCACTTACTCCCTTCATTTCGTTTTATTTGCTGTTTTAGGTTTTTTTATCTAGAATTAATAATTAATTTTGTAGACAAATATATTCATCCTTCATATATGTCATAAAATCTTATTCAATTATATTTTCCTAAAATAAGGTTTGTGATAGGGTTAAATTAGACAGAGAATGTGTGAAAATATATAAAACAACAAATATTTTGAAGCAAAACGAAAAATCTAAAACAACAAATAAAACGAAACAAAGGGAGTATACAAATATGAGATATCACTCATGCAAAACACTATACACATACCACTTGAGGAGTAAAGATCCTCTATTCCCAACTTGTGTGTGTCAATATTAAAATTATACATTGTTAATAATATTTTTTATAAAAATAAAATTTATTATATTATAACTAATCATAATTAATATTTATTGTTAAAAATTGAACTTTTTAAAAATTATTACCTTTTCTTTCATTTTTTTTCTTGAAATTCTCGAGTCCCAATTTGTGTGTGCAAAATCTCAAAATTATTACCTTTTCTTTCATTTTTTTTCTTCAATTTTAATTTCTTTAGATTTAGCATAATTTTATAATTTTATTTAGGGTTTATTCCACCCAATTAGGGTTTATAATTATTTTTTGATATTTAATTTTTATTTTTTAGTTAATATAATTGATTTTTGGGGTTGATTATTCCAAACTTAGTGTATATAATTTTTAAAAAATTTCAATTTTTAGCAATAAATATTAATTATGATTAGTTATAATATAATAAATTTTATTTTTACAAAAAATATTATTAATAATATATAATTTTAATATTGGCACACGATTAACACACAAAGTTGGGATTAGAGAATCTCTACTCATACCGATACATCAAACTAGAGAACGATTGGACCACACTCCATACTCTAAAAATATAGTTTTAATTACTTGTTGAAACAATTAATGCGACATTATTTCCTATATATGAAACAATGAATTGAATAAAATTAAATTCAAACAATTTTCTTTTCAATGTTGCATGCTCTAATTAAAGTTTTTGCTTATTGCTCGAGCCTTTTGGTTTGGCCTGTAAGACGATCTCATCAAGAATGATGATGAGAGCAACGATGAAGGCGCAATCCACATTCGGGTACACAGTCACCATAAATCTATCATTTCCAGTAAATAAACTATTCATGGAACAATTCTTGTGCATCTGAAAAATCCAAAACATCAATCAAAATAAGTTCATTACTTCAATAAAATCATTTCAACATTCACAATCAAAAATTAAATTTTTGGTGTTTCAATTCAAAGACTAACTTGGGCTACTATCATGGAAGAATCTCCCACATAAACTTCACACGATCTCTCAAACCAACTCCCTTCCATCGTGTAGTCACAGTTACAAACTTCCTCGGATTTGTTCTTCGCCATAAACACGACCAATTTCGTCTTCATTTGGAAAATCGAAGCTCTCCTCACACTAAAAATTAGGTCTTTTTCATTTTTCCCTTCGCCTCTAAACACTTCCCATGTACTACGTAGAGCGAATGTCTGCATCAATGATTAGCAAATTAATTAATCATTACTACTTAAACATCGGGATAAGAACATCTACATGTATACAATCACAAAAAAATAATCGATAACATGTTATAATTTTTTCTTTCCTATTCCACATGGCACAATCATATTCCATGTGGGTAGGGTTAGAAAAGAATTTCTGGGCAAGTTCTTCCTTGAGCCAATTGAGGCATGCAGTCAGTCATCAGTCACTTCAGATATTCGAAAAAATTAAAGTCTTGACGTCAAGTCATTCGATGATGGAATATATATGTAAATTTTTTTAGTAAGTTGTCATTCGAGTTGAGATCCTCTAATTCAATTTAACTATCCAACTCTTGTGTCCAATTATCAAATTTACTATTTTAATATTGTTCGTTATAAAAATAAAAATTATTATTATATAATCAATCATAATTAATATTTATAGATAAATATTAAAATTTTTAAAAGTTAAATACCCTAATTATGGAATAATCAACACAAATAATCAATTATTAACTAAAAAATGAAAATTAAATAATAAAAATAATTATAAAGCCTAATTATGCGCAAAATGAAAGAGAAAAAAAGTGAACCAGAGAATCTCAAGTGGTCATCACCGCCCCGTATTTTTATAATTTGTCCTTCGTTAAGCATGCGACGATCACTGTACGTACCTTTTTCCGAAGGGTGACGATAGGCACGCCGGCGGCATCAAGCATGACTTTCTTGCGATCGAAGCTGAAGACCGAACCTTCGATTTTGAACATGATCTTGCCGTTAACGGCATTTTTTACGACGAAGTTTCGTTGGCGCCAAATGTTCTTGGTAATAACTAGATCGACGGAGTGACGAACACAGAATTTAGGGTTGATGACTGAAACTCGATTGTAGGCAGCTGCAGCTTGATGCGTGATCATTTTTGATGATTTCAAATTAAGTTTAGTTTCTTTCCTTTTTGTTTTGTTTCTTCGTTTTGTGGCGAGGTGTGTTAACGCTCCTTATCAAGATTTTATATAGGAAAAAAAAAGGAAGATAGCCCTTTAATAGTCGCTGTGGAGGAAAGTTCTTAAAATTGTGTGTGGATTTTCTATTTTACACTATGAAGGTGTCCGAATTCTATATTATATTGTAAGGTAAATTTCACTTTTGGCCCATTAGAATATGATCAAAATATTTTAATCTCAAAAGTTATTTTTTTGGTTTCAAATGATATTTTTTCGACAATTATAGTCCCATAAACTAATAATTTTGGTGAATCTGAGATGTGTCACATGTATATGAAAACTAACAACACGCGTTCCAAAATTCAAAGCATCATGTCATTTTATCTGAAATCAATTTGTATTGTCTAACACACCAAATATCTCAGTTAGTTTGTAACTAAAATTATCGGAAAAATATCTTATGAGATTAAAATTGTCGGAAAAATATCCTATGAGACCAAAATTGTCAAAAAAATATCAGTTGAGACCAAAAATATAACTTTTGGGACTAAACGTATTTTGACCCAATTCTAATGAGACCATGCAAAAGTGAAATTTACTCTTATATTGTATTTACAATATACTAAATTACAAAATAATAGTCTCAATCTCATCCTATATATAAACATTCCTCTATCGAGATTTATTAGGTAACACAATCGTAATACATCCTAGCTAATTATGTTCATACCATAAATATATATATGATCAGATCCGAATCCTCTGTTTCCCCTTCTCGTTATCAAATTTATGAGTTTGATTATCATCATTTTTATCATTAATTTCATTTTATTGTGCTTTAATTTGATTTACAATTATTACCTATAGACTATAGTTGATCCTAACAATTAGGGTGCATAATTATTTTTTGAGCAGGTCTTGTGTGCACTAGGTAGATATCAGACGGTCAACGCGTTAACTAAAAAAATTCAAAATCAGTATCAATCATAATACTAAAAGTATCACTGAAAAGCAAAAAAGTATCACTTGTATCATTATAAAGTATCAACCAGAAAAAAATAAAAAAAGATGTCAAATTCAGTATCAACCGTAACAGTAATTAAAAAGTATCACTCAAAATTAAAAAATTATCACATGTTTTGATGATTTTTTTGGTTAACGCGTTGATCGTCTGATGTACATCTTATGCACAGAAGAATTTGCGTTATTTTTCCAGTATTTAATTATTAATTTTTAGTTGATGATGATTGATTATTATGGTTGATTGTTTCATAAATAGGATTTATAAGTTTTTAATTTCAATTTTCTTGTTGATAAATGTATTGACTAGGGTTGATCGATTATGTTATAATTAATTTATATTTTAATAATAATTATTAAAATTATAAATTCAATAATGAGAACAAATAATGAAACACAATTTGGGAACATATATATGATTTACTTCGTTGTCGTAATAATAATAATAATAATAATAATAATAATAATAATAATAATAATAATAATAATAATAATAATAATAATAATAATTTAAAGGAAAAAATGAAACAATATAAAGTTACAAAAATTCCACCTCGTACGTATAGCATTGGGCGATGTTTGGGCTCATGCATATATTATATATACGAGGGGATCTCGTGAATATAATATTATATATGACCAAAAAAATCGTATTATTTTGTTCTTTTTTTTTCCCTTTTATCTTTTTAATCATTTTCTTATGCAGTTTAATTTCGTCTTCCAAAAGAGACATTAATTAATTCAATTTATTCTTATTTTAAATTTTTAATACACACGATCGATCTTACATCAAAATTAAAGTCACAATTTAGCACTTCATCATTCATATTGCACAATTTCGTGAAACGAGCTAGGTATCCGAGATTTTTTTTAATATATTTTTTTGTTAATGTGATAGATAAAAACAATTAATTAAACTCATGCATAATTCCTGGAAAATTTCACAAGCAATTTGAAATTGACCTTCATCATAAAGTCAACGATGCACTATTTTCTTGGATTATGGTATTACTTTGACTGGGATTTTCATTAATTCATTTATTTAGCATAAAATAGTGGACTTCGATAAAAAAAAAATATAAAAATATCCCAGAAATTCTGTCACATGTATATATTCAATTATTTGACAATAACTTTATTGTTACCCCGAAAGAGAATTAAGGTTTCGCAGGCGTTTCAGGTTGTGCTTCCTAAACAAAGAAATGTTCTATCAATAATAAATAGAGTACTAATTAATTATTATTGTAATCCCATTCTAACCCTACTACTTGTTTATATGATGTGTTTATCGATAATGTCGATTTAATGTTCAATGATCATACAACAATTCAAATTAAGAAATGAATTAAAAAAAAAAAAGTGCCAACACCCAACAGCTAGCTAGCCTTAAATTCAGAAGAATTTTCTTCCTCGTAATTTCCAGGTAATTAAATTATATATAGTGTCTGTTGGAATATTTTTATGTGGACTAATATATATATATATATATATATATATATATATATATGTTAATTAAATGTGTATGGATGTGTTAAAGTAATCCAATTAAAGTGATCGATTAAGGTTATAATTATGGATTAAAGGATATTAATATTATCATGGAATTTTAATGTGTAGATACCATTAATAGGATTTGTAATTTGTTGAGGGACCGAATTGCAAATCCCAGATAACTTATTATTATAAGTTAGGGTTATGGTCCCCAAACGATGGCAGACAGAAAAATAGAATCTGTATTTCTTCTACAGAATTCTCTACAGCAAACTTTAAGGTGCCGATCGTTTGGAAGATCCATACCATATTAAGAATTCAAGATTCAAGAACTATGGATTTAGGTACGCTTCCGCTATAAGTTCTATCTCAGTTTATCATCATAGAGTTAATGAATTTAGAGTGTGAATCTGGATTATTGCATGCCTTATGTGGTTTAATTTTTCCAACAGTGTCTATATTTATCAATCCATCGTAAACGTTCCTGAACTATAAATTCTTATGTTAAGAAGAAGAACTTGGAGAGATGATGGAAATTTTGAGTTTTTTTCTTAAGGAAAAAAAAATTGAGACATTAAAATCCCATGTTGTACTGTAGCTTTCCTCTCAGAGTACTACTCACTCCGTTTCCAATTAAGTGTCATTTTGGATGAATGCACATAGAGTAATAAATTAATTGAGTTACCTAATACACCATTGTGTGAATACATTAAATGCGTTAAATATAGATGTATAAATGTATTAAATGAGTGCAAATGTGTGAAAAATAAGAATTTTTTTATCTCGAATTTGTAGAATGACACTTTTTTTTGAAACAAAATTAAAAAGTTAGAATGGCACTTATTCAGAAACAAAGTTAGTATTTTTTTTGATTTATAACTTTTACCGCTATTCGAGAATGCATATTGGGTAAACCCCGTCTTCTGCAATAGTTTGCAAACTAAAAACAAAAGGTAAGTCAAATGATATGAAAAATATGGACATACTAGAGTGAGAATTTGCAAACTATATATTCCACGAGAGTGAGTTTATACCCAATACGAATCTTGGAATAACAACGAAAAGTTATTATCGTCAAAAAAAAAAAGAGATTGGATTTTGAACAGGAAAAAAAAGGCAAAATCAGTAACTTCAATTCAAATTTTGAAATAGCTAATCATGCACAATCAAAATTCTTACAAGGAGCTGCAAATTGTGGACTTTAATGAATTGACGCCCTCAAAAACACACACAACAGTGTTCCCATTAGATATAATACAAATAAATTAAATCAACATTTTAGTCAAATCTTCTACCTATATATATATATATATATATAGGGATGGGATCTGGTGAGAACCAGTTCCTAGGTGGGAACTGGGAACTAATCCCATTCATCCATTCGAAAATATGGATGGTCCAGATTAAACAAATAAAGTGGAGGGGGGCGGTGACAATTTTGTAATTAAAATGAAAACTTTAAATTCACGCGTTTCATTAAGGGTAAAATTGGAAGAAAAAAAAAGTGACATCATCATGTTTTGAAAAAATTCTTAAAAACTTTAAATGATCATAATTTATTCGTTTTTAATCGGATTTACGCAAATCTTATATCAAATTAAAGCTCTTTTCATACTCTTTCATTTAAGATCCATATTGCATATGTTTATTTTAAAAAAATAGGTGAAAAATATAAAAAATCATTTTTAGGCATAATTTCCGCATAGAGCAATCCCAGATTTATATTAGCATGTTGTATACAACATTTTAGCATGAACTATATAACATTTTAGCATATTGTGTAATACATTTTAGCGGGTGATATTATGAATATATTTCTAACAGTTTTATATAAACACCTACACCTATATAGATACTACAAAATGAAAAATACGAGTTGATGATAAAAAAGAAAAAAGAATGAGAGAGTGAAGCAACGAAGGAGATGACTGACAACTAAGAAAGAAAATGCGTAAATATTTCCCGAAACGAGATAAAGTTTATGAGAGCAAAATATGTGCTGCAATTCTAAGTGCAGACAGTAACATACAAATTTAGCCTCCTACTTCGCTCATTTTAGCCTCATTCATTTATCATTTTAGCATGTGTTGATAAACAAAATATGGAACGATGATTTCGTTGGAATGAAACACAATACACCCAATTTGGGGACAGTGAACCCTAATGAGAATCTCATAATTACTAATTGGGATCAGATGAGCCCTAATTGGAATGTAATAAACCTTAATTGGGAATGGTGAACCCTAGTGGAAAATGTCACATCAAATTTAGCCTCCCACTTCGCTCATTTTAGCCTCATTCATTTCTCATTTTAGCATGTTCTGATAAACAAAATATGGAACGGTGATTTCATTGGAATGAAACACAATACACCCCATTTGGGGATAGTGAACCCTAATGGGAATCTGATAATTACTAATTGGGATCAGATGAGTCCTAATTGAAACGTAATAAACCCTAATTAGGAACGGTGAACCATAGTGAAAAATGTCACATCAAATTTAGCCTCCTACTTCGCTCATTTTAGCCTCATTCATTTCTCATTTTAGCATGTTCTGATAAACAAATATTGAATGGTGATTTCATTGGAATGAAACGCAATACACCCTATTTGAGGACAGTGAACCCTAGTGGGAATCTGATAATTACTAATTGGAACGTAATAAACCCTAATTGGGAATGGTGAACCCTAGTGGAAAATGTCACACCAAATTTAGCCTCCTACTTCGCCCATTTTAGCCTCATTCATTTCTCATTTTAGCATGTTCTGATAAACAAAATATGTAATGAGAATCTGGCAACGTATATAACCTCATGCTTCCGTTATTTTAGCATTATATTTTAAACGGTATTATGATTAATAAAACTTAATAGTAATATAATTACGGCAAAGGAAATGTCATAAACACTTTTATTAAAAATCATATATATTCTTAAAAATGAATGTGTTGAAAATAATTCACAAGCATGGTAAAACATGATATTAAACTATGTCCAATCGCTATAATAACATCAAGCTGGACAATTCCTAGGATCATGATCTGACAACTTGTAGCAATTGCTGTACATTCTGAGTGGTTTGTTCTCCTTTCTCTTCCTTACCTTCTTCTTAGATACCAAACGACTGTCGCTACCTTTTATTTTAACTGGAATAGGTGGATGAACAACAACTTCAGAAGGGGCACGTAAACCGTAGAATTGCTTAAACATCATTATCTTGTTATGTGAAGTAGAACCCTCCATATCACCATGCGACTAATCTTACTACGGTCACTTGAAACAGAAGAAGCTGACACATTAAAATCAAACAATTATAAATTGAACAAGGTAAAATATAATAATACAATCACATCAAGAGATGTTCAGACACATAAATTGATTTTTAGCATTAGGTATGTACCATTCTAGCATCATGCAACATACATTTTAGCACCAAAGTATTCTAATGTTTACATGGTGTCTGTAACATTGTGTAGCCGAGTCACAAAAACACATACACACAAAAGAAAAAAATAAAAAAAAGCAAAGCATGGTTTGTATGACATGTTTCACAGAATGCAGTAGAAATAACATTAAACCAGCATGTTACGATGCTAAAACATATGTGACGACGGGCTAAAATGAATACATTAACATGCTAAAACATATGTGACGACAAGCTAAAACGAATACATTAACATGCTAAAATAAAAAAAAACAGATCAAATTAATGCATAGTCTGTATATTCTCATACTAAACCCTAGGATTCCTAACAATTAAAAAACAACTGATACATCACAAAACTGAACGAAACAGATCAAATTAGTCAAACATAAAAACGTAAATACAAAACCGTAATGAACTCCAATAGAACGAACTGTAAAATCAATGCAGATACAACGCATTGCGAAATTAATCAACATTAAAATTTCAAAACTAAATCAAACAATGCAAAATTAAAACCATACCTGGAGTCTCCATCGAATCACAGATATAGAAACTTCACGACAAATAGATAATTACAGAAATAAAAGGATGTTGAGAAATCAAAAACGCGATCCAAACGCAGATTAAGAACGATGAAGAAGTAGAAGACGAACTAAATGAGAGAGAGAGAGAGAGAGAGAGAGAGAGAGGAGAGGAGAAGGGAATGATAATTAAATACGGGAAAAAAAATCTGAAGATGGAAAGTTTAATTACTGAATTACTATATTACCCCTCCATCCAGAAAGTTGCCTAAAATTACAACAATGCCACCGCCCCATCACTTAAATATGTTTTAATCTGGGCCGTCCAGATTTACTTAAACAAGGGCTAGGATTGGTTCCTAGTTCCTACCTAGGGGGAGGGTTCTCATTTGATCCTCTCCATATATATATATATATAATATATCACTTGCTCTCAGACAGCAACAAGTGTTGATTTTGAAAGGTTTAACAAGACTATACCATCTAATGTCTCCTAAGTTGAGCTACCGTAAATTCACAACAGTAGTATTTCTTGTGAAGTGAAAAGTTTATGTATCCGGTAATGAAAATGCCGTTGGAGATCTTTCACTCACCAGCTTCATGAATTAATACGAATTTATTGCAATATTGACTCTACCTCGAGTGCTCCTTGTTGGCATAAATTTAGTCACAACATTTTATTACATCTAGTCTCCTTATTGTCGCAACTCCATATATCATTAATTTAGAGTCACGACTGTTCGATATTTTATTTCACCTAAAATACTACTCGAAAGAGAACGAGTTAATTTATAGGAAAATAATGGTGATCGGTAAGATCGTATCCATAGAGACTAGCTATATAACTCAGCTAAGTACTTAAGTATATTGCTTCACTTCATCTAGAGAACCGAATTAAAAGTTGTTTTAATTAACTAAATATTGCAAAATAAATAAATTAATCAAGCAAAGAAACTGTATGAACAGATAAAAAGGCAAATCCTAGGGTGTTGCCGTTAAATGAATTTTCCAATTGTCAAATATTTATTCAACCAATTTAATTCTAAATCTTATAGGAGAATCATTCAATTAACCACAGTCTCTCTCGAGTAAGTTATAAAAGTAGATTCTAATTCTTATCTCTCGATCTCAAATTATTATTTAACTCCAATTAGCACTTCAAATTTATTCTCCCCATGACACCTACCAATCTCTCGATCTAGCAGACGTGTTACAATCATAATCCGTTAATCTACTAACCTCTCTCGAGTGAATAATAAATTAACTACACAAGTGCGAAAGCTGATCAATTCAATAACGTACACAAGACAACAATAAATGAGACGCACAAACAAGAAATATAACAGAACAATAAATTACTTCAAATCATAAATTCATAAAACAATCAACAACCCTATGATCTCTAGAAGTTTAGCTACCCATATTGTATTCAAAATCCAAAGACAAAAAATACGAATCAATAGTCAACATAGTAATCCCAAATGAATAAAGCATAAAATAAAACTTAGTCTATGATGTGCTTCTTCAATCTCTCTATGGTCTCTTTTATGTGTTCTCCAAGGGTTTTCCACTCTTCTCTATGGTGTAAAAGTCTATGGAATTTTTGTGTGGAGAAACAAACCCTTAAATAGTCAAAGGATGGTCCAAGCCTGAGATGAAACCGAACAAGGCCTAAAAGAAAATTTACGGAAAAGGCCGACAAATTAGCACGATCCGTACTAGCATAGCACGGTCCGTGCAGTACAAAATAGCTCGACCGTGCAATCCTACGACGAACCTCATGTATTGATATATATTCTTTTCAGTATGGGGCATGCTGTGTCAAGCATGGTCCATGCTCACTGCCTGGACTCCCGAGATGCATTTTCCAAGCATTTTCTCGTCCCGATTGAACCTCTACTCGAACCATCAAATCTTGGAACTTGATTTCACCAACTTCTAATGGTTTTGGATCTAATTTCCTACAAAATAGAACTAAGCACCCATCTCGTCCAAACAAGTGAAATCCGAGATAAATATGGACTAATGCACACAATCTATTATATATATAAAAACAAAGTAGTTGCATGAAATTTTCCCTCCAAAAGTGTAAAAAATGCCGCTCAAAAACATCAAATCTTACTATTCCCATGCAAAAATTAATTTTTTATTCATTTCTAAAAAACTCTTGCTGACAGACAATTTAATTTTAGGCGCTAAAAACTTTACTTTTTTTCCAATCTTACAAGGACAATTTGAATTTCAAATTTCAAATTTGAGTGGTTAGAAACATTACAAAATTCAGCTTATATAAAAATTACACAAAGCTCATATTTATGTCTTATATTCAGCCTTCATTTTGCTATTGTGTTTTCATTTTTGTTGAGCTAACATCATTGAGTTTGTCTTCTTACATTTTATGTTTCAAAAACTTGCATATTACATAATGTAACACACGTTCACAAGCCTTTAGAACTTGGTAACTTCACGTAAATCTTAATACAACTTTTTTCGTATGTGCCGGTCATAACAAGAAACTTCATCCAGCAAGATTTCCACTTATAAGCTGAGATTGGGTTGACCATATATACAATGTTCCAACACCCTTAAACAAAAATAAAAAACTGTCAATAATCGGGAAAAATAGATCTAGCAATCCATGAAGTTTAAAACAGATTCTGGTAAGCTGTAATATTTCTTATAAATTTGGAATGCGAGATAATTAAACCTTTAGTTGGATTGTTTTAATGTCAAATGATTCATTTCTACTGAATGTAAACAAAATAAAACCATGGATATCAACGAATACATGTAGATCTCTAACTTTGGATTGTATATTATTTTTGCATATTTATTTACAAATATTATATCTACACTAAAAAAAATGTGATTGGAATATTCTAGGCTTAAAATATTATTAAGTAATCAAAATTAATCATATTTCATTGTTTGCTAACTAAAAAATGGATAAGATAAGGCTAAGAAATGAAAGGCTCTGAAAAAATAAAATAAAAAACATAGATTCAACTTTCAAGTCATACAGTGAGCTTTGTTCAAAATTATCCTTGCATAAACAGAAAAATTTATTAGGTTATATGTTTGGAACAAAATTTTAAAAATGGTTAAGATTTTTGCAAATATGAAGATAAAACAATGCAGGTAGACTTAATTTAAGAAAAAATGTATAGTAAAAACGTAGTTAGTGTAGATTAAAAAGATTACAAAAAATATAAATATTCATAGATTGATTAGTCATTGAAATGTTACCTTAATCTACCGATTGGTCTTCTGATCCATACAGAGGACTCATGTGTAGTCACGCAGACAAAAGATTGAAATCAGATGATAAACGGAGAAGTGTAACATGAGAAACTCTTGAAAACTTTAAGAATTGGACCAATCAAATCATCAAATTCTAGAGAAGGAGTTGGAAAGTATACAAGTTATTTGTAGATTCTCAAAGCCTAGAGTTTTAATCGGAGAAACTGTTTAGGTATAAGGGAAGAGTGTTGAATGGTAAATCTCTTTTTAGAGTTTAACCAATTGTATTTGAGCTAATAGGTGAAGACAAAGATGAAACGACAGAAGAATAGAAGAAGAGGCGACTGAGCCGCATCAGGCGCTTGAGAACAATTTTAGTATTTCAAACCCTAAAATTCGAATGGAACATAAGTAGCTGATGTTGTGGGCCTTACTGCTTGGATCTTTTCTTTTCATAATTTGCTGGGCCATTTGTTTCAACCCAAAATATAATTCTTATTGCTCACTTATTAATCTGTTAATCATTATTTGTCTCCATGTTAGTAATTTTGATTTTTGCTTTGTGTATATATATTTATTAAATTGTTGCTACAAAGTATATTCAATTTAAACTAACATGATTTTGTTGATATACTAATTACTGCTTTTATGTTAGTGATGAATAAATAATATGTGGTGTAAAATATATTTTAATGCACAACGATTTTATATGATAATTAATAGTTATTATTACCTAAAAATATCTTTAATAAAAGGAGAATTGTCATTTAAGGATTTAAAAGATGAGCAATCTATCAATCAAGACTTAAAAGATTAAAACTATCGATCTAGGATTTGAACTATGCAAATTGTAAATATAAGACCTCAAAAATCATGCTTTTCAATTTATTTTTATTTTTAGTTATTTTTATATTCATTTTCAACAAAAATTCATTCATTAATTATCTATTAAATTTAATAAAGTAATTTTTAAAATTAATTTAAAATTGAAAATAAATCAAAATAAATAATTTTTGAGGTCCTGTACAACTATATTGATAATTTTCATATATTATGATTAAATTTTCAAAAAATGTTATACATATATAGATGTAAAAAATATATATAATTTATAATTTTTATTCATCTTCATCAAACTTTTAATTTTTTAATGCTCCACTAGTCTCAATTATATAGTTCATTTTAGATTCAAAATATTTATGAAAGTAAGATATTAAAGTTAAACTTCCAATATTGCCCTTATTTAAGATTTATAACTTGAAAAAATTTAAGTGGTTTTTTTTTTTTTAATTTTCAAGATATAATAAGGGTGTATTTATGCATTACTATGAAAATTAATACTACTCATAGTAATAAGACTATATAATTGGGACGCTCAAAAATAGTAACAGACACTATATAATTGGCAGAGTGAGTAATTTTATTTTTGTTTCCCTAATTTTTTAGGTTTTTTTTCAAGGCTTAACATTTGATTTTTGTTATTAATTAGATAGAATTGACCCAATTCCATCTAATTTCGTGTTAAAATTTTTTGTTATACAATGAAAGAAATATTATATATAAACTAAAAAATTATAACAAAAAATTTCAATACTGAATATGACACTAATTATGGATTAAATAACGCTATATTGATCGTCAGCCACCGCGCAATGCGCGTGTGAAATACTAGTATATAATCAAAATAATTCCAAAACAAACTCTAAATCGGTGCAACATTTTACTACACAATAGTCCTTTTGGATAGCCTCATAACCTAAGTAGTGAGGTGGGCGACATCGTTATTGAAAGATTATATGGGTTTGAATTCCGTTAACACCTTCTGTGTTGAGTTCTAAAACGTGAACCGACACAACATGATTATTTCTTTATATTAGCAAAGAGCAAAATTAAGTGAGCAAAATTAGGTACTATAAAAAGGCAATGTGAAGTACTTATTTCTGAAATAATATTTCGAATTAAAATATATATAAATCAAGATTCGAATCTAAATATATAATCAAATTAACACCAACAAAATAATATATATATATATATATATATATATATATATATATATATATCTTACGATTCTTGACAAGAAAGTGTCACATAAATATTTTATTTTTAAACAATCATACTTGTTAATGTTGGCCCAATTGGCCTTTTCACCCAGGCCCATGTGACTTTCTATTTCCTACCCGGCCCAACCCTTAACCCTTAACCCTCATCTGTCATTCCATCTTCCTCATTAATCAGCATAATTGCTGATGACTATTCCCTATGTTCTAGAACCCTCTATAACATGCGAGAGAGCCCTCTTCTCTCTCAAGACACTCTCTGATCCCTAACCCTAATCTGAAAAGCTCTCTCTCTCTCTCTGTTTGCTACCGCCGTTCTCAGTTTCTCTGGTCGGAATATGTTCGTGATTCCTGTTGGCCTATGAGTGTAGACGGCTGGGCTGTCCTCTGAGATTGAAAGCTTGAGTGTGCTTCGAGTGGGATCATTTCACCATCCCCTCTCTGGAATGGGTCTTTTCCGATCGCCGGAGTTGCCGTCATCGTCTCCAGTGGGAAAATCTGAGCCACCGTGCCCCGTGCACATTTTTTCCCCCTCTGACATTTCTCTGTCTTTTCTTGTCACTTTGATCAACTGCTACTTTCACTCTATACTTACGGGCTTGTTTGCTATATTGCAGATCTAAAGGTTGGTGCCTTAGCCTGTGAAGAACCTTGAAGATTCCTTTGATCTTCCCTTCTGAGGCTACCTCGTGAGAAGATCTCCATTCTGTAAAGAATTGAAGTTCAAGTTTTTCACTGTTTTTTGTTGTAATCGCTTGTAATAGTTCTCTCTTGGGTCTAGCTACTTGAGTAGTAAGTGAAAGAGACCACAAGTGGTAGGAAAACAAGAAGTGTAATCCCTAGCCGGGTCTGTACCACTACAGTGGTATCAGAGCCACGGTTTGACCTGGCCGGGGGCACTCTCCTGCCTCCATCTCTTTCACCCCGCCATCGGTAAGGGTCGCGCCTTTACTCGCCCCCCGTCGGGCTCATTTGATAGGTAAGACCAATTCTCCCTTCCTGGGAGAATTGGCTCTGATATCATTCTAAATCCCTAAAACTCTTCTGTGGTACTTGTCGATCCTGTGCCTTTATTGCTTCCGCTCTTGTCTCTGTAATTTCCTTGGCATTCGAAACCGTTTCCTCAAATCTTGCTTACGGTCGGGACCGTCTGGACTCTCTTGTGGGTTTTCTCAAAACGGGTTGCCCCGATAACAAATTTGAGCAAGGAATTACCATAGAAAGAAGGGTATTAGGATTGTGTGCATTTTTTTTGCTATTGATAACCTGCTGTTGCTTTGGTTTTTTGGTTATTTGTTGATTTGTGGTCTTCTGACTGTGTGATTTCTATCCTGTTGGAATCTGTGTTGAAATCTCTTGTTAAAAGAGTTTTCTGTGGATTGACTTAGTGTTCTAAGTCTGGTTCCTTGGCTAATTTGGGTTTTGGGATTGACCTGAGTGAACCCCTGCTCCACAGATCAATCTGTGCTGAGAACTGGGCTAGCCTCAACTCTAGATTCCCCTTGTGCACCCATTTTCTAAGCCTGTGGAGGTGCTTCCTCCTGTTTCTGGGTGAAATTTGTGTTTCTGATTGTGTTTGTGGTAAAATCTGTGAATCTGTGGAATTTTTGAGTGAATTGTGTGAAAAATGAATAATTTGAGTGCATTCCCTTTCAATGGAAATGATGATTTTGGTGATTGGCAAACAAGAGTTGAATGCATTTTAACAAAAGAAAATCTACAAGATGCCATATTTGAAAGAATTGTTGAAACTGAAGCAGATAAAAATCTTGTTAAAATGAATGCTGGTGCAAGGGCTACTATTTTGCTAAATCTGAGTAGTGCTGTGGTAAGACAAGTTTCTCATCATAGGTGTGCCAAAGATTTGTGGGATGCTTTGACCTCCTTATTTGTTGCAAATTCTGAAGAGTCTACATATTCTCTTCAAAACCAAATCATGACTTTTCAAATGGATCTTTCAAAGGATGCTGACTCAAATATGGATGATTTTAACAAACTTTTAAAAGATTTAAAACTTGTTGGGGATGACACTCTTGAAAAATATGCCCCTCAGATTCTTCTTGGTGCCATTCCTGAAGTATTTTTTGAAGTAAAATCTGCACTAAAGTATGGAGGGTCTAAAGTTACATGTGACATGATAGTGTCTGGGTTAAAGGTAAAAGAAAATGAAATGAAAAAATTGCAATCCAAGCCTTTACAGAATGAAATCCTCTATGTTAACAAGAACAACAATATGAAATCATTCAATAGACCCAACCCTGAAAATCCTAGTGTCCTTGCTGCTGAAAGGCATAGGAGAGAAATGAACTCTACCCACAATCTCCCCAATCATACCAGATCCTATAATCTTGTTGAGATTCATTCCCAAAATCCCAGAAATCAAAGTTAACACCAAAACTTTGATCATAATTCCCCTCTTCATCTTCCTAGAAGCCAAAGTTTCCATTCCCAACATCAAAACCCTGATTTCAAGTTCAAAAAGACCTGCTGGAACTGTGGGAAACCAGGGCATCTCTCCAATAGATGCAAGCAACCTAAAAGGGGCAGGGGGTTTGGAAATAATCATGCCAATAATGTGATGCACTTTGATCAACATGCTAATCATGCTTACAAAGATGAAGATTATGATTATCTTGAAAATGGTGAACTATATATGGTGCATTCTGACTGTGATTTCCAATTCATCAACTTTTCAAATGTTGTGTCAAAGTCAATACATGAATCTGAATGGTTGATTGATTCTGGTTGTACATTCCATGTCACTCCACACAAACACATGTTTCACAATTTTGCAACTCATGAATTCTGGATCTGTTGCTTTGGCTGATGGACTGCATTGTGATATTGCTGGAAAAGGAAATGTATGCCTAAAATTTGAGAATGAAAGCATGATTACATTACATGATGTGAGATATGTCCCCAAATTGAAGTTTAACCTGCTATCTGTTTCTAAACTGGTTGATCAAATGCTCTTTGGTTCTGTGAATCATAAAAGTTTTCAGTTTAAATTAAATTCCATGCTTTACTTTGATGCCCCCAGAAAGGGAGATCTTTATGCTGTGCATGCTTTCTCTGTGCCTGTCCAATTTGCAAACTTGGTCCAAACTGATAAAACTGCATTATGGCATGCAAGATTAGGGCATATGAGCAACAAGAGTCTAGAAATCTTAAGTAAATCTGGTGCTTTCAAGCATGATAAGGTTTCTAGCATGTCTTTCTGTGAACCCTGTTTGATGGGAAAGCAACATAAGTTGCCTTTCCCTGTGTCTGGTCCTTATCCAAAGGCTCAGTTGAGCTCTGATATTCTTGAATACATACATGCAGATGTGTGGGGACCTGCAAAGGTCCCAACTCATGGTGGAAATATGTTCTTCTTATCTGTTATAGATGATTTCTCAAGAAAAACCTGGGTTTTCTTAATGAAACATAAATCTGATGTTTTCCAAAAGTTCTCAAAATGGGTTGCTGAAATTCAAAATCAAACCAATAAGAAAATTAAATGTTTGAGAACTGATAATGGCTTGGAATTTTGCAATCAAGCTATGGATAATCTGTGTTCAGAAATGGGAATAAAAAGGCATAAGTTAGTGCCTTACAACCCCCAACAAAATGAGGTTGTTGAAAGGATGAACAGGACTCTCATTGAGAGAGTCAGAAGCCTGCTGGCTAGTTCAGGCCTTAAAAAGAAATTCTGGGGAGAAGCTCTAATAACATCCTGTTATTTAATTAACAGATCCCCCTCTATTCCTCTAAAAGGCAAGCTCTCTGAATCTGTGTTTTGGAATAAACCCATTTGCTTGTCAAATCTAAGAATATTTGGTTGCAGTGCTTATGTTCACCAAAAACTAAGTAAAATTGAGCCTAGAGCTAGGAAATACATTTTCTCAGGATATCCTGATGGTGTCAAGGGGTATAGGCTGTGGGATAAAACTTTACCTGGATTCAAAACTTGCATTAATAGGGATGTGTCATTCAATGAATTTGATTTTCCATGCTTGAATGAATCCTCACACTCTGATACTCTAAGTGAGATGGATAAAGTTAATGTTCCTGTGTTCTTCCCTGCTGTGTCTAAGATGGACCCTTCTCCACCAATATTACCTGAGATTAATGTTCCAACTCTGAATGATCATCTAAATAACAATGTGCATGATAACATTAATCCAAATGATTCTGCATCCAACCATGAGTCTGATCATGACATGCATGCTCACATGAATGTGTCTGAATCTGAATCTTCTGAATCTGGGCCTAAACAACCTTCTGAGCATGACTTTGAGCAAGTGAATTTGGATAACTATCAGTTGTCTAGAGATAGACCTAGGAGAACCATCAAGGCTCCCTCTAGATATGATGGCTGTAACTTATCTATGTATGCTTTTAATGTGTTTAATAATGTTGATTCTTCTGAACCCAAAACCTATAAAGAAGTTGTCTCATGTGTTGATGCTGATAAGTGGATTGATGCTATGAAGTGTGAAATGAAATCTCTGCATGACAATAAAACTTGGATTCTTGTGGAAAAATCTGATGCATGCTCTTTTGTTGAATGTAAATGGTTGTTTAAAATAAAACAAGAGATCAATAATGTAAGATATAAAGCTAGGCTTGTTGCTAAGGGATTTACACAGAAAGAAGACATAGACTACATTGAAATCTTTGGTCATGTGGTGAAATTCACCACAGTTAGAATAATTCTTGCCTTGACTGCACACTTTGACTGGGAATTGAAATAAATGGATGTGACCACTGCCTTCTTGCATGGAGAATTAGAAAATAACATTTATATGAAGCAACCTGAAGGTTTTGTAGATGAAAAACATTCTGATCATGTGTGCTTATTGAAAAAAATCCCTTTATGGCTTAAAACAATCTTCTAGGCAATGGAACATCAAGTTTGATAATTGTATGAAAAGCCTGAATTTTTCAGAAGTAAATTTGATCATTGCCTGTATTATATGCAATCCTCATTGCCTATGTTCTTATTGCTTTATGTGGATGATATACTTCTAATAAGTCCCTGTTTGAAGACTGTGAAGCATGTCCAAACCTGCCTAAGTGCTAATTTCAACATGAAAGATCTGGGAGATGCCAGAAAGATTCTACGTATGAATATTGATAGAGATAGGAGTGATTGGACCATATTTTCCTAAGTTTTGGGGTCTGTTTGATGTTTATTATTGCTATGAAATTACCCAATTGCTCTATTTTGTGGGAAGAAGTGTCTTTCGAGTTGAATGCAGATAACCAGCTCCATAATGAAGAAAAAGCCGAGAGTCTTGACTGAAGCTGTGCATTTTGATTTGAAGTTGCAGTCAGTAAGGGTATACTGCAGGAGCTAAAGAATTCTGGGCGCAGTTCATAGGCTTTAACAATTAGAACTGGGCCGATCCATTCATTTTGCGATTTCCAGTGGGCCCAGACATGAATTACAACCTGGAAATTACTTGGAGGCGGCTACAAAGAAGTTTACAGTCCTAAGGAGTCTTTTTGGTCAACTTACCTAGTTTAGATATATATAGATTTTTATTTCCCAATTAAGACAAACTCTCTTATGGATATTAGATATATTAGGATCTAATTTAATTTTAATGAACAATCCAGAACAGACGCAAGAGCGAGAACGCAGCGATGCGATTTTATTCAGCTTTCGTATTTTCTTTTCCAATTCATCGTGTTCCAAGCTCTCGATAATTTTATGCGATCAAGTTTAATTATGAGCTCCAGTTAAAGTTCAATTATATCTCGGGTGACAACTTAATGAAGCTCTAGCCAACTAAATCGTGAGATCTAATTGCTTTATCATTTAATCGAATGCATGTATCTGTTGTTCTTAATTTTCGTGTCGTTAATTGTTTCGGTATTGCTAGGTAGTTGCAAATATTTTGTAATACGAAATTAATTAGCAGCCAATTAAATCGACCATCCGTAATTGTGGTTTAAGTTTAATTAGTGGTGAAACGGTTCTTCAGAACCAAGGGAATAACAGTTAAATTTCGATTGTCCTGTGTCAGAGTCAGTTGGATTTGAATCGGGTTTCTCTAGGATTAAATGTTGTCGGCTCATTAAACCTATAGAGTGTCTCTTACGGTTGTCAGTCGATTAGGGAAATAATTGGTGAAGTGTCTTCCTGGTTATCGAGAAATTATGGAGAAATTAGGTCGTGTCAGTAAGTGTCTTCGGCGACTATAACTGGTTTGCATAAGTTGATTAAATTAATCTTTGCATCAAGGATCGGTTAATTGAGCTAGAGTGGAGTTAGTTGGAATCCGGGATATCTTTTTAATAACTGTTAGAATCTGTTCTCTGCATACTTATTTATTTAATTTTATTTTGTTATTGCTCTCGTTAAATTCAGTTTAAAAGTCTCAAAACCCCCGTTTGAAGTTTGGATATACAGATTGGAAATAAGGAGTAATTCTCACCGATCCCTTGGGAGACGATCCTGCTTGCCACTGTACTCTGCAGTAAGGGCTTACCCACTGATTGTCGAGACATTTATTTTTGGTAAAAAACGACGCACCAAGGAGTAAACACACACTTTTATTACATCAGTCACCTTATGTTGAGCAAGTGTCAAAGATATTTGACATAGAGCTTTGTAAACCTGTAACTGTTCCTCTTGCTTCACATTTTCAATTAAGTAAGGATCAGTGTCCCAGAAGTGACTCTGACATGAGTGATATGACTGGTATCCCTTATGCTAATGCCATAGGGTCAGTTATGTACTTAATGATCAGCACTAGGCATGACATTGCCTATGCTGTATCATGTTTGAGCATGTACATGGCTAACCCTGGGTTGCCTCATTGGGAGGCTCTGAAATGGCTTTTGAGATATTTAAAGTCTACTGCTTCCCATGGCTTAACTTTTTCTAAATTCTCTGATGGTGTTAAGTGTATTGGTTATGTTGATTCAAATTATGCCAATGATAGGGACCAAAGAAAATCAACTACATCCTATGTGTTCACTTTGTGTGGGTCATGTATTAGTTGGAAATCTCAGTTGCAAAGTATTGTTGCATTATCATCTACTGAGTCTGAGTATATAGCAACTACTGAAGCTGTGAAAGAAGCAATCTGGTTAAATTGTGTCTTGTCTGAAATCAATTTTATTGATGATAAACCTTTGCTTTTCTCTGACAGTCAGTCTGCAATCCAATTATGTAAAAACCCTGTTTTCCATGACAGAACCAAACACATAGATGTGAGATACCACTTCATCAGAGACATTGTAGAAAAAGGAGAAGTCTTGTTGGATAAAATTCCCTCTGAGTTCAATCCAGCAGACATGGGCACTAAGTGCCTCCCAGTTGCAAAGCTGGAAGCCTGCAAGAAGTTCCTGAACATGGACTTTGGTTGAGCTAAAGGGAAAGGATGACTGAGTTGTCCTGGCCTTGTGTCAGGATGCTCAATTTGCCCCAGGGGCAGTACAATTCATGGTGATTTACCCTTGGTACTCAAGCTAGGTGAAATATATCTTTGATGGTCAAGTTGTTCAGACCTGAGACTTGTTTCAAATCTTTGGGTTGGTCTCTTGTGTTGAGACTGGATTGAATACGCATAGTATTTACTCCTCTCTCTCTGATTTTTTCTTTGTGATAAATCTAGAGTAAAAATAAACGGCTATGATGATAATCTCTTGTGTTTCAATTGACAGGTAACTCCTTGGTGATGGAAAAGACCAACAGGGCCAAAGGTGGATATGCTAATGTTGGCCCAATTGGCCTTTTCACCCAGGCCCATGTGACTTTCTATTTCCTACCCGGCCCAACCCTTAACCCTTAACCCTAATCTGTCGTTCCATTTCCCTCATTAATCAGCATAATTGCTGATGACTATTCCCTATGTTCTGGAACCCTCTATAACATGCGAGAGAGCCCTCTTCTCCCTCAAGCCACTCTCTGATCCTTAACCCTAATCTGAAAAGCTCTCTTTCTCTCTCTCTCTGTGTGTGTGTTTGTTGCCGCCGTTCTCGGTTTCTCTGGCCGGAATCTGTCCGTGATTCATGTTGGCCTATGAGTGTAGACGGCTGGGCTGTCCTCTGAGATTGAAAGCTTAAGTGTGCTTCGAGTGGGATCATTTCACCATCCCCTCCTTGGTCTGGGTCTTTTCCGATCGCCGGAGTTGCCGTCACCGTCTCTAGTGGGAAAATCTGAGCCACCGTGCCCCGCGCACATTTTTTCCCACCTCTGACCCTTCTCTGTCTTTTCTTGTCACTTTGATCTACTGCTACTTTCACTCTATATTTATTGGGCTTGTTTGCTATATTGCAGATCTCAAGGTTGGTGCCTTAGCCTGTGAAGAACCTTGAAGATTCCTTTGATCTTCCCTTCTGAGGCTACCTCGTGAGAAGATCTCCTTTCTGTGAAGAATTGAAGTTCAAGTTTTTCACTGTTTTTTGTTGTAATCGCTTGTAATAGTTCTCTCTTGGGTCTAGCTACTTGAGTAGCAAGTGAAAGAGACCGCAAGTGGTAGGAAAACAAGAAGTGTAATCCCTAGCCGGGTCTGTACCACTACAATACTTTACATAGACTAGACAATTGAATTACAATTGGAGTGAATTTGCCTTTAGTCACTTGAGGTGATTGTCTTAGGTTACAGAAAAAAATTTAGTAGTTCACGCCTTTTACCATTTTTTTTTAAAGTTGGATAAAGAAAAAATAACACGTGAGTCTTGAATTCAAGATATATATTTTTTACGGCCTCAACCACCTCTTACTTTATATTGAGTGATTTGGAGTTGGAATGTACAAAGCATCGTAATACCAAATGAGGTAAAATTATATTTCATACATGCTATTTATCAACAAATAAAATGAAATATAAATTAGAACGTAGCAAAAGTAAATATTAAATTAAAGATCCGAACTGATCTTTCAAAGGCATTTTAGAAGCTCTTCCCAAAACCGAGTAATGACATTTAGTCTTTTCTGATTAAATTAGTTCAGACACTCCAATAATAGTTGGTTTTAATTAATATCATCTGAATTAAAAATATAAAACAAAAAATAATGGCAAAAATCTCCCTACACTACTTACATATAGTGTTATATCAGAAAATCAACATCAGTCAACATTTTGACCGGATCAACACACGTTAACCTGAATAATAATAATAATGGTGACATATGTGATATTTTTTAAAGATACATTTAATTGATACCTTTTAATATTACCGTTAATATTGATTTTGATCGATTTTTTTTTCTAGCCAATACTTTTTAAGAATACATGTGATATTTTTGAACTTTTAAATGATATTTTTAAATGTTATTGTTGATATTGATTTAAATGTTGACCGTTCAACACATGTTTCCGGCATTGTTCGATCAACGCATCTGACGATGCACCTAGTGCACAAAAATCGAGCTAAAAAATAATAGGGCAGTGGTCCATATATATGCTTTGACTTCAACAAATACTACCAATTTTGAATTAACAAACTAATCTTTGAATTCAACTAATGAGACAATATTGATCACGAACAGTTTTCCTAATAATTATCAACAATCATAATTCCGAGCCCGATTTGCATTTCTATCCAATAAGAAGCATGCACACACTTTGAAATTATATTGTATCATCAAATAGCGACTACGATCTTCTCTCCTCTCCATCTATAAAAAAATGGAAATATATATTTTTATAAAAAAATCAATTCAAGAAGACATTAAATGCATGTCTTAAATTACTTGGCTTTTACAAGCAACTCTATAATAGAACTCGAAGAAACTAAGAGTTCTTAGCCTATTTTTAAGATCTTGATCGATAAAGCATTTCTTTAATTTGGATTGTTACCCTATATGCCACATTATCTTATTTTCATATATATATATATATATAATATTGATATATAACAATATCAACTTCTAAATTATTGTAATCCAAGATTGATCAAGACAGATGAAATATCATGCAGCAATGGAGTGGAGGTCCCATATACATATCTATCAGGGCCAAAAATATTTAACAAATACAGCTAAACAAAATGCAACTTGATATATAGGATGAGTAGTCAAGAACAACGAGATATTAATTCGAACCCCCATTTCAAAACCGTGTTTTATTTATACCGGTACGCAGGTCACGTCACATTCACATCACGATATCACCACTAATGGAATGAAATACGAGATGCAAGAATATCTACATATACACCGAAAAATATGAAAAAAAAAGTCAGCTCGTAAACCGAAGATCAATCTCACAACAATTGAGGTGGGATTGAATTCCCTTTTCGATAAACATCATTAATATAGCCTTTTCAAGTTATTGAGTCGAGTATCGAGCAATCTAGCTTGATTTAAAACCGCACAATAAAAGAAGAAAATATATACATCGTGTAAATGAGAAGTCTTCACTCTTCCGTCGGGTCAAAATTCAATTCGGATATATGAGTACCATATGACGAGATATAAATTTAAGTATTATTAATTTCTTATTAAACTTATAAGTTTTAACTCTCTTTTAACTTCTTAGAAGCAGACCTGTCATTCACCTACACCATATCAAAATAGAGATGGAAATTGATCAAAGCCACACCATACAATATTATATATCCATCACATTTTGGAATAACGTAGTACAAGAGAATTTTAAACCATAATGCTGTAATAATTTTTTTTATACATTCACTTCAAACAAATTAATCAATCACCTGGGAAATTATTACATCACACATCAACCTCCAAACAAAAAATCTCATGATTCAATTATATATCCAAAAATAATCATCCATTCCAAAATCGACTACATTCTTTCGACTCTTGTTGCACATGTGGATTTGTGTAGTGTTCTTACACACACTTAGGATTGTTTCCTATCTTCATTAATTTCCTCAAGAATCGCAATCAAAGCAACTACGAAGGCATGATCAACATTTGGATAAACTGTCACCCAAAATGTGTCTTTTCCAAGCAAAATGCTTTGGGCACTGTGTTTCCTATGCATCTGCAAACAAACACACACCAATTTTAGACAAACAACGATCATATATATGATGCAATAATTAACCAGCTCGATTCTTCTATTTTTTATCGTGTTTCAATTCATATAGATTTCCTTTTATGATTCGGGTTTCTTTCTACCAATACATATTAAAACTAGACCGGCAATGCTATATGGCCCCATTGGTGTATTAACCGCAGACTGCATAAGCTACTTAATGGTTGGTGGCACAAAATACGAGATTGAAACACGGTATAGCATTAGAAATATAAAAAAAGGGTTTGATATTTACTTGAGCAATGATATCATTAGTGTCTCCAACGTAAATGACGCATGCTGTCTCAAACCAGTTGCCTTCAATTCTGAAATCACAGCGGTTTTCTTCGGTGTTAGCGGCCATGAACACCTCTAGCTTCGTCTTCATTTGAAATATCGTCGATTTTCTCACACTAAAAATCACATCTTTAGGTTCTGTGCTCTCTCCTCTGAAAACCTGCCATCTCCTATGCGCTGTCATCATCTGCAATTTAATTAAGCATATATAATTCAGACAAGATCTAGAGAGAGAGAGGTTTGAGGTTCATGTTAGATTCCTGAGCGAGGACCTAACTCCGCTATAAAAACTAACTCAAGGATGTAGGGTTGACCCTAACTTAATTAATATCAATCCCCACCCAAGATATGTTGTGGGATTGTAACAATTCCCCTCGCCTGACAAATCGGACGTCCGCAAACAGCTCACATGCAGAGTAGCTGTCACTCCGGACTCACACGGGGCACCATGTAGCCCTTTCCCGTTTATTGGCTCACACTCGGGATAGTTGTCACTCTAGACTCACACGGGGCACTAGGTCCGGATTCTGATACTATTGTTAGATACTCAAGTCATGGACTTAAATCCACCACAAAAGCTAGTTTAAAGGTGGAGGGTTGAATCCTAACTTAAATATCAATCCCCACTCTCGACGTGGGATCGTAACAAGTTAATTCATAATTGAATTTAGTTACCTTTTGCTGGAAAGTAACGAGGGGGACTCCGGCGGCGTCGAGCAAGACGCGGCGGCTGTGGAGGCTTAAGGCTTTGCCATTGATCTGGAACATGATGTTGCCATTGACGTCGGTGACTCCGAAGGTTCCATGTTTGAGAGTCATCATCTTCCGCGTGACGGTCAGATCCACGGGGTATCCAACGCAGAATTGTGTGCTCACGACAGCGACTGGTGGCGTCGACGCCGGAATATTGCTCGTGTCGGACATCATTTCTAATTAATTTATTTTTCAATTCAAGGCCGGATACTAGTATTGTTGGTGTAAATTTGTAAGAGATGATGATATAGATATTGTGCATTTGTGATCTATATATTTATAGGTGAAAATATGAAAAAATAGGAGTTTGCAGTTAGGAAGAAAAGTATTTAATTATGCATGATAAGCTCTAAGTACTGCGTGAGGGAGGGGATAAAATCCTCTAGTCCACTTTTCATGTTTCACTATTGTGTTCCATTATGAAATTTAATATTTTAAAATTGTTTATTATAAAAATAAATTTTATCATAGTATTATAAATCATAATTAACATTTATTGTGAAATAATTAAAATTTTAAAAAATTATATACCTTACTTTTGGAACAATCAAGCATATTAATCAATGATATTAACTAAAACATAAGAAATAAATCTTAAAAAATAAATATAAACCCTAATTGGATGGAATGAACCCTAAATAATAATTATAAAATTAAACTAAGCCATAACAAATAGAAATTGATGAAAAATTGAATAAACATCAAAATGGGACACCAAATGAGATAGAGAAAAGTGGGATACAGGATTTCATTTGGTGAGGGAGATCAGGAAGAACTTGCATGAGACGAATTAGAGGTCAAAATGAGAAATCATTTAAGATTGTAAATTCGATACTACTTTACTAGTGACGGATCTTGAAATGTTATTTAGGAGGTCCAATTTACAATAACATACATCCTAAAAAGTTCATGTATGATAATTTTGATAAAATTAAGTTAATATAATTTTTAATTACGTTTCAATATTAAAAAAAAACAATTGATTGACAAAATTATATCATCTTATATCATTTTTTAAACAACTTTCAATTTGTTAAGTACCCAAATAAAATTTTTCTCATTTAAAATTAATTGGTTGTATCATAATAATGCTCTTATAGTTAGAACATATAACTAAACATATTTAATAAAAAAAAATAAATAAACTATGAGTCATAATTTCAATAAAAATTAACTTTAAAATACCCAAATTGAGAATTAGAATAAACTATAAGCAAAGAACACACAAGTATATACTTAAACAAAATATGAAAGAAACCACTGATGTTTGAATTTAAAGTGAGTATATGTAATTAAAATTTTAGTAAATCTTAATTTATTTTTAAATTTATATGATAAAGTTAATAATAAAGAATGAGAATGAAGAATATATAGCGACACTTAGTATCATATAAAAGGATAAAATCTTCTAGTCCACTTTTCATATCCCACTATTGTGTTTCGCAATAAAATTTAATATTTTAAAAATATTTATTACAAATAAATTTTATTATAGTATTACAAATAATCATCAATATTTATTGCTAAAAATTAAAATTTTTAAAAATTATATACCATACTTTTGGAATAATCAACCATAATAATCAATTATATTAACTAAAAAATAAGAAATAAATATTAAAAATAAAAATAAACCCTAATTGGGTGGAATAAACCCTAAATAATAATTATAAAATTAAACTAAGCTATAACAAATTGAAATTGAAGAAAAAATTGATAAAAATCGAATAAAAATCAAAATGAGACACCAAATGAGATATAGAAAAGTAGGATAGATGATTTCACTTGATCATATAAATGATGTGAGAAATTTAAAATTTATTAAACTTATTTAATTAAATTTTAAATTAAGTATTTGACCTACTATATTAACTCTATTTTTCTAAAAAATTGAGGGGGGAGGGGGGCATGGCCCCATTGGCCCCTACACACGTCCGCCACTGTACTTTACAGTAGTGTCTTAATTTTTTTAAATATACATAGTTTCATATTTTTAAATGATATTTTATGTATAATCAATGCGGGGAACTAAAATTATGTGCTTGATATATCACGATAATATTGACATATAGATTACACATAAAATATGACCACTTCAAAATATCGTGTTATGTATTTTGGAAAACTCGAGCACTAACCGCATAAGAGTAACATCAAATTTACGGGTTAAAATTATGATTCAAATTCATATTTAGTGGTATTGTATATTGTTTGTATTTGATTGATATTAATTTGAATCTTGACTCGTCTTATAAATTTTCACCTATAAGATAATCTCTCACAAGCGTCCCTCAACGAAGATATGTATGATCAACTCAACCTAAACGATATTAATATAATTTAAATGAAACTTTATTAATTTGAGATTTGAAATATAAAACTATTAAATGAAAATTAAATTATCAAAACTAAAACTCTAAAACATAAAAAAAATGTATTTTGAATTTTAATTTTTTTAAATAAATTCTTTGTTGAATTTGTGAACACATTTTCATTAAATATTATTATAAATATATAATTTATGTTTAGGGATATTATTAATCTTGAAGGATTTGGTCTGTCTCTGACTCTCTGTGGGTCAATATTTTTATAAAATAAATATAAAAAGATGTTCATACTTTAGAAAAAAAAAAAGAAAAATCAACAGGCGGCCTATATAATATATTATAATTACTATGATTAAAGTGACTTTATTTAATTGATAATGACTTTATTAGAAAACTAAATTACACAAATCGTACACACAGATACATATAATTGCAAAGATACATACGAACATAGTCAATGCAACAACAAATTAAACAACACAATCACAATATTAAATATATATAAATAGACAAAATCAAACTACCTATAATATTTATCGAATTAGTTAACTCCTCTCATGAATGGTCAATGAGACTATGAGAGCAGCTTGAAGTACGCAATGTGTTGATGTATTTTAATTTGATTATGACGTGCAATGAACTATTCAAACCGAGAGCATGCTTATCACATATTCACATGGGGTGATATTTTTTTATTTTACCAAAAAAAAAAAAATATAAAGGTTGTGTGATTTTTTTCCCTTTATCTAATTATTATACATATTTATTGTACATTTGTACATCAACAAGAAATCACATAAATATAAAGGAAAATGCAATGTTACATATTTCCATATGAATACACGATTACGTTTCGTCTGGGACAAACACAAACATGCATCCTTTGAGGAAAATGAATATTAAAATTAGTGATAAATATACATGATACATAATGTAACGTATATGCATAATATAATATATACAGAATGGAGAAACTTTATCTCGTGTATTAGTATATTACATACACCCAAATTTTACATGTGCCAAATGGACCCCACAATGAAAAAAGAAACAATACAGGGTACATTTAAAATCATGTGTGGATGTATTTAATATGATAACACATTTTGTATAGAATTTTCCGATAAAATGAATTAAAGATACATAATATAATATTACTATATACAAAATAGATGAAGGATACGTAACATATACAAAATTGATGAAATGATACACTAATAATGGCATTAGATACCGATCTGTATGATTTCATATCTATCCCAAAAATAAAACCCCCCACAATATAGGCAAAAGAAATCAAAGCAAACCACCAATCTAAGAAATCGAGAGCGATGATTCAACCCGAAAACCTAGCATCCCAAAAAACACGTTGGTGGTGGGCTGAGGCGGCAACGACTGTGCGGTAATTACGGTAAGCAAGTGGCGACGGCGGCGTCGGTGTGCGCTACTCAGATGGCGGCTTTGGAATTTGGGCGGCAGCGGCACCATTGGACTAAATAATAGAAGGGCTTTAACCGAAACAACGATGGCATGACTAAAACCAGGTAACAATTTCGATAATTTGGAGTTTTTGATACGCTTTTCTCGATGATTGTTCAGAATATTGTAGGCTAGGGTTTCATTGAGGCAAGTTTTGTAAATTTTTGGATTTTTTTTGTAATGGGTTGTTAATTTGGGTTTGTTGTCAGAAATGTAGAATGATGCATCATTTGTGTGGAAATTATTTATTCTATTGATTTATGAGGCTATAATTGGGGTTAGTTTGTTGTGAATCGTTTGAGTCTGTAGAAACCGTTTGATACTAAGGATAATGTAGTTTGGGGCTAAATATCGTTCTATGCTAAAAATTAAATTAGTATTTGTGTTTGTTGTATGTTTCGATGCTAAAGATTAAGATAGTAAGTGCTAAATGCTAATGTTATCGATGTTTTTATTGTAGATTTGTAATTTTACAAGTTTTGGTTGTTTGGAGTTGTTAGTGCTTTGAATTGGTTGATTCAAGTCTCTTTAATACCATTCATTTTTTAGTAATTAAAGCTACTCATTAGCTGTATATAAAATTACACATGGATCATGTATTTTGATGCTAATGAGCATATATTTTGGTTCTAAATATCGATATATCCTAAAACTTTAATTAATATTTGTGTTCGTTGTATGGTGAGATGAAAAAATTTAAGATATTAGGTGCTAAATAATAATGTTATCAGTGCTTGTGTTGTAGCTTTGTAATTGAACAAGTTTTGGTTGTTTGTACTTGTTAATGCTTTGAATCGGTTGATTCAACTCTTTTTATACAGTTATACCCGTCGTTCGAAAGTGGCTGATCTGGATTCCGATTTTGAGGATGAGATATCGTCACAAGTGAATAGTGAGCAAATGGATCAACGAATGACCGAGTTAAGATTAAAATTCAAGCACGATAAAGAAAGAGGTATTTATGTTATTTCACATATATCACTATAATAATTGGTATTTATGATATTTCATATTTTAATAGTTGCTAATTGTAAAGATTTTATTGATTGTTACGGTTAAGGCTAAGATGATGAGGATGTTGGAAGCTGAGTGCAATACTGAGAACGTAGCGCCATTACAAAAGAAGAAAAAAAGGTGTGCATATGAGGTTATATAATTTTTTTATAGTGTTTATTCTTATGTTAGAGATTTTTAGTGTGATTTGTGGTTCAATTTAGTTAAAAATATTACAGTTGTTCGATTTAGTAATAAATGGTCTTGGGTAAAAGATACGAAGTGCTGTGTAATAAGTTGTTTGATGCTAAAGATTTTGTTGCTGTTTAACGACAATGTTGTTCAAATAAACATAATTGTGACATCATTCTTGTGAAGTTGGTGCTTTTTGAACATTAATTTGATGTTATATAACTTTACAATTGGTGCTATGTGCTAATATTGCTAATGACAAGTACTTAATCTTAAATGCGACGATGTATATGTGAAATTTGTGCTTTGTAAGAGTGAGTTTCATACTTTATAATGTTAAAGTTTGTGCTATGTTGAATTATTGTTAATAACAATTAGTAAAACCTTTCTAACAATATGTGCACAAGATTTGAGATATTGCAATTTGGATGATTACAATAACAAATGTTACACTATATGTGTTAATGATTGCAGTATCAAAAGCTGAGGATGATGACACAATGGATGAGGATGAAGATGCAGCCGTGAGTGACCATCCAAAGCTGAGAAGTCGTGCATGCCCTACTGTATTCTTTAACGCAATAGCAAATTTCACAATTGAGCAATGACGTGCAGTAGTGGAGATGGGGTTTTCTCATATCCTAAATATGAGAGTAAATAAGGTACCAATGCATCTAGTTTATTGAGTTCTTGATAATTTTGATGCAAACAACTCAAAGCTGCATTTGAGAATGGTTGTTCGATACCCGTGGATGATGACAATGTGCATTTGGTTTTTAGTTTACCTCAGAGGAGGTAATCTGATACAGAGAAGAAAGAAATATGATGTATTCGACTCTGAAGAAACATTTTATAAGTAATCTAGTTAGATAAAGTGGTATAGGATCAAACTGAAGGTGCTTCATGAGAAGATGATGGGAGACATTTCTGGTGGTGAAGTATTTAGAATGAATTTTTTGTTCTTGCTGACTTCTTGCCTCATTGAAAATATAGTGAACGGTTACATTGCAGGACCACTGTTGCGATATATGGACAATGACAACTTGAAATCTATCCATGAGCTTGATTGGTGCGATTATGTGATTAGGAGTCTCATTGAACACAAACGAATGTGGGAGAAGAACAAAGCCAATAGTTTTAGCAGGCCCATCTTATTTCTGACTGTAAGTGTTTTAAAGTTTTAAATGCTTTTTTATATCAGTTGATCTGCTGATTTATGATATTTTTAATTTTTAATTTTCATGTTGATTCCTTGACTATGAAGTTGAATATGTTGGTGAACATCATTGAAGTAGATATAGTATATTGCATTTTATGTGAAGTGTTTGCGTTTGAGATACATAATGGTCGGTAACGTAAATATTGGATCAATATAGTTTAATGTGATCTTATTTAATCAAAGTTGGCGCTAACTGAAATTACATTTGATGCTATATAACTCTAAATTCGGTGCTACGTGTTGGTATTGTTAATAACAAATATATAGTTTTTACAACACTAATTTGGTGCTAAATAACATTTATTTTGGTGCTAAGTGTGATTGTAAATAATAGAGTATATGTGTTGTTAATTTGTATTATTCCATATGCTTTATTAAAAGGCCATTGATGCTAGGTTTGAACAAGTCTTTAACGTCTTTAATAGTCTACAATAATGAATGCGATCTATTCAAGTCCTCGTTAACCAGACTCAAGCAACTGTAAAACTCAGTTACAATATCATATAAAGTAAATCGATTCTCTTCATTAGTACCACAAGAGACCAATACATCGCCACCAATGACATGAGTCGTATTGAACAACTCTTGTTTGGTCCATCGACTAACTATGTATTTTCTGAGGTATCGATTAATAGTTGAGATCCTTAAAGATAAAAAACACATGACAATATAATAGACCTACCATCACAAATCTTTTGCAGCTATATACAACATTCTTTTCCACCTTATCATAATTAACATTGAAAATTCCATGAGTCTGATCATCAACCTGGTACTGACAACTCCCTTTATTTTCAGTAATTTTCGTAGGACGACAATTGTAGAAAGCATGCTCAATATCATCTTGCATCTCATTGAAAATGCTTCTGGTATACACAGTCGTTGCGTGCTTCTCAAATTGGAGCAAAGTTCAAAAATCACGACCGCATGATAAGTCCTCATTGTTGAGCTTCACTTGAGTATGTCTCTGTGAGTCTGCAACATTCTCAAAATACATAAAAACTCAAGAAGGTTAGAATATGTAGACATATGCATACGAAAAAAACTTATTCTCACTCTCAGATGATGATGTTGTCCTAAACAACCCTCCCATCTTAAAATCGCTGAAATATACTAGAATCCACGTTTCACGAATATTATACATGGATATAAACCACGCCTCATCCGCTAAACCAAAAGTATTCATGATCTCATGCCACCTTATTTCAAAAACATTTGGCTCCTAATGAACTGACCAAACGAGGCTATAAAAGTGCTTTATAAATTCAGGATCTTTCTTCAAGATTGCATGTACCTTTTCTGTGATTTTTGACATGATGTGCCACATGCATAAACGTTGCCTGGTATGCTTAAATGCAGCCTTGATAGCTGGATCTTGACCAGTCATTAGTAAAGCAGGTTCATAAAGCATGCACTTTTTAAACTGTTCAAATATCCAAGCATATGATTTCATAGACTCACCAGTCATTAAAGTAGAGCCTAATGTAACACATTTACTATGATTGTGTTTAGCTGTGAAAGGTGCAAAAAATCATATTGTACCTAGCAAAAATTTCAAATTTGAACGTGTTAGCATAAAAATATATCCTACAAAGCATACATTGAGAACAAGGAAAGCATTGATGTCATATGGAACAAATTGAACAAATATATAACCTACAAAGCATAAATAAACAATGTGTAAAGCATGCATTGAGTTAGAAAAAAAATGTAATTAAAAGCATATTATAAAATAATGAGTATTCTACTCACTTATTCGTATTGTACGTCGCATCAAAGGAAACCATATCCCCAAACGCACAAAAATTTCTTCTTGATATGGGGTCAGCCCAAAATAAGCTCTTCAAATGATCATTCTCGTCAACTTTGTACTCAAATAAAAAAGCAGAACACAGCTCGCGTTTTCTATACAACTTGTCAATAACCATTTGTGCATCAGAACCAACAATAGATCACACCAAAAGTTCTTTTCTTAACTTGAACACGTGAGCACCCAATACTCGAGTATGAATCCGCAACTGTCTTCATCATCTTAAAGGACTTCATGACACCGACATTTGCCTTTGCACAGTCCATAACAAATTTATGGTGACCAACCTCTAACTTAGAGTTCATCTTCATGAAATACCTATATGCTTCAGGCACTAAAGTGTGGGAATGACTCAATAAACTTATTAACAACATAATCCTCCAAGCCAGCAAACTTAAAAACCACCGAAACCTTGCAATCAACAATATTCGACACAGTACGTCTTTTCTTTGATGTACCGAATATGTCAACATTTGTGGCATGCTTCATACCTTCCCTATTGTAAAATATATATTTCCACATGAACCACTTCCTGTCATATGAATTTCTTGTTGTACCATGTTATATGTCGAAACCACATGCAAGAGCATACTTTTTATAAAACTTAATTCCATCATCAAGAGTCCGACATTTCTAATGACAAACTGTTTCATGGAAAGGTTGCACTAGGGAATGTATAATTTAGTCATGCTATTACGTGACAATTGAACAACGCTTTCACTTGAATCAATTACACCTACGCATACACCTACGGTATGCAAGAATGAGGTTGTATGCTTTTGCATGTGAGTTCAACATATGACATGATACAATAAAAAAGTCATACGATAGGGAGTGCTTCACTTGGAAATATATATTTTACAATATAAAAGGTGTGGAGCATGCCGCAGATCTTGACATATCCGGTGCATCAAAGAAAAGACTTACTATGTCAAATTGTGTTGATTGTAAGGCTCGAGTGGTTTTTAAGTTTGCTGGCTTGGAGGGTTATGTTGTCAATAAGTTTATAGAGTCATTCACACACTTTAGTGCCTGAAGCATACAGGCATTTCATGAAGATGAACTCTAAGTTAGAGATTGATCACCATAAATTTGTTATGGACTGTGCAAAAGCAAATATCAGTGTGATGAAGTCCTTTAAGATGATGAAGACAGTTACGGGTCATACTCGAGTATTGGGTGCTCACATGTTCAAGTTAAGAACTTTTTGTGTGATTTAAAGCTTATGTTGTTGGTGCTGATGCACAAATGGTTATTGACAAGCTGTATAGCAAACGCGAGTTGTGTTCTATTTTTTTATCTGAGTATGAAGTTGACAAGAATGATCATTTGAAGAGCTTATTTTGGGCTAACCGATATCAATAAGAAATTTTTGCGCATTTGAGATGTGATTTCCTTTGATGCAATGTACAATACAAACAAGTGAGTAGAATAATCATTATTTAATAATATGCATTTAATTACATTTTTTTAACCTCATGCATGCTTTATACATTGTTTATTTATGCTTTGTAGGTTATATGTTTGTTCAGTTTGTTCTATATGATATCAATGGTTTGCTTGTTCTGGATTTATGCTTTGTATGATATATTTTTATGTTAACACGTTCAAATGTGAAAATTTTGCTAGGTACAATATGATTTTTTCAGCTTTCACAGCTAAAGACAATCATGGTAAATGTGTTACATTAGGAAATTCTTTAATAACTGACGAGTCTATAGAATCATATGCTTGGATATTTGAACAATTTAAAAAGTGCATGCTTCATGAACCTGCTGTACTAATGACTACTCAAAATCCAGCTATCAAGGTTGTCTTTCAACATGTTTTTCAACATACCAGTCATTGTTTATGCATGTGGCATATCATGTCAAAAATCACAGAAAATGTACGTGCAATCTTGAAGAAGGATCCTAAATTTATGAAGCACTTTTGTAGCCTCGTTTGGTCAGTTCATTTGGAGCCAAATGTATTTGAAATAAGGTGGCATGAGATCATAGATACTTTTAGTTTAACGAATGAGACGTGGTTCATATCCATGTACAATATTCATGAAATGTGGATTGTAGCATATTTCAGGGATTTTAAGATGGGAGGGTTGTTTAGGATAATATCACCATCTGAGAGTGAGAACAACTTTTTTTTGTATGCACATGTCTACAAATTCTAACCTTCTTGATTTTTTTAATGTATTTTGAGAATGGTTTAGACTCACAAAGAAATACTCAAGTGAAGCTAAACAATGAGGACTTATCATACTGTCGTGATTTTAGAACTTTGCTCCAATTAGAGAAACACGTAACGACTGTGTATACCAGAAGCATTTTCAATGAGATGCAAGATGGTATTGAACATGCTTGCTACAATTGTCGTCTCACGAAAGTTACTGAAGACGAAGAGAGTTTTTAGTACTAGGTTGATGATCATACTCAACGAATTTTCAATGTTAATTATGATAAGGTGGAAAAGAATGTTGTATATAGCTGCAAAAGATTTGTGATGGTAGGTCTATTATGTTGTCATGTGTTTTTTTGTCTTTAAGGATCTCAACTATGAATCCATGTCTCAGAAATACATAGTTAGTAGATGGAGTAAACAAGCGGCGTTTAATATGGCTCATGCCGTTGGTGGCAATGTATTGGTCTCTTGTGGTACTATTGAAGAGAATCGATTTGCTTTATACGATATTGTATCTGAATAATTACAGTTGCTTGAGTTTGGTTGACATGGACTTGGATAGATCTCATTCATTGTTGCTGGCTATTAGAAATGTGAAAGACTTGTTCAAACCTAGCATCAATGACCTTTTAATAAAGCATCCAGAATAATACAAATTAACAACACATTTACTCTACTATTTACAATCAGACTCAGCACCAAACTAAATGCTATTTAGGACTAAAATAAATGCTATTTAGCACCAAATTAGTGTTGTAAAAACTACATATATTTGTTATTAACATACCATCACGTAGCACCAAATTTAGAGTTATATAACATCAAATGTAATTTCAGTTAGTGCCGACTTTAATTAAATAAGATCACATTAAACTATATTGATCCAATATTTACGTTATCTACCACTAAGTATCTCATACACAAACACTTCACATAAAATACAATATACTGCATCTACTTCAATGATGTTCACCAACATATTCAACTTCATAGTCAGGGAATGAACATGAAAATTAAAAATATAAAATACCATAAATCAGCACATCAACTAATATAAAAAAAGCATAAAAAACTTTAAAACACTTACAATCATAAATAAGATGGGCCCGCCAAAACTATTAGCTTTGTTCTTCTCCTGCATCCAGTTGTGTTCAATAAGACTCTTAATCACATAATCGCACCAATCAAGCTCATGGATAGATTTCAGGCTATCATTGTCTACATATCGCAACAGTGGTGCTGCAATGTAATCGTTCACTGTATTTTCGATGAGGTAAGAAGTCAGCAAGACCAAAAAATTCATTCTAAATACTTCACCACCAGAAATGTCTATCATCATCTTCTCGTGAAACACCTTCAGTTTGATCCTATACGTCTTTATCTTATCAAATTTCTTATAAAATGTTTCTTCAGAGTCGAATATATTAGATTTCTTTCTTCTCTGTATCAGATTACCTCCTCTAGGGAAACCAAAAACCAAATGCATATCGTCAGCATCCACAGGTATCAAATAACTATTTCTCAAACACAGTTTCGATCTGTTTGCATCAAAATTATCCAGAATCCAGTAAACTAGATGCATTGGTACCTTATTTACTCTCATATTTAGGATATGAAAAAACCCCATCTCCACTACTCTATGTTGTTGCTCGTTTGTGAAATTTGCTATTGGGTTAAAGAGTACAATAGAGCATGCATGACTTCTCAACTTTGGGTGGTCACTCACGGCTGCAACTCCATCCTTGTCCATTGTGTCATCATCCTCAAGAGTTTCTATAATTAACTCTTTTGATACTGCAATGATTAACATATATAATGTAAGATTTGATACTGCAATCATCCAAATTACAATATCTCAAATCTTGTGTGCATATTGTTAGAAAAGTTTTACTAGTTGTTATTAACAATAATTCAACATAGCACTAATTTTAACATTATAAAGTATGAAACCCACTCTTACAAAGCACAAATTTCACATATGCACTGTCACATTTAAGATTAAATACTTGTTATTAGCAATATTAAAACATAGCACCAACTGTAAGGTTATATAGCATCAAATTAATGTTAAAAAAACACCAACTTCACAAGAATGATGTCACGGTTATGTTTGTTCGAACAACATTGTCATTAAACAACAACAAAATGTTTAGCATCAAACAACTTATTATACATCACTTCATATCTTTACCCAAGACCATTTATTACTAAATCGAACAACTACAATATTTTTAACTGAATTGAACCACAAATCACACTTAAAATCTCTAACACAAGAATAGATAATATAAAAAATTATATAACCTCATATCTCAAACCCAGTAAACTAGATGCATTGGAACGATATTTACCCCTATACTAACATAGCCCTAAACTAATTTAATTTTTCGCATAGAACGATAGTTAGCCCTAAACTACATTATCCTTTGTATCAAACGGTTTCTAAAGACTCAAATGATTCACAACAAACTAACCCCAGTTATAGCCACATAAATCGATAGAATAAATAATTCCCACACAAATGATGCACCATTCGACATTTCTGACAACAAACCCAAATAATCCATTACAAAAAAAAAATCCACAAATTTACAAAACCTGCCTCAATGAAATCCTAGCCTACAATATTCTGGATAATTATCGAGAAAAGCGTATCAAAAACTCTAACTTATCAAAATTGTTACCTAATTTTGGTCGTGTCATCATTATTTCAGTTAAAGCCCTTCTATTGTTTAGTTCAACGGTGTCGCCGTCGCCCAAATCCCAGTACCACTGTTTGAGTAATGCACACCACTGCCGACGTCACCGCTTGCTCACTGTAGTTGCCACACAGTCATTGCCATCTCAGCCCACCACCGATGTGGTTTTTGGGATGCTAGGTTTTTGGATTGAATCACTGGTCTCGATTTCTTAGATTGGTATTTTGCTTCAATTTCTTCATACATACCCGTATCTACCACCATTTTTAGTGTATCACTACTAGAAAATTGGCCTAAAACTACACTAATTTTATGACACTTCTAAGTAAATGTCATGGGAAATATTCTGCCACTACATCAAGGTGTGGAATGCATATTACTACACTTTTCTTCAACACTAACATTACACATGAAATAAATGTCACAATAAATTTCATTTAATGACAAGTCCACAATGCCATAATAATAATTATATATTATAATGAACCAACCGAAATTAAGAAAGAAAAAGAAAAGAAAAAATTAGAAAAATGGGCTGGGAAAGGAAAGTTTGTTTTCCAATAACTAGAATAATCAATAATCAATAATCAATTAATTTCTTTATCTATATTTTATAAATCCTAAACAATCCTGACTATTAATTTAGAAATTAAGCGCCAATATTTCCCTCCAAAATTTGGGGGTTTTGCAATTAAATTAAAAAGGAAAAAAAATTATTACGACATATTTGGAGAAACTGTCGTGCCCACTCCTCCCACCTATCGAATAAACAAACGCGGATGTCTATCTCCATTCTCCAACCTTTTCACTTTTCAAATCAAGAATGATGAAAATCATCAATTGGTTGATTATTTTCTTCCCTACTTGACGAAGAGACAAGAAAAGGGAGCAATTTATTATCTAATCTTTGTCGTCTCACACGAACGGCGACCCAGGAGAGAATTCCTTCTTCAAAATTGAGAATCCCCAAATTTTCTTCCAAGGTTAGTATTTCTAATTGTGAGGAATGGAGATATTAGTTTGAGTTCGGTTCTTAATTTTTAATTGAATAAAAGTTTACAATGTTTTGGTTGGTTAATTGAGCTTACACATACATTTAAATATGTATAATATGATGCTTATTGGTATGGAAAAAATATATTCATGATGATAATTGGAGATTTTGTTATATTTGGAGGTGTTACCCTTTTCTTTTCATTTAATACTTATGATTTGTGTCAATAAAGTAATTCTTATTTATTTTGCTGAAAACACACAAATTCGTTGAATTTTGAAGGGATATACAGTCCCTCTAATGTAGTGAAGATTTCTTCATTTTCCAGTCGAAGAACTTGGTTGGATTGTTAAACCAAAACTCTATTATGTTGTAGGAGCTGTTTTTAATTCTTTTAATGACTATTGGGAGTTTAAAAGGAGCAGAGGTTTGTTATCTCCAAGTATATATGTGTGTTTTCAATGCAAAATTGATCTTTTCTTATGTTATGGCACTGAAATTCTATTTCGTTTCCATGATATTATGCAGGAGTTAGAGAAATTTCTACATTGATCAATTCCTAGACTACATGTATACAAGATGAACAAGTAGGTTTTATTTTCTTGATCTTTATATCTAGTTTGTCTTAGGTGGGAATTAGACATTTTTCATTTTTATTTAGCATTAACACTGGTTAATGCTCAATTTGCATCGCAACTTAATGCTTGCAGGTCATAATAGGTTCATAAGTGGACTTTCAGATACTTAGGTGTAAAGGGATTCTGGTAACAAGTGAGGATCCTAAATGTTTTTTTACTTACTCGTTTTCATGGGCGGCTACATTGCGAAGCGTCGAACCTTCTGCATTTAACTACGAGAACTTGTAGTAGTTGAGGTTTTATAGTGTTAATTTGCAGGGCTTGAGATGATGTACTACATTTAGGTGTCTGCTGGAGTAGGCCCTTTATGAAATATCTAAAATTTTATGTTTTAAGTTGTTTTTCTTTTTCTTTGAATTGATATTAAACCACTGTTCCGGTTTAGGAATAGCCTTGTATGTTGGAACTCAAACAAGGGTGCTGACACGAGTTTGTGGGGTGAAAGTACATGAACTTCGGGGGAGAGTGAGCATGAGTTTCAGATCATATCTTATATAAAACCTCTAAGAAACTAAGAAGGCTGGATTTATTGGAATGCTGACCTTTTCCTATCATTAGATATGTTCTCATTTACTTAAAGAGTCATTTGTGCAGGAGATTCAAGGACAAAAAAGAAGCTGTGGAGCCTGAAGTTGATCCAGAAAGGGATCAGAGAACTGTTTTTGCATATCAGGTGAAATCTTTTCATATCCTGCATTCTTTTAAATCCCATCATCAATAATAAATTTTTGCTATCTTCCCTAATTGCAGATACCACTGAAGGTGACTGAGAGGGATGTGTTCGAGTTCTTTTCACAAGCTGGAAAGGTTTGTGAGGATTATAATTGGAACACTTTTCATATTGATGATGTAAAACTGCTTCCTGTTTTCCACCTTGTAATGTCATCGTTTGGTGATTTGTAACATTTCTCTTCTGTGATATGTTTTTCCTCAAAAGTAAGATCTGTTTAAACTTTAGAGGCAATTAGCTCGTATCCTCAGTTTCTATCTCTCTTTTTGAACCAAGTGTTCTAAATCTGTATTAAATTTATGTGGACTTTTGAGTTTAATAACAAGTGTTAGTTCTTCTTCCCATTTTGATGAGATGCTGACATGGCACACAGTTGTATTTTTTCACATCTTGTTGCTTGATTTACATCAGGTTAAATCCATGCTTGCTTCATTTTTTTTCAGGTTAGGGATGTATAATTGATTATGGATCGGAACTCGAGGAGATCAAACCCGAAAAGTCCTTTATTTTCAGAAGGAAGAATAGATTCTGAAAAAAAAACTAAATATTTAAAATATTATTAGAGAATTTTTGGTTGGGTGGATTCAAAGAAAAAGAAGGATTTTTCAGTGTTGCACTCATTGATTTCAGTAGTAGTTTTGCAGTAAAAAAAAGATGGACAAATTGTTATTAGACTTGTTGCGCCTTAATTGTAACTATCTTTGAATGTTAGACTTTGAGAATATACAAGTATATATTTTGTTCTATAATATTTGTGCTGTAATTTATATATTTTTAATCGTCGTGGTATTCCTGAAATTATAGGAAATTGCAAATAAAAGCATTATTGTGAAAAATAATATAATAATATTATAATTAATTAAATATGAAAAATATTTTTCGTAATATTATAATTAGCTAATATGGAGAGAGACATTACATGACAAATTGAAGTGTAATATAATTTCCTTACGAGCAAATTAATTGATGTCATAATAAATGCTTTTGATGACATTTTTTGTTGTCATTATACACAATCTAATCAAACACTCAATATGTAATTATAGATTATCTTTCTTTACACATTATCTATTGTTACATTAAAATAGACTACACTTCTACAAAATGTCATCACATCTCAAATGTAACTATAACTAGTTTATATTACAATTCTGAGTGTCATCAAATCCTAATTTTCTAGTAGTATGATTCCATATGAAATTATTGTATCAATTTACTGAATTACCCCTCAATGAATTAATTTATATTTCAAATTAAGTTACTACCATTTGACACATTTAATCTCATCCATCTATCAACAATATTTGTAGGGATCAGATTTGTTCCTATTTCTCATATAGAGTGTAGTCCTTATTATAACTACATCATATATATATATATATAGTGTAAAATGTATTAATATGTCATCTGGTCCAGTGGTTAAGTGCACGTGGTTATATATATTGTAAAATTTATTAAAATATAATCTGGTTCGGTGGTTAAGTGCACGTGGTCACCGATTTAAATATTGTGAGACGCACAATAGCAGAACATTGTGGTTGCTTGGTTGGGTTGTGCACGGTGAGGTTAAGAAAATTTTGCAGTGGGTCTATTTTTTAAATTCTAGAGGCAATTTCTTTTTTCATTGATTCAAGAAACTCAATTCCACAGGCATATTTTCCAACGGATCGAGCTCGCTTCTTGTAGTGAGTATAGTTGTATTCTTCACTTATTTTATTGTGAGAGATCAAAGTTTAATATTCAACATTCCCCAATTCAAAAAGGAAAATAAATTAACAATTAATAAAATATATAAATAAAAAAAAGATAAATTAAAAATTAAGAAAATATATAACACAGACCATTCATTGAGAAAAAATGCATTAATTGAAAAAAGTAATTACATTATGCATATATTTTTTGGCTGATATCATTCGATAACAACATGTTTACTTATGTTGAATTTTGTTGTTGATTCTAAGCTCAAGCTGTTCGTTGTTTTGAGTTTGTCATTCATTTACTGCCATTTGTCAAAATAATAGCTATGATAGTTGAATTTTAGTTTGAATTTTTTTTTTCAATTTTTTCATTTTTTGTTGAAAGTTGAAACTTTCTAATCCAAATCTAACAATAATAAAAAAAAGATAAAAATATATGTTCAATTTTTTATTATTTTTGATGAAAAAATTATAAATCCAATTTTAATAATAATGAATCCAGATAAGCTGTACTCCCCCAATTTCAGAAAGATTCATGATGTTTTAACCTCTTGATTTTGTTGCAAAATTATTTGATGTTTTACATTATTTAATTTCTTTCCTCCCAAATTTACCCATATATATTATAATGAGATATAAATTAAGATATATTAGGAAAATATAAGTTAATAGAGCACGAGTGTATATTTATCACATTTTTTAATTTTTAATTTTTGTCGTAAACACCAATCTTTTTGAAACTAGGAGTATTAGTTTTTTTTTTATAAAAATTTGATTACTTTCCCAAACTTCCGAGAAATTTTAAAATAAAGAATAATAATACTTTCAGAATTGTTACCAACTAAACGAGGTCATATATGTGGCAAAGTAGAGTACAATTGGACCATGGCCGGCTAAGAGGGTGTGTCAAGTGTGCTATGACACAGGGTCCAATAATTTAGAGGGCCCAAAAAAGAAATAATGTATCTTTTTTTAATAAATAAAAATATTAAATATCACATTCATATTTCTCGCTTCCACATTAAATTGAGGTTATATTGGGATGTCAACAATATAAATAAAGTAGTTTGAATTTTTTTTTTCATTTTTTGTCAAAAGGGTAAATTGCATTTTAATACCTACATTTTTTGTTCTTTTTCAAAATTAACGAAACAGTACACCCACTTTTTTTTTTAAAAAAAAATACAAATCTAATTTCTAATTAATTTTACGATCCAAAAATTGTACGTGATTTATTGTATTAATGTTTTTGATTGGATAGTTTTTTTTACGTAGTTAGGGAAATATAAATGTTAAATACAATCAATTACATTGGATTTAGGGCCAACAAAATGTTAGAGTTGCAATATTTTTAAAAGGTCGGTTCTATTTAATTAATTTTAAAAATGTTGGTTATTTTGAAAAAGTGCTCAAAATATAGGCATCGAAATATAATTTTACCTTGCCAAAATATAACTATAATATGCTAATATTTTTAAATTTATTAATAAAATTAAAATTAAGTAATTTTTTTTAATATTATGGGCTCAAATTTTAAAATAAGCAAAGGAACCCTTAAATATTTGAGACGGCCCTGGATTGGACCACACTAGGTACTCTAAAAATAGATTTTTACATTCTAAATTAACAAACAAACAACAATATACTTTTTTTCAATTATATCATTACAATCTGTTATGAAACAACGAATCAATTCAATTCTAACAATTTTATTTTCAATGTTGCATGCCCTAATTAATGTTTCCGCTTATTGCTCGAGCTTTTTCTTTTAGTCCGTGAGACGATCTCATCAAGAATAACAATAAGAGCAACAATGAAAGCGCAGTCAACATTCGGATACACACTCACCATAAACCTATCGTTCCCAGTAAATAAACTACTCATTGAATAATTTTTGTGCATCTGAAAAATCCAAAACATCAATCAAAATCAGATCATTCAATAAAATCATTTCAACATTCACAATCAAAAATTAAATTTTTGGTGTTTCGATTCAAAGACTAACTTGGGCTACTATAACGGAAGAATCTCCCGCATAAACTTCACACGATCTCTCAAACCAACTCCCTTCCACCGTGTAGTTACAAACATCCTCGGATTTGTTCTTCGCCATAAACACGACCAATTTCGTCTTCATTTGGAAAATCGAAGCTCTCCTCACACTAAAAATTAGGTCTTTTTCGTTTTTCCCTTTGCCTCTAAACACCTCCCATGTACTACGCAGAGCAAATGTCTGCATCAACGATTAGCAAATTATTCATTAGTACTTAAACGTTGGTGAAGGAACCTCTATCCTATTCTATGAGGTAATTATACTCGTATGGGATAACATTTTTGACATGTATACAATCTAATAAAGTGATTTCTAACATGTCATAATTTCATTTCTTTCAAATTCCACACGGCACAATCTTATCCCATGTGGGGATAGAAAAGAATTTCCCACGTTGGATTTGGTTCTTCCTTGAGTCAGTCACTTTAGACCCATGAAAAAATTAAAGGCTTGAGTTAAGTCATTTGATGACGGAATATATGTCAATTGTCTTTAGTACATCATCACTGAGTACTTGAGATTCTCTGGTTCAATTTTTCTATTTCACCCTTGTGTACCATCATCAAATCCACTATCTTAATTATGTTTGTTACAAAAATAAAATTATTATATTATAAGCAATCATAATTAACATTTATAGGTAAACACTATTTTTTTCTTAAAATTATATATACACCCTAATAATTATGGAATAATTAACCCTAATAATCAGTTATTAACTAGAAAAATAAAAATTAAATAGTAAACAATAATTATATATAGACTCTAATTGTGTGGAATAAATTCTAATTAATCATTATGAAATTAAACTAAACAAAAAAATATTGAAATTGAAGAAAAATAAAGAATTAAATTCATAGTGGAACAGTAAGTGGTATATATATATATATATATATATATATATATATATATATATATATATATATATATATAAAAGTGGATTAGAGAATCTCGAGTGGTCTTCGCCCTATATTTTGTTAATCTTGCCCTCGTTTAACATGTGATCGATGATCACTGCATGTACCTTTTTCCGAAGAATGACTATAGGCAGGCCGGCAGCATCTAGCATGACTCTCTTGTGATCGAAGCTGAAGATTGAACCTTCGATTTTGAACATGATCTTGCCGTTAACGGCGTTTTCTACGACGAAGTTTCCTTGGCACCAAACGTTCTTGGTAATAACTAGATCGACGGAGTGACGAACACAGAAATTAGGGTTGATGACTGAAACTCGATTGTAGCCTGTAGCTTGATGTGTGATCATTTTTTGATGATTTCAAATTAAGTTTATTTTCTTGTTTTTGTTTGTTTGCTTGTTTGTTTCTTCTTCTTGTGGGGAGGTGTGTTAATGCTACTCATCATGAATTTATATAGGAAAAAAGGGAGGCAGCCCTTTAATTGTCGTTGTGAAGGAAAATTCTTAAAATTATGTGTGGATTATTTTCTATTTACACTATGAAGTTGTCCGAATTCTATATTATATTGTGTGTACAATATACTATATTAGTACAAAATAATAGTCTCAATCTCATCCTATAAACATTTCCTCTATTCGAGATTAATTAAGTACTAACAACAGTTGTGTGTGTGTGTATATACTTGAGTAGAATAAATTCTAATCAACGAGTGTAAAATTAAACTAAAACACGAAAAATTTAAATTGAATAAAAATGATAGAAAAATTAATAAATTTAATCGTGCAGCATGGAGTGTTGTAATAAGTATAGCTGATGATTTCACCCATCATATATGGAATAACCAAGGAAATTTGCTTATTGCACAATTGTGTTACATCTACTATTACATATGACCTCGACTCAATAGCAGGGATGTAATTGTCTAATGCATTTATGGTGGGACATCTTCATGTTGCATTATTAAATATTTATAAGTTTATAGTAGCTTTTTTTAAATAAAAGTTAATAATAACATAATGAACCATAATTAATATTTATTAACAAAAAATTGAATTAAAAAAATTCTAATTCTAACTGTGAAATAATCGACCATAATAATAAATTATTAATTCAAAAAATAACGATTAAGTACTAAAAAAAATAATTATACCCTAATTGGGAAGAATGAACTCTAACTCAAAATTGTAAAATCAAATAATTTTATTTTTATAAAAATTATTATAAAATTATAAATATAACAACGTAACTCGGAGATATCACACCACTAGTGCAATAGATGACTTTTTTTTTTCAGAGAGCTTAATCCTCGGTTCTTACTATCAAATTTATATACGATTTTAACTTCCATTTTTTAGTTTTAAATTTTCAATTTAGCAGTTTCTAATTTAATATAATTATCATTGAATCGTAAATTTGATAGTGAAAAGAAATGATGAAACGCAGTTTGAGAACACGTGATTCAATTCGTAGTAGTCAGAAGAAGAAAAACTAACAATAGTAATAATAATTAATAATTAAAATGAAAAAAATGAAACAAGATAAAGTTACAAAAATTCCATCTCATACGTATAGCATTGGACGACGCATGACCTCATGCATATGATCAGGGTATATCTCGTGAATATAATATTATGACCAAAAAAATCGTATTATTTTTTTCTTTCTTTTTTTCCTTTTATCATTTTCTTGTGTAGTTTCGTCTTCCAGAAAAAGACATTAAGTAAATCCATTAATCTTATTTTAATACACACGATCGATCTTAATTACATTAAAATTACAATCACAATTTAGCATTTCATGATCATTCATATTACACAATTTCGTGAAACGAGGGAGCCGAGATATGTTTTTTTTTTAATTTATTTTTTTTGTTAATGGCATGGATAAAACAATTAATTAAACTCATGCAATTCCGTAGAGAAATTCACAAGCAATTTGAAATTGACCTTGATCTTATAAAGCCAACGATGCACTATTTTCGTGGATTATGTTATAACTTTGACTGGTTTTTTGTTATTTCATTTATTTAGCATAAAATAGTGGACTTCTATAAAAGCCAGAAATTATGTCACATTAAATTCAATTGTTTAACAATAACTTTAGTGTTACCCCGAAAGAGAAGTAAAGTTTCGCAGCGTTTCAGGTTGTGCTTCCTAAATAGACTAGCTATCGTAATCCGATTCTAACCCTACTATGTGTATACATGACGTGTATATTGATAATCTCGATTTAATATTCAACCATCATATATATATACTCCTCCCGTTTCAATTATATAGTCTCTATTCTTATTTTAGGGTGTTCTAATTATATAGTCTCATTACTATAAGTAGCATTAATTTTCATAGTAATGTACAAATACACCTTTATTAATTCTTGAAAATTAAAAACTAACACTTAAATTTTGAAAGTCATAAATATTAAATAAGGGTATCATTGGAAGTTTAGCTTCAATCTCTTGTTTTCATAAATATTTTTAATCTACGTGTGAATAGAAAATTGACTATATAATCGGGACGGAGAGAATACGACGGAAGCTCTGGGTTCAAATTAAGACATGAATTAAGAAAAACGTGCCAACAACCTTAATTAAATTCAGATGTTTTTTCTTCCTTGTTTCCAGGTAATTAAATTATACTCCCTCCGTCCCATTTATATAGTCTCTTTTACTATTTTAATGTGTCTCAATTATATAGTCCCATAATTATAAATAGTATTAATTTTCATAGTAATATACAAATATACCCTTGGTATGTATTGAAAATTAAAATTTAACCACTTAAATTCTTAAAAGTCATAAATTTTGAATAAGGGTAATAATGAAAGTTAAGCCATAATGTCTTGTTTTCATAAATATTTTTAATCTACGTGCGAGGATAAAGTGGACTATATAAATGGGACGGAGGGAGTATGTCTATATTTATCAATTCATCTTTGAACTAAATAAAATCAGATATTAATTAAGAAGAACAAGTTGGACAGATGGAAATTTTGAGACATTAAAATCCCATATATGTAGCTCTTATTAGTTTTTTATTTTATTTGTTTTATTTATTATTTTTTTTACAAGGATAACCGGTAACTTGCTATAATTGTCTAGAATGCATATATTGGGCTTCACGGAAGCCCCCAGCCGGTATATTGTCGGAAAATATACACGGTCTGTGTGTGTGTGTTTGAGAGAGAGAGAGAGAGAGAGAGAGAGAGAGAGGGAAGAGGAATAGAAAAGGTGGTGGGTAATTAAGGTGGTATCTTAAAATCTAACTAAATTTAATTTAATGTATTATTCTATAAAATAAATAAATTAATAGACCACACATCATGATTTTAAGGAGAAAATGTGTAATTAATTTAAAACATGACAAAAAAACGCTTCTCTTGAAACAAACAAAAAAAAAGAGCAGAATCAAGCCGCACTCCTCAATTATCAAGTAATTATTATTCTATTTCATTTTTCAATTAATTAATACTGGTTTTTTTATTTATTTATGATTTATCCTTTTTTTTTTAATCTGGCCCTTTTGAGACTAATTTAAAATTTTATTATTTTGATATATAAGTTCATATTTATAGATTATTAAATTACTTAAGTTTTGGTGTTTGAATCAGATATATATATATATATATTATGGATTATAATTAACGTTAAAAGTTCGGGATTCTATACTTATTCAATAGATGATATAAGTTAATGATAATTGTGATTGAATGTAATGATTTATATCATTCTTTTTTAATTTATATTTATGTATAAATATAGTAACTTTTTAAATGTAAAAAATGACATACATTATTATATTTCAGTAAAGAAAAAAATAAAAAGATCGCAAGTTGTGTTAATGAAGTTCAAAAAACAACTTGCGCATATAAAAAGGAAAACTAAATCCAAAAAATGGTGGAAATCAAACATAACATGATCACTTGTCTTGTTACTGCTTTTCAATAATTTGCAAAACAAATTTAAAAAATCATGTGTGCACTAACTAGGGATTTTTGTTTATGTATGCTCTACAAAGAGTGCATGCAAACAATTTTTATTTTAATTATGAGGTCGTTTACCTCATCAAGTACATACTTCATCTGCGCATACATTATTTCGAAAGTTATCATTTTCTGCATTGGAGATTATATATGTGATTTTAATACTTTGCATTTGCACGGATCGATAAATTTTTATCTAATGATTTATTACTTAAGAAATTACGAAATTTAATCCAATTTAATTTCATTTATAAGATATGTAATTTTTTTCAAACATATATATAATAACTTTCAGATTTTTTCCCTTTGCTTAACACGAACAATGTTGCTGGATCCAATATTGGGAGCTCGTATCTTCTTGTCCGCATTTCCTATTCCACTCTTGTGTCCGCCGACTTGGTGGTGTAATTGAGAGCCGAACCGAATATTGCTCAACTCAAGCTTGACTAGTTTATTTTTAAGTCGAGTTTTGAGCTTTATTATCAAATACTTTAAAGCTCACGAGTTTATTCGATCTTAGTCGAACCTAAATGAACTTTCTAAATTTAGATTTTAATTTAAATATATTTTATTTTCTTGCAAAAATAAATTATTTTATTCACAACCAATACTATTTTATTATAATTCATTCATTTCTTATAATAAATAAAGTTAATTAGACACTTAATATACTTAATACTCGTTAAAATATAAAAATTGTAAGTTTTTATGAATTTAATAATATTAGTTTGATCACGAGAGTTAACAAGCCAAGTAGTGTCAAGCTCAAGCTTGACTTGTTTAGTTAATGAGTTTTACAAAACGAGGTCGGACAATATTTTTACTGAATTGAGATTCCAGTAGCTCATGAATAGCTTGGACTCATTCCCTGGTCTCACTATCAAATTTAGTATTTTAAAAATATTTATTAAAAAAATAAAGTATAAACAATCATAATTAACATTTAGTGCTAAAGATTGAAGTTTTAAAAAATTATATACCCTAATTATGAAATAATCAACCTTATTAATCAATCATATTAACTAAAAAATAAAAATTGATTAAAAAAATTAAATATAAGTCAGTTGAGTAGAATAAACCCTAAATAATGATCACAAAATTAAACTAATTAAACAAAAATAAATTGAAATTAGAGACTAAAATGGATGAAAATATAATATAAATTAAATCAAAATGAAACAGCAAGTAGGATAGAGAAAGGGTTAATTGCCAAAAAATGCACCACCTTTCAACGAATTTGTAAATTAGACACCACTTTTCAAACGTTTCAATAATGGCACAACCTTTCATTTTGTAGCAAAATAGACATCCACTTTTTTTTTCCGATCACCGACAAAATGGCGTGGCTTTACTTATTAGCAAATGAACAACAATTAATTAATCAGTTGTCAACTGAAATTGTACTAATTAATAAAAATGAAATCAAATAAATATAATCGCTCCGAAAAAGAGTAATCATATAGAATACAAACCAATCAGTTCCAAATAATAATAATAATAATAATAATAATAATAATAATAATAATAATAATAATAATAATTAAATTGACAAATAGACAAAACTCCTAGCTGGAAAATCAAATTCTCCTCAACTAAAAATATAGGGAAGGGTTCAAATGAGAACCCTTCCCCCAGGTGAGAATCGAGAACCGACCCTATCCCTTCATTGGTTCAATCTGGACGGTCCAGATTAAGTGAATGGGGCAGTGGCATAATTGTAATATTTGGCAAGTTTGATGAAGGGGAGGGCAATATAGTAATTCAATTCTTTCAACTTTCCTTCTTCAGATTTTTTTCATATTCATCTTTCCCCTTCTCTCTCTCTCTCTCTCTCTCTCGCTGATTTACATTCTTCTTCTTCTTCTTCTTCCCTTTTTGATTTTTCATTATTTTCCAGCATCTGCTTTCATCGTTTTATCGTGAAGATTCGACCCTGTGATTCATAGAATTCATCGGCGGCGCTGTCTTTGTATGGTAATTTCATGTATGTTGTTTTTTTCTTTTCAATTTATTTTAGCAGTTTGGTGTGTTCTCATTTCTTCTTGTGATTTTTATTTCTCATCTTATTTTAGTTTCTGGCTTCATCATTTTGTTACGAAGATTCAATATTTTTGATTGATTTGATCTGTTTCATTCAGATCTGTGTTGTATCAGTTTTTTGTTTTTTTTTTTTAGAAAAATATCAGTTATCTTCTAATTGTTAGGAATCCTAGGGTTTAGTACGAGAATATACAGAATATGCATTAATTTGATTTGTTTATTTATTTTAGCATGTTAATGTATTCATTTTAGCATGTTAATGTATTCGTTTTAGCCTGTCGTCACATATGTTTTAGCTGTACGCACTCTCTGAAACATGTCATACAAACCATGCTTTGTTTTTTTATTTTTTTATTTTTTGTGTGTGTATATTTTTGTGACCCGACTACACAATGTTACACACACCATGCAAACATTAGAATACTTTGGTATTAAAATATATGTTGCATGATGCTAGAATGTGACATACCTAATGCTAAAATTCAATTTGTGTGTTGATTTTATGTCTGAACATCTCTTGATGTGATTGTATTATTATTATTTTACCTTGTTCAGTTTATAATGATTTTTTATTTTAATGTGTCAGCTTCTGATCTGTTTCAAGTGACCATAGTAATATGACTGTAGAGATATCTCTAGGCATGACAGTGTGGTGATATGGAGGGTTCTGCTTCACATAGCAAGACGATGATGTTTGAGAAATTCTACGGTTTACGTGCCCCTTCTGAAGTTGTTGTTCATCCACATATTGCAGTTAAAACAAAAGGTAGCGGCAGTCATTTGATATCTAAGAAGGGGGCAAGGAAGAGAAAGGAGAACAAACCACTCAGAATGTGCGACAATTGCCACAAGTTATCAGATCATGATGCTAGGAATTGTCCAGCTTTGATGTTATAATAGTGATTGGGCATAGTTTAAATCATGTTTTACCATGCTTGTGAATTGTTTTCAGTACATTCATTTTGAAGAATATATATGATTTTTAATAAAAGTGTTTATGACATTTCCTTTGCGGTAATTATATTACTATTAAGTTTTATTAACCACAGTTACTGTTTAGAATATGATGCTAAAATAAGGGAAGCATGAGGTTAAATACCTTGTCAGATTCTCATTGCATATTTTGTTTATCAGAACATGCTAAAATGAGAAATGCATGAGGCTAAAATGATTGAAGTAGGAGGCTAAATTTGATGTGACATTTTTCACTAGGGTTCACCGTTCCCAATTAGGGTTTATTACGTTCCAATTACAACTCATCTAATCCCAACTAGTAATTCTGAGATTCACATTAGGGCTCACTGTCCCCAAATAGGGTGTATCGCGTTTCATTCTAATGAAATCATCGTTCCATATTTTATTTATCAACACATGCTAAAATGAGAATCGCATGAGGCTAAAATGATCGAAGTGGGAGGCTAAGATTGATGTGACATTTTTCACTAGGGTTCACCGTTCTCAATTAGGGTTTATTACGTTCCGATTAGGGCTCATCTGATCCCAACTAGTAATTATGAGATTCCCATTAGGGTTCACTGTCCCCAAATATGGTGTATTGCGTTTCATTCCAATGAAATCATCGTTCCATATTTGTTTATCAAAACATGCTAAAATGAGAATCGCATGAGGCTAAAATGATCGAACTATGAGGCTAAAATTGATGTGACATTTTCCACTAGGGTTCACCGTTTCTAATTAGGGTTTATTACGTTCCAATTAGGGCTCATCTAATCCCAATTAGTAATTATCAGATTCCCATTAGGGTTCACTGTCCCCAAATAGGGTGCATTATGTTTCATTCCAATGAAATCACCGTTCCATATTTTGTTTATCAGAACATGCTAAAATGAAAATTGAGTGAAGTAGGAGGCTAAATTTGATGTGATATTTTTCACTAGAGTTCACCGTTCCCAATTAGGGTTTATTGCGTTCCAATTATGGTTCATCTTATCTCAATTAGTAATTATCATATTCCCATTAGGGTTCACTGTCCCTAAATAGGGTGTACTATGTTTCATTCTAATAAAATCACTGTTCCATATTTGTTTATCAGAACATGCATACTAAAATGAGAAATGAATGAGGCTAAAATGAGTGAAGTAGGAGGCTAAATTTGATGTGACATTTTCCACTAGGGTTCACCGTTCCTAATTAAGGTTTATTACATTCCAATTAGGGTTCATTGTACCCAAATATGTGTATTGCGTTTTATTCTAATGAAATCACCATTCCATATTTTGGTTATCAGTACATGCTAAAATGAGAAATGAATGAGGCTAAAATGAGCGAAGTAGGAGGCTAAATTTGATATTTGTTTCAGAAAATATTTACGCATTTTTTTTCTTAGTTGTCAGTCATCTCCTTCGTTGCTTCACTTTCTCATTCTTTTTTTTATCATTAACTCGTATTTTTTCATTTTGTAGTATCTATATAGATGTAGGTGTTTATATAAAACTGTTAGAAATATATTCATAATATCACCCGCTAAAATATATTACACAATATGTTAAAATGTTATATAGGTCATGCTAAAATGTTGTATACAACATGCTAATATAAATATGGGGTTGCTCTATGCGAAAATTATGCCTAAAAATGATTTTTTGTATTTTTCATCTATTTTTTTTAAATAAACATATGCAATATGGATCTTAAATGAAAGAGTATGAAAAGAGCTTTAATTTGATATAAGATTTGCGTAAATCCGATTAAAAACGAATAAATTATGATCATTTAAAGTTTTTAAGAATTTTTTCAAAAGATGATGATGTCACTTTTTTTTGTTCCAATTTTACCCTTAATGAAACGCGTGAATTTAAAGTTTTCAGTTTAATTACGAGATTGCCACCGCCCCTATCCACTTTATCTATTTAATCTGGGCCATCCAGATTATGGAATGGATGGATGAGATTGGTTCCTAGTTCCCACCTGGTGACTGGTTCTCACCAGATCCCATCCCTATATATATATATATATATATATATATATATATATATAGAGAGAGAGAGAGAGAGAGTTTAACTCATTTTCTCGCGCATCTAAAAATATAAAATCAAACAAAAAAAACTTCAATTAATAGTGTGTGTCTATATATATCAACTGCAAGAGTTTTGGTCACAATAAAAAAGAAAAGGGTATATACATATAGAAATGAAGTGATTAATTTAATTAGCCAATAAAAAAGAAAAGGGTATATATATATATATATATATATATATATATAGAGAGAGAGAGAGAGAGATAAATGAAGTGATTCTTAGGGGGGGTGTATTCAATTGAGATTCTGTAGGATTTTGTTACGTTGAACTTTTAAAATCTGGGTGTATTCAATCAAGACTTTTAAAAGTCTTTAAAAATTCGGGTGTATTCAATCAAGACTTTTAAAAGTCTTTAAAGATCCAGAGGTATTCAAAAATCTATGGACTTTAAAAAGTCATTGATTCTATTGAATTTCACCTCAAATCACGTTAAAAATACAAAGGATGAAATCCGACCTCTGGCCACGAGATTTTGATGAATTTGTAAAACCCAACGCGCGGTGTACTCCAGCGGCCGTTGAGGAGTTGCATTCGGGCACCCCGGTGCGCGGTAGACCCCAGCAGCCGCTGAGGGTACTCCAGCGATCGCTGGGGTCCAGCGGTCACTGGGAATAAGGCGGTCGGTTCCCAGCGACCGCTGCGGCCCAGCGGTCGCTGGGCTTAAGTCAGTCTGATCTTTAAATAACCCATTCACGCGATTTTTTTTTCATTCTTCTACAATTCTTTTTCAATTTGCTCTGAGGAGAAACATCAATTGCTCAACTCAACTCCAGTATATTCTTCTCACAAAGGTACTCTCTACACTACTATTTCTCTTTATTTTTGAACAAGTGTGCTCATTATTGATTGGATTTGGCTTTGTTTGAATTTCAATAGATGTAGGTTTTCTCTTTATGTAGGTTTTTTTTAATATTATGATGCTTAATCATTTATACATAATAACACAATAACCCTAATATTGTACACCTGCATCTGTATGGATGTCGGGAAATTTTTGTATGAAGCTTGAATTCACTTTGTATATATATGTTTTGTATCTCTATAATATAGTAGTATTATCATGGGGATTCATAACAAGATATGAAAATGAAGGCATCATATGAACCATGGACTAAGGAACAGACCAATGTGTTGTTAGAACTTATGGTTGATGTTGCGGGTCGGGGATGGCGTGATAATACTGGTATCTTTAGCAAAACCACTGTGGAAGAAAGAATACTTCATGTTCTTAATGAAAAACTTGGGTGTAATAAGACTTATAGCAATTACCAAAGCCGACTCAAATGGTTTAAAAATCGTTGGACTTCTTATTCAAACCTTATAAGGTTTAGCTCTGGTTTTGGATATGATCCTATTACGAAAAAGTTCACGGCTTCAGATGAAGTATGGGATGCGTACTTAGAGGTAAGTATCATATTGTAATAATATTATCGAATAATTTTATTTAACTAATATAGTGAATTAATAAATTTGTTCTTTATTTGATGCTTGGCTCACTCGAAAGACGCAAACTTGCGCTATGGAGAATGTCCTGATTATGAGGACTTGGGAATTGCTGTAGGAAATGGTGTTGTCGTAGGAAAAAGGGTTGGGTAGTGCTACTGATGCACATACATTAGGAGATGATGAAAATAGAGATGCGTGCATAGAAGCTTTGACTTTTGATCCTGAAAATGAGGCGTTTGTCGCACTATCCCAAGATGAGCCATCATCATCTGTTTCCACACCACTTTCTAGGTTGCCTGAAGTGGCTGAGGGCTCCACTCAAAGAAGAAATCAATCCAAAAGAAGTAGAACTCAGTATGAAGCAACTTTTGGCTCTACTGAAAATATCATGGCAGAGATTAAAAAAATATCCACCACTTGTGAGGGAGTTCATAATCTCTTACTGAAAAGATATACCATACTAGAGAAAGGAGAAAAAGAAAGATCCTATACGACTTGGGATGCAATTAAAGATATCCCAAATTTGGATGAAGACATTCGGCTCAAGGCATTTAACTTGCTTGACACCAAGTCAAAAAAAGATGGTTTTTTGAAGATGACTGTAGAGGAACGAACTAATTGGATAGCTTACAAGATTAGAGAATAGGGATCATTTGGGTCATATTTTACATACTATGCTATCATTTTTTTTATTATTTTATTGGTTATCTTCTTAGGATTTCTAATGATCATGTATTTGAACTTATGAATTACGTTTTTTGATTATTATTTTATTTATTTGTTGATTTAAGTTGTAGTTTGTTGAATGTATTTCTTATTTAACATATTCGTAGTGTCTTTAATCAAGACTCCATTCCCATTTTTTATATGCAGTATGGAAAATCATAAAATATTGGAAGAAGAAATAGATGAGGAAGAGGAGATGGAACTTTACGAAAATGTTAGGCTCTTGATGTTGGCAATTAAGGCAGTGATAATATTATTAGGAAAAATTACTATGATGTGTCAGCGTATTGAACGTTTTATGCAGCGATTACCAATTACTAGAAATGGATATCATTTTGTTACTAATATGATTGAAGGAGATCCACAAAGTTTTCGATAGTTGTATAGGATGTATCCTGATGCATTTATGAAGTTATGCTCTATCATTAGAGAGAAAACTCATCTAGAAGATACAAGATACATATGTGTTGAAGAAATGGTGGCAACATTCTTGATCATTGTTGGGCACAACGACATATATTGTAATGTTCGCCAAAGATTAGGTCGTTCACATTTTGCTACTAGTCAAAATTTCAACAAAACCTTAAAGGCATTGAACACCATAGCACCAGACATGATGGTTAAGCTGTCTACAGGGATCCCTACTAAAATTCAGGAAAGTACAAGATTTATGTCTTTCTTTAAGGTATGGATCCTTTATTATGTAACGTATTTCAAATGTTGTAGATTTCTTATTTCACATATTCACTTTATTTTAGGATTGTATCGGAGCTATAGATGGAACTCATATCCATACAATGGTACCAGGCCGAGAAGTAAGCAGTTTTCGTAACTGTCATGGTATGCAATCGCAGAATATTTTGGCAGCTTGCAACTTTGATTTGCAGTTCATGTATGTGCTTAGTGGGTGGGAAGGTTCGGCACATGACTCCAAACTTTTAAATGATGTATTATCAAGAAAAAATGACCTTCATGTGCCTCAAGGTATGTACCATATTTTATAATTATGTTTTTTTTAATGGTGAAAAACTAACTAATTAAAAAAAATATTTTCATTGTGTTTTTTTAGGTAAATATTTTCTAATGGATTGTGGATTTGCTAATAGACGTCAATTTTTAGCTCCATTATGTGGTGTTCGATATCATTTAAAAGATTTTGGTGGTCAACACCCCAGAAATGCAAGTGAATTATTCAATCTTCGTCATGCATCATTAAGAAATGTGACTGAGAGAATTTTTGGTGTCTTCAAATCACGATTCACAATTTTTAAAACCGCACCTCCGTTCCCATTTCAAACACAAGTAGAATTAGTATTGGCTTGCGCTGGTTTACATAATTTTCTCCGGAAAGAGTGCCGCTCTGATGAATTTCCAACGGAATATGAAGGAGATCAAGATTTACCACCTCTCGATACGGAAGAAGAAAATTTGGAATGGCTATCTCAAAGCCAACTACAACAAAGAACGGAAGCTAATGCATGGAGAATTAGTATTGCTAATGATATGTGGGAAATGAGACCCATGTATAACGGTAGTGGAAATGAAGATCATGAGACCGAAGATGGGAATGCTGAGTAATGATTTTTTTAATTTTTATGGACTATGGTTTTATTGGTATTTTATAAATAATTTGTGCATGTTGTGTCTAATTTTATAAACAATTTGGATAATAATTTTTTTTTAATCGTTGTTGTATTTTTTTCTTAACAAATTGTGTTCGCAATTTGTGTATCCAAGCAAGCATCGTACTAAACAAGTAAAACGAAATGGAAAAGTGGACTTGATCAACATAAACGACATAGACATTGTTCAAAATACAATTAATCAACATAAAATACAAAATAAATACTAGAGTAATTGTTCAATACCGAAAATGAAAAAAAAAAGACCAGCGGTCGCTGGATCCCAGCCGCCGCTGGGAATCTAGGCCAAGGCCAGCGCGCACTGGCTCCCAGTGCCAGCTGGGAATGAGTCTAGCGAGTTCTCCAAGTGACCGTTGGGAATACCATCCACTTCATCTTCCAATGATCCATACCTATACAACACACAAACACCAAAAATCAACTCAATGCAAAAAAAACATAAACATCAACAAATCCAACAACAATTCCAACAACAAACAATCCACATCCAAGAAACATCAAACAATCAAACAACAAACTATCCAACAATTCAATAATCCAACAATGCATAAACATCAAACAATCCAACAATGCAATAATCCAACAATCCAACAATGCATAAACATCAAACAATCCAACAATGCAATAATCCAAGAAATGCAAGCAACAAACCATTAATTTTGAGGTGGTGGCGGATAGAAGGCAGTCCAAGCATTCCACTGAGCCTGTAAGGTGATGGAACTGAGGATCTTTTGGATGTGTGTTGATTGAATAAAAAAATTTTGATCAAATGATCCGACATCCCATTGCATGTTAAAACCGAATCTAAATCTCATGCGCAACAGAAAACAGAGATTATCGATTACCTTGCAATCGGAGAGACACCGTTGAGAAGATATAGATATAAAATCTATAACTCCAACATTCTTCATGTTATCCACGCCATGATCTTCTATTGTATGACTCAACCTCGATCCAGACGTCGTGTGGGTGACGATCCTCCAGACCTTGTAGAAGCTTGGAGACGAAGAACCCTCACAATAGAATTTTCAAAAAATCTATCTTTATGGGAGAGGATTTTGAAATTTTCATCATATGTGGCTAGGGTTTTTCTTCTCCCTTCATAAGGTATATATAGGGCTACAACAGGGATCTAGAAGAAAATTAGGGTTGGGCCTCCAACGAGCCTTAAGCTCTCATGTCTAGCCCAGACATAACTTAAGCCCATTAATATTAATTCAATTCACTAAAGAATTAATATTGCACTACCACCCTAATTCCATATTTATGGATATGGCTTCTTCAACTCAATTAATTCTCCATGTTTAAGATATCGAATGTACATTAATTAAATCGAGTATACTGACAACTCAATTTAATTAATTGCTTATCCTTGAGTCGTACCACTCAACCTTTATTATCATGTTGGATTAAAAATAATCCACTTGCAAGATTTAAGATGATAATCCTTTTTTATCTCCTCAGTGGACATCATCAACTCGGCGCACCGAGATATAGTTTCCTTCTATAATTAGTAACCCATCATATACAGAAATGTCACTACCCAATCTATCGGGCTTATTGATTCTTTAATTAGAATCTCACCCATTGATAGGTCAAAGTAATGCACATTAAAATATACATGTCTAATATTATACAAGGATTAAGAATTATAAGTATCTCATATTTATATTCTTACGTGTTGTCAGTCCATAAGAATTATCTCGCTACGATCCAGTTCAATACACTACAAAAGTGCACTAGTATGATTTCATAGCCAAGATAGACTAATTCCAAATCACACTACAACTATACCGATGGTTCATCTAACTCCATCTAAGTTGTGAACTCTTGTCATACTTTATAAGAAATCGATAATATGATCTTCTGTGTGCATTCCACACACCATATTATCTTCAATACTAAGTATAGGACGATTTGCATTATTTATTAAAATAAATGCAAAATATGTGAATGTTATTCTCATTCATAATTAAAGAGAAATAATTATATACATAAAAGACATGATTTTAGTGTACAATCCTAACAATCTCCCATTTATACTCAAAGCATTGATTTTAAGTATACCAGTGTCTATCAATTCTCCTACTTATAGTTAAAGCTTTACGTGGCTTTTCAAGTATCCGATTTCCACTTCCTCATATACTCGAATAATATGAATATGTAGCCCACAATTCATTTATTCTATGTGAAAATTAACTGAACAATCATACTTGAAGCCTTGTCTTATTTTACCATGCATTCAACTCCCACTACCTCAATAATCCAAATGACATGGATATGCAACCCATTCATTTTATGAGGATTTTAACTAAGAAGTCTACAAATACAATCTTGATAATTACAAAAACCTCTATATATACGATTACTCGTATAATGCGGTACTTTCCATATGTTTACTTGACTTATGAACTCGTAGTCCTTTAAATTTGCAACTGCACAAGTGTTTGCATAGTAAATTGTACCTAACACTTTATGCAAATAGGTACTACTACTTAAGCTCATCAAAAAGTTACTAAGTTATATAACCTTTATGGTTATAACTATAACTCCCAAGATAAACATATAACTAGAGGTCAACTTGTTCTTATCCTTTTTTTTGTTTTGAAAATTTAATATAACCCACAAGATTCTAACTGTCTATCTGTTAAATCCACATATAATCTTTAGCCATTTTCAGGTACTATAAAATATGTTTTTACCATAGACAAGTATTCCATACACGGTTACACTAAAATTCTTTTACTTTGCCAAATGACAAATTAAATGTCGATTTTCCATTTCTTGGATAACATTTCAAACGAAAATCACATTTAATGTACATAGGATATCAGAGTTAAGCACAATATCATTTTCTTGTGATTGTTAGATCCCAAAGATATATCTAGGTTTTCTCAAATCCTTTGTATCTAACTGTTTGGATAACCGTACCCTTATGTCTGATAGTATTTTTTCATTGTTCCCAATGATATAGATAGTATCTACGTATAGTACTTTAGATTTCCACCACGCTTCCATCACACTTCTTATACACCTTTTCTCATCCGAACATTGATCAAATCCATAAGATAGATTCCTTGATCAAAAGATGATTGAACTTGGATTTATAAGCTTACTTGAGTTACATAAATGTAAGCCACGTTAATGTGGACGTTTACAATTAAAAACTCTTAAGCTTTATAAATCACATACTTTTGGCATCTTTCAATAAATTCCATTAGTTGCTTTGTGTAGATATTTTGCTCAAGACTTCCATTTAAGGAAAGCCGTCTTGACATCTATCTTCCAATCTTATAAAACATAAGATAGGACTTAGGCAAAAGAATCTGGATAAAACAGCTTGAAAGTTCTCACTTTCTCGTTTGATCCTTCTTTTTGTCTACTGATCCACATGCATCCAACGATTTTACTCCATTTGGTTGATCTGCAAGCTCCCAAACATTTAAATTTGCCAAAATACTATCATAATTGCTTTATTTTAGTACTAGGAATTAAATTCCAGTTCGCCTGGGACTTAAATCCAAAGATTCTTCCACGGACAATAAACTCCCACCAAAATATAGTAATTCAGATACTGGTGTATTCTCTGCGACACGTTTGTGTAGTTACTGGTGGTTCTATCTCTTGTACACTTGGTACTGAAAATAACATTTCTCATCTCATTTCCTTTAGAACAAAAAACTATTCATAGGCTCTTAATTTATTACATAATCTTCCTATGAGATAGAATCATTTGTGTAAATAATGACTTTCTAATCTCTTAGGACTATATAATTAGTCTTTCGTTTATCTAGAATATCCCACAAAACAAACATATTTCCTTTCAAAATATATGTAACAGTTTCCAAGGTATATCCATAAATAAATTAAGTAATTCATTGTCGATCTAATTATCTTTAAAATAGCTTCACTCTTCCACACCATTACACCTTCCATTTAAGGAATTTTTTTATTTTTTTTAGGTGTAATCACTTGGGATTTAATCCCAACATCTGATAAATAATCCATTATTATCTCAAGAGACATGCAACACTCTTTTTAAACTAAAGTGTTTAAATACATGTGCCATGATGTTTCTTCGTTCAAACTTTATACTCTTTAAACCTCAAAGTACTCAATTTTAACGATACATCAAAATGTATAAAAAATTCAAATAAATGTCTTATAAATAAGACAAGATTCGAACCAATCCTCTTGTAATGGATTCTTATAAATCAGATTTGAATCATCTCTAACTTATCTTTTTAGCATACATTCATTGTGACCTTGAAAGGGCCTCATTGGTCATTTACTCTCCAAGTAAAATTCATTGACTGGAAAAGACTTAACTTGTAATGACCCCGGAAGTTCATCTTTTACCAATTTTGAATTATACTAAAGTAAAATATCTGACCAATCTTTATATGCTAAAGATATATTTGGTTCAATTGTGAAGTTTATCTTTTAAAATTAGACAATGAATTATTTATTGCACTGTGGATGGAGAAATGAGATTCTAAGCTTTATATATTGTCAACTAATGTGCCACCATAGATAAAACAATTCATCTTTTCTTGATAACAAACTTGTTATCAAAAGAAATTGAATATCTAAAATACATGATTTAGAAAATAAATTTTCTAAATCCCGGCACATATAGACAATTTTTTTAAAACCAAATCATATTTCTTCCATTAAAACTCCCACTGCAATAGCCACTATTTTCATAGCATTGCCCATGAAGACTTGTAATCCATCACTTAGTCAATTGGTTTTCCTGAAACCAGTACATGTTAATGCGTTCATGATTAGTGGTCTCAATATCTACCCATCAGGAACTGGTAGTATACTCTACTAAACATGTCTTGACTACTAGTGAATAAGATACACAATTAATGTTCTTCCTTTTGAGAAGAGACAATATGTCTTCTAATTGTTCTTCACTGATTGGACTTTTAAAAACTTTAGTCGTTTAGGCTTTTTCACAGTTACTTGATATTCCATGTCATTCCTTGCCAAACTTTTATGTTTCCGTTGAAAATCTCATTTGTCTTCTTACCTTCCATTGGTCTTGAAGATAAAATATTTTCAACAACATAAGTAATCATACTATGTCAATTAAGACATTTAATTGCTTTAAGAAATGAAATCAACTAGGGTTTCCCCATTTGATTTCAACTCCAAAAATCTCCCACTCACTTAGATATTAATCTCTTTGAGTATATAATCTATCACAAGAGTCTCCACAGTAGTAATGATTTCAACCAAGTATTCAATGGCAATTCGTCTAGCTATTCTACTTTAGTAGCTGAAGAGTTCTAGAGATTCATATTCTTGTCAAAACCGTGGTCGTGGCCTAATGCTGATGATACAGAAAATTGTACAATGTAACACTACATCATCTAATTTGCCTTAACCATTTTCATGACTATGTATCTCATCTTCACTAAAGTTAGCATCTGAAGATGATAACATTTAATCATTGAGTATTTAAATACTCCTTAGCAATCTGAACAATCATCCAAACCATTTCCAATATTATAATAAGGATAAACAAGTTTATATCTTTAAGTAATAAAACAAGTGGGTTGAATAAACATTATGAAAACAGAGAATAAAATATGTAAATATATATTCAATCACATTCTTGATGACATAAATATATTGTAACCTCAAACAATATATAAATGCATCCTCTAACACCTTGAATCACATAAATGTAAGCCACGTTAGTGTGGATGTTTACACTTACATTTTTAAAGCAGGTTCTAAACCTTTAATTTCACCATCTAGTCAACTTAATCTTATGACAAGTGAAATTAATAGTTGGCACCCTTTAAACAGGTCCTACAATTAATAAAACAACTTGTTTCGTTGGGAAACTTTTTTATTAATTGCATCTAAGTGTATACCATAACTTATTAAATTAATACTTAGTGAACTTGTAATACAACACATCCGTTATGGAGGTTGGCCCATTACTAACGCTCATGTTGATTACTTCACATTATTAATTTTCATTATTTAGAAGTTTGATCTAATGAACTTATAATTGACACATCCGTTATGGAGGTTGGCCCATTACCAATGCGCATGTCAACTACTTCACATACAAACTAGTTATGGAGACCACCAAGATATCTATAATTTTAAAATTAAATCTCATTTTTCATTTAGTTTAATCTAGTGAACTCGTAATTCAACACATCCGTTATGGAGGAAGGCACTAAAATCAATGCGCATGTTGATTACTTCACATATAAACTAATGCTATGAATAAATAAGATAAAATTCGTAAAATTAAATCTTATTACCCACTTAGTCATTTAATTCGAGGTTATTAAGGCATCCATGACATGCTCAAAATAAAATAAAATCATCCAGAACATGCTAGACAAACAAAAAATATAACCACGAAAATGAATACAAAATTCCAACTATTATGGCACCATTTTTTCCTGTTTGGCCTCTGCATTCACGTAGATCTTTCAAAGACCTTCGATTTGAGCAGTTTTGGGCCCCGTGGTTCATCCCAAGTCAAAAGTTATGGCCTCTGCAAGGAAAGCGCCAGAAACAGCTTTTAGGGAAAAACTGCTCTCGAAAATTTCCGAAAATTCCTCCTTTTGAGTGATTTCCTTACTTGTTTAGGACTCCTAGTTGCCATCTGCTTTGCACCTCTTCTATATGGATGAAAATCCTCCTCCATAACAAGATTACAACAAAAACAAATCTACAACTAGGTCTAAACTATGGATACAACTCAAAACAATAGACTAGATACAATTTTAATACAAAATTAAATCTAATCTATCCATGGATTTTCTCATGGAGAAAAAACTGATCAAACCAATCATGCACCATAAAATTCAAAAAATTAAACATACATGCATACCACGATAGTTGGAATAATTACCCTGCAAAACCAAGTTATGCAATTCTATATCCCCAACCACAAAGCATGTAAATTTTTGAAAAAAAACGCATAAGAATTCGATCACCACACATAGCCAAAATCCAGCTCTGATACCAATTGATGGAACTGAGGATCTTTTGGATGTGTGTTGATTGAATAAAATATTTTTTATCAAACGATCCGACATCCCATTGAATGCTAAAATAGAATCTAAATCTCATGCGCAGCGAAAAATAGAGATTATCGATTACCTTGCAATCGGAGAGACACCGTTGAGAAGATATAGATATAAAATCTACAACTCCAACATTCTTCATGTTATCCACTCCATGATCTTCTATTGTATGACCCAACCTCGATCCAGACGTCATGTGGGCGACGATCCTCTAGACCTTGTAGAAGGTTGGAGACGAAGAACCCTCACAATAGAATTTTTGAAAAATCTATCTTTATAGGAGAGAGGATTTCTAAATTTTCATCCTATGTGGATAGAGTTTTTCTTCTCCCTTCATAAGGTATATATAGGGCTACAACAGGGATCTAGAAGAAAATTAGGATTGGGCCTCCAACGGGCCTTAAGCTCTCATGTCTAGCCCAGACATAACTTAAGCCCATTAATACTAATTCAATCCACTAAAGAATTAATATTGCACTACCACCCTAATTCCATATTTATGGATATAGCTTCTTCAACTCAATTAAGTCCCCATGTTTAAGATATCGAATGTCCATTAATTAAATCGAGTATACTGACAACTCAATTTAATTAATTGCTTATCCTTGAGTCGTACCACTCAACCTTTATTATCATGTTGAATTAAAAATAATCCACTTGCAAGATTTAAGATGATAATCCTTTTTGAGCTCCTCAGTGGACATCATCAACTCGGCGCACCGAGACATAGTTTCCTTCTATAATTAGTAACCCATCATATACAGAAATGTCACTACCCAATCTATCGGGCTTATTGATTCTTTAATTAGAATCTCACACATTGATAGGTCAAAGTAATGCACATTAAAATATACATGTCTACTATTATACAAAGATTAAGAATTATAAGTATCTCATATTTATATTCTTACGTGCTGTCAGTACATAAAAATTATCTCGCTACGATCCAGTTCAATACATTACAAAAGTGCACTAGTATGATTCCATAGCCAAGATAGACGAATTCCAAATCACACTACAACTATACCTATGGTTCATCTAAATCCATCTAAGTTGTGAACTCTTCTCATACTTTATAAGAAATCGATAATATGATCTTCTGTGTGCATTCCACACACCATATTATATTCAATACTAAGTATAGGACGATTTGCATTATTTATTAAAATAAATGCAAAATATGTGAATGTTATTCTCATTCATAATTAAAGAGAAATAATTATATACATAAAAGACATGCTTTTAATATACAATCCCAACATAATGATGCAATTTTTTGATCCTGCGCGTCAAACCTATCATGGATCTCCTGCCTCAGTGATCCAAAGGAAGTGTCGATATGATCCCGAAATGACACAAAATCATTCTAGAATTGCCCATAGAAATCTCCCGACATTGTAACAGGAGGTTGTTGTTCAATGAATCGCTATTTCTCTTCCTCCATCTCTTCATCTTCATTACCACCTTCATCACCACTAGTGGATGGGCCGGCATCAGGATCACCTTGCCTCTTAGCAATCTCGGCGCACATGTACTTGCTCACACATTGCCTCTTTGCAGGGGGAACTAAAGTGTTTCGATCAGAAATTATCTGAGCTCCTTTTAGCTCACTAAAATCAATCAAATACGGCCTAATTTCCTCATACCCCTCCTGGTGGCCCTTTGTGGCACTGAGAACCCCGAGATTATGTGCCAAACCCGTCACAATAGGAACAAGCGAAGCATGGGTTCCTGCACGAGTCTGCATCTGGCTCATAGCATTCCAAATGAAGTTTGGAATACAAAATTTTGTGTCGTTCAACGCACAACACAACAAATGCACCTCAGTCAAGTTCACTTTGTTCGTCTGCTCCTTTCCCGACACATTATAAGCAATGAATTTGCGAACAATTGCTAATGTCGGCTCTTTGATGTACCTATTGGACTTATTCGTATTACTCCAATTATCAAACCCAGTTAACTTAATCCAACCCACATTAACATTAAACGAATTGGGTTTCTCTCGTACCTCGCTAGTAGAAACCCAAAAACCATTTTCATTCTAGGCAAACTTATTTGGTAGTTTCTCCTATTCATCCTAACCTCAATCTTCTTGTCATCAATCACATACATGGTAGACAAAAATTCATAACATAGAGATTCATAACCAGAATAATCCACATTCTTAGCAAATGTTCTAGACCCAAAACCTTCAAATATTTAGTCACTTTTACTACAATTTTCAAATCCTTCATCAAGTCTCAATCCAAGTAACGAGGGTTTGTAACCAAAAATTTGTTAAATTTGGTATAAAGTTTGCCCTCTCATTCAGTTTTTAGTAAAAATGGACACTCGTACCTCGTCGTGAAATCCTCATCTTCGACTTCGTGAGATGCCCCGACATTCGGATTCTTTATGTGAGGAAGCATGGTAGTGTTCGCAGCAGGGGGTGGACTCGAACGGTCGGCGGGGTATGGAGGCAGCGACGGCTGGAGCGAGCGGCGGTGGAGGAGGGAGTATTTCTCGGAGAAAATTTCATATGTATTTGGGAGAGTATTTGCGATCTGTTCTAATTTAGGGCTCTTTGTCCATTTCAATTAATAATTCCAGCGGTCGCTGGGACCAGCGGACACTCATTCCCAGCGGCCGCTGGCTTCCAGCGATCGCTAGGTTCAATTTTGTCCCCCGCTGGTTTCCAGCGGGGGCTGGTTTACACATACACCGCTATGTTCCAGCGAGCGCTGGCAAGAAGGATTTCAAATCCATTAAAATCGTTCGAAATCAGTCCGAAATCCATATCTAAAGTCACGGAGACTCCATGTGGAGTTTATGAATTTTATAAATCCATAGAAATACATGGACTTTTTAAAATCCATTAAAATCTGAATTGAGTACACCTCCCTTAATTTAATTAAAAATCTTGAGCATCTTCGGGTAGAATATTGACTATGTATGTATATTTATATTGATTATTTATTTATTGTCTCTACTGCGGAATATCGGAAATTCTCAATTGTCATTGTAATCCCAAACACAGCACTCTATATGCAAAAAATTGAAGCTTCCTACTATTTCTTTTTGTAAAAGTAGATCTTATATTGAAGTTCCGTTGTTAAACATTTTTTTAGTCTTTTTTTTTCGTGTTGGGCTCCCAAAAAACTCATGGATAATCAATTGCATAAAGGAAGAAATGATCTATTTTTCAAGTCGTTCAACTTTGTACACAAAAGATAGTAGCTTTTATGGGCTCTCTAAACAATAGGCCAATATGTAAAGCCCAACATATAATATTAAAAATCTCTCACTGAAAAATATAAGGCAAAAACTTGCATGCACTGGATGTATATAAGCTTATATCAGACGGTCAATGTATTTGACCGGGTCAAATGCAGGTCAACACGTGTTGACCTGGTCAACCCACAAAAAAGAAAAATGGTAAGATATGTGATACTTTTTAAGGATACAGATGATACTTTTTGAATTATGAGTGATACTTTTTAGTATTACGGTTGATACTGATTTTGAGGTTTTTTTTTATTTATTTATTTTGGCCGATACTTTTTAAGGATACAAGTGATACTTTTGGGCTTTTGAGTGATACCTTTTAGTGTTACAGTTGATACTTTTTTGAAGTATTTCTTCTTTTTTTAAGTTGACCGGGTCAACGCGCATTTTCCGGCGTTGACTGGTCAACGCGTTGACCTGGTCAATGCGCCTGATGGTGCACCTAGTGCACACAAGTGCTTCTCAAAATATAATATAGTAACGATTGATCAATATTTATTCTCTTTTTAGTAATTAGGATATTATATATCCCCTATACAAGTGATGCATTTGAATATTGAAATATATCATATGCATTAATTACCGCAACTGTTAGATTTTTTAAAACCATGCACTACTTAAAGGACATTAATCAAGAATATGATAACCATCCATCACTAACAAAATAAAGGTGATGCATTTGAATTTTGAAATATATCATATGCATTAATTACCATAGCTATTAGATTTTTTAAATCTACAATCTCAACGGGGCCTGATATTGTCTTAACTTGCAATTTACATAGTGCAATACTTGAGAAATATATTTTGTTATTTAGTATTGAGTGTGTCGAAGTGCTATCAAGAAGATCATATTTCTTGATATTCTCCATTTTGAAGCCTTGAATCTTGAGCAAAACTTGTGTTGATAACGTATTACAAAGGGAGATCATCTATCTAATCTCCATGCAGCTAGTCTATTGGCTTGAAATGAAACTAGAAGTTTAAGCCATGTTAACGCAAAGGCCCAATTAGTGGGCCTTTTATTTTAATCATTTTTTATACTTTTACTTATTTGATTGAGTTGAGCGAACACACTAAATGATAGTACTCGTCGATACGAATCCATGGAACTTGATATCACCTGATTAGGAGTCCAATTGATCAAAATATAATTTATTTGCTAAACTAATCTATAATTAGGGTTTTATTAAGTGGGGATATAAATACCCCCACTCCTCATTTGGGGGTCACTTTTGTCTCTCCTCCAAAATGGTCGGCCCCAATTCTTCTTCTTCTTCCCTCCATTGATGTGGCTTTCATCACCGGCACCACCACCGAAATCATTCCGGCGACTTGATAATTATTGCACGATTTTATTTTCGGAATTTCCTTTCTCCCTTTTCAGTTTTCTTCTATTTTTTTAGGAATATTGAGGTTTAGACTCGATCTTTCGATCTAGAAATGTGATATACCATAGCCTTGTAAAACCTCACTTTCTTTTTGGTTTCTTTTTAATTATTTTGATTTTAGCTTGTATTTTAATTTTATGATCTATTTTGGTTAATACTTTTAATTGTTAAGTAGATGTTGGGTTTTGGTGTTTATCATGTTGTTGGCTTAACCATGAGGTTGAAGGTGTAGAAAAATAATTAAAAAATGAAAAGCTTGTAATTTTGATGTTGTGTGTGCGTGTGTTTTGTTGGTGTTTGTTCTTAAATTTTTGGAAATTATGTTGTAGTTAAGACTTAAGAGAGTGTCATGAATCAAATATTATTTCTACTCAAATGTTTTGATCCAGATCTATGGATTTTCAAACTCAAAAAATTTAATATTTCTTAGTTTCATTTTAATTTATTTTTATTTATGTCCAAGATAAATTTGACTTAATAAAATAAAAAAGAAAAATATGAAATGCTGAAAATTTTATATAAAACATTATACCTAGCTTGTCAACGGGTTAGGACCAGATTTGATGACTAAGAAATGGGTGTCGAAACCCTTGTTTATTTTTCTTATTTTATTTAACTTATTTTATCCTATTATTATTATTATTATTATTATTATTATTATTATTATTCAAAAAGGACATGGGGATACAGTGCATCCTGATGCACCATATATTAAACCTTTTGGAGAGTAACTTCCAATTAAAACTATTTCGGTAGTCATGATTTGATATTTTATTTTACAGACCCCTCTAATACAAAATAATTGCAATAACCTCTAAATTAAAATGAGTACTTTTGGAAATCTAAAGATGACAGGAAAGAAGATTTTTTTTTACTCACATATCCGACATGTGGTATTTAGGAGATCTGAACCCTTGACATTTGGTCTTCAAGCAACCTCATTCCACCACTAGGTCATCTCCACCGGAAGAATATTTTTTGTGTTCATACGAATCTAGTTTGATTTAAATCTTAATATATTTTCTAATTCTTGATATAGACTCAATTTTGTATTTTTTTTCCATGTCTTTTTACTTATTTTTAGTACTTTTAGTCGTATATAGAGTTTTGTTAGGAATAAGGTGTGACAGGGGAGAGAATGAGCACCATTAGACTCATTGTGAGCATAACCAAGACGCCTACTCGGTTGAGGGCATAAAGAGGATGTTGGATCTTTGAAAGTCTGTTGCGAATTAAGCACGAAAGTTCAACAACCACCTCCATGGGTCCACGTGTGCAGCATGTTCCAAAGCCTGGGATGGTCAGTTCAGAAATGGAGAGAAGATATAGAGGAGAGAGAAGAGTGTGGAGCATGACCCCTACAATTCAGCAAACACGATCGTTGGTGGTGAAGTGGTCGTCCCCCTTCAACTAATTCATGCCCATGCGTGGGCTAGACTGGGCTGAGTTGTGGCAAAACAACTATTAATATTAATCATTTTCATTCTGCAAACAACACTTACATTTCCGCATATTATTTCGTTCAGCAAGATACAGTTTAAGTTTTCTGTATTTAGTTTTCGGATATCTTGCACAGCGGACGGTGGATTTGCCCCCCTACAAGAAAACATGAGGAATGGACTCAGTACTAGAAACCGAACAACATGGACAACAAGAAACTAGAGGGATCTCTCTAGCCAGAAGCTTGGCGTCGACAGAGCCTGATGCCTGATACACTCCCAAGCAGAAGTCAAAGAGAACTCACCGTGAGGGGTCAAATTCCATCTCAGGGCATTCTTCTCGCCCCACAGGATCGGCGTAGACCTCAGGAAATCCTCAAACTCAGAGGTGCATGATCGAGTCGAGGCACGGTAGGACATATCAAATAATGGGGAGTAGCCCCGAACCACACATCATCCCAGAAGCTAACATCACCCGTACCGACAGACCAAGAGATATGCTGCTGGGCACGAATGCTTTCAGTCTGAAAGCGGTGACAAATGTGGCTGTCATGGGGGGAGACAGGCACCACGACTTGAGAAGAAACCACCATAATACTTCATCATGGTGAATAAAGCCCAAAGTGAGTTTTGAGAACGAAACCTCCACCAGAGCTTGAAGCTGAAGCATCATAAATATCCGGCAGGCGATGAATGCCCAAGCCGCCCTCAGTAGTCGGAAGACAAACCTGCTTCCAATTGATCCAATGGGTTTTTCGGGCCTCGTCATTCGACCCCCAAAAAAAACGAGTCATGAGCTACTCTAACTGCTGGAGAATGCACTTGGGGGGTCTCATGACCTGAAGGTAATGGAGAGGAATTGCGGCCAGGGTGCTCTTGATAAGAGCAAGGCGACCGCCAAATGAGAGATGACGGTGCGACCAACCATAGATCGTCGCACTGATCTTCTGTCGAAGATCGAAGAAAAGCTCCTTCATGGTGTGCCCCTTATAAAGGAAAATACCGAGATAGAAGATGGGGAAGGAGGCAAGGGAGAATCCCGTAACCTCCTCAATCGAGGACTGCAAGGCCCGAGCATGCTTTGAGTGAATGATGAAGCTGCTCTTCCTAGCATTGATTTGATGTCCCGACACAGTAGAATAATGATTGAGGAACCCCATAAGACCAGACAGAGCACCCGACTTGGCCTGAGTAAAGATAAGAATATCATCCACATAGGCCAAGTGGGAGACGGGAAAACCATGTCTGGAGGTACGATAAATCATATCAGGATGGGACTTGATAAGCTTATCGACACCCCTGGACAGGTAATCAGCAGCAAGGACAAAGAGGGATGGCGAGAGGGGGTCTCTCTGGTGAAGGCCACAGGAGGAGTGGAAGAACCGAAACTATTAGATATTTCAAAAGAACTCGATCGATGCGCTCTTATAAATAGCGACCCTCCCAAGTATAATCCGATCCAGAATAGCCAGCATCAGAGAGCTGACAATCAGCAATGGCATCAGAAAAATCCATCATCTCTCTGTGCTAGTCCATGGAGCTCCCAGAACGCTCATAGTAGTAGAGGAAGATATTAAAATCCCTACCCACTAACCAAGGGAAATCTTCCATGGAAGAAGCAATCTGACGAAGAAAATCCCATAAGGGATATCTCTCAACCCGCTCAAAAGCTACATATATAAAGATAAAGAAAAGGAGACGAGCAAAGAGCGGGGTCTGTCAGACCAACATGTAGGAGCTGAGGAGTGTCCATAAAGACATCACAGTGAAATGAGGGCCTAAAGAAAGCCCAGATCTTGTTGTTGCAATTGCTCAAACCTCTGAAGCCACCTAATCATCGATCGAAAAATCAAAAATCGGGTCGGGCCATGGGTTCGAGAATAGCAACAACAGAAAGACGGTGAGTGCGAATCATGTCTTGGAGCCGTGTCTGGGTAGGAGAATTCTCAATTCCTTAGGCGTTCCAGATAAGAAAATTCGCACTCATATCAACAAGAGGGAGAAGGGGGAGCACCATTCACTCCCGATCTCGACCCGGGGCCGGGATCAAAGGATGAGGGGCACGGATGATCAAGCCTATCAGGCAGGAACTCACCCTCCTCATGACGAGGAGGTGAAGAATGGGAATGATGAGGAGAAGCACGCTCATGAGCAGAGCTATCAGGATCAGAGCAGTAATCTATGTTATCCTCCTCGAAAGCACCAATCATATCCTCGACCACTTTATGGACGGTCGAAGCGAGGCGAGGTGCAAGCTGAGCATAATATGAGGATGCTCCAGGATCAGGGGGATCCTGCTGAAGGGGGAAGAACCGATTGGCGGGCATTTTCTTAGAAGAGAGGGGGATGCAACTTTTTGTGTTACACTCGTACCCACTTTCTCTTCTTAGGAGGATGGGAATTGGAAGAGGACGGAATGGAAGATGCTACGGCCTTCCCTTTATCCTGCTTGGAAGGCACATGACGAGGCATAGGAGGATCCTTAGCAGGGGGAGGATCCTCACGATTTTACTTTTTGGGGGGGGGAGGTTTTGCAGGGTGGCGAGAGGCCGAGACTGGTCTGTCAGGACGGGCAATACCATTCACAGTGTAACAGTCATCAATAGCATGCCCTACGTGTCTACAGCCCTTACAATAAACAGGTAAATTCTCAAACACCATATTTTGATGCATAACAACCCCACCAATAATCAATACCACCTCAGAATGAATAATAGCAGTCAGGTCAATCTCAATGCAAATGCGGGCATAAGATAGACGTGCTCGGGTGGTGGTGTGTCTATCAATCTCCACATGAGTACCAATCTAAGAGGCCACAGAGAACAAAGTATGCTTCTTAAATAAATGCACAGGTAAACCGGGCAGACGATACCAAACAGCAACAATTGGGGACTCGTACGATACAGAAAAAGTGGGGGGCCATTTAAAAAACACACATATGATGTCCATGAATAAACCAAGTAACCTTATCAGCAGCACCAAGCAACATTTTCACATAATCACATTTTTCAGACAGCATGATCAAAATGTGCTTAGCATTCAGAAATTTCCAATTTAATTTACCCGAGAGTTTGAGGTTCCCAAGAGCTTTAGCAATTTGTTCGGCATTAGGGACATCCTGAGAAAATTTGCCCACCACGACTAGCTCCAAAGACCTTACAAGAGAAGAAGTATCGGCATCAGAAAAATGAAGAGTCGGCTTTCCCTCATAATAGTATTGAGTGCCAATTTTCTTTGGGATAGATGAATTGGATTCGGCTGAAGCAGTGGGAGTGTTTTTAAACAAACTAGCAAATATTTTTGTGTAAAGGTGAACAGGCTGAGAAAATGGCTGAGTATCTGATGATGGAGAATGGGCAGATTCAGGATGCTGACGAGAGAGTAGGGGAGCATGGAGCATACAAAGAAGAAGGGTTATCTCGTCCCATGCTCCCCTACTCTCTCTCGTCAGCATCCTGAATCTGCACATTCTCTCTCATCAGATACGCATCCATCTTCTCAGTCTGTTCACCCTTACACAAAAACATTTGCTAGTTTGTTTAAAAGCACTCCCACTGCTGCAGCCGAATCCAATTCATCTATTCCAAAGAAAATTGGCACTTAATACTATTATGAGGGAAAGTCGGCTCTTCATTTTTCTGATGCCGATACTTCTTCTCTTGTAGGGTCTTTGGAGCTAGTCGTGGTGGGCAAATTTTCCCAGGGTCTCCCTAATGTCGAACAAATTGCTAAAGCTCTTGGGAATCTCAAACTATCTGGTAAATTAAATTGGAAATTTCTGAATGCTAAGCACATTTTGATCATGCTGTCTGAAAAATGTGATTATGTGAAAATGTTGCTGGCTGCTGCTGATAAGGCTACTTGGTTTATTCATGGACATCCTATGCGTGTTTTTAAATGGACCCCCACTTTTTCTGTATTGTATGAGTCCACAATTGTTGTTGTTTGGTGTCATCTGCCTGGTTGACCTGTGCATTTATTTGAGAAGCATGATTTGTTCTCTGTGGCCTCTTTGATTGGTACTCATGTGGAGATTGATAGACACACCACCACCCGAGCACACGTTTATCTTATGCCCGCATTTGCATTGAGATTGACCTGACTGCTATTATTCCTTATAAGGTGGTATTGATTATTGGTGGGGTTGTTATGCATCAAAAAGTGGTGTTTGAGATTTTACCTGTTTATTGTAAGGGCTGTAGACACGTAGGACATGTTATTGATGACTGTTACACTATGAATGGTATTGTCCGTCCTGACAGACCAGTCTCGGCCTCTCGTCACCCTGCAAAACCTCCTCCCCCAAAAAAGCAAAATCGTGAGGATCCTCCCCCTACTAAGGATTCTCCTACGCCTCGTCATGTGTCTTCCGAGCAGGATAAAGGGAAGGTTGTGGCATCTTCCATTCCGTCCTCTTCCAATTCTCATCTTTCTAAGAAGAGGAAGTGGGTACGGGTGCAGCATAAAAAGTTGTATCCCCCTCTCTTCTAAGCAAATGCCTGCCAATCGGTTCTCCCCCTTCAGCAGGATCCACCTGATCCTGGAGCATCCTCATATTATGCTCAGCCTGCACCTCGCCTCTCGCTTCAACCGTCCACATAAAGTGGTCGAGGACATGATTGGTGCTTTAGAGGAGGACAACATGGATTACTCCTCCGTTCGTGATAGCTCTGCTCATGAGCGTGCTTCTCCTCATCCTTCCCATTCTTCAGTTCCTCGTCATGAGAAGGGTGAGTTCATTCCTGATAAGATTGATCATCCGCATCCCTCATCCTTTAATCCTGGCCCCCGATCGAGATCGGGAGTGAGTGGTGCTCCCCCTTCTCCCTCTTGTTGATATGAGTGCGAATTTTCTTGTCTGGACCGCCTAAGGAATTGGGAATTCTCTTACCCAGACGCAGCTCCAAGACATGATTCGCACTCACCGTCTTTCTGCTGTTGTTATTCTCGAACCCATGGCCTGACCCGATTTTCGATTTTTCAATCGATGATTAGGTGGCTTCAGGGGTTTGAGCAATTGCAACAATAAGATCTGGGCTTTCTTTAGGCCCTCCTTTCACAGTGATGTCCTAATGGACACTCCTCAGCTCCTACATATTCGTCTGACAGACTCTGTTCTCTTTGCTCGTCCCCTTTTCTTTACCTTTATATATGCAGCTTGTGAACGAGCTAAAAGATATCTCTTATGGGATTCTCTTCGTCAGATTGCTCCTTCCATGGAGGATTCCCCTTGGTAGTGGGTGGGAATTTTAATATCTTCCTCCACTACTATGAGCGTTCTGGGAGCTCCACAGACCGGCACAGAGAGATGACGGATTTTGTTGATGCCATTGTTGATTGTCAGCTCTCTGATGATGGCTATTCTGGATCGGACTATACTTGGGCGGGTCGCTATTTATTAAAGCGCCTCCATCGAGTTCTTCTGAACGAGTCTTGGTCCTCTGATTTTGCTGTTACCAGTGTCACTCACCTCCCTCGTATCCATTCGGATCACGCTCCCCTTCTTGTCACTTGTCAGTTTTCCCTCCAGATTCCTAAGTCCTCATTCCATTTTCAGTTGATGTGGGTGCGGCATCACACCTTTCATGATCAGATTTCGATGATCTGGGTTGCTCCCACTGGTTTTCATTATGTAATGTCCCACATCGGTAGGAGAATGAAAGTTTGATAAGTATATAAGTGGGCTTAATGGACTCTCTAGCAACTTGGGTTAACCATTTTGGCAATGCAAGGACAGATGCCAAGTAGTTGCTAGCGAGCCCGTTGTGCCGTCGTTTCGTCACTGGGCCCCACCCCCGTGGACCTGGGGCGTTACAAATGGTAATGAGAAATGCTGAGAAATGATTTATGCAAAGAAAGAATGTGACACGATTTATGCAAAGAAAGAATGAGATGTTGAGAAATGATTTATGCAAATCAATTCTATTATTTTGAAATGCATGATAAATAACAAAGAAGTTACTTAGTCCTCAAAATTTAGAAGAACATAGAAGCTTCCTCCACAGATGTTTCCTTATTTAGATTCAAGGTATTTAGAGATTTATTAGTTAACTTGAACCTAGTAGTATACACTTCTTCAATTACCCGCACGCGTCACGTGAAATATGAGATGAGGCCGATCAAGCGTCAAATTTGAAAAGAAATAACTTCATGCCAGATCTAATTAGAGCACTTTAGGGATTCGTCCAACATCCAAACACAGAGCACGATGAATCAACAAAATACAGCGCCCAATGCACCTTCTCTGCCAACTATTAGTCAGGAGATCGAGCAATTTCATCGATATACTCCACCTAGATTCCATGGTAGTATTGAACCTCTCATTTCTAAAGAATGGCATGATCGGAGAAAAGCATCAAGGCTTAACTTGGGACAAGTTTAAAGAGATCGTTATGTATAAGTACTTCTCTCGCGCTTTTCGCATGCAAAAACAAACCGAATTCCTGGAGCTGAGATAAGGGAATTTGTCCGTGAGAGAGTATGAGCGAAAGTTTAATCAACTCTCACAATATGCAGCACGTGTAATCAACACTGAAGACCATGAGACCGACTGGTTCATGAGAGGATTTTAACCAGAGATGCATGGAATTCTCAAATCTCAACGGATGAGTGATTACGGTCAAGAAATTAGGAAATCTCATGAAGACGTTGTTGGACTAGAAGTAGATGGAGAACTTAGTCCCGATGTTAGGATCTCTACTGGAAAGACCTTGAGAATCGATAGAATTGCTATGGATGTTAGATTAGACTTTGAACGGAAGGAACTTGTGGCTGACTTGTATGCTCTCGAAATACGAGAATTCAATTTCATCTTGGGAGTGGACTGGTTAAGTAAAATTTTTACGACAATACGTTGTCATGATCGAGAAGTGGCATTTCAGAAACCGAACAAGGAAGAGTTTATATTCCCTGGAGCTAAGTTAGGTAGATGACCCAGAGTAATATCAGCAATTAAAGCTTTAAAGATGTTGAGGAATGGTGAATATCAAGGATTCTTGGCAAATGTGATCGAAACGACATCAACATAACTAACATTGGATAGCATGCTAATAGTTAGAGATTTCACGAATGTGTTCCCTAAGGAGATACCCAGATTACCACCGAATATATAAATCAAGTTTACGATCGACATGGTCCCAGGAGCAGCACCCGTGTCTAAAGTGCCGTACCGAATGGCACCATCGGAATTACAAGAGTTGAAGATCCAGCTTCAAGAACTTCTAGACAATGGATATATTCGACTGAGCATTTCATCATCGAGCACCGATCTTGTTTGTGAAGACAAAAGATAGAAGTATGAGAATGTGTATAGATTATCGAGATTTAAATCGCCTCATCGTGAAGAATAAATATCCCTCACTGAGAATTGAAGATTTATTCGATCAACTTAGAGGAACAAGCGTGTTCTCAAAAAATAGACCTAAAGTCAAGGTATCATCAATTGGAGATAATCCCACTCGCAATTTGGAGTTGGCTGTTGTTGTGCTTGTATTGAATATATGGAGACAATATCTCTACGAAGATAAATGTGAGATTTATACAGACCGTAAGAGTTTAAAATATTTCTTCACTCGGAAGGAGTTGAACATGACACAAAAAAGGCGGTTAGAATTAGTCAAATATTACGATTGCACGATCATGTATCATCCTAGAAAGACCAACGTTGTCACTGACGCACTCAGCAGAAAGAAAGTGAATCCCACAAACGAAATCACGCAACAAGAGGAGTTAATTAAGGATTTTAAGAAGTTGAGTCTAAAGATTATAGCCACACCAGAAGAAGTTAATGCTATAATTGCAACATTAGTAGTTCAACCGACGCTTCGAGATTGAATTAGAATCGTATAAATGAAAGATGGTTTTCTACAAAAGATACAAGCAAGAGAAGTGTCAGACGATTCTAAGGGATTCACGATATCATCATATGGGACCCTACTTTTTAAAGGAAAAATTTGCGTGCCAAACAACGACATAATGAGAGAAATCCTGGACGAGGCACATCGAACACCTTATATGGCACATCCTGGATGTAATAAGATGTATCAAGACTTAAAAAGAAGTTTCTGGTGGTATGACATGAAGAGATCGTTTGTGGATTACGTTGCACGATGATTAGCCTGTCAGCAAGTAAAGATAGAGCACCAGAGACCGTCAGGATTGTTGAATACTTTGGAAATATCGGAATGGAAATGGAAGCATATTACAATGGACTTTGTAGTTAGACTTCCCAAGACCGTTAAGAATAATGATACGATTCGGGTTATAGTGGATCAATTGGCAAAATCAACTCATTTTTTGCCCATACGAATGACGTTCACCATGGGTCAACTAGCTCAGCTATACATTCGAGAAGTAGTCCGACTACACAGAGTCCCAATGTCCATAAGATCAGATCGAGATCCCCATTTCACATCAAGATACTGGAAGAGTTTACATGCAGCTTTGGGCACGAAGTTAAAGTTTTCAATATTGTATCATCCTCGGACAGATGGCTAATCGGAAAAAACTATACAGACGTTAGAAAATATGTTATGGACTTGCATCATGGATTTAGGAGACAACTGGGAGGTGCATTTACCAATAGTAGAATTTGCTTATAACACCAATTACCACTCTAACATATAAAGTGTTATACGGATGAACGTGTAAATCGCCAGCATATTGGGATGAAGTTAGAGAAAGAAGGATTTAAGGCCTGTAATTATCAAAGGAACACTGGAAGTAGTAAAGAAGATTCGAGACAATGTTAAAGTTGCTCAAGATCGACAAAAAAAATCGTACGCCAACAAAAGAAGAAAAGATTTGCATTTAGAGGTAGGTGATTAAGTGTTTTTAAAAGTCGCTCCTATAAAGGGGGTGCTATGATTTGGGAAGAAAGAAAAGTTGAGACCTCATTTTATCGAACCTTTCAAAATTTTAGAACGAATTGATGATGTAGATTATCGTCTAGCTTTACCACCTGAATTGTCGCCAATACATGATGTCTTTCATGTTTCTATGCTAAGAAAATATTTGCATAAGCCAAGTCACACCATCAACTACGAGGAGATACAACTCAATAAAGATTTGACCTATGAAGATGAGTTTGTCGCTATTTTTCAATAGGAAGACCCACGAGCTGAGAAATAGACAAGTTTCGTGGAGTAGACATGGGAAAGAAGAAGCAACTTAAGAGTCTAAAGAAGAAATCCTAACTAAGTACCCATCCTTAGGACACCCGGTAAGATAAATTTAGAGGATGAAATTTTCTTTAAGTGGGCAGGGTTGTAACGACCCGCTTTTACGTAATTTGAATTATTTTAATTGCTTAATTGCTTGGAATTGAATTTTAATTTATTTGGTGATGCTCGATAAAATTAGACGGACTTAAGGGACTCCAATGTTGCGCCCCTAGTATATAGAAAAGAAAAATTTTAGAACTTAAACTTGGGCCTTAAAATTATTACATGAGCTTGTTAAAATATTTTCAAACTTATTTCTTTTGTGCTTTAGAATTTTAAAAAAAATAATATATTATTTTATTTTATTTTCAAGAATAAATATAAGATTACATAAAAATACTATTTTTATTTTTAGGATTAAGCATTGAATTGAAAATATATATATATATATATATAATAGTAATAATTAAATATCATTTGTATCTTATCATCACCTAGAAACTTCCAATCTCTCTCTAACTTCTTGAAGAAGAAGAAAAAAAGAAGATTTGGAATGATTGTCAACTCATTCCATACGTGTCATTAGTTGGAATGAGCAAAGAGGTGTCAATATATGGTTTAAGAGGTGATGATGAGTCATGTTTCAAATTAATCATTAAATATATGCAAATATATATATGTAATGAATGGAATTGAAAAGCTTAGTTCTCTACGCCATCCCTCTCCCACTCTTCGCCTCTCTCTCCCCAATTCATTTCTCTCTCCCCTCTCAAATTCTTGAAAGGTTGTAGCCACACAAACATAGATACACTTGTTAATTTCCCTTCCTCGCATCGATCTCTACTCCAAGTAAGGTAATCCTTTTTATATATTTTCCTTCTTGTTTAATGATGTTGAATGGTGTGGTTAGATGATCGATTGTGCTCAAAATTATGTCTTTTCTTTTGGGAAATCTAAAGACTTCTTCTTCTATCATCTCTGAATTTTGGGACAGCCTACACACCATCACTTTAAATCAAATATCTTAATTTGTTGAGCCATTTCTGGACATCCAAACCTTTCTATACTTGTAGGTGTTTGTCTTAGCTTTCATATGGAACTTGAATCAGGTCATTTAAAGCTTTGTAGACGAAGTTATGTCCATTCTACCGAAGCTCGTCGTTTTTCCGAACAGATTTTTTGTACCCAAGTAACTCGACGTTTTCAACCATTTATCGATGAAATCTGGAAATGTTTATTTCACGAACAGTTTTAGATATATGTCTTGGGGTTTTGTCGAACTTGGAATTTCTTAATTTGGAATTTTAGTTTGGGAGATATGATTTATTTACTAGAACTGCTACACAAGGGAGTATGGCTGGAAGAAGAAGATGTTATTGATTTATGTTTTGGTGTTTGGGAAATTTCAGTTTTAATTTGTTTCAGATGTGTTTTTCTTTTAAGATGAAGAAGGAGAATGTCTACTTGCAAAATAAATTATTTTCAACAAAGACCTTAAACTTTCATAAATTATTTAATTAGGTCATAACTTATTTCAACCTCAAAATATGTCTAGAAACTTTTCAAAAGTTAGAATTTTTGGCTCAAGATTCTAATTTTTCAGATTTGATTAAATTGGAATTTTCCATTTTATTTAATTAATATTATTAATTTTAATACTAGGTGCAGCGCAATTAGGATCCTCGTCCACTGTGTGATTCTCTACTCAATTTTACCTGCTCTCTATTATCAGGTGGGTAAAGTTATTATCTGCAAAATAAAAGTATATGATATATGATTTTTGAGTCAGAAATGTTTTTAATCCAACTTGAATTATCGTGGATGGAATTTGGATAAGAATTGTGTTTCGTACGCACCAGAATAGTGTAACGCACGTACCGAGAGCGTGGCTTACACAACAGAGAGAATATGTCCTATGCATAGTTCAAGATGTATTCTAGATTAGAAGAAGAGTACCCTAAATCCATTATTCCTGCGATTTAAATTCAGTTGGATAAATAAAAAGAAATGTGCATGATCCCCCACCACTGAGTACGTTTTAAGAGTACTCACCCTCATGTCTTTAATATTTTCAGGTCAGTGAGCTTAGAGCAGCGTGAAGGAAATGGGGTGTACATGGTTTGATGTCTGAGTTAATTATTTCAGTCTTTTGACCTTGTTGCCTTATATTATAAATTATAAGTTTTCTCTTTAAAATGAATTTGGTGTTTATGAAATGCAGGTATTTTGATTTAAGAATTTATATTTCTGAAAAAAATATAAATATTGTGATCTACTTTCCTACTTGGGGATTTCTAGTGTGATTATTATTTGGAAAAAAAATACTAAAATTATTATTATTATTAATCGTTTTCCACTTTAAATAATAGAAAGAGTAACATTTTAAATTATAAAATTTAGGGTGTTACATTTAGTGGTATCATGTGACGCCCGGGGCCGAAGCATGGAGTGATCGCCGGTGCAAGGCACGGACAAAGAGCGGCTCCTATAAGACTTCCAAGCGAAGGGGCACATGAATGAACCGAATCCATCTGAAAGAGAGGGATTCTGAGGCTATACAGGAATGGGACTGTATAGTTGAGGAGAGCTTAAAGGATTTGATTGGTGCCACTCATACTAACAAGGTGCATCTTCTTTTCTGGCGCTCGTTCCACCAGAACTCCAAAGTTAAGCGTGCTTGACCTGGAGCAATGGTGGGATGGGTGACCCCCTGGAAAGTTTCTCAGGGAGCGTGTGAGTGAGGACAAAGCACGCTGGAAAGATTTGTGTTGGTTTGTGGGGACAGCCGTCAGTCCGGTAGCCGAGTCGTTACACATGGACTTCTTAATCTCCAGTTCAAGCTTAACCGGGTTAAGCAACACTTGAAGTGGTGGAATAAGAATGTTAAGCGTGCTTGACCTGGAGCAATTGTGGGATGGGTGACCCCCTGAAAAGTTTCTCAGGGAGCGTGTGAGTGAGGACAAAGCACGCTGGAAAGATTTGTGTTGGTTTGTGGGGACAACCGTCAGTCCGGTAGCCGGGTCGTTACACATGGACTTCTTAATCTCCAGTTCAAGCTTAACCGGGTTAAGCAACACTTGAAGTGGTGGAATAAGAATATCTGACAGACATCGATTAAGGAGGTTATGGGATTCTCTCCTACCTCCCTCCGCATCTCCTATCTCGGTATTTTCCTTTACAAGGGGCACACCGAGAAGAAGCTTTTCTTCAATCTTCAACAGAAGATCAGTGCGACGATCCATGACTAGTCGCACCGTCATCTCTCATTTGGCGGCCACCTTGCTCTTATCAAGAGCACCCTGGTCGCAATTCCTCTCCATTACCTTCAGGTCATTAGACCCCCCAAGTGCATTCTCCAGCAGTTAGAGCAGCTCATGGCTCACTTTTTTTGGGGGTCGAATGACGAGGCCTGAAAAGCCCATTGGATCAATTGGAAGCAGATTTGTCTTCCAACTGCTGAGGGCGGCTTGGGCATTCGTTGTCTGTCAGATATTTATGATGCTTTCAGCTTCAAGCTCTGGTGGAGGTTCCGTTCTCAGAACTCCCTTTGGGCTCGATTCACCATGATGAAGTATTATGGTGATTTCTTCTCAGGTCGTGTGCATATCTCCCCTCATGACAGCCGCATTTGGCACCGCCTTCAGACTGAAGGCATTCGTGCCCAGCAGCATATCTCTTGGTCTGTCGGGACGGGTGATGTTAGCTTCTGGGATGATGTGTGGTTCGGGGCTACTCCCCTTTATTTGATGTGTCCTACTGTGCCTCGACTCGATCATGCACCTCTGAGCTTTTATTTGCTACATGATTCTTGGAATTTAGATGAGTTGCATGCATTGTGTGAGTTTTATGATTTTTGCCTGCTGAGTTTGAAGATTCCCTGAGGTCTGCACCGATCCTGTGGGGCGAGAGGGATGCCCCGAGATGGAATTTGACCCCTCACGGTGAGTTCTCTTAGACTTCTGCTTGGGTGTGTATCAGGCATCGGGCTCCGAGACGGGCCCTCTTGGCTGATTTTTAGAGCGATTGTCTGACTCCTACCATGTCTATCTTCCTCTGGCGTCTGTATTTTGATCGTATCCCTGTCGATGCCAAGCTTCTAGCTAGAGAGATCCCTCTAGTTTCTCGTTGTCTATGTTGTTCGGTTCCCAGTACTGAGTATGTTCCTCATTTTTTCCTCCAGGGGGAATTTGTATATGCGGTTTGGATGCATTTTTCTTCATGGTTCCACATCACACCACTGCACTTCACAGATATTTCACATGCACTTAGTTTCTGGAGGCACCTTATTCCACGTGCCACACACCGACATATTTTTTTTTATCCCATGCCTAATTTTATGGTTTACTTAGACCGAGAGGAACGACCGCAAGCATAGAGATCGTCTGTTTTGGTCATCTCATATTATTTTTCAGGTTACTCGGCATCTTTACCATCTCTTGCTTAGTGGAAAGCTCCTGCCTCCCTAGTGGGTCAGATGCTTCCCACAAGTTCATTTCATGCCGGTTGTCGAGTCTGTCAGGTGACCCCTTAGGTCCCGAGCAGTCATTTGGTAGCCCCCTTCAGAGCCGTGGGTGAAGCTGAACTCCGATGGTTCATTTGATCGGACAAAACAGACTACAGCGGGTGGCGAACTACTTAGAGATCATCGTGGTGAGCTGATCACCTCCTATTGTCTTCCATTGCAGGCCAGTTCTAGTTTCGAGGCGGAGTTACGGTCTCTCATCCAGGGGCTCCTCCTCCTTCTTCAGACGGCTTCTCATGTTTGGATCGAACTCGACGCAGCGGTTGTGGTCACAATCATCACATTTGATGCTCGGGGTTCGGGACAACTTAGGAAAGTCTTCTCCATGCTACAGCTTATCCTTCGAGACCTCCATGTTCGAGTCACACATATCCACACAGAGGGCAATCGCCCTGCTGATTTCCTTGCCAGACTCGGACATGAGGTGGACAGCTTACATATTTTTGACGCTCAGACGGCCCCAGACCCCTTTCTCCTTAGTTAGGATGGACCAGTTGGGCTATCCTAACTTTAGGTTCCGACGCTGACATTATTCCTATTTCCATGTATTTGTCTATTATGTTTTTCTTGTTTTTATTTTGTTTTGTTCCTCCTTAGGCTTATCCTTGGAGTCTTTAGACTTAGTTTGGTCCTTAGCTTTTTTTTCTCTCCCTGTTTCAGGTTTACCTTTCACAGGTTCATTTGTATGTTTTTCTTTTTTGGTGGGGGAGTCACTTTTAGGCTCCTCCGGACGATGATGTAGCTCCATTGTGTTGATATATACAGGTCGGGGATCTGCCTAATCCCCCACCAATTAAGGTGTTTTCCTTAAAATAAAAATAAAAAACTATCTAATTAACTTTAATTTATTTTTTATAAAAAATTAATGAATTTTAATAAATATAGTAAATAAAATAATTTATTTTTAAAATAAAATTATAAATACTTAAATTTATATCTAAATTTAGAAATCTAGTTTAGGCTCGATAAAGCTTGAATAAATTCATTAGTATTTAATAAATAAAATTTGAAACTCAATTTGAAAATTATAATGTGAGTTTCACTGTGATTAGAGATTTTTTTTTTACAGTCAAATATGCTACATATGAGTTGTTTAGAAACTATTGATTTTGTCAACATTTTATACTTTAATTTAAATGTTAAAACATAGCCTTTTTGGAGGTCTATTTCAATTTTCGATATGATTCACTGACTAACAGCAGCTACCCAATAAGAAAAATAAAGTATGGCTTCTATTCTTAGGAAAGAAACTAACTCAATATGAATCTTATAAGATGAATTTTTCTGAATAGTTTTATTTTCTTAATTAAGTACTTCACAAACCAGTATCATTTCTTAAAACTAAAATAATTATCAGTTGCACCCTCTATGTTGTGAGAGTGTTGGACTTCACAAATCAAATGTCTTGTTATTGAATTGTCATTTATTTGATAGTCATTATTCCAACGGTAGAGAACTCTATTTCCCATTCTCCCCAATTCAAAAAACAAAATAAAAATGATTGGCCATTCAATCAAGTTTATCAAGAGTCTTGTAGGGCTCGTTTGATTGGCAGAAAAGTAAAGTTTTTTAGGAATATGATTTCTGGGAATGTGATTCTGAGAAAAATGGTTACTAACAGAATCTTTATTCTGTGTTTAGAACACAATAAGAAAATTATAATGATTCTCTTTTTATTATTAGATTAAATTTAAACAAGAGTAGATAATTAAATATCTAAAATATACGAATATTGTATCTTATTTCATACTACAAATATTTACAATTTTAAATTACGAACCATATAACGTATAATTTTTCAATTTGCATTAGTACTATAGATATTGAATGCAACATATTATTTCAATTTAAATGAAATAACGTGACTAAAAAATAATCAATTAAGGTAAATATTGTATTGGTATCCAAATATTTTTTATTGAATTAAAAATCAAAATTATCTATATAAATAGTTTTTTCATTGAATTGGAAGTCAAAATTATCTATATTAATAATGATATGGTCGTCATTTAGTCCGCAATGTTGTCTCAAAAATGATATTATTGGAATTTTAATAGAAATGAAAAAAAAAATGATTGGCTATGTATGTATATTTATATTGGTTATTTATTTATTTTCTCCGCTGCTGGATATTGCAAATTCTCAATTGTCATTATCCCAAACCCAACACTCTTTATGCAAAAAATTGAAGCTTCATGTTATTTCTTTTTGTTAAAGTAAAATCTCTCATTGAAGCTTCATTAGTTGTAGAACCCGTTCACACAATTTATTTTCTTTTCTTTTCTTTTTTGTTTTTAGTTGACGTTCAAACAATATGATGATGCCTGAAGTTATATCAGTTCTTCCTCAAGAGAAGAAACACCTTTTGATCAACCTTGAATTTGTGCATCTTCAGGGGATTACCTTTTAACAGCAATTGAAGTCCTCCAAATGAAATATATACCTCCCTGTCACAAATGAAAAAAAAAAAAAATCAGATGCCAGCAAACAAATAAGAGCCAAATTAAATGTGACATTGAAAAAAATAAGCAATAATGAAGAGTTGTGTATACATACACTTTAACATCATCATTCCCAGCAGTCTTTTCTTTAGCTTCAGCCATCTTATACAGAAGACCATGCATCACATACTCAAATTTGTCTGCAAGTGATTTTGGTTTCCCCTGCAATTGAAGTTAATACGACTATCTAGTCATATGTGATCGTGAATACACTCCAACATTAACATTCTCTAAATGCTCTGCTAAAAATGTTTATCCGTTTACTGTAAAGGGAGGTGATAGGATGAGATTGGTACCAGAGATTTTGATATTCTAGAACACAAGAACTGTAAGTTAATACGACTATCTAGTCATATGTAATCGTGAATACACTCCAACATTAACATTCTCTAAATGCTCTACTAAAAATGTTACTCAGTTTACTGTAAAGGGAGGTGATAGGATGAGATTGGTACCAAAGATTTTGATATTCTAGAACACAAGAACTGTAAGTTAATACAACTCTCTAGTCATATGTAATCGTGAATACACTCCAACATTAACATTCTCTAAATGCTCTACTAAAAATGTTACTCAGTTTACTGTAAAGGGAGGTGATCGGATGAGATTGGTACCAAAGATTTTGATATTCTAGAACACAAGAACTGTAAGTTAATACAACTCTCTAGTCATATGTTATCGTGAATACAGTCCAACATTAACATTCTCTAAATGCTCTACTAAAAATGTTACTCCGTTTACTGTAAAAGGGAGGTGATAGGATGAGATTGGTACCAAAGATTTTGATATTCTAGAACACTGATTGCACTTCATTAACAATTGACACAAAACCAAATTTAATAGGGACCAAGAATGCATAGCCCATTTCTTGAAATAAGATTCGGATTGCCACAGTCTTTAGAAAACTTTCTCAAGCACTCTTAAATAATTTATCTTGCCTAAGCTATATTCACATTACAAAACTATACCAACACTTGTAATCTACATAATTCAAACAGATTATCCAATCGAAATGGGTAATTCTTGCAGAACCAATGAGAACAGAGTGTACCTCAGGAAAGTAGCCTGCAACGGTGGAACCATCCATAAGCAGAGAGTTAGAAATCACCATCCTGTATTTCTCATCGGAAAGCATTGGATACAACTCAGTGTGCACATCTAATTCCAAAAAAAAATTATTGTCTTCGCTTTTTGCATTTATTCTTGAAACTGCAAAAATAACCACAAAAACCCTTCAGCTCAAACCAACCATTTTTCTGCTTCGGAACATTTTAAGACATAAACTACGTGGTTAGAGATTTTGTTGGCTGAAGTTAACAAACATAGAAATCAGATACTAATAAATAAATGAAGAAATTAAATAAAAATAGTCTCTTTTTGTTTACTTTTGTCATATACTAATTGACTGTCGATCTTGACCACCTCGATTATCTCATCAAAGTACAAATCCACCATCGTCTTAAAAAGAAGACTAACCTGAAACGAATATAAAAGAAAATGACAGTCAGTGCACAACACTGTTAGGATTGATCAAAGAACAAGATTGCAGAATTCGCTAGGTGATACTCAAGCGGCCGGGGGGCGATGTTCAATTTTTCATAAAAGGAGATTAGACGAGCCCTAGCCCCTAGACGGCTAACCCTAAAAAACTGAAAACAATAGACGAAAATTGGTACATACCTCGACTCCTCGAGACAGCAACGGCAGCGTTAGATGGGTGCCACACCCGTGTCGACACGGACACGCACCAGATCCGGCCAAAAAAATTCCGACACGGCAGGTTCTCGTCGGAGCGTAGCAGTTGCGATTTTTAAGCTTTTTCAAGTGCGAACTCCGAAATTTGAGTGGCGACTGTAAACTCCGTGAAGAAGAGAACTCGAAAAGTAGAAAAATCGAAGATCTAGATGGAGGAGAGAGGAGAAGGATTCGTTCTTGCGCGGGAGAATGAAGCAATTATTTGATTCAGGGTTAAAGAATGTGGGCTGGGCTATATTCATTATAACGGGCCATATAAAGGGTTACAAATTTTTCTGGGCTGGACTTTATATTAAATATTGATTGCATTCAACTACACGTTTTTTAAAGTTTACTCCAATTTTATATTAAATAATAATTACAAATTTTAAGATATTTATTTTTTGGTTGATGTTATTTATTATTATTTTATTTTTAAGAAGTGTGGTTATATTTAATTATATAAAAATGTTGCCGTGTCCCCGTATCAGTGTCTAATTTTTGGACTTTTTTCGATCGTATTCACATATCTTAAATTTCAGAGGTTAAAAGGTCGAATTCCTAGATATGCATCCGTGTCGAACACCCATACTCGAGTCCAAGTAACATAAGTGACTTGAAGCACGATACAACTAACTAATTTAACTGAAAAATGGCTAATTTCAGCAGATCTTATATCAATTTTTTTTATATTAATGATTACATATTGTGATGATCAAAGAATGATGCACAATAAGAAAAACTAAAACCACATCCCCACAAGTATGTGATATCACTATAACTAGGAGATGATTGGTATGATAAAATAGAATTAGCTATGAATGGAATGAGAGTCTGAATGGAATGACGATTCTTATGATTGGTATGTCTACTGAATAAAATATCATTTTCTTATTTTATATAAAGAATATTTTATGTAATTTCAAATTTTTTTATAATTGAATAAAATGTAAGTAGTAGCTAATAAATATCAACATATGCCTTAATTTAAATTTTTATATTTCTAAACACCATTTTTCTTTTTTAGTATATGATTTTTTTCTAATTTTTTTAGCAAATTATAATTTATTTATTTTATTGAAAAATTTTATTCTAAAATATTTAATTAATCAATATATAATAATCTGTATAAGTTAATAAAAATATTTTTACTTCATAGAAAAATACTTTAACATTTTAATTTTTCATTTGAATATATTAAATTATATCAAATACATAAATATTTTATATTGTATTATAACATATTTTTATGTTATATTTATTTTGGCACCACGCTCATTTTTCTTCAACAAAATTATAAAAGCATAATAATAATAATAATAATAATAATAATAATAATAATAATAATAATAATAATTAAATTAACAAATAGACAAAACTTCTAGCTTAAAGATCAAATTTTCCTCAACTAAAAAAAAACAGTTCAACTTCAATTCTCTAGTACAATAATACATGAAAACAAACTTTTATATATATATATATAAAATTTAGCTCGAAGAATCAAAGATTGCTATAAGAGCAACGATGAAGGCACAATCAACATTTGGGTGCACTGTCACCGTAAATCTGTCCTTTGCTCTATTAAAAAAACCGATCGTTTTCTCGCGCATCTGAAAATATAAAATCGAACAAAAAAACTTCAATTAATAGTGTGTGTCTATATATATATATATATATATATATATATATTAATATATATCAACTGCAAGGTTTTTTGGTCACAATAAAAAAGAAAAGGGTATATACATATATAGAAATGAAGTTATTAATTTAATTAGCCAATATATGTATCTTACTTGGGCAATTACGGTGGAAGAATCTCCAACATGAACTTGACACGATCGTCCAGACCCGGTTCCTCGTACCGTGTAATCCCAAACATCCTCGGACGTGTTGTTTGCCATAAACACATGAAATATAGTCTTAATTTGGAACCACCCCAAAGATATCCTAGCCTTAAAGATTAGGTCTTCTTCGTTTGTGCTCTCACCTCTAAACACTTTCCATTCGCTATGGACAGAGAACGCCTGCGCCCAAGTCAGCTCTTTTTTTTTAATAAAAATTATTATCAATAAAGGCAGGGCCGGCCCTAACAATTATGAGGTTCAGGGCAAAACGAAAAAAGGGTCTCTAAGATTTATTTTTTTTAACGAGTCTTTTGAAGTTTTTTTCATTTATCCCAATCATCCTAAATTTTGAGAAAGTACAAACAACATTTATAAAATCTCATTCGTGAATTTTGAAAAAAAAAACTTTTTCATTAATTAAATAATCGTGAAAGAAAAATATTGATAATATTAAGGAAAATAATTCAAAATGGAATCAATTTAATTTTTTATTGTAATATTTTATGTCAAAAGCCCTTAAGTTGAGATTTTGGTGAACTCAAAATTGAGGAATAAAAGCCCTAAATATAACCATCAATTTTTTTTCTTTATACAGTTTTGCTAAAATTTAAAAATTGAGTCTTTAAAGATGTATTTCTCGTACAGGGTCTTTATATAGAGCACAAATAGTTGATTAATAGTCCAATTGCAAAATTGAAATTAAGCTAACACAAAATTTCAATAAATATATTATCTCACTAAATTTACATAGAAAAAAATTAAGTGATGGAACTAATCACACTAAATTTACATAGAAAAAAAATTAAGTGATTGAACTAATCACTAAAACCCGTATGAGATTTCAAAGTCGAGAGAATATAATCTAAAAAAGACAAACATTTCAATTTTAATTTATACATATTTTTTAAAAAAAAAATTACCTAAATATATATATATATATATATATATATTGGGGGCCCCTAAAAATAGGGGGCCCTGGGCGGTGGCCCACCTGGCCTACCCCCAGGGCCGGCCCTGAACAAAGGCCTCGTTAGTCATCATCTTAATTTCAGGTGCCGGAAAATGCATCAGATGTTAATAAATGATATATAGTTTACCCTAACCCTACTACTAACTAACACACAAAAAGTTGTAATAGAAAAATCTCGAAAATTGAGCAACCATATGTAAAACAACCTAGATAATTAAAGAAACTAGTGGGCGATAAATGCCACACATGACGTGTATTGATAAATAAAGTAAAAGTTGGACGTACCTTTGTCCGAAGGCGAAGAGTGGCAATAGGTACGCCAGCAGCATCTCGTAACACTCTCGTGTTGCGAGTGCGAAGGGGAGAATATTCGACTATGAAGATGCGGTTGCCATTGACGACATCATTCGCGAATAAGCTTCCACGGTCTCTTATGTGCCAGAGCTCTTCGGTGAAAGCCAGATTTATGGGATGAGGGAAACAGAAATGGGGGCTGATAACTGAAACTTGATCATAATTTGCTGCTTCTGCCATTTTGTTTTTGAGATGTTACAATTAATTTACAACCTTAAATTAAGGTTATATATATATGATCACTAATTAAAAGATTGTCTTTTTTTTCAGTTAATTTTTTTTTAATGGAGGTATGTTTCCTTTGGTTCCACTGTTGGTCTGGTTTCTAAAGGAAATACAAGCCGCCGACGCAAACCTGTTGAATTAATACCAAGTCAAATATTATAATATTTCCTCAAATAAAATGAAATAGAAAAGTCAATTTGGATATCGCGGATAAGGACATCATTTAGAACATTATCAACTACGTGATAGATTAAGTTTCAACAAGGAACTCATTTAATTTGGACCATTTAAATTAATTAAATAGACAATCGTCATTTTCTTTATTTACTTATGCTAAATAACATTATATATGTGTGTGTAATGTATTTTAGTATTGTATTTTAAAAAATAATCTAACTATATTACGATAATATCACCACCATTTTCACAATTTTGATTAAATACAACACTTAATATACGTGTGTGTGTGTGTTTTAGTATTTAGTATATTTTAACATTGTGCTATTTATGAAATTGTCGCGACATGTATTTTCAATTGTTTATCAATCATTAGATCGTTCTAACAGGAAATATTTATTTCATTGTAATTCATTCCGCTATCACAACATTTTATATTAATATAAATATATAGAGAGAGAGAGATACACGCACCCATGAAAAATATACACGTGATGGAGTTGGTAACGTCGTGCAAGCGAAATGCACGTCAATGTCAATTAATAGATCAGGTCAAAATTAAGGGTATCAAAAAAATTTAGTAGCTAATAAGTCTTCTATTCATATTTTTTTCATTAATATTTAGTGTCTTAATTTTCAAGTTATTAATAACTTGATTGTTATTTGGTCAAATATTTTTGGAGTACGATTTACGTAATTGACTTGGCCATGTAGCTAGAATATTCTTAAAAATAGTTTTGAAGCGGATAATTCGGCAACACGATGATTCATCGAAAATATTTGTTATATGATTAAATACTATTCGGTCAACTTTATTAACTAGTATATAAAATTCTCATCGATTTGTATTTCTACATAAATCAGACCAACAGATATTTGTTAAAAAAAAAAAAAAAAGCAATCTTCTTTCCATAATTTTAAGGTTGTAATAACAATATCTCAAAACTAATGATGGAAAAGAATCACCCAATTTCAGTTGTGAGCCCTAGTTTCTGTTTCCCCCATCCAATCGATCTAGCTATTACTAGAAAGTTCTGGAAGGTCGGCACCGGAAACTTCGGCGTGAACGATGTGAGAGGAAACCTCGTCTTCAAAGTTGAAGAACCACTCTTCACCTTTCGTGAAAAGAGAGTGATTCGTGATGCTGCCGGCCGGCCTATCGTCACTCTTCGAGAAAATGTATGTATGTACGACTCGTTTAATTTAGGGAAATTTACACAGATATTCTAGACTGAAAATTTGATCGAGGTCAGATTTGCAAAAATTTTGAAAAAATGGGTACTGTTTTGCTAATAGCAATAAAGTGGGTCATTTTTAAAAAAGTGTCCAAAATGTAAGTATCAAAGTGTAAATTTTACTTTAATTTATATATTACATTTTCATGTTACTGACTTATGTAGTTACGTTTCTTTAATTTCGCATATATATATACATAACATATGAAAATGTAATAGAAAATCTCGTACCTACACGTGCAGGTGATGTCGTGGCATAGTAGATGGAAGGTGTTTAGAGGGGATAGCACCGACGATAAAGACCTAATCTTTAGTGGTAGAAGATCTTCGATGTTCCAATGGAAGACTAAACTGCATGTGTTTTTGGCAAACAACAAATCCAAGGATGTTTGTGATTACAAGGTACGAGGAAGCTGGTCGGAGAGATCTTGTAAAGTTTATGTCGGAGATTCCTCCACCATCATAGCCCAAGTAAGATTTATCATTAATTAATCTCATTTTTCTTTAATTACAACGAGCTCAATCTAGAAAGTGTTTTGATTCATGATCGCAACAAGCCCGAGGGGGCTTGATCTCTTGTGTTTTATTGCAAGTACCGTACTAATTAATTGTTTTTCATCATTTTAATTATGATTTATGGGATTAATTGATTTTATATAATATATATATATATATATATATATATATAATTTGAATTGTTAGATGCACAAGAAAACATCAGCTGCAAGTATATTTCTTGGGAAGGACAAGTTTATGGTGATGGTGTACCCAAATATTGATCATGCCTTCATCGTTGCTCTTATCGTCATTCTTGATGAGATCAATTCATCCGACAATTAGAGCTTAATCAAGCAATTCAATTCGATCATTTCATGTAAATTAAAGTTTATAGAGCATGAAATTAATGAGACATATATATTATAGAATAGATCATTTCATCCGAGTGAATTCAAATCCTTGCCTCGGAGCTTTGCCTATTTATTTATTTATTTATTTTTCATTTTGGCTTGTTTGAAATGGATTCATCATTCATTTGTATTTTTGTATTATATGTATAATTACTTTTTATTAAAAGGAGATAATCTCCGTACACCATGAATTTCATTCATAAATTTGTTATTTAATATATAGTAAATGACCTACAATCTTTATCACTAGATCTACATACAATCTATAGATCTAGTGATAAAGATTGTAATTTATTTGGTATATAATAAAAAAGATATGTATGAATGAAATTCTAGTTAATTTATTGGTAGTGAAATTTTGAAGACTTGATTATTTAGTACTCTTACCACATTGTATATTGAATATATATAATCTGATACTTATTTATTTTGAGGCAATAATGATTATTACTGGATATTAGATTGGATCCTATCTGCAGGCTCAAATTGACGTCCATTAAGCTTTCATCAAATGGAGAAAGCCCAAGCTTTTGCTATTGTGATTTACAAATATATTTTTATGCAACAATTTAAAAAGGAGTAAATTATATTTAATACCTCATGTTTGCACTTTTTACAATATCACAATTTTATTCTTCCATAAATTTTTCGTTTCAATCATATATCAATTCTAGATAAGTTTATTGATAGATATTATATTCATTATAATATCATTAATTATATTAACATTGGAGAGAAACATGTGCATTTACTAATTACATGATACACAATCATTTGAATATCTTGAGACCTTCTTCAAAGTAATCATAGAATTTATTATCTAATAAGAAATAAAAAAGAATAGTCAGATAATAAAATTATTAATAAAATGAAAACGAGACTAAAATATTTCACATTGAACAATTACAATTTGGGTCAAATTTTTATTTCGAGATCAAACTAAGATTTCAAGTATAGTTGTAGGATCAACTTAGACATTTTTCCTTAAATTAACGTCGTTAGTGACGGACGTTAACGGAAATTAGTTTAGAGACCAACGGATGGATTAACGTGATATCTTTTAAAAAGTTGAGGGATCGATTTGGACCAAAATTTTATTTCAGGACAAAACTGAGATTTCGGGTATAGTTGTAGGACCAAATTGGACCTTATCCCTAAAAATTATTATTTATGTATTATATATATAAATTTTTATATTTGTAAATTTCTTGAGCAAGAAATTACTGCTATTTTGTAATGCACAATCAATAAAATATCACCTCTTTTATGTGGTGTCGGTAGTTAACATATTGTTGGTGAATCATGTTAAATATATATTTTATTTATTCTTTTTAAATCCGTTATATCATAAACAGTGAAGATTCATGTATGGATAAGAGATATCTCGAGTTCGAGAAACAGTAAAGATTCATATATGGATAAGAGATATCTCGAATTCGAGATCCACCGCTCATTTTTTCAACTAAAACAAAAAGGAAAGAAAAAAAAAAGTTGTATGTTTGCATTGGTAATATTGCATTATTCTCGCATTCATTATATATATCTGCCAAATATGGCCGAATAACAACACTAGTTTTTCTAGTTTTTGAAGTTCCAGTTAATTACTCTAAATTTCCAATATATAGAGGCCTATGCATATATCATCACTACAAGAGAAACATTGAAATTTTTATTCGAATTTTCACAATAATTATTGGAGTGCATTAGTACCTTAATTTTGTAATTGAAGGGGATTTGAAGATTAAGTTTTAATATTATATTTAAATTAAGTTTAAAATTTTATTTAGATTTAATTATTTTTTAGATTATTAAGTTCCTTGCTCTTCAACTTTATTTTACCGTATAAATCCATATGTCTATGATTATTATTAGGTGGTGAATATTGAATAAAATAGTGGTTTGTGTTGTTCTCAAAAAATAATAAGCTAGTTTATGTTTTGGTGCAAATGTTTGATATTTTAAATTAACAAATTGTACTTTATTTCTTGTATTGTTTCGAGTATTCATATAATCAACCAATTATACACTCTTCTATTATATACCATGCGAGTAAAACTAAAAATAATACTCTCATGATATGCCTTGATCTGTCATCTTCTATCATGGAGCACTCATAAGAATCCCACTAATGCCTAACATCTTAAAGAAGTGTGATGGAAAATTGTGTCAAGTTCTATTCATCAGATTTCTTGACCATGATTAATTCTTGTCAAAACAATGCGATGTATATTTTAGATATTTTCATAAAAATATTAATGTTGTGTTTGATGGGTGGTAGAGACTCAAGCGATTTAAAGTCTACTAATAAAGACACAAAAAAAAATGATTGTAATTGATGATCAAGAACTAATAATATCACAATCAAGACTATAGTCTTAATTTAAGTAAACAGATGTTGATGTCTTAAGTTTAATATAAGTAGTCTTGTATTTATATTTTTGAAAACTAAATCTTAAGGATATCTTTAATTTATGAAATGGTGTGACATTTTTTAATCTAAATATCGATGTGACATTTTTTAATTTAACTATATGCTATCATCATCTTACACATGATTGATTGATTTAATGTTGAGGATGGGGGGACCAATATAATAAACCAATCAAATGCTTAATACGTACATTAAAAAAATTAGATGATTCAAATATTACCTCACATCATTTTCAAGCTAATTAGAAATGCTAATAGAAAATAAAAAAGTTGTCACTCTTAAAATCTTGAAAATGCTATATATATATAAGTTAATGCAAAACCTTAACCATGCTCTCAAACACCTACCAACATTCAAAATGGCAAACTCATCCACACCCACAACTCAAACGACTCTAAACCCAACCCTTAACAATGATGTCGAGATCCATCAAAACGACCTCCCAAAAGCGCGTTTTTGGGAGGCAATGGACATCACTCAATGGGAGGGCTTCTGGTTCGGGCCGGGCCTCCTGAAGCCCGCCATCACCTTCAAGTCAAGCTTCCAAGCCCATGGCGATGACGTTTTTCTAGCCTCAACCATGAAAACGGGCACCACGTGGCTCAAGTCACTCTCCCTCTGCATCATGAAAAACCGTGATAATTTCAAACACGAACACGACATGCTGACCGTGGAAAACCCTCATTTTCATATCCCAACCATTGAAAGCACGCTTTATTCAACCAAGCCTCTAACAATCAACATCTACGATGCATCAACTCCCCGTCTCCTCCACACGCACCTACCCTACACCGTGCTACCCGATTCGATCAAGAACTCGAGTTGCAAGATCGTGTACATGGCAAGAAACCCTAAGGACACTTTAATCTCGATGTGGCATTTCTTCAACTCGTTTCTGAGGCAGGATCAAGAGTCGTTTCCACTAGAGAAGGTTGTCGATTGCTTTTGCTCTGGTGTTCATCAATACGGGCCATTTCTTGATCATGTGCTGGAGTACTGGACTGAGAGTCAAAAAAGACCTTGCAAAGTCTTGTTCGTGAAGTACGAGGACATGAAGAGTGATCCGAAAGGAGAGGTTTCCAGGATTGCTGAGTTCTTAGGAAGGCCATTTGGAGATGAGAGAGAAGTTGATGAGGTTTTATGGAGGTGCAGTTTGGAGAGGCTCAAGAATTTGGAGGTAAATAAGAGTGGATCCATTTTGTTGAATGTGCCAAACACCTCTTATTTTAGGAAAGGTGAAGTTGGAGATTGGAAGAATTATTTAACGTCTGATATGGCTGACCGAATTGATCAAACAATTGGTTTGAAGCTTGAGGCCTTTGGGCTATTTCTATAATTGTGTGTGTGTGTGTGTGTGTGTGAGAGAGAGAGAGAGAGAGAGAGAGTTCAAATGATGTTAAAATAAATATTGTCATTGTTGTTCTGCTAAAGGGTTTCAGTTGCAAAAGCATATCTGGCATATTGATTGAGATTATTGATGATATGTTTCAATAACTAGCAAATTGTGTTCTTGGTGTTGGTATTTTAAATTCAACTAATATGTCTCCCGCGCGATGCTCGGTATCATTTTATTTCATAATAATTGAGAAGCTAAGAGCAAAACCAAATCATTATTAGATATATATGCAACACATACACACACGCATGTATAAACGTGTGAAACTAATGTATGAAAATATTTAAATAAACTAAAACCTAAACTATATTTTCATATATATATATATAATTATCATAATTATTTAAACAAATGAATAACTTCATATCATTTTGGAGTAAATAATAATTTAAACATACTATAAAAAAAATGTCGCAAAAGAAATTAATTGTTTGAGTTATGTATGTTGTGATCATTTTTTTTAATTATGAAAAATGTAGAGATTTAATTAGACAATAAGAAGATAAATTTTTCATAGATAGGAGTTAAAAAAATATATGAAATAAATAAAAAACCACACTAATAGACTATAAAGACTTGGACTATTTCAATCTTGATCAACACGCATAACATAAGACACACAAACTCCAATTAATATCCTCTACTCAATATAATCTTCCTCAGTTGATGGATACTTGGTCTTCTTAGTTTCATTAGACAACTTCATATATAATATGAATTATGATGCATCCTAATAGATGAAAGTAACAATACAGTAAAAAAAAAAATATTCAAATAAAGATGAATTAAATGTTTAAGATTTTTTTAGGTACTTAATTAAGCATATGAAAGGTTTCTTGAGATATGTGTGTATGCATGCGCACGCTTGAATTTAGAATTTGAATGATTTCATAACAAAACTACATAAATTATTTCGATCTCATTCTTTTCAAAAAATCTAAAAAATGAGAAAATTTAATTTAGATGGGAGATTGAAGAGTTTTTATTTTCTTTAATATCATCAATTATCAATAGTCCAATTACCCATGCCACAATATTAAATACATTGTGGAATGCAGAAGTGCTTCTAATTAATTTAGCTAGTGGAAAAAAAGAAGATGAAATTATCATATTAATGATGTGACTTAGGAACTACAATTTATTAGTATAATTAATATAGGCAGTAATTTATTGTAATTAAGTTATGAAACAAATAAAAGCGTATGAAATTAATCACGTGAATTATGAAGTTTGTTGTTTTTGGAATCTACAAAATTTTCTTACTAATAAAAAGTAAAAAAAGCATAAAAGTAAATTAGGCAGTAATTTATTGAAATTAAGAAATTCACTATTTTAAGAAAAAGTCAAAAAAACATTATGTGAAGAAAAGAAAATGCAAGCAGAGGGTTTCGAACGTGAGAATCTTTAGAAAGTGAGAGAGAGACATTGCCAACTGGGTTGTTTGAGATTATTGTAGAAATTTTCACAAGTAATTTATTTATATTATTTTATTCAAAAAATTTTTATTACAATTTTACCCTTCACGATTTTGCTTTAATATATGTATATTCAAATTTTTTTTTATTACAATTTTATCCTTCACGATTTTGCTTTAATATATGTATAGATTTGGATCGTTAGAATTATCTATATTGCACTTAATGTTTAAATACTTTATTGTGTGAACATAATTTGTCATTTTTTATGTTGACAATTCATACCATATGTATATCACGGATTTTTACGGTTCGATTGGAGGGTTAACATAATAATAATAAACATGATAATATAATCAACATTTTTTTCACTACAAAATAACTAAAAATATAAGGACAACATACTGATACCGTAATGCCCCAATTTTCATAAATAGTAAATCATAACAATATTCATAAATGAGAACTGCACGTTCAATAAAACATAAATATTTAATTTTACTACAAATGGAGAATAAACATTAAAAAAAAAACTCACTATTTAACCATCATCACGCGCTTCCATGTACATCATCTAAGTAAAAAATCATAAATATACGGTGTACGTGAAGATCATCATAATATATAGCCCTCAAGGTGTCGAGAAGTTCAAAAACTGTCATAATTTAGCCAACCCTGATGGTGTAATCATAGAACTTGCATATTGTGTACAAATATAATAAGGATAAATGTATTTCAATTCTATATAGGATCTCTCACCTTTCCTTTGACTTGAACTTTAAAATTTGACTTGAATGAAAATGAGCTTAGTTAGGTTTGTGTGCATCTCCTAGCATCTAATATAAAATGGGTATTGCTAAATACACTACTTATTTTTCTTTATGGAAAAGATCAAATTTGGTCCTACAACTATACCCAAAATCTCAGTTTGGTCCCGAAATAAAATTTCGACCCAAATCGATCCCTCAACTTTTTAAAAGGTATCACGTTAATCCCTCCATTAGTTTCTAAACTAATTTCTGTTAACGTCCGTTACTAACAACGTTAATTTAAGGGAATATATCCAAATTGATCCTACAACTATACTCAAAATTTTAGTTTGATCCCGAAATAAAATTTTAACCAAAATTTTAAGTGGAATATTTTAATCTCGTTCTCCCTTTATTAATAATTTTATTATTAGATTAATCTTTTTCATTTTTTATTAATTAATAAAATCTATGATTAAATTAATGAAAGTCTCCAGATATTAAAATGATTGTGGATGATATAAATTAAGAATTCAATTCGACCATGTCCTGTGAAGTTTATAGAACATGAAATGAGACATATATATTATAGAATAGATCATTTCATCCGAGTGAATTCAAATCCTTGCCTCGGAGCTTTGCCTATTTATTTATTTATTTTTCATTTTGGCTTGTTTGAAATGGATTCATCATTCATTTGTATTTTTGTATTATATGAATAATTACTTTTTATTAAAAGGAGATAATCTCCATGCATCATGAATTTCATTCATAAATTTATTATCTAATATATATCAAATGAACTACAATCTTTATCACTAGATCTACAATCTATAGATCTAGTGATAAAGATTGTACGTAGTTCATTTGGTATATAATAAAGAACATATTTATGAATGAAATTCTAGTTAATTTATTGCTAGTGAAATTTTGAATACTTGATTATTTAGTAGACTCTTACCACATTGTATAATGAATATATATAATCTGATATTTATTTATTTATTTTGAGGCAATAATGATTATTAATGGACATTAGATTGGATCCTATCTGCGGGCTCAAATTGACGTCCATTAAGCTTTTATCAAATGAAGAAAGCCCAAGCTTTTGTTATTGTGATTTACAGATATATTTTTATGTAACAATTTAAAAAGGAGTAAATTATATTTAATACCCCGTATTTGCATTTTTTACAATATCACAATTTTATTTTTCTATAAAATTTTCGACGACTGAAAGCTAACTTAAATAATAAGAATGAAAGTACATAGAATTATATTAACACTAGCAATTCTGATGGCTGAATCTACCTTTCGTAAACGCAGTATTTGATGAAAGGCAGAATTGTGATTAAATATAAGTTTAGGAATTGCATTTGCTATTAAGTATTGATGGTATATTATCATGAAAAGGTACAAACATTAGAGTATTAAATATAATCATTCTTTTAAAAACTAATATGATATACCGAATTATATTATAATAAACTTCAAATTAGGATAATTATTGATTATTGATTTAGTTGAATTATTTTAATTTCAAAATTGATTTTTACGGATAAAATATTTTGTCCCTTCTGTTAATCCACCTACGGCAAATCGAAAACATAGATAACTAAAAAAAAGCTAAGATTTCTGAACAAATTTTGGGCAAAATGTTAGCAACTCACTGTATCTACAAGCGAATCGTAGCAGCACAAAAAATTCATCCATGGCGGCAGAAATTCTCTGCAAATCAATCCACATTAAACTTCTCCACTTCTCCATTCTCATCTTCATCTTCAAGAATATCGGATTATTACATTAGAAAAAGAAGAAAGTGGCCAATTAAACCACACAAGAAGCAGTTGCCCGAAATTCTCGCTTTTCAATTAGCTAAGAAATCGTTCAAACTATCGATCAAGAAATCCAAAGCCCATCTTCTTCCCGACCTAATCAAAGCTTATGCAGCTTATGAAATCGACCCCTCTCCACAATCGTACCATTTTCTCTTCAAAATCTTGATTCAAACTCGCCCTTCAAATTGCCATGACCAAATCCTGCAAGTTCTGCACCACATTGAAAAAGTCGAAAACTTCGAGACTCCCGAATGCATCTTCATCGATTTGATCGAGTTTTATGGCGACAGAAAAATGCTCGATGGTGCCGTGGAGCTTTTCTCGAGGATTCCTAGGTTTAGGTGTGAACCGTCGGTGGGAATTCTGAATGCTCTGCTTTCAGTTCTCTGCAGGAACGAAAGGGGTTTCGAGATTGTTCCCGCAATTCTAGTTAAGAGTCAAGAGATGAACATTAGGATTGAAGAATCCACTTTCGAAATCTTGATTAGGGCTCTTTGCAGAATTGGGAATGCGGGGAATGCTTTGGATTTGTTGAATCAAATGGTGGAGGAAGGCTTTGATTTGGATCAAAAGGTTTGCTCTTTGATGCTCGCGACGATGTGCAGGCAGCTGAATTGTAGTGGTGTTGAGATTTTGGGATTTTTGAATGATTTGAAGAGGTTAGGTTTTGAACCAAGAAGGGTTGATTTCTTCCATTTAATTAGGGTTTTGGTGACAAAGGGGAAGGGGATGGATGCATTGACATTGTTGAAAGAGATGAAAGTGAATGGAGTTAGGCCTAATGTTATGTGCTACAATCTGGTGCTTGATGTGTTGATCTGCAATGAGGAATTTTCTATTGCAGATAAGGTGTTTGATGAATTGCTTGTGTTGGGGTTAGTTCCTGATATCTATACTTACAACGTGTATATCAATGGTTTGTGTATGCAAGGGAAGGTAGAAGATGGGGTAGCATTGTTGCATTCGATGGAGGAACTCGGTTGTGCACCCGACTTGAACACGTATGGTTTGATTTTACGAGCACTCTGTGAAGCAGGGGAGCTCGGTAGGGTGAGGGATATGGTGCAAGAAGTTCGGCTGAAATGCACTCGATTAGATCAACATGTGTATGAAATGTTGATCAATGGCTTTGTTAGTAATGGTGATGGAGAAGGAGCTTGCAGTTTGATAGGTGAAATGTTGGATGAAAACCTAATTTCTCACTCAAAGATTTTGGATAAAATTATATGTTGGTTATGCAAGACTGGTTTGCATTGCGATGCAGAGCAGCTGCTTCGTGAAAGAATTTTGCACCGGGCATGAAACACCCTTTGTCGAGACCACTAAAAGCACCGAGGGGTGTGAACTGCATCGTCAAGCTTGTAAGAAAGTTTTACTATAGTGGGTCGGAAGTAGTTTAGGAAGGACTACTAGTCACACGGCACGTTTTTAAACTATCCACTGTAAGCATCCCATGACAGGTGGTATCAAGTGTGATGGTGTCGACCGTATTTGTTGAGTTATTGAAGTTTTTTTTATAAAAAAAAAACACTTGATTAAACTCAACATAGAACACAGTTCTTTGAAATTCAGTTTGTGAAATTTAGTCTTTGTTTGGTCTTGAATTAAGAATCTTCACATCTAAAAATATGACTAAAAGCAAACATACATTGCTCGAACCGACCGGCCTTTTTTTTCTAAAAATATATTCTCTCGGTTTCATTATGATTGTTGTTTTAACTTTTTTATTTTGTGTTAAAACGTTTGTTTTATATATTTTCATTATTTCTCTCTCAATTTTAACCCTATTCCAAATCCCATTTTAGGAAAAATATAAGTAAATAAGATTTTATGTCATATACAAATAATGGAATTATTAATTTTAGATAAAAAAAATTAAAACAACAATTTAAACGAAATGGAGGGAGTACATCCTAAATGAAATTCATTTAAAATAACACAGTGTCCGACCGTCCTTTTTGTCCTAAAAATATATATGGTAAATGAAATTTATTGCACACTAAAATTGAGTCAGTGGCACTCACATTAATTTTTTTCAAAATAAAAATATATCATAAAATGGAATTAGTGACCCAAAGTGAATAAATTTAATATTTGATTTAGCAGCTTGTGCACCCTGCTTAACAATTAATTTTTTCGTAAATTCTAATTAAGAATAATAAATCATAATTAAGATTAAATAAATAGTTTCTCTAAAAAACGTATTTCGTTTTTATAGTAGTCGAAATGTGAGACTTTTAATTCCATATTGATAGTATTTTGTTTTAGATATTTCATATTGATGATGGCAATCAATCTTTCAAGTTCTAGATAAATCACTCTTATTATATATATATATATATATATATATATATATATATATATATTATTGATTGAAAGTAATATTTGAACTGTCTAAGCAATGGTACGTGTGTATGTTTTTTATCAAATCAAATATAAACACCTCATTTATTTTAAGATAATAAGATCTTATTGTAACATACTATAATCAATTTGCTATATATAATCAATATGGACACTCTAACCAATTGGATCTGGATAGATTTATCAGCAGACAAGATTTGACAGAAATTTCCAATCAATATTGATCATTCGAAATAATAATTACTTAATTAAATAACTCTATTGTTTTCTACTTTCAATAGTTGGGGGAAAAAGAATAATAAATTTGACTCTTTGAAATGCTAATCTTGAACATGTTCATCAACAGTTAGCTAAGGATAAATAGGATGGGGTTTTGAACAGGAAAAACAAGGCAAAATCAGTCACTTCAAATTGAAATATAATAGCTAAATCATGCACAATAACAATTCTTACAATAGGCTGCAAATTGTGGACTTTAATGAATTGACACCCTCAAAAAACACACACAAAATAGATAATACAAACAAAATTAATATTTTAGTCAAATCTTCTAGCTATATCACTTGCTCTCAGACAGCAACAAGTGTTGAGTTTGAAAGGTTTAACAAGACTATACCTACTTAATTATGTATATATATATATATATATATATATATATATATCTAACTAGATCCTAATTAATAAAGCATTCTTCCTAGACAATTTGAGTGTAAATCTTGAAACAAATAAGTGTCAAACATCGATCGACCAGTCGCTTTCACCCACAATTTTCTTACAAAATTACATCATCCACTCTCTTGTTTAGTTTTGGGACGATATATAGCCGTTAACATCTTCTAAGTCGAGCTACCGTAAATTCACAACATTATTTCTTTGTGAAGTGAAAAGTATATATATATATATATATATAGATGTCATTTCTTACATGTTTTGGGAGATCGAATTTATTGCAATAAAATATATAACTCTAGCCTGTTACAAAAAAAAAAGGAGCTAGAGTAGTTAGTATATATATATATACACACTCCTTGTTGGCCTAAATATGGTTAAAATTGTCTCCTTGTGCCGACTGTTGATTAATTCGATATTAAAATTTAAATTTGTCTTATCTCGTTATTGTCACAAGTCTATCTATCATTAATTTAGAGTCACAACATTTTATTACACAATAGTCCTTTTGTGTGTAGATAATTTAAATAGTGAAATATGCGATATCGTGATTGAAAGATTATGAATTTGAATTTTATCAATACCTTCTAAGTCGAGTTAACACGTTCTAATTAAAACGTCAACCGACAACATGATTTGCTGCTGCTGTAGTACTTATTAGTTAGTACGTGCATGGCAGTATACACATGTTTATTACTTAGCTGAAAATTGTTTATTATACGTCCAAAAATAGCAGAGTTAGCAGAATTACTATAAAAGGGAATGTGCAGTACTTATTTCTGAAACAATTTTGTGGTTTCTGTCTGAATTCTAAAAGCTGTAAAAATAAGTACTAGCCAAATCATTGTCGTGCTGTTAGAATTTTGATCATGGTAATTAATATATATATATATATATATCACAGTTGCCACAATTTCACTTCTAACCATTAAATAAGAAAGTTATTGTGCGAGACCGTTTCATATACGAGCTAAAATAGGTAAGACGTGTCAAAATTTGGATCCAAATATAATCAAACACTAACGAAATTATAAATATATTACAATTAGGGCTAACTTGGATCTTTAGTGACTTGAGATGGTCGTCTTAGGCTTTGAAAAAAATAGCGGTCGATGCTTTTTTTTTTGAGTTGGGGAAAGGAGAAGCGGTGAGTCTCCCGAATTCGAGACATGAGTTCACGGATTTGGAGTTGGAATATACAAAGCATCACAATTATGAATCAGGTAAAATGATATATTATATTTCATACGTGAAATCCAAAAATAAAATGAAATATAAATTCGAAACGTAGCAAAAATAAATAAAATTAAAGATCCGAATTGAACTTATCTTTCAAAGTGCAGGACCCATTTTAGAAGCTCCTCCCGAAATCGAGTAATGACTTTTAGTGTTTTCTGATTAAATTAAATCATGCACACTCCAATAATAGTTGGTTTTAATTTCTTCTGAATTAAAAAAATATATATAATAATTTTTTTTAATAGCTATGGCAATGGTCCATATGCTTTGACTTCAACAAATACTACCAATTTTGAATTAACAAGCCAATCTTTGAATTCAACTAATGAGACAATATTGATCACGAAAAGCTTCTCTATAATTATCAACAAATCATATATAATTCAGAACCCCATTCAAATAAATTGCATTTCTATCCAATAAGATAAAATCATGACCAAGTAGCGACTATATACGGTCTCCTCGCCACCAATAAAAAAATTGGAAATATTTTTATTAAAAAAAAAATCAATTCTAGAAGACATTAAAATGTCTTAAATTAATTGGCTTTTACAAGCAGCACTATAATAGAACTCGAAGAAATTAAGAGTTCGATCTTAGCCTATTTATAAGATCTTGATAAAAATTTGAATTTCAAAATAAAATCGATAAGACGTTTCTTTAATTTGGGTTGTTATCCTATGGCAATAAGCCACATTAATATCTTAATTATATATTTCAAATAATATATATATATATGGAAGATCTAATAAAATTGATATATAACAATATCAATTTCTAAATTATTGCAGTCCAAGATAGATGACAGATCAAATATCAAATTAAGACCATAAATGCAGCAATTGAGTGGAGGTCCCATAGACATATCACATATCTATCAGGGCCATAAAGATTCAGCAAATTAAATCCAGCTAAATAAAAATGCAACTTGATATATATATATATATATATATATATATATATATATATATATATATATATATATATATAGGATGATAGATATATGCATAACAATGAGATGTATATTAATTTGATCCTCCGTTTCAAAACCGTGTTTCATTTCTACCGGTACTTCCGTCATGTCACATTCACATATATAGCAACAACATAACCACCAATGAAATGAAACACGAGGTGCAAGAATATCTATACGCCGGAAAAGACGAAAAAAAAAGGCACAATTCCAAAGCCGAAAGATCAACCTCACAATAATGAACATATATAACTTGCCTAAACCATTGGTTGTGCACTTCACTTTCGTAATCAAACATGTGATCGATTGATCGACCTTAATTAATCTCCATGATAATAATTAAAGTTCTTACCAATAGATTCGTATCTATCGCCTTTCTTGAAAACTCAATTTGATATTTCACATTCTTATCATATCCCACCACAACCATACATAGACCATATTTGCATCTAACAACACACACACATACATATATAGTTATAATATGAAATGAAACCTAGCTGAGACATTGTACCTCGAAATGAAGCTTTTCTTGCACTGATTTTGAGTAAATATTTCAGACAAGATGGAGGTTGCTCATGATGGCGAAGACAGGCACATGAAGAACTAACTCATTGCACGCAGTGAAGAATTGGTAGTGAAATATAGCTATTTATTTTTAGCTTCTTTGAAAATGGTGTGTGCGAGTTAGTATTGCACGTGCCCTGCTTCTCCATCGCGCTCAACACTCACCTTAATTATCATGTTGCAAGCTGTGCGATAGACCCTTCTCACATATATAGTCTCACCTCAAGATTGGGGTTTGCAAACTTAAGTGGGGTGGGTAGGGTGGGTTAGGGGTAGGGGGTGGGTATGTGATGAGGGAATTATATATATATATATATATATTGCTTGTATATATAACCTTTGATTCTCAAATATTTATAACAAGAATGGAGATGTAGAAGTTCCAAGTGTATGGTAGGTACAAATAATGGAGGTGTGGGATTAAATTCCCTTTTGATATACGTTATTATAGCCTTTTTAAGTTATCCGAAAGACTGAACTCAGTTCAACTTAATTATCGAGTGTTGCACCTGATGAGTATATATAACCGATACACATCTCATGCACGACGTACATATATATCCACATGTGCGTGAGATGTGTACCCGGTATACATACATCATTGGGTGCAGCAACCGGCCGCGGACCGACATAGCACTAAAACCCCTACTCTATGGTTGATATTAGCAAAAACCCCTTTTAAATTAGGGGATTGTAGAAAAGGATTTTGCAAGGGAGGATATATAATAGAGGATGAAAGGAATTAGTTGAAGTGGGACCTTGTTTTTTACAACCTAGAAAAGTTTTCCATAAACTAAACAAACAGGACCACCCATGATGTTACAACATTAACCTTAAATCCAAATTGTGACATTTCCAACATATGCTATTGCAAATTAACCATTAATTTCTGGTGGTGAGTCTTGATCGAGATTTCTAATTGTGTCCAAAACAATCCACTTTTCTTGCACATAACTCCTTGTTGATTAAAAAAAAACCCATCTTACAGAAGTAAAAAATTCAAATAATAAATGAATCGAATCGAGCCCATATTGCACGTAAATAAAAGTTTATTGCATAGGAAGCAATGAAGAAGTTAATGCTGCCAGCACCTGAGATACAAATAGGCAAGAAATTACTGCCTAATTTTTAATGCTCTTTCAATTTCTGTATCTACCACCTCTTTATTGATTAGCCCATCTGCAGGTTTTGTATACCAAACAAAAATTTCTCTATTTTCTCCTAAATTAAATATCATCATTCAAGCAATTCATATCGATTCTTTATTTCATCGTGTCACGGTTTTTACTCATCATTAAAATGTGTCTATTTATAGACATTTTATCTTTTCTTTAATTTATTTCCAGCTCTTTGGACAAGTTATTGAATTTCTAGCATTTTTTAGGATGAACATCATGATTTTATTGCAAAATAAAGATCGTACGATCAATATTGAGCTGTGCCCAGATTGATCTTTTTTCTTACAACTTGCATTCTTTCTTATTTGATGTATACTTTAAATTTTTCCATAAACATTGTGCAGGTCAACTTAGAAGTGGTTAAACTGTTAAAGTGTCTGGAGATTGTTGCATTTTAGGATAAAATCCTACGGGTGTAGTGTGTCTATCGTCGGGTTATACATGAATCAAAATTATTAGGCGTACATTTTTTTCGTGTTACATCTAGTATTTCACTATATATATAGTACTGAACCATCGTGCTCCCTCGTCTCGTGGGGAGAAAAAATGTTCGTATAATAATGCTCAGAGACCCATTTTCCATATATAATAGAGGACAATGGAACACTGTATACATTGACAATGTTGATCATGATGTTACATATATCATTATTATCAAAGGAAGAATTGCCAAACATTTGGTTACAAAATCCTTGAATTATATGTAGCTTTAGTTGAAAATGTTGTGCGGGCATGCAAAACCACGAAAACGACGTCGTTGCTAGGGGATTTTGCCTTTTTTGGAGGGTAAATTATAAAACTAGTACTCAAAGTTTGTCATTTCTACACTTTTATCCTGAAGTTTAAAAAGAAACACATCAATACGTACCCAACGTTTGCATAACCTACACATATATTAAGGCAAAATCGTGTGATAGACAGTGGTCCTGGTATAAACCGTTGTCTATTACACATTTAGTCTTAGACAACAGTTTTTGAATAATAGACAACAGTTTGAGTTAATAGACAACAATAGTGATATTTATTGTTATAAATTTTTCTTCTTCTTCTTTTTTTTTGCATTTTTCACGACAATTTAGATTACAACCGTTGTATTTTAAGAATTTTTTACAATTTTATTTATTATTTTTTTACTTGGAAATTTCATATTTGTAATATTTTTTATTTTATTTTTTTATGCATAGGTGGATGATTTATAGTACTCTACATTTATCGCCTAAAAAAATAGATTTCATTTGTGTTGCACTATAATAATAATAATAATTTATTTTTTATATTTTAATTTCATCATTTAAAATAATTAAGTAATTATATTTTTTATACAAGTCATAAGAAATCAAATGTTCTATAATCATGGACAATTATACATTGTTATTTATAAAATCATGATATTGAAAATATTCAAATTCGGTCTTTCTAACATGAATTTCCATTTAGTTTCTAAAATTTAATTTTCTTATTGTTTGTCGTAACTACATAAAAAATTCATCTTCTTATCTAATTAATTAACGCACATGCATATCATTTTATTAATTTTTAAAAAATTGAACACAACATATATAATTAAAAAAAAAAATCACGACATTACAGATCTAAAAATAATAATTATTATTTGCGCATCGCATAGAAGAAATACTAGCTAGTTAACACTTATAGCATTAACGTAATTTTTCGGCAAACCAAATAGTGTCATATAGAGAGTCATAGACTGCAGGAAATCTTACATGCATATTCATCCGGTTTAATAAAATTATGTGGAAAATAAATCTATCACCTAATAGACAAAAAATGATGCCGTTTCTTGTGTCTACGTCATTATATATATGATCTGTTGAAAAATTACGATAATGCTCAAGTGTTAATTATGCAAGCGTTGGATACTGATGTGCTACTTTTTAAACTTTGGAGGATATTGACGTGTAATTAACCATATTTTGGAATTATTTAAACTTTTAATTTCCTAGGTAATTAAGATATCAATCACAAATTTGACCGGCTAAATTGCGCACACTGTTTAATTATGTTTCTGATTTTTTATTTATTTTTTCTTGGATTCTTTGTTGATTTGATGTAGTCGTAGATGCTTCTCATGTCCCTAGGAAAAATGTGGGGAGGACATAATTTCTCTCACATTATCTTGCTTTTAGTCACACATCTTTTTTTGTTTATTTATTTATTATTATTATTATTATTCAATTCATATATACTCATAAGTGGAAAGCCAGGCCAATGTGATGGGCTATAATATTTTATTAACTATAATCATATTTAATTTATTTGAATAAATTACATCATTTTGAAAAGGTAGTACTGCCCAGATTAAAATCAGTTAGTGATGTTGATTAGGTACAAATTATTTTAGTCTTTTTTTTTTATTTAATTATGAAGGAGATACCTAACAAGCAAACAAAAAGGTGTTTGCAATCTGTATATATCCCACCACCAAATATTTTTAACTTGCACCTTTAATTCTCTCTCTCCAGCCTGGACCATTTTCTGCTGCAGATTATAGTATAGTTTTCATTGATTTCTTATAGGCTTATCAAGATTTTCATAATCCTTTTTATGGAGATTGTGGCTGTCTACTCATAAATTTTCTTTCATCTCACTTGATCACAACACAAAGACATGTTGTAAACGAGGCGTTTTTTTATTAGTGATGAGATCGAATTTCGAATATATGTATTTAATCTATTATTTTGTTATTTGTAGTATTGAATTTCTCTATAAATTACAATTAAAAAAAAAAACATTTTATATTATGTAGGATTATTTTTTATGGCAAACACTTCCATGCATAAGGCCTAAAATGAGACTATATGAGACGGGTCGGGTCAACCCGCGCTTTGACCCGGTCAACGCGGTCAAACCCGCACTTTGACCAAGTTTTTTTAGGGTATATTTGGTGTTTTTAAGAGTTTTTTTTTGGGGGGGTCTATTTGGTGTTTTTTAGGGTTTTTTGAGGGAGTTTTTAGGGATTTATTTTGTGTTTTTTAGGATTTTTTTGGGGTGTTTTTAGAGGTTTATTTTGTATTTTTTAGGATTTTTTTTATTTTGTGTTTTTTAGGGTTTATTAATTCTATTTCATACTCATTTCAAACAAATTAAATCAATTTATTTTAATTTTAGGGTTCACTAATGTTATTTTAGAGTATATATTTTTGGGGAACAAAGAAAATTGAAAATAAAAAGACAAAAAAAACGTAAAAACCGCCAGAAAAAATGGAAAAAAAAAGGAAAAAAATAGCCAGGAAAAAAAAAGACGGGCGCGTGGATGCCACGCGCCGTCTCATTTAAAAACTAATGCACGGAAGTCCAACTCATTTTTTATTGGGCTTTAATTAATACAATGAGGGACAGTTCAGTTCAATAATTATTATACAATAATTATCTTGTGTTACCGCTGATGTTCATTCTGATGTTATTTTTGAAATAAGTGTTTCTGAAATTTATATCTTTATTAAATTGCATGTGTTACTTTTTTTAGCCATATATTACATATATCTACATATCACACGTACACATAAATTTGTAATAGATATCGGATTATTGCTTAATTAATCAAGAGTTTTAATTTTTTTAAGCAAATAATATATTAGAGTGTTATAGATATTTATCACTCTCTTATCACACGTAACAAAATAAATATTACCTAGACATGCTCATTTTGTCATTCAAACAAACCATAGGATCCACACATTTTTATTATGATATCGATTGGTTCATTTATTGGTTCGAGTTAAAGGTACCACTCCATGAGCCTCATGTCTCGGCATGTTGGACATCAAAATCGTATATTTTAATGATGACACACATGTCCTAATCATCTATTAATTACTTATGTTCCTCATATATTATAAATACTATTATCTTTTTATTTTTATTTTATCTATCATGTATTACTATCGATCAATGTTATTCGGGCTAACCTGATGTACATTCTATTAATTAGAAACAGATATTAAACTCAATTCACCCTCGTAAAATCGGCTCTGTAAGGGTGAATTGAGCTAAATATAATATACATTTATAATATGGTAATAGTGACGGCCCAGTTTTACAATGTTGGGTGTCTCCAATATCGTTGTCGTCAGAATTTGTACAGTTTCACGTTGAGCATGAGGAGATCAAAGATTATGACATATGCCACTTCATAAAGATGAATATATCCCTTACCTTACAATTAAGCCAATTTTGTGATGGTGAATTGGGTTAAATATCAATTTCTAATAAATTATGATACTCCTATCAAGATTAATTTGATTATAAAGAGAGCACTAGCTAGTAGTATACCTTATTAAAATGCAATTAGATTTTAGAGGGGTGAAATTTCTTGTTACACTTTTCGTGTTTCTCTCCGTATTTTATTATCAAATTGATGAATATTTTAATAATATTTATTATAAAACAAAATTTAATTATAACATAAATAATTATAATCAACATTTATAAAAAAATCAACTAAAAATTATTAAACATAAAATTGAAAAAAATCAACCATAATAATGAATTATTAATTTGAAATTGAAAATTAAATATTAAAAAATAATTATAAATCCTAAATGGGTGGGTTGAACCCCAAAAATAATCATAGAATTAAACTAAATTATAAAAATTAAAATTGAAGATAAAAAAAATATAAGAAAAACTCGTAATTTAAAAATATAATACAGAGAGTGTAACGCAAAATTCCATGTGATTTTAGAGGTGTCAAGTTTGGAAATATTCCTGACATCATAAAATCTAAGAGGAACGACTCTTGTTGGAAGGAAGTTGTACTAGTGATTAATGAGTTGCTGCACCCCATGGAATTAAAGAAAAATAAAATAAAATATTATTGCTATAGACTGGTTAATTAACAATCAAATTAAAGCAGGTAGCTAGACATCCCATGTTAAGGCCAATATCTTTCTAAATCACCAATAAAATTAAATAAATGTTGTCAATTATGAGTGGGTTGATGGTGAAATGATGGGATGTAACTAAAATATATGGTCCTACTCCCTGGAGTTACAAGAATATATAATTTTCCAAAAAAATGTATATAATTTACTTAGGTTGTGTTTAGTTTACAGGATAAACATGAATTGATAAAATAATTTCGAATTATTAATCAGCCCATCTAGCTGAGATGTTGAATGATGAGAATACCCTCGCTTTTATTTTTTTCTTTCTTTGCCCTCTGTCTACTTCATATTTGCAACTAAGTCAGATATAAAATTCATTTGTGTAGCAGTGGAAAAAAAAAACAGTTTTTAGCAAGTATATTTTATTCATAAAACACTTAAATTTTTAGAAGAGAAAATTCATAGAGGAAGCAAGTGTATATTACATTTTGTGTAACATCTCATGTTTGTCAATCACTCATGTATATCAACACAAACATAGATGAACACAAAACATGACACAATAACTACGAACGAGAACTTTTATTTCAACTTTGTATTTCATCTCACGTTCCAATCATTATATTCACGCCATGTGTATTAAACGAATGGTTAAGTTATGACTTATGACACGTGTCGATTCCATTAATCTTGACATAATTGCGTATCAATATACAGGTGAAAATGTTTTTTCACAATTTTATTAATTATTATTTTTTTGTGCCGTTATGCTGATGATTGCAGTGATCATGATGACGCCTTTCCAGTTTCTACCCTACATATCACTGCTCTTTTCCACTCGGTTGTTAAAATATTACTAATTAGTAATTTAATTTAATCAGCCATAATTAAGTGAACTTTGACATCTAAACATAATACAGACAACCTAATTAATCATGACAGCGACAGCCATTAGTGATGATATTTGGGTGTCTTTTTTTTTTAATTAATTTACTAGAAAGAAAATAAATAAATGAGAGTCACATCCTAATGTTTTTCCTCAAAATTGCTACCACGTAAGGAAACTAAGATTATTTTAGGAGGCCGTCGGTGTGAAAGGAATGGCAAAGATGTAAAAACACAAATAAAAAGCACTAAAAGTTTATAGTTGTGCTTTTACATCTTATCCATCCAAATTAGTGATTACTGAACGTGGTGGGCAGTGGCGGCTCTGAGGGCGTACGAAAGGTGCGCCGAATAGGGGCCTCAAAATTATAGGAGCACTATTTTTTATATTTTATAATAGTAGTAGTCATATTAATATATTTTAATTAGTTTTAAATTTTTGAACTTTAGTCAATAAAAAATAATTAATATATAGCATAAATATAATAAAATACATTTAACCTAATATTTTATAACATAATATGTGATCCAAGCAATATATATATATATATATATATATATAACATAAATCTTCACCCCTTGAAAAAATATTGAAAAATGATATTACAAATTTTTAATTTATCATGTTATTAGTGTATTCTATTAAAAATTGCGATCATAGATTTGTGAAGACTGTGATCAAAATATGTCAGCTTACAGTAGTTCTAATACATTTATTTATTTTTTGACAAAACATGTTAAAAATATTAATTAAAACTTTGCAGACAAAAAAATTACATTTAGGCCATTGATACCTAGGATAAGACATATTCCATTTTATTCAAATATTTACAATTTTATTTGTACTTTTCATAATGCATAATCATCTCGTTATTACAATTTATCAATAAAAATATAGTAATAACAACCAATTACAATCAAATATAAACAAAATTCTAAATATGTCATTAAATATGAGCATTAATTCAGACATGGTACTGTTTGGCAGATTTTTACCACTGTACGTTCCAACTTTCAACACAACTATTTGTATTATTAAAACAAAATATCTCTTAATCTAACATAAATAATAATTTTGCATTATACCATCGATCAAATTATGAATGAGTTAATATACTCAATTAGGCCATCAAGGCTATGACATGATGAACCACATTTAAAAAACATTTGCTAAAAAATATTTATTTTGAAAAAAAAATATCAGTGAATTTCTTCAAGAAAATGTTAGAAAAAATATCTTTAAATCATAGTTTTTATTTTGAGCCTCGTATATGATATTTTTTAAGTAATTTTATTTTTTTTAAAAAAATCTTTTAGAATGTATTTTTTTATGTGAAGTTGAACATATCAATTTGTCATTTTGGAGAATAAGATTTTTAAACACATTTTATATGTATTTTGATTTTTTTTTATATAATAAACTAGGGGAATCATTTTTAACGTCGCACAGGATCCTCAAAAACTCAGGGCCGTTCTTGGTGGTGGGTTTTGTATTCAATATATTTTTATTTTATATAAAAATTTTCATCGATCGAGTTCCGGATGGGATGTAAAAATGCATATACGGTATAGGTTTGCGAGTGATTTTTAAAAATAAAAATAAAATAAAATCATGTATGGACCTCTTTACCCCTTGGGCACATTAAGAACTAAATAGCTTTTTTTTTATGATTGCGCGATAATTTTTTATGAACGAGAAGGCAGGAAAAAACTCACCGCTCATTTGGTTGACAGGAAAGTAAATTTTTTTAAATATGATTTCTGAGAATGTGATTCTGAGAAAAAAAATGATTACTAACGGAGTCTTTAGTCTGTATTTGGAACATAACAAGAAAAATTGTGAGGATTCTCGTTTTATTATTGGATTAAATTTAAACAACAGTATAGAATATTAAAAATCTTATATATACATATATATATATCTTATTTCATATTATCACTAGTTTATAATTTTAAATTACGAACAATATAATATATATTCATCAATTTCCAACATTACTATGTATATTGAATGCAACATATTATTTAAATTTAAATAAATAATATGACTAAAAAATAATCGAGAAAATTATTTCATAATTTTGGGTTAATATTTTTATGATCAAGTAAGGTAAATATTGTAGTGTTGATCCAAATATTTTTTTATTGAATCGGAAGTCAAAATTATCGATATAAATATTTTTTTATTGAATTGAAAGTCAAAATTATCTATATTGACAATGGTATGGTCGTCGTTTAATCCGCAACGTTGCCTCAAAAATGATATTATTGGAATTTTGATAGAAATGACAAAAAAGATTGATATAATAATTGAATTTTGGTGGGAATTTCGGCAATAAAAAAAGTATCACATTTTTGAATTTCTTTTTTCATTTATAAAATTTTCTATTTTTTCCATTTTTTCTATTTTACTCATTTTTTTATTGAAATTTTTTAATTCAAACTTAGTATTAATAAAAAAAAAAGATAATAATAAATCTTACTTTCAATTTAAAAAAATCAATTTTTTTTTAATTTTTGTGTTAAAAATATAAATTCAAACTTAATATTAATTTATAAAAAAATTAAATTATAATAAATGAAGAAATCGAACAATGAAACCATTTAACATCAAATTCTCAAAAACAAGGAATGAGAATACCTACTCGGAGTATATATTCACATTTCAGAAAAGTTGCACAATTTTCCTTGTTTTGAGGAATTTGATTCTTTTCCATATTATATAAAATAATGAACCAAACACAGTAATGTTAAAATAAGGAATAAGAATACTTTTCTCTTTGCTAAAAAAAAGAATAATTTTCTCAATCAGATTCCGTGTCAACCAAACAGGACCTCAAAGTATTAGTGAATTTCTAGTTAGAAACTTACACTGTGATTCGATCTCCCTTAAACTATTTTAAATGACGTAAATAAATTTTTTATCAAGAAATATTAATTTTTCATTAATAATTAACGTAAATTTAAAAATTAATCTACGATATTAAATTATTAATACTTACGGATATGGAAAAAAGCAAGAGATACACTCCTATGGCGCCTGCTTGACACGCACACCCCCGTTTTTTTTTTTTTTCAATTTCATGATTTTTTTAAAGTTTTTTTTCCCAAAAATATATACTCTATGTAATTATCGAACTCTAAAATTGAATCGCTGGTTGCTTGTGTTGGAAAATTGGGTTTAATAAAGTGAGTCAGTCTCATTTTATCCGATTTTCAGTGACCATGATATTTAACTGTGGAGGAGTTAAATGTTGAATGGTGTATCTATGTTGTATTAGATAATCATGGTATATTAGTTTCTCAAACCCAATTTCTGGTGAGTGAGAAATTAATCGTAAAGTTGGTCACGTGAAAGGGGCATGTATGCTATGGGGGAATGTACCGTGTTACATTTGAGAGATCCCATAACCGAAGCCTAAGCTGGTTAAGCTTGTACTTAAGTGTGTAATCACTTGAGTGTGACATTTGATGTGTATTAAGTGTGCGAGCTTCGAGTCCACACGCGTGAGATCGACAGTGCCAGTGTTCGTTCACGTTCTTGGGATAGGAACAACTATAGTGACAGTGTCTCGTGTCTTGACATTGGTCGTTCAGTGAACTTTGATTTGAACTTGGTTGAATTTGGGCCTAGCCAAAATTAGTCCTAGTGGATTCAGATCAAGTGTCGGGTAATCTGTCAGGAACAGATTTGGAGACAATTCAATGTCCGAACCCATTGATGTACATGGATGTAACTCCTGATTTTCAGGAGTGTAACCGACTCTCACTCATGGTGGAGAGTTAATACTGCAACGGTAGTAACCCATGAGAGGTTTCAAATGTGAATTTGAATGGATCTTAAATGGGAGGTTACAAATGTGGGCTTGAATGCATACTAGTAACTCATGAGAGTTACATCTTGGTTTAAATGCCCATACCCTAATCCTATATGAGATGGAATGTGTACCTATAAGTAGGTGCTCTTGCATGCTTTGTAGATAGGAAGAAAGTAGAGGTAGATGTAGAGTGAAGTAGAGAGGAAATAGTAGATTTGGTGGTCTATGTGTTGTAGAGAGTTGTATGAGAGCTTGTAAGGTTCTCTTAGACAAAGTCTCTGCATTTAGCATGATTCATCGAGTCTTATTGCTTCTTAGTTCTCCCATTATCTAGTTCGATGGAGTCTACCGGTTTGTGGTGCTACTACCGGGTAGGACGAAGCCGTTTAATATTTGGGGACAAGTGCCAATACCGTGAGCACTAGCCGGGGCGTAATTGTCTTGCGGAAAGAGGTCTCCTCGACTCGGCTTAATTTCATACAAAACCGGTTTGCTATTTGTTGCAGGTTCTGTCTAAGACAGTTCGAGTCTGGTCCAGAATTTGTTCTCAACAAGGCGAGTTTGTTCTCGTGTATTTGTATTTATGTTTTTATTTATCTTGTGGTTTTCTCCTCTGTTTGTTCTATGTCTCAGTTCAAGATGATCAAGAACTGGAACATTGTAATGCATGATTACAATCGATGGAGAGAATCTGTTTGGGACAGATCTAGGAACAGAAACGGTGTCGAATAACACAATTCCTGTTTGGATGTTCAAGTTCAACAAAGGCGAACCTGAAGCGGTTCAAATTCATTAAAGATGAATTCTGAAGTATTAAAGACGAGTTTGGACGTTACAGTTCCTGAAACTGTTCAAAACAGATTCAGAAACACATATATAGTCCAGTTTGAGATATTTTCTGTATTTTGTTTCTGTCTTGATTAATTTGTAATTCGTCTTTTCATTTCTTGTGGAAGGTTCGTTCCAAAGTCTGTCAAGAACATGTCAAAGGCACTGTTTTTCCCAACAGCTTGTGTCATGCGCTTGCTTCCCACACGTTAATTTTTTCGAAATAAATATATACCCTAAAATAGAATAAATGAACTCTAAAATTAAAGTGAATTAGTTTTTTTTGGCGGCTAGTGCCGCAGTACACACCTGACGCTAACGTGTGAGCTCGTACACTGTACTCGATACCATATTTTTGAATTAAATATAAACCTTAATTGGAATTATTAAACGCCAATTGGGAATAATAAAACTCTAATTGATATGCAGCAATTCCTAGTTGGAATGTGGTAAACTCATATAAACTAATGCTATTTTTTTAAAATTATGAGTGATACTTAATTTTTCTAGGAATTTTTTTTATAGTTGACTCGTGGGCAGAACCCGATTATCTGACTATCTGACATGAGTATTTTTTTTTTATTCACACACTTGATCTGTAATTTTGAGGAGATTCGAATTTGACATGAGTATTTGCCCACAAGCAATTAATCCGTCACATTCCATATAAACCTCTAAAATCCAATGATATAATTATTGTTTGGAATTATATAGACATCCATGATCCATGAGATCATAAAGAATAAGACCGCCCATTATTACAGTATGCACCACCACCAATAAGTCACACCTAAGTATTGATATATGATGTACAATTATTATTTGAAACCTAAAATACAATTTTGAGTGATAAAAATCTAATCATCATACGTAGCAAAATTTGGGAGTTGAATGATTTGTCCTTTATTTTGTGTACACTAATAACTAAACTCGACACTCAGGAATCGAAGTAATTAATTTTGAATTTTAAAAATTTCATATTATTGTTAGTGTTCGTTCACGTTCTTGGGATAAGAACAACTATAGTGACAGTGTCTCGTGTCTTGACATTGGTCGTTCAGTGAACTTTGATTTGAACTTGGTTGAATTTGGGCCTAGCCAAAATTAGTCCTAGTGGATTCAGATCAAGTGTCGGGTAATATGTCAGGAACAGATTTGGAGACAATTCAATGTCCGAACCCATTGATGTACACGGATGTAACTCCTGATTTTCAGGAGTGTAACCGACTCTCACTCATGGTGGAGAGTTAATACTGCAACGGTAGTAACCCATGAGAGGTTTCAAATGTGAATTTGAATGGATCTTAAATGGGAGGTTACAAATGTGGGCTTGAATGCATACTAGTAACTCATGAGAGTTACATCTTGGTTTAAATGCCCATACCCTAATCCTATATGAGATGGAATGTGTACCTATAAGTAGGTGCTCTTGCATGCTTTGTAGATAGGAAGAAAGTAGAGGTAGATGTAGAGTGAAGTAGAGAGGAAATAGTAGATTTGGTGGTCTATGTGTTGTAGAGAGTTGTATGAGAGCTTGTAAGGTTCTCTTAGACAAAGTCTCTGCATTTAGCATGATTCATCGAGTCTTATTGCTTCTTAGTTCTCCCATTATCTAGTTCGATGGAGTCTACCGGTTTGTGGTGCTACTACCGGGTAGGACGAAGCCGTTTAATATTTGGGGACAAGTGCCAATACCGTGAGCACTAGCCGGGGCGTAATTGTCTTGCGGAAAGAGGTCTCCTCGACTCGGCTTAATTTCATACAAAACCGGTTTGCTGTTTGTTGCAGGTTCTGTCTAAGACAGTTCGAGTCTGGTCCAGAATTTGTTCTCAACAAGGCGAGTTTGTTCTCGTGTATTTGTATTTATGTTTTTATTTATCTTGTGGTTTTCTCCTCTGTTTGTTCTATGTCTCAGTTCAAGATGATCAAGAACTGGAACATTGTAATGCATGATTACAATCGATGGAGAGAATCTGTTTGGGACAGATCTAGGAACAGAAACGGTGTCGAATAACACAATTCCTGTTTGGATGTTCAAGTTCAACAAAGGCGAACCTGAAGCGGTTCAAATTCATTAAAGATGAATTCTGAAGTATTAAAGACGAGTTTGGACGTTACAGTTCCTGAAACTGTTCAAAACAGATTTAGAAACACATATATAGTCCAGTTTGAGATATTTTCTGTATTTTGTTTCTGTCTTGATTAATTTGTAATTCGTCTTTTCATTTCTTGTGGAAGGTTCGTTCCAAAGTCTGTCAAGAACATGTCAAAGGCACTGTTTTTCCCAACAGCTTGTGTCATGCGCTTGCTTCCCACACGTTAATTTTTTCGAAATAAATATATACCCTAAAATAGAATAAATGAACTCTAAAATTAAAGTGAATTAGTTTTTTTTTGGCGGCTAGTGCCGCAGTACACACCTGACGCTAACGTGTGAGCTCGTACACTGTACTCGATACCATATTTTTGAATTAAATATAAACCTTAATTGGAATTATTAAACGCCAATTGGGAATAATAAAACTCTAATTGATATGCAGCAATTCCTAGTTGGAATGTGGTAAACTCATATAAACTAATGCTATTTTTTTAAAATTATGAGTGATACTTAATTTTTCTAGGAATTTTTTTTATAGTTGACTCGTGGGCAGAACCCGATTATCTGACTATCTGACATGAGTATTTTTTTTTTATTAACACACTTGATCTGTAATTTTGAGGAGATTCGAATTTGACATGAGTATTTGCCCACAAGCAATTAATCCGTCACATTCCATATAAACCTCTAAAATCCAATGATATAATTATTGTTTGGAATTATATAGACATCCATGATCCATGGGATCATAAAGAATAAGACCGCCCATTATTACAGTATGCACCACCACCAATAAGTCACACCTAAGTATTGATATATGATGTACAATTATTATTTGAAACCTAAAATACAATTTTGAGTGATAAAAATCTAATCATCATACGTAGCAAAATTTGGGAGTTGAATGATTTGTCCTTTATTTTGTGTACACTAATAACTAAACTCGACACTCAGGAATCGAAGTAATTAATTTTGAATTTTAAAAATTTCATATTATTGTTAGTGTTCGTTCACGTTCTTGGGATAAGAACAACTATAGTGACAGTGTCTCGTGTCTTGACATTGGTCGTTCAGTGAACTTTGATTTGAACTTGGTTGAATTTGGGCCTAGCCAAAATTAGTCCTAGTGGATTCAGATCAAGTGTCGGGTAATATGTCAGGAACAGATTTGGAGACAATTCAATGTCCGAACCCATTGATGTACACGGATGTAACTCCTGATTTTCAGGAGTGTAACCGACTCTCACTCATGGTGGAGAGTTAATACTGCAACGGTAGTAACCCATGAGAGGTTTCAAATGTGAATTTGAATGGATCTTAAATGGGAGGTTACAAATGTGGGCTTGAATGCATACTAGTAACTCATGAGAGTTACATCTTGGTTTAAATGCCCATACCCTAATCCTATATGAGATGGAATGTGTACCTATAAGTAGGTGCTCTTGCATGCTTTGTAGATAGGAAGAAAGTAGAGGTAGATGTAGAGTGAAGTAGAGAGGAAATAGTAGATTTGGTGGTCTATGTGTTGTAGAGAGTTGTATGAGAGCTTGTAAGGTTCTCTTAGACAAAGTCTCTGCATTTAGCATGATTCATCGAGTCTTATTGCTTCTTAGTTCTCCCATTATCTAGTTCGATGGAGTCTACCGGTTTGTGGTGCTACTACCGGGTAGGACGAAGCCGTTTAATATTTGGGGACAAGTGCCAATACCGTGAGCACTAGCCGGGGCGTAATTGTCTTGCGGAAAGAGGTCTCCTCGACTCGGCTTAATTTCATACAAAACCGGTTTGCTATTTGTTGCAGGTTCTGTCTAAGACAGTTCGAGTCTGGTCCAGAATTTGTTCTCAACAAGGCGAGTTTGTTCTCGTGTATTTGTATTTATGTTTTTATTTATCTTGTGGTTTTCTCCTCTGTTTGTTCTATGTCTCAGTTCAAGATGATCAAGAACTGGAACATTGTAATGCATGATTACAATCGATGGAGAGAATCTGTTTGGGACAGATCTAGGAACAGAAACGGTGTCGAATAACACAATTCCTGTTTGGATGTTCAAGTTCAACAAAGGCGAACCTGAAGCGGTTCAAATTCATTAAAGATGAATTCTGAAGTATTAAAGACGAGTTTGGACGTTACAGTTCCTGAAACTGTTCAAAACAGATTTAGAAACACATATATAGTCCAGTTTGAGATATTTTCTGTATTTTGTTTCTGTCTTGATTAATTTGTAATTCGTCTTTTCATTTCTTGTGGAAGGTTCGTTCCAAAGTCTGTCAAGAACATGTCAAAGGCACTGTTTTTCCCAACAGCTTGTGTCATGCGCTTGCTTCCCACACGTTAATTTTTTCGAAATAAATATATACCCTAAAATAGAATAAATGAACTCTAAAATTAAAGTGAATTAGTTTTTTTTTGGCGGCTAGTGCCGCAGTACACACCTGACGCTAACGTGTGAGCTCGTACACTGTACTCGATACCATATTTTTGAATTAAATATAAACCTTAATTGGAATTATTAAACGCCAATTGGGAATAATAAAACTCTAATTGATATGCAGCAATTCCTAGTTGGAATGTGGTAAACTCATATAAACTAATGCTATTTTTTTAAAATTATGAGTGATACTTAATTTTTCTAGGAATTTTTTTTATAGTTGACTCGCGGGCAGAACCCGATTATCTGACTATCTGACATGAGTATTTTTTTTTTATTCACACACTTGATCTGTAATTTTGAGGAGATTCGAATTTGACATGAGTATTTGCCCACAAGCAATTAATCCGTCACATTCCATATAAACCTCTAAAATCCAATGATATAATTATTGTTTGGAATTATATAGACATCCATGATCCATGAGATCATAAAGAATAAGACCTCCCATTATTACAGTATGCACCACCACCAATAAGTCACACCTAAGTATTGATATATGATGTACAATCATTATTTGAAACCTAAAATACAATTTTGAGTGATAAAAATCTAATCATCATACGTAGCAAAATTTGGGAGTTGAATGATTTGTCCTTTATTTTGTGTACACTAATAACTAAACTCGACACTCAGGAATTGAAGTAATTAATTTTGAATTTTAAAAATTTCATATTATTGTTAGGCTGTTAGTCATTTTGTGCGGGTAACTATGAATTTTCAAAATACACGTAATAACTAATGATTGAAACATGAGATGGAACATAATTTTATAATAGAGAGAATCTCATTCGATCGAGTAATCTCTACCATAAATTTCAATAAATTCAACTTTATATATGTTGTACTAAAAAGTAATAATATTAGCAATTTGCTAATTTCCCTTCAAAATTAATTGAATTAAAGAATCGCTGATAAATTTTTTTATTGGGATGAATGTCTAATAATTTTTGCATATCATTTCACATTGATTTAAACCTGTGAAATAAAGAGAAGAACCCACTTGAATATGTTCGGCCATTTCTTTTGTCTTTTCAAATTGACATATTACCTAAAAATTATAAAAAAAATAAAAAAAATAAAAAAAAATTGTTGTGTCACTCTCAAAATGTTTTCAATGCAGGCACTTTCATGCTTGTGTTATCACAATCAATGTACATAATGTTCTTTCCAAAGATGAAAAAAACACACATAAAAAAATGTGTATATATATATATATTGTTCATATTTATAATTGATTGAATTACTTCTCAAGACTCAAAAGCCCATTCTTCAAGATAAGAGAAGTTACGTGAGGGGTTAAAAATATAAGTTCACATCATTAATCGTCAAAATTGATGAGATTTAAATGTACAAATCTATAATACTATTAGTTACAAGTACAAAGTCAAATTACAGAATTATTAACTAATCACTTTATTAGTTTGTTGATAAACTTCACATACTTACGATTTTAGATTTATTTTTCGAATAAATCATTGAATTGAGTTATGTAAATTATGTTGCAATGTAGGAAACAATCAAAGTTCAATTAGCATAATGGGCCGAGAAACGCGTAATATGTTTTTATAGCCCAATTCTGACGGCCTAATTTCAATAAGTGAAGTTTTGCAAGTTTAAATAATACTCTTTCCGCTTCCGAATAAATATCATTCTGACATTTTAATTTTATTTCATAAAAAATGTCATTCTTCAAATTTGAGACATAAAATTCGCATTTACTCTCATTTAATGCATTCAAACATCTATATTTAACTCATTTAATGTATTCGTATAAGGGTATATTAGGTAATTTATTATTTTATATGTGCAGTCATCCAAAATGATAATTAAACAAAAGCAGAGAGAGTAAAATTAAGTGAAAATTGCATTTTAATATCTATATTTTGGTATTTTTTTAAATAACTCATTTTTTCAAAATTAACAAAACAGTACTCTCTATTTAAATTTTTTTTACAAATCTAACATTTGATCATTTTTCGGTCAGAAAACCTTACGTAATTGATTGTATTTTAATATTTATATTTTCTCATCCACGTAAAAAAAAAGAAGAAGAAAAAGAACTCCAATAAAAAAAAAAGTAAAATATGATCAATTATGTATGATTTTCGAGCTGTAAAATTGATCAAATGTTAGATTTGTAATTTTGTGAAAAAATGGCTATTATTTTGTTAATTTTTAATTAGTGGGTTATTTTCGAAGAAAAAAAAACTCAAAATATAGGTATCAAAGTATAATTTACCCTAAAATAAACCAGAAATTGAACTTCCTTACCTATATTTTTTGGATCTTCTTAAAAAATAATCTATTTTTCCAAAATTAACAAAACAATACCCCATTTTTTCAAAATACTTTGTAATTGTAACATTTAATCAAATTTCCAGCCCGGAGATTGTCCGCAATTAATTATATTTTTAATTTTTTTTATTTCTCCAACTACGTAAAAAATCGTTCAATCAAGAAATTTTAAAATATAATCAATTACGTAAGATTTTCGGATTAGAAAATTGTTAGATTTGCTTTTTTTTTTTGTTTTGGAAAAAAAAAATTATACTCACCAGATATATATTTAATGACACTTCATTTAATAGTTAATGATATTTCGCCAAATTTATATCTAATGATATTTTACTTCATAGTTAATGATACTTCAATTCACAGTTAGTAATACTTCACAAATACTGATACTTTACTTTATACTTAGTGATACATAAGTGGATGCGCGTGGCGGGCGCGTGAAGCACATGCGTCTGACTGTTTTTGCAGGTTTTGACGGGTTTGCAAGGATTTTTTGGACGGATTTAAATGTTATTTGATCCGTCTAACGTAAAAGACTCGTTAGACCATCAAATTTTTGTCTTTAAACAAACTTCAACATTAGCGTAATCGATTTATCGAAGTAAAAATCCAAATATCCAATAATAATTCATTTTTAAGGAGATAAATTATGCAGTTAGTGTAATATTCAAAAATAAAAATAAACTCAGTTTATTTATAATAGTTCGTAAATTACGTAAAACACTAATTTACTCAGGCAGTGAAAATTGAAAATGTCGACATTCACCGGCGTAACTCAGTAAAAGAAAATGTCAAAAAAATTCACGGCTCAGTCGATTTCTTTCCTTCCAAGTCTTTCAACGATCGATCCCAAAATTCAAAACGATTCGAACACAACAGATATCCGGAGCTCCGATCGCATATTTTGACCCGCTTTTCTTCCGATCGGAGCAAGAATGGGGAATCAAGATGTTGCAAAAGGCGATGAATTCGAGCGCAAAGCGGAGAAGAAAATCAAAGGATGGGGCTTGTTTGGCTCCAAATACGAAGACGCTGCCGATCTCTACCAAAAAGCCGCCAATTCGTTTAAACTCTCAAAATCATGTGAGCTTTCCGGCTTATGTAATCAGTTTTTGTCTGTAATTTTAGTGCGATTTGATGATTTTTCATGTTTGAATCGAATCATGTGTAGTAATTGAATGTTTGCAGTGTTTTCTAGGTTTATTTTTGTTTGTTTTACTAGATTTGGATATCTAGGCTAAGTATTATTTCGCAGCTGGCAAATTTGGAGAATTAGGAATTTGAGGTGGTTTATAGATTTTGGGGAAGAAATGAAAACATGCTGATTGAGTATTGAATTTTACGATTCTGTTGCTCTTTAGGGGATAGAGCTGCAGCAGCTTATATCAAATTGGCAAGCTGTTATTTGAAGGTTCGTGATTTTTGTTGCGATTTTAATCTTCTGTTGATGTGGCTGAGCTGTGGAAGTGATTTTGGTGACTTAATTCGTTGCAGTCGGACAGCAAGCACGAAGCTGCCAGTGCTTATGTGGATAGCGCGAATTGCTACAAGAAAATTTCTCCCAAACGTATGCATTAGTTATGATTCATGAGTTTTTGGGGTTAATATGGATGAGTGGATGTTGTTTGTGTGTGCATGGGAGTTAGCCAGTAAAATGTGGGGTTGATTTGGTCTCATTTTCTGCAGAGGCTATATCGTGTTTAGATCAAGCAGTAAATATACAATTGGAAATAAACAGATTCAACATGGCCGCAAGGTACAGCAAGGTAAAGCATATGAATAGAATACTTCTAATTGCATGTATTTATAAGTTCATGAATCATGCCTTATTTTTTCTCTTGCTCGATACTTCTTTTGATATCTGTCTTGTCTCTAAAAAATTGCTATTTTTGTAAATAGGTATTGCGTAAAGTGTTTTGAGTATTTTTGTGGAGGCTTTTCGGTATGGTGGCTGACGTAGTTTGAATATTTTTAGGAAATTGGTGAGTTATATGAGCAAGAACAAAATCTTGATCAAGCAATAACTTATTTTGAACGGGCCGGTGACCTTTATCAGACTGAGGAAGTTAACACTTCTGCAAGTCAGTGCAGGCAAAAGGTTGCAGAATTTTCTGCACAATTAGGGAAGTAAGTAACATAACACCACTTTCTTTCTCTTTTTTTCTTTTACTTTTTAAGTTTTAATGATTTGGGAATCTTGAATTGGTTGGTTTCAAGCAGAGCAGTGTTAGAACCTGTTGGCACATTCTGGATTTTTCCATCAGAGGAAATAAAATTTAGACAAAAATGAGTAGCATGTGATTTTTGTAATCAGCTATAAGCAGTTGAAGCATCCATATCCATATAAAGATATTGCTTTCTTTTCTTTTTAGTTACCAAAAAGCTATCGGGATATATGAAGAGGTAGCTCGGTACTCTTTGAACAATAATTTACTGAAGTATGGAGCTCGAGGACATCTTCTTAATGCTGGAATCTGCCAACTGTGTAAAGGAGATGTTGTAGCCATAAACAACGCACTAGACAAATATCAGGCAAGTTATTTCTCTTCATTATAATTTGGAATCTTACCTTGTATTGGAAGTGCTCACCTATTTTCTACTTCTAAAATAGGACTTGGATCCGACATTTTCAAGGACCCGAGAGTGCAAGCTTTTAGCTGTAAGTAGTTGTGTTTTGGCTGTTGAAGCATTTTTCCTCTTTCTCATCAGATTTTGTATTTAGCATTGCTTTGTTAAACACCTCACCTAAAAGCATTTTGTGTGCTCATCAGGATTTGGCAGTTGCATTCGATGAGGAAGATGCAGTAAAGTTCACTGTTGCAGTCAAGGAGTTTGATAGCATAACCAAACTGGTAACTTTATTTCTCTAGTCAATTCATGTTTCTTTTTTTATGAATTATGCAGTAAGAGAACAGTGAAAAACAACGATCCTAAATAGAATTGTTGCTGTTGTCCGCATTAGAATATAATATATAACGTTGAACCATGAATCTTGAACGTTAATTCCTCTGCTGAAGTTTCTCAGTAAGAGTAATCTAAGTCGCGTATTATTTCACAGGATGCGTGGAGGACAACGCTCCTCTTGAGGGTGAAGGAAAATATAAAGGCGAAAGAACTCGAGGAGGATGATCTGACCTGAGATTCGACTCCGAAAATGCTCCTTGCAGAGAAGTATTATTTCTGTGAATCTATATAGAAGTTTTATATTGATAGATTTAGCTATAGAGGCGAATATAATTGATAAACTTCTGAGGATTATGCACATTTCTAATTTTTTTTATTGGGATTGGGATTATTTCTACACTCTACTGTATAGATTTTGGTGGAATATTGATATATGCTGCCACTTTCTTACACTAAATATTCATTTTTTTTAAAATATATTTTTCTGCCACGATTTTTGTTTCTGGTTTTTCTGCTGTGTCTGTCTCTTGTTTGAATCCGGCGTTTGTGTGTTCTTGCATCATATTCAAATTAGTTGCTCTAATTTTGTCTTTGGCGTTGTCGTATTATGAAAACTAAGAAAGATTCCAACTACCTGAATAAATTAATTTCTCTATTGCTTCCTAATTCGTCGCTTCTTGTTGTACTTATTTAAACAATAATGATTAGCATCCTCTTTCTTTTTTAAATGTGTTAATCTTAATCGTGTTTTAATTTTTCCATGTATATAATAATGATAATGATGTTATATGTGCATAAATTAATTAAAATTAACATCTATGTATTTTTCACCACCTGAAAAATGACCGAGAGATCTGTGTTATTTGGATTTTTTTTAGTTTATAAAAAAGAAAAACTAATTTACTTGTTTATTTCATGTAAAGACTTGTATATTTCATGCCATCAGAATACGAGATAATGTAGTTTTGACGACGTGTAATATTCCAAGTCAACCTGTTTTTTTTTTTTTATTATTAAAAGATCATATTAGCAAGAGCTAAAGCGAGTTTGTAATTTATTTGGAAAAATAAAAGGAAATAGTCAGGATATAAACGATAGTTTAATTGTGATATGTATATCCTTAAAAAGAAATAATCAAATATGAGATTGTATTTTTTTTTTATGAAATAAAGATATTATTAATAGGAACATGAATAAAAATTATCGAGAAGGTCATCCACAAAGGGAGGAGGTTTAATCCAATGATGAGAGCTTAAATGCTCACGAGCAACCCTAGCAAAATGATGTGTCACAATATTGACATTACGACGAACCCACTTAAGAGAAAAGAGAGAATTTCTCTTAAGGAGATCCTTACAAACACCACCAATACTTCCGAACTTCGAATGATCAATCGCTGACGAATGGATAGCATCATAAGCCAACTTAGAGTTCACTTCAATTATCACACAATCCAACCCCAATTTTTTAATCCACGACAAAGCTTCGTGCAAGCCCATCGCCTCGCCTTCGTCAACTCGAAAATGTCCTGGAATACGACACACTTTAACAACAACAAATATTTATAAACATTGATCATCCCTGTACCAAAACACATCTCACTAGAATTATCAAAAAAAGTTGCATCCATATTCACTTTCACATACTCCACCAGAGATTTATGCCACTCCCCACAAGAATGAAGATCACGTGTTGAAATTGAAATTTTTCGTACAAGATTATATGAAAAGTTGAGATGGTTTCTTTTCAAATCAGCATCCTTGTCTTCTGGACTAATAATTGTAATATAATTAAAAAGAATTTGCAAATATGGAAACTTAATTTCTATTCCAGAAGACTTTATTTAAGTGATGATCCAAATATTTAATTTAAAAAAGTGATTATTTAACACAGTTTGAGATTATAAGCCATTTACAAAACTAAAAAAGGCGGAGCACCATAGACAACAGCAAAAACGAACGCCACTCATTTCGACCCTCGACCTCGCTGCCGTCCAAATATATAAAGGCCGCAATATAAAAATGGATTCTCTCTCCTCTCTCTCTCTCTCTCTCTCTCATATTTATATATATGGCAATCTCCGGTTGGTCTACCGGGAAAAGCACTCAACGCAGTAAGTGTTCACGACTCCAATGGCTGCCTCTTCCGCCGCAATGAATGCAAACGCTCTCCGTAGTAAAATTGACAAGCTGCTTCACAGTCCTCCCTCCTTCCCTTGCCGTCGCGGTGTTCTGAACTTGCCGTCGAATGCTTTCACGAAGCGGAGCTCAGTTTGCCAACGCCGTTTTCGCGGCGTCGGAGTGGTGAAATCGTCGGCCACAACCGCGGAATCGGAGGTTGCGCGCGAGCTCGCAACTGGCGCCGGTGAGGAAGGTAGGATTTTGAGAGTTGGAGTGATCTGTGGCGGTCCTTCGGCCGAGCGTGGGATTTCGCTCAATTCTGCTCGCTCTGTGATTGATCATATTCAGGTCTGCAATTTCGTTTTCTCTATTTTTGATTTTAGATTTTGAGAACTATTAATTGTTATACCGTCATAGAAGGATCGCGGATTTGAGTTTTTCTTTTAAAATTATCATTATTATTAGAAGATGTAGAAATAGGACTATAGATGGTTTCAACTTTCAAGCAAATGATATCGAACTTAACAAATTATGTTTGAGATATGTTGATTATCTAGCGACGAGCTCAAATTAGGTTTAATTAAGTGTCGTAGTTTAATATTTTTATACTTGTTTTCTCCATTTTTCCTTATTGAGTTTGAGTTGAACTTTAAATATTATATAAAATACAAAATTATGTTTAAAATTATTTGATACACTTGTGGAACATATATTTTAACGAACGATTGTGAGTCGAGTATTTGGTTGATTATCAGGTCTAGATAGACATCTAGTGCTTGTTTTTAACAATATCTTGTCATTGTGATAGGGAGATGATTTGCATGTGAGCTGCTATTACATTGACTACAATCTGAAAGCATACGCCATATCGTCTGCTCAGGTTAAGTTTCTTATGCTTTTGTCTTTCAGATTATCTTTTTCTCGCAGAATATTATGGAATCTTGAGTAGCTAGGAAGAGAATAGGAAAATCTTGGTTTTATGGCCAAGGAATTAGAATTTCAATTGTGATATATGAAAGGTAAGGAAAACATCATGTCACGGTGATTTTATTGTCGAAATTCGAGCTGTCTATAGCGAAGGCAATTTAGATACGTGAAATGCATCACGAGTTATAGGTTGCATTCATTTATGAGGTTCTTTTGATGATATTGGTCTTTGAATTTCTTGTTATGTTTTTAGGTATACTCAAACACACCTGCAGATTTTGATTTCAAACTTGAAAGGTAAGCTTGTTCAGTGACCTTCCGTTGATTCTTGATTAAGTTTTCTCTCATAAATAAAACACTATGATTGCAGCCTTGCCCAAGGTTTTCAATCATTGTCTGAATTTGTCGAACACCTTGCCACCTCTGTGGATATAGTATTTCCAGTTATACATGGTCGTTTTGGTGAAGATGGCGGCATTCAAGTGAGCCTATGACAATTTTAAAATCTATCTATTTGTTTGTATGTTTCAATGGAATACAATTTTATACTTTTGCTTTTTTTTTTTCTATGATGATTTTCAGGAGCTATTGGAGAAATCAAACATTCCTTTTGTGGGGACACAATCCAATGAATGTCGAACTGCATTTGACAAAGTAATTTTCTCATTTAATGAGTGACATTGGCCTTAATGTTTGAACTTCAGCTCCTTTTGTTAGTGGAGACAACCCTGGTGAATATAGATATACATTATAATTATGGATAGGCTATCTATTGATCCTGATTTCTGCCCTTATATACCTTTATTGACTTAAATATAAGAAGTTCTGTTGTAGACAAATTTAGTCAATGTTCATGGCTAAATATACATTGAATGGTAGAATAATGTAATGAAAACATAGCCTTCTGATGATTGAACAGTGAGGCACATGTTGATGCATAGCAGGTCTGAAACACAATATATAGTCAGATAAATGTGTTATATCATTTGCAGTGGGACCTGTTCGATTAATTAATTATGTTCTCATGTTTGCTTTGGATTATCTTCAGTATGATGCCTCTTTGGAGCTTGACAAACAAGGATTTGTTACTGTGCCAAGCTTCCTAGTACAGGTAACTTTCTGGTGCCATGTTATATGGTTTTTCAAGTTTTTTTCCCGCCATGATTTTTACTTATTTTGTTTGCTCACAAACAGCTTTTTCTGTCACTAACTTTGTGCATTAGTTTTTAATACCATTTCCTAAATTTAAAATATAGTTTTTTAGTATTATCCATGGTGTTAAGACTGTTAGCTGATACAAGATTCGACCTTCTTGGCCTATTGTAGACTTTCTCCTTTTGGATACTAATTCCTTGAATTTTGAGATAAAACTTACCGGACCTGTGACATTTAACTTACTGGACCTGTGACATTTAAAGAATATTTCTTTCAGGGACATGCATTAGAAGAAACTGAGGCGTTAACTTGGTTTACTAAAAATAATCTGGATGTTGAACAAGGAAAAGTTGTGGTAAGGCTGTTTCTTGATTTGAAGCATTTGGAAATACCAGCAAGCATAACATCTTCGTGAGTTTCTCTGTAGTCCCTGCTTTCTTGTTATAATTGCAGGTAAAACCCGCAAGAGCAGGATCAAGTATTGGAGTTACAGTTGCTTATGGTGTTACTGATTCTCTGAGGAAAGCTAATGCAATTATATCTGAGGTGTGACCCTTAATCTAGCTTCTCCACTTTGTCATATGTGTTTTTTCATCTTAATAAAGACTTCCTCCACCGACATTGCACAGTTTGCACTCATGTGGTAAATTATTAAGGGATTCATCACTTCTCTTTGTCCAATGGTTGTTTAATCATTCATCAAAGGTGGTGTGAGGCTGAAAAACTTGGAATTAATTCAGTGATATATCTAATCTAGGCAATTTCATTTTCTGGCAGGGAATTGATGATAAAGTCCTCATAGAAATTTTTCTGGAAGGAGGTAGAGAATTTACAACCATCGTCCTCGATGTAAGTTCTGGTTTCGACTGCCAGCCAGTTGCTCTACTCCCGACAGAGGTATATGCTCGTCTCTTATCTCTATTATATATCTGCAATACACATGGAGCAGTGATTATTAAAAGTTTCTCATTAGTAGCATTTCTATGAAGAGTGAAACAGTAATCTTTGTAGTACTCATGCATTTTAATTGTAAACACAGTTATATAAGTTAGCGCACAACAATATTTTAAATATGTTTCCTTTCATTCACTTTATTGTAAACTGATGCCTATATAGGTGGAACTTCATTCTCATAGCAATGTTGATTCAAGTGAAAAGGACGTCATTTTCAATTATCGGCGGAAATATCTACCAACACAGCAGGTAGAAAGATAAAATTTATCAGCAAGTGCTTGAAAATTACGAAATATTATGCTTTAGAACAAGTTTCAAATGCATGAAAGCTTCTCTGAATGACCTTGCAATCTTTGCAGGTTGCTTACCATACTCCACCTAGATTTCCAGAAGATGTAATTAGAAATATTCGTGAAGGAGCCTCTTTATTATTTCAACGACTTGGCCTACGTGATTTTGCTAGAATTGATGGTTGGTTTTTGCCACCTTCTGCTCATACTGCTTACCTTACAGGCAATAAATTCGGGCATTTGGAGTCGGGGGCAATAGTGTTCACTGATATTAACCTGGTGTGTTGATGCAATCCATGTTCTTTCTTGCTTCCATCATTTTATAATTTTCATTCATGTAATAGGATTTTAAAATTTTATCATCTTTCCACCTTCAGATAAGTGGGATGGAGCAAACAAGTTTCTTGTTTCAGCAAGCTTCAAAGGTACTTGCATCACGGTTCAAAGCAAAACTTTTTTTCTTTAATTTTATTTAGGCTAGATACAGTCTATCCTTATGAACATGCAACTATTGACTGTTTGGAAAATGTTGTAAGGACTTTTTTTGCTATATATGCTTCTTCATATTGATGATCAGTGGAGTTTTGGAGTAAAGAAATGAGTGATTTTTGTAATTATAAGTTTCATGTTTCTCACCAGCACCTGCAGTCTGGAATAGTTCTACAATCAGAATTTTTCATCAAAAATGACTTGCTATACAGCTACATATTCATGCATAACAAGAGATAGATGCATATGTGATTGCAGGATTGTGTGTATAAACTGCATGATGTGAATAATCTTCTGCATCTTATCACGTACAGGTTGGATTTTCACACTCCAATATCCTTCGCACTGTAATCCAACATGCCTGCTTGCGGTTTCCTGGCTTCCACCAATATAGTGCGGTGTCAAGTCCTTCTCTTAGAAAGAAACATTCAGAAACTAACAGAACTCTTGCAAAACATCAAGATCGGCAGAAAGTTTATGTTATTTTTGGCGGAGACACTTCGGAACGTCAAGTATCCCTTATGAGTGGAACTAATGTTTGGTTAAACCTGCAAGCATTTGATGATGTATGTATTCAGTCGGTGACTTATGAGACTTTAGAACCATCACAATCTTCTTTTGATTCTTAACCTTTACTTGTTTAGGAGATATCTGGTGAAATAAGTTTTCTCTGTACATGCTGATACCATTTATATTTTGTCTACTACAGCTCGAAGTGATACCATGCTTGCTCGCCCCTAGAAATGGGTACCCGTCCAGTATGGACTCTGATAAGATGGATTTGGGAGTGAGCTCAAGGGCAGTTTGGTGCTTACCGTGAGTTATTTTTGTATAATGCTTTAAATGTATACTAAGCTGAATCGTTTATTTGCTCTCTCAACACCAATTCTTCAATTTTAATCTCAGGTGTCCTATATAGTGTGAAAACAAAGGAAAATCCTCCTATTTATGTGTCATTTATCATTGTTAGCATATTTTGTTAATTGATTTAATTTGATTGTAATTCCAAAAATGTAGTAATATGGTGTGGCTGGTTTAGTGCACTGTTGCTGTTGACCTATTTTTCATTAAATATAGACAAAGCCATAATTCCTTGAGCACGGGGAATATAAAGCTCAGACATGCACTGCCTGGTGTTTGAACACATTCTTGGTTATCCTACTTTATCCTCTCCTCGATTTTTCATTATTACAATGTATTGCTGTATTTGGTGTACAGATATTCTATTGTGCTCAGACATACTACTGAAGAAGTTCTGGATGCATGCATTGAGGCGATCGAACCTGTTCGGGCAGCATTGACCTCTCAATTGCGGAGTCAAGTAATGAATGAGATAATGGAAGGCTTGAAGAAGCACAATTGGTTTACAGGGTTCGATATATCTGATGATTTACCAAAAAAATATTACCTTGACCAATGGATCAAGCAAGCTAAAGAAGAAGGGGCAACAGTTTTTATTGCAGGTATTAAAAGGCTTATTGCATTTTTTTCCTATATTCTGCATTCGCCTTTCCACCCTCACTTTGATTCTAAATCCTGCAGATTATGCCTGTGTGGCATGAGTATATGTAAATAATCACAATGTGGTTTCGAAACTCTGCTAATTAAGCCTTCTTCATCAACTTACTAAAGTGTATTAGGATCTTTTTGGCATGGAATGACCAAAAAGACCAATATCATCAGAAATATTGAAATCGAACAAAAGTAGATATGTCAGCACATCCCCACCATATGTAGGCCATAGAGATCTGTGGCTCCCTTGATGTTGCAATTGAGCGAGAAATCCACTTCTTAATACATGACAACAAAATAGTATTTTGTGCATCGTTGTATGTCTGGGAAGACACTGTTCTTAGGCAAACAAAGTTTATAGATGCTGTTGTTTAAGAATTCTAGGAATTCTAGGAATCAAACAAAAGAAAATTATATTAGTATTTTAGTAATCATGGGATTGGCTGTTTAAAAAATCATTTGTTTTAGGATGACTTCTCAGATAGATCTTAATTTGTATCTAGCTACAATATAATACTGATTATTTGATATGCTGGGCAGTTCATGGAGGAATAGGTGAAGATGGCACACTTCAATCAATGTTGGAGGCTGAGGGAGTTCCTCATACTGGTAAACTTTTCTAGAAAGTTCTGTTTCCTACTGTTACTGTATAGAAGGCTTCTTCTATTGCATGAGTTTGATCATCTGTTGTTTCATCTAAGGTCCCGGTGTTATTGCTTCCAAGACATGTATGGATAAAGTAGCTACATCGCTTTCCCTCCAACATGTACGGTAACCTGATTGTGTGAATATTTTTTATATGATGAGGTTTCACTGATTCCTTCATCCTTTTGTATAGAATCAAAATTAAATAATGAACAGATGGAATGGAAAACAGATATTGTTCAGTTGCCAGAGGAAAGAAAAACAAGAAAAAATTGTAACACCATTACTTTTTTGCTCTGGATTTAATTAAACTTCTGTAGATAATCATTGCATTAATTGCAGCATAATGTTTTTGAGCACTGATTTGTTAATAATTTCGATAATCAAACCATCTGTTACAGCAACCTGGCATGTTTCCGAAGGTTCTTAAATTATCATGGTTTCCTAGTAGGCTAGTATATATTGTCTAACAAGGATTTAAACATTGTTTCAGCTTGAAGCTGATGGTGTCCTTACAATTAATAAGGATGTAAGAACGAAGGAGGATTTACTGAAGATTCCCCCACTCGACATTTGGCATGACTTGACATCAAAACTTCGGTCTGAGACAGTGTGTGTTAAACCAGCTAGAGATGGCTGCTCAACTGGTGTTGCAAGATTATGGTAAATATGTGTCTTTTGTTATTCGAGAATGTATTCACGCTGTTGTATATTCTGACAGTCTGGTGCCCCGTTAATATGAATTTCCCCGTACAGTTGTGATGGGGACCTGGCTGTGTATATTAAAGTGCTAGAGAGCTGCCTAGCACAGATTCCCCCTAATAGTTTGTCAAAGGTATTTATGATCTACATACCTTAACGACAATATGAATGCAGTAAGTTATAAACGGTTCTAGATCCTTAATATTGGGAAGTAGATAAGAAAACGGACTATTGTAGTGTGTAGGAGAAACAAAACTACTGCTCTGAATTTTGGGATTCGAGCTAGAAAATGACCTTCTGTTCTGTGTTACATCCCTTTCTTGCAACCTATAATGAATTCTTATTGTTCTATGCTTATCTTTTGACTTCATTAACATTTTTGATGAACTCATACAGGCACACGGACCAATTGAAATGCCAGTTCCTACTCCAGAGCTCTTGATATTCGAGCCCTTTATTGAGACTGATGAGATAATTGTTTCACCCCAAATAAGTTCTGGAAATGCACATGATCTTCTTTGGAAAGGAAATAGCCGATGGGTGGAAATAACAGTCGGTGTAGTAGGAAAACGAGGGTCAATGAAGTCATTGACTCCCAGCATTACTGTGAAAGAAACTGGAGATATATTATCATTAGAGGAGAAATTTCAAGGTATTCCAACTAAGTTTGGAAGATCTAACAAGTTGCAAGTTCTCTTCATACGAACCATTCACGTGATGACAACAAATATCTACACTGATAATTGTCATTGTCTGTGTCCTAAGACTTCTAATGCAGTATTTTTTTTTTATTTTTTATTCCAGGTGGAACTGGCATCAACTTGACTCCACCACCCCTCTCTATTATAAGGTTTTAATTTACCTTTGTATGCAATTGAGATCTTTGTTCCATTTTGTCTTTACAAATATCTTTTTCAAGTTATAATATAAGAAGCTAAAGAGTTCATATCTTACTAGACCTTGTTCATTTTAGACTCCTTTGATGCTGCATTCCTTCGTTACATTCTTTTTCGTATAAGCAGTAACGAGGCGCTGGAGAAATGTAAGAAACACATTGAACTCATAGCAAACACCCTGCAACTGGAAGGATTTTCTCGAATTGATGCATTTGTCAATGTCGACAGTGGTGAGGTAAGTCAAGCTAAGGATGTACGTTCTGAGAACCTGTGTTCTTGTGGAGGAGTTGTAAATAACTAAATTATCGCGGATCTCTCTCTTGCAGGTCTTAATCATCGAGGTTAACACCGTCCCTGGGATGACACCTTCCACAGTCCTAATTCATCAGGTAATCTTGATGACTACATAATCACATCATTGTCCTTTCCAAATAAACTCGTATATTTGGAAGAGATCGTTGCTGATTCAACTATTGTTTCGACTATCTAGTAGCTATTCATAATGAGTTGTGGTTGATTCTCGTCTGTAGGCACTTGCAGAGGAACCTCCCATGTATCCTCACCGTTTCTTTAGGACACTGCTCGACCTAGCATCTCACAGATCGCTCTGAACTCTTCCATTGTAACCTATTATGCTGCTCTCATTGTTGTCTCATGTTGTGTAAGAACTCTTCATGTTGGAATTTGATGTTCGAAGTAGTGATCAAAATCAATATCATTTATCTCCACATGTTTTCCCAATTGAAACTGTTTGTTATTAGTCACTTCACATAGATTAGTGCTTCTTGGGGTGCATGTAGCGGTGTACAAAATCGGACCGGACTGACTGAAAATTTCTAGTTTCAACTAGTTTTTGCACGCAATCGGTCTGGTCCGGTCTTATTTTTTATCAACCGAAAACTTAACCGATCTATCCGATTTCGATTTTACATAATATATAATTCAGTTTGACTGGACCGACCGAATTTAGTATTATATTTTATATTTTATATATTTAAATTTCAATATATTGTAAATGTATTATAAACTATATTCCTAATTAATTTCTTATTTCCACCTAAATCCTAAAAATTAAAAAAAAAATCATGCGATAACAAAATTGAAAAAAAAAAGAGAGAGAATTGGTCGGACCGACCCAACCAATTGACCATATATGGTTCGGTTTTTCCTTCATAATCAGTCGGGTCCGGACAAAAAACAAACGCATTGGTTCATTCGGTCTCCTCAGTTCGGTTAGGACCGGACCAACTGTTTGCACAGCCTATTAGAGCGAAAATGGTTATGTGGCATTGGCAAAGCCATTATTTCTAGGGGTTCCCACCATATGATATGGATCACACAATATATTTCTATCTGTTTTAATCTCGTGTTGGTCAATACTGTATGTGACATTGTACGTCTGGGAGTGAAACATAAGATTGAAATAGGGGGTCTGCCGACTAATGGTGCAGAGCACACAAATTTGGTCGTTCAGTCATCACCATCATATGCAGTGGGATGAACAACTGACATGCTGCTGTCAAAGGTCAACAACAGCCAGAAATTTTCATTCCTCTTGATTTGTATGCATTGCCAGTTCTGCAGGCTCCACCACATCAACAAGAGACCATTTTTAATGTCAATATAATGTAACAAAAAAAGATGCACCTAGAAGTAGAAATAGAGATATAATCTATCTTGTAGAAATAATTGTCACCTTCACCAACCTCTAGTGAGCTGTTTTGAGGTTGTTGCCTTTTTGGACTCCTAAAACTTCACTAGTTCTTGGAGATAAATCGGACGAAAAAATGAAATTTATATTCAACACGTCAAACTCAAAATGTTAGAGATCATAGGGTTCGAGAAATCAGTTATAAATAGAAATATATATCCTCAATTTATATCGAACGCGCTAAACTCAAAAAGAACAAAATAAAGAGGGAAAAAAATAAAAAAGTAATGGATTAACCTAGAAAGCAACCGTGTGCATTTTATGATGTGGGCCAAATTAAACCTATGTATATATCGAGATAATTGGCAACTCTTACTCCAATATATGTGGACCAAACAAGTTTAGGCCCTATCATTCATGGAGATAGATTCTCTTTGTTTTAAATCGTCCACTTAACTTGGGAATAAACAAAGAAAATTTAATTTTAACTCTTTACATAAATCACATCATCATATATGAATATTATAGATTACTAGTATTTTTTTTTTTTTTATATATATATATAGGTGTGATCGAGGTTCAGTCCTCAAATCCCCATCCCAACTTATAAAAAAAAAATTCACATCATCATATTTCTCAAACATCAGAAACATAGATATAAGCTCCAAATTAGTATTATAAACAAGAATATAGAATTTTGACTTTCAAATAGAACACCAAACAAATAATGAATATTACTATGTAGACATTGCCCACTAAAAGAATTTTCTTTTTATTCCTTATTTTTTGGTCTTCCAATTAACTGGGGGTCTGGAACAATGGGGGGGGGGGGGGGGGGAATCTATATGTAGATTGTAGAGCCACCAAAGCTTAAGTTTTACATCTTCTAACCACCAACTTGTTAGCTTAGTTGGTATTTTTCTCATTACAAGGGTGAGAGATCTGGGTACGAATCTCAATTCTTCCATCCCGTAAAATTAGTGTTTGGATCCGGATCTTAACATGTTTTATGAATTTTGACTTGTAAAACAATCTCATGTACAAGACTCTCCCTTAATAATATGAGACAAAAATTAATGTGAGACCGTCTTATTATATACGGATAAAAATTCGTAAGACGAGTCAAAATCAGGATTAAAATCCTTAATGGTAAATTTATAATTTTATTGATGTTTGATTGTGTTTGGATTTGAATCTTGATCCGTTTTATAAATTTTGACGCTTAAGATCGATGGTTTCACACAAGATTCCCTCCTAATATAATATGGATATATATACAATTTTCTTTTATAACATCTCATATTAATATCTTCATCTGTATTTCTTCACATTTTGGACCATAAGAGCGTACTTTTTTCAATGTTCCTATATATGTTCCAATCTTGTATTTCGTCACATATTTCCGACTATTATATTTATGTCATATGTATTTAATTTATTTTAGGTGGACAATATTATAATTATTGAATTCTTTAGATGCACTGTAAAAATTCAATAATTGTAATGCAAAATGAAATGCAATGTTGAGATAGCATCTTGCCTGTCACATTCAGCTTGACGGCTTTAAATCTTGCAAACTTTAAATCACGAGTAAAATTAAACAGTTTTTTTTTGTTCTTTACATATAAAACTCTACATATATATATATATATATATATTGGGTTTAAATTAAATGGTCTTTTTTGTTTTGTTCTACACATAAAATTGTTGAGTGGTAGTTTTTCAATCATGCATGTAAATTTCTACCAAACTAAAAACGCAAAATTTTTTAAACTTTGTTTAAAAGGATGACGTCTCAAATTAAATACCTATACCGCTGCCTCGTTCCCCAACTAAAAAATTACAATTTAATTCACCATGTATATATATATAGTATTGTCAACTAAGATTTCCTTAAAAACTTACATTCCAAAATAATTGACAAGAACAGCATGAATTATAATTTATAAATAAATTTCGAATAAGCTTCTTGAATTAACATGCATTAATTCTCAAAATCGAACATATGTTATTATCTTTAGCTCCGCCGCCTCCGCCGTCAAATGGCGAGCATGAGCTCCGGCAACGAGCGTTTCGCCAAGTCTTGAGGGTGGCTCTGCCAGAGAGTACTGGCGGCGCCGCTCGTACATTTAACAACCGGCCGCCGCCGCAAATCCTTGACTGTGAGCCAAGTATTGAAATACTCTCTGAACTGCGTGATCACACCATTTTTTAGGGTCCATACATGCACCCAATACACCTGATCTCCCTCCCATCCCTCCACTATCACGCAGTCCTCGTCCACGCCGTCGATGCTCCGGGGCTCGAACTTGAAATCGGACGGCGAGGATTTTCCGGTGAGGGTTTTCATCATGTAGTGGCAGTTCTGTGGTCCGTGAAACCACCACTCTAGGTCACTGGCTATGAGGTCGGAGATTCTCCTGTTTCCCGCCGCTAATGCCTCGTAGAGGCGGCGGACCGTGCTGACTTTCGGGTTTTCCGGTGATGCGGCGGCGGAGTTTGCCTTGTTGGACTCCATGTAGTGAGGAGGAAGAGAGATGGTTTGGAGGGAGAGAATGTTTTGTGAGTGAAGAGATTAATTGGTTTGGTTTATTGCATGGTAGATGGCTAAGGGTATTTATAGAATAATAGTTTTGAGGGCAATTATGGGAATACAAAAAAAAATAGTATTCACATCAATAACTTTTTTTTATATTAAAGATGAACATATTATATATGTTTGAATATATTGAAAGACAAAGGATGGTTGGTGGAGTAGACAATATCATTACACAAAGATCATACACTTAGGGTGAGCATTCGGTCTATTAGGTGGATTTCGGTCCAAAAATCATAAAATCGAATAAATCGAATTAATAAATATTTAGGACTAAACCGAATCGAATTAAAGGTGAGGACTGAACTAGACCGAACTGGATTTATTTGGTTCGGTCCAGTCTGATTTTTCTATTTATTTTTATTTTATTTTTCAATTTTGAATTGCTTGACTAATTGTAAAAATAATAGCTTAAATAATAAACGTCAAATTCCACAAATCTATAACTAACATCATGAATAAACATTTATAACTAATACATAAAACTAAACCAACAAATAACAATACAAACATACAAATTATTGAATAAATAATAATTAAAAAATAATAAATTAATAATAATTAAAAAGGCTCAGTCTATTCGGTCTGTTTGGTCCATTGTCTGTCGGTCCAGACCGAACCAAGGACCGAATTTTTATTAAAAAAAAGAATTGAACCGGACCGAAAAATCAAAAGAACCGAAACTAATGGACAAAAATCTATTTTTTCGATTTTTTGCTCACCCGTACATGCACTCGACTCGCGCTAGCTTCTCAGCACACATATAATTAGGTAGTGATTGTCGGTAGCTAATTTAAAAACTATATATAAAATAAAAAAGAAATTAAGCCCCTTAACAAGAATGAAAGGGAATAATAATATTTGGTGAATTATATATATAAAAAAATAGTCCAAAGTTATTTTTATTTATTTACACGAATTATTTGTTGGAATAATCTATAAATTGCACGAAAGAAACAAATTAAAGGAATTATATAATGGCCCCATTGAAGTTTAATTCTCTTTGCTTTTGCAAGCATTCTTCTAGACATATCTTTTATTTTTACCAACGCATTTTAATTAGCATGTGTGTTGGTAAATGCATATTTGTAAACCAATATAACAATTTCTAATATAATATAATTTCCACGTTAATCCAAAATTATATTACAACTAATATACTACAATAAACCGCATATTCCAAAAACAAAAAAACTAATATATAAGACCAAAAATCCAGCACTATTAATATGTTGACAAACTATGAGATTTAGTATGCACCGGTAACACACATAATTACAAATCACACATAGTAGCATATCTATTTATTTAATTTACCTCATTCCATCATTTTTTGAAAACTTTGCATACGTCCTATTCTTGCCTTCTTGTATAATTGGCCAACAAAATTATATTTATATCATTTTCTGCCTTTTTTTCCCTTCTTATTATTAATTATAATTTACTTCTTTTTCTTATTAATTTTTATGGGCTTGGAATTACTCCACTAGCTAGGCAAGAAAATGATGCTTTCGGATTGCCTTGTTGAATTTTTTTGCCTTTCACTAAGTTCTCTTGTAATTAAAATATATATTTTAGTGATAGCCCATCACAATAAACTCCCAAAAGCACACAAATTAATATTAAAAAACACAAATGGCTTTGTCAATAACATATAAAAACATTTTAAATTTTCTCGTGATTGTTTTAGGAGATTTGTTTCTTATAGGTTTTGGAAAGTTTGTGATTTAATTTGGAAATTAGTATTAAAAAACTCAAATGGCTTTGTCAATTACATATAAAACGTTATAAATTTCCTCGTGATTGTTTTAGGAGAATTGTTTCTTATAGATTTTGGACTTTTGTGATCTGGTGCGTGCGGGATAGAATTTTCAGAGGATTAATTAATTACCTTATTAATTATGAACTTTGAGTATATTTGTAAATACTGTAGTTTATGAATACAGGATTGGATTCACGTGAGAAAAGATCTTGGTGTGAGAAATGAGAAAAATGCTTATCGTATTGGATTTTATTGCTTAATTGCCATAATTTGATTGCTTAAATACTTTATTGTTTAATTACTATAATTTCATTGCACACGTGGGACAAAATAATTATGCAATAAAATTATACTTATTAAGCAGTAAATTATAATAAGAAAAGCATTTTCTCATTTCTCACACCAATAAATATTTCTCACATGAACCAAAATCTATGAATACGTGCATAAATCTTCTTTGTCATTGGTAATGCATGGGGTCAATAGCTCTTCAAGTCCATCGTATATTGATCATTAATTTTTGAAAAATGACGACGTCTGAGCAGTTGAATTTCTCACTCGCATTAACAACGAAAAGCAATTGAGAATGTCGAAATCCGCTCTGTCATCATTTTTCAAAAATTGATTGTTCAATCATGATAGCTTGAAGTTGATTGTTCAATCATGATAGCTTGAAGTTGAAGAGATATGAGTAAGTTGATGGTTGAATCGACGGTAAAAAAAATCATAAATTTAGAAATGTTGAATAACAACCAAATTAAAATTAAGTTGGCGTTATAATTACCTACTTTTAAAGTTTGTGTTAAATTTACTACCATGATTAAACTTTATGATTTTTAAGATAATTAATCTTTTTTCAGATATTGGTGATAGATGTAAGAATTTCTCTCCAAGCATGTAATATATTGGTTTGGTCTATCTATATATTTATGAATTCAATTTAATATATTTTGTTCTAAGTAGCTAGGGATATATATATATATATATATATATATATATATATATATATAATTCATATTTATATTTATTTTTCAAAATTATATATATAACTAATATTGTCTCTCATCTCGGCAACATTAATGCTACATATAAATAATAAGTAACAGTTGGATCCAACTATATAGGTGGCGCTCGTGTGTCGGATTCGAACACTTCACAAACCCATGCATGTACCCCACATATATGCAAACAAAACAAAACCATTTTTTTTTCTGTCACGTCTTCTATTTCATATGGTACATAATATATAATTTATTATTATGGTATCACTACCAGCGATATATATATATATATATTATATTTATAGGGTTAATTGTACTTCAATATGACAATATCTGATGTTAGTTCGTATTCCATATTTGATAAATTAACATTTATAGCATGCAAATTTTCAGTGTTCCAAATTAAATAATGACGTGGAATGCAAAAAATCTTACGTGGAAGTGTGACTGGGAGGTGTGGAGTCCTGGAGACATAAGGTGACATCTTGCTACTTCAATGTTTGGGACACCCAAAAAATTGTATTAGTGTTATAAGTGTGTTAACTGGTCAAACATTGGGTATATATTAAATAATTACTTTTGAAATTTCAGGACAAAAAAAGGACTAAATTAATGTTGGGTACTGAAGTGTAATCAACACTATATTTATACATAGTTAATTATCATGGGTGAGATTAGTTATATACATCGAAAATGTAACAAAATGTTGTGAGAAATAAATGAAACTGTATTTAAATTACATGCAATGAATTTGATTGAGAGTTGGATATACATATATATGTATTGGAACTGAAGTGGCCTCCTGCGCTCTAAGCTCTTGATTGTTGAGTCAGACAAAGTGGAACCCTAAAACAACAACATCACTGACACTCATTCATCTTCATGTATGAAGTGTTCTCTGCAATCCCCAACCATCTATTATGGGAACTTCTTGGAACCATCTCTCTCTCTCTCACACACACACACACACACACACACAACACCAGTTGAGGTGACCATCTTCACATTTCAGTGCATGCATGCTCCGAACGATTGAAGCCCATGCTTTTTCCCAAATGGATAGTTTTTATATTAAATGTATTTCCTCAATTTGTTTTTAACTTTTTATTTTATTTTTGCCGAAAAATATTTATATTGGTATTGTTATTGTGACAAACATATACTACGTACTGTTTTTCTTAAACGTGAGCTTAAGTTTCGTGTTAAATTAGGAACCAAATTCAATTGATATCCTTGCTTCCAAACGGATGATACGATCTCACAATCAGATCCACTAACAATTATGAATTAGTATTTAAGTTACGGGTCAATTATCCACTTTTGATGAATTTTTAACATTAACGCTTTCATTGAGGATCGAACATGTGTATGGGGAAGATTTCATTAAGGGTTTGTCCTTTATAAGAAAGGGCTACCGTGAACATAACCTGATGCCGAAGTGGTCCGGAGTGGTAAGGGTGGAGAGTTAACTCCAAATTAAGTATCATTCCGATGTGAGGTCTTTAAACAACTTTGTTTGATTGGTAGATTGCTTTGGTTACCTAACATTTAATCAATTTTGTTTTATTTATAAGAACCCATTTCAATAATGTAGATAAAGAGACCCTACTACTTCGCATTTATTGATTTGTAAATCACGGCATGCACCTCAGTAGTCGGATAAGTGTCAAGTTGCATGTACACTAGGTACTCAAGAAATTTACCTTAAGTTAAACATCCACACTGTGTCCCCTGTCTAGCAAGGCAGAGAGACCACCTCAACTCTTGTACTAACACCAATTGAGCTATGTATCGAGGACATTAAATCATTCACCTTTTTAAAATCTAAAAGTTTTCAATTTCGTATATGGCCCTAAATCATAAATCGTAAATACCATAAATAAGATAGCTACAATATTTCTCATTGTTCTGGGCTCAAACAACGTCGTTTTAGACATTCTATAAATCACTTCACTTGCAAATTTTGGGGCCTCAATATTGCACGATCATATTTCATTCGTTAATAATACATAATTTAGCAAACAAAATAATAATAATAATAATAATAATAATGATGATGATGATGGTGGTGGATACAGGGTGGGCAGAGGGGGCAGCTGCCCCCCAAACTTTTTTTCAATTTTTTTTATATATAGTTTTAAATTTTGCAATTTTTTTTTACATATAGTTAATAAATAAAACTGAGAGAAGTTCATATTTTACCCCCTAATTAATTTTATTTTTTTTACTAAAGTATAAAATTATGTTGAGCTTGATACATATTTTTTTATATGGAATACACATTGTTTATTTATTCTAATTTATTTTTAATTTATACTCCGTATTTATTGTGATTAAACATCAATATTTTTTAATTTAACTTTTTTTCTATTTTTATGTAGAATGTAGAGATGTTTTAAAATAAAATCATACCAGTATCTTTTTCATTTACTTTTAATGAAGTTAATATTCGTTAAATATTAAACTAGAGGTTGATTATGAATTTTAAGAATTATAATAGAATCAAAAAATAGGATCGAATTTTGAATTTAAGTTATGATTCTTGAATGTTACATATTAGTTTACATTATTAAAATTAAAAAAAAAGTGTGGACTGTTGTCAACTCTTGGATTAAGAAAAATATATAGTGCATTATTGAAATAATATTATGTCTCAACCGTGTAAATAAACCTGAAAGTCGGTTGCTCCATCATATATTAGTGTCGCCCTAAAAAAATTTTTGTCTCCGTCATATAATAATTTCGTCCCTCCTAAAAAAAGTTTCTGGATCCGCCACTGGATGATGATGATGATGATGATGATGAATTGATTTTGTTGAGCCCATTTAGAAGCCCTCTTGTCTAAACAGTTGTTATGTTTAGTTTAGTTGCGTTCAAGCTGTTCTGGGCCTTAAATTGAGAAGCCCAAACCTCAATATTTTTTAAATTTTATTTTGGAAAATTCGATGCTATGGCAGCATGCCCAAATTTGTGTTTTTATTTTTTATTATTTTTTTTTTAAAATTTATTTTGGAAAATTCGATGCTTGGAAAATGTTTTATACTTACTTCTTAAGTACATGTTAATTATATTCATCCCAATTTTTATTTAATATTTACTAATATCGTCATTTATATCTCTATTATTATTATTATTATTATTATTATTATTATTATTATTATTATTATTATTATTATTATTATTATTATTATTATTACTACTACTACTATTATTATTAAAAATATTTGAAAATTAATTAAAAAAAATCAAATTTAGGCATGCTACTCTCACGGGTAGCATCCAATTTCCCATTTATTTTTGCTTTCACGTTAAATTTTACTGTTTAAGTCCCTACAAAGTTTTGTAGTTTTAATAATCCAAAATAGATTTCACCTCTCGCTCTATTAATTATACGATCACAAATCACACCATGTCTGTATATATAGATATATAACAATCCAATATTATAAAAATTGGAGTTTTTTTTTATTAATTTGGTTCAGTCAGCCTACAACACAATACCAAAATGGTTTAGCTATTTATACATATCCCCTAATGCCTATAACTTTTCAATATCGAAATAATTTACTTAACTAGATCACAAAGGAAATATATCACAAAGGGTACGTGACTGTAATAATCATGTCCAGAAAGAAAACAGTTCTCATAAAGTGATCTAATTGATAGAGTTGATGATTTTATAAATGTGAGGATATAGATTCGAAATTCACTGATTTTTTATAAATTGAAATACTTTGTGCGCACCTACGTAATAAGGTGATATAAGAAAAGTAATATAGCAAGAAAATATGATTTGCTAAAAAACATGGATTTGGTACCAAACTTTGTTTTGGAAGCCAATAAAAACTCAAGATTTGAAGCCATTCCAGTCAAAAACAGAGGATTTTGGTTGACCCATGCCAATGAGATTTGGTCAATTTAATTAAATAAACTACACTATCCGAATCTTCGCCAACTCAGAATATTTCTTTTAAATATTCCTACACAAAGTACTTTGACCCCTTTTCTCTGAAATCATACTTTTCTTGAAAATAATATTAAATGAGTAAAACTATTATTTTTCCCCTCATTTTATTCATTGGTAGATTTCGTGTATACAATAATGAGATAATGGTATATAAGTACAATTTGCGTAAGGTAAACATATGAAATATATACACACACACACATACATACATACATACATACATACATGCACGGACTCTGATTGTGCTGTCACATTTATACAATGAAGCCATTAGATCTGCAAATTATGCATATACTTGAATTAAATTCAGAAGGAAATTAAAGACAAAAGTTCTTATAAATTTCAGAGAAGAGATAAAAAAATCAAAGATTTATTTGAAGTTTTAAACCCATCTATAATCCAACTCTATTCTTGGTCGCAGTAAAGCAACCATTTTCCACAATGAAATTAATTAAGAACATATATATAGGACAATACTTATTCCCATATCAAATAATAAATGCCCATTGTATAGTTAGCACCTAGTAATTATTAATGAAAAATGAAGATATAATTTCATGTTCAGTGGAAATGATTTTGTGATTTGAACCAAATTTAGAATTTTATAAGATACCATTTCCCACATACCCAACAAACTAACTTTCGTCTATTTTCTAAAAATGTCCTGATTTAAAAATAAAATACCAAAACTTTTCATAGTTTTCCAAAATTGTCCCCAAATTCAATTTTTGGTGTCGGATTGGTAATAAATCATGCTTAGTCAAACATTTAAAATGGTAGGGTGGCTGGCCATAATATTTAATTTAGGTAATATTTAAATTTTTAATAAGTTGTTAATTAAAATTCTAATTATTAATTGATGTATATTTACACTTACACCCGTATAGTCAATTCTAGAAAGAGATTGACTTATTGTCTTAAAAATTTTGAAATATCCATAAAAATCTCTACAAATATGTTAATGGAAAACAATTTCAAATTAAAAAAAAACTCTAATAAAAATGAAAAAATTAAAAATTAAACTAATCTATACGAAAATAAACAATAATTTCATTTGAAAATTATGTGATAATCAATAAAAATTATTTTTGTTAATTATTGATAATATAAATATAATGTATCATATATGCAATTGTCTTAAATTGGTTGCATTGATTCTCAATTAGTTAAACTTAATTTAATTATAAGAAAAACTTAAAATATTAAATTAAATATAAAAGAGAGAGAGAGAGATGGTTAAGAATATAAAAAATTAATTGGCACTTCCCCTTAAATTAATGATTAAAATTTTTATACTACTCTTACTAAATTCAAAATTTTATATTCCTTTTAACCAATTCAAAATTTAATTTTTAATTTTTTTTCATTTTAATAATGGATTTTACACTCATCCTACTAAATTCAAAGTATTTTATATAATAAATCAGTTAATATATTGTATTAATAAATTTTAATAATATTATGTGATTCAATTTTTTAAAATAAAAAATATAACAAAATGAAAATAAATTCAACAATATATTTAATTAATAAATTTAATTATTATCTAATTCAAAATATTAAAATAAAATAAAAGTATTAGTAAATAAAAATATATTAAATAATATATTGCATCAATTAATTTGATTGTTATGTGGTTCAAAATTTCAAAATCAATAAGAATATTAGATAAAAAAAAATTCAATTATGTGTTTTATTAATAAAGTTGATTATTATGTGATTTAAAATTTTTAAATAAAATAAAATATATGAAACAAAAATAAATTCAACAATATATTTTATTTTTATAAACTTGTTTATTATATGATTCAACATTTTAAAATATAATTTAAAAATACAAAAATAAAAATATAAGAAAACTTCCAATTTTAAAATAATAGGTCAACTTCTTTCTAAAATGAGTCAAAGTTATAAGAATAAACAAACATTAATCAATAATTAAAATCTTAATTAGTTACTTACCAAATATTAAAACGTTACTTGAATTAAGTATTATGGTTGGGTACATGAATGGCCAAATAGAATTACCCCATTTTAAATGACATAAAATTAATATTCCACATTGAAAATAAATATGATTTTACACGTTGGATGATATGACGTTTTTGTATAAATGTGAAAAGTTTGAGTATTTTTGGCATTTTTTAAAATTCTGGACATTTTTTGAAAACAAACAAAAATTCAGAATTTAAGTATATATTAGTCTTTATTTTCATATGTAGACTAATACTTATTTTCCAGTAATTCAATATTGATAGTTAATATAATTTGAATGATCAAACTTTACACTTATTTATAAATATACTTGTAGGTGGTGAAATTTTACAATATTATAAATAATATTTTTATTGATTTTAATATATTTATTTAGTTTTGGAATCATATCAAATCCAAAATTAGATAAAATATTTAAACAATAAAAATATTATCAAGTTCTTTGGAAACGAGTAAATATCTTTCAAGATATATATCAATTTCCAATAGCCAATGAGATAGTGTTACATCAGTTCTAGATCTCTCTTCCCACAACTATAAATAGGGGTCTTCATATCAGTTGAAAAACACACCAGAAGTCATTTGAAGAGTTCAAGAATTTGAGAACTTCCATAAGTGAAATTCTCAAAGATATTCAAGGCGTTCTTCACCAAATTCATCCCGAAGACGGTGTTTGGTTCACAAGCAAGACCATTTGAAGAGTTCAAGAATTTGAGAACTTCCATAAGTGAAATTCTCAAAGATATTCAAGGCGTTCTTGTGACATTCAAAAGCGTTCTTCACCAAATTCATCCCGAAGACGACGTTTGATCCATAAGTAAGGCAGTCAAAGGAGTTCTTCATCAAATTCATTCCGAAATTAGCGTTTGATCTGGAAACAAGGCGTCGGCCCTCCGAGTTAACGTTATCAAGACTAAAGATCAAGTCAAAGAAGATCGAGGATACAAATCTTCCCCGAAAACTTCAAAGGCCAAGTTCAAACAACAAGTTCGAGAAAATCAAAGAGACAAATTTACTCTGAAGATTTCAAAGACCGTTTGAAAATCAAGTTTTGAAGAGAAGAATCAGAGGAAAAATAGAGATTGGATTCATAAATTTATATTTTTGATCCGAAATCATTTTATTGTACACGTTTTGTGTTTTACCAAATTAAATACAAAAATTTGTGTTACAAATTTTGGCACGCCCAGTGGGACCATCTCTACCTCTCATCTCTTCTCTTCATCAATTTTCTCAAGCATCAAGATGTCTACAATTCTCGAAGAGCAAATTGCAAATTTGACGAAGCTCGCCGAAGGACTTGCCAAGCGGATACAAGAACGAGATGCTCAAATCTTGAAGTTGAATAAAGAAATAATTGTTGATTTTGATGGCGATCAAGCTAATGAAGATACTGAAGTTGAGATATCTACAAAGTTACATGCCAACAAAAGTGGAAAATCTACAGCCAAAGAAATTGAAATATCGTCTGATGGCTCAATACAAGTTGATCAACTCAAAAATTTAATACTGGAAACAATCAAAGACAAGTCTAGAGAGAGTCTTAAATCACTCTGGACTTACAACAAGCCATATATTCCAAGAATTGACAACTTAAAGATGTCAGATGGCTACCAGCCGCCAAAGTTTCAACAATTTGATGGCAAAGAAAATCCAAGACAACACGTGGCTCACTTTGTAGAGACCTGTAATGATGCTGGGACATACGAAGATCACTTGGTGAAGCAATTCGTTCGTTCTTTAAAAGACAACGCGTTTGATTGGTATACCGATTTGGAGCCAAATTCAATTGATAGTTGGGGGCAACTAGAGAAAGTATTCCTTAACCGCTTCTACAGTACTCGAAGGACGGTTATCTTGGTTGAACTCATAAATACAAACCAACAAAAAGAAGAGTCCGTCATCGACTACATCAACCGTTGGAAAAACTTGAGCCTGAATTGCAAAGATAGATTATCAGAAACTTCAGCGATTGAGATATGCATACAAGGCATGTGTTGGAGTCTTCGATATATTTTGAAAGGGATTCAACCAAAGACCTTCAAGGAATTGACCACTAAAGCTTACGACATGGAGTTAAGCATGACTGCAAATGAAGTTCAAGAACTGTCGATGCAAAAGCATCACAACTTTGAAGAAGAGTCAGAAATAAATGATGGGGGCAAACATTTTGAGGAATCTCCAAGTGAAGAAGAAGAAGATGATGATGATGATGATGATGATGATAATGATGATGATGATCATGATGATGATGATGATGAAACGGCTACAAATCTAACCATGGGCCAATTCAAGTCTTTCAACATATGTCACAATCAATGAAAATAAAAAGTCAACGCTCCTTGATAAGAGCCTAAACTATCTTCAACACTCCTTGATAAGAGCCTAAACTATCTTCCAACGCTCATCGATAAGAGCCTAAACTATCTTCCAAAGCTCCTTGATAAGAGCCAAAACTATCTTCCAAAGCTCCTTGATAAGAGCCAAAACTATCTTCCAAAGCTCCTTGATAAGAGCCAAAACTATCTAAAGTCTTCAAAATGGCAACGCTCCTTGATAAGAGCCTAAACTATCTTCCAAAGCTCCTTGATAAGAGCCAAAACTATCTAAACTCTTCAAGAAATACCAAGAATCCTTGACACGAGTATAAAATGTCTACAAAGTCAAATTCAAATTCAAGACTCATTGACACGAGTATAAAAGGTCTACAAATTCAAATTCAAGACTCATTGACACGAGTATAAAATGTCTACAAATTCAAATTCAAGACTCCTTGACACGAGTATAAAATGTCTACAAATTCAAATTCAAGACTCCTTGACATGAGTATAAAATGTCTACAAATCCAAATTCAAATGCAAGTACTCACGGACACGAGTATAAAAGGTCTACAAAGTCCAAATTCAAGTTGAAGGCTTCTTGATATGAGCATAAACTATCCAAGTTCAAGAAAAAGCTCCCTGATATGAGCATAAACTATCCAAGTTCAAGAAAGCTCCCTGATACGAGTATAAACTATCTAAATTCAAATCCAAATTGAAGGCTCCTTGATACGAGTATAAACTATCTAATAAATTCAAATTTAAGACCTCTTGAATATGAGTATAAACTATTCAAGAACTCCTTGACACGAGTATAAACTATCTAATAAATTCAAGTTCAAGACTCCTTGATACGAGTTTAAACTATCTAATCAATTTTCGAGACTCATTCATTTCAAACGACAAGTCATCAATGAACAAGTCTCGAGGGGGCATTTGTAGGTGGTGAAATTTTACAATATTATAAATAATATTTTTATTGATTTTAATATATTTATTTAGTTTTGGAATCATATCAAATCCAAAATTAGATAAAATATTTAAATAATAAAAATATTATCAAGTTCTTTGGAAACGAGTAAATATCTTTCAAGATATATATCAATTTCCAATAGCCAATGAGATAGTGTTACATCAGCTCTAGATCTCTCTTCCCACAACTATAAATAAGGGCCTTCATATCAGTTGAAAAACACACCAGAAGTCATTTGAAGAGTTCAAGAATTTGAGAACTTCTATAAGTGAAATTCTCAAAGATATTCAAGGCGTTCTTCACCAAATTCATCCCGAAGACGGCGTTTGATTCACAAGCAAGACCATTTGAAGAGTTCAAGAATTTGAGAACTTCCATAAGTGAAATTCTCAAAGATATTCAAGGCGTTATTGTGACATTCAAAAGCGTTCTTCACCAAATTTATCCCGAAGACGACGTTTGATCCATAAGCAAGGCAGTCAAAGGAGTTCTTCATCAAATTCATTCCGAAATTAGCGTTTGATCTGGAAACAAGGCGTCGGCCCTCCGAGTTAACGTTATCAAGACTAAAGATCAAGTCAAAGAAGATCGATGATACAAATCTTCCCCGAAAACTTCAAAGGTCAAGTTCAAACAACAAGTTTGAGAAAATCAAAGAGACAAATTTACTCTGAAAATTTCAAAGACTGTTTAAAAATCAAATTTTGAAGAGAAGAATCAGAGGAAAAATAGAGATTGGATTCATAAATTTATATTTTTGATCCGAAATCATTTTATTATACACATTTTGTGTTTTACCAAATTAAATACAAAAATTTGTGTTACAGTACTCTCACGGCATTGTTCATTAGTAAATGTCGAATAATTATCATTACATTATTTAGTGGCACAAGAACGAATGAATATTAAAGTAAAGTCATTGTCTTTAAAACGTTGAAACGTTCAGAATTTTGTGTGTACGAGCCTATATATATGCCTAATCTTCCAAATATATATATATATATATATATAAAATAAAATAAAACAAACAAACTATGCATAATCAAAATCTCACCAAATAAAAAGCAATACATGGATTTTCCTAGAACGATTTATCTCTTCTAATTTCTAAATAATATAATATAGAGCTACTGCACAAAAGTGAGATTTGCTGCATTTACGGAGAAACAGCAAAAACATGACTCCTACAAACCAACACAATTTTTCGACGTCGTAACGCCGCCGTCCACCACCAGATTATGGCCGCTGATATACTTGGATTCATCGCTCGCCAGAAACACCGCCGCCTCCGCCACATCTCTCGTCCGCAACGTTGCCCCTTTCAAATTCGCCAACCCCCTCACGAACTCCTCCATCTTCTCCACCTCCTCCTCACTCACACCGCCGCCGCCGCAGCCGCCGTCTTCCTCCTCCCCCCGCCACGCGTTCACGAGCATGCTCGTCGCCACGCCGAACGGCGAGATGCAGTTAACCCTAATCCCATACTTCCCCAGCTCGCACGCCGCATTCTTGACCAGCCCCACCACCGCGTGCTTCGACGCCGTGTACGCGTGCGGGCCGAGCCCGCCCATCACCGCCGCCACGCTCGCCGTGCAGACGATGCACCCGCCCCCGCCGCGGCGGATCATGGCTCGCGCGGCGTGCTTCATCCCGAGCGCCGCCGCCCGCGCGTTGACCGCCATGACCCGGTCGAACTCGTCGGCGTCGAAGTCGAGGATGCTCTTGTGCTTCGCCTGATCGCCGAGGATTCCGGCGTTGCTGAAGAGGACGTCGAGCTTGCCGTGGGCTGACACCGTCGAATTAATTAGGGTTTCGATGTCGGACTCCGATGCGACGTCGCAGTGGACGTACGTTGCCTGCGGAGAGAGTGAGTTGGCGACCGAGTTGCCGAGTGCGTCCTCGACGTCGGCGATCACTACTCGAGCGCCGTGGGCGACGAAGAGCCTCGCGGTTGCTTCGCCGATGCCTCTGGCGCCGCCGGTGACGATTGCAATCTTTCCGTCAAGTCTGTTAAAGAATTAACGGAAGCGGATAAATGAATTAGATGGATTAACGGAACTTAGTTTGCTGTGGAAATGTAGGTACGTACCTTTTGACGGAGGGAGCGGCCATTTCTTTTCCATGGACGGCCGGAGAAAGAGTCTCTGGAATGAGTTGTGCCGCCGGCATTTGCAATAGGTTGCGGCGGAGAAGAAAGTGCCTTGAGAAAAGAGTTATAGAGTCCGAGATTTTAGTGAGAGAATGGATGCATATTTATAGCTTGAATGCGTGCTGTCTATTTTGCATTAATTAAAGCAAATGAAACCGTGAATTAAATATTATTAAGAGTTTTTTAATTTCATTATTTTTCTATTTTTACAAAGTCCTTTTTTTAACGACACGTATGACATTCCTAAATTTGATGAGGACTAAATGAAGGAAGATTTAATCGGATAGCATAGATGATAGAACTAATTAGTACAAAAAGTTTTTTAAAATATTTTGCTTAATAATCATTTGACATTACGTTTTTGTTCTTTTTCTCTCTCTATAAGTCTATGTATACTTCGTCAATCTGACAAATCATGATCCATCTATCTATATATTAAGATAAAATTATAGAGGTAAAATTATAACCGAAAAAATTTAGTCAAAAGTTGAGTTAAGTAAATAGCTTGCCGATAATAAATTAAAAACTTTAGTTGTTCTGGTGGTTATTAGCCTTCTCTAAATTGTTGTGTTATTATTGTTGCGTGGTCGAATCCATTTGATAACATTTCTTAATTATCAATTTTTTTACATTTTTGTTTATTAATGTGTTACTGCCACTTTTTATTTATTAATGCTACTCCCCACCAGCCCACCACGCTTTCCAGTTTTCAATTATCAAATTTATTGAACTCTAATATACAACAAATTAAAATTCTAGCATTTCTCTCGTGCGTTGCATAGCTAGGATATATATAATTTACTTTTTAATTAAAATATTATGTTTAAAATTATTTATTTAATTAGAAAATTAATTCATCATCAAGTTAAATATAAGGAAAAAATGTGAAATCAAACATGAAGTTCACTCATAGTATTGAATCCTAAAAATTACTCGATTCTATCTAGAGCTTAATTCCGACAATTGATATATGTTGCTTTATCACAATCCTTTTTTTTTCATTGTACATTAGACAAAAGCTCATCCATATTATATTGAATAATTATGGGCAAATCCCCTCCCTCCACATCACTCAAAACTTTGAGTTTTGAACTTGCTCTTCAAATGAGTTTTATCCCCCCTCTAAAGATGAAAATTATTACGAACAACTCTCAAGAATATGTCGATTTTAGTTATTTTATGATAATATGGTGATAGTTAAATATAAAATTATTAACAGTATGGATACATTAATCTTAATTGATTGAAAAGTTTAACTTATCCTCTCTCATTGAAATTAAAAGTGGGGTATGCTCAGATCCTGCACAGAGATGGCAGCAGCGCCATGGCTACAAACACCCCTGTTGCCCAGCCAAGATATGAATCGGATCATTCTCGGTGCCGAGATACCCATCATCACAATCTTAATTCATAAATGGATTCAGGTAACGAGTTCAATCCCTGAAAGACATAACAATGAAGAGAAACATAGGCATTGATCAGCAGAGTTGCAATATGAACTAAAATAAAATAAAAGAGAATTATCAATTCAGGACCTGAAAGATGGGTAATCTATCGATTCAGGACCTAAAAGATAAAAACTCTCAATCCAGTACCCGAAAGATTAAAATTCTCAATCCACGACCTCTAAAATCATGAATTTTGATTTCTTTTTATTTTTAAATTAATTTTAACAATTTCTTTATTAGATTTAATACATATTTAATGAAGGAATTTTCATTGAAAATTAATATAAAATTAATTAAAAAATAAAAATAAATCAAAATTCGTGATTTTTGAGGTCCTGAATTGAGAATTTTAATCTTTCGGGTCCTGGATTGAGAGTTTTCATCTTTCAGGTCCTGAATCGATAGATCACCCATCTTTCAGATCCTGAATCGACAATTCTCCTAAAATAAATTGAATAAACTAAAAAACATTACAAAATTATATGTTAATAAAATTAAATAGTTAATTGGAGTCTTTACACATAATCATGAAATACAATCTTTTAGATTGAATTTTATCACTTGTGTGGTATAACACATGCATGCCATACACATTTTCAATGCTCAATTGGTGTTGCAATCTATTTGAAAAAAAAATGAAAACAACGTATTGTTACAACTCACAAATTAATCAAGATGTGTACATATATATAACTTTTTTTAGGAATATATAGGGTATATACAACTTATAATTAGATTAAAATTATTGCACGTATAAAAATTGGATAGTTAGAATGATTACATATATGACAGTTGTAATTAGACCTTTTAAAATAAGTTAGTCATTCCAAAGATTTTGATTTATATGACATATTTTTACGTGCTTTCATGCAGAATTTCTTTTTTTTGAAAAAAGTTATCTCATCTATTTTAGTTACAATTAGCCCCAAAAAAAAATCATTACCATATATATATTTGAAAATGTGATTGAGTGATTACTATAATTAGACATAATTAATTTTATATACTAGTTTCTATATATAGTCACCATATTATTTTTATATAGGCATATTATATAAAATTGTAATTATATATATTATTGGATTAAATTTTGTATATTAACTAACTAATTAATATAATAATAAAAATGATGATCAATGGAATAAAAAAGAGTAATATAGTGGTATTTATATATTTAGCATAATTACTGGTATCGGACACAATGCCATTAATTATCAATAAACGTTACATTGGCTAATTATAACTACTCACCATTTTATAATTATGGTGTATTACAAAATAATATAATGATTAAAATTATTAATTAGTAAAATATTTAGGTGGAAAAGTATGTTTAATCACTTAATTTTTTGTTATATATAAATATATAGGAGATAATTTTTTTAATTTCATTTTTGTTCACCAAAGTGAATATTAAATTATATAAATATATTAAATATTGTGTAATACTATAAATTATATATCCACTATGAAACATTAAAAAAATGCACAAACTTTAATAATCAAATAATTAAAGATGAAAAGGGTGAATAGTTAGCATATGAAAAAAAAATCTAAAGAATTTGAACAAATCAAAGATAGAACCATAATCTCAATTCTATCATTATAAGCTAGGTAGAAAAACATTATAAGGAAATTGATCATATCTTGGAATGCTACCAGAAATGAAGCTATCTCTATAAACATTCAATTCGTGGCTCATAAAAATAACTAAAAATACATACAGAATAATTACATTCCAATTGTAACATACAAAGCGAAATTAGTTGATTCAATTTCAGCAGCTCTTGATCTTTCTCATTTATAGCCATGAAGTTGGTGATTAATCCATTGAGGATGAGTTGAATGATCATAATCAAAATCCCAATTACTTTCCAAATCGTTTTCTTCTTCTTCACCTGTTATATATGTCTCCATATACATTACTATATCGATATCAAGAGAAAATTATTAATCGTAATACATAAACACATCTCCATAAATCCAAGAAAAATATGAAAGGTCCCCTTAGGGATGGCCTGATGGTGGAGTGGTGTTATCTTGAGGTCAAAGGTCTCAAGTTCGAATCTCACCACCAACATCATTAGGTGTGAATCTATCACACCTGGTTTGCCAAGTGTGGCTAACCTTCCATGTGTGGGGTTTACTCAGTACGTACCTCGGTAGCGGTTGCGGGTTATCCCTGATAAAAAAAAAAGATGAAAGATAATTTATCAATTACCTTATATTGAAGAAGATGTTTATGCATCATTTTACAATGGGGTTATCCATAAGCAGGTGGCCGGTGGTATTATAATGTGTCCTTAAGTTTATTCCCAATATATATATGGGGTGATTAGATCAGAGAGAGATGAGAAGCTTTGATAAATCATCATTGATTAATTTGCAATTGATTAATTTGTGATTGAATATTTGGTAGGCGTCATTAGTTAATTTGGGGTGGTTAATTGACTTCATTAATGGGTGTTCTTAATTGATTGTATTAAATTAAATTTATTAAATTATTGTATTATTAATTGACTATAATAACCTTGCATTGGGTGGAAAAATTTTTATTGTAGAAATATGTTATTATATATATATACAAAAACTTGTTTGAGACCGTCTAACAGGTCGCTTACATTAGACGGGTCAAATAAAGTACAGTATCACTTTGTGTGAAGTATCACTAACTGTGAAATGAAGTATCATTAACTATATATGAAGCGAAATATCATTAGATATAAAATTGGTTAAATACCATTAACTATTAAGTGAAGTATCATTAGATATATATCTGGTGAGTATCATTAACTGCCTGTGAAGTATCATTAATTATGGATGAATTATCATTAACTCGGAAGTAGAATATAATATGATATTATTGATGATTAAATATTAATTATCAAATCCAGAATAGATAAATATCATTAATTATGAATGGAGTATCATTAACTCAAGTATCATTATTTATGGGTGAAGTATCATTAACTCACATGTGAGTATCATTATTTATGGGGTGAAGTATCATCACCTATGGAGTGGAGTCTCTTTATTATGGAAAAAAATATCACTGATTACAAAAGAAAGCATCACTAATTAGAGAGAAAAATGTCAGTTTAAAACATAATCTCAAATTGAGAATCGGGTCTATGAATACAATAAAAACTCATTCTTGAGTAAAAAAATTTATTTCATTATCATAGAGAAAAATATTATTGATTGCAAAATAAAGTAACACTAATTACAAATAAAAGTATCACTAAAAATATTCAACACGATCTCGATCTTCCACCTTACAAGACCAGCAATGGCATCCTCAACGCACCTGTGACAACAGATCTGCTACAAACTTAAAACCCATAATAGATCTAAGAATTACTTAAAACAACACAAATCTTCATACACGCACTAAAAAAACGCAGAACTACACTGAGGAATCCAGATCCATAAATCCGATGACTCTTCCTATCGAGAAGTCGAGGAAGGAGACGACACCGTTTAGTGTCGGGATCGAAGAGCTCGAAATCACCATCACCATCATCGGTGAAATGAGAAAATATGAGGATTTTGCCCTTCGGTGTTACGATAGCTTCTGCGCCGATTTTGGCGCCCTCTATATCCGCGCACTTTTGAAGCATTCCTTTCTCAATTACCACCATCTTTGATGTAGATTCACCCAGCATTATTGATAGATCCAAGTTTTAAACGGATCTGTTGATATCGTCATCTGTCTCGAACATGTAGAGAATCGAATTGACGGTGCAGAACGCCACCAAATTCAGACCGTCGATGCGGAAATGGGGATTCGTAGGCGTTAATCCCTCGCCGTTGTCGTGAGCTGCTTCTGCGGCGGGATCGAAAATAAAGCCGAAGTATTGCAAAGAATCCAAGAACCGAGTGCGAGCCAGACAAATCAGGTACGAAATCGACGACGGCGGCGGTGGAGGTTTCGATTCAGAGAGGGAAATGGAAGAATATGGAATCACTAAACGCTTCTTTCTTCTACCTCTAGCCATCACGATCAAATTCACCGCTGAGAGAGAGAAAGAGAGAAAGCTGTCATCTTTTTTTATCTGATTAGGGCAACTGAGAGAGAGATAAGCTGATAATTTTTTTTAATATATATATATATATATATATATATATATATATATATATATATGGCTGGATCGAATTCAGATCGAGTGGAGATCCGTCTAACGTAAGAGACCCGTTAGACGATCTCACACAAATGTGCCCCATATAGATATTCATATTTAATTGAATGAATTATATTTTTAACAGCGCACCTCATTTAATTTTACCCTATTGAACTTTATATAGTAAATGCCAAAATTTAAGTGGGTTGTTTTTTATATTAGAAAAACTACAATAATTGTCCAATAATTACCTACCAATTATGAGTATGCTATTTTTCATGTGACTATAATTAATCAGTAGTGTTTTTTTTTTACGATAATAATATAATATTTGTATTTCAAAATTTGAATTTTTATTATTTTAAAATGAAAAATTATATGAAGAGCTAAAAAAAATTGAATAATAAATAAATAAATTTAATTACACTTCCATACATCATCTTTTTTTTTTTGTATTGATATTTAACTGAATGAATTAAAATTCTTTAGAGTCGAACACGTCTTTTAATTCTTCCTATTCAACTTCACAAGTAAATGCCAAAACCTAAGTGAGTTCTTTTAATTTTAAAAAATAAAAATTTATTAAAAAAATCAGTAATTATCCAATAATTAACTACCAGTTATGATCGTGCTATTTTTCACGTGTCTATAATTAATTAATAGTGTTTGTCTTTTACGATAATAATACATTACTTATTTTTTCACAACTTCAGTTTTTACTATTTTAATATGGAAGATTATACGAAGTGGAAAAAAAACTGAATAATAATTAAATAAATTTAATTACAGTCCATGCATCTAATTTTTTTTTTTATTCATGGAATCATCAGTTAGATTTGATTCATAATCGGATTTGACAAATAGTAATAATTTCAAAATTTTAAAATTGTACATATTCTCTAAGTTTAGAAAAGAACAAAAATCAAAACTCTATGCATTCTCCACTTCAATGCTCTAAATTAATACTCATCTCCATTATCAAATAATATTTAAGATGAAAGATTACGACGCCAAAACATAAACTATTCAATATTAAGTTTTACGTGTATATATAGTAATATTATCAGGATTAGAGAAAAATATTACTAGACGGAGGTTATTGTTAAATAGAGGTTTACATATAAAAATTATATACTTTAAAAAAAAGTAATATTCATTATAGGACACTTGGAAATGTGTCTCTTCATATCTTAATAACATGAATTTAGAAGATATATAAGAATTATGAATTTAAAAGAAAAGGTACGTACATCATGCATGTACATTGTGTATAAATTAGATTTAGAAGATTCATTCGTGTACTGCGAACACGGAAGCTAAAAGATGCAGTATTAATCCAAAAAATTAAGTCATTATCACAGACAACTTTAGATAAGTACTTCATATTATTTTAAGTGTAATATAATATGGTTAATAATTATGTATATTTTATATAGCTATATAAATGTATTTAAAATTTAATATCATTTTATTACTATATGGAGGCAAATTTGTAAAGAATGGTCTTAAAAATGTGTAGAATATTACAAAGTAGAGTTTATTCTTATTTATAATTGGTCCCGAGTTAGGACCATTATTTATTACTATAAGGATGTCATTCTTATATAGAGTATTCTTATATAAAGATTTTGTTGTATATAGATATACATATCATCAACCTAGCCTACATACGTCCATTCTGCCCTCAATTGTCGCTATATTCCTTTTTAAGAAGTCAACAATGGCTCCATTCTTTACTTTGGTGAAAAAATTTCAATGAGGTAAAATAAACTATGGGATGTGAGAAAACTGAAAAGAGTGATTGTATAATCGAATTCATTGGTAATGTAAAAGATCCAAAAATTTGTTACTATTTGACTGAGTGATTTTTCTTTGTTGGGCTCTAAATTCCAAGGTAAATTAATATGAAGCTATTCAATTTTTCCTCTCTTTTTTTTGAATTGTTATATAGTTCAAATTATGATGTTGTTATTATAATGTTAAAAAAATACTATTTAGTTATTATCTATACATATATTGTTAGAAATTGATTATTATAATTAATTTAATTGATTATTTTAATTAATTTATGAATTGTGTTTTCATTTGTAAAAATGAAAAACTAGTTTTCGATTCATAATTTATGTTTCGTGTAAATGAATTTTGTATATTTATAATCTCAAATCCAATTTCGGAAAAAAGAGATATTAATTATTAAAATTGACAACTTAAAATATGGAAGAGTGACGTGGATGACTGAAGTTGTACGGACAGTCGAACCAGTGCACTAGTTCGGGTTTATTCTTGGAACATTGCACCGCTTCGATCTAAGGCTTGGAGGTGGTTCAAATGCGAACCAATGGCTCCAGCCAAGACATTCGTTCAGCTGAGGTGGTTAAATCATGAACCATTTGTTGGTCTTGTATACTGAAAAACTTATTTTTATATGCATTAAACAATATTAAGATGATATAGATTCAATAATTATTGCAGTTACTGTGTACTTTTAATTATTCTTATATTTAAGTGCATGTTCCATATATTTGCATTGTAGATGACCATATCATCGGATTCATTGCATTGTATTAAAAAGATCATGACTTAGATAGTTCTGAACTCACCATCGGTACACCATAGAATAATCTAATATTTAGTTTATCTTAACTAGCTGATTATTCGAATATACCGGCTTGTGTATTGAGGAAGATCACGATAGAATACTATTATTTCTATTATGATATAACAATCCATAGAGTTCGGGTTCTTAACCCACGTATATTGATGGACACGCGCGCGCGCACACACACACATATATATATTGTGTCGACTGCTTTGATTTATCAATGGGTGAGATTCTTTAATAGGATCAACGATCTCGATATTTTGGACAGTGATATTTACATATATGATGGTCATGCATTATATATGGCCATTGTGTCCTGGTGCGCTAGGTTGATAATGTCCCATTGAAGAAGTACAAAGATCATGGGAAGCCCTGCAGGTAGAATATTAATTATATCATACATGATACGGAAATCGTGCGGTACTATTTTTGCAACAATATATTAATTAATTATAATTGTTAGAAGCTTACATAATTAATTAATAGACATTATATCTTAAACATGAGAAATGACTGGACTAAAGGAGAAATCATATTCGTAAATATGTACTAAATTGGTAGGTCAGTATTATTTATTTAGTGAAATAAAAATAATACTTAATTATGCTAGTTGTGGATTAGAAATTATATAAATTAGTAGATCAATTTAATATTTTTCTAGATCCATGTTGTGGCCCAATATAACCATAATGGATTGGGAATAGAATAAGAGTTGGAGGCTCAAACCCGTTAGGGGTTCGAGATGAAATTTTCGCACCCTCTCTTGTAATAAGGGAGAGGGGCCATGGAATTTATCATGAAGATACAACCCCGACCTCTTTCGTGCTTTCTTGATTCATATGATTTTCATACAGTCTAGTAGTTTGTAGCCCACTCTACATCTAGATAGACAAGGTTGATGATACAACAGAAGATCGAGAAGTAGAATTATGACTATGAGATATTCGAACATCAAACAAAGTAATACGCCAGCTTGTGTTCTCCATCAATAACGGGATTAGACATTTAATTATGTGAGCAACCCGACAATATTGTAAGTACCGATTTTTTATAGATACTATTTTCTTCCGTTACAATAGATTCGAAATTGAACTTGCATGTTAATTCAATAAAGGTTTATTAATATCACACATAAAATTATAATTACATGAGCATGGAATTAATGTCATCCAAATAGATCCTGTTGCGGGTTAATTCAAAAAATCCCAATAATTGATAGTTTTGGCTCTGCTATAGAATTAATTCTAAGATTTTTTTCGAATGGTATGTATGAATTTGTAGATGAATTTGAGGTGTTTAAATTTTCATATTTATTAGTTCATAAAATTTGAAATTTGTAGTATTAAAATTTGGATGAATTTTTGATGTTCTTCAAAAAATTCAAATTTTAATTTATGAGAATTTTATCCCTTATGAAATTAATTTGGATTGGTATTTTGATGAATATCAAATTTCTAGATTTTAATTGCATAGTGTTCGAAAATTAGGGTTCTAAAAATTCCCTAATCTTGTCTTGTTATTTTCGAAATTTTTAGGAATCAGATATGGAACGGTTTTTGAATGAGATCAAAATTTCCATATCTAATTCCTAAAGGCAAAGAGGTTTGAAATAGGGATTGGAATTTGAGATGTAATTTTTAATGTATATCAAAAGTTGCCAAATTACGAAATTATAATTCAATTAAGTAGATTTCAAAATAGAATTTTAAATTTGGAAAGTGTTCGATATGATCAAAATTTTCATATTTTTTATTCTAGTAATTTTGATACCTAGTATATAATTTGGAAAGAATTTGAATAAAATCAAAATTCCAAATTTATTAATTTTGATGAAAGGGGCGAGAACATTAGGATTAATTTCAAGGAAATTTTGATTAATTTCAAAATTTTCAAATTTAATCCTAAGGTAAATTTTAGAAATTATTAAATCTAATATATGGAAAGAAATTATAATTAATTTCTAAATTTTATCTTATTGAAATTTTTGAAAATAATAAGATTTAATTTGGTAGAAAATTATAATTAATTTCCAAATTTTATCTTAATGTATTATTTGAAAATTTAAGATTTAATTTGTAGGAATTTTTTATTTATTTTGAAAATTTCTAGATTTAAAAAATGCTTATATCCCTGAAAAGTATCACTTATTTTGACGATTTTTAAAAACACTTATATTCCTAAAAAATATCGCATATTTTGTTTTTTTTTTACGTAGTCAATACGTTGACTAAAAAACGCTTCAAAATCAGTATCAATCATAACACTAAAAAGTATCACCTGTATCCCTAAAAGCTATCTCTTATTTTGAAGATTTTTTTGGTTAACACGTTAAACGTCTGATGTACATCTTAAGTACATGAGAATTTACATTTAATAAATTATATATATATAATTATATACAAAATTTTTAAAATTAAAATTTATAAAATTTATATTGGCGGAAGATATATTGGTATTTTATGGAGGCTTAAACGCTATTAATGTGAACTGAACAACTCTCCAGGTTTCCTGGGGATCATGCATTTATTTTGGTTCTTCATTTTGAGGTGAATTGATCTTAATATGTATTGTTCGATTTATCTTCATTGTAAATTCTAATACTATCTCTCTTGTTTCTCCCCATTAAGAAAATTAGATATGAGTGTAGTAATTAATTTGATTATTTTATTAATATATTTAATTTGCATTTTTCTAAAACCGCGATTAATTAATGTGAAACGATGAACTATAAAATTGAAAGTGAAAAGTAATTCCGACATGCATCCCGCGTTATTTGGAGTTTTGACATTGTAAGAGTGTAAATTCCTTAACTGTGTTATCATTAATTTCTGGTCATCTAGCTTCTTTTTTTTTTTTTTTTTGGTCATGGTTAGGAGTATATTTCGATTTTGATCTCAGTATCTCACGGAACATGGTTAGTCTATTTTTAGCCTCGATACTCATATATTTGGTCATTTTTCAAAAAAAAAAAAAAAAACTATCTAATTTTGGTTCCATAGATTTATGATTTTTTAAGGGCAAAAGCAAGATGAAAAATCAAAATTTACTCAATTTAGGATAAAAAATAACAGTATCGAGACCAAACACAGACTAACACATTTCATGAGGGGTCGAAATCGAAATTTACACTGTGTTAATTAAGACAGTCTTAATTTAATGTCAAACCTAATTATATTGTATTGTAACGAGAAACACGATAACAGGGACAGCTTCATCAGTAGTTGGATTTGCTTAATTGTCTGCGTATGCACGCAATCAAGAAAAATAATTGCATTCATGTGAAAATTTATTTAAAAAATGCCCATGTTAGTCATGGAAAATTGATTTATTATGGTCAAATATCTGAGTTCGTGTTAAGTAATAAATAAAAGTAGTTATCGACAGAAAAATAGGAGTTTATGACTATTTCAAAGATTTGTGGGCGATCCTGTATCATTTGGTATAAAGAAAACTCATTATCATCTATGGTTGATTAATTGTAGGTGGGAACAATATTTGTCTCATTTTTTTTGGTCTTATTTACGTGTCATTATTAAAATTAAATTGTTTTGGAAAGAGTAGTTTAGTTCATAATGTTCTTCAATTATTTGCATAATTAAGTTGTTCACGTATTGATGCATTTTTGGCAGTTCAATTTATACAGGCTAATAAATTAGCAAAGAAAGCATCATCTTTCACCTATTTGTAATTTCGTACTTTTGAACTATTTTTTCAGCGACGTTGACACATTTCTTCATATTCCAATCATTTAAGTTCGTTGTAGTTCATGCACACGTGAGAACAAATTCATGTTGGTTTTTTAATCTCCAAAAAAATTTAGAGGTATTGAATTTTCTACAAATCAAAAGGTATTATAAGATTTCAAAAGTAATATTAAAACTGCAAATAAGATGACTGGTGGTACTTTTCTTGACAATTAACCCAATTGATAGAGTATTTACAGAATTGGAATTGAATCTATATATGATCTTTCTCTCACGAGTTGCATGTTCACATCATCATTAATTAGGCCATCCAAAGGGCTACTCGAGTATCTATCTCTATATATATCTATATATACATAGAGAGAGAGAGGGGGGAGAGTTAGTGTATTGCATACCCCGTAAATTAGAAATAAATCTCAACTATCTAATAAGATAATGTAATGGATTGAAAAAAAAAATGGTAATTTTATAAAATAATTTCAAATATGCAATGCTATAATTCAACATACATATACTAAAAATTCAACATACAAATGTTTAAATCAATATTCATGATGCCATTTAAATTCGAAAATTGTAAAATGAATTATCAATTTTGTAATGTATGCTAGAAGATATACAATGCTCATATTCAATATACAGATACTCATAATCAACATACAAATTGATGCTGAAATTCATGTGTTAACATCAGACTGCATTTCTCTTAGAAAACACAAAATAAAATATCTTGTCCATTCATCTAATCAAGTTAACTGTCCCAATTCGTCCCTAATTTATATACAAAACTAGTGTATATATACATTTGATCTCTTCCTTATATATATATAGGGATGGGATCTGGTGAGAACCGGTCACCAGGTGGGAACTGGGAACCGATCCTATCCGTCTATTCTGAAAAATGAACGCACCAAATGAAAGCAAATTTTCGGTGGCAATTTTGTAATTAAAATAAAAATCTTCAATTCACGCGTTTCATTAAGGGTAGAATTGGAACAATTGATTTTTTAAAAAAGTGACATCATATTTTGAAAAAAAAATTAAAAACTTTAAATGATCATAATTTATTCATTTTTAATCGGATTTACGCAAATCTTATATCAAATTAAAGCTCTTTTCATACTCTTTCATTTAAGATCCATATTGCATATGTTTATTTGAAAAAAAAAATAGATGAAAAATACAAAAAATTATTTTTAGGCATAATTTTTGCATAGAGCAACCCCAAATTTATATTAGCATGTTGTATACAACATTTTAGCATGACCTATATAACATTTTAGCATATTGTGTAATACATTTTAGCGGGTGATATTATGAATATATTTCTAACAGTTTTATATAAACATCTACACCTATATAGATACTACAAAATGAAAAACACGAGTTGATAATAAAAAAGAAAAAAGAATGAGAAAATGAAGCAACGAAATAGATGACTGACAACTAAGAAAGAAAATGCGTAAATATTTTCCAAAACGAGATAAACTTTATGAGAGCAAAATATATGTTGCAATTCTAAGTGCAGAAAGTAACATACAAATTTAGCCTCCTACTTCGCTCATTTTAGCCTCATTAATTTCTCATTTTAGCATGTGTTGATAAACAAAATATGGAATGAAACACAATACAACCAATTTGGGGATAGTGAACCCTAATGGAAATCTCATAATTACTAATTGAGATCAGATGAGCCATAATTGGAACGTAATAAACCCTAATTGGGAATGGTGAACCCTAGTGAAAAATGTCATATCAAATTTAGCCTCATACTTCGCTCATTTTAGCCTCATTCATTTCTCATTTTAGCATGTTCTGATAAATAAAATATGGAACAATGATTTCATTGGAATGAAGCACAATACACCTATTTGGGGACAGTGAACCCTAATGGGAATCTGATAATTACTAATTGGGATCAGATGAACCCTAATTGGAACGTAATAAACCTTAATTAGGAACGGTGAACCATAGTGGAAAATGTCACATCAATTTTAGCCTCCAATTTCGCTCATTTTAGCCTCATGCATTTCTCATTTTAGCATGTGTTGATAAACAAAAATGGAACGATAATTTCATTGGAATGAAACGCAATACACCCTATTTGGGGACAGTGAACCCTAATGTGAATCTCATAATTACTAGTTGGGATCAGATGAGCCCTAATCGGAACTTAATAAATCCTAATTGAGAATGGTGAACCCTAGTAGAAAATGTCACATCAATTTTAGTCTCCTACTTCGATCATTTTAGCCTAATACGATTCTCATTTTAGCATGTGTTGATAAACAAAATATGGAACGGTGATTTCATTGCAATGAAACACAATACACCCTTTATATACTGGAAGACTTGTCTTTGTATACTTTTCTGATGATATGATGATATGAAATGAAAGTTATTGCAGTCACTGTTTGCATTTAGATTATGTTCTATAATTGTTTTATGCAATGTTCCATATACTTACATTGTAGATGATATGGTGTGGGGAGTCACACGGTAAGATCATATCATTAGAACCTTATAATGTATTAAAGAGCTCACGGCTTAGATGGTCCTGAACACACCATCGGTACACCGTAGAATAATCTGATAAGTTAGTTTATCTTGACTAACTGATTATTCTAGTACACTCGTTAGTGTATTGAGGAGGATCACGATAGAATACTATTCTCTGTCTCTGACCCAGTTACTGAGAGAATAAAGATCCACAGAGTTCGGGTTCTGAACTCATGTGATATTGGCGAGCATATGTGTGCGTTGTTTATTACTTTGATTTATCAATGGGTGAGATCTTTTCGTATATCGAATTCGATATCTTAGGTAATAACAATGTACACATGATGTCTCGAGCAGTATGCATGAGCACTGTGTCCTGGTGCGCCAGGTTGATGATGTTCTCTTGAGGAAGCACAAGTTCATGTTGAAACCCTGCAGGTGGAATTTATTCCGTACATGAATAAAGCTTGTGTGGTACTACTCAAGGTTTTAGATGTTAATTAATTATAGCTGTCAGAGGCTTACATAATTAATTAATGAACATTATATCTTAAACACGGGGAATGACTGGACTAAAGGAGAAAGCATATTCGTAAATATGTATTAAATTGGTAGGTCAGTTTTACTTCTTTAGTGGAATAAAAGTAAAACTTAATTTATTTAATTATATCCTAGGTTTATTGGATATTGGATATTAAATAAATTAGTGGGCCAATTTAATATTCTTCTAGATCCCTGTTGTAGCCCAATTGACTGATAGTGGACTGGATATTGAACTTGAGATAGAGGCCCAAGCCCATTAGGGCTGGAACATGAAATTTCGCCCCTCCCTATATATAAGGGGAGGGGGGGCACGAAATTTTATGTTTTTATTCATAGGAAATCAGCCCCTCTTAGTCTCTCAAAGTTATCCACAGATTTCACAATTCTATCTAGTAGATTTCAGCCCACTCTGAATCTAGATACAGTCCGGGAATACAACAGAAGATCTTGGAGTGGAATACAGTGGTGGTCGAATTTTTGAGTGCTAGGTGGCGCCAACTACAGTTCATTCAACAGCAAGATTAGATCTTTAATCTTGTCCACAGACCGTCTATCGATTTGTAAGTAGATTCGTTTCTATGTCTTCCGCTTTATTAGATTCGAATCTGCTTTTGTAATAATCCGAAATATTTTAGAAGATTTTATTCAACTTATGTTACCCGCTGGTAAGTTAGAAAATAAGCTGGGTCCTTAAATGACTCAAATAAAGGAAAATCGCAGCTAGGAAAATCTGTTAAATCTAATTTGGTCAAAAATTGCCTTAAAAATATGTTATGATAATTTTCTCGGGTTGATAGAAAATATTTCAAGAATCGTGACAACCTTTGAAATTTCAAATTTCGAGTTCAAATGAACTATTGGCACAACTTTAAGTTGAAAAATAATAAATTTAATAGAAAAAGGCACATCCGTCATTATCCAATTTCTTTTTCAAAAGATTATCTTATTCTTAATTATCCTATTCTTTTTCCATCATTATCCTCTTTCTTTTATTCGTTATTATCCTATTTATTTTTCCTCTATAAATAGGAGCTTAAGGTTTCATTTTTCATTCATTTTCAAAATCGAAACGCCGAGCAGCTTCCAGAGAATGTACGACTCTAGTTTCCTATTTCAATTCTGAAATAGTCATTTTGAAGGTGTCAACGCGTAGATCACGAATACATGATTGAAATGATGACACGAAGGATGATCACGATGGAAAATCATCGTGACCGCCGCCAATTCCTCGGAGAAGGTACTTTCTCCGATTCTGGTCATTCGGACCGATGAATTTAGAAATTTCAAGTTCTAAATATGCTTATATTTCAATTATCTTTAATTCTACCGATTCCGATTTTTGATGTTGTGAGTTTTCGGTATTTTTCCCCGTTTTCATTTTATGTAAATCTCAGATCTACTCTTCCCGGATAGTCGTATTAGAAATCTTCTTTTTATAAATAGTCTTTGATCATTTGGATCTTGTAGTTAATCGGAATAGATTTTTGATTTCTCATCGTTTGAAATCCGGATCCGAATATTACATTATAAATCTGTCAGTTTCGAATTTATGATCTAGCCGTCCGATCTTTGATTTGATTACACCATTAAATTCCTTATTTTCTGCACTATCAAAAATTGTACTTTTGAGCGAAAATCCAACGAGTATCGAGCTCGATCGAGACCGATACATTTTCAGCTAAAATCTGTGAATATTCTTACCGAAACTCCCGTTTCACCCATTTTGGGTCGTCAAATCGAAAAAGTTTCTTCTTGAAAGTTGCTCGAAATAATATTTCCTATGCTCCCGTCGAATTTCGTAATTTTCGGATGAGTTTTGAATAATATCGATTATTTAATATAAGTAGTTATTTTATTTCCGAGAGCATGTGTTATCGAAAAATTCTAAATTTCTCATTCTTTACTCTTGGCATGTATAGTATCATCCTTGAATATTTTCGTAATTTCCGAGCGGTTAAAAAGTGTCGTGGCATAGATCTGGTAAACTTTGGATAAATGACAAGTTTTGGAAAGAGACCTCTGTCAAATCAGTTGATCCCAGTAAAGCAAGAATAACGTTTTGGAATTTATTTCCTTCTTCGTCGAAATTATTTGAGGTCTCTAGAGTCGCGCAATCTATTTTAGAATAGAATAGAATTAATAATAGTTTCGTTTATAGTAGATTAATTCCCGAAAATATAGCGATTATCCTGAGTTGAAGTTTACCTTATGTAGTACCAGCTGAGCTAGAGAAATCATCAGGGTTGATTCTTCAGGAGTTAGCTTTTCAGAATCCCGAGAAAGGTGGGTTATACTATACTATATCTTTGCAAATTGTATCTTTCGAGTTATTAAGCTCTGCTTTTGTCAAAATTGCATATGTGACTATCTGTGTTAAATATTTACATGCTACTGTATGTTGTCGGAGTCTCATAAACCAGCGCTGTGTCAATGTGAGTAGCTACAGTATGCATGCATTGTTTGTCCTGCCCTACTCCTTGTCGGTGAGACTAAAATGAAACACTTATTGGTTATACTCTTTGGGTATACTATGGCCATACTCAACGTTATGCGCTGGTAATGTAGTTTGGGTTGCGGGCAGTGACGGGTTATACTCTTAAGCGCTTCACGATAAAATGTTTTGGTGAACTTAGGTTGCTTCCAACTTTTAAATCTCCTAAGTTTCACTACCTGCATGAACACAGATAGATTACTTTAATAAAATGATTTGCATAACTTGAATTGTAAAACTTGCTCACTGAGTGCATTAGTACTCAGCCCAAATCTTTTCAAACATTTTCAGGTAAGTAGGCTGGAGCGTGGAGGTGACGAGGCTGAGATATGGGCTATTATGATTTACATATTTTTCCGTTGTCCCTTTTTGTTAGTATTCTGTTAAGAATTGAGCTTTCGCACTTATGGTATTCTTTTGCTAAATGCTAAGAACTCTGATCTTGGTATTTTGTTGATATGATTCTGCTTCTCTGATTCTGAACATTTGTTGACTTCCTAGTTAACATGTATCATATGCTTAGCTACATAATTATTCCAAGGGGAGGAAGTCCGTCTTTCGTTATGTCTATTTGATCATTCATTTTGACCTATGGAAGGGCTTCATTTGTTCAGCATATTGGTGTCTGTTTCTTTTGTCGACTTATGAATGGGTCTATTAATTGTTGGTATCTGGTTATTTGTTTCCGTTTGGCGTATGAAAGGGCTTATTGAATTGTTACAGCTTCCATTCTTCTCTTATAAGCCGTTATAAACGGGGATTCGCTCTAGTTACAGAGGTTATGCTGTCTAATTTTCCGGAAGGCATAACCTATCTTTGGCATACTCGGTTGTTAAATTTTATTCCAAACATTAATCCTTTTGGATTAACACCCCGTCATTAATTTAATTACCCCATTTCTTTCCCGCTTCTTAATTCTAACCCCCGTGGCATCCATTTCCACGATCTTTCGGGATCGGGGCGCTACAGCTTTGCATGTTTTTTGAATAGAATGTGATAAACATGCATGTTACATAAAATTATGATTTGCATGAACACGGATTAATGAACAACCAAATGGTCCTGCGGTGGTTTAATTCGAAAAAACCCCAACAACTGGTATCAGAGCGGGTTTTGGCACTGTTCTAGGATTAATCCGGGCATGAATTCGAATTGCATAATTAAATTTGATGATAAATTTATGGTGTTTAAATTTTCAGATTTAATTGGCTATGTATTTCGATTTTATGGTATTCAAAACTTGGAAGAATTTGAGATGTAAAAATCGAAAATTCTAGTTTTGAGGGTACTTGAATTTTCGGTCACTATGGGATTAAATTTGGGATGATATTTGATGTTCTTCAAATTTCCAGATTTAATTCTCATAGGGGTCGAAAATTTGGTGTTCAAAATTTTGATTTTAATGTGTTAAAAATTCCCTAATTTTTTGTGTTAAAATTTTCGAACACTATAATTAAATTTGGATGGATTTTTGATCTACATCAAAATTTCCAGATTTAATTTGGATAGGTTCGAAATTTTTGATGGTTAGATTTGGATTTGGTGATTTTTGATGTATATCAAAGATTGCCTAATTCTAATCTAGATAGGTTTGAAATTAGAATTTTAAATTTGGTAATTTTTGAAGTGGATCAAAATTTTCAGATTTTTATTCTTGAAAATTTCGAAACCTATAGCTATATAATTTGGAATAGTTTTTTGATTAATGTCAAAATTTCCAAATGTGAAATATAGTGTAATTTTCGTTTTTTAATAAATTAATTTGGAGAAGATTTTGATGAAAATTAAATTTCCAGATTTATTAATTAATGTGGATCGAAAATTTGGTTGTTGGATTAAAGATTTGATGTTATTTGATGTATATCTTAATTTACCTAATTTTAATCTAGATAGATTTGAAAATAGAATTTTAAATTTGGAAGAATTTGAAATGGATCAAATTTCCAGATTTATTATTTAGATATTTTCGAAAATCTATGTAATTAAAATTGGATAAGGTGATTTTGGATATATACAAATAATTATCAAAATCCAATTGTGATAAGATTTTAAATTTGGATAAGTTTTGGAAGATTTTGGATTGGAATCAAATCTCCAAACTTTATCCTTGAAGATTTAGATTCTTATGGATAATATTTGGATTAGATTCTTGATTTATATCAATATATCCAATTATTATTTAATTAGGGTGGCTTGAAAATATTAAATAAATTTGGTGGATAATTATTAATAATTTTCAGATTTATTTTGTAATTATTTTCGAAAATAACAAGATTAAAATTGGTGGATAATTATTTTAATTTCCAATTTTTATCTTGTGGATAATATCGAATTAATTAATTTAATTAATTGTAAAATTCGATTATTATTTAATATTCATGCATAGATATCATATGTTATTTTATGTGGATCATATAATACATGATTGTTGGTTTTTGTAGACTGTGTTTGTTTGCAGGTTTACCAACTATCATGGCTCCTTTATTTTATGTGATGTATGTTTATGTTGAATGAATGTTTGGCCGTATGCCGGTTTGGCTACGTGGTTTTAATCCATGAGAAAATCCATGGATTAGGTCTAGGTTTTATTTTACGTTGTTTTAATGTAATAGATATAAAGCTGTTAGACGAGTTTTTGAGTTGTAATTTTTATTCTAGCAATATTAGATTTTTCCTTTTGGAATAGATAGTCTGTATTGAATAAAGATCGGAGATCAACTCAAAAGAAGGAAAGTGGTTCAGCACCAAAAGGAAGGTTCACCGGTTCATGTCCCGAAACTCTAAATGGAGCTAGGATTTTCGGCGAGGCGCGGTGAAGGGGGCGGCGGTTCCAAAGCCTGTTTCCGGAGCTGACTTTCCAGTTTTATCTCATCAATCAACATGAGATATAAGCCATGATAGTTGGAATATTACTGTTGCTTATTATGTTGAAGCATGCAATGGATGTTTATCATTTTATGTGATGTTTGCATGTTCGATAATGGGATAAAATGAAACCTCAAACATAAATAACTAAGTGGGAGAGATTCATACCAAAGTATGTAGAAATCTCATACGGCCTCCATTAAAATCTGGTTTAATTGAGAAGTGATGGGCATGCGCGTTGACATCGGTCTTCCTCCATATCGGATGTGTCATATCACAGATTTCTCTAGAAATTAAATCTCCTAAATGGATAGCTGTAGAACACTATTAGGACTAACTGACTCCCCCATCTGGAGCGGTTAAATTCGAGTAGTGATCTTGGTGCGAAGATAATGGTGTGCACACTTAGATGTAATTTATTGATAAACGTCCACACGATCGTGGCTTATCAGTTAGACGATTACATGACCGTGTTAATTATCCGGCTATTAATTTGCTTGTTGTAAGGAAACTCAACTGGAGGCAAATTAAAGGTTTAATCTATTTAAAGATGTTTTTTATAAACGTCCACACTATCGTGGCTTATAAAAAACGTTTTTAAAGTGTCGGTGGAAAAGTATATAATTTTTATGAGGTTTTCGATTATATACTGTTTATCCTAAACGTGTTATGTGACTGTACTGCATGTTTAATTTCAGTTATTTCATATCATCAATGGCACTCTCCAATCTGTCCTCAATCCTCAAAGAAAACAAACTTGTCGGTGAAAACTACAATGACTGGATTCGTAACCTTAACTTAGTTCTTGTTGCTGAGGGACACAAGTTTGTGCTTGAAGAGGTTTGTCCTCAGACGCCAGATGAGGGTTCTGACGAAGCCCAAAAGGTTGCATATGATAAGTGGCTTAGGTCTAATGAGATAGCGCGTTGTTACATTTTGGCATCTATGTCAAGTGTGTTGCAACATCAGCATGAGCCTATGAAAACTGCTTATGATATCATGTACAACCTTAGGCAGCTATTCAGTCATCAAAACCGCTCGGCACGCCATTTGGCAATGAAGAAACTAATGGATGCGAGAATGTCTGACTCCACACCTGTTAGGGATCACGTTCTCATGATGATGGGGTATTTATCTGAGATCGAGACCTTAGGTGGAGAGCTAGATGGCGATTCTCAAATTGACATTGTTCTTCATAGCTTGTCTTCGAAGTTTGAGCAGTTCAGGCTGAATTTTAACATGATTAAAAAGGGATGGATATTCTGTTTCTTTTGATAACAAAGTAGTTATCTTTAGTGGTAAACATTTTATCTGTTTTAGCACATTGGATGGACACTTATACTTTCTTAAACCAATTGAAAACACTATGCATAGACAACTATTGAATACATCGATCATAAACCCTAACAAGAGAAAAGAACATTCGGAATTGAATCAAACCTATCTTTGGCATCTAAGGCTAGGTCATATTAACCTTAAGAGGATACAAAGGCTTGTAAACGATGGATCATTGTCTTATTTGGTACTGGAATCGTTTCCTTTGTGTGAATCCTGTTTGGAAGGTAAAATGACCAAGCGTCCTTTCCAGTCAAAAGGAAATAGATCCGAAGGGCTATTAGATTTGATTCACTCTGACCTATGCGGCCCTATGTCAGTTCAAGCTCGAGGAGGGTTCGAGTATTTCATCACTCTCATTGATGATTACTCTAGATACGGTTATATCTACCTGTTACGTCGCAATTCTGAATGCTTTGAGAAATTCAAAGAGTTTAAGGCGGAAGCGGAGAAACGAACAGGCAGAAGTATCAAGTCACTACGTTCTGATCGTGGTGGCGAGTACCTCTCAAGCGAATTTAGGGATTACATGGCAGAGAGTGGGATTACATCCCAGTTGACTGCGCCTGGAACGCCACAGCAGAATGGCGTGGCGGAAAGAAGGAATCGTACATTGTTAGAGATGGTTAGATCGATGATGAGTTATTCTGAGTTGCCTATTTCGTTTTGGGGATATGCCCTGGAAACAGCAGCCTATATTCTTAACTTTGTTCCATCGAAATCAGTTCCTGCTACACCTACAGAACTATGGACTGGACGAAAGCCCAGTATGAACCATATTCGGATTTGGGGTAGCCCAGCACACGTGTTGGACAAGGAAGCTGATAAGCTGGCTCCTCGTACTGATGTAAGGCTATTCGTTGGATATCCTAGAGGAACGAAAGGTGGTTTGTTTTATAGTCCTAAGGATCAGAAGATCATTGTTAGCACCAATGCTCGATTCTTAGAGGAAGACTATGTCATAAACCACAAACCAAGGAGTCACATCATCCTTGAGGAGTTAAGGGGTGGATCAAATCCTACACCAGTTGTACAAGAAGAGGAACCACCAAACACTGCACAACGTGCCACAGAAGTACAGGAACTGCCTCGTCGCAGTGGGAGGGTTGTACGCCAACCTGATAGATTCATTGGTCTGGGAGAGGCTTCATATTTTCCAGAGGGTCTCAATGAATTGGATCCCAGGACCTATGACGAGGCAATTCGAGATAAAGATGCAGATTCTTGGAAAACTGCAATGGAGTCTGAGATTGGATCTATGGATCACAATCAAGTCTGGGAACTTGTAGAACCACTAAATGGGGTAAAACCCATTGGCTATAAGTGGGTCTACAAGCGCAAGAGAGGATCTGATGGGAAGGTTGAAACCTTCAAAGCTAGATTGGTGGCAAAAGGGTATACTCAGAAAGAAGGGATCGATTATGAGGAAACCTTTTCGCCGGTAGCCATGCTTAAGTCAATCCGGATTCTCTTGTCTATTGCCGCTCATTTGGATTATGAGATCTGGCAGATGGATGTCAAGACGGCTTTCCTAAACGGAAGTCTTGAGGAAAACATTCACATGAAACAACCAGAGGGATTCATTGCTAAGGGCCAAGAGCACTTGGTGTGTAAGCTTAAGAGATCCATTTATGGACTTAAGCAGGCATCGAGGTCTTGGAACATCCGATTTGACGAGGTTATCCAGTCATATGGATTCGTGCAAAGTCCGGATAAGAGCTGCGTGTACAAGAAATGTGACGTGAACGTAGTGGCATTCCTCGTACTTTATGTTGATGACATCTTGCTTATTAGAAACAGTAAGAAGACGTTATCAAACATTAGGGTGTGGTTGTCCGAGCAGTTCGATATGAAGGATCTGGGTGAAGCCGGACATGTCCTTGGCATCAAGATCATTCGTGATCGCCAGAAAAGGATGTTATGTCTGTCCCAGGCGACTTATATCGATACAGTGCTAGCTAGATTTGGCATACAAGATTCCAAGAAAGGTTTTATACCTTATAGGCATGGAATTCATCTATCCAAGGAAATGTGTCCCCAAACACAGTCTGAGATAGAGGAAATGAAGAAAGTACCATATGCTTTGGCTGTGGGAAGTTTAATGTATGCTATGCTATGCACTAGGCCTGATATATACTATGTCGTTGGCATGGTAAGCAGATATCAGTCTAACCCTGGACAAGGTCACTGGACTGCGGTCAAAAACATTCTCAAGTACCTTAAACGGACTCGAGACTACATGTTGGTTTTCCGCTCTGATAGTCTAGTACCTTTGGGTTACACGGACTCAGATTTTCAATCCGACAAAGATCAGAGTAAGTCTACCTCGGGCTATGTGTTTACATTAGGAGGTGGAGCCATCGCATGGAGGAGCATTAAGCAGAAATGCATTGCGGATTCCACCATGGAACCTGAGTATATAGCTGCCTCTGAGGCTGCAAAAGAGGCTGTCTGGCTCCGCGGGTTCCTAGTGGGCTTGGGCGTGGTTCCTGATTTGCCTAAGACTATCACGATATACTGTGATAACTCTGGTGCAGTGGCAAATTCGAAGGAACCCAGAGCCCACAAGGCAAGTAAACACATAGAGAGAAAGTACCATCTTATACGAGAAATCGTTAAGAGAGGAGACGTAGCGGTGGTCAAGATTGCATCTGAGGACAACCTGACTGATCCATTCACGAAGAGCCTGGCGGCTAAGACCTTTGATGGTCACGTGGAGAAAATGGGAGTGAGATGCAGACCCGGTAGCGCAGTTTGAGTTGATAGTTTTAGATTGGAGAGTTTGCCAGTTAGTTATTATGCTTGAAAGACATGCTTCAAGTATAAGTGGGAGATTGTTAGTTTTGTATAGTGGAAGACTTGTCTTTGTATACTTTTCTGATGATATGATGATATGAAATGAAAGTTATTGCAGTCACTGTTTGCATTTAGATTATGTTCTATAATTGTTTTATGCAATGTTCCATATACTTACATTGTAGATGATATGGTGTGGGGAGTCACACGGTAAGATCATATCATTAGAACCTTATAATGTATTAAAGAGCTCACGGCTTAGATGGTCCTGAACACACCATCGGTACACCGTAAAATAATCTGATAAGTTAGTTTATCTTGACTAACTGATTATTCTAGTACACTCGTTAGTGTATTGAGGAGGATCACGATAGGATACTATTCTCTGTCTCTGATCCAGTTACTGAGAGAATAAAGATCCACAGAGTTCAGGTTCTGAACTCATGTGATATTAGCGAGCATATGTGTGCGTTGTTTATTACTTTGATTTATCAATGGGTGAGATCTTTTCGTAGATCGAATTCGATATCTTGGGTAATAACAATGTACACATGATGTCTCGAGCAGTATGCATGAGCACTGTGTCCTGGTGCGCCAGGTTGATGATGTTCTCTTGAGGAAGCACAAGTTCATGTTGAAACCCTGCAGGTGGAATTTATTCCGTACATGAATAAAGCTTGTGTGGTACTACTCAAGATTTTAAATGTTAATTAATTATAGCTGTCAGAGGCTTACATAATTAATTAATGAACATTATATCTTAAACACGGGGAATGGCTGGACTAAAGGAGAAAGCATATTCGTAAATATGTATTAAATTGGTAGGTCAGTTTTACTTCTTTAGTGGAATAAAAGTAAAACTTAATTTATTTAATTATATCCTAGGTTTATTGGATATTGAATATTAAATAAATTAGTGGGCCAATTTAATATTCTTCTAGATCCCTGTTGTAGCCCAATTGACTGATAGTGGACTGGATATTGAACTTGAGATAGAGGCCCAAGCCCATTAGGGCTGGAACATGAAATTTCGCCCCTCCCTATATATAAGGGGAGAGGGGCACGAAATTTTATGTTTTTATTCATAGGAAATCAGCCCCTCTTAGTCTCTCAAAGTTATCCACAGATTTCACAATTCTATCTAGTAGATTTCAGCCCACTCTGAATCTAGATACAGTCCGGGAATACAACAGAAGATCTTGGAGTGGAATACAGTGGTGGTCGAATTTTTGAGTGCTAGGTGGCGCCAACTACAGTTCATTCAACAGCAAGATTAGATCTTTAATCTTGTCCACAGACCGTCTATCGATTTGTAAGTAGATTCGTTTCTATGTCTTCCGCTTTATTAGATTCGAATCTGCTTTGCATGTTTTTTGATTAGACTGTGATAAACATGCATGTTACATAAAATTATGATTTGCATGAACAAGGATTAATGAACAACCAAATGGTCCTGTGGTGGTTTAATTCGAAAAAACCCCAACAGATTTCATTGCAATGAAACACAATACACCCTTTATGGGGACAGTGAACCCCTACTAGGAATCTCAGAATTACTAGTTGGGATCAGATGAGCCCTAATTGGAACGTAATGAACCCTAATTGGGAATGGTGAATCCTAGTAGAAAATGTCACATCAAATTTAGTCTCCTATTTCAATCATTTTAGCCTCATGTGTTTCTCATTTTAGCATCTTCTGATAAACAAAATATGCAGTGGGAATCTGACAAGGTATTTAACATCATGCTTCCGTTATTTTAGCATCATATTCTAAACAGTAACTCTGATCAATAAAACTTAATAGTAATATAATTATTGCAAAGAAAATGTCATAAACACTTTTATTAAAAATCATATTTATTTTTAAAAATGAATGTGTTGAAAACAATTCACAAGCATGGTAAAACATGATATTAAACTATGCCCAATCGCTATAATAACATCAAGCTGGACAGTTCCTAGCATCATGATCTAACAACTTGTAGCAATTGCTTCACATTCTGAGTGGTTTGTTCTCCTTTCTCTTTGTTGCCTCCTTCATAGATATCAAACGATTGTCGCTATCTTTTGTTTTAACTGGAATAGGTGGATGAACAACAACTTCAGAAGGGGTACGTAAACCGTAGAATTGCTCAAACATCATCGTCTTGCTATGTGAAGTAGAACCCTCCATATCACCATGTGAGTAATCTTACTATGGTCACTTCAAACAAAAGAAGCTGATACATTAAAATAAAAAAATTATAAACTGAACAAGGTATGTAAAATAATAATACAATCACATCAAGAGATGGTCAGACACATAAATTGATTTTTAGCATTAGGTATGTACCATTCTAGCATCATGCAATATACATTTTAGCACCAAAGTATTCTAATATTTACATGGTGTCTATAACATTGTGTAGTCGAGTCACAAAAACACACACACACACACACAAAAGAAAAAAAAGTAAAGCATGGTTTGTATGACATGTTTCAGAGAGTGCATTAGAAATAACATTAAACCAGCATGTTATCATGCTAAAACATATGTGACGACAGACTAAAACGACTACATTAACATGCTAAAACATATGTGATGATAGGCTAAAACGAATACATTAACATGCTAAAACAAATAAACAGGTCAAATTAATGCATATTCTGTATATTCTCATTCATACTAAACCTTAGAATTCCTAACAATTAGAAAATAATTGATATTTTTTTCCAAAAAAAAAACTGATACAACCCAAATCTGAATGAAAAGGATCAAATCAATCAAAAATATCGAATCTTCGTAACAAAATGATGAAGCCATAAACTAAAATAAGATGAGAAATAAAAATCACGAGAAGAAACGAGAAATAAATCGACATACCAAAATGCTAAAATAAATTGAAAAAAAACATATACATGGAGTCACCATACAAAGACAGCGCCGCCGATGAACTCTACGAATCACAGGATCGAATCTTCGCGATAAAAAGATGAAAGCAGATGCTGAAAAATAATGAGAAATCAAAAGGGAAGAAGAAGAAGAACGTAATCAGCGAGAGAGGGAGAGAAAAGGGGAAAAAAATCTGAAGAAGGAAAGTTGAAGAACTGAATTACTATATTGCCCTCCCCTTCATCAAACTTGTCAAATATTACAATTATGTCACCGCCCCATTGGGCCGTCCAGATTGAACCAATGAAGGAATAAGATTGGTTCCTAGTTCCCACCTAGGGGAAGAATTCTCATTTGATCCCTTTCCTCTATATATATATATATATATATATATATATATAAAATTAAAAAGACTACGTTTAACGAATCACGATTCACGATTTAGAGGCCTAGGATTTACATTATAATATGGCTTGTTTTGTTGGTAATAAATGTAGACCACGAAAGTAATTTTACTTTACTATAATAAAATTGAAAGATGAGTGTATAATATATATATAGGATCGTACAAAATAAATGTTTTGTCAATATGTGACGGTCAATAGTGATGCTTGCCTGCTAAGTTGCCAGCAAAGATGTTACTGTCTTCAACACTTCTATTTTGCAGGTTGACCTAGATTCTGCCTATTACTATTTTATTTAAATAATTACACACACAATTCCCTCATATATCGGAAAATTAATTTATAACTTTATTCTGTGTAGTTACATTTTTCACAAAATTTATAAATCGTAATTGTACATTAGTACTGGACGTGTATTATTATTTATCAACAGTCAACAGACCCATCGCATCGCATCGCATGTCAATAAAAGTCGAGGTGTCTACATGACTATAATACTGACATTGTCGCACTTAATAAAATCGAGCGACTTATGTTTTTTTTTTTTTTTTTCATATTATTGTATTTTTTTTTATATAATTTTGTAATCTGAAATTCATTCTTGGTATGGCTCATCTCTTCTTTGTGACTTGGTAAGTAGTATGCAAGAAAATTCTATACTACCTCCGGACATTACCCGAAATATCACAATAGATTTATTGTGACACTTAAGGTAATATTCAGGAATAGCATAGAATTTTTCGTATTGCATAAAGGCGAACGCACGTTGGTGTGTCAGGGGGGTACTGGCCGCCCTTGAAATTTTTCAAAAAAAAAAATTGGTATATATGTCATTAAATATTTATATATACAAAAAAAAACCTTATAATTTGGTTAATTAGGTTACTAAAAATCTACTAAATACCAGCATCCTCTCTTCTCTCATTTTTCCCCTCCCTATTTTCCCCTCTCTTCTCCTTTATTTTATTTTATTTCTTAGATATATGTTTTATTTTCTTAGTTAAATGTATTGAATTATGAATTAGAATTTAATATTTTCGGTATACTAATGTTAGAACATATTGGAAATGAATGGATGATAAATAAATATGTAGTTTTTGCCAAATTGTTATTTCGTTTTATTTTCAATATATATTTCAATTTCTTTCTTAATCAAGTTATTGAAATTTATTTTTATTTTTTTATAAAAAAATGATTTTGCTTTTAAAATTTTAAATATTATTTTTTTAATAATATTTATCGGACCCCCTCAATTAAAATTCTGAATCCGCCACTGATATTGCACAAAAGTAGAAATTATGTAGTACGCAATGTACGAGTTTACCTCGTTGTAAAAGATAGTGGACAAAAAAAAAGTTAAGATTAAAAGAAAAAATATAGTGGTTGGTAGAGAAGATGGATTTTAATTTTTGAGAGCCTTCGTAATTCGTCAAAAGTTTAGCCATGCGCGGAGTTGTTGAATCTTGTAAGATATTTGGTCAATAATTTCGGAAAAGCAATTTTTTTTTTCAATCAAGGAAAAAGTGGTTATTAACCGCGCGAGCAAATTAAACGTTTATTTTGTGAATGAAATGGTGTTCCTGGTTATTTCAAGTCAATTAAGGATAATATATCGATTATTTTTACATGTAGTGTATGATTTTTATTTTCATTTTCAGGTTATTTTCATGATGAAAATTAGACTTGACATTAAAATAAAGGTAAAAATTATTTGAAATTTATACGCCAACTGACTTTTAGCCGCACGACTCTCATGCGATAGTGCACCAACTAGCCATCTGACTCAGCCACATGACAGTCCCTTAGAAAAAAATTATGGGCTCGGCATTGCTTATCGGTAAAGTTGTCAGCTCGAGTTGGGTCGGCCCAATGGGCTTCCCGACAGGCGGAGCAAGCCGAAAGTTGTCCAGACTGGGCTTTCATGTGTAATATACACCCAAAACAAGTGAGTTGGACCGGTGTTTCGGGCCATAGTGTAAGTTTTTCGGGCCAGACCGATCCAAGCCCATTGGATTTTTTTACCGGACCGATCCTTTTTCTGTTGGCCACTTTTAAAAACTCTACCTTACGGTGGTCTGATAATTTAGTGTGGTTGAAGTACGCAAGCAAATAGCTTCATCAAAATCTTCTCACACGAGTTCATCTACATAATTTTTGTAATGTGATTTATGAGTTATTGTACATGAGTAGGATTTACCCATCAAACACTATGTAACAACTGGATTTCTATTGTTTAAAAGAAAAATATAATATGTGCGTGTGTGTGTGTGTGTGTGTGAGAGAGAGAGAGAGAGAGAGAGAGTTCTTTTGGGCTGCATTCAGCACTCAGTTTCTATATAACCCATAATGTAACATTGCAAGGCCCATTATGGTATTTAAAATAACTTCTTATTGGGGCAAAACTTAGGGCACAACCAAGCAATTTCAGGCTATTTATATGTAACCAGCAATAATTTATTTACACACAACTTTATTTAATTTACTGTGGCACTTGTATTTTAGTAAAATAAATATATCATCTGATATTTTTTAAATCCTCATAGTCCCAATTCCTTTACCTTTTGAATATATAACAAATCTAATCTGAAATTAATTTTTGATCTTTTAATTGCTGACGTGTATTTTTTGGCCCGAAATATAATTTTATTTGATCAATTAACGTGGTACAAGTATTACGTAAAAGATACACATCAGCAACTAAAAATTTAAAAATTAATTTTCGACTAAATTTATTGTATATTCAAAAAATCAAGTATTAAATTATTATTTATAAAAAATCATGATATTTTTATGAATTGCTTCAAAAGCTAGTCTAAAATCTAATCATACCTCAATATTTTATATTTTGATTCTTTGAATAACAATTAATCCACAGTTCCATCTCTCTCTCTCTCTCTCTCTCTCAATAACAATTAATTCACAGTTCCTTCTCTCTCTCTCTCTCTCTGGTCTTTGTCGCCATCTCCGTCTCTACGGTGTCCCTACAGAAGGCATCAGCCTCTTCCCGCCAGCCAGTAGTAGCCTTAACCATGGGCTCGAAGAAGACAACAACACCAATGTCATTTCGCAGCTATGCTCACAACTAGGGCTGAAAACAAGCTAAACTACTCCCGAGATATTCGAGTATTGGTTATGTTGGGTATCAAGCCTAGCCAGGGGTTCACCACATGGTTCCCAACCTCTTCGGTTCACCTCACGGCTACTCAGGTAGCCTAGGATCAGATTCCTTGCGGGATTAGCCGATGAGATAGTCTCAGAGTTTGATTTCTTCACAGACTAGGGCTTCGAACACAAAAAGATAAGATCTGCAACACAAAGGAAGTTAGAACCTTGCAGATGCTCAAAATAATTACCAGCAGAAGCAAATAATATCAATAACAGTAAAAATAAAGTAAGGAATGATATCAGAGTGTTTGAAAAAGAAGAAATATTGTGTCTCAAAGACACTAGGCTCAAATCTTCCTGTCAAAGGGCACTGCAACTTCCGGCGACACAGACTCAAGCCACAAGGGAGTTGGACAGTGGGATTGGAGGCTTTGAAGCCCTCTAAATCACTCTCACGGGTAGGGCTCACAATTGTTCTCACAACACAGCCACTTAGCGATCCAAGACGCAGGATTCCGGCCAAAGAATGGAGAAGAAGGCTTTACAGAGCTTAATGAGTGTAAAGATCAGAGGTAGGGCTTAAGGGAGATGAAGGGGCGCGAGTGATTAAGTAGAGAGAGAGTGATCAGATTAGGAAAAGTAGGGTTAGAGAATTATATATAGTAGTTTAGGTTAAACAGTAACTGGGCCGAAAGAAAAAATGAGGGAATGGGTCGTGAGAGATAAAAGGACAATGGGCCAATCTCCACAGGTTCGAAAAAAAGCTCGCTCGAAACTGGATCATTTATTAAACGAGCCGAGCTCGAGCTTTCTAAATGAGCTCGCCATTTTCTCGACTTGAGCTTTTTAACGAGCTGTCTCATGAACCGGCTCGCGGGTAATTAAACGAGCCAAGCGAGCCTGGCTCACGAGTACTTAAATGAGTCGGGCTCGTGAGCTATCTCGTGAGCCTGACTCGCGAGTACTTAAACAAGCCGAGCTTGAGCCGGACTCGCGAGCTATTCGATTTGGAACTTGAAACACATACTATTTTTGTAATTTTTAAAATATAATTTATTTATATTGTGACTTTTGTCAAATTAATACTTCTCATTAAAAATAAAATGAAATTAATGATATTAACTATTGAGCTAAATACCCAAGTAGGGGACCAGCAGTACTAATTTACAAATATTTTGGTCCTTATACAATCTTGGAGAAAATTGGAAAGGTAGCTTACCACTTGGATCTGCCCGAGACTGCTCGTATACATCCAGTCTTCCATGTCTCGCTGCTCAAACGTTTCATTAGTCCTACTGTAGCGCCATCTCTGGAACTACCTCTTGTCGGAGAGGACGGTGATTTTGTAGTTGCTCCTATCTCTGTGGAGAACCATAGGGTGGTTTTGGTGGGCAACAAACTTGTGACATAGTTTCTGGTAAATTGGGAAAATCGAGGTTCTACGACGCAGAGCTGGGAAACGGAACAATTTCTCCATCGAAAGTTTCCAAATTTCGATCCTTGGGGACAAGGATCTCACAAAGAAGGGGCAATTGTCATGAATTTGATGAGGAAATTGGAGCTCCAGAGTGAAGACATCACCTTTGAGGAAAAAATGGTTTTGGGTTTCATCGAGAGTGAAGAATTTGGGAAGGAAATCAGAGATGACGGAGTCAAAGGGATAATAGATGGTTTGACTTGTCCTCTGCCACATGTCGAAGATCAAGCTGTAGAGTGACTTGATGAGAGCCATGATGTGTATTTATCTTGATTTCTTAAAGTTTCAATTAAGTGAATTATTTCACAAGCTTGTAATATTCGAGCTAGGGTTTACAATATATAGTATATAATAAATAGATTATATTTATCTTGGGAAGGAAATCAGAGATGATAGAGTCAAAGGGATAATAGATGGTTTGACTTGTCCTCTGCCACATGTCGAAGATCAAGCTGTAGAGTGACTTGATGAAAGCCATGATGTGTATTTATCTTGATTTCTTAAAGTTTCAATTAAGTGAATTATTTCTCCAAGCTTGTAATATTGTTAAAAATTAACAATATATAGTATATAATAAACAGATTATAGTCCATCTTAGATTAATAGTTAAAATTTACAAGAATATAAGTTATAAATTATAAATTTATAATATGTGTACATCAATAAAATAAAAAATAAATTAAAAAACTATGATTTATATTGACAATTTGATAAAATAATACTTATCATTAAGTATTAATACATGAAATGTAATCAATGATATTAAACTAATATCATCAAAAGTAACAAAATAATAAAAGAAAAGGAAAATTAACATAAATTATAACTAATCAAATGTTCAAGAGTAATAATATTCTTAGCACCAATACAACAATCCTAAATACCCAAGTAGGGGACCAGCAGTACTAATTTACAAATATTTTGGTCCTTATACAATTTTGGAGAAAATTGGAAAGGTAGCTTACCACTTGGACCTGCCCGAGACTGCTCGTATACATCCATTCTTCCATGTCTCACTGCTCAAACGTTTCATTAGTCCTACTATAGCGCCATCTTCGGAACTACCTCTTGTTGGAGAGGACGGTGATTTTGTAGTTGCTCCTATCTCTGTGGAGAACCATATGGTGGTTTTGGTGGGCAACAAACTTGTGACAGAGTTTCTGGTAAATTGGGGAAATCGAGGTTCTACGACGCAGAGCTGGGAAACGGAACAATTTCTCTATCGAAAGTTTCCAAATTTCGATCCTTGGGGACAAGGATCTGAGAAAAAAGGGGCAATTGTCATGAATTTGATGGGGAAATTGGAGCTCCAGAGTGAAGACATCACATTTGAGGAAAAAATGGTTTTGGGTTTCATCGAGAGTGAAGAATTTGGGAAGGATATCAGAGATGATGGAGTCAAAGGGATAATAGATGGTTTGACTTGTCCTCTGCCACATGTTGAAGATCAAGTTGTAGAGTGACTTGATGAGAGCCATGATGTGTATTTATCTTGATTTCTTAAAGTTTCAATTAAGCGAAATATTTCACAAGCTTGTAATATTCGAGCTTGTAAACTTCTGTGTCCACAGCGAGCGTAGCTAGCCAATGAGTACGGGTCGATCCCACAGAGAGCTGTTGCGATTCTATCTTCAAGTAACCAATCACAAAGGGGGGTTTTGGTGTTGTCACTATACTGAAATTAAATCTGCAAAAGAAACTAAAGAAAATATCAAATAACAAAAGGTTCTGGCATTTGAATTAGAATTTGATTTAAACATAAAACAACTCGATCATGGGCACACCGATTTTCATACATGATAGGTCATCTAGTTATGGTGACCGGATTCCTCTCATGCGTCTCCTCATCCATCCTTTCCTTTTAGGTTTAAAAGTGATTCCTCTTCGATTAAACCCCTAACCAGTTACCCACCTCCCGATTCCTCTAAGAGATGTAAGCAAACAAGCAGTAGTGTGCCCTAGATGGACCCAGATCTGTTGTGTTCAATTAATTCCTCTTGTGCCCACAACACCTCATTAATTCCCTTATTACTATATGAACCGACACACAGTCACGATTCGCCAATTCAATTAATAGTGGTGTGTCTTCTTTACCTAACGAGTGATCAGCCACATTGGGCACTTCAGACACGCACTCACGTGGAACAAGGCACAAGAATTAACGGAAACTCATCATGCATTACTATGCCCATTTTGGCCTCACGAGTCTAGATTTATGCTTAATCCAATTTCATCATTCAAACGCCAGAATTAAAGATCTAGCCGAGAAGGCTAGACATAATTAAACTTGCAGAATTTAAAGACATAAAAATAAACGAAAACGTACTGAATTAATTAAGCAAAAACTCAACTCCAACGTTGATGAATATTAACATAACCTAAGTCCCGAAGGTTTAAGACCTTTCGGATTGTTTGGCTGCCTAAGCAGCGTACGGAAAATAAAATGCAGAACTGTAAAATGTGAAAATGTTTCAGAGTGTCTAAAGCTTCCTTTTCCAGAGACTAAACTTGTTTAAATAGTTACATTTCCGAGTAGAGTTTCCCCCACAGGCGGGGGTCTTCTGCTGAAAATCCGGAACGGTGTGCCCTCGCTGACTTTGACTGGATAAGCTTCATCTTCAATAAATCCCTATTTTTTAGGGATTGCTCTTATCTCCTTAGATTGAGCTTATCTCCTTATTTGCAGCACCTTCTAGGAGTCCAGCTTAGCTCCAACTCTCATGCGGATATGTAGCTATCTTCCCACCAGCTCTACTTCAACTGAATCCCGAATATCACTGGAATGCCCATTCTGCCCTGTGGTCGAGTCTGTGCGAGTACTGTGGGCACGGCATCATCTGTCAGTTCCATCCGTATCTGATATGCCCACTTCACCGATTGAATGTGGGATGGATACTGAGGACGTCCCCTGTACCTCTGATGAACATATGTGCGAGATAATCGTGAATATTTGGGCATAAAATGCCCCTTCCGCCAGACTCGACTCTTGGAATGCCCTTTGACCGCAACCTGGTTCTTTTCGACTCAAAACACACTAAAAAGGACATTTATAAGGGATAAAATGCCCATAAAAATACGAAATAAATGGACTTATCAGCTACCTTTCCAATTTTCTCCAAGATTGTATAAGGACCAAAATATTTAGCAAATAGCTTCAGATTCTTTCATAATTGAACGGTATTCTGTTTGAAGGGTTGCAATTTGAGATAGACCTTTTCACCTGTATCAAATTCCCTTTCTTGCCTTGATTGATCAGCATACTTTTTCATTATGTCTTGTGCTTGATGTAGGTTGTGCTTGAGCTCCTGTCGGATTTGTTGTCTATGTGTCACCCAATCCTTTACCTCAGCATGTATAGTAGTAAGATAAGGGTCTAGTGAGAACATAGAAGGATGGTAACCGTAAAGGGCCTCGAAAGAAGTCATCTTCAAACTGGTGCGGTAGTTAGAATTATACCAAAATTCGGCTAGTGATAACCATTTCACCCATTGTTTTGGATTTTGGTGTACCATACTCCTGAGATAAGATTCTAGATATTGATTTAGCCTTTCAGTTTGTCCATCGGACTGGGGATGGTAGGCAGAAGTGTAGTCTAAGCTAGTTCCCAAGAGTTTGAAAAGCTCTTTCCAGAATGAACTCGTAAAAATGAGATCCCTATCTGTAACAATACTTAAAGGTCTTCCATTAAGCTTATAGATCTGATCCAAAAATATTTGAGCCACAGTCATAACAGAATAGGGATGACTCAAGGCAATGAAATGCCCGTACTTAGAGTACCTGTCTACCACAACCAGAATTACACTATTCCCATGCGATTTTGGTAGGCCTTCAATGAAGTCCATGGATATGTGAGTCCAGGCCTGATCCGGGATAGGTAGTGGCTGTAACAATCCAAGGTACCCTCCTCTATCTTCTTTGGTTCTGCAGTAGACCTCATAAGAATTAACCCATTTAATCATATCTTTCTTCATATTAGGCCACTAGAACTGCTTCTTGAGTCTCATATATGTTCTCATTATCCCTGAATGTCCTCCATATGGTGAATTATGCATCTCCTGGATTAATAATTCTTTGAGGGAGTTGGAATTTCCCACTTAAATTCTCCCATAATATCTCACTATATCACCACAAACCTCAAAATCTGGAAAGACAAAAGGGTCTATAACCTTTGACTCGAGAATTTTGTTGTGAAATTTATCTGCCACATAGCTTGATACTACTTGTTTCACCCAAGCTGGGATGACAGTAGTAATGGCTTCACAAAAGTGGTCTTCCAACTCCTTTCTAGAAAGGGCATTAGCAACCATATTCTCCACCCCCTTCTTATATTGGATTTCATAATCTAACCTAAGTAGTTTAGGAATCCACTTCTGTTGTAGGGGAGTGGTGATCCTCTGGTCCAACAAATGCTTTAGAGCTTGTTGGTCTGTTTTGATCACAAATTTGTGACCTTGTAAATAACACCTCCATTTCTGCACAGCTCGTAATATAGCTAAGAATTCATTTTCATAAACTGATAGGCCTTGATGCTTGGGACTTAACATCTTACTGAGGTAAGCAATGGGTCCGTTTTGTTGCATCAACACTGCTCCTATCCCCATACCACTTATATCAGTTTCCAAAGTAAATGGTAGGGAAAAATCTGACAAGGCCAAAACTGGTGCAATTACCATGGCTATCTTTAATTCATTAAATGCATCTTTTGCCTCCTTATTCCAAAAGAAAGCCCCTTTCTTTAACAAAGCAGTTAAGGGCCTGCTGATGATTCCATAACCCCTTACAAATTTTCGATAATAACCTGTTAATCCCAAGAATCCCCTTAACTTCTTCAAACTTGTAGAAACTGGCCAGTCTAGCATCCCTTTGATTTTCTCTGGATCAGTTGATACTTCTTCGTGAGATATGATATATCCCAAGTAGGAGATACTTATCTGCCCAAATTAGCATTTGCTTCTCTTAGCATAGAGCTTGTTGTCCCTTAACAAAGTTAGAACCTCTCTTAGATGTTTCAAGTGATCATCCCAACTCTTTCTATATACCAGTATATCATCAAAAAATACTAGTACATCTCTCCCTAGATGATCTCTAAGCACTTGATTCATCAATGATTGAAAGGTGGCAGGGGCATTACAAAAGCCAAATGGCATGACCAAGAACTCATAATGTCCATTATGTGTTCTGAAGGCAGTCAAATACCTATGTTCTGGTGCTATCAAGATCTGGAAATAACCTGATCTTAAATCAATTTTATAAAAGAACTTGGTCCTATGTAACTCGTCAAGCAATTCATCAATTACAGGTATTGGATAATCATGCTTCATAGTGAGGTTGTTCAAATACCTATAATCAACGCACATCCTCCGAGTAGAATCCTTCTTTTTCACTAGGAGTACGGGTGAAGAAAATGGGCTCCGACTGGGTTGTATCTCTCCTGTTTCCAAAAGTCCTTCCACTATCTTCTCTATCTCATTCTTTTGAAAGTGTGAGACTCTATAGGGATACTGATGCTTGGACACACCTCCAGGCTGGAGGTTAATGCAGTGCTCAATATGCCTCTTCTAGGAGGTAAGCCAGTTGGTTCTGAAAATACATCATCAAATTCATACAATAATTGATCTATACGGGTATCAAATTCCTCATAGACATCCTTGATTTTCACCCAAAATATCTCCGTTACCATAGTGGGGGTATAATGGACCATCTTGTATAAGGCAGGGCCAAAAATAAACAGGCATTGCCCCTCTCTAGTCAGTGCTTGAATCTTGATTCTTTTCCCAGATGCATTAATTGTGATAGTCATCTTGTCATAATCCAGTTCAACTGGAGTACAGGATTTCAACCAATCACCTCCAAGTATCAAGTCACATCCTTCAGTAGATAGTACTCTTGGAGAATAGTGGAAGTGATGGTGTTGCATGGACCACTTGAAATCTGATACCTTGGTTGAACTCACCATTTTACTCCCATTGGCTATCTTAAGTAATAATGGCTTAGTAGGTTCCAGTACACAACCTAATCTTTTAGTTGTAGTCTCATTGAGGAAGCTCAAGGTACTCCCTGAGTCAATGAGTATGTTGATCTTGTGCTGTCCACTACTCCAAGCAATCTCATGGTAGTTAATCCTTGTTCTCTCATTATTGCACTGAGGGTAATATGTACCTCCTCCATCTCAGTTTCTAGTGTTTCTTCCCCAAGAAGATCTTGAATGCTCTGGAGGTAAGATTGTTTCTCATCTTCTGTAATTATTGCATATAAATTCCTTTGTTTACATCTATGACCCACTGTGAAAGGTTCATCACAATTGTAACACAATCCTTGTTCTCTCCTTTTTGACATTTCAGCTGATGTAAGTAACTTAAAAGGGGGTTTGGCAAGGGTGGTGTTGGCCTTGGAAGTAACTTCCCTGATATTAGTGTTGCCACTGTCCCACCTTTTAGAGTTGGTACTATTAGCTGGAGAGAACTTAGCAGACCCCTTCAACTTTCTTGTAAGGGCTTGATGGATTGAATTTGATCATGCCCCAGTTCAATTGTCTCTTGAAGAGTTGTGGGCTTAAACATTCTTATACTAGCTTGTAATTCTTCACTAAGACCACTGACAAAACTAGCTATGAAATAATCTTCAGAAAAGTCACCTTTGTTAATCAATAGCATGCACGATTTAAGTTCCTCAAATTTATCCACATAATATGCATATGAGCCAGTGTGTTTCAGCTTATTAAATTCCACAATGATCCTGACCTCTTTCAGTTCCTCAAACCTGGAAGAGATCAGGTCCAAAAACTGTTTCCAACTGAGCTCAGATTTTTTGCTAGAAAGATTTTGATACCATAGTGCAGCCTTTCCCTCCAAGTGCATAGATGCTAGGGTGATTTTCTGGTGATCTGGAATGTTAGGGACTAGATCAAAATATCCCATGCATTTTAAAATCCAAGCTCTAGGTTGGGAACCATCGAACTTATGAAAGTCAATCTTAGGTATGAGAGTAATCATTCCAGAAGACTCTATAAGCATATGATTTTTATGATTGAATTGAGTTTTGGAATAATCACCTTCATTGTCTCTTGTGTAAGATCTGGAGTAGTTCCCTTCAGTCCTCCAATTTGATGGGGGGCTCACCAAGAATGGAAGTCTCTTCAACCAGTTTTCCCTTCAAAGAACTGGAAAGTTGCACTTGAATGGAGGCTAGGGTTTTTTCCAGATTATCAAACTTCCCATACAACCCTCTCATCTGATTATCAAGGTTAGTGGCTACACCATTGACCTGCTCCTGCAATTTCATCTCCAAAGCTTCACGGTTTAGTGATTCAGCTATCAAAGATTGATCCATCTTTTTTTGTGCTTCTTGTAGGTCCTTGAAATGAGTAATTTCAGCCATCTTTTCGAGGATTGAAGGCTCTAGATACCACTTGTAATGATCCTATTGGAATTGATCTTTAACTGAGATGTAACAAATTTTTTTTTGTGTTTTTCTGATTAATAAAGCTTAAATTTTGACATAATAGAATAGAAAGAGTGAGAAGCAGATAGAGAAGACAGAGAGAGAATTATGAGGAGGATAATTTCAGATAAACTTTTTCTTCCGGCTCTTTCATTTCAACAACCCTAAATACCCAAGTAGGGGACCAGCAGTACTAATTTACAAATAACAATAATTTGTGACCCTAGTTCGAATATTACAAGCTTGTGAAATAATTCACTTAATTGAAACTTTAAGAAATAAAGATAAATACGCATCATGGCTCTCATCAAGTCACTCTATAGCTTGATCTTCGACATGTGGCAGAGGACAAGTCAAACCATCTATTATCCCTTTGACTCCATCATCTTTGATTTCCTTCCCAAATTCTTCGCTCTCGATGAAACCCAAAACCATTTTTTCCTCAAAGGTGATATCTTCACTCTAGAGCTCCAATTTCCTCATCAAATTCATGACATTATATAGTTAATCTTAAACTCTTAGCTACATATACTATCATCTATCTATTAGTATTCCAGTATATAGTCAATCACTTATAAGAATATATATAACATGTGGAAAAAATAGATTATTAGTCAGCACTGAATTACTAATTTCAAGAATCGTTTTAAATAGTGAAGGATAGTCCAATCTTTAAAATTGATTCTTGAAAATTAAATTGGTGTTTTTTTAATGCATAATTCCAAGATCAATCACTTATATTGAATAAAATTCAAGGCAATACAATCCAAAGGCAGATAAGATTAGAAACTATAAACACACTATTTTTTTTTTGAATTTTTTTAATCACACCTACTAATCTATAAAAAAAAAGATGACCATGCATGCATTTTAATTTATTTTATTTTATGAATACATAACTGCAATTCAAGCGCCATATCACCTGAGATATAGAGCCTAAGACCATAGTGATGTCATTTATTATGGGTATTTCCAAAGGCTCCTCCATGTCACAAACCTAACAACATTAATATTGTCACAAAATCATCTCATTGTAACTTAGTTCAAGATAAAAATCAAACTTATAAATGTAAAATATTATACATACATATATATATATGTATAGATATAACCTTTCCTATGTCTTCTCCAACAAGGTAAGAATCAACTGCACCAGCAACCTCCATCCCTCTAGCCTTTGTCACAGCAACCACAGCTGCCCTACCAATTTCCTCTGCTGCCCCATTTATGATCACCTGATCATCCACCGAAACGAAGTAAAAAATCTCAGAATTTTCGATTTTTTTTAAAAGAAAAATTGTCCATAGGAATAGTAGTTTAAATGAAGTAATTTAGGTTAATGAATTACCTTAATGTTGGCTAGAGAAAGTCTGCACGGTGCAAGAAATGTAGGGAAGTCTTTTGTGACGTTGAAAAGAAGTATAGTTTGTGGGATAGAATTTGCAACTCAATGCTGCCATGGCTGCTTCAGAAATATATATGCCCAACAGGGCATTGGATAAGTTGAGTTATTTCAATTCTATAGGGCTCCAGAGATAAGGTTTTACTGGAGGGAAACGATGTGGATAATAGGGCGTGTTTGGCTTGGGTTGGGAGATAAAATTGGAATGGAATTCCATTCATTCAAATGTCAATCGGGCTAACCCGTTCGGTTTCGGGCTAATCCGTTTCGATTTCGGTCCTATTCGGTTAAAATTTTCTTCGGGCTCAAAATATTCGGCCCTAACCCTAACCCTTCGGTTTTCGGGCTAGCTCGTCGGGCCAACATGTTTATGATTTTTTTTCCACGTGTATAAATTATATCTTGATAATTCTCCTAAATAATCATTCTCTTATTCTTGAAATAAATTAATACGTGAAAAAAAAGATAAAATGAAAAGAACGTGACAAATATAAAATTTAATTAAGATCAAACTGTATCAAATGAAAGAAAACAAAAACAAATGACATGAAAATGACAATAATATTCAATCATAATTTGTTCTTCCAAAAATAATCATTTTAAACTACACCACAAATCTATTTATAGCTTAATCTTCCATCTAATTTGACGTACAATCTTCTTCTACTTTAACAATATTTGAAGCACATTCAACTTCATGTTTGATTCCATCTTCAAAATATTTATCATTTATTAAAAGAAATAATAATATTATAATATTATAAATTAAATAAATTAAAACATGATAAATTATAATAACTAGTTAGTCTAAAGAAATATAGGTAGGGATGTCAATCGGGCCAACCCGTTCGGTTTCGGGCTTATTCGGTTCGGGCCGAATCGGTTAAAAATTTTTTCGGGCCAGAAATTCGTGGCCCTAACCCACCTTTTTTTTCAGTTTTTTCGGGCCGGTCCATCTATTTCGGGCTAAATTGACATCCCTATTCAATGAACATAAAAATCTAGAAGGGAATTAAGGGGATGGGGAGAAATCGGCATAAATGAAGGCTGCACGTGCGGTTCATTCCAATATCTCACGTGTGTATCAACCTCCCGTTTGTGATTTAGATACTTTATTATTTCCCATAAAAGATTAATTAGATGTTAATTACTTTTTTTTGGATTTTGTGTAATCATCTGATTGAATATTGAATTAGAAAATATCGATTTTGGTTCCATAAGACACCCTAATATCATGTTTGTTAATAATAATAAAACCATAATGATATATACCATACACTATTATTAAAAATTTGTATTATTATATTACAATTACTATAATTTATAATTGATAAAAAGTTGTAATAGATACATATGACACCCTAATATCATGTTTGTTAATAATAATAAAACCATAATGATATATACCATACACTATTATTAAAAATTTGTATTATTATATTACAATTACTATAATTTATAATTGATAAAAAGAAAAGAAAATGAAATTAAATAACAAGCACCCAAAATCAAAATTTCAAAATTCCCCAAAACAAAATCCCCCGTTCACCTTCATCTTCCCTTTCCTCTTCTCTCTCGCGCGTACCCGCCGGCTGCCGTTCACCTCCCTCTCTCTCTCCGGTCACCAACTCCGAGTAACAACTCTCTCTTGTCAGTCGCTACTCTCTTGCCAAGCAGCAGTAGGAACATCCCGACCCTCTCTCGCCGAACAGCCGCAGTCTCGTCGCCAAGATAGATTCTTCAAGCAGCTACAATGTAAGTTTAGCAAATTTAGGGTTCTGCTTAATCAATGTTTTTCTTATTTGATTTTTAATTTATTTTATTTACCTATCTGTACTCGAAATAAGAACTGATAAGAATTGATTATGCATTTATTATAGTATTTGAATCCCTCCATGATTATGTTATATAAACATAAAATGGCAGAATGTGCATGTAAACAAGCACGACCCGAGCCGAGCTCGAGTTCGGGCTCGAATTTTAAATAATCGAGTCAGCTCGGGCTCGCCGCATTTATTATATTCTGCAAGAACCGAACTGCCCTTTTTTTTTCGGCAGGAAATCAGTGTCAGAATCGAAAAAGCTCACTGCCCAATTTTTATTTATTTATTTTTATTTCGGGTGGTCGGCCGGCCACTCCCCTACTGATTGTTGCAGTCCATTTGAAGAATTTCTGAAACTTACAATTAACAATTTAAATGAAAAAAATAAGCCTTACTTACAATTCAGTCTCTCCAAATATAATGCTCTCTTTCCCAATTGCAGAAGCAAAAAATGAGTAGCAGCAGCATTTCCGCTCTCTATGTAAACATGTTAATTCCGTTGACATCTCGCGCCAAACACAACTACCCTTCGAAGTTCAGCATTAGCAGGCGATCATCTCCCGCTAAAATCCGTTGCTCCCAGAACGAACAACAGCTTAATCTATCTGTTCTTCGCTTCACTCTTGGTACATGATTGTGAATATCCCTTTTCCACTCATCTTTTTTTCTTGCCCTTTCTAGAATTGTATGAAAATAATTAAAAAAAAATCATTTTTTTTTGGGAAGGAATACCTGGCTTGGACGAATCTTACTTGCCCAGATACATTGGATATGCATTTGGGGCGCTTTTAGCTTTGAATCATTTTCTGGGCTCGGATTCATCCATTACTCCAGCTCAGCTTGTAAACGAGTTTCATGTTTTTTCTTTATATTTAATTTTATACGGGTACTTTTAATTTGATTTTTTTATATATCAAAGCATGGTAATTATTTTGTTCTATGGTTTTAATTACTGCTTGTGCCTGTTTTCTTCTGTATTTTGTAGAGGACGGAGGCTTTAGGGCTTTCTTTGGCATCGTTTTCTGCAGTTGTCCCGTATCTTGGAAAATTTCTCAAGGTACAGTTTGTTTTCGTCATTTGAGCTTTTGACACAGAATGATGCTGAGTATTGTGGATTGGGGTTTGAAGTTGGTCAGCTCAATAATAGTCTGAAATGAGCGGGTGGCATGTGATTGCCCTAAATGTTCTATAATATTTGCTACAAGCAATGCTCAGTTTCCTATTTGATTTGCACTAGCTGTTTGGAATGCTGTTATAATGCTTAAATATGATTCTTTACACTACTTTGAATATCTCTGCTTGATGTGAAGAGAATATTGGTTCTGACTCTGAGCTTAGCGTGTAGGCAATGAACTTCAGAACTTATGACTGCTAGTTCTATTACAATAGTTTTTGGGAGAAAAATTCAATTTAGATTTGTCAGCTTTAACCCGACAAGCAGTATTTGGATGCAATTACAAACCCTTATAATGTTATCACTTGGCTATGCAGGGGGCTACTCCAACTACTCAGAAAAGTATCCCAGAAGGTGCTGAGCAAATCTTTGCCATGTCACAGGATATCTCTGCTCACTTGAAGGAAGATTTGGCTTGGGGAACATACGTCCTGTTGCGTAATACAAACTCAATATCAGTGGTATGCTTCCAAGCCTTTAACTATAGCATAGTGAAACTGAAGCTGGAGGCAAACTGCAAATACAATTCACAGAATATGTTGAATTTATGAGCACCTTCATTTTTACGAGTCCTAACTCTATAAAAGTTGTAGCTCATCTCAGTTGAAGATGCTTTATGCGTGCGCGGTTATTGGAATACACCTAAGGATTTGTCAAAAGAAAGCATTCCTGATTGGTTCCAAAACCAGACACAAAAGATTGGGTTCTCCAAGTTGAAGGATGCCATGTATCTCCAACAGTCTGCAGGTATAACTTTGCTTTCTTAGTTTCTTACAGCCGCATTTGTTTGAGCTACAAACTACTTGGAAAAGGTCATATCCATGAAAAATGGGAAAGGGTTTAAGTGGGTGCCTGGGAATTTTACCTTTCTAATTTTGAGGAATAAGCTACCTCATCATTATGAGCAACCTCAGTGCTTTTGATTGCAATAATAAATTACAAGAGACTGAAGCATTTCCTTAAGGAAAGTATCGAACACCTTGTTCCAAGATATGCTTGGTTCAACTAGTACCTGATGGAGAAATGAATGATTCTTAAATAACTAGGTGACCATTCAAGTGCATTTATAGTCTGGTAGACATTCATATTTCAGACTGTTATGGAGAAATGAATTATTCCTAAATAACTAATTGTGGCCCACGTACTAATCTAGGTTCCATACAGGAATAGTGATAAACTGATAAATTACTGAGTTAACTATAATTGGTATATTGCGTTATGTTCATGTTAAAGGAAACTAATAAAGCTTATAAGTACCTAGGGCTCTAAAGAAGCATGAGAAGTCATTTTAAAATAAGATTCTGAAGAAACGATCATCTAATGTTCCCGCATTTTGTTACTTTGAGTTGTTTTTTTTTTTTTTTTTTCTTTTTCGGACCACCCTTTCCGATGCACATCATGGCTCTGAATTGGATCTCTCTCGCAGCCAATTAATGAAGTCATGAAGTAAATCCGTCCGTTTAATTATCTGATTTCTATGATGTGATGGGCCAATGTTAAAACTGATCTCAAATGCTTATCTGACACTATCTTTTCACCTTATCATCAGAAGTCAATTTCTCTTACCATCCATGACCCTATGTTGCACAATCTAGAGATTATCCGGTCTCCCTTCTAAACTTTTGCACATCAACACATTTGGCAGATGGTTTACTCTTTGGTTTTAATTTCCTCTTCATTTTAGATGTCTGAGTTGCGCTTTTTCTCTTCAAAATCACCTGGCATGTATTCTGCTGCAAACATTGTTGATTCTTGTGTTTTCTAAATGACCATCTAAAGAAATTTTGTTTATTATCGAAGTTTTTTTTTTTTTCTCGTTCTATTCATTAATCTTGAACTCTAATTTATTTTTCTTAAAAGTTTTATAGCTTTTCTCTCCCTCGGGTTATCTTTGAAACCTTGTCCGTGTGAAGCTACTACTGTTACTCATTTTTACATTATATGACGTAACATCATCTTCCTTAGCCGCCTCATTTTGTAGGTAGAGAATGTAGAATTTTAATTGATCTAGAATAGCTCGTGCGAATTAGTTTTCTTCTTCATTTCACTTAATAGGGCCATTAAAGTCTAAAAAAAAAGTTATGGACCGTTTGATATGCTTCATTTTATTGTGTAAGGGATTTCATCCTCAATGAATCTGGTTTAAAAATGTTCTAACATTTCTCATGAGTTGCTTTTATGAAATGCACGAATAATCTAGATTCAGAACTGAAGGAGATGGTTCCTGTGGGGACTAGGTCTCTTCTTGTGCAACCTATTCTGGAAGCTCGTCAATTAAGGTCGGGTCAAATAGAGAAGAGGAAGGGTTTTATCCTATTGGCTTCTAGAGTTGATTATGCATATACGGATAAAGACAAAGCATGGATAGCTGCCATAGCCAACAAATTTGGTGGTAGGGTTCTGTCTTCATAATCATTGAATCTAGACAAGTATTGGTCTCATTATATATCTCTGTTAGTTTCCACGACAAATATGTTCAGCTGACTGCATAAGTAGCTGTTTTATTTTCTTATATAGTTACTTGAATTTCCCCCAATGGCATTACATATAAGTACTCAGACTATTAGATCTATGACTGATCATGTGCAAAAAGGATTAAATATAACCTAATTTGTTTAATCTCTCTAAACACTCGCCCACAACCACCCAATAAAAAAAAACAAACAGAAAGGGTAAAGAAAGAGGAATAACAATAATAGGAAAAATAGACATTCTTTTGTACGGACTTAATATGGAGAATTGGAGATTACTAGATTTTACAGTGTATGAGTTGTGTCTTTTAGTACTCAGACTTCGATGCTCAAAATTCAGAGTTTAATTTTAGCTTGCAGAATTACAACTTTATTCCTCATTTTTGTCTACTAAATATTTTATTAAAGGATATTAGATAATGATAATTCACACCGTATTATTCTCTCCCTGGATTATGAAGTTGTGTATCATCCTTGAAGGGAAAAAATCATAAAAGATACTGCAACATGTTTCCTTGAATGACTATTACAAAGAACCGTTCTCTCTACACTGAGGTTTCCAACTAATATGTTCATTCCTCTTTTTGGATAATAAAAATGAATGTGTTCTGTCAAAGACAGCAATCAGAATTCAGTCGTGATATGAAGTTCATTGATGCTTTGTTTCTACAAGAACTTCTCCAAACCATACACCAGATTCTGCAGAAAACAGCGATTTTTAGTTAAAGAAAAGATGCTTTCCTAAGATGATAGCAATATAAATTTTTCTTTTCCAATTACCTTGAGACGCACTACTTTTCTTATGGCTAGAAGCAATCCCGGCATGAGAGATTGCACGTTAGTGATATCATGCTTTAGGGTGTAAACCTGTTCGAGAAAATAACGATCACATCAATTATAACCCTGTGATATCTCATGTTTTTTTCTCTGTCACAGATTGAAGCATTCACTAGCTTACCTCGCCTGGCCTGGAAAAATAGACTGTTGTACTGGATGGGAGGCCTGGAAGAACCAAACTGTGCACCCTCACTCCATCCTCTCCCAGAACTTGACCCCTTGCCTAGTATTCCAAGAATGGTTGTTCGAGAAGTGCATTTAAGTTCTTGTGATTTACCAGTTGAATGACATGATTGCTTACGGCCCGTACAAAAGATGATTTATGTCAACATTTCTTCTTACCAGAATGTCGGTTGAAATATCTTCTCTATTGTACATCTGGCCGAGGTTGGTGATATTATTTGCTATCTGTATCGCGTCCTGTGATGGCAAATCCTGTTCCACGAAAACAATGTGAATGTATCTCCTTTTCAAATTACATGTTGAAGAATGCCATCTGTGCTAAGGAACTAGAATCAAGTTGCACCATATCTAATCTAATTGCCTAAAACAGAGATTCTTGAAGAGCCCCTGAGGAAGATAATGTGCAGTGCAGGAATGAAAGTGCAAAGCATGATCTTAGATTTACTTGTTTCACTGTGAAGTTAAGTTACTATGAGTCTATGACCTGCACATGTTCAATCTACAAATGCTGATACATATATACACTATGGGGGGAGTACCGTGTGTTACCGTTTGACAGATTAAGGTCCTACCTATACCCGAATCCAAACACCAATAAAACAAACATGCCACCAGATATGGGATTGGATCTGAATATGGGTACCGTCTCTTACAAGTTTTTGTGATACAATATATGTTACACGCGTTGTGCCACGTGCACACACACAAAGTGAATCCAAAACCTCTAGTTTGTAGGAGCCTAGGAGGGTATGCATGGAATTTATTGAGGAAGAATTCTACGATTGAAGAAGGCATTACAGCTTAGTTTGAAAACGAAGCGTTGTTTAATTATATTGCAAGAGACCAAAATTTCCAGGCTGGTCCAACTTTGAGGTGGGCCAAATGGAAAGTTGATAATCAATGGAAATGAAATAATAAATTATGTTTTTTTTTTAAATCAAATTTAAGCCAGTAGTTGTGTTAGGTTTGGCACTCGTTCATATATTGTGGATTTTTCTGAGGTCTGAGATTTGTTGGAATGATCATGGAAGGAAAAAATGCGGAAATCTAAATAATTAGTAGAAGATTTAATTGCATTTAAAATTTACAATCCTTCACATTCATTTGCAATAAAAATCTGTCTCACATCTTGATTTGTTGAGATTACATCCTAGGACTTTTAATGACATGCATTAAAATTTACGGTTAATGGCTAAAAAAATGCCAGATTTTCAAGAAGTTGCATATAATTTTAAATGTAGACAATTAAGACATCATTTTTTATTTTAGCTACTATTCGGGGTAGCATATAATTTCCACTATTTTTCTACTACTTAAAGATTTCCTAATTAATTACCTATCTAGTAACTAAGCAGTCATTCCAATGTCGGCACAACAGAACTAGTCCAGCTGCCCCTTGCATGTTTTGAGAAAATTTGATGTTACACCTAATGGAATATACGGGATTTTTTTCCCACATAAATATAAGTGAATAATCGATATACTGAATATATAGGCACGCACCACAGCACTGGATTTTGATTCAACAATCTCAACATTGTTGTAGTGAAAAGATGCTGAAATTGCAGCTTGTTGAAGGAGTATGCTTCCAATCGAAAGAGTTGGTGCGACTAGACAACCCTATATATCAAAACCATTTATCAACAATAATTATTGCTATGTATCATTTAATTTCATTTCTTGTCAATAAACTTAATATACATTGGAATATACTGTTAATTGACAGAATAATATAGGTGTGAAATCTCACCCTGTCCTCACCATGCTGGCTTTTTCACAAAATGCTGATAACGCAGCAACCGTCTCCATTTTCATTCGTGGTACATAAACTACAGTTTTCATTCCAAATGCTGTCGCCTATACATACACATATATTAATTATTTAATCACAATAAATTAATCAGGAAAATAAATACAAGGATTAATTGATCAACCTTAACTCATAATTTATTTAATTATTTCTTTAGAAATAAACTTGTAGTACCTGTTTGACATTGTCGTAAACTGTCGAAGCATCGGTAAAATCCACCACGACGGCGGTTTCTTTCGACTGCATCATGTTTATTCCGACACAATTAATCAACACTGAATTACTAATTTCAAGAATCGTTTTAAATAGTGAAGGAGAGTCCAATCTTTAAAATTGATTCTTGAAAATTAAATTGGTGTTTTTTTTAATGCATAATCAAGATCAATCACTTATATTGAATAAAATTCAAGACAAGACAATCCAAAGGCAGATAAGATTAGAAACTATAAACATACTATTTTTTTTTTTAATTTTTTTAATCACACCTACTAATCTATAAAAAAAAGATGACCATGCATGCATTTTAATTTATTTTATTTTATGAATACATAACTGCAATTCAAGCGCCATATCACCTGAGATATAGAGCCTAAGACCATAGTGATGTCATTTATTATGGGTATTTCCAAAGGCTCCTCCATGTCACAAACCTAACAACATTAATATTGTCACAAAATCATCTCATTGTAACTTAGTTCAAGATAAAAATCAAACTTATAAATGTAAAATATTATACATACATATATATATGTGTGTGTATAGATATAACCTTTCCTATGTCTTCTCCAACAAGGTAAGAATCAACTGCACCAGCAACCTCCATCCCTCTAGCCTTTGTCACAGCAACCACAGCTGCCCTACCGATTTCCTTTGCTGCCCCATTTATGATCACCTGATCATCCACCAAAACGAAGTAAAAAAATCGCAGAATTTTCGATTTTTTTTAAAAGAAAAATTGTCCATAGGAATAGTAGTTTAAATGAAGTAATTTAGGTTAATGGATTACCTTAATGTTGGTCGGAGAAGTCTGCACGTTGCAAGAAATGTAGGGAAGTCTTTTGTGACGTTGAAAAGAAGTATAGTTTGTGGGATAGAATTTGCAACTCAATGCTGCCATGGCTGCTTCAGAAATATATATGCCAAACAGGGCATTGGATAAGTTGAGTTATTTCAATTCTATAGGGCTCCAGAGATAAGGTTTTATTGGAGGGAAACGATGTGGATAATAGGGCGTGTTTGGCTTGGGTTGGGAGATAAAATTGGAATGGAATTTCATTCATTCAATGAACATAAAAATCTAGAAGGGAATTAAGGGGATGGGGAGAAATCGGCATAAATGAAGGGTGCACGTGCGGTTCATTCCAATATCTCACGTGTGTATCAACCTCCCGTTTGTGATTTAGATACTTTGTTATTCCCCAAAAAAGATTAATTAGATGTTAATTACTTCTTTTTGGATTTTGTGTCATCATTTCGTTGAATATTGAATTAGAAAATAATGATTTTGGTTTCATAAGACACGTCTCATTTCGATTTTAGTTTTGATACTATCATTTTTTTTTTATGCCAAACAAAGTAAATTTCGATTTTAGTTCTGATACTATCATTTTTTTTATGCGAAACAAAATAAATATCGATTTTAGTTCTGCTTTTAGCTTTAAAACCATGTGACCAAAATTGATATTATTAAACTTATGTGACTAAAATTCAGCGATTTTTTTTTTCAAATGACAAAAAATGATAGCATTGAGATCAAGTTCGAACTGTGACGTGTCCAGTTGGATCAAAATCGACATTTTCTCAATATTGAAAATACATAGACAACATAAATGGACTCCATGAATGCTCTAACAAGTAACAATCATCTTGAACTGATTGAGACAGCCTATGCTCTCTTATGTAATCTGCTCAAGTGTGGTCTATTATTAGGTATATGTATGTTCCTTTCAATCCTGTCTCTAGATGATGATGATGATTATTATTATTATTATTATTATTATTATTATCATCGTCGTCGTTTTTTTTAGGGAATTATTACTGTTGTCGTTAATATATAGTTATGTTGTTGTTGTTATTATTATAAAATTGTAACAAAACCACCTATATATGATTGCTTCAAATAATAATATAATAATTACCACCATTTTTTATGCGAAAAAATACCAGTATTTTTGAGTATTATAATAACACTTTTTTCTATGTGGACGTGGATATTGTGTGACAGTGTAACACAATATCTTCCTCTGATAATTAAATTAATTATAATTGTCCCGCCCTATCCGAGGATGATTATTAGCTCTGTGAGTCTAATAAAAATGAAATACCTCTCAGTAGTCCTTATCGTTGCTGCAGCTGCAGACCTGCGGTCGTGGCGTCGTGCTCGTTGTCGCCGGCCGGTCGTGGAGTCCAGCCTTACACAAGAGTGATGGCCTGCAGGTGCCGCCGGCGGAATCGTGGAGACGGTGGAGTGCAGTCGCAGGAGATGTCGAGATAGACGGCGGAGGCGCTGCCGGCCGGCGGAGTGAGAGAGGCGAACAACACGAAGTGAAGAATTAGGGAAATATTACAAAATACAAATAATATCTATATATATATAGTAATAGTGTAATAGACTAATAGTAATATAGCATATACAAAAAATCTTATCTACTAAAATCCTATCTACTATGACCGTACCCCTTAACCCGACCACCGCACCGACCTCTCTTTTCCGCCAACCCGAACCGACCGAATTCGGTGGATTGACTTAGTTTCTTAATGGTTTGCAGAGCCAATTTTAAAGTTCCCATATACTCCCTCCGTCCCAATTATATAGTCACTTTTCTACTTATATGTAGATTAAAAATATTTATAAAAATAAAAAATAAAAGATAAACTTCCAACTTTAACCTTATTTAACAAAAATTAATAAAATTTAAATTTTATCTCAACTTTAATGTATTAATTTTTTGAAACAAACAAAATATACAATTAATGAAGTGCAAATACAATGAATATCAATAGAATTGATAAAATTCAAGTACATGCAAATTAATTAAGTTGGTCAATTTTAATTAATATTTCTTTTTTTTTTGAAAATATAACATTTAAGATTTGTAACTTTCACAAACTTAAATGTCTAATTTTTTTTAATTTCCAAAACCTGATAAGGGTATAAGTGTACATTCCTATTAAAAATAACACTACTTATAGTAATGAGACTATATAATCGGGACACCTCAAAATAAAAACGTGGACTATATAATCGGGACGGAGGGAGTATCTTATTTAAATTCAACCACGAAAATTCTTTGATATGTGGGTACCCACTACCTTAATAACATCGATTCTCTAATATACTCCCTCTGTCCCGATTACATAGTTCATGTTACTATTTTGGGGTGTCCCGATTATATAGTCTCATTACTATAAGTAGCATTAATTTTAATGGTAATGTACAAATACAACCTTATTAATTATTGAAAAATAAAAAACTAATAACTTGAAGTTTGAAAGTCATAAATATTAAATAAGGGTATTATTGAAAGTTTAGCTTTAATACCTTGTTTTCATAAATATTTTTAATCTACGTGCGAGGAGAAATGAGACTATATAATCGGGACGGAGGGAGTAATCATATACTACTTTTTTATTTTTATTTTTATTTTTATTTTGTCATTTTTTAAGAGAATTTTGTTTTCATATTTTGTTTCTATTTGAATTTCATATATATATATATATATATATATATATATATAGTTGGATTATAGTAGCTAAGTACTAGTTATTGATGTGATAACTAGCTAGGAATGATACTTATTTACTATGATTTTATAGTTTATCTTGTTGTATTTTAGCGCTTATTAGCACTAGCACTAAAATATAACAAGATAAGCTATATTTTAAAATAAATAAATAAATTAGCACTAAAATATAATAAGATAAGTTATAAAATCATAGTAAATAAGCATCGTTCCTAGTTCTCACACCAATAACTAGTAGCATTTGAACCAAATTCTATATGTGTGTGTGTGTGTGTGTGATGGTTAAAATGAAAACTCATCATATGTAGAAACTATGAAGTAATCTTAGCCACCGAATCATTTAATCTATACGCTCAAGATTGATCTCAAATAAATGGGTAAAGGTAAAAGTCTCTGGAATATCAAATCCCATATTTTATAGAATTTCCTATCTTGATTCTTGATGCATTATATTATGATTTTATCTTTTAACTTAACTAAAAATTTCATTAATCTTTGCAAGAAAATCATTAATTTCATCTTTTAATTTATTCTCCACCAATAATTTAATTATTTTTTATTTTTTAATAAACAACAAGAAAGAGTTTGTATATTAATATCGGTTACATATTAGTAATATCTATATACCATCTTAGCACATCATTATTATAATATTTATTAGCTGCAATATTAGCACATATTTTTTATTTAACCAATATTTTCCACTCATAATTTCGTGTTATTAGTAATATTTATATATCATATTACTATATTAGTATATCATTATTATAATATTAGCTGCAATATTAACACATATTTTTATTTGATCAATATTTTCCATAAACAATTTCATGTTATTAGCAATATTTATATATCATATTAGCACATCATTATTATGAATGTGAAACAAATAGTTCATGTGATTTTTAAAAAATTATTTAATAATAATAATAATGATGTTAGAAACAGTTGCAATTTGATCAAATTTAGTTGCTAGCATGCAATTAATTTTTTTCTACTATGAACATAATTAATTCTGTAAAGCTAATATAAAGATAAAATATTGGTAATATGAAACAATTGAAATGCTATCAAATCATATAAATTTTGCTATTATGAAAACACGAATTAAGTCACAAATTTAAATTAATTCACTTACAAAATTAATTAATCCAATTGGATTCAATTAGCTAATTAATTGAGATGTAGAGACAATTTTTTTATATATTTTAAGAAAGTAAATAATTAAATGTACAATATGAAGACATACATGCCATAAAATATGAGATTTCGTATTTCATATCCTCAATTTATAAAATTCTTAATTAATTGTATCTTTTACCCCATCAATTTTGGATTAATATAGACCATGAAAACCAAATTAATAAATAGCTAAGATTGAATCATAGTTTCTACACACACATGGTGTGGTTATAATAGGGACTACTCCTATGTGAGACGTGTGGACAAATATGAGCCTTACAAATATTGAGAATGAATATTCAATTTAATCGCATAAAGTTATGATCTTGGTGATTTTTATAACAGAAATGAGAGAAGGTTTAGAGAAAGAAAGGTAAGAAGAAGAAGAAATGATGAATTTAGGGTAAACTCTTTCATACTCCATAATACAAAAATGTGGCTATTTAAGCCATACACAAGGATCACTTAGGGTTCTTTTAGGGAGTTAAAAATAAGATAAGGTGAAAACTGGGCCTATTACATAATATAATTGGGCCTAATCAAGTAAAATAATTTGGAGCCCATTAACAAAACAAAACCTTGCAACTTGGAACACGATTTAACCCATGACCCTATTCAAAGCAAAGCCCCCGTGTAATAGCCTGCAAGCCAGGTGTGACAGGCTCACACCTAATGGTGTTGGTAGGATTTGAACTTGAGACCTTTAACCTCAAGATATCACTACTCCACCACTAGGCCATCTCCAAAGGGACAATTAGTAACCTTTTTTTTTATAGATTATAGATGGTATTAGACATAATTTTAACAAATTAAAGTCGATAGTTTGTGGTATATCCATATGTTTGCCTTATTGGTAACTATAATATATAATACTATATTATATGATAACATAAAATCAAATTGAATTTAAAATCTCAAGAAATATTGTGAATACGTTTCAATCATAAACATTACAAGCGCAACTTCTACAAAATTCTTGTGCATACACCATATTCACATTTGATCAATGTGACTCCATGAAAAAAGTGGTGATGAGACTCTCCATTTAAGTTGGTATTTAATATGTAAAATAGTATTTTATTTCCAATAATTTATTCTTACATGTGATAACTTTAATTTAATATTGGATCGAATATCGATTAGGCATACATGTCTTTTTGATCATTTATCTATCTAGAACTAATAGTAACATATGGGGCTGTAAATGAACCAAACTATTCGTGAGCTACTCATCAGCTCAAAAAAAGTTCGATCGAAACTCGATCGTTTATTAAACGAGCCGAATTCGAGCTCGATAATTTTCTCAAGCCGAATTCGAGCTACTCGCGAGCTTCTCACGAGTAGCTCAAGTTCGACTATAAATGAGCTTTTATCGAGTAGTCCGCGAGCTTTTAATCGAGCTTTGACAAATAAACTAAAAAAAATAAATTTTCACCCCTAACAAGATTCAGACATTAGCCAAATGTAATTCAATTTGTTATTGTATTCACTCGACCAAATTATTAACAATTATGTTAATTGAATCAAATAATATTTTTATAACAATTATCCAAAATTTAAATATATGCAAATATGTATATATTATATTCTGATATTATATTTATATAAACATATATAATATCATATTATTAATTTATCAGATAAATATATTCAACTAATAATAATAGACTATATGAACTATAAGAAAATTAAGAATTAATATTATAAAAAAAGGGAATCAATTAATGATATTTACAAACATTAAGTTAAGCTTATTTTATTAAACAAAAAATAGGAATATGTAAATAGATTTATATGATAAAAAATAATGTAATCAAAAATTGATTATCCAACTTTAAGATATATATTTAGAATTTATTTAGTTATAATATTAATATTAAATAGTATATTTGAATTTTGAAGTAGTCTAACAAAAAATATCAAATTATGAGGTAAATAAAATTATAGTTTATAGTTATAATTAAAAATTGAGATTTGATAATGAAACAAACACAAATGAATTTGATTAAACCTATGATATCAAACAAATATCATTACATTGAAGTAAATCACAATAATTCATCAAAATCAATATCAAACCATTAATAGTGTCTGATAATTACTTAGTTCGTTTGATTCGACAATATATATATATATATATATATATATATTATCATTTTACTCAATTATTATATAATATACAAATATTATGTATACTTTAGTGTGCCTCATTGAAAAATTTAGTTTATATACCAATAAAAGAAAAGAAAATTGAGATATAACAATAAAAATAAATTATGATTTATAAATCATATTATAAAAAACTTTGAAATTTGTATTTGAATTAAGATTATTGTAAATATTTACTTATTAATTGGAACATGTGTGAATGTGTAGTAAAAAATAATAAACTAACAATAATAATGAACTATATTATCAATCAACTAATATGATTACAATTTATATGAAAATGAAAATGAATAATCGATAAAATAGTAAGAAAACAAGATATGCTTGAATTGTGATTTATAAATTGCATAATAAAAAACACTTTGAAATTTGAATTTGAATTAAGATGATTGTAAAATATTTATATGTTGAAGTTTGAAAGAAAGATAATAAACTATCATGAATAGCGAGATATAAATTATTAATTAACTAATGAATACAATTTTTAAATAAAAAAAGTGAAAATGAATGATCGATAAAATAAAAACAAAATGAGATATGAGTAAATTGTGATTTATAAATTATATTAGAAAAAATATTTTAAAATTTTAATTCAAATTAAGGTAAATATATATTAAATTTTGAATATCCTATATTAATAATGAAAAATATTAAAATGTGTAAGCATGACTACAATTACATAATTAAGTAATTATTATAAAGAAAATAAAATAAAAATAAAAATTAAAGAAAATATGAAAAAGAAAAGAAAAGAACTCGATCACAAATTTTATTATTATCGAGCTTTAATCGAGCTTTTTGTTGAGTTTTTTTAATCAAATTTGAACATATCCTTATCGAGTCGAGCTCGAATCGAATTCGATCATGAATTTTCTTAGTCGAGCCGAACTCGAACTCAAACTCGAAGCTCGAGTCGAGTATATCTTAAACGAGCCGAACTCGAGTTTGAAGGTATTCGGCTCGACTCGGCTCGTCTACAGCCCTAGTAACATATCGACAAAGACCTAACACATTAATCATTTTTAATAATTGGGAAAATCATATTGTTAAAAAATAAATTAGTAGAACTATTTTAAACACGTGCAAAGCATGTTCATTTTTCTAGTATAATAAAAATATTTTAATATAATATACATTCTAATAAAATAAATTTCAACAATTGTATTTTTTACATTTTAAAATATATACTAATATTGATATGAACATATTTATGTTTAATAAAATTATTACATACATTCTTAGTATAACAATATTAACTACGTGCAAAGCACGCACGTAGCTCTGGTCAATATAGTTGTATGGATATTGATATAGTATACACTATCATAAATATGATAAATATATTTGAAATTTTTATGACCCATGGCTTAAATTTTAAATGTGATCAGTTCGTGCTTGAAAATTGTGATATATTATGCTCTAAAACAAGTTCTAAATACATGAAAGCTTTCCGGAAAACTTTTCTTGCATGAGGGCATCTCCAATGCATGGGTACAAATCCCATGCGGCATGAATTTGTACCCATGCATTTAGTAACATTTGCATAGTGGGTGTTGGATAACATTTAAATTTTTTGTACCAAGTAGCATTATTTCTATCAAGTATCATTTGGAAAAAAGGGGAACTGGTGGGGCCAGTGCACATGTGCACCATTTATCTCCTCTTTTTTTTTTTTCTCCTTTTCTCCTTGTTCTATCTCTCCTTTTTTCTTTTCTTTCTTTTTTTTTTCTTTCTTAATTTTCGCTTATTTTTTTGTTGAATCAACTTTGTTGTTTTTTTTTTTTATTTATTTCCTTTCTAACCATTTGAATTATAATTAGATTACAATGTATATTTTGTATGATTACTTTACGATTTTATATGGTATTATTTTGTTGTACATTGATTCTTATTTTTTTAAAATAATAAATTCATAATATGTAAATAAAAGGAATTTTATTATTATAATTAATAATGTAATTATATAATGAAAATGATAAACAAAATTTATAGTAGATTAAAAATATGTAAATAATTTTTTCAATAAATTAAATAAATTAAAATTTTAAATTGGTATTTAAATTAAATTTATTAAAAAATATTATCACATTAAATTAAAATATTGATAAACATGGCTTTTACATGCATTTGAGGAGTTGTATGGTTCATATTCAAAGATTAATGCATGCGTTTGTTGAGGTTTTATACTAGTTTCGAGTTTCCTTGTGCTATTTGATGTTTTGGTGTTTCTTGTGCAAGTTTGAGCTGAATTTGGGATTTATCCAAGATCCAATTCAAGGAGGAAATTTGCTAGAAAGATAGAGGATCAAGAGAGGGTCGCAACGCAACTTGAATCGGGTCAATCGGACGAGAAACGAAGGAGAACGGAGCGAAACGGTGGAGGCGCGCGGAGCTGCCGGCCAACCCGCCGACCGGCGGGTTGAGGCCGCCGACCGACGGCCAGAACGATGGAAATCTCTGTTTCTCTCGCCGATCCAGCCGCCGGTCGGCGGGATCGACAGGAATTGTCCCCCGGACACGTTTTCGGCCCACGAACTCATCTTTCGGTCCGGATTTTCGATACCTAGTATATATAGGATTGTTTTGGACGAATTTGAGGAACATTATTCATTATTTTAGAGTTCCAAACTTATTTTACTTTCGAGGTTTTGCTGTGAAGATTCAAGAAAGAAGAATTCAAGTTTTATTCAACGAATCGTCATTCCGGTTTTTTCTATTCTATTGCACATTTATTTTATGTCAATGTTTATTGTTATTTCTATTATTTCTATGGTTTTAATTATGCGTGAGTAGTCTTTTATTAATTCGAGGGTTTGCAAAGCATGATTGAAGCTATGCATTTAATTTAATCTTGTTATTTTTCCCTTCCGATTATTGTGTTCAATTGTTCAAGAGCTTTTGATTTCATGCTTAATTACTGATCACAATTAATGCATGCTAGCTAGTTAATTTGAGTCATGGCAGAGATAATTAATTAGTGGAATTAATTGAATAATTTGATACACGTTCTAAGAAATTTGTAGGGGAATTTAAATCTGTGGTTCTATCGAGAGTTAATAAATTAATCTAGAGATGAAAGTAATAGGTTATTTGTTAATCTGCTTCTACCTTGAGACCTGGCGGAGATAGGTAGATATATTTCTGATTCCTCACCTTTAATCGGATTAAAATTGGGAAAGATTATGATTAAATTGAATCATAGTGGATACATGTGTGCTGCATTCCCTAGGATTAGTATTTCATTAATTGTTTGAGTTTGATTATTTGCTTAGTTTATTTACTTGTGTTTATTTGGTTATATTTCTGTTCTTTTATTTTATTTAAATTCGTGCATAGTTTTAATAAACCCATAAATTGGTAGCCTGGATAATAGAGAATTGTTAGCTTAGTACTCAGTGTTGATCAATATTTTTAGTCCCTGTGAATACGATACTCGATTCACTACTATATTGCCTGACCTGTGTTAGTTGCAGATTTGTGCATAATAAATAGTGCATCAAATATATATCATGAAAATTATAAATAAAATTTTTATGAATTAAAAAGATATGAATAAAATAAGTGATATAACAGTGGGACCCCCAAAAAGTAATAATTGTACCTGGATGCATTGTGGATGTTTGGGTAGCAATTAAATGAATATTGTAATTTTTGATGTGGCGGTGATGTGGCAACAATTTGTACCTAAAAATTGGGTATAGCACTGGAGATGCCCTGAGGATCTATAGCTCCAACTATTCATCTTCTTCCCATGTATATAAATAAGTTACAATCTTTATTGTTATTATTAATGTTGAAGATAATAAGTTCAAAATCCACTATTCAAATTATAAAAAAAAAATAAACTAAAATAAAAAAGTTAAGCATTGGGCTTACAAATAATTTTTTTCTTCATTATTTACGTGCGTTTAATAATATTTTTTTCCCAATAGTTGACTAGAATGTGCTTCTTTAATTTATTTGTGAAAAATCTTTACCTATTTAATTTATATATACATATATTTCTACACAATTACCATAATGCAAATTATATGAAACAAAATTTTTAATCCAATAATATAAGTCAATTAAACACACTTAGAATTGACATGATCTTTATAGCAAATCAGGAAACATAAAAGTTTTGATTTTTCAAGTTTTGAAGATCATGTTTTAGACATGATAGAAGAACATTTCACTGTCAATCTAATTAAAGATTGAAGAATGTACTTGATCATGTACATGGTTGTCCAGAAAGTTTCCAAGAGACGTGCCAAACTATTTTCAAGGAGTTGAAGTTTCCTATTAAAGATGAATGTTTCAGAATAAAAGATACCTTGTTCAAGATAGAGATTAAGATGGAAGGAGGCGAGTTCTATTCAATGAAAATTTATAAGCTAGAGTAGTTCAAATCACATATTGTTTAGTTGCACTTATATTTGTAAGTTGTTAAGAATTTCGCTACACATTAAAATTTTAATTATATTTGAATTACTTTATGATCTTGTTTTGATTAAACATTTATTATAATTAGTGTTTATATCTACGAAAATAAAGTTTAGCCTTTTAATCTATTTAAACATATTTTTGTACATTTATTTCACACACTTGCATATGTGTGTAGTGTGTGTATGTATCTAATTATAATTGAATTTTGCTTTTAATTTTTTAATTATTATAAAATAAAATAGTATCGAGCATAGCAAGATATATATATATATATATATATATATATATATATATATATAGATGGGATCATGTGAGAACCACACTCTCTGTGAGAACTGAGAACCAATCTCAGCCACAGATCGCTCGTTTTTGGATGGCCAAGATCTGTCACAAATTGAAAAAAACACGGTGGCATAATTATAATATTACTGACTTTTTAATGAAGCAATGATATTTTTGTAATTTATGAATTCATATGTCATTTTACCAAATCTCCTCTCACTCTATTCGCGTCTCTTTCTTCTGGCAATGGTGGTTCCCATTTCACCCACCGTCAGAGACGGTGCTGCCTCCGCTGCTTGTCATCGACGGCATCAATAATCCGCCACTTCACCTCTACCAAACAAAGGCAAGCAATTTTCAGCAGACAAGAGATATGATTATTTATGAAGTAACTATAATGTATAAATGAGAAAATCTTGTGTGATATATAACTAATATAAAAGCGTTGAATATTTATTTGGTGAGATACAAATTAAGGTGCAGATCGGTGATCGATCAAGGTGGTGTTGGAATCAAAAATGGGGTTGTTATCGTTGTTGGGGGTGTCGTTGATGCCCATTTTACAAGTGCTTATATTGTGTGTGTTGGGAGCTTTGATGGCTACCGATTATCTCAAGCTTTTCCCACTCACTGCTAGAAGATCCCTCAACCGGGTATATATGCAATATATATATGCATGTAGTGATCTTTATTTTTATATATACTGACATGCATATATAATTTAATTAATAAATGGCATATATGCAGATTGTGTTATAAGAAATCATCAATGAGTATTATAAAAAATATTTTGTTAACATGTACTTTAGCACTACTGTGATCTATTTTAGCACTGTTGTAACCTATTTTAGCACTACTGTGAACTGTTTTAGCACTGCCATGTACTTTAGCACTACTGTGATCTATTTTAGCACTGTTGTAACCTATTTTAGCACTACTGTGAACTATTTTAGCACTTAGGTTGACGAAGCTAATTAAGTTGTTATTTTAAATTTTTCACTATCAGTACTTTAGCACTACTGTGAACTATTTTAGCACTGTTGTAACCTAGTTTAGCACTACTGTGAACTGTTTTAGCACTGCTGGACTTGAACATAAATCAAATGGATTGAAAAGGAAATTTTGCAAGAGAAGGATTTCATCTTATATTTCAATCATTAAGTGTGTGTGTTAAATTCCAATATAGTAGTTAGAATACACAATGAAATATAAAGTTGAAATAGATGATCTCGTCCGTTAATCGAATGAGATACGATATGTATGATGAGCATAATGTATATAACAAATGATTGTATGAAGTTTGATGTATAACTAATCACTAATGTACCATCACTAATGTACCATGCATAATAAAGTCAAGAAAAATGAGTAACATGCATTTATAATCTATATATAATAGTAAATATTCTCGATATAGTGAGTAACTTTTATAATATTAAGTCAAAATGCATAATCTAATGTTTATATATGCAATCTATATGTATTTACGAATAAGAATAATAAACTGTACAGTCAGTACACATATATGTATAGAGGAATAAATATAAGTTCAATTATCTGAAATTAATAGTTTTATAGTTAAACTTTTAAAAAAGCGATAAAAAATGTGTTTAACTAATTGCTTAGAAAAGTAATTGCTTAGAATAAAGTAATGATTTGCCTGTGAGTTGTAACACCACTTTGTTTAGAAAAAGATCCAATTTTTCAGTGGACTGTGGAAGATATGCAGTTGATTAAGAGTCATGACAATTGTGTAAGAGAAGGAACACGTATTGATTAAGCACGCATTGATTAATGATTTATATAATATAATTAATTTGTTTGATGACAATGTTAAAAGGCCATGACAGTGCTAAAAAATGGTAAATAAGGGTCATGTTAGTGCTAAAATAAGTCAAGATAATGTTAGTGCTAAAATAAGTCATGATAGTGCTAAAATAGAGAATGACAATGCTAAAACCATAAATTGAAAAATATACACGTAAATCACATATATAATGCTAAACTCTAGACTACAGTGCTAAAAATGGAAGATGAAACATGAAAAAGATGCCGATGATATTTTTTTATTGTAATGCTAAACAATTATCATGCTAAACAAGGGTCATGTTAGTGCTAAAATAAGTCATGACAGTGCTAAAATAAGTCATGCCAGTGCTAAAATAGGGAATGACAATGCTAAAATCATAAATTAAAAAATATACGCGTGAATCACATATACAATGCTAAATTCTAAACTACAGTGCTAAAAACGGAAGATCATGAAGCATAAAAAGACGCCGATGATATTTTTTTATTATAATGCTAAACAATTGTCATGCTAAACAAGGGTCATGTTAGTGCTAAAATAAGTCATGACAGTGCTAAAACAGAAAATGACAATGCTAAAACCATAAATTGAAAAATATACGCGTGAATCACATATACATTGAAAATTTCGATTTTACCCTTACTAAGATTCATGGGCAGCGAAGTTGGACGTTATTACAATTATGCTACCGCATTTTTTTTAAATTTTGGAACAGGTCTTGACCGTCCAAATAGGCGAGATCTGTGGCTGAGATTGGTTCTCAGTTTTCACCTAGGGTTGGGTTCCAGAAGGAACTCAACCCTATATATATATATATATATATATATATATATATATATATTCATATACACACACACACAACTGAATTTTGCTTTTAATTTTTTAATTATTATAAAATAAAATGGTATTGAGCATCGCGGGAGAGATATACTAGCCTGGTAAAAAAATTAATTAAGTCGAGCTATTCAAAATATTTTTATTAGTACAGTCACACGTATCTTTAAAAAGATAGGTCCTCAGTCGAATGTATATTTTATATAAAAAGTGTCGAGATAAATTCAAATAAAATTAACAATGCCAATTCTTTTACATTTTAAAATCATCATATATACTTAAGCGTAGAACAACTTTTCCCATATATTATGGACTTGCTTATACCACAAACTAACACATTTTCTAACAAATAATCATTGAACTAAGACATGGTTGGTACTAACTTTTGTTTTTGGTTAGTTTCCTGCATGCCCTCATATATACCCCTAGTAGAAAACTTCACATCTAAATAACTAAAGCTTTGAAGTAAAGATTGCATCATTATATCCCATCAAATGGATAAAAGTTTTCCTAAGCAAAATTTTGTCAAATATTAATTAGTAATATTCCTACACAAACGAAAGAAAAGGATGGAAAACTATCAAATTAGTCCCAAACATAATATTAACATATGTCATTGACTCATTGTCATATCTAAATATCAATAAATTTAAATTAGTTCAAACTAAACCAAATCATGTAATCTATCAAATTTTTCTATCACCTCACTTTGATTATAAACATGTTAATTATGAGATTTTTTTTTAAAAATCATTACCTTATTATTTGTTTGCATGAATATAATACATTCGGGGTCATTTAGGTGTGGAGTTGGTAAGTTTAGTTATAGGTTGAATATGACATATATATGATTTATCTTCCCTCTATTATGCACGAACTAAATTTACATAATATATACACCATCATAGAGTGACATATTAGATTTCTTTATTATAAAAAAGCAAAATAAAATGTATGATATAAGTTGACAAATTCGAGGTAGGTCCAACATCCTAGCCACATAATAGTCATCATCTTTGAAATTAGAAAACATGTGTCCCAAGAAAATAAGTTGAAGGTGTGCGATCGTGACAACCATGAATTATAAATTATAATCATGATAATTTTATTTACATAAAAAAAAATTGCAGTGGGCCCACATACCACATTAAAGAAAATTGCCTTTAATAACGCATATATTCTTTTACTTAGAATATGGGCTTTTAATGGTTCTCTCAAAAAAACAAAAAAAGGCAATAAGCTATATATCCGTGAAGCCTACAAATTTGGGCTTAGGCTGAAATTAGGTAGGACCCACAAATATGTAATCCTTCCTTTCTAGTCTTTTTTAGGGGAGAAAAACAGTTATGACCTAAAAAAACATAATTAGATAAGAAATTTTAAATTTGGAAATTTCCCATTTCCTTTATAAAACAGAAAATAAATGTACCAATCAAATTATTAAGTTGCCAACCCATTTTTCATGTTATTTTACTATTGCAATAAATATAATAGAATCGTTCAAGCTATGTGAATAATAAAACACACACACACACACCCACACACATATATATGTATATTTGCATATAACATTGAGTCTATCTTTTAAAAAAAATATTACTATTTGAAAATAAAATATTAGAGGCTTATGATCTGATTTATTTATTTGTTATAAGAGTAAATTTCACTTTTTGATTTCGTTAGAATATGATCAAAACACTTTTAGTTCCAAAAGTTATTTTTTTGATCTCCAAATGATATTTTTTTGATAATTTTGGTCTCATAAGATATTTTTCCGACAATTTTAGTCTCAATTTTTTTTTGGATCACAAATGATGTTTTTTCGATAATTTTCCAATACTTTTAGAAAGTTAACTGTTGTGAATTAACTTTCTCTGTTAGTTTGTGACTAAAATTGTCGGAAAAATATCTTATGGTACCAGAATTGTCGAAAAATATCATTTGGGGCCCAAAAAATAACTTTTGCGGCTAAAATTATTTTAATCATATTCTAATGAGACAAAAAGTGAAATTTACTCTTTTTATAATGAAAAGAAGAAGATCTAATTAATTTTATTTTGATAACTTTAATGTTATATCTTGAATAAATGAACTGTTATTAGTTTAAACTAAATTATTATTTTTTTTTTTACACTCACACACCCGACTTGTGGTATTGAGGAGATTCAAACCTGTGACCTTTGGTCTCTAAGCAATCTCACTCCACCACTAGGCCATCCCCACCGGGACCTAGTTTAAACTAAATTATTTTGATCATATTCCTATGAGACTAAAAATGAAATTTACCCCTTTTATAATGGAAAGAAAAAAAAAGATCTAAATAGGTCACTAAATTAATTTAGGGGCTCAATTGGCCACTGCAACTTTTTTGGGCCACCGCGTTTTTAAAATCGGGTCAATTGAGCCACTGTGTGACGGAGCCCTAACATCCTCCGTTAAGTGGGTGTGAAACGGCGTCGTTTTGTTTATTTTTTTACCCTAACCCATAACCCGACCCACCCCTAACCCGATCCACTGTCAAATCCCCCAAATTTTACCCTAACGTTAGAGCTCCATCACGCAGTGTCTCAATTGATCTGATTTTAAAAACGTGGTGGCCCAAGTGAACTAAAAAAAGTTACAGTGGGCCAATTGAGCCCCAAATAAGTTTAGTGGCCTATTTGGCCCTTATTCCTTAATTTTATTTTGATAATTGCAATGTTATATCCGGAATAAATGAACTGTTATTAATTTAAACACGTTTTCTGTACATTTTAACTATTATTTTCAGCACTTTACTCGGGAAAATGAAGATTCGGCTAAGAATTTAAGACAATTCACGATCCAATACACTGCGAGCCCACAATAACCGGCACCAGACGCGGCTTCGTAACCTGCACTCCCAGGCGCATTTTAACTACTAGTACCAACATCCCATTTCACACATTCCCAAAAATACCCTCTTCACAAAATAATTATAAATAAATCAAACACTAAACTAAGCCCTATTGGGAGATGTTACATGAATTAAATTATATCGAATTCCTTATTTTAGTAGAGTTATATAGGAGAAATTCCTAGTCAATACCATTTTATCATATTTTTATGTAGAGTTATGTGTGACTAAGTTTTACTAATCAAAATCAGATGGACAAGTCAAGATGTGACTCAAAATATAATTATACATTAATAACATTACAAATGTGACATTAAATCATTAGTTTAGATTTAAATTTTGACTTGTGAAACTATCTCACACAATTTTTTGTAAACTTTTATTAGTAAAAAAATAATTTCTATACTTCATTTATATTGAATACAAAATATAATATACCAACAAGATAAATACATACAACTAGAAAATTGCTTCTCTTGCCTACCAATATTATTTATAAATAGTTAATTTGATCGAAACTTGGAACTTATAGTGGTAAAGATATAGAGTGCTCCAATGACGGATCCAGACAAAAATATTTAGAGTCTCATTATAATGTCTATATAAGAACAAATCATGAGGTGCTGAAATTAGCCGACTATCAAGAAGACTATAACATTGATTTGGAGCCAAGCAACCCTAAATCGGCCGTTTCATAGAAATGATAAAGTGATAAAATTGACGGTAATTTGAACTGAAAATTTGTAAATCATGTCAATATTTTAGATGGAGCTATCCAAATTGCAGTGATGAGTGAATTTGTGGTATGAAACTGTGATGGTGAAATCAAACAAAGTTTTTCTTTAAAGCGAACAATCAAACGAAGTTTAGATTCTTATTTACATTACATCATCGAAAATTAAATAAATGGGATAATTAAAAATATTTGTTGGCTATTTAAAGCAGTCAACAGTATTCCGCCTGAGTCCCCAACTCCTCACCGCAGCATAATCACAAAAAAAAAGTAAATAAAACAGGAAAAACCACTGTCTCTATCTATATATACAGCATTTATATGTATCGGTGGTGGTTGGAGGTGGTGAACCTCAAACTTGAGAAATTGATCGAATTCGGTTGAAGTTTTGATTCGAGCGAACTCAAAAGGGAAAGCAAAAATGCCGATTAGTAGATACGAGATACGGAATGAGTATAGTTTGGCCGATCCGGAGCTGTATCGAGCGGCTGATAAGGATGATCCGGAGGCGTTGCTTGAAGGCGTTGCCATGGCCGGCTTGGTCGGAGTTCTTCGCCAGCTAGGCGACCTGGCCGAGTGAGTTCTGATTTTTTAGTTTTTAGTTTGCTTTTGTGGATTATTGGTTTGGATTTTTCGTGTTTTGGTTGAAATGCGGGGAATTGGGGATGTGTTGAGGTAATTCTGATCTTGATAGGTCGGAGCTTTCAGTTTTGAGTTTCGAATTGTTTGTGTTTGTGTCTGTGTGTGTGTGTGTGTGTGTTTTTTTTTTTTTTTTTTTTTTTTCTTCCTTCCGAATTTTGGAGTTTCCGACGAAATGCGAGTACAAATTCATACGAGGAAGATAATTTTGGTGTATTAGATTATATGCTGGCATCTCGCTTGGAGAGTTACCAGTTTTAATTTTTAAGAGCTTATTGATTATTTGTTGTTTTTAGTTGAAATTGGTGGTTTTTTTATTCAATTTGAGGAGATTAGATGTCGTGTGAAGGTCATTTTGGTTTTCATAGCTTGGCTGTTTCTCTGAGTTGGTTATTTGTTTCTTGACTTTGTTAATTTGTTAGTCTTTATTGTTTTGTATGTGGAATATGGTGTCTGGGTTAAATTTGAGAAATTAGTGTTTACTGAGGCCATTTTTATATGGATGTTCCTTCACCTTCTTCTGAAAAAAGGGTCTTTGGATTATCAAGTTGTACTCTTGGTGCCTAGTGTTTTTTTTTTTTAAATTATCAATGCATCTCAGCTGAATTGCCTAGTTGAATTTATTCAGGCATTTGATTGGTAAGTTGTGTGTGTGTGTGATTGTATCATGTAGGCGCACAATTATCTAAATTAATGAGTGAACTTATGGATTGGACATATGCACTCATTAACAATTCCATAACTTATGCGGAATTAGGCTATGTCCTGACTCCTGAGCATCAAAGCAGCTTGAACTCTTGAACAAGAACTAATGCAAGGCTATCTTCTAGTCTTGGGCAACCTTGTCCATCGCTTGCAAGCCAGCACTTTGAGCTGCCAACTGCAATGCGGAATCCGCTTATTATTGGGTATCACATTGTTTTCAGTTACATGGATTAAAGAAAGTATTGGTGTATACAGAAATCTCTTGGCTGAAATATGTAAATTCAGTTGACTACTTTTCACCAAGTCGATTGATGCATTTCTTGCTTCTTCTTGTTCACTTTCAGATATGCATTTGCAACTTTTGTTGCAAGAATTTACTAGGTTACTACATTTATGGCATATTTTTGTGCGATTCCTTGCTGTGCATAATTTATGCAGATCATTATGCTCTTCAATCAGTAGTTGTGATTTCGATGTAATTTATGAATGCTCCATGGTATTTGGTTATTATTTTAGTCCACTCAAAGTGCAAAATTTCAAATTATACTTATTTGGCTATGAGGAATTAAACATGGTACTTTTTTACGTGATTCTCTTTTGCCAATAATAATTACAATTACTTGAAAGAGTCCCATAATAGCTCGTTTCTTGTGATTACTAAAGGTTTGCTGCGGATATTTTTCATAATTTACACGAGGATGTGATGGCAACTGCAGCAAGGGGGCATACCTTAGCAGTTCGAGTTCAACAGCTTGAGACTGAGATTCCTACTGTTGAGAGAGCATTTCTCTCCCAGATAGATCACTCCTCGTTCTTTTACCATCCTGGTGAGACCCTGCTGTTTTTTATGTTACTAACCACTCTATTGTTTTTTGAAGCACTACTTTGCACGGGACTTGTCATTTGGTTCTTGTTATTAAACATGGCTAAGGTGTTCATTAGACAATTTTATTACCATTTTCAATAGCATTCTTGTATTAATATAATTCTATGGCACTAAGTGCTGCGTGGTTGTTTATCAAGGGCTGATTTCGTTCTTAAATGAATCTGCTTCATCTCTTTTTTGCTGCATCTTTTGTTGAACATGCCTCATATTGCTTGTTGGATGTAATAGTATTGTGGGAATAAATATGTTGCAGGTGTTGATTGGCATCCTAATCTACAACTTGACAAGAATCTAGTTACACAGGGAGACATGCCTCGATTTATAATGGATTCCTATGAAGAATGCAGGGAACCTCCTCGCCTATTCCTTCTAGACAAGTATAGTCTGCTGTTCATTTTTAAAACTTTTTGTCTTTGCGAAAAACAATATCTGAAATAACATTATCAATTTAGGTTTGATGTTGCGGGTGCTGGAGCATGTCAAAAACGTTATACCGATCCTTCATTTTTCAAAGTTGAAACCTCTGAAATGACTAGTGCGGATATCCAAAGGGAAAAGAAGCTCCGCAAAGCAAAGGTAGTTTCTTGAGAATGATTTGAAGTTTTTAACATCAAAAGAAGGGTACAGAAGCCCAGGAATGTTTTTTCATTGATAGGATTTTCGTACTTTAATTATATTTGATTTTGGCTCATCATAAACCTTAAGATAAATTCCAAATAAAATATCAAGACTAGTATGACCTTGTATATCTTGGCATTTCTTCTCTAAGATTCTTTCTTCTCATTAGACTACGTTTTAGATGATTTTCATCTTTCATTTCTAAACCTTAACATTTTTCTGTTATATGTGCATATTACTGTTCTGTTTGATATTTGTTGACACCTCAGTATTATAATCGGGACATGATATTGCATCTGGTAGAAACATATAAACCTGAATATGTATAGTAAAACCAGCACTAGGGTTTACTTCTGCTCCCTACTCTTCCTTTTCATTTTCTTTAGAGTTGCAATAGACAAAAAATCCCGCAAAAAATATTGGGTTCTTTACAGAACTGCCTTTGCTGCCAATTTTTAATTCATGCAGTGAGAGTTACTGGTTTCTTGTTGAACAGAAGAAAGGGCCGCGCTGGAGAAACAGAGAAGCCCCTGAAGTTTTACCAACATCACATACCAAGTGAGCCTTCTATTATGTTACTTTTTTTTTCTATTTAGTTCTCTTTTCTGTTGATGGTGAAAAATTAGATTTGTCTACTTTGAATCTTACAGACTCCATCAGCTTTTCCTGGAGGAGCGTGTTGAAAATGGTGTTAGCACCCCTTCTCGCCGTGCCAAATTAAAGAGGAGACTGAATGGATTTCCATTTAACTCAAAAACTGGGAAGAGCTACATGGAAAACTTACTGAAGTCTCCTTCTCCAGATCATAAAGTGCTCCATGACATGACTGTGGACTCACCACAGCTGAAGTGGACTACAAATGATCATGAGGAGTCTGGTTCTGACATATTTGAATTCAAGCCAGTGAAGCCTGACAGAGAGAGAGGAGGAAGAAAAAGAAGTACTCCCTCATCTCCAGATAGAGAGGGTTTTGTACTGAATCCTCCCATGTATGACTCGGATGAGTCTCCCATAGATGATAACATCTGCGAGGCACCCAGTTCACATCCTATCATTGCAACAGATGGCATCTCAGCTGCTCTTGATAAGGTGGCTGGTGAAAAGGTTGTAGCTGTTGATGCAGAAAGCAAGAGAGAAGGAAGCTTAACTAGTTATGAATCTGATGATATAGCCAGTGAGATAGATAATTATGTGGATGCACCTTCAACCATGGAGTCAGAAATGGATAGGGATTCTGATTTGAGAATGAAGAGTGATAACACCTCACTTATAAAAATGGAATCACTCATCACTGATGCATATGAAGAACCTCTTCATTCAAGGTCTTCTGATTCTCAGTCTACTGGAGATTCAATGATGTCTGATGCGGGGAACAACTCATCCACAAAAGAAATATGTAGTTTCTCTTCTGATTCTCCAAGCATCTCAGCTGAAAAACCACAATCAGAAAGCTTTTCTACTAATGGATTTCAGTGCACTGATATCCATGTAAATGAGAGAGTTGATGCATCATCTTACCAGGAAATTGCTGATGATGATTTTCCTGTGGACCACCTATCAAGACCTGTGGTTTCTGATGATACGTGCTCTGAGACTGATGCAATCACCAACCACAGGTCTGAGTCTGAGCAGGTCTCTTCTAGTTTGTGTAATGATGGATCAATACCTCCTTTAATGCATTCAGATCTTGACGAAGTTGTGAGAAAATTTACTAAGTCAGATGAAAAGGTCTCTACCCTGGATGACGAAGATGAGAATACAGACCCAGTCATAGGCCCACCACATGTGGTTTCTGATGGTCCATGCATTGAGACCAATGCGATCACCAACCAAAGGTCTGAGTTTGAGCAGGTGACTTCCACTTTGTGCATCAATGGATCAATGTCTACTTCAGAGCTTTCTGATCTAGAAGAAGTTGTGGGAGATCGGAAGGTAGAGGCACCCGGGTTAGATGACATGGTCTCCACATTGGATGACAAAGAAAAGAAGATAAACCTGGTCATAAATCCAACATTTTCTCCCAGTGCCTGCATTTCTGGGTTGCAGTCAGACAATGATTTATCAAGATCCTCTGATGGAGAACAATTAGTGGACGAACCAAATAGTGAAAGCTTACGTCGTCTTTCTACTCAACATGATATCTATCATCATACCACAGATAGTTCAGTTAAAACATCTTCCAATTTGCTGCATGAGGATGAATCTGATGGGGAGGATCGGGCATGGGAAGATGATGCAACTTCCGCATTAAATATACCTTATGTCCTTCCAACAAATGGTACACTGGAGGCAATGTCTTCTGAAAACCTAATTCCAGGTAAACTGGAAGATGAGGTTCCAGAGGTGCCTGAAAACTCTCTTTCTGATTATCCTGATGCAGCAAATAATGGAGATAATATAGAGCCTAGAAGAGATAACCTTATTGATGTGTTGGGTGATGAGGATTCAAATGTTTCTACTGATTCTCCAAACCAGTTTCCATGTATCATGGAGGCATCTCTTGGGAAGGGACTCGAAGAAACATCATTGGCCAGTGTTGGCACTCTAGATGTTGAAGACAATTACTCTAATAGCTCCATTGACAGGCACATTAGCTTGGAAAATCTAAAATTATCACACCTAGTAAACTCTCCTGATAGGTCAATGGAAGGTCTTGATGCTCATGAGGAAGTGGTTATTCCTGAAGAAGAGACAATCGTAAATGAAACTCTTCCATTTGGAGATCCTGAACCTTGTGATGTTGTGGGTTTGGTGGGCACAGGAATATCTTATCATGTTTTTCCCAGTGATTCAGAAGCTCTAGAGAGATCATATTGTACTTCAGAAGATCTGGAAGAACCTGCAGGAACATCAGAAACTGTAGAAATGAATGGAATCTCTCTGTGCTCAGATTCCAATGCACAAGAAGTTACTGAAATTGCAATCTCTGCCGATCCAAAACCAGCGAATGAGATTCATGTACTGTTGAATAAGTCTGGTTTGGAGGCTGATACATTCAACACTGTAGATATTACTTCTCCTGTGCCTGCAATATCTGATGATGCATGTCTCAGTAAGTTGGAAGACGAGTACGATGATTTCTTTGTGGATTCAGGCATAGATGAACTTAAGAACTATAAGAATTGTCCCTCGGAAGGGGAATCAGATCTTCTGGAGAAAGTGGACCCAACAGAAGCTTCTGCACCAACTTTTGGAACAATTGTCTGCACCGCTGTTGATAATGATCATCCCAAATCAGAACTATCAGGCTTGGTTCCTAATTCACATCTTGATTTAGAATTTGATCACAACCTGGAATTCGTCCATGCTGCAACAAGTCAGTCACCTGCAGAGCAATGTGGTCTGGATAGAGAACAAGAACTATTCAACGAGAGTGGTCTTGAAAATGATGTTCCTGATGCTTCATCGTTGCCGGTTGATCAACATTTCCTGAATCCTGTTGAAATAAGCTCGGAGTTGTCACCTTTGTTGCCTATAACTGTGTTTTCTCTTGGGAACGGTCTAAGTCCACCTTCTATTCCAGAGTTCTCAAGGTTAAGTAACAATGAGATAAATGTCCCTAGATATCCCAAGGATCCACTAAGTTCCATTTCCCCTCCAAGTAATCCTTTTCTCGAAGCAAATCAGATAAATCTCTCTGACTTACCTCCTCTGCCACCTCTCCCGCCAGTTCAGTGGAGGATGGGAAAGCTTCAGCATGATTTGCCTTCTGCAGAGGAAGAGATGATAAGAAATGAGCAATCGTTCTCTCATTTGATTGTCCCAACCGCACCCACTGATGATGTTGATTCTACCCTATCAGCCAAATCCACTCATGACGGCTCTTCCCAACTCACTGTGTCCACCGACGACATTAATTCTTCATGTGAAGACATGAAAGACTCTCTGACTGTACTTGCTGCTGAGACCACATCAAAAGAAGAGCATCTCGATAATAGCTCTTCTAGTTTGGAAGACAAAACTTTGCATGAGACTACTGATCATCCCCCAAAGATAGAAAACAAGCCACAACTGTTAGCCACATCAAAAGAAGAGCATCTTGAAAATAGCTCTTCCAGTTTGGAAGCCAAAACTTTGCATGAGGCTACTGACCATCCCCCAAAGATAGATGACCAGCCACAGCTGTTGGCCACATCAAAAGAAGAGCATCTTGAAAATGGCTCTTCTAGTTTGGAATCCAAAACTTTGCTTGAGACTACTGACCATCCCCCAAAGATAGAAAACAAGCCGCAGCTGTTAGCCACACCAATTTCAGAGAGTGTATCTACATCATCAGCTGCAGAAGATGGTGCTTCGAATGGGAGCCAAAAAGTGAAATGGCCCCGGCCTCGCAATCCTCTCGTTGATGATGTTTCTTTCCTTGATAAGAGTAAAGTAAGTATAATCTGTTTCCTCACTTTTATGGATTTCAAATTAGGTTCTGTTAGTGCCACAATTCAAAATTCGTCTCTCATCCTGCAGCTAAGGAAAGTTACAGAACGAGTTAGGCCCGAAATACAGAAGGTAGACGAAAGAGATTCTCTCTTGGAGCAAATAAGGACCAAGGTAATAGTGACAATATATGTAAATTGCCTTATGCATGTACTTTACCCACAGAGGATAACTCCATATAATCTTCATTTTGGCTAGTCCTTCAACCTGAAACCTGCTATGACATCAAGACCTAGTATTCGGGATCGGGGTCCTAACACAAATCTCCAAGTCGTTGCAATTTTGGAAAAAGCAAATGCAATTCGCCAGGTCTCTTTCTTTCTCTCTGCAAAGCTTTCATACCCGGTTTTGCCTCGTGTTTTATTAATGAAAGTGGTGAAATATTGCAGGCCTTTGCAGGTAGCGACGAAGATGATGATAGCTGGAGTGAATGAAGTATGTATAAGAAATTATACAGCTGAAAACTTTCTTGTGACAAAAGATACGACGGCATTTCTTTCACCGTTCTCTTCTTGAGATCCGAGATTCATGTCATCTGTCTTCTGTTTCTATCTCAAGGTGACCAATTGTTAAGGTTGTGTGTGTTCATGAGCAATGCAAAGGTTGTACACTATTTACAGTTTAATGTCCGTGTAAATGTATGAGGGTATATATATTGCAGATCATATAGTATAGGAAAGTGTTTAGTGTTATAGCTATACCGTGTTCAATTTGTTCAATTTTGTCGTTGTAAACATGCATTTTTTAGACTTATCTTCAAGAGATGATTCTTGGACAGTATTATTAGACATCAGATTTATTTTTTTATTTTTTTTCAGATAATTTTACTTTTAATTCGTTGCGACTTGTGAGTGGAACTTGAAGCTCGTTGTCGGGCTAACTAAACTTGTAAAGATAATTTGTGCTGCAAATCGCTCAAATTACTGCCTCATTTCTATTTTTATTTTTTTTTTTGTTACGGGACAATTGTTTTTATTTATTATTAAAAGGCATATTTATTTTTTTATCACATTTGCTTATTGAATTATTGTATGTACTCTCTCCGTCCCATTTTAATAGGTTATTTTTACAGGATTAAGAAAATGATTGAGAAAGACAATTAATCAAGAAATTTACTAATATGCTCCTATTTATTTCTTTGTCATTGAATTAATGTCTAATGCGAATATATTTTTTAAAATTGGTTGCCCAAATCATTGAAAATAGGACACAGATCCGTAATGTCAAATTCAATGTTTTAGATGGTTCATAAACTATCTAGACCACATTCAACATAAAATAAACAAGTTATGCAAAACAAGGATAAATTTTAAATCAAACTCAATGTTTTAGATGGTTCATAAACTATCTAGACCACATTCAACATAAAATAAACAAGTTATGCAAAACAAGGATAAATTTTAAATCAAACACCTTCGGTGTATGATTGCCATTGGATGAAATTTTATTATCACAAGTACAAACAAAAATGCAATTGATAACGTCTGAACCAATGTTCATGACTTATCAACAAAAGTACATTGATCATAATCTAGTTAACTACTAAATTGAATTCAAAACTTCAAATTAACTTACCAGTTAATTTGATTACAACTCAATAACGACTCTAAGCTTAGATATCTTCTATCTAATCTAACTTGAACAACCTTTTCATATGAATTGGTTGAACAATGAAAACACAAAAAGATAAAGATGGAATAGATAGAAATCTAGTTTTTAAATTTGTGATTCAAGCTCTTGATCTTCTCACTCACAACGGTGATATATTCTCTGCTCGAATAACTTCTTCTATTGTGAATTATGCTCCTTAAAAACACTCTTCACTTTTGAATCGATTGAAGGCCAAGTCATCCCCTTGAACGTGTGTTGAAAATAACCACCACCACTTCTATTAATTGGAGAGAAACCACTCCTTGTTGTGCCTGGAAGAGTATACCACGTCCTACACCATTTTTCTAGTATTCCAGCAAGTTAATTTCTGAAAAGAAAAAACGGTTAAAAGACGAATAACAAGACTCCTAAAAAATAGGAGATAAAGTTTGACTAAATCAACTTTATTTAAATATTAATATCTCAATCATATATATCCATTTATTTGAAATATAAATTTCGTGGATATATATGATTTAAGATATACAAATTAATTATAATAAATAATAAAAAAATAAATCATAAAACAAAGAAAGGATAAGATTATAAAACTTGAATGTCGCGGACAGTGTTATAGGAGTACAGTATAACATCAGATTCGACATTGAACTTGATGTCATACTCTCCTCACAATATTAAATATGGGTATATATTAGTAAATTAGCTAAACATATTTAGAAATATGCATATATATCGGCACATACTACAAAGGAAAATAAGTCTTAAATAAGGGTATATATTAATAAATTAGCTAAACATATTTAGAAACATATCTATATATCGGCACATACCAAAAAAGAAAATAAGTCTATCAAAATGGGACGGAGGGGGTATTTTTTTATTTATTTTTTTGTTGTCGCGCACTAGGTAAACTCCACCCCTGTGTAATAGCTACAAGCCACACAGAAGAGGTAAACCACATTCAAATGTGACAACCACACAGATTGCAGAAGAGGTAAACCACACTGTAACAACCACACAGAAGAGGTAACCACACTCAGATATGACAGACTCATACCTAGTGGTGTTGGTAGTGTGAATCGAACTTGAGACCTTTGGCTTCAAGATAATACCACTATACCATCCTCAAGGGGACAATAGAGGGGGTATTTATTAATACAATAGAAAATCATTTGTTTAATGTAAATCAATCTTAGCATATAAATTGTTATGTATAAAAGGATTGAGATTATTAATAAACTAAAACTAAGTTTAACTAATGTTGGGGATCTTAATTAAAACATTGCTACGCCCAAAACATTCTGAATGTCATCATTTTATATAGATTTTTACAAATTTATGTATAAGATTGTCTCATACGTCAAAATTATTTTAGATGGGATGGGTTAATCTCATATCCAAAGCTATATTTATAACTTTGATTATGTTTTACTAGCGTTTGAAATCGAATTTTGACCCAACATACAATCAAATGCTTCTTCTTCTTCTTAGAGAGAGAGAGAGAGAGAGAGAGAGAGAATCGTGTGAAAATTCTGATAAAGAAGCTAGGCCCAAATACGGCCCAAATACAAATCGAAGGAATCCGACCTAGATTCCATTGAATTTAGGACTTTGACTTTTTCAGGAGGGAGTCAATGCCGTCACGTCATCACAGCTCCTACACGGATACGACGTCGCGTCATTCCTCTGACAGGCTGACTCTGAACTGGAGAGGAGCAATTAATTCTCTATCTCCAATTCCACAAAATCTCCCCAATTTAAATAAAAAATAAAAAAATCGCAGAAACATGTATAAATAATCTGGAATTGAAGTGCTTTATTTTGCGTATATTACATGGGAAAATCATCTTCGCAGCTGAGCAGAAGCCGGCCGGAGCTGACGAATAACGACGGCGATAGCAGCAGCAAAGCGAAGCGGAAGAGGCCGATGACGACGGCGGAGAACGGCGGCGATCAGGCTCGTCTGCCGCTGTCCGAAGTTGTCTCCGATTGCACCGAGCGGTGGTTTCAGGACTCGCTCAAGGAGGCAAAATCTGGCGACGTCAATATGCAGGTGCTTGTTGCTCAGATGTATTATTGCGGCTATGGTGTTCCTCAAGACGCGGACAAGGTCTTACCCTAACTCTCTCTCTCTCTCTCTCTCTCAAATTTGGTATTTTTTCTATTTTTGGGGGGTTTACTTATTGCTATTAGCTGGCTTGTTTTGCTGAGAATTTGATGAATTTATGATATTTAGGGAAAAATTTGGATGACGAGGGCTTCAAGAGTTAGGTCTTCGGTGTGGAAAGTTCGAAATAAGCGTCCTGGTGAATTCCCTATCTTAGTTGTGCTAATTGTATAATTTCCTACTTTTATTTGATTAAAATTGAATGGATCATTTTATGGAATATGTGACAATTGCAGGTTACAATGCGAGTGATTCTGATTCCGATGAGTCAGATGGCGATTCTTGATCATTTCTGCAAACAGAAAGGTGAGCTGGATTTGTTGGCCTTTGATCTGTTCTTGAATGATTAGGGCAGACTAGATTCTGATTCAATAGACGTTGTAATATCCCTTAATCGATTAATTTGCTCTTGTTCTGCTGATTTCTTTGTTTTTCACATCAGATTGTTTCATCCATTGTGAAAATGTATTTCCTGGATCCCAGTGCCTCAAAAGAAACTCCCTGAAAAAAGAAAGTAATATATAGTTGAATCTTATTGATTTTTCAAGTTTCTATGACATTCAAGATTATGTCAATAAACATTCTTGTTCTAATGGCTCATCTGTGTTGATGAACCTCTCCACGTACCTCCATCCTCGAAAGATATCTAAAAGCCTAAAACAATATGGAAGGAGCTAGAAAGCAATTATATAAATCATGTGCGTATACATATATCTGGTTATGATATGGGAAATCCTTTCAATTTGGTGGGCTAAGTTTTTATGACATGTTTATCTCAGCGAGTTGATGATTCACATCTTCTGCAATTTTATGCCACGTGTTGCCACATGCCCTACGAAATACAGTTAACTCATCCGACTTTCAGGATTTCCTCCAATTAATGGATTTCATGGAAATGGCAATAATAATGTTGATCTGGGAATTGATTGGTGATGAACTCGTTTTCCTCATCATGACAGCGCTTTGTACTTGTATTGGAAGATGGTTGCAATGTTCTGTGATTTCCTTTAGGGGGTCGTGGGAGGGAAGTAATGAGAACGAAAATAGTGATTTACTGTCAACTTCAGTGCCTTCATCTTTTCAGGAGTTGCTATAAAGTAGATGAAAGTAAAGCCAAGCCTTCCTTGCTCTCCTTCAAGCAGTTTTCTATCAAGTCTCGAGGCCCCCTTCGTGTCTAACTCGTGATTTAGCAGTGTCTGATTAGATATGCAATTGCAGTATGTGCTGATATTGTCCTCATTTTCTAATCATCAATTGCAAAATGGAAGTCGGGTAAACAGGGTAGCTAGAATAGTGTGTTCTTTCTAACTGTGGATTCTGATGATATTTTTAAGTGCTCACATCTCATCACTTCCATTGATAAACTACTGATCTTTCCTGCATGTTTGATATTGATATTTATTGTTGGATGGAGGCAGAGATTGCTTCACTTCTCTTTTAACTATGGATGATGCGACCTAACAATGAACAACGACAACTCTTCTTGTTTTGCAGGGTCACTGATGGCTACTGATTTCATGAGGTGAATTTGGTTGCGGAGATCCCTGGTTCGTCCATCCTGAACATAATTTGTTGTGCTTGAAGATATCCATTATATGATGATCTCTGCCATGAAACGCTTATTACAAGTTTCTGTTGGTGGAGATCATCTTAGGATGCTTTTTCTTGCCAAGATGTGTTGTGTGCTCTATTCTTCAATCGACTGTTGGCTTTGACATGTGATTGTTAAACAGTTTTGGGGCACAGTTAGTGTTTACTTGTTCAGGAAAAGAAAATTTCAGATTTATTGTTGTTATTGGATATATTGATTGAAACTAGTTGAAGAAAACTTCACTTTTTATTACATCAAGAAATTCTATGATATTCCTGGGTTTCTACTCCAACTCTGGATTTTTTTACATGTGTGTTCGTACTTTGTTTTATTTCTATGTTATTTGTGTTTGAATTATGATATTATATCGAAATACATGAGAAGATCAAGAATTTAAGATAGAGATGAGTGGATGGGGTTAATTAAAATCTCTCGATTAGTCAAAAGAATTAAAATCCCAACTCAAAAATAAAAATAAAAATTGGGAGTAACAAATATGGTATAAACTAAAAGGCATCTTTGCCTGCCCAGACATGAGACAACTACTCTTTTTGTTTTTATTTTAGTTCAACTTTAATGTATTTTTTTTTAAACAAACAAAATATACAATTAATTATATAAATCAAAACTAACAATATCTAAAAGTTTAAAAGATTTTATACTATTGAAACTTAAAAAAAAATAAAAAAAATTCACACGGTTACTCACATCCTACAAAATTTCTATGAAATTCAATTCAATTTTAAAATTTTATAAACTTTGCGCCAAAGTTTCATTCTTTTTCTTAAAAAAAAAACTATGCACCAAAAACCATACATGCATGGGAGCTGAAAAAAAAAAAAAGGTTTTTTATTTTTATTTTCATGAAGTGCAAATACAATAAATATCAATAGAATTGATCAAATTCAATTTATATGCAAATTAAGTTAGTCAATGTTAATTAATGTTTCTCTTTTTTTGAAAAAAATATAACATTTAAGATTTACAACTTTCAAAAATTTAAATATTTAATTTTTTAAATTTCCAAAACCTAACAAGGGTATAATTGTACATTCATATTAAAAATAACACTACTTATAGTAACGAGACTATATAATCGGGACACCTCAAAATATAAATAAGGACTATATAATCGGGACGGAGGGAGTATATTTATATTGTTATTTTTGTCACACAAACCTAATCCAATGGGCAATCATTTAGGACATCATTTGACTTAGATTGTTCAATCTGTGTGCACACGTGTATATTATTGTTTGTTTTTTTCTACAATGCACGACAGTTTTTCCCTCCCCCAGCTATGACTCTTGCCATCACCGTCAAAATTTATAATTAATAGTTATAAAATTAAATTAAATCACAATAAATTGAAAAAAAAAAATAATAATAATAAAATTCATAATGGTAAAGGGATCACGGTTTTACGAAAACTGTGGTAAATGGACCATGATTAAAAACCATGGTCTTTGAGCGTGCGCAATCACGACGCCTCTCCACAACACGGTTTTGGATTGGCAAACACCAGGGCCAAAAACCGTGGTGTATGAGCGCATTTCTTGTAGTGAATGAGAATCTTATTTGCATTGTATAACCCTCAACAGAAAAATTCTACCCCATCTTTTGCATCAGAGTTTTCTCTGTAATTTCAGTCACATCTTCTTTCTCATTATTTTCTTTGGACAAGATTTTTAGAGTTGAATTCAAGAAAGAAAAAATAATAATCCAAATTAAATTACTATCTATTTCCTGAAAAATATAATATCATTAGACAGAGATAATATTTTTCCCAACAAAAGACATTTATAATGCCTTCTCTCCAATTAGTTAAGAGAAAGTAATTTTCAGATTTAAGCAACATGTAAATAAAAATAATTAATAGAACACAATAATAATTTAAGCATGATCAGATGGTGTATGGATCAGACAACTTCAAATATTAACTTCCCTCACCTACTCAGAATTTATTAATATTACAGCTAACTAAAGCCATAAAAAAACACACACAAAGCTCGGAAATTGATGCAAGAAACACACTGAAATTGTTTATAGTTTGAATCAGCGATGGCAAAAAATAAAAAATATTTATAGTCTATAAAAAGATCGAGACGAAGACGAAGAAGAGCTACTATATATACGATGGATGAACCACTGATTGAACAAGCAGAATACTCGTCTTCACTGTTGATCAATCTTTATATTGGCCACTTTTTAGCCAGATGGGGTGCCAGGTTTATTACATTTTCATCTCTTTTTACATAATTTATTTTTTCGTGTTTGTTTTAATGTTGTCGATCGAATGTATTTGTCTCCCTTAGCTTCTTGTATTCAACAGTATATAATGATTCTTTCTTGATTTGGGATTTGTTTGTTTCAAGATCTGGAGTGTTTTTGGATGTATGCATGATGACGACAAGCTTCTTCTTCTTCTTCTTCTTCTTCTTCTTCTTCTTCTTCTTCTTTAACATATTCATTAATTAAACATCTCTACAAATTAGTGTTTCTCCCCTCATTTTGTAGAGAAAACTTTTGGAATAAATACTTGGTGAAAGAATATGAACATGTCACATGTGCTTACAAGAATTTAATTAGTATTTGAATGTTCGATTTTAATTTATAAAAGAAAAGTGGAATTGATGATAAAAAAAATATATGAAATGATTTTACATCTATCTTTTTTCGATGTTTTATTTGTTTTAAGTAAAAACCAAATTATAGTATGTGTGTTTGCGGGAAATTCTATGTTGGTGGTTGGGGTAGTACCCAATTAACCACTAATACACCATTTAAAAAATAATAAAAGTGTATTAGATGGACAATAAAAAAAATTATTATAATGTACATTAAATGCAACACTGTGTGACTAGGAATTTACTACATCTAAGGCTCTAGCCTCTAGCCCAAGTTTAATTTCATAATGTAAACATGATATTATTTGCGAAATAATGCAGATTTAATTTAATCACTCCAAGGATGTAACAAATAAAAAAAAAAGTTTACAATAATAATAAAAAAAAAATGGAAATTTCGAAGGATGAACGATTAGCAGAAGTAACACTTTCATTCCTTTCTTCTCCAGTCGTAAATCTATATGCTGGCCACTTTTTACACAGATGGGGTGCCAGGTTTATTCAATTTTCTTGATTCTTGTTCTATCATTACATCAATTTTCTGTTTGTTAATCTTGTTTGTTTCAATCGAAATGACTATATTTATTTCTACGGGTTTTGGTGGGGTTTTGGAATTCTTGAGAATCATGGCTATTTGCATGTTTGTTTTGATTGAACGTTATTTACTTGTCCAAATGTAGAATTTTTATGAGTTTTGTTTTGTTACTTTCGAACATGTGAAATTCACTCTGTCTGATGAGGGAGTTTTAATTAATTTTGGGCTGAAATTGTAGAATGCCACCAACTTTGACAAAATTTGAATAGAATTTGTGATTTATAGCTATCATAAATTGCAATGTTATTTGGAATTGAAATGGAGAATCTGTAAATTAAGTAGTTAAGATTAACTGATTAAGGCCATGTCTCTTGCATGTTTCATAAACAAAAGAACAAGAATCCTTCGAAGAAGAACGATTTCATCAAAATCCTAAATGAATTTTGTAGAATTTTAAGAATCTTGAATTTGTCTTAATTATATCATGTACATTGATCATGTGAAATTACTTTTCATATTCACAGGATGTGGGAGTTCTCCGTCGGTTTGTACATGATCAATGTCTGGCCAGACTCTCTACTTCTTGCTGCAGCTTATGGTGTGGTGGAATCTGCTTCCACTGCAGCATTTGGCCCTTTAATTGGACAGTTGGTGGATAAGTTCTCGTACACTCGGGTTCGCTCCATCTCTCGTCTCCTGCATAAGTTCTTGATCAATGTTTCTGAGGCTCGTTTAAATGATACTGCATAGTTGAACTTTGTGGCCTAACTTTAACATGACGACTTTGATGATGATTTCTGCTGAATGCACTACTCTTAACAGCTTTGATCTTCGATCTGATGTTGCTTTTTCTTGTATATAATGTATGCATTCATTCATTTGGGAGGGTTGCTTGGAAGTGTAGGACTAGTCCTTGCATCCTACATTTGATCGTTATGATGAAAATCGAGATCTCTCTATATATGAACAGGTTCTCCAACTCTGGCTTCTGACTCAAAACCTCTCGTTTGCTGTTGCCGGAGGTGCAGTGATTGCAATACTGATGTATACAGACTTGATCACTGCAAATTACGCGGCATTCATCTCTCTTCTCGTGCTCATCAATATCTCCGGAGCTGTTGCCGTGCTTTCTTCTCTGGCCGGAACCATCTTGGTTGAAAGAGAATGGTAATATATGTAGTTGATGCTTCATTTTACATTGAAAGAGGAAATACAACTTATTTCACGTCACTCATCAAATTATTTAGGATATTGTCATTCACAAATGAATCAAACTCTTTTCTAATGTTCTTACAGGGTGGTTGTTATATCAGAAGGTCAATCGCCCGGAGTTTTGACAAAGATGAACTCAGTAATACGAAGGATTGATCTAACCTGCAAGCTGTTTGCTCCTGTAGTTACCGGCTTCATCATCAGCTTCGTGTCATTAACTGCATCTGCTGTGACACTAGCAGTCTGGAACATAGCATCCGTGTTCGTGATATATTTCCTTCTGATGTCCGTCTACAAGGGGATCCCGAGGTTAAGAAACGTGAGCGAGAGAAGGGTGTCAAGATCTTCTCCAGTCAGGGAGGTAGATGAGAGCACATCTACTCATCACGAACAAGAAAGCTTGATCCCTTCAGCTTCAAACGATCACGAGCAGCCTGAAAGAAGCTCGAGGGGGACTATAATCGAGCAGTTTCTGAATCTCCCTTATATCAGTGCTTGGAGAGTTTACATTAGCCAAGATGTTGCCCTTCCTGGACTAGCTCTCGCGTTGCTGTTTTTCACTGTGCTTAGGTAATTAACCTCCTCAATCATAATAGATTATAGTCATTCTTTAAAATTTTATTGCACAAATTAAGTTCCTTAAAAGAAGCTACCTAGTCTCCTATGATGATCATGCATTGTTTCTAATGGTGATGTTTAATTCAGCTTTGGAACATTGATGACTGCTACTCTAGAATGGCAAGGCATACCGGCATATGTTATCGGGATTGCTCGTGGAATAAGTGCCACGGTTGGGATAGCAGCCACATTCGGGTACCCTGTGTTGGAGTCTCGTATTTCTACTCTACGAACAGGTCTTTGGTCGATATGGTCTCAGGTATATCTCTCTCATTGTCGTTTATCAGCAGAATTATTGCTCTTTTGGAGATCTGCACACCTATAATTAGTCCTTTCGTCACTGAATTTGTTTTAGTAACTATATTGCAGTGGGCTTGTCTCTTGTTATGTGTTGCCTCCATATTCATGAAGAATAAAATGTTGTCTGCATACATGCTAATGGCCGGAGTAGCCTCGTCTCGCCTCGGATTATGGATGTTTGATCTGTCTGTCATTCAGCAAATGCAGGCAAGTAAACACAATTCATAGAAATTGAAACTGTTCAAGACAATGCATCATATCATTCATCACCTTATTAATTGATCTTTCCTGCCTATGTGGCTCGAGTTTGTTATGATTCTTCGTTTTCTGTTGTTAATTACTCAAGCAGGATCACGTAGCTGAATCCGATCGTTGTGTTGTTGGTGGTGTTCAAAACTCACTTCAATCCGTTCTCGACTTGATGACTTACATTATGGGCATACTAATCTCCAATCCACAGGTGATCTTTCTTTTCTTTTCTTTTTTGTGACAAGTGCGTAACGCCCCCAATAGGCTCCGCTAACAACTACTTGATATCCGTTCTCGCATTGTTAAAATGGTTAACTCAAGTTGCTAGAGAGTCCATTAAGCCCACTTATATACTCATCATACTTTTATTCTCTCACTGATGTGGAAGTGTGGAACGCATTATAAAGGGTAATCTGCAGTCGCTACTTGAAGCCGGGTGCATACCGAGTCATTTAAACTTATCTTTACAAGACGAACTCGTAACCCCCATTGCATCATGAATTTGGTTTTGAATTTGAGAAATCATGCATTTTGGCGACGAATTGAATGCTGGTCACCCGTTGCATTTCATTGGATCCTGCATTGGATGTTGATCTGAGCTCGATTTTCTCGTGATTGTAGGATTTCTGGAAATTGATAGTGTTGTCGTTCGCGGTGGTGACTCTGGCTGCCGTGTTGTACAGTGTGCATATATATCGAGTTCGGAAGCACCTAATTCACTTAGACAAGCTTTTCCTACTGCTTCAATGGTGACAGCAGCAGACCTACAGCTAAGGTATATTTGTCGAGATCGCCGATCCGTTCGACTCGTGGCGCACGAGATATTCTATTTCAAATTGTATGTCATCTTGCATTACTGTATCATCTATGCACGTCACGTGTGTTTGATGACTTCAGAATTCAGATGTATTATGTATAGTGTTCTATTTTCAAATTTTCTTTTTGATGCAGTAGTAATCTATTAGAGGGCAATTTACATTTTGATGCTTATATTTCGGATATTTTTTTTCAAAATTAACAAAATAGCATTCACTTTTTCAAAAAAATTGCCGAATTAATATTTGTTCAATTTTACGACTCAAATTTTATATAATTGATTGCATTTAATATTTTTTAATTGGAGGAATTTTATTTATACAGTTGAGAAAATATAAATATTAAAATAAAATAAATTACAAATGATTTTTAAGCCAGAAATTTAATTAAATATTAGATTTGTAATAAAAAAATGGATATTATTTTATTAATTCGAAGGAGTTTGCATACTTCTGCCCCTTCTCCCAAACTCAAGAGAAAAAAAAAAAAAAAAAAAAAAAAAAACACCTTGTGGGCCTATAAAATTTGCACATCTATAATATTTCTTGATCTTCTTTATTTATTTATAATTGTACTTCAATTATTCAAACTGGACCTAAGTTAGACCCCACATGCTATAAATAACATAAATAACTCAAATTAGAATATTCATGAAATACCTTGTCCCCTCACGTGATTGCTTACGAAATTCAAATCATAGTTTACTCTATACTTTTATTAACATATTGCTAATTCCCCTTCAATTTCAATATTTTAATTAAAAAAATTACAACTTCATAACTTTTTACTTCCGACAATTAAATTTGGAAGATAAATCACATGTAGGTTGTAATTAGTACTAGGTTCTTTTATGTTTCTGGAGAAGGTTTTACTCAAATTCCAGAAACATCTGCTTCATATACCAATAAATGAGCCGACAATATTTTGTATCTAAAATACTAAAATAATACGACAATTTATGAATATTTCCATGTCCAATGCACTTTTAATATTTTAATTAATTAAGGGTTAAATGTGAAATAAATCATGGCTTTTTCATCTTTTTATAAATTAAACACCATATTTAAACTTAGTCAATTACAACGCTATATTTTAATTTGAATGATTTTAAATACCTTCAAATTTTTTTCGGTCAATTAAATAAGAAGTATTGGGTTTACAAACCACACTGGGAGCCATGTTGGTACATACATGAAATAAACGACATCATTTTGGTTATTTTCTCTTTGTTTTTGTTGAGAAAATTTTTTATATATATATTTTTATTTCTAAAATAGAACATGTATTTAAAAATATAATATAACTTACGTTGTTTGTTACATATCTATGCTGGCGTGGCTGCCAACGTGACTTATAGACCAAGCATGTCATACAAACTGACCGGAAAATTTGGAGATGTTTAATATCATTCAAATTAAAATGTGGTGTTGTAATTGACTAGGTTTCAATATAATGTCTAATCTAATTTATAAAAGTGTGAAAACGTCGTGATTTATTTGACAATTTACCATTTAATAATTAAGATTTTCTATTACCCCTCTAAAGTTGTAAATTGTATTTTTTAATATTTTTTATGACGAGAAAACCTATCACTACTAATGGTAATCTCGTTTAATACTTACATACGTAGTTACATAGAGAAACTAAAACTTCACGCTTTCGAAAAAAAATACAAATTTCAGTAGGACATTGGTGATTCATGAGTTTTATTGGACAAATTGTACTTTGATACCTATATTTTGGGTTCTTTTTTAAAATAGATAATTTTTTCAAAATTAACAAAATAGTACCCCACTTTTGAAAGATTGTGTAAATCTAACATTTGATTGATTCTCTGGCTCCTGAATCTTATGTAATTCATTGTATTTTAAGATTTCTTGATTGAAGATTTTTTTTACGTGGCTGGAGAAATATAAATCGTAAAATACCATCAATTATGTATGATTTCTAGACCGAAAATTTATCAAATGTTAGATTTGTAAAATCATTAAAATAGTGTGTATTGTTTTGTTAATTTTGAAAATATTTATTATTTTTTTTTAAATTCAAAATGTACGTATCAAGGTGTAATTTGGCCGATATTTTTCTTTTGTAAATAATCAAATTTGGATGATGATTTTTGCAAATTGAATTTGAAATTTTGGTCCACGCAGAGAGTGAAGCCCAATAAGAATAAAAGTTTGTGGTCCAAACGCGGTATAACGTTTTCTGCCTTTCTTTATCTTTGAATTTCTATATATATTTTTTGAAACATTTCTTTATCTTTGAATTGATGTCTCATTAATTCATTTATTCTAATTTCTAAATAGCGTTTCGATAAAATGACCGAAATACCCACAACTCCAAGTTCAGGTAACGTTATTTCCACCTGATAGAGTGGGTTCGAATAGTCAATTTCTTTGTAAAATAAATTCAAGAAAAAGTAGAAAAGGATATATCATTTTCTGCTTATATCATTATTAATTATTAGAGAAGCACTCGTACAATGCATACATATGTATATATAAATTATAAGGGGATATCATGCGGAATATTATGTCATGTCCATTTTAATTCAATTGAGATAAATATATTTGAACTGCTAGAAATTATTTATTTATTTAAAATTATTATTGAATACACATTCAATATTAATTTAAATATTCAACACTCAGTTAATATTTTTTTCAGGAAAAATAAAATAAGATAATTTACATACTAAAGCAATTTTATAACCACGTTTGGAATTTTTGTTTTAGATTGTTGAATTCAAATTGGTTTCTTTAATATAATATAATGTTATATTAAATACTATTAAAAAAAATCAAAATAGTATTACAATGAAAAATGGAACAAGTTGTTTACATGTTTAAATCGTTGCGAGCAAATTTGTCACACTTTTCGGTGCTTCAATTTAATTTAATTTATTTTTTTTCGAATGTAAGATGATATTATATTGTATACGTAGTTAATATAGTACATGTCATTTATAAAATCAATTTAACAAAACATATGCGATATAACGTATATTAAGTAAATAAAAAGTGCATTATTGAATATAATATATATATGTAAATATGTATATATAGTTAGGACTTGGGAGTAATCGTACGAAATTTATTTAAAAAGTGGGGCATGGACAACTCAGCAGTCACAAGGCATGAAAAAACAAAGCTATTTTATTGGCAAATTGGGCTTACTAATAATAGTAATGACCTGCATTAGTTTCCACCTTCCTCGCATAAACTTCTCTCTCTCTCTCTCTCTCTCTCTCTCTCTCTCTCTCTTCTATTCTGCGTACAAATTGGAGATGTCACAATATTCCATGAGATTTGCTAAATTCACATGCATATATCTAAACCATAATCTAATCAATAAATTTAAACAAATCGGTGGATTAAGGTTTTTTTTTCTTCCTTTTCTTCCCTTAAAGTTATAAATAAAAGTATTATCCAAATCACGTGTGGTTTACACCTTCTTTGCCATTTGCATATTATTGCATAAAAATAGGAGTTAGTTAGTGCACACTTACAAATAGTGGATTACTTTCATCATTAAAAAAAAACATTCTTAGGAGGGATGAAGTACAAATTCAATTACTTTTATTAACTTATTGCCCATCTTTGAAATTCATGGTCTATACTCAAAATTACACTTTAGTAAATTACAATTACGTGGAACACAATCTCAAAGATACTTTAGAATAATTTAAACTCATAACATTTGGTCACAAATACAATCGTTCCATCACTAGACTGTCTCTAATTAACCAGTGGATTAGTCCCCAAGTTATTTAAGTGCCAAAAAAAACACATACATAAATAATTATTTTCTCACGAGTCCCAAATATACGATCTAATATTATATTTTTGAAGTGCTCCAATTATATAATTTTATTATCGTAATTAATACTACTTTTTATAATCATTTAAGATATTTTCTTTGTGGCCTCGAAAATCAAACATGTTATATTAAATTATTAAAGTCACAAAATTCATTAAATAAGAATAATACAAAAAGCTCGATTGATGAGAAAATCTCATGTAATAATTCAGCTGGTCTCACGAGTCAAAATTTGAATCCAAACACTATCAAATAATCCAATATTATTATAAATATATTATTCAATATAAATTTCGGATCTCGATCAATTAAATAAATCTTGACCCGTCAAATAAATTAATACTAGTTTTTATGTTCACGAATATATATTTGAGAGTGAATAAATATATATATGAATTATTAGGTGAGAGTAATGGTGGAGGGTGAGTGACATATGTCAAATAGAGGGGGTGAGTGTAGCAAAAGTTGGAATACAGCACATTTTGTTCCATGTGAGGGAGTGTTCCGTTCTTATCAGGGTAAGGTTTGTACGCTTTCAAAAGTTAGGTCATGACTCATAAGTACGGCCACTACCCCCACCCCACCCCTACCCACCCCACCTTTAATCTATATATACATATATATGTATCTATCTTTCCTTTTCTTTTTGGCGGACAAGTCACACAATTCAATCGGTAAATTCGATGCTATTCACACATTAGAGCATCCACTGTGGTGCTACCCTATAGTGGTGCCACATGTGTGACACATCATCAACCACTTCTTTTTTTAATTACTTAATATTTTCTCCACTATAGTGCTACCTCACTTTTAACTATTCATGGACCCCACTATTTAATTCAAGAACTAAAAATATAAAAAGGGAGGAGAGAGAAAGCACCAAAAATGCAAAAAGGGAGGAGAGAGAAAATTTTTTGGCTTACTATTTAATTCAAGAATCAGGTATTTGCACAAGGGACTCATTCCTTATTTTGCTACCTTGACTTGTATTCCACTATGGTGGAACCCGGCGCTTATTTTGCCACATAGATATAAGCACCCCCATAGTGGATGCTCTTATGTTCCATTTTTTCAAAATAGATATAATGTAATATTTTCAATTCATATTTTATATGCAATTCACATCACGATATTTATTTTCATAGTAACGGTATTATTTTATAAAAGTTTTACGATATCATTTGAGAAAAATAATAACATCAAGAACATATTTAGTATTTACAGACAAAAAAAATATTGAGACACATATTTTGAGTTCTCCGTATTTATTATACATGAAATATCAATTTAAATGATTTGAAAATATTAAATTATACACTCTCTCCGCTTCATTCATATATATTTATTTTCCTTTTTCAAAAGCCTTGATATATAGGTTAGTTTCTATATATAACTTATATATATCATTATTTAATATGTTTATATTGATTATTAATTCATTATTATATAAAAAATTATTCATTTGAGGAGAATTATCAATTCGGGACCTGAAAGATGAGTAATCTATCGATTCAGGACCCGAAAGATGAAAACTCTCAATCCAGAACTCGAAAGATGAAAATTTTCAATCCAGAACCTCAAAAATCACGAATTTTGATTTCTTTTTATTTTTTAATTAATTTTATATTAATTTTCAATGAAAATTCCTTCATTAATTAAAAAATAAAAAGAAATCAAAATTCGTGATTTTTGAGGTTCTGAATTGAGAGTTTTCATCTTTCGGATCCTGAATTGATAATTTACTCATCTTTCAGGTCCTAAATCGACAATTTCCCTTCATTTAATTATAATAAAAATTAAATCAGTCTATATAAATGGGACGGACGAAGTATATTCGAAAAACTCGGGGAGTGTCCGTATGAAAGGCATCGAATTTATGGAAGCGAAAGCGAAGGCATCAATTTTAAATAATTAAAATGAATTTATTTGTTTCGTACCTTTCCGCACACCGGATATGTCCTTCCTCAAATATTTTCTTCCCCAAATGGAACCGAGTCTACTTATTGACCCCCCTAGCTGGAGAAAACTATCACTTTCTCTTTTTACTAAACTGCCCTCGTCAACTACCACTACTTTTTTTTCCGTCCTTCCCCGTACGGCACTGTCAATGCCCCTTCAATTACCGTTATACCCCTAACTCGACCTCTTTCTATTAGCATTTCCTCTGTTTTTTTTAACTAGAAATTATAATTTTATTTTGCAAAAATAAAAATAAATCACAAACTTTGAATGAGTTTGTCATCTAGACACTATTTTTAAAATATTGTGATAATAATTCAACCTTTAGATTTGTACTACATTCGACATCGATTCTTACCAATTGAAATTATGATGTGATAATATTTTTCCACGTGTAAATATTGATTCGATTTAGGTATCAAATATGGAGATTTAGAGTGTGCAACGTAAGTTAAATTTTTTTAGGATAATTATTTTGTTATAAATCAAAGTTTTGAATTATTATTGCAATGTTTTAAAGATCGTATTTAAATTCAAAATTCATTCAAATGTAGTGATTACTTAATTAAGATAAAAGAAAGATAAGTCCTCTTTTGTGTTTCTAGTTATCCACATATAGTTTTTAAGTTACATATATAAGAGATAATATTAGGGGTAAATGATCCATTGCTTTGTATCATGATAGAAAAGTGAATCTGCCATAACTGTAAACACGGGCTCATATATGGAGGAACCTTTCATGTATAAATAATTTCTCAATATAACTACAAGGGTACTATTACATTTATTTTTATACAGCAAGATAGAAACATCTAGATTATACTTGTGTAGTTATATAATTAGAGCTAACTACAATTAACTCTATGTTTTTATTGACTTATCTACAACTAGAATATTCTCTTGTGTAGTGCTAGTATGTAAAGACACTTGCATTAGAACGCATGCTCTTTTCATGATGTGAAGGGGGTCACCAGGGACGGACCTGGGGGGCTGGTGGGGGCACCCCTCAAATTTTGTTCAATCTTTTTATATATGTGTATATATAATTTATAATATAAATTTAATTTTATTTGTATTGTAATATTATTTTTCGCCCCTCAAAATTAAAATTATTACATTTCGTCCCCCCAGATTAGAATTCCTGCATCCGTCTCTGGGGGTCACTAAGATTGAGTTAGCTGCTGAGTTGGAAGAGCAATGACCCTTTATAGGTGCAAAGGGGTTTAATCTCGAATTCTAAACATTTTCTTCTATAACGATTTCCTCCATTTGTGTATCCTCCAGGGAATATGAGATAATAATTTATATATTAAACTTCTAGTAACATCATAGTTATCACATTCTATTGTAATTTATTTTTCTCACTTCCTATACTTGTGACAATTTATTTATTTATTTGTTAAATTCCTCTAAAATTATTTCTTCAATTTCTTTCAATACTTGAATAATACAACTTTATAACTTCACTTCTTATTTATTGACCTATTATTATTAATTAACCTGTCCTGGCGTAATAATTAAAAAAATATTTATCCGGTAAAATTTTATTTGACCAAAAAATTAGAATGTCCAAATTATTGCATATTCTAACAATTTCTTCTAGATAACCACCACACAAGTAATGTGCAACAAATGGACCAAATAATACTATAGAGGGTAATTATGTCCTTGGAAAAAGTAGATGACCCCACGCCAATCTTTTGCCAAAATGCCAAAAGGGCACCCTCGTAATTTCGCACATCCTTCTTCCTCAATCAATACCTTCTGCTCTTCTCCTCAACAACTGCTTATATAATCAATGCCAGTATTTTTCTGTTAACGGTTACTTCTAAATTCCGGAATTTTAATTTTGGTTATCAACCAAGATACTACTCTTTATCGATATTCGATAAATTACTATTTATATATATACAATCTCTACCATCTCCGACTTCGCAATCTCATTCTTCAATACCCCTTTTCATTTTATCCATGGAAAAAAGGATTCGAAGCTAAAACCCACAAAATCTGAGCCCAAAATTCGTACATTAAGCTAGAAAAAATCCGATCTTTAGCCTTAACACACAAGAAAGTTCAGTCCCAAGAGCAATGAAGAAGCAAAGATCAGTCCCGGAATCCAGCTTCAGCCGCTTCGATCTTTTGTCTGAAGAGATAGTATTCATGATACTTGATTTCCTCGAAGGAAACCCTTGTGATAAAAAGTCGTTCTCTCTTGTTTGTAGATCATTTTATGCGATTGAATCTCGTCACAGGAAATTTTTGAAACCCCTGCGTTCGGAACATTTGACAAAAGTTTTGAGTAGATATCGTTATGTCTCAAATCTCGATCTTTCGTTGTGTCCGAGGATAACCGACGCTTCACTCGGTGTGATTTCTGGCAGTTGTAAGGAAATGTTGAGGTCGGTTAATCTTTCTAGGTCCAGGTTTTTTTCTCATGCGGGGTTGTCGAATTTGGTCGTGAATTGCAGTAATTTGGTTGAGATTGATCTGTCGAATGCGACTGAGCTCAAGGACTTGGCGGCGGCGGCAATAGCCGAGGCCAAGAACTTGGAGAGGCTGTGGCTGGTGAGGTGTAAATCGATTACAGATATTGGAATAGGCTGTATTGCTGTGGGGTGTCGGAAATTGAGGCTGCTTAGCTTGAAATGGTGTTTGGGAGTTGGTGATTTGGGGGTGGGATTGATTGCTGTTAAGTGCATAGATTTACGAAGTTTGGATCTCTCTTACTTGCCGGTAATGCAGCTAATTCTCGGATTTAGAATTGATAGTATTGCTGTTTTCGACCTATGGTGTTTTTATGTTTGGTTTGTTGATGATTCTTGACAGGATTAAAGGAGTTGTTCTTGTGTGAACTCCATGATATGTTGGCTTTATGTTATGTAGTAGTCGTTTTATTTGCTGGATATGAATATGAACGCTTCTTATGCTGTCCAAGGATTTACTTTTGTTAATACAGTTTATCATTTATGTTTGCTAAAGGCATGAGTCGTGAAGATATATGCATTGCTTCGATGAGTATTAGATTTGCGTCAATTCTTGACAGTCCTAAGTTCGTAACTCTAGCTATTGCTTCTTTACATTGAACTAAAAGTTTCAGCTTTTCCTTCAATAGATTAGTGATTTCGCTCAGTCACAGCTTACAACAGATAGTTTTGTAGTTCAGGTGTCTGATCCATAATGTGCATGGTTTTGATTCTTATTTGCATGTTGCCATGCGATTTTTCTAAAATCTATCTTGTTCTGTTCGATCTAACATGTTGCTTAAAGTGGAAAGTTTACAAACTGAAGTGTTGCTGGAGAAATTGGATTTCAACACATGTTCTGAATGTGGCGAACTTACATTGCTGACTCTATCAGATGTGACCTCCCTGACCTATATGCCTTATCCAATTTTTATCAAATTTAAAAATGAGTTTCTCATTTGCGTACATGGTCAATAGCCGACAGATCCTGATGTGGGCCCAATAGGTTGAACTCGGTCTCATTATTTTTTCATGGTAAAGAAGATTGATGGTTATGGTGCCTGTTTAAATATTGCTATACTTTACTATATGTTAATATGTAACATATTCAAATGATAATTTGTGGTTTTCTCTGTCTATTGTTTAAATAATTACAAGATTGTTCTCCACGTTACTTCTAGTAATAAACTATCGAAGTTTGAAAGCTATGTTGGTTGTAGCCTACATTACGCTCAATCTTTGAGTGGCGCGTGAACTTCTGCACTTCGCATATGCATGAACCTTTTATTGAATGTTCTACATTCTTTTTTCACTATTTTCTTTGTGAAACCCCCTTTTAAGTTTTGGTTGAACTGATATAATTTTTTAACTTCAGTAGTTCAGTTTCTCTGTGCAAGTGCATAGTGCATAACCTTTCTATGAAAGTTTTTTTTGTGAATGGAAATGACTACCGTGATCAATGAAGTTAGAGGTTGATGATGTCTCATTTTCACTTATGCAGATCACCAATAAATGTTTGTCACAAATATTAGAGTTGCAACACCTAGAAGATCTGGTTTTGGAAGGGTGTTTTGGTATTGATGATGACAGGCTCCCAGCTCCAAAACTAGGATGCAAATCGTTGGAGGTACTTATTTTTAGACTATTTTTTTGCAAATCAGATGAAAATGGTTAGATGCATGCTGCATCGACATTATTGCTAAAAGTTTGACTGAATTCCTTTGCTTGGCATCAATAATTTTAAAATCTCAAACGAGAAGTTAGGGGACATTTTTCTGTTTTCTGTTATTAGTGTGTATTGGTCAGAGTATAACATAACATAAGTAAATAGCTTTAGGAAACTAGCTTTCACATGCTAAATATCTAAAATATTGAGAAATCTGAGATGTGAGTATACAAAGTTTGATATGTAAATTTGCTAGTACTAACTAATGATTCTTCATTGTTAACAGACACTTGATATGTCAAGTTGTCAGAATGTGAGTCATGTTGGTTTGTCTTCTCTAACCAGTGCTGCTGGAAGTCTGAGGCAACTCATCTTATCATACGGTTCTCGTGTAAGTCTCACATCGCTTCCTCTTTCCCTAGGACTATATATTCTCCGACTTAACTTATTGTCTTCTGATTTCAGGTGGATCTTGCTCTTGCTGATAGTTTGCAAAATCTTTCGATGTTACAATCTATAAAACTCGACGGTTGCCAGGTCATATGTTCTGGACTCAAGGCCATTGGAAACTGGTGTGTCTCCCTGAAGGAACTGAGCATGAGCAAGTGTGTGGGAGTGACAGATGAAGGTCTATCCTCGCTCGTAACTAAGCATAAAGACTTGCAAAAGCTTGACATAACCTGCTGCCGCAAAATAACTCATGTTTCTCTTGCCCACATAACAAATTCTTGTGCCTCTCTCATTTCCCTCAAGATGGAGTCCTGCAACTCAGTTTCTGCTGAAGCTTTTGTTTTGATAGGGCAGCGTTGCCAGCTTCTCGAGGAGCTTGACCTCACTGATAATGAGATAGATGATGAAGGTAATTATTCTGCTTCACTAAAGTTAATATGCACCAGTGAAGAATAAAGTTTCCGGGTTTCCTCGTGAGGCTGATTCAACATATATTAGTGCAGGCCTGAAATCCATCTCAAGGTGCTCACAGCTCTTGAGCATAAAGTTGGGGATCTGTCTAAACATAACTGACGAGGGTCTTACACACATCGGCATTTCCTGTTCAAAGCTCAAAGAGATAGACTTATACAGGTCATAATATTATGGTTCATATTACATTTTGCATATGTTTACTATATTGTGAGTAAAACTAGATAATCTGATGACTCCTAGAAATAATATTTACTTGTATTCAAAGTGGTTACGAAACTTTTTGTCTGAAATGAATTTCTTCTTTTCTTTCAGGTCTGCTGGAATTACTGATTCAAGTATTTTGCCCATCGCTCGTGGCTGCCCTGGCCTTGAAATGATTAACATCGCCTATTGTACATCCATATCTGATAGCTCCTTTATGGCATTGTCAAAATGTACGAAGTTGAACACACTAGAAAGTCGAGGATGCCCCCTAGTTACATCTTTGGGTCTAGCTGCTATTGCCGTTGGATGCAAGCAACTCACCAAGTTAGACATAAAAAAGTGTCAGAACATCGATGATGGGGGAATGATTCCTCTTGCTCACTTTTCTCAAAACCTCAAACAGGTATGGTGAATGGTTCTTTTCATGCCCTTCCCCTCTTTTCTGCTGAAAGGATTGGATTTGGAGCCATGATTCACTTAAATTATTTGCTTGATGGAAGAAAATCACGCAATCATTTTCGTGCAGATAAATTTGTCCTATACCAATGTAACGAACGTAGGGCTATTGTCACTTGCAAGTATCAGCTGTCTACAGAGCATGACCGTCCTCCACCGGGAGGGCTTCACTCCGAGCGGACTAGCTGCTGCACTCTTAGCATGCGCTGGACTAACTAAAGTAAAGCTTCAGGCCTCATTTAAATCCATGTTGCCACGACGTCTTTTTGAACATTTGGAGGCCCGCGGCTGCACTTTCCAGTGGAGAGAAAAAGAATTTCAGGTATGCTATTTTCATCAATAGCCCAACTAATCACCTTTCATGCTCAAATCAAGAACATAAGTGTTCTATCTTTGCAATAGATTAGAACTCTTGAACCGTAGAAGTCATTTGATTAGGGCTAATGAGCTGAGAGTGCATTGCACGAGCGTGGTTATTGTACAACAGACGTGTTTATAAATAAGATCGCGTTTCTCTTTGTGTGTTCAACAGGCTGAATTGGATCCCAAGTGTTGGAAACTACAATTGGCAGATTCGGAGTAGGTGATCTCATAGCGCGGCCTAAGGCCAGTGAGACGGCACCCATGGCTAGAGAGACGATGATCATACTCGTTGTTGAATTCTACGACTCGTCAGAGTCCGAAGCTCCGGGGTCTTGCAAAGATTTGTGAGGTATTGACAATTTGTTTAGGACAGCATAGGCTGCTAAAATTTGTGTGATAAGAATAGTGTAGCCCTCATTTGTAATGAAATTATGAATTTTATGACAAAAAAGTGGAGAAAACATTGTACCAATGTTTCTAACTTAAAATTAGTATTGGAGTCGACTTAGTATTGAAATTGATTTGATCGTCAATTTTATTTTAACACTATCATAAATTCGTAGCTGCTACTCGAGGGTGCGTTTTGAGTAATTCTTGCTCAAGATATCAATATGTATATTTTAGTCATTAATTTGTGACATGTTATATAGACTGGTTCTTGGTCATGCTGAAATCAACGAAGGTCTTTTTTTTTTTTTTTTTGAAAAGTGAAATCAACAAAAGTTATTTGCAAATTATGATATAAAGATTGGTACTTTAGTACTATCATTGTTGTTGTTGTTTTTTATTTGACTATATTTTTCTGAGTTGCTTATATGTTATGTTGTGACCAACTCTAAGTAAAAAACTCGAGTGAAGAACAAGTCTTAGATATCCAAATCAAATTAAGAATTAAGTCAAGTATTAGGTATCAAATTATTGAACATATATTTAATGACCAAATTAAACTAAGAAGTCTTTCTTTATAAGTTAGTTGGAATAGACACACAAAAAAAAAAAAAAACTATACTTAGATTATATTAGATTCTTAGATTCTTCTCATGTATGGGTAGCACAAACACACTCTTTGTGGGTGACAACAATAATTTTCCCCTCCTTCATTGGCTAATATTCAGTCAGAAATATATAAAATTTGGAAAACTTTAAAAATAAAATTGAATATATAGATATAGATATACACTAGTGGATGTATAAAATGGGGAATTATTAATCAATGAAATGAAACAAGTACGCACTTTGCACGTCATGAATATGCGGTCCTCACATATTATTTAATTTTTAATCTTATTATAAAGACTCTTGTCCTACGCCAAATCCTTCATCAAATTGTTAGTGGTTAACATTGACGTTTTGATCCAATAAAAATGACAATAAATTTGACTATATTTTGTTTAAATAAGTTAAGAATTTAACTTCATCGCCCAATATGTCCACACAAAAAAAAATAAAGCTGGTAAAAGAGATTATTGTACATGAAAAATGTTCACGGGTAAGAATTACTTTAAAACTTTCGAAATTTAGGGACGCAGTGAGCAATAGGGGGTGTAAGAGAGTCGAGCTTACTCGTGAGCTATTCGGGATTGATTCGGTAAAAGCTCAAAATCGACTCGAGGTTTGTCGAGTCGAGCTCGAGTTTGAGCTACTTGAGTAGTTACCGAGTTCGAGCTCCATAATAGTGAGCTCATGCAATTAGAAATTTACCCTTAATAATTTAATTATTTACATATATATCATTAATAGATAAATTATATTTATTTAAAACTAAATAAATATAATTTTTTATTTAATATTTACACATAATCAAGTCGAGTTTACTATCGAGTCGAGCTCGAGTTCGAAAAATTAAAGCTCGACCGAGCTCGAGTCGAGTTGAGCTTCGAGTTTTTCTTATCGAGCTTGAGCTCAATAAAGCTATTACTCGACTCGGCTCGATTACACTTCTAGTGAGCAATCATAACTATAAGTGATTGTGGGTAGCTAAAAAGAAAAGTGTGCATTAATTTCATTTTTTGAGAGAAGAAATCCAATCAAATCTAATTTGTGTGACATATAAGACCTATAAAATGTTAGCGAGATTCGAACTTGAAACACTTGACTTCAAATCACCCGTTTCCACTAGTAGATCACGCAAATTGGGTTTCTAATTAAGTCTAATTTTGTATATTAATGTGTGTTATTGAGGTTGAGATCTTTTGTCACTTAGGTGTTACATTTCCAAATGACCACCAAATGCTCAATCATTAACTTCAATTTTTAAGAGATTCAATTAAAAATTAACCAATTTCGTTAGTTTCATATTCTAACTGAACACTTAACGACCATCCTAATAATATAACATGCAGATCTAACATTTCGCGTAACAAAGAATTCGACCCGTAAATATATTATATAATGAAGTTATCTAGAACTTCTAGAACAGAAGCATCATAATCCATACATGAACTTAGATGTGAACATGAATCGTAAATTTTTCCAACATGTCACAAATAAAGAATCGATTTAGATGAGTAGCCAAAAATAAAATAAAAAAAGCATCGAATTTAGCAAGAAATAATGTGGTCCCATCCAGCGTGGCACGTTCCTACATATTCCGGTCTGAATCAGCCGCCGAGAGCCGGTCAAACCCACAAGCTTTGACCAAGCTTCCATTTTTCCACAGTCAAACTTCTCCTCCCCTTCTTCGAACCATCTCCCACCACTTTTTTCTTCTCTTTCACCCAAACTATTTATATTCATTTTCTTCTCCAAATCTCTCCAAAATCTCTCTCTCTCTCTCTCTCTCTCTCTCTCTCTCCCTTTCTCTCTCAAAGACCAAAACTCTCTCTCAACTTCTCTCTCTTCAAACAAATGGCATCTTCAGGAGGCAGCTTGAACACAGCAGTTAATTCCTTCCATTACAACCCAACCTTATCTAGTTTCCCCACATCCCAATACAACATGAACTCCTTCACTGATCTTCTCACATCAAACAAAGACTACGAAGATAAATGTTCATTCAGTTGGGGAATGGATTCTGAGCTGATGAATTCTCACCACAAATCCACCACTGTTGCATCATCGCCGAAATACAGATCATTTCCGCCTTCTTCTTTGCCTCTCTCTCCTCCCCCTCTCTCTCCTTCTCTCTTCCTCGATTCTCCTGTCCTCTTCCCTTCATCTAATGTAAGTTGCTCCATTCCACTCATGTTTTTTTATGATTTTGTTTTATGTGATTAAGATGTTGTGTCTGATAATTAATTAATGGCGTGTTTGTTTAGGCTCTTCCATCTCCGACCACCGGCTCCTTCGCCGCCCTCTTCTCTAAAGAGGAGGGAAGCAACTTTTCCGATTTCTCTTTTCAGCCCCAAACAAGGCCTTCCAATCCTTCTTCGTCGCTGTTTTCTTCATCTGCTCCAGACATGAGTTTAAAGGTACATGAATAAGACAACAATTCACTTTACCTAGGATAAAACAAATTTACTTTCTTCACAAGTTTTCTTAATTTCATGGTATTTTATTCTTACAAGATAAAATACTAATAATATATATTGAACAGGATTCATTGAAAAGGCAGAGAGAAGAAGAATCTTACATAGCAAAATCTGGGGTGAAATCAGAAGCAGTAGCTGCAATTCCTCAAGAAGTTTCAAGAATTCAGACAACACATTATGTAAGAGAGCAGGGGAAATCAGATGATGGTTACAATTGGAGGAAATATGGGCAGAAAAATGTGAAGGGGAGTGAGAATCCTCGTAGTTATTACAAGTGCACCTTCCCAAACTGCCCAACTAAGAAGAAAGTTGAGAGAAATTTGGAGGGATACATAACTGAAATAGTGTATAAAGGGAGCCACAACCATGCCAAGCCCCAGTCGACTAGAAGATCTTCTTCTTCTAGCTCGACTCTGTGCAACCAAAGGGCCTCATCGATTCTTGAAAACACGGTCACAACACCGGATAACTCATCAGTCTCGTTCGGAGATGATGATGTCGAGCAGGCCTCGTCCATGAGCAACTCCAGAGATGATGATGGCAATGAGCCTGATGCCAAGAAATGGTGAGTTAAGAGGCCTAATGCTGTAAATGAAGTTGATTCATTCATTGTAAGAAAATGAAGTGTTTTTTTTCTTACAATCTTAAATTTGGGTTATTTCAGGAAAGGGGAGGATGAGAATGAGAGCATTGCAGCTTGTGGGAGCAGGACTGTTCGAGAGCCTCGTGTTGTCGTTCAAACAACTAGTGAAATCGACATTCTTGATGATGGATATAGATGGAGAAAGTATGGACAGAAAGTGGTGAAGGGCAATCCAAATCCTAGGTGAATGTCAATAACTTGCTAAATTATGTGATGGAAGTGGTAGTTTTAACTTTTGAGTGTTGTCTGAATCTCACATTGGCCTAAATTCTTGCAGGAGCTACTACAAGTGCACCTTCAATAGCTGTCCGGTTAGGAAGCACGTCGAGAGGGCATTCCATGATTCGAGAGCTGTGATCACCACATACGAAGGGAAGCACAACCACGACGTTCCTGTAGGCCGTGGCAGTGGTGCTTACACGGCGAGCAGGCCTCAAGCTGTGGAGACATCAGCTATGAGACCCCCTGCAATAAACAGCCACTCAAACGGGGCGAATATCTCCAACAACATGAGGAACCAAGCACCTTATACCCTTCAGATGGTGCAGAATTCAGACAGTTTCGCGTTTTCAGGCTTTGGAAACTCTGCAGGTGGTTATGTGAATCAGATGCAGCAGTCCGTAGCTAAGGAAGAGCCTAGAGATCACTCGTTTTTCGACGCGTTTCTTGACTGAAGATGGCATTGGAGCAAATCCAAGGTGCAGGAAAATGTTAAAGGACAGTTTTGTTTGACAAATAAATCTTGATAATCAAGGCATTCTGTGTTGTAAATTTATGTCTAGCTAGCTGTAGGTTTTAGGTTCATTTTTTCATTTGTTTCAAGTAAGAATAGTGTTAGCTAAAGTGCTTTGATTTATACTGATCACAATCCAGTTTCCATTTCCCTATATTTCTCATATAAATTCAATAAACTGTCTCTTATTATGATTTTTTTTTCTCAAAAAACAAAGTAAAGAAACACAACATAAAGCCATATATTCTTGATGTTAAGGCCATAGTTCAGCATAAACAGAGTTAAATACATAAAAATGTCTATACATGTAAATTACATTTATGTGCAAGAACATTAATGTAATAAACACCACAAATAATGAATCCTACTACATGCTGAAGCTGATCAAATGTATGATTGTTTCAAGAGTTTATATCCAGAAATGAGAGACGAAATCGCCAACCAGACGAAGGCGAAAATGGCCATGCTTATTGCAGCTGCTGAGGAATCTGTGAATACATTGTCTGCTCCCTCTCTCATCCTGTTTGTCAAAGGTATTGCCGATGAAGCTGCTGATAACAACAAATATGCAAATATCTGCAATAGACAGACGAAACAGTTTCATCTTTCATCCTCAAATCTTGAACAAAGATTGTCTGAAAACTGAGAAAAACGAACCTGATCACCACCAAACTCAAACACGGCTAAATTCCGCCATGAAATCAACTCTTTGCGGGTTTGAAGCTCGTGGATTATTCTCCAAGATTGCAGCCCTGTGTAAAACGTTGACAGAAATGCTACTCCCACTACATACCTGAAAATTAATTAATCAACGAAAGAAATTATAAAAAAGAAGAAGAGGAAGCAACGTATATAGGAAAATTAAAGAAACATGTTATTATACATATGTTAATTAACCTGTATTCTTCGTAATGATCAAAATCTCTCCAGTCGCCATGGTGGTTGCTAGCCATGATGACGAAGGCCAAGAAAGAGAAAATGAAGCCGAATCCACGCGAGGCGGAGGAGCCTCTCTTCAGAAGATCTTCTTTCTTCCACTTCTCCATGATGTTCGAGACCACTCCGCCGCGGGCCGCCCGCCCGCTCTCCAAATCTACGGCGGCCGGAGGTGGTGGTTGCTGTGCCGGATTTGGTGGTGGCGGCTGCTGTTGTGTGGCATTCTGTGTTGTGGGATCATTGGAGTTTGACATGATGATTTTCTCAAATTCTATTATATATATTTGTTTTCTTCTTGATTGGGACAGTGTTTGTGAGAGAAAATGAGTTTCTTGATTTGTCTGTGTCTTGATTTTTCTATGTGATTTGGCGTTTCATTCGCAGGTTGTGATCGTTGTGAGATGACCGTTTGATGAATCCGATAATTTCTTCGCAGAAATTGGAAGTTTTGTGGCCACGCGAGGTTTGGAGGTTTGGTGACATGATGTTCTATAATTTTGTATGTTTCTAATTCTAGGTCAACGTAAAGGGTGAGATCCACATCGGTTGACTTCGAATTCTTAGTCAACTTCAATTTTGCCCCTCCACCTTACTAATTAAGGTTAATTAAATGCTGACTAGGTTGCATAATTGTAGTTCATTATTACTTTTTTGTTTGTCCCAAAATGATAATTCACTTTTCTTATTTGTACACATTAAATTTTTAATTTTCTTAACATACCCCTATTTAACGTTCTTTGAAACTAAAATCTCGTATCTTTTGAATCAATAAATAATAAGAGTATAATAGGAAAAAATATATTTAATTTTATTTTAGTTTTTCAAATACATTAAATGATTTATCTTAATATGTGTAAATGGGGAATGAAGACTACATTCCTGAGACGGAGGGAATACAAAAATTTGGCACTACAATTCAAGGTTCAATTATGTCGTTTTCGATTGTTGCTTGATTAAATTAAGACCGCGACGATATATTCTACACTTTAGAGTTTCAATCCTCATAATTGAATTTTGATTTTAATGTTGTATCAATACATACATTTTTCATTTCAAAACACACATACAAATCATTGTATCTGAAATTTATCTATCTAGTTACTCTGTGGTCCGATATCAGACTAGCGAATTGAGGATACTATTGGAAATCCCACTATGATGATTTCTTAATCATACTCGCATTACCTGATATCATTATCATCATCATCATCAAAACAATTTTTTTTTTCATATTTAATCAACGTTATTTATTAAAAAAAATCGATGATACTTCATGTGTCTAGGTGAGACTCGGGATATAATTCAGGTGCTTGCACGTACTTTTTTCAAAATAAATATTTTTTCTTTTGTAATAATTTTCGTTACAACAGCGACAACTGTTCAGTTTATTAGATAGATACAAGACACTTTTTTTTATTATTTTTTTTTACTCACACACCCGACCTGTGGTCTTGAGGAGATTCGAACCCGTGACCTTTGGTCTCCAAGCAACCTCACTCCACCACTAGGCCATCCCCACCGAGACAAAAAAAAGGAACAAATTAACTGAAAAGACGAGTCTAAACTATATATATATATATATAATGAAAATTCAAATCTTAACTTACATTTATATATATATATATATATATCATGAAAATTTTCATTTCTTTCTTTTTCTTTCTTCTTTTCTTAAATTCATTTCAAATTTTTTATTTGAAATTAGCGATGAGTCAATTCAAAAAGAAAGAGTGATCGCAATTAAGGTGATGCTTATTGTTAAATTTTCTTCAAATCCAATCAATTAAATAATCATGTTTAATTTAAATAGTTAATTTCATTTAATTTCTGATATCGCATTAGGCCCAATTTACTATTTTTAGAAAATCATTTACCCGGCCCATATATATATAAGTTTTGGGGAGCTTTTCTTAAATTGTTCCCACCGCGATAAACCCTAATTGCAAAACCCTTCTGCAAATCCGGTTTCTCCTCACCTCCATCCCTGCATCCTCGAAATTCGAAAATGGTTCGGAGCTTGAAGAGTGCCAAGAAGGCCAAACGCACAAAAAAGGTAAAAATGTTTTCTTTTATAAACGAGTACATTTCTTTATCCGATTATGCTTATTTTCTTTGTTATTTCATCAATTTGAGTTGTTTTTCAATGTGTTTTTTTTTTGGCATCTGAATCTAATTTGCTGCTGATTAATTGGGATTGATCGTAAAAGGGCTCGAAGAAAGGTGAAGGATCATCATCAAATCCGGAGCCCGCCGTGCCGGCGAAGGTGTGGCAGCCGGGCGTAGACCCATTGGAGGAAGGAGAGGAGCTTCAATGCGACCTTTCTGCTTACAATTCTCTTCATGGTTTTCACATTGGATGGCCATGTTTGAGGTAACATTGATTTGTCCATCTCTTTTGGCATTTTGCTCAATGTGAATCTTTCTCTGTGTGGTGGGAGGTGTGTGTGTGTGTGTGAGAGAGAGAGAGAGAGAGAGAGAGAGAGAGAGAGAGAGAGGTAATGGAAAGTTGTCCATATTTCTGTTTTTCATGGTTAAGCAATATGATGTAGGCTACCTGGGGTGGTGAGAAGGGGGGTGGGGGGGGGGGGGTGATGGAAAGTTGTCGATATTTCTGTTATTCATGGTTAATCAATATGATGTAGGCTACCTGGGGTGGTGACCACTTGTAGTTAGGAGAAGCCTGAGATTGTGTAACTAACTGAAATGTTGACATGATTCGTATGATGGCTTGTGAATAATTTCTCGATCAGACTTGTAGTTAAAAATAGAATTTTGGAGCCATTGTAAGCATGTTGGCACCTTATTCTTTTCTGCTATATGGCTATATGCCTATATAATGCCCTGATGCGGTCTGGGTGTCAATTTTTTTCTGTAGTTCTCTTTCATATTGATGCATGTTTACCTAGACCTGATTATTTGGTTTGGTTTGAACCAGTTTTGATATATTGCGCGATTCTTTGGGCTTAGTACGCACTGAGTTTCCACATACTATCTATTCCGTTGCTGGAACACAGGTGATTCTTGATCTTTGTCCATTTATGATTATTTGCTGCTTAGCTGAGGGGATGAGATAGCTATCTTTGGATATGTTAATTGTATATAGGTGTTGGCCATATAATATACAATATGCAAGATTTTGTGAATAGTTCTTTTATTTTGTCAGTGTTTTCTTGACGAGAAAATATTTGGTGTTGAAAGTTATGGACAATACATCTTTTTCCAGAATTCTTTTTTTTTTCATGAACTCGTAGTTCAAAAGCTTTTCTAGTTTATGTATTCTTTTTCGAGTAGAACTCCAAGAAGGTTCCAAGGCCCCACGATCATGGCATATTTAGAACATGACTCGGAGGGTCTAATTTTTTCAGTTTGATTTATGTATTCATCAGGTTTACGTTTCACATTTTGATAGGCAGAGAAATCCTCCTCCAACTATATTGGAATATTTAAGATCTTAAACATTTCTGGTAAGAGGCGTGAATTAGTGCCTAAAAAGTCAAATACTGATGATACTGACATGGAGAGTGAGAGTAGTGATAGTGATGAGGATGATGATGAGGAAGGCGGGGGAACTGGGGCCCCAGTTTTGCAGGTATAATTATTTAATTATGTTATTGGATATTTGGATTTTAGATCAACTTATACAAGCTCTTTCTGAGTCATTTTGTGTCTTCACTTGATGAGTCTACAGCTACGTAAGATTGGTCATGAAGGTGGTGTAAATCGGATTCGTGCTATGCGACAACATCCTCATATATGTGCTTCATGGGCAGATACAGGCCTTGTTCAGGTACTTGTTTGTTTACGTACCATCATTGCTTGGTTTTGCCCTGTTTGAGGTCTGTGCATGATGGAAAAAACTTGAAACCTTCATAAACTTGAAATTGTCTAAAGAGTATATCCACTAGCTGCTGGAGACAAAGCCTAGACTCTTGTAAATTGTTGAATTTTATATCAGTCATGTATAGTCAGTTTATGAGTTATGACCATGCAACATATAAAATTTGAGAAAAGCCACAAGATGTAGTGTAAATGCTCTTATATATGCTAATCTCCTTAACTCGATGGATGCGATGCAGGTGTGGGACTTCAGCTCACATTTAAATGCTTTGGGAGAATCTGATACTACAACTAACAATGGAGGATCCACTGTGTTTAATCAAGCTCCTTTAGTTAAGTTTGCTGGACACAAGGATGAAGGCTTTGCCATTGACTGGAATCCTCTTGCACCTGGAAGGCTTGTGTCAGGTATTACATGATGGCTTTTGGTTAATTGCTTGATGCCTCTGATTGGGTTACTTACAACAAATTTCTGATCCCCAACTGTTTCCATGCCCACAGGGGATTGCAAGAACTGTATTCATCTTTGGGAGCCAGCATCCGATTCAACATGGCATATTGACTCTAAACCATTTGTTGGGCATACTGCGAGCGTGGAAGATTTACAGGTTCACATTACATTTGCACTTCTGACACTTAATATCTTGGACATGTGTTAAGCCTTGCACTCATCTATAATGATGGTTTACTTCTATGCACTCAGTGGAGTCCTACAGAACCAGATATTTTCGCCTCATGCTCGGTTGATGGAAGTATTGCAATCTGGGACACTCGTATTGGGAAGTCTCCTGCAGTTTCTATCAAAGCACATAAAGCTGATGTCAATGTTATAACATGGAGCAGGTGTTTATAACTTCCTTCCTTAAGCTACATTGCTTTTCTATAATCGTATTCTCATTTTTTGTTGCTTATTTCTTTGACTAGCTTGGCAAGCTGTATGCTAGCATCAGGTAGTGATGATGGGACGTTTTCCATCCGAGATCTAAGATTGCTCAAGGTATTAAATGATCTCTCTCTCTCTAACCCCCCTCCTCGTGCATTTGTGTGTCACTGTGTTGTAACTGCCTTTTTTTCTCTTGCACAGGAAGGAGACGCTGTAGTTGCACACTTTGAGCACCATAAGCATCCCATTACATCCATTGAATGGAGTCCACACGAGGCCTCCACCTTGGCGGTGTCTTCATCAGACAATCAACTAACGTAAGAAATCCTCTAGATAGGGACAAATATCATAGGTTTTTGTGAAGTTCTGTCATCTAAACTTGAATTTCACGGTTCATCATTACTATTATCAGAATATGGGACCTTTCGCTGGAGAGAGACGAAGAAGAGGAGGCTGAGTTCAAAGCTAAGACGAAAGAACAAGTAGATGCACCCACGGACTTGCCACCACAACTACTATTTATTCACCAGGTAAGATCTCTGCTACCTTTTCTCTATAGAGTAAAGATCAAATCCATTTACCATTACGAAAAAATATGGTCTCATTGGTTCATTCACCTTGCAGGGTCAGAAGGACTTCAAAGAACTTCACTGGCATTCCCAGATACCCGGAATGCTCATATCCACCACGGCAGATGGCTTCAACATCTTAATGCCTTCGAACATTGAAACTGCGATTCCTGGTGCTGATTCTTGATCAAGCATCCAGTTATGGGTTTTTCTATGTAAAGAAATGAAATGCCAATTTTGATCTGCTAGCTTTTTCCTGCTGTAGTGCCGAAAGGGTTCTGTTGAATTTCTTTGTTATGTTGGATTCTGTCTTGAATGTGTAAACAGATTTGTACTAATCCGTTCCTTCTATAAAGAGAAAGCATTCATGAGTAGAGTATGATCGTGAGCTACTCGTGATCGACTCTTAAGATATTCAAATCTCATTCAAGAATGTGCTATAGTCGAGTTGAGTTCGAGCTCAATATGCAAAGCATGCATTAATTAACCCGCATGATCAAATAATTGGTTGACGGTTTCAAAGTGCAGTTCATTCAATTTTATATTATTATGTAAATATTTATTGAGATAAGAATAAGATGCTTGTGGGTCATGAACTATTGTTTAATAACTAAGCATTTAATGACCTTTTTTCGCATATAAACCCCTCTTTCATCTCCAAAAAAAATATTATTTTTTTACTCATGCGATGCATATAAATAACCAAAGAAATCATATAAACATATTTGGGTTTACAATTAACTTGTGCTAAGCATAACAACATCAATGTATATTCGATAGTTTCAATAATTCATATAAAAATGATTAATTTTTTTAATAAATTAAAGTTACTCTTTCCTTTTTTTTTTTCTTTTTATATCAAAATAAATACTCCATAATATTTTTGTACTGTTATATGGTATACATTATGTTACTGATATCAATATAAATAGCTAGCAATTACAGGAGTAGTACTCAAGTTATTTTTAAACACTTAAGTTAGAGCAGTTAATTCAATAAGATAAATTTTGTTTAATAAATCACCATGGTATGAGTAAACAAAATTCGTCGTCGTTTTAATTTTTTAGGACGTAAGAAATAAAATTTATTTTCACAAATTAATTTAGGGGGTGTATTGGATTGTGATTTCATTGGATTTTGATGAACTTTAAAATGTCTATGGATTTATAAAATCCATAGACTCCACGTGAAGTCTCTCAACTCCACGCAGAGTCTGACGGATTTCGTGTATGGATTTCAGACCGATTTTGAACGATTTTTGAAATCCTTCTTTCCAACGCTCGATAGAACACAACGAGCGGTGGATACGTGAAAAAATAGAACCGAGCGACCGCTGGGAGGCCGAGCCGAGAGCTCCCAGCGACCGTTGGGCTCAACGATGGCTGGGTGCGGAATTTAAAGAAAGCCAACGACCGTTGGGCTCGAACGGTCGTTTGGAATAATAATCCCTAAAACCAATAACCACCAAGTCAGAATGACTTCAGCATTGAAGAAAGCAAGTTGGAGAGTGTTCTCATGCATGATGGTAATGAGTTGATGAGTTAATTGTTCGGCAAAGAATACATTCAAAATTGAGCTAATGAGTTAGAGAAAGTTCTAGATAGGCTAAAACTGCAGTGCCAAATCATCAGCTCAATTTGCACACAGAATAGAAGAATAGATTTGGAAGGTGAGCAGAATGGTAATCATTTACAAGACGAATTCATATCAGACTGCAGAGCTCACGTGAATGTGGTTCCAATAAAGAACAAAGCTGGGCAGGTAATTGAGATAATATTTGACGACCACAAAAACAGAGTGCAGTGACAAGAACAAAATATGGGAGAAGAAATCATCTATACAACTTCAATTGAAGGGCCTGAATCTTTTCTTCTACCCACCGGCCGCTGGCTTCGGGTGACGGCTGGGGTGCCGATTTCTTCTATCCACCGGCCGTTGGGACACAACGCTCCCCGGATTTTTCAAATCCATCGAAATCTCGTGTCTAGAGGTCGGATTTCATCCTTCATAATTTTCACGTGAAATCCAGCTGAAATCCAACGAAGTCAATGACTTTTTAAAGTCCGTGGATTGTTGAATACCTCATAATTTTAAAGGACTTTTAAAAGTCTGGATTGAATACACCAGAATTTCGTTGGATTTTTAAAAGTCTGGATTGAATACACCGGAATTTCATTGGACTTTTAAAAGTCTGGATTGAATACACCCGGATTTTAAAAGTCCAATAAAATCCAACGAAATCCACATCTAATACACCCCCTTAATTTAGATATATTTGGTGTAGATTATTATTATTATTATTATTATTATTATTATTATTATTATTATTATATCGACCGATACATTAGGTGCTTAGTCGGTTTGGAGACAATGGTTTAATGTTCTAGACATGTAGTCAACTTTTGCCTACTTATATTGTTGACATGTTTTACTTACAATAGTATGTGATGATGTATTAAATAATAGAGATGGACTTTCATGCAGCAGCCTTATTTAAAGCTTATATAAGGCGGGCGTATGGCGCCACGCGCGCCCTTCTATTTTTTTTAATTTTTTTTTCTGTTTTCTGCTAGATTTTTGACCTTTTTTTTCTGGTTTTTTTTTTCAATTTTCTTTATTCCTTTTATTTTGTTTCCTAAAAATATATACCTTAAAATAATATTAGTGAATCCTAAAATGAAAATAAATTAATTTAATTTGTTTAAAATGAGTATGAATTTATATCCTAAAATAGAATTAATAAATCCTAAAAAATATAAAATAGATCCCTAAAAACACCTCCAAAAAACCCTAAAAACTACAAAATAAACCCCTAACCTCCGCCCCCCACCCCCCAAAAAAAAAACTCTAAAAAACACAAAATATACCCTAAAAAACTGGGTCAAAGGGTGGGTTTGACCGCGTTGACCGGATCAAAGCGCGGGTTTAACCCGACCCGTCTTAAATAGCACTATTTAAGACCGCTGCATTGAAGTTTTTGCCTAAATAAAATTATATGAAAATTTAATCCATTCAGTTTAAGATCGCAGATAGTGAATATGAATCCATCATTAATTACGCACTGAGAACTTTGTCTAGGATTAATTACAATTTACGGGCAAAAAAATAATTTTAAATCAAAATTTCAGCTCCAATCAGTATAAACTATTTCTGAGCTAATTATGGCCCATTGGAAACTGTAATTAAATTGGATCTATCAAAAATATATATTTATTTAATTGATTAAATTACAAACTAATTTATTGATTTGCAGGTGACCTGCCGTGTACAACACTTGTTGCGATATCCAAATTAAAGCATCTCTCTTTTTCATGGCTCATATCTCTCTCTCTCTCTCTCTCTCTAGGAATAAATGCACCGCTTGCTATGGATAGAGAAGAAAATCAAGAAATAAACTACACAAACCAAATCATACTATTAACATCATTTAGAAATTAGAAGAGTTTGTGAATATTTAAAATTATGACATTTGGTAATGAATTTACATATTCCACCAATTATGCGACTCATGCGAATAATGCATTTTGCTTTGGAGTTCCAGTGGGGATGATCTAGTGGTGGAGTAAAATTATTTGAAAACTAAAAATTACAGATTCAAATCTTCTCAATACCAAAGATCGGATGTGTGAGTAAAAAAAAATACATTTTACTTTGGACTTTCATCGTAATAATCAACAAGAATCACTCTTTTTTTTTTCTTTTCTTTTAATGGGATGAAAAGGATGCCTAACAAATGTGTCGATATCAAACTAATAAATAAAGTATTTTGCTAGCTCGAAGTACATAAAAGTAAATGAATATGACGAGCTTAAATAGATACATGCTAAACAATTTTTAGTGTTTTTAAGACCATCTCTAACCGAGCAACTCAAACTCAAACTCAAACTCAAACTCATTTTGCAGTAAATATCTCATCAAACAATAATCAATCTCCAACCAACAAACTCATTTTCAAACTAAAAAGAATATTCTGTCAATATTCCTTTTCATACCACTTTTTAATTTTTTTCAATAACACCCACATATTTATCAAATTTACAAATTGAACCTCTTAATTTTTATTTTTATTTTTGTATATTAATGGAACATCTAATATAAATAATTATTAATCAATAATTTCTTACAAAATATAATATTACTAGATATCTTAATTTTGAAGGGCTATAATAAAAAAATATTAAACTAAATATTTATGTTATTTCATGTTTGTCAAGTACTTTATTTTCGGTATTTCAATTGTGTTTTTCTAGTTTATTTTGCAATTTCTCATGTTTTTTTAATGTTGGTTAAGTAATTTCGTCGTATGTGATGTATTCCTATTTTCATTATTTGGAATATGTTCTTTATTTTAATGTCATTGTTATCATTTTCAATTTAAGTGTTTATGTGCATAAATTTATTTTTATGTCACTTTAATTTTTATAATTATAATTTTAACTATTCTCTTAATAAATATCATATACAAAAAATTTAATATAAAAAAGGAAAATATATACACAACACAAATCATTACAAAATACTAAAAATACACTATTATAAATCTACAAATAAACAAAGGACTAAATTACAATTTTACAAAACTTAAATAGTAGATGAGTATTGGAATAGTGTAAATTCAAATTTGAGTTTTTACTATTCATAAAAGTAGCAAATACTCATTTTGAGTTTGGATATGAATCTTGGTTGGAGTGAAAATGTGGACTCAAAATGAGATATGAGTCTTGGTTGGAGATGGTGTACGGGGATAAATATTAAAATTTAGGATTTAGAATAGTTGGGATTTTGCAATCACGGTAATTTTTTTTTTTTTAAATATTTTTTGCAAACGCTTCTAGGGAACTCTTTTTTTTTATATATATTTTTATTATGCTTCTAGGGAATTCTTATATCAACCAAGCAAATAAAAAAAAGGTATGGCATCTTAATTATTTAGTTGAAATATAGTAAAAGGTAGTTGGATATTTTTCCTTGCTTAATCATGATAGTGGAACTAGTTTGAGTCTATCCAAAGACGAATAGAAACAATCAAATAAAAAAAAATGTTTAGGTTGGGATTTAATTTTGTTAATTGAATTATTTTAGAATAAATAACAACTCAATTATGACAATTAATAATTAAAAGAATTAAGGGACTATATGACTTAATAATAATAGCTTTGAATATGACATGTAATTTGGTATTGATTATTTTTTAAAAGAGAAGTAGGTATAGCACATGGTGTCAAAAAATAAAATGAAAATAAGTATTATGTGATAAAGACCTCATAGAAAAAAATGAGACAAATGAAAAGCTTATAAATTGATTATAATTGTAATGTATTGTTGTATTCTAATATCATACTTAGATTCTCTACTATAATTGATGGATTCGAGGATACTTAAATTTGACTCTAACTACAGTAGATGAATTTTAACTAAATTTATCATCGATTTGAAAAAAAAATAGATATAATATTCTTCTAAATTCATCATATATACTATATATAATAAGATTGTGAATCTTTGCAAAAATGCAATTTGATAATCATGCAACGTGACTAGCTAGTTTCTAGAATTTATAAATAGAACAGTCTAAATAAAAGGGGAGGATGTCCAATTTGAAATAAATAATAAAGTCAAGTGTGCATACCATATTAATACAACTCAATATTGAATATTTTATTTGAAAACACAAATGTAAATTACGTACACATTTTAATACAATTATTATACAAATATACTCCTCCCGTTTCGTTTTATTTGTTATTTTAAGTTTTTTTTATTTAGAATTAACAATTAATTTTGTGGATAAATATACACATCCCCATAGTCATATATGCCATAAAATCTTATTCAATTATATTTCCCTAAAATAAGGTTTGTGATAGGATTAAATTAGAAAGAGAATGTGTGAAAATATATAAAACAATAAATATTTTGAAATAAAACAAAAAAGTTAAACATAACAAATAAAACGAAACGGAGGAAGTATTATGTTTAGCAGCTACTTAGGAAATTTAACTAAACGAACTAAACATGGAAAAAAAATAAAAGGCTACAATTGTCCGAAACAAAAAAGGTGCAACACATTTTTTTTATTTTAAGACAAGTTCGAAATAATTACATCTTTGGATTATTTAATTTAATCCGACCACGCTTACATAATTACCCTTCATTACAAGCCCCTTAAAATGTCGTTTTTGCCCTCGCAAAAGCCCTTGACCCAAATGAATCTATAATTTTTTTTTATCGAATTTATCGAAAGCAAACGAAATTAACGGTAAAAGCAGTTTTCTTAATTAGGGAAATCGAGGAGCTCACAAAACCGGGAAACGGAAATATATTCCCGAAAATTCCAGCTGTCAAATGGCACGATAGTAAATTTTTGAGAAAACGAGTGTCACTTTCAAAAGTGCCGTTGCGCTTTCCAGCATATCTATCCGCGTTTGAGGGATTGTCTGTCATGCGCTCACGGATATCTAGCGGAGCTTACCAATTACAAACTTCTTATTTGCTTTATGCAATTTCATAATTTAAATAAATTGGATTTGATTATTTTAAAATGTAATAAAACAACAACCGTAAATTAATTTGTGTTCTAAATCGGGTTTCACTATACTCTTTCGTTTCGTTTTATTTATTGTTTTAAGTTTTTTTTTTATCTAAAATTAACAATTAATTTTATGGACAAATATATACATCCCTCGTATGTCATAAAATACGGAGGTAGTAATATTTAAGGAGTAGTTCATTGGGTAGTATAAGTGGCAATTGAGAATATGTTCACCGTATCCTGGTGCATCAGGTTGATGATGTCCTTGAGTAAGGGGACAGTTCATGTGAAATCTTGCATGTTTAATTTATTCCGTACATGATAAATCTTGTGTGTGCTACTCAAGGAACAAAAAGTTGATTAATTATAGCTGTCAGAAGCTCATAAAATTAATTGATGGACATTATATCTTAAACTATATTTCGGATCAAAATATATTTATATGGATCCAATCTCTATTTTTCTTCTAATTCTTCTTTTCAAAATTTGATTTTCAAACGGTCTTTGAAATCTTCAGTGTAAATTTACCTCTTTGATTTTCTCGGACTTGTTGTTTGAATTTGGTCTTCGAAGTTTTTGGGAAAGATTTGTATCCTCGATCATCTTTGACTTAGTATTTGGATTTGATAACGTTAATTCAGAGGAATTCGGTCTTCGGAAATTTTTGGGGAAGATTTGTATCCTCGAGCTTCTTTGACTTTGTATTTGGACTTGATAACGTTAATTCAGAGGGCTGTCGCCTTGTTTTCAGATCAAACGTTGACTTCAGGATGAATTTGGTGAAAAACACTTTTGATTGTCTTGCTTATATATGGATCAAACGCCGACTTCGGGATGAATTTGATAAAGAACACATTTGACTGTCTTGCTTATGTATTAAACGCCAACTTCGGGATGAATTTTGTGAAGAACGCCTTTGAATGCCGCAAGAACGCTTTGAATATTTGAGAGAATTTCAATTACAGAATTTCTTCTCAAATTCTTGAACTTTTCAAATGATTTATGGTGTGATTTTCAACTGATATGAAAGCCCATATTTATAGTTGTAGGTATGAATATTTAGGGCTGACGTGGCGCGATCTCATTGACTATTAAATATGTATGAGTATCTAGGACTGACGTGGCGCGATCTTATTGACTCTTAAATATTGATATATCTCTTCAAATATATTTATTTGTTGTCAAAAATTCTAGATATTTATCATATTATAATATCTTTATTATTTAAATATTTTATCTAATTTTGAATTTCATAAGATTACAAAAGTAAATAAATATATAAAAATTAATAAAAATATTATATATAATATTATTAATTTTCACTTCCTACATGTGTATATATATAAATAACAATCTCCCTTTGATATTATTACGTGGCGTTAATATCTCATTAAAAACTTCATTGAAAACCGCACGACAAAAAAAAAAAAAAATCAATCGAAAAAAAAAATACATAATATACATTTATTTTTTTTGGATGGCATATATTTACTTATGTGTTATACTAATTGTCTTATTAAAACCTTCATCAAGAGTCATAATCTAATGAACATAATAAATGACGATCACATCTAGCCAATAAATAATTAAATATAGGTAACCTCCACGTTCACATTCTAACCCATGATAAGAAGTAATTAAATCAGATTTGACATTTAAATATAATTCCAAAATTTAGACTAACAAATCTACACAACCCTTCAATCATCAAATATATCGTAAATCCAAAATAAAATCTCACGCCAAATAAAACAATTTTAATCATAAATCCCCTATTAAATTCTGAACAAAACTTAGCATACGGTGAAATAAACACCTCCAAAAATTCAAAAAATATTGAACTCGATTTAACACATTCCAAAGAGATTATACCAAAATCTACACATATTTTTAACAAAAGATATTGCACAATTCATGCTGTAATAAATTCCACTAATTAATAAAAATTAAAATACATGTGGTAATAACTAATAATACATTTTTTTTTAAAAATTATGTAAGAAAATGCAGTTTCATTTCATCTGATAAATCCCCCCTTCACACGCATAATCAACCGGCTAGTCCAGTCACCCACCTCCGTCGCCTTCTGCCCGCATTATCTTCCAAACTACCTTTTCCTTCTCCCCCAAAAAAAAAGGCACTAAAATTCCATTTCACACACACAAAAGTTTCTTCCACTAATTCTCGGCAAAAAAAGGAAGTTATTTCCATCATCAGCAGTATTATTGCAGGCGGATTTTACTATGTAAACAAGTTTCTATCAGCTCATCGGAGTAAATTTCGCTGCCGTGCCGGAATAACCCCCCCGCAACATGTTTTCCAGTTTTCCCCCTCCTGCTTTCAATTTACCATTTTCTTACCCCTGCCCAGCTTGCTTCCTCGTAGGCGCTAACCACACTTCCGCTCGCTTCTGCTGCAGATAGTCGTATAATTTTTGTACTTTTTTCCCTCGATTTTTTCGTTGACTTTTCCTTTAATTTTTTGGGAGATAATTCATACTGTTTTACACACATCACAGGAAGAAGAGATTCGATTATTTGATTTTTTTTTCTGTTTTTTTTTTTAATTTTTTGGCGAATTTTTTTTTGTTTGTTGCTGTTAATGGAGCCGAATGTGGGGAAGCCGAGCTTCCTGAGGAATATTCTGGTGCGGCTGTTTCTGTTCTGCGTGTTTGTGATCGCTCTCCGATTTGCTTACGTGGTCACAATCCGAGGTGAATCGTGCGATGTTGGCGATTTCTGCTTCTTCGCCTTGCCGGAGAATCTAAACGTCGTAACCGGCGTCGCGCAGCTGACGGATTCTTCGTCTTCGGCGGTTATTTCGAGCTCCGGCAAGGCTGCGCCGTCGACGCCGAAGAAGATTCCCGATCTATGGGCAACGGCGGGTTTCCAGAAATCTGTGCAGTTTTACTCGTCGGTTTTTCAGGATCTAATGTCGGAGGCGGTTCTGAGCCCTAATTTCAAAACCCTATGCGTCGACACGGCAACCGGTGCTGATGTGTTCGCGCTGAGGGAATTGGGGGTGGAGGAATCAATTGGCATTTCGAAGAAAGGGTTCAAGCCGCTGGTGATTCAAGGGCAGGGTTTTAAGCAGCCGTTTAGCCGTGAGAATTTCGATTTCGTCTTCTGCGGCGGAGGCGTGGTGGAGAAATCGGCGAAGCTCGGTGATTTTGTGGCGGAGATTGAGCGGACGTTGAAACCCGAAGGGTTTCTGGTCGTTCACACCGGGGCGAATGATACATACAGTTTTGAATCATTACTTGGTTTGTTTAATTTTTGTAAATTGGTGAAGAGTAGGGATATTGATGGATTGAATTCCAAAATGCCATTCATCCGAGAAATTGTTCTACAAAAAATTGGCGGAGAAGGGAGTATGCGGGAGAATTCGAGTACAGGTTCAGTGAAGAAATGCAGTGTTCCGAGTTATAAGAGGGATTTGATCAAGAAAGCAGAGCCTTTGATCGTGGAAGAACCGAAAAAGCCTTGGATTACACTGAAGAAGAATGCGCAGAAGATCAAGTATTTGCCTTCAATGGTGGATATTAGTTTCAAGCCAAGATATGTGTATGTTGATGTTGGAGCTAGAAGCTACGGCTCAAGCATCGTGAGCTGGTTCAAGAAGCAATACCCGAAGCAGAACAAGACATTTGAGATATATGCAATTGAAGCAGACAAGACCTTTCACAATGACTATAAGATCAAGAAAGGGGTTACATTGCTGCCTTATGCAGCCTGGGTGAGGAATGAGTCCTTGTTCTTCGAGATCAACGAGGACCCTGGCCACAAAGAAGTAGCAAAAGGTAGAGGGATGGGTAGGATTCAACCCGTTCAGACTGCAGGCGGTTCTACATCCTCTGGTGATGTTGATCAGATTCAGGGTTTCGATTTTGCTGATTGGTTGAAGCATACTGTGACTGAGAGAGACTATGTAGTGATGAAGATGGATGTTGAAGGGACTGAATTTGATTTGATTCCGAGGCTGTTTAAAACGGGAGCTATTTGCTTGATTGATGAACTCTTTCTTGAATGCCATTATAATCGATGGCAGAAATGCTGCCCTGGTGAGAGATCAGCGAAGTACGAAAAAACATACGGGCAGTGCTTGAATCTGTTTACATCTCTAAGAGAGAGTGGAGTGCTAGTACATCAATGGTGGTGACTGGTGACTGGTAATATAGCTATATACTCTACCTGTACCATTTCTCATTTGCATGCTTTCTCTTTCTGCAAACAAGTGAAGATGTTGTGGCTTTTTTGGTTCTTTTTTTTTTCTTTCTTTTTAGTTACATTTTATATCAATATGTACTTACTGTTCTTTAAAAGAAAAGTGAAATAGTTAAAGCCTCAATAATTCGGCTTTTATGAACTTATTTAGCTCTAAGTTATTGTTTCATGATTAGGGTTCGATTCTTTCCAAGTGTGAACTAAGTTTTAGCTCTGGCTTTGAATAGATAACATCTTTTGCTCCAACTTTTCCAGATGATGATGCCAAGTTTGGTATCAAATTCTCTGTTTCCCAAGTTTTATGATTCTTACAAGTTCTATTTTCTATCTAGTTGTGAATTGTGATGCCGTTGTTGTTTGTTTACTGGAAAAGATTTTGATGAGATATATATGTTACTAACAGCAACTTTACAATGTGAATTTTGTGATGAATACCATCTTCATGGCTGTTAACAGCAGCAAACAGGTAGTTGTTCTTAAGCAATCGTCTCGATTGTCTTTCTAATTTTTCTCGTTATCGTGTCGTGGTCGTGAAGAAAGCTGTAGTTTGGGAGAAGAAATGTAGGGCTTGCAAAAGTAGTTGTGCCATAAATTTGTTGGGGATGTTTCAGTGGTAACCTTGAACAGATCATGCAGCAGAGATGAAATGCCCTACCTTTTTGTTCATGCAATCTCATATGTTTGAGGCTGCTTGTGCTTTTTCATTGTCTATATAATTTTCAATAGTCTCACGGGATTGCATATGAATACAGACTGGTATTTACTATTAATGATGAATTGCTTGCCTGGATCTCTCTCTCTCTCTCTCTCTCTCTCTCTCTCTCTCTCTCAATGATTGGCAAAATGACATGAGGTTTATTCTATGATTGGAAAATTATTAAAAAGGAATCATTCTAGTTCTTGGTTTACAATAATAAATGCAGGAAAGACAATGAACATGCCAAAGATCATTACTATACATAGAGATGGAATGTACTACCGAAACTGGGGGTTATTAGTGTTTCTTTCTTTTTCTCGAGTGTGTATATAGTATATGAACTTGTACACATTTTATAATTTTCCAATCATGGAATAGGCACTACACTAACTAATTCAGCACCTCATGCTATTTAATTGAAGAGTAATAGAATAAAGGGTAATTAGTAGGTAATGGAATTATGATTTGAGTTTCGAAGGGTATTGGTAAATGAGGTTTAGAATGAAACATAAAATTTTATTGTGATTTGTGTGTAAGAATATCAATTGGGTCAGTTCATTCAGTTTTGGGTCAGTCATATCGGACTCTAGATTAATTCAGGCTTTATTTTTAAGGGACTATAATTTTTTTGACCCAAATCCTGAACTTATAATTTTCTGGTTTGCCTGTGGGTCTTTAAAGTTTACAAAAAAAAAATAAAAATAAAAATCCAAATCTTTAACAAGTATGAATTTATCGATTGATCCGCCTAAACCTCAAATTTAAACAAACTAACATTAAAGATAATATAACTTACCACTAGCTAATTGAATATATTATTTAAGTTTCAAAAATTAGATTTTTAGTCCTTAAATTAAGATACATCAAACACGAGCCATATTTGATCGGTTCAACCAGAAAATTGCAATTGGCCCGGTTAAGCTGCCTCACAAAACTCAAAATTGACTAAATATGGTTAAGAAGTAGAGTAAAAGAACCTGGTTTGATCATCAAATATTATTGGTTAAGAAAAATAATTATAATATTATCTGGTCAAATTATGTGTATATGATACTTTGATTTAAAATTTTTGTTATATATTCTTATCGATCACATATTTTTATATTTAGACAAAAACTTATATTTTTAGTCCTTAAGATACATCAAACACTAGCCATATTTGATCGGTTCAACCAGAAAATTGCGACTGGCCCGGTTAAGCTGCCTCACAAAACTCAAAATTGACTAATGTAATATGCATGGTTAAGAATAGAGTAAAAGAACCTGGTTTGATCAGTCAAATATTATTGGTTAAGAAAAATAATTATAATACTATCTGGTCAAATTATGTGTATAGGACAGTTTAATTTTAAAAAATTGTTATATATTCTTATCGATCATATATTTTTATATGTAGACAAAAACTTATAATAGACGGTCTAACGAGTCACAATCCGTTTCAAAAATCCTCCCCATTTCAGCACAAACGGGTATGTGCCACGTGCGGCGTGTGGTGCACACACGCTTGTGATGCACTATTTTTTATGCAATTAACTGCAATTAATACAAATCAATGCAATAAAGCTAGTAAATCGAGTATCGTATTCACATGGACTGTAATAAGAATTAATACTAAATACTAAGCTAATATGTTTCTATTATCCAGACTACTTAATTTCTTAAGTGTACTATTCCTAAGAAAATAATTAAAATTAAACTATTAAAAGCAAGTATCAAATCAATTGCAAATTAAACAAGACTAAAAACGTGAACTATCAAATAACGAAACTAATTAATCATAGAGAATGCAAACACATGAATCCATTCTATACTAATCTAATTCCATCAATTTCCAATTTAATCCAATTATCGGTGGAAGATCATAATTCTAATTACCTATCTTCGCCAGGTTTCAAAGTAAAAATAGATTAACAATTTATCTATTACTTTCATCGCTAGATTAATCGTTAAGTCCTGATAGATCAACAGATTTAAAACCTCCTACAGATCACAAGTATGTGTATCAAATCATTCAATTTAATCCCACTAATTAATTATCTTCGTCATGACTCAAATTAATTAGCTAGCATACAATGACTATGACCTTAATCATGCATGAAAAATCTAAACTTGAATGCTTGAACTGTATAATTGGAAAGAGAACTGACAAAAAATTAAATTAATATATAATTTCATATATGCTGTAAACCCTAGAATTAATTAAAAAAAAAACTACTCACACATAATGAAATCTAAAATAAAGGAAGAGTAAAGAAATTAAAAGACATAATTAAAATTGCAAAATATTAAAAGAACCGTAGTGGAATTATAAAAAATAAAACTTCAATTTTCAAAGTTGTAAATTTCACCCTAAACAAACCCATTTGTATTAAGTAATAAAAACCCGGCCCAAAAGGTAAGTTTACGGGACAAAAACATGAAAATTTGAAATTCTCGGGCAACTCGGCGATCGCCAGTTGTCCTCGGCGGATTATGCCTTGGAAAACACAAAACCGCCGATCGAAGATTTTGGTTGCCGGATTCCTCTGTTCACATCCTCCGATCGACGGTTTGCTCGTCGGGTGGCTCGACGGTTTTGGCCTTGTTTCTGGGCAGTCTGTCGATCGGTTCTCAAGTCACAGGTTTTTCGGCGAACACTACTGTTTTGCTCTGTTTTCATTCGTTTCTCGTCCGATTGACCCGATTCAAGTTGGAGAATGACCATAACTTGATCCTCTATCTTTCTAGCTTATTTCCCAACTGAATTGGATCCCAAAAGTATCCATTTTATAGCTCTAACTTCTACAAAAAGAGCAAAAATATGAAATTGACAAGAAATTGCGAAACTATGACCAAACACTAACTTATGTATGCATTAACAATTAAATATCATTCAAATTATAAACACATAAATGCATACAAAAAATATGTTTATCAACCTGACACTTTAAAACCTTTATTTTGTATCGAGCATGGTGCATGAGTCCACGCGTTAGAATCGGACGAGTGCACTACGCGAGACGACGGATAAAAAAATTAAATTAATTCAAAAAATTAAACATATATTTGTAAAATACAAGAAATTAAAATTTGAAAAAGACAAATTAAAAAGAAAAGGAAAAAAAGACCATTGAAAAAGAAAATTTGAAAAGAAAGATGAAATAGGGACACCTTCTTGTTGTTTTTATATGTAATTTGAGTCAAATATAAGATCCGTTTAACAGTTTATGATTTGTTAGATGATCTTATAGGAGAGTGCCTCTTATATTTACTATCATTTTGCGTGTGAAAATCTTTCTCATTTGTAGGAGTGTAAGCGAATCAAGCAACTTGTGAGCTCGATGATGAGGTCATTTCCGGTAGAATCTGGGATTTGTCGAGTTTGTTCATGCTTGAGTTTCCCTCCAAAAAACTGCACTAGTTTAAAAACTCTAATTGCAGAATTCATAGACATTACATCTTCCATCACATTTGATATCTCTCCTTGTTGAGACGCTTTCCCTTATTTTTGCACTCAAATTCGAACTCAGATTTTCCCTGCCTAATTGCTCCATAAGCCTTCTTTAGAATGAACTAAAATAAATATTAGAACTATGTGTTAGATTAAATTACAATATTGCCCTCTAATTTCATAGTGATGTAAGGAGAGTTTTGTAAGCCAATATGTTCCAAGAAACTAATCTAGACTTTTGAGATTCTCCATCAAATTGATTGAAATGTATCAGTCTTTGAGTGCCATCCCTTACACGGCGGCCGCTAGCGTAGAATTGATTCTATTTAAGCAAAAATTCTTAATTAATGTGCATCACAAATTTCCCCCCCCCATTCCAATACATCAATGAATGAACTATTGTTAATATTGTTATTGTTATTGAGTTTGGAATATGGAAATTGGGGATTAAAATCGATCTCTCATCTATATAAAGATGAGGTATACCATTGAACTATAAGACTCGTGTTCATCCATCAGTTATTAGAGCGTTTTTGTTTTTTTCTCATGTTTAAAAAATATATTTTTAATAACATCATGAACTTAACATTTGTTTGATTTTTCATATAATTTTCAAATTCTAATCAATTGAATCTGATGTGGCTATCGGAAGTTTTCATATGTACATAGTACATCTACATACACCAAATTGTGTACCTTAAAATACACGAACTGTGAGCCGATTATGTTTTTTTTTCCCACATGATTTGAAAAAGATCAAATTTATTATTTTTTTTTTGTTATTTTGATTTTTTGTGTGTAAAGCGGCAAACGCAAACACTCCCATTTATATTTTTCAAATTTAATTATAGAACAAGATGTTTTTTTTTTTGAGCAAGAACAAGATTTAAATTATAATTAAAATCATTTGACAATATATAATCGTAAATAATATATTCTCTCCGTCCCACTTTGATAGATTTCTTTTCCTTTTTGTTTTTGGTATGTCCCAAATCCCAATATATATGCATGTTTATATATATATATATATATATATATATTTAGCTAAATTACTAATATACACCTCTATTTAATATGTTTACATTAGACATTAATTCAATGTAAAAGAAATAAATAAAGACATATTAGGAAGTTTATTGATTAATTGTCTTTCCCAATCATTTTCTCAATTCCCGTAAAAAATTCTAATTAGCCTATCAAAATGGGACGGAGGGAGTATAATGTTCATATAAATCGAATTAACCACACACACACACACACATATAATTCAATGAAATGTTATTATTTCAAATACCCAATACTACGCAATTTAAGTATGACTAATAATTTTCCTTCAAATAGAAAACTAAAAATGTTTGATGATTATTTTTTTTTAGCGTGAATTATGTGTATAGAGAATGAACTAAGAAAATTCAAACAACTCCCATTACATTTATTTGCTTATTTTGTTGATTAGTTTATCATTACTTATTAATTTTAGACGAACTTTCTAACAATAATTTTATTGTACACATTCAAAATGAATATAAGCTCTTTAAACAACACATTGAAATGGTCCTGGTGGGGATGATTTAGTGGTGGAGTGAAGTTGCTTGGAGATTAAAGATCATGGATTCGAATCTCTTCAATACCACATGTCAAGCGTGTGAGATTTTTTTAAGAAATTTACCGTATTACACAAAAAGCCGGCCCATAATAATAATAATAATAACAATAATAATAATAATAATGAATTGTTGGTTAATTTTTTAAATCGTGTGAAAAACAAGAATCAATTCAAACTTCGTGTATTTTAAGATAAATTGATGTCCACGTAGAAACTTCCGACACCACGTCTTATTTAAATATTGATCGAAATGTGAAAATCATATGAAAAATCAAACAACCTAAGTCCCAAGTTCTTCATGTTATTAAATCACCTTTAATCATGTGAAAAATAAAAAAACACCCCAACGTTTGTATTTTAAAGCAATTAACCCTTTATATTACAATAAATTGAAGAAAACTAATTAATAAATGTATCTTTAAATCAACTACACATAGTTATTAATTTTATGAGAAAAAGAAAATAGGTACTATTAAATTAATTAAAATAATTTATTTATACAAATTAATTGAATTGCGTCCTGAATTGATAATTCTTCATAATTTAATGTCATAATTATGTGTTTGTGGGATTCAAAACTATTAGTTCTTAAAAGGAGAATTATTAATCAAGGACCTAAAAGATGGGCAATCTATCGATCCAGAACTCGAAAGATGAAAATTCTCAATCTAGGACCTCAAAAATCATGAATTTTGATTTTTTTAATTAATTTTATATTAATTTTCAATGAAAATTCCTTCATTAATTATATATTAAATCTAATAACGATATTTTAAAATTAATTAAAAATGAAAATAAATTAAAATTCGTGATTTTTGAGGTCTTGGATTGAAAAGTTTCATATTTCGGATCCTGAATCGATAAATTATCCATCTTTCAGGTCTTGAATCGACAATTATATTTAAGAGGATTCCCAATGGAAAAACTTATCTTAAACTCCGTACCGACATGTTAAGAATCACAAGAAAATTCTCGAATTTGAATCCCTCGCATATCGCTAGATGTGAATCTGATATGCCCCATTTTCATGTGTGGTTTACCTTTTTATTTGGTTTGTATGCTATTTATGAGAGTGAGATTTACCCACTGCGAGGTCATGGATTACTGTCGTAAAAAGAAAAAAGAATCCTAAGGAAATTAGGCTATTATTCTTTTTTTTTTTGTGACAATATGGCAAAGTAGCCACTTAGAAAAATAAAAAAAAATTTTTAGCCACTTTTTTTAAAATATTATTATTTTGTCCAACTTTACCATAATACCCTTGCGCGCGCACCTGCGCACTGAGTCCAGTACGCGGGTGCGCGCGCGCAGGTGCTAGGTTGCCACCCGTCCCGCGCGCGGCCCCTGCGTGCACGTCCCCCCGCGCGCGCGCGCGCACATGTCCCCCGCGTGTGCGCGGCCCCGACGCGCACGTCTCCCGCGCGCGCGTTCGTCCCCCGCGCGTGCGTCCCCGCCCCGCGCGCGCCCGTCGCGCGAGCGCGCACGCCCCTACGCGCACGTCCCCTGCGCGCGCCCCTGTGCGTTGAGTCCAGCGCACACATGTAGGTGGGGGGTATTTTTGTCCAAAGTGGCTAAAATAATAATGTTTAAACTTTAGTGGCTAAAAAAGTTTTTTTTTTTCTAAGTGGCTAAAAAAAAGTTGACCCTAATTTTCTATAGTTCTATTGTAAAGTAATATTCACTTCTAAATTTTTTATATACAATTTTTTCTTTAACTTCTGGTTTTAAAACATGCTCAAAAAAAAAAAAATAGAGAATTTTCAGGCTTGTAAATTATTCAACTGTTACTCTCCATTAGCACCTTAAAAAATGAACGATGAACGAATTAAACCTAATCAGACCCTCCATTGCATACCCTTTTACATCCAATGTAATATTACTAATTTTTTAAATTTTGATATACCATAATTGGTAACAATAAATCATAAAGAAAAATTAAAATTAAACTAAACCACAAATTGAAAAAAAAAAAAAATGTAAAAGAGAATCCAACGCACATCTCAATTGCTATGGTCACAACAAGGCGGCCTGGAAACGACTTTGTCTTTGTAAAATAAAACGATGTATTCAATCCAGACTTTTAAAATATGATCAATATGTTTGAAAATACATTCAATTAGTTTTTTTTCAAAGTTGTTGATCAACTAATGTTTTTTCAAAGCTATTGATCATGTATCTTCAAAAATATATTTTCAAACATGCCTTGCATTTTTTTTTTTAAATGAATTTTCGAACATAGTCTTGTATAAAAATATATTAAAAAAATGAATGAATATTTGAGTAATTTAGTAATTAATTAATTTTTAATTAGTAGTGTATAAAGTAAGGGGGTGTATTCATTTCAGATTCTGTAGAATTTTGTTGGATTTTTAAAATCCGGGTTTATTCAATCCAGACTTTTAAAAGTCTTTAAAAATCCGGGTGTATTCAATGAAGACTTTTAAAAGTCTTTAAAAATCCGGGTGTATTCAATCAAGACTTTTAAAAGTCCTTCAAAATCCAGAGGTATTCAAAAATCTATGAACTTTAAAAAGTCATTGATTCTATTGGATTTCACCTTAGAATCACGTTAAAAAATACAAAGGATGAAATCCGACTTCTGAATACGAGATTTTGATGGATTTGTAAAACCCAGTGCGCGGTGTACTCTAGCGGCCGTTGAGGAGTTGAATTCGGGCACCCAGCGCACGCTAGACCCCAGCGGCCGCTGAGGGTACTCCAGCGGACTAGTTGTTTATGATTTTTCGTGATCTCAGCGGAGGCCTAGGTACTTTGATCCTCCTGATAACAGTTGGCGTGCATGCTATAATTGTGGTGAAGAGGGTCATACATCAGTCAACTGTACTTCAACTAGGCGAAAGAAACCTTGCTTTGTTTGTGGGAGTTTTGAACATAATGCAAAACAATGTTCTAACTTCTAAGGTATATGCTCAACAAGATTGCTCCACAATTTTTCACTATTCCTAATTCCCTTGACGATTAAGATTTTCTAGGTCTGACGTTTTCTTAACCCTCAAGCAGTAGCATTATTTCATTAAGTTTGTCGGAACTGTTTTGTTTTTATCTGGTTCTTCCCTACACGTTAATCCAGTCTTAACAATCTTGCTTTATTCTCTGGAAATTTCAAGTGAGATAAAACAAGGAATGCTAGATTTGGAAGGCTTAGAAACTTTTCCAGTTGAATAGTTCCATTGAACAAGTTGTGAGACAGGTCAAGATATCTAAGGCTTTGAAATTGTAATAAAGAGTAAGGAATAGGCCCTTCCAATCTGTTACTGCTCAAGTCCAAATAAGAAATGCTAGAGACATTTACAAATGGAAATTCTTCTACTTGCCCAATAAATTTGTTGAGGCGAAGAGATAATGATTGTAGTGAAGGGAGACCAAAGAGAGACTGGGGAATGTTACCAGTGAATGAATTATACCCCAAATTCAAATAAAAAAGATGGATGGAATCGGTCCTGTGAATTCACAAGAAGACAAGTCTATATGAGACAATGTTTTGAGATTGCTAATTGAAGATGGAATCGACCCCGAGAAGTTGGTGTTGCTCAGCATTATAGACTGAAGAGATGATCCATTTTGAGGAAATGGTGGTATGGTTCCATTGAGTAGCTGATTATAAGATAAATCAAGAATTTGTAAACTAGGTATCTGGAAGATCATCTTAGGTAAAGAACCTTCCAAAGAGCAGTCACTGAGACTCAAGGTGGTCAAACTAGAGAAATTCCCAAACAAGTATGGAACTAGTGTTGATAGATTGTTTCCATCTAGTTGAAGAACAGAAAGGGAATCAAGTTGCAACAGGCTACCCAGAGAGCCAGACACACTACAATAACGCAGGCTCAAACGCAGGGAATCTAAAGTTATAAGGTTTATTGAATAATTAATAAGTTAAAATAATAATATATTAATAATATTAAAATAAATTCTTTTATATAAAAATTAATAATAAGTAATCCATCCTTGTGTATTTATGTTAAATATCATGTTGAATATTGTATATATCTTTTTATGTTCAAATTCATCATATATGAAATAGAATTCAAATTTGCATAAAAAGGGGGAAAAATTCAAAATCATTTAAATTAAAAAAAAACATATATTGAGTGATTGGGCGATGATCTTAATTTAACAATTTAAAAGAGTGTATTTTACTTTTTTAATCATAACAATTGAAATGAGATAATCATTTGCAAAATCTTCTGTTTTTAACAAATGAATCTTAATAAGTGCATTTTACAATTCATTCATTTTTGTCATAATGTTTATTATTTTCAGTAATTTCTTAATCAAATGTTCAAAAGTTTCTTTTAAATTTAATTAATTTATATGTGTATAAAATAAAAAATAACTAAAGTATTTAACTGTTGGTTTGTTGTTGTGCCTTAATTATCTTCCAAAAAATACAATAAATAACTACTTTTTTAATTAGATAAATATGTATATGTACATCCTTATAAAGTTTTTATTAAACTTGTAAAATAAATAAATTCTACATAATTTTCTAATGATCATTTTTGCGATAATTATGTAATTATCTAATAAAATAATCTACTATAAATGCGCAATATACCTAATACCTATTAAATGAGAATGATGCGAAGAAATTGTAGAAATATAACTAATGATATTTCTTCTCTTATGCACGTGTCTCCACGGCTTGAGTATTGTTGTTGGGTACAAGTGAGTAATATTTAATGATATTAAAACTATTAATTTTTTTAAACAGTCATCTTCTAATAATTCATTAGAACCAAGGATATATAGCTATAATGTCCCTGAATAAATCAAAGAAATTTTAAAATATGAAGTTTGCATTGTATTATATATATGGACTAATTATTAACTTAAATTTTTAAAATAGAAAAAAAAGATTAAAAGTAACATATATGTGTGTGTGTGAATTATATACAATATATAAAATAAGGATCCTACTAAAGTGCCTAAAACTTCTATGTTATATATACACATATTAAATATAAAATTCTTTCTCATCAAATGGTATAGAACATTTCAGTTGAGTGTGTGTATATAAATATTAGCTTTGTTAAATATTCAAATTAATATATTATCTTATAATTAATATCTAAATAATTATTTTCCCATTGATCAATAATAGTGAAGTAATAAGAAGATTGAGATAAATAATTTTAAAGTAGGTTAGTGAGTTCGTTTATTTTTAATCGATTGTTGGGTATTTTACACATGCTTATCAATAAATGTAAAACATAAAGAATGAATAAAATATTAGAGAACTATTAATTTGTATTTAACAATCCTCAATTTTTTTCCTTGATGCCAGTGTGAAAATTTAAAAAATATACTAAAGGTAATGGTAAAAATAAACTATTACATGTCCAAATTTGGTAATTAAATCTACATTCTAACTGTATACTGTTATACATAGTTTATGAATTTATTAATAGAATCTAACATAATATTCTAAACTTAACTTTCTCCTTATATAAAGTTAAATAGTAAAAAAATAGTAGTTTCTAATATGAAAAACTTAACTTTCTCCTTATTGTATACATATCTTCGTGATATTGAAAAACTTTAAATATAAAATTTAAAGTGTAAATATGGTTTATGCGTTCTTTCTAATGTTCATCATTGATAAAGATTTGATATATTTAATTTCTTCTAATTATAATGATAGAAATATATCGTTTATCATAAATACCATTCATATCATTATACTACGCAATTTGAAATGTTGAATATGTCCTACACGATATGAACCTTTTTTATATGTTTATGATTTAAATTAAATTGATTAACAAGTATATTAATATATTTAGAGATATTAATGTTCTATTAGTTGTCATCATTGGCGTGGAGCCACACTGAGCCTAGTGGGAGCAATGGAACGCCCTGAATTTTTTGAAAATAATAGTGGTGTTTTAGTAATTTTATGTATTAATTATAAAAAAAAGAGTTAGATTTTGTTTTCTCCATTTCCTACCGGTATAGACAACATTTACTTTCATTCTTCTTCTTCTTCTTCTTCTTCTTTTTTATTTTTGTCAAAATTCACCAAATATATTTATATCAAGTTTAAAATTGTTCATATTATTTATTTAATTTTTTCTCTTAATTCAAGATCTCTACATGTAACTTGAGTATGTTTTCTTTCCTCCATTATTGAATATAAGATTTATAATAATAGCTCTAGTATGAAAAGAAATTATTCTTTGAGAAAATTATTTAAATAACATTTTGACTTAGTAAAAAAATATTTCTAGTCACTATTTAAAAAAAAAAACCACTCGGACAAAATAACCCCTTGTCATGTAACAATGTAAAATTGTACTACTGCACGAATACACTTAGTCTTGTAACTCCAGTTGTATAGTAATATAAATTTGAATTATGGCATGACTACGTTAAGCCGTGTACTCTCAATTCGTACAACAATATATAAATTTATAATGTTGCATGAATGGATTTAGTCGTGCATCGCACTCGTGTAGCAATATTAATTTGTATTGTTACACGATCATATCTCATTCGTGCACCCAAATAGTGCACTTTAGTTGCGCATCTAGTAATTTTATTGAAGGGTAATTAAGTATATTTGTCAAAAAAGTGACTATAAATAATTTTTTTTAAAAAGTGGGTAAAAACATAATTTACTAAATGAAAATAGCTATTTTTATATATTATCACTTATTCTTTTAAGATTAAATTATTTTATCCACTCTTACAATTTACTTTTTATGTTGATTTTTTTTATTGTAATGTATTTCTTGCTTTATTTTTTATTTTATTTTTTTTGTATTTGTCCATTATGAATTGGTTTTTATAATTTGGTTAATTATTATATCGTATTTGCTAATAATTTGATAAAACATTTGTAGTTCTGTTAAATGACTGTTAGCTTTAAACAACTATTTGTTTGTGATGGTAATATATTTCATCAACTTCTAATTAATTTTTTACTTTCTATATATTTATGTATCATAATTAGTTGGTCTCCCCTCTATAGAATATCTGGCAACATCACTACTCATTGACTCATTATAGTGTAAAAAGTACCATAAAAATATATATTCTTGATTTACATACTACATAATGAAATATCTACCATAAATTCACTATATCTAACGCTTACTAAATGAGAATGACAAGAAGGTTGATTGGCAAAAAAAAAAAAAAAAAAATTACAAATTTGACCAATCAAGTAACCGTAGAGAGGTAACTAAAGATATGTCTTCTTTTACATATAGGTCTTTACCACTTCAGTGTTGTTCCCAGAGGACATATTTATTATTATATTTAATAATATTACAATGACTATTACTTTTTTTAAACATTCATGTTCGAATAATTCATCCGAATAAAGGATAACTATAATGTGCTCGAAAAAATCAAAGTTTTTCTTCTTATGTAATTCTCATGCATCTAAATTCAAGTCTACTTTTGTCTTTCTACGTAACTAATCTTCTCATTTACGATCCATTTCAATATAAAAATACCACGTCTTGTCAACATATTTGTTAAGGATTTTTCGACGAACCAATGATTGATCGAGTAACTTCGAATGCATTTTCTGATTTCTAAAAGTACATCTTTTTCATGAATAAATGAAAATTTTACCATATCATTTTTCGGCAATGACAATTTTGGGTGTGGTTTATCCGAGAAGAATTTGGATAAACCAATTTTTCTGTTATAAAATCTACTTCAATTTTGTATAATTTTGGAATATAGTGATATAGTTTACTCTAATTATTAACTTTAAATTTTAAAATTGAAGAAAATAGAGTAAAATTTAATATTTATAGTTGAAAGCATTATATACTATATATAAAATACGGATCCCATTAAAATGGTTGGAGCTTTTTATATTTGATATATATATACACACATACAACCTAAACATAAAGTTCTTTTTTTTTTTAAATTTTAGAGATTATTTAACAATAACTTTTATAAATGTTAAGTAAATATATTATATTTTAATTAATATATGAATAAAATTCTCCCATCAATCTATAACAGTGATATAAAAAGAAGACTATAGTAAATAATTTTTAAGTGGTTGAGTAAGTTCTTTTATTTTTAATCAATTATAGGGTAATCTCTAAAAAGCTTTACATGTGATTATTAATGAGTATACAATATAAATAATGAATAAAATATTACAACACTTGTAATTTATTTGTATTTATCTTTTAAAAAATACAATAACTTTAATTAAAAAATAAACTATTATGTGTCCAAATTTGGTAACTAAGTCTACATTCTAAATATATCCTTTGGTACATGGTATTATAAAATTATTAATAGACTCTAATACAATATTCTAAACTAAACTCCCCTAATATATATGTAGTTATGATAGTAAAAAAAAAGTATCTGATCATATGAATTATTGTATGCATGCTTATGATACTTTTATATGTTGAAAAACTTTAAAGAAAAAACTTAATTCATACATACACTTTATGTGTTCTTTCTAATATTAATTATTGAAAAGATAGATTTAACTTTTAGTCCCATTAGAATAGGGTTAAAACACTTTAAGTCCCATATGTTACTTTTTTGGTCCCAAATGATATTTTTCGATAATTTTGATCTCATAAGATATTTTTCGATAATTTTAGTCCCAAAAGATATTTTTCCAATAATTTTAGTCTCAAACTAACAATTTTGGTGAATCTGAGATGTGTTTCATGCATATGAAAACAAACAACATGCGTTCCAAAATTCAAGATATCCGACCATTTTATTTGAAATTAATTTGTGTTGTCTAGCGTACCAAAGATCTCAATTAGTTTGGGACTAAAATTATCAGAAAAGTATCTTATAGGACTAAAATTGTCGGAAAATATCTCATGGGGCCAAAATTGTCGAAAAAATATCATCTGGGACTAAAAAAATAACTTTTGGGACTAAAAGTGTTTTGACTAATGGGACAAAAAGTGAAATTTACTCTTATGAAAAATACTAAAGTTTAAATTAATATATTCATTTTATTTTTTATATTTAAGGCTCATTTATTGATGTTATAACTGATTAAAAGTTATGTCCATTATTTATTTTGCCATATTTTCTTTTGAATTAAAATGATAGAAAATATATTCTCTGAAGTCTATTTTTTACTTGCACTTAGATTAAAAATATTTATGAAAACAATATGTACAAGCTGATCTTTTAATTAATATTACCCTTATTTAAGATTTATAACTTTCTAAAAATTGGAGTTATTAGTTTTTTAAATCTTCAAGACCTAACAAAGGAGTATTTGTATATATTACAATAAAATTTAATACTACTTATAATAATGAGACTATACAATTAGGAAACTCTTTAATAGTAATATATACTATATAATTGAGATAGAGAGAGAGAGAGTATCTAAATAATTGGACAAATTCGAACCGAATGCACATGATTCCATTCACCATATTGTTATATTGTTATTTTTCTCTTATTCAATATATATATATATATATATATATATTATAAGTTAAATTATTATCAATTAATGCTTGCAAAAGGTTAGGATTAGTGAGAGTCCTTCAGAATTTTTCATAATAAGAATCCAAAATCGTTAAAAATCTACCAAGATATATAATCATTATAATAATTAATTTACATTAAAATAAATTATTTATATTCATAATTATATTTATTACATAATTGCCCTTAAATATAGTATATGATAGGGATAAAATAGGTAAACTCAAAATTGTAAGATAACACACTTTTTATATTAGTATATAGATTAACAAGTGGGCATACTTGATAATGAATTGGGTAGAATGAGGGCAATGGTATTTGGCCTTAAATGCACCAAGACTTCAGCTCTTCCACATCAAGTTAAAATCTTGAACATTTTTTGATATTATGGCTTTGAGCATGTTGATTCACACAAAACTAATCTTTGTTTTTAGATTCCACATGTAGGCCTACAGATAACATTTTTTTCTATTTTTTTATATTGAGAAAATTAATTACAAGTGTGATTGATGTGTGCCTTTTTATTGCAACCATTTTATACTCCTTCCTTGATATAGGATCTTTGATTCTTAACGTAATCCGAAAAAATGCTAAACAAACGTAGAAATGAGATAACTGAGACAAAGAATCCAACTCTTTCACCGTGAGACAAAATTACCCTATAAAAGTATAAACGGACTACACCAAATGCCCCCAAATTATTTTATACATTTTGTTCTCTTTCAGAACAGGGAGAGAGAGAGATATTGTCCGAAGTTAAAGACCTCAAATCTAGTTATAAGAGAGAGAGAGAGAGAGAGATATTGTTCAAAGTTAAAGCCCTCAAATCAAATTGTAAAAATCATCATTTCCAAACATTGAAAAGACTAATGGAACTCACACCAAAATTTCTGATGCGTCCCAAAATATTAATTCATTCAATTCTTCATTTCACTGCACCAATTTATTAGAAATCAAATAATAGAATATTATGGTGTCCTTATTAGTCCAGAAAAAACATATACCCCCAGTTCCTGGAAAATCAGTTACAATTTGCTCAACAAGAAATTAAATGGAGTGGATTTTTCTGCAATGTGCCTACAAACTCATACTCAGCAAACAATCAAATGATTGAACAAAAAAAAAAATGAAACCAAAAAGTGCCTTTAATCTACCATGGGTTGTTAATTATTGGAGAACAAAAGGAGATAAATAAATTTGATTGAGAAGCAAAGAGAGTTAGTAGAATAGACTCAACATATAAAGATGGGCTTAGAACACACAAAACACCAGTTTCCTCTACAAGGAAAGTTCAACTGGAACAGACCACCAAAAGCAGCATTTGACAAATGTGTGAGATTAATTGTGAATCCCTCTTGGAATCTGAGTGTAGATGGCTAATTTCACATAAAGGCTATCCTGGCCAATACAGAAAACCAATTTGAACACATAGATTTCACAACTATACGTACCAAAGAATAACTCTTACAAAACAGCAGTTTATAACTGCAAAATATATATCACAAGACACACAAAACAGAAAAGTTCACACCACGTCATACATTTAATTAACTTCACATAATAAGCTAAACATTGCTACTGTCTCCTAACCTCATTCCTCCTCACTACTCTTCTTTTTCTTCTTCCTTGTCTTCTTCTCCTGTCTCTGTGATCAAATATCATTTCAACAACCTCTTCAATTTTCTCGAAGTATCTCTCTCTGATGCTTCGGCAGAATAAAAGTATCCACAGTACTTCCTAATCCCACAGCATATCCCGCCGCAACAAACACATATTCCCACTCTATCTCTTCATCTTTCCCATTTTGTGGTGATGAACTAATTCCGTCAATGCTTCTGCAGCTTCTGTTGAGAGGGAAACCACATAACCCTGTGTTTCCTTCAAAGGAATCTGCAGAAAATGTTTGGAATTGAGGGCCATTTGGAATCATTCCGACCAGCTCATTGTGGGACAAATTTAAGAATGAAAGGAATGTGAGGCGTGCGAGCTCCTCTGGTATTCTTCCTCTAAGCCGGTTTGCGGAGAGGTCGAGCGACTCGAGGTCCATCAAGGCACCCAATGATTTTGGGATTGAGCTGGTGAGAGCATTGTGGGATAAGTTCAGATGATAAAGTGAGCTAAGATTACCAATTGCTTCCGGTATATCTCCTTTGAAATTATTGCAAGAGAAATCAATGGAGGTGAAGTCGGGCCAAATCTTGACAAGCTTCAACTCTAACCCTTTAATGGTTAATGTCACCTCATCTTGGTAGTAGCCGATGTCCCCACCTAGAAAATTAGAGCCTGAATGGTTGGGCCGCCTCAAATGTGCATGATCACTTTGTAGCATCATTCCTCTCCAACTCCAGAAGTTTACTCGAAGCAGACTTCCACTGAAATTATTTGAAGATAAATCCATAATTTGGAGATTCGGCCAGCTTTTGACACATCTCAACTCTCCATGGAATTTGTTGGAGTGCAACACAAGGATTCGCAAGCTCGATGGGAGCATGCATGGGAAATTATCATCAAAGTTGTTGTCCCCAACATTCATGACTGATAATGATTTGCAATTTGCCACGGACTTTGGAATCTTCCCACCTAAGTTGTTGTTGTTGAGGTCCAAGGTTCTTAGGCTACAATTGACGGAGAATTGGTTGGGGATGACGCCATCAAGGTTGTTTCCCCTCAGACTGAGCACTTTCAGGTTCTCAATGACTTCAAGTAGACATGGAGGTATATCATTACTCAACTTATTGAAAGACAAGTTAATAGCTTGAAGGGATGTAGCATTGCAGAGGGAGGTTGGGATTGATCCACTCAATCTATTATTTGCAAGAGATACAAAATAGATAGAAGTGCGGTTTCTGAAGATGCTGTAGGGAATGGTCTTGTCAAAGTTATTGTTGGAGTAATCTATATAGCCAATTTCTGTTGGAAGTGGGGGCAACTCACCTTGGAGCTGGTTTGAGTGCAAGTCTAATGAATAAAGAGAAGTTGGAATATGGTAAGGCTTTTGCAGGTCCACTAACAAATTACAGGAAAGGTTTAACTTGGCACCTGATTTATTTTGGCCAATTTCCCAAATCCAACTAGGAATATCCCCAGCAATCTGATTGTTTGAGAGATCCAAATCTATATTAATTGAGGTTGCTTCAACTGACAAGTTGTAAGAAAGACTATGATGATGTGCACGATTGGGAAAGCCATTGAACAAGTTGTCCGAAAGATGGAGTAATTGGAGGTTCTGAAGGTGAAAGAAAGAGTCAGGAATATTCCCTTCTAGTCGGTTACTTTTCAAATCTAGAAATCGCATATTGGAGCTGTTTATAATTGGAAGTTGGTTGATTTGCCCACAAAATTGGTTGTTGGATAGGAAAAGTTGCTCCAGTGAAGGCAAGCCAAACATGAATCGAGGAATGTTGCCATTCAATGAATTGTATGATAAAGCTATCCCATTGATATTAGAGATATTCACAATGTGAAATTCATTGATTTGCCCACTGAATTGGTTATATGAAAGCCAAAGTGACTGCAGTGAAGGCAGACCGAAGAGGGAGGGGGGAATGCTGCCAATCAATGAATTGCTGTCTAAATACAAATAAGCAAGGCTGGATAGACCTTCAAAATGCGAGTTAGAAAGAGAACCCGTTAGAGTATTAGAACTGAGGTCTATGGTTGTAAGTTTATTGGACATATGAAATGAAGGAATTGAACCACTGAAGGAGTTATCTGATAAGTCCAGATTAATTAGGTGTGTTAGGTTAGCAAGCATGGGTGGAATGGGTCCAATAAAGTTACAACCAGGAATGAGTATAGACCTAAATGCTTTACTAACATTAGAAGATTGGGGTATGGTTCCACCAAGCAACTCATTATAAGATAAGTCAAGCTCCTGGAGAGTTCGTACCTGTAAGATCGTCTTTGGTAACACACCTTGTAGAGAGCAACTGGAGAGACTCAAGGTTGTCAAACTTGAGAAATTTGCAAAAAAATCCGGAATTGTAGTTGAGAAACTGTTCCCGTCAAGTCGAAGGACAGAAAGGGAATGAAGTTGTAAAAGTGATGGATGAAAAGGGCCTGATAACCCGCAACCGCACAGGCTTAAAATCCTTAAGTGAGGTAATGAGAAATTTGCAAAAAAATCCAGAATTGTAGTCGAGAAATCGTTCCCGTCAAGTTGAAGAACAGAAAGGGAATGAAGTTGTAAAAGAGATGGATGAAGAGGGCCTGATAACCCGCAACCGTGCAGGCTTAAAATCCTCAAGTGAGGTAATGAGGAAGATATAGCTTGGCACCAGTAGCCATTCCTTCCACCTCCAGCTGAAATATCAACATCATCCAGATATAATTCTCTCAGCATTGTAAGATTCTGAATCAACATCTTTAAATTTGGATGTTCAACTTTTAGTGATGATGACCATGTTGGAGAGATATCAAGAACAACCAATCTCCTCAAAAGTGAAACTTCAATCGGAACCTGTCCGCCAAAACCAGCACGTGACAGATTCAAGTGTCTCAAATTGGTGAGACGATGAATCCCACGCGGAATTGATTGAGTTTCGTCGAAGTCATTGTATGCCAAGTTTAGCTTCTCCAAGTATCTCAGACGGAAAAGACTTGATGATGAGTCATCAATTCCACCAGAAATGGCCTCACCATCGAGCTGCAAACTGATAACACGGCCACCATCATCACATTCCACACCATCCCAGTCGCAACAATCATCAACATTATTCCACCTCACTAGTTTTACCGAGTAAGAAGAATCGAATATCAACTTGCTCTTCAGATCAAGTAAGAGACTTCTTTGTTCCTCGAGGCATTCTGGAACCATGTTTTTCACACTAGTTATCGTCAAAAATATAATAGACAAGAAAAAGAAGCGGGGAAGTGGTGAAGAAATTTCCATTGCAAATTAAAGAGAAAGAGAATGGGGATGATCGATGATGCTACTACAAATGCAGTGCTCAAATGAATTTATTGAATTTTAAAACCACGTGCAACACACGCCTAAATAGTAGATAAAGAAAAGCTATTGCTTTTGATTCTTCCATTAATTTGTAGATAGTGGGGAAATTTCGACCGGAGATACACCAAATCGCTACAGTGTTCTTGAGAAAGACTAAATATGATCGATCATCCACCTCCAAATTTTTGAAAGAAAATTAAAGGTATTGGCCGACTCTATCATTTGCTTTTGATTCTTTTTTTTTAGTGGATATAGTGATATGCTTCTGATTTTCTATTCAAAGTTGGCCTTTTCTACCGCTGAGTGAAATCGTGCTTCATTTTTTTAATCTAGTTTAATCTGTTCGTCACGTAATTATCTTCATTTTTTAGGGTGGTGGAAATTAAAATAACAATAATTGAACATGTTCTTCAGCTGTTTCTTACATATATATACCGAACATCTCTTCAACAACCTCTTCTACTTCACGTTCTGGTGGGGATAAATTATCAATCATCATTTTGATTATTTTAATTCATTTTGCTAGATACGCGTGTGAATTAAATTGAAGGTTGGATAAATAAATGAGTAGTGATTTTCAGCCAGATTCTGGTTAGCCAGAATCTTTTATTATTTTTAATAATTAATTAATTTAATTAATAAAACACTAATTATTCAATAAATTTACATTGATGCCCTCCATAATAATTAGGGCAACTCTATATGCGCTTCAATTCAGAAGAAATCGAAGATGGAAAAAAAAATAAAGAAGTGAAGAAAAGAAAGAAGATGAAGCTGTGCCCCTTTCTTCCGATCCGCTTCTGGAGTGATTTTAATAATTAATTACAAATCACTAATTTCATGACAGAAGGATAATATAGTAAAAACATAACATTTAATAATTAACATAATTAATTTATTAATAATACAATTTTATTAATCATTAAAAAATTAGATTCTGACTAGCCAGAATCTGGCTGGCTAGCATTATTCTAAATGTATATAGTTTTGAAGCATGTTAAAAACATCATTATCCTCAATATTTACACTAGATAATCTTCATGATACAACAAGACTTCCGCTTTATTCATAACTTGTAAGAATCACCTCCAAAGGGTACTCAAATTTTTATAGGCATATTTGGTTTTATTTTCAATTTCTAGTGTTTTTGGCGTGATTTATAATAAGTATTTGTTTTATATATATGTATTAATTTTTGTGTGGAAAATAGGAATGTGCATGGATGGATGACATGAATTCCTATATATAAGTTTGAAAATTGAAAATTTGTTTGGATCAAAAATTAAGAAGTTGCATTTTTTAGAGATGTCATTTTTAGGTTTGGGTGTTTTTTGGGCTTCATCTTCGATCATTATACAACAGCGTAATCAAACTAGAATTGAAGAGAGGAAGGAGTATGGAGTGGTTTGCACGTATATAATAATTCTAATAAAATTTGGAAAGATTGAAAAAAGCACATATATGATATAATTAAAATATGGATTTTCATTTTATAATTTTTTTATTCTTTTTTTTTTTTGATAAATTTTAACTATAATTTTTATGTTAGAATTGATTTTTATTTTATAATAAATATTAAAATTATAAATTTTATAATGAAAGACGTAGAAGTGTAACGGGAAATTTGAACCCCCTCTTAGTTAATTTTCTTTGACATTTGAGGTCTTCCACTATATATATCTACTTGGATGGAATTTATTTCGATTGACTTGAGGTCTTCCACTATCATTCTTCCACGAATTTATTTCGATTGACTTGAGGTCATTGATGGAAAAATTATCTTTCCTACTTAGAGTTTTAATACCCAATTTTAACTTGCAAGTATACAAGTAGATTGTAGTACAAGGAAAATCGGGGTCGAATCCACAGGGAATTTAGATAATCCAAGGCATGCAAGCACCATATTCATGTCATTTTACAATTCAAGCATCACAAAATCATGGGTTGAATTTGGTTTTTCTTTTAGTCTAGTGTGGAAATTAACAAGTGGTTGAAATAAACTTAGAATAAACTCAAACAATCAAAAATGCACTAAAAGGGGTAACAAATGAAAGGGAAAGATCCTAGGGTAATATTCATCAACACAAACGATGGGTTTCAAGATTAGTAAGCAAATTAATTCCGCTCAAGATTAATTCCAAAAATAATCCTAGACTCTCTCGAGTTTCTAAGATTTAATTGAACAAAAGGGAATTCTCCTATCTCTAGGACTAAACTCCAATTTCCTTAAATTCAAGCACAATTAATCAACCAAAAATCCAACTAGGCATAAATTCTCATTTAATACCTAATAGGTCCCATAAATCAACTCCTAATGCTAATTAGTTTTTCTCAAAACATAATCAACATAAAATCCAACTCAAGGAGGCCAACCCTAGTTAGATAAAATCAAACTATTGATTCATGGAAAATACAAAGAGAGAGGATTAACATACTTTTTCATCCATCCACCCAATCATTTAATGTCAAATCATATCACCCTAGGATTACAAAATTTAGCTAGACATGCTTAAGAATAAAGTAAAACAAAAGTAGACAAAGAAGAAGAAAATCATAATCATGGATAAGAGTAAACCCGAAAAGGAATGAAACAATCTTCAAACTTCACTTTTTCTTCCAAATTCTTCACAACCTTCAAGCTTGTATTGCAAAATTTTCTCTCCAAGTCTAAGTTCTAAATTTGGGGGCTAGAAATTGAATGTTGCCCTAGTTTGAACAAAGGTGGGTATTTATACCCCCACAAATCCGCACAATAAAAATAAAATGAAAATGAAATAAAAAAAACCAAAAATCAGAACGGAACAGGGGGCGCGACACAGGCTCGGTCGCGCCACGGTCGGGCCGCGCCAGGAGGCGCGATCGAGGTGGTCGCGCCGGACCATCCGGGCTCAGGCCGCGCCGGGTGGCGCGCTTTCGGGGCCTCTGCATGGACGCCCGGTCGCGCCCTTTCTGACCCCGCGCCGGGCCTGGCTCGGGTCGTGTCGGGTGGCTGTTCAGTTTTTATTTTCACCTAAACTGCAAGTGTACAGCGAGGCTAATAGCAAAGCAGTGAACAAGGTCGAATCCACATAGACTCAATATCTAATCACTAGTTATTCTATTTATTCTACGGCTGTTATCTAAACTAACAAAATTATGAGTGTGAAATTAACTGAGCTAACCAAATAAAATAAATAAATTACCACAAGCATAAAACAAAAGAAAATAACAAATAAAATTATCAGGAGAAAAAGCGCATTCTAGGATTGTTTAATCATCAACTACTCCACCTGTCTAACTAACACAATTCCATGCCTATATTTAGATTCAAATCACACTAGAACAACCACACAATTATCTACAATCTCTTCTCAGAGTAATGTAAATGTTGATTACAGATTAAATAATAATGTCTCCATTAATTATCTAACATGCAACTCCAAAATGATCAAAAGGTCAAATGCTCTCTTAAATAATCTCAACTCTCTCGAGTATTATTAATTATCAAGTTAATTATTCTGAATCTCGTGCTAAAACTCATCTTTCGAATTATGAATTAACACCTCAGATTGCATCAATCAATGGCCAATTAATCAACACAACATCTAAAACAAGAATAATTAAAGCATGACAAAAATCATAGACAAGAGAATTGCATTAATTAACTGGTTTTATAATTGAGTCATAAACAACCCTAGAATACTAGGGTCTAGTTGTCCATAATCAAACCAATAAATAAATATCCCATCCAAAAATCCATAGAAAGACAAGAATAAAAATAAACAAAACCCGGAAGGTTAAATCTGCCTCTAATCTTGTACTCCCCGAATTCCTAGAGCTCGTTCTTCGTGATGGCTTCTCTCCGTTATTTTTCTCTGCTCCAAAGCTTATAGTAGGGTTTTTTCATCTGTGATTTTTGTGTATTTCCACCCTTAAATACTAAGTAAGAATTTGATCCAAAGTAGGAAACCACAAGCTGCACCGCCTTGAAAATTCGCGAGCTTGCTCCCGAGCATGTCGGTCGCGACTCAGGTCGCGACTCCACATGGCATCCAGCTGTCACAAAATTTGCGAGCTCTTCGGATATTCGTGACCGGGTCGTGAATATTGCAAAGCTGACCCCCTTCTCTGTCGCGATCAAATAGTTAATGCCTCTTGGTGATTCACGATCTCGCTCTCGATTCACGAGCTGGTCGTGACTTTTCTTCTGTGCACCCCAGCCTCTGTCGCGATCAAACAGTTAACGGCTGGGGTCTTCACTCGCGAGCTGCCACGTCAGCCGCAGTTCTCGGCCATTTTGCATGTATTTATCGGGACTTCCATACTTCGTTCAAACACCATCTTTTCAAGTACAATTCCTGCAAAATTCCAACAAGTAATACCAAACTCCCAAATGCATGAAAACACAAATAAACTGAGATAAAACACACCATAAACAATTCAAACTCGACACAAAAGTGTATCAAAATTAGTGTAAAATCTCAGTTTATAAGTGGCGCGACTGAGCTGGTCGCGCCTCTACATGCACTTTCGGGGCCTCTATATGGATGCGTACTCGCACCGTGTCTGTACCCGGGTCGCGCCGGCTTCGTGCCTTAGAGTCCCGACCCGATCAATTTTGCCCTGAAAGTGCAGAACGATGTTTAAAAACACTTATTACACGATAAAATGAAAACACAGCACTAAAACAACAAAATAAGCAAGAACAATACTAAAAACACACGTGTTATGCTCGGAAATACGGGTGAAAATCCCGTTTGTCAACTCCCGCAAACTTAAACACTTGTTTGTCCCCAAACAAGAAAAAGAATGCAAGGAATTGAGAGATACAAACATAGGGGATTTTTAAGCCCTTTGTTGCCTCAGAAGAAAGAACAAAAACCCATGCAAGGTAAACGAGATCACAGCTCATAAAGATCAAATCATGAAATTTCAGCTCCCCTCTTCTAGTTGAAGAATTAACCACACAATTAAACCTCACGGGGGGTCAAGAAAGGCATATTTGCACTCAACATCAAGCAATACCAACATGCAACCATAGGCTTGCAAAATAACTCAATATCATCACAACATGTGCTAGAAACAAGAATCACATAGGTCTTTCGGGTTGAAACGTTCGGCTCTTTGGACGGGTAGGAAACACATGGGGAAGAGTGACGTCCATTCAAACCCATGTCTATTGCAAAACTAAGCAAAGCAACCTACAAGCTTTCTTCTACCATCCATAAATTTTCTTGGGGACAATGTAGCAATAAAAACGGATAACCCTTAGCCTACTTTTGGTCCACTTCTCCTATGAAGGTGTCTTTACTTTTAACACAAGCTCTAGAGTGATCCTTTGTTCTTTTCTTTTCTCATTTTTCTCTTTTTTTTATCTTCACTCTTTTGCTTTCTTTTCTAGTTTTGGGAGAAGGACTCACTTTGAATTTATCAAGGCTAGAATCATATTTATCATTCTCGAAACACTTCACGTTTTATGCTTCCCCATTGTTGTCATTCCAAATCTACCATTTTCATCAACCCACTACCCTTGGCTTTTCAACAAAAATAAAGACCATCAAAGCTCAAAGGGGGTAGACAAAGGATGTGTTTAGTAGCAAAAGAATATTCTAAGCTCAAAAATTTGAACAAGAACTACCTTAGGTCATCTTCATGTTTCTTGGAGCACATACATAATTACATGAGTTTGTAAAGCAAGTTCTGGAGATGCTAGCATTGTTTGAAGAAAACTCTCAAACAAGGAAAATAATAAGGCCCAAATCTCACGCAATATGCAAGTCATGCCAAAATTTGATAATTTAATCTATATGCTAATCACCAATCACTCATTTCCATGCATGATTTTTCAAAATTTTGCACAAATTCATCATCATAGGCAAGGTTACACAAATCCCTAGTCACGCTCAATCTCATCTTGCTTTTCTCTATTCATGCAAATAGGACAAATAAATGCTCAAAGATAATAAAAATATCGAAACAAGATTCACACCCAAATCCGAGCATAACTTATTACATAACCCAAATAAAATCCTAACGATCAAGTATATCCATACAAATCAGCGGGGCTATCAAATTCTCCTAAATAAACATACCACAGTATCCAAATAACATAAAAATTAAATTGTTCATGAGAAACTAGGAGAAACTAGAGGCTTGAGCTCAACAGGTCACCACTGGCATATCTCCTCCCCCAAACTTGAATCATGCCAAAGGTAGGTCAAGTTTGGGTGGAAGACTTGTGGGACCGTTGAGAGAGACAAACTTAATTCTCGGAGCGATCTCGGTCTTGAGGCGGCTGCTGTGGCTGGTATGGAGGATAGAGCGGATATGGATATGGATATGGAGGGTACTGCTGAACTGCTGAGGGGGCCGCTGTGAAGATGAGCTCTGTCCAGTCCACTGCCTTATGTAACCTACAAAATCATTGAAACCAGTTTGGAAAGTATTAAAATTTCCTTGCAGGCCCTGGATTTCAGCACTGATCCCTGTGAAGCGGGAATCGACATGGGACTGGAGGTTAGAGAACCTCGTGTCTAGCTCCTCATGCATGCCCGTGAAGCGGGCGCCCAAATCCTTCTACAATCCTGTGAAGCATGCATCAAAGTTCTCTTGCAGCCCTGTGAAGCGCATATCCATCTCCGTGCGCATATCCCCAAATCTGGAGGTCATATCTACCCGTAAGTTCCCAAAGTTGGTTGTCATTTCTGTCATCATCCCCTCCATGTTGCTGAACCTCTCATCCTGCACATCCTCCCTAGACCTCCTTGCCGCACTGGGCGCCTGAGATGTAGATGCTTCCCCTTGAGGGGGCCTACGTGGACCGGCATCAATCACGGTCATCAGGGCGCGGTGTTCTGGTGTGCTCATCATCCAGTTCCACTGATCCTCAAAAGCTGTAATTGAGGTGAGACTGGGATTAGGAAGAGGAAATTGGACTCGATTCTTCAAGATGAACTGGAATGGAAGTGGAGCGGTAGACCCTATCATTCGGGCGTTACGGAGGTGCTGCAGGTTGATCCTCCTGGACCCGGGCACAACAACATAATTGGTGAGATCCACATCCAATGCTCGAGCAATTGGGGTGATCAGTCCCCCAATACATATCTTCCCACTACCCGGTGCAGCTTACCTCTTGCACTGGTCGACAAAATGAGCTGCAAAGTCCACGTTGATTGCTTTCAACATACACCATAGTATGTGGATTTCCTGAGTGCGGAAACCACTATTCTCATGACGGGCTAAAACTGTAGATGAGAGGACCTGCTGAATGTAGCAGAAGACCGGATTCTGGATGTGGGAGGCCTTAGCCTTGCTCGAGTCATAACGGACCATCCTGGGATCGGGGTCTATGATATGCCTCCAAAAGTCCTCGAGGCGGAAAGTAGGGTACCAGTTAAAGATTCCATCACGCGGAGTGCCAAAAATACGGTTCATCTCAGCCATAGTAAACCGCCAGTTCTGGTTTTCCAGTCGAAACTTGCACCAAATGGGCCCCTTTGCATCTGTAGACTTGACTTTCAGTGTAGCCAAGAATTCTTTCACTAACACTGGGTAAGTCACCCACCTTCTTTCCAACACGTGTGTCCACCCCAGTCGTCCAAACAACCTCTAAACATCCTCGTTGATTCCCAACTGTCGGGTAGCCGCCGCATCCGCAAACTTGGTTGCCTTAATCTCAAAATGTTTAGACAGTCTCAACCATTTCTTTCTATGCTCATGTTTCAGTAAATGGACTCCCACTTCGCTTGGGTGATCTCCATTCCAATTTAAGGGGAAAAACGATGCCTCATCCTCCTCTACTTCATCTTCATCAATATCTTCTTCCTCCTCTCCTTCGTTATCCTCATCATCCCCTGCCTCTTCGTCGTCATGTTCCTCATTTTCTTCTTCCTCTTCTTCATTACCCTCATCATAGTCCCGAGCTTCCTCCTCACTACTCTCAGACTCTACTTGTCTCCTTCGACGTGCCTCCCTACCTCGTCAAGCCATACCTTGAATAAACAAAGCACAATTCCATCAAACACATATTTTAAAGGGCATAACACATAACGGGCGTAGGCACCACTCTAGACCATGAGGAGCCGACACTTAAGTAAAACTACCACTTACACAATTTCAACCCTTTCAACAACTCACTACACCCAAGCAACATTCACTTCAATCTATACAAAACTCCACATGTCATAATTGCACCAAAAGATAGCATAAGGGGCATCATTGTCAATCAAACATCATGGGACATATAATTGCACAAATGAAGCTCATCAAAGGGAAAAAATTCCAAATGACACATACAATTCCCTAAGATCTCCATAATCCCTATTCATGCTTCATCAATCCATCATGCTTTCCATTTGGGTTCCCAACAACAATAGACAACAATGAAACAAATATTTGGCCTAAAACATCTTGAAATTGCAAATGGGTCTATATCAATAGCATTTTCCCAAATCATCAAGCACCATAATTCATGAAAATAAAAAATTTGCAAATCCAAGCCATAATCCAAACAAAATTCCTATATGCTCGTGGTCTATGGGAAGAATAAACATCAGTTGTACCAAACAAGAAGTAAATTGTGCATCAAAATGGAAATTTCCCTAATTTTACCTAATTTCTAAGAACCCTAGTTGTAGGTACACCAAAATTCCACCATACACAACCAAATTTCTCACACAATTCACTCAAGCTCATGGATAGGAAGACATATCAACCAACAACAAGCACATTGCAACTCTAAAATCTAAATTCCCCAAATTAATCCAAATGATGAATTTTAACCATAACAATTGGAGAAAAGAGTAAAGAGAGCTCCATACCTTGGATTTGAGTGTTAAAGTGCTTGTGGGAATAAAGAATAGATGAAATTGTGATGCTTTTGTGTGTGGGTGTGAGAGGATTGAGAGAAATCGAGAAGAAGAAGTGAAAAGAAATGAAAGGGGTAGGGGGTTAAAAACCCGTAAGGCAGGCGCGACTGGGGGGCGCGACCGGTCTGGGCACTCGGGCCGCGCCAGGTGGCACGACTGTGCTGCTCGCGCCAAGTGACACGTCGGCCGGACCGCGCCAGGGGGCGCGACTCAGGTGCTCGCGCCAGTCCGCTTCTGGGTCGGGTCGTGCCGAGCAATAGTGTTTTGCACCCTCTGTATACAAGCGCACTCGCGCCGACTCTGCCCCCGGGTCGCGCCACACTGTGCTCGGGGCTCCATACTTGATGAAATTTTGGCCCTATCCCCTGCACTTTTGCACTACACTAAACAAACTATTAAAAACCATAAAAACAACAAAATAAAAAATGACAAGATATACAAAACTAACAAAGATTAAGAAAACATAAAAAGTTAATAGACGGAACAAAATAAACATTGGGTTGCCTCCCATTAAGCGCTAAGTTTAACGTCGTTAGCTCGACGGGGTTACCAAACATTAGGCATCTTGTAGATAACACATGGTAGGCTCATGTTTGTCTTCGGGTTTGTAGAACTTCTTGACTCGATGCCCATTTACTACAAAAAGGCATCCATCCCTTCCCTTGAGCTCAATGGCGCCTCCATCGAAAATCCTCTCAATCGTAAATGGGCCACTCCACTTTGTTTTCAACTTCCCGGGGAAGAGCTTAAGTCTTAAATTAAATAGAAGCACCTCGTCCCCCGGGGCCAACTCTTTGTTTCTTATGAGCTTGTCATGGTAACACTTTGCCCGGAGCTTGTAAATTAAGGAATTTTCAAAAGCTTCCATCCTAAACTCGTCAAGTTCATTCAATTGAAAGATCCGTTCTCCTGTCGATGCCATATGGTCAAAATTGAGCTTCTTTGTCGCCCAAAAAGCTTTGTGAGTGAGCTCAACTGGTAAGTGGCATGACTTTCCAAAGACGAGTTGATATGGTGACATTCCTAACGGCGTCTTGTAGGCAGTCCTATATGCCCAAAGTGCCTCATCCAACAAGGAGGCCCAGTCTTTGCCATTAGTCCTAACCACCTTCTGTAGAATTGGCTTGACTTCTCTGTTTGCTAACTCCGCCTGACCATTGGCTTGGGGGTGATATGGTGTGGTGATTTTGTGCTTCACCCCATGTCTAACAAGTAGCATCGACATCCATCTATTACAGAAGTGGGAGCTACCATCACTAATGAGGGCTCTCGGAGCACCGAAACGTGTGAGTATGTTCCTCCTCAAGAATTTGAGTACCACCTTGGAGTCATTCATCTTTGTGGGCACCGCTTCTATCCAACTGGACACATAATCAACAGCCAAAAGTATGTATATATTTTCTTCAGAGGCTACAAACGGACCCATAAAATCTATACCCCATACATCGAAGAGTTCCACTTCAATTGTATTTCTCATAGGCATCTCGTCTCTCTTGGAAATTGAACCCATCTTCTGACATTGTCCACAACTCTTTACAAACCCTCCGGCGTCTTTAAACAATGTACGCCAATAAAATCCACTTTGTAGGACCTTCCTAGCGGTCTGGTTGGCACCAAAGTGGCCACCACTTGGCCCGGTGTGGCATGCTTCAAGGATTTCTCTCCATTGGTCTTCAGGTACACACCTTCTCAAAATCAAGTCGGCACAACGCCTGTAGAGGTATGGTTCATCCCAAATGAAAAACTTCACATCATGAAAGAATTTTTTTCTTTTATAACTCTCAAGCTCCATGGGCTTGACCCCTACCACCAAGTAATTCACAAAGTCCACAAACCACGGTGTGGTGGCTCTTATGGCTAGTATCCTCTCATCCGGGAAATCATCATTTATTGGCCTCTTATCTTCTAACTCATCCGAGGTATGTTCAAGCCGTGAAAGGTGGTCCGCCACCACATTCTCACAACCTCTCCGGTCCTTGATCTCCACATCGAACTCTTGCAACAACAAAATCCATCGTATCAATCTAGGTTTGACATCTTTCTTTGCAAATAGATGTCGCAGGGCCACATGATCTGTATGCACGATAGTTCGGGCCCCAATGAGGTAGGGCCGGAACTTATCAAAGGCGTATACGACCGCCAACAACTCCCTTTCCGTGGTTGTGTAATTGATTTGTGCCGGGTCCAAAGTCTTGCTTCCGTAGTAGATCACCCGGAACAACTTTTCTCTTCTTTGCCCTAGTGCGGCCCCCACCGCTACCTCGCTTGCATCACACATGAGCTCAAACGGTTCACTCCAATCGGGGGCAATGAGTACCGGGGCCGTCATAAGGGCCTTCTTCAGGGTCTCAAACGCCTGCACACATTCACCATCAAACACAAAGTCATTAGATTTTCAAGCAATTTACACAAAGGTTTCGAAATTTTTAAAAAATCCTTAATGAAACGCTGATAGAACTCGGCATGGCCAAGGAAACTCTGGACTCCCTTTTCATTTGTAGGGGGTGGAAGCTTCTCAATGGCTACTATTTTGGCTCGATCCACCTCCAAGCCCACAGCGGACACTTTGTGGCCAAGGACTACTCCATCTCTTACCATAAAATGGCATTTTTCCCAATTCAAAACAAGGTTAGTCTCCTCACAACGCTGCAAAACTCGGGTTAGGTTGTCCAAGCAATTATCAAAAGAGTTTCCAAAAACTGAGAAATCATCCATAAAGACCTCCATTATCTTTTCAATCAAATCATGAAAAATTGACATCATACATCTTTGGAAAGTAGCCGGAGCATTACATAAACCAAAGGATATTCTTCTAAAAGTAAAGATTCCATAAGGACAAGTAAAAGCGGATTTATGTTGGTCCTCGAGTGCAATTAAGATTTGGTTATACCCGGAATAACCATCTAGAAAACAATAGAACTCATATCCGGCTAACCTATCAAGCATTTGGTCAATGAAAGGTAATGGAAAGTGATCTTTTCTAGTGGCCGCATTTAATGCACGGTAATCAATACACACTCGCCAACCATTCACAAGCCTAGTAGCTATCAATTCATTGCTTTCATCCTTTACTACGGTCATTCCTCCATTTTTGGCTACCACTTGGGTGGGGCTCACCCACTCACTATCGGAAATAGACTATACCCACATCAAGCCATTTAAGAACTTCCTTCCTAACCACTTCTTGCATTATGGGATTCAATCTACGCTGGAGTTGGACACAAGGTTTGTAATCATCTTCTAACAAGATTCTATGCATGAAAATTGTGGGGCTAATCCCTTTCAAATCCCCAATGGACCAACCTAACGCGGATTTATGCTTCCTCAAGACCCTTAGTAATTTATCAAGCTCACAATAAGATAAATAGGCCGACACAATTACGGGATATGTTTCATTTGCACCCAAGTATGCATACCTCAAGTGTTCCAGAAGGGGCTTCAATTCTTCCTTCTTGTCTCCCTCCTCACCTCCTTCTCTCTTCAATGCTTCATCTTTTCCATCCCTTAATGACAAAAAATGATTTCCTCGTCTTGGGATTTACTGTGGGGAATCAAGAGCAAACACACAATCCACAATATCGGTATTATCATTAAAATCATCAAGAAAAGAAGAAGAGTAAAGGGATGCAAACAAGATGGTTTCCAAGGGGTCTTGAGATATGTAATGCTCTATCATTGTCTCTTCAACACATTCTTCTACAATCTTCATCACTTTACAACCTTCCACTCTCATGGACTCCTCGTTATCATCATGGAACTTCATCGCATTATAAATTGAAAATGTACTACTTTCATCATTCAAACGTAGTGTGAGTTCCCCTTTCGACACATCAATGAGTGCCTTACCCGTTTCCAAGAACGGCCTTCCTAAGATAAGTGGCACGTTCTTATCCTCCTCCATATCTAAGACAACAAAATCCACAGGAAAAATGAAGTCATTTACCTTCACAAGTACATCTTCCACAACTCCTTTTGGATAAGTCAAGGACCTATCCGCCATTTGCAAGCATATTGTTGTCGGCTTGATTTCTCCAACATTAAGCTTCAAGAAGAACGACAACGGCATAAGATTTATACTTGCACCCAAATCGCAAAGGGCTTTCTTCTCATGGTAATCTCCAATGGTGACAGTAATGTTGAAACTCCCGGGATCCTTCATCTTGGCGGGAAGTTTCTTTTGAATCAAGGCACTACAATTCTCCGTTAGACTCACAATCTCAAAGTTGCCTAATTTCCTCTTTCTCGTCACTACGTCTTTGAGAAATTTGGCGTAGCTTGGCATTTGTTGAAGGGCCTCCACGAGAGGGGGATTGATTTGAATCCTTCAAAATATGTCAAGGAATTTGGAGAATTTCTCCTCATTCTTGGATTTTTGAAGCCTTTGAGGGTAAGGCACCTTCGCATGTGATTCATCTACCTTCTTTGGTGGAGGTCTTGCCTTATCTTCAATTGGTTCATCTTCACCCAAAGCTTCGTTCTCTTGATCAGACATATCGGGCTCCTTATAAGATGTTCCACTGCGAAGGGTTATAGCCTTGCAATTCTCCTTAGGGTTGATGGTGGTGTTTGTGGAAAATTGTCCCAGATGGTGTTGACCTCCTAAAGCCGAGGCAAGTTGCCCCATCTGTTTTTCCAACACCTTTAGTTGAGTATTCACTGCGGCTTGATTTTCTTCTAACTTCTCAAAACGTACTTGAGAATCCCCCATATATTTCTCAGTCTTGTTCATGAAAGCCATAGGAGCTCGTCAATTTTGGGCTTCTTTTCCTCATCTATGACTCCGTTGGTGACCGAAAATCCAGAAGGCGGTTGGAGGTGATTGTTCGGATTTGAGTAAGAGAGATTCGGATGTGGTGGCCTAGGATGGTATGGGTTTCTACCTTGCCCTTGTGGTCCTCCAAAATGCGGCTTATAACCTTGATTGAAAGGCCTTTGGTAACCCCCATAGTTCCCTTGACCATCGAAGCTTGCTTCCTCCAAGTTGGGCATAATCGAAGGCTCCGGTCTTGGTGATGCCATGGCCTCTATTTTCGAGTTCAAAGTAGTCATCTGAGCGGCTATAAGGGCTATGGAATCATTGTTTGTAGTTTCCACCTTTTTCAAGATTTGGACATTTTCTCGCTCCCCCGGCCATTGATAGGCGTTGAAGGCCATTTCCTCGATGATTGTGATGGCTTCTTCGGGTCCTCGATTTAGTAACGATCCTCCAGCGGACGCATCAAGAATACTTCTCACATTGGACTTACAACCGCCATAAAAGATGAAAACTTGATGATCCGTGCCAAAACCGTGGCCCGGACACTTGCGAAGCATCTCTCTAAACCGCTTCCAAGCTTCACACAAGGACTCTTCATCCCTTTGCTTGAACTGAGTTATCTCTCCCTTTAACTTTAATGTCTTTCCAGGAGGAAAGAACTTCTAAAGGAATTTAGAGAGCAAGTCATTCCATGATGTGAATGAACCGGGTGGTTGGTTCAACCACCATGTTCGTGCTTTATCCCGCAGTGAGAAATATAATAACTTCAAACGGATTGCATCCTCGGGCACCCCATTAATCTTGACCGTTCGAGCGATCTCCAAAAATTGGTGGACATGTTCGTGCGGATCTTCAAGTGCTTTCCCACCAAATTGGTTTTGGGACACCATAGCGATCAATGCCGGCTTCAATTCGAAGTTGTTGGCTTGTATAGCCAGCCCATTGACAACCCCCTCATTAAGCATTGGTTGAAATAAGTTCCGAATTGGGGCTTCTTCAACTTGAGCCCTAGCTTCCTCTTGGGCCCGAAGTTGTCCTCTCATCTCCTCAAGCTGTCTTTGCATTTGAAGAATCAACGGATCTTGGATGGGAGGCGGAGGTGGTGGATTATCCACCATTCTATGTCTTCGTCTTCTTCGAGCGTTGTTATGACGACTCGTGGCTTCGATCTCGGTATCTAACTCGAGCAACGGGTCACCACGTGCCCTAGTACGCATACACCACCTGTGAACAACTAAAAGTAAGTTTGATACTTAAATAAAATAAAATAGAACCACTTGATCTAGCAAACAACACTTATATTGATGTTGCATAAAAAGACTTGAATAAAACTAAAATTCCCCGGCAACGGCGCCAAAAACTTGATGGAAAAATTATCTTTCCTACTTAGAGTTTTAATACCCAATTTTAACTTGCAAGTATACAAGTAGATTGTAGTACAAGGAAAATCGGGGTCGAATCCACAGGGAATTTAGATAATTCAAGGCATGCAAGAACCATATTCATGTCATTCTACAAGTCAAGCATCACAAAATCATGGGTTGAATTTGGTTTTTCTTTTACTCTAGTGTGGAAATGAACAAGTGGTTGAAATAAACTTAGAATAAACTCAAACAATCAAAAATTCACTAAAAGGGGTAACAAATGAAAGGGAAAGATCCTAGGGTAATATTCATCAACACAAACGATGGGTTTCAAGATTAGTAAGCAAATTAATTCCGCTCAAGATTAATTCCAAAAATAATCCTAGACTCTCTCGAGTTTCTAAGATTTAATTGAACAAAAGGGAATTCTCCTATCTCTAGGACTAAACTCCAATTTCCTTAAATTCAAGCACAATTAATCAACCAAAAATCCAACTAGGTATAAATTCTCATTTAATACCTAATAGGTCCCATAAATCAACTCCTAATGCTAATTAGTTTTTCTCAAAACATAATCAACATAAAATCCAACTCAAGGAGGCCAACCCTAGTTAGATAAAATCAAACCATTGATTCATGGAAAATACAAAGAGAGAGGATTAACATGCTTTTTCATCCATCCACCCAATCATTTAATGTCAAATTATATCACCCTAGGATTACAAAATTTAGCTAGACATGCTTAAGAATAAAGTAAAATAAAAGTAGACAAAGAAGAAGAAAATCATAATCATGGATAAGAGTAAACCCGAAAAGGAATGAAACAATCTTCAAACTTCACTTTTTCTTCCAAATTCTTCACAACCTTCAAGCTTGTATTGCAAAATTTTCTCTCCAAGTCTAAGTTCTAAATTTGGGGGCTAGAAATTGAATGTTGCCCTAGTTTGAACAAAGGTGGGTATTTATACCCCCACAAATCCGCACAATAAAAATAAAATGAAAATGAAATAAAAAAAACCAAAAATCAGAACGGAACAGGGGGGCGCGACACAGGCTCGGTCGCGCCACGGTCGGGCCGCGCCAGGGGGCGCGATCGAGGTGGTCGCGCCGGACCATCTGGGCTCGGGCCGCGCCGGGTTGCGCGCTTTCGGGGCCTCTGCATGGACGTCCGGTCGCGCCCTTTCTGACCCCACGCCGGGCCTGGCTCGGGTCGCGCCGGGTGGCGCGACCGAGCTGGTCGCGCCTCCTTGGCCTGAGTCGGGCCGCGCCTCTACATGCACTTTCGGGGCCTCTGTCTGGATACGTACTCGCACCGTGTCTGTACCCGGGTCGCGCCGGCTTCGTGCCTTAGAGTCCCGACCCGATCGATTTTGCCTTGAAAGTGCACAACGGTGTTTAAAAACACTTATTACACGATAAAATGAAAACACATCACTAAAACAACAAAATAAGCAAGAACGATACTAAAAACACACGTGTTATGCTCGGAAATACGGGTAAAAATCCCGTTTGTCAGTCATCCACTATGTAACAATATAATTTTAAGTGCAATAGCTGTATTGCTTTTGAGTTTCGACTCAACCTCTATATATCAAACATTCAAGCTCCTTACCCTTACATATCGGATGGGATCCTCTATTCCAAATTTGGTGTTTCAATCCGTATTCCACGATCCAATTTATGAGATTTTCTTTCATTTTTTTCATCAATTTTAATTTATTATGTTTTAGTTTAATTTTATGATTGTTTTTAGGGTTCACCTCACCCAATTAGGGTTTATAATCATTTTTTAGTATTTAATTTTTAAAGAAATGATTATTATGGTCGGTTATTTTAAAAATATGATTTATAATTTTTAAAATTTTAATTTTTTGTTGATAGATGTGACTAGGTCGATTTTGTTATAATTAAAGTTTATTTTTATAATATCTATTATTAAACTTGTTAAATTGATTGTGTAATACGGGTTGGAGCACCAAATCTGGAATAGAGAATCCCATCCCTTTATATATATATGGAGTAACTTCTGGATATGATAATATACCAGTATTTCAATTCTCACGTGCGACATGATTTTTTTTAACTGTGATATTATAATTTGTTTGACTTATTTTTTTAATTTATTATTATTACTCTAAAAATAATATGTACATTTTAATAGTCAAGCTGAATTGTTCATAGTTAGGACAAATAAAAATAAATAAATTCAAAAATTAAATGAAAATCCACATTGAAGCAACATTATTAAACTTATCACTTAACAAATTTCCAATCCCCTACAATTAATTAATTCACAACTATTATAATAAAAATGTATAATTATTCTTTAAAGAATTAATATTTAATTTTTGTGCATAGTTACTACTATTTTTATATATAAAAGTGTCTTATTTTATAAAATTTGATTTACCTATTATATCCATATCATATACTATATTGAAGAGTGGTGAAAGAAATTTTATTGTCCGCCAATAATTTTCCCATGTAGAAATTGTTTTCTACTTTATTATAATCTACTACTATAATAAAAATGTGATGTTTTACAAATTTTGATTCACCTATTATATCCCTATTACAATTTTAATTTAAGGATAATTGTGTAATATTATATATATTATGTATTTATAATAAAAAATCTAATATACTATATTAGTTTCCATATGAATCTTTTCTTTCCTCAATCATTCCAAGTTACCATGTATCCGGATTGGACACATGATGAAATAGATTTATATAACTGTAAATGTATAGATATTAATATTTGATCAACTGCATGAACTGGTGAAAAGTTATGCTTACAAGTAATTTTAAGATAGTATAGTATATATACATAGTATGTAAAAAAAGAATATATATTCTTTTAGTATGTCTTACACTATAATAACAATAGTGACAACCAATATATACTAATCAATGAATTAATCATGAGAACATTAATATATCTAACTATTAGTATATTTATTGATATCAATTTAGTTTAGATCTTAATTAGCATACAAGTTTAGAATGTATCTCTAATATCTCTAAACTTTATTATTTTCATAATTGAGAAAAATAGGTATAAGACAATTACATGTCAAAATTCGTAAAACGGGTGGTCAAAATTCGGATCCAATTTTATTCTCAATTTAAAAAATTAACTTTAACCAATTAAAAAAAAGAATATTAATTCATGTATGCTATAAAATCTAAGAGAGAAATTTTCACGTGTGAGCGAGAAGTGTTTACGTTTGAGAGATAAAAAGAGGTGTCACAATTTCATTTTGGGAATTTGAGAAGAGGGTCGGGAGGCAGAAATGGAGAAAATTTCACTTTCGGTCCACAGGACATGTCCGAGTTCGATTTTGGTCCCAACACTATCACTTTTTGTCCCATAGAACATGAACTATCATTTTTAGTCCCACCATTATGGTTTTCGTTAAAAATATTATCAATTTTGGTCTCATTTTAATATCGATTTTCGTCCTAAGAAAAAAGTTCTAGAAAATTTTCACAAATTGATTGGAGGCAAAATTGAAATGATTTGAAGGGAAATTTAACATGATTTCAAGCCAAAATTCCCACCAACATATATGTGTATATATATATATATCTACTCACCAAATCATCAGGACACAACTATCAAACCATCAAAACACAACTATCACCACCATCAAAAGAAAGCAAAAATCCCAAACCCAGCCTGACTGAACACCTTAATTTATCTAGCAACTTAATTTCTCTACTGCGTCCTGATACAACCTAGCCTGACTGAACACCTTCACAAACATATCTATTTCTTATGATTCTCTAATCAATAATTCATAAGTTTTTAATGAAGTTGTGGTGTATTGGCCCATTTGGGCTTTCTGTCTTAGCCCACTTACCTTATTTACTTCGGCCCAGCTGTTAAGCCCATTTTCCCATCCGGTAACCTAATTTACCTTATATACTTATCTCTAACCCTAAATTTCCATTTCATTCTCTCCCCCTCTCTCTACAAATGGCCGCGCCTCTTCACCTCCCAAATCAAGCCTCACACCTTTCTCCCCAAACCCTACCTACTTCAGAGCAACCTTTGCCGATCTCTTTATGTTGTTGGCCAGATTCCTGTCTGTGGTCTCCTGATTTGGCCGTGAGTTGAGGGTCTGCTGAGTAAACTCTGATAGTTGAGAGGTTTGTGAGTGCTTCAGGCCATTGCCCACGCCGCCTTTGTGGTCTATGGTCTTTCTTATCACCGGCAGTGTCACCACTGTCGTTTGAGGGAAAATCTGAGCTGATCTATGTCTTGAGACACATTTTCCCTCGTTCAATCTTTCTGTGTTCCTTACTTTATGTTCTGTTCACTTCTCTTTTCTGATATAGTCATTTGTGAGCCTCTAACTTGTCCTTTCTCTACATATTTGTTTCTCATCTGTGAAAGAAGAAGAAGGCTGTGAAGAAAAGTGTTCTCTGAGATACCTATAAATCTAAGCCTATCTCTGTGTACGCCTGTGAAGAGAAAATCACAAATTCAAGTATCTGAGGCGTTCAAGGTTGCTTGAGCAACCGTGAGGTGAACAGAAGAGGAGGAAAACAAGCATTGAACCCCTGGCTAGGCCGATACCCAATAGTGGTATCAGAGCCTGGTTCCCTAGTCGGGGGCAACCTCCTGCCTCCATTCACCTCACCCCACCGCCGGTAAGGGCCGCGCCGCTTCGCCCCCGATGGGCTCAAAATTAAACAGTAAGTCCGGCCTCTCCCCTGCCTGGGAGAGCCAGCTCTGGTATTGCTTCTAAACCCTAAAACTCCTATTTGTGGTATCTTGCGATCCTGCTTCATATCTTGCTTCCGTTTTTGCTTCTCTTGAATCACCTTGGTATTCCAAGCCATCTCTAACCCTAGCTTACGGTCCGGACCGTCTGGACTCCCCTGTGGGTTTCCTCAAAGCGGGTTGTCCGGATAGCAGGGTTAGGAAAGGGGGTTTGAGAGTGTTTCTGGTGTTCTATTTTTGCTTTCTGATGTGAGTTGTTCTCTGTGGGGTGTTTTTTCTTCTGGTAATCCCTATTCTTGAACTCTCTGTGATTCTGGTGAGAGTTGTGTGGAACTCTGTGTGTTTTGAGTTCCTGTGAACTGACTTTGTGCAGCAAGTCAGTTATTCTTACTGAAAACAAGTATTGGGGTTGTCTTGAGTGATCCCCTGCTCCACAGATAAATCTGTGCTGAGAACTGGGCTAGTCTCAGCACTTTATCCCTCGGGTGCACTTGTTTCAGTGCCTGTGGAGGTCTCCTCCTGTGTGTTGAATGGTTTTTGGGCTTGTTAATTGCCTTTGTGATCTTGCTGCTGTGTTGGTTAAAGTGGTTCCTTAGTTTTTTGTGGTTATGTCTGTGCATTCTTACCATGAATACTCTGACTGCTGCTCCTTTTAATGGTAAAGATGATTTTGGTGATTGGCAAACTAGAATTGAATGTATTTTGACAAAAGAAAAAATTCAACAAGCTATTTATAAAAAGATTGATGAATCTGAGAAGGATGAAAAATTGCAGGAGATAAATGCTAGTGCTAGGGCTACTATATTATTAAATTTAAGCAGCACTGTGGTCAGAAAAGTATCACACCATCGTTGTGCCAAAGATTTATGGGATAATTTGACTTCTTTGTATGTTGCAACTTCTGAAGAATCTGCTTACTCTCTGCAAAATCAAATTATGAATTTTCAAATGGATTCAGCTAAAGATATTGACACTAATATTAAGGAATTTAATAAGTTACTGAAAGACTTAAAGCTTGCTGGTGATCATACTCTTGAAAAATATGCTCCTCAAATCTTGCTTGGTGCCATTCCTGAGTCCTTTTCTGAAGTCAAATCTGCTCTGAAATATGGAGGGTCAAAATTAACTTGTGATATGATTGTGACTGGTTTGAAAGCTAAAGAGAATGAATTGAAACAATTGAAATCCAAACCAATGCACAATGAGATCATGTATGTGAACAAACACACCAATCATGGTTTTAAATCTCTGAATCCTGAAAACCCAAGTGTTCTAGCTGCAGAAAGGCATAATAGGGAAATGAACATTGCTCACAATCTTCCCCCTCATACCAGACACCATAATCTTGCTCAAATTTACTCTCAAAACTCCTCCCAACATGCTGGCAGAAACCAAAATTATACCCCTCATCCTCAAAACCAAAACTCTGACCTGAGACCTAGGAAAACTTGCTGGAATTGTGGTAAACTAGGTCATTTTTCAAACAGATGCAAAATGCCTAAAAAGAATAAGTTTTCTGGAAATTACAATCACCATGCTAATCATGTTTATGATGGAACAAATAATGTGCATGAAGATACTGTGAATTATGACTATTATGAGGGAGATGGTATTTATATGGTTCACACTGCATATGATTTCCAATTTATCAATTACTCCAATGCAGTCTCTAAAAATATGCATGAAAATGAATGGTTAATAGATTCTGGATGCACTTTCCATGTCACTCCTCACAAGCACATGTTTCACAACTTACAATATCTAAATTCTGGTCATGTGGCTTTGGCTGATGGGCAACATTGTGAAATTATTGGAAAAGGAGATATATGTTTAAAATTTGAGAATGGAAGCATGCTTACCCTTAATGATGTCAGATATGTCCCTAAACTGAAATTTAGCTTGTTATCTGTGTCTAAAATGGCTGACAAGATGCTTGATGGATCTGTTAACTATTTAAGATTTAAATTTGAAAAGGATTCCATGCTTTACTTTAATGCACCCAGAAAGGGTGACCTATATGCTGTGCAAGCTGTATCTGTTCCTATCCCTGCTGCAAACATTGTGCATGATGATAAAACTGCCCTTTGGCATGCTAGACTTGGTCACATGAGTAACAAAGGTCTTGATATATTAAATAAAGCTGGTGCATTTAAAAATGATAAAGTTTCAAGCATGACATTCTGTGAACCTTGCTTAATGGGAAAACAACACAAGCTTCCTTTTCCTATATCTGTCCCTTACCCCAAAAAGCATGTGAGCACTGAAATCCTGGAATATATGCATGCTGATGTCTGGGGACCTGCCAAGGTCCATACTCATGGTGGAAATGTTTTCTTTTTGTCTGTTATTGATGACTATTCTAGAAAAACTTGGGTCTTCCTTATGAAAAATAAATCTGAAGTTTTTCAAAAATTCTCCAAATGGGCTGTTGAGATTCAAAACCAAACAAAGAAAAACATTAAGTGTCTAAGAACTAACAATGGGTTAGAATTTTGTAACCATTCTATGGATACTTGGTGTTCTGACAGGGGTATAAAAAGACATAAATCTGTGCCATATAATCCCCAACAAAATGGGATTGCTGAAAGAATGAATAGAACTCTCCTTGAGAGAGTTAGAAGTCTATTAGCTGGCTCTCGTCTTGATAAACAATTTTGGGAGGAAGCCCTGATAGATGCTATCTAATTAACAGATCTCCTTCTGTACCTCTGCTAGGAAAACTTCCTGAATCTGTTTTTTGTAATAAACCTATCTGCCTGTCTCATTTAAGAATTTTTGGGTGCTCTGCTTATGTTCATCAAAGATTAAGTAAAATTGAACCTAGGGCTAGAAAATGCATATTCCTTGGATATCCTGAAGGTGTAAAAGGCTACAGACTTTGGGATAAGACCCTGCCTGGGTTTAAAACTTATATTAGCAGAGATGTGACCTTTAATGAGCTTGATTTCCCTTGTCTTCATGAATCCTCATACTCTGCTACTCCAAGTGAGGTGGAGAACTTGCCTGGTTTCATGTTTGATTCTACTGCTTCTAATAAGGTGGATGATCCCATACCTATTTTTCCTGATCCTGTGCCTCATGAGTCTGATATGCATGACAATGGTAATACCATGAATGAACCTAATATTGATGGTGTTGATTATAACTCTGATAATGATCAATCTGATAACATGATTGTTTCTAACACTGATACCAGTTCTAATTCTGAGAATGAGCATGAAGCTAGTCCTGAACCTTTGCCTGAACATGAAAATCTTGAAAACTATCAGCTAGCTAGAGACAGACCTAGGAGAAATGCTAGAGTCCCTTCAAGATATGATGACTATAACTTGTCTCTATATGCATTCAATGTGTTCAATAATGTGGATAAAATTGAGCCTAGAACATACAAAGAAGCTGTGAATTCCTCTGATTCTGACAAATGGATGGCTACTATGAATAGTGAGATAAAGTCTTTGCATGATAATCATACTTGGGTCCTTGTTGAAAAACCTGATAACTGCTCCATTGTTGAATGCAAATGGCTTTATAAAATTAAACAAGAACTTGAAAATACCAGATATAAAGCCAGGCTTGTGGCAAAAGGCTTCACACAGAAAGAGGGCATTGATTACAATGAGATATTTGCTCCTGTAGTAAAATTCACCACTGTTAGAATCATGCTTGCATTAACTGCTTACTTTGATTGGGAATTGAAACAGATGGATGTCACTACTGCATTTTTGCATGGAGAGCTTGAGAATAACATATATATGCATCAACCTGAGGGTTTCATTGATAAATCTCATCCTAATCATGTCTGTTTACTGAAAAAATCCCTCTATGGTCTGAAACAGTCTCCCAGGCAGTGGAACATTAAATTTGATAGATGCATGCAAAGTATGAAGTTCACTAGAAGCAAATTTGACCATTGTCTGTACTACATGCAATCTGAAGTGCCCATGTTTCTTTTGCTTTATGTGGATGACATGCTATTGATAAGTCCTTGTCTAAAAACTATTAAGCATGTGCAAACTTGTTTATGTTCTAACTTTGACATGAAAGACCTTGGTGATGCAAAGAAAATTCTTGGTATGAACATTGACAGAGATAGGAATAAACACACTCTTTTGCTGCATCAAACCTCATATGTTGAACAAGTTCTGAAAAAATTCAATATGGAAAATTGTAAACCTGTCTCAGTGCCCCTTGCATCTCATTTTATTCTAAGTAAGGATCAATCTCCTAAGAATGAGTATGATATTAATAATATGCATGATGTTCCTTATGCCAATGCAATAGGGTCTGTAATGTACTTAATGATTAACACAAGACCTGGCATTGCTTATGCTGTCTCATGCTTAAGTAGATACATGGCTAACCCCGGGCAACCTCATTGGGAAGCCTTGAAATGGCTTCTGAGATACCTGAAATCCACTATGGCTAGTGGTTTGATTTTTTCTAAGTCTGCTGATGGTGTGAAATGTGTGGGATATGTTGACTTAAATTATGCTAATGATAGAGATCAGAGGAAGTCAACAACTTCATATGTGTTTACTTATGTGGTGCTTGCATAAGTTGGAAATCTCAACTTCAGAGTATTGTTGCTTTATCCTCTACTGAGTCTGAATACATTGCTGCAACTGAGGCTGTGAAAGAAGCCATTTGGCTTCATGGTGTCTTATCTGAAATTAAATTCATTGATGATAAACCTCTGTTATACTCTGACAGTCAATCTGCTATTCAGTTATGCAAGAACCCTGTATTTCATGACAGGACAAAACACATTGATGTTAGATTCCACTTCATCAGGGACATTGTGGAAAAAGGAGATGTACTGCTTGACAAGATCCCTTCAGAGTTCAACCCTGCAGACATGGGCACTAAGTGCCTTCCAGTTGCAAAGCTGGAGTCATGCAAGAGATCCTTAAATATGGATCTGGGTTGAACCAAAAGGAGTAAATGGTATCTCAAGCCATAGTGCTTGAATACCTACTCTGCCTCTTAGGGCAGTGGTTATTTCCCATTAGTTGGTATTGTGCTAGGTTGTGACTTGTTCAAGGACAGTCAATGACTGGAGACTTGTCACTATTATTGGGTTGATCTCTTGTGTTGAGATTGAGATTAATGCGCATAGCATTTCTCTCTCCCTCTCATGCCCTGTCTCAGTGATAGGAAATGAGTAAAAATAAGGTTGTGATGATAACCTCTATTTATTTTGTGGCAGGCACTTCTATGGAGACATAAAGACCAAATGGACCAAAGGTGGATATGTGGTGTATTGGCCCATTTGGGCTTTCTGTCTTAGCCCACTTACCTTATTTACTTCGGCCCAGCTGTTAAGCCCATTTCCCCACCCGGTAACCTAATTTACCTTATATACTTATCTCTAACCCTAAATTTCCATTTCATTCTCTCCCCCTCTCTCTACAAATGTCCGCGCCTCTTCACCTCCCAAATCAAGCCTCACACCTTTCTCCCCTAACCCTACCTGCTTCAGAGCAATCTTTGCCGATCTCTCTGTGTTGTTGGCCGGATTCCTGTCTGTGGTCTCCTGATTTGGCCGTGAGTTGAGGGTCTGCTGAGTAAACTCTGATAGTTGAGAGGTTTGTGAGTGCTTCAGGCCATTGCCCACGCCGCCTTTGTGGTCTATGGTCTTTCTTATCACCGGGAGTGTCACCATTGTCGCTTGAGGGAAAATCTGAGCCGATCTGTGTCTTGAGACACATTTTCCCTCGTTCAATCTTTCTGTGTTCCTTACTTTATGTTCTGTTCACTTTTCTTTTCTGATATAGTCATTTGTGAGCCTCTAACTTGTCCTTTCTCTACAGATTTGTTTCTCATCTGTGAAAGAAGAAGAAGACTGTGAAGAAAAGTGTTCTCTGAGATACCTATAAATCTGAGCCTACCTCTGTGTACGCCTGTGAAGAGAAAATCACAAATTCAAGTATCTGAGACGTTCAAGGTTGCTTGAGCAACCGTGAGGTGAACAGAAGAGGAGGAAAACAAGCGTTGAACCCCTGGCTAGGCCGATACCCAACAGAAGTGCAACAGATACTAACATTACAGAAACGAAATAGCATACCACTACTAAAAAATCCTTAGTACTGAGCTAGATTGCTTGAGATATTTCTAATAAATTTGAAAGATGCTTTACATTATCATGTTATATGAATGGATTAGAATAAATCATCTAGGTCTCGAAAAATGGCACATTCCAAATATAAATTTACTTACTATCTTCTTGGATTTGATGCAGCAGCAGAAATAAGATTCTATTTCTAGGAAAAGGAATACCATTTTACAAATTTACTAGATTCTTGTTAAGACCTGCTCTGTTTTTGCCCAACTGCACTCATGCCAAGCCTCCCATGAGATGGACCTTTGCTTTGAGGAATATCAATTCTGTCAGGGGACACATTTCATTTCCAGCTGTCAACATGGCAGACCGGCCAGGCATAGCAACCGAGCCAGTCATTTATAGAAATTCAAACATTTATACATTTATCCATAAGGTTTAAAAAGGGAAAGGTACATTCATCATACATTAAACTCAAACACCAATCATCAAAGGATCCAACACCCCAAAACCTAGATAGATTAGCTACTCATACTTTTGAGATCAAAATAACAAAACTTGTAAATAAACATAGGTAGAGATTAGATTAAACCAATAGGATGTACAAAAAGTATCCACAATGACCCTTTACTTCAACTTCTTCAAGAACCAAATCCTTTCAAGCCCAAGCTCTCTCTTCTCTCTTGTATATTTTCTACTCTTTTTTTACATTTTTTTGGAAAGAAAGAGTGCAAAGGGATGTGTTGTGGTATCGGCCTAGCTGGGGGATTCACTTCTTGTTTCCCCGCCTCTTGCGGTCTCACACACTAGCTACTCAAGTAGTAAGAACCCTAGTTGCTATTACAAGTGTTTACAGAAAACTGTAGAGCTATTACAGAGAGCAGAAAATCGAATGCAGATGCCTCAGGGTAGTAGATCAGTTGGATCTACAAGTTCTTCACAGACAATGCCCAATCTTGGTCAAATCTGCACAAAAGAGGCAGAGAGAGTTAGAACGGAGAGATATTATCACAGTAACACCACGAACAGAAGAAATATGAAGCAATCAGAGAAGAAATCAGATGGACAGCGGTGGGAAAATTGCCCAGGGGCACGGTGGCTCAGATTTTCCCACAGGCGGCGGCGAAGGCGGATCCGGCGACAGAAAAGACCCAGACCAGAAGGGGATGGTGAAACGATAGGCGATGAAGCACACACAACTCAACTCTCAAACAACTACAAAGCCTTCTACACTCATAGGCCAACAGGAATCACGGTCAGATTCCGGCCAGAGAAACCGAGAAGGTTAGGCAGATCAGAGAGAGAGAGAGATTCAGATTAGGTTTAGAGATAGAATGTGTGGCTTGAGAGAGAAGAGAACTTCCTCGAATATTATAGAGACTGATTAAGCTTTGGAAAAGCAAATCAGCATAAGTGTTGATTAATGAGGGAAGTCGAGGGGGCATTAGAGTTAAGGGTTTTGGGCTTCGGGTTTGGGCCACAACAATTAATCAGAAAGGCACTTGGGCCAACAAAAGAGCAGTTGGGCCAATCTCAACAGGATGAAATCCTATTTTTCTTTCTAAGTGCTCCTATCCCTTCTCTCCTAGTGCATATACAAAATCCGTCCAAGAATAATTAAGGGAAATGGATTGGATAAGGTCCGCAAAACAGAGCACTGGGCGCGACACGGGCTCGGTCGCACCCTTGATCGCACTGTAGGTCGCGCCGAGCCCGCGGTAGAAACACTTGCGGACGCGACCGGGGCAGTCGCGCCACCGGTCGCGCTGTAGCTCACGCCAAATAACATGTGAAATGGGCCACGGGCGCGAGCAGGCTCGGTCGCGCCTCAACTCGTGCTGTGTGGCGCGACCGAACTCGCGCCCGCACTCGTGCTGTGGGTCGCGCATGCGGGTCTCGACACACGGCTTCAGGCCCGGGTCACTTGGGTCGCGCCCTTGCTTGGGCTGTGGCTCGCGCCTGCACCTTGTTTTTTGGTTTTCTTCTATAACACGCCTGAAATTTGTACCTGGATAAAATATGGGTTTGGACATCAAAAATATACAATTGGTTTATAAAATGGTATTGAAATAGCCCTAAGTTGCAGTCAAAAGAAGCACAAAAATCCCGATTATCACTGATTTTGGCGGACAGGTTCCAATTGAAGTCTCACTTTTGAGGAGATTGGTTGTTCTTGACATCTCCTCCAACTATATGCTAAAAGTTGAGCATCCAAATTTAAAGATGTTGATTCAAAATCTGACAATGCTAAGAGAATTATATCCGGATGATGTTGATATTTCAGCTGGAGGTGGAAGGAGTGAGTGGTGCCAAGCTATATCTTCCTCATTACCTCACTTAAGGATTTTAAGCCTGAGATATTGCGGGTTAGCAGGCCCTCTTCATCCATCCCTTTTACAACTTAATTCCCTTTCTGTTCTTCAACTTGGCGGGAACAAATTCTCGACTACAATTCCGGATTTCTTAGCAAATTTCTCAAGCTGGACAACCTTGAATCTCTATGATTGCTCTCTGCAAGGTGTGTTTCCAAAGACGATCTTAGAGGTACCAACTCTCCGGGAGCTTGATTTATCTTATAATGAATTACTTGGAGGAACCATACCCCAATCTTCTGATGTTAGTAAAGCATTTAGGTCTATACGCATTCCTGGTTGTAACTTTATTGGACCCATTCCACCCATGCTTGCTAACCTTACACACCTAATTAATCTGGACTTATCACATAACTCCCTCAGTGGTTCAATTCCTTCATTTCATGTGTCCAAGAAACTTACAACCATAGACCTCAGTTCTAATACTCTAAGGGGTTCTCTTTCTAACTCGCATTTTGAAGGTCTATCCAGCCTTGCTTATTTGTTTTTAGACAGTAATTCATTGATTGGCAGCATTCCTTACTCTCTCTTTGGTCTGTCTTCACTACGGTCCCTTTCGCTTGACCATAACCACTTCAGTGGGCAAATCAACAATGAGTTTCCCATTGTCAACATCTCTAATATCAATGAGATAGATTTATCATACAATTCATTGAATGGCAGCATGCCCCAATTTCTGTTTGGTTTGCCTTCACTGCAGCAACTTGACATATCCAACAACCAATTTTGTGGGCAAGTCAACCAACTTCCATTTCTGAACAGCTCCAACATGGAATTTCTAGATTTGAGCAGTAACCAACTAGAAGGGCCTATTCCTCGCTCGTTTTTTCAGCTTCAGAGCCTCCAATCACTCTCTCTTTCAAACAACATGTTCAATGGCCTTCCAGATCTCATGACACAGCATGATCTTTCTTACAACTTGTCAGCTGAAGCAACCTCATTTAGTGTAGATTTGGACCTCTCAAACAATCGAATTGCTGGGTATATTCCTAGCTGGATTTGGGAATTTGGAAACAGAACACTTAGCCATTTGAACCTTTCTTGTAATTTGTTAGTGTACCTGCAAAAGCCTTATCGTGTTCCTACTTCTCTTTATACATTAGACTTGCACTCAAACCAGCTCCAAGGTGAGTTGCCGCCACTTCCACCAAAAATTGGCTTTGTTGATTACTCCAACAATAACTTTGGCAAGACTATTCCATGCAGCATCTTCAGAAACCTCACTTATATCAATTTTCTATCTCTTGCAAATAATAGCTTAAGTGGATCAATCCCAACCTCCCTCTGTAATGCTACATCCCTTGGAGTTCTCGATTTGTCTTTCAATAGGTTGAGTAATGGTATACCTCCATGTCTACTTGAAGAGGACATTGAGAATCTTGAAGTGCTCAGTCTGAGGGGAAACAACCTTTATGGCATCACCCCGAACCAATTTTCCTCAGCAGCAACAAGTTAGGTGGGAAGATTCCAATGTCTCTGGCAAATTGCAAATCATTAGTAGTCATGAATGTTGGAGACAACAACTTTGAAGATAATTTCCCATGCACGCTCCCATCGAGCTTGCTCATCCTTGTGTTGCGCTCCAACAGATTCCATGGAGAGTTGAGATGTGACAAAAGCTGGCCGAATCTCCAAATTGTGGATTTATCTTCAAATAATTTCACTGGAAGTCTGCTTCCAATAAACTTTTCAAGTTGGAGAGGAATGATGCTACAAAGTGATGCACATTTGAGGCGGCCCAACCATTCAGGCTCTAATTTTCTAGGTAGGAACACCATCACCCAATACTACCGAGAAGAGGTGACATTAACTATCAAAGGGTCTCTGCAGACGCTTGCCAAGATTTGGCCTGACTTCACCTACATTGATTTCTCCTGCAATAATTTCAAAGGAGATATACCGGAAGCAATTGATAATCTAAGCTCACTCTATCATCTCAACTTATCCCACAATGCTCTCACCTCCACAATCCCAATATCATTGGGTGCCTTGACAGACCTTGAGTCGCTCGATCTCTCCGCAAACCGGCTTAGAGGAAGAATACCAGAGGAGCTCGCACGGCTCAACTTCCTTTCATTCTTGAATTTGTCCCACAATGAGCTGGTTGGAATGATCCCAAATGGCCCCCAATTCCGATAATTTTCCGTAGATTCCTTTGAAGGAAACACAGGGTTATGTGGTTTCCCTCTCAACAGCAGCTGCATCAGTATTGATGGAATTAGTTCAGCGCCACCAAAAGGGAAAGATGAGGAGATAGAGTGGGATTATGTGTTTGCTGCGGCGGGATATGTTGTGGGATTAGGAAGCATTGTGTGGCTACTTCTATTCTGCCGAAGCTTCAGAGAGAGATACTTTGAGAAAATTGAAGATGTTGTTGAAATGATATTTGATCGCAGAGACAGGAGAAGAAGACAAGGAAGAAGAAGAAGAGCAATGAGGAGGAATGAGGTTAGAAGACAGTAGTAGTGTTTAAGGCTGATTATTTGAAGGTAAAATACTGATTATGTATTTTGTGTGTTTGTATTTGGTGTTTTGTCAAACTTATTTTTGGATACAATTGTTAAATCTATGTATCTAGCTGGGTTTTCTGGATTGTGGTAGCCTTTATATTGCAAATAGAGTCCAATTCGAATAATTTGTAATCTATACCTATATGAATGTTTCCTACAAAATATGATTTGCCTATTATGTCCACAATTTGCACTTAATGTAAAGGTAAAAAAGTAATATAATATATTACAATTTTTTTGTAAATATAATATATTATATTTATTTCAATAGTTTTGTTATAATTGAACTCTACTACATAAAATTATCCATAATATAAAATATTATAAATAATATTTTTTTGTAATATAATATATTATATTTATTTCAATAGTTTTGTTATAATTGAACTCTTTTATATAAAATTATCCATAATATAAAATATTAAAAATTATTAGTTGTAAATATAATACTCCCTCCGTCCCATAATTATAGTCCACTTCCCATTTTCACACATATTAAGAAATCACATTTAATATGTATTGGAAATATATAATTTACAATAATTATCCTATATTGCCCTTATTTTTTATTATATTAATTGCATTCATACTATATTAAATAGGGTTATATTTGTAAAAGAATATTTAAATACAATCCCAATTTAGAATAGGATTATAATTTTGGGACATCCCAAAAAGGAATAATGGACTATAATTATGGGACGGAGGGAGTATATTATATTTATTTAATTTCTTACAAAATATGATTTGTCTATTATATTCATAATATGCACTTAATTTAAGGGTAAAATAGTAATATACTATATTATATAATTTATTATTCAATATAATATATTATATTTATTTCAATAGTGTTGTACTCTTTCAATTCTTTATAAATCCACATCATATTAATTTTCCACCAATTATTTATCTATCATATCAACCATAACTAACAAGAAAGAAAATAAAAAGTATAATCCCACAACAATATAGTATATTAGATAATTAATTCAATAAAATTATAGTATATATTATAATTTTTCTTTCACACACATGAATTAATTCTCCATCAATTACATCGTCTATATAAATTACATCCGAATGAAGAGATTGAAAAATAAAAGCTTGAATTTATGGAAAGATTATAAACTAAGTCGATAATACTAGAGAAGTTATCTATCAAAATATTAATCAAGAATTTCTCCTCCATCAATCATTCTATATTTAATTATTCACCTGTAATATATTATATTTATTTCAATAGTATTATACTATTACAATTCTTCATCCACATCAATTGATTCTCCACCAATTATTTCTGCATCATATTAGTCATATCAAACAAGAAAAAAAACATAATATATATATATATATATATATATATATAATTCTCCACATATAATATATTATATTTTATAATTTAAATATTATTTCACAAGAATTGTACTATTGCATAGTTTATACATATTACATCCCAATGAAGAGATTGAAAAATAAAAATTTAAATTTATGGAAAGATTATTTGATTCATTTAATATAAGCTATTTAAGTAGTTTTTAATAGAAAACATGTAATTTTAGTTGTGGCAACTATAGTGTGTGTGTGCATGCTCTGAATCATATTATATGGTATGAAAGAAAATTGAAAAATAAAATGGTTCCATAATGTATACAACCAAAATGCTAAGTTCTAATTTATTTCTTGAAATTTATGTGTTCATTCTCATTTATATGATTCAAAGTAGTTTCAATTAAATTTATTGAAACTAAATTTCAACTTCTTTATTTATTATCAGTCTTAGATAATGTTGACTGCACTAACAAGATATGTAGATGATATATGCTAAACTATTAGAAAATATATCTATTAATGTGAAAAACACCTAAAAAAAGTCAATGATGAAGATAAATATAAGAATTGATTAATGTAGAAAAATTTGGGTTCTCTATTTTGAAAGTTGCTAGATAAAGTTTTAAAAATATGGTTAATTGTAAAAAAACACCAATTTTAAACAAATTTAAAATTTATACATTGCTTTTAAAATATTATAATAATAAATGATTCATTGGAAAAATAAATTTTAAATTTTGGTTTAAATGTTATGTTTTTCTAGCTTATTAATTTATAATTTGAGAAATTTAGAATATTGGTTGGTTTGATAATTATATATAACATATTTTATATTAAATTATTCGGTTAATTAAGAATAGTTAATTAAATATGTAGGGGGAGGGATGAATATTGCATAATTTTTTGGAATATGGATTATGTTGACTACCTATAAATCATGTGGCTAAGAATGAACATAGTTCAATTACTGATAAAAGAGTTGAAATAGAAGAATTGAATATTTCCTGGCCATTTAGATTGAACTACTAATTATTTAACATAAATTTCCAAACTATTTAGCTAAATATAATATAGAACAATAATAAAATACGTAGTTATATGTACAAGTGTTATACATTAGGATATTTTTTATAGAATGATATATATTATGTGTTGTGGTTGAATGAGATGATTAAACTCCTTGGGTGGAAGGAATGATTTATATTGTAAACAATGTATAACATTTTGAAAAATATATTGAACATGAAACCTTGAATACAATATATCACAACAAACTATTAACCAAACTTTGAAATTTTATCATTTCTTTGTCATTGAGCAACACATGTTGCTATAATAATAAAGTTATAATATATATATATATATACACATATATATCTATCTTTAAACACATGATATTTATACATTCAAAACCATTTTAATTTAGTTAAGTTATTTTTAGTTTTATTTGTTCAATGTAGTCATTTATATTTCAATAAAAAATATAGTGTTAAATGTATGTTTGGATAAAATACACACAAAAGGTTAATATTTTGCGACATGTGTAATAATCAAAATAGTTTGATTCAATGTATCGTGATATCATACGTAAATTAATTGATAACATAGAGGTGTTAAAAATATAATTTACTTTTGAGATAAACTATATTAATTGATGTGCGATAAAGTATTTTGTCATGATAGTAAAAATCATATAATTAATAATATTTTGAACTCATTAACTATTTAAATTATTTTAGTAAGTTTAATTAACTTTATACTGAAGCATTTTGAAATGGATGATGCAAGATTTTGTGAATTTGTATTAATTAAAAATTTATATTTTTATTAGTCAGTAAAATAAAGATAAAAACTGTTGAATAGAAGATTTGAATTATATTAATACATATATACATCAACAATCAAAGGTTGAGAATTATTGTATAAAAAGATGTTGAGAAAGGATACATGCATCCCTCTCTCCCTGTGTGTGTGTGTGTAGTAAAACAACAAAAATATAAATAAATTAAAAGACTATAAATTCTGAGTTCATGTTCAAATAGTTATAATTTAATTATACTTTATCTCTTATATTTAAATCATTTTTCTGATTATTGATTAATCTAGAATTTTTAGATATTATTATATTTATAAAATGATATACATATATATATATATATATTGAAATGTATTTTTTTAATTGACTACTCAAATTTAGTATAGTAAAATTATTCAAATTTTAATAATTAATTTAAGCAAATTAGTTGAATTGCGTACAATGCACGCTTTCTCTGCTAGTAAAATAAAAAGTTGGGCTGGTCGAGTTCTTTCGTGGCTGAAATTGAATTTGAGGTTTTCATAAGGTCTTCACAGATTGAGGAATCTCTAAATATCCCGACTTAATATTTTAGGATGCATCAGAAAATTCGGTGTGAGTTCCCTAAGTCTTTTCAATCTTTGGAAATGATGATTCTTACAATTGGAAAGTGAGAACAAAATGTATAAAATAATTTGGGGGCATTTGGTATAGTCCATTTATATATTTACGGGGTAATTTCGTCTCACAGAAATAGTTAGATTCTTTGCTTCGGTTATCTCGTTTCTACATTTCTTTAGCATTTTTTTCAGATTACGTTCTAATAACAGTGAAAGATCCTACATCAAGGAAGGACTATAAAATGGTTGCAACAAAAAGGCACACATCAATCACACTTGTAATTAATTTTCTCAATATAAAAAAGTAGAAAAAAAATTGTTATCATGTAGGCCTACATGTGGAATCTGAAAACAAAGATCAGTTTTGTGTGAATCAACATATTGCTCAACGCCATCATATCAAAATGTTATCATGGAAGACCTGAAGTCTTGGTGCATTTAAGGCCATACACCATTGCCTCCATCCTACCCAATTTATTATCAAGTTTTCCCACTTGTTGTTCGGTTGTTCCCTTGGGAATGATCTAGTGGTAGAGTGGTGTTTCTTGAAATGGTCCTATAGGACATGGCCTCCCCCAATTATGGTCCCATACCTTCTAATTTGGTCCTTTTTCGATTTTTTGCTACTAAAATGACCCCAAAAGACAGAGATATATACATAAATAGTCCCAGACTAATTGTCGAAAATATTAGAAGCAGACGGAACCGTTACACGTGAGCTGCACGTGATTTTCAGTAAACTTAATTCGACCTAATTCAAATCAAAATCCCCAAATCAACAAATCCCAAATACCCAACCCCTGTTCAAAAAACACCCGTGAACCTCAATGAAAAAATCTCCAAATTCCCGAAACCCTAAATATCCAAATCAGTTATCACTGAGACGTGAGCTACGATGATACGGAGGAAGATTCACTTAGCTCTACCACACCCGCCTTATCGTAAATCTTCTTCGCTAAATTTGTTCGAAAGCATAACGCTGATTCAAACTCAATTTAGAAGGCCTAGTTCACTTTTCAGATTTCGACGTTCTTCTCTGATTCAGTATTGTCGTGGAAAAACCAAGCTGAAGAGTGTAATCACTGGTCGAAGAAGAAAGTTCTTAGTCGAATTTGTTTCACCATTTTTCTCTCTCTTAAAGAACCAGGTAATGATAGGCAACCTTTTGTTTCGCTATTCTTTTCTCAGCCTTCTCTGTTTGTTTGTTTGGGACATGGAAGGATAAAATTTAGGGTTTTGTGATCAATGACTGTGTATTAGGAAAATACAAACTTCAAATTTCCGCTTAATTTTTTTTTCTCTGAACGATGTTAATGGCTGTGTGAAGTTTTCTCCTTTTGATGTGTGTTCTATTGCTCCAACTATTGCTTGAACTCTTTTTGGGTGTTTTGGAACTCGGTGTGTGTATTTGGTTCTGTTTGAATTTTATTGGAAATTGAGATAAAATTTTCTGTAAAATAATCAATGTGTCTTTCACTATTCTCATAATTAAGAATGTTAGTTCTGCGTTGCTAAGGTGTTGAGTAAGCATTGATTCACTTTCAACAACAACAACCAAAAAAAAAAGTTGATCAACTATTCAAGTGTTAAATTTGAAGCAAAAATAGAGGACCTAAGGGTCATGGAAAATCCAAAGAGAGGTCCAAGTCCAAAGAAAAGTTCAAGTGTTATCATTGTGGTGGGGCTAACCACATGAAGAGAAATTATCGACTACTGAAGCAGGAGCAAAAGGAAAATCATTAGAAGAAGTCTGATGATGAGAATACAGCGGCCATTGTTACACACTCCGATGATGATCAGACAGTTGTTTGTGTCAGTGATGAGTGTTGTCACGTGGAAGATCCAAATGTCGAGTGATAGTTGACTCTGGAGCTTCTCATCACTGTGCTCCAAAGATAGAGCTTTTCATAAGCTATCGAGCTGGAGACTTTGGCCAGTTATACATGGGGAACAAGAGTGTTGCACCGGTAATTGGGATTGATGATATGATTGTTGAAATAGATTTGGGATGCACGTTGACTCTGAAGAATGTGAGGCATATTCCTCAATTGCGCCACAACTTGATTGCAGTGAATGTTCTTGACAAAGAGGGATATGATCAGAAATTCATTGGTGGGAATTGGAAGCTGTCCAAGGGTTCCTTGTTGGTTGGTAGAGGAAAGCTTTGTTGCACTTTGTACAGAACAAAGCTCAAGATCACTCAGAGTCAGTTACACGTAGCAGAAGATGAATCATCACCAAACTTTTGGCACAAGAGGCTGGGACACATGAGTGAGAAAGGATGGCAGCTCTTGGCTAAAGAATCTTTGATTCCAACGGTGCAAGGTAAACAACTCAACCCTTGTGATTATTGTTTATTTGGTAAACATCATAGAGTTTCCTTTCGTTCAAATTTTAAACGAAAGATGCATGTATTGGAACTAATACATTCTGATGTTTGTGGACTGCTTGAGGTGGAGTCCTTGGGTGGAAATAAGTTCTTTGTAATCTTTATTGATGATGCTTCACACAAGACTTGGGTTTATATCCTCAAGAGCAAGGGGGAGGTATTGCAAAAGTTTAAAGGATTCCATGCCATGGTTGAGAGGCAAACAGGAAAAATGTTGAAGTGTTTGCATTCTGACAATGGTAGTGAATACACATCAAATGAGTTCAAAAAATATTATTCTCAGCATGGTATCAGACATGAGAGAATAGAGCCTGCTACTCCTCAACATAATGGTGTTGCTGAAAGAATGAACAGAACCATCATGGAGAAAGTAAGAAGCATGCTGAGGATGGCCAAATTACCTAAGTAGTTTTGGGGTGAAGCTATTTTGACTGCCTGCTACCTGATCAATAGATCCCCTTCAGTTCCTTTGGAGTCTGACATTCCAGATAGAGTTTGGAGTGGGAAAAATGTCTCTTATTCCCACTTGAAAGTTTTCGGATGCAAAGCGTTCATACATATCCCGAAGGAGCAAAGGAGCAAACTGGATAGTAAAGCCACTCCATGTATCTTTGTTGGATATGGAGATGAAGAGTTTGGTTACAGACTATGGGATCCAGAGAAAAAGACAATTGTTCGGAGCAGAGATGTTGTCTTCCATGAGCATGAGACCATGGAAGACTTGAAGAAGAAGCAGATAGACACAGGAGTGCCTAGAGGTGTTGTGGATCTAACTCCACAATAAATTTCTACCACCATTCCTGAAGATGGTAGAGAAGAGATAGAAATTGAAAATGAGCAAGCTGCAAATGACCAAGCGCCAAATGTTGAGCAAGAAGAGCCACCACTAGAGAATCCAGAACAACAGCTTAGAAGATCCGAAAGAGAGCATAGACCATCATCAAAATACCCCAGTTCAAGTTATGTGTTGATCACTGATGAGGGGGAGCCTGAAAGCTTTAAGGAAGTCCAGACTCTCAAGGATAAGAGTTGCTGGATTAAAGCCATGCAGGAGAAAATAGATTGTCTATACAAGAATGGTACTTATGACTTGATCGAGTTGCCTAAAGGAAAGAGGGTACTAAAGAACAAATGGGTCTTCAAGTTGAAGAAGGATGGCGACAAGATAATAAAGTATAAGGCACGCCTAGTGGTGAAGGGGTTCAGTCAGAAAAAGGGAATTGACTTTGATGAGATTTTCTCACCAGTAGTCAAGATGAGCTCAATTCGAATTATCTTGGGTTTGACGGCTAGCTTGAATTTGGAGATTGAACAGCTTGATGTTCGAACCGTATTTCTGCATGGGGATTTGGATGATGAGATATATATGAGTCAACCACAAGGTTTTGAGGTTAAAGGGAAGGAGCACTTGGTTTGCTACGTTGATTTTGCAACCACCATTTGACATGCCTTCTGCTCTTTTGCACCCACCTTTTCATGTGAATGGATAAACTATTTTTTAGCCTCTCTTTTGAAATCTATTTCATGTGCTATGGAATAATCAGTTATAAATCAAATTTATAAGTTTTATTGATTTGTTTCATTCTACGTTTGCTTTTCACTTATCATCTGTATGGAATATATATATATATATATATATATATATATATATATATCTTCTTGATTAATGTACCACGATATCTATTCAAATACATAAGAACGGAGAATAAGTTTGATTTGATTTTAAAAAGTATATATTAAAAAACAATGACAACTAGAATTGTAGGCTAAAATCTGAAATAATATTTCGTCAATTGGAAATAAAAAGATTAGCACATCACACGCACAAGTAGAAATCAACGGATCATAATTTCTGATGTTAAATAATTTGGTTCAAATTAGGACCAAATTTTCCTCATAATTTGTGAATCATACCATATTTATTCTCATAATTTACGTATTTATTTTGAATTTTTTTTTTGTGAATGGTGTTTATTTGAGTGAAATAAATATAGATACAGTCGCATCGATTTTTCTTTCATTTTGTGATTAATAATTACACTTTTGATTATTATACAAATTATTCTTTTAATATTATAGGACACTTCATATTATTTTATGGGAATTGTAGATAGGGTTGAAAATAAATCATATATATAGTATGATTCCTGCAAAAAGTGCAAAACATCATGTCCAAAGAATGCATAAATTTCAATATGCAGAAGTTGTAAGGAGGAAGTCATTGAGACTACACCAAGGTAATTTTAAAAAATACACATTACAAAAAAAAAAAAATACAAAGATACATGGATTAACTATATATTATTTTCTAAAATTATAGATACATAATCACCTTAAATGTCGTGGAAGGGGATTACAGTGCACGTGTTACAATGTTCGAAGATGTTGTAGCAATATACGTATGATACTCCATACATGAGTATCTTCAATCAATCAGTGAGGTAATTATTATTATAAAAAATTAATTCTAAACCAATTACTACATTACGAATCATGATGTAAAATTTAACATTTACAAATTGTAATTACAATTTTATTTTCTTAGCGGGAAAATGATTCTCCATACTATAAAGGCTTAGGCTTACAAGCATCAAAGCCAGTGCAATACAAAAGACACAAATTGCATCAGTTGAAGAGCCGAATCCCAATCAAGGTCAAGAAAAAAATAAATCATTCAAAAAGACCAAGCAAGCTGTGAACGGAAGAAGCAAAGAATCCAAAACAGAATTGCTGCCAACTAAAGTGCAAGGAAAGTGAAAAAGAAAACTTACAAAAAAAAGCTCGAAGAATGCATTGATATAACAAGCGACGACGATACATTGGATAAATTTATCTCTGAAACCAAAAAGAAGAAAAACAAAGCTTCTCCACTCATCAAAATCAAACAAGAAAAAAATAATGTCAATATAGACTCTCATTTAAAATCATTCGGACATATTAACACTGTGATATTTTTTTTCAAATTTTATTCTTTTCATAAATAATATTTATTTATGAATTATTATAAGTTGCAATTGTTATCTCTATAACATCACTTATCTCTTTTCTATGTTATATTTACTACTTTCATTCTTCGTCCATTAATCTTACTATGATTAGAACTATATAAAATATTTAACATTAAAATATTATAAAACTTATATTAATATATCTAACCAAAAAAGAGGACAAAACACGTGCAATGCATGTATCCTCTGCTAGTGAAATAAAAAATTGGGCTAGTCGAGTTCTTTCGTGGCTGAATTTGAGCTTTTCATACGGGTCTTAACATATTGAGGAATCTCTATTTGAAAGTTAGGAGTGATAGATAAAATTATTCTGTCTTATTATCTATTTAGTTCAAATGATTGGAACCAGGTATTGATGAAGAGTCCGGATTCTGAGCAATTATTTAGTTGATTACTCATCACCCCAATTTTGAGGTGATTAAATTCATCAATCCAATGACAATTACCCATATATTCTCATGATCTCAAATAAATTTTAGACTAATTTATCCTTGAATTTGTAGAAAATTGGAGAAACCCTAGCAACTTTCCTACTCTCAAAATCTCTCTCTGATCTTCTTGTTCTGCTACTCCCAAATCTCTCTCCATCTCAAATATGTTCCTGAAATTATTTCTCCTTCATTTTACAGCACGCACACACACGCAAGATTCTTTGTAAATGTTGTAAAATTTTGAATGCCACATGCATAATATATTATCTATTACTAATATAAAAAATGGCTTATCTTATAATTTTGGATTTATCTGTGATAACTCTATTTTTTATTTTATTTTAGGAAAACTATGTAATTAGCTAATATATATTATTATAGTACAAATACAATTCTAATTAATATACATAATCTAATATATTATTATATTACGATTATATTCCTAACTAATATATGAGAATAAAATAATATTATAATATTATTACAATTCTAATTAATTTATATCAAATTACACCATCTAATATATTATTATATTAGTATTATATTCCTAACTAATCAATAAGAATAATATACTATTATAATATTATTATGACTCTAATTAATTTATATCGAATTTTTTAGGTTAATTGATAAACAAGATTGACATACATGAAAAATACTATACATTATTGCATATATGTTTTAAGTTGTGACAGACTAGCTATTTACATAGTTTTTCAACCCATATTCAAAGAAGACCAACTACAAATAACAATGAACATAATTGGAAGAACAATTTTTTTACAATTTATTCAAATGAAACAACCACATTTGTAATCTAATACCGAATTCAAAATTTATGATTTAAATAAAAAAGTTCTTTTATAATTTAATAATATATCTCTAGGATGGAACAAATTCCCACATGCCTATGTCATGAGTCAAAATGACTAATCATAATTAGTAACAATTATATCTCGATCATGAATACTAGTCGGTTTATTAAATTAAGAAAACTTGATGAATATTGTATAAAATAATAGATTGGAGAATTATTGTAGACATATAGTACGTAAAATTATATGATACATAATGGAATACTTAATTAATTTATTATACGTAACTAATTGGTTTATAAGGGTAAATTTCACTTTTGGTCCCATTATAATATGGTCAAAACACTTTTGTCCCAATTATAACTTTTTAACTAATTGGACACTTAACGAACGTTAAATTTTGGGACTAAAAATGTCAAAATAGATCATTTGGGATAAAAAACGTTGGGAAAATTAAACTTGACACATAAGAACTTACAGTTGGAATACAAAATGTACATTTCAATTTTTTTTTTTATTTTTTCTTCGTTTTCTATTCAATTTCAATTTCTTCTATTTATTTTAATTTATACATGTTATTTAGGATTCATCATACCCGATTAGAATTCATTATAATTTTTTTTTTCAAATAATAAATTAATTTTTTCAAAATATACCAAATAAAATATTTATAAATAATTGAGGGAAATTTTAGTAGAGTTACTAAAATAATTTTTCAAATCATCAATTAAAAACTAATATTAAATGCTAAAAAATTATAACAAACCTTAATTTGGTAGGATGAACACTAATAGAACAAATGTAAAACTACACTAAACAATAGAAATTGTAATTTGAAATAAAAAATGAAGAAAAAAAAAAATAAAAAAATGGTGCAATAGAGAAATTCATTAGGTAATCATTTCGTCTAATTAAAAATGTTGGGATAGAGGATCTCATCTTTTTTTATTCAGGGCGGAATTGACTGCCAGCCACGTCATATTCAATTAGTCGGAATTTGAAAATTATGTGAAAAATCAAACAAGGGCTAATTTTATATTATTAAAACTTTGTTTTCTAAAATGTGTGAAAAAAAAACTCCAAATTTTGTGTATTTTAGGGGAATTAACCTTTATTATTATATATCAAACTCAAGTAATTTAATTCAAATTACACACATTTTATCATTATCAAACAAATTATATTAGCCACCTGTACTAAAATACCCCTCAATTTTTTTATTTTTAAATATTTTATTTGGTATATTTTGAAAAAATTAAAAAATAAAGAAAACAACAAAAAAATTAAATTGATTAATTGAAAAATAAATGCTAAAAAATTATAATAAATTCTAATTGGGTAAGATGAACCCTAAATAAGAAATATAAAATTAAACTAAAGCAAAAGAAATTAAAATCGAAAAAAAAATGGAAAAAAAATTAAAAAATTGATATGTACATTTTTTGTTCCGATCGTAACTTTTTTGATCCCAAATTTAAATCTTCCCGACATTTTTAGTCCTAAAATTTAATGCCCATTAAATATTTGGTTAGTTTTGGGATCTAAAAAGTTATAATTGAGACTAAAATTATTTTTACTTTATTCTAATGAGACTAAAAGTGAAATTAACTCAAGTTTATAAATATAAATTCAAGTACAATTTGAATTAATTTATTTGTGTTTCAATTAATTACTATATGCCATCTATGTACATAATTAATTACTTATGTACATGCGTGAAAGTAAAATTTGTTAAAGAGTTATTTAGTCTTATAATTGTTTTATCTGGTTGAATGAATTATGCAATAACCTTCAAACATCAAACATCGAATTCATTATATTGTTTCATACTTTTTAATTGAATTTAAAATTAATGCAATGTATAATTATTTTCTATCATTGTAATTCAGGAAATTAATATATAGCTATATATATATATATAATCTGTATATTTTATAATGTGAATATAGGAGTTGTAGATATCTAAAATGAATATGTCTCTCAACTTGATTATTTCTAATAATTAACATTAGAAAGAACACATCAAGTGTCGATATAAATTAAGTTTTTCTGCAAAATTTTCAAGATATATATCATAAACATGAACATAATAATTAATATTAGAAACTACAATTTTTTTATTTACTATTCCAACTAAATATTAGGAAAAATTAGTTTAGAATACATTGTACTAGAGTATAATAACAATAATTTTATAATATCATATAGAAAATGATACAATTAATTAGAATGTACATAGATCTTCGTAATCTAATATAATTGGGCATATAATAGGTTTTTTTTTTATTTACATTTATTGTACTATTTTAAAGATAAATACAAACAAGTTAAGAGTCCTCTAATATTTTTGATTTCAATTCTTTATTTGATGTAAGTTTTCTAGTTATTCCCCAATAATTTATTTAAAAAAAAAAACTTAGCAATCTACTTAAAAGATTATTTATTATGATCACTTTTTTAACTTCACTACTATAGATTGACAAGAAAGCCATTGTTTAGACACTGCTTCTAAGAGGTTATAATTCTCAATTTCTACATAAAATGAAACTCTCGACCAGTCATTTTTGAACTCCTAGCCAGTCATTTGTAAATCGAGATTGATTTCTATTTTCAACACATAATATTTGATGTATGAATATTATTTTGTTGGTGGTTTTTTTTTTTGATAATTTTAACTTGTACATTAAACTGAAATATTGATCTCTACAATTATAAAGAAGAATAATGTGTTTAGTGTGTGTGTTTGTGTAACATAGAAACTTGATGTATTTTATCGGAATCCATATTTTATTCGCAATATCTTATGCAAATTTTAACTATATATAAATATTATAATTTTATTATATTGTGCTATTTATTTGAATGAATCTTTTTCGAGTATATTCTGTTATTGAATTTTATTAGGCTTATTTTGCATTCATTAGTATTTTAGATGGTTAAATTTATTGGAGTTGAAATTAACATTACAAGAATATGATATGGCTTTTCCAATCACCTACAATTTTACCTTTCAAATTATATTTAATTTTCTTATATATTAAATTTTAATAATTAATTATAATATAAATAAATTATTGAGCACCATAAACTCTAGATCTCAGTGGCTTTATTTGCACCATTTATAACAAAATTTGAACTTAATTGCACATAAACAATGAATAGGAGTGATCCTCAATGTAGTGTAAACTTTAGGAGTGACTTCACATTTCCTCTTGTATTAATGATGAATTTTTTCAAAGTTATTATTTATAAAATTGTGTCAAAATTTATGTCATGTGATTGAAATCGTAAAAAAAGTCTGCAATTTTTTTTTATTTTTTCAAAATACCATTCACAGCTTATGAAACCAAAGACAATATTTTATTTCATATATATATAAAGCATAAAGGTTAATATTCAAATATAAAAACCGGTGAAAAAATAATGAATTTTAGATATTGTTTATAAGCATACAAGTTCATATTGTTTAGGATAGATTCAAAGATTACTAATACGAATGAGATTTATATAATTAATGCAATTCTAATACTGCAATCCAGAAAAAAATATCAATATATATATAATGAGTGTACCTTTTATAATGTGAATATATAGGAGCTTTAGATATAAAAAATCAATATATTTCTAAATTTAATTATTTTCAATAATTAATATTAGAAAGAACACATCAAACGCCGGTATAAAATATGTTTTCGTGATTAGTCAATCATTATTATATTTTTTTTGGGACCAATACTTTATGCGCTTGACGCGCGGTTGTTTCGCGCTCAAAAATATATTTGTAAACTCCTGTGCCCACAGCGAGCGTAGCTAGCCAATGAGTACGGGTCGATCCCACAGAGAGCTGTTGCGATTCTATCTTCAAGTAACGAATCACTAAGGGGGGGTTTTGGTGTTGTCACTACACTGAATTTAAATCTGTAAAAGTAACTAAAGAAAATATCAAATAAAAGGTTCTGGCATCTGAATTAGAATTTGATTTAAACATAAAACAACTCGATCATGGGCATACCGATTTTCATACATGATATGTCATCTAGTTATGGTGATCGGATTCCTCTCTGCGTCTCCTCATCCATCCTTTCATTTTAGGTTTAAAAGTGATTCCTCTTCTATTAAACCCTTAACCAGTTACCCACCTCCCGATTCCTCTAAGAGATGTAAGCAAACAAGCAGCAGTGTGCCCTAGACGGACCCAGATCTGTTGTGTTCAACTGATTCCTCTTGTGCCCACAACACCCCATTAATTCCCTTATTACTATATGAACCGACACACAGTCACGATTCGCCAATTCAATTAATAGTGGTGTGCCCTCTTTACCTAACGAGTGATCAGCCACATTGGGCACTTCAGACACACACTCACGTGGAACAAGGCACAAGAATTAACGGAAACTAATCATGCATTACTATGCCCACTTTGGCCTCACGAGTCCAGATTTATGCTCAAACCAATTTCATCGTTCAAATGCCAGAATTAAAGATCTAGCCGAGAAGGCTAGACATAATTAAAACTGCAGAATTTAGAGACATAAAAATAAATGAGAACTTACTGAATTAATTAAGCAAAAACTCGACTCCAACGTCGATGAATATAAACATAACCTAAGTCCCGAAGGTTTAAGACCTTTCGGATTGTTTGGCTGCCTAAGCAGCGTACTGAAAGTAAAAATGCTGAAATGTAAAATGTAAAATGTTTCAGGCTATCTAAAGCTCCCTTTTCCCAGAGACTAAACTTATTTAAGTAGTTACATTTCCGAGTAGAGTTTCCCCCACAGGCGGGGGTCTTCTGCTGAAAATCCGGAACGGTGTGCCCTCGCTGACTTTGACTAGATAAGCTTCATCTTCAACAAACCCCTATTTTTTAGGGATTGCTCTTATCTCCTTAGATCGAGCTTATCTCTTTGTTTGAGCTTATCTCCTTGTTTGCAGCACCTTCTAGGAGTCCAGCTTAGCTCCAACTCTCCTGCGGATATGTAGCTATCTTCCCAACAGTTCTTCTTTCAACTGAATCCCGAGTTTCACTGGAATGCCCATTCCGCCCTGTGGTCGAGTCTGTGCGAGTACTGTGGGCACAGCATCATCTGTCAGTTCCATCCGTATCTGATATGCCCACTTCGCCGACCGAATGTGGGATGGATACTGAAGAAGTCCCCTGTGCCTCTGATGAACATATGTGTGAGATAAACGTGAATAACTGGGCATAAAATGCCCCTTCCGCCAGACTCAACTCTTGGAATGCCCTTTGACCACAACCTGGTTCTTTTCGACTCAAAAACACACTAAAAAGGACATTTATAGAGGATAAAATGCCCATAAAAATACGAAATAAATGGACTTATCAGCGCTACATTTACTAAATTTATCATAATCTTAAAAAAAACATTATTTTTATTTAATTATACAACCACACTTTTTTTCTCTCCATTTTCACCCAAATTAAAAAAAAATCAAATTTAACCAATTAAAATAAAAGAAATGAAATGAAAAAACATATATGCTTAGTAAATTAGCTACGTAGAAAGACAAAAATAGATTTTTGTTCACATACATGAGAATTATATAAGAAAAGAAAAAAATCTTTGATTTTTCCAAAATATTATACCGATCCTTGGGCTGGACAAATTATTCGAAGAGGATCAGTTAAACTAAAAAAGCTTTAGTTTTTTTTAATATAATTAAATATTAATAAAAAATTTGGCCTCTTGAGCATGCCCAAAATGTGTTCGAAGAGGATCAGTTAAACTAAAAAAGCTTTATTTTTTTAATATAATTAAATATTGATAAAAAATTTGGCCTCTTGAGCACACCCAAAATTTGGAGACATCTATCTATTGGAAAAGAAGACATTAGTGGTTTGAGGCTGTAATGCCCCGGTCCCGGGAGAAGGGCAGGGGACCGGTGCGCTACTTGGGGGAATGGGGAAGGGGTTGTTGAACAGAAGCAATCAAAGAAATAATGTTAGTGCCCCAAAAATTTGGGCAGCATAACCTCTATAAATGGATCAATCCACGCATTTAAAGCGTATGAAGTGACTCAAACCAGATACCATGACTCTTAGGATGAACCCAAGAAAGAAGAACGAAGGCAAACTTCAATGTAAATAATAACAGTTCAAAGGTTAATTGTTAATAGGTTAGGCATGAAAAAGGCCAGACTGATGTCTGACCAAATACATGAAGTAAAGAGATGCCAGGCTCTCGTCTGTTGAGAAAGCGATAAAGAGCCAGGCTTTTGCCTTGACATGGAAAGCAATGTAAAGCCAGGTTTGTGCCTGTCTGAATAAGGAAGGTAAATAAATGCCAGGCTTTCGCCTGTCAGGAATAGAAAGTAAACGGGATTCGGAGAACCGAACACTCCATAACAGCAAAGAAAATGGGATTCGGAGAACCGAACACTCCATAACAATAATGAAAATGGGATTCGGAGAACCGAACACTCCATAACAGTAAAGAAAATGGGATTCGGAGAACTGAACACTCCATAACAGTAAAGAAAACGGGATTCGGAGAACCGAACACTCCGTAGCAATAATCAGAGTAAGCGGAAAGAATGTAGCACATTTATTCAGACTCAAAAGGAAGCATGTTCTCAGTTAGACTCCATAGTGGAAAAGGAAACATATACATCAAATGATAGCCATTCAGCCTTAGCACAGCCGTCCACCATCCCGCAGCTCATCCTGAAAAATATTTGAAAAGATTTTGGGCGTGAGTACTAATGCACTCAGTAGGTACTTTTGAGAAAAACCTTCACAATCATTTTATAAAACAGAATATCCAATCATATTTTAAGCATATCATGGAAAGCTTTCAAAACAGAAAATTTGTGAATTCCATGTATACAAAATCATTTTATTTCCATCATTGCGCGCCACTCTCCCCTAGAACGCTTACGGTGAGTCGGTTCGTGTACACAACCCGGCTGCTTAAGGTTGGACACTGCCCTGTTTGCTTGGGGCTCGATATCGTGAACCATTGTAGTTTCGTCACCAAAAACAGTAGTAAGACTTACATGAGTCAGGAGAGCACATCAAATACAGTCATGAGTTGGATATTCAATCACATTCATTTTATAAATATCAGGGCTTAATAACCCGAAACATATTTTTATATAATAAAAACCCACCTGAAAATCTGATCTGGATAGCTAGATCTAGATTCTGGTTCTGGTCTCAACTAGAAGTCTCCTTTTTCTGCGTCTACAAGATTATTCGGCAACTTAATTTCGATAAAAAACTATCATTAGGTAAAAATCTAACCTTTCTTAGCTATGAAGTAAATATTATAATATCTACTATCTTAATACGCAGCACCCGGATTATCAAAATATTTTGACTCTTAAGGGAACTTTACTCAGGGTATTTTTATAAAGAAAAATCCTTTTGGAAGTTTTGGCATACGGGGTTGTCAAACCCGTATCCTAAAATTAAATCGGTACAAATAAATTCATACCGTAAGATCCACCCATTGGAAAAATATGAAACTTCAAATAAAAATACTATATTTTGACACGGAACAACTTTTGAGCTTAAAAATACGATAGGGCTATCCACGAAGGATAGATCTGAAAAAGACTACAATTTAATAATCGAATACCTAAAATATACCCGAAATTAAAAAGTGACAACATAGAAAATGTACATAAATATACATAGAACATGAAACCCTAAAGACATTTTTTGATCCGGCGACCCGAAAGAGTCACCGATTTGAGAGGGTGGTGGCGACTTTTGGCGGCGGTCACGACGATTTTCCATCGTGATCGTCCGTCGTGTCATCATTTCAATCACGTATTCGTGATCTACGCGTTGACACCTTCAAAATGACTATTTCAGAAATGAAATATGAAACTAGAGTCGTACCTTCTCTGAAAGCTGCTCGGCGTTTCGATTTTGAAAATGAATGAAAAATGAAACCTTAACCTCCTATTTATAGAAGAAAAATAAATAGGATAATAACGAATAAAAGAAAGAGGATAATGATGGAATAGGATAATGATGGAAAAAGAATAGGATAATTACGAATAGGATAATATTTCGAAAAAGAAATTGGATAATGACGGATGTGCCTTAGTTATCCAAATCTATTCCCTTTCACCCTAAAATTGTGCCAAGAGTTCATTTGAACTCGAAATTGAAAAATTCAAAGTTTGGCACGATGCTTGAAAATTTTTCTATCAACCCGAGAAAAATATCAGAACATATTTTTAAAGCAATTTTTGACCAAATTAAATTTTAACAGATTTCCCCGGCTGCGATTTTCCTTTATTTGAATCCTTTAAGGACCCAACTTCTTTCCTAGATTACCCTCAAGCAACATAAGTCGAGTAAAACCTTCTAAAATATTTCGGGGTATTACAGAGGCAAACTATTCCCATCCCCCAACTAAAAAATAATAATAAATTTCGATAAAATATTTGCAAGTCAGCATAGATATGGGGAATTCTCAGGTACCCTTAGGGTAGTACCCAATCTGCCATAATAGATATAATTGGACACTTACAAGTGTCCCATCAAATCTATTGTGGCAGCTGATAAAAATACCCCATTAGATCTAATATGGTAGATTGGGTGCTACCTTAAGGGGTAGGCAAGAATTTCCCGTATAGATATATAGTATCATAGTAAAATCTTTAGTATTTTTAATATTATTAAATATTAATAATAAATTTGGCCTCTTGAGGACTCCGAAATGGTGGAGACATCTATCTATGTAAGCTTCGATAAAATATTTAATTTGCAAGTAGGCATATATATATATATATATAATATCATAATAGATCACCAAAGATGAAATCATTCTATAGTTACTTGATCGATCAAATTTGTAATTTGTAATTTGTTTTTGTTGACCTAACATTATTTGTTATCCTCATTTAGTATGTAATAGGTATATTGCATTTATTGTAGAGTATATGTAATTCATTAGACATATAACCAGATATAAAAATCGATTCAATTAAATTCTAAACATTTATTGTACTTTTTGAAAAATAAAGACAAAACAAAATAAAAAGTGTCATTTACAGTTAAATACTTTTGTTATTCTTTATTTTCTAGACTTATATATAGTTAATCAAATAAAAACAGACCATAAATTGTTCAACATTTAATTTAAGAAATTATTGAAAATGATAAACTTTATGATCTAAATAAAATAAAATGTAAAATACACTTATTAAGATTTATTTGTTAACATCTCAATAATTTTTTATGTTGCTGATTATCTTATTTCAATTGTTATAATTTAAAAAGTAAAATACACTTTGAAATCATTAAATCCAGATCATCGCCCAATCAATTTTCTTTTTAAAATAAGACCAATTTAAGAGTTTTCCTTTTTGTTATGAAAAATTACATTCTAATTCACATATAATAATTGTAATATACATTACATAATAACTTTTAATTTTGTCTTTTAAAAAAAATCAATTTGACATATTATAATATGTTTTAATAAAATTATACAAATTACGTGCATGCAATGCACGTGTTCCCTACTAGTAGTCTAAAACAGTGTAGTTGAGAATAATGAGAAACTGACTATGATAATGTTTCAAAATGAGAAATGGATTGTGAATTGAGAAATGAATTTTTATCTATATTATTTATTAAATGACAAATAAAATAATTACAATTTTAATAATTATTATATTATGAGAATATTGATATGTAAACATAATATTAATGTGAATACTAATATGTTATTAAAAGATATACATATAATATTTAATATAGAATATAACACAATGATATATTACTTATTGTTTTATTTTTAGATAAAATAATTCATTTTATTGTTATATATATATATATATATATATTCTTACTCTAATTATTTATTAGATATTTATTAATATTTTCTAATTATAATATAGCTTATAACTTTAAATTTTACACTTTCAAAAGAACTTTTAATTTTATATATTTTAGTAAAAAAATCATACAATTTACGTGCAACGCACTTGATCTCCGCTAGTACAATTAAAAGAGGACTATTGAAGAAGAAACTATTTTGATTAGTTATTTTTATGCATCTACTATTTTCCAATATTTAGTTAATTATTTTTGTGCATTGATTATTTATAAATTCATAATTTTAAGTTTTTAAATAAAAACATACATCATTAATAATTATAAATGAATATCTTATATAAATGGAAATTTAAGTATTCTCTTATATTTTAATCATAATCATTAAATTCAAACTGAAGATGATAACTTATTAAAATTATAATCAAGCAATCTAAATACAATTAATATTATTTTTATTCAAACAATATAGTCCTACTCTATCCAATCAATCTTATTTATCCGATTCCCCACTAGAATAAATTTATAAAAGAAAGATCACATTTTGACATTCGTTCAGACATTTTGTCGAACTCAAAGTAACGACATTCGTTCAGACATTTGGCTTTATTTTTTCAAGATTTTGGATATAGATTAAAATAATGATGAAGACTTTGAACAAGAAACGAACAGAGGTCACCAAATAGAAACTACAAATCAAAGAAGACCGAGTCCCATAAATGGACAAACGGAAAAGACAACAAATAGTTTTTTTTTTTTTTTTTAATAAATTACAACTATGTCATTCCGTTGGCAATTTGATGACATGCATATATTATATATAGTGTGGTAGTATTTATTAATCAATCATCCTCTTCACAATGCCTCTTCCAAATTTTTTCTCCATTTCTTTACTTTCAGCAATAATCATTATAACCGCAACAAATTTTACTCATTCCTACAGCCAATGTCTTGATCATCAGAAAACCTTGTTGCTTGAACTGAAGAATGAACTAATATTCGATCCTTCTATTTCAGAAAAACTGGTGCAATGGAACCAAACCGACGACTGCTGCAACTGGTATGGCGTGGAATGCGATGGTGCAGGCAATGTCATAACTCTGCAGCTCGACATCGAGGGCATTTCAGGCGAGATCGGGGATTCATCGAGTCTGTTCAAGCTCAAGTATCTGGAGAAGCTAAACCTGGCATTCAATGACATCGACTACACTCAGATTCCAAAACAGATTCGAACCCTCACTAATTTGACGCACTTGAATTTTTCAAATGCTGGGTTTGCCGGTCAGGTTCCAGTCGAACTTTCATCGTTGAGGAGATTGGTTAGTCTCGATATCTCCTGCTCAGATTGGAACACTAAGCCTCTAAAACTTGAGTATCCAAATTTGGAGATGCTTGTTCAAAATCTAACATTTCTTAGGGAGCTCTATCTTGATAATATAAATATTTCATCTCAAAAGAATGAATGGTCACAAATTATAACTTCATATTTACCTGACCTAATGAGTTTGAGCTTGTGCTATTGTAGTTTGGCTGGCCCTTTGGATACCTCCCTTTTGCGACTTCATGATCTATCTATTCTTCGATTAGATGGAAACAATCTTTCATCTGCAGTTCCGGATTTCTTCTCAAATTTCTCAAGTTTAACCACATTGAGCCTTAGTTACTGCTTTTTGAAAGGTTATTTCCCTGAGATGATCTTCCGCATACCTACTTTACAAAATCTTGATTTATCCGAAAATGATCTACTCAACGGAATCATACCACCATTTCCTCGAAATGGATCATCTCTTCAGTCTATAATTCTGAGCGGCACAAACTTCTCGGGGTCATTACCAAGTTCAATCAGCAATCTCAGATCATTATCGAAGATAATCATGTCTTTTTGCAAATTCACAGGGCCGATCCCATCCTCCTTTGCTAACCTAACCAAACTGGTTTATGTCGACCTGTCATATAACTTCTTCACTGGCTCGCTTTCTTCCACGTTTTTTCAAGGTCTTCACAACCTTGTTTTTCTAGATTTAGGGTCTAATTTGTTAACTGGAAGCATTCCGCAGTCCCTCTTTGGTCTCCCTTCACTGCAGGGGGTTTTGCTTAGCCACAACCAATTTGAAAAAGAATTTCCTAGTGTAAATATCTCTAGCATTGTTTATATAGATTTGAGGGGAAATCAATTGGAAGGGCCTATTCCTGACACTTTATTCCAACTTGAAAGCCTTGAATATCTTTCACTATCTCACAACTTGTTCAATGGCACTATTCAAATGGAGAAGCTTCATAGTCTTCCCAATCTTGAAGTACTTGAGTTATCTTACAATAACTTGTTTGTGAATACTGACAATGTTAATTCAACTTCTTATTATCCCAAGCTTAGAAGGTTAGGCCTAGCTTCATGCAACCTCTACAATTTCCCTTATTTCATAGAACATTCTGATGTGAGTGATGTGGACCTCTCGAGCAACAAGATTCCAGGGGAAATACCTAGTTGGATATGGGGAATCGGAGCACAACTTGAGGTTCTAAACCTTTCGTCCAATCTTCTCACAGGTATGCAAAGGCCTTTCCATATCCCTTCTTCACTTAATGAACTAGACTTGAGCTCTAACCGCCTCCGCGGTGAGCTTCACCTGCCCATTCAATCAATCAAAAACCTCTACTCTTCTCTTTTGTTCATATCTATTGCAAATAACAGTTTGAGTGGATCAATTCCAACCTCCCTCTGCAATGCCACAAACCTTTCGTTTCTCGACTTGTCTCTCAATAAGTTGAGTGGCGATATACCCCCGTGCCTACTTGAAAACAATGTGTATCTTGAGGTGGTCAATCTTGGGAGAAACAACATCAGCGGTTACATCCCAGATAATTTTTCTCCCAGATGTCGCCTGCGTAGTTTTGATCTTAAAAACAACAATTTACAAGGCAAAATCCCCAAGTCCCTCGAAAGATGCAAGTCGTTGGAGTTCATGAATGTTGGGAACAATATCATCAATGACACTTTCCCTTGTATGCTATCATCGAGCTTGCGTGTGCTTGTTCTGCGCTCCAACAGATTCCATGGAGGGGTGAGATGTCAAAACAGCTGGCCAGATCTTCAAATTTTCGATATATCTTCAAATAATTTCAGTGGAAATCTGGAACTAATAAACTTCTCTAGCTGGAGAGCAATGGTGCTTGAAAATGATCCACAATTGAGTCACAACTACTTAGGCTCTCAAATTTTGCAGGCGTCAAGCTACTACTACTATGCGGTTGAGGTGAGTTTAAACATGAAAGGGCTCGAGGTGGAGCTTGTCAAGATCTGGCCAGACTTTACTGCTGTTGATTTCTCTTGCAATAATTTCCGAGGTGAGATACCTAATGCAATAGGTGATCTTAGCTCGCTTCATCTTCTCAACTTATCCCACAATGTCCTCAATGGAAGCATCCCAGAGTCATTTGGTAAATTGAGGAACCTGGAATCACTCGACCTCTCTCAAAACCAGCTTGGAGGGGTGATACCAATGGAGCTTGCAGGGCTCACATTCCTTTCATTCTTGAATCTGTCATATAATGAGCTGGTCGGGGTGATCCCAAATGGCCGTCAGTTACAAACATTTTCAGCTGATTCTTTTGAAGGGAATCCAGGGCTGTGTGGTTTCCCTCTCGACATAAGCTGTAGTAATAATGGTGATGATAGTGATTCATCTCAACCAGATCAATCAGTGATGGAGATTGAGTGGGAATACGTATCTGCTGCACTCGGATATGTTGTGGGCTTAGGAAGCTTAGTGTGGCTACTTTTATTCTGCCGGAGTTTCAGAGAAAAATACTTCGACAAAGTAGATGAGGTTGCTGAAGAGATATTTGATGGCAGAAACAGAAACAGGAGAAGCAAATGTTCAAAAAATGTAGTCCGGAATCGAGTTAGGAGACAATAGTGTTGGTATTGCTATTTTTTAATGAAGTTTCCGTCTCTGTGTTTGTGTGTTTTTTTATAAAAACCATTGGATTGTAGAATCATGCAAGTGTATGTAGTGTGTGTTCTTGCAATGTATATATAGGACTGTGTAAATTAATTGAAGTTTTCTTATTTTCTGCTGAACAATTTTAGCACTTACCAACAAAATGTATAACTTCAATTCAATTCAATTTGTTTCCGAAAAAAAATGCTCAAAAATTCCATAGATCGATGAAATGAAATTGGATAGAATAAGAAACTACGCTAATTTTTCAAGCTATTTTACAATCACAATCGCCTATCGATAGGTATCTATATAAGACATTCCAAACTTTTCATTCAAACTATATGCATGGTATGTATAAATATATGCCAAATAAGCCCCTGAACTTATTTGGGGGAACAAATAGGCCCTCGAACTTTTTTTTGTCTCAATTGAGTCCCTAAACTTTTATTTTGGGCTCAATCAAACCCCTCCATCATACACCTCACACAAACGGCCGTTAGTGAGGGTACAAAACGACGTCGTTTTGTGTTTGCCCCAAAAAAAAATTAAGGGGAATTGAATTTTCAGTTTTGGGGCCGTGGGTTTCCGGCCAAATACCGGGCGATTGACGAGCTTTCTTCATCAATTGGTTGAGGGGAAACATCGGTCTCGATGAGAGGAGAAATTTGGTGTATGATTCGATGGATGGAAGTTGCTATAAACAATGAATTTTGCCGAGAAAAAGTGTTGTTCTTACGTTATTCGCGCAGATGACAACATCATGTTCTTGACAAAAATTCAACGATTGCAGCACCTTTCACGGATGATTAATGGATGGGCTTTCGTCTTATCGAAGAGATGAATGTTTTGATATATGGTACGACCCCCGATTCAGCTTGTGACGCGCGAATTCGGACGACGAAGTTATGAATCGCGCTGTTCGCGCACCAGCGCGCGATTCATAACTTCGTCGTCCAAATTCGCGCGTCACAAGTTGAATCGGGAGTCGTACCATATATCAAAACGTTCGTCTCTTCGAGACTGATGTTTCCCCTCAATCAATTGATGAAAACAACTCGTCAATCGCCCGCAAACCCACGGCCCCAAAACTGAAAATTCAATTCCCCTTAATTTTTTTTTTGGGGGGCAAACACAAAACGACGTCGTTTTGTGCCCTCACTAACGGCGCGCCGTTTGTGAGGTGTGTGACGGAGGGATTTGATTGAGCCCAAAATAAAAATTCAAGGGCTCAATTGAGACAAAAAAAAAGTTCCAGAGCCTATTTATTCCCCCAATAAGTTTTAGGGACCTATTTGGCCCTTATCCATAAATATATTCATATTTCACTTCATAGTCACTGCCATATATAAATTATGACGTCATCCCTTACAGAGAGATAATATATTATATTTCCGTGTCGTGCAAATTTTTTGCATGTATGATTGGTCGAATGTTGAAAGAAGTAATAATTAATATTTCTGGAACTTGTGGTAATCTATATACATATATATTTGGACTACGACATACAAGATCATATATATCCTCTATTTCAAATTGTATTTTATTTTCATTTTTATTTATTTTTATTGTGTATCATTGACGAATACTTTTATACTTGATGCCATGATGAATATTCCATTTCTCCTGAATTCATAAAATTAATGGATAGGATTTAGATTATCTATACATGTATGAAGGTAAAATTGTGGATATAAATCATTGTCTATCACACGATTTAATAATTATATTTTAGATAACAGTTTTTAATATTTTATATTATAGACAACAGTAATGATATATATTTATTGTTATAATTTCTTTTATTTTGCATTTTGCACAAAAGTTTTGATTACAACCGTTGTATTTTAACAAATTTTTGCAGTCTTATTTATTATTTTTTTACTTGGATTAATTTTGATATTTGTAACATTTTTTATTTTTTTATGCATAGGTGGAAGATTTGTAGTAATCTACATTTGTCCGTTTAAAAAAATAGTTTTCATTTGTGTTATATAATAATAATAATAATAATAATAATAATAATAATAATAATAATAATAATAATAATAATAAGTGGAAGTATATATAATATTATTTACAATAATTTATTATTTTTCTATTTCAATTTCATCATTTGAAATAATTAACCAATTATATGTACCCATCATATATTCAAAGAAATCAAATGTTCTTTAATTGTGAGAAATTATATATTGCTGTTTATAAAATCGTAACGTTTAAAATATTCCAATGTGATCTTTCTACCATGAATTTTTATTTAGATTCTAAAGTTTAATTTAATTTTTGTTTGCCGTAACTACATAAAATTGATCTTCTTATCTAATTAATTAATGTATATGCATATCATTTTATTAACTTATAAAAATTGAACACAACCATATATAATTCAAAAAAAATTATAATATTACATATCTAAAACAATAGTAATTATTTGTACATCTCACAGGAGAAATACTAGTTCTGAACACGAGACAAAACATTTACAAATTAATTCAATCTTTATTGAAAAAAAAAAAGATGCTTCAAAGCGATATTTAACAAGGAAATCAAATGTCGCCAATTAAATGGATGTAGCTAGGTTCTTGAAGACTATGGTCTGTTGTGCATGGCAGGAACGTAACGTAACTACAAATTAAGAAGACTAAATGGACAAAGTGAAAAGACAAATGACTAGGTCAAATATTTTCAATAAAAGAGAAATTTTTGGATGAAGATGAACAACATTGCATTAGCAATCGTGTGAACGAACGAACTAGTCTGCATTTAAAGGAAATATTAAGGAAATTAACAAACCACCTCTCCAGTCAACTTTTCTAATTTCTGCATTACATTTTGGTCTGACAAAGGCAAATCTTTGGCATTTTAATTAGCACTTACCAACACAATCTAAAACTCCAGAAAAATACAACAGCGTATGTGCGACGCACAGGGAATGTTATTAAAAAATATATTTATGTACAATAATAAAATTATATTCAGTCATGAATTTCACATACAAATATATGAATTATATCGTTTGAATTATAAATTACTTATGTATTTTTCATCATTGGAGAAATCGGCCTTGGCGGCTCTAGCCATATTAGAAATACCAAAGTTGGTTGTAAAATCGAAAAGGTAGGGTCCTGAGTCCTGACTGTCCAGTTGGTCTCGACAACAATTAATCGGCAAATTAGACACGAATAATTTTTTTCCATTTTTTTAAATATTTTTATTCAAAATATGATTAAATAAAAATTTTGAGGTTTTCCACCCTTTTATACAACAACCTACATTCCAATGTTTCAATCTACAACCAATGTGAGATGTAGGAAATTTATAAAAAGTTGCAGAACTAATTTGAAGTTTCGATTTAAGATTACCCACTCTTTTATACAACTCACATCCCAATATTTCAATCTACAACCGATCCGAGATGTAGGATAAGTAAAAATTTAATATGCATGTAAATAGGAATATGTATTAATATATTATAAAAAAAATAAAAATGCTCAGGCGAAGACAATCTAAATGGAATTTTATATGTTATTATATGTAACTTTATGAACCTACTTGTGGAGAAACAAAACATCATAGTCCCGATGATTGATATGTAACTTTAGAACTTCACAAATCTATATACACGCGCACAAACATGAATGAGGAATGATAGAAAAAAATATTTTTTATTGAAAAAATCAAATGCATTATCTTTAAAGATTTTAACTCATTAAAAGAGTTTGAATGTGGATGTTGAATTTTTTAATATATATATTTAATTAACTAAAAAATTAAAAATATTTTAAATTAATATATTAAAATATCTTATTATAGTTGTTTACTATATTTAATTCAATTTTAATTCTAAAAATTTAAAACGTATCATATTAAATTGATAAAATCAAATATCAAATATTATACTTGATCTCAATTTGTATAGATCATTGTTGGGTCTCACAATTCATAGTTTGTTCATATACAATATTATTTATTTGTTATTCAATGTGGGATAAATTTTGGTTTAAAATTAAAATATATAAGTTTTAACTATTTAAAACATCTTTAAAGTTGAAAACTTAAATATGATGTAACACCCTAAATTCTATAATTTAAAATGTTACTCTTTCTATTCTTTAAAGCGGAAAATTATTCCAATAATAATAGTTCAAGTAATTTTTTTTTAAAACAATCTTGCCAGAAATTCTAAGAAGAAAATAGAACCATATATATATATATATATATATATATATATATATATATATATTTTTCAGAAATATATGTACTTAGATCAAAATACCTATGTTTTATAAATACCATGTTCATTTAAAAAAGTAACTCATAAGTTCTAAAATATATATTTCACACTCCTAATATTAATAAAACCATAATATTCAACCACTACATTAAGTTAATCCAAATACCACTAACAAACATAAAATACCAAATTCAAAATAGCTTACTTTAAGAAACAAGTGCAAAAGTTAAGGTCAAGTAACAAAAACATTTTGAGAAAGTTCACACCCATTTCCCTCACGCGGCTCCAGCTCATTGACCTGAAAACATTTAAAAAATATTGTGGTGAGCACTCTCAAAACGTACTCAGTGGTGGGGTCTATAGATATTTCTTTCTTTTATCCAACTGAAGTAAATCGCAGGAATAGTAGATTTAGGGTACTCTTCTTCTGATCTAGAATACATCTTGAACTATGCATAGGACATATTCTGGTGCGTACAAAACACTTCTATGCGTACGAAATGCTATTCTGTGCGTATAAAACACTATCTATATTCCATCCACGATAATTCAAGTTGGATTAAAAATATTTATGTCTCAAAAATCATATATCATATACTTTTATTTCAAAGATAATAATTTTACACACCTAGGAATAATAAGCACGTAATATTTGAGCAGAGAATCACAGAGTAGATGAGGATCCTAATTGCGTTGTACCTAGTATCCAGATAAACTTGAAATAAGTTTGAGCCAATATGCTAATTTTAAATAAATCTGAAAATTAAAATTTAAAAAAAATATGAGCTTAAAATAATTCATAAAGTTTTAGAAAGATATTAAGTTTAAATAAAGAAATCAGACTAAATCTAAATTTTAGGAAATTTTTATGACTAAATAATTAGTAAACATAATTCTGAACTAATTGCAAGGTTTTAGAGATACCTACAGAATTAATCTAAATTTGCATAAAAATATCGGATTATAATCTAAATTATGAAATTAAACCCTTAACTAACTATTTAAAATTCATGGGCTATTGAGCAAATAATTAAATCAAAACAAAATGCAAAGCCCAAAACTCAACACTATTAACCTCTATTTTCTCTTCATCCCTCTTCTGTAACTCATCTAAATTCCAACAAAGAAAAGGAAGAAACTATAAAGTCAAAATTCCTAAATTGAAATTCCAAATTCTTAAATTCAACTTTAACCATCCCATCTTTCCATATTTCTCTCTCTCTCGACTGTGTTTCAGGAACCAAAATGGAAATCCCAAATCCTCTCCCTCTTCTTCTACACTTCTACACTGCTCCAGTGAGCTCACCACTCCTTCACCGGCAACATTAAACACCCGCTGCTACGACCACATCCCCGAAAACTCCCCCAACTCTTCGACTCATCGCAAGGCCAGTCAACATCTTCGATTTCAATCTTCTCTTCTATTTTCTTAATTTTCTATATTTTATTTATTCCTCTAAAATTATATAATTTCAGTTTCTAAGTGCAAAACCGTGTATGTGTGATGTTGATATGATTCTTATTGTGGTATTGTGTTGATGAATTGAAGCATGATTCAGAAATTGGGGATGTATAGAGACGTGTGATCATGGCTTTGGATTAATTGAAATTGAGAGTAGATGTTGTGGTTGATGGTGTATAACTTATACAACAAACACAGAAGATTGGATAGAAAATAAATTTACCAAGAGGATTGAATTGGCAGCAACACTTGTGATTTGAAAATTTAAGTGGTCGATTCTTTCGAAAACAGCTGGGGGATTTGTTCTGAAACATGAATGGAATTCAGTTGAAGAGCATGGTGTATTTGATCGGGTAATATATCTGTTTTGAGTTAGAACACATAGATATCCAAATGATTTGATTAACAAGGAGATGACTGGTGTGATTCTGATTTGCTGAAGAAGCATCTACGTGTGTAACTATGGGGATTAAAGAAAAAAAAAAACTCATCTCTATCATAATCATTTTATTTATATATATATATAGGAGTGGGTTAAAATGAGAACCATACCCCTATGTAGGAACTAGGAACCATTTACATCCATAGATGTCTACAATTTGAATGGACAAGATTGATTTGAGATTTTAGGGGTCAAATTGCAGAATGATAATTTTGTACCTAAATTTGAAACATAATAAGGGTATTATTGAGAAATCCAAATCACTGTTTAACACGTCCCACATATCTAGGAAGTGGGAATAATTTTATCAAAAAAATTGTTGATTCATTAATAGCAAATCAGAAACCCTAAAAACACAAATCAGAAAAAATTGCCAAAACTCGTCTTCAACCTCGCGATGCACACTCGTCTTCGACCTCTCGCCGCCGTATTCCGCCGCTCGCCGCTCCCAGTCGCGCATCGGCAGCCAGACCCTGCCCAGACGCCATCTGCCGTATGCCCTGACCGAGTCACCGTCCTACACCGCAGACGCTGCCGCGCGCCAGACGCCGCTAGAAATATCGGTGTTCGTTTCTGTGTGCTACTTTGTGGTGGACATGAACCACGTTTAGCATACTTCTCTATCATTTGATACTTGTGTTTCTTCTGCCCACATCCCCACTTTATTCGAATTTCAAGAATTAATGTTGCTGGGGTCGGACTTTTTTTAATCATGTTTTGTGAATCCTTTATATTTGAGTTTGTTTGTTTGTTATGCTGGATTTGGATACGAGTATTTGATTTTGATTCGTGAAGGAAATTTAAATTTATCAAAATTACTCCAGAAATAGCAAGAAACTTGAGTGATGGATTTTTTATCTGCTGTAAAAGTATAGAATGGATTTATTCACGTCACTTTGATGAATTTTAAATTGCCGAATCTGAATTGTACAACTCTGGAGTCAGCGATGAGAATTATAGCTAGAAACTTGAGTGATTGATTTTTTATCTGCTGTAAAAGTGTAGAATGGATTTATTCACATCACTTTGATGAATTTTAAATTGCCGGATCTGAACTGTACAACTCTGGAGTCAGCGATGAGAATTATAGCAGGCACTGCAGCAAATATGGGGATTGAGTATTAGCAAATTAGATGGGTATGATTAGCAAATTAAATGGATATACTTAGCAAACGTTTTTTATTTATTGATTCTGATTTGATTTGTATTGATATATTTAGCAAATAATTAAGTTGTGATTAGCAAGTTAGTAATGTATATTTAGCAGATTAACTTGATAGGTTATGGTTTTATGAATATTTGTTATTTATATCAAATTGAGTTTGTTTATAGCATATTTATATTTAGTCTATAGCAAATGTTGAATGTATAATTAGCAAATTGAGAGGCTGGATGATTATATAGGTGAAGAGAAACCATTCAGTCTTGCATTCTAGCAACTTAGTACGATATGAGTAGCAAATGTTGCATCTGTGAAATTTTGCTACTGGGATTCGTGTTTTAGCAAATTGATATTTTGTTTATAGCAAATTAGTGATATACGATTAGCAAATTATTATAGCATATTAGCAGATTAGTAAGATGCTTTTATGCGTATTGGCTATTAATAGGAAATTGTGTTATTTACATCAAATTTTCATTATATTTGTAGCAGATTGGTATTGGTTTATAGCAACTTAGTAAAATAGGATTAGTAATATTTGCAAATGTAGATCTTCTTTTTAGCAAATTGATAATTTATTTATAGGGATTTGACATGTTGTTTATAACAATTTGACATGTATTTATGAAAAATAATTTATTATTTTACAGCCGTTAGCAAATTGAGAGGGTAGATGATTATAGAGGTGAAGAGAAATCGTTTTAGCAGATTAGTTAAGTAATACATAATTAGAAAAAATTAAGAATTTTTTTTATTGTGTAATCGTTTTATTCGTTGGTTTGGTTTGATTGGATTTGACATTTTTAGCCAATTAGTAAGGTTTGATTAGCAAATTAGTAATATATGTTTAGCAAATGTTGCTACCGTTAAAATTTACTACAATGATTCGTGTTTTATTAAATTGATGATTTGTTTATAGCAAGTTAGTGATATAAGATTAGTAAATTTGTGATATGTTTTTGTATTGTATAATGGTTTTTTTTTAAAAATAATATTATTTCATAAAAAAACAAATCATATTTTTCACATAAAAAATATTACCGATTTGCTATTAACAAATATATAATGTGCTAATTACAATTAAAAAAGTTGCTAAACGTCGTACACACGCGTTACTTACACCTACAAAGATACATTAATGGATAACGTAATACTTGTATCTTGCATAATCAGACGATAACTGGCGTGATAATAATATAAGATGGAGTAAGAACTTGTGAAAAAAAAATACGTTCTTATTTTACACATAACAATTCATGCCATTTTTTTCTTAATAACTTGAAAACTTCGACAACCAAATACGAAAAGCATCTATCATCTATTATAAATATGAAATGTCCATTCTCTGCAAATATCTCACTATCATGCAAAGCACATTGAAACCATTAAAAAAAAAAAAAAAGACCATCCTATCATAAAAAAAAATTATATTTTCACATAAAATATTACCGATATGCTATTAACAAATCTATAATTTGCTAATTACGCATAAAAAATTTGCTAAATGTCAGACATAGGCGTCCCTACCAGATTCCACCCATATCCCTACGCATACAAAGATACATTAACGGATAACACAATACATGTATCTTGCATATTCAGACGATAACCGACGTGATTATAATATACAATTGAGTAAGAACTTTGAAAAAAAAAAATGCATTCTTATTTTGCACACAATAATTCATGCCATTTTAACTATTTTTTTTAATAACTTGAAAACTTTCACAACCAAAAATGAAAAAAGCATCTATCATCTATAATAAATATGAAATGTCCATTCTCTGCAAACATCTCACTATCATGCAAATCACATTGAAACCATTTAAAAAAATATGAATTTTCACATAAAAATATTACCGATTTGCTATTAACAAATCTATAATTTACCAATTCAGTATAAAAAATTTGCTAAACGTGAGACATACGCGTCCCTACCAGATTCCACCAATATCTCTACACCATTAATGGAGAACATAATACCTGTATCTTCCTTAATCAGACGAAAACTGGAGTGAGACCGATGAAATCCGACAAATATAACTTGTCTATAATCTACAACGACTCCTTCAACCGTAAGAGACCCAAGCAATAAGAATGTTGAACAGGTGTGTGATGAATTAAAATATGAAACACCGATAGATACAACTCTGTAAAAAAAAAAAGATTTGAAAAAACATCCAAAATTAAAAAAAAAAGTCCAAAATTAAAAAAAAAAAATTGTTCCCATATAATCCCACTATATATGGAATAGGTATATTTACTGCAGATAATTGATATGCAATACAATGACATATATACCATTAACTTAATATCATTCTTAAGATATTATATTTTTGACCCCATTTTTTTTAGATTGATCTGAGCCTTTGAAAATCATTGATCCAACGCTCCATATTAGTTCCTAGTTCCTACACAGGGCATTAGTTCTCATTTGATCTCTATACTATATATATATATATATATATTTTAATCTCATATTTATCATCAACTAAAATAAAATCTTTTATTTTAATAAAAAGATATAAGAAATAACTTTTGAGAATATTTAACAAAATCATAAAATAATTTCAAGACTCAAATTTAAGTTCTAAAATTTCTTCTGTAATATAGTGGCGCAACTTCGGACTCCCTCATTTTCATCTAATATTTAACGAGCACTATCAAATAAATTAAAATCAATTTAAAGCAATTAAATAATTAAATAATTTAAATCACATAAAAGTGGGTTGTGACATATGATAACTTGAATATCTTAAAATTATCTAACATTAAAATAATAAGATCACTTAATACATTTCGAGTTTCGACCATTCAAAATTTAAATATATTTAATTTAAAATTTTATATGCAGATCTTGATTTTTTAAAATATATTTAATCAATGGGCATTTCTAAATACACCATTAAATTTTTTTTATACACCACTATTAAATTTAATTCAGAAATAAATAATTATTAATTTACATAAACATCATTTTTAATTTTAAAAATTACTTAAAAAGAATTAAAATAAAAATAAAAAATCTCCTTCTTCCCACCTCAGTTACCGCACCTGCCACATTGCCCCCACAATTGCTCTCTCATTTCCCTCCATTTATGCTAATCTTCATTTCTATCATCTTCCTCCATTTATTTTCTTTGTAAGAATTGCCTATGAAATCAAATGTGTGTATTGATGTCATATTTTTTGGGCTAAAAAATGGATTTCGTTAACTTCTCCAATCATAGGATTTGTCGCATAAATGTTTGGAGAAATACATGTATCTGATTGAGAGGTTGAAATTTGGTACATGGTGTTGATATTACTTTAAAATCTGGTGATATTGAAGGATTTGTCGGAATATTTTATAAATATGAAAAAGGGTTTTGTCAGAGTTGGAACATAGTGTTGACGACAACTACATCTTTCTCTATTTTATTTTGAAAAAAAATTAATTAATTACTTGGGAAGAAAAACGAAGGCGACAGGTTAGGAAGAAAGGTGACGGCGACGGAGGACAACAGGTATGTAGTATGGAGGGAAGAGAGTGATAGAGAATAATTTTTTGTTAATTTATTTTCATAGTGAAAGGATAGAAATAACTTTTATTGTGGCGTGTAAAGAAAAAATGTGAAAATATGAAAAAGTTGTGTGGTGTATGAAATAAATGTGGTATATAAAGAAAAAAATGGTGGTTTACTTAGAAACACTCTTAATCAATTAAAGAGTAGAAAATTTAAATCAATATTTTTAAAATATTTCATTTGAACTATTTAATATATATAATTCAATTCAAATATATAAATTTAAAATATATTTTATATTTTATATTAAAATGATAATGTCAAATATCTAAATATTACACTTGAAATCAACAAATGTAGAAATATCATTGTTGGGACTCACAATTTATAATTTGTTCATGCATAACAATATTTGTAAGTTTTTTGATGTGTGATGATTTTTGTTTGAAAAACTAAAACTATAAGCTTTAACTATTTAATTTATATATAAAATTCATGACATAAATATATTTAACAATTAATTGCCAAGTTCTATTAATACATTTAATTCAAAATTTTAAGTAGATTTAATTTAAAATTCTCGATGTGTATCTTGATTAATACATTTAATTTGAGAATTTTTAAATATATTTAATTGAAATTTTGATGTGGATCTGGAATTATTTTAATATATTTAATCAACTTAAAATTTTAAAATATTTTAAATTAATATATTAGAACATTCACTCATAACACTTAAAAGAATAATAATTAATATAACTTTATGATCCATCATAAAGAAAAAATAGGTGTTTAGAAAATTCACATATAAATCAACAATTTAAAGGACACATAATTTTTTCATTGAATGAACAAAATAATTTTTGATAAAAAATAGTATTTTAGCAAAATAAATAAAAAAATTATAATGTTGAAATTCTAATATTGAATGACTATATAATATAAATATTAACTAATTTAGATTAGAATTTTTAGGAAAGTTGAATATTAAAATATTTTTTTTTAATATTAGAATGTTAATCATAGATTAATTAGAATACAGACAATAATAAAATATTAAATAATATAATATGATTGCATTATTACCCTTACATAACATTAAAAATAAGATTATAATACGTAAAGTTAATATTATAAAATATAATATTAAATAATATTAGATATTTACGTTATTGCCCTTAAAATAAAATATAAAATAAGATTATAATAGATAAATCCAAAATTGTAAGATAACACACTTTTTATATTAGTAATTGATCGACTTTTTATTCGACTAAAATTATACCGCAAGTGTACGGTGCAATTATAGTACATATGGCGAGCAAGAGTATCGTATCCACAGAGACTAATTAGACCTAATTGTGTGTACTACAACATCGGACCTAAATCGTTATCTAGACGATAAGAAAAAAGGAAAGATAGTTAACTAATCTAAACTAAAGAAAGCAATAAATAAAAGGGGAAAATAAATGGAGAAGGGGATAAGAAGGTAGAGGTGCTCTTGGGATTGAACTCTTCGGGTACTTAGCACAAATGATCTTATTGAATGTCTATTTGTGGCGCTAAATTTCACTAGGGAAATCTCATCTAAGCTCTCCCTTGAGATACTTAAGTTTGGAGGGTACACGCTAGATTCACCATCTCCGAACGAATCCTACACATGTACTTACCAAAAGCTTCTAAGATTTCAAGCCCTCATACTAAACCTCAATTCTCTCGAATTTATCGACATAGATGTCTCGTGCCTAAGGTTCGTCTATTAATACTTATCTCTCGATTTTTGAATCAATAGATAAAATCGTGCAAATTAGTGATCAATTAATCAACACCCAACATAGCATAAGCACAAGAAATGAAATGAGGTCATAGACAATCAATAGAAATAAAAGTGCATAAATACCAAAATATTCTCAATCCCAAAATACAAGATAATCTAACCTAACATCAATATAAATGTAAGGATTAAGTTATCTCAAAGAAAATCAAAGACAAAAACAAGAAAAAAAACTTGATACAACCCGGAAGTTGGGCATCGAATCCATCTCTTGCTCCCGCTCGTCTCCTCTTTGCTCCGTCTTCAAACCATAACTCCTTATTCACCCTAGCTAGGTGGAAATCCTAGCTAGGGTGTGGGTTTGATGGGTAAGGGTTGAAGATGGGAGATAAGAGAAGGTTTTGGTGTTGGGGGAAGTTTTGGGGATTTTTTTGGAGAAAAATGTGTATTGTGTTTTTTTTAGAATGGATATGAATCGCCAAATAAGAAGAAGAAGAAGCCCAGATCCGAAAATTTAGGCTGGGGGTGCGACATGGGCTCAGTTGCTCCCCTGGTCACACCCTCGGTCGCGCCCCGATTGAAGAAAATCATGTCCCTGGCGCGAGTGCAGGCCGGTCTCGCCTCCGGTCGCTCTGCCACTCGCGCCAGCGGTTCTGCACCGACACCTTTTACGGTTTTGCTCCGTTCTCCCTCGTTTCTTATCCGATTGAGGTGATTCAACTTGCAGCGCGTTCCAAATTCGATTCTCTATCTTCTCATGGCTTTAGATTACTTAAAAATTCATTGATTCATTCTCCATTTCCTGTGAAACTCAAACAACAAATAAAACTTCCAAACTGGGGGGTTAAAAGCGCAAATTGTGTTAAAGCACATGCAAAACTCTTCAAATCACTTCATTTCAACCACAAAATGTTGTGAAAAAATACCACTCATCAGTAATAGGTTAGTATGAGACTACACTAATATTTCAAGCTTTTTTTGTCAAAATTTCCCCCTTTTTTTCCAACCACATTTATCTCTTCCTTATTTGAAGCCTCTTGTTTTTATTATTTTTTATTTTGGTTTAAATGATAGATACTCAATACGCAAATTGTCATGTGCACTAGGTGCATCGATCTAGCCCATCAGGCAGGGTGAGTAAACAACCGACCCGTGACCCGGCATATAAATAATTTTCTTAACGTGTCTCATTCATTTTTTTTCCATTTTGATCTTCATTCGAAACCCTAGCAGTCTCTCTCTCTCTCTCTCTCTCTCTCTCTCTCTCTCTCTCTCTCTCTCTCTCTCTCTCTCTCTCTCTCTCTCTCTCTCTCTCTCTCTCGCTTTGTATTTTCAATTTCATCGGCTTCAGCGTTGTTGATTCATCCTTGACCACCACCGATTGAACCTTCTCCTTGTGCTCCGGTACGTGAAATCCTAGCTGCCTTCTATACATCTCTCTCTGGCTCTCTTTCTCATTTTCTATGTTACGATTTCGCGACCATTGTTTGAAACTCGTTGTTGTGGTAGATTAATTTCTGTGATTCCGGTCGACAATGACGGACCTAGGGGGGCTGGTGGGGGCAGCCGCCCCCCCCCCCCTCAAATTTTATAAAAAAAAAATTAGTATATATATGTTATATGATTATTATGTAAATATAATATTTTTGCCCCCCAAGTATTAATATTTTTGGACATTTGATTTATTAATATCTAAGTATGGCTCTGTAACGCCCCAGTCCCGGAATAATAGTGACAAGGAACCGGTGCGCTACTGGGGAAAGGGGTTGTGGCATAAAAAAAATCATAGAAATAGAGTTAGTGCCTCAATCATTTAGGCAGCATAACCTCTAAAACTGTAATAGAACCACGCACTAAGGCGTTTAGAAAGAACCTGAATAAATTATCAATCATCAAAGGGAATTTATCCCGCCAATTAATTGTAAAGGTAGATCTTACTAACAAACACAAATCATATTATGATTCAAACAACTGAAGACAAACTATATCAGAGTAAACGGAACAAGCGTAGAGCATCTTTATTAAACTTAAGCAAAATGTTTCCAACTACTTCTTTATTTAGAGTATCTAAGATCTCTAAACAACGCAAAAAGAGCAAGCATATATCAACAAAAACACAGCCCTTGCCCCAGCTCCATCATCTTTCAGCCTGTCTCTCAACCTGAAAATATTTAGAAAATATTTGGGCTGAGTACTAGTGTACCCAGTGGGCAAATTTGATAAACAGTTCATAATCATTTTATAAATATGAATATTGTATCCACACAAGTATAACAATGGAAAGGTTTCAAAACTAAAAAGTATTCCATGTATACAAAGCTTCTTTTAACCTTACACGCTCTGTCTCAGCTGTCCCTTCCTACAGTGTTTTAACTTATATACACGTCCTCCAGCCCAGCTGTCTAATAAAGGATAGTGTATACGGTCCCAAAGCTTAAAAGATCCGAACTCGAGTCTAGTTAAGCACTCAATGTTTTCGTAGGATACTGGCAACGTGAACAGTGAGAGAAATCATTTTGATACAGATATTCATGCTTTACAGTTATAAACAGTTCAGCTTATTAGCTGAACATAATTTGAGAAAAATATAACCCACCTGAATAATAGATAAACTTTCAAATTCTTGGTTGATCCTGCTCAGGTTCTACTATATCTTCTGGGCCTACAACAATCATCATTGGCTTAGTTTAACTAAAGAGCCTCTATTCAAACTCAATTCCTAAGTTTAGTTCCTAAATTTGAAATTAAACTTCATAATTAATTAATTCTATATTTCCTATAAATTTGATATCATTTTTAAATTAGAGGATAGAAAACAGAATACATGTAGCATGCTTATACAATTATTGAGAAGTGTTAAATCATCAAATGATAATTAGCTTAACACTATGAGGTATTGTTAAATCAATTACTCTTAATTACATAATAAACAACTATTCTCCGCAACAAATAAAATTTATAGAACATAAATGATCGATTTGTTATTAAATATAATTAATCACATAAGAGTACAATCTAATTTTAAAATAAAAGATTTATGTTCCTAAATAATTAATTTAGGAATTCTCGGTTAAATAGAAAATTTAAACAAACTTTTGGGTAAATTAATATTTAAATAATTTATTACCTAAGTATCAAACATTTAAATATTAATCAAGTATCAAACCTTTAAAGAAATAAAAATAGGCACATATATATATATAGATATATAGATACGAATTTTTTTCTAAAGTTTGATCCTTTATTAGGTTTTTCTTATTTTGCTATAAGACCCCCCCCCCTTTTTTTCTTTTTTTTTTTTAAAATTATAACACACAAACAAAATTAAAATTGGAGATAAGAAGTCAACTCTCTCTCTCTCTCTCTCTCTCTCTCTCTCTCTCTACTATAGATGGGGAACAAAATAAAAAAAAAATCCCTAATTGAAAATGGTTGCTTAAATCTCAATTTCTTCTTATCCTCTCTGTCTATCATCTTCTCCGGCTAGACTACCCTCACTCATCTCTCTTCTTGACTCCGGGGCGAGCTCACCGCGGCCTGCAGATGATTGACGACAACCAACTCAAACAGCCCAGAACCAACGTGGCTCCGGCAAGTCTCGCCACGACCCAAGCCCCAGTCGACGACGTCCCTTCCTTACTTCAACTACCATGACAGTTCAACCCCGATGAGGGATCTCTGCTTGACTCAACGACATGACTCGACTCAACCCAACTCCATAACCCAACTGATGTGACTCCAATATGAGTCCAGCCCCTGCTGCAACTTAAACTCAACCGAGCAGAGAGAGACTCCTACACCAAACCCAGCCCTCTCTATTTTTATTTATTTGTGCTTCGTTCCCCTTTTCAAATTTTGGTAAGTTTAAAAGCTATTTCTAAGTTTTGATGTTTAGAAAGTAAACGAAAAAATAATGGAGGAATTTCATGTCTTTTATGGGTTTAAAACATGGATTACTTAGTACTTGCAGAGGTTGGAGTAGGTATATTTTGAAATTGTGAATTTGGAGAAAATAATTGGTTGTGCTATGTGGAAACGTGAATTCTCCAGTCATGTGTTGATGATATGCTGTGATATGAAATTGAGATAAAATGGGTATTTGTGTTTGCAAATACATTTGTAGAAATTGGAGAAATAAAATGTTGAGGTTACATTCATTACTAATAGAAGCTAGTAAATATTGAAGTTTCTGTTATAATAAATGATATTGTTGTTTGTGCTAAGATGCTAATCATGGATGATGGTGTAAAATTTACAATAGTCACGAAAGGTTGAACCGGAAAGCTTACCGAAAGAAGTTCAATCTTTATGTAGCTCTATAGTTTGAAGAGTTTGTGGAATCTTTGTAAATATTTGGTGGATTTACTTTGAATTATAGTCGATAGGTTTGGATTAGTAGGTGAGTATGATATATCTTTTTCTATTGTTAAAATACATTGATTGTGATTTGGTTAACAAAGTGAAGGACAAGTGTGAGTTTCGTTTTTGCTGAATAGGCTGCTATATGTCTACGTGTACAACTATTGAAGGAAGGAAAACTCATCATTATCCTATTTAATATATTTTATTTTTATTTTAAATCATTCAATAGCTATTAAAAAGTAGTAATTAAAAAAAATAAACCTTATATGAATAAACAAGACTCAAAAACAGCTTTGAAACCCAAATATTAATTCAAAATATTTATAATACTAGGGGCGCAATTTCGAACTCTCTCTCAAGTAAAATTAATTATATCGAGTGTTATCAAGTAAATTAAAATTCGATATTACAAATTCACCTACGACCACTGATAAAATATACTTGTTTAAATTTAATTAATTTGCTACCAATTTATAATAGTGCAATTACTAAATAATAATATTTGTCTTAAATAAATTTTGATTTATTTAGATAGGATTTTAATATATGATTATCATTAAGTCTTAATATGACTATTTTCGAGTAGGTATTTCAGATTTCTAAATAACAATTATGAGAAAGTCTCGGGTTATTACATTCTACCCCCCTTAAAATAAATTTCACCCCGAAATTTGACATACCTCTAAATGGCAAGTCAGGGTATTGCTCCTGGATCTTATCTTTTAGCTCTCATGTAGTTTCCTCGCTTTCATGGTTGCTCCACAAAACTTTCACCAGTTGTATCTGTTTATTTCTCAATATTTGCACCTTCCGGTCAAGTATAGCTATTGGTTTTTCTTCATAGGTCAAATCCTCGCTTAGGACCACTTCATGATGTTTAATTACATGTTTAGGATCAAACACATATTTTCTTAATATAGATACATGAAACACGTCATGTACCCCTTCTAGACTTGGTGGTAATGCCAATCTATAAGCAACTTCTCCAATCCTCTCAAGAATTTCAAAGGGTCCTATATACCTTGGCCTTAATTTGCTTCTTTTGCCAAATCTTACAATTCCCTTTGTCGGAGATATTTTCAAGAATACTTTATCTCCAACATCAAAATGCAAATTAGTACGACGCTTGTTTGCATAAGCCTTTTGTCTGTCTTGGGCCTCAACTATTCTTTTCCTTATTTTATCAATTATTTCCACCGTCACCTGAACAATCTCTGGGCCCAATATTTTTCTCTCACCCACTTCATCCCAGTAAAGTGGTGATCTACACTTTCGGCCGTACAAGGCTTCATATGGTGCCATCCCTATTGAAGCCTGGTAACTATTGTTATAGGCAAATTCTACTAAAGGTAGAATATTCTCCCAGCTTCCTCCTCCATCAATTACTACTCCTCGAAGCATATCCTCAAGTGTTTGTATGGTTCTCTTTGACTGCCCATCAGTTTGAGGATGGAAAGCTGTGCTGAAGTTCAATTTAGTGCCCATAGCATCTTGCAAGCTTTTCCAGAATCTAGATGTGAATCTTGTATCACGATCAGATGTGATAGACACAGATATCCCATGCAATCTGACAATCTCCTTAACATACAATTGTGCTAACTTGTCCAGTCCTAAGGTCATTCGCATAGGAAGAAAATGTGCTGATTTGGTTAGTCGATCAACAATAACCCAGATAGCGGTGTTCCCACGTGCTGTTTTTGGTAAACCAACAACAAAGTCCATGTTGATGTGGTCCCACTTCCATTCGGGAATCTCTAATGGTTGTAAAAGTCCTGATGGTCTTTGGTGTATTGCTTTCACTTGCTGACATGACAGACAACGTTCCACGAATGAGGCTATTTCTCTTTTCATATTTCTCCACCAGAAATTTCTCTTCAGATCTCGATACATTTTTGTACTCCCAGGATATGCTGTGTAAGGAGTATCATGAGCTTCACTCATTATCTCATTCCTTATCTCTTGATTGTGGGGCACACAAATTCTTCTTTCAAACATAAGAGCGTGATCACTTGCCTCAGAAAAACCTTTAGGATCATCTGATCTTGCTTGTAAGCGCATCTTCTCTAAAAAATCATCTTTCTTCTGTGCTTCTACAATTCTTTCTCTTAAATCTGGTTTACCTGTTAGAGCAGCTATGTAACTTTTTGTAGAGCTTGGTGGTCGCACCAACTCTATTCTTAGTTTCTCAAACTCTTACACGAGTTTCTCTTGTTGGGTTAGGAAGCATCCCAACTTTTCCTTGGATTTTCGACTGAGGGCATCTGCAACTACGTTGGCCTTTTCAGGGTGGTATTGAATCGTACAATCATAATCCTTCACCAACTCTAACCACCTTCTTTGTCTCATGTTTAAGTCCTTTTGCTCAAAGAAATACTTAAGACTCTTGTGATCTGTGTAAATTTCACTCTTCACACCATACAGATAGTGCCTCCAAATTTTTAAAGCATGCACTACTGCTGCTAGCTCAAGGTCATGTGTAGGATAATTCAACTCGTGTGGTCTTAGTTGACGAGATGCATAAGCAATGACTTTCCCATTTTGCATGAGAACACAACCTAAACCTTGTAAGGATGCATCAGTGAAGATGACAAATCCCTCATTTCCTTCTGGTATAGCTAGTACCGGTGCGGTGGTTAACTTTTCTTTGAGTGTCTGAAAACTTTTCTCATATTCTTCAGACCAAGTGAATTTGATCTTCTTTTTCAACATTTGGGTCATTGGTCTTGCTATTTTAGAAAATCCTTCTATAAATCTCCTATAGTAGCCAGCCAATCCTAAGAAGCTCCTTATCTCATGTGCACTGGTAGGTGACTTCCAGTTGCTTACTGCTTCAATCTTGGCAGGATCTACCTTAATCCCTTGTGCTGATACAATATGACCAAGAAACATTACTTCTTCAAGCCAGAATTCACACCTGCTGAATTTGGCATATAACTTTTCTTTTCGTAGTGTTTCTAACACTATTCGCAGATGCTCTTTATGTTCATCTTCATTCTTGGAATATATAAGAATATCGTCTATAAACACAAGGACAAAATTATCCAAATATGGATGGAATATTCGGTTCATCAAATCCATAAAGACTGCCGGTGCATTTGTTAACCCAAACGGCATTACTATGAATTCATAGTGGCCATAACGTGTTCGAAATGCAGTTTTTGGAATATCCTCCTTTCGAACCTTAAGTTGATGGTATCCAGATCGTAGATCAATTTTCGAGAACACACGTGCCCCCTTGAGCTGATCAAATAAGTCATCTATCCTTGGAAGAGGGTATCTATTCTTTATAGTTAACTTATTTAGTTCTCTGTAATCAATACACATCCGCAATGTCCCATCCTTCTTTTTAACAAACAATATAGGTGTTCCCCAAGGCGAAACACTAGGTTGTATGAAACCCAAGTCCAGTAGTTCTTGTAATTGCACCTTTAATTCTTGCAATTCTTTGGGAGACATTCTATATGGTGCTTTGGAAGTTGGTGCAGCTCCCGGCTCCAAATCAATTGTGAATTCAACTTGCCTATCCGGTGGTACTCCTGGTAGATCTTGTGGAAATATATCCTCAAATTCTTGAACAATAGGGACTTGATCTATTGTTATGTTGTCCTTTTCCTTTCCTGTTAGGTTTACTATGGAGACCTGACAAGTTCCCTTTTTCAACAGCTTTGCAGTTTTGAGTGCTGAAATGATTGGTATCTTTGTACCTATCCTTGCTCCGAAAAATTTAACTTCTTTTTCTCCTGGTTTCTTAAAAATAACTTCTCTCTCATGACAACATATTGTTGCGTATTCCGTGGTTAACCAATCTATTCCCAGAATTAGGTCAAAATCCTTCATTTTGATAACATGCAAGTTTATTTTGAATTTCTTGTCACTTATATCAAGCTCTATGTTCAAGCACATCTTATCTGCTATCAAAGTTTTTCCTGAGGGAATGCTAACTTCTAAGGCATTAACAACTTCATCTTGCCTTAAGTTCAATTGTTCACATGTTTCTTGCGAAATGAAGGAGTGTGTTGCCCCTGTATCGAACAATGCTAGTACAGGTATATCAAGCAAGTTAATCATACCTGCTAGGTTCTCCGGGTTTTGTGCAGCTTGCTGCTGGTTCAGTGCATAAATTCTAGCTTGTTGCTGGCCGCGCTGTCTCTGGTTTGGTGCAAAATTTCTTCCTTGGTTTGGCTTAGGGTTGCTACCTTGATTAGGCCTGGGATTTCCCCCTTGTTGTGGCCTAAAGTTGTTTCCTGGATTCGGCCTAGGGTTGTTTCCTTGATTTGGTCGCTGAGGAGGTCGATTATTTCTAACATTGTTACGACAATCCCTAGCCATATGTCCTGGCTTTCCACAGATAAAGCATCCATCATTTCCCGCCATACATCTTCCTGGGTGGTACCTATGGCATCTTGGGCATGGCCCGTTGTTTCTTTGTTGATTAAATTGGTTATTTTGATTGTTTCCCTGCCATGGTTGTCTTCTTCCTTGGAAATTTCCTCTACTGTTATCCTCCCATTTCCTTTTTCCTTTTGGGTCTTGAGTTTGTTGTAGTGACTGTTGTGGTACTCGATCCGCTGGCATTATGGATTCTATATTCAGGGCCCTACTCAAAGTTTGAGCATATATCATCTCATCTTGACCTGCTAGGGTCATCCCAATTTCTGGTCTCAAACCCTTTCGAAACTTGTTTGTTTTCTTTTTATCAGTGTCCACGAGATGTGGGGCATACCTTGACAGTTGGTTAAAATTTCTATCATATTCTGTGACACTGGATTTTCCTTGCCGAAGATTCCAGAATTCTGACTCCTTCTTCTCTCTAAAGCAGTCTGGAATATATTTTTGATATATCTCAACCTTAAAATATTCCCAAGAAAATTGTTGCCATTGTTCTTCCGTCATTGTTCTACGTACAGACTCCCACCAATAGTCTACATCATATGTCAGCTGAAATTGAGCACAAGATAATCTTTCTTCATCGGTGCAAGCCATGAAATTAAAGATTCGTTCCAAAGCAAGAATCCACTTTTCAGCATCCATTGGATCACCCGTTCCATTAAACATAGGTGGATTATGTTTTCGAAAGTCATTTTCAATTCGTGACAGGCGAATAGGTATTTCTACCTCTGGTATCTCTTCTCGGATTTCTGAGATTGGCAATCTCGTACGTGGCGGCATCCTAAATATAAATTGAAAACATAAGTTAATATGTATAATTTTTTTTTTAAAATCGTAATAATAAGAAATAATATAGAATAAAATAAAATAAACATTGGTTTCCTCATAAGAATGGCTTTTATACACATATAAATCAAGGCTATAAACAGTAATAGCCATACATGAACGATAAAGGAAAAGTGCCTCCAAAAGAGGACTTTTACATATATACAATGATCACTGTTTATGTACATACATCATACATCATACATCATATATACAATATATATATATACCAAACTATACAATACAAACTACTACCCATACAAAAAGATATCGGGTCGGTATGAACAAAAAGGCTACCAGACCCACGATACAATCAAAAAGAGATGCCTAGCTAACCTAGCCAAGTGCTATCATCATCCAACCATCTACTAATCTCTAGTCAAATCCACTATCTCATCCTCAACAGGATCCTCTTCCTCTGTGTCCTCATCATCTGTATCATCCTCCATCACGCCGCACCACCCGTCTCGATCATCCCGAGCTCTAGGTGCTACTGACCCATCAGTCTGATCAGCCTGCGTGCCTGATGGTCTAGCCTCAGCATCGTGAGTACCTACATGAGGAATGAAACTAGAGACATGTATACTAGCATCTACCTCCATACCCTGCTGCATGACAGAATCTGATGGACCGTGGCTGTGCGAGGGTACTGCCTCATCTACTGGAGGACATCCTCTATAAAGTGCCCAGATCCTTAGAATCATACTACAATATCTAGGGAAATCTCCGATCTCGGCCATCGTATCAGGGTCACGCTCGACCGTATCACCCAATACCTGTAGCGCTCTCTGCCTCCAGCAAGGTGGTAAACCATAAGCCAGCCTGAAAGAGGCCTCAAAGTCTAAGACTCCTCCCTCGGCTCCACTGGCACGTCGTCAAAGCGATACAAAATGCCCAATGTACTCGGGGACAGTATCGGATCGATCTTTAACATATGTACGAAATCTCTTAATGTGTTCCTCAAAAGTATAGAAGTTTTGAGTACGCTTCCGTGCTGTCTCAATCACCCTGGCCATCTGAAGAATTTCACTAAGTTAATCTAAGTTTTCAAGAGCAACAAGATAACTTAATGGTCAATGATAGGTTCAACGTACTATAGTCTAAATGCTTTGCTATATTCAATCTAAAAGTCATTCACAACTTATTCTCATCACTTAAAGTAATTCTAATCTCTTTTAATTATTATTATCTTTTGGTTAAAATCAAAATCTAGATGTCTTAACATCTTCGAGTAACTTTAGACGAATCACGAACTCTCGTCGTGAATTTGATTTATTAATATCTAAGTATGGCTCTGTAACGCCCCAGTCCCGGAATAATAGTGACAAGGGACCGGTGCGCTACTGGGGAAAGGGGTTGTGGCATAAAAAAAAATCATAGAAATAGGGTTAGTGCCTCAATCATTTAGGCAGCATAACCTCTAAAACTGTAATAGAACCACGCACTAAGGCGTTTAGAAAGAACCTGAATAAATTATCAATCATCAAAGGGAATTTATCCCGCCAATTAATTGTAAAGGCAAATCTTACTAACAAACACAAATCATATTATGATTCAAACAACTGAAGACAAACTATATCAGAGTAAACGGAACAAGTGTAGAGCATCTTTATTAAACTTAAGCAAAATGTTTCCAACTACTTCTTTGTTTAGAGTATCTAAGATCTCTAAACAACGCAAAAAGAGCAAGCATATATCAACAAAAACACAGCCCTTGCCCCAGCTCCATCATCTTTCAGCCTGCCTCTCAACCTGAAAATATTTAGAAAATATTTGGGCAAATTTGATAAACAGCTCATAATCATTTTATAAATCTGAATATTGTATCCACACAAGTATAACAATGGAAAGGTTTCAAAACTAAAAAGTATTCCATGTATACAAAGCTTCTTTTAACCTTACACGCTCTGTCTCAACTGTCCCTTCCTACAGTGTCTTAACTTATATACACGTCCTCCAGCCCAGCTGTCTAATAAAGGATAGTGTATACGGTCCCAAAGCTTAAAGGATCCGAACTCGAGTCTAGTTAAGCACTCAATGTTTTTGTAGGATACTGGCAACGTGAACAGTGAGAGAAATCATTTTGATACAGATATTCATGCTTTACAGTTATAAACAGTTGAGCTTATTAGCTGAACATAATTTGAGAAAAATATAACCCACCTGAATAATAGATAAACTTTCAAACTCTTGGTTGATCCTGCTCAGGTTCTACTATATTTTCTGGGCCTACAACAATCATCATTGGCTTAGTTTAACTAAAGAGACTCTATTCAAACTCAATTCCTAAGTTTAGTTCCTAAATTTGAAATTAAACTTCATAATTAATTAATTCTATATTTCCTATAAATTTGATATCATTTTTAAATTAGAGGATAGAAAACAGAATACATGTAGCATGCTTATACAATTATTGAGAAGTGTTAAATCATCAAATGATAATTAGCTTAACACTATGAGGTATTGTTAAATCAATTACTCTTAATTACATAATAAACAACTATTCTCCGCAACAAATAAAATTTATAGAACATAAATGATCGATTTGTTATTAAATATAATTAATCACATAAGAGTACAATCTAATTTTAAAATAAAAGATTTATGTTCCTAAATAATTAATTTAGGAATTCTCGGTTAAATAGAAAATTTAAACAAACTTTTGGGTAAATTAATATTTAAATAATTTATTACCTAAGTATCAAACATTTAAATATTAATCAAGTATCAAACCTTTAAAGAAATAAAAATAGGCACACATATATATATATATAGATATATAGATACGAATTTTTTTCAAAAGTTTGATCCTTTATTAGGTTTTTCTTATTTTGCTATAAGACCCCCCCCCCTTTTTTTCTTTTTTTTTTTTTTAAATTATAACACACAAACAAAATTAAAATTGGAGATAAGAAGTCAACTCTCTCTCTCTCTCCTTCTACTGTAGATGGGGAACAAAATAAAAAAAAAAATCCCTAATTGAAAATGGTTGCTTAAATCTCAATTTCTTCTTATCCTCTCTGTCTATCATCTTCTCCGGCTAGACTACCCTCACTCATCTCTCTTCTTGACTCCGGGGCGAGCTCACCGCGGCCTGCAGATGATTGACGACAACCAACTCAAACAGCCCAGAACCAACGTGGCTCCGGCAAGTCTCGCCACGACCCAAGCCCCAGTCGACGACGTCCCTTCCTTACTTCGACTACCATGACAGTTCAACCCCGATGAGGGATCTCTGCTTGACTCAACGACATGACTCGACTCAACCCAACTCCATAACCCAACTGATGTGACTCCAATATGAGTCCAGCCCCTGCTGCAACTTAAACTCAACCGAGCAGAGAGAGACTCCTACACCAAACCCAGCCCTCTCTATTTTTATTTATTTGTGCTTCGTTCCCCTTTTCAAATTTTGGTAAGTTTAAAAGCTATTTCTAAGTTTTGATGTTTAGAAAGTAAACGAAAAAATAATGGAGGAATTTCATGTCTTTTATGGGTTTAAAACATGGATTACTTAGTACTTGCAGAGGTTGGAGTAGGTATATTTTGAAATTGTGAATTTGGAGAAAATAATTGGTTGTGCTATGTGGAAACGTGAATTCTCCAGTCATGTGTTGATGATATGCTGTGATATGAAATTGAGATAAAATGGGTATTTGTGTTTGCAAATACATTTGTAGAAATTGGAGAAATAAAATGTTGAGGTTACATTCATTACTAATAGAAGCTAGTAAATATTGAAGTTTCTGTTATAATAAATGATATTGTTGTTTGTGCTAAGATGCTAATCATGGATGATGGTGTAAAATTTACAATAGTCACGAAAGGTTGAACCGGAAAGCTTACCGAAAGAAGTTCAATCTTTATGCAGCTCTATAGTTTGAAGAGTTTGTGGAATCTTTGTAAATATTTGGTGGATTTACTTTGAATTATAGTCGATAGGTTTGGATTAGTAGGTGAGTATGATATATCTTTTTCTATTGTTAAAATACATTGATTGTGATTTGGTTAACAAAGTGAAGGACAAGTGTGAGTTTCGTTTTTGCTGAATAGGCTGCTATATGTCTACGTGTACAACTATTGAAGGAAGGAAAACTCATCATTATCCTATTTAATATATTTTATTTTTATTTTAAATCATTCAATAGCTATTAAAAAGTAGTAATTAAAAAAAATAAACCTTATATGAATAAACAAGACTCAAAAACAGCTTTTGAAACCCAAATATTAATTCAAAATATTTATAATACTAGGGGCGCAATTTCAAACTCTCTCTCAAGTCCAATTAATTATATCGAGTGTTATCAAGTAAATTAAAATTCGATATTACAAATTCACCTACGACCACTGATAAAATATACTTGTATAAATTTAATTAATTTGCTACCAATTTATAATAGTGCAATTACTAAATAATAATATTTGTCTTAAATAAATTTTGATTTATTTAGATAGGATTTTAATATATGATTATCATTAAGTCTTAATATGACTATTTTCGAGTAGGTATTTCAGATTTCTAAATAACAATTATGAGAAAGTCTCGGGTTATTACAGGCTCATATAGATTTTAAATTGATGTAGTGAGAGGGCCAAAATAGTATAATGCTAAATAAATAATTTTATTTAAAAATTCAAAAGTATTTTCATTTTGTTTATATTGCTACTTTACTACTTGTGTAAGTTCATTTTATTGTTATATTTCTCCTTATTTATTCTTATTAATATTTTAAGTTTATTTCATTATATTTTAGGTATTTTTTTATATTTATGAATTTGATAATAAATGCTTCAAGACTTTAAAGTTATGATTTTATTTATATTTTATGATTTTTTAATTTACCTATAATATAATAGTGTGTCATTATGCTCAAATTGTGCATTTAAGTTATTTCATTATTAATTTTTATTGGAGTTTTGCAATAAGTTTAAGTTAAGGTTTTACATTAATGTATATTGAGAAAGAAATTATCGAGACTTTTAATGTCGAGTCAATCATAGATGAATTTAAAATTATGAAAAAACGTCAAGTACGACTTATCGAGACCTTTAATGCCGAGTCAATTGTTGCTTTGAAATTAGTTTTATTAGGGTTTTTTGGTTTTGTGTGAATTAAAGAAAGAAATGTGTATTAGCTAGTGTATTGTGCTCAAAGAAATGTGTATTAGCTAGTGTATTGTGCTAAAAAAGTTTGGACTCTAAGACTATCCACATCATTGACATTCATCCAACTCAATCTTCAAATAAAATATTAATTTTTCTCTCCTCCACAACCACAATCCCAACATTTTAAAATTTGCACTATATCAATGGCACTTATCCAACCCGACATTCAATTAAAATAATAATTTCTCTTTCTTCCAATCTACATAAAATATTTATTATTTTATTTTTTTAAATTAATAATAATTTTTATTATATTTAAAAAATCATAATTAATTTATTAGATATATTTTTTAAATTCATAATTGAAAAAATACCGGTACAATTATAAATTCATAATTTACTTGACAACAAAATGAAAATTACAAGAGTTAAAAATATATTCTTGTTCTAATTATTTATTAGATATTTATTAATATATTCTAATTATAATATAGCTTATAACTTTAAATTTTATACTTTTAAAAGAAGTTTTAATTTTACATATAATATTTCTTTAATTAGTAAAAAACCATACAAATTAGATGCAACGCATGTTATGTCCGTTAGTTTATTAAAATATCAAATCACCAACAATATTGTCAGTAAAGTATCCAATTAAAGTGTCCGAATTCCATATGCTTCGAGCAATGAACTTTTGAGCATTTTTGGAATCTTTAAGCAGCACCTATATAACTATATTGCAAAAATATTCAGCCGCTCAAACATGAAAGAAAATACGACATTCGTTCAGACATTTTGTCGAACTAAAAGAGTCAAAGTTGCGACATTCGTTCAGACATTTCGCTTTTTTTTTTTTTTTTTTCTTTCTTTCAAGATTTGGATATAGATTAAAATGATGATGAAGACATTGAACAAGAAACGAACAAATGTCACCATTAGAAACTACAAATCAAAGAAGACCGAGTCCCATAAATGGACAAACGGAAAAGACAACAAATAGGTTATTTTTTTTTTTATAATAAATTACAACTATGTCATTCCGTTGGCAATTTGATGACATGCATATATTATATATAGTGTGGTAGTATTTATTAATCAATGATCCTCTTCACAATGCCTATTCCAAACTTTTTCTCCATTCCTTTACTTTCAACAATAATCATTATAACCGCAACAAATTTTACTCATTCCTACAGCCAATGTCTTGACCATCAGAAAACCTTGTTGCTTGAACTGAAGAATGAACTGATATTCGATTCTTCTGTTTCAGAAAAACTGGTGCAATGGAACCAAACCGACGACTGCTGCAACTGGTATGGAGTGGAATGCGATGGTGCAGGGAATGTCATAACTCTGCAGCTTGACATCGAGGGCATTTCAGGCGGGATCGGGGATTCATCGAGTGTGTTCAAGCTCAAGTATCTCGAGAAGCTAAACCTGGCATTCAATGACATCGACTACACTCAGATTCCAAAACAGATTCGAGCTCTCACTAATTTGACGCACTTGAATTTTTCAAATGCTGGTTTTGCCGGTCAGGTTCCGGTTGAACTTTCATCGTTGAGGAGATTGGTTAGTCTCGATATCTCCGGCTCTGATTGGAACTATAAGCCTCTAAAACTTGAGTATCCAAATTTGGAGATGCTTGTTCAAAATTTAACTGGGCTTAGGGAGCTCTATCTTGATAATATAAATATTTCATCTCAAAAGAATGAATGGTCACAAATTAGAACTTCATATTTACCTGACCTAATGAGTTTGAGCTTGTGCTATTGTAGTTTGTCTGGCTCTTTGGATAAGTCCCTTTTGCAACTTCATGCTCTATCTATTCTTCGATTAGATGGAAACAATCTTTCATCTGCAGTTCCGGACTTCTTCTCGAATTTCTCGAGTTTAACCACATTGAGCCTCAGTTACTGCTTTTTGAAAGGTTATTTCCCTGAGATGATCTTCCATTTACCTACTTTGCAAAATCTTGATTTATCCGAAAATCATCTACTCAATGGAATCATACCACCATTTCCTCAAAATGGATCATCTCTCCAGTCTATAATTCTGAGCGGCACAAACTTCTCGGGGTCATTACCAAGTTCACTCAGTAATCTCAGAGCATTATCGAAGATGGTCTTGTTTTTTTTGCAAATTAACAGGATCAATCCCATCCACCATTGCTAACCTAACCGAACTGGCTTTCGTCGACTTGTCATTTAACTTCTTCACAGGCTCACTTTCTTCCACATTTTTTCAAGGTCTTCACAATCTTGTTTTTCTAAATTTGGGGTCTAATTTGTTAACTGGCAGCATTCCGCGATCCCTCTTTGATCTCCCTTCACTGCAGGTAGTTTTGCTTAGCTACAACCAATTTGAAAATGAATTTCCTAGTGTAAATGTCTCTAGCATTTCTTATTTAGATTTGAGGGGTAATCGATTGGAAGGGCCTATTCCCGACTCTTTATTCCAACTTGAAAGCCTTGAATATCTTTTACTGTCTCACAACTTGTTCAATGGCACTTTTCCAATGGAAAAGCTTCAAAGTCTTCCCAATCTTGAAGTACTTAAATTATCTTACAATAACTTGTTTGTGGACACTAACAATGTTAGTTCAACTTCTCATTATCCCAAGCTGAGAAGACTAGGCCTAGCTTCATGCAACCTCTACAATTTCCCTTATTTCACAACACATTCTGATGTGAGTGATGTGGACCTCTCGAACAATCGGATTGCAGGGGAGATACCTAGTTGGATATGGGGAATCGGAGCACAACTCGAGGTTTTGAACCTTTCTTCCAATCTTCTCACAGGAATGCAAAGGCCTTTCCATATCCCTTCTTCACTGAATGAACTAGACATAAGCTCTAACCACCTCCGCGGTGAGCTGCACCTGCCCATTCCATCAATCAAAAACCAACAAACCTCTCTTTTGTTCTTATCTCTTGCAAATAACAGTTTAAGTGGATCAATTCCAACGTCCCTCTGCAATGCCACAGACCTTTCATTTCTCGACTTGTCTCTCAATAAGTTGAGTGGCGATATACCCCCATGCCTACTTGAAAACAATTTTCATCTTGAGGTGTTCAATCTTGGGAGAAACAACATCAGTGGCCACATCCCAAATAATTTTTCTCTCAGTTGTCGCCTGCGAAGTTTTGATCTTAAAAACAACAATTTACAAGGCAAAATCCCCAAGTCCCTCGAAAGATGCAAGTGGTTGGAGTTCATGAATGTTGGGAACAATATCATCAACGATACTTTCCCTTGCATGCTATCATCGAGCTTGCGTGTGCTTGTTCTGCGCTCCAACAGATTCCACAGAGGGGTGAGATGTCGAAACAGCTGGCCAGATCTTCAAATTTTCGATATATCTTCAAACAATTTCAGTGGAAATCTGGAGGTAATAAACTTCTCGAGCTGGAGAGAAATGGTGCTTGAAAATGATCCACAATTGAGTCACAACTACTTAGGCTCTCAAATGTTGCAGATGTCAAGCTACTACTACTATGAGGTTGGGGTGAGATTAAACATGAAAGGGCTAGAGGTGGAGCTTGTCAAGATTTGGCCAGAGTTTACTGCTCTTGATTTCTCTTGCAATAATTTCCAAGGTGTGATACCAAATGCAATAGGTGATCTTAGATCGCTTCATCTTCTCAACTTATCCCACAATGCCCTCAATGGAAGCATCCCAGAGTTGTTTGGGAAATTGAGGAACCTCGAATCACTCGACCTCTCTCAAAACCAGCTCGCAGGGGTGATACCAGTGGAGCTTGCAGGGCTCACATTCCTTTCATTCTTGAATATGTCATTCAATAAGCTGGTCGGAGTGATCCCAAATGGCCGTCAGTTACAGACATTTTCAGCTGATTCCTTTGAAGGAAATCCAGCGCTGTGTGGTTTCCCTCTCGACATAAGCTGTAGTAATAATGGTGATGATAGTGATTCATCTCAACCAGATCAATCAGTGACGGAGATTGAGTGGGAATACGTATCTGCTGCACTCGGATATGTTGTGGGCCTAGGAAGCTTAGTGTGGCTACTTTTATTCTGCCGGAGTTTCAGAGAGAAATACTTCGACAAAGTAGATGAGGTTGTTGAAGAGATATTTGATGGAAGAAACAGAAACAGGAGAAGAAGATGTTCAAAAAAGGTAGTCCGGAATCGAGTTAGGAGACAATAGTGTTGGTTTATATTGCTCTTTTTTTATGTACGTAGTTTCTGTCTCTGTGTTCGTATGGTTTTGTGTTAAAACCAACAGATTGTAGAATTATGCAAGTTTATGTAGTACGTGTGTGTTCATGCAGTGTATAGGAGCGATGTAATTAATTGAACTTTTCTTAATTTTACTGAACATTTTTGGTCTTGTTGTGGTATCGCCTAGCCAGGGTTACACTTCTTGGTTTCTTTACTCTAGCGGCCTCACACACTTGCTACTCAAGTAGCTAAAGACCAAAATTAAAGAGAAAGGCTATACACGCTATTACAGACGATTTGCAGAAGGATCAGCAGCAACGAAGCTTCACAGCTAGGGCTTCAACTTTGTTCTTTGCCTTGGACAGAGCCTCAGAGGAGTAGATCTGAAGGATCTACAGGTCTTCTTCACAGGCTAGGGACAGTGGGACTTCAATGCTGCAAACACAGAAAATAGAACAAGTAAGATCCAAAGATATTACAGATAAACAAGAGTAGATAATAGAACAGCCAGAAATCGTATGAATCAGTGAGTTAATCGGTGGAAAAAGTGTGCCCTAGGCACGGTTTGGCTCAGATTTTCCCACGAACGGCGGCGCTAGCAACTCCGGCGACAGGAGACACCCAGACTAAGGGAAAGGGGAAGGGGAAGCGGCAGCTAGGGTTTGAAGGGGGCGGGCGATGCTCAGTCTTTCTCTCTCAACCAAAGCTCCTCCCAACACTCATATGCCAAACAGGAATCACAACACAAGATTCCGGCAAGAGAAACCGTGGGAGCGAGCTGAGAAAATTCAGAAAGAGAGAGAGAGAGAATGCTAGATAGATCTGTGAAGTGAGCGATTATCGAAGGGGAGGATCCATCGCAGGTTATAGAGGCTTCTAGAGCATCGAGAAGCAGCAGCAATTAAGATGCTTAGTTAATAGGGAGATGGACCGTCGGGTAGGGTTAGGGGTTTAGGGCTTGGGCCGGGTAGGATATTTAATTAGGGACTGGGCCGAAAAATACAATTGGGCCAACACCAACATTTCCACCTTTGGCCCTATTGGTATTTCCTGTCACCATGGAGCTACCTGCCAAAGACAAAACAAAGGAATATCATCATTGCCTTATGATTTTTACTCTTAAGTTTATCACAAAGACAGACTAAGAGAGGGAGGAAGGAACACTATGCGTATTCAATCCAGTCTCAACACAAGAGACCAACCCAAATCATAGATTCAAGTCTCAGGTCTCACAAGATCATTGACCCTCATTTAACTTGAATCAACCTAGCTTTTGCACTAAAGGGAAATAACCATGTATGTACACTGCCCAAGGGGGCTCAGTTGTTACCCTGACTTCAGGTCAGGATAACTCAAAGCATCACCAACTTTGGTTCAACCTAAGTCCATATTCAAGGACTTTTTGCAGGCTTCCAGCTTTGCAACTGGTAGGCACTTAGTGCCCATATCTGTAGGGTTGAATTCAGATGGGATCTTATCCAACAGTACTTCTCCTTTCTCTACTATGTCTCTTATGAAATGGTATCTTACATCAATATGCTTTGTTCTATCATGAAAGACTGGATTCTTACAAAGTTGGATAGCAGATTGGCTGTCAGAATAAAGTAATGGTTTATCATCAATGAAATTAATTTCAGTTAATACACCATTCAACCATATAGCTTCTTTTACAGCTTCTGTAGCTGCAATGTACTCAGATTCTGTAGAGGATAAGGCAACTATACTCTGTAACTGAGATTTCTAACTTATACAAGAACCACATAATGTGAACACATATGATGTTGTAGACTTTCTTTGATCTCTATCATTGGCATAGTTAGAATCTACATAGCCAATGCATTTGACACCTTCAGAGTATTTTGAGAAAATTAGACCTTGGGAAGCTGTGGATTTAAGATATCTAAGTAACCACTTAAGAGCTTCCCAGTGGGGCAGCCCAGGGTTTGCCATAAACCTACTTAAACAGGATACAACATGGGCTATATCAGGTCTGGTGCTGATCATGAGGTACATAACAGAACCCAAAGCATTAGCATAGGGAACTCCAGACATATCACTCAAGTCAGTGTCACTTCTAGGACACTGATCTTTACTCAATTGAAAATGGGATGCAAGTGGGACATTCACAGGTTTACACAAATCCATATCAAATCTTTTAAGCACTTGTTCAACATAAGAGGATTGATGAAGTAATAGTGTGTGTGTGCTTCTGTCTCTATCAATATTCATATCTAGGATTTTCCTTGCATTCCCCAAATCTTTCATGTTGAAGTTTTCACTCAGGCAGGTTTGAACATACTTCAATGTTTTCAGGCAGGGGCTTATCAGAAGCATATCATCAACATAAAGCAGTAAGGACATAGGCATAGAAGATTTCATGTAATACAAGCAGTGATCAAATTGACTTCTAGTAAAATTCAAGCTTTTCATGCATGTATCAAACTTAATATTCCATTGTCTGGGAGATTGTTTCAATCCATACAGAGACTTTTTAAGCAAACAAACATGGTCAGGATATGATTTATCTTCAAAGCCTTCAAGTTGTTTCATATAGATATTATTTTCCAATTCACCATGCAAGAAGGCAGTTGTCACATCCATTTGTTTCAATTCCCAGTCAAAATGAGCAGTCAAGGCAAGCATAATCCTAAAAGTAGTAAATTTAACCACAGGAGCAAAGATTTCTGTATAGTCTATGCCTTCTTTTTGGGTAAAACCCTTAGCAACAAGTCTTGCCTTGTATCTAACATGATCAACCTCCTGTTTTATTTTAAATAGCCATTTACATTCAACAAGAGAGCAAGCATCAGGTTTTTCCACAAGAACCCAAGTTTTGTTATCAAGCAGAGAGTTTATTTCACTTTTCATTACTTCTTTCCATTTATCTGATTCAGCACATGTTACAGCTTCCTTATATGTTTTAGGCTCAGATGAATCAACATTATTGAACACATTGAAGGCATACATTGACAAATTACAACCATCATACCTAGAGGGAGCCTTAATTGTTCTCCTAGGCCTATCTCTTGACAGTTTATAGTTATCAAGGTTCACATGCTCAGGTTCATGCTCAACAGTTTGTTCATGCTCAGATTCAGATGATTCAGATTTAGAAACATTAACATGGGCATGCTTGTCAGGTTCAGAGTCATGATTAGATGCAGAATCAGAGGGGTTAATGTTATCATGCACATGAGTGTGATCATTTGGCACATTGAACTCAGGGAACTCAGGTAGAGGAGGGTCCACCTTAGGCAAGACAGGAAAAAACACAGGGGATTCAAGTTTCTCCACCTCACAAGGAGCAGCAGAAAGTGAGGATTCATTTAAGAAAGGAAAGTCAGATTCATTAAATGAAACATCCCTAATGATACATGTTTTAAAACCAGGCAGAGTTTCATCCCACAATCTGTACCCTTTAACACCATCAGGGTATCCCAGAAATATGAATTTCCTAGCCCTAGGTTCAATTTTACTGAGTTTTTTGATGAACATAGGCACTGCAACCAAACACTCTCAGATTTGACAGGCATATAGGTTTATCATAGAACACAGACTCTGGAAGTTTGCCCTGTAAAGGAACTGAGGGAGATCTGTTAATCAGATAACAAGAAGTCATAAGAGCTTCTCCCCAAAATTTCTCTCCAAGGCCTGAACCAGCCAAGAGGCTTCTAACTCTCTCCAAGAGAGTTCTATTCATGCTCTCAACAACCCCATTTTGTTAAGGGTTGTAAGGCACAGACTTGTGCCTCTTGATCCCAAGATCAGAGCACCAGTTATCCATAAGATGGTTACAGAATTCTAGACCATTATCTGTTCTTAGACACTTGATGCTTTTATTAGTTTGGTTTTGAATTGCAATAGACCACTTAGAGAATTTTTCAAAGACTTCAGATTTATTTTTCATTAGGAACACCCAAGTCTTTCTTGAAAAATCATCAATTAAGGACAAGAAAAAAACATTTCCACCATGGGTTGGGACCTTTGAAGATCACCACACATCTGCATGTATATACTCAAGAATACCAGAACTAAGTTGAGCTTTAGGATATGGACCAGACACAGGGAAGGGCAACTTGTGTTGCTTTCCCATCAAACATGGCTCACAGAATGACATGCTAGATACTTTATCATGTTTGAATGCACCAGATTTCCTTAGGATTTCTAAGCCCTTATTACTCATATGCCCTAATCTTGCATGCCACAAGGCTGTTTTATCATTTTGCACCATATTAGCAGTATGAACAGGCACAGAGTAAGCATGAACAGCATACAAGTCTCCTTTTCTGGGAACATCAAAGCATAACATAGAATTCATTCTGAATTGGAAACACTTATGATTCACAGAGCCAAAAAGTTGTTGATCAGCAAGTTTGGAGACAGATAATAGATTAAATTTCAACTTTGGAACATATCTGACATCATGAAGGGTAATCATGCTTTCATTTTCAAATTTAAGACATACATCACCCCTTCCAATAATTTCACATTACTGTCCATCAGCCAAAGCAACAGCACCAGAGTTTATAAGTTGTAAGTTTTGAAAAATGTGCTTGTGTGGAGTGACATGAAAGGTACAACCTGAATCTATAAGCTACTCAGACTCATGCACATTATCAGACACAGCATTAGTAAAGTTTATGAATTGAAAATCAGAATGCACCATGTAGAGTTCACCATTTTCATGATTGTCATTATGCTCAGGGTGATCAAAATACATGACATTATTGGCTTGATTGTTCCCAAACCCCCTGCCCCTTTTTGGTTGTTTACATCTGTTTGAGTAATGCCCAGGCTTCCCACAGTTCCAACAATTCTTTTTGGGTTTGTGAGACGGATCATGAGGTTGGAAACTTTGTGAGAGTTGGTTTCTGGGAAAGTTTTGGTTTCTGGGATTAGAAGGGAATGGAATATTATCAGAGGAAGGTCTATTTTTGGGCATAGTTGTTGGATTCTCTTCTGTGTCTTTCTGCTGCAAGGACACTGGGGTTTTCAGGGTTAGGTCTAAAGGGCTTGTGGTTGTTTCTATTGACATATAGGATCTCATTTTGCAAGGGTTTGGACTGAAGCTTTTTCAACTCATTCTCTTTTGCCTTAAGCCCAGAAACAATCATATCACATGTGACTTTAGAACCCCCATATTTTAAGGCTGATTTAACTTCAGAAAAAACTTCAGGAATAGCACCAAGAAGGATCTGAGGGGCATATTTTTCAAGTGTATCATCCCCAGCAAGTTTTAAATCTTTCAGAAGTTTATTGAAATCATGCATGTTTGAATCAATGTCTTTAGAGGGATCTATTTGAAAAGTCATTATTTGGTTTTGCAAAGAATATGCAGATTCTTCAGAATTAGCCACAAACAAAGCAGTCAAGGCATCCCACAGATCTTTAGCACATCTATGATGAGAAACTTGTCTAACAACAGCAATGCTTAAGTTTAATAAAATTGTAGCTCTTGCACCAGCATTTAATTTAACAAGGGTTTTATCTGCCTCATTTTCATCAATTCTTTCAAATATAGCATCTTGCAGATTCTCTTTTGTCAAGATACACTCAACCCTAGTTTTCCAATCACCAAAATCATCTTTTCCATTGAAAGGAATAGCACTTAGATTGTTCATTTTCACAGAATTTTCACAGAGAACACAGAAATTCACCAGAAAACCAAATTTCACCACAAGAATATCAGGATAAACACCAAATCACTTCAGAACAGGAGAAAACACTCCACAGGCCCAAAGAAGGGTGCACAAGGGAATCTAGAGCTGAGGTTATCCCAGTTCTCGGCACAGATTGATCTGTGGAGCAGGGGTTCACTCAGGTCAATCCCAAAACCCAACTAGGCCAACAACCAGATTTAGGGCACTAAGTCTAACCACAGCAACTCTGTAAACAGAGTTTTTAGATCAGATTCCTTCCAGGAATCACAACAAACAGCATTAAGACACTACCAAGATTGTAGAGATCTTAGAGCAACAGAGAGACAACAAAGGGAAAAAACACTAGATCAACCCAGAAAACCCCCCCCTTTCAACTGAAGATCCCTTACCAAAATTAGCTATCGGGGCAACCCGCTTTGAGGAGACCCACAGGGAAATCCAGACGGTCCCGACCATAAGCTAGATTTTGGGAAAGGCTTGGAATGCCAAGGGATAAACAGAGATAAGAGCGGAAGCAAGTAAAAAACCACAGGATCAACAAATACCACACAGAGGAGATTAGGGTTTTAGGGTTAATACCAGAGCCGACCCTCCCAAGCAGGAGAGGGGTCGGACTTACTATTTTTAGGAGCCCGACGGGGGCGAGAGAGGTGCGGCCCTTACCGGCGGCGGGGTGTGTGAGATGGAGATAAGGAGAGTGCCCCCCGGCTAGACAAACCAGGCTCTGATACCACTGTTGTGGTATCGCCTAGCCAGGGTTACACTTCTTGGTTTCCTTACTCTAGCGGCCTCATACACTTGCTACTCAAGTAGCTAAAGACCAAAATTAAAGAAGAAAGGCTATACACGCTATTACAGACGATTTGCAGAAGGATCAACAGCAACGAAGCTTCACAGCTAGGGCTTCAACTTTGTTCTTTGCCTTGGACAGAGCCTCAGAGGAGTAGATCTGAAGGATCTACAGGTCTTCTTCACAGGCTAGGAACGGTGGGACTTCAATGCTGCAAACACAGAAAATAGAACAAGTAAGATCCAGAGATATTGCAGATAAACAATAGTAGATAATAGAACAGCCAGAAATCGTATGAATCAGTGAGTTAATCGGTGGGAAAAGTGTGCCCTAGGCACGGTTTGGCTCAGATTTTCCCATGAACGGCGGCGCTAGCAACTCCGGCGACAGGAGACACCCAGACCAAGGGAAAGGGGAAGGGGAAGCGGCGGCTAGGGTTTGAAGGGGGTGGGCGATGCTCAGTCTTTCTCTCTCAACCAAAGCTCTTCCCAACACTCATATGCCAAACAGGAATCACAACACAAGATTCCGGCAAGAGAAACTGTGGGAACGAGCTGAGAAAATCCAGAAAGAGAGAGAGAGAATGCTAGATAGATCTGTGAAGTGAGCGATTATCGAAGGGGAGGATCCATCACAGGTTATAGAGGCTTCTAGAGCATCGAGAAGCAGCAACAATTAAGATGCTTAGTTAATAGGGAGATGGACCGTCGGGTAGGGTTAGGGGTTTAGGGCTTGGGCCGGGTAGGATATTTAATTAGGGACTGGGCCGAAAAATATAATTGGGCCAACACCAACAGGTCTTACGTACATTTTAGCACTTACCAACAAATTCTAAATTAAACTTCCATTCATTTTGATCGTCAGACAAATGCTAAAAAAAAAAATAGACAAAATGAAATCGGACAGCAACCTAGTCTTACAATTCAAGAATTCCAACAGTCATACGAGATGACTGATCTCGGTTTGAAGAAATATTTTCTTGGAATTCAAGTAAAGCAAAAGAAAGGCGAGATCTTTATCTCACAAGAAAAGTATGTTTCAGATTTGCTGAAAAGATTTCAAATGGAGACCTCCAAAGCTGTCGAAACTCCAATTGCTTTGAATTTAAAACTGAAGCAAGATGATGGAGTCGAAAAATCAGATCCTAGTCTATACAAAAGTCTCATTGGTGCCTTGATTTATTTAACCAACACAAGGCCTGATATCTTGTTCTCTGTTCGCTTGATTTCAAGGTTCATGCGCAATCCAAACAAGATGCATTTTTCCACAAGGGACTAAGAATCTTGGAATCAAATATGAGAAGGAAGAAAACAACAAGTCAATTGGTTTTAGGGATAATGACTGGGCTGGAAGTCAAGAGGATAGAAAAAGCACATCCGCCTATATTTTCTGCATTGGGTCAAAACCAGTATCTTGGAGTTCAAAGAAGCAGATTTCAGTTGCATTGTCATCAACAGAAGCTGAGTACATCTCAGCAAATGAAGCTGCACGAGAAGCAATCTGGTTGCGAAGAATCTTAAAAATTATGCAGCAAAATGTTTCCGATCCTACACCAAATTTTTTGTGACAATCAATCAGTGATGCGATATATTCTCACATTATTATGCATGTATTGCATGTACCAATTTAGCTAATGATGAGCTGGCACTGCCACGTGTCATCTAGATATATTTTGAGGTAGAGTTACTTGGTTAGCAAGATTGGTCACGCTACCATTGTGTATAAATAAGAGCTCGTCTCTTTCATTTGAGTTTGAGATGAAATAATTGAAACCGATTTACTGTTCCATTGCCAATACTCTAAATGAGTCCTTTCACAATTCTATAAATCTTCATGGTATCCAGAGCGGTTTCCCTTTGATTCGCACAGTTGAGTGTTCTAATCTTGTGCCGCTATTGATTGATTATCAATATGACGAAAGGAAGATGATTTAATTGGCGTAATACTCGAGCTGAGGAGCTTGGATTCCATTTGGAACACGGATCTGGAAGCGATGGAATTCAACAACATTCTCTTCCAGAAGATACACCGATTGTGGTTTCAGATCCACAAATTGTGGCGGATAATCGAGGTAAGGAACCGTATTTCTCTGCTAGGAATGAGATCCAACATCATAGACTATTAGCAAATGATGAGCTTTATCTTGCACCACATGATCACCCCGATTTAACATTGACAAATGACTTGTTTGATGGACGAAATTTCCATAGTTGGAGTAGATTTGTTAAGCGTGCATTGTTTGCTAGAAATAAACTTGGATTTATTGATGGAAGTATAATGGAACCTAGGACAAATTCCATTGATAGAATGCAGTGGATTAAGGCTGATTTTTTGGTGTTTAGATGGCTTAGTAACTCCATTGTGAAGGAATTATCTCGTGGATTGCAAAACTTTGATACTTCCAAGCAACTTTGGGAGGAATTAAATAAAAGGTTTGGCAAGCGCAACAGTCCTAGACTTTATCAATTACGGCGTGAATTAGCCACTTATGCTCAAGGTTCACAGTCAGTCATGCTCTATTTCAATAATATTAACTCTTTGTGGGATGAGCTGGGATTATTGAAGTCTACTAAAGCTTGTACGTGTGAGGCAGCCGATGAAGCTCATGCAGAAATAGAGGAGGAGAGACTAATGCAATTCTTTATGGGATTGAATGATGTTTATGAATCCATCCGGCAGCAGATTTTGATTCTAGAACCGTTGCCTAGTGTGAGCAAAGCTTATTCTATGATATTGAGGGTAGAGAAACAGCTGAGAGTCTCATCTCAGTTTGCAGAGAATCTAGAGCAAAGTGCATTGTACTCTACTTTGCACAGAGGACCACAGAAAGAAGGTTTTAAAAGAAAGCTCACCAAGGAAGAGAAAATGAGGATGGAGTGTGATCAATGTGGCAGGAATGGCCACTTAAAGAAGGATTGTTTTGAAATTATTAGGACTCCAGATTAGTATAAGAAGATGAAGGAAGAAAGAGGAGTTAAGAAGATTAATTTTGCTGAGAAGGCACTACTCACAGAAGGAAATGTTAAGCCTGATGAGAATAATTTTGAGAAGATCAATCCAGGCAGAAATTGCAAAGCACTTTGCAACCTACTTTGAAAACAAAGCAGCAGTTGACAGAGGGGATGTTCCATATAAACATCAAACTGCACAGCTAGTTGAAATGGAAGGATCTAACACAAAAGTTTTCTCCGATCATTATGCTTTTGGGGTTTCTACAGCTATTGGGATAGATGAATGGATAATCGACTCGGGAGCTAGCAATCACATGTGCTGTGAAGCAGCCTTACTGAGTGATATGAAGAGACTCAAGGAACCAGTTAAAATCTACATGCCTAATGGCAACAGCTTGATTGCACACATGGAAGAAAATGCACAAATCACATCCAACATTGTGTTGCAGAATGTTTTGTACGCTCCTGAGTTCACTCATAATCTCATTTCAGTTGGACAAATGACTAGAAGTCTCAATAGCAGAGTTATATTCTTGGCTTCACATTGTTTAATATAGAGGAAAGACCAGAGTACTGTTTTGGGGATAGCTAAAATGAAGGGAACTCTTTATGTGCTCCCTCATGAGTATCGGATTACAGTTACAATCAATGCAGCATTGGAGTCCAGTCTGCTTGATTATCATACTTTGCTTGGCCATCCTTCAGCCAATGTTATGAGACACCTCAATCTAGGTGGAAAGAGATTTCGAACAGAAGATTATGAAGCCCTGGAGACCTGTGATGTATGCCACAAGGCAAAACAGCAAAGACATCCTTTTCCAGTACTTGGAAGAAGATGTGAGATGATGTTTCAAATGATCCATGTTGATGTGTGGGGTCCATACAAGGAGCCTGGCCTCACACAAACACCATATTTCTTGACAATTGTTGATGATTTCTCTAGGGCGACATGGACATATCTGTTCACAAGCAAGGTTGAAGTGTGCACCTTGCTTAAGCAGTTTATTCAGTTGGTTCAAAACTAGTTTCAAGCCTCTGTCAAGGTCTTGAGGTCAGACAATGGAAGTGAGTTCACTAGCCACCATACAAAGAGCTTGCTATCAGAATATGGAATTGTTCATCAGAGGTCTTGTGTGTATTCCCCTCAACAGAATGGAATTGTTGAGAGGAAACACAGACATTTGCTACAAGTAGCACGGGCTCTCATGTTTCAGAGCAAGCTTCCAGCTCAATTCTGGCCCTTCTCTATCCTCTACAGCACTTACTTGATTAATAGGATGCCTTCTCCTATATTGCAATGGAAAACACCTTATGAGTTGATTCATAGGACTCCTGCATCATATGGTGGATTACAGCCTTTTGGGTGTCTTGCATATCAAGCCAATACTCTACCAAACCGCAGCAAGTTCTCATACAGAAGTATTCAATGTCTCTACCTTGGGCCTTCTACTCACCACAAAGGATATTTACTGTATGACTTGTCAAACCAGAAGGTATTTGTGGGCAGAGATGTTCATTTCTACCCTAATAACTTCCCCTTGCAATCTGCAACACCTACAATTGACTTACCATTTATTTCATTTGATGATCCACAGCCTAGCATTCCTGCTACTTCTCTTACACCAGACATCCCTATTCCAGATGATAAAGCAGCTTCACTCATTGATAAAGCAGCTGATACCACTAGCCCTCCTCACCATGCAAGCCCTTTGCCTTCTTCAGGTACATCTAACACCATAGATAAGCCTCGGAGAAGTCATAGAATTCCTAAACCTCCTAAGTACCTTGATGATTATATCTGCTCTTCTACTTCTGTCTATGACATTTCTGAACAAAGTCCTCCCACATTTCCTTACCAAAAATCCTCTTGTATTTCAGCAGAATTCACAGCCTTTCTTACTGAGTTAGATTCAGTTCCTGAGCCCAACTCCTATCTGGAAGCTAGTAAATATCCAGCTTGGGTAGAAGCTATGCAACAGGAGCTCCAAGCTTTGGAGGATAATCAGACTTGGAGACTGGTTCCCTTACCCCTGGGAAACAAGCAATTGGTAGTAAATGGGTATTTAAGACAAAGCTCAAGGCTGATGGCAGCATAGAATGGCTCAAAGCCAGGTTAGTGGCAAAGGGGTATCATCAAGAATATGGGATCGATTATCAAGAGGTATTTGCTCCGGTAGCCAAACTGGTGACTGTTAGATTGTTTTTGGCTATTGCTACTCAATTTCAATGGGTGCTCCACCAGGTAGATGTCAACAATGCTTTCCTTCATGGGCATTTGTCCGATGATATCTATATGCAACTGCCTCAAGGGTATTCTCATGGCAATCCTGGAGATGTTTGTAAATTAGAAAAGAGTTTATATGGCCTCAAACAGGCGTCTAGGGAATGGAATTTGGAGTTTACTAAGCTCCTGTTGTCTCTGGGTTTTCACCAATCTGAATCAGATAATTGTATGTTCCTTTCTGGTGCAGGACAGGAGTTTATTGCTCTCCTTGTCTGCGTTGATGATATCTTGTTGCTCAGTCCATCACTATCTGTTGTGCAGACCTTAAAGGATACCCTTCACTCCGCCTTCACCATCAAAGATCTTGGTGAAGCAAAATACTTTTTGGGCATGGAAATCGCCTGCACTTCTTCTGGGACCTATCTTAGTCAACGAAAGTATATTCTTGATCTTCTCCATGTCACTGGCATGATGAGCTGTAAGGCGGTCTCCACACCTTTTCCCCCTGGCCTCACTCTTCAAAAGGATGGAGAGCCTCTTCCTAATGCAGACTCCTATCGACGCCTCGTCGGTAAACTCCTCTACCTCAACCTCACTCGCCCCGACATATCCCACGCTGTCCAACAGCTTAGTCAATTTATCAATTCACCCACCACGCTCCACTGGACAGCTGGTCTTCATGTCCTCAAATATCTAAAGGGGTGCCCCTCATTAGGGCTTCATTATGTTCAGACTGATACTTTCCAACCAAGTGCTTTTTGCGATGCCGACTGGGGCACATGCACTGATACCCGACGTTCTTTAACGAGTTATTGTGTTTTTCTTGGGAGTTGCTTGGTTTCTTGGCGCTGCAAGAAACAAACAACTGTGTCTCTCTCCTCTGCAGAGGCTGAGTACCGGAGTCTCAGCGCCACACTCCGAGAGATTCTTTGGATTTCTTATATAATGGCAGAATTTGTTCTTCCATTGATCACACCGGTGCCTCTGTTCTGCGATAATAAAGCTGCCATCCACATCACCAAAAACCAAGTTTTCCACGAGCGCACAAAGCACATTGATCTTGATTGTCATTTCGCCCGCTTTCACTACAAATCTGGTCTTATTCATCCACAATTTGTTCCCACCAGTTCCCAGATCGCTGGTGTCTTCACCAAGGCCTTGCCGTAGACACGCTTCCATGATTTACTCTCCAAGCTTCATTTGGGTGATCTCCACCACGTCTCGCTTGCGGGGGGTGATGCGATATATTCTCGCATGATTATGCATGTATTGCATGTACCAATTTAGCTAATGATGAGCTGGCACTGCCACGTGTCATCTAGATATTTTGAGGTAGAGTTACTTGGTTAGCAAGATTGGTCACGCTACCATTGTGTATAAATAAGAGCTCGCCTCTTTCATTTGAGTTTGAGATGAAATAATTGAAATCGATTTACTGTTCCATTGCCTATACTCTAAATGAGTCCTTTCACAATTCTATAAATCTTCAATCAGCAATTTCGATGACAAAGAATCCGGTGTTCCATGGAAGGTCGAAGCACATTGAGTTGCGTCATCACTACATTCGTGACATAGTTCGTAAGAACAAAATTCTCTTGGAATATGTCAAGACTACTGAGCAGCCAACTGATGTTCTTACCAAATTGCTGTGAGCATCAAGGATGCTATGAAGATTACAAATTAAGAGAGGGTGTTAATGAGTAATTTCTAACTATCACTGAATGACTCATTAGCTTCCTAAGTAGTTAATCTAAGTTATTACTAGGAACTTAATGAGGTGCATCTATTAGGCTTCTTGAGTCTGTTTCATCTACCTTAAATACTATATAAGTAGATGCATCAATAATCAAGCATTATCAATTAAAATAAAAGGCAAGAGCAGTAGCTTTGCCACACTTTACGTATCATCTATTTTTTCTACCTTCTTGATCAAAATCCCCAACAACAACTACAATGGCGTATCGGTATCTATGAGACATTCAGAAAATTTTAATTCAAACTGTATGTATAAACTATCGGTATCTGTGGTGTTCAATTATTTTGCATGAATGGTTGAATGTTGAAAGAAGACAAACTCCTTCAGAAACCCACTTACAAGATCCTCTATTTCAAATTGTATTATATTTTCATTTTTTGTATATATTTGTGTTTCATTCACCAATACTTTTGTACCTGATGCCATGAGGAATATTCCGTTTTTCCTGAATTCACAAAATTATTGAAGAGGAAGTAGACTATTCTGAACACAAGAGACAAACGCAACATTTACAAATTAATTCAATCTTTAATTTATTGGAAAAAAAAATGATGCCTCAAAGTCAAAGATATTTAACAGGAGTGAACAACTTATATACAACCAATTCAAGATATAAAATAGCAGTCAAGTAGAAGCAGACAGATTATGGTTCAAAGTCAAGCTATCTAGAAACACTATTCGAAATCAAGGTAGAACTACTGCAGCACTTTAGAAAATATATATTTACCCAACCATATTCTTCTACATCTCAACTTAATTAATTTGTGTGTAGCAACATCATCATCTTCAACATGCCAATTTCTTTACATCTACATATTTTCCTCATCTCTTTAATTTTAACAATTTTCACCATAACAAATTATAGTCATGCATACAGCCCATGCCAAGATGACCAGAAAACATTGTTACTTAAGCTGAAGAACAACTTGATATTCAATTCTTCCATTTCAAAAAAACTGGTGCAGTGGGATCAAATCAAAGATTGTTGCAAGTGGGAAGGTGTGGAATGCGATGCTGCAGGCCATGTTATCAGTTTGCAGCTCGACTACGAGGCCATTTCAGGTGGAATTGAGAATTCACCAAATCTTGTAAGTCTTACGTACCTCAAGAAGTTGAATTTAGCATACAATTCACTTAGTGGGAGCATGCCCTGGTCTCTGTTTAATCTTCCTTCATTGGAACAACTGATACTTTCCAACAATAACTTTAGTGGTCAAGTCAATGAATTTCCCATTCTAAATCTTTCAAACTTGGTAGAGTTAGATCTGAGCGGTAATCGCCTCAAAGGGCCTATTCCTGACTCTTTCTTCAATCTTGAAAGACTTGAGATTCTCTCCCTCTCTAATAACTTGTTCAGTGACACTTTTCAACTGGAAAAGATTCAAAGGCTTTCCAATCTTACAGGTCTTAATCTTTCTTACAACAACTTGTCAGTTGATGCAAGTAGCATTAATATAACTTTGTCTGGAATTTCCCAACTAAAGAAGTTGACCCTTGCTTCATGCAAACTGAAAAACTTTCCTGATTTGATAAAACAATCCAACTTGAATTTCTTGGACCTGTCACACAACCACATTACAGGGGAAATACCTAGTTGGCTTTGGGAAATAGGAAATGGAGCACTTCTTCATTTGAATCTCTCTTATAATATCCTGTTCGATCTGCAAAAGCCTTACAACATTCCCAGCTTTCTTGCTGAACTGGACTTACATTCAAACCAGCTCCGGGGTGAGTTGCCCCTGATTCCACAAGGCGCCTCTTACGTAGATTTTTCTAACAACAAATTCGACATGCCCATTCCTCTTAACTTTGTGAGTTCTAATTTTTTTCTGATTTTCCTATCTGTTGCAAATAACACCATAAGTGGATCAATTCCAACGTGCATTTGTAGTGCTGTCACCATTCAACTTATCGACTTCTCTCTCAATAACTTGAGTGGTAGTATTCCTCCATGTCTAGTGGCAAGCATATATAATCTTCAAGCACTCTATCTAAGAAGAAACAACATCAGTGGTGATATCCCGGATAAATTTTCCAGCAATTGCGGCCTAAGGATTTTGGATTTCAGCTACAACAATTTAGGAGGAAATTTTCCTAAGTCCCTGGGAAACTGCAAACCATTAGAGATGGTGAATGTCAGAAACAATAAAATTTAAGGTAGTCTCCCGTGCATGCTGCCATCAAGATTGCGTGTTCTTGTGTTGCGCTACAACAGATTCCACGGAGAGGTGAAATGTGGTGAAAGCTGGCGAAATCTTCAGATCATCGACATATCTTCCAATAATTTCAGTGGAGAGCTGCATCACATAAGCTTTTCGAGGTGGACAAAAATGGTACAGGACAGTGATGCAGCATCATGGAGACACAGCAGAAGATTGGACATTAACGTTGTACGTCCAGACTTCTATTACTCGACTCGGTGACTTTAACCCTCAAAGGAGTGGAGTTGCAGTATTCCTTGATTTTGGGATTGCTTAGAACCATCGATTTCTCAGCCAATAATTTCCAAGGGGAGTTACCAGATGAAATTGGTAATCTCAATTCACTTACTTATCTCAACTTATCCTACAACGCTCTCACGGGCTCAATCCCAAAATCATTAGGTAACATGGCATTTCTTGAAGCACTTGATCTCTCACGAAACCAACTAACAGGGTTGATACCGGAGGAGCTTACAGGGATGACTTTCCTTGCAATGATAAACGTGTCCTACAATAATCTGGTCGGAAAGATCCCAGAGGAACGACAATTTGCAACATTTGAAAGTGATTCATATTCAGGAAACAGAGGGTTATGTGGTATGCCTCTTAGCAAAAGATGCAGTGATGATAATGATTCATCACATGGAAAGATGGAGACTCATGACTCTCATGTCTCCCTCGTATACGTCGTAGGCTTAGCAAGCATTATCTGGCTACTGTCGTAACTGAAGAACAACAACAACAACAACAAGAAGCAGCAGAGGAAGATGATGAAATTAATCTGTAATTCGTCTAAAAGTACCACATGAAATTTCATATTACACCCTTCTTTATTTCTTTAATTTCAATTTATTATTCTTTAATTTAATTGTAATATTTTAAATTAGACAAAAATAGTATAAGACCGTCTAACAGGTCTCTTGCGTTATACGGATCAAATAAGTCTCAAACCCATCCAAATAAGTGAACAACCCATCCAAACCAGCAAAAAAAAGTCAGGAATTGAATTGTAATTCAATTCAATTTTAGGTTCGCTAATTCCATTTTAGAGTTATTTATTTCAAAAACATTAAATTAATTAAAAAGTAAATATATATTTGTAAAATAATAAAAAAATGAAGAAATTACAAAATGGACAAAAAACTAAAAAGAAGAGGAAAAGAGGGAGGGAGAAGGGAAGGGAGATCATTAAAAAGAAAAAAAAAAGGAGAGGGACCACTTCATGATTTAAATAGAGATTTGTCTAACGTAAGAGATCTGTTAAACAGTCTCACAAGTGTGTTTTTTTTAAATTAGGATTGATTCCATCTGGCTAGCATTTATAATTATTTTTAATTAGTATTTAATATTAATTTTAATAAATATATATGGTTGACAGTCTCATAATTATAATTTATAATTTTATAATTCATTTTTTAAAAAATGTTGCCTAGCTAGGTTTGATTATGTTATAATTAATTTTATTTTTTTTATTAATAATCATTATTAAAATAATAAATTTAATATTGAGAAAGGGGTTTAAACTCAAAAGGTGTCACATTAAATTTGAACTGGAAACATATAATCATTGCCAATCGTGCACAAGAAATAATATGTGATAATGTATAAAAGTCGACAAAGTAAAATAAGATTTGGGAAAAAGCAACAAGTTTTAAATATAGGGGGTTTGCTAGGTAATTTGTCCTTCAAAGTAATAGGTCCCCACACCCAATCATTGGCTCAGTGTACTTTTGTCAGACATTATCAATCAATACATAAATCTCGATTAAATAAAAGCCACGACAAATTGTGAAAAAAATTATTTGATTCCTCGCCAAATTTTGAAAAAAATTATCAATTCATCGCCAAACTTTCACTAAAAATTAATCGATTCCTCGCCAAATTTTGAAAAAAAATTAATCGATTCCTCGAGTATTTTTTAAAAAAAATCAATCGACTCATCGATTATTTTTGTAGATTAAATTAATCGATTCCTTCCTTATTTTTGACGAAAAAATTAATCGATTCTGCGAGTATTTTTTTTAAAAAAATCAATCGATTCCTCGATTATTTTTAAGAATAAATTAATCGATTCCTTCATTATTTTTGAAGAATAAATTAATTGATTCTGAGAGTTTTTTTAAAAAAATTAATCGATTCGTCGGTTTTTTTTTAAGAATAAATTAATCGATTCCTCAAGTATTTTTTTAAAAAAAAATCAATCGATTCATCGATTATTGTTGAAGAATTATTTTGATCGATTCCTTCCTCGATTAGGTAAAAATAATCGTGCCTTTAATAGCATTTGTTTCTTGTGTAAGTGAAGTAGTTACTGAAACCACACATAACTGCATCAAATTTAAAAGTTCATTAAAATTAATTAACAGAAACATATATCGTACTATTAATTACGAAAGAAAACTAACAACGTACCGATCCATGCAGTATGGTTTTGTATGTTTAGAAATAATCGTGGCTCTTTGTATTAATCGAGGCTAATTGTATATTAATCGAGGCTTGTTTGGAAATAATTGTGTGTCTTTGTAAAATTAATCATGACTTTGTTTAAATGAATTGAGGCTTAATGGAGGATAAATTAGAATTAATCGATCGATGGTTGTTTAGAAATAATCGTGACTTTGTTTAAATTAATCAATCGAGCATTAATCGAGGTTAATTTATAATTAATCGAGGCACATTTTATATTAATCGAGGCTTATTTAGAAATAATAGTGACCTTCTTTAAATTAATCGAGGCTTAATGGAGAAGAGCCTCGATTAATTTTCAAAAGCCTCGATTAATAAAGCAAGAGCATCAATTAAATTTTCAAGAGCCTCGATTATTATTTGAAGCCTCGATTATATTTTGAAGAGCCTCGATTGTTTCTCAAGGTCTCGATTGATTTTTTTTAAAAGCTTAGATTAATAAAACAAGAGCCTCGATTATTATTTGAAGCCTCGATTATATTTTGAAGAGCCTCGATTGTTTCTCAAAGCCTCGATTGATTTTTTCAAAAGCCTAGATTAATAAAACAAGAGCCTCGATTAAATTTTCAAGAGCCTCGATTATTGTTTGAAGCCTCGATTATTTTTTGAAGAGCCTTGATTGTTTCTCAAGGCCTCGATTGATTTTTCAAGATCCTCGATTAATTATGGATTATCCACGATTAATTTTGAATAGTGTATAGGTTGTTTCGAGAATTCATAATAGATAATCAAAGTGATTCTCACAATTAAAATCCCGATACAACATATACAACATAGTATAATCAAATTGATTATCGATTATGAACTTTCGATAATTTGAGAAATCATAATCAAGAATCAATTTGATTATACTATAGTGTTTAGGTTGTATAGTGATTCCACATGTGAGAATCAATTTGATTACACTATAGTGTATATGTTGTTTCGAGAAATCATAATCAATAATCAATTTGATTATACTATAGTGTATATATTGTTTCGAGAATTCATAATCGATAATCAATTTGAGTATACTACAGTGTATGTGTTGTATCGGGATTTCATTTGCGGGAATCACTTTGATTATACCATAGTATATAAGTTGTTTCGAGAAATCATAATCGAGAATCAATTTGATTAAACATATAGTGTTTAGGTTGTATAGTGATTCCACATGTGAGAATCAATTTGATTACACTATAGTGTATAGGTTGTTTCGAGAAATCATAATCAAGAATCAATTTGATTATACTATAGTGTATATGTTGTTTCGAGAATTCATAATCGATAATCAATTTGAGCATACTACAGTGTATGTGTTGTATCGGGATTTCATTTGCGGGAATCACTTTGATTATACCATAGTATATAAGTTGTTTCAAGAATTCATAATCGATAATCAATTTGATTATACTATAGTGTTTAGGTTGTATAGTGATTCCACATGTGAGAATCAATTTGATTACACTATAGTGTATAGGTTGTTTCGAGAAATCATAATCAATAATCAATTTGATTATACTATAGTGTATATGTTGTTTCGAGAATTCATAATCGATAATCAATTTGAGCATACTACAGTGTATGTGTTGTATCAGGATTTCATTTACAGGATTCACTTTGATTATACCATAGTATATAAGTTGTTTCGAGAATTCATAATCGATAATCAATTTAATTATACTATAGTGTTTAAGTTGTATAGTGATTCCACATATGAGAATCAATTTGATTATACGATAGTGTATAGGTTGTTTCGAGAAATCATAATCAAGAATCAATTTGATTATACTATAGTGTATATGTTGTTTCGAGAATTCATAATCGATAATCAATTTGAGTATACTACAATGTATGTGTTGTGTCGTAAAATAATGCGATGTCTCACATCATCGATTATGAAATCTCGAAACAACATATACACTATAGTATAATCAAATTGATTCTCATATGTGAAATCCTAATACAACCTATATTCTATATAGTATAATCAAATTGATTCTCACAAGTGAAATCTCGATAAAATCTACGCACCATAGTGTAATCAATTTGATTTTAATATAGTGTATATGTTATATTAGGATTTTACATGCGAAGATCACTTTGATCATAGATTATGAAATCTCGAAACAACATATACACTATAGTATAATCAAATTGATTCTCACATGTGAAATCCTAATACAACCTATATACTATATAGTATAATCAAATTGATTCTCACAAGTGAAATCTCGATAAAATCTACACACCATAGAGTAATCAATTTGATTTTAATATAGTGTATATATTGCATTGGGATTTTACATGCGAAGATCACAATGATCATCGATTATGAAATCTTGAAACAACCTATACACTATAGTATAATCAAATTGATTCTCACATGTGAAATCCTAATATAACCTATACACTATATAGTATAATCAAATTCATTCTTACAAATGAAATTCCGATAAAATCTATACACTATATTATAATCAAACTTTGCCACAATTAATTTTAATTTGTCACGATTAATTATAAATTTACCACGATTAAATTCAAATATTGCCACGATTAATTGGCCACAAATTGCCATGAATTGGCCATATATTGCCACGATTAATTGGCAATCAATTGGCAATTAATTGGTTTCCAATTAATCGAGTGCCAATTAATTGCCACAATTAATTGATTCTTGGCCACAATTAATCGAGGCAAGCCTCGATTAATTTTAAAATTTCCTCAATTAATTAACCTCGATCAGCATAATTAATCAAGATTAATCTAAAGTAAGTCTCGACTAACATAATGATCCACGATTAATATCACTTAAGCCTCGATTAATTTCTAAAGCCATGATTATCATAATATGAGCCTCGATTAAGTTGCTATGTGCCACGATTAATTGTCTAGAAGGCCACGATTAATTTAAACGAGTCACGATTAATTTTCAATGAGCCTCGATTAGTTTTGTGTACATTGCCTCGATTAATTTGATATGTTCCACGATTAATTGACTTCAAGGTCCACGATTAATTTAAATGAGTTACGATTAATTTTCAATTAGCCTCGATTAGTTTTGGGAACATTACCTCGATTACTTTTAATATTTCATATAATTTAGAAATTTGTAAAATTTAAATTAATATTGACAATGTTTTAATCGAGGAAATACAAATTAATCGTGGATCATTTCAAATAAATCAAGGCAATGTGTTAAATTAATCGTGGATGATTTAAATTTAATCGAGGCTCATTTCAACATAATCGTGGCTTTTTTAATTAATCGATGCTCATTTAAATTAATTTTTAAATGAGCCTCGATTAAGTTAAAAATTGCCTCGATAATTTAGAATTAATCATGGATTATAAAATTAGCCTCAATTACAAAATGATCCTCGATTTATTATAAAAATTGCCTCGATTTTTAAAATTAGGGTGTAAGACGGCGGCAAGTTTTTAATCGTGGTGCGTTTTTTTTTTTTACTGTATGTTAATCGTGGTGGCTAGGTTTTGTTTCTAATTCAAAACCGTGAAGAAGAGTGAGGAGGAGAGAGCATGTGAGGTAGGGATGTCAATCGGGCCAACCCATTCGGTTTCGGGCCAACTCGTTTCGGTTTCAGGTCAATTCGGTTCGGGCCGAATCGGTTAAAATTTTTTTCGGGCCAAAAATTCTTGGCCCTAACCCTAACCCTTCGGTTTTCGGGCTAGCCCGTCGGGCCAACATGCTAACGAATTTTTTTCACATGTATAAATTATATTTTGATAATTCTAAAAAATAGTCACCATATCTTACTCTTGAAATAAATAAATACACGAAAAATAACATAAAATGAAAAAAATATGGCGAATATAAAATTTCATTAACATCATAGTACATCAAATAAATAAATCAACGATACATGAAATGATAAATTACAATAATTTTCAATCATTATTTGTTCTTTCAAAAATAATAATTTCAAACTAAATCATAAATCTAATTATAGTTCAATCTCCGAACTAATTGGAAATACAATCTTCTTCTATTTCAACAATAATATTTGAAGATCTTTCAACTTCATGTTCATATTTCATTTTTAAAGTCTTCATTATTTATTTCATTTATTTTTGTATTCTTTCTCATACAATAAACAAACGATAACATTAGAATGTATATAAAATTAAATTATTGAAAACATGATAAATAATATAATTTTAATACTTTAAAACATCAATACTATATAATAATAGATGGATAACGAGTGAAAGATAATTTTCTTAACAAAAATAAAATAAAATAATAAAAAAAATTAAAGTGAAAGGTTTTGACATTCAAAAAGCAACAAACGAATAAACAACATGTTTTATACATCATACTAAGCACTTATAAGTTATAACATTGATAAATGCAATAATGTATGTCATAAATGAAAATATAACATTTAATGAAAAATTGCATCATTGAATAAAACTCATTTACTATTAGTTGTAACTTTAAAAATTCATAACTTTTAGCATACTTGGAATCTATAAATGCATAATATATAGATGGAAAGATATTTGAGTTAGCTTTCCAACGCTTCCGACCGTTCGTGAATCGGAGTTTTCTAGAAAAAGTTATGACGAAAACAAGGAAGGCTGCCAGGCCAGCCCGACGGGCCAACCTGCGGCCCGACCGGGCCAGCCCGTTTGGCCCGCCAGCCCGACCGGTTTGGCCCGTTCGGTTAATTTTTTTTTTCGGGCCATAATTTTTCGGCCTTAACCCTATATTTTTCTCGGTCTATTCGGGCCAACCCATCGGTTTCGGGCTAAATTGACATCCCTAATGTGAGGTTGTTTGGGGGATTAATGGAAAAGTGGGATAATTTGTTCCCTTTGCAGTGGTGTCCAGAATGTTGTCAGTTTTTTTAAATAAAAAACTGATTTTGTGGGGCCCTGACATCGAATCTTGTACAAAATAAGTACAAATTGTCGAAAAAACTCATAACTTTTAAATGTTGTTTTTTTTTTCTTTACTTATTTAATTTTGTCGAAATAAAGATTTTCCCCAAATAATATTCATCCATGGGCGTAAATTTTTTCATAATATATACTCATTTAAATTGTTGAGTGTTAAAAAATAAATACACTATATTTCTCCGCATGTGTAGTTTCAGTCTCGAGTTGAACTTATGACAGAGTAAATTTTCTTTCGAAAATTAAATCATATTTTTTTTTGGCTTGACCTAATTCACGTGTTGATCATATCTATATCAATAGAGTGAGATCCATAATTTAAATATTAATTAATATCTTATATATACCAACCACAAAAATATTATTTATCCTTTAATATTAATCACAAATTAATATTAGAGTTTTCAAAAAAAAAAAAAAACACTAACATATTTTCATTTCTCAATACGATCTGGTACGTGAGTAAAAACTAAAAATTAAAAAAAATGCTAAAATTAAAAATTGATGCTGGGAACATAAACAAACATCCCCTAAAGACTCCAGAGAATCCAGAATGACTAAGATCAAGACCAGAAATAAATCGATTGAATTTCTCTTGATCAACTACTTCCAGTAATTTCTGGCAACGTAACAATTTGCTGCTTTTTTCTGTGTTTCGTCAAAAAAGTAAAGTATACGAGTGCCGGAACGAATAGAAATTAGCTAAAATGTACCTTTCATAAAAAAATAAATAAAAAAATTGGGTCCTAAAAATATTAAAAAGTGAAATTAACCATTCGTCACCATGAGAAATATTTCGTTCGTACTTCGTAGTCTGTTGTGCAGTGCATGGGTCAAGATTGAGTATGAAATACGTCGACAATAGATCGATAATTAAGAAGAGTTAGGACAATAATCACAATTTTGATCATAATAGCATTCAAAGTCATAAAGTTTGAATCAATTAAGAAAATTAAAACGCAACTTCCACGTGGGCCAACTTTGTGGGATATAGACATATAGTAAAGAATAACATTTTTTAAGAAAAAATAACTAATTTATATACTATTGAAATTAAGAATAGCATTTTTAAATAACTAATATACTACTATTATAAAGTTCAGAAGAATTTAGCGTGAGATATAAACCATATAATAGAAGACTATCATGGCCTAAAAAGTTAGAAGTAATAAAGTAGGATTAAAGTCTAAAACGATATTTATGCAAAAATCGAAGGGATTAATTAAGTTAAACTCCCGGAGACTTGAGATATGCAAGTCTTTCCAATAATGGCTTCACAGCTACAGACATACCCACCCCAGCTTGTAGATCTCAAGTTTAATTTGTGTGTAGCTAGCATACATACTTCATCATCTTCACAATGCCAATTTCTTTGCTTCTATGTTTTTTCTTCATCTCTTTAATTTCAACAATTATTAGCATAACAAAGCTCAGCCATGCATACAACCAATGCCTAGATGACCAGAAAACACTGTTACTTGAGGTGAAGAGCAGCTTAACATTCGATTCTTCTGTTTCAAGAAAACTGACGCAGTGGGATGAAATTGAAGATTGCTGCAACTGGGAAGGTGTGGAATGCGATGCTGCTGGCCATGTTATCAATTTGCAGCTCGACTACGAGGCCATTTCAGGTACCATTGAGAACTTATCTAGTCTCTCAGGCCTAACATATCTAGAGAAGCTGAACTTAGCATACAATTCAATCAGTGGGAGCACCCCAATCTCTCTTTGTTCTTCCATCATTGCAGCAACTTAAACTTTCCAACAACAACTTTACTGGCCTAGTTCATGAGTTTCCCTCTCTAAATCTCTCCAACTTGGAAGAGCTAGATTTGAGCAGTAATCACCTTGAAGGGCCTATTCCTGACTCTTTCTTCAAACTTGAAAGCCTTCAACTTCTCTCACTCTCTAACAACTTCTTCAATGGCACTTTTCAACTCGAGAAGATTCGAGGGCTTCGCAATCTTACAACTCTTAATCTTTCCTACAACAACTTGTCTGTTGTTAATGCTAGCACCATGAATTCATATCCTAGTTCTACATTTCCAAACCTGTACCAATTGAGCCTTGTTTCTTGCAACCTTTCCAGTTTCCCTGATCTCAGAAACCAATCCAATTTAAGATTCTTGGACCTCTCAAACAACAGAATTGCAGGGGAAATTCCCAATTGGATTTGGGAAATTGGGAGTGGAGAATTTTGGCAACTGAATCTTTCTTATAATCACCTAGTGGATCTGCAAAAGCCTTACGAAATTCCTAGCTCTCTTCAGGTGCTAGACCTGCACTCAAATCAGCTCGGGGGTGAGTTGCCCCTGCCTCAAGAACGAGCTCTGTACGTAGATTACTCTAACAACAAGTTCGATAAGCCCATTCCTGTGAACATTGGAAACTACCTTTCAAATCTTGTTTTCTTCTCTGTTTCAAATAATAGTCTGAGTGGAACAATTCCAACAACCCTTTGTGATGCTACATATCTTCAAGTTCTTGACTTGTCTTTCAATTACTTGAGTGGCAATATACCCTCATGTTTATTTAAAAGCCTTCCAAATATTGGGGTGTTTAATCTCAGAAGAAACAACATTACTGGTCATATCCCAGATACATTTTATGAAAACTGTGGCCTAGAAACATTGGATCTCAGCAGTAACAACTTAGTAGCAAAAATTCCCCAAGTCCATGGAAAAATGCACTTCCTTAACAGTCTTCAATGTTGGAATTAACCACATTGATGACAGTTTCCCGTGCATGCTACCCTCCAGCATCCGTGTGCTTGTGCTCCGCTCCAACAGATTCCACGGAGAGATCAGATGCAACAAAGATTGGCCGGATCTTCAAATCATTGACATATCTTCCAACGGATTCAGTGGCTCACTGTATCCATTAGGGTTCTCGAGTTTGAGGCGAATGATGCTAGAGAGTGACGGGCAGTCGAGGCATGAGCAACTCTACTTCAACTTCCTAAACCTGCAAAACCTGTACTACCAGGATGAGGTGACATTAACCATCAAAGGCTTGCAGCTGAAGCTTGTCAAGATTTGGTCAGAGTTCACATCACTTGATTTCTCTTGCAATAATTTCAATGGAGAAATACCAGAGGCCATTGGTGATCTGAGCTCACTTTATCTTCTCAACTTATCCCACAATGCTCTCACGGGCTCAATCCCAAAATCATTTGGTAACATGGCATCGATTGAAGCTCTTGATCTCTCAGTAAACCAACTAACAGAGGCGATTCCAGTGGAGCTTGGGCGGCTCGGATTCCTTCAGGTTTTGAATCTTTCCTACAATAAGCTGGTCGGAATGATCCCAAACAGCCCTCAATTCGTAACATTTACGGCAGATTCCTTTGAAGGAAACACGGGGTTGTGCGGTTTCCCTCTCGGCAAAAGCTGCAGTAGCCATGGTGGAGATGATTCATCATCACCAAAACTTGAAAAGGGAAAGTCGGAGATGGAGTGGTGTTACATATCTGCAGAGATCGGATATGCTGTGGGCTTGGGAAGCACGGTCTGGCTGCTTCTATTCTGCCGAAGCTTGAGAGAAAGCTACTTCCAGAAAGTAGATGATGTTCTTGGAAAAATTTATGAGGTTCAACGCAGAAAAAGAAGACTAAAAGAAGAAGAGAAGTGATGAATCGGGTTAGGAGACAGTAGTGCTAAAAATGCCTTTTGATAATTGTAACAGAGTATATTAAGTAAGAAATTCTATAACGCATGTTCATTGAGTAAAATTTGAGATTTGTTTAAACAAATTAGTTTGATTTTTGTTGAACTATGAATCGTGATGAAAAACTTTGTTCTGTAATAATAGTATTTAAATAACAAATATTTAATTAGCACTGATCCTGTTCAGAAATGAGAAATCCATCAACCAGATAAACCAGCACCCTCCACCAACCCTCAGAGAAAAGAACCTTTAAAGTTTAATTCCAAAGTGAATTGTTGATGGTTTGAATTTAAAGGTATAATGACAATTCAAAGAAAATATTACGGTACCAGTTATGTAAAGTTTGTAAAAATACGCACATATTTAACAATTGAATTAACCGTTGTGTATTATATATTAATATATAATGGTTTGGTTGGAATTGTACAGAATTGTGAGAGCACGCACATACGTAATAGTTTTAGAGAGTACCATTGCATATTTCATTTTCTTAACCGTTTTTCATAAAAACCGTTATCTAGTGTTATGTATTTATGTTTTAATTTCTTGTAATGTAATAATTTGCATAAGGGAATAATATATTTTTTACATCATATAACATAATGCAAAACTGCATATTCCCTGAAATAAATTAGCACTTCAACTCACATACGTCCAGAAGAGGTATGTCAATCGCAATCCTACATAACGTTTTTCAAAGTCACAAAGTTTGAAAGAAGAAAAACATCAATTACTACGTGGGCCAATTTTGTGGGGTTTAGAAAATAATGCTATGCTTGACCTAGTCTACTCCCTTTGATTTTTATCATGTATGATATACAAATTTTATAAATTACTAGCAAAGTGTGTGCAGCATCATCAACATCTTCACAATGCCAACTACTTCACTTCTACCGATTTTCATCATCTCTTTAATTTCAACAATTACAAGCATAACAAATTACAGTCATGCATACAGCCAATGCCAAGATGACCAGAAAACATTGTTACTTGAGCTGAGGAACAGCTTGACATTCAATTCTTCCATTTCAACAAAACTGGTGCAGTGGGATCAAATCGAAGATTGTTGCAAGTGGGAAGGCGTGGAATGCGATGCTGCAGGCCATGTGACCAGTTTGCAGCTCGACTACGAGGCCATTTCAGGTGGAATTGAGAATTCACCGAGTCTTGTAAGTCTTAAGTACCTCGAGAAGTTGAACTTAGCACACAATTCACTTAGTGGGAGCATGCCATGGTCTCTGTTTAACCTGACTTCATTGGAACTACTTATACTTTCCAACAACAAATTTAGTGGTCGAGTCCATGAATCTCCCTCTCTAAATCTCTCTAACTTGGTTGAGTTAGATCTGAGCGGTAATCACCTCAATGGGCCTATTCCTGACTCTTTCTTCAATCTCGAAAGCCTTGAGATTCTCTCCCTCTCTAAAAACTTGTTCAGTGGCACTTTTCAACTGGAAAAGATTCAAAGGCTCACCAATCTTACAAGTCTTAATCTTTCTTACAACAACTTATCAGTTGATGCAAGTAGCATTAATACGACTTTGTCTGGAATTTCCCGACTAAAAAAGTTAAGCCTTGCTTCCTGCAACCTGCATAACTTTCCTGATGTTTTAAAACAATCCAACTTGATATTCTTGGACCTCTCAGACAACCAGATTACAGGGGAAATACCTAGTTGGATTTGGGGAATCGGAAACGGAGCACTTTATCATTTGAATCTTTCACATAATCTCGTGGTTGATCTGCAAAAGCCTTACCACATTCCCAGATTTCTTGCTGAACTGGACTTACATTCAAACCAGCTCCGGGGTGAGTTGCCTCTACTTCCACGAGGCGCCTCTTACGTAGATTTTTCCGACAACAAATTTGACAAGCCCATTCCTCTTAACTTTGTAAGCTCAAATTTCTTTCTGCTATTCTTATCTATTGCAAATAACATCATTAGTGGATCAATTCCGACATCCATTTGTAGTGCAGTCACCATTCAAGTGCTCGACTTTTCTCTCAATCACTTGAATGGCAATATACCTCCATGTCTTGTGGAAAGTATCTCCAATCTTCAAGTGTTGAATCTTAAGAATAACAACATCAGTGGCGATATCCCAGATAAATTTTCCACCAATTGTGGCCTAAAGTTTTTTGACCTGAGCAGCAACAAGTTAGAAGGGAGTTTTCCGAGGTCCCTTGCGAATTGCAAACCACTTGAGTTCTTGAATGTTGGAAAGAACGAGATTGAAGATAGTTTCCCATGCATGCTGCCATCTAGATTGCGTGTTTTTGTGCTGCGCTCCAACAGATTCCACGGAGAGTTGAAATGTGATGAAAGATGGCCAAATCTTGAAATCTTCGATTTAAGTGTCAATAATTTTAGTGATCTGCATCATATAAGCTTTTCAAGCTGGAAGAAAGCCAGTGGTCCATCATGGAGGCAGCTGCCTAAATTCAGCATTAACGTTGTACGTCCCGACTTCTTCTACTTGAATAGCGTGGCATTAATAACAGTTATTGATTTCTCAGCCAATAATTTCCAAGGGGAGTTACCAGATGAAATCGGTAATCTCAAGTCACTTGTTTATCTCAACTTATCCAACAATGCTCTCACGGGCTCAATCCCAAAATCATTAGGTAACATGGCTGTTCTTGAAGCACTTGATCTCTCACGAAACCATCTAACAGGGGTGATTCCAGAGGAGCTTGAAGGGATGACTTTCCTTTCGATAATAAACGTGTCCTACAATAATCTGGTCGGAAAGATCCCAGAGGAACGACAATTTGCAACATTTGAAAATAGTTCCTACTTAGGAAACAGTGGGTTGTGTGGTATCCCACTTGACAAAAGTTGCAATATTATTAGCAGTGCTGAGGGAAATGATTCATCACATAACAAAAATGATTCATCACGTGGAGGGGAGGAGATTAAATCTGCTGCGCTCGCACTCCTCACCATTCTCTGCCTAATTTCCTTATAATGCTCACACCTCAGCAGCAAGAGAAAAACCTTCTTAACCGATTTGTGTTAATGTTTCTTAAACTCCTGTCTAGTGAAAAATCATTGCATAGATGAACTGAATGAGGATAATAATCCTTGCACCCCCAACATTTCTTCACAAAATTTTGAATTTTCCCATGTTTTTACAAATTAAATATCTCTTCCTACAACTATATATCTTCCATTTTCTTGTTTGATTACATTAATTTATTAACAGGTTTATGTAAATGCACTACAAATGAGTATCTTTTCCTGAGAAACTTCTGATCACTTGCTGCTGAAGACTAGCTAGCTAGCATACATCATTAATTTTTTTCCTCTTCTACAAGACTACAATATTACAGCCGAATTTAATTTCCACCCAGCTTTCGAATGAAAAGATTGAAAAAAAATATATACATTTTTTATTTTTTATTTTTTGAGGAAGAATTGAAAAGTTTTTTTTTTTGTTTTTTTTTAATCTATACTTCTATTACAATTTCATTAATATCCTTATATTAACTTCATAAAATTATTGGTGGGGAATCTGACTTTTCTGAAGACAGATCAAACACCATTTGCAACCTATGAATCTAATTGTAATACAAATGTTTATTTAAAAAAAAATAAAAAAAAATGATGAGGCTTTAAAGATATTGAACAAGAATGAATTAACAAACGTCGCCAAATAGAAGTAGGTCCTTGAATGCTTTGTTGTCTGTTGTGCATGCCAAGAAGTCAAGAACTACAAAAACGACCGACTTTTGTTGCATTATGTATTTTTCCATTTCATAAGAATCAATCGTAAAAATATCATAGAATTTCTGGAAGAAATTTTTTTATTCAATCTGTCTAACTCTCTACAAAAGTGTGTTTTCTTCTAGAAAATTTTACTTTTGGTCCATAAGACACGCTGCCCTCTTATTTTGGTCTCATCGGAGTCAACTTTGGTCATTTTTCAAAAAATCACTTTTAGTCCCATATGTTTATTTAAAAATTAAAAAAAAAAATACTAACACAATCATAGATCTAGGATCCGAAAGATGAAAATTCTCAATCCATGACCTCAAAAAGCATGAATTTTGATTTCTTTTTATTTTTTAATTATTTTTAAAAATTTCTCTATTAGATTTAATAGATAATTAATGAAGGAATTTTCAGTGAAAATTAATATGAAATTCATTAAAAAATAAAAAAAAATCAAAATTCGTGATTTTTGAGGTCTGTATTGAGAATTTTCATCTTTCGAGTCCTGAATTGAGAGTTTTTATATTTCGGGTCTTGAATGGATAGATTACCCACCTTTCAGGTACTGGATTGATAATTCTCCTTAATATGTATGGTGTAGGTCTACCGGATCAGATCCTCTGTTGTTGTTCCTGTTCCACTTAATTAGTGTTACATAATTAGATTTTATTTTTAATTTTCTTAAAAAAATACCCTAATTGGAAATGGATGAACCCTAAATAAAAATTTTAAATTAAATAAAATCATAATAAATTAAAAATTAAAAAAATAATTACTTTAAGAAAAAAAACTAAAGACTTGGAACAATCATATAAAAAAACTAAAGACTTGGGAAAAAAACTAAAGACTTTTGTGTGGTAGGTCTACTGCGGCAAATGAAATCCTCTATCCCACTTTCTCTATCCCATTTGGTGTCCCATTTTGATTTTTATTCAATTTTCATCAATTTTTTTCTTCAATTTCAATTTGTTATGGCTTAGTTTAATTTTATAATTATTATTTAGGGTTCATTCCACCCAATTAGGGTTTATATTTATTTTTTAATATTTATTTCTTATTTTTTAGTTAATATAATGGATTAATATGATTGAGTATTCCAAAAGTAGGGTATATAATTTTTAAAAAATTTAATTTTTAACAATAAATGTTGATTATGATTTGTAATACTATAATAAAATTTATTTTTGTAATAAACATTTTTAAAATATTAAATTTTATAGTGGGACACAATAGTGGGACATGAAAAATGGACTAGAGGATTTTATCCCCTACTGCGGAATTTCCAAAAGAAAGAAAATATTAGTTTGAGTACTCCAAAAATCCAGAATGGCTAAGATCAAGAGACCTAAAATAAATCGATTGAATTTGCTTCCAGCTATTTCTCGCAACAACTTGCTATTCCCTTTGTTTCTATATAAGTTATTTTAGTGTTTTAGTTTTATTTTACGAAGAGTGTTATTCTACACAATCGACGTGGAAAATTCATATGAATTTTTCTCATATATGTGTATATGGTAATTTGGTTAATTTATTAATATGTGTGTATTTATCAAGAATGACAGTCGTTGAGAAATGGATGAATCATTCTTTTTGTGTGCTTCCTCAAAAAAGGAAAGTATACAAGAAGTACTGGAACGAAATTAGCTAAAATGAAACTTTCATAATAAAAAAAAGGGAGTTTTTATTTGCACCACAATAATTACTCTTTGCACCACAAAATAAATTAATTAAAAAATAATCAATTATGAAATTACTTAATTGTCCTTATTAAATAAAAATATAAAAATTCAAGAAAAAATTATTAACTCCCCTTCCGCCGAAGCCGAATAACTTCAAGAACACAGCCATATCTGAAAAAACATTATTTTTGGTACGCTTGAATTCATGGATTATGGTTTTGATGGTGCGGTGCAGAAGCAACTCGATGAAGCGATGCCATGGGTGGGTCTCTACATCGCTGCAGCTACTGCAGTCTGCAGTCTTTCAATTGCAGCCGACGCCATCAACGGCTTCCGACAGAAGAAGCTGTGGTTCATGGATTATTCGACAGCAGAATTCACCGCAAACAAATCAAAAGGCCATGACAGCAGAATTCATGATTAGGAAGATAAAAACACGAAGAAAAAAAAATTACCTTATCGTCGGCCATGACAACAGAATTCACCGCAAACAAATCAAAAGGCGAAACCGAAAAAAGGAAGGAAATTCAACGAGATTTTCAACTGTGCGATTTACGCAACATTTTGCTGTTCATGATTGAGAGCTGATAATTGTCGGTAGAAAAAAGAAAAAGAAGAACACAATTACTGATTTTAAGTTTTTTTTAAGTAAAACACATATTTTAGATGGAAGGACATTATTGTAAATGTTAGTGGTGCAAAGAGTAAAAACAGGAGTGCAATGAGTAGTTATGGTGCAAAGAGCAGATTTGGTGGTGTAAATAAAAACTCCCTAAAAAAAAATTGGGTCCTACAAGAAATTAAATGTGAAATTGACCATTCATCTCCATGAGAAATATTTTGTTCGTAGTGTCGGTTGTGCAGTGCATGGGTCAAGATTGAGTACGAAATACGTCGACAATAGATCGATAATTAAGAGTTAAGACAATAATCACAATTATGATCATAATAGCTGAAAAACGATAATCCGTGCAATTCGTGTTTTAGTTATCTGCTTAAAACCTGTTCTATGATATGTGTGGGACAGATGCAAGAACATAAAAGAATAAAGCAGTAAAAATGCATGAGATGGTAACCCAGTTCGGTTCAACCAACCTACTATGGGAGGATTGCTCCCAAACTTGAAGTTTCGACTGGTACTCCTTCGAAGAGTGTATTAAGGATCTTACACATACAAGCCTCCCGCCTTATGTCGCCCGTTCTTCTCCTCGAACTCTTTCGCTAGCCGAAAATTGTAAGATCCCCTCACAACCGTGACATTAGACTCCCTCTAACTACCCACGACTTCAACTTACAATCTCTCCCGAGATTGCGTACAAAACTGGAATAAAAATCCCCTCACATGTTTCACTCGTAAACACTCAAAACTAGTCTATAACGTTGAACTGTTTAAGGAACAACTACTAGTTACAAACGACCACAAACTGATTCTAACACTAGAATCTAAACAAAAATATCAGTGGCACCGATTGCTGCACAAATCGGCCTTCATAAATAGTCTTCACTTCAGCTTGGCATCAATCTCTTGCTTTCCGCCAACTAGGTAAGTGGTTTGTGGCCTTCCAAACGTATATAGATACTTCCCAAGTGTAGGAGGGTTAATTCAGCACCGGATCTACACCACAAGGCAGTAAAACAAATCTATCTTGACCTTCCAAACTGGTTTGACGCAAGATCTTTCCAACAAGGAAACTGCCATAAATAGAGTGTCCCATGTTCTGTCTGGGACATAATCTGGAACAGTTCACCAACTGTTCTTCTTTTCTTGCACACCGGAAAACAAAACTTCGTGGGACATACCCAGGTACACTTTTTCGAACATATCTCGCCAATTCAACAACACAAATACTTAGTGGATGATGGTGGCACTAACAATAGCATTGAAAGTCAGAAAGTTTGAATCAAGAAAATTAAAACGCAATTTCCATGTGGGCCAACTTTGTGAAATATATATAGTAAAGAATAACATTGAAAAAAAAAAACTAATTGATATACTAATTAATAGAGCATTTTTAAACAATACACTATTATAAAGTTCGCAAAAAGTTAGTAAGATTATAGTCCAAAACGATATTTATGCAAAAATCGAAGGGGTAAATAATTAAGTTTAAACACTTGAGATATATATATATATATATGCAAGTCTTTTCAATGGCTTAAAACCTACAAATTTATAAACACACCCCACCCCAGCTTGTAGATCTCAAGTTTAATTTGTGTGTAGCATGCATACTTCATCATCTTCACAATGCCAATTTCTTTGCTTCTACGTTTTTTCTTCATCTCTTTAATTTCAACAATTATTAGCATAACAAAGTTCAGCCATGCATACAACCACGGCCTAGATGAGAGTTAATTTCGATTTTGATCCCATATCCGATTTTGGTCTCGACATTATCATTTTTGGTCCTTTTTCAAAAAAATCGCCCAATTGTAGTCCCATAGGTTTAAGAATATCATTTTTGGTCCCATGATTTTAAGGTAAAAAATGGGACCAAAATTGATACCAACTCTGTTTGGGACCAAAAATGATAGTGTCGGGACCAAAATCGGAATACCCGATGTCCTATGGGACCAAAATCAATATTTTCTCGCCTAGATGACCAGAAAACACTGTTACTTAAGCTGAAGAACAACTTAACATTCGATTCTTCTGTTTCAAGAAAACTGATGCAGTGGGATCATATCGAAGATTGCTGCAACTGGGAAGGTGTGGGATACGACGCTGCTGGCCGTGTTATCAATTTGCAGCTCGACTACGAGGCCATTTCAGGTACCATTGAGAACTTACCTAGTCTCTCAGGTCTTAGATAACTAGAGAAGCTGAACTTAGCATACAATTCAATCAGTGGAAGCATCCCCCAATCTCTCTTTGTTCTTCCATCACTTCAGCAACTCAAACTTTCCAACAACTTCACTGGCCTAGTTCATGAGTTTCCCTCTCTAAATCAATATGAATATGATACAATTACGAAAATAAAATATACAAAAAGAAATATTCATGTTAAAAATATTGTGCATATTTAAATAGAAAATACAAATGTGAACTGATGTAGGATAATATGTCATATGTTGTTATAAGAATTTATATCTTGAATATATTAACACGCCCATGGTAAGTATTCGCATATTGATCTAATATAAACATATAATATCTACCCAACAAAAATAAGAACTTGTATGTATAGTTAACATATGATTAAATTATTTGTTTTCACTAAGAACCAAGAATATGAGTTTTCTGGATATGTAAAAAACATGGGTAATCAAGCTCTATAATAAAAAAAATGAAAAAAGCTCTATAACTGCGGAAGTAGGTGAGGATGACATTAACATACCACATCATGCATTATATACAATAAAATGTAAAGTAATTTAGAGACTTAACATATAGTGACATTTCTATAAAATATACCAACAATAAAAATGATTCGAAATCAACAATAGTGGATGAATATTAATTGTGGATCATATTTTAAATTAGTGTTTATAATCTTTGTATCAAATTACACTTAATTACAAATTCGATTGATCAATAAATTACGTATTTTAAAAAAATGTGAAAAATACTTAAATTAGATGCGGAAAAAAACATGAATAGACATATGCCTAAATGAGATCATGATTCGTAATTTTTTATTTTTTGTTTTTTGAGTAGACATGATCCATAAATAATTTATCATATAGTCGTAGATCATTTTTTAATGTGTTTCTTTGAACTATTATCATAAGTTATAACTATATAAAAAAGTTACATATAGTAAATTTTAGTGTTTTAGTAATTGTGAACATTTTGAGTTTTATTTATTTGTTGTATTGGTCTGATGATTATTAAATAAATGGGTCTTTGTCGGAATGAATATAGAAAATAATTAAAATGTTGCTAAAAATAGTTAAAATTATTTGGCATAAACAGATTAGTCTGTCATTATATGTGGGAATGAATAGAAAATAATTAAAATGTTGCTGAAAATTATTCAATTTATTTGGCATAAGCATATTAATCTGTCAATATTTCTTAATTTTTTCTAATCAGAGATTTTGATATCATAATTATTATTTTTTAATGTGTTTGGATCCAACTAACAAAATATGATACATTGAATTAAATAAAACTAAGATAAATATTTACAATATGGTGGAGCACATAAATTAAAACACATAAATAATCCAAATTTTGAATTAACATTTGGTGCAAATACACCTAAAAACCAAAAAAAAAAAAAATGGTGCAAATATTCATAAATTGACTAATGTAATCTCTTATTTTAATTTCAAAACTACTTTACATAAATGGAAATTAAAAATATATTTATGCATGAAGAAAGAAAATTAATTCAACATTATAAATTGTGCTTGCAAGTACTACCACAACCACGAGAGTGGTTCTCGATTTCCATGGAGAGAGAGAGAGAGAGAGATCATTATTGCATTACCCAAATTGAATTGTACTTGATGCTTTATTCATTATAGCATTACTCAAATTTAAGTTGCCTCATTGATAGTCTCTTTTCTTTAATGTGTTCTCCATCTCCACCCTAAAAAGCCATAACATTTTTTGCAATTTCTTGAAAACTAAATATTGGTGTATTTCACTAGCAATGAATCAATATAAATTATGGAATGGTGTTGACACTGACAATCTATTTCAATATTTTCTTCATGAAAACTGAATGCGAGATTAGAACAATTTAAAAGGGACATGTTTTGTCTTAATTTGATTGGAAAAAATGATGTGTTTGAAGAGGAAAAAAATAACCTGATAAAATGGTGGCAGTGGAAAATATTTTTACATTTGGCTAATTAGATTTGAAAATTAAAAGATTAAAAAAAGAGACAATCAACCAATTTGGATGTACTTGCACCATTTATTGGTAATTCTAAATGAATTTATACCAAAATAAATTTTATAGTTATATTTGATCATGCGATGTGACAGAGCTAGTAATATTTCTTAGGGGCAACTCATATATGTATAATATAAAAATTCACAAGTAGAATAATAAAAATAAAATTTAAAAATAATAGAAGTTTGATGTTATGTTTGCTTGGACGTTGGTATTCGAGGGTAGACATTTAAATAAATATTTTTTAATATTAAATCCATTATTACTATTATATTAATATTTTTTTAGAAAATAAGGATTTTTTCTATTTTATTTTTTGTGGGTAAACATGAATGGTATTCACAATTTCCCGATAAATAAATACTTTAATTTTTCATACTAACATTTAGATAATTGCAATGTTGAATACTTTATGGGATTTACACTAAAATACTTGAATAAAAAGTCAAATATCAATGATGAAACTTTACAATAAATTACAAACACCTTTTATATGTATATTCATATTCCTAATAAATAAATCAACACAAAAGTACTTGAAAATATAATAAATCAGCATTTGAGGTTCCTTCACCTTTGCCGCATTCGATTCTTCTATGATTTTCTAAATCTCAACGTTCCCTGCAATTATTCTCCAAAAAATATTTTGATGGATGTTTATTTATCTTGACTCCACAAACAATTTATAGGCTCAACTCTACACTATAATATAAACGATATTATTAATTACCATAATTATTGTAATAAGATTAATGTAATAAGCGGGTTAATAAAAATCATACTTTAAATATATATTACTAATCAGATGATCATTGCTATTATTTCATTTCTCAATTAATTAAGGTGATTGATGATATATACCTTATAAGGTAAATATTTAAACGATTAAGATGATTATATTAATGATATATTTGCAGGTTTAAAAAATAAAATTATTGTCTTCCATTTAAAATTAAAATTACTGTAACGAAAACACATGTGATCAATTTTGACATATATAAATAAATGGTGATTACCATAATTTTATGAATTGTCATTATTACCATATGTAATTGTTAACCCCTAACAAAAGGTACATCAATTATAATTAGCTTGCATTAGTGTCGCTAAATTAGCTTGAATAATTACTAATTCAATTGGCATGAATTAAATAAATATTTTTAAGATATGATTATTTCAAAATCTATTATAATTAATTTACACTATACATACTAAACTTATACATATAATGCTATCTGGCTATATTTATGTTCCGATGGGTCAACATGTAGCTGGCGGACCACATCCTCCCACCAAAACAATGAATCCAAATATTCCACTAAATCATATATAGTTTCATCTAAATAAATGGGTTCAAATTTTTCTTGTTAATTTGGTTCCCTTATCAATATTGTAACAACTTATATAATAATCATAAATTTTAATAAATTTTATATTGATATTACGTATATTACGGTTACATGATATTATGATATATTATCTTATCTCTCCTAATTTTTGAACAACTACATTTTCATTAAAATATCCTTAGCTTGCTTGCTGGCATAGGCAGGGTACATACATACTACTGTTTATTATAACTGTACGGATTCTTACCAATATAGTTTAATATTCGTGCCTCTAAGTTATATATTTAGTATCTAGTTAAGGACATTTTAGTTTTTTTTTTGTGTGTGTGTATATATATTATTTATTTAATTAGGTTTTTTTTTTCTTTCTAGTTAATTTTCTCTCCTTAAAGAAAGTATCTACACCACTTGGAAAGAATCACAAACTCTAATCACTTATCATATGGCCGAAGATTGAAGATCTACGCCAACAAGGAAGTGAAGCTATAAGAAAACCGATTCATTTAGTAATCGATGTGCACTTAATTAGATTCTCTTTGCATATTATTTGAGAGTCATTTTAGTTTGTTGTTTATATAATAGCTAGTAGTTGTTCCCTAAATTATTCAACATGGTAGACTAACATTTAGTGTTTTCGAGTGAAACACATGAGGAGTTTGTTTAAACCATTTTGTACGCAATCTCGGGAGAGGTTATAAGTTGAAGTCGTGGGTAGCTAGAAGGTGTCAAGTGTCACGGTTGTGAGGGGATCTCACAACTTTTGTTCGGTGAAAGAGTTCGTGAAGTAGAATAGGCGACATAAGTTGGAGTCCTGTATGTGTAAGTACCTAATTACACTTCATGAAGGAGTAGCGAGCAAATCTTCAAATTTAGGCTTATTTCCCTCAGAATAGGTTGATTAACCAAACTGGGTTACCAATCTCGTGCGTTTTTTACTGCTTTTTTATTTTCTATTATGTCGTCTGTTCCCAACATATCGAAGAACACTTGTATGCAGTACTCTTAAAACTCACCTTGCACGGATTGGGATTTTCAATTACTCTTGTTAATTTGGTTCCCTTATCAATATTGTAACACTTATATAATAATCCTAAATTTTAATAAATTTTATGTTGATATTAAGTATATTATGGTTACATAATATATTATCTCATCGGCCCTAATTTTTGAACAACTACGTTTTCATTAAAATTTCCTTATCTGGCTTGCCGGCATAGGCAGGGTACATACATACTACTACTACTACTTATAACTACGCGGATTCTTACGAATATAGTTTAATATTCGTACCTCTAACTTATATATTTAGTATCCAGTTAGGGACATTTTAGTTATTTTGTATGTGTGCATGTATATATATGTGTGTGTGTTTATTTATTTAATTAGGTTTTTTTTTTCTAGTTAATTTGTATGATAGAAGTGTAGCCCTTTTATTTTAGATACTTTATTAGCTTTCTTTTGGAATGTTACTTTTGAAATTTCTACTGCAATATCTGGTCTATGGTGGTCTGCGGGAAATGGGGGAGATAATTTCAATTTTGGTCCCATAGGATATCGGGTATTCCGATTTTGGTCCCGACGCTATCACTTTTGGTCCTTTTTCAAATTTTTTACCCAAAACTAGTCCCATAGGATTTTTGGTGTCGATTTTGATCCCACGAATTTAACGTCAGTTTTAACAAGTGACGGAATGGGACTAGTTTTGAGTAATATTTTTGAAAAAGGACCAAAAGTGATAGTGTCGGGACAAAAAGCGGATCTTTATTGATGATTACATTATTGTTCATATTTCTCACGTGCGAGTCTTTTATAGGGAAAATTATACCTAAATCCCTAATTGAACAGAAATAGAAGACATATTCATAGCTTGTAAGAAATCCCCAAAATCGCAAAGCCCTAATTTTCAACCTACTTCACAATTTGCAAGAAATTTTCAAAATTCGCAAGCAGTAGAAGGACATGATAAATAAATTCGAGATTTGGTGAGTTTTTTTGTGTGTGAAGGAATTAGGAATGGCGGCGGTTGAAGGTGCATTGTCATTCTCGGTGGCATCAGTTGTGGAGGATGTTCTACAATAGCACGAGAATCGATCTCGTGATCTTGATTTCGATGCTCGCAAGGCGGAAGAAGCCGGTAATTATAACCACCCATATATATATGTGCATCGTCTCCCGAAAATTACACCTCTTGCTTTCTGCCACCTCAGATCGGTTCGTTCGTCCCTCAAGGGATAAAGAATCGAGCAAGGAAGGTCTCAGCAAGGCTCAGGGTTATCTGAGACCAAAGACTCCTCCAAATAGTGACCAATGCACACCGAGACCGGAAAGGCGAGAAGACAGACCACACACAACCTCACAACGGCTCAAGCTTCTGGTCCATTTCTGCGTGTGTGAGCTTGATGGGTGTGAGGATGGAGGAGACAGGGTACTCGTGTAATGATTGATAAATGCATCATGTTGTATAGGCAATGAATTCATAACTTAATCTTGTCTTCTCTTGGAATTCTTGTTTTAATGCATTAGCTAGTAGATACCGTGTACTTTGCCCTTAGTTTTGTAAAATTGCATTGGTTGTTGTTAGTACGTAACTACGCTTACCAACCCCTATTCTTTTTATGAATGCAATCTAACTTAATTGTTATAACAAATGCTCGTAGTCATGAAAAGCAAATATTCCTTTCCACCATTGTTGAAAGTCAGGTTGTTGAAGATTAGTAGTGGTCTTATTGAACCCAATGGACACTTGTTGATGCCAAGAAGCAAGATGATGGAGAACCATTTAAGTTTGATGCAGAGAACTACACAGAGCCTGAAGCAAATATCCTTAAGTCCTTTCTGTTGCAGCTGAGAACAGTGAAATCACTTGGTACTTGTACGAGGCCTCAATATTTGAATTTATAGAGTTTCTGTTGAATCATGGTACAATAATAGAAAAGGCGGTGATCCAAAAAAGAGGAAACGTGGTTGTTGAATTTATAGAGTTTCTGTTGAGTGCATTTTGTCACACGTCGTAGCAGGTTCATTGAAAGAGAGTGTGTGTTGGTGGGAATTTTCCTTTTAAAAGATGTCAAACTTCCCTCCAAAATAATAGCAAAATCAGGTGAAATTTACCTCCAAAATCCTGGATGAAGTTCTGGAATTTTTTTGTTTTGGGACCAAAATCGATATCAATTTTAACGGAAACCATCACGGCATGACTAAAAATGATACTTCACTTCCTCTGGGACCAAAAGTGATAGTGTCGGGACCAAAATCGGCATACCTGATGTCCTATGGGACCAAAATTGAAATTATCTCGGAAATGGGGACGACAGACGGGTCTCGACGCAACACTGTAGATATGTCCGACTGAAGGTGGCGGTGGTTAAGGATGGCGGTAGATCTGTTCTCTTTTTTTTGGCATGAAAGAAGAGAGTTATGGATGGCCATTTCAGACGACGACGTCAATATATCATCTTCTCTAGATATCCAGTTGTCATCTTTGGGAGATTTTTTTTTTTTTTTTGGCAGAAGATTTGCAAATTTGTTCTTCATGGGCACGTAGAAAGAGAAGGGGAGATGTTGTATTTCATATTAATAAAAATTGAAAAAAAAAATTAACTGAATGATATTTTAGTAATAGTGGTAAAATATTTAAAATTTTGTGGGTAAAAAAATATTTTTAAAATTTGAAAGCATATTTCTTTTTTTTAATTGACACTAATGTTTATGTAGAGTTTATCATCCATATATTTGTCCTAGCTAGGCATATAATTTTTTTTTAATTTCATTTTATAGATTAAAGTTTGTTGCAACATTCCTAAAATTTTATGTGAAAATTATAGGTTTTCCTTTTTCCACATCTTTTAAAGTTCTCATCATAAATGCACATTACTTTTATAAAATACGAAATGCTATTTTTTTTCAACTTTGTCCATAAATGCATGATTTTGGAAGTTGAAAATAAAGTTAGGATAAAAAAATTCGAGAGTCGATGTAGCCTGGCTTAATGGCCAATAGAGCTACATGGAATTTTAATTCATGATATATTCACCTCTCCTATAATGAAATAATTAATTCGATTTTTATGAACACTTCTGCTGCTGATTTTTATTACCACCATCTTGACATGGTGGTGCATTTTCTATGAAAATAAAATGACTTTTTTCATTTTGACTTTTAATCTCAAATCGGTCAAAGTTAACGTTAATTCTCTTAGTTTTTTGAGTTGAATGATTGACATTTGCACCCTTACAAAAGATATGAATACTTGAATTTTATGCTATATGGTATTTCAAACTTTGTGACTCTTTCTTAAAAAAAAAATAACGAAATTTCGAAAAATAGTCAAGCTTTTAAAAAATATGTTACTATATACATTAGAGAAAATTGTAGTGCTTTCTTATTAAAGAAGTGTTTTTATTATAATTATTTTAGTTGATTAAATTATAATTTATTCATTTTTGTTACTAGGTAGCTAGTATATTTGTTAGATATATAATAGACTAATCAAAGAGGGGAAATAACCCTTAGTATTCTATACTTGACATTTTTTATTTGGTACTTTACACACCACTTCTGCAAAAATTGTACTCCTAGTCCTAACTATAGATATGGTATTTGTTGAAGTCTAAAATAGTTTTCTCTCATTAGATTGCAAGTCAAGGTGCAACAAGGCGCACTTAAGAGATTATTCAGCACTATCCAAGGTTCAGCAATCTCAGAGATCTATAATATGAATTTACTTTACTAAACTCTAAATTATTTACAGTATTCATTCATGTAAAACATGATTTAGATTCTATATATAAATGTTTAAGCATGATTTTTATGCTTTATTCAAATATTTTGACACGTGGATGTATATGACGTAAGGAATTCCAATTCATGTAAAATAACCCGAAAGTACAATTCTCGGAAGTACATATAATTAAATGTGTGACCCACATAAGTCATCATCCCTAAAATGTGTGGGGTTACAAATGAGACATTTGACTAGTCAAGAGAGAGCTTCAAAGCTCAAAAAATGATGTATATGATATATAAATATTTAAAACTTGGATGATACTTCTCATTGAGTGTTCCTGGGCACTCAATCCCATTTTCTAAAATGTTTTTCAGGTGCAGGCGTTAGCAGATTGGTGATGTGATCGAAAATTATTGATGTGGTGAGCTAGAGTTGGCTATTTTGACTGAATTAATATTTAAGGCAAACTCTTTAGATAATATGGTATATACATGTTTAGTGCCATTTTTTTCCACTTACTCTTGATGTTTATATTTAAACTAGTATTTCTCCCGTGCGATGCACGAAGTCATTTTATGTATTTTTAGTTTAAATAATAAAATTCATATATAAGTATTGATGAATTAAAAAAAAATGAGTTTGTTTATATAATAACAAATAATAAATACGATAACGTCAAAAATATATATGCATTAGTAAAATTATGTAAAACATAAAATTTTTATTATAAAATTAATTTTTTATATTTTAATCAAAATTTGTCAAATCTATAAACATAAAATAATATAATATATACATATATATGCATATTGGAGAATATAAATATATTAATTTTATTATTTTGTGATGAATTGTGAAGAAATAATTAAAGTCATCAGTGCATTCATTGTGATGAAGAAATGAAGATACATTAGATATAAATAATATATATATATGTATGTATGTATGTATGTATGTATGTATGTATTTAATTATTAATTAATATATGACCGATGTGTTTTCTAGTTGGAGAAAAAGAAGTGGTGCTATGAGAATTCGAGACGTATCCCTTTTAATATGTGTCTACCACTTTTTTAATGTCTCCGAGAGAACAATATGGACAATGTTAATATACATACATTATCTTTGTACTAATTGTTAATAAGATTAAATGTATGTATTCATATATGTTTAGCATTTAAAAAGTATTTATATAGACCAAAAATATAAAAAATAATTAGCATATATATTCTTATATCCAACTAATAACTTAATATAATTTTGAAATAAAATAATGATTTAAGAGATTAAAAAGGTTTGGCCAAAATACCTGTAGATTAATTGAGCATATTAGGATTTAGATGCATTATACTATCCAAAACAATGAAACTCAATGAGCAAAAAAAATATATTATTATGCTCATTGATGACTATTTGCTCTACACTTATGATTGAAAATGCATAAAATTTAGTCATCCAACCCATGAAAATCAAGAAAATGTAGTAGATCAAATAAATGAATAAAAAAAAGTTCATAACATTTTCTCTATCAACACGGCAACATAAAAAAAAATAATAACATTTATAATTAATAATAGGAAGAAAAAGATCCAAAAGGATTTCTCCTAATTTTCCCCAAATAATAATTAAATGTAAACAAATAAAATGTAATTAATAGTCAGATATTGAGATATATTTTTTTTAATTATTTTTTAAATGTATTGGCAAAAAAAGAGAGTAATATTACAGATATACGAACTGTCTATTGTTTGATTAACGAACAATAAGTGAAGCCATTATTGTTATCAAAAAATTTATAATAGTTAGATTTGGAGATTTTTTATTTTATTTTATTTTACAATAGTGCAGAAGTATAACATTCTAAAAAGAAAAATAATTGATTCAATTAAGTATTTAAATAATTGGGCAAACCGTAAGAAAAGAACTCGACGACCGCCACCGAGAGATAATCTCTTAATATTTCACCTTCCACGAGTCAAGCCTCAATTAGGATCAGATGAGTAAATGTGAGTTTTTGTGACTCTTTTTCAGCCACAATTCAAATAATAAAAAATGTTGCATACTATTCTCTTTTATATAAAGATACATGTGTTCTTAATTCACAATAATAATGATTGATAATGCTTTACTTGATTTACGTTAATAATTATATTGCTTGCTACAATCAATATACATATTATGCATAGACTACTTGAATTAAAAAAAAAAAAAAATCAAATATATATTACTAATATAATAACAAAAATTGACCTTTCTAATAGTCGGGAAATTTTTTAATGAAAAACTCTATTATATATATATATATATTATGTAATTCATTTTGTAATTAAATTAAAAAAACAATGATTTGGAATACTTATTATGTGTAATCCATCGTAGATCATTATTTATATACTTTTATTTAAATAGATAACCATATATTATTATTTATTTTTATATATGTATTACTACAATTATTAAATTTGTACAATCATATTTATGTATGTATATTTCATGTGTAGATGGAATGTATTACCTTATTTACAATTGAAATATATGTACATATGTATAAATTACTAAAATGGTCATACATTGTTAACGTAAATGTCTATTATGCCCTTTCGCAAATGGGCGGAAAAATAGAAGTTGTAAAAGTGTGTTATAATATATATATAGATGTACGTTATTGATGTGTTTTTCTTTCGATCCGCTATATTTTTTAAAAGTTATGAACTCATGTGGTCTTAATATTATGTTTAAATGATTGATGGTTGACATCTGACTTAACTTTTTGTTTTAAGGATGAACTGACTTGACTTGCCAAATCAACAGAAAAGTTTAAATGAATATTTTTGGCAGATATAATGAAAATAATTATTCGGTAAGGAACATGTCAACCTTTGAGTCTTTGGTCAAATGTGTTGGATTTTACACATCACCTTGCTTGTTCCAAATATTCTCAAGTCAACGTTTTGCGGGTATTTGAACACAATGGTGCAGTACTATTATATATTTCTATTATGTAATCCATGTACTTTTTAGGGGATGAAATTTATATACCTTTCACTACAAGAAAATATAGAAATAGCGACGGAATCGGACATGAAATTCTATCCGTCTCTAAATAGATACAGAATCTGAGATGGAATACTATCAGTCTCTAGTTAGAGATGGTATTGAAGAGCGAATGCTATCCGTCTCTATTTAGAGACGGAATATTATCTGTTTCTAGTTAGAGATGGAATTAAAGACTGAACATGTTGGAGCACATTAGGGCATCTCCAATGCTAACACCAAATCACCAATTTGGTGCATAAATTCACTCCAATGCTACACCAAATCTTGCCCCAAATTTGAGGCAAAATTTTGGTGTTGTACCAAATTGGTGCTGATGGGTCCCACAACATTTAATACATTATTTTATTATTTAAAATAAATATAAAATAGATTATTTAATAAATTTAATTTAATTTATAAATTATATATTCACTTAAATAGATGATTTAATATTCATTATTAAATAGATGATTTGATAAATTTAATTTATAAATTATATATTCATTTAATTTAAATTATAAATCATCTAAATAAATAAATAATTTCAATAAAAGCACAATTAATTAAAAGTATTAGTTTTGGATAATTATCATTTAAAAAAATAATAATAAATCATTAAGCATATTCATATTTCAATTATAACATAAAATGAAATCTTTAAGAGAATATTCTTATTTGGTGTAAAATTTGGTGTTGAGCATTGGAGCTGCAAAAAAATTTGGCGTTGAAATTACACTTATTTGGTGCAAAATCTGCACCAAATAGTTGCTCAGCATTGGAGTTGCCCCGGATGAAATCCTCTGCAACACTTGGTGCTACACAATTAGATTTATTGATTTTTATTCAATTTTTTAATTTAATTTCAATTTGTTATGCTTTATTTTAATTTTACACTTATTATTTAGGGTTCATCCTACATTCCTAATTGTGTAGCACCAAGTGTTGCACCAAGTATTGCAGAGGATTTCATCCGGGAGTTGCCCTTAGAGACAGAACTAGAGACATAATAATTTTTAATTATTTATAAGATAGAGATGGAATTATTTTTGTCATTAAATTTTTTAATGATTTTTTTGGATAGAGACCAAATTATTTCGGTCGTTGATTGCTTTTAATTATTTATTTGTATTTTAAATTTCACTGCCCGCTCAATTTTCATCTCTTCCCCCGTTTTGAAATTTCATCACCGAAGTGACTCCGCCGGTCTCCACTGAAATTCCTCCTTTATCATTTCTCCCCCAATTTGAAAAAGCCCTAGGTTGTATTGTCACTTCGCCGGCGATTACTCACAGCTCCAGTCTTCCGCCCGCCCTCTGCTCCGGCGTCCTCCGGCGCTGTTGTCCGGCATCCCTGTACGGAGATCGTTCTGTTCGAAAGCTGATGTCGTTCCTCTTTCCAATCATAAAAGGTTTGATTTTCCTTCATTTTCTTCTCTTTCTCTTCTTCACTTGTATTCTTCTTCTTCTTCTTCTTCACTTGTCTTCTTCTTCTTCTTCTTCTTCTTCTTCTTCTTCTTCTTCTTCTTCTTCTTCTTCTTCTTCTTCTTCTTCACTTGTCTTCTTCTTCTTCTTCTTCTTCTTCTTCTTCTTCTTCTTCTTCTTCTTCACTTGTCTTCTTCTTCTTCTTCTTCTTCTTCTTCTTCTTCTTCTTCTTCTTCTTCTTCTTCTTCTTCTTCTTCTTCTCATCTTTAATCGGGTTTTGTTGATGTTGAGCCTAGAGAAAGAGAGACAGAGTTGCATTTAATTTAAAATATGCTCCTCTGCCCCCGCTGACTGCTGTGCTCCGGCGTCTCCGACATCATCCGGCGCTGCTCTCCGGCATCCCTGTACGGAGGCTCGCTTTGTTTCGAAAGCTATTGTCTTTCTCTTTACAATTGAAAAAGGTTCGATTTTCTTCCATTTACTTCTCTTTCTCTTCTTCACTTATATTATTCTTGGGATGATGGGAAAGTTAGGTAATTGATGTAGTAGTGGCAGCCTAGTTAAATATTGATTAAGGGGAATGTTGCAGCACTGATCATGTGCCACAATTTTTGGGATTACGGTTTTGAATGTTTATGCTTAATTTCCCCCCTTTTCAGGCGATCACAAAACTAATCTATTTAGTTGGATTTCTGCTAATAGAAGTTGTTCCTAAGTCAACTCACCCATCATTATTTCACAACACATCTCAACACTTTCCTTATTAAGGGAGTTGATTCGATTTTTTTTTAATAGTTAGTAACAAAAAAGGAGTTAATTATACTTCTACTATTGTAACAAGATTAAAATCTCTAACAATTTATAAATAAATTGAAACAGCTTTATAGAATAAGTGAGTTTACAAGTATAGAGCACATTGATGTGGTAAATGAATTTTTATTTTTATTTTTTTCCTTTCAGCAATACGCCGTTTGTTTGAATGTTTTGCGTATGGAAATGAAGTCAAAGGAAATATCTGAGGTAGCTCACTGATATCTATGTGTAAAAAAGTTAAGTTCGTGCCACTTGTTTGGAATGAAATTATAGCTAGCAGGTTAGAGTTTGAACCAAAAAAAGAATCGGCTAGTAAGTTACTTTTGAAGAGACCTATTCAGAATATATCTGTGTTTATCCTTTCATTAGTACATTCTGAGCACCTTCCTAAGAGTTATGCTACATCATTTCAGAATGATTATGTATATGATGGGGATGAGCAACATCACATTCAGTTGTACTATATATGTTTCTTACTTGCTTATTCATTCTGATATTGGCCTTGTGTTCTTTTTAAGCTACTTCTGTTATTTAAGTGCACAATGAATCTGATTGAATATATTGTGCTTTACTTAACGCCTTTGGTGGAAATTGGGAATACATAACTTATATTAGAAAAAAACAGAAAATGTGAATAATTCACCATCTATCTGCAAGAGATTATATGGTCCAGAAACAAGATTTATGAATAAGATTTAGGTTTATAACAGGGGTCAAATGTGAGGCAAGTTATGAATCTGCCTATCTACTTCTTCATCTTGTGCACTCCCAAGTAGGATTCATTCATCTCTTCTTTCTCTGCCTATCTACTTCTTCATTTCTAGTTTGCTTTGTTTCTTACATATATATTTTTTTTTCATTTTTTTTTTCGCGTTTGAATTTGCAGGAAGCAGCAGTAATTCCTCCACATGTTGCCTTTGCAATTAGGCCTTCTGAAGAATTCTGGGAGTATGTTGAAGTGAGTGCAAATGATCTATCTGTAGAGGGAATCACAGCAACTGTCTACTTGAAATAAAAAGAGATGACTGCTGATGAGACATGGTATTAATTTATATTCAAATAATTGAAACCAACTACTTGTTATATTTTTTTGGCTAAAAATACATATATGCCATGGAGGGAGGGTGTTGAAACTTGAAAAGGCAACATTTAGCTTAAATTGCAGGGTGAATGATGAAAATGCTTTGGAGATAGATTCTGGAGCAATGGACTTCTCTCTGCCTCACCTGACTCTATCTTCTTCTGTTGGTAATGGAGTCAGCTCCTGATCCAGTTCACATGGCTAAATTTTTTGGATGGCTTCCTATAATCTTCTACTTTGGGCAGGCCGACGTTCTTGGCTTGCCCGACACTAGTGGACAGGTGTGAACTTCATGGCCTAATGATGTAAAAGTTGGTGCACAGGAATTAGGAAGGATCTCAACAGGAAAAGCTAATTTTTCTCTTTTGGATAGGTGGTTTATGTCTTAGATCAAGTAGTTGCAATGGAAGAAGAAATGCTTCAAAGAATTAAGCAGCAAGGTCTCAATGTGAAGCCTCAAATTCTTGTGGTAAGTGACATGTCCATGATCTTTATTTTTACCCTAAATCTGAGCAACAAATATGAAACCATACTGTTCATCACACCGTCTACAGACCCCAGAGAGCCAACTATGAGAGAGCCAAGAGGTTTGCAGACCAGTCCTTCGGTTCACATCCGCAACAGCCTCCACCAAACAGTTATTTATGTTTAAGACATTTGGTACTTTTATTGTAGACTTTTATGATGCTCTGTTATGAATATTGGAGTGTTTGGTTCATACATTTCACCTTTTGTGATGTTTTGCACAAATATTGTATGGATGTTATTATGATGTTTAATGTGGTTCAATATTTGGATTTTATTTAATTTGATGATATTTAAATGTTTTTCTTGTAATTATATATCTATATATATATAAGGAGTTTTATATTTTAGTTAAATTATAACTATATTTTTATCTAAAAGTACTTCGTCAATAAGAAGAAAGAGCATCCGAAAACAGAAATTATTATACATAATTTTCAAATCATGGAGATATATAGCTAGAGTTGATAATTAATATAAATACTAAGGATGGCCATAAAGGGAATGTAGCTAACTTTAATTTATAAGGGTGAAATCCATCCCATTAATATAATTAGCAAAAGAAATCGAAGGGCAGAGGCGGTGAAGAATAGTTTCCGGAGAGAATCATCGACGCCACAATGGAATTGGCAGCCTCTGAGTAGTGGAAACCATCCCAGCTGATATGTGGTGACGACGCCGCACACAGGTTGTGCCCTGCCTTGCCACACCCAATTTTGGGATCAATATTATAGGGTGGACCGCCGTAACCACAACATGCCATCAACGGCTGCTCAAACCCTGCAACCATTTTCTTTAAATTAATTTTCAGATTAATTAATTTCGAGATATATGTATATTTATTGTTGGACGACTCACCGTACGACGAGGCACTCGCTATGATCTTATATTTGATGGCGTATACGTCAACATAGACGATAGTGGAATTCTGCAGCTCGAAACGGAGGCCTTCACACAGTGCATTGAGCTTCGAGTTGAACTCCTGCGCAGCTCGGTTGATGGATGCCACACAACCATAGTCATCGACTTCACTCGCATTCGGTTTTTTTATGCTTAGAGTCCCCGGCAAGCATCCGAGCGGACCGGTGTTATGGATCCAAAACTTTCTACCGCCATTCGCGTATATGGCCTAATCAAATAACAGAAATATATATAGCTTTAATTAACAGAAATAATTATAATGATATATAGAAGGTACTATACCTGCATGGCTTCTCCTATTTTGCTGATGAATTTTGGGATTCTTTGTTGGATTATTTGATCGTACGCAGGGATGGTGTCGAATGCATTCTTCAAGTCATTTTGGCCTATGTCAATCATGTACAGCCCATTTCTAAAATCGTCTTCTTTCAGAAGATTTTCATGACCTGATCAAGTAATATTAATTACTTAAGAGTCATAGTTAAAAGTAATTAATTAAATTAAATTGAAAAATCCCAAATCCTGAACCTTCCAACCGGAGCTGTAGTGAACGATTGTAAAACCGAACAAACTCAAAAACTTGAGTTTTGAGAGAGTAAGGGCAGATTTCTCCGGGCATAGCACTTGAGCCGGCTAGGGCAAAATTCGCTCCATTTTTGAAGTTGGGATTTAGCGACTCTAGGTATGGAGTCACATAACCGATCTTCAAATCTTCAGCTGCATGCCAAGTTAAAATAGCTAGACAATTATTATACAAAAAATTGTGTACACATAAATGAGAGAAACAGAGAATATATATATATATATATATATATATATACCTAGGAAGTCTAGAATTAGACGACCATCGCAGAGTCGGCCGGTTGGATATTGGAAGAAAATGCGACCATTAGGATACATGAGCACGTTCTCCACCATTAGAGCACCCACTCCACCGGTGTCTGAATTGGAATCGCCAAAGTTAAAAAGAACGGGAGCTTTACTACATTTTGAAGCACCCAAGGAAATAAGGCTAGCTACCACTACCGCAATATATATAACAAGGAAAAAGAAATACTTGGATGATGACATTTTTTTTTTTTGAATGATAATTAAGAGTGAAAAGAAAAGGTTTGAGCTAGGATTTTAGTGAAATCTATATGTTGGGCCAGCTATAAACTCCGTTGAATCTACGCTGTCGAGTTGGGAGGTGGCTGGTTTGCAGTAGTCAGATGTTGGAATCGGAGATTTGGGGGGTTGTCGAGGTTGTGGTCGTTGCGGCAAGTTGGGGTGTCGCCGGAACTTGGTTTGTGTTAGGTCCTCTTCATCGTCGACTCGTGAGTGGTGTCGTGGGAAAGGTGATGCTTAGTCGCCGGAGTGAGAGAAGATGTAGAGGCAGAAATGGTAAGATGGAGAAGTTATAGGAATTTTTAGAATTTCAAAATTGGGAGTTTTTCTATTTTGTTCCTAATTTATAGTCGAGAGGGAGGGTGAATGAGAGAAGACTGTAGAGGACTTGATGTTGATTGGAGTACTTTAACTAACAATTACATAAATCATAAAACAAAGTGCATGGAGATAAAATTAAGAAAAGTCAAGCAATAACAAATTTAGTAGTTACAGTACATGTTCTGCTCCATTAAATTTTTTATTGCCCATTCAACATTTAAGTCCCATCTCCTCCATGTCAGCTTTCTGCGGGAGTTTCATTTTTTTCTAAGATGTATATATGGAGATATCAGTCCGGTAAATTCCACCGTGGACACCCACTCAATGGACACCCTTCTTCAAATTACATAAAGCCAAAGATCTTCATTAATTGCCGACCATCTTAAATGATGCAATGTTATAAAAAAATAGAATTAACTGTGTTGCCGCTAAATAATTGTTAATTTTACATAATATAAAGTGATATTACACAAATTTAACAATTATGTAATAATTGCCGATTATATCATGTAAAATTAACAATTATTTAGCGGCAACATAATTAATTCTATTTTTTTTTATAACATTACATCATTTAAGGTGATCGGCAATTAATGGAGATATTTGGTTTTATGTAATTTGAAGAAGGGTGTCCATTGGGTGGGTGTCCATGGTCGAATTTTCCAGTCCATAAGTCAGAGTGGAAAAGAATGTTCGCTGTGAAAATGTTAATTATATATAGTGCCCTATTTAATTTTAGTTTATCTAGCACTAATAAGCATCAATTTTAAATAATTATGTAGTTTGAGCCGGAATATTAACATGGCATCCATATTGGCTGAAAATTAAAAATGTGGATTGGAATAATTTCTTGTTGGTTTACTATATATATATTTATAATTGGAGTGAACTAATGTGTCGGCCATAAAAATTATATGGTATAAGTGTATGGCATGTTTTATATAATATGGTCCAAATTAATTAACATTGCTGAATCTAAGAGATGCAATCAAATAAAATTATAATTATTATTACTTTTGGGAAAAAATTAATGCATCGGACAGTAATTAACAATAATTATTTTATTATTGATAAATATATGTGCACTTCACGTGATCAGTCATGCACACACGTTATTACTCCAAAGCAAACAAAAATTTATAATAATTCTGATGCAATACTCGTTCAAGTGGTGAGTTTTTCCAAATATGCACATCCTAAATTCTATCTTTTCATGAATTATTTTTCTCCGGTGAGTACATCTAATTAATTGATTAATATGCACAAATATTGAAGAGACTCATATATAATCACACATATAATTACTAGTTATTTATATGCGTTAGTAAAAATCATAATCACATGTGTTATACATAATATTGATAAAAATAATTTATAGCCAAATAAACAAGAAATGCATTTTAAATTAATACTACAAAAAATTGATGTTTTAGCCCCACATAATCATAAAATGTGTGAGTGAATGTACTTAACATTTTTATTTAATCTTTCACATTTAATATGTGTGATTAAAACATTTTAATCGCATTTTAACTTTTCAGAATAAACTCAAGATTCCTTTTAAATTTTGTATAAAAAATGTAATTAACCACATACAATACTAGCTATATATATGGGTGGGAACAGGCGAAATAAAATTTTTTGTGGCACCATTCAAGATTCATCTAAATTTTTATACCAAAATAAATAATTTATTCATATAATTATAAAAATATAATTAATCACTTATATATAATTACTATTATTTATATGTGTGGGTAGAAGTCACATGCATGTATTTTTTTAACCACAGGGTTCCAGATTCCTTTGAAATTTTGTATAATTATGTGGCATAAATATTGTTATGATATATATAATATAGAAATAACTAATTAACCACACATAATTACTAATTATGTATATGCTTGGATAAAAGACACATATTAATATTGGTGGATGGTTCCCTTTTTTTTTTCCTTTGTATGATTTGTGGAAAAAGTAATTGTAAATTTTATATATTCAACTACAGTATATATAAATGACACGGGACCAAATTAAAGGATCATGTATATAATTTTTAATTTTTTATTTATGTTTTTGTCTAATGATTCCAAATATTGTTTGGTTTTATTTGCATGTAAGATAGTGGTAAATAGAGTTGAAATTGATTTAAACATAAAAAGTCATAAACTAAACATTTAATTAATCATATTATCCTATCTCTAAATGATAAATTGTATTTTTAAAATAAGCAGTAGATTAAATGAAATCAAGATAACCTTAAATGGATAAATCATAATCTTCATCCCATCTTTATATTTATTTTCAATTTTGTAATATCCCACTTCTACGTGATTTAAAACTATGAAAATTAATCGATTGCTTTAAAAAAATTGAGTTTTTATTTATTTAATAACGCTCAATAGAATTAGTTGGGCTTGAGGGAGTTCGAAGTTGCGCCCCTAGTATCAAGAATATTTATAATTATTATTTAGGTTTTAAAAGTTTAGTTTGAGCCATATAATATATTTTTTCTAGTCTTGTTTAGATAAAAGTTATATAAGTTAAGAGTACAATTTTATTCTGATTACATAAATCACTTATGATTAATTATATATGTTAATTCGTGTGTGTATATATATCTACATATTAGATAAATTCATTTGTATAATAATAATAATAATAATAATAATAATAATAATAATAATAATAATAATAATAATAATAATAATAATAATATCAAAGACATTAAGATAAAGAAGAAAAATAAATGATAAGGATTACAACTATATTAGGTGTGGGATTTAATAATATAAAATAAAAATACTTTGTAAAGATAATTATAATAGTAATAACTAGTGGTAAAGATTATGAATACGTGTCCATAAAATAACTTTGGGATACATAAAAGCTAGTAGATTGGTCATGCATGAGAAGAAATCTAATTTGTTTTACTAGATACTTCTAATGTATCAACTTGGATGACTAACCACCTCACTCTTCATTTTATCCCCTAAAATGCAATATAATATAATTAAGATGACTATGATAAAATGAGGCGGCAGAAGTGAAGATGATTATGATGAGATGAGGCGGTGGAAATTGAGAAATGAGGCGGCGGCGGTGGGGCTTATATATATATATGTATAGATCTATCATTCCTTACACATGAATATATATATATATATATATATATATATATATATATATCAAGCAAGATCTCTTCAAATTTTATAAGGTGGCTAGGATAAAAGAGTTATACATGGTAGTGAGCTGGAGATAGAATACAAAGAAGGTTAGTTTCCAAATCTAGTTTAATTTTAATTTTATAGATTATAATTCAACACAAATGATTTAATTGATATTATTTAATATTAGGTGCGGCGCAATTAGGATCCTCGTCTACTTTGTGATTCTCCACTCAATTATTACGTGCTTATTATTTTCAGGTGGGTGAAATTATTATATTCGAAATAAAAGTATATGATATATGATGTTTGACATAAATATTTTGAATCCAACTTGAATTATCGTAGATGGAATATGGATAGCGTTTTATACGCATAGAATAGTGTTTCGTATGCACAGAAGCGTTTATACGCACCAGAACATGTCCTATGCATAGTTCAAGGTGTCTTCTAGAACCAGAAGAAGAGTACCCTAAATCCATTATTCCTGCGATTTATTTCTGTTGGATAAATAGAAAGAAATGCCCATGAACCCCACCATTGAGTACGTTTTAAGAGTGCTCACCCCACATTTTTAAATGTTTTTAGGTCAATGATTTTTGAGCGGCGTGAAGGAAATGGGGGTGAATCTTCTCTAGACATTTTGGTTACTTGACTAGAACTTTTGTACATGTTGTTTGAAGTAAACTATTTTGAACTTGATATTTTGTGCATGTTTAGTGGTTTTTGAACTAACTTAATGTAGTGGTTGAATATTATGATTTTACCAAGGTTCCAAGTTTGAATTTAATATTTTCGAACTTATGAGTTACTTTTCGAAATGATTTAGGATTATTTTGGAGTTTATGAAATGTGGGTGTTTTTGATCTAAGAATATAAATTTTTGAAAATATAAGTATTGTGGTTTATTTTCCTACTTGGGATTTCTAGCATAATTATAAAAAAAAAATATTCGAACTGCTATTATTATTAATAACTTTTCGCTTTAAAGAATAGGAAGAGTAACATTTTAAATTATAGAATTTAGGGTGTTACATTTAGTGGTATCAGATGGGTCTTCCTTCCTGTAGACTCAATGTGTTCGAAAGAATTAAATTGTTTGATTTTATGGTACGCCACCCATTTCTGCCACATGCTCCTGCTCCAAGGTACTTTGCTTGATTTATTTATTTTGCAAAGTTGTTTAATGTGGTGAGCATTAAGAAAATTTCAGATATTCTGTGAATGATGAGAAATGTTGAGAAATGATTTATGCAGAAAAGTTTTATTATGTTTAAATGCATTTGATGAATGAGAAAGAAATTATTTTAGTCCTCGAAATTTAGAGTGAACATAGAAATATTTTTCATAGATGGTTACCCTATTTAGATCCAAAACATTCAGATACTTATCATTTGGCTTGAACTTAGTAGTATGTTCTTCTTCGTTTACCTATGCGTATTACATAAGTATGAGACGTGGACGACCGCCTCTTAATCATAATCCACCATGAAATCCCGAGGCCAATCAACCACCAAATGCAGGCGGTGGCAACTTTGTGCCAGAATTGATTAGAGCACTAAAGGGATTCGTACAACAACAAACACATGCTACAGTGAACCAAAATGCAGTACCTAATGCACATGTCCCGCCAACCACTAATCAGGTGATCGAGCAATTTCGTCGTTACACTCCACCTAGATTCAATGGTAGGAGTGGACCACTCGTTCTCGCAGAATGGATAATGGAGCTCAAACGGATCTTCGAACACATAGAGTGCGATGATGCGCACAAGGTCTCGTGTGCAGTCTTTTAATTCACTAAGGATGCTGGCCACTGGTGGAAGTCGTACAAAACTAGCATGACCGAAGAGGAACGTCGAGGTTTAACCTGGGATAGGTTTAAAGAGATCGTTATGGACAAGTATTTTTCTCGGGCTTTTCGTATGCAGAAGCAAATCGAATTTCTAGAGCTGAAGCAAGGAAATCTCACTGTGACAGAGTACGAGCGAAGGTTTAATCAACTCTCGCGCTACGCAGCACATCGGTTAGATACTGAAGATCAAAAAGTAGACTGGTTCATGAGAGGTCTTCGACCAGAGATACGCGGAACTCTAGCGGCACAGAGAATCGTTGACTATGGGCAAGCTGTTAAACAAGCTCATGAAGTAGCTACTGGACTAGAAGTAGATAGCGCTCTTCCAAGAAATACGGATCTTCGTGGGAAGAGGAAATTGGACAATCGCAATAAGGAAAATGTTAATTTTCCTATCAAGAAAGAGAGGATTGAAGCACACCCTGCAAATAGAGCACCTATGGGAGTTTCTCCATGTCCGGAATGCAAGAAGCCACATCAAGGACCTTGTCTATGGCGTAAAGGTGTTTGCTACAATTGTCAAGAACCGGGACACATCGCAACCAACTGCCCCAAGAAGCGGCGTGAAGAGCCAAAGAAAGGTGGTAATGCATGAGTTTTTACCTTCACACAACAAGAAGCTGGGGAGAATAGTGGTACAATCAGGTATGATATCAATTTTTGGAATGCCAACTTTAGCTCTGTTTGATTCTGGTGCTTCACACTCTTTTATTTCAACTGAGCTTTGTGCTAAGTTAGGACTAAGTTTAGAAGTAGAAAACTTAGCCCTCAATGTTAGAATTTATGCTCGAGAGACATTAAGAACTGATAGGGTTGCTAAAGATGTTAAATTGGATTTTGGGGGAAAAGAGCTTGTAGCTGATTTACATGCTCTCAAGATGTAAGAATTTGATTTAATCTTGGGAATGGACTGGTTAAGCATAAGTTTTGCGATTATATGTTGTCATGAACGAGAAGTAGTATTTCAAAAATCAGATGAGGAAAAGTTTATCTACCACGGAGCTAAGCTAGGTGGAAGACCAAGAATCATACCAGCAATGAAAGCTATGAAGATGTTGCAAAAATGTGGCTGCCGAGGATTCTTGGTAAGTATTATTGGGACTACGCCAACTGAACCGACACTGAATGATATGCCGATAGTTAGAGATTTTGTGGATGTATTTCCTGAGGAGATACCCAGATTACCGCCAAATCGATAAGTGGAGTTCACAATTGACTTAATGTCAGGATCAACACCAATGTCTAAGGCACCATATCGAATGGCACCATCGGAGTTACAAGAGTTGAAGGTCCAACTTCAAGAGCTACTTGACAAATGGTATATTCGGCCAAGTGTTTCGCCATGGGGAGTGCCAGTTCTATTTGTGAAGAAGAAAGATGGTAGTATGAGAATGTGCATAGATTATCGAGATCTAAACCGTCTCACAATAAAGAATAAGTACCTTTTGCCGAGAATTGATGATTTATTTGATCAACTTCGAGGGGCTAGTCTGTTCTCAAAGATAGATCTGAGATCAGGATACCACCAATTGAAGGTGAAGGAAGACGATATCCCTAAGACGACCTTCAGGACAAGATATGGTTATTATGAGTTTGTGGTGATGCCTTTTGGATTGTCTAATGCACCAGGAGTGTTTATGGATCTAATGAATCGGGTATTTCATCCATATTTAGATCAATTTGTCATTGTGTTCATTGATGACATCCTGATTTATTCAAAATATAAGGAGCAACACGCAGCACACCTCTCACCTAAGAGTTGTGCTGGAAACTCTAAGAAAAGAGAAATTGTATGCTAAGTTCAAAAAGTGTGAGTTTTGGTTAGATCGTATAACATTCCTTGGGCACGTAGTGACTGCTGAAGGTATTGGGGTTGATCCAACGAAAGTAGAAGTTGTCAACAATTGGAGTCCACCAACAAATGTGGGAGAAGTAAGAAGTTTTCTGGGAATGGATGGATATTACCGGAGGTTTATTGAAGGATTCTCTAAGATAGCCGGACCACTCACATAGTTGACATGAAAAGGGGTACCATTTGAATGGACAGAAAAATGTGAGAAGAGTTTTCAGGAGCTGAAACGAAGACTAATAACAGCCCCAGTATTGACCATCCCTGATGGATCTAAGGGATTCGTGATTTACAGTGATGCATCAAAACAAGGACTAGGATGCGTCTTGATGCAATAGGGAAAGGTAGTTGCTTATGCTTCTAGACAATTGAAGCCTCATGAGTTGAATTATCCCATTCATGATCTAGAGTTAGCTGCTGTTGTGCATGCATTAAAGATTTGGAGACATTATCTCTATGGAGGTAAGTGTAAGATTTATACGGATCATAAAAGTCTTAAATATTTCTTCACTCAGAAGGAATTGAATATAAGGCAAAGAAGGTGGTTGGAATTAGTTAAAGACTATGACTGTACGATCATATATCACTCCGGAAAAGCCAACATTGTGGCTGATGCACTTAGTCGAAAGAAAGTAAATCCCACAAAGGGAATCACACAACAAGAAGAGTTGATTAAGGATTTTGAGAAGTTGAGTCTCGAGGTTGTGTCCACACCAGAAGAAGCTAATGCTATAATTACAGCATTAGTAGTTCAACCGACGCTATGAGATAAAATTAGAGTTTCACAAAAGGAAGATGGTTTTCTAGAAAAGATGCGAGCAAGAGAAGTGTCAGACGATTCTAAAGGATTCACGATATCATCTTATGGGACTCTACTCTTTAAGGGCAGAATTTGTGTGCCGAACAAGATAATGAGAGAAATTTTAGATGAGGCACATCAAACGCCTTACACAGCACACCCTGGAAGTACTAAGATGTATCAAGATTTAAAAAGAAAACTTTGGTGGTATGGCATGAAGAAATCAATTGCTAACTACGTTGCATGATGTTTGGCCTGTCAGCAAGTAAAAGCAGAGCACCAAAGACCGTCAGGATTGTTGAATCCTCTAGAAATACCAGAATGGAAATGAGAGCATATTACAATGGATTTTGTGGTCAGACTTTCCAAGACCGTGAAGAGTAATGATGCGATTTGGGTCATTGTTGATCGATTGACAAAATTAGCTCACTTTTTACCTGTAAGGATGACGTTTACCATGGGTCAATTCGCTCAGCTATATGTTCGAGAAATAGTCTGATTGCATGGAGTCCCAATCTCCATAATATCAGATCGAGATCCCCGTTTCACATCAAGATTTTGGACAAGCTTGCATATAGCTTTGGGCACGAAGCTAAAGTTCTCAACTGCATATCATCCTCAGACAGATGGCCAATCGGAAAGAACTATACAAACATTGGAAGATATGTTACGAACTTGCATCATGGATTTAGGAGGTAGCTGGGAGGCGCATCTACCGTTAGTGGAATTTGCTTATAACAATAGCTTCCACTCTAGCATTGGCATGGCTCCATATGAAGCGCTATATGGATGAAAATGTAGATCACCGGCATATTGGGATGAAGTTGGAGAGAGAAAAATTTTAGGTCCCGAAATAGTTGAAAGAACAGTGGAAGCAGTGGAGAAGATTCGAGGTAACATTAAAGTTGCTCAAGATCGATAGAAGTTGTACGCCAACAAAAGGAGAAAAGATTTGCATTTTGAGATAGGTGACAAAGTGTTTTTGAAAGTCGCTTCTATGAAGGGACTGTTAAGATTTGGGAAGAAAGGAAAGTTGAGACCTCATTTTATCGGACCTTTCGAAATTTTAGAACGAATTGGTGATGTAGCTTATCGTCTAGCTCTACCACCTAGATTGTCATTGGTACACGATGTCTTTCATGTTTCTATGCTAAGGAAGTATTTGCATGAGCTAAGTCACACCATCAACTATGAGGAAATACAACTCAACAAAGACTTGACCTATGAAGAGGAGTCTGTTGCTGTTCTCGATAGAAAGACCCACGAGCTGAGAAATAGACAAGTTTCGCTAATTAGAGTACAGTGGAGTAGGCACGGGAAAGAAGAAGCAACTTGGGAACGCGAAGAGGAAATCCTAGCTAAATATCCATCCTTAGGACAACCTGGTAAGATAAATTTCGAGGACGAAATTTTTTTTAAGTGGGTAGGATTGTAACATCCCACTTCTACGTGATTTAAAACTATGAAAATTAATTGATTGCTTTAAAAAAATTGAGTTTTCATTTATTTAATAACGCTCAATAGAATTAGTTGGGCTTGAGGGAGTTCGAAGTTGCGCCCCTAGTATCAAGAATATTTATAATTATTATTTAGGTTTTAAAAGTTTAGTTTGAGCCATATAATATATTTTTTCTAGTCTTGTTTAAATAAAAGTTATATAAGTTAAGAGTACAATTTTATTCTGATTACATAAATCACTTATGATTAATTATATATGTTAATTCATGTGTGTATATATATCAACATATTAGATAAATTCATTTGTATAATAATAATAATATCAAAGACATTAAGATAAAGAAGAAAAATAAATGATAAGAATTACAACTATATTAAGTGTGGGATTTAATAATATAAAATAAAAATACTTTGTAAAGATAATTATAATAGTAATAACTAGTGGTAAAGATTATGAATACGTGTCCATAAAATAACTTTGGGATACATAAAAGCTAGTAGGTTGGTCATGCATGAGAGGAAATCTAATTTGTTTTACTAGATACTTCTAATGTATCAACTTGCATGACTAACCACCTCACTCTTCATTTTATCCCCTAAAATGCAATATAATATAATTAAGATGACTATGATAAAATGAGGCGGCAGAAGTGAAGATGATTATGATGAGATGAGGTGGTGGAAATTGAGAAATGAGGCGGCGGCGGTGGGGTTTATATATATGTATAGATCTATCATTCCTTACGCATGAATATATATATATATAGGGTAGGGTTATCATGCATATATATGTCTAGTGTATAATTTAGGGATTAATCCTATCCTTTAATCTTAATATCTAGATGGTCTACAATTTATTTGAATAAAAATGATTAATGCTATTTATTTAAATGTGGATTAACCTTAAAGGGTAGATTTGTACCATTATATTTTCATATCTTTATTGATGCTTCCATCATGCTACTAATTTTAGTAATAAATTCAATTGAAAAAACCGTCCACCCACTATGTTTTGCTAGGATTTTTTTATGGGATTTTTTATTACTATTTTTTTGTTACAATTGTATGATTAAATCCTTTTTATATTATAACTTGTTTTATTAATTATGTTTTGTATTTTTTATATTACTTTAATTTCTTATTGATGCTTTTTTTTTCATTTCACAATGCTTTATTTAAAGTATTGCATATTATTTAAAGAAATAAATTGATATATTAATTGTTAAGAGTAGTGTAGGTATTTGTTGAGTATCATTTTTTTTTTTAGAATATGAGTGCTTATTTTGTGATTGGTAATGCTTAATAGAATGATTTAGAAAAATTATACTTTAATTTAATTTATTGGAGAAGCTTTGTTTTAATTCCTATTTTGTATATGATTCATAGCAATTTAAAGTGCTAAAAAAATTAATATTTTATCTAATTTCGTATTTTTTATTATTTGATTAATTTATGTTTAATTAGGTTGTATGAAAGTGTTTTGCGCGATTTTCAAGCTGCTTTTATTTTATTAATATAATGTTTTTTTATGTGTACCGATGCTTTGATTTGGTTTTGGTGGTCAACTTATTTTCTTGTATGCTTTTTTAGGAGAATATTAATATGCTCAAGAAACACATTGAGCATACTGCATAAGCATCACTAGTCACAATTTTTTTTTTCCAAATTTTTTTCAATATATTTAGGTTGATTGAAGCAATAACTCTATACTTATGAGATGCTTTAATTGATAGTTGACAATGTTATTTTGTGTGATAGTGATGCTTTAATTGATTGTTTGTTGATTATATTATTTTTAGTGGTAATTAATAGTTGGTAATGCTATTTTAGTGTAATAATAATGCTTTAATTATAGCTCATATTTTAGTGATACTCCGAGACATTAAAAATTGCATCAATCCAAAACTTTCATAACAGAACTAGCATTACGTGTGGACTTTCAAGTATTATGGATTAATCATATCCATTAATCTCATAATCTAGACGGTCTACAATTTGCTTAATTATAAAAGGATTAATATTATTATTTAAATTATGATTAATATTAAAGGGTAATTTTACCAATATTTTTCTGCGTGTCTTTATTACTCCCCTAAATCAGGGTATTATATTTGGCTTTAATCAAATGCCAAAAGACAACTCACGAATGTATACATATTTATTAACTGAATTAAATCCACAATATTTCATTCATTTTTTTACTCTTGGTGAATAATTCCAATTTTATTTAATTTCGTATGAAATGATTTATTATTAATTGTTCTTCTTTGGTTTTTTTTATTCGTTTTTTTTTTTGCATTTGACAATGCTTTATTTTAATTTTTGGGTGCTTTTTAAAGAAATGAAATGTGGTTTTATTTATAAATAGTATAATTGTTTGTTGAGTATTAATGTTTTTTGCGAGTGTATGAATGCTTATTTTGTGGTTGATAATGCTTGATTGATTGGTTTGGTATAATTATGTGACTTTATTTGAGTATCCTTCATATGTTTTTATATTGTTATTCTCATGTTTTTTTTTTTTCAAATGAATACTTTATTTAATTATATATTAGGTGTTTTTTTTTTACGAGAGTATTAATGCTTATTTTGTTATTAGTAATGCTTTTAATTGATTTTGATATTAATTTTGTGGTTAAGCATTATAAATTGTGAATCTATATTTGTTCAAAATATATGATATGATTAAATCCGTGTGTGGTTTTTTTTGGTTTTTTTTTCTATTAAATACTTTATTAGTTATTCCTTTTCATTTTTATTCTTTTTTTTTTTGGCATTTCACAATGCTTTATTTTAAGTATTGAATGTTTTACAAAGAAATAAAATGTTATGTTATTTGTAAATCGAGTAAGTTGTTTATTGAAAATTAATTTTTTTCGAGTGTATGAGTGCTTATTTTGTGGTTGGTAATGCTTAATTGATTGATTTTGTATAATTACGTGATTTTATTTCATAATGCTTTATGTTTTTTTCATTTATAAAATATTTGAATACATTTATATATTTTTTAAATCAATTAACTTTTGAGGTTTTCCAATACATTTGTAAACACAATATTGATTGCAAGAAAAATCATAGAAAAAATGAAATAAACAAAACGATTGTTGATTAAAAAATGAAGAGTTGAGGCTGAAAAAGTGTAATTGGAGCAATGAAAATACTAAAATGTTGATTGACGATTATAAAATGAATCATTTGATAAATAATTGAAAATATAAAACTAAAAACGGTTATAAAAATGGAAAATAATCGTAAATCAAGGAAATGTATATTTATTAGGATATGGATTAATCTTGCATGTCTAAAATGTCCTTTTCACAAATTATAAATAAAATATATGTTAAGAGATAATTAATCTTAACCATTAATGTATTAAGATCTAACGGATTTAATTAATCCCTAAATTATACACTAGGATCATTTTTACATTTGATCCTTCCTCTATATATATATATATATATATCAAGCAAGATCTCTTCAAATTTTATAAGGTGGCTAGGATAAAAGAGTTATACACGATAGTGAGCTGGAGATAGAATGCAAAGAAGGTTAGTTTCCAAATCTAGTTTAATTTTAATTTTATAGATTATAATTCAACACAAATGATTTAATTGATATTATTTAATACTAGGTGCGGCGCAATTAGGATCCTCGTCTACTTTGTGATTCTCTGCTCAATTATTACGTGCTTATTATTTTCAGGTGGGTGAAATTATTATATTCGAAATAAAAGTATATGATATATGATGTTTGACAGAAATGTTTTGAATCCAACTTGAATTATCGTGGATGGAATATGGATAGCGTTTTATACGCATAGAATAGCGTTTCGTACGCACAGAAGCATTTATACGCACCAGAACATGTCTTATGCATAATTCAAGATGTATTCTAGAATCAAAAGAAGAGTACCCTAAATCCATTATTCCTGCGATTTATTTCTGTTGGATAAATAGAAAGAAATGCCCATGAACCCCACCACTGAGTACGTTTTAAGAGTGCTTACCCCACATTTTTAAATGTTTTCAGGTCAATGATTTTGGAGAGGCGTGAAGGAAATGGGGGTGAATCTTCTCTAGACATTTTGGCTACTTGACTAGAGCTTTTGTACTTTTTGTTTGAAGTAAACTATTTTGAACTTGATATTCTGTGCATATTTAGTGGTTTTTGAACTAACTTAATGTAGTGGTTGAATATTATGGTTTTAGCAAGGTTCCAAGTTTGAATTTAATATTTTCGAACTTATGAGGTACTTTTCGAAATGATTTAGGATTATTTTGGAGTTTATGAAATGTGGGTGTTTTTTATCTAAGAATATAAATTTTTGAAAATATAAGTATTGTGGTTTATTTTCCTACTTGGGATTTCTAGCATAATTATCAAAAAAAATATATTCGAACTGCTATTATTGTTAATAACTTTTCGCTTTATAGAATAGGAAGAGTAACATTTTAAATTATAGAATTTAGGGTGTTACAAATTTAGTTTTGATAATTTTATTGTATAACCAATGATAATAATTGGTCTATAATTCTGTGTACTTCTAATTTATTTTTTAATATTAATTATTTTGTGAAAATGTATAAAAATAGACAAAAGTAAATAGTGATTGAGAAAAAAAAAGCAAATTTTAAAAATAAGTAGTTTTTTGGGCAATTTGTCCTATGACACACTTAGTCTTCACACCAAATCATTGGCTCAATGTACTTTTTACATTTATTATCACTGCACAACAACTATATGTCAAAAGGAAATAATCAATCAAACAAATAAATTGGGATCTAATTGATCCACCCTAGAATAGAATTTTTATTTCCTTATTAAATGTAATAATCTCTCAATAAGAGGGAATTATGATCTCTATTGTAAATACAATTAATACAAGAATTCTTTACTCTCTCGATTTCCTCTTCCTAACTATGACAACTCTACAAGTTGACATGGTATCAAAGCAGGAGACTCAAAACTTGTTTCATCATCGTCTTTGAGCCTTTCTTCAAACCTCTCGGCCAAGACCTGTCACCAACAAAACAAAGTCACCATGACAGAACCAATCGAGAATCAAACAACGAATGAAAATCCTACCAACACTCCAGATGAATTGACCATCCAACTCGCAAATCTCCTCAAAAAGAGCCTCGGATTGCAATCATCATTCATCACAATACCCAAACACAGAATCTCTATCAATAGGATTCAAGCTCAACAGGGAAAATTATCCGTTATGGGCTATTTTAATGAAAAAAGCAATTGGAGGCCGAGGAAAAGCGGTTTACCTCACCGACGACCCACCGACATCATCTGATCCAACATATCAAAGGTGGGAACAAGAAGATCAATGCATTTTTACTTGGCTTGTACAGAACATTGAACCCCACCTAATCAACGGTGTATCCAAACATCCCACAGCCAAAGCTGTCTGGGAAGGCTTAGCTCTCACATACGGGAGTGGAACCGACTCCCTACAAGTTTTCGATCTCCACAGAAAAGCAAATACCATGAAACAAGGAGATTCAACATTAGAAGAACTCTGGGCAAAATTTCAGGACATATGGATGTCGATCGATCGCAAAGAGCCAAATCCCATGGAATGTTCAAAAGACATCGACAGATACAACAAAATTATACAACAATAGAGACTATTCCAATTTCTCACAGCTTTAAGCAATGGGTACGAACCTGTGAAGAAGGACCTTCTCAAAAGGGAACCCCTGCCCTCAGTGGAATTTGCCTATGGAATGGTTCGGCGTGAGACTGCCAGGGACCGGATTCTCCGGCCGGTAGTCGTCGATGGAGAAGACACATCATCGGGCATCGGAGTCGGCCTTGTGGCCAATGACCGGAATAGATCTGCTCAAAGGGGAAATCGACCGCGAGAAGACAAAACCCATCTTGTCTGCTCTCATTGCGGGATGAAGAAACATATAAAGGAGTCGTGCTTTCAGTTAGTAGGGTACCCCTACTGGTGAGATGAAACCTAGAAAACCAAGCTTCCGGCCAAGAATAGAGGCGGGATTGCCACCGTCGCTCACGCCTCCGACCGGGCTACTAGTGCCGGTACGGGCAACTCTGGCGGCGGCATGGCTAACGGGGGTTCAGCAGAGAGGGGCGGCGGCATGGTTGACGGAAGTTCAGCAGAGAGGGGTGAAGCTAGGGTTTTATCTGGAGAAGGTAAAGGTGAAATAAATGGAACGGGATCGGTGATTTATTCTGGTGAGAATAAAAATAGGAAAAATTGCAATCTAACCCCTATACACTTGAATAATCGATTTCAGATTCTTACACATCTCTCCACAGCCTATACTGCCCCTAGTGTTGACACAAACAAAAATACACAGTGGATTTTTGACTGTGGTGCAACCGATACTATGTCTTTTGACAAAATGGATTTTGTACAGTCTACACCTTCCTGGAGGACACATGTACAAACAGCTAACGGGGAATTAGCCCCAGTGAAAAGAGCCGGAACTATTGCTCTCTCTCCTACTTTAAAATTGTCAAATTGCCTTTTTGTTCCATCGTTGTCACATAAACTTCTCTCTATCAGTTATGTCACCAGAGAACTCAATTGCACCCTCCTAATGCAGCCTCACTTCTGTCTTTTACAGGATATCAGGATGGAGGAGATTATTGGGCGTGGCACCGAGCGTGGTGGACTATACTATGTGGACGAAATAGCTCAACAAGGTGCTGTGATGCTGACTCACGGATCCGGCGATCGGACAGCTTGGCTTTGGCATCATCGGTTAGGACATCCCTCTACGGGTTATTTAAAATTACTTTTTCCTAATCTAGTGATTCCTCCGGATATGTATTGTGAGACATGTTTTTTGGCCAAAAGTCATAGACATTCATATAAACTTAATAATACTAGGGTTAATAATATTTTTTCGTTGGTTCATTCTGATATGTGAGGACCTGCACCTGTTATTGGGGGATCTGGTTTTCAGTATTTTCTTATATTTGTGGATGATTGTTCCTGTATGACCTGGATTTATTTTCTGAAACACAAATCTGAGGTTTTTGATAGGTTTACTCATTTTTATGCCTTAGTCCAAACTCAATTTCAGAAAACTATACAAGTTTTACATTCTGATAATGGGGGGAGTATGTTAATACCCGTATGACACAATTCTGTAACACCACTGGCATGATCCATCAAACATCTTTTCCTCATACCCCTGAACAAAACAGTGTAGCAGAACGAAAAAACAGGATTTTATTAGAAATGACCCGTGCTATGTTGATCGAATCTCAAGCTCCCACACAGTTTTGGCCAGAAGTCTTGGCTACCTCTGTGTATCTGTTAAACCGTCTTCCCACCAAAGCCCTGAACCTTCAAACCCCTTTACAGTGTCTGTCTACCCAGGCTCAAATCCCTATCTCCCTTACTCTTAAACCACGCATCTTCGGGTGTTCGGTCTTTGTTCGCATCCCTAAACAAAAATGGCACAAATTGTCTCCGTGTGCAGTTAAATGTGTGTTTGTCAGCTATGGTCTTAATCAAAAAGGGTATCGGTGCTATGATCTCAAAACTCGTCACATGTTCACCACCATGAATTGTGACTTCCTCGAAACAGAGTATTTTTACCACCATCTTAGTCGTCAGGGGGAGAAACAGGGAGGGAATGACTCCTTAAGCTGGTTATTTATGCCAATGTCAAGTTCTGTTCCGGAAACTGGTCCACCAGACAAAGTTAACAGCACCGCTGAGATACCGTCTGCTGCTATACAATCCACTGAGCTTGATGTCAATGCCGAAACTTCTTTCCCTCCTCTCCTGATGCCTGAGGTAACTTATCATGACACTCTTGATACTCCCTCTGTTCTTGAGACTGACAATAATGACAGGATAAACAATCAAGACAGTGAGAATGAAGAACAAAATCCTACTACTGACATTGTTCCTACAGTGGCGGATACAGAAACAAGCAGATATGTGCTGCCACCTAGGAGTACAAGAGGGGTTCCTTCGAAGCGATATTCTCCAGAATATACTGGAAGAAAGAAAAAGTATTCTATCGGAGATTTCGCTAAAGGCAATCTGACTGAAACCGCAAAGAGTCACGAATGTGCTCTCCTAAGAGAAGAGGAGATTCCACGGTTTGTTGAAGAAGCAATGAAACACATCCAATGGAGGGAGGCTATGAAGAAAGAGATGGATGCATTAGCCAGAAACAACACATGGGAAAAGTGTCAGTTACCAGGAGATAAGAAACCTGTTGGGTGTAGATGGATCTTTACCATCAAACGGCGACCTGATGGTAAAATCGAGAGATATAAGGCTCGGCTAGTGGCGAAAAGCTATACCCAAACATATGGAGTTGATTACTCTGAAACTTTCTCCCCGGTTGCTAAGATGAATACCGTGAGAGTTCTGCTGTCTATTGCAGCCAACCTTGATTGGCCTCTATATCAGTTCGACGTAACTAATGCTTTTCTACATGGAGAATTGAAAAAGAAAGTGTATATGGAAGCTCCTCCTGGCTTCTCAGGAGAGTTTGGAAGAAATAAAGGATGTCGACTGATGAAAGCACTGTATGGAATCAAACAGTCTCCAAGAGCCTGGTTTGGGAGGTTCACTGAGGCTATGTTGAAGTACGGATACAAACAGAGCAATTCTGACCATACTCTTTTTCTGCGGAAAAGAGATAATCGGGTAACCTGCTTAATTATTTATGTGGATGATATGATCATCACTGGGAATGATACTGAAGAAATTACCCGGCTAAAACAAAAGTTATTTCAAGAATTTGAGATGAAGGATCTAGGAGACCTGAAGTACTTTCTCGGAGTTGAAGTGTTGAGATCGGGAAAAGGCATTTTTCTACGTCAAAGAAAGTACGTTCTGGATCTCTTGGCTGAAACAGGGTTGCTTGACTGTAAACCGGCGGTCACTCCAATAGTCCAAAATCATGGACTACAGATTACAAAGGGCGCAGAATTGGTTGATCAGGGTACATATCAGCGTCTGGTGGGGAGGTTAATCTATTTATCTCACACTCGACCAGATATTGCATATGCTGTTGGAGTTATGAGCCAGTTCATGCATCATCCTCAAAAAGAACATATGGAGGCGGCTCTGAGAATTGTTCGATACCTTAAGGGAACTCTCGGATATGGAGTATTACTTGAAAAACATGGACATCTGGAGATCCATGGTTATACAGATGCAGATTGGGCAGGAAGTTTGGTAGATAGGCGATCCACCGGAGGATATTTCACCTTTGTAGGAGGAAACCTTGTCACATGGAGGAGTAAGAAACAAAAGGTTGTTGCCTTGTCTAGCGCTGAAGCTGAGTTTCGTGGGATCAAGAGTGGAATCACTGAAGTTCTCTGGTTATGAAAACTATTAACAGAGATTGGTTTTTCTCCGAAATAAAAATGTCAGTTATACTGTGACAATAAGGTGGCAATTAGCATATCCGAAAATCCGGTTCAACATCATAGAACCAAACATGTGGAAGTAGATCGTCATTTTATCAAAGAGAAGATCGAAGGAGGAATTGTGGAGTTACCATTTGTTCGGTCAGAACAACAGCTTGCCGACATCTTGACTAAAGCTGTGAATGCTTTCAATTTTTCTGAAGTTCTTGCCAAGTTAAGTGTCGGTGATCCCGTCACTCAAACAAATAAATTGGGATCTAATTGATCCACCTATGAATAGAATATTTATTTCCTTATTAAATGTAATAATCTCTCAATAAGAGGGAATTATGATCTCTATTGTAAATACAATTAATACAAGAATTCTTTACTCTCTCGATTTCCTCTTCCTAACTATGACAACTCTACAAGTTGACACTATATATATATATATATATATATATGAAAGACAAGAGTTGATATCTATGATTATTTAAAAACGCAATGATTAATAATCCACGTTGCCACGATCAATGTAAATGAGCCACGATTAATTTTCAATGAGTCACGATTAATTGTCTACATTGCCACAATTAATTTTTATTAGCCACAGTTAATTCTCAATGCGCCACGATTAATTGTGTACATTGCCTCAATTAATTTAAATGAATCACGATTAATTTTCAATGAACCACGATTAGCTTTGAATGAGCCACGATTATTTGTCATGAGCCAAGATTAATTTTTGAATGAGCCACTATTGATTTTTGAATGAGCCACGATTAATTTGTTGTCATGAGCCAAGAATAATTGTGGCTTTTTTGTTGACCGAATTAATGGTGATTTTTTTTTGTTTAAATAAATCGTGTTTTTTTATTGAATGCATCTATTTCTTGTGTAAATGAGGTAATTACTGATCTTAATTAAATAAAAAGAAGGGGAATGCATGAATTTGTTAACCAAATTTAATACATGTATGAATTTAATCGTGGTAATATTTAAATTTAATTATGGTAAATTGAAATTAATTGTGGCAAATTTAAAATTAATCATGGCAATATTTAAATTTAATTGTGGCAATGTTTGAATTTAATCGTGGTAAATTGAAATTAACCGTTGCAATATTCAAATTTAATCGTAGCAATGTTTGAATTTAATCGTGGTAAATTTATAATTAATCGTGGCAAATTAAAATTAATTGTGGTAATATTTAAATTTAATGGTGGCAATGTGGCCACAATTACTATAACCGTGGCAACGTGGCAATGTGGAAAACGGATCCCAAACTCTAATTTACTCGTTTTATTGGAGAAATCTGGTGCATTTGGACTCATTTTCTTAAACTCAGGTGCAATTAGGACCCTTTTGGAGGAACCCGGGTTCATTTAACTCGTTTTATTGGATTCGGGTGCAATTTGCACCCGTTGTGCAAAAAACGTATGCAAATTATGCACACGTTAATGATAATTATCTCATTTAATTTGAATATCAATACATGTATCTAATTCAAAATAAAATATTTGATAATAGCATGAAACATAATACAAAATAACATATGTAATAAAAATATGAAATATATTTTAAAATATATAATGTATAATAATAGGTTATTTGTAGGATCTTGTTAAATAATTTGACATGTTATTGTATTTGATGTTATATATTATATTACATTTTGTTCTTAGACATGTTCACAAAACTGAGTGCACCCGCTATATTAAAAATCTTAAAAATAATTTGTATTTAGAAGTTCATTTTTTTGAAAATAATTATTCAAATTTTTATATGAATAAAAATAGTTTCTCTAATTAAAATTAAAATTACAAAAAAATACACGAGTTACAAAAAGAAGAAATTGAAATTAAAGCATCCATGTCAACAAAACTAAATACATCCGTTGCATTAAAATCTAAAAATTAATTTTTATTTATAAGTTAATTTTTTTAAAATAATAATTCAATTTTTTTATATGAAGGAAAATAATTTTTTCGATTCCAAACTTTAATAATTACACGTACTCATGCATATATATAGAGACCAAACCAATTTGCAATGTGTGAAAATAATTTTTTCTCCATCGATGATCGATCACACCAAACTCCAATAATTAATAATTGTACACACTCAACAAATATAGCGATCACATATTACATATATATATGATTGAGCAAAACATTTTGGAATCGGTCAAAATCATTTTATCTCCACTGTTATTAATTATTAATCTTATCTTGACCTAAATGGTGCAAAATACCAAATGATTGACATTTTAAAGAGAACAATTAATTCATAATAATTGGAATCATTTCCCAATATTGTAAGAACTTACATATATAGTAGCCTGAAATTATTAGAAATTACTCCCTCCGTCTCATTTATATAGTCCACTTTATCCTCGCACGTAGATTAAAAATATTTATGAAAACAAGATATTAAAGCTTAACTTCCATTATTACCCTTACTTAAAATTAATGACTCTAAAAAATTTAAATGGTTGAGTTTTAATTTCCAATACATAGCAAGGGTATATTTGTATATTACCATAATAATTAATACTATTTATAGTTATGGGACTATATAATTGGGACACCTCAAAATAGTAATAGGGACTATATAAATGGGACGGAGAGAGTAATTGGGTTTAAATCTAATCCTCATGTTCATCTTATCCCTTTTACCTACACTTTTAAATTTCACTTCAAACCCATTCAAAACTTGTATCGAAAAAGCTTCCACAATCAACATATATCAAAGAGTGTGTTGGATTAAGATTTCAACGGCAAATTTAGCCTATAAATGATTGAGCAAAACATTTTGGAATCGGTCAAAATCACATATGTCGGGATGATGATGACATTATTCTGGACGATAGGGATGTGAATTGTGGGATCAATAAATATGTGTGGATTCATCACATGTTCTCTTTACTTAAAATAGAGGCAATAGTTTGGAATTATGAAAAATTAAACTAGATTTCTTCTATTCTCTCTCTCCAAATCTTAACAACCTCATTCTCCCTAGATTCATTCATTCTCATCTTCTTCCTAGGCCTTTCTCGCCGGTCGACAACCACTCCCCCTCTTTCTTTCCTTTCTCCGTTTTCATTCAATTTCATAGATGTATTTAAATATTCTATCTAGAAGTTATTATTATTATTATTATTATTATTATTATTATTATTATTATTATTATTATTATTATTATTATTATTATTATTATTATTATTATTATTATTATTATTATCTAGAAGGTATTTCAAACTTTGTAACTCTCTCTTGAAAAAAATAATGGAATTTAATAAAATAATCAAGCTTTTACAATTTTTTTTGAGCAGAAGCTTTTACAAAAATTGTTATTTATACATTAGAGAAACTTGTAGTGCTTTCATAGGGAAATTTACACTTTGATACCTACATTTTAGACATTTTTTCAAAAATGATCTACTTTATTACTATTAGCAAAAAAATACCTACTTTTTCAAAAAATTTACAAATCTGACCTCGATTTCCAGCCTTAAATATCTACGTGGCAAGTCGGAATTCTTGCATGGCTTTTTTGCTACAATAAAAAATATTACTTGGATATTCCATGTCAATTATGGACTAAAAATAAAATAAAATTGTTGGGCATGCCACGTGGATATTTAAGGCTGGATATTTGATTGAGGTCATATTTGTAAATTTTTTGAAAAAGTGGGTATTTTTTGTTAATAATAATAAAATGGGTCATTTTTGAAAAAGTGTCTAAATTTTAGTATCAAAGAGTAAATTTCCCAATTTCTTTTAAGTGTTTTTATAATAATTGTTTTTTAGTTGATTAAGGTAAAATTTATTCATTTTTGTTGCTAGCTAGCTAGTAGGTTTGTTAGATATATAATAGACTAATCAAAGAGGGGAAATAACCCCTTTGGTATTCTATATTTAGACAAATTTTTATCTGATACCTTACACATCAGTTCTATAAAAATTGTACTCTTAACTAATCAAAGAGGGGAAAAAGGTTATTTAATGATTTATTAAAAAACTAGTTAGGATAGAAATTAGTGTTTCTTCTTTCTCCATGAACTCACACGTACGTACACATAATGTCCATTAAGCAAAAATTAGAAATACACGTCTTTCTATTTGTTAATCAAGTCCCATTAGTGTACATCCACTGGAATCCATTTGTCAAAGCAATTCATCATTTATTTTGAAAGAATCAATTGCTTAACCTTTCAAATCATTAGTGTTGCAACAAATTCAATTCTCTTGGTAAACTTATTTTTAATCCAATTTTCTGTATTTGCTGTATAAATTACACGCCATTAATCTCAACGTATTTTTCCAATTTCAATTAACCTAAACAAACCATGAATTTAATTTCCCAACTTAATTTCAACACATCATATTTCACTTGCTAAGTACGGAATTTAGTCAACCTCCTCCTCCTCACCAACACATTCACACGTGAATTTCCTAGTGTGAATGATTTAGAATTTAGAATTTAGAATTCCAGAAAAATAAATAAAAATACATGAACGAAGAAAGTAGAAGAGAATGGAGTCGAGGCTGGGTGTTGATGAGTCGAGTCGGGCATGGGAGAGTGGCGCCGTCGAGCTGGAGTTGTCTGTGTCGAAGTTGTTGGTTAATCATCGGTGAAGTCTTGGTTGTGGGTTCAGTCGTCATTGGGCGGCGATGAGCTCGCCGTAGTCTGGTAGAAGAGAGATGAGGAAGAAGAAGAGTTAGGGATTTAGGATTGAAATTTGGGGATTTCCATTTTGATTTTTTGTAGCAATCGAGAGAGGGGTAGGGGGAGAAGAGAGAATGAAAGTTGAATTTGGGAATTTGGAATTAATTTCAATGTTGGGAATTTGACTTTCTCTTGGTTGGAATCTAGATGAATACGAGAAAGAGGGAGAGAGATGGTGAATAAAAGTTTGGACTTTGAGTTTGGACTTTGTACTTTATTTTGGTTTATTTTATTTAATAGCCCATGACCACTATATAGTAAATAAAAGATTGTTTCCATAATTTGGATTATACTCTAAAATGTTTTTGTAAATTTAGTTTAATTCCGTAAATAATTATTGAAATATTAAAATTAATTCAGAATCATGTTTACCCATTATTAGTCCTAAAATTTTGAATTTATTTATACTAAAATCTCGAAATTTCATATTTAATAGATTATAATTTGGCACAAATGATTTTTCTTCATTTATTTACATATCAAGTATAATCTTCAATGTTATAATTATATTTTAATTATATTAATTAATTTATTTAAATATTATATTATTTTAATTAATTATTTTCTCAAATATTATATATTTATAATTAATAATATTTTTAAAAATAAAATTAAAGAGATAAAAATTATAAATAAATAATCAAATAAATAATTTTATATAGTTATATTTTAAAAAAGTATTATACTATTATAAAATATTAAAAAATAAAATAAAATAAATTAAAAATTCATTTTAAAATCATAATTAAATTTTTTAAATAAAAATAAAAGAATTAATATGTATAAATATATATATTAAAAAAAAATCAAAATTATTCAGCACTATCCTTGGTTCAGTAATCTCAGAGATCGATAAAGTGGGTTTACTTTGCTAAACTCTAAATTATTTACCGTATTCATTCATGTAAAGCATGATTTAGATTCTATATATAAATGTTTATGCATGATTTTTATGCTTTATTCAAATATTTTTACACATGGATGTATATGACGTAAGGAATTCCAATTCATGTAAAGTAACCCGAAAGTACAATTCTCGAAAATAACTATAATTAAATGTGTGCCCACACAAGTCGTCATCCATAAAACGTGTAACGTTACAAATGAGACATTTGACTAGTCAAGAGGGAGCTTCAAAGATTAAAAGATTATATATATGATATATAAAATGTTTAAAACTTGGATGATACTACTCATTGAGTGTTCTTTGGCACTCAATCCCATTTTCTAAAATGCTTTTCGGGTGCAGGCATTAGCAGACTGGTGATGTGATTGAAAATTATTGGTGTGGTGAGCTAGAGTTGGCTATTCTGAATGAATTAATATTTAAGTCAAGCTTTTCAGATAGATTATATGGGATAAGTTTAGTGCCCTTTTTCCACTTACTCTTGATGCTTATATTTAAATGCACGTAATTGATGTGTCTTTATTTCCGCTATATTTTAGAAGTTATGAACGTCGGCCTGTGAGCGTAATACTATGTTTAAATGATTGATGGTTGACATTTGACTTAAATTTTTGTTTGAAGGATGCATTGACTTGACTTGCCAAATCAACAGAAAAGTTTAAATGAATATTTGTTTGGCGGATATTATGAAAATAATCATTCGCTAAGGAACATGTCAGTCTTTGAGAGTCTTTGATCAAACATGTTGGATTTTACACGTCATCTTTCTTATTCCAAATATTAATCTCAAGTCAACATTTTGCCGATATTGAATTTAAGTTTATATTTTTCAAGTTTTCTCATTCCTGATTTTTAAATGCTAGTTTTCATGTGAGCATATACGTATATATGTAGTGACAAATGGATTTTACAGAATCGAGGCGTTACAATGTATGATTGATTCATCTAAGAATAGTAATTCATCAACTTGATGCTAACATATAATAATTAGAGGTAAATTTTTAAATAGCCATTTTGACTCAGTGAAAAATATCTATACCCTAGTCGTGCAACAATATAAAATCTTAATGTTGCACGAATAGACTTAGTCGTATAACTCCATTCGTGTAGTACTAGTGTAAATTTGCATTGTTGCACGACTACGTGCAGTCGTTTATCTTCAATTTGTGCAATAATATATAAATTTATAATGTTGCATGAATGGATTTATTCGTGCACCACACTCGTGTTAGCAATATTAATTTATACTACTACACGATCATGTTTCATTCGTGTATCCAAATAATACACTTTAGTCGTGTAGGCGTAGCTCATAATTTTATGAAGGGTAATTAAGTATTTTCAGCAAAAAAGTGGCTATATATAATTTTTTTTTTAAAAAAAAGTGGCTGAAAACATAATTTACTAATTGAAAATGGCTATTTGTGTATATTAACAATAATAATTATATATTTGAAGTCATTGGTGTAGTACTATTATATATTTCTATTATGTAATGCAAAGACTATACTTGTTTTTGGGAGATGAAATATACTTTTTTCGTACGTAATTCACCTACGTACCTATATGAACTGTAAACTACTTTCGACAATTATTTTGAAATACATGCAAGCATATGCAATCTATCTATATATAAGATGTTTTATACATATTTTAGTTCAATTAATATTTATTCAATCTATTTTTATCGATATCGATTTCATTTAACTATATTTTTATCTAAAAGTTATTAGTTAATTTATTGTTCCACTGTGAACTACATTGAATGAATAATTTAAATGCAATATTAATTCACCGACTGTATATTAATATAAATAAATACTTTGAACAAATTTGTGCAGTATGTATATATTTTTAGGAGTAAAATAAAATATTCCTTGTATTGTATGGATCCTAATCAGGGACGGACGCAGGAATTTTGATTTGGGGGGGCGAAAAATAGTTATAACGCATGCATGTCACACACACACACACACACATATACATGTAACTACTTATCTCAATTAAAATAAAATTATATTTATTTAAAACTTTGGCGTCATAAGTCGTGCTTGACCTTTTTTCATAATTTTAAATTCATCTATGATTGACAACATCAAAAGTCTCGATAATTTATTTCTCAATATACATTGGGGAATGTAAAACCTTAACTTAAACTTATTGCAAAACTCCAACAAAAATTACTAAAAAAGTAACTTAAATGCACAATTTGAGCATAATTACACACTATTATATTATAGGTAAATTAAAAAATCATAAAATATAAATAAAACCATAACTTTAAAGTCTTGAAACATTTATTCTCAAATTCATAAATATAAAAAATACCTAAAATATAATGAAATAAACTTAAAATATTAATAAGAATAAATAAGGGGAAATATAACAATAAAATGAACTTACACAAGTAGTAAAGTAGCAATATAAACAAAATGAAAATACTTTTGAATTTTTAAATAAAATTATTTATTTAGCATTATACTATTTTGGGCCTCTCACTACATCAATTTAAAATCTATATGAACCATACTTAGATATTAATAAATCAAATGTCCAAAAATATTAATACTTGAGGGGGCAAAAATATTATATTTATATAATAATTATATAACATATATATACTAAATTTTTTTTATAAATTTTGAGGGGCGGGGGGGGGGGGGGGGGGGGGGCTAGGTCCGTCGTTGATCCTAATTGCACAAGAAGGTCTCTTATATATATTGACTATATGGGTCTTGGCCTATCACCCATTGAAAAAATAAAATAAAAAGGTCGAAAAATGATCCAGAGTATAGTGCGTACTCCCATGTGCCATAAATTTTTACATAATAAATTTTTATTTGCCAAAAGTGTAATAAATTTTCGTTCTCTAATAATAAATTTCCGCTCGTTTGCTAATAAGTTCTAATTTATGAAATTATATTAATGATAAGACGTACGTTATCTCAATCTCCAACATTTAATTTTATAATTAAGGCTTATGAATTTTATAAAATGCATTAAGATTATGGCTTTAAATTGTAGGTCCTCGACCCGTTAGATTATTAGACATATATACATACCATTTGTTATAGTAAAGTTATATTCTCGATCAGTCGTAAAATTAAATGGCTTGATTTTTTGTGTTCTTAATCGGAGTGGCTGCGGCAATCATACTTGTTTCAACACTGGATGGATACCCGAGAGTCGCATGTGAGCAGGTTGACGATCCAACATGTGTAGGCTTTGATTTTCCTTTACCTGTAAATGACGATAATGATACGACATCAGGTTGTACTGTGGGATTTGATTTTCCGGTGGGTCAACATATAACTGATGAACCACATCCTCCCACCAAAGCAATGAATCCAACTATTCCACTAAATCATATATAGTTTAATCTAAATCAATGGGTTCAAATTATTCTTGTTAATTTGGTTCCCTTATCAATGTTGTAACAACTTATATAATAATCCAAAATTTTAATAAATTATATGTTGATATTACGTATATTATGATTACATGATATATTGTCTCATCGCCCCTAATTTTTGAAAAACTACATCTTCATTAAAATATCCTTAGCTTGCTTGCCGGCATAGGCAGGGTACATACGTACTACTACTTATTATAATTGTGCGGATTCTTACGAATATAGTTTAATATTTTTATATATGTAGTATCTAGTCAATGACATTTTAGTTATTTTGTGTGTGTGTGTATGTTTTTTTTTCCTAGTTAATTTGTATGATAGAAGTGTACCCCTTTTATTTTAGATACTTTATTTGCTTTCTTTTGGAATGTTTCTTTTGAAATTTATGCTGCCATATCTGGTCTACTGTGGTTTTCGGGAAATGGGGACGACAGACGGGTCTCGACGGAAACACTGAAGATAAGTTCGATTGAAGGTGGCGGTAGATCTGTATTTTTATTTTTTTTGCATGAAAGAAGAGAGTTATGAATGGCCATTTCAGACGAAATGTTGCACGACTACGCGCAGTCTTGTATCTTCAATTTGTGCAATAATATATAAATTTATAATGTTGCATGAATGGATTTATTCATGCACCACACTCGTGTTAGCAATATTAATTTATACTGCTACACGATCATGTTTCATTCGTGTATCCAAATAATACACTTTAGTCGTGTAGCTCATAATTTTATGAAGGGTAATTAAGTATTTTCAGCAAAAAAATGGCTATATATAATTTAAAAAAAAAAAAAACTAGTGCACTACCTACCCGTGCAATGCACGGGATCCTATTTTATTGTTTTGAGCAAATCATATTTGTTTCTCGAGTCTTATTATTAGTGGGAATTGAATATTTTTAATTGAAAATTGAATTTTTAATAATAAACTATTTTATTCTCACACTTATTATATATCATCTTTTTATATATAAAAATCATGTTCATCAATTGGTTTTTTAGGTTTTCATTGGTGGGAATTGAATTTTTTTTTTGTTATTTTGGGTTTAATAACAAAATTAATCTATATCGACTTTTTTTTGTATAACAACCACGATAGTTTATTTAGGTTTTTATTACTGGGAATTGCATATATTTAGTTGGAAATCGGGATTGTAATAATAAATTATTAAGAATATTTGCTAATAAATTGAAAAAATTATATTATATTATCTTTTTTTTTTTGCTATAGAAATTAAATCCATAAACATGTATATGTAGATAACACTATGAAACAATATTTGTTAAAGCAGTTATTTGTAAATTATATGTTTTTTAGTTTGTACCTGAAAATATTATATAATATTATCACCCTGGAAAAAATAGAACCAACATTTAATAATATTGTTTTAACTTATTAATAACATAAATATGACAAAATAAAATTAAATATTACATAGGATGCTAATGAACACAATTTCCAACTCAATAGCCACATTCACACACAAATATCACAAAATATACAATTAAATTTGCAATAAGAACGAATTCAATAAAAAAAATATATATATACATTATATAATATGAATAAGCCTTGAGCTGAACCTACTATTTGAGCGTGTTGTCTTCATATCATCTTCTCAAATCATTTAAATTCAGCATATTAGACAGAACCAAACCCAGCTTGAGCAATTATCTTGTGGCTTGAAAGCACTGCCTTGAGTTCCTAATCAAGCATATATGGATAACCCAACCAATAGAATTCCTAATCAAGCAGATATGGATAACCCAACCAATAGAATTATATACATCAAAATTTAACAAATGATCCATTAATTCAGACTTCAATCTCCACTAAGAATTTAACATACATACCAAAGTTTTGAGCTGTGAGCGACAAATAAGTGTCTGCAAATTAAGACATCAACTTAAGACAAAGCAAAGTTGCAAAGGCCACTAACAATTGTCTACTTTTACTGTATGTTTGGCTCTTATGAGAAGAGACTGGAAAAATATCAAGCAAATACATTTACTCCCATTTATATCATTGATGGATTTAGGAACTGTGTTATCAGTCACTTGTTCAATTAGTCACTTGTCAATTAGAAATCCTACACTCACATGCAACAAAATGCAAAAACCAGCAATGCAGCCACAAAGAACCTCTAAAGGAGATAGGCATATATTGTAGTGCATGTTCTTAATTAATTAAAACGGTCATAGACATAAATTGTGGAGCAGGTTCTTATATAAAATAGTCATAACCACATACCTTAATTTGGAGGAATGTGTCGTCTCAAAATATTCACCAGGTTGTCCACATGCTCCCAACAACATTTATGGGTAGTCACCTTGCACATCAGTTTTAGGAAACTTCCCGCAAAACCAAAAGCTAAAGTTTGCTTTTGGTACACACTCCACGAATCAGATTTTTACCTGTTACCATAATAAATTAAAAAAAAAAAGATTGCTATGAAACAACAACATAAATTTACAACCTTTGGACTAAAAAACACTAAAAACCTGTTTACGAAAGGAGAAAGGGAGGGCCTAAATTCTTTTTTAGTACTAACAGAAGAAGCAAAGCAAAACGAAGAAGAAAGCCTCATTCCTCCATATTAGATCTGTCATGTGATATGTTTGCTCAATCTTATCACCACCTAGCATTTACACTAAAGAATAGTATTATCAACAATAGAAATATACCGATTAATTTTGACAAAAAAATAGCAAAAAGTAGCATTCTTTTTTAGTAATTGAGAATTTATTTTGCGGGGTAATCAAAATGAACAAAATAAATAAATGAAGCAGAAAACAACTTGACCAATGGGATTCCCAATGGTGGCTGCGGGAGTCGCAAGAGCAATAACTCAAACAACACCAGTTAGGTCGAACTCTTCACAAGCTCTTTCTAAAATTGGTTAGGCCGAAGGCCACAGTTGCAAAGCAAAGATGCAAAGATTAGAATTAGGTCAGATTTTAATTGATTGAGAAATTAAATTAACTTAAAAAAATTGGAATCGTAAAAACAGAAAACATAAATGCCTGATTTTTAATAGTAAAAGCACAAGCCTAGATTAAAAATAAGTAAGATTTCGCAAAATCTGTCCCCAAAATTATCTATAATCACATATCGAAAAAGAAAAAACAAATAACTGAACCCATATCATTGCTTTCAATTTACCTTTGAGACTTCGGCAAAGGAAATTCAGCAGGCAGCATTAGCGCACGGAGCAGGAGGAGGAAAGAGGTGACCGATAAAAAGCTTGTTGGTGATGCCAATCTTTGTTGTGGTACAGGCCTAGTAAGGGGGTTCACTACTTGTTTCCCTACCACAGCGTCCCTATCTCACTAGCCACTCAAGTGGCTTGAACAATTACAGAACAAAATACACAAGGATAGAAGATCAATCTATCTATATCTTTAAGGTAGTCAACTGCAGAAGCCTCAGAAGTGAAGATCAAGTGGATCGACCAAGTTCCTCACAGGCTTAGGGCTCCAAAGTTGTAGATCTGCAAAGTAACAAACAAGCTCAGTAAAAAACAGAGTGAAAATAGCAGTGAATTGAAGTGACAAGAAAAGATAGAGAGGATCAGAGGTTGGAAAAGTGTGCTCAGGGCACGGCGGCTCAGATTTTCCCACTGGAGTCGGCGACGGCAACTCCGGCGATCGGAAAAGACCCAGACCAAAGGAAGGGGATGGTGAAACGATCCCACTTGAAGCACACTCAAGCTTTCAATCTCAGAGGACAGCCCAGCCGTCTACACTCATAGGCCAACAGGAATCATAGACAGATTCCGACCAGAGAAACCGAGAACAGCGGCAGCAAACACAGAGAGAGAGAGCTTTTCAGATTAGGGTTAGGGATCAGAGAGTGGCATGAGAGAGAAGAGGGCTCTCTCGCAAGTTATAGAGAGTTCCAGAACATAGGGAATGAAAATCAGCAATAATGCTGAATAATGAGGGAGATGGAACGGCGGGTTAGGGTTAAGGGTTAAGGGTTTGGCCGGGGCGGGTAGAAAATAGAAAGACACATGGGCCAGAGTGAAAAGGCCAATTGGGCCAACTTCAACATATCCACCTTTGGCCCTGTTGGTCTTTTCCATCACCAAGGAGTTACCTGCCAAAAGAAACACAAGAGATTATCATCATAGCCAGGTATTTTTACTCTAAATTCATCACAGAGACAGAATCAGAGAGGGAGGAATAAATGCTATGCGTATTCAATCCAGTCTCAACACAAGAGACCAACCCAAAATTTTGAAAACAAGTCTCAGGTCTGAACAACTTGACTATCACAGATAAGTTTCACCTAGCTTGAGTACCAAGGGTAAATCACCATGAATTATACAGCCCATGGGGCACATTGAGCATCCTGACACAAGGCCAGGACAACTCAGTCATCCTTTCCCTTTAGCTCAACCCAAGTCCATGTTCAGGGACTTTTTGCAGGCTGGGAGGCACTTTGTGCCCATATCTGCTGGATTGAACTCAGAGGGGATTTTATCCAACAGGACTTTACCTTTTTCTACAATATCTCTAATGAAGTGGTATCTCACATCTATGTGTTTAGTTCTATTATGGAAAACAGGGTTTTTACATAATTGGATTGCAGACTGACTGTCAGAGAAGAGCAAAGGTTTATCATCAATAAAGTTGATTTCAGACAAGACACCATTTAGCCAAATTGCTTTTTTCACAGCTTTAGTAGCGCTATATACTCAGACTCAGTAGAAGATAATGCAACAATACTTTGCAACTGAGACTTCCAACTAATGCATGACCCACACAAAGTGAACACATAGGATGTAGTTGATTTCCTTTGGTCCTTATCATTGGCATAATTTGAATCGACATAACCAATACACTTAACTCCATCAGAGAATTTAGAAAAAGTTAAGCCATAGGAAGCAGTACACTTTAAATATCTCAAAAGCCATTTCAGAGCCTCCCAATGAGGCAACCCAGGGTTAGCCATGTACCTGCTCAGACATGATACAGCATAGGAAATGTCAGGCCTAGTGCTGATCATTAAGTACATAACTGACCCTATGGCATTGGCATAAGGGATTCCAGACATATCACTCAAATCAGAGTCACTTTTGGGATACTGATCCTTACTTAATTGAAAATGTGAAGCAAGAGGAACAGTTACTGGTTTACAAAGCTCCATGTCAAATTTCTTTAACACTTGCTCAACATAAGGAGACTGGTGTAATAAAAGTGTGTTTACTCCTATCTCTATCAATATTCATACCTAGAATCTTCCTGGCATCTCCCAGGTCTTTCATGTTGAAATTATCACTCAGGCATGATTGCACATACTTCACAGTCTTCAAGCGGGGACTTATCAGAAGCATATCATCAACATAAAGCAGTAAGAACATAGGCATAGAAGATTGCATATAATACAGGCAATGATCAAATTGACTCCTAGTGAAGTTCATGCTTTTCATGAAATTGTCAAACTTAATATTCCATTGCCTAGGAGATTGTTTCAAACCATATAAAGATTTCTTTAACAGACACACATGATTGGGATGTTCTTTATCTATAAAACCTTCAGGTTGCTGCATATAGATATTATTTTCAAGCTCACCATGTAGAAATGCAGTTGTTACATCCATTTGTTTCAATTCCCAGTCAAAGTGTGCAGTCAGGGCAAGCATTATTCTAACTGTGGTGAATTTCACCACAGGAGCAAATATTTCAGTGTAGTCTATGCCTTCTTTCTGTGTGAATCCCTTAGCAACATGCCTATCTTTATATCTTACATTATTGATCTCTTGTTTTATTTTAAACAACCATTTACATTTAACAAGAGAGCATGCATCAGGTTTTTCCACAAGAATCCAAGTTTTATTTTCATGCAGAGATTTCATTTCACACTTCATAGCATCAATCCACTTATCAGCATCAACACATGAGACAACTTCTTTATAAGTTTTGGGTTCAGAAGAATCAACATTATTAAACACATTAAAAGCATACAAAGACAAGTTACAGCCATCATATCTAGAGGGAGCCTTGATGGTTCTTCTAGGTCTATCTCTAGACAACTGATAATTATCCAAATTCACATGCTCAGAGTCATGCTCAAAAGGTTGTTCAGGCTCAGATTCAGAAGATTCAGATTCAGACACATTCATATGAGTATGCATGTCATGATCAGACTCATGGTTGGATGTAGAATCATTTGGATTTATGTTATCATGCACATTGTCATTTAGATGGTCATTTGGAACGTTTATCTCAGGTAAGATTGGTGGAGGAGGGTCCACCTTAGACAAAGCAGGGTAGAACATGGGACATTAACTTTCTCCACCTCACAAGGAGCATCAGAGTGTGAGGATTCATTCAAACATGGGAAATCAGATTCATTGAATGACACATCCCTACTTATGCAAGTTTTGAAACCAGGTAAGGTTTTATCCCACAGCCTATACCCCTTGACACCATCAGGGTATCCTAAGAAAATGCATTTCTTAGCTCTGGGCTCAATTTTACTTAGTTTTTGGTGAGCATAAGCACAGCAGCCAAAGACTCTTAGATTTGACAGGCAAATAGGTTTATTCCAAAACACAGATTCAGGGAGCTTGCCTTTCAGAGGAATAGAGGGAAATCTGTTAATTAAATAACAAGATGTCATTAGAGCTTCTCCCCAGAATTTTTTATCAAGGCCTGAACCAGCCAACAGGCTTCTGACTCTCTCAAGGAGAGTCCTGTTCATCCTTTCAACAACCCCATTTTGCTGGGGGTTGTAAGGCACTGACTTGTGCCTTTTTATTCCCATTTCAGAACATAGATTGTCTATAGCATGATTGCAGAATTCTGAGCCATTATCAGTTCTCAAACATTTAATTTTCTTATTTGTTTGATTTTGAATTTCAGCAACCCATTTTGAGAATTTTTGGAAAACATCAGATTTATGTTTCATTAAGAAAACCCAGGTTTTTCTTGAGAAATCATCTATAATAGATAAGAAAAACATATTTCCTCCATGAGTTGTGACCTTTGCAGGTCCCCACACATCTGCATGTATGTATTCAAGAATATCAGAGCTCAACTGAGCCTTACAGGGAAAGGCAACTTGTGTTGCTTTCCCATCAAACATGGTTAACAGAAAGTCATGCTAGATGCCTTATCATGCTTGAATGCACCAGATTTGCTCAAGATTTCTAAACCCTTGTTGCTCATGTGCCCTAATCTAGCATGCCATAATGCAGTTTTATCAGTTTGGGCCAAGTTTGCAGATTGGATGGGCACAGAGAAGGCATGCACAGCATAAAGTTCTCCCTTTCTGGGAGTATCAAAGTAAAGCATGGAATTCAATTTAAACTGAAAGCTTGTGTGGTTTACAGAACCAAAGAGCATTTGATCAGCTAGTTTAGAAACAGCAGGTTAAACTTCAATTTGGGAACATATCTCACATCATGTAGTGTAATCATGCTTTCATTCTCAACTTTTAAGCATACATCTCATTTTCCAGCAATATCACAATGCTGACCATCAGCCAAAGCAACAGATCCAGAATTCATGAGTTGCAAGTTGTGAAACATGTGCTTGTGTGGAGTGACATGGAATGTACAACCAGAATCAATCAACCATTCAGATTCATGTACTGATTTTGACACAACATTTAAAAAATTGATGAATTAGAAATCACAGTCAGAATGCACCATATATAGTTCACCATCTTCATGATAATCATAACTTTCATCCTTGTAAACATGATTAGCAGGATGATCAAAGTGCATCACATTATTAGCATGGTTATTCCCAAACCCCCTGCCCCTTTTTGGTTGCTTGCATCTATTTGAGAAGTGTCCTGGTTTCCCACAATTCCAGCAGGTCTTTTTGGTCTTAAAATCAGGGTTTTGATGTAGGGAAGGGAAATTTTGGCTTCTGGGAAGATGAGGAGAGGAATTGTGACCAAAGTGTTGATTTTGATTTGTGGGATTTTGGGAATGGATATCAACAAGATTATGTGTTCTGGAACGATTGGGGAGATTGTGGGCAACATTTATTTCTCTCCTATGTCTTTCTGCTGCAAAGACACTAGGATTTTCAGGATTGGGTCTATTAAATGACTTCATATTGTTGTTCCTATTAACATAAAGGATTTCATTCTGTAAAGGCTTGGATTGTAATTTTTTCATTTCATTTTCTTTTGCCTTTAACCCAGACACTATCATGTCACAAGTGACTTTAGACCCTCCATACTTTAATGCAGATTTTACTTCAGAAAAAATTTCAGGAATAGCACCAAGAAAGATCTGAGGGGCATATTTTTCAAGGGTGTTATCCCCAGCAAGTTTCAAATCCTTTAAAAGTTTGTTAAAATCATGCATATTTGAGTCAACATCCTTTGATGGATCCATTTGAAAAGTCATGATTTGATTTTGAAGGGAATATGCAGACTCTTCAGAATTAGCAACAAATAAGGAAGTCAAAGCATCCCACAAATCTTTTGCACATTTATGGTGAGAAACTTGTCTGACAACAGCACTACTTAGGTTAAGTAAAATTGTAGCCCTTGCACCAGCATTCATTTTAACAAGATTTTTATCTGTTTCAGTTACATCAATTCTTTTAAATATGGCATCTTGCAGATTTTCTTTTGTGAGAATGCACTCAACCCTAGTCTGCCAATCACCAAAGTCATCATTTCCATTGAAAGGAACTGCACTTAAATTATTCATTTTGCATAAATTCACACTGAATCACACAAGATTCACAGAATTCCACCTTAAGCACAGGAAATACAATGACAGTGATTAGTTTAACCACACTCAGGAGGGATAACCTCCACAGGCCTAAAAATGGGTGCACAAAGAGAATCTAGAGCTGAGGCTAGCCCAGTTCTCAGCACAGATTGATCTGTGGAGCAGGGGTTCACTCAGGTCAATCCCAAAACCCAAATTAGCTAAGGAACCGGACTTAGATCACCAAGTCAATCCATAGAAACTCTTTCAACAAGGAGTTTCACAATAATAAGAATATCATAACAGAGAGACAGATAACCACAGATTTCACAAAATACAGGTTATCAACAACACAAGAACCAACCCAGAACCCCATTTCCTACTGAAATCCCTTACTCAAAATTTCTATCGGGGCAACCCGCTTTGAAGAGACCCACAGGAGAATCCAGATGGTCCCGACCGTAAGCAAGTTTTGAGGAAAATCTTGGAATGCTAAGGGAATGACAAAGTCAAGAGCGGAAGCAACAAGGCACAGAATCGAATAATACCACACAAAAGAGTTTAGAGATTAGGGTTTATACCAGAGCCGGTTCTTCCAGGTAGGAAAGAATCAGTTTTACCTTTTCAGAGGAGCCCGACAGGGGCGAGTACGGCGCGGCCCTTACCGGCGGTGGGGTGAGATAGATGGAGGTAGGAGAGTGCCCCCGGCTAGACCAAACCGTGGCTCTGATACCACTGTTGTGGTACAGGCCTAGCAAGGGGGTTCACTACTTGTTTCCCTACCACAGCGGCCTATCTCACTAGCCACTCAAGTGGCTTGAACAATTACAGAACAAAATACACAAGGACAGAAAATCAATCTATCTAGATCTTCAAGGTAGTCAACTGCAGAAGCCTCAGAAGTGAAGATCAAGTGGATCGACCAAGTTCCTCACAGGCTTAGGGCTCCAAATTTGTAGATCTGCAAAGTAACAAGCAAGCTCAGTAAAAAATAGAGTGAAAATAGCAGTGAATTGAAGTGACAAGAAAAGACAGAGAGGATCAGAGGTGGGAAAAGTGTGCTCAGGGCACGGTGGCTCAGATTTTCCCACTGAAGTCGGCGACGGCAACTCCGGCGACCGGAAAAGACCCAGACCAAAGGAAAGGGATGGTGAAACGATCCCACTTAAAGCACACTCAAGCTTTAAATCTCAGAGGACAGCCCAGCCATCTACACTCATAGGCTAACAGGAATCACAGACCGATTCCGGTTAGAGAAACCGAGAACGGCGGCAGCAAACAGAGAGAGAGAGAGAGAGAGAACTTTTCAGATTAGGGTTAGGGATCAGAGAGTGGCTTGAGAGAGAAGAGGGCTCTCTCGCAAGTTATAGAGAGTTCCAGAACATAGGGAATGAAAATCAGCAATAATGCTGAATAATGAGGGAGATGGAACGTCAGGTTAGGGTTAAGGGTTAAGGGTTGGGCCGGAGCGGGTAGGAAATAGAAAGGCACATGGGCCAGAGTGAAAAAGCCAATTGGGCCAACTTCAATAATCTTGATTCTATAATTTGAGAATACAATAAAGCTTGTTGGTGATGCCATCTGAATAAAGTGACTGATAATTTATAGGCGAAGGTGATCGGTGAAAGATGGCAATGATTCGTTTCAGACTTTGGCTCGAAAAAATAGAAGCGCCCCTTCATTAATAATAATAAGGAGATTGGTTCAGTGTTTGGCTTGAAAAAACAGAAGCGTTCCTTCGGCCTTCACCAATAAAAAAAATTCACAGAAAATAATTTTGAATGTAAATTGTCTAAATTAACCCTACTATTCTCTTTTTATATAATATATAGAAGTGGCTGAAAACATAATTTACTAAATGAAAATGGCAATTTGTGTATATTAACAATAATAATTATATATTTGAAGTCATTGGTGCAGTAATATTATATATTTCTATTATGTAATGCAAAGACAATACTTTTTTTCGGGAGATGAAATATACTTTTTTCGTACATAATTCACCTACGTACCTATATGAACTGTAAACTACTTTCAACAATTATTTTGAAATACATGCAAGCATATGCAATCTATCTATATATATAAGATGTTTTATACATATTTTAGTTCAATTAATATTTATTCAATCTATTTTTACCGATATCGATTTCATTTAACTATATTTTTATCTAAAAGTTATTAGTTAATTTATTGCTCCACGGTGAACTACATTGAATGAATAATTTAAATGCAATAATTCACCGACTGTATATTAATATAAATAAATACTTTGAACAAATTTGTGGAGTATGTATATAGTTTTAGGAGAAAAATAAAATATTCCTTGTATTGTGTGGATCCTAATCAGGGACGGACGCAGTAATTTTGATTTGGAGGTGAAAAATAGTTATAACGCATGCGCGTCACACACACACACATACACACATACATGTAACTACTTATCTCAATTAAAATAAAATTATATTTATTTAAAATTTTGGCGTCATAAGTCGTACTTGACTTTTTTTCATAATTTTAAATTCATCTATGATTGACAACATCAAAAGTCTCGATAATTTATTTCTCAATATACATTGGGGAATGTAAATGTAATACCCCGTAAATTAATTACTGCTTAATTGCAGTTAAGTGTGTGATTACTATTTAGTATAGTAATTTCCAGTCAGATTAGGGTCGAAAGTATCCGTTAAGTTCCATGGAATTCAAGGTCAATTAATTTCCGTAAATGGGTTAATTATTTCAGTTAGGGTTTAATCCCCTTTTTAGTTATGGAAAGCCGGAATTGTAATTCCAGATGAATTCAATTCCTATTCTTTTAAATTGCGGTGTGTGTTTATCGTGAATTAGATATTCCGATAAATATTTTCAGGACTGGGAGAATCAGATATTCTCCAGTCATTAGTGTTTAAATTCAGATAATTTAAACAAGATGATTTAAAAGCCGAGAGAATTAGATATTCTCTAGTTCGGACGTTTTAATTGTTGAGGATTTAAAACCAGTATTTTAAAGCAGTGTTTTAAAAAAATTAATAATTTCAAATAACTATTGTTTTAAAGTAAGTGAATTATTTTAACAATATCGGTTTAGTTCGGGATTTTTCCGAAGATGGAAAATATCACGATAGACGAACAATCGGTATTTAAAATGGGTATTTTTTTTTAGTCAACCAAGGCATGGGAGGCCATGCCTCCCCTCACCTCTCCCATGCCCTCTCACATCACTTTTGTCCCCCAAAGTAAGTAAATGGATACATATTGCAAAGAGAGAGTGAGTTTTACCATCCTTCATCATTTTCCATTCACTTCTTCATTTCTTCACCAAGTTTTCGAGAGAGAGAGAGATCAAGAAATAGCAGCTGCCTTTCCTTTCTTCTTCATTCCATCTTTATCTCGTTCTTCCTTTCTTCTTCATTCTTTCTGCACAAAATTTTGAGAGAGAGAGAAAGAAAGAAAGAGCAACAAGAACAACCACCGCCATTTTCATTTTTCAAAGGAAGAGAGAAGGAGAGTGAAGTTGCAGTCACTTGTTCCAGCCTTCTTCTTCCATCGTCAACCCCATTCAAGCTCCTTTCATCTTCACTCCATTTTTGTTTGAAAGGTATTTCGAAAACTAGAAATTTTATAGATATATGTTCCAGTTCTGCGTGAAATATATATATATATATATATATATATATATATGTTTGTGTTGCAAAAGCTTTGAGATAACATGTTGTTGTTGTGAAGCATGTTAGATTAAATGGTAGAAATGAATTGTATTATGAGTTATAGCATGATTTTAGCTTTCGTTCATGGGTTTTGTTTGAGTTGAAAGCTTGAGTATGAGCTTTCATGATGTCATTCTCGGCCTCAGATCCGCGCGAGCGTGCGCAAGGGCGCCACCGCGGGGAGGAGCGCCGCAGGGCGCACAAGGGCACCGCAGGGAGCGCAAGGGCGCCGCCGCGCACACCAGCGCGCCCGCACACTTCACTTTCGGCAGACTCGCCACCCTTCGGTAAAATGAGCATAACGTCCTCGTTAGACGTCGGATTGAGTCACCGTAATTTTTGCCGGAAACTAGACTTCCGTGGGTTTCCAATGGTATATATCTCATTCTCTAATTCGTTCTGAGTAAATTATGAAAAATCAGCAAAGTCAGGTCATATGTTTTTCTTTTGAAAATTCGTGACAGATTTGCTACCTTCCAGTAAAACGAGCGTAACTTTTTTGTTAGTTATCGTATTGAGTCACCGTAAATTTTTCCGGAACCTAGACTTCCATGGCTTTCCAATGGTGTATGGCTTGTCCCCTGCACCCTAGCGAGTAAAAACAGAAAATTCTGCAAAATTGATCGTTGTGCAGAATGTTGTTTAATCTAAGCTTAATGTTAATCTTGTTTTTAGAATCGACTTGCGATGGATGTTGAGGTATTTTTAATACCTTAAATGATGTCGATGTATGTCTTTAGATGGTTAAGAACTAGGGTCGGGATTAACCCTTAAGCAAGAAAAAATTTAGAACGGATACTAGACCCTAATAGGCCTTCAATTTCATGTTGAGTCCAAACAACGTTTTTGGTTCAACATACTCAGTTTTATGTTTATATCTATTGAAGGCTAGAAGATCCGCAAGTTATAAAACCATGAGGAACTAGCAGCTGCAATATTTAAACATCGGTGAAAGGTGGGCTTTTTTTTCAATGGACTCTTAGTCCAAATAATGATTTGAGTTTTTACTCACCTGAAGTTATTTATTTCTGATGCAAACAAGTTATTGTCATGCATAAAATGTTTTGTTTTGTATGATATCCTTATCTGTTTTTAGTTAGCTCGCAAGGGGCTTTCTAACTCTTAAATTGATCGGGCCTCGTGCTAACTTAGCATGTTAACTGAGGTTAGTGTACACTTAAGGTCGGTGATATTAGGAAGAGGGAAAGGCTGAGCGGAGCTATTCCTGACTAAGACATCGACGGTTCTAAACGTTCGTGGAAAAGGCTTAAGCGGAGCTATTTCTCGGAGTTTAGTTCAGATATGTATTCGTGGAAAAGGCTTTAGCGGAGCTATTCCTCGACGTGTGCGGAAAAGGCTTAAGTGGAGCTATTCCTTGGCACTCAGTTCGGATACGGATGATCATACAATAGAAAAGCGTACGCAAAGATAGAAAATGATTTAGTAAAACATAGGGCCTTTTCAGATAAAACCCCTGTGTGTTTACTCAGATGCATGACAATAAAACTAGCTTTAACAAGCGTTCATAATAACAGATATATTATGATATTTTTGGCAATGTGTTCACTGAGTATACTTGTACTCAGCCCTGCATGTTTGTTTTTAAATGTGCAGGTTGAGTGTTGATGGTGCAGGGTAAAGTGCTGAGAAAGAAAGTTGTTTTGTACAGGACTCAGAATATTTTCTGTATTTTGTTATGTTATATTGCTTCCACTAATTAAGTCTAACCGAGTCAAGTCTTCAGTATGTTTTGAACTTGCTGATACCTTTTTGTTATTCTGAGATATATATATTTCTTCAGTTATATTTTGAGAAATGAAAGTCAGTCCAGAATATTGAGTTCACAGCAAATATCGTTCCTGGAATACAGTAGTTCATTCCTTTATTTAATTATTTCCGATCGCGCCTTGATCCATCCTTCATTGGGATCGAGTCGTGCCAGTCACACTTCATATTAATCAGATATTAACTTGGGGTTGTGACAGTAAAACCTTAACTTAAACTTATTGCAAAACTCCAACAAAAATTACTAAAAAAAGTAACTTAAATGCACAATTTGAGCATAATTACACACTATTATATTATAGGTAAATTAAAAAATCATAAAATATAAATAAAATCATAACTTTAAAGTCTTGAAGCATTTATTCTCAAATTCATAAATATAAAAAATACCTAAAATATAATGAAATAAACTTAAAATATTAATAAGAATAAATAAGGGGAAATATAACAATAAAATGAACTTACACAAGTAGTAAAGTAGCAATATAAACAAAATGAAAATACTTTTGAATTTTTAAATAAAATTATTTATTTAGCATTATACTATTTTGGGCCTCTCACTACATCAATTTAAAATCTATATGAACCATACTTAGATATTAATAAATCAAATGTCCAAAAATATTAATACTTGAGGGGGCAAAAATATTATATTTATATAATAATTATATAACATATATACTAAAATTTTTTTTTATAAATTTTGAGGGGGGTGACTGCCCCCACCAGCCCCCTCCCCCCAGGTCCGTCGTTGATCCTAATTGCACAAGAAGGTCTCTTATATATATTGACTATATGGGTCTTGGCCTTTCACCCATTGAAAAAATAAAATAAAAACGTTGAAAAATGATCCAGAGTATAGCGCGTGCTCCCATGCGCCATAAATTTTTACATAATAAATTTTTATTTGCCAAAAGTGTAATAAATTTCCATTCTCTAATAATAAATTTCCGCTCGTTCGCTAATAAGTTCTAATTTATGAAATTATGTTAATGCTAACACGTACGTTATCTCAATCTCCAACATTTAATTTTATAATTAAGGTTTATGAATTTTATAAAATGCATTAAGATTATGGCTTTAAATTGTAGGTACTCGACCCTTTAGATTATTAGACATATATACATACCATTTGTTATAGTAAAGTTATATTCTCGATCAGTCGTAAAATTAAATGGCTCGATTTTTTGTGTTCTTAATCGGAGTGGCTGCGGCAATCCTACTTGATTCAACACTGGATGGATACCTGAGAGTTGCATGTGAGCAGGTTGACGATCCAACATGTGTAGGCTTTGATTTTCCTTCACCTGTAAATGATGATAATGATACGAAATCAGGTTGTACTGTGGGATTTGATTTTCCGGTGGGTCAACATATAGCTGATGAACCACATTCTCCCACCAAAGCAATGAATCCAACTATTCCACTAAATCATATATAGTTTAATCTAAATCAATGGGTTCAAATTATTCTTGTTAATTTGGTTCCCTTATCAATGTTGTAACAACTTATATAATAATCCAAAATTTTAATAAATTATATGTTGACATTACGTATATTATGATTACATGATATATTGTCTCATCGCCCCTAATTTTTGAAAAACTATATCTTCATTAAAATATTCATAGCTTGCTTGCCGGCATAGGCAGGGTACATACGTACTATTACTTATTATAATTGTGTGGATTCTTACGAATATAGTTTAATATTTTTATATATGTAGTATCTAGTCAATGACATTTTACTTATTTTGTGTGTGTGTGTGTATAGTTTAATATTTTTATATATGTAGTATCTAGTCAATGACATTTTACTTATTTTGTGTGTGTGTGTGTGTATTTTTTCTAGTTAATTTGTATGATAGAATTGTACCCCTTTTATTTTAGATACTTTATTTGCTTTCTTTTGGAATGTTTCTTTTGAAATTTATGCTGCAATATCTGGTCTACTGTGGTTTGCGGGAAATGGGGACGACAGTCGGGTCTCGACGGAAACACTGAAGATATGTTCGGTTGAAGGTGGCGGTAGATCTGTATTTTTTTTTTGCATGAAAGAAGAGAGTTATGAATGGCCATTTCAGACGACAACGTCAAAACGTACGTCATCTTCTCTAGCCGTCCAGTCGTCTTCTTCGGGAGAAATTTTTTTTTGCAGAAGATTTGCAAATCCGTTCTTCATCGGCGCGAAGAAAGAGAAGGGGGAGGAAAGATGTTGTATTTCAAATTAATAAAAATTGAAAAAATAAGTATTAACCGAATGGTATTTTAGCAATAGTTGTAAAAAATATTTTTAAAATTTGAAAAGCGTATTTTTTTTTCAATTGACACTAATGTTTATGTAGAGTTTATCATCCATATATTTGTCCTATGGCAAAGCACAGCACACGGAGATGTATTTCAGCATTTTATATACTTTGTAGTTGCAACATTAATGTCTACACGTGTAATAATTGATATTCGGATGAATCTTGCATATTTGGGGTTTTTTTCAACATTTTGTTTCTCATGAGATGGAATATGTTTATTTCAAATGTATTAACTATGTTTCTGGATCCAGTAAATTTGTTGCAAAATTCAAATCTTTTACGCTATTTCTGTAATACCCCGTAAAAATAATTACTGCTTAATTATAGTTAATTGTTGAAATTACTATTTAGTATAGTAATTTCCAGTTAGATTAGGGTCGAAAGTATCCGTTAAGTTCCATGAAATTCAAGGTCAATTAATCCCCGTAGGTGGGTTAATTTTTCCAGTTAGGGTTTAAATCCCCTTTTCAGTTATGGAAAGCCGGAATTGGAATTTCAGATAAATTCAATTCATATTCTTTTAAATTTGCGGTGTGTGGTTATCGTGAATTAGATATTCTGATGAATATTTACAGGACTGGGAGAATCAGAGATTCTCTAGTCATTAGTGCTTAAATTCAGATAATTTAAACAGGGTGATTTAAAATCCAAAAGAATTAGATATTCTCTAGTTCGGATGTTTTAATGGTCGAAAAATTAAAACCAATATTTCAAAGTGGTGTTTTAAAAATCAATAATTTTAAATAAACTATTGTTTTTAAGTAAGTGAATTATTTTAACAATATTGGATAAGTTCGGGATTTTTCCGAAGACGAAAAATATCACGATAACCGAACAACCGGTATTTTAAACCGGATATTTTTTTGGTCAATTCCCAAAGCATGGGAGGCCATACCTCTCCCATGCCTCCACCATGCCACCTCACGTCTCTTACCCCCCCCCCCCCAAGTCAACCAAAATGGACAATAAAACTATAGATTGGTACTATATATATTATATGTATAGATTATGGAAAAAAGAGTTTAACTATCATAATCATTCTAATTCTCCACAAGATTTTCGTGAGAAAGAGGAACAAAACAGCCACTCTCCCTTGCTTCTCCTTCACCACCCTTTATCATCTTCCATTCACTTCAATTTCTACAACATTTTCAAGAGAGGAGAGTAGAAGTGGCATCCATAATCAAAGCTTGATCCCACCATCTCCAACCTCCTAAAGCTTCTCTCCTTTGTTTTTGAAAGGTATTTTGAAAACCATGAAGTTATATATATATATATATATATAGGTTTGATGTTGTATTGGAAATCATGCCTTAAGTTTTTGAAGCATGTTAGATGGTAGAAATGAGTTGGTTTATGTTGTAAAATTGTTGAGATATTATGAAGCATGTTGTTGTGTCTTTTGTGTTCAAAGTATGTTAGATGTTTATAGGTTCAATAGTACTTAAAAGCATGTTTAAGATGAGGTTTGATGTGTTAAAATGCATGATTTCAAACATATAGAAAGCTTGTGAAGTTTGGCTTGAGTTCGCGTATTTCGCGCGAGCGGGTCGGCAGATTTGCCACCCTTCGGTAAAACGAGCATAACTCCTCGTTTTACGTCTGATTGAGACACCGTAAATTTTTCCGGAAACTAGACTTAAGTGGCTTTCCAATGGTATAGGTCTCAATCTCTAATTCGTCCTGAGTCGGTTGTGAAAAATCGACGAAGTTGGGTCATGTTTCTGTTTTCAGGAAGTCATGGCAGTTTGGCCACCTTTCAGTAAAATGGGTATATCCGTTTCATTTGTTATCATCTTAAGCCACTGTAATTTTTTTAAAATTATAGACTTCCGTGGCTTTCTAATGGTATATAGCTCAGTCCATAACTCTTCCTGAATCGATCGTGAAAAATCTTCAAAGTCAGGTCACGAGTTTGATTTCGGAAATTCTGGCAATTCTGCCACCTTCTAGTAAAATGATCATAACTTTTTCGTTAGTTATCGTCTTGAGTAACCGTAAATTTAGCCATAAACTAGACTTCCGTGGCTTTCCATTGGTATATGGCACAATCCCTACACTTTAGTGAGTCAAAACAGAGAATTTTCCAAAGTTAGACGTTGTGCCAAATGATGTTTAGTCAACGAACTTAGCGATGATTTTGTTCCTAGAATATAGTTGTGATAATGTTAAGGTATTTTTGATACCTTAAATAATGTCGATGAATATCTTTTTATGGTTAAGATCTAGGGTCAAGATTTACCCTTAAACAAGAAAAATTTAGAACGGATACTAGACCCTAATAGGCCTTCAATTTCATGTTGAGTCCAAACAACGTTTTTGGTTCAACGTACTCAGTTTTATATTAACTCTATGAAGGCGAGCTGTCCAGTGCAAGATAAAGTACGGAGGAAATTTTGCTACAGTTCAAGTGTTAAAATCTCGGTGAAAGGTGGGCTTTCTTTTTAACGGACTCTTAGTCCAAATAATGATTTGAGTTTTTACTCACCTGCAGTTAATTAATTCTGATGCAAATAAATTATTGTCATGCATAGAATATTTTGTTTTGTATGATATCCTTATCTGCATTTAGTTAGCTCGCAAGGGGCTTTCTAACTCTTAAATTGATCGGGCCTCGTGCTAACTTAGCGTGTTAACCGAGGTTAGTGTACACTTGAGTCGGTGATATTAGGAAGAGGGAAAGGCTGAGCGGAGCTATTCCTGACTAAGACATCGACGATGCTAAATGTGCGTGGAAAAGGCTGAGCGGAGCTATTCTTCGGCATTTAGTTATGTTAAGCGTTCGAGGGAAAAGGCTGAGCGGAGCTATTCCCCGACGTTTGTGGAAAAGGCTGAGCGGAGCTATTCCTCGACTTTCAGTGGGATATGGATGATCATACAACAGAAAAGAGCGCTCAATGACATAAAATGATTTAGTAAAACATAGGGCCTTTTTAGATAAAACCCCTGTGTGTTTACTCAGATGCATGACAAGAAAATGAGTTTCAGTTCAGAAATATTTTTGGCAATGTGTTCACTGAGTACCCTTGTACTCAGCCCTGCATGTTTGTTTTTAAATGTGCAGGTTGAGCTGGTGTGGAAGGGAGAAGTGCTGAGAGTGGAGTTCTTTTTGGTACAAGGCTCAGATGACCTTGTATTACTGGCACACCCGTCGTTTTGGTGTGCAAAATACACTTGCGGGCAAATAGTCCACAAATGCTTAATCTACCCTCAACGGCTAGTATAGCTGGTGAAGACGGATGTCGATCCCACGAGGAGTGTTTATAACTTTTTGTCTTTTTTTAGTTTTGGTTTGGGTCTTCAGTGTCACTCTAAAAACCTTGCTAATAAACTTAAACTAACTAAATGCTGAAAAGGAAATCACAAGAGAAAATATCAGTAATAAAAGTGTTCAAGTCAAAGCATCAAGTCATTCGGTAGGTATGCACAATCCCGGGCAAAACATATGTAATTACCACTACTACCCGTTGTGCCCACACTAGCAGAAAGGTTAAAAACCGAATCCCTATGGCCAAATATGGATAATTGTCACTTTGAGGGTTAACCGGTTATAGGAAATGGATATGATCGGCCACTCCCCAATCACTTCTTACATTATATCGTCTAGATGATACGATCGGCACCTAGGGACCTAACTATACAGGAACCTAAGGAGAGAATCACACAAAGGTTTTGCAAGTATAGCAGCTTTGAGGGCAAAAGCGACCCGATTCTAGTAGGTTTGACACGGTCTTGTGCCTGCATATATTACTCAATCTAAACTACCAAGGCTATCACCCCCGGATTTGTTACTATGCGGGTATCGAGGCATGGGTCACCTATACACTCCCACGTAACTAACACTAGCACCAGTTAATCAGAAATGCGCGCTTTCATCTCCAACCACCCTTTACCTATGTCTAAGTGAAAAACAAGTTAAGATTGTGAACCCTTAAGGCATTAAAGTCCAATTACCTCTGGATACTTAGCCACTAAACATAGAAACGAAAGTAAAATAAAAGATAAAAGACATCTTACTTGGAAAGGAAATAACTCGATTAACTTCTGGGCCCAACCCCAGTTTTGCCAACAAAATGACTGAACTACCTTCTTGCGGGCAAACCGCCAGCTTCAGGCAGACAGAATATCCAGAAATTACACTAAGTATGAAAACAGTAAATTGTATCTTCGAGGTGCAAAAACCGACAACCTCATATGAAAACAGATAAAAGTATTTATAGCAACTGAATTAAGGCTTCAAGCAGCCCAGATTTCACCCACGCAGGGGTTCTTGCACTCCTCCACTTCATCACTTCATGCTCCATGTTCTTCCTTGATTTTTGGAGGGATAGCAACAAACCCTAGCGTCTCCAATAACTTTCTTATGTCCCCACTTCCTTCCCAACGTGTGTAGACCTCCCCAAGACTCGGAACTGACCGCCACATCACCTCCACGTGCATATAGGAGCTGGCCCGCGATTCTGTTGCGTATTTCTCGCAACAACTTTGACTGGGTCATCGGCAGGTAAATTAGTCCTTTGTGCCCTCAGCATAAATAGCACCTGTCTGTGCCTATTGTGGTGGTTTTGTGCCCTCAGTCTCCTGCAATCATCTTTATCCCCAAAACTAGACTAGACTCTATACTAAACACTTAAAAAGGGTGTAAAAAGATAAAGGAAAAAGCACGAATTTGAGTCTTCATCAATTACTATTATTATTATTATTGTCTTTCTTTTGCTTCCGCAACTCAGTTATATCACAAGTTCAACATTTCAGCTTTTGTTCTGGACGAGTTCCATAACTCGATAATCAATTAAGTACTGTTATTATTCTATCTCTTGTGAGTACTTAAAGTTAGTTCAGAATTCGAGCTCACAGCAATTATCGTTCCTGGAATATAGTAGTTCCTTCTTTTATTTAATTATTTCCGGTTCGCGCCTTGATCTATCCTTTATTGGGATCGAGTCGTGCCAGTCACACTTCATATTAATCAGATATTAATTTGGGGTCGTGACAGAGTGGTATCAGAGCGTTTTGCTCTGAGCTCTAAGTTCTTTCAGTTAAGTCTAAGATTGTTCCTTAGACTGTTCAGTGATCAGTTAACAACTCTCAGCACTCTCTCACATCATGCTCGACCAAAGAAAGGTATGTAATTGTCAAATTACTGTATTCAAGCAGGCCATTTAGATAATGGCAAGATTTTGAAAATCTTTCAGTTCAGGCCATTCAGATAATGGCGAGATTTTGAAAATCTTTCAGTTCAGGCTATTCAGATAATAGCAAAGTTATAAAAATTTTCAGTTAAGCCATTTAGATAAATGGTGAGATTTTTATAAAAGTATTCAGATCAGGCCATCCAGATGTTGGCAAAATTTTCAGTAAGACCATTCAGATAATGGCATGGTAAGACTAATCAGATATTGGCAAAAGTTTTGCATCAGAAAATAAGTTTTTGAAAGCCCTTTATGTTTAAAAGAGTTTCAATTATTTTTATTTCGTTGAGGCAAGCTCACGATGTATCAGTTAAGTAGGCACCCAAGGTTGCCAGATTGCAGCAGTGCAGTTTAGATAATTGCAAAGTTCCATTAAGTCAGACTTTAGATAAGTCGGGCTTTTTCACGATCAGACTTCAGATAAGTCAAGTTGCTTCATGAATTTAAGCCTCAGAGAACATAGAGGAATTTAAAGGAATCTAGATTGCCTTAGTTCCCTTTAAGTTGGCTTTCATTTAAGTAAAGACTCAGTCAGTGGAACCTGATGAAGAAATTCAACAAGTTCAAGAAAAAGACAAGTTTCAGAATCAGATCCAGTTTCAGGAGGCATGATGATCAGGGATTCCAGTTCCAGTAGCTGATGCATCAAGTCCTCGTTTCGGTAAGGTTTGCGAATTAACGTTTCGAAACCTCGAGCCGAATTTATTTTGAGTCAGCGTCTCAAAATAAATTGGTCCAGAAACCTTCAAGATAGAATCTTGAAAATTTTAGTTCGAGTCAGCGTCTCGAACTAGATCCTTTAGAAATTTTACTTTTCGAGTCAGCGTCTTGAAAAGGGTAACCTCAAAATTTCTATCTCGAGTTAGCGTCTCGAGGTAAAACTCCAGTATTTGAGTCAGCATCTCAAATAGTGAGTTCAGGGTTTTCAAGTCAGAAACTTGAAAAGTAGCCAGGAGATTTCTATTTCAAGTTAGCATCTTGAAATAGAGTTTAAGAGTTCAAGATTTTCCAGCAGAAGTTTTGAAAGTCAATCGGGGATGTTTAAAGGAGTTAAGAATAATCGAGTCAGCGTCTCGAAATTGGACTTAGAAATGTTCTAAGTCAAGGAGTTTGTCAGTAAGAACTCATTTCAGTGCGAAGTTGACTGTGGAAATTTTTCTTCTATTCTTTTCCTTTCGGTTAGGGAGTCATAGTGCCGTTGTATGTGTGTGTTCAGATGTGTCTATATAAAAGAGTTTCTCATGAGAATCCTTCTTTATATTTCAGATGGCAGGCATGAGATGCACGGCACGGAAGAGTGTACCCCATACTATATCTGTAGCACAGTACATTATATGGTTCAGGACTTGTGAGCCGGAGAGCGGAGAGACCTTAGCAGCGTTCTTGTCACGCTACCATGAGCTATGGGTGTGTGCAGGACTCAGAGATTTAGAGGGTATTCAGCGTCTGCTCAGAGTGCTTCCACTGTTGTGGCGTGGATGGGCGTCAGAGGCTTCATACTATTACATATGCCAGCACTCACAGACTTTTGAGCTGATGGCGAATTTGCCTAAGTTTATCGCCCTACTCATGCATCAGTACCTTACTCAGCGTGTACCTCCTCCAGGCCCATATGCTCAGATGCACAGCTATCTTCTCAGGGATGAGCCACCTAGGGGAGTTTATGACCGTCTTATTCCTCCTGTTTTTGAGCCACAGGCAGTACCACCTCCAGAGCCAGCAGTACGGCTGGACACTGATCTCCTGCCCCATCAGGGATGCAGCCATGATCAGGAGGCGGGACCGTCACGAGTGAGGCGAGCAGCCTCAGGAGACGCAGATGACGAGCTTCCTCCCAAGAAGCGTCAGGCGGTGGCAGATTCTCCAGAGAGGACCATAGAGGTTGTGTATGAGGTACCCTGCCAGAGAGCTGAGGAGGGAGATGCAGCAGCTGCAGACGGTCTAGTACTGGTGGTAGGAGAGGAGTCAGAGGAGGAGGAGTCAGAGGAGGAGGAGCCCGAGGAGGCTTCACAGGCAGAGGAGGGAGATGGCCCTCAGAGGATCTAGGATGGTCGGTCAGCCAGTAGCTCATCTGACTAGTTTAGCTTTTGTGCTATGATAGTGTATTTGTATCAGGACGACTATCTATTTTGTTATGTATATTTCGGTAGTTGAATGTGTTCCCCAGAGGACCATTCTTGGGACTTAGGTATTCCCACCTTTTGAGACAGGAATGCGTAGATTGTAAGCATTCTGTCGTCCAGGCATGGCTGGTTTTTTTTGTAGAATCCATGCATTAGGAAATGCACTTGTAAGACCTCGTTGGAGGCGATTTTCCTAACGTATATATATATATATATATAAGGCTAGAACGGTTATTGATTATGCTTCAGAGTTTCAACGCGTTTTGCATGCTCATGATATGTTAAGGACTAATTAAAGCATGAGTTATTACACAGCAGTGGGGCAGTAGTCTAATTATTAATTATAAATTGAAATTATAATTTGCAGAATGGTACCACCTAGAGCAGCACAAGGAAGAAATGCGAATGTGAATCCCGTAAGACAGAATAGGCCTAGAGGGAGACCTCCAAGGCAAGGAAGACAGGAAAGAGTGGAGGAAGAACAACAAGAAGAACACGAGGAACAAAGAGAGCAGACACCTCCCCCACCTCCACAGCGCAGAATTGAGGAGCTTTTTCTACGACAGAACCCTCCATCATTTGATGGAGCAGGAACCCCGGCCGATGCTGAGGCGTGGATCCGAGCGATGGAGCGGATTTTTAATTTCCTCCGCTGTGATAACCAGGAGCGACTCTCCTGTGTAGCATTCCAGTTAACCAGATCTGCAGATTTCTGGTGGGAGTCTAGAAGAAGGACTATGACTCCGGAGCAGCTTGATGTTTACACATGGGAACAGTTCAAAACTGGATTTTACGACAAATACATTCCTAAGACGTTCAGAGTCAAGAAGGAAGCAGAGTTTCATACTCTGAAACAAGGGAAGATGTCCGTCACAGAGTACGAGTGAGTATTCTGTGAGTTATCACGGTATGCACCTCTTCAGGTAGATACTGATGAGAAGATGGCATCTAAGTTCAGATCAGGACTGAGGCATGAGATTGCCATGTCTTTGGCAAGTCGGGAAGACCTAACCTATGCCGAGTCGTTGAATAGGGCATTGGACATCGAGGCAGTAATGCCTAAAGAAAGAAAGGCCCCAGTATCAGCTCCAGTACCTACTTCAGCACCAACACTAGCCAGAACTCCATCACAGAGTTTCCAAGGGAAGAGAAAGTGGAATGATGGAGGTAACCAGAACAAGAACCAAGGCTACAGAAAGCCTTGGCAGGGAAATAGGCAGCAGGGCCAGCAGGGTGCCCCTGCTCAGGGAAGAACTGCACCATCACAACCCAACATTCCTCTATGCCCAAGGTGCAACAAAAGCCACCAGGGCATGTGTCAGGCTGGCAACACGGGTTGCTATAACTGTGGCCAGGAGGGTCACTATGCAAGGAATTGCCCGAAGACACAACAAAGACGGAACCCTCAACAACTTAAGGCCTTGCAGGCATCGGGGCAACAAAGTCAGCAACCCCAGCAACAGCAGTATCAGCAGCAACAGCAGAGGCAGATGCAGTAAGGAAATCCCAGGTCTTATGCAATGAACCCCAGTTCCTCCGGGAAAGGGAAGCAGAAAGGTAATCTTGCAGGTATGGGCAAACTTCATGGCATGCCTTTAGTTGTTTTATTTGATACTGGAGCATCGCACTCCTTTATTTTATCAGCATGCTGTGATAAGTTAGAGCTTAAAACTGAACGAGCTAGTCATAAGAAAAAGATTTTAACACCAACTGGCGGAACCATGATTACGACTCATGTTTGCTCGAACATAGAAATAGACTTGGGAACAACTAGGATTAAGGCTGATAATCTTAGTGTCCTACCGATGTGGGATACCGATGTAATCCTAGGAATGGATTGGTTGTCAGAAAATCATGCCACGATCCTATGCAGCGAAAGGAAGATATCATTCCAAGTTCCAGGAGAAAAGCCACAAGTTTTCACGGCATAGAAATGGGAAAGTTCACTCCAATGATTTCAGCACTGGAGGCCAAGAAGATGATCAAGAGAGGAAATCAAGCTTTCCTGGTTTATCTAAACAAGATAGATGATATAGAGAGGACAATGGAAGATGTTCCAGTTGTGCAAGAGTTTGCAGACATTTTTCCAGAAGAATTGCCAGGATTGCCTCCGAACCGGCAGGTTGAGTTTGTAATAGATTTGGAACCAGGAACAGCTCCGATTTCAAAAGCTCCGTACAGGATGGCCCCAAAAGAGTTGCAAGAGCTCAAGATTCAGCTTCAGGAATTATTGGACCTAGGTTTCATCCGACCTAGTGCGTCACCATGGGGAGCACCAGTCCTATTTGTGAAGAAGAAGGATGGCACATTGAGAATGTGTATAGATTATCGTGAGCTGAATAAGTTGACGTTGAAGAACAAGTATCCTTTGCCTAGGATAGATTATTTGTTTGATCAGCTCAAGGGAGCAAGTGTATTCTCGAAGATTGACCTAAGGTCTGGGTATCATCAACTGAAGATCAAGTCAGAAGACATACCCAAGACAGCTTTTCGAACCAGATATGGTCATTACGAGTTTACAGTAATGCCATTCGGATTGACAAATGCTCCAGCAGTATTCATGGATCTCATGAATAGAGTATTTCATCCATTTTTAGATCAATTTGTCCTTGTGTTCATAGATGATATTCTCATCTATTCAAAGAATGAATTAGATCATGCAAAGCACCTGAGGACAGTGTTAGAGACACTAAGAAATGAGCAACTTTATGCCAAGTTCAGCAAGTGTGAATTTTGGCTAAAGGAAGTGATGTTCCTTGGACACATTGTGTCAGCAGAAGGCATAAAAGTGGACCCCTCTAAAGTAGAGGCAGTACAAGAATGGAAGTCTCCAACTACTCCTAATGAAATCAGAAGTTTCTTGGGATTAGCTGGATACTATAGAAGATTCATAGAAGGATTCTCCAAGATAGCTAGGCCAATGACACAATTGTTAAGAAAGGGAATCAAATACCAGTGGTCAGAAGAATGTGAAGCCAGTTTCCAAGAGCTTAAGAAAAGATTAACCACTGCTCCAGTGTTAGCTATTCCAATCAGTGATAAAGAATTTGTGATTTACACGGATGCTTCAAAGAATGGATTAGGCTGTGTCCTAATGCAAGAAGGTAGAGTCATAGCGTATACGTCCAGACAGTTAAGAATTCATGAGTTGAATTATCCTACGCATGACTTAGAGCTGGCAGCAATAGTGCATGCCTTGAAAATCTGGAGACATCACCTATACGGAGTTAGGTGTGAGATTTTCACAGATCACAAGAGTCTAAAGTACTTTTTCGAGCAGAAAGATTTAAATATGAGACAGCGCAGATGGCTTGAATTGGTAAAAGACTACGATTGTGGAATCAGTTACCACCCAGGCAAGGCTAATGTGGTAGCAGATGCCTTGAGTCGTAAAACAAGCAAGTTGGGTTTTCTCCTTACTCAGGAGGAGAAACTCATCAGGGATTTTGAAAGCTTACAGCTAGAGGTGGTTTACCCATCTGAGACGATTGTATGTCGTGTGGCAACATTAGTGGCTGTACCCGATCTCTGAGAAAAGATAATTGAGGTACATAGAAAAGATCAAACCATGGAAGAGATGCGCTTGAAGATCAGATCGGGAAAAACAGAAAGCTTCAATGAAGCATCAGATAATGCTATCCTTTATGAAGATAGGATATGTGTTCCACCCTGTGTTGAGCTCAGAAATGAGCTCATGAGCGAGGCTCACGATACTCCGTATACAGCACACCCGGGAAGTACGAAAATGTATCAGGATTTGAAGCAGAAATTCTGGTGGGAAGGAATGAAACGGGACGTAGCTTCCTATGTTGAGCGATGCTTGTCATGTCAACAAGTTAAGGCATTGCACCAGAGGCCTTACGGTACGCTACAACCGTTAGAGATTCCTGAGTGGAAGTGGGAACACATAGCGATGGATTTTGTGACAGGCCTACCCAGGTCAAGACGAGGGAATACGACCATATGGGTCATTATTGATAGGCTCACAAAGTCAGCTCATTTCCTTTCGATCCGAGTTACGGATGGATCGAATAAGCTAGCTCAGATTTATGTTAGAGAGATTATACGCCTTCATGGTGTTCCAGTGTCAATAACATCGGACAGAGATTCAAAGTTTACCTCAAGATTTTGGACTAGTTTACAGAAGGAGTTGGGAACTCAACTCAATTTCAGTACAGCATTTCACCCACAAACAGATGGACAGTCCGAAAGGACGATCCAAACATTAGAGGACATGTTGAGAACAGTGGTCCTAGATAGGGGTGAAAGCTGGGAGGAAATATTAGCGTTGATTGAGTTTGCTTATAACAATAGTTATCAAGCAACCATCAATATGGCACGATACGAAGCGTTGTATGGTCGAAAGTGTTGATCACCACTTTATTGGGATGAAGTGGGTGAACGAAGGATTCTTGGGCCAGACTCAGTGTCAGAAATGATTGAAATTGTCAGAAAAATCCGTCAGAGGATTCAAGAAGCCCAGAGTCGGCAGAAGTCATATGCGGATAAACGCCGTACAGATTTACAATTTACAACAGGAGACAAGGTCTTCCTGAAAGTATCTCCTTCCAGAGGGATAATAAGATTCAGCGTAAAGGAAAAGTTACGACCACGTTTTATAGGACCTTACGAGATCCTTGAGCGGATAGGTGCAGTAGCGTATAGATTGGCATTACCACCTAATTTTGGTAATGTTCATAACGTATTTCATATTTCTCAGTTAAGAAAATACGTATATGATCCCAAGCATGTAATCCAGCATAGTGAGATTGAGTTAGATCCAGATCTAACTTATGAAGAGAGACCGGAAGCCATTTTGGATCGAAAAGTCCAGGAGTTGAGGAACAAGTCTATTCCTCTAGTTAAGATCCTATGGAGTCACCATGGTCAGGAAGAAGCGACATGGGAACTTGAGGATAAGATAAAAGCAAAATACCCAGAATTGTTTCTCTAAGGTATGTAAATTTCGGGACGAAATTTATTTTAAGGGGGGTGGAATGTAATACCCCGTAAAAATAATTACTGCTTAATTATAGTTAATTGTTGAAATTACTATTTAGTATAGTAATTTCCAGTTAGATTAGGGTCGAAAGTATCCGTTAAGTTCCATGAAATTCAAGGTCAATTAATCCCCGTAGGTGGGTTAATTTTTCCAGTTAGGGTTTAAATCCCCTTTTCAGTTATGGAAAGCCGGAATTGGAATTTCAGACAAATTCAATTCATATTCTTTTAAATTTGCGGTGTGTGGTTATCGTGAATTAGATATTCCGATGAATATTTACAGGACTGGGAGAATCAGAGATTCTCTAGTCATTAGTGTTTAAATTCAGATAATTTAAATAGGGTGATTTAAAATCCAAAAGAATTAGATATTCTCTAGTTCGGATGTTTTAATGGTCGAAAAATAAAAACCAATATTTCAAAGTGGTGTTTTAAAAATCAATAATTTTAAATAAACTATTGTTTTTAAGTAAGTGAATTATTTTAACAATATTGGATAAGTTCGGAATTTTTCCGAAGACGAAAAATATCACGATAACCGAACAACCGGTATTTTAAACCGGATATTTTTTTGGTCAATTCCCAAAGCATGGGAGGCCATACCTCTCCCATGCCTCCACCATGCCACCTCACGTCTCTTAACCCCCCCCCCCTCAAAGTCAACCAAAATGGACAATAAAACTATAGATAGGTACTATATATATTATATGTATAGATTATGGAAAAAAGAGTTTAACTATCATAATCATTCTAATTCTCCACAAGATTTTCGTGAGAAAGAGGAACAAAACAGCCACTCTCCCTTGCTTCTCCTTCACCACCCTTTATCATCTTCCATTCACTTCAATTTCTACAACATTTTCAAGAGAGGAGAGTAGAAGTGGCATCCATAATCAAAGCTTGATCCCACCATCTCCAACCTCCTAAAGCTTCTCTCCTTTGTTTTTGAAAGGTATTTTGAAAACCATGAAGTTATATATATATATATATAGGTTTGATGTTGTATTGGAAATCATGCCTTAAGTTTTTGAAGCATGTTAGATGGTAGAAATGAGTTGGTTTATGTTGCAAAATTGTTGAGATATTATGAAGCATGTTGTTGTGTCTTTTGTGTTCAAAGTATGTTAGATGTTTATAGGTTCAATAGTACTTAAAAGCATGTTTAAGATGAGGTTTGATGTGTTAAAATGCATGATTTCAAACATATAGAAAGCTTGTGAAGTTTGGCTTGAGTTCGCGTATTTCCCGCGAGCGGGTCGGCAGATTTGTCACCCTTCGGTAAAACGAGCATAACTCCCTCGTTTTACGTCGGATTGAGACACCGTAAATTTTTCCGAAAACTAGACTTAAGTGGCTTTCCAATGGTATAGGTCTCAATCTCTAATTCGTCCTGAGTCGGTTGTGAAAAATCGACGAAGTTGGGTCATGTTTCTGTTTTCAGGAAGTCATGGCAGTTTGGCCACCTTTCAGTAAAATGGGTATATCCGTTTCATTTGTTATCATCTTAAGCCACTGTAATTTTTTTAAAATTATAGACTTCCGTGGCTTTCTAATGGTATATAGCTCAGTCCGTAACTTTTCCTGAATCGATCGTGAAAAATCTTCAAAGTCAGGTCACGAGTTTGATTTCGGAAATTTTGGCAATTCTGCCACCTTCTAGTAAAATGATCATAACTTTTTCGTTAGTTATCATCTTGAGTAACCGTAAATTTAGCCATAAACTAGACTTCCGTGGCTTTCCATTGGTATATGACACAATCCCTACACTTTAGTGAGTCAAAACAGAGAATTTTCCAAAGTTAGACGTTGTGCCAAACGATGTTTAGTCAACGAACTTAGCGATGATTTTGTTCCTAGAATCTAGTTGTGATAATGTTAAGGTATTTTTGACGATCTAGGGTCAAGATTTACCCTTAAACAAGAAAAATTTAGAACGGATACTAGACCCTAATAGGCCTTCAATTTCATGTTGAGTCCAAACAACGTTTTTGGTTCAACGTACTCAGTTTTATGTTAACTCTATGAAGGCGAGCTGTCCAGTGCAAGATAAAGTACGGAGGAACTTTTGCTGCAGTTCAAGTGTTAAAATCTCGGTGAAAGGTGGGCTTTCTTTTTAACGGACTCTTAGTCCAAATAATGATTTGAGTTTTTACTCACCTGCAGTTAATTAATTCTGATGCAAATAAATTATTGTCATGCATAGAATGTTTTGTTTTGTATGATATCCTTATCTGCATTTAGTTAGCTCGCAAGGGGCTTTCTAACTCTTAAATCGATCGGGCCTCGTGCTAACTTAGCGTGTTAACCGAGGTTAATATACACTTGAGTCGGTGATATTAGGAAGAGGGAAAGGCTGAGCGGAGCTATTCCTGACTAAGACATCGACGATGCTAAATGTGTGTGGAAAAGGCTGAGCGGAGCTATTCTTCGGCATTTAGTTATGTTAAGCGTTCGAGAGATAAGGCTGAGCGGAGCTATTCCCCGACGTTTGTGGAAAAGGCTGAGCGGAGCTATTCCTCGACTTTCAGTGGGATATGGATGATCATACAACAGAAAAGAGCGCTCAATGACATAAAATAATTTAGTAAAACATAGGGCCTTTTTAGATAAAACCCCTGTGTGTTTACTCAGATGCATGACAAGAAAATGAATTTCAGTTCAGAAATATTTTTGACAATGTGTTCACTGAGTACCCTTGTACTCAGCCCTGCATGTTTGTTTTTAAATGTGCAGGTTGAGCTGGTGTGGAAGGGAGAAGTGCTGAGAGTAGAGTTCTTTTTGGTACAAGGCTCAGATGACCTTGTATTACTATTATTATTATTATTGTCTTTCTTTTGCTTCCGCAACTCAGTTATATCACAAGTTCAACATTTCAGCTTTTGTTCTGGACGAGTTCCATAACTCGATAATCAATTAAGTACTATTATTATTCTATCTCTTGTGAGTACTTAAAGTTAGTTCAGAATTCGAGCTCACAGCAATTATCGTTCCTGGAATACAGTAGTTCCTTCTTTTATTTAATTATTTCCGGTTCGCGCCTTGATCCATCCTTTATTGGGATCGAGTCGTGCCAGTCACACTTCATATTAATCAGATATTAATTTGGGGTCGTGACAATTTCTTGATATGTATGATATCTGATTGATGTCTATTATATGCAATGGGCTGGTCTCCTGTCCAGGAGACTGATGGGTCAGCCCATCAGACGGGTCGACCCATTAACCCGGATACAGCCCACTATGCCAAAATCAGCCCTAACTTAAAAAAAGGGAAAAGATCAGAACGCGAGAAAGAGAGAGACAGAGAGGAGAACCGCGCTGAGATGAAGACGAGAGAGATGATGCAAAGGCGAGAGAGAGGAGCCGACCTCCTGACCTCTTGCGAACGCCACCACCATCACCACCACATCTAATGTTATTTCTCTTTCTTCGCATCGGCATTGGCGGTCTTGGAATTACTAGTAATTTTTTATCGTTCCATATTTGAATTTTTGTGATTATTGTATTTTGTTGTGATTTATGTTCGTTTCTGCTGTTAAGATTGATGAATTGTTGTTTCTGTTTTTTACCCTAATTGATATATTTTGGCGGAATTTTTGTTGAAGATTTAGTGGTGGTTTTTGTTGATAGTTATGAGTTGAAATCTCATAGAAATAATTGGGGAACTGTGCGAATTGAAGTTTTTTGCTGAATTGTTGTGATTATTTGTATGTCGTGTCACATTGTTAGAGATTTAGGGGTGGTTTTGTTGATGATTATGAGATGAAATATGACAAGCTCACTACCAATTATGTATTTTTCTCAAATTTTATTCTTGTTTCCACTTATATTATGCTTAGTCTTTGATTAGTTTGTGTACCTGAGTTAATTTTGGGTATTCTGTTAAGGCTCGTATAATTTTCCAAATGAATTGAATCCATTATGAAATTTAGGCCTAAAATCCAAAAGCAATTGAAAATGACGAATTCGTTTCTGAATTATTGATGAAGATGAAGCTGCATTATCATTCCTGGGGACACACGATCGACTCTTGAAGATTGCAACGAAGAAGTGATATTCTGATTGCTCATTTGATTTATTTATTCTGCTTTTTAAGTTGAAATTAAGTTCAGTACTTGAGTTTTGGGCTTAGCCCATTATGTTATGTTTTAAATAGGAGTTTTATTTTCGTATTAAGGGATTTGAAAGTTTTACTATTGAAGCTAGGGTTTATTCTCCCTATTGTGTGCGTTCTTCTCCGGTATTGTGTGAACCATAATCAACAGAATAGACGCTTCTATGCATCAGTTGGTATTCAGAGACCAGCAGACGCTCCTCGCCATGCCTCCTCGATGTCAACCCACCGGCAACACCCCGCCCGCTGATGTTTCCAATCTCCATCACCGTATGGATGATTTTCAACACCAGATGCAGGAGATACAACAGTCACTTTGTGCAATAATATATAAATTTATAATGTTGCATGAATGGATTTATTCGTGCACCACACTCGTGTTAGCAATATTAATTTGTACTTCTACACGATCATGTTTCATTTGTGTATCCAAATAATACACTTTAGTCGTGTAGCTCATAATTTTATAAAGGGTAATTAAGTATTTTCAGGAAAAAAGTGGCTATATATAATTTTTTTTTAAAAAGTGGCTGAAAACATAATTTACTAAATGAAAATGGCTATTTGTGTATATTAACAATAATAATTATATATTTGAAGTCATTGGTGCAGTACTATTATATATTTCTATTATGTAATGCAAAGACTATACTTTTTTTTGGGAGATGAAATATACTTTTTTCGTACATAATTCACCTACGTACCTATATGAACTGTAAACTACTTTCAACAATTATTTTGAAATACATGCAATCATATGCAATCTATCTATATTTCGGATGAATCTTGCATATTTGGGGTTTTTTTCAACATTTTGTTTCTCATGAGATGGAATATGTTTATTTCAAATGTAATAACTATGTTTCTGGATCCAGTAAATTTGTTGCAAAATTCAAATCTTTTACGCTATTTCTTGATATGTATGATATCTGATTGATGTCTATTATATGCAATGGACTGGTCTCCTGTCCTGGAGACTACTAGGTCGGTCTATCAGACAGGTTGACCCATTAACCCGGATCCAGCCCAATATGCTAAAATCAGCCCTAACTTAAAAAAAAGGGAAAAGATCAGAACGCGAGAAAGAGAGACAGAGAGGAGAACCGCACTGAGACGACAGCGAGAGAGAGGACGCGAAGGCGAGAGAGAGGAGCCGACCTCTTGCGAACGCCGCCACCATCACCACTGCATCAAATGTTATTTCTCTCTCTACACATCGGCATTGGCGGTCTTGGAATTACTGGTAATTTTTCATCGTTCCTGATTTGAATTTTTGTGATTATTGTATTTTATTGTGATTTATGTTCGTTTCTGCTGTTAAGATTGATGAATTGTTGTTTCTGTTTTTTACCCTAATTGAAATATTTTGGCGGAATTTTTGTTGAAGATTTAGTGGTGGTTTTTGTTGATAGTTATGAGTTGAAATCTCATAGAAATAATTAGGGGAATTGTGCGAATTGAAGTTTTTTGCTGAATTGTTGTGATTATTAGTATGTCGTGTCACATTGTTAGAGATTTAGGGGTGGTTTTGTTGATGATTATGAGATGAAATATGACAAGCTCACTACCAATTATGTATTTTTTTCAAATTTTATTCTTGTTTCCACTTATATTATGCTTAGTCTTTGATTAGTTTGTGTACCTGAGTTAATTTTGGGTATTCTGTTGAGGCTCGTATAATTTTCCAAATGAATTGAATCCATTATGAAATTTAGGCCTAAAATCCAAAAGCAATTGAAAATGACGAATTCGTTTCTGAATTATTGATGAAGATGAAGCTGCATTATCATTCCTGGGGACACACGATCGACTCTTGAAGATTGCAACGAAGAAGTGATATTCTGATTGCTCATTTGATTTATTTATTCTGCTTTTTAAGTTGAAATTAAGTTCAGTACTTGAGTTTTGGGCTTAGCCCATTATGTTATGTTTTAAATAGGAGTTTTATTTTCGTATTAAGGGATTTGAAAGTTTTACTATTGAAGCTAGGGTTTATTCTCCCTATTGTGTGCGTTCTTCTCCGGTATTGTGTGAACCATAATCAACAGAATAGACGCTTCTATGCATCAGTTGGTATTCAGAGACCAGCAGACGCTCCTCGCCATGCCTCCTCGATGTCAACCCACCGGCAACACCCCGCCCGCTGATGTTTCCAATCTCCATCACCGTATGGATGATTTTCAACACCAGATGCAGGAGATACAACAGTCACTTTGTGCAATAATATATAAATTTATAATGTTGCATGAATGGATTTATTCGTGCACCACACTCGTGTTAGCAATATTAATTTGTACTTCTACACGATCATGTTTCATTCGTGTATCCAAATAATACACTTTAGTCGTGTAGCTCATAATTTTATAAAGGGTAATTAAGTATTTTCAGGAAAAAAGTGGCTATATATAATTTTTTTTTAAAAAGTGGCTGAAAACATAATTTACTAAATGAAAATGGCTATTTGTGTATATTAACAATAATAATTATATATTTGAAGTCATTGGTGCAGTACTATTATATATTTCTATTATGTAATGCAAAGACTATACTTTTTTTTGGGAGATGAAATATACTTTTTTCGTACATAATTCACCTACGTACCTATATGAACTGTAAACTACTTTCAACAATTATTTTGAAATACATACAATCATATGCAATCTATCTATATTTCGGATGAATCTTGCATATTTGGGGTTTTTTTCAACATTTTGTTTCTCATGAGATGGAATATGTTTATTTCAAATGTAATAACTATGTTTCTGGATCCAGTAAATTTGTTGCAAAATTCAAATCTTTTACGCAATTTCTTGATATGTATGATATCTGATTGATGTCTATTATATGCAATGGGCTGGTCTCCTGTCCAGGAGACTGATGGGTCAGCCCATCAGACGGGTCGACCCATTAACCCGGATACAGCCCACTATGCCAAAATCAGCCCTAACTTAAAAAAAGGGAAAAGATCAGAACGCGAGAAAGAGAGAGACAGAGAGGAGAACCGCGCTGAGATGAAGACGAGAGAGATGATGCAAAGGCGAGAGAGAGGAGCCGACCTCCCGACCTCTTGCGAACGCCACCACCATCACCACCACATCTAATGTTATTTCTCTCTCTTCGCATCGGCATTGGCGGTCTTGGAATTACTAGTAATTTTTTATCGTTCCATATTTGAATTTTTGTGATTATTGTATTTTGTTGTGATTTATGTTCGTTTTTGCTGTTAAGATTGATGAATTGTTGTTTCTGTTTTTTACCCTAATTGATATATTTTGGCGGAATTTTTGTTGAAGATTTAGTGGTGGTTTTTGTTGATAGTTATGAGTTGAAATCTCATAGAAATAATTGGGGGAACTGTGCGAATTGAAGTTTTTTGCTGAATTGTTGTGATTATTTGTATGTCGTGTCACATTGTTAGAGATTTAGGGGTGGTTTTGTTGATGATTATGAGATGAAATATGACAAGCTCACTACCAATTATGTATTTTTCTCAAATTTTATTCTTGTTTCCACTTATATTATGCTTAGTCTTTGATTAGTTTGTGTACCTGAGTTAATTTTGGGTATTCTGTTAAGGCTCGTATAATTTTCCAAATGAATTGAATCCATTATGAAATTTAGGCCTAAAATCCAAAAGCAATTGAAAATGACGAATTCGTTTCTGAATTATTGATGAAGATGAAGCTGCATTATCATTCCTGGGGACACACGATCGACTCTTGAAGATTGCAACGAAGAAGTGATATTCTGATTGCTCATTTGATTTATTTATTCTGCTTTTTAAGTTGAAATTAAGTTCAGTACTTGAGTTTTGGGCTTAGCCCATTATGTTATGTTTTAAATAGGAGTTTTATTTTCGTATTAAGGGATTTGAAAAGTTTTACTATTGAAGCTAGGGTTTATTCTCCCTATTGTGTGCGTTCTTCTCCGGTATTGTGTGAACCATAATCAACAGAATAGACGCTTCTATGCATCAGTTGGTATTCAGAGACCAGCAGACGCTCCTCGCCATGCCTCCTCGATGTCAACCCACCGGCAACACCCCGCCCGCTGATGTTTCCAATCTCCATCACCGTATGGATGATTTTCAACACCAGATGCAGGAGATACAACAGTCACTTTGTGCAATAATATATAAATTTATAATGTTGCATGAATGGATTTATTCGTGCACCACACTCGTGTTAGCAATATTAATTTGTACTTCTACACGATCATGTTTCATTCGTGTATCCAAATAATACACTTTAGTCGTGTAGCTCATAATTTTATAAAGGGTAATTAAGTATTTTCAGGAAAAAAGTGGCTATATATAATTTTTTTTTAAAAAGTGGCTGAAAACATAATTTACTAAATGAAAATGGCTATTTGTGTATATTAACAATAATAATTATATATTTGAAGTCATTGGTGCAGTACTATTATATATTTCTATTATGTAATGCAAAGACTATACTTTTTTTTGGGAGATGAAATATACTTTTTTCGTACATAATTCACCTACGTACCTATATGAACTGTAAACTACTTTCAACAATTATTTTGAAATACATGCAATCATATGCAATCTATCTATATTTCGGATGAATCTTGCATATTTGGGGTTTTTTTCAACATTTTGTTTCTCATGAGATGGAATATGTTTATTTCAAATGTAATAACTATGTTTCTGGATCCAGTAAATTTGTTGCAAAATTCAAATCTTTTACGCTATTTCTTGATATGTATGATATCTGATTGATGTCTATTATATGCAATGGACTGGTCTCCTGTCCTGGAGACTACTAGGTCGGTCTATCAGACAGGTTGACCCATTAACCCGGATCCAGCCCAATATGCTAAAATCAGCCCTAACTTAAAAAAAAGGGGAAAAGATCAGAACGCGAGAAAGAGAGACAGAGAGGAGAACCGCACTGAGACGACAGCGAGAGAGAGCACGCGAAGGCGAGAGAGAGGAGCCGACCTCTTGCGAACGCCGCCACCATCACCACCGCATCAAATGTTATTTCTCTCTCTACACATCGGCATTGGCGGTCTTGGAATTACTGGTAATTTTTCATCGTTCCTGATTTGAATTTTTGTGATTATTGTATTTTGTTGTGATTTATGTTCGTTTCTGCTGTTAAGATTGATGAATTGTTGTTTCTGTTTTTTACCCTAATTGATATATTTTGGCGGAATTTTTGTTGAAGATTTAGTGGTGGTTTTTGTTGATAGTTATGAGTTGAAATCTCATAGAAATAATTAGGGGAACTGTGCGAATTGAAGTTTTTTGCTGAATTGTTGTGATTATTTGTATGTCGTGCCACATTGTTAGAGATTTAGGGGTGGTTTTGTTGATGATTATGAGATGAAATATGACAAGCTCACTACCAATTATGTATTTTTTTCAAATTTTATTCTTGTTTCCACTTATATTATGCTTAGTCTTTGATTAGTTTGTGTACCTGAGTTAATTTTGGGTATTCTGTTGAGGCTCGTATAATTTTCCAAATGAATTGAATCCATTATGAAATTTAGGCCTAAAATCCAAAAGCAATTGAAAATGACGAATTCGTTTCTGAATTATTGATGAAGATGAAGCTGCATTATCATTCCTGGGGAGAGTTTTGGGCTTAGCCCATTATGTTATGTTTTAAATAGGAGTTTTATTTTCGTATTAAGGGATTTGAAAAGTTTTACTATTGAAGCTAGGGTTTATTCTCCCTATTGTGTGCGTTCTTCTCCGGTATTGTGTGAACCATAATCAACAGAATAGACGCTTCTATGCATCTGTTGGTATTCAGAGACCAGCAGACGCTCCTCGCCATGCCTCCTCGATGTCAACCCACCGGCAACACCCCGCCCGCTGATGTTTCCAATCTCCATCACCGTATGGATGATTTTCAACACCAGATGCAGGAGATACAACAGTCACTTTGTGCAATAATATATAAATTTATAATGTTGCATGAATGGATTTATTCGTGCACCACACTCGTGTTAGCAATATTAATTTGTACTTCTACACGATCATGTTTCATTCGTGTATCCAAATAATACACTTTAGTCGTGTAGCTCATAATTTTATAAAGGGTAATTAAGTATTTTCAGGAAAAAAGTGGCTATATATAATTTTTTTTTAAAAAGTGGCTGAAAACATAATTTACTAAATGAAAATGGCTATTTGTGTATATTAACAATAATAATTATATATTTGAAGTCATTGGTGCAGTACTATTATATATTTCTATTATGTAATGCAAAGACTATACTTTTTTTTGGGAGATGAAATATACTTTTTTCGTACATAATTCACCTACGTACCTATATGAACTGTAAACTACTTTCAACAATTATTTTGAAATACATGCAATCATATGCAATCTATCTATATATATAAGATGTTTTATACATATTTTAGTTCAATTAATATTTATTCAATCTATTTTTATCGATATCGATTTCATTTAACTATATTTTTATCTAAAAGTTATTAGTTAATTTATTGTTCCACGGTGACTACATTGAATGATTAATTTAAATGCAATAATTCACCGACTGTATATTAATATAAATAAATACTTTGAACAAATTTGTGCAGTATGTATATATTTTTAGGAGAAAAATAAAATATTCCTTGTATTGTGTGGATCCTAATCAGGGACCAACGCAGTAATTTTGATTTGGGGGCGAAAAATAGTTATAACGCATGCGCGTCACAAACACACACATATACATGTAACTACTTATCTCAATTAAAATAAAATTATATTTATTTAAAATTTTGGCGTCATAAATCGTACTTGACCTTTTTTCATAATTTTAAATTCATCTATGATTGACAACATCAAAAGTCTCGATAACTTATTTCTCAATATACATTGGGGAATGTAAAACCTTAACTTAAACTTATTGCAAAATTCCAACAAAAATTACTAAAAAAGTAACTTAAATGCACAATTTGAGCATAATTACACACTATTATATTATAGGTAAATTAAAAAAATCATAAAATATAAATAAAATCATAACTTTAAAGCCTTGAAGCATTTATTCTCAAATTCATAAATATAAAAAATACCTAAAATATAATGAAATAAACTTAAAATATTAATACGAATAAATAAGGGGAAATATAACAATAAAATGAACTTACACAAGTAGTAAAGTAGCAATATAAATAAAATGAAAATACTTTTGAATTTTTAAATAAAATTATTTATTTAGCATTATACTATTTTGGGCCTCTCACTACATCAATTTAAAAGCTATATGAACCATACTTAGATATTAATAAATCAAAAGTCCAAAAATATTAATACTTGAGGGGGAAAAAATATTATATTTATATAATAATTATATAACATATATATACTAAAATTTTTTATTATAAATTTTGAGGGGGGCGGCTGCCCCCATCAGCCCCCTCCCCCCAGGTCCGTCGTTGATCCTAATTGCACAAGAAGGTCTCTTATATATATTGAGTATATGGGTCTTGGCCTTTCACCCATTGAAAAAATAAAATAAAAACGTCGAAAAATGATCCAGAGTATAGCGCGTGCTCCCATGCGCCATAAATTTTTACATAATAAATTTTTATTTGCCAAAAGTGTAATAAATTTCCGTTCTCTAATAATAAATTTTCGCTCGTTCGCTAATAAGTTCTAATTTATGAAATTATGTTAATGCTAACACGTACGTTATCTCAGTCTCCAACATTTAATTTTATAATTAATGTTTATGAATTTTATAAAATGCTTTAAGATTATGGCTTTAAATTGTAGGTACTCGACCCCTTAGATTATTAGCATATATACATACCATTTGTTATAGTAAAGTTATATTCTCGATCAGTCGTAAAATTATATGGCTCGATTTTTTGTGTTCTTAATCGGAGTGGCTGCGGCAATCATTCTTGTTTCAACACTGGATGGATACCCGAGAGTTGCATGTGAGCAGGTTGACGATCCAACATGCGTAGGCTTTGATTTTCCTTCACCTGTAAATGATGATAATGATACGACATCAGGTTGTACTGTGGGATTTGATTTTCCGGTGGGTCAACATATAGCTGATGAACCACATCCTCCCACCAAAGCAATGAATCCAACTATTCCACTAAATCATATATAATTTAATCTAAATCAATGGGTTCAAATTATTCTTGTTAATTTGGTTCCCTTATCAATGTTGTAACAACTTATATAATAATCCAAAATTTTATTAAATTATATGTTGACATTACGTATATTACGATTACATGATATATTGTCTCATCGCCCCTAATTTTTGAAAAACTACATCTTCATTAAAATATCCTTAGCTTGCTTGCCGGCATAGGCAGGGTACATACGTACTACTACTTATTATAATTGTGCGGATTCTTATGAATATAGTTTAATATTTTTATATATGTAGTATCTAGTCAATGACATTTTAGTTATTTTGTGTGTGTGTGTGTGTATGTTTTTTTTTCCTAGTTAATTTGTATGATAGAAGTGTACCCCTTTTATTTTAGATACGTGTAATAATTGATATTCGGATGAATCTTGCATATTTGGGGTTTTTTTCAACATTTTGTTTCTCATGAGATGGAATATGTTTATTTCAAATGTAATAACTATGTTTCTGGATCCAGTAAATTTGTTGCAAAATTCAAATCTTTTACGCTATTTCTTGATATGTATGATATATGATTGATGTCTATTATATGCAATGGGCTGATGGGTCGGCCCATCAGACTGGTCGACCCATTAACCCGGATCCAGCCCACTATGCCAAAATCAGCCCTAACTTAAAAAAAAGGGAAAAGATCAGAACGCGAGAAAGAGAGAGACAGAGAGAAGAATCGCGCTGAGATGAAGGCGAGAGAGAGGGTCTTGGAATTACTGGTAATTTTTCATCATTCCTTATTTGAATTTTTGTGATTATTGTATTTTGTTATGATTTATGTTCGTTTCTGCTGTTAAGATTGATGAATTGTTGTTTCTGTTTTTTACCCTAATTCATATATTTTGGCGGAATTTTTGTTGAAGATTTAGTGGTGGTTTTTGTTGATAGTTATGAGTTGAAATCTCATAGAAATAATTGGGGGAACTGTGCGAATTGAAGTTTTTTGCTGAATTGTTGTGATTATTTGTATGTCGTGTCACATTGTTGGAGATTTAGGGGTGGTTTTGTTGATGATTATGAGATGAAATATGACAAGCTCACTACTAATTATGCATTTTTTTTTCAAATTTTATTCTTGTTTCCACTTATATTATGCTTAGTCTTTGATTGATTTGTGTACCTGAGTTTATTTTGGGTATTCTGTTGAGGCTCATATAATTTTCCAAATGAATTGAATCTATTATGAAATTTAGGCCTAAAATCCAGAAGCAATTCAAAATGTCGAATTCGTTTTTGAATTATCCTATATTAAGATGAAAACTTATTGAATGTAGATGCACTAAGCATCACCCTGTTCTGATTGGAGGTGGAGAATCGAAACAAAAATAAAAAATATTGCATATTTATTGAACTTAATTCACATCTCATCCCATAAGTTGCATATTTGGTATGACTATGAACTCATGAATTTATTTTCAAAGAATCTGAGTGGTATTCTCATCTCATTTTCTGTGTGATACTAAATTAGTGATACATCATCATATTCATATCCATATTTATTTTTAGGAGATGGGATGGGCAAAACGATCATTACAGGGTCCATAAATGTTGGCCAACCCCGAGTCTCCACCTACAACTCCGCCACCGTTGGTATATTTTATTATTGCTTTACTATGATATGATATTTGTGCCATTATACTTCATCTCGTGCTAATTATTTGTTTGATTGCTTTTTTATTCAAGCATTTAATTTTCTGCAGCCAAGCAATCAAACTCACTTCACTGCATTATATATATTATTTTTCATTATCGATTATTCGATTGGATACGTACTCCAACTTTACTCTTTGAGCTCTTAATTCTGATTAATGTTAGCTGATGTGAACATGGAGTTTTTGCTGCTTCATGTAAGTAAAGAAATCTCTTGGTGATAGAACATGGTCCATCTTAAATGTAACCGATTAATGCAGCTGCTTGAGTAAGATGTGAACATGAAGTTTTATTTTAGGGGAGTTTGTAATTTCCTTTGGAAGGAAGGAAGGAAGGGGGTTAGTGCTAATCTGTTTCATCTTTGATAGCAAATTCAATTTGATTGATATTAAGTTAAAATTGGTTGGTTTTGCAGATTCTGAGAAGGAAATCTCATATAGAGGAGGAGACGAACAATCAACTGGTGGAGAAGGCGAAAACAGAAGTGTGCAGGGACTCTAGACCAGGGCGCTGGATGCCTAATCATATTCGATGATCCCAAGACTGACGCGATTTATCCGTCCACGTTGGAAACGATATCAAACATGGAGAAGGTTGTGGACAACCTCTATGCAAGGTCTGCCAAAATAATGGCATGAGAGAACTTTTTCCACCTAGCAATTTACTTTCCATGAATTAAGATGCCAATTTACTTCTATGGTCTGTAATTTTTTTGTCGTGCAGTTTCACATTTGAGCACTTGATTTTGCCATCTTATATGAACTACTATCATTTTATGTGCTCCTTATTGTATGATTTCTTAGTTTGTCTACTCTTTTTGGTTGTTCTAAGTTGCTTTTTTTTTATATGTGAAAAATGGCCAAAGAAGGAAACTTTATTAGAAATTTTCCAAGTCTGGTTTTTATTTTGATTTTTTGAGTTGTGATGAAAAATGTTGTCCATGTTTGATAGCAGCTAAAAGAGTTAATTAACTCTTGAATTGGAAATCATGCACAAATATATACATGTTGGCATTTTAAGTTGCTTCTTAAACTGATATTACATTTGATTATTAAACGATACGATTTTGTTTTTCAATTAATACATTTACGCCAAATAAATGATACTCTTCTGGATCAATTGTTACCTTTTTTTTTTAAATGTGATACTTTATAACTACATAAATGATACTAATATCATTACTGAAAACAAATTTATCTTTCCTTGAAATCAGAATACGAATATTGATACTCTTCTGGATCAATTGTTACCTCTTTTTTTTAAATGTGATACTTTATAACTACATAAATGATACTAATATCATTACTGAAAATAAATTTATCTTTCCTTGAAATCAGAATACGAATATCAAATGATACGTTAACATGGAATAAATGGTTACTTTTTAATTGAACATTTGATACTTTATAACTTAACAAATGATACTACGATTGTCTCTGAAAATAAATATGGGTCTTGTTCAATACTGGTTATACTAGTTATTAGAAGGACAAAATTCAACATAAACCTGTATACTTTATACAAGATTTATTCCACAAAATAACATTTTAAATGATACAAAATTTAAAATAAAATAATACTAACCGCAATTCCATTGATTCAAAATAAATAATCCAAAATATCTATTCACTATCACAGATACCACAAATAACACAAGTATAAAATTTTAACACATCCAATCATGTCTAACTTTACAAACAACTTCATGTTTCAACCATAGCCAACTCCCCACATGTAACAAATCCAAACCACCAAATCAAAACATACCAAAGTGTTTGTTCAAATGAATCAAATATCCAGCCATAACACCACAAGTATTTAAAAATAAATACAAAATTCTCAATCACTTCTTCTTCTTGTTCATGAATGCAATCACCAACTTATATACTTCAAATCTTAAATCATTCATTCCAGCAAGGGTAATACAGGCGTAGTACAGGGCTCGAAGCTTCCTTCGACCAAAGGACTACAAATCAAAAAAATGAAGTTAGAAAATCAGTTAAGGGAATACAAATCAAATCAAGCTAGTACTAACCAGCATGACAATTAATACTGAACTCACACATACACACATAAAAAACAATATACTATACAACACAATACTTCAAATTTGATACATACGATTAAATCAAATAGTACCATTCAGTTTTCCATGTGATACTCTATACAAAAAATGAAAATGCACACACATAAAAATATAAAATAAAATTTGACCTAACTCTAATACTTATAAGCATCTTGATATTCCATACAAAAATGAAAATGCACACACATAAAAACATAAAACAAAATCTGACCTAACTCTGATACTTTTAATCATCTCATTTGATACTAATCAGCATGAAAATTGATACTCCATACACAAATGCACACACATTCAAATAATGAAAGAGGCAAAACAGGCTAGACTGAATTCTAAAGACATAAACATAACATCTAACAAAACATCTAACAGTCAAAAATTATGGAAAATTTGATACCTGTTTCCGATTGAAGTGGTACTAATAAGCATTGTAAATGATACTTAACATGATAATTCATAATAATTATATAAAATTTCAAATTAAGCAGTCAAATCAACACATGAAATGGTACCGCTCAGTTTCCAATGTCATACTCAATACTTACAAGTCAAAATGCACAGAAAAACACAAAATTAAATCTGTCTTAAAATTCAGATACTCAAATGTATCTCATCTGGTACTAATCATCAGTAACATTGATACTCCATATACAAATGTGCATAATTCAAAACAAAACAGATGCAAAATAGCCTAGACTAAATCATAAACACATAAGCACAAATCAAATGGAAAAAATCACAAAACCCTAACAACAAACTTTTTACAGAAACCGAACATGATTTCAAATAAAGAAAAAATAAAATCACCAATTACCTGACATCATATACTGAAACACGATGGATCGAGAAACCGAACATGATTTCAAATCGAGAAACCGAACATGATTTCAAATCGAGAAACCGAACATGATTTCAAATAAAGAAAAAATAAAATCACCGAATCCTTGAACTCATTCTGCAGCACCGCCTCGTAGGCGTACTTCACCAGCGAGATGTAGTGGAACCAAATCCAATACATCGGAATCTGATGAAGAATCCGTTGAAGAGCAGGAAATAGGCCAGAATCGCCACCACGATCATGTATCCGAGCATCACGTGCGGCACCATGCCGGAGAGAGATCTGGGCGGAAGGAATCGGAAGAGCGATCGAGTTAGAGATTTGGAGAGAGAGGGGCGGCTAGAGTTAGTTGCAGATCGAGAAGGGGAAAATGACTGAAGTGAGGTAAAAAAAAATATTTATATACCAAGTTGCGGATCCGATCGAGTCGGGTCGGAGCGGGTCGGTCCATCTGATGGGCCGACCCATGCACTAGGTGCACATGAGTTTTTGCGATATGCAATTACAATCAACAAAAGTAAATGGTAATCACTTTCTTATGTTTATAAGTTGATATTTCAAGTATATGGAGGACATTAATTAATAAATATTTTTTCACCAGTCTGTTAATAAGATTTAGTATATGAATTATTATGATAAATATTGTAAAATCAATCATTAAAATTTCACATATATATAGATACATTAATTTATCTATTTATATGTATATTAAAGTTTTTATGAATAATATTTATAAAATAATATTTAGTTGTAACATAACGAGCAGCCAGCGTGATGCACTAGTTACTTTTATAAAATATGAAATGGGACTTTGACTTTATATTTTCGTTTAATATAATCTTAATTAAATGTTGTAAATGAATTGCGTGTATACTTGTATGTTTGAAATCATCCAGCTAGTTGTATTTAATATGCGCAAATTTTGGTTTGTGAGAAAATTCTGGAGGAAAAACACTAGATTGAGTGTGATTTTACTTGCGTTTGTGAAAGAAAATTTTAATTTGTCAAAATGAGCTAGTTTGAATGCTATTATCATGAATATGAATCTGAAGAGCTTTTTAAATATTTTGTTAAGTATGTTTGGGGAATTTGTGATATGAAGACAAAGATAGTTAAGTTTTTGTTGTGTGAGTGAATCTAGTGATAAATGTGTGTTGTTAAGCTATGCTTTCTTAATTTCGAAGTTGGATTAATGGGTTTAATGAATAATTAGGAGTTGTTTCAAGATGGTTAAAACAATTGGGTCATGTCTTTGGAAATAATAGAAACGTGTGGTAGCTTTCTGGCAAATAGATTTAATTTGTTGATTCGTTTGTAAATTCAAATGTTTCAACTGACCCGTAGAGAAATGATTGAATTCTACTACAATCAACTCTACTAAAATAATATGATCTTATTCAGAAATTCGTCATCATTTCGAGGTCCAACAAACTCTTCTGTTGTCATAAAGAGTTCAATTTGTTCTAAGTTCTAACTCGTCAATAAGAGGAAAGAGCATCCGAAAAGAGAAATTAATATATATAATTTTCAAATCATGGAGATATATAGCTAGACGTTGATAATTAATATAAATATTAAGGATGGCCATAAAGTGAACGTAGCTAACTTTAATTTATAAAGGGTGAAATCCATCTCATTAATTAGCAAAAAAAAATCGAAGGGCAGAGGCGGTGAAGAATAGTTTCCGGAGAGAATCATCGACGCCACAATGGAATTGGCAGCCTCTGAGTAGTGGAAACCATCCCAGCTGATATGTGGTGACGACGCCGCACACAACATGCCATCAACGGCTGCTCAAACCCTGCAACCACTTTCTTTAAATTAATTTTCAGATTAATTAATTAATTTCGAGATATATGTATATTTATTGTTGGACGACGACTCACTCACCGTACGATGAGGCACTTGCTATGATCTTGTATGGCGTATACATCAACATAGACGATGGTGGAATTCTGCAGCTCGAAACGGAGGCCTTCACACAACGGATTGAGCTTCGAGTTGAACTCATGCGCAGCTCGGTTGATGGATGCCATGCAACCATATTCATCGACTTCACTCGCATTCGGTTTTTTTACGCTTAGAATCCCCGGCAAGCATCCGAGCGGACCGTTGTTATGGATCCAAAACTTTCTACTGCCATTCGCGTATATGGCCTAATCAAATAACAGAAATATATATAGCTTTTATTAACATAAATAATTATATATAATGATAAACAGGTACTATACCTGCATGGCTTCTCCTATTTTGCTGATGTATTTTGGGATTTTTTGTTGGATTATTTGATCGTACGCAAGGGTGGTGTTGAATGCATTTTTCAAGTCATTTTGGCCTATGTCAAACATGTACATCCCATTTCTAAAATCGTCTTCTTCCAGAAGATTTTCATGACCTGATCGAGTAATATTAGTTACTTAAGAGTCATAGTTAAAAGTAATTAATCAAATTAAATTAAAAAATCCCAAATCTTGAACCTTCCAACCGGAGCTGTAGTGATTGATTGTAAAACCGAACAAATTCAAAAACTTGAGTCTTGAGAGAGTAAGGGCAAATTCCTCCGGGCATAGCAATTGAGCCGGCTAGGGCAAAATTCGCTCCATTTTTTAAATTGGGTTTTAGCGACTCTAGGTATGGAGTAACATAACCGATCTTCAAATGTTCAATTGTTTGTCAAGTTGCAATAGCTAGATAATTATTATGTATAAATGAGAGAGAGAGAGAGAGAGAGAGAGAGAGAGAGAGAGAGAGAGAGAGAGAGTATACATACCTAGGAAGTCTATAATTAGACGACCATCACAGAATCGTCCGGTCACATATTGGAAGAAGGTGCGACCATTAGGATACACGAACACGTTCTCCACCATTAGAGCACCGATTCCACCCGTGTCTGAATTCGAGTCGCTAAAATTAAAAAGAACGGGAGCTTTACTACATTTTGAAGAAGCCAAGGAAATAAGGCTAGCTACCACTACTGCAATATATATAGCAAGGAAAAGGTATTTCTTTGGATACTTGGATGATGACATTTTTTTCTTTTGTTTGAATGATAATTAAGAGTGAAAAAAAAGGTTTGAGCTAGGATTTTAGTGAACTCTTATGTTGGTGCATGCATGAAGCTATATACATACATATAACTCTTATGTTGGTGCATGCATGTCGGAGATTTGGGGGTTGTCAAGGTTGTGGTCGTTGCGGCAAGTTGGGGTGTCTCCGGAACTGGGCTTGTGTCAGGTCCTCTTCATCGTCGACTCGAGAGTGGTGTCGTGGGGAAGGTGATGCTTAGTCGCCGGAGTGAGAGAAGATGTAGAGGCAGAAATGGGAAGATGGAGAAGTTATAGGAATTTAGAATCTCAAAATTGGGGGATTTTTTATTTTGTTCCTAATTTACAGTAGAGAGGGCTGGTGAATGAGAGAAGCGGAACAGAAAGTTGACTTCAAAGGATTTTGATTTGCAATTGGGTCTTTCGTAATATATAAATAAGATCAAAATTAATCAGGTTGACTAATTAATTACATATACGATAAAACAAAGTGAATGAAGTTGAAATTAAGAAAAGTCAAGCAATAAATAATTTAGTAGCTAGTTACATGTTCTGCTCCATTAATCAATTCGATATGTATAACGCAAAGAATTAAATTATAATTAAGTTATTTACGTTATGGTTTATTATCATTACTCTTTTTTTTTTGGAAATTAAAAAAAAAATGAACCCAGAGTATATTATTTTAAGATTTAAGTTTATAAATCTTTCTCAAATATAAAATTTTGCCTATAAAGTTTTATTTGAATTATCTATTTTACCAAGAACTCATAAATTAATCATTTAGGATTATAATTACTATAAATGGTTAAATTATGAATCTCAAAAAAGCCGAAAACTATAAATGATTAAATTACTAGAAAATGCGTATATTGTTATAAGCAAATGCATAATTTGCTAAACACATTAGAATAATATGCTATAAACAGACAAATATTTTGCTTTGCATTGAACGGATCAGACACTTACTATTTTTCACATTTCCTCATCTTCTCTTCCTATTATCTCGTTCTGGCTGCTTCAATTTCACATCTGCATTATTGTATACAAAAATATACACAACATTATCAACATTATATTCAAAAACTAAGTGTGAAAAAACATCTAAATGAGAAATATGCCATTGTTCATAATATCATTTAAATACCTTTTGCCCCACTCTCTGACATTCCCTTTTTAGCATGATTTTCTGATTACTACCTAAAAAATCGATTAACAGGTTGATGTAAACTATAATTAAGTGCTATAAAGTGATAAATTATTTGCTATAAACAAATGTCAATTTGCTATAATCAAATAACAATTCGCTAAAAGCATATGAATATGTGGGAGTGACAGTCGGGGATTACTATTATTGTCCATCTGCAAACCATGAGATTCACAGTACATTCACTATATTAAAAGTGAAATTTTGATATAACCATATGCATGATTTGCTGAACACCGATGAATTATTTACTATCAACTGAAGCATAATTTGCTAAAAAAATATCAATATGGAGAATTTTTAACTTTTATTATAATAACTGCACAATTTGCTAAATCCGATGTACACAATTGCTATCAACAAATGAATATTTTGCTAGAAAATTAGAACATGAGAATTGCAATAAAAAGAGGAATACAAAAGAATACATACTTTGTTATAAACAACTGCACACTTTGCTAAACACATAGGGATACAAATGCTATAAACAGTGGAATAATTTGCTTAAGATGAATTATGAATCTCAAGAAAGCCGAAAATTATTAACACATTAAACAAATTTTGCTATAAACACATATCAATCTGTTTTCAACAGATGGATAACTAGCAATAAACAGATAAAATATTTTCTAGAACTATAACCATATGCACGCTTCCCTGAAACACGATGGAATAATTTGCTATCAACCAAAGCATAATTTGTTGTCAAACTTAAGAATAATTTGCTAAAATCACTGCACAATTTGCTAAACTCGAAGTAAAAAATTGCTATCAACTAATGAATATTTTGCTAAAAAATAGGAAAAAAATTCCAACAAATACCAATTAAATCGACATTCTAGCAAAAGAGACCATTAATCATTTATGTATTTTCAAGATATCTAAATATCATATGAAAATGATGAAAAAATACCCGTTCGTGTGGCCCTTGTGCCCGTCATTGATGTCGGAGTACAAATTATATGCGTTCTCACGATTTAAATTTTTCCACACCTCAATACCAAAAATATTTGCTAATTATTCAACAAAAATTTGCTAAAAATTACATACATATTCGATAAAAAATCACACATAGGTTGCTGAAAAATTTGTCAACCCGAATACAATAATTCAACAACTCAATACCCACAATATTTGCTAATTATTCAACATATATTTGCACAAAATTATATACATATTTGCTTAACAATCACATTAATATGTTGCTGGAAAATTTGCCAACAATCATACAGAAAATTGCTAAATACACACAAATTATTGCTAAATTGAGCGATTTTTTTAAACAATCACAAATCTAAATTGATAGGGCAAATGTTAAACATAAAAGTAGCCGTGTTCTTACAGTTTATTTTTTTTTTTTTTTTTGCAAAAACTTCAATTCTCAAAATACATGGAACCCTAGGTTCGTTAATCAACAATATATCAACTTGAAATCAAATGGAAGGTTGATATATGTCAAAATCATAAATCCATATAGCCAAATATCAACCCACATACCTTTCACACGGGTTCTTTTACTTCTGCCAGCCATTGGAACGTCTATTGAACTCGATTCTAGAAACTACCGGATACAACACTTGCCGGAGCGATACTCCCGTGAAGACAGACAGATGATGCTGCCGGTGAGATGGGTTGTCGCGGGTTATGTGGGCGGTGCGTCTGCCTTTGTGTTCTTCTCCAAAATATTTGCTCAAATCGTTCTTTTTTTTTTTGCTTGCTTTGTGAAGATAAATAAATAGAAGGAATTGATTGTGGCGTGTTTTTGGATTGATGTGCAAGAATTTTCATATTAATAAACTGCTACTCCTAGATATTAGGAACATATGATTATGGGGATATATTTTTGGGATAAGGGTCATGCAGGCCCCTGTACTTTTTGGCGGGACCTCCTAGGCCCTTGTACTTTTTTTTTTTGCTCAATTATGCCCTTAAACTTTTTTTTTTTGTCTATCAGGCCCCTATTGACGGGTCCGTTAACTCTAGATGAAACGACGTCGTTTCATCAATTTTTCAAATAAAAAAAGGGGATAAGGGTCATGTAGGCTCCTGAACTTTTTGGCGAGGACCTCGCAGGCCCCTGTACTTTTTTTTGGCTCAATTGAGCCCCTGAACTTGTTTATGGGGTCTATTGGGCCCCTCCGTCAAGTCCCTGACGGGGCGTTAGTTCGTATTAAAACGACGTTGTTTTATGTGTTATTCGAATAAAAAAAAATTCTAAATTCAATTTAAAAATTGATTTCCCTCTTCGGCAAGAACCCAATGGATTTGCACAAGATGGTGCATGAAGTTTCCAAGGTTTTCTATTTTCTTCAATCGTTGTATGATTTATGGTGCATTGATCAGATCTGACGGCTCATATTTGTTGCAGTATGCTCTGTATTTTGTGTATCTTGGATTGGTGGTCTGCTTTTCTTCCCACGCAAGTTGGGTTTTTGATCTGAGATTTCCATTCCGTTTCTTGATTTTAGAAATAGAAATTCCAAGTAAAAATATATTAATCTAAATGGGGCGGGTTTAATAAGTATCGGGTCGGGAGATGTTAAAATTGGGCGGGTGAATTTTTAAATTGAATTTAAAATTTTTTTATTCGAATAATACATAAAACGACCTCATTTTAATAGGAACTTGACGGAGGGGCCAATAGACCGAAAAAAAAAAGTTCAGGGGCTCAATTGAGCCAAAAAAAAGTTCAGGGGCCTACGTTACCCTTATCCCTTTTTTATTTGGAAAATTGATGAAACGACGTCGTTTCATCTAGAGTTAACGGCCCCATCAAGAGGGGCCTGATAGACTCGAAAAAAAAAGTTTAAGGGCCCAATTGAGCCAAAAAAAAAAGTAAAGGGGCCTAGGAGGTCCCCCCAAAAAGTACAGGGGTCTGCGTGACCCTTATCCCTATATTTTTTACTATTTTAACCCTATCAAATCTAAATTAAAAATAACCTATAAAAATATTGGATTTAGCCCATAGATATCCATCCAATCTAAATTAAAAATAACCTATAAAAATAGTGGTTATAATTTGTTCCTAGTTTTTACACTAGGGGTGGTTCTCATTTTAACTCACCCCTATATATATATATATATATATATATATATATATATATATATATATATATATATATATATATATATATATATAGGGTTGGGTTCCAGAAGGAACCATACCCCATGTGAGAACCGAGAACCAATCTCAACCATAAATCTTGCCTATTTGGACGGCCAAGATCTGTTCAAAAATTAAAAAAACGCGGTGGCATAATTGTAATAACTCCGAACTTCACTACCCCTGAAACTCGGCGAGGGTAAAATTGGAAATTTCAATATATATGTGATTCACGCGTATATTTTTCAATTTAGGGTTTTAGCATTGTCATTTCCTATTTTAGCACTGTCATGACTTATTTTAGCACTGTCATGACTTATTTTAGCACTAACATGACCCTTGTTTAGCATAACAAGAAACTCTCAAACCAGCTTTCTTTTTGCGAAGAACAAGTTCAGATCCCACAATCTAAATCAAAATTATACACCTAATCGAAAAAATAGTTCCGTGTTCTTACCCAAATAGACTTGTTTACCGCAATCCTTGCAAGAAAACGCCAAGATTCAGTGAAGGACCACAGATGCATCGGGCCGAGCTCTTCTAAAATCTTCTATTTCAACATAACTCTGCAGCAACGACACGAATCAATTTATTATATCTAACCTAGAAGCAAGAAGATGACCATCTGAAGTGGTTCACAGTAACATCCTGCCTGCCAATGATATAATTCCAGGTTGTGTTTTCTACACAAGCTTCTATAAGCCAGGTCGGTAGAGAAACAGTCATAATATCTGAGCTTGATCACTAGATTCCGGTCATAATAAGAATTATACCATTGAAATAAAGCAGGTTTATTATTAAAAAAATGTCAACTTACAAAATTAAGGCTTAGAGCGAAATGAAAGCTAGTTATACGATAATCTACGATGACATTGCAGTTACAAAGAGTGGTTGTTCCTGAGTTCAAGTTTTTTCTGTGCTTACTACAATCCTTGTTTTAATGCAATCCCATAGATTCAAAATCATTTCCATTTTCCTGCTAAGTAAAGCAGCATGTGATATAATTATTTCCAAATTCTTTTACATCTTTGTTCTAATCCACCTATCAGATTGTGTCAACCCCATTGGATTCCTCGATTTTCCATATGCTATAGTATCACTTAAATCACAAGCAATTAACCGTAGACAATGTATAAACTAAGTGCTAAAATAGTTCACAGTAGTGCTAAAATAGATTACAACAGTGCTAAAATAGATCACAGTAGTGCTAAAGTACATGGCAGTGCTAAAACAGTTCACAGTAGTGCTAAAATAGGTTACAACAGTGCTAAAATAGATCACAGTAGTGTTAAAGTACATGTTAACAAAATATTTTTTATAATACTCATTTGTTATTGCAAATGTTGCATTCATCGTGCAAAATAATTCACGAATTTAATTATTATCTCCCTCTCTCTCTAGCTTTAATAGTCTCTTGATTTAATTAAATTAGCTCAATCATCAACTATCAAAGGATTTTCATTGAGTGGATTATAGTTAGATGACATCCAACTTAATTAATATGTTCCAAATTCTGTAGGTCATGTCGACTTCATTACTAAACTTGAATTTTCAATAGCTAAACAAAATAAAATATCAACAACAATCAATGAAAAGAAAATAAAAAGTAACAGTATTAAGAGTAATAAAGTTGCAGTTTAAATTTATTTTCAAGGATTTGGATAGGAAAAATTAATTTTTTTATGTTTGCTATTTAATGCCATACACGAGAAAACGCAAGTGGAAAAATAAATGGAACTAATTTAAATATACACCATTTTTGCTCACTTTTATCGAATGTTCCTATCATTTTTCCTCTATTGTGCAATGCTCTCGTCATCAATGTATCAACTTCCTTCTTGTAGCCATGTCAAGATTCAGCGCTACCAACAACAGTCAAATCCTTAATCAATGCGTGCTCATTCTCTTGCACAATTTTCTCTTCAATTCATTTGATTTCTGTTCAAGTCTAGCAGTGCTAAAACAGTTCATAGTAGTGCTAAACTAGGTTACAACAGTGCTAAAATAGTTCACAGTAGTGCTAAAATACTGATAGTGAAAAATTCAACATAACATCTTAATCAGCTTCATCAACCTAAGTGCTAAAATAGTTCACAGTAGTGCTAAATTAGGTTACAACAGTGCTAAAATAGATCACAGTAGTGCTAAAGTACATGGCAGTGCTAAAACAGTTCACAGTAGTGCTAAAATAGGTTACAACAGTGCTAAAATAGATCACAGTAGTGCTAAAGTACATGTTAACAAAATGTATTTTATAATACTCATTTGTTATTGCAAATGTTGCATTCATCATGCAAAATACTCTGTGCAAAACAGCTTTCTTTTGTAAAATATTGAAAGAAAAAAGTGCCTATAGCATGACTAAACAGTAAAAAGTTCGTATACCACCATTAATCAAATCAAATCAACTCCTCGCTTACGTGTTGGAACTATCCGTATTAATCAACAGAAATTGACATTTTTGGTGATGTATTTCAGAATATGTGATGATTCATAATTTTCATTAAGAAATTAATTAACCACTAGTTAACATTTTCCTACTAACATGTACACATACATAAATAAATATTAATATTTATTTATGCGTAAGAAATTCAAATAAGTTTTAAGATCATCAAGCACGTATTCGTAAATTTATACTAAGAACCGCCTAACATAAAATTGTAGTTTCAACACAACAACGGCCACGACGACTACTGCTAATTCCAATAATCATGCAGCTGCTGCAGATTATGTTTTCTAATAAAGTTTCAATTGCTGCTAAAATAATTAATAGTAGTGCAAAAATAGGTTACAACATTGCTAAAATAGATTACATTAGTGCTAAAGTACATGACAGTGCTAAAACAGTTCACAGTAGTGCTAAAATAGGTTGCATCAGTGCTAAAATAGATCACAGTAGTGCTAAAATACATGTTAACTGAGCATGTTAACTAAAATACATGTTAACTGAGAGAGCTCGAGTGTGAGTGAGATAATTGAGAGTTCGATCATAAGATGCTAGCATCCCCATGTATGCCGCTATAGTTGTAGCCGAATTAGCTCTCCAGAGAGACGAGGGTGTTTCATTTTTAAGCATGTGAGAGAGGGTGGTGACCCAATTGGTGTAAGTGAGGTGGTTTAGCCCAACTCGGTTATATGCTATACTGAAGGATTTCCAAATAAACATTGCAGTGGCGCCAGAGATCAATCCACAACAAGCCTCTTGGTTCAGACCTAGTGGCCTCCCCTCGTTACCAATATTTCTAACCCACTTGCTCAAAATCCTGTCATTATACAAAACCAGATACATTCTTCAAGATAAGCTAGCATTAATTCAATGAAGTTAATTAATATATTTCTTTCTTGAACACATTTAAGATCATGACATGACCGCAGGTTTCTCTTAAGAAAAACAACAAACATATTACATCCTATATTATATATAGAGAGAGACGACTGGACTCACTCAAATGTTCCAAGTGATGCCGTTGAGCGAATAGCTCCACCAAGCAAATCCCTTTTCAGAGCCTGATTACAAATAAATTAAAGGGCATTCAAGTTTAGGCGTAGCATTGGAGAGAGAGAGAGAGAGAGAGAGAGAGATCCAAGCATAAAAGATAATTGGGGTGGGATTAATATAATGTAAAATATATCTCCGGAGACGACTGATCATGACGAATGAATCCAATGGCTTTTCTCACCATTTCTCATAAATTCTTAGTCTACAAATTTCCTTAAAAATAAGCTTTTAAGAGAGAGAGATGCTGAGGAAGAAGATGAATTGCAGACCGAGAAGATATTCATTTCAAATATGACAGAATTCCTAAATTACTAAAATACCCTGGGTTCATTAAAAAGTCTAAAATATTACAATAATGCCACCGCTTTTTTTTTTAATTTTGGAACAGATCTTGGCCGTCCAAATTAGATCAATCTGTGACTGAGATTGGTTCTCGGTTCTCACATGGGGGTGTGGTTCTCACATGATCCCATCTATATATATATATATATATATATATATATATATATATATATTTGTGTGTGTGTGTGGCATTGTTTGAAATAGATTAAATGAAAAAAAAACATACAAATTAAATTAAATATTTTTTTACACTCCTAGACATATCATCCATATACTTCTTTTGTGAGTCGGTAGCATTAACTGTTTTACAAGTTCTTTTTCTAGTGAGTTTTTTACCTGCATTTCTTTTCTTTTCTCTCAACCTTTTGTGATTCATAGTCTATATATTATAATTAATAACGCAATTATTGGAAATGAGTAAACTTACAATTATAAATTGCCATTGTTACTTACAGTAAGCATTTTTTAACAACAATTTAAAAAAAAAAAAAACAGAAGCATTTTTTTAGTAATTTTAAAAAGTTGTAAATGACAAATTCAATTTAAATCAAATATTACACTTACCTAAATAAATTATAAATATATTAAAAAACAATTGAATATTGGGCCCACCAGCAGAGTAAGGTCCTTGTTAAAAAAAATAAAAATAAAAAACCCAAGTAAAGGTCCATATTAATTTGTCATTTTGTTGTAAATATAAGGAAATTCAATCATTTTGCATTTTCATTGGTTGGCCCTCTTTTATTCGAGAAGTGCGATTAGGGTGAAAAAGGTTAATACGCCTTGAAGAATTCCTATCAGCGGAGTGAATTGTAGCTTTCTGATAATGTTTCAAAGAAATTTACTCTGTTACTGCTTATAATAGTAGATATGAAATTCTTGGTCATTGTCCTTGTAGCTTGTAGGAATTATTTCTTTGCATCTAATTATTGCTTGAAATTATACCTTCATTTGAGCATGGAAGATGACATTCTAATTTGTAGATTTCTAATTTTTCTATTCAAGTGTTAGAACTGAAGTGAAGTGTAGGTGATTTACCGAGGGTAGTTCATTATTCTCAGAATCAGAATCTCACACGTGAAATAGTTGGTTTTGGTTGAGCATAACTTTCTTTTAAGCTTTGTGGTTAAATGTTTTGAATTGTTTTAAATGAAGGAAGCATGTTTTCATAATCATCAGCAAACCTTGCAATCTTATTATCATTTGTTTTTCTTTACCATGAATATCGATTTTTTAGTGTTTTGTAGCTGATCCAAAACTCTTTACAAAACTTTGACGATTAACACAAATAATTAATCGAACTATTTCTTGTAAAAAACATTTTTCTTTTATTATTTTTGAAGTTTTCATTTCCAACTATAATTTATGGCCTCTGTTTCACCCATTATTATTTTTTTTTGGGAAAAATCAAGTTTGTTCTTAGAAAGTAGTACTTAACAGGGTTAATTGCCAAAAAATACACCACCTTTCAATGAATTTGCAAATTAGACACCACTTTTCAAACATTTCAATAAAGACACGACCTTTCATTTTGTAGCAAAATAGACACCCCTTTCTTTTCCGGCCACCGATAAAATGACGTGGCTTTATTTATTTCCTACGTGGACTATGATTCCTATGTGCACTTGCCACGTCAATATTTATTTTTTATTTAATTGCCAAAAAATTTACCACCTTTCAACGAATTTGTAAATTAGACACCACTTTTTAAAACGTTTCAATAATGACACAATCTTTCATTTTGTAGCAAAATAGACACCCCTAATTTTTCACGATACGTGGCTACAATCGAGGGTATTGGCATGCTGATGTACAAAAAGCCCATGACAAATTCAATTCCATCAAGTCAAATTACAATAGATTTTACGCAAGATCGAATTAATTGGAGACATTCAGAATTGCTTGAATTAGAAGAGAATGAGACATTTTGAATGTCTCCAATTAATTCGATCTTGCGTAAAATCTAGTGTAATTTGACTTGATAGAATTTAATTTGTCATGGGCTTTTTGTACATCAGCATGCCAATACCCTCAATTACAGCCACGTCTCGTGAAAAATTAGGGGTGTCTATTTTGCTACAAAATGAAAGGTTGCGTCATTATTGAAACGTTTTGAAATGTGGTGTCTAATTTGCAAATTAATTGAAAGGTGGTGTATTTTTTGGCAATTAACTAAACAAAAAATATTGACGTGGCAAGTACACGTAGGAATCATAGTCCATGTAGGAAATAAATAAAGTCACGTCATTTACCGGTGACCGGAAAAGAAAGGGGGTGTCTATTTTGCTACAAAATGAAAGGTCGTGTCTTTATTGAAACGTTTAAAAAGCGGTGTCTAATTTGCAAATTCGTTGAAAGGTGGTGCATTTTTTGGCAATTAACCCTACTTAATATTGTATTTCAAAATTATATTATCTCTAACTCCGCCTTCTTCCTTTAATACTTTTTAGTCACGCATTGTAGCACATCCTTGCCATTCATCATGGTCGATTGGCGTTGTTCTGCTTCTAAGGACTCAGATTATCAAGACCTATGTGTGCTTCTTCAAGAGAATAGACATCCAAACATAAATGAATATGATGTCGGCGATATGGAGAAGCAGAAGGGCAAAGCATTCTGGGATTATATTACTAAAATATATAATGCGAAGAGAGAATCTACTGTCACCCGTGATTATGTAGTGAATATGGGATTACAAATTCAAGAGTTCCAGAATGTTAATGCTTGTGATTGTATAGGGAAAACACTTGCTCCACATGTTAGGGACAGGGGACCTGTTGTATTTCCTAATGAGACAGAAGGTGCAGAGTGGAACAAAATTGATGCTATGGCAGGTCAACCAGTTTGTCAGATTAATGGGTCTGCAATGACATCTGAAACCTCCTTAAGAAAGCCCTCAAGGATGATGCCTGTTGAGTATCAAGGTGCTCCCTCAAAGCTGGACAGTTATGATTTCCAGAGAACAGATTCATTTCATTTGTAAGTGCTACAACATGCCAAGTGCAATGAAGGTTCAGATGGCAGTAGTTTTATCACTGAATCCAACAATGGTTGCTGTGGTACTTCAATTTTCAGAAGAAGAACTAATTCTTTGGCTTAAAGGGGTAGTAACAGAAGACGTGTTTGATAGCTGGCATGCTGAATGGACTGCAAGGTAATGTTTAATTCCTATTGATAGGAATTACACTTCTGGTGTTTGGTGATTTTAGTGTTCTGGTTACACGGTTGAGTCGTGTTTTTCCGTTGCAGGCATGGAAGCATTGTGACCGTCGGGGAGGAGGAAGGAGAAGCTGGGGAGGCTATCACCAAAGATGCAGGGGATTCTATGTTGGAGATTGAAAAGATTGAATTTTTAATATCAGGATTGGAATTGAAGAGGGGAATCCGTAAGAGGTCGGGTCGAGAATCGAGTCGCGGGTCAGGAGGCGGGTTGACCGATCAAGTGGGCTTCTATTTTATTAAGTTGTTGTTGGACCTTATCTGTTTAGCCCTTTTTGTTATTATAAACCTTATGCTAGAATATTTACATTATGCTTTATGATGTAATATGGTGGTCCCTAGTTGGCTAGGTTAAAATAGGAGACACCATCGATTATTTGGGAGAAGAAGAAAATATTCGGGTCTCTTTCCCTTTTCCCTCTATATTCTTCCATTTCTTTTCTCAAATTCTCCCCCTTTTCATATTATCAAGATCATAACTTCATTACAAATTTTACAACATTTTATATAGATCTTACGAGATAGGTAAAAAGAAATCAAAAGGCAAACGGGAATTAGAAGAGTCTAGAACCAAGGCTGTATTGAGATTAAAGGTTATGCACTTACAGTTGAGCTGAGTCTATAACCGAGGTCGCTGCTCCTTAAAATAATGTCATTACTTGACGCACACTAGTTAGGTCAATGCTTTAATGTTTTAATACGCATAATTCATGAATAAAGCAAAACTTACTTCTCCTTGAGATTCTTCACTCTACTAATCTAAATCAAGGCAGGCTTGCTTAATTCTAATGAGATGAACATATTTAAAATTTAAACTACTTAATTATCATCCAAAATCATGAGTAAACAATTATCCCAAGGCACTTGCAACTAATATTGATCCAAACAAGGTCAAAAATTTTCATAGGGTGTGAATCTTGCAATTTGCTTTCTTAGCCTCTTACATATTATCAACAACATTTGTCTGATCCAGTGCTCCAGTAATTAATACTTTTGTTTCTTTGCGGTTTTGGGACATTTCCACATTCCTCCTTGTCCGCTTTTTTTTTTTTTTGGTTATGGTGCTTTCTCCTTGCCCATTTGCTTTTTCTGATTTCGGACATCTCCACTTTTCTTCTTGCCCGCCTGCTTAGCAAGGAACCAAATCTTCGATAGTATAATGACACACTTTTTATATTAGTATAGATAACTAATTAATATTCTATTGAAAGAATATAATTTTTAAATGACAAAAATTTGTGTTAGACTGTTTAACGGGTCTTTTACATTAAACGGGTCAAATAAACTCCAAATCTATCCAAAAACCCACTCACCTACCCATTTCCACACCAGGTTCCTGAGATACACACGCAAACATAACCCAAGCACGGCCCGTGATAGCTTTTTTGAAAAAAAAATTGTTTGCTTCAGCGGCTGCTAGGCTGCTGAGCTTGAACCCCTTTTTTTCTCTTTTTTTTTTGTTTCTTTGGTTTCTTTTTTTCTTGTTTTTTTAATCAATATTTTGTTTTGAGCGCAGTGCACTGCGCGAGACGATGAATAAAAAAAATAAATTGATTCAAAAAATTAAATGAATTTAATTTAATTGTAGGGCTCACTAATTTCATTTTAGGGTATATTATTTATTTAAAAAAATTTAATTATCGAGCGCAGTGCACGAACCCACGCGTTAGCGTCGGACGAGTGCACTGCACGAGACTTCAGATAAAAAAATTTAATGGAAATTAAAAATTGAAAAGAAAAGAAAAGAGGAAAAGGGGAGGGAGACCATTAAAAAGAAAAAGAAAAAAGAAAAGGAAAAAGGATGAAGATCACTTTATTGGATCAAATAATATCCGTCTAACGTAAGAGATAGTTAGACCATCTAATACAACTGTGCCCCTTTTTAAATAACGAATAGACTATTATAGGAAAGAATATCATGGCCTAATATACCCTTCTGCCCTTCTAGACTCATTCGATTTAGAATTTCTACAACTCACAAAGTTGAGGCTAAATATTCGTTATGACGTAGGTCCCCTGTGGAATTTTGAAAAGAATGAAAATATTGTCCGAAAAGAAACATCATCAACTCACATAAATAAATAGTTTATGTTAAAATTAATGATACTTGACTTCGTGTAGAATTCCTAAAAAATAATATTCAAGTGTACATTAATTAATACATTGATGTACTGCAGTTCGATGATAAGATTAAATGTAAATTGGATACATAAAAAACCAAATTAAAAACCACACAAGTTGATTTTGTCTCCTTGAATAGTTGAATTGAATGAGGTTCATATATATGATTGAGATGTACACAAACTTGTGGAATTTACAGATGAAATATTAAATGAATGAGGTTCATATATATGATTGAGACGTACACGAACTTGTGGAATTTACGGATGAAACATTAATTATACGTGAAAATATATATGGTTGAAAATATATTAGAACCATGTCCGATTATTGGGGTGTGCAAAGAGAGATCTTGTATAGGATCTCTAAATTTAGAGGCCCAATTTTTATTTTTTTTTAGGTTCATATATGTTTTTAATAATTAATAAAAATATATAATCGCCATCTCCCGTATTGAGATGTCATGATCAATATGAATAAAGTAATTTCAAGTTTTTTAGGGGGGGTTGTATTTTTTAATAGGGTAAATTACTCTTTGATGCATATGTGTAAGCTCTTTTTAAAAAATGGTCCATTTTTTAAAATTAATTAAACAATACCCATTTTTATTTGAACTCACGATCCTGTACTAGGATATGTTGAAAAATATAACATGGGTTTACAAAAAAATAAAATAATTGAATAATGCACAATAACTTATACACATTAAAATTTTAAATAAACTAACATAGTTTTAGTCTAACATTGAATTACTTAGAAATAAATGACCCCAGTCAGTCAACTGCAAGTCTTTCTAGTGGCAATTTTATAAAGGTACACATTTCATTGATACAAATTTGTACACATTTAATCATCATCCTCTTCTTGATCACAATGCCACCCTCTTCGCTTCCAAAGTTTCTTTTCATTTCTATTTTTACCGCAACATATTTCACTCATTCTTATGGCCAATGCCTTGATAATCAGAAAAGTCTGTTACTTGAGCTGAAAAATGAACTGATATTCAATTCTTCCATTTCAGAAAAACTGGTGCAGTGGAATCAAACCGACGAGTGCTGCAGCTGGTACGGCGTGGAGTGTGATGCCGCAGGCTACGTGATAAGTTTGCAGCTCGACGATGAGGGAATCTCCGGCGGAATCCGGGATTCATCAAGTCTGTTCAGGCTTAAGCATCTGGAGAAGCTGAACCTGGCCTACAATAACTTCAACAACACTCCAATTCCACGAGGGATTCATAATCTCACTTATTTGACACACTTGAATTTGTCACATGCTTCTTTTGGTGGGCAAGTTCCACTTGAAATTTCATTCTTGAAGAGATTGGTTAGTCTTGATATCTCCAAAGGTTATTGGTTAGTACCAGATCTATTTTTTGAGCACCCAAATTTGGAGATGATTCTTCAAAATCTAACCGGGCTTAGAGAGCTCTATCTCGATGGTGCCTACTTATCAGATCATGAAAGCAGAGAATGGAGCCACATTATATCATCATATTTACCCTACCTTAGGAGTTTGAGCTTGAATTTTTGTGGTGTGTCTGGCCCTATACATAACTCCTTTTGGCAGCTCCCTTCCCTTTCTGTTCTTCAACTGGATCAAAACGATCTTTCAACAGTAGTTCCAGACTTCTTCGCTAATTTTTCTAGGTTGACCACCTTGAGTCTTGTTAACTGCAATTTGAGAGGTTATTTCCCTGAGATGATGGTCTTCCAGTTACCTACTTTGAAAAATCTTGATCTATCTTATAATGATTTACTCACTGTAACCATACCACCATTTACTCAAACGGGATCTCTCGAGTCTTTGGTGCTGACAGGCACCAACTTAACGGGGTTGATACCGAGTTCAATTAGCAATCTCAAAGCATTGTCCCATATAGACCTGTCTTGGTGCGGCTTTGAAGGAGAAATTCCATCCACCATTGCTAACCTAACCCAACTAGTTTGGGTGGACTTGTCCGGTAACTTGTTCACAGGGTCACTTTCTTCCACGCTCTTTCGAGGTCTTTCCAATCTTGTTTATTTGAATTTGAGGTATAATTCTTTCTCTGGTACCATTCCCCAGTCTCTCTTCGGTCTCCCGTCTTTGTCGAAACTTCAGCTTGGATACAACCAATTTACTGGACAAGTTGAAGAGTTTCCAGTTGTTACTGTCTCTGAAATTCGTGTTATAGACTTGAGAAATAATCGACTGGAAGGGCCTATTCCCGACTCTTTCTTCCAGCTTCAGAACCTTGAGTCTCTCTTGCTTTCTAGCAACTTGTTCAATGGCACTTTTCAGCTAGAAAAGATTCAAAACTTTCCCAATCTTACAGACCTTGATCTATCTGGAAACAACTTGTTTGTAGATATCGGCCGTGACAATTCAAGTTCATATGGATTCCCCAAGCTGAAAAGGATAGGGCTAGCTTCATGTAACCTGTATGATTTTCCTGGTTTCATAAAACATTCTGATTTAAGTCAATTAAACCTGGCAAACAATCAGATTGCTGGGGAGATACCTAGTTGGATTTGGGGAAGACAACTTCAGTATTTGGACCTCTCTCATAATCTTCTCACAAATATGCAAAGGCCTTATTATATCCCTGCTTCTCTTCAAATCCTAGACTTACAGTCTAACCAGCTCAGGGAAGAGTTGCACCTGCCCATTCCACCTGCCATTGGAGACCAAACATCTAATCTTCAATACTTATCTCTTGCTAATAACAGTCTGAGCGGAATAATTCCAACCTCCCTCTGCAATGCCAAACTCGATTTTCTTGACTTGTCTGTCAATAAATTTAGTGGCAATATACCTCTCTGCCTACTTCAAAACATTAGCAGTCTTCAGGTGTTGAATCTGGGGAGAAACAACATCAGCGGTCGCATCCCTGATATTCTTTCTGTCGATTGTTACCTACAATATTTTGATCTCAACAACAATACTTTACAAGGGGAAATCCCGAAGTCCCTCGAAAGATGCAAGTGGTTGGAGTTCATGAATATTGGGAACAACAACATCAATGACACTTTCCCATGCATGCTATCATCCAGCTTGCGCGTTCTTGTTCTGCACTCCAACAGATTCCATGGAGAAGTGAGATGTAACAAGAGCTGGCCAGATCTCCAAATTATGGATATATCTTCAAATCATTTCACTGGGAATCTGGTATCAATAAACTTCTCAAGTTGGAGTGCAATGATGTCGGAAAGTGATGCACCATCAAGGGACTCCCCTTCAGGATCTCAAATTTTGCAGTTGTCACTTTCCGACTACTCTGAGATTATTAGGGTGAAATTAATTGTGAAAGGGATAGAGCTGGAGCTTGTCAAGATTCGGCTGGACTTTACTGCCATTGATTTCTCTTGTAATAATTTCCAAGGAGAGTTGCCAAATGCTGTTGGTGATCTTAGCTCGCTTCATCTTCTCAACTTATCCCACAATCATCTCAATGGAAGCATCCCCAAGTTGTATGGTAAGTTGGGGAAGCTCGAATCACTCGATCTCTCTGAAAACAATCTAACAGGGACGATACCAGTGGAGCTCGCAGGGCTCACATTCCTTTCATTCTTGAATCTATCATATAATAAGTTGGTTGGAAAGATCCCAGATGGTCGTCAGTTTCAAACATTTTCAGCTGATTCCTTCAGAGGAAATCCAGGGTTGTGTGGTTTCTCTCTCAACATAAGTTGCAGTAGTGATAATCTACCACCACCAGAACATGAAAAGGAGCAATCCAAGACAGAGATTGAGTGGGAATACGTATCTGCTGCACTCGGATATGTTGTGGGATTAGGAAGTATTGTCTGGCTACTTTTATTCTGCCGGAGCTTCAGAGAGAAATACTTCGGCAAAGTAGAAGAGGTTGTTGAAGAGATATTTGACCGCAGAAAGAGGAGAAGAAGACAAGCAAGAAGAGTAGTCAGGAATCAGGGCAGGAGACAATAGTGTGCCGGTATTGTTATTTGGTTCATTTAAGGTGTGTGATTAATATACAATTTCTGTCTCTGTTTGTTTGTGTATGTGTTTTTTGTCTAAAATAAGTGGATGATAGAATTATGCAAGTTTATGTAGTGTGTGTTGTTGCAATATGTAGGAGACTGTAATTTATTTAAGTTTTAACATTTTCTGCAGAATATGACTTTTGGTTTGACATAGGCTTGTAATAATACTATAAATTTCATCGCAGAACACGGATTAAAATATTAAATGGGGAATAAATGATCCCATCCTGTTTTATTCGATTGCGGTGACATTGATCATGAAAGGGCTCACTCTGTAATTTATTGACCAAAACAAAAATTATTGCTTTCCTTGAGTGTGTGAAATTAAATAGATCAGGAAAAAAAATATAAAAACACAGATTCAGTTCTATTGTCTGCCAATAACCTTCCCATTTACAAATGGCCTAAAGCAAAGAGACTTCAAAAAACTTGTTGAATTTGTATGAGAAATTTCACATTGTGAAATCATGAGATCCTCTGTTTCAAATTCATTATTCCACCACGTATTCTACTATCAAGTTAATTAAATTAATTGTAGTTTTTACAAAAATAAAAAATAATTAATAATAATTGATCCTACTTCACATTTATCAACAAAAAAAATTAAAAAATTATATATAATAATTATGAAATCACCAACCATAATAATCAATTATTAACTAAAAAATAAATTATTATAAACCCTAATTAACAATTATATAATTAAATCAAACCATACATGAAATTAAAATTGAATAAAAAAATGAAATAAAAACTAATAAATTAGTTAATTAATAGTACAATAACGAGTTTGGAATAGGGCATCTCATCCATCATGGGAGGAGCAACATCAGGATTTCAAATCACCTATCTTCTGTGGGTATCCGATTTTTTTTCAATTTCTATTTTTAATTTTTAAATTTATTATGATTCAATTTAACTTTAAATTTTCATTTAAAATTCATCTAAATTTGATCTTAATATATTAGAAAAAAAAATATAGTTCTTGCATAGGAGATCTATGCAAGAGGGAGATTTGATCAGCACATCAGCGCCACAATTTAGAGAAGAACTAGTCATGTCTGCATTAATTAATGGGAAAGAAAAAAAAAAACAATCGGTCGTCTGAAATAATTATGATCTAATTATGATCTCTCCAGTCACCGGTCAACTCCAATAGTCTTTCCATTTACATTTAAAGCAGGGACATACATATATCATTGCTGCAACTTAATTTGTACACATTGTAACACCTACCCCAATAAAATAAATAAAAATATAAAATAATGTAAAAATGTGGGTGCATCGTCTCTTTTAAAAATAGAAATAGGTATTATCTATACCTATATAAAAAGTGTGGATACTTTACTGTTATTGATATGTCTTGCAATAATTTCCAAGGAGAGATACCAGATGCAATCGGTCATCTCAGTTCAGTTTTTCTTGTATTTTTTCTTCAATGTCTTTTTTTTTTATTAAGTTCAATTTTATAATTGTCTATTATAGGGTTCACCTCACCTAAATAGAGTTTATAATTATTTTTTAATATTTAATTTTCAATTTTCAATTAATAATTAATTATTATGATCGATTATTTCATAATTTTTTAATTCATTTTTTGTTGATAAATGTTTACTATAATTATTTATGTTATAATTAATTTTTATTTTGTAATAATTATTATTAAAATTATAAATTTGACTGTGCAATCCAGAGTGAAACACGAAAAAGCCCAACAAAAAAATTAAACCGATAAATCTAAGCCTAGTCATTGAATACAATACTCATGGTCACAATGGAGTAGGAGATGTAGAAGAGTTTGATAGGAGACCAATCCAGACCGCAACAATTCACAAATGAAATTAGTGCAATAGTTATATCCAAATTTTGGTCGAATTCCACAATCATCACGTTATCAAAGCCACATTCTAAAATTAGCTAGGCACATCAAACGTAGCAATCATCATCCTAAAAAAGGGAGAAAATTTTAATAGGGGGAAAGAGAAAAAAAGGAGAGGCAAAGAAGGGATATTGAGAGAGATAGGAGAGGGTGAATGGGTGGAGAGATGTGCCATTGCGACATGAATGCGTCGTCAATGGCCATTTCTGCCAACCAAAAACAATCCCTTTTGATTTCCCTTTGATCATCCTCTTAGAATTCAATCGAATTCAAGGCCCACCATTGATAGATTCAGACAGTTTCTTGATTACCCTTCCTCACGTTGTAGTAATGCAGCGTTTCTTGCTTGAATCATGCATGTACACAAACTCGACAATCCATTGTTAGATCGGTTCGTTTAGCCTTCAAGAATCTGCCTTTCAAGCCTCATTAGGCCTTCTCCGCAGTTCATTTTTCGCCTATCGAGCCGAGGATCGAGAGGCGAAAAATGGGTGCATGTTGTTCCTGCCATAGGGGCCACATTCGACACTTCCACGTCGAGGAATACGAGGAAGAAAGACGGTTTGACGATGGAAACATCGTGTTGAGAGGCGATGCAGGAGCTCGAGTCCGTCTGCAAGGATCGTCGAAATACGTGTCCATGTACAGCCAGCAGGGGAAGAAGGGAGTCAATCAAGATTCTATGACAGTTTGGGAGGTAACAAAACAAGAATTTGAAATTCTTGTTGATTTTGTAGCTTCATTGCATCATGTCCTAACTCCTAACTCCTAATTCAATGAATAATTAAACCATTGTAGTCCTAATTTGATCAAATCCTTATTTGGTATATAATGCCCTGACAGTTGGGAGGTAAAACACAACAATTTGAAAGTTTGTAGTTAGATCAAAATTAATCTTGATTTTGCAGCTTCATGGCATGCATGGCATCATGTCTTTAATCAATCAATATTACACCTTTCGTCCTAATTTGGTAGAAACCAAATTCCATGGCAGTTTGGGAGGTAAAAAAAAAAGAATTTAAAATGTTTATTGTAGTGTGATCAAAATCTTGATTTTGTAGCTTCATCGCATCATGTCCTAAATCAATGAATATCCCACCACTGTTGTCCTAATTTGAACAAAATCTTGATTTGGCAACTCCATTGCATGATCATGTCCTAAACCAATGAATTTTTCTACACCATTGTTGTGTGCAGAGGTTTTCAGGGGACAAAGACATGTTCTTCGGCGCTGTGCTCGACGGCCACGGCCCTTCCGGCCACAAGGTGTCGAGCTACGTCCGCGATTTCTTGCCTGCGAAGATATCTCAGCTCTACAGACAGGCAAGCATTGATGGGAGCTCTGCAGTCATGGATATTGAAACTGATGATGGCAGCGGAGGTCCCAATTCGCGGAATCCCCTCTTCCTCTCGTGGAAGGCTAGGCTCACCAAATGCTTCCACGACATGGATGAACAGCTCGAAAAAGAAGCTTCGGTTGAGAGCTATTGCAGTGGCACCACCACTGTTTCTGTCCTAAAAAAGGTTAGTATAAGCTCTCTCTCTATCTTGTTGGATTAATCTTGCTTCAATTGTGTCAAGAAAGCTCTCTATCTCATTGTTTCGAGTTGGATTCTTGCTTCACTTGTTGTTGTTTTTGTCAGGGAGAACACTTGATCATATCAAATCTAGGCGATTCTCGAGCAGTTCTTTGCACGAGGGATGATACTAATCATCTGGTTGCTGAGCAACTAACAGTTGATCTAAAACCAAACGTCCCGAGTTCGTCTTCTTTTCTCTCCTCTTTCATTAACATGTATATATATCTGTTAGCACGCAATCATCATCATATATATATGAAGTGGTGGTTTTGTGTGCATCTTATGCGCCGTCAGACTGTCAATGCAGATCAGCCCCTAAAAAGAATAAAAACCATTAAATTAGTATCAATCGTATCACTTAAAAGTACCAATCAAAAGCTCAAAAGCATTACCTATATCCTTAAAAATATTGGCTAAAAGAAAAAATCAAAATCAGTATTAATCGTAGCACAAAATAGTATTACTCAAAATTTAAAAAATCTCACATATATCTCTGAAAAGTATCACTGTGTCATCTTTTTTTTATTTTTACCGAATGATGATGCACTTAGTGTATAACAGAATTGACGATGTATAAATACGTCGTGATATCAGGTGAAGCAAACAGAATAATAAGTTGTCAAGGCCGAGTTCAAGCCATGGAGGAAGAGCCGAACGTGTACAGGATTTGGATGCCTCACGAAGACTGCCCCGGCCTAGCAATGGCGAGGGCGTTCGGAGATTTTTGCCTCAAAGACTACGGCCTAATCTCGACTCCGATAGTTTCCTATAGGAAGCTCACGGAGAGAGACGAGTTCGTAGTCTTGGCTACCGACGGGGTAAGACATAATAATACCAGCGACATGTCAAAATGTCGTCGGTATTTCGTCGTAGCCTCATTAGACCGTACTGTAATATCCAATGTTTCTATCTTAATTGTCTCAGATATGGGATGCATTGTCGAACGACGAAGTAGTACAGACAGTCGCCTCCGCGAGAGACCGATCCACGGCGGCTCAGCTGTTGGTAGAGAAGGCTGTGAGGGCATGGAGGTACAAGTTCCCTCGTTCGAAGATCGATGATTGTGCCGTCGTGTGCTTGTTCTTCAAGCGGCATTCGTCGACGCTGTCGCCGCTGGAAGCGGCACAGTTCGACTTGAGCTACCCGGATCTCGACTCGCGGAGCTGCACCGGCAGCGTGAACAGCACCGATGCACTTGAGACAGTTTTGAACTGCAAGGTTAATGAAGCTGAGAATGTCGATGAGCAGACGGCGAGACGTCCGAGGAAGAGGAGATTGGGGAAGAAACTTGAGCATGTTGGAGAGTGACGAGAATATTGGATTTTTATTTTATTTTATTTTATGTTTCTTGATTGTAAATAGTTTGGAGAGAAAGGAGGGGGGAAAGTGGGAGTTGGTGGTGTTTTTGATTTGTTTTGATTCAAGCAAGAATCAGAGAAGAGGGGTGTTTGAGGCAGCTGAGTTTATGATTAGAGTTTTCTCGTGGTGGGAAAATTGAATTCACTTAGCCCAGCAAGAAATTTTCAGGCAATTAATTTGGTCGTAAATAAGCTAAGAACCTTAAAAGTTGTCCTGATTATGTATTTTTTGTGTTGTGTGTATTTTGTATTTTATCTCGTATTTCATGAATTGTATTTAATTGAGCAATTATGTTGATGGCGTGAATCTTATATATGGGATAAAATGGAGATAGGCCGAGTCCAACTGAAATCCTCGATTGCACATTTCGTTTGCATTTTTTATTGCACACTCTATTTTTTTAGATTTTTTGAATTTTTTTCTTCAAATTTAATTTCTTATGTTTTAGTTTACCCAATTAGAACGCATTGTAAAATTTTATTATTTAATTTTCAATATTTAGTTATTAATTAATTATTTAAAAAATTAAATACTAAAAAATTATATTAAATCATAATTGGATAGGATGAATCATAAAGAACAAGTATAAAATTAAATTAAAGCATAATAAGTTGCAACATTAAATGCGCAATAGACGATTTGAAATATTTTCTAAATTAATTTCACTAGAATATTAATGTAAATTGTGGTGCACACAATTAGAATTAGATCAGTAAGGTTTCGAGTGCATACAATTTTTTTATTTTTTTATTTTTTGAAATCTTTGGTTTTAATGGTAAAGTAGAAATCAATTTGTAAATGGGAACGTTATATATTGGCAGACAATAAAATTTCCTTCACTCTTAATTTGATTTCATCCCATTCTTTCAAAGTCAGTACTCAAATGTAATCTAATAATTTTCACCTAACATTCAAATCCCTCACATTGTAATTTGTGAAAACCTTATGAAAACCTCAAATTCAGCCACTACAGAATTCGACCAGCCCAACATTTCATTACAAAGTCTACCACAATCCAGCAAAATTAACCAGCTCGATACATAGATTTAAACAACTGTACCTAAAAATAATTAAGTTTAACAAAACACCAAATACAAACACACAAAACTTCAAATCACACCATATATATTAAATTAACTTCAAATAATCAGCCTTAAACACTACTACCGTCTCCTAATTAACTCATTCCTCCTCACTATGAATGAATGCTTATTTTGTGGTTGGTAATGCTTTATCATCTGATTTGGTATATTTATCATGAATTATTGGTAAATTCATAATTGCATTAAACTAGCATCATCAAATGTCAATTAAAGCATCACATAATGTCATATTAGTACAGATAAATAGATTATACTATAATCTTGTTTAACATCACTCATAAATGATTATAACATAATTGAATATCATGAATTGTATCCCTATAAAACTCTAATAAATATTAAAACTATCAAATTCACAACTGCACTAAACTAGTATTATCAAACACAATTAAAAGAAATTAGCATTATTTCATATTATAAAAATTGAAAATAATTCCTAATAAATTTTAATTGATCCAACTAAAAAACAATATTTATAGATATACATTAAAATAAATTGGATGCTTAATATATTTTTATAAAGTTCTCACAATACCAAATCAATTGACATTAAATTCCTCACCAATATGTAATGTGATTTCGCTATGGTTTAGTTGCTTTAAAAAAAAAAAAAAAAAAAAAAAAAAGAGCTCACGAATATATTTTCTTGATTCATGAATCATGATTTCGTGGATGGGGATATTATGGAAGGTATAATCTTCCTATTTAATAGGCGCTGAAATTGGGAACCCAAAAATCAAATATGCTAAAATTCATTTTTACCCTTATGCCACAAAAGTCAAATAAAAATGGGTAGGTTTTCAACAATTCTCTAAAATAATCTAGACCGTTCAAATCACTAAATAAATCGATGTGATTAATTCTTGATTTACACACTAAGGACATATATGCATAATAACCCTCTCTTTTATATATATATATATATATATATATATATGTAGGGATGGGATCTAGTGAGAACCGGTCGCTAGGTGAGAACCGAGAACCGATCCCATCCGTCCATCCTGCAAAATCGACGCCCCAGATCCATCTAGATTTTCGGTGGCATTTTTGTAATTATCGCGAAAATCTTCAATTCGCGCGTCTCATTAAGGGTAAAATCGGAATTGAACTCAGAAATTGCCCAGATTCAATTTTAGCATCCGACTTCGCACATTTTAGCCTCATGCATTTCTCATTTTAGTATGTGTTGATAAACAAAAATGGAACGATGATTTCATTGGAATGAAATGCAATACACCTTATTTGGGGACAGTGAACCCTAATGGGAATCTCATAATTACTAGTTGGGATCAGGAACTTAATAAACCCTAATTGGGAACGGTGAACCCTAGTGGAAAATGTCACATCAATTTTAGCCTCCTACTTCGATAGTTTTAGCATTATGCGATTCTCATTTTAGCCTCATGCGATTCTCATTTTAGCCTCAGAACAAAAGGGAAGAATTATTAAATTACTATATTACCCCTCCGTCCAGAAAGTTGCTGAAAATTACAGGAATGCCACCGCTCATCCACTTAAATCTGATTTAATCTGGACCGTCCAGATTGAGTCAAACAAGGGCTAGGATTGGTTCCTAGTTTCCACTTGGGGGAAGGGTTCTCATTTGATCTTTTCCACACACACACACACACAAATATATATATATATATATATATATATATATAGAGAGAGAGAGAGAGAGAGATTAGAGATTAAATGAGAACCCAATCCATATATATATTGGACGCCTTTATAATTTGCTTTTGATTTATTATATTGCATTTGTCTGTAGACTGTAGTCTATATATAGGTGGTGGAGACTTCCTTCGACAAACAAAAGTCGCTACAACTTTTTTTGTATTCTTGAGAGGAGACTATAATTTGCTTTTGATTAATCTTGATATATCTGTAGACTGTAGGTAGGTAGTGCATGAAACGTATTTTCTATGTATAGAAAGTCGTTCGAAGCTGGCCTTTTAATTTCCACCACTAAGATTACTGACAAATATTATTTTCCAATAAATTAATTAATTTCCAATGGATGTAATTTGTTTGACTGTTGAGGTCTTCCACTATATATCATAATTGGATATGGAATTTCTTTCGAATGACTCGAGGTCTTCCATTATCATTCTTGCACATGGAATTTTTTTAGAATGACTTGAGGTCTTCCACGGAAATATCTATGCTACATGTGGGGTACTACCCCCACATCTAATACACCATTTAAAAATAATAAAAGTGTATTAGATGAAGAATAAAAAAATGATTATACACTTTTATTATTTTTAAATAGTGTATTACATGTGGGGGTAGTACCCCCACATGTAGCATAGAATTTCCCGGTCTTCCATTATGTAAAAATATTTAAGTGGAAATGCTTTATTGCTGTCGATCTCGATCTCTATATATCAAGCATACGAGTTCATATTATATTTATATATAAATTAGGAGAAATATCAATTTAAAGTTTGTAGATTTAATAGTGTTAAAACTCCATCCAATAAAAAGTGATGTGGCCGTTAAATATCCACATCATTTTTCATATATTAAATTAAACAAAAAACACAAATTTACATCAATTATTTTAATTAAATTAAACATGGGGGTTTATTAAATTTCATCAAATAAAAACCACCACTTTCTGTCGTTCGGGTCTCATTATTTTTTTGTTTGAAATTCATCTTTGTTGGTTTGATTAATTAAATTGTATTATATTTATAATTAATTATTATGATTTTAATTACATCGCAAAATGTTATTGAAATATTTAATAAATTAATTAATGTTAATTTTATTCTCTTTCCAGATATCTTTTTAAAATAATCATTTCTCCATCAAAATTGAAAATAAAAATAAAAATAAAACTATATCAATTTATTATTGTGATCGAAAAAAATGTATTACAATTACATACTGAATTAATTAAACATTGAATTTAATTTAAACTTATAAGGATCTCTGATTGAATTAAGTAGAGATTGAATTTACAGAATATAATAAAACCCTCTGTTTAATTTAATTAATGTAAAGTTATTTTTTTTAATTTAATTTAGGATAAAAATGATGTGAATATTTAACGGTCGTATCACCTTCTGTTGGATGGAGTTTTAACACCGTTAAATCTCCAAGCTTTAAATCGACACTTTTAGATCTTTCAAACCTTGAATCGATAGAATCTATCTTTTAGGCTCTATATCGATAGATAAATAATCTTTCGGGCCTTTGATTGATATTTCTCCTATAAATTAATATATTGACTAGCTTCTGAAAATGATAACGTACTGCTCCCTCCGCTCCAATATTAAAATAAGACTTATTTTCCTTTTTTGGATGTCCTAATATATAGATGGTTTTCTATTTATATATAACTAATTTATTAATTCATATATACCCCGATTTAATATGTTTACATTAATCATTAATTTATTGTCAAAGAAATAAATAGGGGCATATTAGGAAGTTTTTGGATTAATTATATTTCTCAATCTTTTTCTTAATCTTTGTGAAAATTTTAATCATTCTATCTTTTTGGGAGGGAGGGAGTAGTATTTCTCTGGTGCGATGCACAATTTTTTTTTTCAAACTGCCATATTATAATTTGTTTCTTACTCTTATTTATTCTAAAATAATGTACATATTTTAATAGTCAATAAAAAAGAAAAATTGTGCATAGTTAGGGACAAACTAAAAGAAAAATTAAAATTTAAGAAAAAAAATCCACATTAAAGCAACATTAATTAAATTAAATTTGTCACTTGACAAATTTCCAATCCCCTACAATTAATTAATTCACAATTCTTGAAATAACAATGTACAATTATTCATTAAAGAATATTTTTTTAAAATAACTGATAATAAATATAAAAAAGTAACTGTATATAAAATTATTATGGCATACTTTTTATAAACTAGCAAAAACTACGTGCATTCGCACATTTCAATAATGGTACTCATTAATACATAAAAAGTGTATTTTACAATAAATTTTTGTTTATAGTATTTTTTTTAAAATCGATTGTCAGCTACAAAAATTATACGATTATTAGTGATAAAAATATAATGAAGAATAACTAAAATATTTAACTCTAAAGAACACTCTCCTTTATTTTCTATTAATTTCAAAAGTACGATAAATATAATTAATCAAATAAGTTATTATGCATGCCCAAATTTTGATAACTAAATTAATTCATATTTTAACTTAATCATTTTTTACCTGTCATTATCACATAAAAGAATTAACTCAAAATAATTTTTTAAATTGAAATTTTTTGTATTAATTAATAATTTCTGATATGAATTATTGTGTACATGCTTATGAATTATGATATATTAAGTTGAAATAAGATCATCATATATAACTTGTAATTATTTGCTAAAGAGTAGAAACATCCCATAAAGTCAATTTTTCGCTAAAGATGAAAATGGTAATACAAGTGTTTTTGTGTACACTTCTACAGTGGAGCAATGATGAGATTTCGCACCAAAAAAACGGACTAAGGCAAAATAAAAGTTCAAAAATCATCAATTCCAAAAGTTGTGGTTGATAAAAAATTTGTAGATAGAATCTTCTACAAAAGAGGACAATAACATAACTACGATCAATTTTAGTAAGAAATTATGCAAAGCTAAACTCAGAAATACTGGTCCCATTCAATCTCTCAATTCAATTAAGCAAATCAAATATCCATAATCAAACATTTATAACCACGAGCATAAAATTTAAGATATTCAGTTATTTTCAAATGCTTTATCAAAATATCAACTGAAAATTAAACCAACCTTTTCAAATGTAGCAATTATGTGGACAAACCAAAAGCTGATATGATTAAACTCTAAGTCGCATAACACGAAACAATAAACATGGAATAGGGTATAATTAAGAACACAAAACACTTCTTTAACAGAGATTAATCACAGTTAGGTTTTTCACCTTGTGTTGGAGAAGATCGAGTTGCTTTGATTTTTAGTAGCTAAATCTTTTTTCTATGGTGGGGAAAAGGGAAATAAGCCGGTAGAAATTAAGGGTTGATTTAATTTTTTATTAGGTGAATAAATTTTTTTATGGTAGGAGAAAAGGTTTCAGAAACTTAATCAATTAGGGGGGGGGGGGGGGGGGGTGGTGACAGTTGTTTATGAAACATAATTATATTAATATTGTTGTTTTTTAGCAAAAGATAATTACACTGTTAAATTAAATACAATAATAAAAAACATGAAACGTGGGCTACAGTCATTGATGAAGAAAAATCCTTTTTCTAACAAAATTAATAATAAAAGAAGGAATGTAAGAGATGGGAATCGAAACTGCACCAACGCTCTTCAAGGTAATTACAGAGGACCTTGGAAAGTTATTTTTGGAGAGCAAGAATAAAATTTTCAAGAAAATGTGAAAAAAAAGATATGAAATTAAAAGAGAAAAGATTGAAATGTTGTATTGAAAAAAAAAAATTGACAGCAAATTAAGGATAAAATCTTTTAAAAAAAACCTAGAGAAAAACAATTTGAAAAAAGAGATATAAAAAAAAGAGAGAAAAAAGATTGAAATGTTGTACTGAAATAAATAAATAAAATTGGAGAGCAAATAAAAAACTTTTAAGAAATTTGGGGAAAAGATGTAAAAGAAAAAAAGATTGACATGTACTAAAAAAAATTATTTGGAGAGCAAAGAAGAAAATAAAATAAAAAAACGAGGAAAAACAATATGCGTATTTAAATAGATATAAGAAGATAATCGTATATTGCTAAGACAATCAAAAATTTAAAAATAAATTAGAATATAAATAAAAATTCTTTGGAAAAAAAAAAGAAAAAGTAAAGATATGAAATAAAAAAGAAAATATAAGTTAAACTGTAAGAAAGACAAAAACAAAAGGGAATTCCCAAACCACTAAACCAAATAATTGTACAAATTTTTGAACAAAGAATTATATTTTTAACTAAGGTTCTGCTGATATTTTTGCGATTTTATTGTATAAGATATAAGATTAGAAAGAGGAATAGAGAGACGATCCCAAAGACATGCAGGTGATGGGAGAGAGAGAGAGAGAGAGAGAGAGAGAGAGAGAGGGGGGGGGGGGGGGGAGATTACCTTTGAGAGAATTAGTCGGGTAATAAATACTAGCACGAAATCTTGATTGAGTTGTGGAGTTTCATTCTTCCCAAAAAAATATATATTATAAAAATTTACCAAAAAAAAAAGGAAAAAAAGGGTTGTTTTGAAAGTCTGTCAGACAGCTGCTCGACCATCCCAGCTAAGATTGGATTGGCCACAGCTGGGAACGATCCTCTACTGCCGGACGGCCAGGTTTAATAACATCAAGCCGTTGGCTGTTAATCACGCTCTGATCGAGCGGCCATGATTCATCTACCAGACTTGGTTTCCTGTCTCCTTAGAAATCAAGGATACAGAGGTACGAGCCTATAGAACAGATCCTGTTCAAGTAAGGTCGTGCCCTATCTTTCTATTCTCACTCAATAAATACTCATATATTTTGCTTCAAGCCTTCGGTGTGGGATGCTGTAAACAAGAGCCGAGTCGAGTCCTGAAAAGAAGTGTTGTTCAACTAGCACATTAGTTGTTTTGCAATTATCAGTTAACGGTTTATGTGCACGTATATCACAACTCCACATTTATGGTCTAAAACGGCGGGCGTGAACCAACCTTTTTGCTTCAAACTTGGCATCTTTTATGTAGCCCAATTTGATGGGATTCTAGCAGCTCTATCACAGTATCACTGGTTGTGTGTTGCAACGCACTTGTCTTTGTAAATTGAGGGGTGTTTTGAAATTGACTAGTGAGAATAGTGTTTTGAAAATTGAAATTGATGAGTGAATATAACTTATTTTTCATATTCACAACTCACAAGATTCATTTGTTGTTATTTTTCTGACTCTTTGGCCCTTGGTACATTTTCAGGCAATTTGGCTGTAAATCAGTAAATCAGCTAAGAACCTTAAAAAGTTGTTGTCCAGTTATCTTTTTTCTACCTCTCCCGCGTGTATTTTTGTATTTTGTATCTCGTATTTCATGAATCGTAATGGAGTGAGAAATTATGTTAATGGAGTGAATCTTAGATATGGGATGAAATGAAAATAGATCGAGTTCAACATGACACAATGAGATCTCCTACTACATTTTAATATTAGCACAACCATGGTTAACGAACTCAAATCCGTTTCTCACATGACACGAACACGAACACGATACATACAAAATGCATTCAACTACACTCGGCCCCGTCGGGTCGTCCTCAGTCCTCGTGGTCCCAAACATCGGCGACGCTCCTAAGAGGTCCGTGGGTCTTGTTCACGAACAACTCTTCACCATCTAGCACTCGTTTCTGCCCAATGTAAGGATATTTCAATCAGCTTCATACAAATGTACATATATTTTGGAACGGTTGAAGCACGAAACACGACACGAACCTGATCCTGAATGCTACAGAGAGCTTGGAAGTCTTCAGGGGGAATTTCCCACTCGAAAACACGCACATTCTCTTTGATCCTATCAGGATTGTTGGATTTTGGAATGGTGCTAGTCCCCCTCTGGATAGCCCATTTCACTAGCACCTGCCCCGGGCTCTTGTTCAGTTTGTTTGCAACTTTCTCGACAACGGGATCGTGCACGAGATCTCGGCCCCCCTCCTGCGACCCCAGAGGCGAGTAGGCCTACAAGACGGGTTACTCTGTTATCATCTAAAAGCTTAAATGGATAGAGACGAGTATTATTTTAACATACATCCTTTTGCATATAATGAACAACAATGCATAACCCTCCCACGACCCAGAGGATAGTAGGTCCCCTGGATCGAGTAGGCCCAGGAAACTGACTCGCCTCTGGGTCAAGTATAAGTAGCCCTGCAACTACGGGCTACTCTGCATCATCTAAAAGCTTATTAAAATCATGACTAACACCCTTTTAACATATATTTAAACAACAATGTATCACATTAGTATTGCATGTTAGAGCAAATTATTTAAAATTTTTAAATCTTACAGTAACATGGATGCCATTTTTCTTGCAAGCCTCGAGCATTTTGTCGTTTCGCCATCCGGGATGCATCTCCATCTGCAATCACAAAATGCAAAATGCCCAAAAATTTTTCTTCATTTATTGATTAGGAAATTTATTAAAAAAAACACATAACCACTATGCAAATTCACCTGACAAACAGAAGGTTTTATCTTAGCAAAACTCAAGAGCTTATCCAATTTTTTGAGGGTGATATTGCATATTCCAATGTCCCTCACAAAATTTTCCTGCACAAGTTTCTCCATTTCCCTCCAAACTCCTTCCATGTCGAACTCCAAAACGTCGCTCTTTTGAGGTGGCCGAGTTGCTCCGTCCCTCAACCGGAACGGCCAATGAATCTTGTTCCGATATAGAAATTAAATATAAATATAAATATATGAATAAATAAAAAAAATGAATAAAAGCTAGCTCTAAATCAATGCATCATTAATTATCAACATATATACATGCTAGAGAATTGAGAAGAAAAATTACGAGATATAGATCAAGGTAGTCTAGCTGCAGTTCTTCAAGTGTCCTCAAAAACGCTGGCCCCACTCTTTCTGGAGTTAACTCAGTGCACCTACATTATATAAATAATAAAATTAATTAGCACAATTTATTCAATTAAGATTTTCACTCTCTAATCCGCTATTGATGACACAATTCCCAGACAAATAATAAAATTACCAGCAATATATTCATTTAGCTAGTGCCACGTGAACCAAGTCGAGTAGCAACTTATAATCTAATTAATTAAATATGAAAATTAAATAGCTGCTAATTAAAAACTAAATAATCACCATATCTTAGATGTAACAAACAAATGCTTTCTCTCTATTCCAGCATGTATGGCTGTCTTGATGGCTTTCCCCACCTATTAAAACACGAAAACAAAAACTAATTAGTTAATACTCCCTCTATCCCATCTATCTCATCTCCATCATGATAGACTTGTTTATCTTTTTTAGATGGCCTGATATATATAGGCATATTTATACATATTTAATTTCTTAATATATACCCATATTAAATATGTTTACATTAAGTACTAGTTCACTGTCAAAAAAAATAAATAGAGACATATTATGAAATTTCTTGATCAATTATCTTTCCCAATTTTTTCTCAATTCCCGTGAAAAATCTTAATCAGCCTGTTAAAATATTAAAACGGGAAATATTAAAACGGGATAGGGGAGTAACAAATTTCACATTCCACAAAAAAAAAAGAAAAAAAAAAGAAAAAATGAATAAATAAATTATATCCATCTACCTCAGTTTGAACTCCATACTCGGTCGCCGTATCAACATGCCTGTAGCCAGCCTACATGCATGCAACCCCCAAAACTTCAGACAACATAAAAATTAAAAAATTAAAACATACACACACACATACTAGACGGCGTAATCTAATCGCAGTAATAACTTCTATTCATCGAAGGTGGGACAATTGGAAAATTCTACGGTATATATCCTTTAAGTATTACTGATATAGTACAGTAATTACTGATTTGGGTATTGATAGGAGGGGTAGCATAGAATTTTCCGTCAAAATATAACCTGAATAAGAGCAGTTTGAAGAGATTCTCTAGGGATCTCGGATTTCCATGTGCCGATTCCGACAGCAGGAATGAGGTGGCCACTCGACAACCTAAATGATTCGATCTTTTCACCGTGGGGAGTGAACGTTGCTTGCGCCATTGATGTTTAATTCTGCCTTAATCCTAATCTTCGGAATTTACTAATTACTACAACTCAATTAGAATTTTCTGGGGAATATATAATTATATATGCATGTATTTTGAGGGTTTGGTTTCTTTCCATTTCTAGATTATTTAACTTTGCATGTGTCGTGACACGTTGAACGCGACTCTCCAGATGCACGCTACTTTTTGGACACGTTTGCTTCTCGCTATTTCCTAATTGAATTGTATATAAAAGCAAAGGGAAAAAATAAAAGTGACTCAAACCTAGAAGTACCGGATATCACAAAATGAATTGTATATAAAAATAATTACTTCTCGCTATTTCCAAAACAAAATCAAAATAAAAATTGTTTAACTGAAGCGCACTTATTAAGATTTTATTTTTATTTTATGTTTTAATCGATTTTTCAAATTTTTATTTTTAGTTTTTTTTAAAAAAAAATAAATATATAATTTTGATTTATTAATCCCAATTATAATTTATATTTAATTCAAAAATAATAATAATTATCGAGCGCAATACACAAACCCACGAGTTAGCGTCAGATGAGTGCACTGCGCGAGATGCCGAGTAAAAAAATTATATTAATTCATTTTAATTTTAAGGTTCACTAATTCTATTTTATGGTATGTGTATTTATTTTCAAAAAATTAATTATTGAATACAGTGTACGAGCCGTCGGATAAAAAAAATTAAATTAATTCACTTTAATTTTAGGATTTAATAATTTCATTTTTTAAGGTATATAATTATTTCAAAAAAATAATTAACGAGCCCTATGCACGAACAGTCAATAATTCAATTTTGAGTTATATATCTTTAATAAATGAAAATAAAAATAAATAAATGGATAAAAAGCAGGATTGTATCATCCATGAGATGGTCTCACAATAAACCACCTCTAAGAATTAAAGGATTATTATTATATTTTATTTCGAGCTAGTAACAAATTTTCAATTCTATCATAATTTCAAGAAATTATAATATATAACATACAATATTTTTATTTATTTTCAATTCCACCTCACGACTTGATTTCTGATAACTTAAACACTCCATTTCATAAAGTTGTCATTTTTAAGTGACTAAAAAAAATAGAACATCTCAATGCATATAGTTTTTTCTTGTTCCAACGAGCCACATCACAATCCTGTTGTTGGAAACCGGGTATTGGGATAAATTTGAAAAAAAAAATGAAATAATTGAATATTAAATTATAATTTATTAAAGATTTATTTTAACAGAAATAACCCAATAATTTAGGCGAAAAAATCATTTTGGTCATTTTTTCGGCAAAAATGTTAGTCCGTTATATGGGTCTCTAGCTCACTTGAGAGTAAATGTGATTGAAATCGACCGAAATAGTATTTTTAGCTTAAAATATTGAGTCATTTCTGTTAAAATTTTCAAACGTTGGGAATTAAATTGTTAATATCAAACATTGAGTTATTTTTGTTAGAATATCGAAACGTTGGGAGTTAAATTGTTATTATTAAAACTTAGGTTATTATTGGTAAAACCTTCAAATGTTGGGAATTAAATTGTAATTTTCCCTAAATATAATAGTAAACTTGTCCTCGAGGAACGACAGCCAAGCGATGAAAGATCTATTTGTAAAAGAAGACATATCTTTAGTTACCTTTCTATAGTGACTTGATTGGTCCAATTTGTAATTTTTCATTTTTTTTTTGGTCAATGAGTCTTCGTGCCATTATCATTTAGTACATATTAAGCTTAGTGCATTTATAGTAGAGTATTTCATTATATAGTATGTAACAAGAATATATATTTTTACGGTACCTTTTACTCTATAGTGACAACCAATAAAACATGAATATCTCATTAATGTACTTGTTGATATCAATTTAATTTAAATCGTAAGCAATAAAAAAGTTCATATTGTTTGAATATATGGAACATTTCAAATTGAGTAGTGTAATAATATGAATGGTATTTATAATAATTGATACACATTATAATTTAGAAGAAATTAAATGGAGCAATATAAATAATGGGTGTACATTTTACAACATGAATAAACGAGTCTTAAATATAAAAAATGAACATATCACTAAATTTTATTATTTTTAATAATTAACATTAGAAAGAAAACATAAATGTATGTACACATTAAGTTTTATATTTAATACTTTTTAACATATATATCACAAGCATGTATACAATAATTCCTATTAGAAACTACCATTTTCTACTATTTTAACTACATATCATGGGAAATTTTAGTTTAGAGTATTCTGTTAGATTCCATTAATACTTTCATAAACCATGTATAAAAGAATACAATTAGAATGTAGACTTAGTTACCAAATTTGGACATATGATAGTTTATTTTTATAATTACCTTTATGACATGTTTGGTTGGCAAGAAAGTAAAATTATTTCGAAATATGATTTCTAGGAATGTGATTCTGAAGAAAATGAATCATACTAGATTCTTTATCCTATGTTTGGAACATAACAAAAAAATTGTGAGAATTCACATTTTAGTATTTGATTCAAATTATACAAGTGGAAAACAAAATACCTAAAATATCTATTATCAACTTCGTATTACCAATAATTTTTATAATTTTTAATATATGAACAATATAATTTATAATTCTACAAATAAAATTATATCACATATATTTCTTTCGCCAAGGTAATTTGAAGACAAAGTGTTATTTAAATATAAATCAAAATCAATCATATCAGTACCAAAATAATAAATAATCAAGATGATTCTTTCGTTATTTTAGGTTAATATAAAAATATTATTATTGATTCTACAACCAAGTCGCTCATCGTCTTGAGATCATTATTCCCCTACCATCAATTGAAAAAATGGTTGCTAGAATGTTAAAATTTTAGTTGGAATCTCATCGACAAAAAATAACTATTTTTTCAATTTTTTAATAAAATAATGAAAATCCAAACTATTTCAAATTTAAAACTTTACCATATTTTTTTGTTTAAAAATTATGAATCCAAAATTTAACAATAATATAGAAAAAATAAAATATAATTAATGAAGAAATCAAAAAATGAAATGGTCATACGCAAGATTCCCAAAGTGAAGTAATTAGAATGCCTGCTTGGACTATTACTTTCCCAAAGTTCATTAAAATTGAATCAAACACACAAATTTAAAAATAATAAATTAGATTACTTTCCTAGGCTAGCTTACATGTCAACCAAATGGTCCATTATTGTATTTTTAAAGAGTTTGACACTCTTGAAGAAACCATAATCCGTGTAAATTGTGTTATATGAGTGCTGCAGACAAGTGTTCTTCGATATGTTGGGAACAGAAGCAAGAACAGATAAATAAAAGCAGTAAAGGCCCGCACAAGATTGATAACCCAGTTCTGTTAACCAACCTACTCTGGGGAGACTTTGCCCAAACTTGAAGATTCGTTTGCTACTCCTTCATGAAGTGTATTTGGGATCTTACACATACAAGACTCTCTCCTTATGTCGCCCGTTCTTCTCCACGAACTCTTTCACTAAACGAAAGCTGTAAGATCCCCTTACAACCATGAAACTAGACTCCCTCTAGCTACCCATGACTTCAACTTACAATTTCTCCCGAGATTGCGTACAAAACGGATTAATAAAATCCCTCACGTGTTTCACTCAAAACACTCAAATGCTAGAACATACTGTGGGACAGTTACTAGCTAATACACAGACCACAAACGAAATGACTCTCAAATAATCTTCTAAGAGAATCTAAACAAGTGTAAGTGGTACCGATTGCAAAAAGAATCGGGCTTCTTATAATCTTCTCTTCACAATTATCGTCATTCTCCATCGCCGTCAATATGGTAGGTAGATTATGGTTTGTGATCTTCTCAAATATGTGTAGATACTTTTCTTGGATAGGAGGGTTATTTGCAGCTCAGTATCTACTCCACAAGGCAGTCAATCGAACATATCTTGCCTTCCGCAAACGGATCCGCGCAAGATCTTATATTTATGGAAACTGCCATATAAAAGTGTCATTGGGTATGTCTGGGACATCAGAGGGAACAATTCGCCAACTGTTCTTCTTTTCTTACACAGCGGAATACGAAGTCTTCATGGGACATACTCAAATACATATTGTCGAATATATCTCACCAACAACACAAAAGAACAATTAGAGCATACCAATAGCACTAACAATCTCTCCATTTGGCGTTTATGGAAGACAATAACTACCGATCTGCACAACACGTGAATAAACTTCGCAGATCAAATATATATCAAAAAATGATATCAAAACTGTCTGGCACAGTTACTGGAACTTCCCCTGAAACAATGTTGGGAGTTTCACCATCATAAACTTCACAAAATCTGCGAACACTCCCCCTGTATTCGCAGTCTTTTTTCCTTTATTTCTTACGACTTCTCTCCCTTAGTGGCTGCCATAAATGACAAAGCCCGGCGGGAGGTGCATCGGGAGGCACACCAACATCTTCAGCTGCAAGAGCAGCCTGGGAAACAGCATCAGCGGCAGGAGCAGCTGGAATCGGCTGAGAAACGGTGTCAACCACAGGAAGTTAGGAACAGTTTCGGGCACAGTAGTTGGAATGACAAGTTCAACTGCAAAGGATGGTCAAATAACACTTCCAGACCATCAAACATATGAAGGACCATTGATCATTGTCCTTCTGCATGTCTTCTTTCTTTTATCTTCGCCGCATTTGTGATTTCAATAAGTGGTAAGAAATCACAAAACCAATCCACGCTTTCTGTGCCTGTAAAGTAGGAACACTTCTGGAACAATTTTTTTCTTACATTCGGCAGGTTCAATTTTTGTAGGAACATCTATTGAATCTTGAACAACCAGGTCAAACTTTGTTGTTGCTTTAATCTGGGAAGCATCCACACTTACTCATTTTGTCATTGAAAGAGTTGGAGGCATAGTTGCATTTTCCTTCCGCTTTTTTAACCCAAACTTTGTGAGTTTTCTTCTTGCTAAATTGGCTGGCACTTTTCTTCTTCAATTTAGCCAAGTACTTGAAACAATACGGTCTAATATGTCCAACACAGTTGCAATAATGACATATAGGGACAAATGGTTTCTGAGAAGATCTTTGAATTTTTCTTGAACTTGTCCTGCTATTTGTCTGGATCATTCTGTGATGTGTTCTTGAAACTGTCCTTGCATGAACCTGAATCTTCTTCTTCCCCTTTTCAGCTGAGTTCCTACGTGGCTTATGTTCTTGAGAGATGATATTTCTTCTTCTCATCCTTCACATATCATTTTTGTAATTCTTGCAATGAGGACGAATGTATCCCGATTTTCCACAATAATGATAGATAGGAATAAATCCTTTTTCATTACTTCCACAAGTGATTTGTCGTGAGAAATTGTCTTTTTCACGTTCTTTCTCTTTAACTTCAGTAGTTGGGGCAGGAATAACATTTGCGCCCAAGGTTTGTGCCGCAAACTGTTCCTGACAGTTATATCCCAGACCAGATTTATCTCCGAAACTCTTTCCTGTAGACAAAATTTCATCTAGCTGAGATGTTCCTGAATTCATCATCTTGATATTCTTCTTCAGCTGCTGAAGTTCACTGGTCTGTTCCTGCACACTGTTCTTGGCAATCAAAAGCTCAGATTGAAGCTTTTTATTTTCAACAACAAGAAAATCACGTTCTTTAATGAGTTGATCATTCTGTTGAATCAGATCTTCATTTATTTGAACCACCATGTTCCAATCGGAATGCAATTTATTAAAGGACTCAACAACAGTTTCTTCAGATAAATCTTCATCATCGCTGCATTCACTAGTCTGAAAGAAGTCATTTGTTGGAACAGTTGCAGGGACATGTGGTGTAATAATATTCAGAGACCCATTCTTAGCAACAAACGCAGTATGATTATTGACATGACACTCTTCTTCACTATTGCCATCATAAGAAAGATCACTATCCAATGTATTTGAATGGATATCAAATTTTTTTTATGTATTGGTGCATTCAGATTGAATATGACCAATCCCACCACATTCTTTACATTGAATCTTTCTGTACTTCACACCAGATCTTCTTTCAACAGCTTTATATTTCCTCGGAAAGTTTGGATACTTGTTCCATCCATCGTCAGGGACAGTTTAAGGAACACCATCATGCAGATTCTGACTGATTTGCATTAGAACCTGAACAAGATACTTGGTTAGTGAGGCCATGGATTCTGCACCCTTATCATGATCATTGAATGTCAACTCCGGTTCGATGTTGGAAGAAGAAGCATTAGTGCCTAAATTTGTTCTTTCAGGCTTTTCATCATCAGGAAAATACATCTCAAAGGTATGCAATGATCCTATCAATTCTTCCAACTTCATGTTGCTGATATCTTTTGCTTCCTCAATTGCTGTAACTTTATGGGCAAATCTTTTTGGAAGAGATCTCAACACTTTCCTCACGAGCTTTTCATCAGAAATCTTTTCACCAAGTGTAAAGCATTCATTTGCAATGCCATATAAGCGTGAATTGAACTCACTTATGGTCTCTTCCTCGTGCATCTTGAGGTTTTCAAACTTTGTAGTTAATAACTGCAATTTGGACCTTCGAACTTCATCTGTTCCTTCATGTGTTATTTGAAGGATGTCCCAAGCATCCTTAGCAACTTCACAAGTGGAGATTAATTTGAATGTATTCACATCAACAGTAGAAAATATAGCATTTAAAACCCATAAGTTGAAGTTTGCCAACATATTCTCATCTTTGGTCCATCGAGCTTCAGGTTTTGGAACAATATTACCTGATTCATCCACTTTTGTTGGATGACTCCACCCATTTAGCACCACTTTCCAAGCTTTACCATCAATGGATTTGATGAACACCTTCATCCTTGCTTTCCAATAAGCGTAGTTGTTTCCATCAAGAGTTGGGGGACGTCCTTCATGCAAAGAGTTCATTCTCCCCAAAACAAACACAAAAAACAGATTAACAAACCCAAGATCACACCAATGAAACTGGTGACCCGCTCTGGTGCCAATTGAAAAAACCGTAATCTGTGTAAATTGTGTTATATGAGTGCTGCAGATAAGTATTCTTCGATATGTTGGGAACATAAGATAAATAAAAATAGTAAAGGCATGCACAAGATTGATAACCTAGTTCGGTTAACCAACCTACTCTGGGGGGACTTTGCCCAAACTTGAAGATTCGTTTGCTACTCCTTCATGAAGTGTATTTGGGATCTTACACATACAAGACTCCCTCCTTATGTCACCCGTTCTTCTCCACGAACTCTTTCACTAAACGAAAGTTGTAAGATCCCCTTACAACCGTGACACTAGACTTCTTCTAGCTACCCACGACTTCAACTTACAATCTCTCCCGAGATAGCGTACAAAACGGATTAATAAAACCCCCCACGTGTTTCACTCAAAACACTCAAATGCTAGAACATATTGTGGGACAGTTACTAGCTAATACAAAGACCACAAATGAAATGACTCTCAAATAATCTTCTAAGATAATCTAAACAAGTGCAAGTGGTAACAATTGCAAAAAGAATCGGCCTTCTTGTTTGTGATCTTCCCAAACATGTCTAGATACTTTTCTTGAATAGGAGGGTCATTTGCAGCTCTGTATCTACTCCACAAGGCAGTCAATCGAACATATCTTGCCTTCCGCAAATGGATCCGCGCAAGATCTTGTATTTATGGAAACTGACATATAAAAGTGTCAATGGGTATGTCTGGGACATCAGAAGGAACAGTTCGCCAACTGTTCTTCTTTTCTTGCACAGCGAAATACGAAGTCTTCTTGGGACATACCCAAACACATATTGTCGAACATATCTCGCCAACAACACAAAAGAACAATTAGTACATACCAATGGCACTAACAACTCACATCAAGGAAAAAAGAATTGATGATTGTAAAATTTGGCCACACGAACATCTTTTTTCCTTATGGTTGATGGTATTACGTGATAGGGTAGCATATACTTTCCTGTATATAACAAAGAAGCTTTAGGTACTTTAGTAGGATCCTTATTTTATATCAAATTTTAATTATATATATTATATTTTTAATCTATTTTTCCTATTTAAAAATTTTAAGTTAACAATTAGTCAATATAATATAATACAAGCTTCGTATTTTAAAATTACTTTGATTTCTTTAGGGACATTATAGCTATGTATCCTTGGTTAGGATAAATTATTAGAAGATGAATGTTTAAAAAAATAATAGTTGTAATATTATTAAATATTAAGATCACTTGTTCCCGAATGACACTCAAGGACCCATGTGCAAAAGAGAGACATCTTTTAGTTATATTTCTACAATTTATTCGTGTCATTTTCATTTAGTACGTATTAGGTATATTGCATTTATGGTAGATTATTTCATTAGATAATTACATAATTATCGTGAAAATGATCATTAGAAAATTATGTAGAATTTATTTATTTTACAAGAGTCTAATACTAATTTTATAACCACATACAAATATTTATCCAAATAAAAAGTGGATATTTATTATAACTTTTGGAAGATACATATAAAACAAACTAAAAGTGTTTTTTACATTTAAATAATTTAATTATTCTTTATTTTTTATACACATATAAATTAATTAAATTTAAGAGAATCTTTTCAACATTTGATTAAGAAATTATTGAAAATAATAAACATTATGACAAAAATGAAATGAAATGTAAAATCCGCTTATTAAGATTTATTTGTTAAAAACATAACATTTCTTTATGCAAATGACTATCTTATATGCATTGTTATAATTAAAAAATAAATTACACTATTTGAGATTGTTAAAACAAGATCATCACCCAATCATTATATTTTTTTAATTTATATAATATTGAAGTTTTTTTTTCTCTTTTTATGCAAATTTGAATTCTACTTCACATATGATGAATTTGAACTTCAAAATATACATACAATACTCAACATGATATTTAACACAATGATGGATTACTATTCATTTTCATATAAAATAATTCATTTTAATATTCTTAACATATTATTATTATTATTATTATTATTATTATTATTATAAATTACTATATATTCAATAAATATTTTCTAATTACAATAAACCTTATAACTTTTAATTTTATCCTTTTAAAAAAAGTTTTAATTATACATAATATAATATTTTTTAGTAAAATTATACAAATTACATGCAACGCACGTCATCTCTGCTAGTATATATAAATATGATATAAATTTTTAATAAGTTTTTTTGCCCCCTCAAAATTAATTAGTGAGGTAGTGTAGGTTGGGCTAAAGCCTAAAATAAAAATAAATAGATATTGAATCAATCATTGATGAGTTTGATAGCATGAACAAGCGACATGAATAACTTAAAATGCATAAATATAATAAGATTAGTGAACAATATTTTTTATATTGCTTTAATTATTTAATATTTATGGTTTTTTTATTATTTTATGATAAACATGTGATATGATATAATAATATGTTCTTTTTTATTTTGCAAAGTTAATTCTACTAAAAAAACATTCTACTATATGGATGAGAGACTTTGATAGTTAACTGGTCTTGTTATAAGATAATTTATATTCGTATATTTTTATCGTTTGTTGAATATTTCTGAGCAAAATATTCATATATTGTGGAACAAAATATTATTGATGCATTTAATTTGGAATTCGAAAAAAAGCTCACCCCCAACCTAAAAATCCTGACTCCGTCCTAGTTCATAACATAACAAAAGAATAAATACATTCAAATTAATTCCACAACACCTCCACTTGTAATCCAAAATGCACCCACATATAGTTTAATGGATCTACTTACCCAAAATTTTAAATAAATAAATAAAACAAACTAGATATTTAAGCTAGGGTTTTCTTAGTGAAATTTGTGAGAAAAACTTAGCAGTTATTTATGCCATAATTAAACTCCATTTCGGTATTTATGATTCATTAGTCATTACATATAAACAAGTCGTGCTAAAAATTAAATCTGATTTATACGTGACATTGGTATTACACAATATCCGAATGCAAAGTTGCAAACACATACAAAGAAATAAAGAGCTGGGAAAAGTAAAAGAGACAAATTAACTTTGAATTATAGAGAAGAAATAAACAATAGCCAGCAAAATTAAAACTCCTGTTAAATTTTACACAACAGCAGCAGATTTTCGGACAGTGTATCGATAAGCAGCTACCTTCCTTTTCCGGGAGGAGCGTTGTCGACGGACAGCCTTAAACACTAGCTACTACTGTCTCCTTATTACCTCATTCCTCCTCACTATTCTTCTTCTTCTTCTTCCTTGTCTTCTTCTCCTGTCTCTGCGATCAAATATCATTCCAACAACCTCTTCAATTTTCTCAAAGTATCTCTCTCTGAAGCTTCGGCAGAATAGAAGTATCCACACAATGCTTCCTAATCCCACAGAATATCCCGCCGCAGCAAACACGTAATCCCAATCTATCTCCTCATCTTTCCCTTTAGGTGGCAACAAACTGATTCCGTTACCGTCAATGCTGATGCTGCAACTTCTGTTGAGTGGGAAACCGCATAACCCTGTGTTTCCTTGAAAGGAATCTGCCGTAAATGTTCGGAATTGAGGGCCATTTGGGATCATTCCGACCAGCTCATTGTGGGACAAATTCAAGAATGAAAGGAATGTGAGGCGTGCAAGCTCCTCTGGTATTCTTCCTCTAAGCCGGTTTGCGGAGAGGTCGAGCGACTCGAGGTCTGTCAAGGCACCCAATGATTTTGGGATTGAGCTGGCGAGAGCATTGTGGGATAAGTTGAGATGATAGAGTGAGCTCAGATTACCAATTGCTTCCGGTATATCTCCTTTGAAATTATTGCAAGAGAAATCAATGGACGTGAAGTCAGGCCAAATCTTGGCAAGCGTCTGCGGAGACCCTTTGATAGTTAATGTCACCTCATCCTGGTAGTACTGGCTCCCACTTAGAAAATCATAATCTGAATGGTTGAGCCTCAAATGTGAACCACTTTGTAGCATCATTCCTCTCCAGCTCCAGAAGTTTACTCGAAGCAGACTTCCGCTAAAATTATTTGAAGATAAATCCACAATTTGGAGATTCGGCCAAATTTTGTCACATCTCAACTCTCCATAGAATTTGTTGGAGCGCAACACAAGGATGCGCAAGCTCGAAGGGAGCATGCATGGGAAACTACCATCAAAGTTGTTGTCTCCAACATTCATGACTGCTAATGATTTGCAATTTGCCACGGACTTTGGAATCTTCCCGCCTAACTTGTTTCTACTGAGGTCCAAGGTTCTTAGGCTACAATTGACGGAAAATTGGTCCGGGATGACGCCATCAAGGTTGTTTCCCCTCAGACTGAGCACTTGAAGATTCTCATTAATGACGTCTTCAAGTAGACATGGAGCTATATCATTAGTCAACATATTGAAAGACAAGTTAAGAACTCGAAGGGATGTAGCATTGCAGAGGGGCGTTGGGATTGATCCACTTAAGCTATTATTTGCAAGAGATAAAAAACGGATAGAAGTGAGGTTTCTCAAGATGCTGTAAGGAATGGTCTTGTCAAAGTTATTGTTGGAGTAATCTACATAGCGAATTTCTATTGGAAGTGGGGGCAACTCACCTCGGAGCTGGTTTGAGTGCAAGTCTAATGAATAAAGAGAAGTTGGAATATGGTAAGGCTTTTGCAGGTACACCAATAAATTGGAGGAAAGGTTCAAAGTGTCAAGTGTTCTATTACCAATTTCCCAAATCCAACTAGGAATATACCCTGCAATCCGATTGTTCGAGAGATCCAAATCAAACATAGAGCTGGCTTCAATTGACAAGTTGTAAGATAGACCATGATGTGTTGTAAGATTGGGAAGGCCATTGAACAAGTTGTCCGAAAGATCGAGTATTCTGAGGCTCTGAAGTTGAAAGAAAGAATGAGGAATAGGCCCTCCTAGTTGGTTACTGCTCAAATCTAGAAATTGCATGTTGGAGTTGTTTAGAATTGGAAGATGGTTGACTTGCCCACAAAATTGGTTTTTGGATAGGACAAGTTGCTGCAGTGAAGGCAGAGCAAACAAAAATTGAGGAATGATGTTCTTCAATGAATTGTGTGATAAATCTATCTGATTGATATTAGAGATGTTTACAATGGAAAATTCATTGATTTGCCCACTAAATTGGTTATGTGAAAGCCAAAGTGACTGTAGTGAAGGCAAACAGAAGAGAGAGTGGGGAATGCTGCCACTCAATGAATTGCTGTTTAAATATAAAAAAGTTAGGTTGGAGAGGCCTTCAAAATGTGAGTTAGAAAGTGGACCCGTTAGACTATTAAAACTGAGGACTATGGTTGTAAGTTTTTTGGACATGTACAATGAAGGAATTGAACCATTGAAAAAGTTATGTGATAGGTCCAGATCAATTAGGTGTGTTTGGTTATCAAGCATGGGTGGAATGGGTCCAACAAAGCTGCAATCAGACATGTATATAGAACTAAATACTCTACTAACATTAGAAGATTGGGGTATGGTTCCACCAAGTAACGGATTTCCAGATAAATCAAGCTCCTGGAGTGTTGGTATCTGTAAGATCATCTTTGGTAATACACCTTGTAGAGAGCAACCAAAGAGACTCAAGGTTGTCAAACTTGATAAATTTGCGAAAAAATCTGGAATTATAGTCGAGAAATTGTTCCAGTCAAGTTGAAGAACAGAAAGGGAATGAAGTTGCAAAAGAGATGCATGAAAAGGGCCGGTTAAACCGCAACTTCTCAGGCTTAAAATCCTTAAGTGAGGTAATGAGGAAGATATAGCTTGGCACCACTCAACCCTTCCACCTCCAGCTGAAATATCAACATCATCCAGATATAATTCTCTTAGCATTGTCAGATTTTGAATCAACATCTTCAAATTTGGATGCTCAACTTTTAGCATATAGTTGGAGGAGATATCAAGAACAACCAATCTCCTCAAAAGTGAGACTTCAATTGGAACATGTCCGCCAAAACCAGCATCTGACAGATTCAAGTGTCTCAAATGGGTGAGACGACGAATCCCACTCGGAATCGACTGAGTATAGTCGAAGTGATTGTATGCCAAGTTTAGCTTCTGCAGGTATCTCAGACGGAAAAGACTTGATGATGAGTCGTCAATTCCACCAGAAATGGACTCATCGTCGAGCTGCAAACTGATAACACGGCCACCATCATCACATTCCACACCATCCCAGTTGCAACAATCATCATTATTCCACCTCACTAGTTTCACTGAATAAGAAGAATTGAATATCAACTCGCTCTTCAGATCAAGTAAGAGACTTGTTTGTTCCCCGAGGCATTGGCCGCCTACTGGATAAAAGTTTATCCTCAAAAATATTATTATAGACAAGAAAAAGAAGCGGAGAAGTGATGAAGAAATCGCCATTGCAAATTAAAGAGGAAGAGAATGAGGATTATGAATTATGATGCTACTACAAAGGCAGTGCTCGAATGAATTTATTGTATTGTTAAGCGGATCATGATATCGAAAGACTAAATAGCTGCAACAACGAGCAACACACACCTCAAATGTGAATGGTGGAAAGATCTGTTGTGGGCTTTGCCGGCTGAGGCCCCTCAAGTTTACTTCTATATAAAAATTTAAAGCCGCTCGAATTTATTTATTGTGTGATTCTTAAACCACGTGCAACATACACCTGAACAGTAGAAAGAAAAATTAGGTATTGGCCGACTGTGTATATATATATATATATATTTTGATTCTTGATTACTCTCGAATTGATTGTACTCCTGAGAAAGACTAAATATACATGATTTGAAAGTCGTTGGTTTGCTTTGATTCTTGATTTGTCGGTAGGTAGTGAAACGTTTAAATTTATATTTTACAAATTTGCCCCGGCTCCATCTCTGTAGTCAAAGTCGTTTCCTAACTGACTTTTTGTGGAGAAAATTTAACTTTTCATCCAAAAAACATGCCCTCTCCGTTTTTTATCTTGATAGTATCAGAAAATTATAAGTTTCAATATTAAAAAGTTTTTAATAAAAACAGAGTGAGCAGTAGCTACTCTAGCTCTTCATAAATCCTTTTCACTACATGCAGATTCCTATTTTCATCTATTATTGCTTCCGCACCCAACAGATTACACGTATATGCATTAACGAGCTGAGTTGTACGTACGTACCTTCGTAGCGTTTTGTTCTCTCCGCCATTTTAGCGAGGAGGACGGCGGTCTCACGCGTATTATCATCCATTGTCGTCGATCGGAGTACTCAACTACTTTCTCTCTCTAGATTCTGACACGGCTCGTTTTTCTCAGTTCGGAAAGCAGTTTTCAACTGAATAATATTCTGAGAAATGATTGGTTAATTAGTTATATTTAACTTGCTGCATTCTCTTATATATATCTTTGTCCCAACGATTTCTCGCGCGCGGTTTGAGATCGAGCTAGTCGTAATTTTTGGATTTTTACAGTTTACTGCTTACTTCACTATGGGTGTGTGGGGAATAAGTGGGATTTCAATGCGCGGAAGTTGATTTACCATACTTTTATATACGCAATACCCAAAAAGCCGTTGTTGAAAAAAAAAAATATCCCCAAAGGGACGTAAGGGAAAAAAAAAGGATAACAAAAACTATTTTATTTTTTCAATTTAGTTATGACAAAAACTTGTATGATACCGCCTAATGAGTCTCTTGCGTTAGACGGGTCAACTAGGACACAAATCCGTCTTAAAAATTCATCTAAACCCGCAAAAATAGTCAGCCCACGAGCCCGCCCTTACGCGGACACGCGCGTATCTACATATAAAGTAAAATATCACTATGTATGAAGTAAAGTATCACTAATTATATGTCGAAATATCACTTAATATGAATTGAAGTATCATCAACTATAAACTATTTTCACATGTTAAGAAGAAAATAAATGAATTATTTTATATATAAATCATAATGTGTGATTTTAATTTAGTTTATCTTCTTCTTTTTTTAAATGTTTGTTGATTCTCCAGACATCATGTATCACTATATATGGAATCATTAATTATGTGTCGAAGTATCACTTAACATGAATTGAAGTATCATCAACTATTAGGTGTTTTCACATGCTAAGAAAAAAAAAATTAATTATTTTCTACATAAATCATAATGTGGACTTTTAAATTAATTCAAAAAAATAAATGAATTATTTTCTATATAAATCATAATATGGACTTTTGAATTAATTCAAAAAAATAAATGAATTATTTTCTACATAAATCATAATATGGACTTTTGAATTAATTCAAAAAAATTATAATGTGAAGTTTTAATTTAGTTGATTCATTTATCTTCTTCTTTATTTTTTGGAATGTTTGTTCATTCTCCAGACATCATATATCACTATGTATGAAGTAAATTAAAGTATCATTATATATCGAAGTATCACTTAATATGAATTAAAGTATTATCAACTATGAAGTGTTTTCACATAATAAAAAAAATAAACGGATTATTTTCTACATAAATCATAATATGAACTTTTAAATTAATTTAAAAAAATAAATGAATTATTTTCTACATAAATCATAATGTGGACTTTTAAATTAATTTGAAAAAATAAAATATATATTTATAAAAAAATAAAAAAATAAAAAAGTGAAAAAAACTAAAAAAAAAAAAAGAGGAAAATGGGATGGAGAGGGGAAAAAGACCATTAAAAAAGAAAAATAAAAAATAAAAAAGGAAAGGGACCACCTCATGGGTCAAATAAAAATCCGTCTATCGTAAGAGATCCGTTAGACGGTCTCGCACAAGTGTGCATCTTTAGTTATATACTTTCTGTGTAATATAAAAAGTAAGGGTTAATCTATACTAATATAAAAAGTTTGTTATTTTACAATTTTGAGTTTACCTATCATAACCTTATTTTATATTTTATTTAAGGGGAATAATGTAATCATGTAATATTATTTAATATTTTATTATTATTTGTATTCTAATAATTTTATAATTTTAAGTTTACCTATTATAACTGTATTTTAAATTTTATCTAAAGGTAATAATGTAATCATCCTATATTATTTAATATTTTATTATTCCTTGTATTCTAATAACTAATCTATGATATTAACATTCTAATATTGTAACCCTAAAACTTCTAATTTGTTAAAAACCTGACAAGATAACATAATCCTTGAAATAATTAATTTAAATTCAAATACATTATTAAAATTCATAATTTTAATTTGTATAACATTTAATATAAAAAAATAGGCTAAACAAACTTTCAAGATCATATCACTTAACAACTTCGAAGCAGCCCTATAATGACATAATCTGTGAAGTTAAGTATATTTTTACAAATTAATAACAAACTCACGTGAATACTAAACATTGTAATTCACAAATCAATCAAAAAAATATCCTAATTAAAATTTCATTTTACTTAAAAGGAATAATTAATTCTCTACAAAAATAAAAAGGAAAATTTGATATATTTATAATTTGCTACCACAATAATAAAAAAAAAAATTTCATATTCTTAATTAGTAAAATAAGTTATCCATTAAATGATTCATAAAATGTTATAATATTCTTAAAAATGTAACAACTATGACATTAAAGGCACATGTTGATAGACAACGTAAGATAAGAAGCTTGTACTTCATTTATATTAATTATTAATTATTTTAGTTATATTCTCTTTGATATGTGTTAGAAATATAATCTACTATATAAAAGAGTTTTGTAAATTTTAGTTTGCTTATTATATCTCTATAATACATTTTATTTAAAGATAACCAAATAATTTAATATATTTACATGCGCATGTTATTAAGAAAAAAATTCATGTACATTTTATTGACAAAAAAAATAATCATTTGTGAGATTTTGACCATATTAGTGTTTTCATTGAATATGATATATAGAGGCCATAAGACATAATTATTGGCTCCATTATATTAAAATATATATTTAATTTCGTTTGATATCTGAATTAGTTGTGTTTTATCGATAAACAAACCATGATACCAAAAAATAACTGTTTAGTATTTATTTGTACTATTTCATTGTAGGAATTTGGTGTCTTTAATATGTGTGTTTCCTTTATTTTCGTGTTATTTCCTTCACTTTTGCTCTTGTGGTGAGTTATGTCAGGTTTGTGTAAAACTTGAGCTTTTGCTTCCAAAAGCACGATTTTAGGGCATAAAGGTGGCAAGTGTGCGAAGCTCCAAGGTAAAGCTCCAGCTTATGAGTCAAGCTGAGGGACCAAACTGATGGCTGAATATTCCAAGCTAAGCTCAAACTGATTAGTTTTGGGGTTAAACTGAAGATTCCAAGCTGGAGTCAAGGGCTTGGAGCAGAACTGGAGCTCAGCTGAAGTAGAGCTAGAGATGTAGCTGGAGCTTAGTTGGAGCTGAACTGGAGCTGCAACTAAAGAGCTTTGATTTCAAGCTAAGCTCCCAAGAGCCAAAAGTTGAGCTGGAGGCACAACTGATGAGCTAAGCTCCCAAGAGTCAAAAGCTGAGCTAGAGGCAGAACTGATGGGGTGATCTTAAAATTCCCAATTGATGAAGCCAAAACTGAAGGAGCGCAACTAATGAAAAGCGCCAAACTGAAGAGAAAAGCTGGAGTTGCCGACCCCGCCGGTGCGGAGACCCCCACGGACGCGGGACCATGCTCACGGCGAATGCGTCCCGCCGGCGCGGAGCACCCCACGAGCGTGGAACATCTCAGCTCCACCTGCATGGAGCACCCCGCGAGCACGGGACATCCCAGCCCCACCGACCCGGGGTGATCAGTTCGGTTCTTCTTCGATCAGTTTCAAGTTGTGTCTTCGGGAGTTCTATTCTTTAATGCTCTCCACCCACTTGGTCAGCTGTGGAAATTAAATTGACACGGTTCTAGCTAGGAGTATGAGGAGTTTGGGGAACCACCTACAAATAACTCCAAATTTTGCTTTTCTCTCTCTTCAACCAATAAATCATTCATCTATCAATCTCCATACACACATTCCATCCTTTACACATTCCACCACTTCTTCAACATCACGGTTCCAGAGAAAGAGAGAAAAGAGGAGGAGAAGAGGCAAGGGAGCTTAAGCTCAAGGAAAAAGGTACGAGAAGAAGAGCCCAACTCCAAGCCGTCCGCGGAAGCTAGGCTTGCTCAAGCACTTCTATTTCTTGGTATTTCTTTCTTTAGCTTTAGCTCATTTGTGGGGATTGTCCCAAAACTGACGAGACAAATAATATTGTAAAAGTTTATGTTTTATTTATCTTTTAATTTATAAAATGAAGAACTTGTATGATTCTTATGTTGTTTCGAGCATGATGGGCTAATTCCGTTCAGTAAGGGGTAGATAATCGATTTGGTTTCGATCCATGCTTGTGATAGTCAATTTTTTATTGTTAGAATTGTGCTTGTTTATGTTGAGTACTTGATCACTACTTAGCATTGCTAGGCTCTAGATGAGACCGAGAGGAGATTCTATAGCCCAACTTAGGTTCCTTCAACATTAAGTGAACCGGGTTACGTAAGCCTAATTATTAATCTTGTTCGTATAATATAGCCGATGGGGGTTTAATTGATTGACGGTGACAGTAAATGAAGTTAAGCCACTTGAAGGGGTCTATTGTATGTCTAGGATTAGCATAATCAACTTGAAGTAATCTAGGAGAAAAACCAATGAGAGAATCTACACCCTAATGCTCTTCTCATAACCTTTTCATTCATCTTTGTATTATTGGTGTTGCTAGTTAATTCTTGTTGCTTAAATTTGATAAGTTTAGTAAAAATCATCATCCCCTTGTTTAGAATGTTTAGATTTGTGTTTGAATTCATGTGCATAGTGACAATTGTAGCATAGAAAGATAATCTCATCTAAGCTTTCCTCAAGAGACACGACTCGGGTTAGCTCACCACCCTACAACTATCTCGTCCTCTTGCGGGTCCAGTTAGTAGTAGTTTTGCATGTGTAGTCTAAACCGGAACTACAATCAACTGGCCAAGTTATTTTTAGACTCTATCTACAAGCTACATGGTCTAGCAGTTAGCCTTGTCACAGACAGAGACAATGTGTTCACTAGTGTGTTCTGGAAAGAACTTTTCAAGGCTCTAGGGGTTCAACTTAACATGTCATCAGCTTACCACCCTCAAATTGATGGACAAACTGAACGGCTGAACTAGTGCTTGGAGAACTATCTCAAGTGCATAACCTCTAGCATTCCCAAACACCGGCTCAAATGGCTACCCTTGGCAGAACATTGGTATAATACCAATTACCATACTGCCTTGAAAATCACCTCTTCCAAGCTCTATATGAATATAAACCCCCTTATCTATCTATGGAACCTTATCTTGACACCCACAATGGCGAGGTCAAAACTGTTATCCTCGACCGACAACTCATGCTACAGCACCTGAAGGAGAACCTAAAGCAGGCTCAGAATCAGATGAAATTCTATACAGATCAATCCAAGGTTGACAAGAGCTTTGAGATAGGCGAAGTTGTTTACCTGAAACTGCAATCATACCGGCAAAACTTTGTTGCCCTCCACTCGAGCCTAAAGATTTCCTCTCGTTCTACGGTCCTTACAAGATATTGGCCAAAACTGGGCTAGTGGCATACAAATTAGAGTTTTCTGAGGGTTCGCGAGTGCATCCCGTATTCCATGTTTCTCTTCTGAAAAAGAAAATTGGAGAAGGGCAAGTGGTGCTACCTTAATTACCTGAGACTGATGATAATGGTATCTTCACACTGTTTCCAGTGCAGATCCTTGACTCCAGCGATCTACTCGTGGTCGTGACACTATACATCAATTGTTGGTTCGTTGGGAACTGCAAGCTCAGATCTTGTTTCTTGGGAGGATGCAAAATTCTTGAGGGCCAAATTCCCCAACATGATACTTATGGACAAGGACGACAAATTGGGGGGAGTAATGTTGTATACACGGAGTTGGAGATAGATGGGAAAGGAGATGAGCCCGTCGTCAATGAACTTCCGGTGGTGAAAGACAGCGTAAAGGTTGCACTTTTAGAGCTTAATGAAGTGAAGAATGAGATTGGGAATCCATCGGGTTCACACTGTGGCTAATGAGTTGTTGTGTTCTGGACTGGACTAGTTTTGTTTAAGTGTTGCAAATAATTGGGCTTGTAAAGCCCAACTGTGGCATTTTTAGTATTATGTTTATTTCTGTGTTGCGGGTCTCACTTAGGGTATAGTTGGTTAAACTTTTACCCTATAGTTGTGTTATTAACCCCTTTATATGTATGTGGTGAACGTGGAAATAAAGATAATCAAAAAATTATAACAACTTTCTCTCTCTTAAATTATCTGCTCTCTCTCTCTCTTTCTAATTCTCTCCTAGCTTCATCTTCAAGTATTCTGCTTTCCCAGAAAAGATACAAAATTTAGGAACACTTTTCCTTGTTCATTTTATGCGCAGACAAAAATCCAAAAATAAATCTCAACATTATCAAGATATTAAGGAGGATATAACACATTTATAGTATTTTTGTAATTTAGTCTGCTGTTTTAAATTTATCAATCTAGGCATGATTTGATTACAGAGCAGATCATCTGTTGTTATTTGTGTTACATTTAGTGTTGCATAACTAAGTTTTTTTAATATACCCTAATTGGGGAAGGATGGACTCTAAATAGAAAATTTAAATTAATAAACTTTAACTGATTATTTGTGTATATTATATATTATAGTAAACTATAATACCAAATTAACTTACTTAAAACTCAAAATGCAGGAGAGACAATTGTATTGTGATTACATATTAAAGAAAACATATTATAAATCTGTTGAAAATTTATAAAATAATATTTGTGTAATAATGAATTACTAAGTTTACTATTTATAACTTACAAATTTCATTATCTAGTTAAAAACACTAAAGTACATTTTAATATGTTAGTTTGTAATGTATTATTTATATGACTTTATATTGATTTATGATATAGAATAAACATTATGCACTAAAAAAATTTCAAATTTTTCAGCTGAAAAATAATGCTGGAATTTTATTAAAAAATAATAAATTAAAAAAATTAAATTAAATAATAAAATATTCTAGCAGAAAAATAGCTTTGAAATCCGAAAAAATCATAAATAAAAAAATACTAAAATATTTTAGAGGAAAAATACCGCTTAAAATATACCGCTGGAATACGGAAAGTGGAATGTGGGGAAAAATAGAAAAAAAAATGAAAAAATATTAAAATATGTTCCAGCGGAAAAATACCACTGGAATCCAGAAAAAATCATAAATAAAAATATTAAAATATTCCAGCGGTATTTTAATGTTAGAATATGGGAAAATTGACAAATAAAATAAAAATAAAAAATATTAAAATATTCCAGCGTCAAAAAACTGTTGGAATATAAAAAAAATTGAAAAAAAAAGAAAGATAAAAAATATTAAAATATTTCAGTTAAAAAATACCTCTGGAATCAGAAAAAATTATAAATAAAAAATATTAAAATATTCCAGCGAAAAAATACCGTTGAAATATGGAAAAAAAATAATACAAAATATTAAAATATTCCAGCGTAATTTTTCGCTGGAATTTGGAAAAGTTCAAAATAAAAAAAAAATCATTCCAGCAAATTTTTTCCGCTGGAATCAACTCAAATTATACGCTGGAATTTCTAGCGGATGTAAATCCGTTGGAATATCCGATGGAAAATTCCAGCGAGCATAAATTTTGCAGGAATATTCGGTGGAAAATTTCAACAAATATTTTTCACTGAAATAACCGCGTATATAAAGTGCGCTGGAAAAAATCCACTTAAATTTGTTGATTTCCTTGTAGTGGGTGGTTCGTTTCGATTTTTTGTTTGAAAAAACTCAAGTGCCGCATCACTATTATTTATTCATAATATATTTTTTCACAGAAAATAATATTTAATGTAAATTATCTAAATTATCACTATTATTATATTTTTATATAATATATAGATTTCAACGGGTTAAACCTATCTCTAAGACCATTAATATCCGCAACCACTTCAAGTGGTTGCTGCCCATGTGGCAAGAAAAAAACGAAAAGAACAAATGAAAATGGTTGAAGTTGGATGAAATGGGCCGACCTCCCCCATTCTTGACCATTGATGGTCTCTTCTCAACCATTCTTTTGGCCAATAGGATGGAGACATATAAAATTAATATATTTTTATTTTATTTTGAAATAGATATAAAATTAATATATTTTTTATAGAATATAATAAAAATAAATAAAAAATATACCAAAATTCATTTTTTTCTATAAATAGACATTAATTTTGTTATATTTCAACACACTTTAAAATTATTATTTTTTTCTCTAATTTTCTATATATCCAAATAAAAAATTTATTTTATGTAATTTTAGGAAATACCGCTTAATGAGTGCGATTTTATTTTTTGTAATTTTCTGAAATGTCGTTTACTTAGTTTGTAATATTTTTGTAATTGACTATTTTATATTATTTTTATTATAAGTAATATTTTAATCTTAAAATAAAATAAAATAATTATATATAATGGTGTGGTTGGGTGGTCATGGATAAAACATGTTAAAATAGATGTGGTTGGATTAGATGAATATTGATGATGTAAAAGAGAGAAAAATTAATTAAATGTTGAAGTGGTTGAATGGTTTGAGTGGTTGCTATTATTTATAGTCTAATGTCCTAACGGATAAATTTAAGGTCCGGCCCACTGCCATCCTTAGCCGGACCACACTCTCCTTCTATATTAATAGAATTATAAATGAGTACTCGAGTTAAATTAAAAATTACAATTATTCAAATTTATTTGAAATATTATCAATTTTTAAATATTATAATTTAATTTATTCGATTATCTTTTGAATCAAACTCGAACAAACTGTCATTGCCCGAGTTGAACACGAGTCTTATCTCATCCACTCCATTTTCACTTATTTTTTTTAATTTTAAAATGAACTTTAAATCTTATCCAATATAAAATTTTGTTCAAAATTTATCCAACATGCTCATTGATCAATTGAATTATTTGGTTTGATTTTGAGCCCGGTCGAACCGGGCCGTGATTGGATTCACGATTCCCAAGAAAGCGTGGGTGATATCAGAAAAAAAATCAGATATTGCAATTGAAGCAAGCACCCAAATTTGATATCTGGGCAGACCAATTTCAGACACCGTGCTTCAAAAGTCTTCACTGCAGTGACCCACCCTCACATGTTCTGCAAAACCATTACCTCAAATTTCCCCTAATCATTCAACAATTCCAACCGTGACCAACCTTAATTATTGCTCCCACTTTTCCAATTTAATCCCAACACTAATCTTAATTAATCTAATTTGCAATTAATTAATTAATTAATTAAGCAGTCCTTGTTTTAAGGGACATACATCATCCCTTAAAACGCAGGATCCGAAGATTACTTTGTCGTATTACCGCACTTTTAGGTCGTACTTTAGTCCTACCATAATCATTATGCATGCTTTAATCTCTTTTTTAATAACTATTTATGTTGTACTTGAGTAAATTAATAAACTGCATTTAAGGAATTAAGAAAGTTTTTAATTTGATAAAATCCACGCATGCTAGTTACTGCATTTGATATTTGACTCTAGATTGGATGGCAATTAATCGCTTATAAAATTATGTGAAGTGTCAAAATTCAAGAATAATAATAATAATAATAATAATATTTTTGAACTCAAAAGTATTACATTTAAGCAAATTTAGGTGGAAATTCAAGACATGAAAATCACGGGCAGAGAAGAATTCCGTATAGAAGAGAAACGTTTTAAGTTGGAGACCTATTGACACTATAGATCACTTTTTCCCAACTCACATATAAAAAATTAAAAAGAATTCACAAAACATAATATTTTGTTTAGTTAAATGACCAAATTAACAGCGAGAGGATTTATAAAGTAACTAAATAATAAATGCATTTAAATTCCACAACACCTTCACTTGTAATCCAAAATGCACCCACATATAGCGAATTGGATCTACTTGAAAAAAACACTGAATATTTAAGCTAAGGGTTTTTTTAGTGAAATTTGTGAGAAAAACTGGCAGCTATTTAAGCCATAATTAAACTCCATTTCGGTGTTTATGAATTATGATTAATTACATATAAACAAGTCGTGCTAAAAATTACATCTGATTTACACGTGACAGTGGTACACAATATCCGAGTGCAAACACAGAGATATAAAGAGCTGGGAAAAGTGAGAGAGACAATTAACTTTAAATTATAAAGAAGAAATAAACAATAGCTACCAAAAACTCCTGTTAAATTTTACATAGTAGCAGCAGATTTTCGGACAGTGTATCGATAAGCAGCTACCTTCCTTTTCCGGGAGGCGGCGTTGTCGACGGAGAGCACCAGTTTTCCGGCTTCCGGGGCAGTGTACGAGTCGTGCACCGCCTCCTCATCAGCGGCGATCCGCCGCGGCTTCTCCACCGCAACGGTGTAGCCGCCTTCGGCATTTGGCATGAACTCCGCACTGTATTCCAATTCCCAACCCCCTACCACTATGTCCCATGTTATAGTTGAACCAGCCTGAACCAAAGAAAAAAATTAAATAAATTGTACTATTGAATTATATTATTCATATAGTTCGACTTAGAAAGTATCGGTGAGATTTGATTTTGTAATATATGCCTTATGATAAATTAAATACGTTTCTTAGTCCTTGAATTATTTGGTGTGACATCAAGTTCTCTAACTTTTATTTACCACTATATATTCTTAAAACTTAATTTAAAACAAAAATTAGCAAGTCAAACATTGATGCTGTTAAAGTGAATAAAATCATTAGAAGTAATTATAACTACTAATGATTAAGGTTTAGGTGCTAAATATTTGTGAAAAGAACGTCTGTGAAGGCATGACATGCAACAACAAAAATCTTAATTGCTCAATTAAACATAATATACTAGTGCAATAGCCAAAACAAAACATTTTGTTATATATATTTTTATGAGAAAAGAAAAGAAAATACTATATTGTACTGTGTAATATTATATTTTGTCTAATTATTTATTTATAACCTTTTGCGTCATATTAAACGCTATTTCCAGCGTATTAATTACGCTATTAGCAACCAATTAGATTTTCAATCACAATTTCATCTCTATTACAAATATGGCTAATTATACCTCTAAAAAAAGGCCTATTATACTAAAAATATATGGAGTACATAACTATGCTACCCAAATAATATATAGACAAGACGGTCTTATAGGTCAAAATTTAGAATAAAAAACAAAATTTGAATTCCAACCTCATATTTAGAGAACATTTATAACATTATTAGTGTTAATTCTGTTTAAATTTGAATTTTTACCAATCTTACCAATTTTGAGTAGCAAGATGAGCCCAACATCAAGACCTACTCAAATCCTATTTTTTCCCAAATAATAACCATGATATTCTACATTTTAAAATAATTTATCTTTATGAAGATCAAAAGAGACAAAAAGGGCAAAAGTGCCAATTTAGAGGGAACATAGGGGACAACTAGCAAATTATCTTTGGACACTAGTTTCCAGATTTCCTTTACAGAAAGATCTAGCAGCCTTTGTGAATAGTCACCAAATCAAGCCAGAAGCAAAAAAAAGAAACATGTAAAATTACCTCAATACCCTCAATTTGAATGTTCACTTTCTCCCCTCCTTTAACTGCGAACTCGGACGCCGGTTTAGGCGGACCGCTAAGATCATCACCCGGCCGGCTCAACCCCCCGTACTGAACCGGCACTGCCTCCGGCCTGATAAATCTGAACAAACAACAGATTTTTTCCAAAAATAAAACAACTTGCAATAAATCGAGAGAATTAATGAAGAACAGCGGAGACACGAAACCATCTCCTTCCCATAAATGAAAATAACTTAGAAAAATACCAAACTCTGCATTAAAACACACATTTTTTCTAAATATTTCAAATCGACGTAATAAAAGACGAGATTAATTAATTAGTTACTTGTAAAGAGTCTCAGCTGCATTTCCTTCCTTAGAAATCACGAACTTGCTCTTAGTTCTTTGAGTTAGAAACGGACTGAACATTGAATACAACAAACTGAAATACCATGGAACGTTTATGAAGATCTGCAACAAAAAATAAAAAAACATCATTAAACAAAACAAACTAAGCCAAACCCAAAAAAAGAAATGTAAGAAAATTAAGCCACCTTTCGTGCAACCATTTCTGGATAATTATCTTGAAAGAGCGAAAGAATTTGATTAGAAGCAGCTCTGAGCTCTCTTTTAGGCATATTTTTAAGATCAGTAACTTGAATAATCGAATTGATTCCGCCCGGTTTGAAATCCAACAGCTTAATCCCTCGTTCAAGAATCTGAACTCTCCACCTCAAAAACCTCTGCAATTTCTCGTCATCTCCGAAGATTCTCTCGTACATCTCCCTATCCTTAAAAACGCCGTAGGCATTGTAGCAAACGGGGTGGCGGTCGCGGTCGCGGCCGTGCATGTAGGCGACGACGCCCTCGAGCTCCTTGAAGCCCAGGTCCTCGTCCAGAACGGCGTCGGCGGCGAAGTCGCGCCGCCACGCGAGGCATTTGAGGAGCATGTCGGCGGCGTCGTGGACGCGGAAGTCGCGGGCGCGGAGGAACTTGAGGAGGACGACGTCGCCGCGGCGGTCGTCGGCGGAGAGGAGAGGGATGCCCCACATGAAGAGGGGGTCGTCGTGGCCGGTGGTGGTGAGGGTGTGCTTGAGCTGTTGCAGGGCTTTCTGCTCGGAGCTTTTGAGGTGGGAGATGAAGTAGGTGTCTTCCTTGAACGACGGCGAGCGGAGGGCGGCGGCCTCCATTAGGGAGGTGATGAAGGTTTTCTTGGAGGGTTTGGGGGAGGATTGTGGTGTTTGGTTTTCTTGGACTGAGAGTGGTGATGTAGCATCCATTTCGAGAGAGAGAGAGAGAGAGGGGGGGGGGGGTGGGAGGGAGAGAGAGTGGGGTTATGGAGTGTGGAGAAGGAGAAGAAGAGGAAGTGTGGGTGAATAATTTTGTTTGAGGTGGTGATATGATTAGTCTGTGTGTGTGTGTGTGTGTGTGTGTGTGTGTGAGAGAGAGAGAGAGAGAGAGAGAGAGAGAGAGTTTTGAATGTGAAATGTGATTTCTAGAAGTATAGAAGGATACTGAGCTGACTTATGGCTTTAAATTGATAAATGAAATCATACTCTCCTTTGACATTATTTAATTTTTGTCCGTATCAAAATCATAATCTTTTTTTTTTGTTAGGGGTGATTTTTCAAAATAAAAATAAAAAATTATTGTGAATGTGTAAATAAAAATATAGTAGTAAAAGCTTATATAGTTTTAAGTATATATTATTTTTAAATAATATTAATATACTACTGAATATATATATATATATATATGCATATTACTCAATATATGTAGTATGAATGTATGATACATTGATAATAATTAAATCATGTATATACCTTCTTATCCTGTTGCTGAGTAGGAGGGGAACAATTTCTGGAAGTGATTCAGGCTAGTGAGCCCCCATAGCTTAGTGTTTTTAACTTTCATTATTGTTTGCAATAAAATAAAATAAATATGATAAGTTCAAATGTTTTATGGAAAATACATTTATTTGGCAAATTAATGGGAGGAAATTAGGAAAATTATATGCTACTCCCGGGTGTTACCCAAAGTGTCACAACATGTGACACTTTGGGTAACACCCGGGGTAGCATATAATTTTCCGAGAAAATTACCCACAAATTATAAAGTCTCATTTACATCAAGAAAAATGTAACGAATTCAAATTTTCATGAATGTATTATAGATCGAACGTATCATCCACACAGCTTCTATAATTTTATTCTTGTTTGCTATATTAAAATATGCAAACAATCGCAAAAAACAATTTTCTTTTAAACCACGGCCCATATCTTAATCTGGGCTTCTCTATATATCAAAATCTCTTCAGCCCGGTCTGAAATTTTCTTTTTATCGTTAGATATTCAATTTTACAATATTGTCAGAATTTTAATTTTATTCGAAACTACATTCTATACTTAAATCTTCCAATAACACTACAGTCTACATATTTGAATTATGTTATAGGACTAAAGCAATTGCTTGAGGTATGTTTAACGGTATAATCAAGCCGAGCCAAGTCGAGTCGAGTAATAGCTTGAGCTTGATAAGAATAACTTGAAGCTCTACTCGACTCGAGCTCGATTGAGCATTAATGTTTCGAGCTCGAGCTCAACTCGATAGCAAACTTGACAAGCTCGAGCTCGACTCGATTATGTATAAATATTAAATAAAAAATTATATTTATTTAATTTTAAATAAATATAATTTAATTATTAATGATATATATGTAAATAAATAAATTGTTATGAGTAAATTTGTAATTGCTCTAAAGCTCGATTAAGTTCGATAAGATTCGCAAGTCTGTCAAGCTCGATAACTACTCGAGTGTCGAGTAGCTCGAACTCGAGCTCGACTCGACAAATTTCGAGTCAATTTTGAGCTTTCACAGAGTCGATCCCGAGTAGGTCACAAGTAAGTTCGACTTACTTACATACCTAGGTTTGCTTTTCTCCACCACTGTTTTATTTGGTTTTATGATCATAAATTACATGTATATATATATACACGTATGTATGTAGGTTTTGGATTTATATATATATATTTATATATAGTTAAAATAAAATTTATGAATAATTGCTATATGCCCATATATCACATGCGACCAAACGAAGTATCGAAAAGCGCATAAAACAAAAACTGAACGAAGAAAGTCGGGTTTGAAAGGTATATCGCAAATATGCAATCTCTCTCTCTCCCCCTCTCTTCCCCTCTCTCTCTCTCTCTCTGTCTCTGTGATTGCAGAAATGTAACCATTTATAATTTAATTAATTGAAGATGGAATGGATTGATGAATTCAGTAGTTTGCCTTTTATCGAATACCGATAAATATCGATTTTGGCGCTTATCAAATGTGAGTTATGATCCGATTACGCATCTTTGATGACGTCATTTATCTCTGTTTTTGAAATGTAATGATATTGTACCTCTGATTTAATTTTCTAATTTTTTTTTCAGTTTAGTCTAACTGAAACATGAATTTATTACAGTACATTGTAGTGTTGTTGGATTGGTGACACAAAATATGTTGAGCTCTTAGATAATATAATGGGGAAAAAAATACAAATTAAAGTAGTCAAAATTTGGATAACAAATTCTTTTTTAAGTTTTATAATTCATTTTTTTATTTAAAAAGTGGTGTAAAAATTTCATATACACTTACTAACATTGATAAAGTGGATCATTTATGTTGGAAAATAGGATTTAATAAATTGAGTTTTGACTCATTTTATCCGATTTTTTGTGATCGGATATTTAATTTTGGAGGAATTAAATACCGTATTTGTCTTGTGGAGAGAGGTCCCCTCGACTCGGCTTACCAGAATCATACGGTTCCAATGTTTTCTTTAAATTGTTCTTTCAGTTTATTGTAATCTTTTCTACTTCTACTCCTTCTGCTTCTTTGTACTTCAGTTGTAATTCCAGTAAAGTGTAACTCAAACTCAACACCTTATTTATGTCTTATTTGTTTAAACATTTGCCTATGTTGTTAAAAAAATTAAAAAGAAAAATATGGCGGATTGAATTCCTCAAACATGGGAGGGGGGTTGGTGTCTTCAAACGTGGAACATTAAAATTGGTAGTTGAGATTTAGTTTCTTGCATTAAAATATATTGAATACACATGTTAAACAAAAAAAAAAACTTACGCCATTTTCAACATAAGAAATTAACGGCGAACTTTGTAGTTTTGTTGGAGAAACAACGTATCCCCAAGAAATTTAAGGTGCGTTTTTTATTTTTCTCACCGTAAAATTGTTCGATATTGTTGGGTTTAATCTCCTTTTAAAATTTACAGCAATTTATCCGTAATTTATGTTAATTTCATAATATTTGTATTAATAGTTATTGAAGTTCTAAGATCTTGATTTTTGTAATTTTTAGAGAATATATATGCATAGATGGTTGTAGATTTGGATATTTTGTGGTAGATTAACATGAATTCGTAAATTTGGATATTTTGTGAAGATTAGCATAAACGTATAATATTTTGGATATTCAGCATTTTCGTGACAATATTGTCACAGTTCGGATGATTTTGTGACAATATTGTTACGAAATCACATGAATTTGTGACAAATATTGTCACGAATTTGGTGTCTCGTGACTATAATATTATCTCAAAAATATTTTCACGAATTAAATCCGTCTGTGACAATACATTGTCACGAAATGTCCGTTTTTCGTGACAATATTTTTAAAAAAATCTTAAATATTGTCACGAAAAGACTAGATTTTGTGATAATATTGTCATGAAAGCAACAAATTCGTGACAATATTGTCACGAAATCACTTGAACCGTGACAATATTATCACGAATTCAATTCTTCAGTGACAATATTCTCACGATATTATTTATTTTTTAAATTACTTTAATTACTCTTTATTGTTGATTTGCAGATGGCTTGGCAACGTATTGTTGTCCGACATAGTGGTAGATGGGAGAGATTTGAGTATGTGGATGGTGAAGATCAGTTCGTGCACCTCCCATTTGACAATCTATCTCGTGATAAATTAATAGACGAAATTCACGATTTTATGGAAACATCTCCAACAAGTGTGAGTTATACACTGAGTTATTTGACGAGGTCATTGACAGGGATGACACTGAAAGGACTCTTGAAAATGAATGTTGATTTAGCTCGTTTAGTTCAGGAGCAAGATGAGCCCGTTGTATACGTTACCGAGAAATTAATTCAGTAAACTCCAATAGTAATATCATCAAATGATGATAACGACGGCCTAATTGGATATGATAGTCTTGATGATTTGTCTTACGATGATGATGATGATGAGAGTGAAGTTCGGCGTAAGCAAATTGCTAAATTTTGTGAATGGATTCGCGAACCGGAGCGTCTTGATGAGTTTGTGAATATTCTCCAGCATGATGGGCCTCATAACTTCTCATCCGATGATGTTCCTCCTAATGTTGAAGCTCCGAATATAGAGTTTCCTCCCCTCGGACATTGGTCGATTCATATGGCCCATGTTGACGATGCACTAGTAGTGATACAAGATGACCCATTCCCGACATATATTGATGCACTAGCAGTGGAAAACTTTCTTGGAGAAGAAAGATTTTGTAATCACTGTGGGAAAGTGTCATATGCAGCGTCAAGTGAAATTTTCGGTGTCACGTTCCAGTAAAAGCCGACTAATAGTTATTTGCAAATAAAATGAGACCTGTCCTTTTAAATTATTGGCAGCTATTAAGGGTGGCTTGTGGATGGTGACAAAATTAGAAGATAATCATACATGTCAGTTGGACCTGACACGTATGCGCCACGAAAGTTATCCTCTCAGGTTATTGCTGATTTCTTTAAGAAGAGAATCCTAGATGAGGGTTCTATCCTGAAGCCGAGAGCAATGATCGCTGAGCTATTGAGGGAGTATGGTATTGAGATTGAGTATGATATTTCATTGCGAGCTATGAATCTTGCAATAGAGATGGTTTACGGTTCTCATGATTAGTCTTTCGCAGTATTGTCTGCATATTTGGAGATGTTGAAGATATACAATCCCGATATGGTTTATTATTTGGAGACTGATTAATACGATCCTAGAGGGGGTGCCGATGATCGAGTTCGAGCGTTCGGGAAGGCTGGCACGAGTGGCAGCGCGAGACCTGGCGCGAGTGATCCGGTCGCGCCAATGGGCGCGAGTTATAGTGCGAGTGGTGGCGCGAGCGAGCCGGTCGCGCCCGCGACGTGTCCTGTTCTGGACCTGGCGAGAGCTACAGCATGACCCGGGGCGCGAGTTGGCCCGAGTCGCGCCTATTTGGACTGTTGCGGATTTATCCGATTTTTATTTATTTATTACCTTTTAGATTAGGATTTGATTTTAGAGTTTGATTTATTTTGCCCACCTATATAAGGGCTTGTTTTGAATTATTTGAGACAATTCATTCATAATATTAATTTTATTTTGCGAGTTATTTCTCTCTGGAGAATTCTCTCTTTCTCACGCACACACAGTGGGATCTTTACGACTTATCAAGCAGACCATCCATAGCTGTTTGTGGCATCACCATCAATCGAGGGTTCGTGTCTTCAATTGATCGTGGGTTGCGGATCCAATTGGTTCGTGGTTCAACATCGTTGTGAGGCTAGGGTTCGAGATTTTTTCCAAATCCACCATTGTAACCTGATACTCCTAGGAGGATTGCATCAAGTGGTATCAAAGCTTCGGCTTTGTATCAGGTTCCAATTTTATCTCGTATTTTAATTTTGATTTAGTTTTTGTAATTCTTCTTCTCGCCTATTCAAAAAAAAGAGAGAGAGAGAGAGAGAGAGAGAGAGAGAGAGAGAGCAAAAGTCTAATTAGCATAAAAAACAAGAGAGAAAAGACGCTGGTTAAAAAAAATAAAAAAAATGTGAAAAAAAAGTAGAAAAAAAGAGGAGGAAATGATGGTTATTCCTGCTGGTTGTAGAAAATACCACAGAGATGAACGTGCAGAGTATTGGGAGACAGACGTTCCCCTATTCCGAGGTACGAGTGACCCCGAGCTGTACTTAGAGTGGGAGAGGAGGATTGAACTGTTGTTTGACTATCACAATTATCCTGAACGGAGGAAAGTCAAGATCGCAGCTAGTGGATTTTGTGATGAAGTTCTCAGCTGATGGAATCAGTTTCATTCCGTTCGACGACGTATGAGAGAGCCAATAGATACATGGAAGGTGATGAAAAGAGTGTTGAGAAGGTGATATGTGCCTTATTCCTACCTTAGAGAGCTGGAGATGGAGCTGCATAATCTGAGACAAGGCAGAGATGGCGTAGAGGCATATTACGAAGAAATATTGGAGGCCATGAGGCGAGCTAACGTGGAAGAATATCCGGAGGATACTATGGAGAGATTTCTAATTGGTCTACATAAGGAGATTAGAGACATGGTAGAGTCGAGGTACTATGAGAAATTGGAGAATATGGTACAACGAGCAATCAAGGTGGAGAAACGACAGCATAAGGAAAGCAGTAAGATCCCATCAAGGCCATCCATATGGGATTTAGATTGGAGTGTTTTTATACCTATGCTGGAGGTGAGTTCAAAGAATGAGGAAGCTGATGATGTGGAGTCCGATGTAGAGTTATCAATTGCGTTCGTGACCACCAGTGAGGATTCTAATCCTGAGGTACCATTTTCAGTTGATACACATGTTGATGAATTGTTAGTTGTTTCCACTTGTGAAGACGATGGTGTGGATAATCCTGAGGAGCCTATTATAGAAGATTGTAATAAAGAGAAGACGGTGGTGGAAGATTCACTTTGTGAAGAATCTGCTGTAGTCGTACAAAACTCTTTGAGTTTGCAAATAATGGAGGATAGTGAGCTAACTCAAGAGGCTATATATGGAGGGAAGTTCAAGGAAGACGGGGAAAGAAATGCGCTGATGTTGCAGTCACGTCTTGAAATTGCATGTAACACCAATGGGGCTTTGGCTACATATCCGTTGAAGCAATTCAGGCAAACAGCCATAGAGGAATGGACGAGTTCTGACATTCTATGTCAACAATTTTCTTGTGATGTCTTTATTTTGCAGGTGGCTGAAGATGTTCCATTAGGTGTTGATGTCCCACCTGATTTGTTTGTGCATTCGATAGTCGGGCATTTGATGGTGATGAAGTGGCTACTGTTTCACACAGGCTGGATGACTTTGAAGATATCTCTTATGCAGCTTGAGGTGGAAGATTTTGATGTTTGGGTCGTGTTCATCTTTGATCCAGGTGGAGGTTCGGATTTAAGGACAAATCCCTTTCAAGAGAAGGGGAATGATACGATCCTAGAGAGGTGCCGATGATCGAGTTCGAGCGTTCGGGAAGGCTGGCGCGAGTGGCAGCGCGAGACCTGGCGCGACTGATCCAGTCGCGCCAATAGGCGCGAGTTACAGTGCGAGTGGTGGCGCGAGCGAGCCGGTCGCGCCCATGACGTGTCCTGTTCTGGACCTGGCGCGAGCTACAGCACGACCCGGGGCGCGAGTGGGCCCGAGTCACGCCTATTTGGACTATTGCGGATTTATCCGATTTTTATTTATTTATTATCTTTTAGATTAGGATTTGATTTTAGAGTTTGATTTATTTTGCCCACCTATATAAGGGCTTGTTCTGAATTATTTGAGACAGTTCATTCATAATATTAATTTTATTTTGCGAGTTATTTCTCTCTGGAGAATTCTCTCTTTCTCACGCATACACCGTGGGATCTTCACGACTTATCAAGCAAACCATCCATAGCTGTTTGTGGCGTCACCATCAATCGAGGGTTCGTGTCTTCAATTAATCGCGGGTTGCGGATCCAATTGGTTCGTGGTTCAACATCGTTGTGAGGCTAGGGTTCGAGATTTTCCCCAAATCCACCGTTGTAACCTGATACTCCTGGGAGGATCGCATCACTGATGGTGATGATTGTTTCATGTACATGTTTGTTGCTCTAGGAGTTTATAGAGCAGCATCCAGACTATGTATGCGTCCAGTTATCGCCATTGACAGCACTCATTTGAAGGGGAAGACCAAGGGTATTCTTTTCGTTGATGTGACGAAAGGCGGTAATGAGTAGTGTTTCCCTCTTGCCATTGGTGTGGGTCCTATTGAGAATGATGCGGCCTAGACATGGTTCTTAGAGCGGTTTAAGAGGGCTTTTGGAGATCGTGATGATTTAGTGATAGTTTCAAACCAAAACACCAATCTCTCCTAAAATATTCTATTAATTCGGGTCCGATATTGATCACCTCTAATACTTCTTTAATTACACTTATGTTGTCCTTCCAATATAAATTGATCCCGCAAGTGATGTTCTGTAAAGCCTTTCTTCTCCACACCCAAAAAGCTATTTTTTTAAACAATAAAAAAAAATTATCAATAAATAATGAAAAATAAAACAAATATGAACAAATATAATTAAATTAAAACTAATTTGTCATGCTATATATACATACATGCTGGAAATTCATCAATGATTGAGAAGAAGAATTAATTATCACATAAAAAACGGAAGCACGACCAATTATCAAACAAAGCTATTATATACACGACAGATTAATTTGTGAAAAATACATACTCATGAAATCTAATTTCGTGACAATATATAGTCACGATTTTTCCTTTCATGATAATAATACTCACGAAATAATATTTTGTGACAAAAAATACTCACAGTTTTACTTTTCGTGACAATAATTGGCACGACAATATAGGTTTTGTGAATAAAACGTTGAGAAATGAAAACAATTTTCATGATAATATATACACATGATAACATATTTCGCGATAATATATGGACACAATGACTATTATCATGAGCATATTTAGTCACGAAAATGTTTTCATGCCAATATATTGTCACGAAATGCAGCAAATCCAGAATATATTTTCACGATTTTAGCATTAAAATTCACAATCCACACAATTACCCATAAATCTAGATTAACAAAATTCAACAGATTTCACTACTTTTCAACATTAAAACTTATTCTAGCGTGTTAATTCAAGAAACTCCACAATACAAATGCATCAAATCGATCGACATATGTTATAATAAATCATCTAAAATATTCAAAACAGCAAAAAAATGAATTTAGTGTATTAACCTGTTGAAAATCAGCAGCAACCCATGATTCGAGATTTTCCATGGCTCAATATCTTCGTCCTCGTGAAGGAGCTTTCAGCGTTGATGAGATTTTTCAGATGGAGGCTTCGTGAGTAGAGTTGTCAAAATGGGCTAAGCCCGTCGGGCTAGCCTATCCCCGCTATACTTTTAGGCGGGTAGAGCTTTAATTTTGAGGCATGTTTGTCTGGCGGGCCCAGACGGATAAGCCCGCGACGGGACGGGCTTTGGCAGGTAAAGCCCATGGCATGACGGGCTACCCGTCAATATATAAATATTTTTTTAATAAAATTGAAATAAATAAAAATCAATAAGTATTAAGTAATAACTAAAATATTACCCAAATCCTAAATTAATTCATAACCTAATTGTTAAACAACATAAATCTAAAGTAAACACAGCGCTGCTGCTCCTCCCCACTCTTCCGCACCAGTTTATCTTCATCTTCCTCTCGTCGTAGCTCGCAATTCGGTGCCCCACTCTTCCACACCAATTCATCTTCCCCTTCCTCTCTCACCCCAGTTCGTCGTGTCGCAGTTTGAAGCAACTCTTCTCACAACAAGGCGGCAGCAATTCTTCCCACAGCAAGGTAGCAGCAGCTCTTCTCGCCTCTCACAGCAAGGCGAAGGCAGCAACAGATCACAAATCTCGAAGGTTAGTTGTGATGATGGCTTCATATATTATGTCTTCTCGCAGCAACTCTCAACTCTTCTCTCTTATCGCAGCAGCTCTCAACTCTTTGGAAATGCTTCTCCTTTTTTTAATGGCATATTGATATTGGGGGTGGAGGAAACAATAATAGAAAGGGTCTTAGTCACGACAGTGGTGATAGAGGCCACAATGGTGGTTATGATGATGATGATTACTTTGACAATTTTTTTTATGTGGCAGATGATAGTCATTCAGTAGTGATTAAAAAAATAGGGAAAGCCCGCGGGTCAGCCCGCCAACCTGTGGGCTTAGACGGGGGGCAGACAGACTTACCCGACCCGTCCCACCAAAAGGCGGGCTTTTCGAGCTCGTCGCCCATCCCGTCCCGTCAATCCGTTTTGACAAGTTTATTCATGAGTATGTTGCTGTTTCGTGACGATTACAGTTTTCATGGAAAAAAATTGAAAAAGGATCGTGACTGTTTTCGTGAATTTTTTTTAAAAGGGTATCGATAGGCTTTCCTTTGTTGTGGCTCATTACAAAAAATTTGAAAGGGTATGGACTTCATTTGCTATTGCTCGTGAGTTTCGTGAGAAAAATATGAAAGGGGACGACATTTTTTTCCCGAAAAAAGGCAGTTTTGTTGTTTATTAGGTTTTGTCATCTAGTCAAATTTCAAATAAATGAGTCAAAAGTAATGGCCTGACTGGGTCCACTATTTACTAAGGTCCCGTTTGGTTCGGATGATGGGATGGATAAGATTGATAGATAAAGTAAGATTGCATTGTTTGGATAAAAATAATCTTGTATTTGGATTGCTTGATTACAATTTTACTGATGTAGGATAGATTGTCAATATTTTGTTTGGATTGAATGATTAGGATTAAAATGTTAGGAAATACCTGAATTGTCCTTTATATAATATATTCCCCTTCGGACTTATTTACTAGGTAGTATAAGGTTGTATTAGATACCTATAACATCCTAATATCATGTTTGCCAGCAATAATAAAACTCATGATTATGCAAGAATTCGACATGTGTTAACCATTTATACGACATAATATATCACACCCTGCAGATGAGATATATAATACCATACATAATTATTAAAAATTACAGACTAAAATAACCTTGCAGATATTAATTAAAAATCTTATTATAGAATATTTATACAATGTATGATAACTAATTAAAGGATATTTTAGGAATTGAAATTTTATACAGAATCTAATACATCTAAGTAAACTATATATTATTAATACATATATTTTAATACACCAAAATAAATATGATATTGATATTTTATATGGTATAACACATCCTATGTCAAACATATTCAATATTATACCATATTGTCTAGCAAACGAGCCCTTCATATAATATGTTTATTTATAATTATTAAAGTTGTATTTTTCTATTAAAAAATGCTTGAAATTATGAAATTGAAAATAATTAATGCACAAAAATAATTTACTAAACATTGGGAAATAATGATAAAAATAATTAATGAAAATAGTTTCTTCTTCACAAGTCCTCTTTTAATTAAAATATTTATTACTAATTTTAATAGAATTGAATGAGTCAACAAGTATATATTTTTAAAAAATTAAATTCTAAAAAAAGAGAAAATAGTAACTAAGAAAATAAACATAAAAAATCAAATGTGTTCAAAGTTATTCAAGTAAAGTTCTTTTTGGTTGAAGGATGGATTATTTCTATCCACCCAAAAATGGGTGGATGATTTATCATTCAAATGAAGGATAAAGAGCTCAAGTCACTGGCTTCTCATCAATCCCGAATTTTCATCCATCAAACCAAACATGTGATTAGATGTGATAATTTTATCAATCCTACTTTATCAAGGAAACCAAACAAGCCCTAAAGGCATTTGAGAGATTGTGAAATAGTTTGAATAAAAAAGAATGAGTTAAAAAAGTGGGCTAAAAAAGAATTTGTTATCTGAATTTTGACTAGTTCAAGCCATTTATACTAATATATATATATATGGAATGTTTTGGTAGAATTGGTGCAAGATTTATTGGGATATTATATATATATATATATATATATATATATATATATATAGGTATTGGTTCAAATGTTAACCACCTTCCTCTGTAGAAACTAGGATCTAATCTTAACCATTCATCTCTTTGATTTTCATGGTCAAGATTGGTCTAAAATTGATGGGGTTAAATATGCAATTAATTAAGAATTATATAAGTTGAGGGTATAGAAGTAATTTAATATCATATGGATATCAAATCCCACATTTTATGGAATAATTATCTCCCTTCAATATATTTTGTTATTTCATTTCTTCTAATTCATCACCCTTACGTCTATTAAAAAAAAGCCGACTCAAATTATAATTCAACCTCATTCCTTATATTGGTTCAATAATAGTGGAAATTGAATATTATTCAAATGTTCGTGTGTTTAAATTTTAATTTTAAACATCCAAAAATAGATGTAATATAACTTAAACGCCAGTCACGTATATGCACTTAGGATCAAACACAACATGATACCAATTATTCTCTATTATGTAATATTATAATTGCTAACATGAATGTAAGTGTTTGCTAATACGGTGTAATTATAAAAATATCATCTACTGTCAAGTTTTAATTAAACAATATATCATCAAAATTAATGTCCAAATTAATTCATAATAATTTAATTATATTCTAATATTTTATTTGCCAAAATAACGTCAAACGTATATATGCAAAGATTTCGTACACTATAACATCATATAATACTTGATAATGTGAATAATCATCAATTACATGACATATATAAATTGATATACAAACAAAATAAAATCCACGAGAATTAATAAAATGAGAAAAAAAAATCCATCCAGTGATAATAATAATAATTTAACAAATAATTGCTAATATGATATAATTTAGTTTCTAACATGCACTTTATAATGTGCTAATATGAACATAAATTTTGAATAAGAACTAATCAAATTTAAACAATTCTCATAAGCTAATAGGATAACAACAATTGCTAATGTGAAATATTTCAATTGCTAGCAGGCCTTATAAAATTTGCTAATATGAAATAAACACAAATTAGGGTTTATATAGGGAAAAGGTATAAAATCACACTTAGGGCTCGTTTGATTGGTAGAAAGTAAACTTTTTTAGGAATATGATTTCTGGGAATGTGATTCTGAGGGAAATGATTACTAACATGATCTTTAGTCTGTGTTTGGAACATAACAAAGAAAATTGTCAAGATTCTCGTTTTATTATTGGATTAAATTTAAACAATAGTAGAGAATTAAATATCTTATATATATATATATATATCTTATTTCATATTACCAATAGTTTATAATTTTAAATTACGAACAATATAATATATATTCTTCAATTTGCAACACTACTATATATATTAAATGCAACATATTATTTCAATTTAAATAAATGATATGACTAAAAAATAATCAAAAAAATTATTTCATAATTTTGGGTTATTTTTATGATCAAGTAAGGTAAATATTGTAGTGTTGATCCAAATATTTTTTATTGAATCGGAAGTCAAAATTATTGATATAAATATTTTTTTATTGAATTAAAAGTCAAAATTATCTATATTGACAATAGTGTGGTCGTCGTTTAATCTGCAACATTACCTAAAAAATGATATTATTAGAATTTTGATAGAAATGACAAAAACTGATTCATAGAATAATTGAATTTTGGTGGAAATTTCAGCAATAAAAAAAAGTATCACATTTTTTTAATTTCTCTTTTTATTTATAAAATTTTCTATTTTTTCGATTTTTTTTATTTTACTCATTTTTTTATTGAAATATTTTAATTCAAACTTAGTATTAATAAAAAATGATAATAATAAATATATTTTTCAATTTAAAAAAAATATTTTTTTTATTTTTGGGTTAAAAAATATAAATTCAAATATAATAATAATTAATATAAATATAAATAATAATAATAATAATAATAATAATAATAATAATAATAATAATAATAATAATAATAATAATAATAATAATAAATGAAGAAATCGAACATGAAACCATTTAACATCATATTTTCAAAAAGAATTAATAAGAATACCCACTTGAAGTAGGTATTCACATTCCAGAAAAGTTGCACAATTTTTCTTATTTTGAGGAATCTAATTGTTTTTCATAATATATAAAATAATAAACTAAACACAGTAATGTTAAAATAATGAATAAAAATACTTTCTCCAATCAGATTCCGTGTCAATCAAATGGGGTCTTAAGGTATTGAATAAGTTCCAGTTAAATACTTAAAGTATTGATGTAAATATTTTTTTTGCATAAGTATTAATAAACTCGATTCAATCTTGCAAGTGGACAAGCAAATGTAGTACAAGGCGAAACGAGGTTGAATCCACAGGGAATTAAGATTACTCAAGCTATGCAAACATCACAATCATGCCATTTCACAAGTCAAACAAAACGAAAACATGGATTTGATGTGGTTTCTATTCTAGACATATAATTGAACAATTTCTTGAAATATACTAAAATAAGAACAATTCGATCACAAACGCAATAAAAGGGGTAACAAATAGATAAAGGGTTCTAGGGCAATGCACATTAACACGGGCGTAGGATTTCGGGATCAAAACCATGTCACATCCACTCATGATTAATAGAAAGATAATCCCAGAACTCTCTCAAGCTTCTAGCATATAATTGAGAAAACAAGAATTTTCCTATCTCTAGGATTAAATCCCTATTTTGTCAAATTAGGCACAATTAATCAACAAAATCAATAAGACGTCAAATTCTCATTTAATATCAAATTGAACCCATGAATAAATTACCCATGCCAAATTGCTCTTCTCAAAGCCAATTTAATATAAAATCAAACTCAAGGTGGCCAACCCTAAATTTGATGCAAACACAACTTTTGATTCACAAGAAGAAGAAGAAGAAGAAGAAGAAGAAGAAGAAGAGAAGATAGAAACATGATTTCTCACCCAAAAATCCAACACCCAATGCTAAAATCACATCACCCTAGAACTAAAGAAATTTAGCTACACATGCTTCAAATAAATAGGAAACAAAAATATACAAGAAAAGGAAATAACATAAACAAAGATAAGAGTAAACCCGAAAAGGTGATCAATAATCTTCAAAACTTCTAGTTGCCTTCTTCTACAAAATCTTCTCAAAACTTCAAGAACCCATTTACAAGACTTCTTCACTCTAACTTCTATTTTTGGGGGCTAGGATATGAATTGCCCTAGTTTTCAAACAAACATAAGTATTTATACTACCCTATTTTTCGTTCACTAAAAATAAATAAAATATGGACAGAAAATGCAAAATCCAGAACAGGACTGGGGGGCGCGACACGGGCTCGGTCGCGCTCCCTTTTTCTCAGTCGGGCCGCGTCGGATGGCACGACCGAGCTGGTCATGACGGACCTCCTGTACTCGAGCCGCGTCCGAAAATAGCCTTTCGAGCCCTCTGCATGGACACGCGGTCGCGCCGGGTCTGAGTCCGCACTGGGCCTTGCTCGGGTCGCGCCGGGTGGCGCAACCGAGCTGGTCGCGCCTACACTCATCTGAGTCAGGCCGCGCCCAGAAACGTACTTTCAGGACCTCTGTATGGACACGCACTCGCGCCTCTTCTGCACCCGGGTCGCGCCTGTTTTGTGCCTTGAAGTCCTGACCCCCTCGATTCGCCCTGAACATACACAAATGCGTTTAAATGCATTTATTACACAACTTAATGGAAAACAACATTAAAATAGTAAAATAGAGGAAAAGAACATCTTAAACAAACAGGTTATGCTCGAAAAAATGGGTGAAAATCCTGTTTTTCAACTCCCCCAAACTTAAACACTTGTTTGTCCCCAAACAAGAAATAGAAACACAAGGAATCGAAAGATACAAACATAAGGGATTTTCAAGCCTTATTGCCTCAGTAGAAAACAACTAAAACCATGCAAGGCAAACGAGATCAAAGTTCTGGAAGCATAAAGATCAATTTACGGAACTTCGGCTTCGCTCTTTTAGTTAAAGAATCGATCACACAAATAAATCTCACGGGGGTCAAGAAAGGCATATTTTCACTCAACATCAAGCAATACTAACATGCAACCATAGGCTTGCGAAACAACTCAATATTATCACAATATATGCTAGAAACAAGAATCACATAGGTCTTTCGGTTGAAGCGTTCGGCTCTTTGGACGGGTAGGAAAGTATAGGAAATAGTGGCGCCAAATCAAACCCAATCCCTAATACAAATCTAATCAAAGCAATCTAAAAAGCTTTCTTCTACCCTCTTTAAATTTACTTGGGGATTTCGTTGCAATAAAACGGACATTCCTTAGCCTACTTTTGGTTCACTTCTCCTATAGAAGATCGTTCACTTTCAAAACAAGAGCTAGAGTGTTTATTTGTTTTTCTTATAATATTTTTTTCTATCTTCACTCTATTGTTTCCCTTACTAGTTCTAGGAGAATGAATCACTTTAAATTCATCAAGACTAACAATCATATTTATCATTCTCGAAACACTTCACATTTTATGCTCCCAAGTTTTTGTCATTCCAAGCCTACTATTTTATCAATTCCCACTACCCTTGGCTTTTCAACAAAATAATTTCAATCACGGCTCAAAAGGGGTGGATAAAGGATGCGTTTCATAGAAAAAGAAAATTTTAGGCCCAAAATTTTCATGTTTCTTTAAGCACATACATAATCATACGAGTTTGTAAAAAAAGTTCTAGAGATGCTAGCATTGTCGAAGAAACTCTCAAGTAAAGAAAATAATATGGCCCAAATCTCACGTAAGCTGCAAGATATGCCAAAATTCCATAATTTAATCTACATGCCAATCACTAATCACTCATTTCCATGCATGGTTTTTTAAAAAAAATTGCACACAAATTTTAATCATCATAGGCAAGACAAAGTAAATTCCCCATAATGCTCAATCTTATCCTGTTTTTCTCTATTCAAGCAAGGAAGATGAACAAAAGTTCAAGCATAGGAGAGCATAGTAAATAGAATTCACACCCAAATTCGAGCATAATAATTTATTACATGGCCCAAATAAAATCCTAAACGATCTAATATATCGATTCATATCAGCAAAGCTATCAATTAACACCTAAATAAACATCTCAAAATATCCAAATAACAAAAGATAAATTGTTCATGAATCAAATTATTCATAAAAACTGGAGGACTAGAGCTCAACCGATCACCACTAGCATATACCCCCTCTCCCAAACTTGCACCATACCAAGGGCAAGTTTGGATGGAAGAAGAGTGGGACTGTGAGAGAGGCAAACTCAGTTTCTAGTGCGGTCTTGATCTTGAGGCGGCTGGGGCTGGTACGGGGGGTAAGGTGGGTACTGGTACGGGTATGGATGATAGGGCTGGAACTGTTGAGGAGGTCACTGGGCAGACGAACTTTGTACAATCCATTGCCTCATGTATCCTGCAAAATCATTAAAACCAGTTTGGAAAGTATTAAAGCTTCCCTGCAGGCCCTAAATCTCTGCACTGATCTCAGTAAAGCGGGAATCAACGTGCGGCTGGAGGCTGGAGAACCTCGTGTCAAGCTCCTCATGCATCCCAGTAAAACGGGCCCCAATGTCCTCCTAATGGTTCATAAACCTCATGTCGAACGTCTCATGCAATCCTGTAAAGCGCATATCCATCTCCGTGCGCATATCCCCAAATTTGGAGGTCATATCCACCCACATATTGCCCATGTTGGCTGTCATCTCCATCATCGTTCCTTCCATATTGCTAAACTGTTCCTCCTGCACATCCTCCCTCGATCTCCTAGCTGCTCTGGGTGCCTGAGATGTAGATGTGATAAGTCCATTTATTTCGTATTTTTATGGGTATTTTGTTCGTTATAAATGTCATTTTTCGTGTGTTTTAAGTCAAAAAGAACCAGGATGAGGTCATAGGGCATTACGGAGGTCGAGTATGGTGAAAGGGGCATTTTATGTCCAGTTATTCAAGTAAAATCCAAGCTAAATATTCAGTCAGAGGCACAAGGGATTTCTTTCAGCACTCATTCTATATTCGGGTGGCGGAATGGGCATATCAGAGATGGATGAGGCTGAATGTATGATGCCATGCCCACTTTGCTCATGCAGACTCGACAACAGGCTGGGCTATGGCAGTCACGGAAAACTCAAAATTCAGTTGGAAGAGAGAGACGAGAAAGATAGTTGCATTATCCGAAGAAGAGTTGGTGATGAACTGGACTCCTAGAGGCGCTGCACCAAAGAGATAAGCCCAATCCCTAAAAAGTAGGGATTTGGTCAACTTATGCTTATCCAGTTAGATCAGAGAGGGCACGTCAGTTTCGGAAATCCAGTGAAGACCCCAGCTTGTTGGGGGGTCTCTAATTCGGAAATGTAACTATTTAAGCTATTTTAATTTCTGGAAACATAAGTTCGGATAGTCAGAAACACTGCTACATTTTCCATTTCTCTGTATTTTACTTTTCAGTACGCTGTTTTACAGCCCAAAACAATTCCAATAGGCCTTAAGCCTTTGGACTTAAGATTATGCTTCAAAGCTCAACGCTTATGTTGAGTATTTTTATTATTAATCCAGTAAGTTCTCTTTATAATTATGTTTTTCATTTTTGTTATTTTAATTATGTCTAGCATGCTTGGCTAGACTCTTAATTCTGGTATTTGAACAATGAATATGGTTTGAATATAAATCTGGACTCGTGAGGCCAAAATAGGCATAGTAATACATGGTAGGTTTCTGTTGATTCTTGTGCCTTGTTCCACATGAGTGTGTGTCTGAAATGCCCAATGTGGCTGATCACTCATTAGGTAAAGAGGACACGCCACTATTAATTGAATTGGTGAATCGTGACTGTGTGTTGGTTCATACAGTAATGAGAGAATCAACGAGTTGTTGTGGGCACACGAGGAATCAGTAAACGCAACAGATCTAGGTTCATCTAGGGCACACTGCTGTCTGTTCACTTATATCTCTTTGGGGAATCAGGGGGTGGGTGACTGATTAGGGATTTAATTGATGGAGAATCATTTTTAAGTCTATAATGAAAGGATGAATGAGGAGACGCAGAGAGGAATCCAGTCTCCATAACTGGGTGATTTATCATGTATAAAAATCGTTGTGCCCATGAGCGAGTTGATATATATTTAAACCAAATTCAAGTTCAAATGTCTGAACCGTTGTTATTTGAAATCTTCTTTACTTTCCTTTACAGATTTAATTTCCAGTAGTGATAACAAAACCAAACCCCTTTTTTATGATTGGTTACTTGAAGGTGGAATCACAACAGCTCTCTGTGGGATTGATCCGTACTCATTAGTTGGCTACGCCAGATGTAGGCACATGAGTTATAAATTTATTTTTGAGCGCGAAACGACCGCGTGTCAAAATTAGCACCGTTGCCGGGGAGCTGGTTTCTAGTGATTTTATCTTCCACGATTAGTGAGCCTGGAAGTTGATGCCCAGGGACTCCTCAGAGGAGACTCTATTGTACGATCCGGAGATAGAGAAGAGTTCGAGAAAAAACAGGGCAGCAGTGAAGAGGGCACGCCAAGCCACAAGCAAACCTCGTGAGCCCACACCACCATCAGAAGATCAAGAAAATCAAGGATACGAAGGGCACGAGGAGGAAGGACAGTTTAAGAACGGCCACAATATCAACATGGTCGCGTCCTGGATTAATGACGGAGTTTATCCATTTTTGTCTTCTTATCCTCAACATGGCGCTTGAATCCTTGATTATATGGTCTTTGATAACCTCCATAACCTCCTTGCCCAACAAAGCTAGCTTCTTCCAAGTTAGGCATCATTGACGACTCCAGTCTTGTGGATGTCATAGCTTCTATCTTCGAATTCATAGTTGACACTTGGGCGACTAAGAGGGCAATAGCGTCAGTGCTCGTAGTATCAACTTTCTTCAAAATTTGCACATTTTCCCTCTCCTCAGGCCACTGATAGGCATTGGAAGCCATCTCCTCAATGATTGTGATGGCCTCCTTAGGGCCTCGGGCTAACAATGATCCTCCAGCTGATGCATCCAGAATGCTCCTCACATTAGACTTACACCCGTCATAAAACATGCAAACTTAATGATCCGTGCCAAAACCATAGCTCGAGCACTTTCGAAGCATTTCTTGGAACCTCTCTCATGCTTCACACATAGACTCCTCATCTCTTTGCCTGGCCTGAGTAATTTTTCCCTTTAACTTAAGGGTCTTCCTAGATGGGAAGAATTTCTGAAGAAATTTGAAGATCATTTCGTCCAACGATGAGAATCTTCCTAGTAGTTGGTTCAACCACCATGCACGTGCTTTGTCCCGTAGTGAGAAATAGAATAGCCTCAAGCAAATAGCATCCTCGGGGACCCCATTAATTTTCACAGTCCGGGCAATCTCTAAGAATTGTTTAATATGCTCGTGCGGGTCTTCAAGGCCGTTCCACCGAATTGGTTTTGGGAAACTATGGCCATCAATGTTGGTTTTAACTCAAAGTTGTTGGCTTGTATAGCCGACCCATTAACAACTCCCTCATTAACTGTGGGTTGAAACAAATTTCGTATAGGAGCCTCTTCGACTTGAGCCCAAGCTTCTTCTTAGGCCCGTAGTTGTCCCCTTATCTCTTCGAGTTGTCTTTGCATCTGAAGAAGTAATGGGTCCTGGATGGGAGGTGGTGGTAGTGGATTATCTACCATCCTCCTTCTTCGTCTTTGAGCGTTGTTGTGACGGCTCATAGCTTCTATCTCGGGGTCCACCTCAAGCAACGGATCACCTTGTGATCTTGTTCACATACACCACCTGGTGAACAACTACAAGTGAGTTTGGTACTTTAAAAGAAACAAAATAAAAATGCTTGATCTAGCAAATAGCACTTATGTCGATATTGCATAAAAGACTTGAATTAAAACTAAACTCCCTGGCAACGGCGCCAAAAACTTGATGTAAATATTTTTTTTGCATAAGTTTTAATAAAATCAATTCAATCTTACAAGTGGACAACCAAATTTAGTACAAGGCGAAACGAGGTCGAATCCACAGGGAATTAAGATTACTCAAGCTATGCAAGCATCACAATCATGCCATTTCACAAGTCAAGCAAAATGAAAACATGGATTTGAGGTGGTTTCTATTCTAGACATAGAATTGAACAATTTCTTGAAATATACTAAAATAAGAACAATTCGATCACAAACGCAATAAAAAGGGTAACAAATAGATAAAGGGTTCTAGGGCAATGCACATTAACACGGGCATAGGATTTTGGGATCAAAAACATGTCACATCCACTCATGATTAATACAAAGATAATCTTAGAACTCTCTCGAGCTTCTAGCATATAATTGAGAAAACAAGAATTTTCCTATCTCTAGGATTAAATTCATACTTTGTCAAATTAGGCACAATTAATCAACTAAACCAATAAGACATCAAATTCTCATTTAATATCAAATTGGACCCATGAATCAATTACCCATGCCAAATTGCTCTTCTCAAAGTCAATTTAACATAAAATCAGACTCAGGGTGGTCAACCCTAAATTTGATGCAAATACAACTTTTGATTCACAAGAAGAAGAAGAAGAAGAAGAAGAAGAAGAAGAGAAGATAGAAACATGATTTCTCACCCAAAAATCCAACACCCAATGCTAAAATCACATCACCCTAGAACTAAAGAAATTTAACTACACATGCTTGAAATAAATAGGAAACAAAAATATACAAGAAAAAGAAATAGCATAAACAAAGATAAGAGTAAACCCGAAAAGGTGATCAATAATCTTCAAAACTTCTAGTTGTCTTCTTCTACAAAATCTTCTCAAAACTTCAAGAACCCATTTACAAGACTTCTTCACTCTAACTTTTATTTTTGGGGGCTAGGATATAAATTGCCCTAGTTTTCAAACAATCATAAGTATTTATACTACCCTTTTTTCGTTCACTAAAAATAAATCGAAAATGGGCAGAAAAGGAAAAATTCGGAACAGGACTGGGGGCGTGACACAGGCTCGGTCGCGCCCCCTTCTTCTCGGTTGGGCCGCGCCGGGTGGCACGATCGAGCTGGTCACGCCGGACCCTCTGTACTTGGGCTGCGGATGGAAACAGCCTTTCGAGCCCTCTGCATGGACACGCGGTCGCGCTGGGTCTGAGTCCGCGCCGAGCCTTGCTCGGGTCGCGCTGGGTGGTACAACCGAGCTGGTCGCGCCTACACTCGTCTGAGTTGGGCCGCGCCCAGAAACGTACTTTCGGGGCCTCTGTATGGACGCGTACTCGCGCTTCTTCTACACCCGGGTCGCGCCTGTTTTGTGCCTTGGAGTCCCGACCCGCTTGATTCGCCCTGAACATACACAAATGCGTTTAAATGCTTTTATTACACAACTTAATGGAAAACAACATTAAAATAGTAAAATAGAGGAAAAAAAACATCTTAAACAAACGGGTTATGCTCGGAAAAATGGGTGAAAATTCCTTTTGTTAAGTATTACTCGGTCCTTTCGGTCTTTTAAACTATTTTTCATGCTTCAATCGGCCCCTTAAATTATTTTAAATGACCTAATCGGCCATTCCATAAAAAATTATAATTTTTCGTTAGTAATTAAAGTTAATTAAATATGCAATTTTACCAATATAATTTGAGGCTAAATTGTATCATTTGTAGTTGTCTATTAAAGAAATTAAAACTATGGTTATATAGCCCGCACTTTGGAGTTTCAAAGCTCTCATTCAATTTCAATATAAGACAATGATTAATAATTTAAAATTATTTGATTAAAAATATATAAATAGATTATATAAAAAAGGCCAAGTTCCTACATAGGGGATGGCGCCCTCGACTACCCAACTAATGCCTTATGGATTCCACAACATTGATATATAAGATGTAGTTATATGTCGGCATGGTAGCCACCAACCCAATATGGGCTAGATAGTGGTGGCTCGAAAATATGTCGAGTCGGACAGGCAATTAGGTCTACCCATTATGTGGGCTCTTTTTGGGGCAACCCATTAGCTTATGCCTTAATATATCGGGCCAGTCTGGCTCGATCCCGTCGGACTATTGACACATAGGGTTTGTTTGACAACTCTCAATATATACATTGTGAAATACAATCATTTAGTATTCTATCTACAATGAATATTTTTTTTTAAAATTCATATTAAGAGGATGCTCATACCGAGGATATTATGTGTGGGTAGTGCCAGCATAAGCCTCACTCCAAATGGTGCATCACGAAGCTCCATCAATACAAAAAATACTATATTACTCCAAGGGTAGTGTCTTAAGTGGCACTTAGAGGTGTCACAATAAGTCTATTGTACCACTTAAGACACTATCCTTGAAATAGTATAGTATTTCCTTATCAATACATATGGATGTACTTCCGATTGTTCCTTTTTTTATAGATATTATGTTTAATTGTCAAAAAATAAAACCACATGTGATTAAATTTTTATTTCGACACCGTTGTTAAAACGTTGCAATAATGACACTACTTTTCATTTATAGCAAATTTAATATCCCGGTGAATTTAAACATCATTCGAAAAAAGAAAAAAAATTGGGTGTTAAATTTAGTACAAATCAAAAGGTAATAAAATTATTACAACGTGCTAGAAATAAAATCGAAACTACAAATTGAATCAAATATAATAGTTTTTTTTTTATTACCTTTCGACAATTAACCCTATATCTTACATGGTGAAAGTGTGTCGAATTGTCATTTTGTCATATTTCAATTTGCCTCTTTGTTATAATTTTTTTCTGTTGGTATTAAAATGCAAAATATGGTGCGCACGTTGCGCATTTACTATATATAATTTACAAGGATTTGAGTTTCGTTAAACAATGTATTTGCGCCGAGCAATTTTTGTACAGGGTAATCCGTAATTCGATTTATATACTACATTAAGGGCTCGTTTACTTCAAAGACAAAAATTCATGTGATGGATTAAAATTTGGATAAAAATTCATATTTAATTATATATTTATATTTTTTTATGATTGTATTTGAATCCAAATCTTAACCCGTCATACAAGACTCTTTCAATTTAAAATGCATGTCCGTTACATCGCCAAAGAAGTGTAGACATAAATTACATGTATTTAAATTAGGTTTTACAATATCATATTAATTTGCGTGCATTAAATTTACTTATTTTAGAGGTACTACTTAGTGTTATCATCATATGTATCTAGTGAAAAATAATTTGAATAATTTATTCAGTCAGTCAAATTGAAAGATCATTGAAACTTCAATTTTCACAACACTTACATATAATTTTGACGTGTATGAATTATTACTAATTTTAGAACTTTCTATTAATACAAAAAAAAAATAAAAAATTGCACCTACCTCAATACCCAATATTTGAAGATGCTAGCATGTGTTTCAATGTTCCAAAAATTACATAACAATATCAAATATTTATAAAATTTAACAAATTTATTACCTGAGCAAATTTCCGGTATCCCTAGTCTATGGTGGCTTACCGAAATAAAAAAGATCGGGTAAACAACTAACTAAATTATACACCAACCTCTTCCATTCTGGCAAACCACGTTAAATTTGAGATGTTGAAAATTTAGGTATGTGTTAGATTATGTTAAGAATGGGTATCAATATGAACTTTCAGAAATATTGGTGACAGGGTCATTTTGGTAATTTCAGTCGAACAAATTCTACTGCTATTTTAAATAACTGCTGTGTGTGTGTGTGTTTTAGTTTTAGATAGTCGAATATAATAAAAAAAACTCCGTGCTAATTATTATTCCACCCCTTTCCCATCTCCGCTGTACAGATCTCTCTCTCTCTCTCTCTCTCTCTCTCGAATATACTCACTCCAATCACCAATTCCCGCACTATCGTATCCTCATCTTTGTAGATTTTTCTTCGCTCCTCTTTGTTCTAATTGGGGTTAAGGTACTATGGGTTCCCTAATTTATTTGATTCTTTTGTTGATCGAATCGTATTTTTTATCTGACTTCTAAGTTTTGTTGCGCTGCTCTTGATTATTAGGTTTAGATCGCTATTGTGTGGGGATTTGTTCTATTTTGTTTTGGTAATCTGATTTTGCTTGATTGGCATTGACGCTGCAGGTGTGTGTGGTTGAAATTGTTGATAATTTGCTAGAGCTTTGGTTGTTTGCTGAATTAATTTGTGTTTAGGGTTGCTCTTGAATTGATGCGAGATCTCAACTTGGTTTTGTGTGATCTGCATTTAGTCTGGAATCATGATGACACTCGATTTTTGTCTCGATTTGCTTAGCTCTATTTACTTAATGTTAGTGTCTTGTTGGAAATATTTGATTGGAAGAAGAATCTAGGAGCTATAGATCAAGGTGAAAGAAAATGACCTTATGTCGTATTTTCGGGGTTTTCTTATTAAGTTTTTGAATGAACTGCAAAAATGAAAAAGGGTCAATGTTTGATTCTGCCCAAAAATAAGTGGGTGCTTGATTGCATTTGATGTATTGGGATCATATGCTATCTATATTTTTCACTTTTTCTGCAGTTTTGTTGCTTATTAAGAGCAGAGTTACTTATCTTCAATTCATTGTTGCTCTATGAATGTTTTAGATAATCCAGTTTCACTTGGAGCTTCCAATCTTAGGGTGCCTGAGGAAATTTTTAGTTGGATCATGGTCAGCAAGTCGTATTTAACGATCTTCTTTATTTGTTTGTGTGGAGTAAAGGTCAGATGAATATGCTAGTTTATGGGCAATAATGAGTTTGATTGTTGGATTTATTTAACATTAATTTGGCTAATGCAGAATGGTTTTGTGGGCTAAAATGTATAAACTATGGCATTTTACACTTTATGTTTTGTTGTTTCAGGTGTTGAGGAAGAATAGGAAGTAGTTGATAAAGACATTTGTTTGGTATTACTTTTCTTCCGTTTTGTTGCTGCAGAGGTACATCTTTGATATTTTGAAGCTCTAAAGCTCTAAAATTATAATTTTATTCACCTGACCTGGCATGTTCAGAACAAACATCTTCTTTGTCGATTAATGCATACATCATTTATACTTCTCTTTCAGCCATAAAATTTGACAAGATGTCGGGACAGACTCAGCGCTTGAATGTTGTTCCAACTGTGACAATGCTTGGGGTAGTGAAAGCTCGACTGGTCGGAGCTACTAGAGGCCATGCATTACTCAAGAAGAAAAGTGATGCTTTGACCGTGCAATTTCGGCAGATCCTCAAGAAAATTGTTTCCACAAAAGAATCAATGGGAGATATCATGAAAACTTCCTCCTTTGCCCTCACAGAAGCTAAATATGTGGCTGGTGAAAATATCAAGCACATTGTTCAAGAAAATGTCCAAAGTGCATCACTTAAGGTTAGATCGCATCAGGAAAATATTGCTGGCGTGAAGCTTCCTAAATTTGAATACTTCATTGATGGAGAGACTAAGAATGCCTTGACTGGGCTGGCAAGAGGGGGCCAGCAGATTCAAGCGTGCCGTGCAGCATATGTGAAATCTATTGAGCTGCTCGTTGAACTTGCTACACTCCAGACATCATTCTTGACCCTTGATGAAGCAATCAAGACCACTAATCGCAGGGTCAATGCACTGGAGAATGTTGTGAAGCCACGGTTGGAAAATACAATAAGTTACATCAAAGGAGAGTTGGATGAGTTGGAAAGGGAGGACTTCTTCAGGCTGAAAAAGATACAAGGTTACAAGAAAAGAGAGGTCGAGAGGCAGCGTCTAGCTGCTAAGGCATTTGCTGAAGAAAAGCTCGCTGAAGAAATCTCGTTGCAGAAAGGTATCTCTGTTGGTACGGCCCATGACCTGCTATCCCATTCGCAGAAAGATGAGGACATAATCTTTTGAAATGCTCGTTAGTTTGATTATGCTGTGTGATCGTGCTAGTTTCCCCCGTCTTATTTAGAAGGCATTATATTATTATTTGGCAAACATGATATTTTCCCGAAATAAGAGCCTTACGTATGCTTTGTATTTATTCTCAACCCATAAACCTGGTGATTGTGGAAGTTTTGTTGGTAAAACATCTGCTGATCAATCTTTATCCAACTGCTGCTTTTGAGAGCTTGATTATGTAATTGAATAATCTACTCATCCATTCATCATTTTTTTAATTAATTTTGCTGCTGCATTGATGGGAGACTGGCTGCGTTAGCAGATAATGATGTTTGATATTTGTCTTTTTATCTTAATTTGACATTGTTACGGCACAATTTGACCAGATAATCCATGGTTTATCAAGTCACACTGATAAATAGTTATAAACAAAAACAAACAAAATCTGCATTTAATGCATTCTCCGGTACACATGGTTATCCAATACGTTATACACTACAATTCACATCGTAGTAGCTAGCATGCCCTTGAGGAGTCGATGAGCAACCGGATACTTGCTAGTCGACTCTTAACAAAACTACCATCGTCTTTCTGTGGTTCCTAGCATGGTAGAGACGTAGAGTGAACGGATGCAGTCACGAGTACAGCACTCAGCTCTGTTGCAATGCTGAAAACTAGCCATTATTAAACAGCCATGGTTAGATAGACTTCTTTTCCTTCGGAAAAGTAGACGAGCTCGTGTTTTGACCCGTTACAGTGCTTCAAGTCTTGATCCTCCGACGAGGATTCCATGGCTATAGAAGCCTTCACTGGGAAGTGTTTCACTCTGGGTGTCCTAAAGAAAGGAGCAACATATCTGAATTTCCTGAGTTCATCAGAACCCCCAAATTCATTCAAATCCAGGAAGACAAACTGAGTTGATTTTTCACCAAGAGAAATTGCAAGCCACAATTTGGTTTCACTAGGAATGTTGTACAATGTGATCTCAAATGGAATACCAATAGGTAGCCCTCGAATAAAAGGGAGAGGATTTTGGAAATCATTATCACAAGCATCCACTTCTGCATCAAGGTATTTCAACTCTCCAGATAACACCATACACTTCAGGGAGAAAAGCTTCAGAGAGTTCTGAAGCAAGTCGAACTTGTCCGTGGCTTTGTCCTCTGACTGATCAATCTCACATGATAAATTCTGAAGCTCAGTTACAAAACCTGAAATTTCAAGTGACCCTTCTTTTTGAAGATATCCAACGCTACGAAGCACAAAATTCAGTTTGTTCGTATAATCCTCGAAACAGGTCTCTCCGTATGACAATCTCAAAGTATAAGTCACAAGTATTAGCTCTAAGATATGTAATTTTTCCTCCCTGCTCAGACCTGCGTACCTGTGTAGCATTTCTTTGAGTCTACTTTCCATTTTACCCAACAGATTCTCCAAAGCTCCCATCCCTTTCGACTGGAGATTTCTCTCGGCAACAGAACATTCCCAAGCATTTCCGAGCAATTTTATTGTGTGTATGTATTTCAAAGCAAAAACCAAGACACCTGCTGGTTGATGTGAATTGCGAGAAAAAATCCTCAGCTCTTCTTTCCAACTCCTGCACGTGCAAACCAGTAGAAATATTACTGCACAATATAAAAAAGAGAACATTTGTGGAGAGCCAAAGCATGTAGATTAATCATGGGTAGAGGTAGGCAAGTGCTACAAAAACTAAGAAATGAAATGAGACCAAATAATAAGCATGTTAAAAGAAAAACAAAATAATGAGCATATCAGCCATCCAATTCAGAAGAACTATAAAGAGAATAGAGCAGTGTGTAATACATTCAGCAGCATACTCTTAAGAGAAGAGATTCTGTAAGAGAATCATCCTTTAAACTGGCTCATGCTTCAGCACCATAAGAATTACTAACAAGGATTGAGAGTTACACTTATCAGCTCCAAGACTAAAAGCAGAATGCTAAATTCAGGTAAACTTTTTAAATACAACAGTATTTACCTCAATGTTCGAGCTACTTCATTCATGCATCCAAGCTGTATCAGCGGCCACAAATCCACAATTTTTTGGAAGACAATTTCCACACAGCTCATAGCTGTTACATGTGACTCAAGGGGAGTCGTGACTTTCTTAGGTTCCATTGTTTTAGGAATAAGAGGGGAGATCTCATCACTCATTTTACACAAGTGAATACGATTATACTTCAAACCAAAATCCAGTAGTCCCCCTTCGAAATTTTCAGAAGATGAGGTCAAAGTGAATCTGCTGCACTGAGATAGATAAGCTAAAAGGGTGTTTTGGTCGACAACATCAACAAGACCACAGGATATTCTACCCAAGAGTGTAACTGCATAAGAAAATATCTGTGGAGGGATACTGCAGATTTCACGTTCAAGTGACACAGGAGCTGAGATGGCCAGCACTAACAATGCAGCTGTCCTTGCTTTGTTAAATCCCAACTTGCCATCAAAAGAAGGCTCTAACTGGGAATTTATTCATATCATGGAAATGAGTCAGACTAAGCAGTAGAAATTTGATACTGAAACATCAAACTAAAGGAAACTTAAGAACCTTCAAGAAGAAATACAGTAGCAGGACTTTTACACTAAGATAATTCAATGTTCAAGAGACATTAGACCATAAAAATAAGACTTTCATGATGCCCATTTACGCACTGCATAGATTTTATAGAAAAAAATAAAAAAAATATTATGGATTCACACCAGAAAGGTTAGAAATATTTTCAAGAATTCTCAACCACTCTCAAAAACTGTTCTACAAAAACAACAAAAATTCTTACACCTGAATATCAGAGAAGTACCATAAATTATAGGATAACTACCACCAATTACATATATTTTCAAGATTTCTTATTCACTCTTGGAATTGGTTTTTGTATTCTTTGCCAATTAGATTCCATGTAAGCATTCTTCTTCACAACTTCAATTTTGCAGTTAATTTAACAACTCTATCAAATATACAACATTTTTTTCTAAAAAGGCTAAAATAAATATTTGTGAAAGAATTAAAAGGGAAATAACACCAATCAATGTGCGTCTACGCATGTGAGTCTGTCTGTATGTGTGCATGTGCATATATGTGTAAAATCAGACAGTAGCATCAAATGGACAGATCTACTTAGAAACATTGAACAACCACTTACCTCATGAGAAACATCTTGAAAGATCCTGGCTACAAATTTTCCATGCAACCGACCAATTATATACAAAGCATAAAAGATATCAGCTTCATCCTGAAAATATTGGTTCAAGAGGATTATATTACTTAAAAAAACAGAAGAGGAAAAGAAAAACAGAGGCATAAGGAAAGGTATGCAAGAATATTTACATTTTTTATGCCACAGCCATTTTAGGGGATTATGCAGTTAAAATGCATTTTGGTAGTGAGACTGTGGACATGAAGATAATGAATATGTATTTGGATGTTTTGTTTAAAATGATGTAATGTACTTTGTCTTTATAGTTGATGCCTGGCATTTTCAACTATTATTGTTTTATCAATACTGTTTGGTTCTAGTTAGAGGGGGGTGTATTATGGTACAGATTATTTAAATAATGTAACAAAGAATAAGTATATCTATTGGTCAGGGAACAAATATACTATTTCCCTTCATCTTTCGTCTATGAAGAATGAAAATCAGGTGGATGACAGGATGAGGTTGAAGCAAGAGTGCGGAAACGAACTCAGAGTATGGAGTTTTCATCCCAAAATCAAATAGAAGAATAGTACTCTTTTACAGTGGGTTGGATTATATATATTCAGTTTCAGTTTCAAGTCAACAACAAAGAGAAGAAACAAACCTGTGGATATAGTTCCAAGTTTTGTATAAGATTATCGATGCAAGATCTAAACATCGCCAACTTCTGTAACTTAGTTAACTGGAGAGTCTTCCTCACCGCAGACCTTATCAAGGCATCATTATCAATTAAAACGCTAAAGAACTGCAACGAACAAACAGATTAAAATGCCATTATAGCCATAATGCAACACATATCAACTTGAACAAAGAACAGATGGCAAGGACCGCAGAAACAACAAAAAGATTATTGAATCATCCAGCAAGCGTATTAGGGGCTATAGCTATGGTGTTAAACAGCATTAGGATCGCAAAATTCACCTACATGCATATTTTCATATTAATAACAGATTGGATGAGTCCTTATGAGATTCCACTTTGTCCCAAAACTACTTAGATATATTTTTTTTTATTTTGTCAATTCAATTGGAAGAGAAGCAAAAATAAACTGAATAAAATTGAGAAGATGAGACAAGGAAGGGAAAAGGAGTAACTCTTTGCTTGTTAAAGTAGGTCAATAGGCGTCCCAGAGTGAAAATCAAAGCATTGACAACACTAAGGTAGCATAATCGGACCAAAGCCATGATTCTGATATATGCAAGATCTTCAATGTGAACAAAGTAATGGAAATGGAAAAATGAATTCTAAAGCCAAAAACACATTTAAGGTGCAACCAAAATAAATATTGATTAAGCCATAAACAACAGATAAAACTGAAGTAAAAGTGTAAAACCGGATACTCATATTTCACTTTAAGATGGATCAAGCCCCAATCGTGCCATAAGCAATTGAAACGGCATGTCTTTTCTGAACCAGAGAACTCCACAATGTATTGTAACACAGAGCAAGAAATTACCATGTGCATGTGAGATTCTGCCACTTTGAGATGGTCATGAATAGCAATATGATGCAGCGTCTCCAAAGCTTGTAAACGTACAACCACTGAATCATCATTCAGCATATCCATCAATCTGTCTACAGTCCCACCAGAAAATTTAGCAGAAAGGACCGTCAGAGTTTGCAGAGCATGGCAAGCAGATCTTCTGACCTTAAGTAAATAACAGAAGATGAAAATAGAGAAAATTTATACAAGGAACAATAGATGACGAGCAGAGAGGCACAAAACTATGTTGGATACATGGTTCTCCAATTTATTAAGTCGTCCATATACAAGATAATGAAGCATAACAGAACTTTGAAATGCAATCAAACTAGGAGGCATCTAAAAATATGGTCAAAGCAGTACAATACCTGATAATATTCATCCTCCAATCCATGGAGGAAAGCAAATGCAGCAGCAGTTGCCGGAAGTTTAGATAACTTGGCACTGTACTGGCCAGGGTAAAAAATATCTTTTGTCGCTGGCAAAGCCTTCTTCGATAAGGTTTGAAGCAAGATATCCTCCGAAACAGTTCGAATCCTTCCAAGTGCATTAAAAGCAGCAACCCTTATCTCCAAATCCATGTCTCTTACCATCAAGCAAAGCTGGAAGCATTTGTGCAACAAAATCACTACACTAAGAAAAATAATATAATAACAAAAATATAATTCACTGAGAAAATACCAAAAATATAAATGACAAAAACTTCAATCATTAACCAAAATCCAGAAAAACCAATGCTCTTCCTATCGTGAAAGGCCTAAAACTATGTCCAAATATATAAAAAAAATCAAGAATTTTGAACAGATTAGACGATAACGAATTGTTTTGGCTCCAAAAAATAATGAACTTCAATAGCAACCCCTCTCCAATGAAGCATTGCAACATCAGAGTCCAATAAGTTGATATATTTATATCCATGAGAGCAAATCCACTACCATTCATACAAAAAAAAATACAAAATATGGAAGTAGTTGGAATGATTACAATCTGGTTTACTATATTTCCTATGCAATCTACAGCCATTTATACATAAGCCAAGCAGCAGAATGGTCCAGTCATGTGCTACAATGTAAGGTTAGGAATGTTTTAACTCTACCGACTCCCTATGGCTTGCTCAATGAACCCTCCATATTATCATATTATTATGGATATGTGAGATCATTATTTAGCAACCTTGAAACTGTAAATCACAGCAGAATGAAAAATATCGAACCTGTACAAATAAGGCATCAGACCAATCTCTTTTACTTTCATCTGGAATTAATGCAACATGCAACTGCCCCCAGTCACTGACCTGCAACCGAAGGGATAACCGAAATATTAGATATTGATCAGGAAAGAGCATTTAAAATTATACGAAACAGCTTCATCAGTATACAAATGAATAACAAGAAAGCTAACTTCAACACTTTTTAGTAAAAGCAAACACTTTCATTATGAAAAAAGTAGAAATTCAAATTAAAACAAAACTCCAATAATCATACCGCGCGCACAGCCGACCGTCGCACTGAGCTCTCCGAATCAAACAGAAGCTCCACCGCACGAAAATAGCAGCCTCCGACCAAACTCCGATCCTCCACCACAATACCATTATTCAAAATGTTCACCAAACCATCCAATGCAGCTTCCCTAATATAAGGAAACGGATCCTTAGTAAACCCTAGGAGAATCGTTAGCAACACCGACGGCCTCACGCGAAATTTACTCACATTCCTCAGTATCCATCTTCTCGTTTTCACACACTCATAGAAGCAGAGAGAGAGAAATAACGACTCGTCGGAGAACAGGTTGAGCGCGGAGGCATCGGCCGGGTCGAGGAGCGAGAGAGCGTGCGGTAGGGAGGAAGTGGGGGTTGACGGGAGGAGGACGAATGCGTGGACGACGTCGTCGATGCGGCGGCGTAGGCGGGGGTGGTGGTGGGACAGAGTGTAGAGGAGTGAGAGAATTTGTTGGTGGTTAGAATTAGGGTTTTGGAGATGGAGGTTTAGGATTTCTAGAATGGAAGCAATGGTCACGTCGGACGTGCAGCGGTTGGTGATGAGAGAGATGACTGCACCTGAGGATTTAGGAGAGAGATTACGGTTCCGGTCGACGGCGGCGAGGAGGCTCTGCTCCATCGGTTGCGGCGGACATTGATGAGGGAAGGATGTTATTATTGTAAATTTCAATTTGGGCCAACGGTTTTTTGTAATTTTCTTTTGGTCCAGTCTATTTTTTGTTTAAATTCAAACCAGTAAAACTTTAATAATAATAATAATAATAATAATAATAATAATAATAATAATAATAATAAACCTTTTTTATGTGCACTATGTGAATAATCTGTTACAAATCTTACTTCTAGTAACTAGTAATACCCACTAAAGACAAGAAATAAAAATAAAAAATATATATAATATGATGACAAAAATTTGTATGAGACGGTCTCATACATGGGACGGATCAATACATGTGAGTTAATGATACTTCACCAATAAATAATGATACTTCACCCATAAATAATGATACATGTGAGTTAATGATACTTCACCAATAAATAATGATACTTCACCCATAAATAATGATACATGTGAGTTAATGATACTTCACCCATAAATAATGATACTCACATACGGGTATAAATAATGATACTCACATGTGAGTTAATGATACTTCACCCATAAATAATGATCCCCGCATGTGAGTATTGACCCGTCTCATGTATGAGACGGTCTCACCCAAGTCTGCCCCTAATATGATATTATCTAGTGCAATTTTATTATCTATTTTTGTGTCTCATTATCAAATTCACTATTTTAATAATTTTTTATATAAAAATAAAATTACTATAATATAATCAATCATAATTAATAATTATAGATTGAAATTTTAAAAATTATATATGCAAATTATGAAATAATCAACCATAATAATTAATTATTAACTAAAAATTAAATAGTAAAAATAAGGGAAAAGATTCAATTTGTCCCCTGAATTATTTTACAAGTAACATTTTGACCCTTAAATTAAATTTGGTCCCAATTAGCTGCTTGAACTTTCGAACTTAGCTCAAATTAGCTCCTTGAACTTATAAACTTGACCTAGTTGACCACTTGAAGCTTTTTTTTATTTATTTATTCTAAATAAAAGCTAATGGTCTCGACTTAAAATTAAAGATATCGACAAGCTTTAATATATTGAACCGATATGTTAGAGACATAATAAGTTAGTAAAATTGTTCTATTAAGGTGACTTATTAATTGGTGGAATGGACAATTCTATTTTTATATGGGCGTGAGTTTGAATAATGTCAATATTTTTTAAGTCGAACTATCTTGTAATATACCAATAAGTAATGATGTAGTAGTCGCGTGATGTAAATTTGAGATTGAACTTCTCGAGTTTGAAAATCTTATCAATACTGCAAGGTGTGTGAACATGTCACGCTTAACTTTCGAACATTCAGATAGCAGCTACGGTTATCTTTGACATAAAAAAAAAGAGGGAGAACTTATTTTAGCTACTTAAACTTTTAAAAAACATATTTTAGCCAGTAAGTCTTAAACATATTTTTTTAGTCATTTTGAACAAAAATGCTCTTTTGTCCTATTTTCGAAATGAAAATATATATACTAATATAATTTAATTTTCGAAATGAAAAAATTTTCCCAAATCTGAAAATATTCCCTCCATCTCTTTCCCCAAAACATTCAATCTGCATTTTTTCCCACTGAGCTATTCCGGACCTTTGAACGAGGCAAGACGAAGACGAACGGAACTTTGAGCGATTTTTTCCCCTCTGTCAAGTTCTCTCTCTCTTACTGACGCAGTGAAAGAGACAAGAAGAAGGCGAAGCTGAATTGCAAAGCATGGGTAGTGTGTGAAACGTGAACTTTAATTTTCTGAGGTGTAATTTGAAAGGTATTGTTCTTACCTCATTGATATTTTCCTACTAAATCCAAGCCCTGAAAAAAAAATTATTCTTAATTGTGCGCCGGGTTGTTCTTAAATGCACACTAAAGCTCGTACGCAGGTGAATTTTCGCGCGATGACTGGCATTCCGACATTGTTGCGCGTTTGTTCAAGCGTGTTTTCTGTTACGCGCAATATGTCGCGCGCATAGTGGGACTCCAGGACGCGCGCACATTCCGGGAGAACTTATTTTAGCCACTGTTCAAGCGCGCTTTCTGTTACGCGCAATATGTCGGCAAATTAAGTTTTTAAAATCGCTGCTGAATCGTTTGAGCAAAAAGTATATCGGCAGTCTAGATATGTACTACAATATATGTAAATGTTCCCCAAAATCCAAAAAAAAAAGTATGAAATGGGCGTTGTTAAAAAGATTGGCGCTGCACTTTTTCGAGCTGAGAAGGAATGCGCGCGACAAACTACGCGCATAGATAATGCGCGCATGGCCTCTGCACTCGGCAAAGTATATCAGCAAAGTCAGTTTTTACAATCGCCACTTAATCGCTTCAGCAAAAAGTGTATCGGCAGTGTAGATATGCACTACAATTTATGTATGTGTTCCCCAAAATCGAAAAAAAAAGTATGAAATGGACGTTGTTGAAAATAATAGAGCTGCACTTTACCGAGCTGAGAAGGAATTCGGACGACAAACTAGAATAATATCGAGCTGAGAAGGAATTCGGTGCGCCACTCTGCGGGGCATATTTTATCTTTTTCGTAATAAAAAATAGAGTACTACACAATTAAAAAACAATGCAAAACATATATAAACATTGTCGATAACAAATATATTTACTCCGATCCTTATCCGATCACAATAGTCATGTGCCTTTAAGAAATGCCGATCACTCGGCATTGCGCGTATCGTTTACGCGCATTCTTTATCCCGCAATCGTTGCGTGTCATTTTACTATCCCAATAATTACTTCATTAATAATAAAATGCAAGTTCGATTTGATCACATGTGTTGCCGATGCGTATTTACTATTGTCAATCATTTACCGATAACTATAAATTAGTTGTCCGATGCGGAGATGAAAGTGTAAGCTATCGCGCATAGACAATATCGCATAAGAATGTAAACTAAAAATTCACACATTATATTTCATTCACGGATATTCACAAAATATGTTATGTTTGTAATAAGGTTACAAATTCGACGTACAGAACGTTCGGCAAACATGTTATACAAACAAAAAAGATATAATTACACAACATTCAGTCTTGAAAGTTTAATAGATAACTCATGTCCCACCAAAGTGATCTCATCAGTGCTATATTTGAACACCATTGTTGTCACGTGCTAACGACAAGCCTGTGTCTCCATTTTGATCTTTTCGTCAGATAATAAAATTTTCACGTACCACAGAGCATATAAACCACAACTAACACTGTCTTTTTGTTGGTACAGATTCTTCTCGAGAGTCTTCTAATACCACTGGGCATACCTCGAGTGCGGATCATCTCTTGCATCCCAGAATCCGCAATATTTCAAAAATTACGGTAAGATGCGCAACAGTGGAATGAAGAATTCTTTCTGGCTTTGTTCGATGTGCTCTGTCCATATGTGTTGTTTTGGGTCGAGCACCGTTAAAGAATACCTCTGGAAATCCACCAAACATGTTATCCAATGTCCCGGTAATGCGACGATAAAGGCAAGCTGCATAAACAGATAATTAGTAACCATTATAATTCAACAACCTATGTCATTACCCATTCAAATTAAAACATTGCTGGATTTATTACCTTATTATAGTTGCACCAAAGTTTTAATGGACCCCAACCAGGCAGTTCACCTGATACATATTGGGATAAACCTCGCAGGTCCTCAACCGAAATTTCTTTTTCAGTTTCTTCACCAAACTTGCCCACGTCTTCTTCCTCAGAATGGTATTTGTTAAAAACATTCCAAATGGTTGCGTAAAATATTACAAAAAGAAAAAATGTGTATAGTTTAATAAAAAGATATTTATTTATTTATTTATTGTTTATATAGCATACATGTGGTATACTTCAATAACAAGAACATACCATGAATACGGTCGAGGTTAGAATGATGTATGTCCGAGAATGTCGGCACTTTGCAAAACTGAGATTACTATGTAGAATGGCGAGATAGGCATCAACATGATCGTCGGACAACTCCGCCTTCGAATTTAGAAGTTCAAAAAAGAATTCTCTTGGCACACCATAGCCTATGCCCATATTCCTTCTGCAAACAGTCATCAAACCAATTGCACACATCACCAATTACATTCTAACTGGCAACTAATGACACAATTAAGATATAACATTAATTATCACTCACAAGGCATTTCCCATGTTCAATCTAAATTCCTTCCAATCTCCACCGCGCTTATCAGTTGGATGAAAGGGGTTGCACAACGCAGCCGACGCTACCCTCCTTCGGACTTCTTTGTAATTCAATTTTAGAGGAGTTATCTCTGAAGGAATTACACCGTTTTCCACGGCTGGATCAGACTGCGGCTGCAGGCTAGGACGTTGCATTGTTTCACCTACGTGTGTCGTCTCAGCTCCCACTGAGACAAGTGATAGTCGGCTATGCCATGTCATCATTTCTTCTGCCTGTGATGTCTCCCACGCAGCTAGTTCTTGCGGTTGCCAGCTAGGCCATGCGCTGTCTACTCCCGTATTCTTCGGGCTAGGCCACCCCCACTGTCCTCCTCCTTGGACTGTGTGTCTTGTGGGGGATTCCATCCCCATTTAAATTCAGGATGCCATCCCCAATCGTCCTGAATTAAAAACAAAAAATTAGTTTTTAATTAATTTTAATTTTCAGCATACTATATTCATACAGCATGAACATATCTGTCCACTTTCTCGGTCATCAGAACACTCATGACTTCCTTCTCCTTTAGAAAGCTGCGGAAGAATATGACATAGCCAACTCTGCATTCTGTCCATAACTTCCTGAGCCGCACGTTGTGTTGCTTGCTCGCCCATAAGATGGGATGTTTGCTCAGCCGCTAATCGAGCAGCTCTCTCAGTCACATCATGACACTCTCTCAGAAAAAATTCTCTTTCGGAAGTAGACAACGGCTGAGTCATGCCAAGATCCATAGGCCGACTGATAGGTCATGTTTCCAGTCCATGTTCATTCAAACTTTCCTTGTTCAACCAGTCATTGCCTTCAGGGTTGTTGGTAAACAGACCATCATCTACAAAGGTGTCCGTAAATGAAACATCATCATGTGTAGGGAGGAGGGTTGCCTGAGCCAGTTCATGTGATCGAGTTTTAACTGAACGGCGTGGAGGAGCATGTTGCAACAAAAATGGACCTTGTTCTATGCTATTCCAATACATAGAGGCACTTTCAAGGTCAGACAGTTTCAACTTGCGGAACATCTACATTCAAAAAACATTTCAAGACATTAACTAGTAGTTTTTAAAATTAAATATTGATGAAACGTTAAATGAAACACATAGAATTCTTCACACTTGGCCTCTGATGTCTTTTAAATCATAATTTTTGAATTTATACAAATATTGTAAAACTTTCGGCGTAGCATCTGCTAATGCAACAACACCACAAGTCTCACCTAACAGTAGGACAACACAATAAATCCATGTCTACATCAAAATAGTGTATCAAAAATTCTATGTTTACATCAATTTAACAAATATTGCAAGAGTTCAAATAGTTAGCGTGAAATTATAATTATTAAAGGAATTTATTTCAGCATATCGTGAATGCTAATGAGAAACCGTATATATAATAGGAATCTCTTTTTGCAGATTCTTTTCGTGCCGTCGGGATATTGGTCAGGTAATGCAGCAGTCTTTGGTAGGAGTAGCTACCCCATGGAAAAGATTCACATTTTTCTTCATCCTCGACCAAGTGACCAACACCCACAACCAATCAGGAATGTGATTGTTTGAGTCCAGTCCAAACAACACAGCATTCACAAACGACACTTTCGCAGTTTTCAAATAATCATGGGGTCATCCCCAAGACCCTTTTTTGCTATGAACTTTGTTCTCAATTCAGCTGGCGTTATCTGGTTTTTGAGCAGAACCCGACTATAGAAGTAGGATGATTTAATCTTGTGGACTTTATGCGGATCAAAATTTAAACTCCCGAAATTCAAACCACACAACAGAGCATATTCAAACCGACTGAATCTTAGCTTTTTCTTTCCTATTTGAAACCACATCTCGATCTTATCCCCTCTATCCTTCACTATCTCATGTGTGAGGAAATAGTGAACTGCTTTATTACATCTTTCTACCTTGCTTGGAATTTCTAACAGTGAACTAAAGCACGAATTTCGCAATTGGCCATATATATCATCACCATAACCCATCAATACAGCTTTGATATCACCAATATAGGCCGTGCGATCATGGTTACTGATCGTGTACTACGTATTTTTTATTTCCTTCATTTTCCATTCCCATCTATCATGCATATAAGATAAAACATCAACGCATTAACGAAATAAAAATTATGTGAAGATCGTATAGTGTGTGTAAGATTAAAGAAAACTTTGTGCTGATGCAATGGAATGCTGGGCAAGTGGCTGCCGATAATCAAAAGGTGCATGTCGATGCTTGCCATTACTGCGTGCATCGGTTGCGCACAAAACTGCTGCGCGCCATGCCCCTACGTGCAAATAAAAAGTATGTGAATGCATAGATGAACTAAAAGATATGTAATAAACTCCTGGCAAAAATTGTATATGTGTGTGTAAGATTAAAGAAATTTTGTGTCGATACAATGGAATGTCGGGCAAGTGGTTGCCAATAATCAAAAGACACATGCCCATGCTTGCCATTACTGCGCGCAAACCTCAACGTGCACAAATAATGCGCGCCATGCCACTGCGCCCACAAATGTTGCGTGTAAGAGCCGTACGCGCACAACTGTTGTTGCCCGCAAAACCCATGTGCGTGCAAAACTTCTACGCGCAAAAATTGGGCACGCGCCTAAGAACTTCAAATTTTCAGATTTCTATCTACTTCTAAAAAACCGCAAATTGTTCCATTTTTTTCACAGACCCATTTCAATATGTATATGAAGATACATCTAACACCGTTGCACGTCGTCTCTTACGCGGAGGAGACTCTTCGTGACGTTTTTCAGTATTTGATATTTTTCCTAAAATCAAACTTCAAGACAGGACAATGGCAATAATATGTATATTAGTTATAACAAAATCCACGAAATAATGCAGAAAGAAATCAGACATAAAACCCTAAAATCCATTCAACTGCGCAAATCCTCAATCCAATCAAATACGCGAACCCTACGCAAACTCAATTTATGACTCAAATCTCACATTTGGTCAACAATAATGTGCGATGAGGATGTAGCAGTCGCTGAATTTTAGAAGTCGTCAGAATTCACTGTTGAAGTTTGCGGCGACGGGGAGAAAGGGAAGATACCGTTCGGAATTTTGGGAGGAAAGAGAGAGATTGAATTGAAAAGTTTGTGAATTTTTCTTTTTTTTTTCTAGGCGGATTAATTAATATAGGTACAATATAGTAATTCTGGCTAAATAAAATATATTTAAAAGTTATTGGCTAAATTAATTTTTTTAAAACTTTGACCGGCTAATTAGGCCCATTTCCACTAAAAAAAATAAGGGATATACGTGACTAAAAAAATTAAGAGTAGTCCTTGGTGTCCAAATTCTTGATATCCAGAATTAATATAATTAAATTTTAAAGAAAATTAATAATAGATAATTACTATGCTACCCTTACTTAGTTTTGGAGACAAATTAGAGTTTTCAGCGCCAATTCTCATCAACTCCCGCTGCATTTCAGTAACTCCCGATGCATTTCAGTTCATATCGATTGAAAGAAAAATCATTTGCATAAGGAGAAAGAAAAATTATTTCAGAAAAAACTCACCAACTATTGCACACATTACAGCAAATACTCCTCTGAATTTCTGCGCACTAGAACAAAAGAAAAAAGAAAAAAAAGAAGGTGATGGAAAATGAGCCAACCAAATCTGGATTGATGTATACTTTATTTAGAGAAGATCATGAGAATGAATTTGAAGGAGTAAATGCTGAAACTAATCATACCCAGAGAGAAAATGTTGAAACCAATCACACCTAAGGAGGAACTACCGTCAATGAGTTCGATCTCAATACACAGCCTGATGATTGCGCAAATAAAGATTTCAATACATAGCTAGACGATACAAATGACGGAAGCAACAATGTTGAAACGGGACCTCGAATTGGTATGCAATATGCCACTTTGGATAGCCTATTTGATGCATATCAAGAACATGCTAGACTTGCGGGTTTTAGTGTTGTGAAAAGAACGAGTCGCAAATTAGGTGAAGATGAATACAAATATACTCCTTTTGTATGTTGTAAGTCCGGAAAACCAACATCACACACCGCTTTGAAAAGAGTAGATTGCAAAGCTAGACTTAATGCGAAAAGGTAAACGGATGGTTCTTGGGTTGTTTCAAAAATGGTATCAGACCACAATCATGATCTTGACCCACATTTTTCAATTTTAATGCCAGAACATAGGACATTGTATGTCCATTTGAAGAGATAATTGGAAGCGAATGATATAGCAGGTATCGGGGTTAGTAAGAATATAAGATTACTAGAGGTTCAGAGTGGCGGTCCTGAAAATTTAGGGTGTCTGCCAAAAGACTGTAAGAATTTCATTGATGAGCGAAGAAGAATGAGACTAGGAGAAGGCGATGCAGAAACTGTCAGAAGTCTTTTTATAAGACTTACCAAAACAGATGGAAATTTTTATCATTTGATCGATATTAATGATGAGGGTAGACTACGTAATGTGTTGTGGATTCATCCTAGAAGTCGAGCTGCTTACCAAGACTTTAACGATGTGGTGAACTTTGACACAACCTACCTCGTGAATAGACACCAAATGCCTTTTGCGGCATTTGTAGGCGTAAATCATCACGGGCATTCTATTTTGTTAGGGTGTGCTTTGGTCACACACGAAAATGCAGCATCGTTCAAATGGGTTTTTTTGAATTGGCTTCAGGCAATGAGTGGGATTCATCCTATAGGCATCATAACTGATCAGCGTGAAAGTATCAAGTTAGCCTTGCGGGATATTATGCCGAACACTATTCATCGATATTGTATTTGGCATATTATGGCAAAGTTACCGGTAAAGTTTAGATTTGTGCCTGATTATAACAAAGTCATTAATGAATGAAAATGGATTGTGTACAACTGTCTTGATATTTAGACCTTTGAGATGAAGTGGATCGAGTTCATTGTAAGAAATCATCTTGAAATCAACAAATGGCTTCAAGACTTGTATGGTGAAAGGGAAAATTGGGTTTCGGTTTACTTGAACCATATCTTCTGGGTTGGAATGATTTCTACACAATGAAGTGAGGGGATGCATGCTTATTTTGATGAGTTCCTTCACTCAAGGTGTTCACTAGTACAATTTATGGAGCAATATGAGATGGCCATGGGGAGTAAGGTTCGGAAGGAGTTTATGGCTGACTTTGATTCAAAGAACAAGATTTATGTGTGTACGACTCAATATCCTTGGGAGGCCCAATTTCAAAAGGTATACACTAATTCAATGTTTCAGCGTGTTCAAGCGACAATTGAACGCATGAAATATTACCTTGTCATCCCAGATGATGAAGAATCTAACGAGGTTGGCATCCAAATATTTAAAGTGATAGAAAGGCACATTCTCAATGATTATTTTCGAAAGGACTACACATATATTGTGAGTTATCGAAGTATTGGAGAGGTATTTAATTGCAATTGTCGAAGTTTTGAATTCAAGAGAATATTATGTTGTCATATTTTTGAAGTGTTGCGTACACTTAATGTGGAGAACATTAATGATAGGTATATATTACGGAGGTGGAGGAAAGACGTGCATAGATCATGTTCCAAAATATTTTTTGCAGGAGGTTATTCGCACATGACCACTGAGTACAAGAAATTCCAAGAGGTTGAGAAATATTTCCAAAAGAGCACTGATTTGGCATTTGGGACATAGAGAAGATGGATTTTATTAAATCTAGATGTATGCAGATGAAGAAGGAGCTTGAAAATTGGAACCCTTCAATGGTCAATAATAGTAGAGAGCTAACTTTGACAGATGATGGAGGGACAAGGATTTTGAATCCACAAGTTATGAGGACGAAAGAAAGGCCTCCCGAGAAACGTATCAAGGCAGCATTGGAAAGAGATGGTCGTAGAGGTAGAGGTTGCACTACAACAATTAGGGAAAGAGGTATCGTATTGGGAGTGGAAGGGCAACCTCATCGCAAATCTATAACTCTAATGATCATAGTGGGAGTTTTCAATTCTGAAGTCTTTTTTGGCATCATTTTTTCAATTCTAAAGTCTTTTTTTGCATCATGTTTTCAATTCTAATAATATTATTATTTTATTCAATTAATAATACTTTATAATGATGAAATTATAACATAAGCATCAAATTATAACATAAGATTGAAATTAAAACATAATATCAAATTGATTCTCTCAATTGAATTTCTTACCCAAGCTAGCTATACACTATAGTGCAATTAAATTGATTATCACAATTAAATTCCCGACACAACCTATACACTATAGTGGTCATCAAATTGATTATCGCTATTGAATTTCACTACACAACTTATACACTATAGTATAATAATCGATTATCGCTATTGAATTCCCGACACAACTTATACACTATAGTATAATAATCGATTATCACTATTGAATTCCCGACACAACTTATACACTATAGTATAATCTAATTGACTCTCGCAATTGAATTCTTGACACAACCTATATACTATAGTATAATAATTGATTCTCGCTATTGATACACAACTTATACAATAGTATAACATAACATCAAATTGATTCTTGCTAATGAATTTCTCTACACAACTTACACACTATAGTATAATAATTGATTATCGCTATTGAATTCTCGACACAACTTATACACTATAGTATAATCTAATTGACTCTCGCAATTGAATTCTCGACACAACTTATACACTATAGTATAATAATTGACTATCGCTATTGAATTCCCGACACAACTTATACGCTATAGTATAATCTAATTAACTCTCACAATCGAATTCTCGACACAACCTATACACTATAGTATAATAATTGATTCTCGCTATTGAATTCCCGACACAACTTATACACTATAGTATAATCTAATTGACTCTCGCAATTGAATTCTCGACACAACTTATACACTATAGTATAATAATTGATTCTCGTTATTGAAGACACAACTTACACAATATTATAACATAACATCAAATTGATTATTGCTATTGAATTTTCCTACACAACTTATACACTATAGTATAATAATTGATTCTCGCTATTGAATTTTCGACACAACTTATACGCTATAGTATAATCTAATTGACTCTCGCAATTGAATTCTCAACACAAGTTATAAACTATAGTATAATAATTGATTATCGATCGCTATTGAATTCCCAACACAACTTATACACTGATACGAGCACGATAAGCATCAACAAATCAAATCCAAGAATGCCATTGAAAGGTTCGAAGATTATCGTGTTGTTCAAGATTAAAGATTGGAGATTAAGATTTGATGATCAAGATCACACAGCCAGCAGTATGGGCATACCGACTGCGTGTTGGATTATTTTAATTAGGAGCTGATTTTATTAGACTATAATATTTATTTAGACTATAGTATTTATTTATTTAGATCAGTTTTTATTATTTTATTGATGTAATTTTCGTTCCTAAAGTGTTTTTTTTATTATTTTTTAGGTATAATTTCGTGTTCCCCCTTATGTATAAATAAGGAATCCATGTATTTTATTTTCTTTAGACATTGCATGAAATAAAGAGTTATTTTCTCAATTGTCTCACGATCTTTTGGTTGATCAAACAAACACTTTTGTTGATTTAGTAATAAATCACCATTCTTAGAGGGTAGCATCTTTAAATCTTATTCAAGGGTACTCCTTAATTCACTCGAGGGATTAACGGGTACTCACTAATATCGAAGAGCAGCTTAGAGATTTTGGCCTCGTGGTACGTTCGAGATCGCAAGGCAACTATCGGGTTGTGATTTACTTCAATTCAGCCACCGTCCGATCAACATCATCGATGTCATCCATCCTACACAAGTCGTACGCCTCCTACAGCATTCATCGAAGTCCAGATCGAGTTTCATCCGTGTTCGAAGTCATTCAAGTCAGTTTCGCCTATACGTGTTATTTAGCTCGCGAATAACACATATACTGTAAATGTCTTATTTCACCTTTGTTTTATTCGAGTCTAATTAATCGAGTCTAGTCCAGCCATATTTTGAGTCTTTTCAGTTCAAGTCTTCCGCTATTCGTACCGTATATTGAGTCCCGGTATTATTTTGAACCCTTACATAGTCGTCGTGTGTTCCGTTCTTGAGTCTGCGTATTTTGATATTCTTTCATGTTTGTGAGCATGACGGAATCACATCATACACTATAGTATAATAATTAATTCTCGCAATTGAATTCTCAACACAACTTATATACTATAGTATAATAATTGATTATCGCTATTGAATTCCCGACACAATTTATACATTATAGTATAATCTAATTGACTCCCGCAACTGAATTCTCGACACAACCTATACACTATAGTATAATAATTGATTCTCGCTATTGAATTTCTGACACAACTTATACACTATAGTATAATAATTGATTCTCGCTATTGAAGACACAACTTATACAATATTATAACATAACATCAAATTGATTATTGCTATTGAATTTTCCTACACAACTTATACACTATAGTATAATAATTGATTCTCGATATTAAATTTTCGACACAACTTATACACTATAGTATAATCTAATTGACTCTCGCAATTGAATTCTCGACACAACTTATAAACTATAGTATAATAATTGATTATCGCTATTGAATTCCCAACACAACTTATACATTATAGTATAATAATTTATTCTCGCAATTGAATTCTCAACACAACATATACACTATAGTATAATAATTCATTTTAAAAATATAGTCATTGTAAAAATAAATTCTTAAAAATGAATTTTTTGGCCTAAAAAATACATATGTTTTAATGCATCTGTTTTAATTCTAAACATAATACTTATTAATTGTAAATTGAACAAATCGCATCTCTCATTATTTAAACCGATCGATAATCACTTCATCTATTTCAATGCATCTGGTATAATTCTAATCATAATAATTATTAATTGTAAATTGAACAAATCGCTAATCTCAATATTTAAACAAATCGATAATCAGATATGGATTAATCAATTCAATTCATCTCAAATATATGGGTTGGAGTGCACTTTTCACTAAAGATAAAGATAATTAAATAGATAATTAAATTGTTTCAATCCTTGTAAATGACAGATTTGTGCGGCGAGCAGTAGCATTAAGGAGGGGATCGAACAGTCTCTTATATCTGATAAACACAACTCTAAATCATACTTCTCTTTAATATTCTAATTGGCTGTTTTGGGCGGTGATAATAAGGAGGGCAAGAGTCTATTTGTCATATAAAAAGCTCAACGTAAAACCTTTAAAATAGCATACAATCAAACTTATCTTTAATAGTTTCATTCAACGTCTATCATCCTTCTCATACTAGGTATTTCAAATGGCGCACACACCAACTAAAGCAACCAATTCAGTCTCTTTCAAAATGACGACACATACACCAAAAAAGGGAACAAATCCTTATGAGAGCCCGACTCCTAAGGCTCTCAATGTTTTGTACCGCAATGTTCGAAAACAGCACGAAGAGTTGAGGGATGAAATAAAAGAGCTCATGCGACGATTGGTGAATGAGGTCAATTCTGATGTGGTGAATAATGTGATACTTGAAGATGAACCGTTGGTGAAGCTTTACGACTTCTTTCTTGAAGTCGTAAAGGATGTAGAGGTTTCTCTAGTGGTCATTTTTTACTCCAGCGCTAGTCGGGTTTAGTAGTTGGTGGTTAATTTGGTCAATGGTTGGTCATTTCTAGTTTGTTATAGTCAACTTTTTTTGCTAGCTTGTGTTTTTTAGAGTCGACTTTGTTCTGTTGTTGATGAGATTTTTCTTTCACAACGATTTAATCGACACAAACTTTAATTAACCAAATCTCAGTTATGCAAGTGAACATACGGAGCATAGGAGACCGGGTCGAACATGGAGAACTAATTGCACAAATGAGAATACAAGTACCATCACGTCGAACATTTTCACTAGTCAAATCATTTGAAATTTGGGTTGGATTTTTAACTAGAATGATGGAATTTTGCAAAGATTAAACAAAATTAGCAACACAAAAGAAATAGATGGGAATTAAACTCAAGTAAAATTCACTTAAAAGAATTTGGCTCTAGGGGATTGATCTTTGGCAAGGATACGATCATCAATTAGGGGGATCATGCATAAATTTCCCAATTAAACAACACTTGATCACAAATATAGTCTAAGTCCTTTCTCAAGAAACCAAGACATTTTAAATTAAACACAATTCCCCCATCTCTAGGGCTCAATTGCAATTTAATCTAAATTAAGCTCAATCAAGTTGACAAACACCAATTTAACACTAATTTCTCAATCTCATGCCAAATTGGGATCATAAATCAAATACCCATGCACAATTAGTTTTCTCAAACCTAACCACACACAAATTTCTATCCTAGGATGGTCAATCCAAACATAGATTCAAGCATAACATTGATTTATGATAGAAAATTGGAAAATCAAGCACAAACTCCTATTTGATTCACATATCCAAAACCAAATCTCAAAACCCTAGGTGCCTAGAAATTTAGCTATCCATAACCAAAATAGAGAAATAAATCACATAAAAGAAAAACATAAGAGAGGAGGAGAAAAAACCCAAAAACTTGTATTAAAATTCTTCAAGAAACTTCTTATCCTTCAATATCCAAAGCTCCAAAGCATAAACACCATTTCTCTCTCTAAAAATGGAAAAATATCAAGTGGAATGCCTCAATTTTGAACTAAGGTTGGTATTTATACAAAGTGGGGAAAATTGGGGTTAAAAATAAAGCAAAATCCAGAAATCCCGAAAATGTGACACAGGGGCGCGACACGGGGCCGGTCGCGCCCCGTGGCTCGCACCGGGTGAGAGGAGGCTCGACCCGGGTGGCTCCGGCCCTGGGTCGCACCGCGCTGCAGGCGCTCGAAAAACAGCCGCGGGTCGCGGCCTGTGGCGCCGGACGCGCCGCGTTACAGGCCGTGCCCGGCGTCCCGGCTCCGACTCAGTCTTCGTGCTCTCTCGCCTATCCGGTTCGGCTTCTCAGTCCCTTCCGATACGCGCTTCAACTCTCGGGCTTTGGATTGCTCATTTTTTACCCTGTTTTCTAAATTAACTGTGTTAGCAACACTTATTATAAAAAAAATTAATATTACCCTAAACAACGATTAAACATACTAAAATATGAAAGAAACATAAGAAATAATGCTCGGATTAGGACTAAAATACGAGCATGTCAGTTGTTTTTTCATTTTATGTTGTACAAGTCGATCGACTTTTTTGTTGTTGTTCTGTATGTCGACTTTTAATTTTTATCCCGTTCAATATTAATGGTATTGCCTTGCTAGTATGATAATGTGCTGTTGATTCTCCTTCTCAGTTGGAAGAATAAAAAAAGAGAAGATGAAATTTTAAAGTATCGACCATTATTTTGTTGTTAGTGTATGAGCGCCAACTGTTCGACCTAATTCCGCACCCAAATATATGTCATATGGCGCCAACTGCAATTCTAAATTTGTTGAATAGAAGCATTCTAAATTTGTATAATTGCAATTTTGCTTTCTTTTTGCATTGCTTTCAGACCATTCTAAATTTTGTGATTTGTTGTTTTTATAAGCGAGACAAATTTGACTTGTAAATGTAAAAGAATGATATATAACTTAGATTACATCTTCTATTAACTGAGGATAAGTGAAGTATCGGTCTTGATTTCAGTTCTTATGAAGGTATATTAGCTGAGGAGTGGATTATCGGTCTTGATTCTCAGGATTTGATTTATGGTGTGCTCAAATGAAACAAGAGCCGCATAAGCTATCTCTAGCTCGCTACAGGATAGCAACAGAGGACAAAAAGAAGAGAAATTAAAGAAACTATGCTTGAAGGGCAACTCTTCGGCTAGACCAAAACATCAATAATAAAAATTATATATTATTGGGGTTGGTCTGAGTTTTTCATGCTGAAAGGAATAATATATTATAATTTAATTCAATCCAACAATGTATTCTAGATAAAGTTAGATATTTTAGTTTATTGAGCATAATTTTGTATCGTACTTAAAAAAAAAATTACAAGTAATACATTATTCTTTTTCTCTCTAAAAAAAACTCGTAATTCTTTCAATTCATCTATTTCCATGCATCTATTTTAATTATAATCATAATAACAATAATTATAAATTGAACAAATTGATAATCTCAATTATAAACTTAACTGACCTTAAGCAATATTTAAACATAAAATAAGATATGGATCAATTGTTTCAAGTCATCTATTTCCATTCATCTTAAATATATGGGTTATGGTGCACGATTTCCCTAAAAATAAAGATGATTAAATAATAGTCCACTATATTGGTATCATAAAAAAATTAAAGGAAGAGATAAACAAATTTAAATTTGAAACCAAATTAGAATTCCAAATTTTTTTAGAGTGGGGGACATTATGGACATTTACTAAAACTTACTTTTACATAATTACAAAAAAATCATGTTTTGGACATCCAAATTATGGATACAAAACTTTACCGAAAAATTAATTGAGACATTCTGGAGACTTCATTTTCTTTTAATTCCTTTTTTTTTTTTTTGACACTCTCCGCCTTTTCCTTTTCATATTTATGATTTTTAGTTGGGACTAGGCCGTAGATGGGAGCTAGCTTAATTAGGACGTCTCTAATTTTGTGTGATATCGTTTTCTTTCTTTTATTTAGATACAGTAATAAGTAATAACACTTCTACAATTTATTTCCTTTATATAGATATGCACTAGAGCAATAAATACCTACATACGTTGGATCAGTCTTTTACCTTGATTGACTATTAAACACATGCCATTAAATGTTTGAATAGAAATTTTAGGCCATTAAATACAGGTGATTAAACTCAACTCACATGCAATAATTCTTAAAATTAAATATGACCATGTATAGAAAAACCACCATCCACAAATTTTGCATCATGTGCTGTACACCCAGGACTAAGAATCAAAACATATAATTCAATACTCGACCTTATTCATTCGTTAAAAATATGTTTAAACTTAATTCGATAAGCATATCAAATTAAGAATTAAAATAAAAAAATAGAAAAAAAATAAAAAATTAATTGTGAAATGGGAGTATGCCAATGTTTTTTAGGGATAAAAAGATTATAAATCAATAAAAAAAATATTTATAATGTAACATACACTATGAGTGTCCTTGAGCAGGCCCAATGAGGTACAAAGGCCCAAGGGAGGTACAACTCCAGAGTTAGATGCCAAGCAGGGTGGAAATAAAACATATTTAAACAAGCGTATTCTTGTTTAATACAATACAATTACATGTTTATGTATCAAATGAACAGTGTAGAAAAAGATAAAGCACACATTGTCTATGATAGGTGATGTAGACAACTCTCACTATTTAGGATATGTGGAGTGAACCGAATATAATGGAACATGAGCATACCCCTAACTACAACAAAGGCTAAACCTGGTGGGGACTTGCTAGCTGCCATCAACCCTATTCTGTAGTACAATATGGTAGTCATGCCAACAACCTCGCAGCATGTTACGAGAAGATGGTCTATGTCCCATTCCTAGCTTTTGCACCTACTGTGAATCGTGGGTCGGACCTCATTAAAATCTTATCAAAGAAAATACCCAGTGGGAAACAATCTCAGTTAGGGAAAAAGTACCTTATTTGAAGATATGTAGAAAAAACACCTCATGATCCTCTTAGGGGAACTTTGATCCCGGTGTTGTGATTCTTTTCGGCCTAGTTGGCATCAAGGATTATGGATGAAACCCATAAGTCCTTTTGCTCACCAGGTGATTTTTTTATTATCATTATTCACTTTATACAAGGATGCATGGGCACTCATCTACAATTTAGGGGGTTATACAATCATATCATCCTACCGATCACCAACGTGGTTCATTACACTTTCAATTAGGAATCAAACATAAAAAAGTTTAAACGTATGTATTTTGACCTGTCTAATTATCTCTCTCGGATCAAAGACTTTGTTTTCAAACACTAATGTACATCTTACTTTCTAAATGAGATATACAGTAGCTGCTAGAGCAGTCTTCTTGGCCTTTTGTTGTAGTGCCAGGCCACTTTTCTCTCTCTTGCACCATTTTATCATGCTAAGGATCGTTGAATTCCCTCTTCTAGTTTTTATCCGGTCAACATTTTAAGAATAAGAGGAGGTGGGGGTCCGGTTTCAAGCTCATAATGAAAAGGTTCCTATCTAATTGCCATCATATTAAATACGGTTTACATATGTTTTAAACGATTTAAATTAAAGTGAGATCTAAAATGATAGTAATTTATTTTTGCAAACTTTGATTCACCTACTAATACATAAACAAATCCCCCAATTCAAATGAAAATGAATATTTTAACATTGCGGAATATATTAACAACACGTAAAATTTAAAGGCTGGTAAAAATATAGTGCCCGTCACGTCCACGAACTATGTAACTATTAATCGTAAGCTAAATCCGGATCACTCTTTATATATACGGTATACTTTAATTTTATATTTCATTTCATTACTAGAATCTAGCCTGATTTTTCGTATTTTTAATAAAAAAATACTACGATTACAGTCTTATAAGTATATCGACTCATATAAAATATATTTTAATAATTATTATATCAACATATATTTGCTAGCATTATGCCTTTGTGGTCAAGAACAATTAATACAGTAAAGAAAGTTTTCATGTTTATAGGCTTAAAAAAATCAACGATACGAGTCGCAGCTGCCCCACAGAGCCTAAGCCATAGTATTGTGACCTCAATCAAATTATAGATGAAGTTTTTCGTTAAGAATTCATTTTAATTTAAGTAACACACTTAAATGTGTGACGGCTCTTAAAAAAAATACACTTTTTTGTCGTTTCCAAAAAGAAAAGGAAAAATATGTGATGAATATTCATGTTCCTAAATTTGGAAATATTAATAAACTGGATCATAAGGAATGAGATGATTGTGTATTTTAAATGGACCAATTCGTCATAAAATTAATACTCCCTCCGTCCCATAATTATAGTCCACTTCTCCTTTTCACACAGATTAAGAAATCACATTTAATATGTATTGGAAATATACAATTTACAATAATTATCCTACATTGCCCTTATTTTTTACTATATTAATTGCATTCATACTATATTAAATAGGGTTATATTTGTAAAAGAATATTTAAATACAATCCCAATTTAGAATAGGACTATAATTTTGGGACATCCCAAAAAAGAATAATGGACTATAATTATGGGACGGAGGGAGTAATAAAAAGGTTAAAATGTCTTGATTTTAATGTTTCTAGCCTATACTTACTTAGCTTGTAAATTGTTTCCACGAGTTAATTGAGATACAAACACCTTAATATGATTTTACTATTTAAAAAATATTCCAAAAACTTACGAAAAGGGAGTTATGTGAGAATTATTTTTTTTACGAGTGCTGACGGTTGGTAACTCAAAGTAATTAACAAAAAGGACTTAATTGAATAATTGTTTCATTTATAAAAGAATCAAGACCAAAAAAAATGTACATTATGTTTCTTCGTTGGTCTTGAAGAAACAGTTTACAAATTTTTTTTTAGTAGAAACACACATGACTTATTTTGTATGAGATTTAATCATTATAGTTTATTTGTGAACGAGAAGACTAATGGAAAAAAAAAGGCATGCATGTGTGAAAGATACAAATCTCATGTGAATTTAATCTATATAAACCATTATATAAAACAAAAATTTATATGTGATCGTCTTTTGGATTAAAATTCATATAGTGGGTCAAAATCTAAATTCAAATTCATATTCGGTGATATCTTTATTTTTATATATATATAAAAACATTATGGTCATCAAAATAGTAAGTTTTTTGTTTTCCCGCATAAATCTGCTTTCCAGTTATAATTGCTTAACATAATATATATTTTAGTTTTGAGTTAATCTAAATATTTTAATTGCAAGCATTCACGTTTCGTAATTAAATTTAGATAAAATTAGTATTATATGTATGTCTTATGTATGTATGTGTAATGTGTGGAAATCTACATAATCAACTAAATTGAATACTACTTAAATGTATATTAATATATTGATTATATATAGTATTTATACGTACTTTATAAAATATAATCACATTATCAATGTAAAAGCAATGCAATCTAAAAATATAAAATTGATATATCTTTTTAATTAATTAGATAAGGCAATTATAATATCTATATATAATTGGTTGCTAATGTATTTCTTTTTATATCTTATTATGACTATATGTCTATATATATATATGTATGTTATATTATGTATGCATATATAAAATATTGCTATCAATTGTATGCATATATTCTATAGATATTAATTATTATATATTACCTATATTGAAATACTTATCATATATTAATTATGAATGCAATTAGTGAAATTAAATTTGATTGATCATGAATTAAGGCATTTATTACATAATGCTAGCCAGAATCTAATTTTTTAATGATTAATAAAATTGTATTATTAATAAATTAATTATGTTAATTATTAAATGTTATGTTTTTACTATATTATCCTTCTGTCATGAAATTAGTGGTTTGTAATTAATTATTAAAATCTCTCCAGAAGCGGATCGGAAGAAAGGGGCACAACTTCATCTTCTTTCTTTTCTTCACTTCTTTATTTTTTTTCCATCTTCAATTTCTTTTGAATTGAAGCGTATATAGAGTTGCCCTAGTTATTATGGAGGGCATCAATGTAAATTTATTGAATAATTAGTGTTTTATTAATTAAATTAATTAATTATTAAAAATAATAAAAGATTCTGACTGAAAATCACTACTCATTACATAATAATCTATAATAACGGTAAATTATTCCAACGCATTTTGTATCTTCCAAAAAAGCGTTGGGATCATTATTTCTCGAACATTAATAGGCAATTATTTGTTTGCAATGCTGGTTCTATAAATACTCGAATCAAGATTCTTCGACAATTCGAATTCTTTTGCGAAAAATAGATATTAATGTTATCACTAATTAGATTGGATTTTATTTTTTTGCTTTGATTTCTATAAGTGAATTGGTGTATTGGTTTGTTGTTTTGTTCGACACTAATTCTGTTTATGTTATTTTTTGCCCAAGCTTTATAAAAATGAATAATGCTAGCCAGTCAGATTCTGGCATTTTTTTATGATTAATAAATTGTATTATTAATAAATTAATTATGTTAATTATTGAATGTTATGTTTTTACTATATTAATTATCCTTCTATCATGAAATTAGTGATTTGTAATTAATTATTAAAATCACTCTAGAAGCGGATTGGAAGAAAGAGGCGCAGCTTCATCTTCTTTCTTTTCTTCACTTCTTTATTTTTTTCTATCTTCGATTTCTTCTGAATTGAAGCGCATATAGAGTTGCCCTAATTATTATGGAGGGCATCAATGTTAATTTATTGAATAATTAGTGTTTTATTAATTAAATTAATTAATTATTAAAAATTATAAAAGATTCTGGCTAGCCAGAATATAGCTGAAAATCACTACTCTATAAAAACTATTTTATAGAGCTCCAACAACACAGGTAGAACTCGCTTCAAGTGTGCCTCAATGATTCAGATTGTCGACAATCAATTTTCAAAATTTATCGCCAAAATCCACTTAGAGTCCTTGCGAAGATGTTGATGGAAATTGTGGATTTTTCACCATATTATAGAAATAGTTTTGTGATTTTAATTAGGAGTATTTTTGTCCTAAAACTATTGTATTATAAAGAATTTGTGAGGTTGCTAATAATGGCATATTCTATTAAAATGTGGTTGATATCTCTCTAATAATTATGTGCGATATGTTTCCTATGATTAAAACATATATTGAATATAAATTTCCCTAACAATTTGTTACATTTCTATCAATGCATAATTCTAGAAATTGAACAAAAAAAGAACGAAGTATGAATTGAATTCTATGTATTGATGATAGCTGTGTATTTTACACGATTTTTGGGCGTGAATTGATATCTTTTATATTGATAAATTGTGTGTTTTATTAGCTTTTGTGCTTAATTTCATACCATTTGATGTTTTTGATGTGTTTGTCAGTTTTGAAGTAAAAATGGTGAATATAATGTATAATTGGCGCAAAATGATAAATTAATGGCATGGAGAGCTAAATGATGGTCTAATTAGACTTTGGAATTAATTAACTACTCAATCAAAGCATGTTGAACTGGATTAAATGATCAAAGTCCATTGAAATTTGAAACTCCAGTACGAAAAAGGAGTGGGTCGACTCGAAAAGCTTCAGTCGACCCACCCATGAATAATTTATGAAGGCTTGGGTCGATCCAACCCAAAGCACTTGGATCAACCTAGTGTAAAAAAGGTCTTATGGGTCGTGTAAATTTTTTTCACTCGATTCGGACTTGTTGTTTTGTGGATTGGCAAATTTTTCCTCTATAATTAGGATTCAAAACCTAAAATATAAAGAAACACACTTTGGGAGAAGAGATGAGACACCGCATACACCTAGAGATATTGCTAATACGCCTATCACACCATTGATATACTATTGGAAGATGGAGGAAGTTGTACAACACCATCTATACTATTGGAGGGCTACAATCCATTGGAGATGAGAATTCCAACAATGGTGGAGAGAGTTCATCATAAAAGATAATTGAATACTACAGAGGGTATTCGGTGTCATCTATATTTATTTATAATATTTCAAATTCCGTTTTATTTTATTTTATTTATGTCTAGCTAAATTACTTTAGGGATTCTAAGATTTACAAATATTATAGATTGAATGATTTAATTTATTGACTTATATTTTTCGTTCATTATTGGGCATTTGATTCTCCGGTTTCGATTTCTCATATGTATGTTGATGTCACAACATGTGTATGCAAACTAATTAATTGGAAGATTCTCACTCGTGACTGATTAAATAGTGGGATAAAATATGATAATCAATTTATATGATGCTTGGAAGAACCGACCAAGTGAACAAGTGTTGCATATAAATTTAAGTTCAAGGAACTTGATTGAGAATGATGACGTGTGCAAAGAACCGACTCATGAAGTAGATGCTTATAATTTCTATATTATGACATGTGTTCTATGAATAGTCTGATAACAAACTAATGACTTTCCACCATTAATGGATTAAAAAAGATTAAGTAATCAATCAATCTAAGACCCAATCCCCCATTTCCATTAATTGTTAAAGTTATTTACTATTCCATTTGGTTGTGTTTTATGTTTGTGCACTGTTTTGCATTTATTTATCCCCTCTCTACTTTGATTTCAGAGTTTAGATATTGATAAGGTATTTATGTTTTAATTTAGTGATTTATTCGAGTTTCATTCTTTGTGAGACGCGATACTCTTGCTCACTACGTATTGAAACAACACTACGCACTTGCGATCACTTATTTATTTAATAAATAACTTCTCAATTGAGAATTGATTTGTTACCACATTCATGTAGCTTAAAGATATTCCTAAAATTTGATATAACTAAAATTACTCTCTCCGTTTGTAAATAAGTGTCATTCTAGCAGTTTAATTTTATTTTAAAAAAAGTGTCATTTTACAAATTCGAGGCAGAAAATTCACATTTTTCTCACATTTCCCTCATTTAATACATTCAAGCATCTATATTTAACTTATTTAATGTATCCATATAAGGATGTATTAAGTAATTTAATTAATTTATTAATTTGTGTGCATTGGTTCAAAATGACATTTAAATGAAAACAAAAGGAGTATTATTTGACTTATTAATCGGTTGAAATTTGAAAAGTTGATCATTTTTGTGATTTTTTTTTTTGTGTTCAAAATAGATGGATTAGCTATTACACAACACTTACGTAGAGTTTATCAATTATCAAAGAAGAATTTCAGTCCCATATTTTAATTGCAATATAATTCACAAGGTTTTTTTTATTAAAAAAATAGTGCAATAGTTTTATAATTTTTTAAAAAATACAATTGATCAATTTAATGGAATATTACTTTTGAAAAATATTCCTTGATTATATTGAAATACTAGATTTTCACCCGTGCAATGCACGGGATCAGGACCATTCATGGTCTCAAATTCAATTATTACATTTTTAATGCAAATATGACATCTTCGCGTTTTATAGATAATATTTTAGCTAATAAGTTAATACCGTTTTTTTTTGGCTATTTTTTTTATGTTAGACAATTATTATTACGAATTTAAAAGGAGTTATGTTGACAATATAATCGATAAAAAATATTTACTTGAATACACACACATATACATACGTATATACGTACATGTTATATTATAATATTATAATATATTTCAAATTACAAAAAAATATTTAAATGTGTGTGTGTGTGTGTAATATTTCAAATTTCATAAATAATTAATGGATAAATTACACTTTGATACCTACATTTTGGGTGTTTTTTCAAAACTGACTCACTTTTTCAAAATTAACAAAACAGTACCTACTTGTTCAAGTTTTTAGCAAATCTAACATTTAATCAATTTTACGGCCCAAAAAGCATACACAATGGATTGTATTTTAATATTTCTTGATTGGAAAGATTTGTCTACGTGGGTGGAAAAATATGAATATTAAAATACAATCAATTGCAAATGATTTTCTAGCTGTAAAATTGATTAATGTTAGATTTGCAAAAAAAATTGAAAAAATGGATATTGTTTTGTTAATTTTGAAAAGATGCGTCATTTTTAAAAAAGTGCCCAAAATGTAGGTATCAAAGTGTAATTTACACATAATTAATATCTATTACAATCAAAATATTATATTATAAATTATGCAACACTTGTTTGTATACAATGTTTGCAGTAGCATTTGTTGAATTTATAAATATTTATCTCTATTTGATTTAGTTATACGTTAAATTAGAATGTTAAATTATTAACTATTTCATATTCATTATAATTAAAAAATATTAGAAATGTTATATCTACATATAAAGTATATAGAGCATGCTATCAATTATGATCTTTTACCAAATATTTTACTTTATTTTTTCATTTAATTATTTAATATATGTTGGTAATTTTTTCATATAATAAAATCTACCAAACGTTATCCATTACTTCGTAATATAAAAAAAATCACATATTTATTTATTCGAACAAATAAATTTGAATGTCATGTACATGATGAAATGTGCTATGTAATATAAGATATAACATAAATGAATTCTATAATTAAAAATGTGTGTGTGTGTGGGGGGGGGGGGGGGCAATAAAAAAAATGAAAAAATAAATAAATTTGTATTTATAATAACTATTGATGATGTGATGTTTTTAAGAGGGAAAAAAATTTGGAGGGAACTTCATTTTATTGTATTATATTGATATTGATATAGATATAGAATGTGTATGTAATATATAGTTCAATGCATTATGCAAATTGTATGTTGCATTTACTACAGATTATAATGAGTAGTATTGCTAACTTAAATTTATATAACATAATGTATATTTTAATATATATTCATTTAATAGATTTATGCATGTATATATAGTCGTGTCAATGTATATACAAATACAATAGTTTTAATATACTAATTTTGTAAAGTAAAATAATTGTTTAATTATTTATTACGAAAAATTTATTTGAGAAATAATTAATGTTATGCACCATATTGCCCATATTCCCAATATTCTATGTATCTTAATTGTTATTTATTTTTGTTTTATTAATTAAACACTAAAATTATTTTCTTTTTGATAAATTAAAATATGTGAATCACATATATATGGGAAATACTAATATTTATAACTTTGTTACTATTTGAATCTAAATTTTGACTCATAAGATAATTTCACACCAGACTCATGTAATTAGTAGTTTGGACATCTTTTGTTTATTATTTATTTATTGTAGTATTTTGTACTTTGAAATACTTTAATTTATGACATGTGAGACGGTCTATCTTACGAATTAAAATTCGTAAAATGGATTAAGATTCATATTAAAACTCATATTTAATGACACATTTGTAACTTTGTTGATGTTTGGTGTTGTTTTGATCCGTTTTATAAATTTTGATCAGTGAACTAGGCGGTCTCACACAAGACTCCCTCTTAATATATTTATTTATAAAACTAGTACTTCAATTTATTAGTCAAAACCTATTTCAATTAGATTATAAAACTTTTTCTTCTCTTGAATACAAAAGTGGTCCAACAGAGTTGGCAATTGATAAGTATGAGAAAATAATAAACACCATAAAAAATAGTACATTAAATATATATATATATATAGTCAAACTCAAATTATGTCGACCCACCAACTTTAAAAAATATAGATACACAAGATGCCATACGCTACTTGTAACCAAAACTAAATGAATTTGTTTTTCAAAGGAACTGCAAATTATTATTATTATCTAACTTAGATTCACTATTATTATATTGAACAAATTTTATCTTAAACTAATGGGAAATTGTTTCCTCTCCTTACGATCATGATCACCTTAAGGGGTTGAAATCGTTTATTGCATTTACATGTTACATTCATCGTTACACAATTATTTTTTTTGGTTTTTTTAATTTTTTTCAATTTTCATTTCTTGTATTTTAGTTTAATGTATACTTATTATTTAGGGTTCTTCCTATGCAATTAGGATCTATTATAATTTTTGGTATTTAACTTTTAGTTATTATTTGAAAAATTCAACACTAAAACATGATAATAAACTCTAATATGGGTATGATGAACAATAAATAACAAGTGTAAAATTATACTAAAAATACAAGAAATTGAAACTAAAGAAAAATTAACTGTGCAATAATGGATAGAAATGCAATAGATAGACTATTTCAACCCATTTGATTGATAACTCTACAACACATTTTGAGATATTCAGTTTTATAACTTGTATGTATACAAATTTAGAATTCCTCCCCAACAAAAAAAAATAAAAAAATCGAATTCTATTTGGCTTTTCCAAATGTAATTATTTATTGGATTCAAATATTAATTATTACACATAAATATTTATCCAAACAATTTTCCAAGTTACACAACAAAAGCCAACTTTAATCAGATCTCTAATTTGAAAACTCTAAATGCTCCAAAATTATCAACCAAACAAGAAGAATTATTAATTCAGGACCTGAAAGATGGGTAATCTATCGATTTAGGATCTGAAAGATGAAAACTTTCAATTCAGGACCCGAAAGATGAAAATTATCAATCCAGGACCTCAAAAATTACGAATTTTGATTTCTATTTATTTTTTAATTAATTTTAACTATTTCTTTATTGGATTTAATAGATAATTAATGAAGGAATTTTCATTGAAAATTAATTAAAAAAAATAAATCAAAATTCGTGATTTTTGAGGTATTTGATTGATAATTTTCATCTTTTGGGTCCCGAATTGAGAGTTTTCATCTTTCAGGTCCTGAATCGATAGATTATCCATCTTTCAGGTCCTGAATCGACAATTCTCCAAACAATCAAACACCCAATATTAATTATTAAAACACTATAAATCATATTAAATTGTCTGATAAGTCAAACTATATAAAACGAATCAAGATTCGGATACGGACCCATATATAATATATCCATCCCATCAGTTGTGTTTTGGTATATTTTGAATTCTGTTGTCTCAACCCTATATAGATGATTTTGCATTATTATAAAAAGTAAAAGATAAAATCACAATACAATAAACTGTAAAATGTGATGTAATAATTTATGAAGTTAAAAGCGTTTCGATTTGTGTAGCATGTTCATGCATCTATATATTATATATATTGATTATGAAGTCAATAATAAATGAATTATTAATCGGTTGACTGTTCATTCACAATTAAGCAACTCCAACTTAATTGCACATGATACAGCAACACAACATGATTTAAATAAATCAAAGTGAGTAATAGTCGATGTCAATTCACGTGTGCAAGTCTTGTGCCCAAAATTGAATGTTCTCGAATAATAATATAGTATAACAAACTTCTTGTAATTAAATTTTGAATTGGTCCTGTGACTTATTCATAAGTTAGACTCAATTAATAACAATATATATATATATATATATATATATGCCCCCATCAAATCTTCTATAAATATAGGCTAAAATCAAAATAAACTATTTTACTCATATAAGAAACAGCAACCGCAATTGAAGGTAGTCAATGCAATGACCACAATTTGAATCATTCATTTTATTGTATTCAGTCTTCTTTAATTTCCCTTCATAATTTTAATACAAAAAATTATGTGAGATTATTTTATGTTGTAAAATGGATTAAGATGCAGATCCAAGTCATATATATATATATATATATATATATATATATATATATATATATATATTTGTTAAGGGTAACTCGCAGCCGCTACCGAGGTGCGCACTGGGTAAAGATCTAAGTCATATTAAGTATTACATTTTTAATTTTATTCATATTTAATTATAAGAGAATTGTCGATTCAGGATCTGAAAGATGAATAATCTATCAATTTAGGACCTGAAAGATGAAAACTTTCATTTCAGGACCTCAAATATGAAAATTGTCAATCTAGAACCTTAAAAATCACAAATTTTAATTTTTTAATTAATTTTAAACAAAAATTCCATTATTAATTATTTATTAAATTTAATAAAGAAATTATTAAAATTAATTTAAAAATAAAAAATCAAAATTCATGGTTTTTGAGATCCTGAATTGAAAAGTTTCATAAATCAGGTCCTAAATACAGAATTTTCATCTATCAAGTTACTAATCGAAAGATTATCCATTTTTCACGTCTTGAATTGAAAATTATCCTTAATTTATTTAGATATGTAATTTTAACCGTTTTATAAATTTTGATTAATGAAATAAATTTTGATTAATGATACGAAAGCTCATGAAAGACTTTCCTAATTTTATAATTTACTCAACTAATTCCAAACACTTTACCGGCGGCCGTCATCTGGAGCTATATTTTATATTTTCCAAATATAATTGTTTCAGACATAATAAATTAACAGAGAAAAAAAAAACAAAAAAAAAAAACGAATATTGTACGTTGATTTTGACCTCAACCCATCCCATCTATAAATATTGATCGTCCATTCAAGATAAAATAGCACACAAAAAATCTTTATGGTTGCCGCAGAAAAAAAGTGAATAAGTCGCAGATTCTGAGATTCAGACAAAACTAGAGAGAGAAGATGCCTTGTCTTGATATTTCCACTAACGTCAATCTTGATGGAGTCGACGCCGATTCCCTCTTCTCCACCCTCACAACTGCTGTTTCTCAGATCGTCGGAAAGCCCGAAAATGTATGCTCTCTCTCTCTCTCTCTCTCTACATATATAGGTATAGGTGATCAATGAGTTTGAGGCTTGATCAAGGTTCTTGCAAGGCTAGATTTTGAGAAAGGGGACAAAATAAAATAATTATTATATATATATATATATATGTGGTTTAATTGGTTTATCATTTTTCCAATAATACGATCGACAATGCGTTAAACACGCCCATAATTTCATGTGCAGGTTTTATTTTATTTTTAACTCTGAAATTATTGCAGTTTTAGTGTTCCATTAAGTGGGATGGTGGGCAGGGGTGGGTAGATGATAATGCATGTGTTTTGGTTATTTGAAAATAGAACATGGGATTATATTTCATTTAATTAATTATGATGTTTTTGCATTTAATTTATTGTTACTGCCTCTCGTATCATATTTTATCAGAAAAATTTAGGTGAATAATATTCATATGAACCTTTTCGTACATCCGGGCAAGATATATATATATATATATATGTATGTATGTAATATTAAATTAAAGAAATAAAATGAAATTGGATAGTGATATCAATATATCATGCTTTATTCATGATGTAGTATGTGTACCGCCCAAATATCCCAAGCTTATCCCTTCTTCTTAAATTCAGTCATATCATGTTTAAAAGATAAATTATTGCCAAATAATAGATTTTTCTAAACATCAAATAAGCTCTCGGATTTCATCAATTTTTTTTACATCGTTCGGATTCTTCTTGAATATTATTGATATTTCGACAACCTAGCTAGCTAGTTAGTGAAGTTAAGAAGATTGACTGAGAAATTATAAATTTTAGTGGTATACAAAATTTATGTCAAATGGAAAAAATTATCATTTATAATATTAAAAAAATATTTCCTTCTTTATATTTAAGTAGATGTACTTTTTTATTAATGATTTTAAAACATACATGTGTTGCAATTAAAATTTCTCTACACATACTTTTTATCCAAATAAAGTAGTATATATATATATAATAATAATTTATCAATAATGCATAAAAGGATCAGAAAGTGGTGCAACTAATAATTCTACACTGGGATTAAACTTTCTGTTTAAGGGCCATAATTAATAATAGATCATATATAGGCTGCTCTGCTCCACTTTGGAAGCAATTTATCGTGTAAATTTGTATTATCTCCATATTCAATTATACTTACAAAAGTAAGCATGTCACACCTCATCCCATTTCTTTTTTATTTATGCCACACATGTCCTTGTCAAAAATAAGACACGGATATATATATATATATATATTCTATATTGCGTACTGTTTTTGAATTTATCAAAAAAATAAAATACGAGATGGAAACATCGTAATGCCCGTGCTTTTTGTAGTTTGTGATGATTATGGTGAAAGAATCGGTAGCCTTAACATTCGGAGGGAATAAGGAACCAGCAGCAATGGCTGAAATAATGGCAATGGGAGGCCTCAACACCAAAGTGAAAAGAGAGCTTATTGCGACAATTGGTTCGATTTTACAAGAGAAGCTATCAATTCCTAGGACTAGATTTATACTAAAAGTTTTTGATGCAAATATGGGCAGAAACCCCTCAAAATTGTAATGCTACTGATTTTGTTTACATATTTTATATCATGCATTTTTCAAAATGAATAAAATCATCATGATTTGCATTTGGGATACCATTCCCTCTCTCTCTCTCTCTCTCTCTCTCTCTCTCTCTCTCTCTCCATACTTTAATATTATTGTTATTGTCTTGTTGACGTGTGTAGAGGCAATGACAACATCTTAAATATTTAATTTGATGTAATGATAGTGTGAATGGGCTTTCGTCTGGATTTTGGTATGGATTTGATTGATATATTGATTGTCATGCGAGTTGTTCCCACCTTCAAAAAATATAATAACAAATATATAAAGGGGTGGATTATAACCAACACCGCTTGATATAAAAATTGTGCAGTTTGCATATTTATTATTTTCTTCGTTTTATATTATTTGATGTTTTAGACTTTTTTACAAAAATTAAGATGTGAATTAATGTGATAAATATTTGATCTCTCTCTCTCCATCTATATATTTTATGGAATAAATCTCATCTATTAATTGTAAGTTATATATATATAATATTTTATACTAGTGTTTTGGCATGGGATAAAATAAGGAATAAGTGTGTGAAAAATAATAAACATCAAATATTTTTAAACAAGATTAAAAGTTTCAAACATCATCTATATCTATATATTATCTAAAAGTAAGATAGTGTCTTAAAATAGAAATAAAAAATTTTCCCGCTCAAAATATATTTCTAAATATATAAATATTTAATATAAAATCAAAATAAATTATTAGTAAACAATTTTTTAATAGTATATCTAATATTTTCCATAAATAACATGCAATCAATTGGGAATAATTATTTTCCTAACTCCATAAAAAATCAATTAATTATAGAAACAATATACCTAACAAAATATGTTGTTGATTCCATAAAATATATAATACATATAATACGCATCATTTTAATTTAACATCTATACATACATATACATTATTAGGTAGAATTTAGTTAATTAATAATGAATTAAAATATAATCTTAATTTGAAACTAAATATATTCTATATAATTATGTATCATAATCTTTATCTTTATAATATATATTAAGTAATGCAATGTTACATGCATCAAACACAAAAGTACGTCTCTTCCCATCCATTTGATATTTTCTATTTTAAAAATTAATTATATAATATTAAAAGATCTCACTATTTAATTTAATAATAAATTATTCATTCAATTTAGTAGTTATAATTTACACAAAATCAATACTATGAAATCCGATTAAAATTTTCTTTAGACTATTTTATGATTATCTAATTATGTGTATATATAATTATTTTTAATTGTGGATAAATATTTCTTAAATATTCGATAATTGACTTCAATATATATAAGGTAAGTTGCAATTTTTCTTAGAATATTTTATGATTACCCTAATTATGTGTATGTAAAATTATTCTTAATTTTGCATAAATATTTCTTAAATATTCTATAATTGATTTCAATATATATAAGGCCAGTTGCAAAAAAATCCCTTAAATAATGACACTAAAATTTATGGTTAAACACACATGGAGATATTACATTAATATATTATATAAATTTATCATAATTATAATATTAAGTCGTACGTACATTTAAAATGGATTACCCCAACAAATAAATACGTATAATATATATATATATATATTCACCATATAGATTTATTAGGTTAATTACTTAAAGAAATAGTTGTGTGGATTGTAAGCTAAAACAATACATATAAGTGTGTGTGTGTAATCATCAAATTAATACACATGGAAATTTAAAATATATATTTATATCAATATATGTTATATGAGTACCATAAACACTTATATATATATGTATATTAATCAACTAAATCATTAATTTGATTGATTAACAATTGTTTCATGTAAATATGTCACGACCCCACAATAATATCCAATTAATGCGATGTGTGATTGGCACGACTCGATCCCAATGAAGGATGGATCAAGACGCGAACCGGAAATAATTAAATAAAGGAATAAACCACTGCAATCCAGGAACGATATTTGCAGTGAACTCTAATTTAGAACTGAGTTTCAATTCACAAAATATAACTGAATAAATAAATATCTCAGAGTAGCAAAAAGGTATCATCGAGTTCAAGACATACTGCAGACTTGACTCGGTTATACAAAAGTAGCGGAAGCAATATAGCACATCAAAGTACAGGAAAATATTCTGAGTCCTGTACTCAACAACTGTCTCTCTCTCAGCACTTCACCCTGCACCATCAACACTCAACCTGCACATTTCAAAACAAATATGCAGGGCTGAGTACAAGTATACTCAGTGAACACATTGCCAAAATATATATCTGATATTATGAATATTTATCAAATCTGTTTTATTATCATGCATTCTGAGTAAACACATACGGGTTTTATCTGAAAAGGCCCTATGTTTTACTAAATCATTTTCTGTCTTTGCGTACGCCTTTCTGTTGTATGATCATCCATATCCAAACGGAGTGCCAAGGAAAAGTTCTTTCCGCACTCGAGTGCCAAGGAATAGCTCCGCTCAGCCTTTTCCGCACTCTACATACCATTACTAAACGCCGATCAAGGAATAGCTCCGCTCAGCCTTTTCCATCGCACGTTTAGCATCGTCGATGTCTTAGTCAAGAATAGCTCCGCTCAGCCTTTCTCTCTTCCTAATATCACCGACCCAAGTGTACACTAACCTCGGTTAACACGCTAAGTTAGCACGAGGCCCGATCGATTTAACAGTTAGAAAGCCCCTTGCGAGCTAACTAAATATGGATAAGATATCATACAAAACAAACATTTTATGCATGACAATAATTTATTTGCATCAAAAATAATTAACTGCAGATGAGTAAAAACTCAAATCATTATTTGGACTAAGAGTCCGTTGAAAAGAAAGCCCACCTTTCACCGACGTTTTTAATTACTGCAGCAGCTAGTTCCTCACTGATCTTATCCCTTGCGGATCTGCTAGCCTTCAATATATAAAAATGCACTTAGCATGTTGATCCAAATCCGATAGGACTCAACACGAAACGAAGGCCTATTAGGGTCTAGTATCCGTTCTAAATTCTCTTAGCTTAAGGGTTATTCTCAACCCTAGCTATTAGACATATTAAGGCATATATCATCATCATTTAAGGTATCAACAATACCTTAACATCATCGCAATTCGATTTTCAAAAAAAAAAAAGATCAATCATTAAACTTAGATCAAACAACATTCTGCACAACGATCAACTTTGCGGAATTTTCTGTTTTGACACGCTAGGGTGCAGGGAACGTGCCCTATACCGTTGGAAAGCCACGGAAATGTAGAATTTTACACAATTTACAGTGACTCAAGGCGATAACTAACGAAGAAGTTATAGCCGATTTACTAGAAGGTGGCAGAATTGCCCGAATTTCCGAAAACAACTCGTGTCCTGACTTTGGAGATTTTTCACGACTGATTCAGGAAGAGTTATGGACTGAGATATATACCATTAGAAATCCACGGAAGTCTAGAATTTTTAAAAATTTATAGTGGCTTAAGATGATAACAAATGAAACGGATATACCCGTTTTACCAAAAGGTGGCAGAACTGCCATGATTTCATGAAAACCGAAACATGATCCCACTTCGTCGATTTTTCACAAATTCCACAGAATGAATTAGGGAATGAGACTTATACCATTGGAAAGCCTCTTAAGTCTAGTTTTTGGCAAAATTTACGGTGTCTCAATCGGATGTAAAACGAGGGAGTTATGCTCGTTTAACCGAAGGGTGGCAAGTCTGCCGAAAATGAAGTGCGCGGGCGCGCGACCTGTGCGCGCTCGCGCGCGTCCCCGCGCTCGCGCTCGTTCACGCGGTCGCGCGAGACTGAGGCCGAGAGTCGTATGAACGACGACAGAAGCTATGGAACTCGATACACAAACACACAACACCATAAACTCGACACCAATCTTCACAAACCTTTCAATATCATTGAAATCATGCACTTTAACACATCAACCTCATCTCAAACATGCCTATACATTAATCAACTCAATATTCATCAAACATGCTTCAAAACACAACCCAAATATATATATATATATTGGTACCGAAAGCTTGAAAACATAACTACATAACCATAGTTTTCGAAATACCTTTCAAACAACAATGGGGAAATGTTGGAAGAACTAAGAAGAAGATGGATCGATGGAAACGAAGCTTCCAACGACGACGCCGGAAACAAAACGATGGTGAAGAACGGCTGCAACGAGATGGAGTTCTCCTCAACAATGGATGCAACTTCTTGCTTCTCTCACTCTCTCTCTCTCTTCTTTCGAAAAACGAAAATGGAGGAGGTTGCTCTTGATGCTCTCTCTTTCTCTGTTTTGATAATTTTGAGCAAGAAGATAAAGAAGTAAATGGGAAAGAAGAAGAAGATGTTGCTGCCCTCATCTCCCTCTCTCGAAAATGTGTGCAAGAAATGGAGAAAGGAGATGGAATGAAGAAGAAGAAGAAGAAGAAGAAGAAGAAGAAGAAGAAGAAGAAGAAGAAAGGAAAAGAAAAGGCTGCGTTGATCTCTCTCTCCATATGCATTCTATACAATACAACATTAGCTATATTTTTCTTTGATTTGGGAAACAAGAAATCGTGAGAGGCATGGGAGAGGTGAGGGGAATGGCATGGCCTCCCATGCCTTGGTTGACTAAAAAAAAATACCCGATTTAAATACCGATTGTTCGATTATCGTGATATTTTCCATCTTCGGAAAAATCCCGAATTAAACCGATATTGCTAAAATAATTCACTTATTTTAAAACAATAATTTATCTGAAATTATTGATTTTAAAACACTGCTTTAAAAATACTGGTTTTAAATTTCTTGATAATTTAAAACATCCAAAACTTAGAGAATATCTGATTCTCTTGACTTGAGCATCTCATTTAAATTATCTGAATTTAAACAATTGCATGACTGGAGAATATCTAAGTCTCCCAGTCCTGAAATTAATTATCGGAATATCTGATTCACGATAATCACGCACCGTAAATAAAATAGGAATCGAATTTATCTGAAATTACGATTCTGGCTTTCCATACAGAAAAAGGGATAAACCCTAACTGAAATATTTAATCCACCTACGGGATTTTAATTGACCTTGAATTCAATGGAATATAACGGATACTTTCGACCCTAATCTGACGTGAAATTACTGTACTCGTACAGTAATCACACACTTAACTATAATTAAACAGTAAGTATTTTACGGGGTATTACATTCCACCCCCCTTAAAATAAATTTCGTCCCGAAATTTACATACCTTAGAGAAACAATTCTGGGTATTTTGCTTTCATCTTATTCTCGAGTTCACATGTCGCTTCTTCCTGACCATGGTGACTCCATAGGATCTTAACTAGAGGAATAGACTTGTTCCTCAACTCCTGGACTTTTCGATCCAACACAGCTTCTGGTCTCTCTTCATAAGTTAGATCTGGTTCTAACTCAATCTCGTTGTGCTGAATCACATGTTTGGGATCATAAACGTATTTCCTTAACTGAGAAACATGAAATACGTTATGAACATTACCAAAACTGGGTGGTAATGCCAATCTATACGCCACTGCACCTATCCGCTCAAGGATCTCGTAAGGTCCTATAAAACGTGGTCGTAACTTTCCCTTTACGCCGAATCTTATTATCCCTCTGGAAGGAGATACTTTCAGGAAGACCTTGTCTCCTGTTGTAAATTGTAAATCTGTACGGCGTTTATCCGCATACGACTTCTGCCGACTCTGGGCTTCTTGAATCCTCTGACGGATTTTTCTGACAATTTCAATCATTTCTGACACTGAGTCTGGCCCAAGAATCCTTCGTTCACCCACTTCATCCCAATAAAGTGGTGATCGACACTTTCGACCATACAACGCTTCGTATGGTGCCATATTGATGGTTGCTTGATAACTATTGTTATAAGCGAACTCAATCAACGCTAATATTTCCTCCCAGCTTTCACCCCTATCTAGGACCACTGTTCTCAACATGTCCTCTAATGTTTGGATCGTCCTCTCGGACTGACCATCTGTCTGTGGGTGAAACGCTGTACTGAAATTGAGTTGAGTTCCCAACTCCTTCTGTAAACTAGTCCAAAATCTTGAGGTAAACTTTGAATCTCTGTCCGATGTTATTGACATTGGAACACCATGAAGGCGTACAATCTCTCTAACATAAATCTGAGCTAGCTTATTCGATCCATCCGTAACTCGGATCGGAAGAAAATGAGCTGACTTTGTGAGCCTATCAATAATGACCCATATGGCCGTATTCCCTCGTCTTGACTTGGGTAGGCCTGTTACAAAATCCATCGCTATGTGTTCCCACTTCCACTCGGGAATCTCTAACGGTTGTAGCGCACCGTAAGGCCTCTGATGCAATGCCTTAACTTGTTGACACGACAAACATCGCTCAACATAGGAAGCTACGTCTCATTTTATTCCTTCCCACCAGGATTTCTGCCTCAAATCCTGATACAATTTCGTACTTCCCGGGTGTGCTGTACATGGAGTATCATGAGCCTCGTTCATGATCTCGTTTCTGAGCTCATCACAGGGTGGAACACATTTCTTGCCTTCAAAAAGGATAGCATTATCTGATGCTTCCTTGAAACTATCCGTTTTTCCTGACCTGATCTTCGAGCGCATCTCTTCCATGGTTTGATCTTTTCTCTGTGCCTCAATTATCTTTTCTCGGAGATCTGGTACTGCTACTGGTGTCGCAACACGACATACAATCGTCTCAGGTGGGTAAACCACCTCTAGCTGTAAGCTTTCAAAATCTCTGATGAGTTTCTTTCTCCTGAGTGAGGAGAAAACCCAACCTGCTTGTTTTACGACTCAAGGCATCTGCTACTACATTAGCCTTGCCTGGGTGGTAACTGATTCCACAGTCGTAGTCCTTTACCAATTCAAGCCATCTGCGCTGTCTCATACTTAAATCCTTCTGCTCGAAAAAGTACTTTAAACTCTTATGATCTGTGAAAATCTCACACCCAACTCCGTATAGGTGGTGTCTCCAGATTTTCAAGGCATGCACTATTGCTGCCAATTCTAAGTCATGCGTAGGATAATTCAACTCATGAATCCTTAACTGTCTGGACGCATACGCTATGACTTTGCCTTCTTGCATTAGAACACAGCCTAATCCATTCTTCGAAGCATCTGTATAAATTACAAATTCTTTATCACTGACCGGAATGGCTAAAACTGGCGCAGTAGTCAATCTTTTCTTAAGCTCCTGAAAACTTGCTTCGCATTCTTCTGACCACTGGTACTTGATTCCCTTCCTTAGCAGTTGTGTCATTGGCCTAGCTATCTTGGAGAATCCTTCTATGAATTTCCTATAGTATCTCGCTAATCCTAAGAAACTTCTGATTTCGTTAGGAGTAGTTGGAGATTTCCATTCCTGCACTGCCTCTATCTTAGAGGAGTCCACTTTTATGCCTTCTGCTGACACAATGTGCCCAAGGAACATTACTTCCTTTAGCCAAAATTTGCACTTGCTGAACTTGGCATAAAGTCATTCTGTTCTTAGTGTTTCTAACACTGTCCTCAGATGCTCTGCATGATCTGATTCATTCTTAGAGTAGATGAGATTATCATCTATAAACACAAGGACAAACTGATCCAAAAATGGATGAAACACCCTATTCATGAGATCCATGAATACTGCTGGGGCGTTTGTCAATCCGAATGGCATTACTGTAAACTCGTAATGACCATATCTGGTTCGGAAAGCTGTCTTGGGTATATCCTCTGACTTGATCTTCAACTGATGATACCCAGACCTTAGGTCAATCTTCGAGAATACATTTGCTCCCTTGAGCTGATAAAAAAGATCATCAATCCTTGGTAAAGGATACTTGTTCTTCAACGTCAGCTTATTCAGCTCACGGTAATCTATACACATTCTCAATGTGCCGTCTTTTTTTTTTTCACGAACAGGACTGGTGCTCCCCCTGGTGATGCACTAGGTCGGATGAAACCTAGGTCTAACAATTCTTGCAACTGAATTTTGAGTTCTTGCAACTCCTTTGGGGCCATCTTGTATGGAGCTTTGGAAATCGGGGCTGCTCCCGGTTCCAACTCTATTACGAATTCAACTTGTCGGTTTGGTGGCAATCTTGGTAATTCCTGTGAAAAAACGTCTGCAAACTCTCGCACAACTGGAACATCTTCCATTGTCCTCTCTATATCATCTATCTTGTTTAAATAAACCAGGAAAGCTTGATTTCCTCTCTTAATCATCTTCTTGGCCTGCAGTGCTGAAATCATTGGAGTGAACTTTCCCATTTCTATGCCGTGAAAACTTGTTGGCTCTTCTCCTGGAACTTGGAATGATATCTTCCTTTCACTGTATAGGATCGTGGCATGGTTTTCTGACAACCAATCCATCCCTAGGATTATGTCGGTATCCCACATCGGTAGGACACTAAGATTATCAGCCTTAATCCTAGTTGTTCCCAAGTCTATTTCTATGTTCGAGCAAACATGAGTCGTAGTCATGGTTCCGCCGGTTGGTGTTAAAATCTTTTTCTTATGACTAGCTCGTTCAGTTTTAAGCTCTAACTTATCACAGCATGCTGATGAAATAAAGGAGTGCGATGCTCCAGTATCAAATAAAACAACTAAAGGCATGCCATGAAGTTTGCCCATACCTGCAAGATTACTTTTCTGCTTCCCTTTCCCGGAGGAACTGGGGTTCATTGCATAAGACCTGGGATTTCCTTGCTGCATCTGCCTCTGCTATTGTTGTTGGGGTTGCTGACTATGTTGACTTGATGCCTGCAGGGCCTTTAGCTGCTGAGGTTTCCGTCCCTGCTGTGCCTTCGGCAATACCTCGCAAAGTGACCTTCCTGGCCACAGTTATAGCAACTTGAACTTCTGGCCTGACATATGCCTTGGTGGCGTTTGTTGCACCTTGGGCATAGAGGAATGCTGGGTTGTGATGGAGCAATTCTCCCCTGAGCAGGAGCACTCTGCTAGCCCTGCTGCCTGTTTCCCTGCCAAGGCTTTCTATAGCCTTGGTTCCTGTTCTGGTTACCTCCATTATCCCACTTTCTCTTCCCTTGAAAGTTTTGTGATGGAGTCTGAGTTGGTGCTGGTACTTGAGTTGGTGCTGGAGCTGATACTGGGGCCTTTCTTTCTTCAGGCATTACTGCCTCGATGTCCAATGCCCTATTCAACGACTCGGCATAGGTCAGGTCTTCCCGACTTGCCAAAGACATGGCAATCTCATGCCTTAGTCCTGATTTGAATTTAGATGCCATCTTCTCATCAGTATCCACCTGGAGAGGTGCATACCGTGACAACTCACAGAATACTCGCTCGTACTCTGTGACGGACATCTATCCTTGTTTCAAAGTATGAAACTTTGTTTCCTTCTTGACTCTGAACGTCTTGGGAATGTATTGTCGTAGAATCCAGTTTTGAACTGATCCCATGTGTAAGCATCAAACTGCTCCAGAGTCATGGTCCTTCTTCTAGACTCCCACCAGAAATCTGCAGATCTTGTTAACTAAAATGCTACACAGGAGAGTCGCTCCTGGTTATCACAGCGGATGAAATTAAAAATCCGCTCCATCACCCGGATCCATGCCTCAGCATCGGCGGGATTTCTTGCTCCGTCAAACGATGGAGGGTTCTGTCGCAGAAAAAGTTCCTCAATTCTGCGCTGTGGAGGTGGTGGAGGTCTCTGCTCCCTTTGCTCCTCTTGTCTTTCTTGTTGTTCTTCCTCCACTCTTTCCTGTCTTTCTTGCCTTGGAGGTCTCCCTCTAGGCCTATTTTGTCTTCTGGGATTCACATTCGCATTTCTTCCTCATGCTGCTCCGGGTGGTACCATTCTCCAATTATAATTTCAGATTATAATTCATAACGAAGTCATTGCCTACTGCTGTAAAAATAACTCATGCTTTAACTGATCCTTAACATATCTTGAGCACTCAAAACACTTTGAAATTCTGAAGCATAAGTCAACAGCCCTTCTAGGCTTAAATATATATATATATATATATATATATATCAGGGAAATTGCCTTAAACGAGGTCTTACGAGTACATTTTCTGATGCATGGGTTCTGCAAAAACAACCATGCCTGGACGACAGAATGCTCACAAGCCAACACATTCCTGTCTCAAAAAGTGTGAATGCCCACGTCCCAAGAATGGTCCTCTAGGGAACACATTCAACTACTGAAATGTACATACAAAATAAATCCTCCTGATACGAAATACAACTAACATAGCTCAAAAGCTAAACTAGTCGGACGAGCTACTGGCCGACCGACCATCCTGGATCCTCCGAGGGGTCCTCTTCCTCTTCTGACTGCGGATTCTCCGAGGGGTCCTTATCTGACTCCAGATTCTCCGAGGGGTCCTTATCTGACTCCGAATCCTCCCAGGGATCCTTCTCGGACTCATCCTCAACTGATATACTGAACTGAAAATTATGATTGATCTAAGAAGATCATTATACTGACTGGAAATTCTAACGTCTCCCAAACTGAAAGGAGAATAATTTCCACACTCAAAATCGCACTGAAATGAGTTCTTACTGATGAATTCTCTGACTTAGAACATTTTCTAAGTAAATTTTTGAGACGCTGACTCGAAAACTCTTAACTGATCTTGAACCTCCTTGACTGATCATCGAAAATCCTGACAAAAATTTTACCCAGTGCCGGTTTGGGCACCTAGCGCCAGATAGCCTAGTCCGTGCTTTCTCCAGTCTGTTGATTTAACTTGTACTCAGTTCAGTTCAGTTGATGATCAGTTGGCCATCAGTTAGCTCTCCAGTTGGGTCTCCAGTTCAGCTGGACTCTCCAGTTGACCCTCCAGTTGGACTCTCCAACTGGCTCTTCAGTTAGACCCTCCAGCTGACCCTTCAGTTCAGCTGGTCTTTCTCTCCAGCTGGCTTCTCAGCTCAGCTGGACTTTCTCTGCAGCTAGCTCCATTTCAAGTTTCTAACTTGAACATTCCATTCTTATATATTTTGAGACGCTAACTCAAAATACTGCTGGTTTACCTCGAGACGCTGACTCGAGGTAAAAACTTCTGAGAGATCTAGTTCGAGACGCTGACTCGAACTAGCATACTCAAGATTCTATCTTGACGACTTCTGAACTGGTTTATTTTGAGATGCTGACTCAAAATAATTTCGGTTCGAGGTTTCGAAACGCTAATTCGCAAACCTTACTGAAACGAGGACTTGATGCATCAGCTACTGAAATTGGAATCCCTAATCATCATGCCTCCTGAAACGGGATCTGCCTCTGAAACTTGTCTTTTTCCTTCAAGTTCTTGAACTTGTTGAATTTCTTCATCAGGTTCCATTTGCTGAGTCTTTTCTTAAATGAAAGCCAACTTAAAGGGAACTAAGGCACTCTAGATTCCTCTAAATTCCTCTACGTTCTCTGAGGCTTAAATTCATGGACACAACCTGATAATAATTAGATCACTCTGATCTAAACTGCATGCTCATTATAAAATAATAGCACAAAATTCTTATAGTCTAATTTATCTGAAATTCGACTGTACTTGAAGTCGGACTTATCAAAAGCCTGACATAACTGAACTTTTGCAATTATCTAAACTGCAAAACTGGAATCTGGCAACCTTTGTGCCTTCTTAGCTGCTGCTTCGTGAGCTTGCCTCAACGAAATAAAAATCATTCAAACTTTTTAAAACATACAGGGGCTTTAATAAACATTTTTTTGATGCACAACTTTTGCCAATCCCTGATTGGTCTTACAAAACTTTTGCCAATCCCAGATTGGTCTTACAAAACTTTTGCCAATCCCAGATTGGTCTTACCATACCATTATCTGAATGGTCTTACTGAAAAATTTTATAAAATCGCCAACATCTGGATGGCCTGAACTGAATGATTTTATAAAAATTTTGCCAACATCTGGATGGCCTGATCTGAATACTTTACAAAAATTCTCACCATTATCTGAATGGCTTAACTGGAAATTTTTATAACTTTGCTATTATCTGAATAGCCTGAACTGAAAGATTTTCAACATCTCGCCATTATCTGAATGGCCTGAACTGAATACTGAAATTTGACAATTCCATACCTTTCTTTAGTTGAGCTTGATGTGAGGGAGTGCTGAGAGTTGTTAACTAATCACTGAACAATCTAAGGAACAATCTTAGACTTAACTGAATGAACTTAGAGTTCGGAGTAAAAACTGAACCGTCTAAGGAACAATCTTAGACTTCACTTGAAAAGAACTTAGAGCTCAGAGCAAACATCGCTCTGATACCACTCTGTCACGACCCCACAATAATATCCAATTAATGCGATGTGTGATTGGCACGACTCGATCCCAATGAAGGATGGATCAAGACGCGAACCGGAAATAATTAAATAAAGGAATAAACCACTGCAATCCAGGAACGATATTTGTAGTGAACTCTAATTTAGAACTGAGTTTCAATTCACAAAATATAACTGAATAAATAAATATCTCAGAGTAGCAAAAAGGTATCATCGAGTTCAAGACATACTGCAGACTTGACTCGGTTATACAAAAGTAGCGGAAGCAATATAGCACATCAAAGTACAGGAAAATATTCTGAGTCCTGTACTCAACAACTGTCTCTCTCTCAGCACTTCACCCTGCACCATCAACACTCAACCTGCACATTTCAAAACAAATATGCAGGGCTGAGTACAAGTATACTCAGTGAACACATTGCCAAAATATATATCTGATATTATGAATATTTATCAAATCTGTTTTATTATCATGCATTCTGAGTAAACACATACGGGTTTTATCTGAAAAGGCCCTATGTTTTACTAAATCATTTTCTGTCTTTGCGTACGCCTTTCTGTTGTATGATCATCCATATCCAAACGGAGTGCCAAGGAAAAGTTCTTTCCGCACTCGAGTGCCAAGGAATAGCTCCGCTCAGCCTTTTCCGCACTCTACATACCATTACTAAACGCCGATCAAGGAATAGCTCCGCTCAGCCTTTTCCATCGCACGTTTAGCATCGTCGATGTCTTAGTCAAGAATAGCTCCGCTCAGCCTTTCTCTCTTCCTAATATCACCGACCCAAGTGTACACTAACCTCGGTTAACACGCTAAGTTAGCACGAGGCCCGATCGATTTAACAGTTAGAAAGCCCCTTGCGAGCTAACTAAATACGGATAAGATATCATACAAAACAAACATTTTATGCATGACAATAATTTATTTGCATCAAAAATAATTAACTGCAGATGAGTAAAAACTCAAATCATTATTTGGACTAAGAGTCCGTTGAAAAGAAAGCCCACCTTTCACCGACGTTTTTAATTACTGCAGCAGCTAGTTCCTCACTGATCTTATCCCTTGCGGATCTGCTAGCCTTCAATATATAAAAATGCACTTAGCATGTTGATCCAAATCCGATAGGACTCAACACGAAACGAAGGCCTATTAGGGTCTAGTATCCGTTCTAAATTCTCTTAGCTTAAGGGTTATTCTCAACCCTAGCTATTAGACATATTAAGGCATATATCATCATCATTTAAGGTATCAACAATACCTTAACATCATCGCAATTCGATTTTCAAAAAAAAAGATCAATCATTAAACTTAGATCAAACAACATTCTGCACAACGATCAACTTTGCGGAATTTTCTGTTTTGACACGCTAGGGTGCAGGGAACGTGCCCTATACTGTTGGAAAGCCACGGAAATGTAGAATTTTACACAATTTACAGTGACTCAAGGCGATAACTAACGAAGAAGTTATAGCCGATTTACTAGAAGGTGGCAGAATTGCCCGAATTTCCGAAAACAACTCGTGTCCTGACTTTGGAGATTTTTCACGACTGATTCAGGAAGAGTTATGGACTGAGATATATACCATTAGAAATCCACGGAAGTCTAGAATTTTTAAAAATTTATAGTGGCTTAAGATGATAACAAATGAAACGGATATACCCGTTTTACCAAAAGGTGGCAGAACTGCCATGATTTCATAAAAACCGAAACATGATCCCACTTCGTCGATTTTTCACAAATTCCACAGAATGAATTAGGGAATGAGACTTATACCATTGGAAAGCCTCTTAAGTCTAGTTTTTGGCAAAATTTACGGTGTCTCAATCGGATGTAAAACGAGGGAGTTATGCTCGTTTAACCGAAGGGTGGCAAGTCTGCCGAAAACGAAGTGCGCGGGCGCGCGACCTGTGCGCGCTCGCGCGCGTCCCCGCGCTCGCGCTCGTTCACGCGGTCGCGCGAGACTGAGGCCGAGAGTCGTATGAACGACGACAGAAGCTATGGAACTCGATACACAAACACACAACACCATAAACTCGACACCAATCTTCACAAACCTTTCAATATCATTGAAATCATGCACTTTAACACATCAACCTCATCTCAAACATGCCTATACATTAATCAACTCAATATTCATCAAACATGCTTCAAAACACAACCCAAATATATATATATATATTGGTACCGAAAGCTTGAAAACATAACTACATAACCATAGTTTTCGAAATACCTTTCAAACAACAATGGGGAAATGTTGGAAGAACTAAGAAGAAGATGGATCGATGGAAACGAAGCTTCCAACGACGACGCCGGAAACAAAACGATGGTGAAGAACGGCTGCAACGAGATGGAGTTCTCCTCAACAATGGATGCAACTTCTTGCTTCTCTCACTCTCTCTCTCTCTTCTTTCGAAAAACGAAAATGGAGGAGGTTGCTCTTGATGCTCTCTCTTTCTCTGTTTTGATAATTTTGAGCAAGAAGATAAAGAAGTAAATGGGAAAGAAGAAGAAGATGTTGCTGCCCTCATCTCCCTCTCTCGAAAATGTGTGCAAGAAATGGAGAAAGGAGATGGAATGAAGAAGAAGAAGAAGAAGAAGAAAGGAAAAGAAAAAACTGCGTTGATCTCTCTCTCCATATGCATTCTATACAATACAACATTAGCTATATTTTTCTTTGATTTGGGAAACAAGAAATCGTGAGAGGCATGGGAGAGGTGAGGGGAATGGCATGGCCTCCCATGCCTTGGTTGACTAAAAAAAAATACCCGATTTAAATACCGATTGTTCGATTATCGTGATATTTTCCATCTTCGGAAAAATCCCGAATTAAACCGATATTGCTAAAATAATTCACTTATTTTAAAACAATAATTTATCTGAAATTATTGATTTAAAAACACTGCTTTAAAAATACTGGTTTTAAATTTCTTGATAATTTAAAACATCCAAAACTTAGAGAATATCTGATTCTCTTGACTTGAGCATCTCATTTAAATTATCTGAATTTAAACAATTGCATGACTAGAGAACATCTAAGTCTCCCAGTCCTGAAATTAATTATCGGAATATCTGATTCACGATAATCACGCACCGTAAATAAAATAGGAATCGAATTTATCTGAAATTACGATTCTGGCTTTCCATACAGAAAAAGGGATAAACCCTAACTGAAATATTTAATCCACCTACGGGATTTTAATTGACCTTGAATTCAATGGAATATAACGGATACTTTCGACCCTAATCTGACGTGAAATTACTGTACTCGTACAGTAATCACACACTTAACTGTAATTAAACAGTAAGTATTTTACGGGGTATTACAAAATAAGTTATATTGTAGGATTACATTCCATATATTACCTACTCTCCTTAATATGATTGATTTACTAACTAAATCATTTTGGATTGACAAATTATTTTAGTGGGGCTCTTATATTTTATTTTTATTAATTAGTTGATTCAAATTTACTTTAACGGTAAATGTAATATGATCGTAGTTTTAATTATTTTGATACAATATTATAATCCAGTGCTTTTTTCTTAATGTTAAAATTAACTTGCATTTATGATTAGCAATATCAATCAATTATCTAAAAATATGATGTTTAAATGTATGCATTCTTATGTATATTTAGTTTATTAACTACTAATATTTAATATTTAGGAATTAAATATCTATTTGATTGTTTTTTTTGTTAAGTGTTTATGTTCCTATGATGTAGATAATGTATGTTTGGACAATATTTCACTACAATTGGTATATATTTGATTTGATATCGTTAACTATGGAAATGTATTTTATTATATATAATATATATGATTTGATTGTGTAAATACTTTATTAATGGAATTGATTTATGATGATAAGTCTTTTAATGTAGTTTGTTAGGGAATATGCAGTGCAAGAAAATTTCATCAAATAAATAAATTACATTATTATTTATATTTGTATTATAGTTCTATATATATTGTCACATTTCTACATTCTACCATAAATATATTATTTTCAAGAGTTAATGATATATTACCAAATTTTAGTTGTTAAGTTTAGGTTGCCTTTTTAAAAAAGTTATTTAGTTTGTTTATTTAAATTTTTCTACATATAACTAATTTATATAATTGCAATATGTGACAATATTTTAAAATAATCTACTAATTAATTTTAAATTTGATTGGATGGCTTCCGCAATGAAAAATATCATGTTTCTATATTTCCAAAAGAATTTGATGATTAATATATCATGTCACACATTTTTATTATAAAATAAAAAAATGAAGAAAAAATACAATATATATATATATATATATTTTTTTTTTACTTGGGAGAAAGAGGGAGCAGTAAGCTTTTAGTACAAGACATCTCCTTTTTATTCATGGATTTCCATATGAGACAAGACGTCTCCTTTTTACACATGAATTTCCATCTGAGACGTCTCTGGTCTCTACCCAAAATGTTTTTCTTTTACACATAGGTTTCCATCACTTTAGTGTTATTGATGTCTCCGCTTGAGAGTCTCTTTTTATACTTGACTTGGGTTTTCCCTCAGTCCAATAAAAACTTAGTTTAAATATTTTTGTTATATTTCTTTCATAATTATAATTTCTAATATAATAATAATAATAATCGTACATATTTTATCCGTGCATCGCACGGCGGGTCATTCTAGTTATATCTAAAAGTAAAATAGTTTATATTAATAGAAACTATCAAGTTTTCCCGCCTAAACTATATTTTCAGAAATGGAAATATATATTATTTAATTAATATTATATAGTATTATCAATATTAATTATTTAATGTAAGGAATCATATGATCCCCTCAAATCCGCCTAACTAAAGAAGGTAATAACAACTAAATTAGTTTATAATTTATCTCAATTAGGTGCGCTAATATTAGGATTAAATATATTATTATATCAATTCACTAATCGGTCTAATCCCATCAAATTCACATAACTACTATTTATTAATTAATTTCAATATTTACCTTTATCAATACACTTACGTAACCCCATTAAATTCATTCACTATAAAATGGGCATTTAAAAGAAGTTGACGATCATTTATCTCTTGGCTAAAATAATAAATATATATTACCTTATTTAAATATACTAATATGGATACAAATCATTCTCAATCTAAATATAAAATTAAGTAATTAATACACCATATCTCTTACACACACGCGATAGAGTGTATATATGGATGTAGATAGATAAGATATTAAATACTATCCATATCTATAATAAGATTTAAATATTCCCAAAGATTGGGTTAATCAATATTAATCATCCTATGATTCATATAATATATTATGGTAATAGATTGGGAAATGGAATTAATTACGTGAGTGTGAACAAATTGTGGAATGAATAGATACACAAAATATTCCGGTGATTCTATACATATTATGGACTCTATAAATTATTTGTGGAGTTAGACATCTCACACCAAATATGCAAGAAAAAAATATTTGTAGTTTAACTGGTCACAATTTTATTTCATTTCAAGAACTTATTTAAAATTCTCATTGAAGTGAGTTTGTGAAACTCAACACCTACGTTATTAATAATTCTTGCGTAATTGTTAAGAGAAGAAACATGACTCCAATAAGGTAATGCATATGGAATCGAGATTTTCATTGTCATTGCTATCATGAATTACTGGGAATCAAGATATAATCCATCACTAATTTGTGGAGATAATATTTGCAGGATTGTCAGGATTAAGAATATCTTAAAAGGATTGATTGGCGCAGCGAAATTGATGGAGACTTAGTGTTGTTTTGGTGCATTCCAATCTTGAATGGGAATGGATCATGTGACTTCAATGTTGCTATGTAACCACATCATGTGGAGATCAGATTGTTGTTGTGGAAACACATTCATATTGGAATTTTTGGAGAAGTTGTGAAAGTGTTGTTCTCTCAATTATCATGGTAGGTTAGATCCCTTGGCTCTATTCTTTTATTCATTGGACAAAGATAATTTTATATTTTTTTTTCTTAAATTATATACAAGGATCGAAATATTCTTACATTTTCTAGGTATTTTGTATCATATATCTATCATTTTTTATTTTTTAGATTACTGATAACTATAACATTAATTTATAGGATGTTTGATTTTATGAGCTTACCTATCATATACTTGCACGTACGTTCCATTTTGTTATTCTATACGAGTCAAAGTCCAAAAATCATACATAAAATTTGAAATAGTTTTTCATGGGGTATTTATCAAATGACACCGGATTAAAAGTAAGGATAAATTTTTTTTAATGTAATTCAATTATGTAAGTTTTTTTTTTGTAGTTTAGTATTCGTACGTTGATATATCAAGATTAGTTTTATTTTATTAGTATATTTTCAATGATTAATGTGCACACAAAGATTGACTTAATTTTATGTATTTTAATTTCACTGCAATAAAATAAACAGAAGATAATAGAAAACATGTTACCCGTAAAAAATGTCATTACACTTAATCAGATTTAGACCAATCAAAATGCATTACACATTTTTATTCTTAGTATCCCCATTTATAAAAAATTATTTTGCTAAAAATCTTCAATTCAATGTACGTATTCGATTCATATTTGTTAATTTGCCAGTTATCATAACACTTTCTTTTTAAAAGTTCATGCCACGACCAATAATATTTACTTTATTATTATTTTTGTTGGTGCTCCTAAATAATTATTCATTTATAATTATTTAGGGTATAATTAGTCATAAAATAAATTAATTTACGGAATATTAATCAATATATAATTAAATAGAAAGGTTATTCATCAAGTATATATAAGTGTTATATTCTCTATATGTTTGAAGAATTTTTTTTTGTATTAATATTCCTACTTTAAAAGATGTCATGTTTTATTCTCAAAGTAATAATGTTTTTTTTTATGTTTCAAATTCCAGAAATAACAAAAATTACAATGACTCATTTTCATTGCATACCAATACTCGATGTATTGAAGAGTCCACAAAAGTGAAATATTGGAGTATCATATTGTTTGAGCTCAGAATTTGGCTATTTTATGTTAGCATTTGTTCAATTATGAGACGAGACTATTATAGTATTTTTTACTTTAGAGTAAATAAGTTAACAACTTGCAACCATATCAAAAGGAATGTATATCCTCAAAATTTTGACATCTCTCCACAAGATTTACATGTTCTGTTTTGAAGACATTGGTATCGAAGGAGATACTTTTCGTCATTAAATTAAAAAGAATAAGCTAAAAGATGATTAGTCTTACCTTGACCATTAAAAAAATGGTAGATATAGTGTAAACAATAATAGATTATGTAATCCTAGAAGAACGTTCGAGTTATTGTAGCACATATCAGTATTTTGAATAATTAAAACAATAATATGAATTATATTATTTTAATTAGTGGAAAGAAAAATATTATTGGCTAAATTTATTTACTCTGTAGAATTGTGTGTGGAAAATATTTTTAATTTCTACACCATTTTATAGCTATTTTATTTTTAGTAAGATATTAGGTATTTTATTCTTGTGTAACTGATGGTGGTCTATACTAGATAGTGTTGTTTTGTCTCATCTTTACATATTTGGCTTCAAAATGAATTCATATAGTAAAAACATCTTTTTTTTTTTATTTTATCACAAAAAATAAGATATTATATATCTATTTTATTCTTTTAAAAAATAGTTGAAGAAAATTATTTTTATATACTATCTATCCGTATAAATGAACGGAATAAATTATATATTTTGCTAAAATTTATAGTACCAATCTATATAAAAGTTGCTCAATTCATTTGGTTTAAAAAAAATGAGGAAAAAAAAAGAAACTAACAGTCAAAGTGTTAAATTTTGAATAAAAAAATATTCTTGACAAAATGTTAAAGTTAATAAAAAAATTATTCTTCAAAAATGTATCAGGATAGACGTTTCTGGGATTTTGAGGTATTTATTTTATGTCATCAATTTGTATATTTTTGTTATTTTCTATGATTTTACCATATTTATTCAATCTTATGAATATTTAAATATTTTAGGTTTAAGACCATCTAGATAGTTGACGATATTGGAAATGCATCGTCATTGCTATGAAATGAGAAGCATGTTTACGGGATAGGATTGCGTTGGACTTCTGAGTTTGAAGCATCTAAACTATAATTTTTTTTATTGGATTTTACCATAGTAAAACGATCTTCTCCACGATACAAATGATGAACATGCTAGCATTGAAATACCTGATGAAGATGTACTTTTAAAACTTTCAAGTCATGTCCCGATTGTATCCATCATGAACAAATACTTATGCGTTTTCATATCAATTGATCGATTAATCAGATTGTAGAGATATTTAAGTTCAGATAGCACATGCGGTTCAGATTAGAGTTTTGATGATATGAACGATGCACACACCTGATTTATTTGAATGAGTTAAAGTGTTTAGGTTTTGCCAAACCACAAAATGAATATGAAGTTTGGGACTCCAATTATATTATTAATTAAGAAACGTTGACCACTCTGGATGCTAAGATACTGACTGTAAGTAATTCATGACAAAATGTATTGATTTCTAGAATGTAACTTACTCTCTTACATCCACGCCTCCCATTCAATTTTAAATGAGCACAATTCACTCTCATTGTTTCGTATGCAATGACAACCAACAAAAGTCAAGAACAATCTCAATCACACGTGGGACTTTTCCTTAAAACACCAATATTATCTCATGGACACCTTTAAGGTGTTGTTTTCAGAGTACGAAATCACAGTGGTTTGAAAATATTAATGTGATAAAGACAATGTCAACATTTTATGTACAACGAACGTCATTTACATAGGTTTTTCACAACCTATTAATTTAGTTTGTTTTCCAACAAATTATATTGCAATTTTAAAGTCATTTTTAATTTAAGTTTATTCCCTTTGCCAAACATAATTACTTTTTTTAATATTAAAAAAATAATGATTGTTAGTATGTGCATTTATATAAATATTATGATACAATTATAATCATTTCAAAACTCAATACCTACATGCTATAATTGTAATAAAAAATATAAATATGTTAAGTTGTGTAAAATTAAAGTACAATATTTCTTTTGCGTAATATATTTGTATTGTTGCTTAATCTCATTATTGTCAATATAGAAATCATATTATGTGTAAACTTGAAAGGCATTCCAAATCTTGAGAGATGAATTTGAATTGACATCCTACAAAACTTGTATTTGTCCCACTTCGACCTTGAGTATATTTCATTATTTTTTTCCTTCCTATTATTTATGTATTTTTTTTAATTGGTTGTTTTTCTATCATTTTAAGGGGACAAAATATCAATTGTACTCTTTAGGTGGCCGAAGACGCTGATTTGAGGACAAAATCGCACATCCACTTATAATTGTTCTTCAATTATATCGTGGAAAAATTTATCGGATTATTCTGATTGTTTTTATTGATTATTTAAATATAAATCAATTATTTTATTTGCACAAAATATTTATCAAAATTTATATATCCATAACCGTGCATCGCACGGGTATAATACTAGTACAATATATATGGAATGAGTGAGTATAATTTTATTATTTATTTTAGCGCAAAATATTCAAACAGACACGCAAGGAAAAGTTATAAGAGTTACAAATTCGTTTTCTTCTTCTATTTCAATACATTTTCTCTTTATGCTTCTAGAAAAAAATAAAAAACTTATGTGTAAGATAAAATTATGCGCTTATATATGCAGAGGATGAATAAATATCATTTATGATTAAATAATGCAACTAACAAGTAATGAGCAATTTCTTCTTCTTTTAAAGATGATAAGAGTAATTGACAATTGCTACTAATAAGTGTGCAATGATTAAACCTTGTTTTTATACAATAATTTACATTTTGCAATTGACAATTGCTACTAATAAGTATGCAAAATTTCAACTTAGTAAACGTTAGTTGAATTTGACGTGCTAGTGCTCCAAATAATTTATTATTCTCCTTTCATTTGAGAGAGAACACTTTAGCTTTAACCATTTTTTGCAACATTGAAAAGATTTATACGTTGTAAATGGACTAAGTCAATATTTGTTTCCTTGTAAATGGCTATGTCCAAAAATATTAAAATATTAAAACCTTTTAAATTAATTTAGCACTAGTGTGATTGAGACATGGACCTGCAACAGTCGATTTAAGACTACTCTCTAACCCTTTCTTTCACTCAAATTCAATTTTTTTTACAACTTTACAAAATTGAAATTCAAGAAATCCCCAAATGGCAATGCATAAATATGGGCAGTTTAGAATTTTAAATACCCGTTACACTTTATGTTTCATTATCAAATTATGAATTTAATAATAATTATTATAAAAATAAAAATTAATTATAATATAATCAACCACAGTCAATATTTATCACAAGAAAATAATAATTATTCAATATAAGAATTAATTATATTGATTAAAAACTAAAAATAAATACTATAAAATTAAATTAAAACACAAAAAATTGAAATTGAAAAAAAGAAAAGGGCGAAGGGCAAACTGGGAAGATATGCCATCAGTTACACAAAAATCAGAACATCTTTATTTCAATGGTGTAGAAACGCACAATTCTAGAGAGAGAGAGAGAGAGAGAGAGAGAGAGAAGCAAGGTTTCTGCGGAACGATGCCGTGTTTGAACCTCTCGACTAACGTGAGCCTGGAGGGCGTAGACACATCATCCATCCTCTCTGAAGCCTCCTCCTCCGTCGCCGAGATCATCGGCAAGCCTAAAGCTGTCTGCTGCTTTTACACCTTTTTTTTCCAATGTTTTTTGAAGAAATGTCTACGCTACTTTTACGCTAATGTTGATTAGTTTTGTGCTGAAGAATTTGGGTTTGTGAATTGTATTTTATATCTTCGATTTACTCGTTTGATGTATTTTGTGCTGATTGTGTTTGCGAAAATGTCACTGCCGTTTCGCGTGTTTGTGTGTGGAAAAGTTAGGGTTTATGAAGATAGGTGCTGTGACTATTGGAAATTTCTCTGTGCTGCTACGTTTACTTCTTTAGGTTCCATATTTTGCATTCAAAGTTCAAGTTTGATGAAAATTAGGTAATATAGTTTATGTATTACTTGAATTTTAGTTGTATCTACATTTGCACCTTTAAGTGCCATATTTTGCATTCAATGTTCAAATTTGATGAAAATTAGGTAATGTAGTTTAGGTATTGCATGACGTGTAGTTGTATGTGGTCTAGGAATTAAAGGCTCTTTGATAGCTCTTGTATTTTATTATGGTAGTTTGGATTGATCATGCTCGTATTCACGAACAATGCTGTGCGAATATGATTGTTGGCTTACCTTGTAGTTGGATGAACTTAGCATTCTTCCATAAGTTTGATTGGATTTTTCAAATGCATTTGCATTTAGCCATTTATAAGTTCAAATTTGATGAAAATATGGTAATGTAGTTTAGGTGTTGCTTGAATTTCAGCTGTATGTGGTCTAGGAATTAAAGTCACTTTGACAGCTCTTGTATTTGATTATGGTAGTACGAACAATGCTTTGCAAATATGATTGTTGGCTTACCTTATAGTTGAATGAACTTAAAGTTCTTTTATAACTTATAACTTTAATTGGATTTTTCCAGTGCATTTGCATCTAGTCATTGATTACATGGCATAAAAATGTATTTCTTGCAGTTATTTTCAGTTCATCTTTCTGTTTATGGTAACCTTTTGTCTACTCTGATATCTGATTCCCTTTAATTTATCAAAACAAGATTAATCTTGGCACTAGTTACTGATTTCTTCTGTTTTTGTGCAGTATGTGATGATCGTGTTGAAGGGATCTGTTCCCACAGCGTTTGGAGGGACGGAGGAGCCAGCCGCCTACGGAGAGTTGGTCTCGATTGGAGGTTTGAACTCTGATGTGAACAAGAAACTGAGTGGTGCTATTGCAAACATACTCGAGGCCAAGTTGTCTGTTCCAAAGTCGCGATTCTACCTCAAATTCTACGATACCAAGGTAAGCAAGCCGAGCTCAGCTTCAGTTGTTCATTCTTCTGCTTATTTAGGCATGTCAGAGTCAAGAAAATGCACAATGTCTGCATGCTTTACACCATCACTGAATCATGCAGATGAACGTTTTCACTATCATGTTCTGCTTTGCTTGTTAAGAAAATGCACAATGTATTTGCATTCGATCATTTGTTCTGAAAGCTTGTTTCGTGTGTTCTTTTTCATGTTTCTGCAATCATGGATTCATGATATCATGAATCAAACCTTCTTTTCCTTGCAGGGTTCCAACTTTGGATGGAATGGTTCAACCTTCTAGATTTCTGATGTTGAATTTCCGAATCTTGTATGCATGATGTATCTATAATGCATTTGATGTTGCTTATGTTATGTGCGTCTTATGCCACGATTATTTGATGCTTTTACCAGAGAATTCATTTCACATTTGGGAAATTATAAGACCTATTTTGGTAGCAATCTTACTCCAACTTATTTCTAACCTACATTATTGTATATGCACGTCTTCATTGTATGTGATAAGATGTTTTTGTGAAATTTGAATATATTCATATTTAAGTTACATATTTATGATATTATCACTATTAGTATATTAATATATTAATTTTTTTTAATATGTTTCCAATTTATCGAGATTGTTTTATGTTATGTAATACTAATTTTTATTATTAATTTTTTTATTTTTTAAAAAAGAGCCCAAAATTAAGCACTAAAATATCTACAAGCACTTCATCAAAGTAGTGATGATTCGCAAACATAGAATCCCAGAAAATGTTGGTTTGGAAGGTTATATTGGACTAAGAATTTTTAGACATTTCGAATAAAAAAATTATTAGTAGAGCAAACATGAATGATTTAGCATTTTAGCCTCCATATATACTTGCTTTATCTATGCTTGTAACCGGCTAATTTGCAAAAATTATTATTGAATATTCATTCATTTCTATATATTTTTTTAAAAGAAAACATTTCCAGAAGTCCATTTAATTTAATAAATTAAAAATTCATTATAAAAAAATAATTAAAAAAAGAAAAAGTAATCTCCACAACGGCCACGGACCATGAAACCGGCAAAGTCGAAGCATCCAACCACCGGTTACCGAATCCGAAATATGCGCTGTTTATATTTTCACCGGTCTCTCCCCGCCAAACCATTAATCTCTAACAATGGCATCAAATCCAAATCTCGCCGCCGCCGCCGACCAGCAATCCTCCTCCACCTCCGCCGTGCGCGTTCTCCTGTCCAGCATCTCCCAAACCATCCGCTCCGGCCTCTCCAACCGCCGCCCGTGGTCGGAGCTCGTCGACCGCTCCGGCTTCTCGAAGCCGGAATCATTCTCCGACGCCACCGTCCGCCTGCGCAAAAACTACAGCTATTTCCGCACCAACTATCTCACGGTCATCACCGCCGTGCTCGCCGTCTCTCTCCTGACGAATCCGCTCTCTCTTATCCTCCTCGCCGCCCTCCTCGCCGCCTGGGTGTTCCTCTACCTCTTCCGCCAGCCGTCCGATCCCCCGATCACCGTGTTCGGCCGCCAATTCTCCAATCGCGAGACGGTGTTTCTGCTGATCGTCTCCACCGTCGTCGTGATCTTCCTCACCAGCGTTGGCACCGTTCTCGTCTCGGCGCTCATCATCGGCGTCACCATTGTTTGTGCGCACGGTGCTTTTAGGGTTCCGGAAGATCTTTTCCTCGACGAGGAGTTGCCGCAGGGAGGAGCTCCCAACTTCCTCTCTTTCCTCGCCGGCGCCGCTCCCGTCTCTCAGCCGCTCGTCGCCGCCGCTAGGGCTTGAGAATATATTACCAAATGCAAAGGGGTAATGGAAGAGTGATTTAGTATCTATTTGATTTGAATAGTTTAGATGAATACGATGATTTTCCCATATAATTAGGTGATTTTACTAGTTGTAAATTTTCTTCTCAAATTTCTCTTAAAGAATTATCATTCATATTGAATGCTTTTGATCATTTGCAAGTATTTTTAGCTTAGTATTTTATCGTATGAATAAACTCTTTTTGTTGTGATCGAAATTCATGAAGTTAAGGCCATGAATAGAGTGGTTTTGAGCTTCTAGGAATGCGTAGGAGATGAAACATTTTGACATATCGTCATTGGTAAGCTCTCTTGAGATGATCTAATTGATGGAGTTCACGAACTTGTTGTACTGAAACATAACAAGTTCGAGTATATTGTAGTTTATGTGTGGTTGTTGGAATTTTGGTTTTTGCTTTTTGAAGATGAATAAGGCTCTGTGTGTCGAGATTCTTGTGTTTGTGAATAGTACTGATGAGGTAGCATAGAATTTCCCGTTAAGTTTATTATAAACACTCTCTTCAAGAATCGGTGGTGTATCTATCTATTTCTCTGAATTCAGGGCATTCCTTGTGAAATTCCATGTTGTGAATTCCTTGTAATTCAAAATGCTCGTTTTATGCCAACTTTTTAATTGAGGAAATACGAAGATAAAATATTATTATTAATAATAATTGTGAAGTTTTGAACAGTGATTTTTTTTTTTTTATTTGGGTTAAATTGATTTTAATAATATCACGAATTTTTGCAATTTTTAATCGCAAATACAATGATTTATATATAATAAAGATAAAAATCTCGGAAGTAAAAATTACAACACAGAATAAAACGGTTGGCGGGACCAGGAAATATAGCCGTTAAGAGTCATCCCGCCGCACACACGAGATATTTCCCTTTCCCATCCAAGAAAACTAGCCGTTGCGATTGTACAATCGATTTCACTCTTTCAACTGACTCTCGCTCATTTCTGATCTACTTTTCTTCTGATTTTCTGCGCTAATCTGAAAAGAGAAAGGAGAGTTTTCGTTTTCACACACTACTTTTTTCCTTTCCCTCCATTGATAACTGATACAGTTTTCATGGATGACAGATTTCTGCATAATGAGCCATGGAAGCAATCCCACCTCCTGTTCCTGCTGCTTCTGCTGATCAATTCCGGCCTTGTTTTAACCAAGCAAAGCAGCGGTGCGATCGCAGCAGAAGCTGATTATGAAGCCCTTAAAGCCGTAAAGCTCGAATTCGTTGATTTCAGAGGAGTCTTGAGCAGCTGGAACACCACTCGCGATGCAGTTTGCTCTTCCTGGGCTGGAATCAAGTGTCTCAATGGCCGAGTCATTGCTATCCAGCTTCCATGGAAGGGTCTAGGAGGCCGAATCTCCGACAGAATCGGCCTCCTTCGATCCCTCCGACGCCTCAGCCTCCACGACAATGCTCTCACTGGCCCTATTCCGGCTTCTCTTGGATTGCTTCCTGAGCTCAGAGGGGTCTATCTCTTCAACAACCGCCTCTCCGGTTCCATCCCTCCGACGTTTGGTAACAGTCTGAATCTTCAGATTCTTGATCTCAGCAATAATGAGCTTACTGGCATTATTCCTCCTAATCTTGCTAACTCTTCAAGATTGTTTAGACTTAATCTGAGCTTCAACAAGATTTCTGGTTTGGTTCCTAGCAGTCTTTTCCAATCTCAATCCCTCACTTTTCTTGCACTCCACCACAATAACATCTCTGGGAGAATCCCAACTTCTTTGAGCAACCTTAGCATTCTCGAAGTGTTGAACCTCAGCCATAACCAGATTGTTGGAAAGATACCTGAGGAGTTGGGGAATAGTATCTCGAAACTGAGTTTTCTTGATTTATCCAACAATGGAATCTCTGGGGATTTCCCTGAGAATCTTTCCAATCTGTCTTCTCTTCAGACACTAAATCTGAATAGCAACAATCTTGATGGCTTGATCCCGGAATCTGTTGGAAAACTAGGCAATCTCTCGGTTTTGGATTTGAGTCACAACAATTTCAAAGGCCAAATTCCAATTTCGTTAGTCAGTATACAAAATCTATCTACATTTGATGTTTCTTACAATGATCTATCCGGGGCTGTTCCGTCTGTTCTTGCCACGAAGTTTAACTCGAGCTCTTTCGTTGGAAATGCTGAGCTTTGTGGATATAGTAGTTCAGTCATATGCCCTTCCCCTCAACCTGAAAATCTACCTTCACCTTCTCAAGGGGAAATTAAGCATCATGGTAGAAAATTTAGCACGAGGGACATAATTCTCATTGCAGCTGGAGGTGTTCTTGCAGTTTCATTGATTTTATGCTGTGTGCTTTGCTTCTGGTTGATTGGGAGAAACGCGGTTTTGGAAGCTAAAAACGGGAAGAGTAGAGGCATGGTTTCGGGTGAAGTTGAATCGGGGGGTGAAGTAGGAGGAAAGTTGGTCCATTTTGATGGCCCTCTTGTGTTTGCAGCTGATGATCTGCTGTGTGCAACTGCAGAGATAATAGGGAAGAGCTCATACGGAACAGCATACAAGGCAACATTGCAAGATTGCAATCAAGTTGCAGTTAAGAGGCTGAAGGAGAAGATCACAAAGGCACGAAAAGAGTTTGAAATCGAGGTTGCTCTACTAGGGAGGATCCGACATCCTAATATCTCTCCTTTGAGAGCTTACTACATTGGACCTAAAGGGGAGAAGCTCCTTGTCTACGACTACATGCCTAACGGATCTCTTGCGTCTTTCCTCCATGGTAAGCTTAGCTTAATCTTTAATCTTGTAGAAGTCCAGCATTTCTTGGACTAGAATTGAATTAGTAGCCATTCAAGTAATAATTGAGAGTTATTTAGCATGATATTGTTGGTTAAGAACACTATTGAGTCTATGATTGATAACATATTCCAACTCTTTACCTGTGATGGAACTAAATCCTGAAATTTGTGTGTTATTGGACTTTTGATCATTTCTTGGACTAGAAATTTACCATTCAAGGAAGACTGGAGAGAGATTTAGCATGATATTGTTGGTTAATGAGAGTTCCATGAGCTATCAATCACATTTCCTAACTAAATATTGAAATTATATGTAAATGAAGATTCAAGACAAGATTTCATCATAGGAGTACTGATTTTTTCTTATATGCAGCTCGAGGGCTTGAAACTAGCCTTCCATGGCCGACTAGAATGGTCATTGCTTTTGGTGTAACACGAGGCCTAAGCTACCTCCACACTGAGGAAAACATCATACATGGGAATTTGACCTCAAGCAATGTCCTGCTAGATGAACAAAGCAATCCCAAGATAGCTGATGTTGGCCTCTCTCGTCTCATGACAAGTGCAGCCAGCACCGATGCCATTTCCACATCCGGATCAATGGGATATCGAGCACCCGAGCTTGTGAAACTGAAGGATGGAAGCACAAAGAGCGATGTGTTCAGCCTTGGAGTGATCATGTTGGAGCTCCTAACGGGGAGGTCCCCGAGTGAGGTGAGCGACGGCCTTGACCTACCCCGGTGGGTGGCATCGATCGTGAAGGAGGAATGGACTAATGAAGTGTTTGATGTGGAGCTAATGAAGGATGCACCTGACATTGGTGAGGAGTTGCTTAATATGTTGAAATTAGCCCTGCATTGTGTGGATCCCTCTCCGGAGGCGAGGCCCGAGGCTCACCAAGTCCTCCAAAAACTCGAGGAAATAAAGCTCGACTCGATAGATAACACAATGCCAAAAGGTTCTGTTGATGAAGCTGCAGCACTTCCAGCTAAAAGTGAGTGAGAGAGGTTGAAGAAAGCAAACATATAGAAGCATATATAGGGAGTTGTGAATTGTGATATATATTTCTTATTATTTCATTCATTCATTCATTTGTTGTTATCTTGTTGCTTGATTATCATATATGTTTTCATTTATTTTGCCTGGTATATATTAGCCTATACACATTACAATTGTATCGAGTTATTTTTGGTTAAAAAGATTGCAATAAAATAAACTTTTACTGAGTGTTCTCCAACGAGAAGTAGTTGGTAGTTTTCCAATATATTTTGTTTACAAGATCATTATGCATGATTCCTCGTGTACAAAATTTTATTTCTTAATTGATCTTAGAGTTAATTTTACAATTGTAAAATTAAAATAAAGTAAAAAAAATGAAATAGAAGAATTTATATAAGTTAAAACACAAAGTAAATTTAATAGCGAAATGATAAAACACAATTTGACAATAGACAATATTAATTTATATTATGGGTGTATTTCTACTAAAAACTAACAAAAAATTAAGTGTAATTTTACAATTTGAGACATGGGAAAAGAGAAAAAAAAAACAAATTTTGTGACCTTTTTATCCAAAATAAAAATAAGAATGTCATAACTTGTAACTAATCATGAATGCATTTACTTTACCTATAAAATTAATAATAAGACAAAACACCGTTTTAAGTCGTGTATTTTCAAATTTTTCTAAATTGAATCCCTCTGTTTTATTTGGTTAACATGAGGTTTGCCCAATCCGAAAATAAAAATAAAAATTCATTTTTTAAAACAAACAAATAATAATTGAAAAAATAATTAAATAAAATAAATTCAATTAAAACTTTTTAAACCACTATAGTTTTATTTTTTGATTTATTATTTTTGAAAAAATTCAAGCAATAGTTTAAAAATATTTTTTTATTTAATTAATTTTTTTATTTTATTTAACTATTATATGATTTTTTTTTAATTTAGTTTTTCGAAAATAAAATAAAATTACAGCATTTTATAAAAATTAATTAATTTATTTTTTTGCAATTATTTATTTATTTTTAAAATGAAAAAATTGAATAAAAAAATTAACTATATTTTTTTTCAAAAAAATAATAAATAAAAATAAAATTACGGTAGTTTCAAAAATTGTAATTAAATTTGTTTTATATTTTTATTTTATTTTTACTTAAAAAATTCAATTTGTATTTTTTTTATTTTATTATTTTTTTCAATTTTTATTTGTTTATTTTTTAAAAAATGAATTTTCATTTTTTATTTCGAATCGGGTTCCATACAATCAATTTGATTTGATTTTAACTAAATTAATAATACAAAACCTCATTTTAACCAATTTGAACTTCATTTTAATTAAATTAATAGATGGATCTAATTCGATTTTTTTAGTACTAATTCGAAAAGAGAGATTCTATTTGCACTACTAAATTTACTCTTTGCACTATAAAATAAATTAATTTAAAATTAGTTAAATATAAAATTACTTAAATATCCTTATTACATAAAAAAATAAATAAATTAATAAATAAATTTAAAAAATTAAAAATAAAAAAAGATCCATCCTTCTTCTCCGGCATGCATCCGACCAACTGTTTCTTCTCCAGCGCGCGACTTCTTCACAGCGAAAGTCTCCGCCATGGACGACAACCATCGACGCCACCGCTTCCATCACTTTCGGCTGACCGAAGAAGATGGTAAAATCAAATCTTCAAATGATATAAAAAAAATAAAAAATCAAACTGCTAGTAAAGGAGATGGTGAAGAATTTTCATTTCAATCTCTTCCGGATAGTGGCATAGTTGATAGAAGAAGATTGTCAAACTGAATGAGGATTTTACTACCTATTCACAACTGAACTACAACTTTCAAATTATTTTTTTTTGTTAAATTTGTAGATATGGCTGGCGAGCATGGACGTCGCCAGAGAAGATGATGGGAAAGCAGCTGATGTGGCTGCAAGTCATCGAAAGGGTGGGAAATAGACGGAAGGCGGCCAGCAGCAAGTTGGGGAAGAAGCAGAAGCAAATAGGTTTTTTTTTTTTAATTAAGTTGAATTATTATTATTTTAATAAGGGTAAATTATAATTTAATTTCCTAACGTTTGAAGGTTTTAACAAAAATAACATAACGTTTTAATAATTACAATTTAATTTCCAGCGTTTGATATTTTAACAAAAATAACCCAACCTTTAATATTAACAATTTAATTTTCAACGTTTGAACATTTTAACAGAAATGACCTGATAATTAAGGCGAAAAAAATCATTTTAATCGATTTCAATCACATTTACTCTCAAGTGAGCTAGAGACCCATATAACGGACTAACATTTTTACGGAAAAAATGACCAAAATGATTTTTTTCGCCTAAATTATCAGACCATTTCTGTTAAAATATTCAAACGTTGGGAATTAAATTGTTAATATTAAACGTTGGGTTATTTCTGTTAGAATATTCAAACATTGAGAATTAAATTGTAATTATTAAAACGTTGAATTATTTTTATTAAATCTTCAAACGTTGGGAATTAAATTGTAATTTACCCTTTTAATAAAGAGTACATGAGTAATATAATATGGTGCAAAGAATAAAAAATAAAGTACATAAAATAGATGAAGTGCAAAGAGTAATATTAATTGTGCAAATAGAATCTCCCTTCCAAAAAATTTAAAAGCACGAGAACACTCAAAAATCAAAATAGTGTTTTACCTAATAATACAAAAAATCATGAATGCATTTACAGACCAAACTCTACTATTATTTCAATTCTCATAAACACACACACACACACACAGAGTGAGCAAGAATGGACAATTTTCCGATCGACAAGATCCAAATTTCCGGCGCCGCATTAGCGTCCCTCCTCCACCGCGCCTCCTCCGCTGTCGGAGACACCCACGGCTATCTCTTTGGCCACGCCGCCGTATCCACCCCAAACCCCCTCTCTGACCATCCCACGACCGCCGCCGTCACGTCACTCCTCGTCGCCACGATCACCTCCTTCCTCTCCATCCCATCCCACCTCCCCCTCCCGCCGCCGCCGCCCGCCACCGCGACCACCTGCCTTCTGGGCTGGTTTTCCGCGCGGCGTAAAACCCCTCTCCGCCCCTCCTTGAAAGACTCCACCGCCACGCTTTCTCTCTCCTCCTCCCCCTCTCTAGCCTTCACTCCCCAAAATTCGACCCTCTCTCTCCCCCCATCTCTCTTCCTCCTCATCACCACCCCCTTTCAAGATCAATTGATCCACACTCATGAATACAAGGCTTTTCAATACAAAGGAAGCGCCTTTGAGCCCAAGAGTTTGTGCATTGTCAACATTGGGCCTTCTTTTCGATCACAATACGATTCTTTCAGCCCTAGTGTGGAGCTTCCGGCTATGGATTGCGAATTGAAGGGGCCAAATGCGATGGTGGAGGACGAAATTGATGAGAGTTTGGCCGGAAAAAAGAATCAATTGAAGGACCAGAAGCAGTTGGATTTGTGTGCAGAGGGTTTTGAGATTGGGAGGCTGAGCAAATTGATGGGCGCCGAGGCGGCATACACGACGGAGATGGAGGAGTTGTATGATAAAATGCTGGCCAAGATTGATGGGCTGTCGAGATTGGTGGAGCAGTCTAATGCTAAAGTTCTTGAACAGGTGACAAATGCTGATAAAAAAACAAATGCGATCTTCATATGCTTATAGCTGTTGAAATTCGATATGAGTAATGTTTTTCGATGTTTTGGGAATGGTTTTTTGATGTAATGGGAGGTTTTATCCTGCGCAGGAGAATCATAATATGAGGTTGAGGAGCAGAGTTGCTGGTTTGGAATGATTGTTGATCTGTTTTCCTAGTTAAGGTAATTATCTTGCTTCTTTATTGTGTTGGGTTGTTTAATTGTGAGTTAAGTTGCTGGTTTGAGCTCCTTCTATCTTAGTATGGCTTTCTCTTATTAGTTTGTGTGATTCATTACATGCATAGTTTAGTACTAGTATTGTCTCGAGGAAAAACTCGTCTCCCACTTTGCCATTGTATTAATTGTTGTGAAATATTAGGAAAGTAAACTAGTCATTCAGTATGTAAATTGGTCTACTCTGGAATAATCAGGTTTCCAACATCCCCTTGATTTACTGTCAATAATCAGTTCATAGGATCGTAAAGTGTTTCTGGTAGCTTCCACGGGTTGCTGCTATTTAAGGATGCTGCCTTAACTTATAAGTTCGGAAAGCTTCCCCGGCTTTTAGCTGCTGATTCCGAGGATTAGGATTTCTAGTTCCCTTTATCCACTAAAAAGCCGCCCTTTTAGTTTTACTGATCAAGCGTAGAGACATTTGAAACAGCTCTCTCATCAAGATTCTAGTTTACTTATTTTGCTTTCTCTTTCTTTTCCTTATTAATTGTTTAGTTCCTGTATTGTTCAAGCCATGCCCCCTTTCCTGGTTTGTGCTTAACATTCAAGCTTTTTTAGGCTTTCTATCATATCGTTTGATTGGTTTCTTATTCATTCTACGGACACATGCTTTCTCTTCATATACCAACGTCAATTATGGCATTCGGATGAAGTTGAAACTGACCTTTGTGACCTTGCTGGAAGAAATACGCATGTTTAGAAACAAAATTCTAGTTTGGACATCTACATTAGTGAAATTCTTTGACCATCTCTTTTTTAGTTTGTCTGAAATCTAACTCCAATAAATTGTTGTTATTATTATTTCACTCCTTTTTTCGGGAGTAAATGTGCTGGTTGTTTCTTTTATATCTAGCTTGCCCTCATTTATGTATCTCTCAACTTTCTTTCATCGATTTGTGTAGATAAAACCTCGAATGCCTAAGGAGAACAATTTTTTGTTGCAGCTGAGAAGATAGCTGTTCTTGCTGCTTGGTGTCGAACCACCTTAGATGAATCCCTTAATGTACACTACTAGTCGGTATGTTACAATGTTAGTTAACATGTGTATGCAATCAATGAACTTCAATTCTGGGATTTAAGTCTGTAAATCAGAATCTATGAAATGAGGCTTTGATCCAGATCTCTATTACTACATACCTTTTTGTTGCTCTAACAACCCGTACGAGGTTGATCAGGAAATTTGGTGTTTGATTTTGAAATATAGATTCGAATGATTAGCTTAGCAAAAGAACGTTTCATCTGTTCCTCCGGTGGTGATAGCTTAGCAACATCGATATCATGGGAAGGTTCTCAATTTGATGGAAGGATGTGCATTGTGAATGGACAATCTGTGTAATGGATGCTGCATTTAATGAACTAGAGCATTTGCATCAACCATTCATTTCTCACACTCACATGAATCTGTGTTTTTGTGTGACCTAATTGTATAATTGGAAACAATGAATAAATTTCAATACGAAACTAGTTTGATTTTTGAATCAGAATCAAGACTGGAAACTGTATACTCTGATGAAAGTCGAAACAATAATTTACAGATCAAGCTGTGTAATAAATGTGAAAAAATTTGCAATTTTCATTTCTCCATGCTGCACAAATTGATCATTTATCAAAACTGTACGGTGCACTAGTCATGGGAACAGGGGCACCTCGTCTTGAGGTGTCGTTTCCTCAGTCGATCAACAACCACCCAAATGGATGGTGCACGAGATGCACCTTAGTTTCCGCACATTGTAGCAAGTTGAGTAGCTAAATATATGTATGTTCAAACGTCGCCCCTGGGTCAGAGATCTGTTGCAGGGAAGCCACCCTGAGGAAAAAGAACTCGGGGTGGTTGGCTACTCGTTCTTATGCTCGGAGTGAAATGCAGGATCGTTCAAATGCACGTCGATTTGGGGATGATTTCTGGCAGTTCAAGTGCTATCCTTCTCAGTCTCAGACCACAACAATCTCCATGGCCCGGTACGAGTGCTTAGCCTGAAATTAACAAGGCACTCAACTCTCGAATGCCGTAGGTAATAGAGGAGAATATATTTCTCACTTTTCGACCGGGAGGGCACATAAATAATTACCTCAAGGCTCCAGCTGCTACTCGCAAAGCCATAAAGAGAAACAATCCACCCCATACACCAGCAACGCCATACGAAGGAGCAGCTACTAGTATGAAGGCCGAAGAGATCAGAGCAACGAGCACCTGGCCATCGACATGGGACCAATTAGTATCTTTTAAAACATGAGTGGCGAAAGCCTTAAGCAATTTGCAGCATTACCATGGAATATGCAGCAAATCCGAAGTCTGAAACCCCATAATATAATCCGTCAAGTACAAAAGCAATAGCATTCAATGGTTGAGATCCAGCAACAAACTGTATCATCGAATAGAAGGGAAATGGATGAGCATTTGGGTTAAGTCATTTTGATTTTTGGTATAGATTTATGACATCATCAGCAAATATACAATCTTCCAATATAGTACTAACTACTAACTAATGTGTTGTATAATTTCACAATAAGTGTAGAAAAGCAGTAACCAAGACTATGCTCAATCAGCTCATCACACCTTAAAAAATCAGCAATGATATGCTTGTTCATTAGACTTGTGTAAAGATAGATCTATGATTCCTCTGCTTGTAAAGCCAAGGAATGATCTTTTTCAGACTAACCAGCTAGATTACTTGTTACTAAACTGATATTGGTATTACCGAGGACCTAAAAGCCCTAAATATGTGTCTTTTTCCTAGTAATTAATGATGTTATAGAGCCTGCTAAAGTTCAAGGAGATATGAGCATCTAATCAGCACGCAAGAAAGCCATATTCCATTCTCTCCAAGCAAGATCATGCAGCCTTATACCAACCAGGTAGCGCTTGTACTTTATATACGGTAAGTTCATTAATAATCATTCCAGAGTGGCTGATATTCTCACCAAGGTTCCAGATCTAGCAATCCTCAAAACTTCTGAGTCGGTGCTGAATAGACCGGACAGTGCACCAAATCCAAGAAACAACATTATAGCCAAAGCTACCCCCATTATTAAACTAACCTGTTTTAATTCACATGGACATTGAAAATCAGTGAGGTAATCACTCATTGATCAGCAGAGACATCGAATGTACTTTGACATATATATGAGAATAAGGTTCCGAACCTGTAGGACTTTATAAGTGACCTGGCGCGCCAGACCATAGTTCCCTTGGGAGTAGTCACTAGCAAGGAGAGTCTGCAAGCAATGTCAACAAAGGAGAAGAAATTAACGAAAACCACAAGCTGACAGCATAGAAATCACTTGAAAAACTTGTATAAGTTTCAGGATTGTTACAATTGAGAGAGAGAGAGCAAAGAAGAATTATGAACTTAACTCGGGAGAGGTTTTTATAACTAACCCTGTATTTACTAAATCTCACTATGCTAACTATTTCTGATCAAGTGTGACCAGTTACCTGGCCAGCTAGTGCTAAAGCATCATTTAGCAAAGATAAAGCCAACCAGACTTCAAAACATATCTGAAAACCAGCCATTTGTATGGGGCCCTCTCTTGCTGCCAAAGATGTAGCTAGAGTTGTTATTGTAAGGACTGCTACTGTTCTGCCTGTCAGAAGGGCACCTGTGCAGTGAAATAAAGAGCTCATCTCCACATGTTCGCTCATGTTAATTGAAACAAATTTTCATATCTCCAGGTGATTTTAGTGTATTACAGACACAGCACTATGAGTTCCAATTAATGCTGATTTATTTGTCATGATGAGCTATGTTTCAACTTTAGAATATGGAGGATTCATTGCATCTCTCACCTTCCTTCGATACTTGTAAGACATGATTGAAATATATATACTTTCCATTACTAGATGTCAAGCACCATATAATATAACCATAGATCTGCACACTCTTTAAAAAATTACCAGATTTAAGATACTTAGCAACCCTCTCCCCACTAATACTTGGAGAAACAAGCAGCACTTTGTCATTCAGCTTCCACAGAAGTATTAGAGCCGTCAAGTACCTGATAAAGGCATGCATAGAATTCGTGTGAGCCAACGAAAAGTGAGTTCAATCATGCATAATATGGTGACGCAAATAGTTTTACCACATCAGACGTACTCAGAAGTCACAGTAGCAATGGCAGCACCACTGATGCCAAGACCAACGAAAAATATTAATATTAGATCCAGTAGTGCATTTAGAAAATTGCCAGCTCCTGAAAAAAGGTAGCGCATATATTCAGATATAATCAGAGATAAAAAAAAAAAATAGTATTATGGGATTCAAAAATAGAGACAAATGAAATTGTAGAAGCCATTGAATCATAGTAAAAGCATTAATGACAGACATGCAACAAAACATGCCTACGCAAGCCTTTTCTGCCACAACCAATGACAGACACCAATAATCTTGTTAAAATTGCAGCAGATCAAAGAATCAGGATACAAACCCAAACTTTGACTCATAGACGAGGAATTAATTTAACTATTCATAATCTGATTAAAGTCCTGCAAGTTTATGTGCAATGATCTTCCTAATCAGTGCAACATCAGATACTTCCAAAGGAATGCCTTAATGGTATGACAAGAAGCAGCTGTAGCATGTAACAAACTATTTGATTATAATACTTGCCAACAGCATATAAAGGTGTCTTTGTATCCTTGAACCCACGAAAAGTTCCTTGAGCAGCAAGAGCAACAACAATTGGTGGAGCACCAAAAGCCCTCAGCGTAAGAAACTGTTCAGCTGGCAAGCGCATTGGTGAGTCCTGCAGTAGGCCAAATATGAGTGAGGTTAACCATACAGTCTTCCCTAGACATTGATACTTAACTATAAAATAACCAATCAGAATTTTATGCAAGAAGTCCACCATCCATGGTGCTATGGTTCAAGAAACAAAAAATGATTTAAGTAACTTCATTTTGTGCATATCCTTAAATATAATGAAGAAGAACAGATATAATCTAGTATTCTGCTGGAGATCATCATCACTGACATGAGAGACGTGCCTGACTAAATTGACCTTGCAAAGAGAGCGGCCTTACAGAAATGCATATTCAAAAATCTCTTACTTCTGTTAAAAACTTCTTGTGCGAAGAAATCAAATCCGCAATGATTTAAGTTACATGTAACAACTAACAATAAATTATTTGCCGAATAAAAATTGAGAGATATAGGGACCCAAAATATGTCTGTAACAGAGTTTTTGATTAGCTAAACAAGACATACAACAGGTATACCCATGGTATTCATTAAAAAATCTGAGCCTGTGGCCAGTGCAACAGCTTCTATGATGCCAAGGGCAGCAGCAAGAATTATAGCATTTGATACTGAAGGAAGAAATATCTTGTTTTGTTGGTCTGCAGGCGATTAAATGAAAAGTGCCAAAAAAGAAAAAGTTGTTAGATCATGAAAATGCATCATAAATTAAAACACAACTGTAGATGCAAGATAAATGCACAAATAAAAATAGTACCTTCGCCAGTTTCACCGCAGTCACCAGCAACCTTTAAAACAGATGCCTGCTCTTCGGCAACGAAGGACGTTGTGACATTGAGCAATGGGACATTAAATAGTTTAGAAACAAGATTGAAAACAGCACCAGATACACCAACTGCAGCCAGTTCAGCAGATCCTGTATAACTTGGCAAAGAAAGTTAGTCTTGCATATGAGAAACTTGGCAAAGAAAGACTAATGAGAATTTATAATTTTATCGGAAATAAAGAAAGTCATTCTAGAGACAACCTAAGCAAAAAATACTCAAAGTCACTCACGGCATATTATGAACCTATTCAGCTCAAATAGTTTTACAGGTATCAGGATGCCAAATATACCAAGAATCAAGATAAGGGAAGGGAGACATGCAGCACACAATTTTTATTTATTTATTTTGTTAGTAGAACCACACAGAACCTAAAGGCTATAACGAACACACAAATTTTTATTCTTTCGATCTATATTCAAATAACATCTATGACAACAAGTCACCAAACAAAATGCAGCCTATATATTATCATATACAGTTGAAACCAGATCATATTAATGCATAGCAACATATTATAAAACGTCAGCTAGACCGAATTCAAGATAAGCAACTAACATCAAATTTCAAACCAAACAGCAAAAGTACCTATATGGCCAACGAAACCAGTATCAACAAGTGAAGTAATTGGGTCAGCTGCAAGAGCCAATGCTGCAGGAAGTGCGATTGAAAGTATCTGCATTCCAAGTCCATCTACTCTAAATTCCTCCCTACAAAATTCCAGAGTAATGAAATGCTCCTTTCCGGATGCAAAAATAAATAAACAATACAGAAACGAAGTGATTGAACGCTATCAAAAAAGAAATAATTTTACACACATTTCAGATTTAATGTATGTCATCAGCAAAAACATCTAATCTCTCAGAAACATACTAACGAATTCCTGAGGAACATAACTAAATTCATCAAGACACGAATTACAAAATCACTTACCGAAGACGATGCATAACGGAGGAGAAAGGTTTCATATCAGGACCCCGGTCCGGATCCGAATCATCACCCCGATTTCCCGCAACCGGTGGCTTCGGCTTTTCTGGTAAGGTGCTGGGGTTTTTGTTAGCTGATGATTTCACGACTGTTCGAAATCGAATTGAGCTATGACCATTGGCGCATTTCATCGAACACCTGCTAGGGGATACTCCGTGAATCGGCAATTCATTGCCGGAGTGGGAGCTCGAGCAGTAATTTGCATGGATGGAGAAATGATGGCGGAAACGGTGCTGCGCAGCAACACCAAACGCCATCGTTGAATCTGCGACGAAGAATCTTGCAGTTTTGTGTGAATGAATCTCGGAATCAGATGGCGGAATATCTATGGAGATGAATTTTAATGGCTGTAAATACGAGATGTGTCATGAAATATCTCCACTTTCGCTATAACTACTTGGAGCTTACAAAAACCACTAAAATAGTAATAATTTTTTTAGTGCAGTACACTAGTACTATATTTTTTTTAGGACAAAGTACTAATTTTAAGTTCAAAATTATTTATGTGGTAGATGCAAATTGAGGGTGTAATCGAATTCATTCAAATTGAATACTCATGAACTTGAAGTGAGGTTTCATCGACCTTTTATTTTTTGAGTTCAAGTTCGATTTGGTTGTGTCTTAATATCAACATTTCTCATTTACGATGCATAAATAATTATTATATTTTAAAATTTGTAATATTATGATTATTTTTGAATTTTATATGTTGTGCTTAATTTTTAAAATTAATGAAACGATATGTATACGTGTCAATTAACTAGATAAGAAGACCAATTTTGTGTAGTTGTGACAAATAAAAAGAAAATTAAATTTTACGAACTAAATAAAAACTCATGTTAGAAAGGTCGAATTGAAATATTTCAAATGACACGATTTTATAAAAAGAAATGTATAATTGTTCAAGATTAAAAAACATTTGCTTTCTTTGAATATATGATATGTATAAAAATATAATTATTAAATTATTTTAAATGATGAAATTGAAATATAATAATAATAATAATAATAATAATAATAATAATATAGTGCAACATAAATGAAATTTTTATTTTTATGCGACAAATGTAGAGTACTATACAAATCATCCGCCTATGTATAAAAAAATAAAATAAAAAATATTATAAATATCAAATTTTCAATTAAAAAATAATAAATAAGATTGCAAAAATTTGTTAAAAAACAACGGTTATAATTTAAACCGTCATAGAAAATGCAAAAAAATAAAATAAAAATTTTTACAACAATAAATGTCACTACTGTTGTCTATTTACTCAAAATTGTTGTCTATTAACTCAGAACCGTTGTCTATTATATAAAAAGTGTTGTCTAAAATATAATTATTAAATTGTGTGATAGACAACGGTTTATAGCAGAATCGTTGTCTATCACATGATTTTGCATTTATATATATATATAGTTAGGGAAAAAAATATTTATTTAATTTAAAATAAAATCAATTCAATTATTGATGATATATATGTAAATATAGGGGTGGGGAAAAATACCGAAATATCGAAATACCGTAGTTATCGTACAGAAAAAATACTGAAAATGTCGAATTTTCTGTATACTGAAAATTTCGGTACGATATGATACCATATCGATAATTTTCGGTACGGTATCAATATGAAATTTGAAAATTTTCGGTCCACTGCGGTATTCAGTATATACTGATATTTTTTATATATATTGGTATTCGGTATACCAAATTTACGATATATACCGATTGTTCGGTATATACCGTTATGTTGGTATATTGGTATACCGTATCATACCGATGATTTTTTTCACAACTTATGATTATTGTAGTACACTAATTTTATTTAATTATACATGACTACAATATTTAATAGGTGACAAATATATATCAATAAAAGTAAAAAAAATTAAAAAAAAAATCAAATGATTATATTTAAATTATGTTGATCTACAACATTGCGACATGTATTTACAATTTGAATATATCATTTAAATCAAATATAATTAAAACTATTACATAATAAAGTGAACAATTAAAAGTTATATGTAACCTTTTATTATTAAACATCTAATACTCATTTCTAATATTAAACACTAAAGTTAAAAAAAAAGTTATAAGAGAAATAAAAGAAAATTACTAAATAAGAAGAAAAAAAATTAGAATTCATTAAATTCTAAAAAAAATAATATTTAGTAAGTTTAACATAAAAGTTTAGAAAATATATATAATAAAAAATACATAAGTTGTGAATTAAAAACGAACACTTTAAAAGTATACATAATAAATAGCAACCTTATATTCTTCTTAAATATTAAGCACTAAAAGTTAAAAAAATAACAAAATAATAAACTAGAATATACGTAAATTATGAGAATAACACTTTCATGTTTAGATATTAAAGTTGAACATGACTATTAGTAAATAATAAACTAACATTATTACAATTACGGCTTATAAGTAAATTAAGTTATAAGAAAAATAAAAGAAAAATACTAAATAAGTAGGTAAAAAATATGTTATCATTAAATTATACAAAAAAAATTTACAATATTTAATAAGTTTAACATAAAAGCTTAGCAAATATATACAATAAAAAATACATAAGTTATGAATTGAAAATGAAATATTTAAAAAAACATAATAAATAGTAACCTTATATATTCTTCTCCAATATTAAGCACTAAAAGTTAAAAAAAATAACTAAATAATAATATGAAACTAAAATATACGTAAATTAAGAGAATAATACTTTGATGTTTAGATATTGAAGATGAACATGACTAATATTAAACATAATAAACTAACATTATTACAATTATGACTTAAGAGTAAAGTATGTTATATAAGAAATGAAAGAAAAATACTACACAAGAAGAGGAAAAAAAAGTTAGAATTGATTAAATTCCTAAAAATATAATATTTAAGGGGTTTAACATAAGAGCTTAGTAAATATATATAATCCAATTTAATATAAATTTTGAATTGATAATGAACAATTTTAAAATATACATAATAAATAGTATGTCATGGTTGGAGGTATGGATTCAGGCTATGAGGAAGAAAATGGTGGGTTTTTGGCTAAAGGTTCGATCTTGGATGAACTAGGGTTAATCGATCAAAAGAGGGAAAAATATTAGCTAACGCGGGTCGATCAAATCGGGCGAGATCCAACTGTTGAAGCGGTTCCGGATTCAGAGATTGGGCCTAGCGAAGAAGCAGATCGAGTCGAAGTGGGCTTCAGTGCTGTTCTAGCCCAAAACAGTGGCTAAGGAAGACTTTATTAAAATTAGATCTATATTATTTTGTTGCTTTAGTCTATGTTAATTTCATTAGGGTTTCTTGTTGTAGGGGACCACTATGAGTACTATATAAACTCATGAGTAGCTTAAATGAAAAGCAAGAAAAGTTTAATCCCAATCTCTCTCTCAACTTCTCTCCTCCTCTCCTTCTATACATCTCTCGTCTCTCTTCTTCCATTTCAATATTACAACAAGTAAGGTTCATATTACAATCCATAATTGTAGTTGAGATCGCTACAAGTGGTATCTAGAGCCACGACCTTGAGGATGGCAGATGGAACTCGTTTGAAGGATCTGCAAGAAGCCCAAAAGAGATTAGATCAAGTGTTACTAACAAAGTCATCTAAAAGAGAAGCTTCTGAACTGAAAATGCAAGAGAAACTGGGGGAAATCTCCACTGAGATGCAAGATCAGCTAAAGGGAGTGGATTATAAGTATGAGTCACTCAATCAAACACTCAATACCATTCAGATGCAGCTGACTAATCTCACCAAAGCTAAAGGAATTCAAGAGGAACCATCTATTTTGGGAGCTCCACCTAGACATATGGTGGTAGACAGTGGATCACCAACTCAGTACTCTACAACTTATGGATCTAGGGCTATGGTGGATCACAATCAATCCCAGGTTATTCACCCTATTCCCAAGATAGATTTTCCTATGTTTGATGGTACTCAACCCCGTTCTTGGATGTTAAAATGTAACCAGTATTTTCAGTTGGTTAATAATGTCCAAGATTCTCAAAAAATGGTGCTAGCTGCCCTTTATTTTGAAGGGAAGGCAGACCAATGGTTTCAAAATTATAGCCATAAATTTAAGGATTTCTCTTGGGAACAATTTCTAGAGGTGGTATCAGCTAGATTTGAGGAATTGAAAGAAACCAAAATTATTATGGAATTCAATAAGTTGAAGCTTCAAGGGTCTTATGATGAGTATGTTGAGAAGTTTGAAGAGTTAAGAGCATGTATGTTAATGTTCAATCTTGTTGAATATTCTGAACATTACTTTGTAGCTAGCTTTATAAGTGGGCTAAGTGAAGATCTACAGGCTGCAATCAATTTGTTTAAGCCAACAACTCTACAGCAGGTCATTGAGTTGGGCAGGAGTCAGTTATATACTGTAGAAACTATTACAAAAAAACTAAAGGGTGTTGTGAAGTTCCAACATGGGCAGGGGAACAACTACAGGAGGACAGATGCAAACCCTGGCAGTGCCCCAAAACCATACACTCCTACTCTGAAGCCACCTACCAAACTCTTAACCTCTGCTGAAATGGCTGTTAGAAGGGAGAAAGGCCTATGCTACAACTATGATGAGCCTTATGTGGTAGGGCACAGATGCAAGAACAGAATTCACTACATGATAATGAGTGAGGAAGAGGAAGAATTAGCATCTCTTCAATCTAGTAAAGTGCTAGATGAGGAACTAATATCACCTGATACAGGAGAGCCCTACATGGAAGAAACACAAATGTCAGTTAATGCCATAGCTGGTTCAGAGGGAATCACTACCCTAAGGGTGGTGGAAAAGGTAGGGGAGCATGAGTTACACATACTGATTGACACAGACAGCACACTGAAGCTTCATTCAAGAGGCTACAGCCACCAAGCTTGGATGTGTACCGGAACAAGTGCCACCCATTCTGGTCAGAGTAGCTAATGGGTAGAAGCTGATTAGTCAAGCCCAGACCACTGGATTCAGCTGGAGTGTGCAAGGGAATCAGTTTGTTTACTCTCCAAGAGTCTTACAAACTGAAGGATATGACCTAATTCTAGGGGGGGATTGGCTTAAATCATGTACTCCCATTGAGTTAGACTACAAGAACATGACCTTCACAGTCACTAGAGGGAAGGAGAAGGTTAGGCTACAAGCAGCCAGGTCCCAGGTGGACTGCCAGCTCATTGCAGGTCCTACTCTTTATAAAATGGTTCACTCCAACTGCAGGAAGGAGATTGAAGAGATCTACCTAGTCAGGCTGCAAGCCTTAGTCACTGGTGAAGAACCTAATATGGCAGATCTTTTGGAGGAGTATGGTGATGTTTTTGAGGAACCCACAGAGCTCCCACCTATCAGGGGAGTTGAACACATCATTACCCTTAAACCCAAAAACACCTCTAGACATCAGCATCCCTACAGGACATCTCACGGCCACAAAAATGAGATCGAAAAGATTGTAAAAGAGCTACTGGAGTCTGGTCTTATTCAGCACAGCAGAAGTCCTTTTGCTTCACCAGTCATTCTAGTAAAGAAAAAGGATCAATTATGGAGAATGTGTGTGGACTACAGGTATCTCAACTCTCTTACAGTGAAACATGAGTATCCTATACCAGTCATAGATGAGTTACTTGATGAGTTGCATGGGGCTCAGTATTTTTCAAAAATTGATCTAAGATCAGGATATTTCCAGATCCTGGTTAAGCCAGAGGACAGATACCTAACTATTTTTAGCACACACCATGACCACTTTGAATTTGTGGTCATGCCCTTTGGGTTAAGAAATGCCCCAGCTACCTTCCAATCCCTCATGAACCAGACATTCAAGGAGTTTTTGAGGAAGTTTGTTCTGATATTTTTTGATGATATCCCGGTCTACAACAAGACTTGGGAAGACCATCTGGAACATCTAAGGGCAGTTCTACAACTGCTGAGGGGCTACAAAATGTATGCTAAAAGGAGCAAGTGCAATTTTGGCAGCACTAAGGTAGAGTACCTAGGCCACATTATCACCAAGGAAGGGGTCTCTACAGACCCACACAAGGTGGATTGCATGGTCAAGTAGCCCCTGCCTAAAACCATCAAGAAACTTAGAGGGTTTTTGGGCCTTACATGGTACTACAAGAAGTTTATTAAGGGCTATGGCCAAATCAGCAAGCCCCTGACAGATTTGTTAAAGAAGGATAATTTCCATTGGAACATTGAAGTAGGAAAGGCTTTCCAGAGTCTCAAGGTGGCTATGACTACTGCACCAGTCTTAGCCTTATCTGATTTTAGTAAGCCCTTCCTACTGGAGACTGATGCCAGTGGCACAGGAATTGGAGCTGTACTCATGCAAAAAGGTAGGCCTATTACCTACCTGAGCAAGACACTAGGTCCAAGGAATCAATCCCTGTCTATTTATGAGAAGAAGTTTCTAGCCGTTTTAATGGCTATTCAGAAATGGAGGGTGTACCTACAGGGCCACAAATTCATCATTAAGACAGATCAGCAAGCTCTGAAATACCTGATGGATCAGAAAATCATGAATCCATTGCAACAGAAATGGATCACTAAGCTATTAGGCTTCAACTATGAGATTCAATACAAAAAAAGGGAGTGAGAACAAGGTTGCAGATGCCTTATCCAGAAGGGGGACATATGAAGCTGAATGTACAGCCATTACTACTGCAGTGCCTAACTGGGTTCTTAAGGTTACTCAAAGTTACAAGAAGGATGCTTTCTTCTCTAAGATTCTAAGTGCAAAACTCATTGATAAGGACTCATATCCAGATTTTCAAGTTGCAGATGGACTAGTAAGGTACAAAGGCAGACTGGGGATTGGTGATTCACCTGAGCTAAATACTGATATCCTTACTGCTCTACATGACTCATCCTATGGGGGACATTCAGGCACTACTGGAACTTATATGAGGCTCAAGGGAGCCTTCTACTGGCCTAACATGAAGACAGAGGTGATCAAGTGGGTGCAGGGTTGTGATGTGTGTCAAAGAAATAAGACAGACCATGGGCTATACCCTGGCCTGCTACAACCCCTTCCCATCCCTCAGAAATCTTGGACTCACATATCCATGGATTTCATAGAGGGGCTTCCCAAATCTGGGGGTAAAAATGTCATCTTGGTAGTGGTTGATAGGTTTACCAAGTTTGGACATTTTATACCACTTTCCCACCCCTACTCTGCAGAGTCTGTGGCTAAGTTGTTCTTAGACAATGTCTACAAATTACATAGTCAACCAGTAAGCATAGTTACTGATAGAGACCCAGTTTTCACTAGTTCTTTCTGGAAAGAACTTTTCAAACTGATGGGGTGAAAATGGATATGTCATCTGCCTACCACCCTCAAACTGATGGGCAGACAGAGAGGCTAAATCAGTGTCTTGAGAACTATCTCAGGTACATGGTGAGTGCAAATCTAAGGCAGTGGCTACAATGGCTTACCCTAGCCGAGTACTGGTATAATACTAACTATCATACCAGCCTCAAGTGCACCCCATACCAAGCTTTGTATGGAGTTCCACCACCTATGTTATCAGTCTCATCCTACTTGGATTTTGACAACCCAGATGTCACTGACTTCCTAGCAAGCAGACAACAGATGGTTCAAACTCTCAAGGAAAATCTAAAGCAGGCACAGACTCGGATGAAATGGTTCACAGATAGAAAGCGACAAGATCGAAGCTTTGAGGTAGAAGACTTGGTCTACCTCAAGATCCAACCCTTCAGACAGAGCTCGGTGGCTCTACGGGGTAATCTAAAACTCTCCTCTAAGTTCTACGGGCCCTATTCAATTCTAGAGAAAATAGGCAAGGTAGCCTATCGTTTAGCCCTCCCTCCAACATCTAAGATCTACCCAGTTTTTCACGTCTCTCTGTTAAAAAAGTATATTGGGAAGAAACACACACCTTTGGTAGATCTTCCAACCACCGATGATGATGGAAATTTCACCGTCGCACCATTGCAGGCTCTCTCCCATCGGAATCTTCAGCTCCATGGCCATTCAATTCCCTAAACCCGTGTCCTTTGGATGGACTCCGCTCCTATTCTCTATTCCTGGGAAGATAACTCAGTACTCCGCCGTGGGTTTCCTACCTTCGATTCTCAAGGACGAGAATCGTCTTTTTCGGGGGGTATTGTCATGGTTGGAGGTATGGATTCAGGCTATGAGGAAGAAAATGGTGGGTTTTTGGCTAAAGGTTCAATCTTGGATGAACTAGGGTTAATCGATCAAAAGAGGGAAAAATATTGACTAACACGGGTCGATCAAATCGGGCAAGATCCAACTGTTGAAGCGGTTCCAGGTTCAGAGATTGGGCCTGGTGAAGAAGCAGATCGAGTCGAAGTGGGCTTCAGTGCTGTTCTGGCCCAAAACAGTGGCTAAGGAAGACTTTATTAAAATTAGATCTATATTATTTTGTTGCTTTAGTCTATGTTAATTTCATTAGGGTTTCTTGTTGTAGGGGACCACTATGAGTACTATATAAACTCATGAGTAGCTTAAATGAAAAGCAAGAAAAATTTAATCCCAATCTCTCTCTCAACTTCTCTCCTCCTCTCTTTCTATACATCTCTCGTCTCTCTTCTTCCATTTCAATATTACAACAAGTAAGGTTCATATTACAATCCATAATTGTAGTTGAGATCGCTACATAGTAACCTTATATTCTTCTCCATAATGGACATACATTATGCAGCACCTGGACCTCAGTAAGCTGTATGGGAGGTAATTCTATTTTAACCCCTTCCTCTTTTTAAACTTATTCTTCACGGTGTTTTGAATAAGTTTGGGAGAATGTGAGGATGGTTAAGATAGAATTTTTATTTTTCTGAGGTATGTATGATGATTTTTAATTTTATTGCATCACTCTGATTTTTCTTCGATGAGGTTGTTTAATGATTTATGCTTTATATTTTCTCGAAGGTTATGTGCTATTGTTATTTTTGTGTATTTACCTTTTTTTTTAAGTTTTGTATGTCTTTGGAACATCTTTCTATATGAGTGGTAGTTCTGGAGCAGTTTTTCATCTTCAATTTTAATTGTTTGTCTTTTGATCAATGAGGAGAGATGAAATTGTTGAGGTTGTGATTTGGTGATATCTAGGGCTGTAAACGAACCGAGTCGAGTCGAGTATCACTGAGCTCGAGCTTGGCTCGTTTAACTGCTCGTGAGCTCAAGCTCGAGCTCGGTTCGAGAAGAAAAATATGTACTCGAGCTCGGCTCGTTTAACTGTTATTCAAGCCTAACTCGAGCTCGAGCTCGATACTCGACTCGAGTTTGAGCTCGAACACTCGACTCGAGCTCGATATCGATTACTCAACTCGAGTTTGGCTTATTAATGATATATTGGAGTCCAACTCGAGCTCGACTCATTTATGTTATATTCGAGTCCGACTCGAAATTAAGCTCGACTCGTTTATCTGGAACTAAAAAATCGACAATAATAACCCCGCATATTAACAAAATTCTTAAAATATTTCAAACAAAGTTCAACATACGTGACAAAGTCGAATATGATTGTATTAGACAAAATTATAATTTTGGTTTATTTTAAACAAAGTTCAACATACGTCATATATTTTTTTTGTTAGTATTAATAGTCATTATTTTGATTATATTAGACAAAATTATCATTTTGGTTTATTTATATTTCTAACTTTATTGATTGAGGAATATTAATTTGTCAATATTAGTCTTGATTTTGTTATTTCTTTTTTTTCATTATTATTTAAGATATAATTTGAAATCTAGTTAAGATGGATTATATATATATATATATATATATAATGTTAGTGTTAATATTATCTCGAATATTGGATAGAATAATATTACTATGCTAAATTGCTAATTACTAATTAGTAATTACTATGTATATATGATATAAGATGTAGGATATATTCAATAATTTTGACTTTTGTTTATAAAAGTGTTATTATTGCTCCTTAATTTTAAATTTTGACTTTTGAAAATATTAATTAAGAGATGACAATTATTGATTTCAATTAATATTTTAGGTAAAATATATTTTTTGTTAGTATTAGTCATTATTTTAATATTAGATAAAATTATCATTTGGATTTATTTTATTTTTATTACTTGATCGATTGGGGAATATTAATTTGTCAATATTAGTCTTGATTTTTTTTTTATTTCTTTTTTTCATTATTACTTAAGATATAATAATTTAAAATCTAGTTAAGATAGATTATATATACTGTATTAGTGTTAGAGTAAATATTATTTCGAATATAGGATAGAATAATATTACTAATTACTATGTATATATAATATTGATATACGATATATTCAATAATTTTATCTTTTGTTTGTAAAATGTGTTATTATTGCTAATTAATTTAAAATTTTGACTTTGAAATATTAGTTAAGAAATAACAATTATTGATTTCAATTAATATTTCAGTTAAGTATAATTTTCTGTTAATATTAGTCACAGTTTCCATTATATTAGTTAAAAATATAATTTTATTTTATATTTATTTCTTAATAGATTGAAGAATGAAGAATATTAATTTGTCAATATTAGTCTTGGTTTTTGTTATTTTATTTTTTTTCATTATTGTTAGGAAAAACTATCAAGGAACCTCTAGATAAGGTTTTGATGAGATGTCAAAACTATTTATGAAAAACTGACTAAAATTCAAGCTGTAGATCTGAGCTGACCAATCCAGAGCATCAAAGTTGAAGTCAACCAAACTGGAGTATGGTCTACCAGCTGAGAGAATATGCCAACCAGTCAAAACTCAATTCAACTGAGGATTTAAAGAGATGAACCAGTCGAAACAAACTGACAGCTAAGTCAGCTGAGCTGAGGGAGAAAAGAATCGACTAGACTAAAGAAACTGATACGAGATCAGCTTAAACTGAAAGACTGGAAGTATCCAACTAATGGCCAAACTGAAGTGAACATACAAACCAGCTAAAGGTCAGAACTGGAGTCAGCCAGCTTGTGATTAGTCAAGCTGACAAGAAAGCTCAAGAGAAAGCAGTCAAACTGACAAGCTAGTCAACAACTTGTGAATAGTCAAGCTAACAAGAGAGCTTGAGAATGATTAGTCAAACTGACAAACTAGCCAAAAACTTGAGATCAGCCGAACTGGAGAGACAAGCTCAGAACGGCAAACTGGAGCAATAGCCGAACTGAGCAAACAAGTTCAGAACTGCCAACTAGAGTAACAACCAAACTGAACAGACAAGCTTAGAACTGCCAGCTGGAGTAATAGCCGAACTGAACAGACAAGTTCAGAACTGCCAACTAGAACTCAAAGTTGCTAAAACTGAGGCTCAAAACTGCCAGCCAGAGAACCCTGGAGTTATTGCCCAACTGGCGAATCTTGGAATAAATGCTTCAACGGAGATCTTGGAATTAAATATCCAATGAAGATCGATTGGCAAAGCAACGGCTACTTCAATCAAAAGCTCCAGCGATCAATAAAGACCATCTGCCATTGATGAACCAACAGAGCCACCGATCAATGGAACTCAACGATCATAAAATCACTCCTCTATAAAAGACGAGTGAATCAAAGTTTTAAACACTCTTACCTCTGAGACTTTTTGCAATACGTATTCTTGAAGCCTTCATTCAAGCAGAGCTTTCTTTCTCTCTCCCACATAGCTCAAGTTCAGCATTTGCTAAAAACTACGAGAGTCCAACTGAGAAGAAGAATTCACAGAGTCAAAACATTCAGCCAGCTGTTGATAAACCAGCCAGGGCAGCTTTCTCAGTTTCAACAATACAACGATCAACTATCCAGCTCAATTGAAGAAGCACATCAGTTGATACCCCCCGTTCAAGACTAACCTCTTGAAGATCGAAAGAGATCTAAAATCTTGTAAAGACGTCAATAGCACCTACCTTCCTAGTGAGCAGTTAGGGACTTTAAGTGTGAGCCGTCGACCCGTTGAGGTAGCGAGCAGTTACCAAGTTCAGCCAACTGTCCTTCATTGTGTAATTTGTAAAGAAACTCAAGTTATATAGTGAATTTGCCCTTCTACGGAAGGAAGAAAGGACGTAGAAGTTTAAGACTTCGAACCTCTATAAATCATTTGTGTGTTGTACTGTTTTGATTACTTGCATATTTTTGAACTGTACACAAGCTCACACAATCCGCACTCAAGCTGTTAAAAGAGCTCAACCACATTGTGCATAGATAGGTTACTAAGCGAGTTAAGGGCCCTTATTATTCTGAAATTTGAAGTAAAAGTTTTTTTTATCAGTTTATTCACCCCCCTTCTAAACTGATATCGACTCACCCGGGACCAATAAGTGGTATCAGAGTGGTTGATTCTAAGGATCAGCCATTTCTGCAGATCAACTGAATCAGATCTACTTATCTGTGCTTGCATTTCAAGCTATGGGAAACCATAAGCTACCTTTGTTTTCAGTTAAGAATGATGATAATTGGAGCAGGAGAATGAAGGTGCATCTCTGCTCGATCCATGAGAACATGTGGGAAGTTATTGAAGATGGTCCAATCATCATCATGATGGACAATGATGCTCACATAGTTGATATCAATCAACCATCAAGGATCCCAAAGCAACTAATCTTCTCACCAGTGAAGAGAAGAAGTTGAAGAATCTAGAATTCATTGCCCAAGCTGCACTATTTCAAACTCTAGATGAGAACAGAATGAAGGACACAAAGAACTGCACAACTGCCAAGGAGATATGGGATTTACTAGCTGATCTATGTCAAGAATCCGAAGCCATCAAAGGAAATAAGCTCCAACTAGCAGTAGACATATATGAGTCCTTCAAAATGCAGCCAGAAGAGTCTATCTCAAGCCTTGAAACCAGATTTCTAGGCATTATCAGTGAGATGACCAACCTCGGGAGAAGTTATCCCAATTTTGAGATGAATTCCAAAGTTTTGGATAATCTCACTGAAGAATGGGACATGAAAGTAATAGCTACAAAAGAATCAAGAAATCTAAAAAACATCACTCCCAGAGAATTGTTTGGCTCTCTCAAAGCTCATGAGTACAGCCTAAACCGGAAGAAGGAAACATCAACATCGTCAGTTCAAGATGCAGCCTTCTATGGTGAAAGGAATCGGTTTAGAGATACTCGAGGAAGGAACAACTTCCGACCTAGGAGCTCACCAGCCAGAGAAAATCAAGACGGATCTTCATCCGAACGAAAAAGAGAAACAACTGAAAAGAAGAAGAACCTGACTGAAGACATTAATGATCAAATTCAGTCAGTTACCAGGTTGTTAGAAAAGCTGAAGAGAGTTCGGGATAAACAATCAGTTCCACCTCAAACTGATGAAATCCTAAAAGATGAGAGAACTCATCAACCAGCTGAATGATCAGCTGAACCGTTCAGAGGTGGCAATCGAAATCTAGGAGAATGTTTTCACTGCCACAAACAAGGACACTACAGATATGAATGTCCAGAACTTTCTGAAGACAAGAAAGCCAAAGTGAGGAGGAGCTTCTTCAAAAGGAAAGCAATGGTTGCAAACTACGAGAATGATGTGCTAGACGATTCAGACTATCCATCTGGAATTGATTCTGACGGCTACAGCTCAGATGATGAAGCACTATTTTGCCTCATGACTGACAATGATGAAGAGGTTAGTACAGCTGATTCTCAAACCTCCTTCTATCATATTAATGAAGCAACTGTCTCTAGCAATGAACTTGATATGAAACTTATGTTGCTAGAAAATCAATTAGCTTCAATATCCTGCTTGCATGTTGAATTGAAATATGAAAATGATGAACAGAGAAATAAAGTTAGAAAACTGAGCATTGATCATGAAAGAATGCATTATCTTGAGTCCCAATTTGTGGAATTTAAAAAGTTAAAATTAAGAACTGTCGATCTAGAAGCTGAGAATCGAGAGAGAAAAAGTAACTCTGAAGTTCAAAAAGGGATCTCAAACTCTAGATGAGATACTAAATCATCAGAGAACTGGAACCAGTAGCACAGGGCTAGGATATAGCAAGTTCACTGCCTTAGAGAAAGAAAAGAAAATTGCTCAACCTAGTGATAAAGAAATCCTAAAAGGATTCACTAGGTCAACTCATGATCAGCTAGCTGAGCTAACTAAAGGCAAAGGAATATTGATAAATCCTCAAACTCAGCCCAGACAATTCAGTCAGTTCTCCCAACCAAAAACACCAGGTCAACTGAAGCCAAAATTCCAGCCAATACCATCAGTTCACTCAAACCAATCCCTTCATTCAAAGCCTTCAGTTCAACAGGGACTACCAGCTCAGCACAGAATGCCTTCAAGGCAAACTGATAGATTAGAAAATTTTAGAAGGAAAAACCAGTTTAGATCTCAAGCCTATTCTGCCAAGAAGTTTAATCAGAACACCTATAGGAGAGATCAAAGAAACTCATTTCAACCCTATCATCACTATAACGAGTACCTGGATTCTAGAAATGAACTGAGAACTGATACAAAAGGGTTCAATCCAGTAAACTGGAAGCACACAAGGCATTGGCCTGATCGAAAGGCTCAAAGGTCTCGAGATAACAGCATTTTAGTTGAATTGTTTTATCCTACTAACTATCAGCGCAGGTACCATTCAACTGATTCAACTCAAAATAGAAGAGTTAAAAGAAAATCTAAACTGGTCAAGCGATCCAAATCAGTTGGATCATTAAATGATAAAAAGCCAAAAGTTTGGCAAGTTTGGATTCTAAAAAGCTTAAGGTATCAACAAGGACCCGATATGAAATGGGTCCCTAAATACTAATCATTGTTTTTACAGGATAAGAACATCCTATCTATGAAGAAAATCAAAGATATCTGGTATCTAGATAGCAGGTGCTCCAAGCACATGACCGGAGATAGAGAAGATCTCGACGGTTATGAAGAAATCAAAGGTCCACTTGTCACATTTGGAGACAACTCCAAGAGCTAGACCATTGGAGAAGGGTTCGTGGTCAAGGGAAAAGTTGTAGTAAACGGAGTCTCCCATGTGGATGGACTAAAACACAAACTACTTAGCATCAGCCGGCTGTGCGATAATGGCTACTCAGTTGACTTCACCAAAAACTCCTGCAACATAAGAGACAAGTCAACTGGAGTAATTCTTCTCACTGGAATAAGGAGAGGCAACATGTATATTGTTGACTGGTCAACCGGCTACTCAGAAGCTTGCTTTCATTCAAAGGGATCAACTGAAGCAAACTGGTTATGTCATCGACGACTGAACCACCTCAACTTCAAAACAATCAACTATCTAGCCAAGAAAGAGCTAGTTGAGGGGCTTTCCAAGGAGATATATAAGAAAACATGTGTGTGTGGACCATGCCAAAAAGGGAAGCAAGTGAAGTAATCCTTCAAGAATAGGAGTCATCCACCAGGAACAACTGATTGCCTCCAACTGCTACATATGGATCTGTTTGGTCCAGTCAGACCACAGACCCCAAAAGGCAAAAGATTCACTCTTGTAGTAGTTGATGATTTCTCAAGATATACGTGGGTGGAATTCTTGAGGAGCAAAGATAAAACTTACGACAATCTAATGGCACTAATCAGAAGGCTACAAACTAAAAAAGAGAGATCAGTTCAAAGGATTTGCTCCGACAATGGAACTGAATTTGTGAATCAGCAAATGATCAGTTTTCTCAACAAACTTGGAATCACTCATGAACACTTAGCTGCAAGGACTCCACAACAAAATAGTGTAGCTGAACGGCAAAACTGGACACTTAAAGGAGCAGCTCGAGTAATGATAGCTGATGCCAACATAGCTGAAGGTTACTGGGCTGAAGCAGTTAACACAGCTTGCCACACTCAAAGTCGAAGTGCCATTGTCACCGCATATGACAAAACACCCTATGAACTGTATAAGGGTCGTAAGCCTTCCGTTTCATATTTTAAAGTATTTGGCTGTAAATGTTATATTCACAACAATGGCAAGACTCAACTGAAAGCCTTTAGTGCTAAAGTTGATGAGAGAATATTTCTTGGGTATAATTCACCTCATGCACAAGCTTACAGAGTGTTCAATAAACGAACTCTTGTTGTGGAAATAACATGTCATGTGGTATTTGATGAATTTGGTAATGAGTACATAAACAAAGAAACAATAGACACATCAGTTCAAGTACTACCTAGTGAAACTGAGAACTCGCAGGACTATGTGGATCACATTGTTCCAGAGCGGCTTGAGTTTTCACTAGAAGAAGACGATAAAACTGGTACTAAACCAGTTGAGAACAATCTGGTCAATGAAGACACAAATCGTGCTGAGACCACAAACCCCACAACTGAAACAGGGGGAAGAACTGATGAAGTTGCCAAACCAACTGATGAAAATGTGACTGATGACATCACCACAATAGAACCAGGTGAAGACCCAGCTGAAGCTATTTTGCCCAAATGGCTCCGAAGCCATTAAACTGACAAGATAGTTGGTGATCCAAGAAGTCGAGTTCAAACCAGAAGTTTAACTGAGCATGTATTATTCACATGCTTCATATCTCAAACAGAACCAACAAACGTCAAAGAAACCTTAGAAGATTCAGACTGGATCATGGCCATGCAAGAAGAACTGAATCAGTTCACAAAAAATGACATATGGTTTCTTGTCGATAGACCAAAATCTCAGAAGGTCATTGGTACAAAATGGGTTTTTCGCAACAAGCTGGATGAACAAGGTGTGATCACAAGGAACAAGGCAAGACTAGTAGCCAAATGATACTCACAAAGTGAAGGGATCAACTTGATGAGACATTCACACCAGTTGCAAGATTAGAAGCCATCAGACTGTTCCTAGCCTATGCAGCCCACTTCAACTTCACAGTCTACCAAATGGATGTTAAGAGTGCTTTTCTTCAAGGAATGCTCAAGGAGGATGTGTATGTCGAGCAACCGCCATGCTTTGAAATTGGGGATCAAGTCTTCAAGCTGAAGAAAGCTCTCTACGGACTGAAACAAGCTCCTATAGAGCATGGTATGAAACTCTCACAACATTCTTACTGAAAAATGGGTTTCAAAAGGGAGTCATTGATCGAACTCTATTCTGAATAGAACGATCAACTGAGATCTTAATGGTTCAAATTTTTGTGGATGACATAATTTTTTGATCAAAAAGTAAAGATCTATGAATACGATTCGCTCAACTGATGCAAAGCGAATCATTGGGTCACTACTTTATCTAACAGCTAGCCGACCAGACATCTTCTATTCAGTCGGTCTATGCGTGTGGTTTCAAGCCAACCCAAAGAAAAGCCATCTTGAAGCAGCAAAGAGGATTATCAAATATCTCAAAGGAACCATAAATCTTAGAATATGGTATCCCAGAGATTACAATTTGAGTCTAATTGGTTATTCGGATTCAGACTTTGGTGGATGCAAGATCGACAGAAAAAGCACTAATGGAACATGTCAGTTTCTTGGAAGCAAACTAATATCAGTGTTTAGCAAGAAGCAGCACTCAGTTGCCACGTCAACAACTAAAGCAGAATATGTAGCTGCAGGAAGCTGTTGTGCTTAGATATGCTGGATAAAGCAACAGTTGAAGGACTACAAAGTCGAAACTGAAGAAGTGCCTATATTCTGTGACAACAATAGTGCAATTGCAATATCTCAGAATCCAGTTCTGCATTCAGGAACTAAGCACATTGACATAAGACATCACTTCATCAGAGATCACATCGAGAAGAAGGACATATGCATAAAATATATCAACACGGAGAAGCAGATAGCTGACATCTTCACCAAACCATTGCCTGAGGCAAGGTTTATGAAGCTATGCATACAACTAGGGCTACTTGAGCTAGCATCAAAGGATGAAGACGGCCAACTGGAAGAAAAAGGCCAAGAAACCATTCCAACTGAAGAGAGGAACTGAACCGAAAGGCTTCAACTCATCCGAATGAGTAGTTCATAACTGAGAAAGTCGTTAAACTGATCAGTTGGACACATAAGCTATCAGTTTGAAATGAAGCAAGAAGCTGTGCAAAGAAAGTAAACAGAAGCTGATCAGTCTAACTCATCAGCTCAACTGAATCATCAGTTCATTTGCTCAAACTGAGGAAAGGAGCAAGGTAGAGTTGGTCAAATGGTCTCAACTGATGATCCTGTTAGTCAAGCAAAACATACCAGCTGCAAAATCATCAAACTGATGGAGAAATGAAAGGAACTGGCTTCAACTCAATAAGGAGACATCAGTTCAATAACCAGCTGAAGGAAAGCAGCAGAACTGAAGGATCAACTGAACTGAGAAACAGATGAATTAAAAGTTCAAGTAGTTGAGGAAGTAAGGAACTGATGAGAAAATATCTCAGTTGGAACTGATCAACATGGAGATCATCAGCTACAGTCGAAGCCAACTGATGATGTAATCAGTTTCAAGCCAAGAAGAAACAGCTAGAGAGAAAAGATAAGTTCAAAATTTTCAATAGTGAAAACGGTAAAAACACGTGTCACTCAAATATTACCGTTGAACTCTCTCTCTCTCTCTCTCTCTCTCTCTCTCTCTCTCTCTCTCTTCATTCATCCCCAACAGATAGAATCGAAAGGCCAATCGACGGGTCGATTGAATTAATCTGACCGTTGAACTTAGGCATACGAATCGACACAACCGTTGGATGAAAACCATCTCCTCCTATAAAAAGGATGGTTGAATTCTAATTTCACTTTTACCGATCCAAAACTCAGTAAAGAATTAAAGTCTTTCTCTTTCTTCATTTTCTCAAACTGCTCTGCAAAAATAGTTACGAAAGTTAAAGATCCAGTTCCAAATACAGTCAAAACCAATTTATTTGTTTCTCCAAATCATTCGTCAAACCTCACTAAAAACTCCATGGCTGAAAGGAGCGCACCAACTGTTCGAAAAAAGTTCAACTTCAGAAGAACTGGTGAATCCTCTAAAAGATTTCAAGTGAATCTATACAGAGATAAGTTCCTAGATCAAATTGCATACAGAGAAAAATGCTCGGATTCTCCACTCTGCAACTCATTAATCTTAAAGATCGATAAGTCAGGACTAAAGCAATTCACTGAAGTCTATCCATCAAAGATCTATCCTGAAGCAGTAGTTGAGTTCTATTTGAACTCAAAAGGATACGACGACAGGATCATAACTGAAGTTCGTGGAGTTGAACTGATAATAACTCCAGAACTGCTCGGAAGGATATTTCAACTGCCCACTGATGGGATAAGATTGCAAGACATGGAAATGGATCAAGAAAAGGCCTACCATCTCTGGAAGAGAGCGAACTGCGAAGATCCCTATAAAAGCAGTACACTCATTTCCTGCTTCCAGGAAGAATACAAAATTCTAGCATCAGTTGCAGCTAGAATGATTGTTGGCACAACTGGGAGTCACTTAGAGATGTCAGAGCACAAATATAAAACTTGTGAAGCAATCACCAGAAGCGTCAGAGTAAACTGGGCTCAGTACTTCTTTGAACAAATCAAGAAGTATGTCGATGTTGTTGAAAAACATTGGAAAAAAACTGAGTTCTATTAGAAGATGTGCTATTCCTGCAGGATCAATAGCATACTGGAGAGCACACTTAACTCCATGGCAGAAGAAACTGACACGTTGATGATTGATAAGCTGGATTTCATACCCTCAACTGGTAGAAGACAACCAGCTTCAAAGTCCATAAGCATTAAAAGCAGTGGCCAAACTGATGCCCCCTCAAAGAAAGCAGAGAAATCTGCTAAGAGAAAAGATAAAGAGATCGCTACAGAGATACATCAAGAGGACTCTGACTCAGAAGACAATGTCCCAATAAGCCAAATGTTGAGAACCACAATCAGAGCCAAGCCTCTGTGACAAGTTCGATGTGGATCAACGGTTGATTCACCTGAAGAAGAGACCTCTACCAGGCTAGCTCAAGCCAAGGAAGGAACTGGCAGATCAAAGAAGAAGCCCGCAGCATCTCAACCAAAAGGGAAGAAGAAGTAATCAGGGCCTCCACCCCCTCCAAAACTACCTCCTTTTAACATCAAGGTATTTGATATGGCACCAGTTAAAGGAGATGACATTGTGCCTCTCAGGGGAGTTCCACTACAGGACACAGGAGCTGACTTCTTCAGAACTGCGTGCCCCCCCGATGGTAGAGACTGAAGAGAATATAAGAGCTCTATCAAAAGCTGAAGTCATCAAGAGTTTGGCTGATGAACAAGTGACCAAGTTCATTGCTGAAAACTTTGTTGAAGATGTGATTGGCACGGCTGCTCTGTATAAAGCTCTCTCAAGGTATGTATACTGGTACCTATGGAGACACTGCTTCAACTCTGAAGCCCACTTTCTCCTAACCACCCTTCATAGGATGAGCTTCTGGAGAAGAGAAGAGAGATGGAGCATGCAATGGGCTGGACAGGAGACTCCTGAACAAAATCCAGTTATCACACTGAAGAGAATGCTTGCCATTCGAAGGAACCACCCTTACCCAGAACAACAAACATTATTGAAAGTGATGAACGATCTGCTCATCTGGGCCAACATCCGACTGCCACTTCTACAAACTGAGGCTGAACAGCAACATTGGAAGAATCCCCAAGTTCAACAGCATTGGTTGCTCAGGGAACTACTCATCCTCAGACAACAACAGCATCAGCAGGGAAAGACTCTGTTCAACAGAGAAGCCCAGAGCAGTCAACAAGGTACTGAAACTGCGGAAGTTTACAGCTCAAGGTAAACTGTCATAGCATCTGTTGCTAGGCAGTTAACTTTCGAAGAATCCCCTCGACCAGATGACATCATCATCAATCTTCTTAATGATTCTCCAGAGGTGCAAGTAGTTGATGAGTGAACTACCAGTGATCTGGAGTTCGAAAAAATGCTCAAATCTCCTATTCCACCAGTTCTTCCAAATGATGAAGAGTCAGAGAAGTCAGCTGAAAAGGCTCGATTGTTTGAGGAGCCAACTGAACCTGAAACTGCTCCTCCCCAAGAGTCAACTCCAGGGACAGCTGAGTTTGATCAGCTAGCTGAATAGATAACTCAAGTCAATGATCAACCTGCCTATCAAGGTACACTAGCAATAACTGTGTACTTTGATCTAATTCAAAGAGCTCTTCAAGCTGCTGCTTAAGATGCTGCACCGGAGATTTCATCAGAGTCAAGTTATGATGAGACCATCATCATGGAGACGGACGAGCTAACCCACATAGTTTCTTGTGAGGAACTGATTGAAACTGAAGCAGGCGAAGAAGCTGACTCAAGAGCAGTTCAGTTCAATGCTCAACCAAGCAGTTCTACAGTTCAGCTCTCTGCTTACTATGTGGAACTGATCCACAGCATGCAGCAACAGGTTACACTGCACACGGAGCAAATCCAGCGGTTGCAAGCTCATCCGAGACTCCAGTCAGCTGAAACTGAGTCATCAAGCAGCGATGAAGATGAGGAAGGTGACTTCACAGAACCGCTTGCCAAGAGGAGGAAAACTGATCACAAGAAGGACTAGTGGCTGATCAAGTACAAACTGATTAGAAAGCCCCTAGTTTACTTCTTGTAATTCAGTTTGTCATTATTTATTTTTGATATATAAAAAGATTATCTTTTTATTTTCAAATAAATGTCGAACTTTGCATTTATTTTTTGAATATTTTGACCGCTGCAAAATAATGACACGTCTCAAAGTCGTTAAATGCCAACGACCAAAAGAGGCCAAAGGCTAGTCTCATTCCAACCATTAGATCTATGAGCTTGCCCAAACACTCATAAAAAGCCTTCTCTTTCAAGCCTCTTAGAAATACTCCTCCTTCGCTCTCAAAAACTCTCTCTCTCTCTCTCTCAAAGCTCTTGAAATTCCTTAAAATCTCAGTCAATCCCAAAGATGGCCGAATTATTCAGATCTCTAAATTCCTTCAAAGAGCAACTTATGAGAGATAAATTCCTTGATAGGAAGAAATTTCAAATAATTCTAAATGAATCGAACAATCCAATCCTTTTGTCAAATCTTCACAAGATAGGAATTCTTCACTACCTGGAAACACCACCAAAGTTCTTTAGACAAAATTTGGTGAGTGAATTTTTACTTCAAGCAAAATTGTCTGCAGATAGAAAGACAGTATCATCAGTGATTCAAGGACGGCTACTCCAAATCACTGAAAAAACAATTACAGAAGTGTTCGAGCTTCCACAAGAAGGTTTATCCGTTCAAGAACTAAAGGAATCTGCAAAATTATGCTGGAGAGAATGGAAAGCTTCCACCTGCAACAAGCAATTCAGTTTTACGACAGCTAAAACTGATCTGAAGCCCGAGTATGGCGTCCTACTCGATATAACGAACAAGATGATGTTCGGGGCCATTGAAAGCCTGAGTTAACTCACCCAAGAGAGATACAAAGTCATGATTCACCTTGCTGAAAGACGATAAACAAACTGGGTAGAATTTATTTTCCAACAATTCAAGCATCAAGTCATCAAACTTCTGACTCAAAGAAATCTGGTAAATTTGAGTCCAGGGTAGGACTTGTTCTAAGAATGAGCAAAATGCTTGAAGACCTGCTGAAGCTCCCAAGTGATGAAGCACTACCAGTTCTCATCTCTGATTGGATTCCTAAGAAGGGAACTGCCCATCTTCAGTCACTAAGAAATAAAAGAAAAGCCAAGGCAAAGACAAGCAACAACACTTTGAGCAACTCAACTGCCAACGCCGTTCATTCTCCAAAATCAAAGAACGGATCACCAGTTGACTTCCAGGTTTGCTCTGATCCAGATAAGCTTATTCCATTCATTGGAATCCCTCATCCAAACTATGGAGCGGACTATTTCAGAAGCACATGCCCTCCTCTCCAGCTGACTGAAGAAAATATTCGCACTTTTGTAACGCCTCAATTTCACTTTAATAGAAAAAGGCACGTTATCCATGCTTTTCATTAATAAAAATATTTTATTTGAAAAACAGCGGAAGTTTCAAAGCATAACTCGACATTTATTACATAAAATAAAGTTAAAAAAATAAATTAAATCCTTAATTATGCTTGATCACTTGACCACCATCATCACATCTTGCCCGCTATGCATCACTCGAGATGACACCTGAAAAGATAAGTAGATTTTGGGGTTAGTACTACTGACTCAGTGGGGAGTGTCCAATTATCCAAGCTATATATCAAACAGAATAATATGCAAATCATAAACTTGTGTTCAGTCCGTAGACCAAACCATGTAGCCCGGAGGCTCTGCGTGATAGCTCGAAAGCTCTGCGTGATAGCCCGTAGGCTCTGCGTGTATAGCCCGAAGGCTCTGCGTGATAACCCGTAGGCTCTTGTTATGCTGTGACATCACATATATTCGGTAAAACATATAGAGAGGATAATAGGGACAAGTTCAACGTAAAACCCCACCTTCACCTTGACTTGGATATTAATTAATTAAGTCCGGCGCGCTTCCTATAAATTAATTATCATAAAATTAATACCGTGCATAACATGAGACAATTAAATTGTGTATGAGACTAATCTATGATGCATGATTTAAAACAATAATCATGTATAGTGACAAATTTTTTTTTAATTCCATTTATTATTCAATTAACTACATAAAATAATATATATATATATACATATATATATATATATATAATCACACACGCAAACCCATACATCTATATATATATATATCTACACGTATGGACATATATAAATATATCTATTCCCTACAACTCATATAACATATATTTATTTATATATATATATATATACGCACATATATATATATTTTACATATATAAGTACATCAATCACACATAATATATATATATATTCGTACCACACATAGATTAAAATATATGTATATATAATTAACACACTCAACACCTACATATACCTACATTACACGTGCCACACCAACAAGACCAAATATCATAAGTATATAAATATATATATATATATAAGGTAGACATGTGATAATTGATGTGCTAGGTGTGTGTGTGTCAGAAAAGTGCCTAGCACTTAATTAAGTATTATACTGTAATGATATCAGTTGTAGTTCTAACTTTCTTTTGCTTTCCTTTTCCTATGGTTGTAATATTGTAGGATATGTTGGATTTGTTGGAATATAATGTAAAGTTTTAATCTTGCTGAAAAATTGGGGAGATCGATTGGAAGAAGATTAGGGAGACGTAGAAGAAAGTTTTGGGAAGAAACTTAGGGTTTTTCATTCATAACCTCATAAAAACCTAGGTGGGTATTTATATATACAAAAGGTCCCACCAATTAAAGCTAATACAACCACTGGGCCTCACTAATTTGTATTGGGCCACTTCATTAAAATAACATAAACATAAAATAAAAGAGCCCAACTAGAAAACATGCTCCCATCTTTACCCAACTTAAGACCCGTGGAGAAAAGACCCGATCTCTGCACATTAATCTCCAATTTCTGGGACATCAGATTTGAGCCCTAAAAATCGTATCTTTGTTCCTCCAAAATTCCCTTCGCGGCAGCTAACTACTCCAGTCTTGCTCCTCTCCGACGACCTCAAACCTTCTCTTTTGCTATCATCAATCAGGTCTGTGACATTTTCCCCCCCCCAATTTCTGATCCTTGTCCCCAAGGATCGAATTTGGGAAACTTTTTCTGCAAAAACTTCAAATCCTCCCAAGATACCAGAGTAGAATCCTTTGCAGGCTCCCATCGAACCAGGACCTCAGTGTTGAAATTACTGCCACTCTCGACCAGCCGTGTTCCCAGAATGGCGCAGGGAGCGATGTGAAAGAACCATTCATCGGTGATATCAGGTAAGTCCTTTGCCACAACTGTGTGAGTCCCCAATTTTTGTTTTAGGAGGGAGGCATGAAAAACTGGATGGACTTTAGATCCTTCGGAAAGGGCGAGTCGATAGGCAACTGGTCCGATTTTCTCTAGTATAGGATAGGGCCCGTAGTAGCGGGATGAGAGCTTAACATTCTTCCTTAGGGAGACCGAGTTCTGTCTATAAGGTTGGAGCTTGAGATAGACTTGGTCACCCACTTCAAAAGATTTCTCAGTCCGTGATCGGTCTGCATAGAACTTCATTCGTCTTTGAGCCGTATGCAGATTCTCTTTTAAGTGTTGTAGCATGGCTTGTCGTTCCAGAATGGCTTCTTTAACCTCTGTATGGTTTGTATCCAAATAAGGGCTTAGGGATAGGTGGGGGGGGCATACCCATAGAGAGCCTGGAAAGATGTGAGCTTGAGGGAAGAGTGATGGTTAGTATTATACCAATACTCAGCCAAAGCTAGCCATTTACTCCAGTGTTTAGGGGAAATAGAGGTCATACACCTCAAGTATGTCTCTAGACATTGATTGACTCTTTCTGTTTGGCCATCTGATTGAGGGTGGTATGCAGAAGAAAAATTTAGGGTGACTCCCAACACCCTAAACAGTTCCTTCCAAAATCGGCTCGTAAAAACTTTGTCTCTGTCAGTAACAATGCTGACAAGGAGGCCATGAAACTTGTATACATGGTCTAGAAATATTTTAGCCACCAATTGTGATGTGAAAGGATGAGATAGAGCTAGAAAGTGACTGAACTTGGTGAGTCTATCTACCACCACCATAATAACATTCTTTCCATTAGACTTAGGCAGCCCCTCTATAAAATCCATTGTGATATGGCTCCAAGGCTGGTCCGGAATAGGAAGAGGCTGCAGTAACCCTTGGTTAGCACCATGAAGTGGTTTGTTAAGAGAACATATGTCACACTCCTTAATCATCTTAATCACTTCCTGCTTCAAATGTGGCCAAAAGAAGACCCTTTTTTATCCTCATATAAGTACCAAAAATTCCAGAGTGCCCTCCATAAGGAGAACTATGCATATCTTTTAGGATCCTCTCCCGCATCTCAGAGCTGTTACCAACAACAACCCTACCCTTGTATCTAACTAGCCCCCCACTCAAGGTAAAACCAGGATAACCTTGAGAGTCATTCTGCTTCTGTAGTGAATCTATAATTTTAGTGATGAATGCATCCTTTTTGTAGCTGTCAATTACCTCCTGAACCCAAGCAGGTGATATTGTGCTCATAGCCAAGCAATCTGCATCTCTCTCATGTCGTCTGGATAGGGCATCAGCAGCCCTGTTTTCTGATCCCTTTTTGTAGGAGATTTCATAGTCATAATCCAGTAATTTAGAGACCCATTTCTGTTGAACTGGACTGATCACCCTTTGATCCAACAGGTATTTAAGTGCCTGTTGGTCAGTTCTAATAATAAACTTATGACCAACCAAATAGTGCCTCCATCTTTGGATAGCCATCAGAATAGCTAGGAATTCTCTCTCATAAATAGATAAGGCTTGGTGCTTGGGAGATAGGGATTTGCTGAGGAAGGCGATAGGCCTGCCTTGCTGCATTAGCACTGTCCCTACTCCTTGGCCACCAGCATCGGCTTCTATGATAAAAGGCTGAGTGAAGTCTGGAAGAGCCAGTACAGGTGCTCTAGTCATTGCTTCCTTGAGGCGTAAGAAGGCCTGCTCTGCATCTGAATTCCATGTGAAGCCATTTTTCCTTAAAAGTAGTGTGAGGGGTTTGCTGATCAAACCATAGCCCTTAATAAATTTTCTGTAGTACCCTGTAAGTCCCAGAAAACCCCTTAGCTGTTTCACAATTTTTGGGGTAGGCCAAGTCTGCATGCTTTCAATCTTACTAGGGTCAGTAGAAACCCCTTCTTGGCTTATAATGTGGCCGAGATACTCCAAGGTAGTTTGGCCAAAGACACACTTGGATCTCTTAGCAAAGAGGGAGTGTCTCTTAAGTAAAGTAAAGACCTCCCTCAAATGTATTAGATGTTCCTCCCAACTTTTACTGTATATGAGTATATCATCAAAAAAAACCAACACAAACTTTCTCAAGCAATTGCTAAATACATGATTCATTAGTGATTGAAAGGTTGCAGGCGCATTGCAAAGCCCAAAGGGAATAACCATGAATTCATAGTGCCCACTATGAGTGCTGAAGGCAGTGAGGTACCTATGTTCAGGTTGCATAAGTATTTGAAAATAACCAGCCCTGAGATCAATCTTAGAGAAAAACTTAGAGCCATGTAGTTCATCCAATATCTCGTCAATCACAGGTATGGGATAGTCGTGCTTAACAGTGAGACTATTCAAGTATCTATAATCCACACATAATCGCCAGGATCCATCCTTCTTTCTAACCAGTAGGACTGGGGCAGCAAAAGGGCTTTTTCTGTGAGTTATAACTCTTGTATCCAACAACTCTTTAACTATTCTTTCAATCTCATCTTTATGTTTGTAGGAGGATCTGTAAGGATGTTGGTGTTTTGGCTCACTGTCTGGCTTAAGGTGGATCTGATGTTCAACCCCTCTGGGTGGGGGTAATCCTACAGGTTCTTAGAATATCTCTGTGAATTCTGTTAGGAGTTGTTGTAATGCCTGGTTCTCTGGTTGATCAACCTTGACCGCAGACAGAACATACATCTCTTCAACTTCTTTTTTTGCTTTAGAGTGCAACAACTTGTAGAGTGTGTGGTGAGACATAAACTGACATTCAGCCTGGGTTTTGTTAGCAAATAACTTAACCCTTTTTCCTAGCCAATGGATAGTGACTGTCATGTTGTCATAGTCTAGCTCCACTGGTGTGCAAGCCTTAAGCCAATCACCCCCTAGAATGACATCATAACCTTCATGTTGCAATAGTCTTAGTGAGTGGTGTAGATTATGGCCTTGCATCTTCCAACCAAAGTGTCCAGCCTGGGAGGTGCTAGTTAACTTCTGCCCATTTGCCACCTTGATAAACAATGGTGCGGCTTCCTGAATCTGGCAGCCCAAGGTGTGGGCTGTGGATTCCTTGATAAAACTAAGAGTGCTCCCAGTATCAACCAATATCTGCAGATTATGCCCCTGACATGTCCCAGTAAACCTCAATGTGGTAATATTGTCTGCCCCCTTTAGAGAGTTGAGTGAAACCATGACCTCATCCTCTCCCGGTTTATCTTTGTAATCTTCATCCTCTTCTTTAACATTAGTTTCAAGCAGACTAAATTCCTCCTTCTCTGCAGTCATAATCATGTAATTTATTCTATGCTTACACCTGTGGCCTGGGGTATACTTCTCGTCACAATTGTAGCATAGGCCTAGAACCCTTCTCTCTGACATTTGGGCTGAGGTGAGCATCTTAACTGGTGTTTTCGGAGTCTGCATCACTGAGTTAGGATTCTGAGCAGGAGTTGGAGTATATTGGTGGGAAGGCCTTGGGGAGTAACTACTTGTAGAATTGGAGTAGGGCCTGGTACCACCCTTGATCTTCTTAGTTAAAGCCTCCATTGTAATAAGTTGATTCCTTCCTAACTCCATAGCCTGCTCTAAAGAACTAGGGTTGAACATGTTGATGGCTGCCCTCAACTCTTCACTCAACCCACTAATGAAGCTGGCCAAAAAATAACTTTCAGAATAAGCCCCATTGCCATACATCTGCATGCAATTCTTTAACTCATCAAACCTGTCTACATAGTCCTGGTAACTTCCGGTATGCTTCAACTTGTTAAATTCCACTACTATGTGAGTCTCCTTGAGTTCCTCAAATCTAGTTGACACCAATTCCACAAACTGATCCCAAGTAATCAAATTAGTTTTCATACTGAGATTTTGGTACCAGGAAGCTGCTTTACCATCAAAGTTCATAACTGTAAGTGAGATCTTTTGATCATCTAGGAGTTGAGGGACCAAATTGAAGTACCCTTTGCATTTCAGAAGCCAAACCCGAGGTTGAGTACCATCAAATTTAGGGAACTCAATCTTTGGAAGAGGTGAGATTACTTGAGGCCCATGAAAATCAACTAAACCTCTCTCCCCAGGGACATGATAAGTCCTAGAGTTAGATCCTTCACCCGTAAAAACAGGAGGTGGTTCACCCAAGATGGATGTGTTATCACTTGTTCCTTTTCCCTTATTTCCCTCATTTAACTTCTGGACAGAAAATGAAGCCAAGAGATTAGTGAGGTGTTCAAGTTTTCCATTTATACCTGTACTCATCTCTTTTATTTGTTCCTGCAGTTTTGCTTCCATAGCCTCACGTTTGGTAGATTCCGACTGTAGCAGCTGGTTCAACTTGTTATGGCCCTCTTGTAGTTCCTTCAATCTTGTTCCATCAGCCATTGCCAAGGAATGAAGGCTCTGACTACCAACTGTAATGATATCAGTTGTAGTTCTAACTTTCTTTTGCTTTCCTTTTCCTATGGTTGTGATATTGTAGGATATGTTGGATTTGTTAGAATATAATGTAAAGTTTTAATCTTGCCGAGAAATGGGTGAGATCGATTGGAAGAAGATTAGGGAGACGTAGAAGAAAGTTTTGGGAAGAAACTTAGGGTTTTTCATTCATAACCTCATAAAAACCTAGGTGGGTATTTATATATACAAAAGGTCCCACCAATTAAAGCTAATACAACCACTGGGCCTCACTAATTTGTATTGGGCCACTTCATTAAAATAACATAAACATAAAATAAAAGAGCCCAACTAGAAAACATGTTCCCATCTTTACCCAACTTAAGACCCGTGGAGAAAAGACCCGATCTCTGCACATTAATCTCCAATTTCTGGGACATCAGATTTGAGCCCTAAAAATCGTATCTTTGTTCCTCCAAAATTCCCTTTGCGGCAGCTATCTACTCCAGTCTTGCTCCTCTCCGACGACCTCAAACCTTCTCTTTTGCTATCATCAATCAGGTCTGTGACATATACCTATGGTGCTATGTGTGTGCGATAGATGTGTATATATATATATATATATATATATATAACATAGAACTATTTTCTTCTTCTTTCTTTACACAGTTCTTTTTTTTTCCTTCTGCAACTATCGCCGAGCACAAAACCCTTACTAATGGAGGAATATCAATGGTAAAGAAAATAAAACAATATGCATGTACCTCTGGAAATCTAAAATTTCGAGATAGAAAGTCGAAGGTGATCTGATTGAGGGTAAATAAAAATAGAGAGGTGGAGTTCTCTATTTATAATGATAGATTAGGGTGAATTTGGAATGGATTAAAAGATCTCATAGTTATCCTCAGCAACGAATCTGATAAGGATGATGAATTTTGAAAATTTGAAAGAGAAGATTTGCGGCTTAATCATTATTTGGAAACGATAGGAACAAATATATATATATATATATATATATATTTTGGAAAAGAAAGAAAAGATATAAAATATCCACAACTGGGCCCCCACAAAAGGGCTTAAAAGAAAGAGAAAGGTTTGGGCTTCCAAATAAATAAATGGGCTGGAGGACTAAACTTAGGATACAACAATTAAAATGCAACAAGTTAGACACAAAATTAAATTAAATGCATGCCATGAAATGACCATGCTATAAAATAATTAATTTTTTTGGCGCGACTTATTAGACTTAATCAATTAATATCACACATAAATAAATAAATAAAATATTTAAAAAAAAACAAATAGAAATTTAAATATATTAGAAAACTGGGTCGCTACAACTTTCTATAGTGGTGAATATACAGTCAAAAGCGCACAAAAGGAAGTGACTAATCTCCTTCTCACACACTTTGTTTTTGTTGCACAACGTGACCAAGAGTTGTTCAAACAACTCCACTGATATTTCTATTGGTATAACTGGAGACATTCCATGTCCATCCAGTCTCATTTTCTACTAACTGCCTTTCATGGCATGAGCTACTGGCAACGTCAAGAAACTTGGAGCATTAAATGGATAGGATCGTCAAATCCATTCCTTCCAACCATTGTACAAGTCCAGCATATCATGAATCACCGACTTGTCAACAAAATTCCAACAACCGCTTTGTTAGCTGAATTCAAGACAAGCATCATGCCTCAAGGAGCTGTGGTTGCAACTCAATCAGTCAGCTGCCCAACTGGCTCGCTTTGCCGAAAACTGAACTTTGATAATTTATCAAGCCAGTCAGATGAGCCACCACGATGAACTCCAACTGCCACAGAGAGGATAAAACCACATCTATCACATACTGAAGTCGTGGCTCCTCAGAAGAATCCAAGGCATGATGAGAGCGACAATGATGATGAGGATACTGCCACACCACCAAGTCTCCTATCCAAGAGCTATGTCACTCCCCTACTCACATCCAACTCAAAAGGCGTGCAGTTGATTATGGAAAAAGATCAGTTCAAATCATCGCCAAAGGGAACTTCACAATCCCTCAACCAAAGGATGAAAAACTCATCAGTTGCCATTCAGCAGTTTCACCAAGCCCGGAAGACAGCAAGGCCCGCACTGCCAAAGAACAAAACTGGATCTGTATCAACGTCAAAGCGATCAAACTGCTCAAAAGGAAGCAGTGGAACTAGTCCAGCTCGGCCTTTCAAAAAGAGGAAACTGACTCAAGAAAGTCAAGCAGCTGACCAAATGAACTGATCAGTTCAGATCAGTTAGAGCTTTAGTCAGCTCATCAGCGACGACTGGAAACATGACGAAACTGATCATCCAACTGCTGAATCATCAAACCAATCAGTTGAACTATATCCCAACTGACTCCGGATAAGTTTCTCCTAATCCTCATGATTATCATAACTTAATTGTTACCGTTGTGATTATAAAATTTCTTATATTATATTCAACGGCTACAATTTGAAAACAGGGTTCTCTCTCACAAGTTGCCATTAATATCTTTGCATCGATATTAAATCAATTCTTCAAAGAAGAAAAGGGAAATATATTTTTCTAATACGATATAAATAGCAAAATTTGCAGAAAATATTTTGCTATTTATGGCAACTACCCCATTTTCAAAATAACTCCATCTCAGCCACATGATCATAAAGTTGTTTCACTATCGAACAGCTGGGAAGCATGCATCATTAATTCAGCTAATCATCCATCAGATCGGATAGCTGATCAGCTAAGAGAAGTAATCGAGTGTCCTCGATCAATGCATGCAAGACTGAATATATACATGCAAGGAGATGCAGGCTCCGATCATCTACAAACTCTCTCTCATCATTGCTCTGATCACCAGCAAACTCTCTCTCTCTCTCTCAACACACTTGCATATCTAACAACACCATCTCTTTGCAGAAATGAAGCCTTCATTTCAGATGGTAGATGTCAACTCGCTCATGAACAAGATGAAGAAAGATAAGACTCTTAATCTAGAGCTTCTTAATGCACGTCTTGGCCCAGATAACTTTCAAAGAATTTATCGGCCATTGGAGGAAACTGGGTTGCTGTCATTCTTGATAATCATGCCAGTCAAGAATATACCTTCCCATGTTGCGGAGTTCTACCACAACGCAACCATCTCCGGCAATAACATCATCTCCACCGTCCAGAACAAAGTAATCACGGTGACAAAAGATACGATGATGTCTACACTTCTCCTCCCTGGCGAAGGTCCAGACGTGATGGAACTGGAACTACCGTGCAAATATGCACTTTGGGATCTTTGGAAACATCCTCACGTGCACCATCATGACTGCTCACACAGACTGAAGGAAAGCCTGACCAGCAAGATCATCCAAATCCTAGATATCACCGGCCATATCCTGTATGGGAACTTTGAGACAATCCAATTCTCGGAACTCAAAGCCCATCTAACGACTACTCTATACTTCGGGTATAAAGCCGACTAGGCCTCCTTTATTCTTGCTCAACTACGAGCAAATGTCAAGCGAGCAGAATATGATCCATCAACTGGCGCGTTCCGAGAGAATATTGGGTTTATGGGTCGCATAAGCCACATCATTCTAAGCCAGTTTGATGAGATCATTCCAACTGACGAACCGATCGGACGAAGCGACATGCTCCTGACTATCTACTGCTATCCGATCCCGAAGAAATCCCTCCAACCAGGAACTCCCGACTCAAGTCGTGGAAAGCAACCGGTGGTCACCCATGCCAGCTCCTCAGAAGAAAGGCAGCTGATGATTGAGAATGAACCCCTCTCTAGACTGAGTGATCAGTCTACCATACCAGCCAGCTCACAACCTCTTACCTTAGTCCATTGCGACTCAATTGAGGTTGAGTTTGAGGCAGTTCTAGACCATCAGCTAAGAAGCTGCTTCGGTCTCATTGAGGGCACCGATCCCTCCTTATTCGAGCAACTGAAACGATACCTCCAGTACCACATCTGGAGATTCCAACTCGATGAGGCCACAATGTTCCACCTCATCCGCACTCGTGGATCCCTCTTCTGGATCAACGAAGAAAAATAGAGTAGACATTGGATGAATCATCCACTCTGTTCACCGCCAACGCTCTCGGAGATAATAGATTCGATGATCAAACGAATTCAGCTCAGTATACCAGCCGACGCTCCTCTTCCCGATAATGAACCAGCCAACTCCTCCTGCACCCCATTCATCGAAGATCTACCAATCGCTTCACCCAATGAGATCTTTACCAGCTTGGCCTCCATGGACTTCAGAGAGCAAAAAGTCTCTCTCACCACTGATTGTGGTCAATTCATGACAACTGAAGAGGCCTATGCATGGTTCTCCTCGCCCATGCCCATTCCTTCAGTTCCCTCAGTCCATGATGATAATTTGGCAACTACCTTCACCTTCTTACCAAACCTATCAATACCATCATGTGATCCACTCCAGCTTTTGGATGATTCCAAAAATGGGGAAGATAGAAAGTATGATGATGAAAACTTAACTCTTTGGGATCAGATCCAAAGAGAAATACATCATGAGGGGGAAGCTCAGCTTCAGGGGGAAGCTTGGAAAACACAAGGAGTCTAAGAAAAAGGAGAATCAAGCAGGAAGAGAAGGAGCAGCTAAGGAAGTAAATTAGTAGTTCTAACTACTATTGAGAATCGAAAGCTGATATAATATGCTTTGATTGAATATATAATACATACTTCAATTATTCAAATATCATGCTTAAACTTCATATCAAGCCTTGATCATGCTTATAAACATTCGCTGATACTCTGATAACCATGCATATAAGCTTTGCTCTGATATTTAGATAATCATGCTCTAATAAAATAAAAGCATGCCCAAAATGAAAGTATGCCTTGAATGCTCTGATACTTGGATTTTGAATGCTTTGATACTTGAATTTCATGCTCTAACGTGCTCTGATTTCAAGAATTTACCTAAGCAAACTACATCATGTCTATCAAACGAACATTTGCAGTTTTTCCATCATCATTGACAAGGTTTTGACATCATCAAAAAGTGGGAAATAGTTAGGAAAAACTATCAAGGAACCTCTAGATAAGGTTTTGATGAGATGTCAAAACTATTTATGAAAAACTGACTAAAATTCAAGCTGTAGATCTGAGCTGACCAATCCAGAGCATCAAAGAGGAACTCAATCAAAGTTGAAGTCAACCAAACTGGAGTATGGTCTACCGGCTGGTAGGATATGCCAACCAGTTAAAACTCAATTCAACTGAGGATTCAAAGAGACGAACCAGTCGAAACAAACTGACAGCTAAGTCAGCTGAGCTGAGGGAGAAAAGAATCGACTAGACTGAAGAAACTGATACGAGATCAGCTTAAACTGAAAGACTAAAAGTATCCAACTGATGGCCAAACTGAAGTGAACAGACAAACTAACTAAAGGTCAGAACTGGAGTCAGCCAGCTTGTGATTAGTCAAGCTGACAAGAAAGCTCAAGAGAAAGCAGTCAAACTGACAAGCTAGTCAACAGCTTGTGAATAGTCAAGCTGACAAGAGAGCTTGAGAATGATTAGTCAAACTGACAAGCTAGCCAAAAACTTGAGATCAGCCGAACTAGAGAGACAAGCTCAGAACTGCAAACTGGAGCAATAGCCGAACTGAGCAGACAAGTTCAGAACTGCCAACTGGAGTAACAACCAAACTGAGCAGACAAGCTTAGAACTGCCAGCTGGAGTAATAGCCGAACTGAACAGACAAGTTCAGAACTGCCAACTGGAACTCAAAGTTGCTAAAACTGAGGCTCAGAACTGCAAGCCAGAGAACCCTGGAGTTATTGCCCAACCAGTGAATCTTGGAATAAATGCTTCAACGGAGATCCTGGAATTAAATATCCAATGAAGATCGATTGGCAAAGCAACGACTACTTCAATCAAAAGCTCCAGCGATCAATAAAGACCATCTGCCATTGATGAACAAACAGAGCCACCGATCAATGGAACTCAACGGTCATAAAATCACTCCTCTATAAAAGACGAGTGAATCAAAGTTTTAAACACTCTTGCCTCCGAGACTTTTCGCAATACTTATTCTTGAAGCCTTCATTCAAGCAGAGCTTTCTTTCTCTCTCCCACATAGCTCAAGTTCAGCATTTGCTAAAAACTGCGAGAGTCCAACTGAGAAGAAGAATTCACAGAGTCAAAACATTCAGCCAGCTGTTGATAAACCAGCCAGGGCAGTCTTCTCAGTTTCAGCAATACAACGATCAACTATCCAGCTCAATTGAAGGAGCACATCGGTTGATACCCCATGTTCAAGACTAACCTCTTGAAGATCGAAAGAGATCTAAAATCTTGTAAAGACGTCAATAGCACCTACCTTCCTAGTGAGTAGTTAGGGACTTCAAGTGTGAGCCGTCAACCCACTGAGGTAGCGAGCAGTTACCAGGTTCAGCTAATTGTCCTTCATTGTGTAATTTGTAAAGAAACTCAAGTTATATAGTGAAGTTGCCCTTCTGCGGAAGGAAGAGAGGATGTAGAAGTTTGAGACTTCGAACCTTTATAAATCATTTGTGTGCTGTACATTTTTGATTACTTGCATATTTTTGAACTATACACAAGCTCACATAATCCGCACTCAAGCTGTTAAAAGAGCTCAACCACATTGTGCATAGATAGGTTACTAAGCGATTCAAGGGCCCTTATTATTCCGCAATTTGAAGTAAAAGTTTTTTTTATTAGTTTATTCACTCCCCCCTCTAAACTGATATCGACTCACCCGAGACCAACAATTATTACTTAAGAAGATATAATAATTTAAAATCTAGTTAAGAAAGATTATATATATACTTAGAGTATATATTATCTCGATTCTCGATCTCGGATATATAAAATAGAGTAATATAAATATATAAATTACTGTTTACAATGTATATATGATATATTACTATTTATTTCGATAGTATTGTTAGTTGTTACTAACTTATATTGACTTTGATCAACTAATTGATTTTGTTAATATCAATTAAAAATTATTAATTTCAATTAATATTTCATGTAAAGTATTATTTTTCATAATATTTGGTTAATATTAATATTTATTTTGATAATATAGTATTAAATAAAACTATTATTTTATTTTATATTTATTATTTAATCCACCTTGATCGATGCACACATATCAAATTGTCAATGAATTGAAATATTATTTCATTTCATAGTTTTTATTTAATTAATTGAGAAGTTTTAAATTTAATACTAGTAATGTTATTACCATTGATTCCATTTTATTATTAATTGGAAATTTTAACAAAAATAAATTTTATTTTAAAAACATTAGAAAAAATAAAAAATATATATATTTCGAGTTTCAAATTGAGTATAGTTCGAAAGTTGTATCATGAACTAACTTAAGTAACTACTCGTGAGAACTACTCACGAGACTCTTTGATTAACTACTCTCGAGACTGCTCGATTAACTACTCGCGAGACAACTCAATTAACTACTCGTGAGACTGCTCGATTAACTACCCCGAGACAACTCGATTAAATACTCGTGAGACTACTCGATTAACTACTCGCGAGACTGCTTGATTAACTACTCGCGAGATAACTCGATTAACTACTCATGAGACTACTCGATTAACTACTCGTGAGACAGCTCGGTTAACTACTCGTGAGCTTTACGAGCCGAGTAAGCTCACGAGCTTCTCGAGCCGAGCACCCCCAAGCTCGAGCTCGACTCGTTTACGAGCCGAGTCACATTCGAGTGAGTTTTTTTTTAGTCGATCTCCGAGTATCTCACGAGTAGCTTGGCTCATTTACAGCCCTAGTGATATCAATTACCTATGAGGATTCACGTATTTCATGAGATAATCCAAATTTTTTTAACTATTATGTTGATAATTGCACATGGTGATTGTTGATAGTGAGAATTAATAGCATGAATTGATATTTTATTGGAATTATGGAAAGTAAATAAACCTGTGAGATTTTGAATTTTGATTGATATTTACATTTTTAGCATGGTTTATTTCTTGAATGTGTCAGATTATGCAGTTAATCTTTAGAACTTGCTTTGGCATCTATCTCGAGACCACATGATATGCTTGAATTGGAAAAATGATTTTAGGCCATTTTTGTTAAGCTTCTGATTTATCCTAAATTTTTATCTATCTCTGAAAGATTATATAGTCAGCCCGTTTGAGCCTTTTACGCCTATTCTCTAGAAGTCGGGGGTTTAAGGAATTTCATGTTTAGATGTATGGGGAAGAATTTGAGATGGATCAATTTTTGCAAGAATCATTATCATGCTGTGAAATAGTGTTGTGCTGAAAAATTATTATGGTGTCTTATAAGCTCATGAAAAGAAAAAGAAGAAAAAAAAGAAACCAAGAAAAAAATATAAGAGAGAGCATAAAAGACCCATCAGTATTTTTCTCTGTTGAAGATTCAACATGAATTATTTGTTGATTTGTTTCATTGTGAACGATTATTGGAAAATGAAGAAGAAAATAAAGTTTAGTTTTACTGAGAATTGTTATTATTTGGTGGTATTTTACGATTTGGAGTATTTGAAAGTGATCAACTCATTTGGTCCAAGGAGAGTCACATAGCCAAATATTTTCCTACCTATCCAAAAAGTCTACATTACAACTAAATATAATGTCCTTTCTGATTTTCAGTTTAAGCATACATTTCAGTGGTGGAGAGATAGATGATTTGCAAGCCTATAGTTGTTTATTGTTTATATTCTAATTTGAGAGTATACCCTATACACGAGTGTGAAGTGAATTTTTCCTATTTACATTTCAAGAGGTTTGTAATTCCAATGAACTTGATTGACGTGCTATTAATTTTATCTGTCTAATCTTTCCATGTTCAATTTGACGCATATGGAGAAAATTCGAGGCAAGTATTGTGAATTGTAATCATCATTTCATATCTTTTCTTTTCTTTTATGTAGCTCGGGACATGCAACTGTTTAAGTTTGGGTATTTGACAACCGTGTATTTTACACAACTTTTGGATATGGATTGATAATGTTTAAGTTGATAAGTTGTGTGATTTTCATAGATTTTGTGGTCATTATGTTATCATTTCGGGTTTTTGATGTATTTGTGAGTTTTGAAGTAATAGTGGTGAATTTGATGATTATTTGGTGCAAAATAACCAAGTATGTGCTTGGAGAGCTAAAGGAGGGACCAATTAGACATTTGGACCAGATTTAAAAATCAAAGCCCATGAAAATTGATGAAAATAATTCAACATAATCCAAATGGATGATTGAAGAGCCTAGACGGATGGAGAATCGAGTTAGGAGTGTTGTGCAAGTTGAATCGGCTTAATCGAATGAGAAACGAGTGAGAATAGGTCGTTTTAGTGAAGCATGCATGCGCAAGTGGGTCGACCCGACCCACCAGTCGATACATGCTCTCATAAAATACACATGGTCGGGTTGACCTAGCCACTTGACCCATCAGTCGACCCGGACAGACCCAGTTCAAGATTATTTTGGGCTTTATTTTAACTATATGATTTTCCCCAACACTATACATACTCCCTACTCATTAGAAAAGAGACATACTAATACAGACTCAATTTCGTATCATTTTACCTTGTCTTTTTACTTGATTTTAGTACTTTTAGTAGTGTCTAGAGTCTAGTGGGGACAAAATATAACATAAGGGAGAAGAAGCACGATTGGACTTGTTAAGGGCATAACCAAGAGGCTAACTCGATTGAGATTTGAGGGCATAAAGAGGATCAACTGCTGAAGCTTTGACAGTCTGTTGTGGATTTAGCACGGAAGTTTAGCAACAACCACTACTCAGATGACATGGGTCCACGTGCACAACAGTTCCTAAGCCGGGGGAAGTTCAGTTCGAGGTAGAGAGAAGACATAAAAAGAGGAGATAATGAGAGAGAAAGAAGTGTAGCACATCCCTACAATTTAGGGAGCATGACCGTTGGTGCTGAAGTGGGCTCCTTCAACTGATTTACGGCCCTACGTAGGCTAGGCTGGGCTGATATGTGGTTTTTCAAATAATTATAAATACTTGCTGGCTTTCATTCGCATAGACACACATCTTTTAACAGTTTACCACAAGATATAGTTTATTTATGCATTTAATTTTTTTGGATATTCTGCACAACCATTAGCAGTTTGCCCTCAGCTGATGCAAGTTCTTATTTTTGCCCAAGCTAGAGTTGGATCCAGTCTTTAATCTAGTAAGTTTTTTCCTTACATTATGAGTTGTTCATTTGTTTTTGCTTTGTTTATTAATATGTTTTTCGGCTAAGTATCTGGTGTTCAAGTTGAATATAAATAGGTTAAGATAGATAAAATGCATGAGGTTTAGTATTCTGAATTTACCTTGAACCGATTCCAAACCTCATTCTAAGCAGAATATAGACATAGGTAATAGAATAGTTAGGTTGTTGGCTACTCTTAATCAAACTATTACTCATGTAAGTCAAGTGGGAGTAGGGATGCCATTGTCTTGAGAGCCACTAAGTAATAAAACGAGAGCTGAATCTTAGAAAATGATGTATGGGTAGATCTTGTGGGCACACCGAGGATGTTTCATGTTCTAGTGTTGGGTCTCTCCGATTATAATGATGTTGCCCCTGTAACACCTCTGTATGACTCTCTTCTTTGGTGCTTGGGTAGTTAGAGACTAGTGTTACCACTCGTATCACTCTTAGCATAAACAGTAAGAAGGGACTGAGGAGTTAGTCGTCTGTAACTGCTTTTTATAACTAACCGATCAAATCAAGGTACCTACTTAGTTGTGCCCGATATTGCATGCATTTTCCAAAGCTGAATTTGTATTTGACTTGAACATTTGTTTTATATTGATTATCTTCAACTATGTTATTTTATTTTTCATTTAAGTTTTGAACTGTTAAATGAATGATTAGTGACAGTAATTCCACAAAACTCCTAAAAGCTACTTACGAGATAGAAAGGTTAATCATTCCTCGTGGGACGATATCTGCCTTTGGGCCCTATACTAGCCTCTTGTTACGAACTCAGTCGACTTGGTCGGAAATGACACAGCTAACCATATGCAAGGCGTTGCCGGAAAGGAGGAGTTGGAGAAGAAGGCTGAAGATCATATTTTTATGGCTTGATAAATTGAAAATCAGGGTTAACTGAATTAGAGACAAACCAATTGAAGAAGAGAATTGTTCAGGCATGATATTTTTATTAAATGAGTATTGGGTTTCTATTGGGCCGATTTGCTTTTATTTTAATTGGGAGAGGAGCCCAAGTTATTTGTAATAGTTGATCACTTTTAATTTCTAGAACAAGAACCTTAAGTGGTCCCCTGTTGTTGTATGGCTTAAATATCCAATTTGTTATATTATGAACCAAGTATGAATTAACCTAAATTCTCTCTCAAATTCTCTCTTTTCTTCGCCGTCTTTCTCATTTGAATTATCTTCCATTCCTTTCCCAAATCTCTCACATTTCTGTTATTAAAAATATCCAAGATACAAACTTTATGCATTAAATATTGTCATCTATTACAACTTTAGAAAAATCCTAACAAAATTGGTAGAAACAAATCCAAAGTTAAAAAGGAAACAACTGAGATCATTACATTTGGTATCCAGAGCCACATTTCTTTTTAAATGGCGGAAAACACTCGACTTAAAGAGCTGCAAGAAGGACAGAGGAAACTGGATCAGATTTGGCAAGCAGAAATTCTTAAAAGAGATACTGCAGAAACAAGGATGAAAGAGCAGATCAACACAGTTTCTAAAATGCAGGAAGGAATGATGGGTAAGCTTGAGCAACTTTCTGATTTAGTAGCATCTATGAAAATTCAGTTACTTAAAGATTCTAAGGGAAATGGTGAGGAAGAAAATGAGTCCATACTGGGAAAACCACATGTTCAGTTGGTAGAGGAGGGATCACAATCAAGAAACTTCATTTGTACTAGGAATAGACAAATAATTGATAATCAAGGAGGGCATATTATCACTCCTTTACCCAAGATAGATTTTCCTAAGTTTGATGGCTCACAACCTAGGGTTTGGATGCTTAGATGTGCTAGATATTTTAAAATGATTCCTAACCTAAATGATGAGCAAAAAAATAGCTTTAGCTACAATGAATTTTGAAGGGAAATCAGCTACATGGTATCAGTCTTTTAGTTTTAAACAAGTTGAACTTAATTGGTCAAAATTTGTGGGGATAGTTTATGCAAGGTTTGAGGAATTAAGAAAAGACAATGTGGTGGTTGAGTGTAATAAACTCGAACTTTCAGGTAATTATTGGGCTTATGATGAAAAGTTTGAGGAGTTGAAAGATTACATGACACTGTTTGGTAACAAAGTCTATTCTGAAACCTATTTTGTTGCCAGTTTTCTTAAGGTCTGCAATTAAAATGTTTAACCCTACTACCTTCACTCAAGCAATTGAATTGGGGCAAAATGATTCCTCAAGAGACACACCTCAGGGAGCCACACAACCAATTCCTTTCACTCCCAAGCTGAATCAACCACCAAAGCTCCTGAAAAGTTTCTCACATCAGAACAAATGAGTGAAAGAAGAGCTCAAGGCCTATGTTATAATTGTGATGAAAAATATACACAAGGCCACATGTGCAAGCATAGGATTAACTATATGATAATGACAGATGATGAAGAAACTACCTACTTGCAGACTCTAGCTTTGGTGGAAAAAAAAGGACTACTTCTAACATTAACATGGAAGAAGTGAATATTTCATTGAACTCTTTGGAGGCAGATGACAACATCACCACCTTAAGGTTTACTGGGACTTGTAAGGGTTATAACCTACAAATTCTTATTGATACATGTAGTACTTTGAGCTTCATAAAAGAGTCCACAACACATCATTTAGGGTGTGAAATAGAGAAAGTTTCACCACTTTTCATTAAAGTAGCTAACGGTTAGAGGTTGATTAGCTCTCAACAAGCTGAGAAATTTGGTTGGAAGATGCAAGGACATGATTTGAATCACTCTTTGAGACTACTTCAACATGAGGGATGTGACATCATCTTAGGAGGTGATTGGCTCAAAGTTTGCAGTCCAATTGTGTTAGACTATGACAATATGATAGTAACAATTAAGTGGAAGGGAAAGAAAATCAAATTGTTTGCTAACAAGTCCAAAGAAGAGCGTCAGTCTGTCTCCCATCATTCTTTACATAAACAGAGACACACCATAGCAAATGATGAGATAGAAGAGGGGTATGCAGTTGCAGTCACTACTCAGAAAACTGTGCTACAAGAGAATGAGGAATTGCAAAAGCTGATTTTACAGTTTGGGGCCTTACTTGGACACAACATTGGGGAGACTCAAGGATGCAACTCAAGTGAGAAGACTCATGATGCAACAGTTAACAAAATCAACTTTCAAGTAACATAAAACAAGATGGAGACTAATCCTGATAATTCAAGGATTAAAAGACAAATCGAGATGGGAAATTGGGTATACTTCAAGATACACCATTATGGGCAAAACTCGGTCTCTCTGCGCCAAGATGTGAAGCATTCTTCCAGGTATGAGGACCCCTATGAGATTTTGGGTAAAATCGATCATGTTGCACCTTGTTCCAGTCGCCATCACTTACAGGAGAACTATACTTCTCCATTGAACCCCAACTAAGCAAATCCTAGTGCAGCGGGAAGAGGATGACTCATCACTGTCCTTGTGGAGGGATGTCAATTCCATGAAACGACAATTCCATATCCTAGATCCTTGGGGACAAGGATCTGGAAATGAGAGGGGTATTGTTATGAACTCAGTCGACTTGGTCGGAAACGACACAGCTAACTATATGCAAGGCGTTTCCAGACAGAAGGAGTTGGAGAAGAAGGCTAAAGATTTGAGTTTTATGGTTTGATAAATTGAAATTCATGGTTAATTGAATTAGAGACAAACTAATTGAAGAAGAGAATTGTTCAGGCATGATATTTTTATTAAATGAGTATTAGGTTTCTATTGGGCCAATTTGCTTTTATTTTAATTAGGAGAGGAGCCCAAGTTATTTGTAATAGTTGATCACTTTTAATTCATAGAAAAAGAACCCTAAGTGGTCCCCTGTTGCCATATGGCTTAAATAGCCAATTTGTTATGTTATGAACCAAGTATGAATTAACCTAAATTCTCCCCCCAAATTGTCTCTTTTCTCGCCGCCTTTCTCCTCTAAATTATCTTTCATTTCTTTTCCAAATCTCCCCCATTTCTGTTATTAAAAATATCCAAGATACAAACTTTATGCATTAAATATTGTCATCTATTACAACTTCAGCAAAATCCTAACAAAAATGGTAGAAACAAATCCAAAGTCAAGAAGGAGACAGCCGAGATCATTACACCTCTAAGGGCAAATTAAAGTATCTGCAGGGATTTGCTTACAGGTGTAATTTTGCACACAAAATGACGGTGTGTCACATACAAAAGGGAATACAAAGAGATGAAAATGCATATACAAGTATACAATTATGGAGGCACAACAGATGCTCTAGAGGCTACATCAAGATTGAAGACTTCGAGTTCTTTATTATGTTGAACATTATTTTATTTACTATGTTCATGTTTTATTCCTTTTATTTAATTATGTCTAGGTGATTATTTTATTGAATTCATGGGTTTGTAAGTACATTGGATCTAATGATTTGATTTATTGATTTATATTTTCAGGTTATCATTGGGTATTTGGTTTCCTAGTTTAGATTTCTCATATGTGTGTTGACTGCAGGAACATATGTATGCAAGTTAATTAAGTGAAAGATTCTAGTCGTGACTGATTAATTAATGGAATAAAATAAGTCAATCATTTTATGTGATTCTTGGAAGGACCGACCAAGTGAACATGAGTTGCATATGAATTTAAGTCCAATGTACTTGATTTTGAGTATTGACATGTATGAAGAACCGACCACAGTGAAATACATGTTCATTATTTCTATGTTATAATATATGTTCATGAGAACAGACGGATTACAGTTAAGTGATTTTCCACTATTGAAAAATTAAATAATGTTAAGTAGTCAATAAATCTTTCCTAAAAGCCATTGTATGAACTATCCTCTAGAATCCATCATTTTCATTAATTATTTTATTCAAGTTATTTGTGTTTATGTTTTTGAAGCATTTATTTACATGTTCTTTAATCTATTATTTTATGTATCTAGATATTAATGAGTTATTTATGTTTTAGTGCTCACATTGTTATTGTCAACACAATCCCTATGAATATGATACCCTTGCTCACTACGTATTACAATTGAATCGTACACTTACGGTTATTTTTTCTGTTAATAAAATAGTGGTCACAATCCAAACATAATCAAACATTAACAAAATTATAAATGTGCAATTGAATATGTTTGGATCTAGATTTTGACTCATAAAATGGTGTCGCATAGGTTTTTGTCTAAAAAAATTTGCAATGATATTTTTCTTTGTATGTGGATTTCTCTTGAGTATAATGATTATTTCATTAAGATTCATTGGTTATTTTAATATTTAATTTCAGCAATAATAATTACACATTTGTATTTTTTTCTGAATTATATATCGTGTGTTAAAATGACAATTTCTCTCTTTCGATTTTGTATTACTAAAGACCATAAATAATTTGAGAATTTAGCAAATTTAAAGATCTTATAAAATTTGTGCATGGGTTTCTTTAGATAGCATAAAGCTTTTCTATTAAACTAAAAAACCGTAAAAACTCGTACAATTCCTCTCAAGAAATTATAAAATAAGAGGAAGAAAAAGAAGTGCATTGCACAAACGGTGGATTCCTCTGCATAAAAAGGGAGGCGTAACTAGGGGTGTAAGTGAGTCGAGCCTACTCGTGAGCTACTCGGGATCGACTCGGTAAAAACTCGAAATTAACTAGAGATTTGTCGAGTCAAGCTCGAGTTCGAGCTACTCGAGTGGTTTCCGAGCTCAAGCTCGAGCTCCATAATAGTGAGCTCGACAGGCTTGCGAGCCTTATCGAGCTTAATCGAGCTTTGAAGCAATTACAAATTTACCCATAATAATTAAATATTTTACATATATATCATTAATAATTAAATCATTTTTATTTAAAATTAATTTTTTATTTAATATTTATACTTAATCGAGTCGAGTTCGAGATTGCCGAGTTTGATATCGAGTCGAGCTCGAGCTAGAAATATCAAAGCTCGACCGAGCTCGAGTCGAGTCGAGCTTCGAGTCTTCCTTATCGAGCTTGAGCTCGATAAGCCTAATACTCGACTCGACTCGGCTCGATTACACCCCTAGGCGTAACGCTCCCGACATATCAGAATCAAGAACCACCATTAAAAAAAAGAATAAAAAAAATTATCATTTCAGGACCTAAAAAATGGATAATCTGTCGAATTAGGACCCGAAATATAAAAACTATCGATCCAATCCAAGACCTGAAAGATAAAATTGTTAATCTAGGACCTCAAAAATCACATTTTTCGATTTTGTTTTGAAAAATAAAAAGAAATAAAAGATCATGATTTTTGAGGTCTTAGAGACAATTTTCATCTTTCAGATTCTGAATGGATAGTTTTCATATTTTGGGTCTTGAATGGATAGATTGCTTGTGTTTGAAGTCCTAAATTGACAATTCTAAAAAGAAAAATTTACACTTTGATAGCTACATTTTTTACACTTTTTCAAAAATGACCCACTTTATTCCTATTAGCAAAACAGTACCCAATTTTTCAATTTTTTTGCGAATCTGACCTCAATCAAATTTCCAGCCTAGAATATCTATATGGCACGCCAGAATTCTTGCGTGACTTTTTTGCTCCAATAAAAAATATTACTTGGATATTCCATATCAATTATGAACTAAAAATAAAATAAATTTATTGGGCATGTCATATAGATATTTTAGGCTGGAAATTTGATCGAGGTGAGATTTGCAAAAGAACTATAAAACGCACAGATAAAACTATTCCCTCTTTTTATTTATCACTCTCAATCTGAATGGGCTGGGTTGATAATGTACGAAGCCCTACACCTTTTTATTCATGTCTACTTTGGGCCACTTGTAATTTAATTGGGCCAGAAATATACATTTGGCCCTAATTTCCAAATTATAAAGTAAAAAAAATTTAAAGAAATGTATATACTGGTGCCCCACGAAATCCACCTTTTAAGATCAGCCATGTTCATGGGGACAAACATGACTACATTTTCATTACAAAGCAAGTAAAATCTTTACAATAATCATGGTATACATGACACAACTTTTACACATGGGGTGTCAGTTTTCTGTCAAGCCATCTGACGAGTCAAAATTCGACAGACGGTGCCCATATTCTGATTTGGATCTTGATTCGGAGCATACATATACATTATTGTAATGGGCACTGTCCGACAAATTTTACCATGTCAGATGCCTTAACACGTGTTTTTGTACTGATAATAAGTTCTATAACGAAAGACGACTATCATGGACTCCTCGAAATTGCTACCGTGTTGGTGTTGCGAAGAAGATCAAATGCTATAACATGTCTATCAAAGAGTGACATATATCAAACTTATGGTTTATAAAGTCTCAATTATATAGCTGAAATAAAGGAGAAAGAAAGCAACAAGAATGGGAAAGTTGAAAGGGGCCCGGCATAAATTGGCTTCTACTGCTAAAAATAAACCTAATTTTAGCTTAAAATTGGAAACCTAGCTACACTCACTAGCAAGAAAAGACTCATCAATTTTACGCATTTGGTAATTGGTATATCACTCCCACTTTCTGATTCTCATAAAGCAGATTCCTTGTACCTACCCACCTAACTATATGTTACACAATTATATCCTCTTAGTGAAAAACTACTTTATCTCATATACATATTATAAATTTACTAATTTTCTTGTTTAGAGACTACTCATATATAGTCATGTGTATATATATTGGGATGGTTCCAATACAAGTCCAAATTATAGCACATACTTTTTTGTATTTGTTATTTACTGCGGTCCAAGTGCTGAAGTATATGGAGTAATCACCGGTATGTAGCCATGAACGAAAGAACGGTTCATGTTAGATTCCTAAACGAAATGGTATATGGAATCAACTGAATCCGTATCAGAAGAGAAAGATCCTAAAACTATAGATAAAAAAAAAAATGGCTTCGAGTAATTATGTATTTATGATTATAGTGGACATATACATGGGAAATTCAAGTTTTAATCTACATTTTTTTTTATGTATCACAAATGTATGTATTATAATTAAAAAAAAAAAACAATAAGCATCCACCCCCCTTGACATTTAACTTGGCTAATCTTAATTAAAAGGTTGAATTAATACCAATGCCACGAGTTACACCCACCCCCCTCTTGACATTCAATTAAATTACCAAATAACCTTTATAATTTGTGAAAGTTAGCTACCTCCCTCTCAATTTGATTAGATTACCAAATTAACAAACACAATGTATGTCTTTGTAAAATTACTACCAAATCCCTTTGTAATGAAGGTACCATATATATTGTTGGAAAAAAAAAATCATTATGTGGACTTACATGTATAAAATAAAAGGTATATAGTTGTTTAATTAACAGAAGTTCAATAATAGTAATCTATTAAAATTTAAATTTTGGACATTGAAATGTATCAAATAATCATTGAATTAATATGTAGATATTATAAAGAGATAATCAACTTGTTGATGAACCAAAATATTGAAATTCACAAATATACACTGTTATATATTATGGTTAAGATTTACAAACGACCATAGTTTCAATTCATGCCGTATGTGTTCTTTCTATAAAAAGCAGGACAATTAAAGGTGATATTGTACATTTGTTTGAAGATCCATAATAATTTCAACTCAAGATACGCTCCCGCATTGAATTTAATTAAGTTATATCTCCGTAAATTTGACATATATTTTTTGTAATTAGGGATTTAATTTGTGTTACATATTGGCGCACAATATGCGTGTGTGCGTGTGTATTACAAACGTATCTTTGTTTTAATTTTCAACCAAAACTAATTTTCATAATTTTTAACTATTAATGTTGTAGAGTTATAATAACTGTAATTTTCATAAATTTTGGCCATATTTCTAGATATGGTAGTAGTTTTCATAAATTAATTTGGTCAAGAAATACACGATCGTGATTGTCTATATTTTGGAGTTCATTTCATCATTCATCAAAGACTCAGAGAGAGTTAATATTGTAATTTACATTTCAATTTAAATAAACAATCCACATATATCAATATATCACGTCAACCAATAAGTGGAGAAATAGACTAGTTTTACTCATTAATTACATAGTATAAAATACGTGAATAGCTCCAATGAAATAATCTAGTTGACATAGCTCAAATCCCACCAACATTCAAATATTATGGCGTACATCATCTTAAAATTGCCCACTTTAAATATCTACACAAAAAAAAATGTAAATAATAATATTTATAAGAGGCGCCAAAAATTATTTTAGCCACTTGAATTTTTAAAAGTTTTTTTTTAGCCATTAACTTTAAAACATACTTATCTTAGCCACTTTGGACAAAAATGACCCTCTGCGCGCTAACAATGCGCGCAACATGCAGGGGCAAAATTATCATTCTGACTAAAATAAATATATTTAAAAATTAGTGGCTAAATTAAATTTTTTTTAAATTTGACTGGCTAGTTTTATATATTTCGGCTATTTATAATAGCAATAGTTCAAATTAAACGTAATGGATGTCAGTTCATCATCTATCTAGCTAAATCAAATCTCAATTTATTTTGGAATAATATGAAGCACATTATTCAATAAGTAACTATTATTTACGTCTAAATGTGAAATGTGTGTGTTGCTGCAGGAAACACTTTATAAATTAAATACCATTTTACTCCAAAAAAGAATCTTATTTGATCAAATTCACTTTACACATCAATCCACTATCAAATTTATAAGTACATATATAATAATAGCATCATTACTACACATCATAATTAAGTAACGTTCAACGTGCATCAATTAGTGCAGCAAAGTATGTCATACATCAACAAAATCTAGAATCACTTCATCAATTTTCCAACTCTAAATTTTTAAAATAAAATAAAATTGTACCATTCATGCATACTACTCACCATCATCAAGTATCAACCTACAAACACTGTAGAACTAGAACTGTCAAAACGGGCTAGCACCTCGCTTCCACAAATGAAATTAGTCAAGCTACAAAAGCAATAGTATCATTATTATTAATTATTAAATTAAAGTAACATTTCATTATTAATTATATATACATATATAGATAATATTTATTGAAGGAGTCAAATTTGATAACTAAAATAGCACTACCAATTAAGAGTAATGTACATTATGCAGGCACGACGACCCACTTTGTGTGGCCATAATTTAGTAGTAATTAATGAAGGGGTAGTACGAAATAAAAACCCATGAAACTCAGGATGGATAGCGCCGATTGAGATCTATTTCTCAAACCGCCGCGCAGCGCCACCGCCGCCGCAAGATCACGGCGGCGCTATCCCTCCTGAGCTTTACGGGTTTTCCATACTTTCCGCCGGGCTCCCATATACCTGCACTGCATGCATGAAATTGTGAGAATCCACACACACACAAACATGCGGGTGTGTGTGTGTTGTAATTGATAAAGGAGAGGAGAGGAAATTAGAGGAGTTATATATAATGTGTGGTGAGGGAGAAATGAATGAAAATGGTGCGTGTATTTATAGCAGCAAAGTAACGTGGGGAATGACAGACCAACGTCATTTAGAGAGAGAGGGGGGGGGGGAGGTCTATCAGAAATCTTTGACTAAATTTTGTAGCATGTGTGGAAGGACGATGTAATTTTTTATTAGTCATATCGAGATTTTATTTAATTAAATAAAATGAGTATAAGTATATAGTAATACTATTAAAGTCCCCTGCCGACTACGTTACTTTTCTTCCTCTCTTGAGAACTGAAATTTAAGTACGGTTTATGTGGAGTTTTCCTGCTCGAAAAATGGCTACATTTTTCTTAAATATTACAACTGTGTCCCTCTCAATTTAGACTTTTAGGGGCAAAATTATTATTCAATTTCGTCACTCCACCCGTTCCAATTGTATAATTCAATTTCTCCTTGCATATAGATTAAAAATATTCATAAAAATAAGATATTAAAGCTTAATTTTTAATATTATCTTTATTTAAAATTAATGACTTTAAAAAATTTAAGTGATATATTCGTATATTATTATGAAAATTAACACTATTTATAGCATGTGACTATATGAATGAGACACCTCAAAATAGTAATATAGACTATATAATTGGAACGAAAGAAATATATCTTAAATATTTCTATTTTTTTTCAAGAGTACTTAATCTGCAATCGCTATACGAAGATACACATGCACCGGGTATAAATATTTCCTAGCTATTTCTTCTTTCTATACAATTTAGTTAAAATTTTCTTCTAATATATGCTACATTGTGATCGTCTAAAAAATTTTGGCATCACAGTTTACAAAATTATGATTATTATGATTTGTGTATTGTACGGGTGAAAGTACTAATTTTTTTAAATATTGCAATTGTGTTCTTTGAATTTAGACTTTTAGGGCGATTTTTTTATTTTATTTTCTTTGCTTCATCATTACTTCATCTTTTTCGACTAATCTTTGGATTAATGATGGGCTTAAGATTTGAAATTTGTAAATCAATTTCACATCTTAGGTCTAATCTACACTTCACATTCTTGACTTTCTTGAAAATACATCACTCAAATAAATGGTATTATAACAATCGATATATGTGACAGGAGTGAACAGAATTTGCCACTCTACCTATAAATAGATTTAATTTTGATTAGAGATTTCAAAATTCTTTGTTAAAATTGATACCTACAACGACCAAATCGCCAATTTTACTGAACTTTGATAATTTATTCATTTTCGGTAAGAATTTATTTAAGACTGTGGAGGTAGTTGAGAGTTTTCTTATCAGATTATGTCATTTTGTAATGAATGATAATTAATTAAATGTCAAACTAGACTATCCATTTAATTTGAGAAATGATCATCCAAGATTTGTTTTTAATCTTGCTAAAAATATTTACAGATAAAAAGCGTCAAACTCCCTTGCGTTAAATTTTGCACCAAATTCACTGCGTCATTTTATAAAATATGCACTACTTTTTTTGGGTCCCAAATACCCTCATTTCCAATGAAAAGGAAAGTGCTCAAGATCAATTAAATAGGAATATTTTGGTCTAAATTTTTAAAATAAAATAAAATTATACCTATTTTTTAAAAACACGAGAGAATTTGGCACAGGTTAAAAAGTACAAGAAAGTTCCGTACAATATTTTGATAATATAAGAAAGTTTGACACGTTTTACCCCATGCTTCACATTTGATGAGATATAAACTTTGATTGGATTGGGGACAATATATAAGTAAAAAGATTTAGATATTATAAACTTCGCTACTCAGAGTTTGATTTGTATTTAGCTATGTAAATATACGGTTAAACAAATGATCAAATTGCCCCATATATGTTTATTATAAAATTCAAGTCAAATAAATTTGAGTAACAATCTATTCAATTTGATCCGATTTATTTGACCCTTGTCTTGTACTCCATTTTGTAGCTTTTCTCAAAGTACAATCATGGATTCATGGTTGATATGGGTTTCGTGAGGTTGATTTCCAATGTGAAAAAATAAAGCAGAATAGAGAATTTTGTGTGAGAAAGTTTTAAGGGTTAAAATCTAAAAGATAAATTAAAATTTGGATTCAAATACAATCAAATGCTAATAAATTACAAATGTATCATTAAATATAATTTTGAAATTAGATTTTAACCCGTCTTATGAAATTTATGTTGTTACAATATAATCGGAAATTACAAAATAACAATAGTAAATAAAATAAAACAGTAGTCGGGGCAAGAGTTAGTCTATTTCTCCGTAAGATGAAATTGTCCCACAATTGTACATATGGTCTACGACAAAAGCCCCCAAGATATAATGACTATAATGAACTTGAGTTGTTGTACCACAAGTCGAGATTCCAGTGAAATCTTTGATACTTAGGACTGAGTAAGAAGAAGAAGAAGAAGAAGAAGAAGACTACAATGCTAGAATATATATATATATATATATATATATATATAGAGAGAGAGAGAGAGAGAGAGAGAGAGAGAGAGAGATGAGATCATGTGAGAACCACACCCCCTTATGAGAACTGAGAACAATTTCAGCCACAGATCTCGCATATTTGGACTGCCAAAATGCACTACAAGATTAAAAAATGCGGTGGCATTACTGTAATTATAGTTACTTTTTAATGAACTGAGGGTATTTTCGTAATTTATGAAATCTATTATTCTTGAATACAAATCAGATCTAAGGAGAAAGCGAAGGATTTCTACATGAGCTGGGCCAAGGATCCCGAGTTTTTCAGTTTGACGCCATCCCAGCTAATCACTTTATCCTCATAAATTCACCCAGATTTGATGTCTACGGGAATGATTTCGGGTGGGGACCTCCGGTGGCGGCAAGAAGCGGGAGAGGCAACAGTTTTGACGGAAGGATAACGGTTTCTGCAGGTCTCGATGAAACACAAGCAAATAGGTTTAACCGGAACGAAACACACAATGAACAACACTCAAGCCGCCGCATATTCGAACTAGAAAAAGAAGAGATCCCCGCCTTGTTTGAGTACTTTTTATATAAAACAACATAAATAGTTGATTCAAAATTCTACAGAGGCTCAACTACTTTTATTTTTCGGTTGCTTTGCCTTTATTTCTGCCGCTATTGCTTGTTTCTATAAGGTAACAGATTATCGAATCAACATCATCTCCGAAAATGCTGTATGCCTGAGTCGAAGTTTGTTTGCTTACGGAAACTCTGTCTGCCATGTCGGAGGATGCAGACTCCATGGACTTTGTCACACAACAAAAAATCCATTAATTCTTTTTAATTTGTTTAAGTTATTCCAATAAAATTACATCTTATCTTCATTTCATTATTTTTGTTCTTTTTTATTATAATATAATCTTGCGTTTGCTTTTAACTTTAAAGAAAGTATTTGGAATTTAAAGAAAGTACTGTAATTTTTTAGGATTTAATGTGTTTTTGCTGCACATATTTTACATATTGCGATGTTAACCCGCGTAGCTGCTCGCCCTTATATATGTAATTCTTAATAACAAATTTTTATTTTTTATAGCTTTCATCAAGTAAACGAAAATAAAAATGATAAAAACATAATTGGAATGCTAAAATAAGTCATGATTAACGTGCCTCGAAACAGGAGTCGTTGCCACGACCGTCGTTGTGGAAGCCTGCAGCGGCATCGACATCGCGGTCATGGTGGGCGGGTTCCCTCAAAAGGAAGGAAGGAATGGAAAGGAAAGATGTAATGTCCAAGAATGTGTCCATCTACAAGGCTAAAATAATGAAAATGACTTTAAAAAATGTCATGACAGTGCTAAAACTCTAAAAAAAGTCATGCTAAAATAAGTAATGACAATGCTAAAAAAGGCCATGACAGTGCTAAAATAAGAAATGACAGTGCTAAAATAAGTAGACAAGCAAACAACCCAATAGTTAAGCAATGCTAACACAAACAAATCAAAACCAGAATCTAATCAAACACGTAAAAGTAAGCTAAATACGAAAAAAAAAGCCACCATCACTCCTAAAACATAACTGAAAACAAGAATTCTCAACATTTCTTAACATTGTTCGAATTCAAATGCAACATATTTATTTTCTCCATAATTTAACATTTTACACTCGAATTTGAGCTACAATACTAGCAACAGCCTCGTCAACATAAAAAAAAGCACAAAACAACACTAATAAATTCACAAACAAACTAAACAATTCAACAATTGACGTTGTGTATGGAAAAACAAGCATAAAAATCGATGTAACCAAGTAACCAAATACGATTAAAGAAGAATTTATACGGAAAAAAAAGATAGTTAAATTAAAACCTGACACATAAAATAAGTCATGACAATGCTAAAAAAGACCATGACAGTGCTAAAAAAGGCCGTGACAGTGCTAAAATAAGAAATGACAGTGTTAAAACCCGAAATTGAAAAATATACACGTAAATTCTGAGTATTCATATATTTTCCGATTTTACCCTTACTAAGATTCAGGGGCAGCGAAGTTGAACGTTATTACGAGATTGCCACCGCGTTTTTTAAAATCTGGAGCAAATCTAGACCGTCCAAATATACCGGATCTATGGCTTATAGTGATTCTCGGTTCTCACCTAGGGTGTGGTTCCTTCTGGAACCCAACCCTATATATATATATACACAATTGTAGATGGGATGATCATGAGATGAACATATGGAGCATTTATATAATAGTCGAAAGGTTACAGTGACTATTGATGAAAAATTACACCATTTCATCTTTGGATAATCTAGACTATTAGACTGTGTCTTTTCACCAAATAAACGATCCAATGGTTATGACTGCATCCATTTGCACCATTTCAATTATAAGCACCTCTTCATATACTATTTCAAGTTAATGCATTAATTCCTCATTCACCCGAACTCGATTTTGAGAAAATAAATACATCAAATTAATGTATTTGCAACGTGGTTTCGATATATATAATTTGATTTCAATCCCGACAAACGAAACTTCATCAGAAAATTAATTTACGAGCATCTCCCAACAATATAATCACAGTTAGTTTTTCAACTTTTAATTAAAATATTTTCCTAACAATTTGACGTAATTTTTATTTTATTTTTTCCCCACAAGAAAACCATATAATAAAAATTGTGAAGCTATATATATAATATAATCCCTGTGAGATTGTTTGGTTTCTAGCATGGAAAAATCAAAATAGTAGGTAAAAATGACTGAATCTAACATGAAATTGGAAAGTGTTGAATACCGAAATTGTGTCATGGTGCAGGTGGAAATGATGATTAATAAATGTGATTTTTTCAGAACAATAAATTGCAATATACAAACTCAAGAAATTGACTAGACAGAAACGAGAGGTAAATCAGCATAGATAGCTGCAGCTCACTTATATTTGGTGGGGGTTACATCTTACATTTTAGAATAGACCCATGCCAAACATCTGGTTTTAGCCCACTTTAACCACTTGCATGTCTCATAAAGTATAAAAATGTACTCGTTCGACTCCTACCAATACCTTTTACATTGAGATACTATATGACCGTTTCTATGTCGCAATTGCATGTAAGAAAAAAAAATAACATAAAATTTGATAATACTCCATCTATCAAAGTCATATAGGCTTGTTTTTCTTTTTTGAATGTCCCAATATATAGCTGATTTTTATATATATTTAGCTCATTTACTAATATATATGTATATACCTTTATTTAATATGTTTACATTGAACATTAATTCATTATTAAATAAAGAAATATGGGTATATTAAAAAAATTACTTATTTAATTATCTTTTCTAGTATTTTAATCCTAGTTAAAAATCGAATCAGTCTGTATGAAATGGAAAGGAGGAAGCAGTACTTATCAACACCTGGACCCCAATAAATTAAGGGATACCTCCAAAAACAAGTAAATGAATAAATTGTTTTATTTTAAAATTTTATAGGAGGTTAATAATGAAACAACTCTATTCAAGTCCCCAATAATTTTACCTTTCGTTTTTTTTTTCTTTTTTCTTTCGTGTAATTAATGTTCGTTGGGCCGAATTCGTCCTTTTTACTAATTTATGGAAACATTAATTTTATTATGAGAGAATAAACCAGGCTAGATAAATTTTATACAATATGTTCGATTTTTTTTATTAATATTATTATTATTATTAATTATGAGCTTCGAAGTCATGATTTTTTTTTATCATAAACTCATATAAGAGAGAAGAACTTCATTTTTTCTACCAACAAAATGATTTTTGGGAAGAAAAATCATAGGGAAAAACTGCAAACAACCACCTCGTATTTTCTTGAAAGTGAAAAAATTCATCATGTTAAATTAATAGTCTAAAAACTACTTACTGATGGTACGTAAAATTCAGCGAAAAAAATCCCAATTTTCGTTAAATTTAAATTCGAGTGTAGCACACATGGGTCGTTAATGTATATAAGGGTTTTTAGACTATTTTTACTATATGAAAAGAAAAACATTTTGTAGCCGGCCTTCACCAAATAGAAATATTAATAATTAAAAATATTTTAAGAGCAAAATTAGCAAATTATATAAAAAGAAAATTAACCATGGTAGGTTAATTATGAGTTTGGAGAGAAATGCAAGGTATTTTACAATAGATGAGTTTATTTATAATTATCAATTAAACATACAAAAGAAGTTGATTTGCATTTTGACCAAGAAAACTTTTTTTTTTTTTAAAAAGGGGTTAATAGTCCATAAAAATCATCGACTTTGAGTTTAGTTATAAATTTAACTCGAATTTTAAAAGAATGTAATTAAAACACCAATTTTGAATTTGTGTGTTATTCAACATCCCCAAATTTTTATAAAACAAATTGACATTTAATCCAACATACAATTTGGTCGTCTTTTCGTGCCTGTCATGATCCGACCATTAATTTTTGAAAATGACGTCAAAGTGGTCATAATTGTATGTTGGATTAAAAGTCAATTTATTTTATAAAAATTCGGAGATGTTGAATAACACACAAATTCAAAATTAACGTTTCAATTATCTACTTTTAAATTTATGTACAACTAATCTCAAAATTAATAACTTTTAACTTTTTAATTAAGCAATTAATCCATAAAAAAAATTCTTAAGAGCATCAGGATATTTTTATGAAATGCACTTCAAAGCACGAGTCTCTCTCTCTCTCTCTCTCTCTCTCTCTCTGATGGAGGGTGGTAATTTAGAGAATTTAGGTGAGAGAGAGGGGTGAAAAGATGAGAGAGAGAACATTTATGGGAAATCCCACATTCCATCGCCCTCCACTGCATTGAGCTGAGTAAGTAGTACTGAGTGCATTGGAAATTGTAGCATGGGGTCTGACTCTCACACCTAAACTATTTATTTCTTTTTTCTGCGCACAATTATTATTGTGGAGTTGGAGAAAGAAATGGCCAGAAATTGACCAGAATTCCACAGTTCTTCACCTTCTTCGAGGTTTCATGGAAGAAGAAGAAGAATCATCTTTTTCTTTATATTCCCGGGTAGGAGACGAGCGGTGGATCTAAAATTCAAGACGTTTTTATTTTTTTATGACGAGAGAGATATTCTTAGCCAAAATATTTTTATTGGGATACTTTAGTGTGTCCTAATAGAAATATCGTGACAAATGAGATAATACCTCGTAGTGTGGTTAAGAATTTTCCATGACGAGAATAACTCGTAGATGATACTGAGACGACGTGTGTTTTTTGTATGGATGGAGGAATGATCTTCTTATAAAATGGTAGACATCATTTCATAAAGTATTTTTTTTGTTGGCGAAGGGGCTCAGTTTGTAACTAAAATAAAATGAGTTTGAAAATTTAACAAATGCAACTTATTACGTTGAATCTAGTATTCCTCCTTTTTGGAAAGAAAAAATTGTGCAAGATTACAATAACACGAGTGTTTTTTATACATTTGACTCGATTATGAGTCATAATCCAATTCTTTTATCTATTAATGGGGTATCTATTAAGAATTTAGACGTCGTATCTGGCTAGCCCCTTCATCAACAGCAATAGTCATTAACCTTTAATTACGTTCTTAGTTGACCTTTTGTTTTTGAGTTATATTCATAGTTGGCATATATCGGGTCGAATCCTCTGATTCAAAATTTCGTGAGCCAACATCAAAATTGTGTAATTTTAATAAAAATAAAATATATTGTATTATAGTTAATTATATTTAATATTTATTGCGAAATTTTAAAAAATTATATGCCATAAGTTTGGAATAATAAGCACTAAAAATTAATTATATTAACTAAAAAATAAAACATAATTGGGTAGAATATATAAACTCCAAATAATAATATAAAATTATACTAAATCGAAAGTACTAAAAATTGAAGAAGAAAAAAAAAATTAATAATTTTGATGTTTGGTGAACGGTTGACACACAAAATTTTAGACTAGATCGATGATCTCATGTGGGCATATATAGAGTTATATACTATCCTAATCTACGCACTCGATTCCTTTTGAACTTTTTTTTAAAAATTTTTCCCTTCCTAGCTAGTGAACATGAATAATGATTCAAAAATTAAATGTTCGAATTCTACCAACATCTTGTAAATTCAGCTAGCTAATTATATCATGTATGCACATGAATTGGCGCTTCAAATGATTATTAACACGATATGTGGCTAATTACAATTCTCAAAGCATAAATCTCAAAAGACAGCCATGGGGCAAACTTCGCTTAATTGGGAAACCATCTATTATATTCTAATTATTTCGAGGTTGACTAACAATTAAAAAGTTGATTAATTGGAAAATACGTTCATTAATCAATTCAATAAAACCTCCCCCAATGGGGTAGTGGAGTGGATTGGCCGAATGTTGGTGGCAAATCAAACCCATCAAATACTGTAGTAAATACTAGTAATTAACATTAATGAGATTTTAGACTTATATATTATTTATAATCCGATTTTGCATATATTGCACTCATTAATGCCAAAGACTTAAGTTTTTTTTTTTTACTCACACACCCGACCTGTGGTGTTGAGGAGATTCGAACCCGTGACCTTTGGTCTCCAAGCAATCTCACTCCACCACTAGGCCATCCCCACCGGGACTGCCAAAGATTTAGGTTTGGTAACTGGTATGTGAGTACGTAATTAACAATATTTTATTGACATCCATGAATCAGAATACATATATTACTATGTTCGAGTTACATGTTAAGCTTATAATACAAGCCCAAAACATAAAACTCAATCCAAACATAACATACATGGTGAAAATCGGATAATTGCCCCCACCACCCCTAAACTTGGATCTTGTTCAACTCAACATTAGGGTTCTTCAAGACATCCAAACAACAAACATATATATCGATTTTGTAGGCATGTAATATAACTAATCCGATGGAGCGTACTACAATTAATCAAATACTCAATTATTGATATATATTTTTTTTTAGTTTGGGAAAGGGAAGTGATGATATTGAATATGAGATTTTTTAAACTTCTCCCTTTTATACATGAACCATCACTATTTAGATATTAGATCGGGATGGGACCCGATCAACTATTGAATTCTTAATTCCATCTAATCTTTCCTCATTTCCCAATAATGATATGGCCATTGTAGCATGTGTGGGAAGTCAAGGTGGAAGCTATCATGATGTACAAACTTTTGCCTATGAGTAATATATTTACATTTAGAAAATAGTAAATTTTATTCCTTCTATTTGGTACAAAATGATGTAAACAATTGGTAGAGTAGAACCAAAATTAGAGCATAAAATTATTGATTATAACAGTTAATAGTTGAGCTCAATTCTAATCCTGCCAACTTTATTGTGCGATTGAATTGAATAAGCAAGTTTACAATCAATTACCAGTGATTATTAATCTTACATTATAAAATAATATTCAGTCACATTTTACGATCTATATTCATTGTTGATGACTTAATCGATCAATATCCCGAACTAGCAACTAATATTTAGCTAGTGTAGAATGTATTCACCGTTTCACTTCAAAGAAAAGCAATTGCTAATATTATATATATAAATCCAATTGGTTCTCAACTAGTCAATATATCTTCCCAATTACACGACCTCTCTCATTCACTGTTCTCTTCAACTCTACACGTTTCGAGATTCAACATGACTCAATTCATATATAAGTAGGGGTGTGCAAATTAAAACATATTTGAACCAAAAATTTAGAGATTGGGTCGGTCCGGTCTTGGAAAATATTAAAATGGACGGACCGGATCGACCGAATAACATTATATATATATATATATTGACATTTAGTTATTTAATGTATTTATATATTATAAGTATATAATATAATATTCCTAAACTATTAAAACTACTAAACTAATGTTTAAATTCTAAGGACGTGATTGGTATGGTGGAATGGAATAGAATGGTTATTCCTATGTCCATTCCCATTCCACCGATTGGTATAGTTTAAAATCGGGAATCACCATTCCCGATGGAATCACTATTCCCAAAGGAAGGGAAATAGCCATTCCACCCACCCCCATGGGTTTAGCTATTCCCAATGACCAAAAAAATTAATATATGATATATTTATACATAATCATATTTTATAATATTTAGAAAAATAAACCAAAAATCAAATTATATAATTTATTATTATTATTATTTAATTATTTTTATATTATTTATTTATTTTCAAAATATAATTTAAAAATATATGTTAAAATCAAATTTTGATAGCTTTTATAACTTTGTTGAAGAAAAATGAAAGTGATGCCGAAATAAATATATCATAAAAATATGTTATAATACAATATAAAATATTTATATATTTGATATAATTTAATATATTCAAATAAAAAATTGAAATGTTATTTTTTTATGAAGTAAAAAATATTTTTATTAACTTATACAAATTATTATATATTGATTAATTAAATATTTTAGAATAAAAATTTTCAATAAAATAAATAAATTATAATTTGCTAAAAAAATTAGAAAAAATCACATATTAAAAAAGCAAAATGACATTTAGAAACATAAAAGATAAATTAAGCCATGTGTTGATATTTATTAGCTATTCCGCACACTTTATTCATTTATAAGAAAATTTTATAGCACATAAAATATTCATTATATAAAATTAAAAAAAATGATATTTGATTCCGTTCTTCATTCCGTAGACATACCAATCATAAGAATAATCATTCCATTCAGACACTCATTCCATTCATACCTAATTCCATTCTATCATACCAATCACCTCCTAATTGTAATGAAAAGATTCAAAGAAGCCTAAAGCATTAAAGCCTAAAATCGTGAATCAGAATCATTGAATTAAACTATTATACATGTTTCCTTTTTTTTAATTATTTCTTTTGGAATGAATGATGATTTATATTTATAAATTTGTAACCTTCATTGTATATTCGTATTTACCACTGGCTATGTTGAATTTTGTAAGTTGTAACTAGCCAAAATCGGTTTATTAGAATTTAGGAGGTAAAAAAGAAATTCGATTAGACCAATCAAAAAAATCGGTCGAGCTTCGGTCAAGTCTGGACCAAATTAAATTTCAATTCAGTCCATTCGGTCTCTACTATTCAGTCTGGGCTCAGACCCGACAGACTGTTGGTACACCCTTACATATAGGGATACATGTTATGAGTAAAATTATAATTACTTTCAAACTCGATGAGGCTCGTTAAAACTAGTTTCTAATTCATTCTGGAAATGGTCCCCTCGGAAGTAATTAAATGGATGTAAATGCGAAACGATGATGAGTTGATGACAGAAATATTGGGGGTCCAAACACACAGTAAATTGGATATAATTAAGCAATTAATGGGTTAAGGGTTTGTCGGGTTACAAACCAGACCCGGATCAGGCGCCCCCCAATTAACCCCCCCACTAATAAATTTCCTTCTGCCCCTCTCCCCATCATTTTACGCTTAAATGGTCCCTATTTTTTTTTACCCGTTCACTCATCTTTTTTATCTATTTTTAACACTGTAAATTTTGGGGGGTTTTTTTGTTTGGAGGTGGGTAACGAAAATTTTAAGAGTTTATTGATATGGAGTTTGAAAGAAATATGTATAACTAACAAATTTGAAATACACTATCAATTTATATTATCAATAATGGAAACTATCAATATAAGGACTGTGAAATTGGTTATTTTGATTCTTATTTTATTTCTCAATTATTTTTAATAAATTATTTATTAAATTTAACAGATAATTTGTGAAGAAATTTTTATTTAATTAATGTAAAATTAATTAAAAACTAACCAAGAGGTCTTAGATTGATACTTTCAATAATTGAGGATTTGATATTTATAATTTCCATCTTTCGAAACTTGATATTTAACCTAACTTTCCGATCTCTAAATTGATAAAACTAAAAGAAAATCATTACTATATCTATACCTTAGTTCTTGTTATAAATTGATGGCAATAAACAAGAAATGCGAAAACAAGAACAATATATTTAACATGGAAAGATTCAAGATGAGAAAAATAATAAACAAACACACCGCATAAAATTCAGAATGTGAAAAAGTAAGGTATAGAATGTATATCTGTGATTTTCAATTTGGTCCCTCAACAAATTGAATATCTCCTTATGGTATCTACACATTAATTCCATGATTACCTGATACTTTTAATAGTCCATAATTAAACTTTAGTAGATCACTTTAATTGGATTTACCATAAAACAGCTATACACATTTTATTTTATATATGTAAGTCCACCAAATGAAAATTTTCCAACAATCTCCCACTTGGACTACATATATAACCGGATAAATGTGCATTACCCTATTGAGCTCAAATCTTGTTGTTACTTTAAGGTATCCCGAAAATAATCTTGTCCATCAACTGTACTAATATAGGACTAAAGAGGTTTTCATCACATTATATGCGTGAATCAACCCATCAGTAATCACATATACCAATACAATTAATGACTTATCAATCATGGTGTGTAGCATGGAAATTATATGCAATGTGATCTTAGATATCTATTTCCAACTGGTCCAACTTTAAACTTTAGTGAAATCAACCATAACCAAAATTGAACAGAGTGTACGAACTGAATACTAAAATCCGTACGGAATTTTCCAAAACACAAAAATGTTATCCATAACTGAAGTATAGAATATTAACCGTACACAGACTCCCACTGAACCAAAGAATCCTTAAATAACATAATACCCATATGAGCAGTATACTCACAAAAACCTTGGGTGATAATTTCTTGATTAGCAGATCCGCTATAAATGAGTATGTCCTTATATGTTCTATAATAATATGTTCACTATGTAATATTCCTTCACAACTAGGAACTTTGTCAATGTCATTGACTTATTAGAGTTTCTATTGTTATTAGAATATAAACTGTCGAATTATTGTCACAATAATCTTTAGTGGTCTTTCAATACCTTAATAATTTGCAGCCTAATGACAATATTTCGTAGTTATATTCCATAATTAGATGCTCCACAACATTCTATGTATTTCACTATCATGGTTGAAGTGATAAAAGTGTCTGCTTAGCACTTCTTCATGAAATAGTTTCCCCAAGCCAGAAGAAATACATATCCAAAAGTGGATCATTTACTTTATTAGCATCCGACAAAATCATAATCAAATTCTTTATGATCTCCTAATGATCTGATTTTTTGTATGTGAGCATTAGATCCTTTTGTTCTCTGTATATAACCTAATATCTTTATTGCTGCCTTAGGTGATCCATACCATAATTACTGAAATATATGTCTAACATACCAATAATAAAAAAACGAATCAAGTATTATCAAGACCCTAGCTTACATTAGATTCCTAATAACTGTACTTTATGGAATCTTCTGTATTTTTTTCTTGAATCTTTAACAGATTTAGGGCAATATCATAATAACCTTAATTCTTGAGGTTGTTGAGTTTGTCCTTAATTAATGTATCAACCTAAATGGGGTAATTTTCAACACCATCTTTCGAGGTTCCTGATTTGCTACTTGATCACGTACAAGAATGAGAGATTGTAAATTTTCAAGAGCATTGATTAGTTTATAAACTGATTCATCCTCAGATGTATTTAACCTTATTTCTCCCTCAAACTCAACATTCTCAGAGAATTTTACATTTCACATCTCAAAATTAAATTCTTAAGTGAGATGTCAAAACTTGAAATCCTGAATTTCTGTAAATAATCAATAAATAGTTGCTCAATTCAGATGGTGTTCAATTTCCTTCTGTTTGGCCTATAAGGCATAACCATAGCTGAACAACCTCATATGTGAGTGTTTAGATTGAATTTTCATCATATCTATAAACTCAAAAATTGACAACCATTTTAATTGGTATTCCACTTTAGTTGATATTTTGTTGAGAACTCAAACTGTAGTCTTTATTGCTTTGGAGCATAATTTGCCTGAATTTACCTTATTTAATTTTCGTTTAGTACCTCTTTAGTTAAAATGCAATGATTTATAACAGCATAAAACATATATAGATTGTCAACTGCACTTAATAAATAGTGTACATAATATTGGAGTTAATTGAGAGACTAATCTGACAATTTTCAAATGAACATGAGAACCAAATATGTCCAAAACGGAAATAGGAACCAAAGACTGTCAACAAGATAGTAAACCATAAGTGTCTTTCAAACCCCCAAAATAACAGTCTAGCTTTAATGACAATCTAAAATGTTCTAATTGCATCCACTTGTATTGATTCACCATTGCCCCAGATAGATGTATCTTTCATCATCAATTGGCCTTCGGTAGCTCATGTAATCTTGCATTGAAACATTTATGTGAACAGTAATACCATAGTCTGATCACAAAATATTTTTAGGTACTAAAGATAAATTAACTTCATGGCAAACCAAAGTAAGAATAGTACATTTCTAAACACGTCAAAGTGGGTACAATTCTTCTTTATTTGCCCAATTTTCCACAAAAGAAACAGCCCTCAATTTCTTTATTATGCATCTCTCTTTTGTGAGTTGGACCCTTAACCTCAACAGATTAATTTAATAAAATTTCTTTTATTGCCCTTAATCTTATCTTTCGAAACACAAACCATGTTCCTACTTCAACCATACCTCTTTTGCACACAATATGAAATGAACTCATTAAGAGTCCACTTCTCCTTTGGCAGTTATAAATAATAACTGACCTTAACTAGCTTAATTATGCATGAAGAGAAACTAACACTAAATGCAGGAGTAAATCATCAACTTCAGCTTTAGTGCCCTTAATTTGAAATATTATGGAACATCTAAATGATGTACTCCCTTAAATTTCCCTTGCATATACTTTATTTGAGATCAAGCTCACAAAAATGAACTTGTTTCAACCTTATCATTTTTAACCAAACAATTTCCATTTTAGCAATGTACTACTTAATGGCCTTAATGAGTTATCAAAAGTTGTGTCTCGAAAGATTACCAAAATAACACACTTTAATGATCATCAAACTGATGCAATTTCAGTCTCCCTCATCTCAAAGTTCTTTCTTTCATCAAAAGAACTTGCATCCGCAAGAGAATGTGATTGTTTGATCCTTAATGCATAGTCCAGATCTGTACAAACCATAATGATCAGAATGTTTATTTTTCAATCCTTAAAAAATTAACCCACTAATCATGGAAAAATTGTTGGTAGTAGCATAAACCGAAGTAGCAGACTGAACGGAGAACAAAACTAAATTAACTTTTATGCTCGCATTATCCTTAGTAATCAATTATTGAATTCAAATAAGTTGGTAACATCTCGAGGTACCTAACACAACATCAATATCAAGTCTGTGGATAGTAATATTAACTTGTAAATGGTTACCTCTTTGTAATGATCAAATACTGACAATAAATCCTGTCAAACAATGGCCTTCCTGTAGGCCGACATATTGTTCACATGGACAACCTTATAATTGTCACGCATTTATCACCACATGTGTTTGTGCAATTCGGCCAAGTATTAATCTTCCTGAGGGCTGATTAAATACCCGCATGAATATACACTCACACAAACATCCAACATTTTTTCCGTAAATAAATCTACGCAGAGAGGTCACTGTGGCAATTTCATGCTTCAATTAATTCACTTAAAATGTTAGACAAATCAAATAGGAACATGAGATGTACCAAACAAAATTCGAAACAAATAACTGATTCATAAAACCTTATTTGGGGAGTAAGTGCCAAAATCCTTAAATTGGTGCTGAAGCGCCAAATTAAAATTACTTAGGCACTCACTCAAATTTTACATTAATTGCATAATATCACAATTAAAATCAAACCATAATAAGTGGTGCAACAAAATTCCATATTCATAACATAATTAAAGGCCAATAACACATCAAATAATACCAAATTAATTGACCACATAAAAGCACCACATAAAATCCGTATTGATTTATGCACATAAGGAATCAATTGCAAAACCAAATAACTTTTAGAGATCATTTATGCATTTCATATAATCTCATAACTTAATTGCAATTTCTGAAAAAAATAATTTTAGGATAAAATTCCAAATTCCCAAACTAATTATCCTTTTTATTCGCAGTAATCTTTAACTTAAAAAAAACCGCAATTGACCCCCAAAACGTTGACGAATCCTAAAATTGAGAACACCGATAGAAAGATCATTCCGAGACCATCGAGTTGGAGTGGTCGAGGTCTGCAATCCGTCGCCGAAAACTCTCAAAATTCGACCTGCAAGTTCTCAGCATCACATACAAACCAGTGACTGTTCTCACCTAATTTCGGTCTGAATCGACAATCAATTGCCCTGAAACCCATGCCCATTGTGTTCTACACTCCAAGAGCTTTCCATGGGTAGGTCGCATGTCTCCATTAGGGTTGTAAACGAATCAAATCGGATCAAATATCTATGTATTCGATTCGATTTGTTGCATATTCGATTCGGTATTCGATTCGACTTCGAATATTTTTTTTATTCGTATTCGATTCGATAAGATATTCGCAAATATTCGATTCGATTCGAATATTTGATTCGATTTTTAGGTATTAGGTATTGGGATTATTTTTGTTTAATTTTGTTTCTTAATTTAGTTTATATATATATATATATATTGTATTAAGGTCATCTCATTTGCCGGCCCATTGAATTATTGGATATTTATATATATATATATAAACATAAATCGAATCGAATATTTTCGAATATCGAATCGAATATCATGATTTTGAGTTTGAATTTGATAACTAATCGAATCGGAAAAAGTATTTGTATTTGTATTCGAATCACAAATTTTCGAATTCGAATATCAAAAAATCGAATCGAATATCGAACCGAACCAAAATTATTTGATTCGTTTACAACCCTAGTCTCCATACGATCACCGAAGTGGCGGGAATCGCGTCGTGAAGTTGACACTGCTGCTGGTGCGCGAACAACGCGCTTCTTCTAATTTTCCGGCGATAATCGTCATCGACGACTGGAATTGGGTGTCAACCCATGTACCAAAACGATTATCTATAAGAGTACAACAAAGCCCAACAATCAATCCTCCATGACTGGCGCTGGAATAGCCGGATTTCAGCCGGGAAGCCAACGGTATCGTCTGCGCGAACCGCAGCGAATAATTGCTTTTGTCGGCAAAATTCATCTCGTTCAATAGCCGATATCCATCGATTTACACATCAAAACACTCGTCTCATGGAGCCCGAGATTTCTCCTCAGTCAATTGATGAAAAATGGCTCCTTAATCAGTCGAAATTTGGCCGAAAATCTACTCCTCGAAACCTCAAATATTGATTATCCACTTTCCAGATTTCCATTCACGTGATTTTTTTTATTCAATTTAAATTACTTCTTTAATCATTGATCATTCAAAAAATTCAATCATAATCCCAATTAACATTCTGAATCCAAATTCAATTTACCGATTCGAACACACTATATTAAACCGAAAATCCAAAATTCAAAATTCATAATTCATAATTCTTGAACCATATGAAATTCAACCAAAAAACAAGAAATAGAAACTTTAATTTCAGTTCTCAGAGATTCGACAATAGAGTGGCTCTGATACCACTTGTTGGATTTAATCACATAAAAACGAAAGTTTATTAACCCAAATTAAATCCCTAATCATGAAATCTCTATGTCGAAATCACCGAGACATAAAACCATAAACTGAATGCGGAAGCGTACCTGAATAATAAATATTTAGATCTTTATTGTTGAATGGCGGTTGAATTTGTTATGGATCTTCCAAACGAACGACATCACCTTTGTTTTGCTTTCTGTAGAAGGAATACAGACTGCGGAATGAAGTACCGTCGTTTGGGGACCATAACCCTAAATATATAACTGTGTATATCTGTGATTTTCAATTTGGTCCATCAACAAATTGAATATCTCCTTATAGTATCTACACATTAATTCCATGATTATCTGATACCTTTAATAGTCCATAGTTAAACTTTAGTAGATCACTTTAATTGGACTTACCATAAAACAGCTATACACATTTTATTTTATATATGTAAGTCCACCAAATGAAAATTTTCCAACATATATAAATTTTATCTTTACAAAATTGGTATTCTAGATTTTTTCTCGATTTGTATGATGATGAATTGATGATCTATCTTGCCTAGTTTTTTTTAGTTATAATTAATTTGCGATAAGATGAATACTATATGTGATTTATTCTATTCTATTTTTAATTACGTTAGTGTGTTTGTTTCCTATTACGTTAGATATTATTTCAGGGTGTTTTTATATACACTACTATTTCTCAATTACAACACTATTAAATTTAACTTAAAAATAATTAATTATTAATTTACTTAAATACCCTGATATTACTGTGTTCACTATCTCTCCACATGGATATGTAGGGACTTATCACTCCAAAACAAACTGCATTTGTGCTTCATGTGTATCCTTTGGAGTGGAAGACTAATATAAATGCAACCACATTATCATTTCTAAAAAATAGTTGGTAATCATGAACATTATCACTTAGGCTTACTTAATTTCAAACATCAACATTTAGTTTGAAAATTCTATTTTGAAGCTACATCAAGGCATTGAGTAGACCTTGTGAATTCCATATGTAAAAATCAATGAAACATCAATCAAATTCAGTTTTTTCCCAAAAATTCAAAATTTACATGAACCCATTAACTTATTCTAGCATTTTAAACTTAGTAAACAACCTAAATCGCCTAGAAGTTAAATTTGAATTGAGCAATTGAACTGAAAGAAAAAAAACTACGAATAGACTCCATGAAATTCGAATTGGTGGAATTGTGTTGGGTAGCCTTGATTTTTCGCCCCCCTCTTCTCATTTTTGCAAAAGAAATTATGTCCTCTCTTCTCTCTCTCTGCTTTGACAGACGAGAACTACTTCTCAATTCCCAATGTTCTTTGTTTTTAAACAAATTGATTTAAACTAATTTTTAAACTAAAAGGGGGGAAAAGTGTGGTGTATGAAGAAAAACATTATGAAAAAAAATAGAGGAGTTGCGTATTTAGTAACTGTGGTGTATATTGAAAATTTGATTGTGCAAATAGCAATGCCCATTATATTATTCGTTTATTTTTTTTATCATGTCTCATTGGCAAGCCATCGTTTAGCGTGCAGAATCACACCTGTGGGCAAAACCCGACAGATGCTTTAGTTTGCCCTCAGGGGCTAATATAGCGCCCGAAGGTAGATATCATCCCACGGGGAGTGATTAACATTTCTATCTTTTCAGTAACCTTTCGGGATTTGTATGGATTACTGTCACTAATCCGTCCCTGCACACTTCAAACTAATTAAATAACAAAATGAAAATAAATATAAAATAAATGTGCAAGTTAAATATAAATTCCATTTTTGGTAGATGCATGCAATCCCAGACACAAACACATAGATACCTCGATAAGACCGTTTGGTTATAGGGAGCAGGTACGGTCATCTTACACCCCCCAATTCCTTCTTACTGTGTATGCTAAGAGCGATACGGTCGGCAACTCTTAGTCCTTAACTATCTAGGACCCAACGAAGAGAGTCATGCAGAGGGTTTGCAAGGATAACAACATTCAATCAGAGGAACCCAAGCTGGTATATGGGACCCCTTTGGCATTGTGCCCATATCCACCTATACTTCAATCTTCGGGCTTCGTCATCTCTAGGCTTCTGTACCCAATTTATCATTTAGTGGCTCATCAGGGTTCGGTCGCCCTTACTTCTACCCTGACTTACAATAACAATGGTTTAACTACGAGTGGCCAGCTACATAGCCTTGCCATTGCCATGTCATCATTCTTTTCAAGTTAAAGTTGGGAATCATCTCGAGATGTATTACGCCCGATTAGCCTCATGCTTACTTTTTACCTCAACCTATTCACATCCGACTTGAACTCTAGATACTTAGCCAGATAACATACTAATAAATAAAGTAAAAGTAAAAGTAAATAAATAACTCATAATGAAAGGAAAATAAACTAGATTAAAATCCGGAACCAACTCTAAATTTGGGCAAAACAGGTACATGCATCAGTCGAGGGCAAATTACCCCTGACTGTGCAGAATTTTCAGAACACTTAAATACAGAGAATAAACTATATATTACGATTCTAAAGGGTGTGTTTCTGGTTCTTCTGCTTGTTTCACGAAAATGAAAGCTAACTAGTATTTATAGTTGTTTGAAAAGCCACAATTCGGCCCAACCCAGCCCAACCCATGTAGAGGCATGAAGTTAGTTGGAGAGATCCACTTCAACCATGCTCCCTAAATTTTAGGGATGAGCTGCTCTATCTCTTCTCTCTCCTTTATATCTTCTTTTCTCTTTCCTCCACTTCTTCTCTCTCCTCTAGCTGACTTCTCCAAGTTTTGGAATTGCTGTGCATGTGCACCCACGTCAGTTGAAAAGGATTAGCTGCTGAACTTCCACGCAACATCCACAACAGACTGTCAAAGCTTCAGCGGTTGATCATCTTTATGCCCTTAATCAAGTTAGCACTTGATTATGCCCATAATGAGTCCAAATGTGCTTCTTCTCTCCCCTGTTACACTTTGTCCGAAACTAGACTCTACACACAACTAAAAGTACTAAAAACGACTAAAAAGACAAACTAAAAAGATACAAAATTGAGTATATATCACTCATTCAACTTTTAAACTCCATGTTACTTATAAACTTCTAAAAAATCCCATCTTTATCAAAATAAAAGAAAATGGTTGATAAACTAAGATTTTGCACTATTTTTCATACATTTTCACTTTGTGTTTTGCACGGTTCATGCGTGTTTTCATCTCAGTTTAATCGTTTTACACTTGATTTTGGAGTCTGGATTAGTTTGTTATTTCATGTAGGTTTGTTCCCATTTTTGAAGTGCTTTGGAGAAAAGAAACTATGATAAAGCCCCGAGGTTATGCATTGGAGAAATTGGGCCGAAAACGGGATGGAAACAAGCCATAAAATGAGCCGCGAGCATGGTTGTGGGTGGAGTCATGGAGGGTTCCAATGAAGAAAACCCCACGAGCACGGTCGCAGGTATTTTGCCATGTCACGCCACATGGAGCCGCGACCCGAGCCGTGGGTGAGTCACTCGCGAGCAAGGTCACAAGTCTGCTGGCCTTGTTCATTTTTGGATGGATTTTGGGCTTTATCATACTATGTATCTAAGGGTTGTTGTGCACAAAATTGAGACACTTTTTCCATACCTTAAAATTTCCAACTGAGAGAATACAACAGAGAACAAGAAACGTGAAGAACGAGACCAAGTAATTCAAGTATTTCAAGATTAGAGGCAAGTATAATTTTTCGGATTTTATTTTCTTTAATTCTTGTCAGACTATGAACACCTTGTGTAGTAGTTTATTGGTTTATTTCAGTATGAACAACTAAACCTTATTATTCTATGGTTGATTATGATTCAATTATGAAATTTGTTTAATTAATTATGTTCTTGTGCCTATGATTTTATTATGCTTTAATTATTCTTGTGCTTGCTTATACATTATTTAACTTGCCATTAAATAGTGTATTTTAATGTGTTAATTCATAAATCGAAAGAAGAGCTTTAACACCAGATTTGGAATAATTAACTTAGTAGTCAATATCACTCGAGAAAGTTGAGATTATTTGAGAGAGCAATAAATCCGATGACCATTTAGGAGTTGCATGTTAGATAGTTAATGTACACATTGTTATTTAATTTGTGATCAACACTCTAGATACTTCGAGAGGAGGTTTAGAATGCAGTAGTGGTTGCTTTAGTATAATTAAAACCCAAGATAGGTACATAAATGAAATTAGTTAAATGGATGAATTAATTGATGATTATACAATCCTAGAATACGCCTATCTTTCACTGTTACTCTTTCTTGTGCATTTAATTTGTGGTTAATTTAGTTCTATAATTCAATTTATTTAGTTTTATTTAGTAAATTCAAACTTTACAACATTTTGGGCGGTCTAGATAACGTAGGTAAAATAATTTGGATCTAGTAGCTTGGATTATTAAGTCTATGTGGATTCGACCTTGTTCACCGCTATATTAGAAGCCTCGTTGTACACTTGCAATTTATGTGAAATAAAATACCGAATAAATTTTTGGCGCTGTTGCCGATGATTTTATTCTTTAAGTATTATTATTTGATTTTATCTTACTTTGTTAATCTAGATAATTTTATTTTTCTGTTTAAACCTTTGTCATCTTTCTTTTTAATTTATGTAGGTTGTGTATGAGCACAAGATCTAAAGAGGAACCTTTAGAAATCTTTGATCTTGAGATTGAAGCTACCGCTCGACACAACAACACAAGAAGAAGAAGAAGAAGAAGAAGAAGATAGATGGCCGCGAATGATCAAGCTCCTACTCCTGCAGAGCAGAGTTGTCACCTCCAATGACAATTAGAGGAGATGCAAGGAATGCAACCTCGCCACCGATTAACCAGTTGTTTACTCCAGTGCTCAATTATGGAGATGCTCCCGGTCAACATATTAATGTAAACAAATTCGAATTGAAATCAGGATTAATTTCCATGGTTCATCAAAACCAGTATGGTGGGAACAAAGCTGAAAATCCAAATGCTCACTTGTAGCAATTTCTGGAGATATGCGGAATGATCAAGATGAATGATGTGTCTAATGACACTATTCGGCTGCACCTATTTCGTTTCTCTTTAAGGGACACGACCAAGTTATGGTACCAATCCTTGGGTATCGGGTCTGTGGATAGCTGGGAAAGACTAGCACACAAGTTCCTGCATAAATTCTTCCCACATGGCATCACTCTCAAGCTGAAGGGCGAAATTACACAATTTCGTCAGTACGAGGATGGGACTCTATATGAGGCCTGAGAGCGGTTTCGGGACATGCTGAGAAAGTGCCCCAATCATAAATTTGGGGTAGATCACTAAGTTTGCATCTTCTACAATGGATGCGATATGGAGTTGAAGAGGCTTCTGGATATCTCTATGAGTGGTTCTTTGTTGAATAAAGGACATGATCAAACCGTGACGATCATAGAAGACATGACATTTTTGGAAGGTAAATTTCGATTTGATACAATTTCAACTGATTAAAGTCCGTTTCTTTGCCATAATCATTTTCGTGGTGATTTTTGTTGGACCCAACAATTTCTTCTTTTAATTTTTACCAGTTGACTTATCTACGTTGATTGAATGTGCATAGATAGTTGGTGGGTTTGTGTTTCATGAAATTTTTGAACTTGATATATATAGTTTTTGCGAAAAATTTGAAGGATTATTGAATGTATATTCTTCTAATTCACTACAAGAAAATACCCAAATAGCGACATAAATACCCACCTCCAAATTTATTTTTCCGTCTCTAAATCCAGTTAGCGACGGAATTGAGACGGAAAAATTCTGTCTCTAATATGGTGGTTGCTAAATATTTAGAGACGGAAAATTTTCCATCTCTAATGTTTAGAGACGCATTAGAGATGAAATAATTTATCGCTATCCTCAGTTGCCTTGTTTGATCGCCGGTATTTAGCGATCGAATTTACTGTCTTTATTCCGTCTCTAATTTTAGAGACGAAAAATTCGGTCACTAAGTTGGAGACCAATTTTATTATTTTGAGACTGAATATTCCGTCTCTAATATGTTTCTAGTGTGAAATTTTTTATTTTAATTATTATACCTGTATATAAATTAAATATATCAATACCAAAAAAAACCTTCGAATATAATAGAATCAAATAAAATCCAAATATTTGAATAACATTAAACATCATAATATTATCCATACAATATTCATGCAAAATATCACAAAAGATACAATGTACTAGCCAAACTTCCAATATTCATAACAAAGCAATTTATAATATAAGTATCAAACGTCTAAAACACAAACACAACATAACTAACTAGTTGGTGGAGGTTGTTGTGGTTGTGAACTGAATGGGATTGCATCCGACCTGATAGATAGGACTCGATCATCTCCTGCATCTGTCGTTGGTGTTGTTCCATCTGCTGCTGCAAAACCTCTTTCATATGTCATTTAGCATCTTCTCGTTCTTTTTTTCAATTGCTCTTGGCTCTCTCGTAGTTAGTTTTCTAAGATCTGTAGACAGTCCTTGAAATTGTTGATCATATTAGCATTGACTTGTGATGTGCTGCTATATGACTCTTCACTTGAAGTTGAGTAAACGTGTGATCGATTTTCTATGTTGAACACACGTTTCTTGTATAAGGCACCAACTACATCTATAAAAAAGATGACATGTCGATGCCACCATCATCACCTTCAGCAATATTATCAAGATATCGACCTTAACTCATCTCTTCAACACGTGCACGAAAATCTGTCTAAAAAAGTAATATAGTTGAAGTTTTTATATAAAAAAATGCATAAGATAGAGTAATAACAACCAAAAACCCCAGAGAGATATGGAGAGAGAGAGAGATAGAGAGAGAGAGAGAGAGAGACAGAGAGAGAGAGTAATAACAACAAAAGATCAAACTTCTCATGAGAGCCAGTTGAAAATTACTTGCCTACCTCTACTTTTTCCATCTTTAGCACCCTCAATAATACCAGGAAGATCTAGTAAATGTGAGAGGCATGAAAACAATCAAAAAGTGTATTGAAAATAACTAGTGATAAGTCCATTTTTTTCGTATTTTTATGGACATTTTGTTCGTCATAAATGTCCCTTTTTAGTTTATTTTGAGTAAAAAAGAACCATGTTGAGGTCCAAGGGCATTTCAGAGGTTAAGTCTGGTGAAATGAGCATTTTATGCCCAATTATTCAAGTCTATCTCATCGCCATAAATCGTATTCAAAGGTACATAGAACTTCTTCAGCATTCATCCTACATTCGGGAGACAGAATGGGCACATTGGAAATGGATCAAGCTGACCAGATGATCTCGTGCCCACAATGCTCGTGCAGACTCGACCAAAGGTTTGGAACTGGGCATATGCGGAATTTTCAGGGGTTTGTTTAATCAAGATAAGCACCAAAAGAAGGGATCAATCCGGAAAGAGATGGAGTTGAGATGGACTGCTGGTGACCTGGAGATGAAGTGATTAAGCCAATCCCTAAAAAATAGGGATTTAGTCAACAAACTGGATAATGCTTATCCAGTCAGTTGTAGAGGGCACGCCGGTCCAGGAAGGCAATTGAAGACCCCCGCATGCGGGGGAATTTGAATCTTTACGGATTGTATCTATAAGAACAAGTTTATTTTTCTGGAAATGCATGCTCAGGAAGTCTGAAACACTGCTATAATATTTTATTTTCTGCATTTTACATTTAGTACGCTGCTTAGGCAGTAAGAACAATCCAATAGGCCTTAAGCTTTTGCGACTTAGGTTATGTTTATGATTCTCAACGTCAGAGTTGAGATTTTTTGCCTATTAATTCATTAAGTTTTCGTTTATATTATGTCTTTCATTTCAACAATTTTAGTTTTATCTAGTATGAGTAGCTAGATTCTTTAATTCTGGTATTTGAATAATAAAAATGGTTTATGTTGTAAACTACACTCGTGAGGCCGAAATGAGCATATTAATGCATGATAGGTTTCTGTCGATTCTTAAGCCTTATTCCACATGAGTGTGTGTCTGAAATACCCAATGTGGCTGATCACTCATTAGACATAGATGGCACACCACTATTAATTGAATTGACGAATCGTGACTGTGTGTTGGTTCATATAGTAATAAGGGAATTGATGGGTTATTGTGGGCACACGAGGAATCGGTAAACACAATAAACTTCAGTTCGTTTAGGGCACATTGTTGTCTATTCATTTACATCTCTTTAGGGAGCCAGAGGTGGGTGATAGATTAGGGGTTTAATTGACGAGAAATCGCTTTTAAACCTATAATGAAAGGATGAATAAGGAGACGCAGAGAGGAATCCGGTCTGCATAACTGGGTGACTTAACATGCATGAAAATCGGTGTGCCTATGATTGAGTAGTTTTATATGTAAACCAATTTCTAGTTCAAATACCGAAATCTTTATTATTTGATATTTTCTCTAATGTTATTTTACAGATTTATTTTCAATTAAGGTGACAACGCAACCAACTCCTTTTGTGATTGGTTACTCGAATGTGAGATCACAACAACTCTCTGTAGGATCGATCCGCACTCATAAGCTAGCTACGCTCGTTGTGGGCACATGAGCATTACAAATTCATTTTGAGCGCGAAACGACCGCGCATCACTAGTCCAAGACATTAAAAAGTAAATTTACAACATCCCCAAGCATATGGTATAATCTGAGCACATTACATATATCTCTCATGATAATCATATAATATTGTTGAGCCAATTGGAAGAAATAATAATCAGACACCAATAGGGAAGAACCACTACCAAAAAAACTCTCATACATAACACTTCATACATAACGAATATTTTAAAAATCCGTTATCTATGAGCGCATTTTTGGTATAGATAACAGATATTTCAAAAATCCGTTACGAGAGAAGTGTTATCTCCGATCATATATAACGTTTTCGAGTCTTGCGTTATCTGTGAGTGTTACATATTGTTCACAATTATAACGCTCATTTGGTACCGTTATGTGTTGTGTTATGTTTAAACACATTATATAACGGTAAAATTTACCGTTATGAATATCTGTTATGTATATCTGTTATTTTTTTTTATTCAAAATTATTTACATTGAAAATTTTCTAACTTTCGCGCAGCTATTTCCCACCATTATTTCCCACCAAACCATTAGATATATCATAGAAATAATAAGTATATTTTTATTAGAAAAAATTGTAACAAAAACGCCAAAGAAAAAGATCAAAATTGACGTTTAAACCTGCAGAACAAAGGATCGAAATTGAAAAGCCCCTTCTCCCAAATTCAAATTTAGTAGAACAAAGGATCGAAAATCAGCTTTAAAAAGAGCAGAAAAAGAAAAGCCCCTTCTCCCAAATTCACTCGGTCGTAGAACCCTAAGTTTAAGAACGAGTGTTTATCGCAATTGCTCCCAGGCTTTCGCAAATAGGGATTTCCTAGAGTTGTGAAGCAGCGAAAGCAAATCCCTTTCACTCACCGAAGCCATGGTATGTCTCTCAATTTGCTTGGAATTATGTTTGATTGTGTGTTCATTTACGCAAATGCATTCTTATATCTACAACTGAATTGGCATATCTATTTGTTTCGAGATCTAAAAATGATTTTTTTCTTTAAATTAGGGATTTTATTTGATTTACATTCTACTGTATTTTTCTTTAAATTAGGGATTTTGTTTGAGGATGGTTACCATCTCATTACAGGGTATTTTATGTTTTTAGATTTTTATTTATTTTGTTATTTTTTCGCATATTGACGTTTACATGCATGTATATATGTTGATGTGCTTTTGGTTGCCGTGAGAGATTTAGTTTGATTTCGTTAATGTGGGGGAATTGGAGTTGGTTTGTTGGTGTTGTTTGGAATCAAATGGGTGGTTGGAATGCAATTGGTTTCTGTTTTAATAGGAATGTTGAGAGTTTCAAGTTCATTTGGTTTGTTTTGGTGCATTTTTTTTATTAAGGAAAAACTGACTGAAAATTTGGATAAGTTCTCTGCGATTACAATTGGTGCAAGTTTATTCGCCTGAGCATGAATTGTTAATGGCAATGTTGAATAAGAAAGGCACACGAATTCGGAATTGATATCTCTGTATTTCTTTGTTAAATAAGGTTAGTTAAATAAATTTCACTTTTGGTGTAGACAAAGTGGTGCATTTCCAAGAGTCTAAATGTATCTCATTTAACTGAATTGTCATCATTCTGTTTACAAGTTTTTTTTTTGAATATCAACTGTTTCTTGTTTGAACATTATGTGAAGAGCTGTCACTTATCAACTTTAAAGATGTAAACATGCTTGGTTTCTTTCATAGCTAGCTTAATAGATTTTTTTGACAAAGAAACTTATTTCTGCTAATTGTGTCTGTTTAGTGGAGACCCTTGTGTAAAAGGGAGGTGTCTCGGGTTGAAGACCCACCCTCCTTAAAAAAATTCAGAACATAAATAACTAGTCAACACATAAATGCTGGTGAAAGCAAATAATTGGATCATGAATTCCCATACTCTGGCTTTCATCTTGGCTTTTCAGTGAAATGTATTCATTTTTGTAAGAATGATTTACTTTACGTAGCCCCCATCTATACCTTTTACCAATTTGGTTGTCACTTATGCTTCGATGGTTTTACAACCCCCCCACCCACCCAAAAAAAAGAATAATATTCGTTCTTTTCTGACTTATGCTTGAGTAATTCCCTTTTTTGGCCTTTTTTTAATTTTATTTATGTGCAGGAGCTCAATTACTCGTGAGAAGTTCGAAGAGATTTGTGATGATCTTTGGGAAAAAGCCCTTGTTCCCTTAAAAGAGGTTATCAAACATTCTGGATTGAGTACTGATGATTTGTACGCAGTGGAGTTGATTGGAGGTGCCACTCGGGTTCCGAAGTTGCAGGTGCATCTGACATTTAGAGTTATATTTTATAGGGATTTGATGCAATTGTGCTTCATTTCAAGTTCTCTGTTGTGTGTGTTATGTTTCTGGCAGATACCATGTGTTATGTTTTCTGTTGCTCTAGTTGGTAATGAAAAGATTGGAGTGTTATTGCTTAACCTTGGAGGTCCTGAGACTCTAGATGATGTACATCCGTTCTTATTTAACCTTTTTGCAGATCCAGTTAGTCTCTCTTGGTTACACTATTCTCTTCATTTTGCTGTTAAATTTGTGGAAATGATTTACGATTCGTTTCTCTGTTTTTTTGCATATTAGGAAGTAGGATATTATTTGGTAGCCAAGATTATTCCGCTTTCTTCAAAAGCCCTTGGCGCAATTTATATCTATTGCTAGATCGCCGAAGAGCAAAGACGGATATGCTTCAATTGGTGGTGGTTCTCCACTGCGTTGTATCATTGATGCTCAGGTCTAATCTTATTGAAATTAATGGAAACTCTCTACCTCAGTTTTCATAGTCTACATAACATGTTATTTTTTGCTTAATATAGGATATTTACAAGGTTTTGATTTGATTTCCCATGAATTCATAAAAACACCAACATCAAACAGATGATTTTATTTTCATTAGTTAGCTGAGAATAATAGAGAAATCAGTGCATAAAATGTGAAGTTGCATAAATGAGAAATATATTGCTATATTCCATAATTTTCTATAATGTATTTGTGTTCTCTTTCTTTTCATTAGAGGTTGAGCATGCTGGAAAGAATAGGAGAGTAGTTTACATAATTGAAATATTAAAAGCTTCTCTCAAACATGTTTCCTTGTTTTGAAGGTCCGTTCAACTTCTACAACTTTCCTTAACTCTTTGACAAATGGGCACTGATATGTCTCAATGCTCTTTTTTAGTTTGTCAACTTGTTTAACATTCTAAATTTCACTGCATTGACCATTAGGGAATAATACTATTAAATTCATTAGTATTTCTGAATCTCTGATATGTTTTATATCTATTTTGACCATTAAACTTTACCAAATTGCTATTTCTAAGCTGAGGAGTTGAGAAAGGCACTGTGTGACAAAAATGTCCCAGCAAACGTATATGTTGGTATGCGCTACCGGCATCCATTCACTGAAGAAGCTATTGAATAGGTATGCTCACTTTGAGTTTGGTTTGAATGAAATGAGTAATGTGCATTGTTATTGTGTATAGACCTTTAGGCTTATAGCGGGTGTGTGATTTTTTAGTTCATTAATGTCTAAGGTATATGCTCTCACTTAGTTCTTGTTTTGCATGAGAGATGATTCTTTAGTCATGAAGCTTGGTGAACCAAGTGAGAGGTAAAGAGAGGAGCAAAATGAGCATATTATAAATAATCTTGTGGATTATAAAGTTTCAGAAGTTAGAATGGAGCAAAATAAGCAGATGATTCTTAAAATGACATTCTTTTTTCTTATCCTTTCTCCTCTGTTTTATTATTGTTATTGTTAAATAATTGAAAATGCATATTCTAATGTGTTGCTGATAAGTTTTTATTCTAGTTCATACATCTGTTTTGTGATCCCTCTGATTCTATTCTTTACTGGTAAGCTAGTTGATTTTAGTCAATAACTTTATGAGTAGTGAATATTTATATTATTCTTGTAACGACCCATTTTTCAAAATTTTCATTTTTAAATATAATCTTTTGATCTTGTCGTTACAAATAATTTAAAATTAAATATTTATATTTTTAGTCGCATCGTCAATAGAGAAAATTTAAAATGTAATATCGAATAACTCATAATAGAATTAGATATTAAATAAGATATTTAAATCCATAATTTTTTAGGAATTATAATCGAACATAATTCACAAACATGTCAAAGACAAAGTTTTCTTTCACTCTTTGAAGCAAGAAGATTTTTCCTCCTACTAATTTAATTAAGGTAAATCATCTAAATTCCAAATTATTTTCAAACACCAAATTTTAGTTCTTACGTATTAACAATAAATTCATTTTTTTTCTTCCTATTACTTCTGCACAAATACGTTGACGAATCAAAACAATAAGTTTCAAATCAAGCTTCAAACAAATAATTTGGAATCAAGGTATACATTTAACGAAGTTCATGTTTTACATAAATAAATTGTTTACACCAAATATAAATGTAAAATAGCTGTTGATTGTAGCCGTACAAATTGAGATATTCTAGTGTTGAACCTTCTATGTTTTTGAAAATTATTGCTGAACCATTTTTCGTTCATTATTTTTGTCTTAAATAATTATAACCAAACCTAACCTGAGTCGAGACTTACTACTGAAACCAAAATTTATAGAAATAAAATGAGTTCTTGCTATTTTGATATTTATTTTTTTATATTCATCTCTGTTCCATTCACACTCATTTATTTTACAAATTATAAGTTGTGTGTTTGGGAAAAATTGAATAGATGTCCTGACGTAAAGTAAATTTTGAGAATTTAATATGAATAAAAATTTGTTTAAAATGTTAAGTTAGCTAGGAAATAACTTGTAATGATCTGTCAAGGTTCTATCTTTTGTAATTAAAATAATGTTTGATATTTTAATCATTCCCATAAATCTAATAAATATTTCTACCTTCAGATTTCACTCTATGGGTGCAGTTGAATAAATATTACGTGGATGTTTGTAAATCAACTTTGATCCCTCCAGTTGGTATTGTAGAACTTTTTCAAGTATGTGCAGGGTGCTAGACGACCAGGTAAAACTATTCATGCATGATAATGCAAATAGAAAATTGCCTATATTATTATTCCCATGGAAATGGTTCATTTCAGGATTAATTTATCAATGTGATTAAATTGCAGGGAATTCTTAAACTAGAACAATCACGAGAAGATAAGCTAAGAAGAGTGACATTAAAGGTTGATGGAGCAGATATTGTTTTTGCGCTTCAAGTATGCTAATCATGTCAATATTCGTTTGTGCATCTGTGAGTGTGAGAGATATGCACTTTAAAATCTTAATTTCTTTTACATAAAGAAGGGGATGTTTCAACTAAGTGTTTTAATTATCTCACCTTGATGTAAATCAACTGTTGATGCGACTTTGTGATCTTACCTGGGCTATCGTTTTCAATCTAACTCAAAGTCTGGGAAGAACTGGTGAAGATATTTGCTACAAGTAAGCTTGCACTCTTTGTAAAGCTTTATATTTATATAAGAAATGAGTTGCTCCATTTTAGTCTTCAAATAGTGAATATATATATATATATATGTATATAGAGATGCTGAAAGGTATACTCTCCTCCTTTTCCGCCATTTTTATGATTTTCGCTATTGTTATCTGTTTCAATTCTTCACTATATTTCGTCTTTGTCTGGAGAATTTCTTCTTCTTTGTGTTTGTTTGTGTTGTGTCTTGTTTATATTTGATATTGTGGGTACTTCATTTTTCTAAGTTTTTATTCAATTGTTTGGATTTGCTTCTTTTTTATGAGATGAACTCTTTGTTTACCTCGTCTTGATATTGGAATATTTTTGGCCGCGACATTGGCAATTATTATGATGCGTTTTGCAAGTATATACACAACAGTATAAGAGCATCAAATAGATTGATATTGGAGATTTGATATATCTGATTTCAATGTATCCATTATATAACTCATACTTAACGAGCAATTCGTGTCATTCCTCATCAAGTATATAATATATTCTCTGGTTTGTAGCGGAGAAAAGTGGGTTATTATTTAATGGAGTGTTGAATGACTTTTCCTCCATTTCTCACATTTGCATTTGCCGTAAATTTTGATAATTCATTTTGCAAATCTTTGAAGTGCTATCTATGCTTCAGAGGTACAGGTGGTTTTCTGGACTTAAAGCCACAAGACCAGCCTGCAACCTCACCGAAATTTCTTGAGGAATATATTTTATGTCATCTTAGTTGAGATTGAACTGTTGTTAAGTATTGTGTTGATTAATTGTTATCACTTACTTCTCCAACTGTGGCAGGTTTATAGTTGAGCAGTTGAGTTGCATGGGCGCCTCTCAATCACCGAAAAAGTTATTCCGATCAAAATGGCTAGCTAGCTAGTTGCAATATATATGTTATCTTTTTTTGGACATTAGTATGATATAAACATGTTTAGAATGTTGACTATATTCGGATGAATGTATGAATATTTTTTTGAATTAGATATACGATGATTTATGGGAATTTCAGTTATTTTTATTATTTTAGAATTATTTTAATTGCTGAAAATCTATAAAAAAAATTGTAGCAGGCATACATAACGGTACTAATTGGAAACATACATGATGGCAGTGAAACTAAAAGACCGTTATGTATAAGACCTAAAGATAACGAAAATTAAATATATTTAATAACGGTAAAAATCTGTTATGTATCAAAACATACATAACGTAAAAAAGCGTTATCTAAACTACAAACAACGTTATGTATTAATCCATGTGGTATATTTCATAACGGAGAAAAATGAATTTTCATAACGGTAAAAACCGTTATATATAACAGTAATAGATCACGCAATGAAGAGTGTTATGTATGAAAAAAAACCGTTATGTAAACGTTCATAGATAACGGAGATAGTTAAACTTTCATAACGGAAGAAACCGTTATGTATGAGAGTTATAGATAACGTAATATCCGATATCATGTTTGTTGCTACAACCGTTATGTTTAATAACATAGATAACGGATAGTATTCCGTTATATATGAGCGCAACATAGATAACACTAGTATACGTAACAGAGCTTTTTTCACATACATAACGGATAAAATCCGTTATCTATGAGCGTTTTTTTGGTAGTGAACTTACAAAAAAGACAAGGATTTACACATCAGACAAGAATCATAAATTGAAGGCAGACTATTATCTATGTCTTAGTGTCTTACACAAGTTTAAATTAATTCGAGCAACACAGATGACATAACCCCAAAAAATATTTAAACCGAAGCACTGATTTGTTTGTCTGTATATATAAAAGTTCACCTGTGAAACGTGAATAGCTGTTCATCCATCCATTAAAAAGTAAAATATTAACGAAATATCTCAAAGTCAAGAGTATCCATAGAATCTCACTACAAATTTCAGAAATGAATAATGCATTCAATTTCCACGTCTATATTTTAATTTAATTCAAACAAGCAAGTAGCAAATCCAAACGCAATAAAATAATAAAATCGAAGAGAATGAGAAGGAGAATTGAAGAATATCTAATCTCATTCGATTGAAAGAGAAAACATCACCGAAGTAGTGACAGAAGACACAAAATGACAGTAGAAAATCACCGGAGAAAATCTTATAAGGTTTGTTATGAATCCGAAAAGAGACAAAATAAGAGAAATTGTAGACGAAAAGAAGCAGAAGCTAGGATAATGGAAAATATTTAACCTTTTTCAATTAAGAAGAACGACAACAGCCCACACAAAATATATGAGGTAAATGCCGGAATGGGGATACCGGAGCATGGTCCCAACCGACACTGGAGCACATAGGAATGACACACTCGGAGTAGAGATGGGAGGAGCCGTGCTGCTGGGAAATCACTAGAGCTTCTAGTGCTTCATGACTTCATAAATTGGGGAAGAAATGGAAATCAAACCCCGTTTAATTAATTATAACTTTAACGACAGAAATATGACTTCGTTTCTAAATATTAATTAACAACTGATAATTTATATCGTTAAATGAAAAAAAATATTTTCCACAATTTAGAGACGGAATATTTTTCGACGGTAATTTAGAGACGGAAATTTCATCTCCATTTCGTCATTAGAGTTTGGCGCCAATTCTTCGCGCAAGATTCGATTGCTAATCCATGTCTAATTTTGACTCCAATACAGTACCATCCTTTTAGTCGGTAATTAATTTCTAATCTGTCATTAATTAGAGACAAACTCGGTTCCAATATTTTCTTCTAGTGATATAAGATTCTCTATCTATAGCACTCACTATCTTTCTTTCATTCTTTGTTTTTATTTTTAGTTTTTAGGTTCTGTTTTTTTTTGTTCATTAGTTTTTGACTCAATCAGGGCATGGAAAGATTTGGGTGGTTTTCACTCTTGCTTTGTTTTTAGTTTAGTAGTGAATTTATCAACGGCGATGGAGGGATTTGCTATGGGGTGGGGGTGTTGAAGAAGGTGTGATGATGTGATTGTGTTGAAGATCATGATCATGATGGATCATATGGTTATGCCCATGTCCTCCACCTCTACCTCCACCATATGTGTTGTTCAGTGGATTAGCATCTCATCTCCTTCTTCACTTGGGAGCTCCATCTATCTCTCTCTCTCGCTTTCTCTATCTTGGGATTGATAATAATTAATTAATTTGCCTCTTTTGTTATTTGTTTGGAGACCAAAAGGAGGAACAAGACTGGATATGAAATTAGAGGCCTAAAACAATGATTAAACTTATAAAGTAGTGAGGAAATTCTATCTTGCGTGCTCACATAGTGTGTCACGTGTCTCAGTAGACCTAATGTGACACTTCGATGTGACATAATAGATCTATTGTGACACATCAAAGTGTTACATTAGGTCTATTGTGGCAGAGGACACATTACGTCCTCACACGTCATAGAATTTCCCTATAGTAGTGATGGCTGGGGCTAACTTGAGATTTCCTACCTAGTGTTTTTTTTTTTGTTTTTCTCTATTTTCTTTATATATAGCCTAGTATAGTATAGATAGTCAACCAAACACACTATAATAAATTATATGTATATATAAGCATACTTATGATTTATTTGCTTTCGTATCATTTGGCATACTCTATATTAGAACTCTTATTTCAAACATGGTTTGCTCATGATTTTATGTTAACCTAATTCTTAAGATCATAATACATAATCTTCTATTTATTAGTTCCTAAGTGACTGCTATTGCTTTTATTGATGTCTATTTAGTCTAGTTTTCTTTCTTATGTGATTTTTGTTGCTCTATAGATATGACATATATTTGTTAATATTCATCTTATTTTATTGGATCAAGTTCTAACAAAATTTTATTTATATAGGATGGATGTTGAATTGAGAAAACGTGATGTTTTTATAATGGTCCGAAAGATGATGCGTGACTTTGCTACAATTTTTGCAATGGTGTTACAATATGGAGGGTACAAACTCTAGTAAGGTTTCTACAAAAAATCCGAAGAGTGATAATAGAAGTCGTATATGGATCTTTCAAAAGGAAGAGACGTTGATTAATGCTTTGAAAGATTTAGTTGTTTCGGGATGGAAATGCGAAAATGGTTTTAGGATAGGTTACTTACTTTGTCTTGAGAAAGAACTTTTGAAAGCATTTCCTAGTAGTGATCTGCATGCGGAACCTTATGTGAACTCTAAAATGCATGTTTGGAAAAAATGTTGTAGCAGTCTATATTTCATGTTTGGACGAAGAGACTTTAGTTGGAATGATGAAACTAAAATGTTTACTGTGGAGAACGAAAGCATTTGGAAAGAGCACGTGTAATGTATTTTAATTGAAACCATTCTTAATATTGTTTTGTTTTTTAATTCATTATTTTATTTTATTTTATTTTATTTTTATTTTCTCTATGGAAATGCAGATTGATCATTTTGCACGAACTATGAGATACAAAATTTGGCCACACTATCATCATTGGTGTGAAATTTTTGATAAGGATAGAGCAACATGGGACAATGCTGAAGATTTTAACAGTGCAGACAAAGATTAATTGGACGGGAAATAATGTTGAATTTGAAGGAAATATGAATGATGTGCTACCTGAGGAAGAAAATGACTTTGTATAAGTTTGCAAACCTGCAAGTAGTTATACTGGGAATAAATCAAAATCTAAGAGAAAAAGGTCAATTGATTCGACTAGTGAAAAACTTATCGAGTTGATGAGAGCTTTTTGCGAAGAAACAAAATCCAGCTTGAGTGATGTGATGAAGAAAATGGGTGTTGACTATGATTTGCAAACTTAAAGGAAATATGTTTATGAGGCACTTAGGGCAATATGTCATTTATCTGTAGCTGAAAAGGTACATGTCGCAAAGTTATTAGTTAATAACAAGAAACTTGACTTGTTCTTTAGCCTCCAGACGAAGCAAATATAGAGATGGTTCGTCAATTGATAAGTGATGATATATGAGCAGATAATGGAACCTTGCATTGGTGTTTAGTTTATGCTATTTTATTTGTTATGACTATGGGGAAATATTGGTATTTTACTTCAATTAGGTATCTTCGTTGTTTATCTTAAAAATGTTGTCAATGCTAGAAACTAATGATGAGTATTGTCGTATATTCTGAGTTTGAAAAATATCTTGGTTGGTTCATTGATTGAGATTGATGATTTTCTTTAGTTCAATTTTATGCAATTTTTTTGCCTCTGTATATTGATTTCGCATCACAAATGGTTTATAATCTATTTTTATTGTTGGATTTTGTGCTTAATTTTATGTTTAGGTATGCTTTTTAGACAATATTGTTTCATTTGATTCAATCGGATTCGACCTTGTTTATTTGAAGTTGGACCATGTTTCTAAAGAATTGAAGGTCACCCCGAATTAAAAGATATATATATATATATATATATATATATTAAATAGTATAATTTATTAAAATAATTTTGCACATGCTATTTTTTTCTATTTGATTTTATGAATATTATAATTAGGTAAAAATATGTAAAATACAATCTTAAACTGCGTATGTAACCACTCATTTAAGGGTTTTTTTTTCCAAAAAAAAGAAGAATATCTAAATTAATTTACATTTTTTTTTTAAAAAAAATCATTTTTTTTTCTTCCGTCACTTATTTGAATAGAAAATATTAGTGGTACATTCAAGATTTTTTCTTATAATTTATTTCCAGACAAATTTCAAGTTTTGACGATAAAACGGTAGTTTTGTAAATTTCATTTGTATCCATATAGAATCCATCATGGTAAACAATAGATTATTTTTATCATTGTTTTAATCATCCTAATACTCTCTCATAGTAAATGCTGGATTGACATATTATTTTTATCCCATCACCCATATAAATTCATATAAACTCAATCACTTGTATAATCAATCCTGATGGTAACTAATTTAGTCGGTCTACATATTGGGCTCAATATATGTGTGTTTGAATTACTAAGCCCGAACTAAAAAGCCCGAAACGTTTAGAGCCCAAATACCTCGCACGCGTAAGTTCAAATAATTTCCCGCTCTTTTAAAAATGCCAAACATCTGAATTCTACCATTCCTTTACATTTTTCTCAAATTGAAATTAGGAAAAGGTAAAACCCTAGGTGTCGACTGAGAATGTCGACGTGGCGGATATTTTCCGGCGACCGGACCGATTACCGGTGGGAAACCTCCGGTCAACAGCTCCAGATAGAAGAATTTCCCGACGCCGTGGCTGAAGACACTCGTCGCCTACCTTCCATGGCCGATCTGTTACTCATAGGCATGTCGATAGTTTTGTTAATTCACAAAATTTATCCATATATTTAGCTTGATGTTGGACATTGACATATTTTTGGCTGGGAAAAATTTAGGTTCTTCAAAGTTATTGGAGAACGGGAGACGCAATGTGGAGGAGCAGCCCCTTTTTCGCACGGGATTGGGAAAATCTGTTGCGGTGAAGCATTCGTCCATCTCGAGAGCGCGTTCTGTTCTTGGAGATGTGGATTCCACGTCAACTGATACAGGTATGGATTTCTTTGGAAATCTGTGGAAATGTGATTATTGAGTTACATGACATGATTATTGACTAGGCAGCTGAATTCATGCTTTCATGGTGGGAGGAACTTTGGTGCTTAATTTTTTGTGTTGATTTGAATTGCAATTTCATGTAGAAAATGGGAGCTTTGAATCCACCGGATGTAACTTGTAAACTGATGCTGTGTTGCTTCTTGATGAGTCATCGATTTTTAATGGCGCTCAGTATAAGTAAAATTTTGCATTGATTAGATTGTCATTTTCCAGCATTGCATATCTAAAGTGATTTTAATTATGTGCTGGCTAATAAAGATAGTTCTTGAGAAACTTGTACGGGGTTGCTTTTTTTAATATATATTGAATGCAGGACACTTGAATGGAAGAGAAAACGGATCTGCTTCATTTAGACCAATATTTGAGATGAATTCAATAAAATCAACTGTTATGTCGAATTCTGGGTTCCACAGTGCATCAGAAAAAGCTGTGAACATATCAAACTCCATGTTTCAGACGGGCTCGGGGAAAACAGTCAACATATCTTCAGCTGGTCTACTAAGGGCAAAAACACTTTTAGGTCTAGATGAAAATTATGATCAAGAACAGACACATAAACAGTCAATTTCTACAGAGGTCATTGCTTCAGACAATCCATCTCATTTTGGGATCCGGAACCCGAGTAGTTTAAGTTTCAATAGTTCTACCAAGGTTTTAGCATCTTCCAAAGTCAAGTCTGTTCTTCACGGAAGTGAATCAATGAAGTTTCCCGATTGCATCAATGCTGCTTCCGAGCCCCCTTCAGTCAAATTTCATACTGCTGGGGGAAGATCCATATCTGTTTCCAGTGATGCATTGCAACGTGCTAGGAGCTTGCTTGGAAACCTTGAGGTTGATTCTTTTTTAAACGAGGCAAGCTCGGCAGATCCGCTGTTTTCGGTAATTGATGGAAAACCAAGTCCTTTATTAAACCAAAAAGGTGATTTTAGCACACCGATTTTGCACAAAGGGACAGAAAATGGTGATAATGCCTTGAGGAATTTTACATCTCCCCCTCAATCAAGTTCGTACAAGAAAAACTCATTTGGTTCTTCTGAGAGGCTGGAATCAGGAAATAACTTGATTGCACAGTTTGATGCTGAAGTAGCAGCCAACACTTCTAAAAGGCGTTATAATGGTGTTACTGATGATAGAAAGCCCCCTAAGAAAAATTCATGCTCAAAAACAGATATTTTGGAAAATGCAATTCGGCCGAAAAGTGATCCCTCAAAGAGGTCATCCAACATGGCACTGGTGGATATCTCAAATACTATGAATATAGATCATGCAGAAAATAAGCAATGTTTTGGAGAGAAGAGAAGACTTCGAGGGATTTGTTCAGTCTCTCCATTCAAGAAGCCCCGGAGTTCATTTGTCACCCCATTAAAGAAAACTAATTCTTCAGATATTAATGGTAAAGTATCAAATGCATAAATTTATTCCTTTCAGAAAATCTCTTTTCTGCTGTTCTGAGCACGTATTACCTCTAGTTTTGTCTAGGCTAGCACCACAGGAGGCCTCGTGCAAACAGAGGGTTTCCTTGAGATACCCGACTCAGCGTCCACGGGCATATATTAAAGAGTATGTTTCACAGCCTCCATGCCAAGAAAAGGTGTAAGATACATATTCAAATCCTTATTCATTTTTAAGTGCCTTTTCTCTTCGCAATTGATAGCTTACAACATTTACTATGGAATTAGTTGGGCATCTTGCCAGAACATGTGAAGAGGATGGACCCAATTGCTGCTGAAAGTTATACATTTCAGAATGAAATGCCTTCAGAATGCATTGGACCTGAGGCTTTTTACTCGATGCTGTCTCAATGTGGAGCTTCTGTCCGATACTTGACCAAAGAGTACTCTCTCTTGCTATGTAACTTTATTGCTATTGGTAATTACTGTTTAGGTAAACTTTAGAGTGTACTGCAACCTGGATATTTCTTGCCACCACTGTTCTAGTATGGAGCCCATACTCATGTACACAGTTATTTTGACTGGCAATGAAAATATGATGTTTCCTTCTAACTATTGCACCACCTTCTAGTTGCTAATATTATACAACTTCTTAATGTAATGGATAATGTATATAATGTCAAGACAATTATTTGTTGATTGGCCATACTTGATATTTGATAAACAGTTTCCTGGGATGTTGTCCATTCCTAATCTCCAGCTTTTCATATATTATTCCATCTACAAATATAGGTGGGTTACAAATCACTATAAGTGGATTGTATGGAAATTTGCCTCTTACGAGAGGAGCTATCCTGAAAAATTTGCTGGAAAACTGTTGACGGTCTGTAATGTGCTTGAAGAGTTACGATACAGGTATGCAAGGTTGATTTTGCCAATTATTTTTTTTGTAGCCCTTTGGAATCTAAAATAATCTTCTAGTCACTTGTAGGTATGAGAGAGAAGTAAATCATGGGCACAGGTCATTGATCAAAAAAATAATGGATGGTGATGCACAACCTTCTTCAATGATGGTACTGTGTGTTTCCTCTATTGGTCAAGATTATGATCCACAGTGTGGAAATCAGTCTGTTCCTCAGGAAGGTGGTTATGCTAATGCTTCAAGAATAGAGTTGACTGATGGATGGTTAGGGCATCTTCATATCTATGTGTTTTTCTTTTCTTCTTTAAAAATCTGTTTTACAAAATGAGTAACTAAATAATTTATTAGGTATTCTGTGAAAGCTCTGTTGGATGAACTGCTATCTCAGAAGCTTGCTTCAGGGAAGTTATTTCTGGGCCAGAAGCTCAGGGTAGATTATCGTTCCTTGGATTTCACTATATATCCATGCTGTTTCAAAATGTTAGTCAATATATCCTGCTACTTACAGTTTGTATTGTCATTTGAAGATCTGGGGAGCCAAACTTTGTGGGTGGCTTGGGCCTGTTTCACCTTTTGAGGTCAATACATTATCCCGACTTTTATTGAGCATGCTGCTCTTTGGCTTACTGTTTCTTAGGTCGTGCTGAATTACTTTCAGGCATTGCGGACTGCAAGTTTGTTATTGCACATAAATGGCACGTACAGGTGTCATTGGGCAGACAGATTGGGATTGTGTAAGCTCCTTGCCATGTGATTGTACTTCATTTGGTTTCTTAACACATCTTTCTACTGCATTTTTGTTTTGTCAAGCCTCAGGTTTGTGATTTCTTTGTTTTTCAGGCAAGCGCGCTGGTGATCCATTGGCATTCAGATGCATCAAGGGTAATGGAGGGGTAGTCCCCAGAACTTTGGTGGGAGTTACAAGAACCTATCCAGTTCTCTACAGGGAGAGGTAACCTAATCTTTATATTATATATTCTTCTGCAAACAGGGTCTGACAGGGAATATCATATCATCCAGGTTAAGAAATGGGAGTTTCGTTGTGAGGTCTGAAAGATTGGAAGCTAAAGCTTTGCAGTCATACAACCAAAGGTGATGCTTCCTTTGCCAATTTTGGTTGATATTTGATTTCTGTTTGACAAAAAAACTATTACTGACTATCAAAGTTATCATAATTTTCTCTTTCAACCTTTTATGCGGTTTGCTGCTGGAGAACTATGTTTTCACTATGCGTTTCATTGTGAATTTAACATAATTCCCCTTTTTCTGTTTCTATGGAAAGATATAAGCAACTGTATGAAACTCAGACCCCTTCTATCCCATATATTGTGTTATTGTTTTCGTATTGCAGCCTTGCAGGGCACATCATTGATTGTACTTGAAAAACGAAACGATAAAGTTTTACCTCTTGGATGTTGGATTACTATATCAATTGTTTTGTTTTTCTTTCCTTTTTCTCCTTGCCATTCTGTATGCCGGGGCCACAATTTTCTGATGTGTTTTCTAGTTAAATTTGAATTATGTTATATTATGTTAATTAGGAGGAAGAAGAGTTGATATCCCCATTTTGAGTTTTTTCCCCCTCTTTTCTGAGTTCAGGCGTGATGTTGTTGCTGAAGGAATCATGTCAGCATTTCAAAGGGAAGGGGAATTTGATGTTGGGGATGACCATGAAAGTGAAGAGGGGGCTAAACTTATGAAGTTACTTGAGACTGCTGCTGAGCCAGAGGTTCTTATGGCTGGGATGAGCTCAAAGCAACTCGCTTCTTTTGCTTCTTACAAAGCTAAGTTGGAGGTATGACAAGATGTGTTTCTTTACTCAACATTTAAACCCTGCAGGAGTTCTGATATGTTTTCTGTGATCAAGGCAATGAGACAGTCAGAAATACAAAAATCGATTGAGAAAGCTGTGGAGAATGCTGGGCTTGGGGAGAGAGAGGTCACTCCTTTTTTGCGTGTTAGAGTGGTTGGGTTGGAAAAAAAGGGTCAACTGGAGTATAGTTCACAAAAAGGCTTGATAACGATATGGAATCCTACTAAAAAACAGGTGAATTTTCAATATGGTTCATGACATTGCCACATTGGTTGTCCAAGGATGGAAATATCAATTTTTCTGTATCACAGATATATCATATTGATAAAGGTTGAGATTTTTTTTATATTATTAAATTTTCAACATTTCCTGATATTTGTTCAATTTTTGTAAATTTGTCCAACAAACTAACTTATCTTGATATTGATATCTATATTTACCGAATTGGTGAAGATTTTCTTATCCTTACTAGCATATTGATGATTGTGGAAAACAAAAATATTGGTAAATTTCCTGATTTTTCATCCTTGCTGTTATCCAATATGCATGCATCCACTACCCACATGAATCCTCATCTCATGACATAATAATTTTTCCCCTGGTACAACTTCTGTCAATCATCTTAGCCTCTTAGGTATATATGTTATTTTTTAGATACTAGAACTGCGTGAAGGGCATGCGTATGCTGTTGGTGGTCTTGTACCATCTAGCTCTGATTCAGACATCGTTTACTTACAAGCAAGAGGATCAACCAGTGATTGGTCACCTTTGCCCCCCATGACAATGGATAATTTTGAGTAAGTGGCTTAAGAGGTGTGCATTTCTTCATGCTTCTTTGCGAGAAATACATTGAATTATTAAACGATCCACTACTGGTTCTTGAAGGTCATTTTTCATTCCTCGTTCATCAGCTACAATCTCATTTTTGGGAGAAGTTCCTCTCTCCAGGTAGGTCTTGTTGGTGATATTCTTGAATGTCTTGTGGTTCTGAAATTTCCAGAAGATTTTGATTACCCAACATTGATTTTGCAGTGAGTTTGACATTGCGGCTTTCGTTGTTTACGTGGGAGATGTGTATATACAAGGTCATCAGCAAAAGCAGTGGGTGTTTGTGACAGATGGATCCACAGCTGAATTTTGCTCGGAGGGATCACCAGATGTATTACTGGCCATTAATTTCTGCTTACCTTTCTTTGAATCTAATTCAACTGTGCCAATGAACTCCAGTATTGCTGGATCCGTGGTAAGTAATAGTCTGATATTAACAAGTTCTTTCTAGGTTGTTCGTGAAGTTTCATGCATAAATTCTTTTGAATCGATTAATTTTTGGGATTGTTAGCAGTACTGATATATAGAAGAATTATTTCCAAGAGTCCCCTTAACATCTGTACAATAATTTTCCTTTCTTGAAATGCAACAGCAGATCCATGCTTCTCTTTCCTTCCCCGGGAAAGGGAATGCTGTATTCGTTTCATCCAGTCTCATTAAACCAAGTATACGAAGTGGATTGGAACTTGAAAAAATACTGATAAATTACAAGAATCAATTTTTTTTGCAGGTTGGATTCTCCAATCTTACCAAGAGACCAAGAGATCGAGTAAATGGTTTGTGGGTTGCAGAAGCTACAGAAAATTCAGATTATTTTCTAACTTATGATCACGAGGGTCGCAGCCATCTGAAAAATGCTGCTGCTTCAGTCTCAAAATGGGCAACTACCTCGTGCTCGGTATGCATTTTGTTACTTCGACGTGCTGCTTATCGTACCCTCCATTCATCTGGATAACATCTCTGTAAATTTGGCAATGCAGATAACTGAGAAGCTTAAGGAAAGAGTTATGTCTATTATCAGAAATTCAGAAGATGGATGTTGACACAACCTATTTATCCCAATTCTTGAATATGAGCAACGCTGCATGCAAATGTGATCGAGTACCAGTTCCAGAAAAATGATCTTTCAATGCGTAGTCTTGAACTTTTTTTCAAGTTGGCTGATTAAATTTGGCCTATGATTGTGTGTAGTTCGTAGTTATTTTTGAATTTTGATGTATAGTCTCTCAAATATGGGAGAATAAGTACTACGATGGCATCACATATATCAAATGTAAATTGCGGTTATTGTATATGGCCTAGCTCAAATACAATAGTTAGAGAAAAATTGTATTTCGATATATCAGAATATTGCACTTTGTTTGAATATATATATATATATATATATATATATATAGTGTATATTATCTAAGTAGAATTTGAATGTGTTACTTACGGTCGTGGAGAATCTGAAGCGTCAATTCCGACACTACATTTGAGATTTTCAGACATTTGGCATGAACATGCGATCTCGTCGTCTGTCTTTTTTTGGCTTAGAACTGTTTAGAATGTTTTTGTCTTTATCAGCAGAGATATATTTCCCCATCTCAAAAGCAATATTTGCATATCTCTGCATGCAGGGAATATAACTGCCAACATATCAAAACTAATCAAAATTATGGAAATTCTTCAAAGCCATTCTTCGCCCAATTTTCATACTAAACCTAGCAATTTTCAAAGCGCATAGTCTCTCTCTCTCTCTCTCTCTCTCTCACATAAAAACAAAAAAACACCCAAACAAAACTCTCTCTCACATAAAAACAAAAAAACACCCAAACAAAACAAAAAGAAAAATCTCAGCAACAGTTGTGTGTGAAGGAATCAAAGAGTACTCGTGTCCTTTTTTGTTCCCTTGTCCTTTCTTGCCCTAAAACTCTGCATATATATCTCATGCAACAGTTTTAGAGGGATAGACAACATAAGACCAACAGAGAGAGAGAGAGAGAGAGCATTGATGGAGCGAGAGAGAAGCAAAAACCACCTTCTGAAAGGGTGCATCAAGACGAGCAAAGGGCCGTGGGTGGTTCGACGCACCACCAAAGACGGTGGTCATGTCATGAAGTACCGCTTCCCCTCGGACCGAGAGCGGTCGAACAACAAGCAGAGGGAGCGGCGGCGCCGCTCCATCGCTCACAAGATCTTCGCCGGATTGAAGGCTCACGGCAATTACAATCTCCCAAAGCACGCCGACTCCAACGATCTTCTCAAAGCTCTCTGCAACGAAGCCGGCTGGCACGTCGAGGAAGATGGCACCGTTTTCAGGAAGGTAGTATAAAAATAAATATAATGCATGAGCTTTAGTTTCTTTTTTTTTTTTTTTTAAATATTTTTCCTACGTTCTCTAAATTTATTTGATTTGATTTTTTTTTTTACGTGATTTTGGTAGGAAGAGGTGGGGAACATGCCAAGATTGGTCGACGATGATGGTGATGAAGAAGAGGAATACTGCAGGTGTGGTGATGATCGAGTGGAAGGAGAGCCTAATACCACCCTCACTCTCTAGCTCTAGGGTTTAATTTGTAGTTATTATAATTTTATTTTATATGTATAAGAAAAAAAAGTTTAGAATTAATGAAAATGGAAATGGTTGTGTTTCTGTTTGAAATATTGGTTGCAAGTTTATGTGATTATTATGTTGTGTCTTATAAATTTAAATTGTTGAGTATTACTCTCGCGGAAAAGAAATGTTGCGATCTTTGATTTGGTTTTATTTTGGATATAAAGAAATAAAAATACGTTCTACACAAATTGAGTTTATTTATTGAGTTATTCTATAATAATTACGCACGATGACCTCCTAATTGTATTTTGAAGTATGGAATTTGGTTGAAATTTCGAGATCTTTACTAGTATTTGATAAGGGATAGTCGAAATAATTTCCGTTGAAGTGAAATTAATAACCAACCTTATCCGATTAATCAAATTTTTTTGAGCAAACATTGATCAACAACTTAATTACAAATGTGTTATTTTGATTAAATAACCAGTATATTCCCTGTACGATGTACGGAAAAATCGATCTACACATTTTTAAGTTTAAAGTTTATGATAGTTGAAGTGTTGGTTGTAATAGTATTAATATATAATAAGAAAAAAAACTTTATCAAATGATAGTTTACAATTATATTTATAATTTTTCAAATATATTCATAAACACGTTTAGAATGTTTTTTTTACATTTTAAACTGAATCAATTGGATATTTATATACACTTATAGTAATATTAATTTTCGATCGATAGACAAAATTAAATAATTTATATGTTTTATATATATTTAACATATTAAATATATTTTATACGACCACATGCACATAAATTTAAATAAATAGATTTGGTGGCACAATATTAGTGGGAACTTGGAATGAGTGCAGTTAGTTCCTCCTTGAAGTCTAAGCGATGAACCAGATTCATCTCGCGAAAGTAATGAAAAGAAAAATGAAGATGCTGATGTTGAGACAGAGAAGAGAGAGAGAGCATTGATGGAGCGAGAGAGAAGCAACAACCACCTTCTGAAAGGGTGCATCAAGACGAGCAAAGGGTCGTGGGTGGTTCGATGCGCCACCAAAGACTGGTCACGTCGACCACCATGAAGTACCGCTTGCCCTCCGATCAAGAGGGGTCGCCGCTTGTTGTTCGACCGCTCTCGATCGGTGGGGAAGCGGTACTTCATGACGTGACCGCCGTCTTGTTGCTCGTCTCTCGTTCCATTCCATCAATGTTCTTCTCTCTCTCTGCGTTGTGTGTTGATTTTATATTGTCGATCGCTCTAAAACTATTGCATGAGAAATATATAATTTCAGAACATGACAAATAAAGCCATAATTTTCTTTTCTTTCTTTCTTTCCTTCTTTTTTCTTTTTTCTCTTTGAAAAAGAGAGAGAATGCTAAGCTCAAAACAAGAACATATTTTATCTATTAAATTCACAAAATTGCTCTCCAAAATAGGTAGAATTCTGCTACTCGATCATAAACAAACCCAAAGACTAAAGAAATTAATCTCAACTACATACTATATTTATATACATCTAGCTACCAGAAGCTAATTAAAATTTCATCTCAAATCAATACATAAACTGCTCGCTCATCCAAAATCAATCAGCCCATTTCATTAATATTTCAAGGTTTTCCTTAAATTACACCATTTCTTGAAATGTACACAGGCAAAACCAAGGATCATGCCTACAAAAATTGGAACAGCAGCTCGTTCCAGACGTCGGGCACTCCCGGCAAACACCAGTGGATGCAGTCGGAATAGCTAGCAGGGTTCGACGTTTTCTCAGGGCCCAACGGCTCCCAAAACTTGCGATAAATGGTGGGATGCCCGTCTTTCCTGTACTCGGAGAGCTGAGTGATGTTGAGAACAGAAACCTTTGAACCCAACCTACTCAATACCTTCTCGACCATCCTCATCGTGGGCAGGTCCGAGCCAGTCCCCCAGTATCTTTCATCGTGTATAGGCTGTTTCTCGTTGAAACAGTTGCCTTCACTCCTGGGCTCCCACTCGTATTTCCTGTGCAGTTCATAAGAATGTTGCACAAATTTTAATTGCAGAAGATTGAAAACAAGTAGAATTTAATTTGAGTTGATGAGTCCCATTTGATCAAGGTTGATATATGTTTGGTCTTCAGACATTAGATTAGCATTGTGTATATACAAACAAACAATTGGTGAAGAGAAGTTGAAAGTAAATTATTTGTCACTTTTGATTATTTCTTGGAATATTGAAAGAATTTCCTTCAAATTCAATCAGCAGTGGACAAATAACAAATTTCATATAATTCAGGTGGCAATTGACAAAAAAAACTGATTGTATAGCAAATGCAAAAAAGTGACTAAATTTGATGACAAAAACAATTTATCCTATTTTGAAACCAAATATATAAGTTCAATATTACAGTAAGCTCATACAGTCAGTTGCAAATTAACTAGAATATTGCAAATAGAGCTCAACTCTCAATGAACATAAGGTAAATTTTGCATTTTTCAAAAGATGTAATAGGACATTTCCAAATATGAAATTGAACAACACAAATTGTACGTAGTCGTTATGAATTAATTAGTTCACTAACTGCTAGATATATATTAAATGAAACGAGCAAATACTTAAATACTTATGCGACTGAAATATCAACCAAGATAGCATTGTATGCAATCAAAATCGAGTTAAGGTAATTCGAGTAAGAGAGTGCTCACCCTAGATGTGTAGGCGACATTGTGACGAAGAAAACCTTCTTTTTTTGTGGATCAACATTAGAGGCCACCCAATCTGCCCACGTTTCCATGGCCAACTCCATGCCTCCGAGCCCACTAATTTCTTCACAAACTCTGTTTTCATCATCGCTCCATCTAAAACACGATTCCACACAAGTAAGATACAAGAATTTCTCTCCTGTCATTCAACGAGCTGAACTCACTCTTGCAAAAATTATTGGATTATACTTACAACAGCTTGACTGAGCCCTGTCTCCACCACAGATACGAATTAAAAACCAGTATATCTGCATGCTCCCAGCGCGATGAATGTCTAAGAATTGCATCAGGACGCAGTATTCTTTCATTCATGCGGTGATCAACTGCATCGTCTGAATTAGACTCGACAAGAAGAGGCGTCCAGAGAAACTCGACTGTGGCATTATAGTTCTGTAGAATACAAGAATACATGATTACCACATAAAGATTTAGAAACACACAATGAGTTGTGCATCTCCATCACTTTCTCAACTCACAAAATATTTAGAATGCCTACACTTTGAGCTACTTTCGAGGAAATGGATGAGTCTAATATTAAACCATTGTTCAAAAGATTGGTTTACTTTTCTTTCTTTCCTCTTTTAGAAAAAAAAGTATACCTCTGCTCGAAAAATAGTGAGTTCAGAATTCGGTGTGATGGACTGCTTATCCTTTGGAATTACAGACTGCAACAAACACAACATAGATATCCATTGCCCTCGATTGAGTGAATCCCCTACAAACATCAATCTCTTCCCCCTCAACTTCTCCCACATTTCCACTGCATTCCACCTACATTCTCATCAACAAGAAGTTACCAAAAATGTCATAGCAACACGTATCTTCTACTTCAAATGCTCAAACAATTATTGCACATATATGCATATCAACACACTCATCAAATCTACTAACACGACGAAATAGAACATCACCTCTTCAAATTGCAGTTTCGTGGTTGCCATCTCCAAAACTGATACCCTAAATCAGGCCTCCCATGCTTGTGGCAAGCCAATTGATCAGACATGTACGGACATTCAGACTCGTTGTACAATGGATGTGTCACATTATCAAGAATCCATTTACCAGAAAAAAAATCACAACCTTCCACCTCAGACGCCGCCCTCCGACCACCGGATTCTTCCCCGTGGATGGCTGAAACAGCCCTCCGGCCACTATACCTCACCGTGGAAGCACATGTAGTGAATTTATCTATGCCCACTACAAAACCAACAACACCATTTTAGACACACAGATCAAATCATATCCATCAAGATTCAAGAACCAATTTTTAGTTTAGTTCCATAAATTGCAGAGCATTAACACAGAAATTATGACTACATCTAGCAATATCACAAACAAGAACTGAAATTTAAGTTAGCTAGTGCACAAAAACAACATAAGAAACCCAGAATCCCAAAACCCACATAGGAAAAACAACTAAAAATCAAGAATTTTTAAGTTGTTGAAGCAAACCTGGAGACTTTTTCGAAAGATTGAAGTTCTGGGCAGGCGTGGAATCGAGCAAAGAATCATTCTGATCGAAAGATCGCTGCTTTTCGCCATTTTTATCTCTGTGAGATTGGTGCTGATGAATCACTCCAATATTGGACTCACTCCACAAAATTGAAAAGGCTATGAAAACGAAGAAGATGAGCGCTATGAGAGGGAAATGTTTTTTCTTCTTTTGCCATCTTTGTTGCATTTTTTTTTTTTGTGAGGGAGAAGAAGGAATCTACAATTTTTATGAAATTAGGAAAATGATTTTCAAGATTGTGGTCAGCCGACAACGACCGATGCAGTGGAAAATGGGAAAGAAATAGGATCTAGTTAGTTCAATTATGAGAGTAAACATGAAATCCGACAAATGTACTACTTCATATGGATCAGAGATTTGCAGTAATTAAATATTACTAGTTAATTAATTTTCTAAAGATAATGTAATGTAAGATTAATGTTTTGTCTGTAAGCATGGACGCTCGTATCGATGAGTGTGTGCGCGAGGAGAGAGTTAATTCATTTTTGTGGCAGGCGAAAGAAGAAGTCAAAAGAACAGTTGAAACTAGTCAAAAGAAGAGAGAGAGAGAGAGAGAGAGAGAGAGAGAATAATTTTATCCGGTAATTGATCCTTAATATTTTCTGTATCTGTAATGTTGAATCTTTAATAAAGGTTTAATTGTTAAATAGATCACCATCTTTACGTCTTTTTATAAATTAGACATTACTTTAAATCTAGTTAATTATAATGACATATTTTAATTTGTATGGGATTAAACATCTTTAATTTTTCCGACGAGTTAGTATGACGTATTTCGTCTAAAAACCACGTTGACAGCCACGCCAACACACACGTGTAACAAATGATGCCTTTTTGTTACTTTTTCTTCTTCTTTTTTTAGTTGAAAAATCATTTTTTATATAATTATTTATTTCTAAAATATAAAATATATTGAGAAAACCAACAAAACCGACGTCGTCGGATACACGTGTGTGTTGATGTGGCTGCCAACGTGATTTTTAGACCAAATACATCATACTTAACTCGCTGGGAAAATTGGGGATGCTTAATCCTACACAAATTAAAAGTGGTGTTATAATTAACTAGATTTAAACGTGATGTCTAATTTGCAAAATGATGGAAACGTGGTGATTTATTTGACAATTAACCCTTTAGTAAATACAAAAAAAAATCTTATTTCCAAAATCATTAATTAATGGGAGATAAATCAGATTATAACTGAACTCCTCCTCAACCGAACGATCCGATCCAAATTAAAAAAAAATATTACCGGGTAATTCCTCAACTGCAACACGAGAAAATAAAAGGTTAAGTTGTATGGCAATTTTTGTTTTATATTGAGAAAAAGATAACTTTCATAAATAAAAAATTACCAGAAAGAGCTTTCTGCAGTTTTCATAAGGTCAAATGGTTGATAATGATTCTTTCCTTAGATAACTAATATATTTTCTTATTTTTAACTTTTTTTATTTGGTTCAATTTTTGAGGATTTTGGAATGTAATTAGATTCATCAAAACAAGAAAATTAATACAATTTTAGAGATTTAGAATACCTATTTGAAGTAGATATTCTGATTGTTTACCTCTAGGAATGTTGTGTCCGATAGTTTTATTATTCAATTTTCATCTATTATTTTTATAAATTATTATTAAAATTAGATTTATAATTTTTTCAAGAAAATGAAAATTTTGAAAATATTTTTTATCTTAATTTTTTGTGGGTTATTATTAGTTTTGGATTAGAAAATTTCAACTTAAAAAAAATGAAAAATTGAAAAATTTGACTAAAATTCAATTATCATAGCATATTTTTTTCAATTGGTGGTAGATGAATGATGAACTCAAAATAACGAACAACTTGATTTTAGAATGAACGAAATTTGACATAAGTAACACGTTGCGGTAGAATGATATCAACCAAAAATATATGCATAATATAATTACTTTGGTCAGCGAATGCAATTTTTTTTGGTATTAGTCAACGATTTGCATTATATATTTTCTTAATTATTAATTCACCTTTCCTTTTTACATATTTTCTTAATAACTAATTTATTTCATTTTATTTAATTGGGGTAGAAGAATGATGATCGAACTTCAATCTCTCACCATAAAACGAGTAAATAATACCACCAGACTATAAATCTATAATATTATTAATTTATCTTAATAAATATACATTTGATATTTTATTTTCTACTTGATTAGTTTAAATCAAAATACTAAAATGAGAATCCTGATAATTTCATTGTTACGTTCCAAACACATGCTAAATAATATGTCAGTATTGATTTTCTATAGAATCACATTTCTATAAATTATATTATCAAATAATTTACTTTCTTGCCAACCAACGAGCGCTAAAGGAAAACTAAATGCCTAAAAGACATCATTCATACAATGAGCATCAAAATATGTTAATTAAAGAACGAGAAACATTATTTGCTTCCCCCATGATGAATGTTTATTATAAGAGAATTATGCACTTCATTCATTACCTCCACCACATCACGAGGCAAAATAGAATCGCTTTCATTATTTCTCAACAAAACCCCTCACTGCAATTTTAGGATCCGAAAAAATAACCACAAGGTTTAAACCTTCTTGTACACACGACTGAACTCCAAACATACATAAAGCAACTAATTCCACTCCCAACATACTCATGTAGGTTTAATCCAACTAAATTTTGTTAGGTGATAAAAAACTTCCACATGCTCACCAACAAAATTTAGTTGATTACCGAATTTATTAACTAGAATATACATTTTTTCTTTTGGTTAATTAGGATGCAAATAAAATTCACTACTTTATTAGCTCAAAACAAAAAAAAAAGTCGCTACTATATGTTAATTATAATTAGGAGAATTATCAATCCAAAACCCGAAATATGGTTTATCTATCGATATATATAGAATCTGAAAGATCGTTTCTATCTGCTGGATAAAGTTTTAACGACTGCGTCACCTTCTGTTGGATGAAGTTTTAACACTATTAAATCATTAAATTTTAAATCGATATATAATTTTAGATCTTTCAAGTCTTTGATCAATATAATCCGCCTATCAGACTTTATATGGAAAGATAAACCATCTTTCGACTCTTCAATTGATAATTATATTTTCCTTATAATTATTATTCAATAGTAGCATAGGGGTATCAAGGTACAACGTACCTTACTTTTTTGATCATATCTTATACCTTACCTTAATTTATGGTATGACAAAAATCATACAGTTGCCGTACCTTTGCCGACGTTATATTTTAGTTTGGTATGACACATAATGCATACCTTTACCATACTTACATTTCGGTATACCTTATGTTACCATACCGATATTTCGATCCGTACTATACCGATATTTCATGGTATATCGAAATAATAATAGTAATGACATCAAATATCTCTAATAATAATAATCAAATACCAACACAACAAATCAACAATCAAACTTCAACACCATAAATTTTTTTAAAAAAAATGCAACAATGTTAAAATCTTGACAAATATTAAACACACACTTCTTAGAAGTACAATATCAAGTTCCAATGAATATTAAAAACATACATATATAATTCCAACAACTTAAAAAAAAAAAAATCTTGACACTCCAAGTCTTCAACATCTCATGAACAAACCTGCAAAATTGAAGTCAAAATAAGTACATGAAATATACTATATCTAATTTTATTTTAATTTTCTCAATAATTCATCATAACTTTTAGTCTAAAGATTAAAGAAAAATATAATATTATTATTTATTACATTTGATTTTAAATTCTTCAATTTTTAGTTGTGAATTTTGTAATGAATTATATGAAATATATTATTTTCCTTAATGTTTATGATGAACATACTAAGTATTATAGTATTATATAGCTAAGGGTATAAATGAGTCGAGTCGAGCCGAGCCCGAACATACGTATGTTTAAACTTGTTTGATTATCTATCGAGTCGAGTTTGAACGAGCTAAACACAAGTCGAGCTCGAGTAGTTTGATATTTTGACACATGTTTGCTCATTTTTAATTATCGAGCTCGAGTTCGAGCCGGGTTTTAAATTTTATCGAACATAAAATTATGTTAATTTGAGCTTGTTGATATGCTTATGGAATCAAGCTCGAACGAGCTTTTAATGAATGAACACGAACTGAGTATCGAGCTATTTGGTTTGATTTTCAGCCATATATATATCATATCTCATTTTAATTTAATTTTCTTGATAGTTTATCAAAACATTTAGTGATTAAATAATATGAGATCATTATTAATTACATTTGATTTCACATTGTTCAATTTGTTTAAAATTTTCATACCACTCATCATAACTTTTAATTTAAAGATTGAAAAAGAATATAATTATTATTTATTACATTTGATTTCGCATTATTTGATTTTTAGTTATAATTTAATTATTAGATTATATTAAATATTATATTTTCTGTACTTTTACGATAACACAAACTAAGTATTGTATTACTATATAATATATCTCATTTTCTTTTAATCTTTTCAATTATTTTTATTAACTTTTAGTTTTAAAAATTGAAGAAGAGTACAAGATTATTATGAATTATATAATTTAATTTATATATTGTTGTATTGAAATAATTTTTTATCTTATAATTACGTATTCATCATTTTATTTTAAGTTTTATTGATATTGAATTTTACCTTTTAATTTTATTGATCGAAGAAAGAATAAAAGATTATTATTTATTACATTTAGTTTCATATAGTTCATGTTTAGTTAGAATTTAGGTGTTAAAATAAATATCAAATTATTGTTAACTTTTTATGATAAACTTACTAAATATTATAGCGTTACATTGTATTGTAGATGTGCAAAAAAAAAACCATATATATCTATATGGCGGTATATACCGAATTTCAGTATGATGGTATGTATCGGTATGACGGTATATATATCGATATGTAGAGGTGCCCACGATTTCAGTTTGTGCCGGTTTTAGTTACAAACCGCCGGTTAGGCGGTTCTAGATGACACAAACTGGAACCGCACCGTCCGGAGGAGTCCGTTGGTTACGGTTCCACTGGTTATGGTTTGGAACCGTAACCGCCAGTTTTCCCCTGTTAACCGGCGGTTACCCAGTTAACCGCCTATTTCCATTTTTTTTAATTGAACGGACGAACGAACTATTAACCATTATCATGTTATAATTTGTATAATTTAACTAAATCAACTAAATTATAAATTTACGAGTTAAAAACGATAAAGTATGACAAAACACAAGTTTACTTGAATTTTGATATTATAAGATGACTTTATAATTTATATCTTACAATTTACAACTTACAACTTACAACTTACAAAAATATTGAGAATACAAGTTTATTTGATAAATAAAATAAAATTATAAAATTACAAATCGTAAATCAAACTATGAAATTATAATTTACAAATTACAATTTAACATTAAATTACAATTTACAAATGACAAATTAGATCAATAATTTGATTGATTTAGGGGGGAAAAGAAATAATTAAAATTTGGGCTTGTACTTCAAATGAAGTTGCCTACGTATCCCTTACTTTGGAATCAAAGTCCTCATAGTTCATTTTACCTTTTTTCCTTGACGTGTCTAGAATTTGAAGTCGTCATCCCATTCCACGCCGGTTTGGCTCTCGATCCTTCCTCCTTCGACTTCACTCTCCGAGCCAATTTCAATCAGCGAGCCATCCATCAATTCGTCCCAGCGGTTCTCTTGCTCTCTTAGATCGGCTTTCGATTCGTCCTTCAACATCATTTGTGCTTCAAGGTGATCCGGTGTCAAGTTTGATCTCCGTTCGTCCAACATATAACCAGATCCACTGAAGGCTTGTTTGACCGCAACTGTTGATGTTGGGACTCCGAAAATCTCCCTTACCATAATTGCAAGCAAATGATACCGCTCTTGATTTCAGGACTGCCACTTGAGAACATCAAAATTATTGAGACCTGCATTATCAAGATCTGGCACAATGGGGTCTTGCAAATATATTTCTAATTCATTTTGACTACGCCTCGAACTTCCTCTATTTTGGAATTTTTTTTTGAAATTCTTGTAAAGCATTGCCATGTGAAGTATTTAATCCTAATGAAAAACTACTATTAGAACTTGAAGAACGACCCGTTTGACGAGTTAGAGTATCTCTATATTTTTGCTCATATTCTCTATAAAGTGATTGTAAAGATTCATAAATATCGAATTTAATATCTTCAGCGGTTGGCAAATGTAAATTGATATCGCTGGGACCTGAAAAACTCATAGTAGAAAACTATAGAGTAAGAATGATATTGTTAGAGAAATAGAGAATTAAAGATTAGAGAGAGAGAGAGAGATTGAGATTTTGGTATGGGTGAAAATTGTGGAGGAGATGTGATATTTATAGGTGAAAATTGGGGAGTGGGGGGGGGGGATTTTGAATTTGAAATTTGAAATTTGAAAAAAAAAACCCGATCGAACCTGCGGTTTGTGCTTTCTAACCGCCGGTTCCATGTCAGTGATCCTCATCCGCACGTTTCCAGCCGTTGATCGAGATCATACGGATCGTGATCTCAATCGCAGAAAAAAATTGGACAAACCGTAATCGGACCGGGGTTTGCTGGTTGACGGTTACGGTTTACAAATCGTAATCATCCCGGCGGTTACAAACCGCCGATCCGGTTATATTTGGGCATCTTTATCGCTATATACCTTCACTGAGGCATATACCGTGATACGATATGACGATATATACCAATACAACAGAATATATAAACATTCATGTCGGCAAATACCGTGGTACGGTATGTACTGATCTATGAAGGTATACCGACTTTCGGTATACGCCGGTATACCTTAAAATTTGAAAATTCATACTTTTACCTTACGGTCAAATTCCGATAAGGTATCATACCTTACCGAGAAATTGATATACCATAAATATTTTTCGGTACAGTATGGATGGTATTCCGATATGACGGTATTTTTTTACCAACCCTAAGCACTTGTGCATTTCTGAAAAGAAAAAAAACCCATAGAAATTTGAGAGCTATGGATTGGGCCTCGTTGGGACCTCTTTTAGGAAAACAAAAACTTATGAGTAGGAAAAAGAATACAGTCGAAAAGAGAAATATCAAAATTGAATTCAACACTTTGTAACGTGCTTAGATTAATTTTTTCCTTCTATCTAACTAGTGCATCTCTCGTGCGATACACGAATAAAATACACATTTAAAATTTTATTAAAATTTAGCAATTAAAATTATTCCTTTAATTAAAATCTAAGAAAAAAATATGGAGTCCCTCATAAAATTAAATTCCGATAATCTAGAAAAACAATCACTACTAACCTTAAATTGAGTTTTGTATCACGTTCTTTATAACTTAGTAGTAGCAATGTTGAGACACCAGGTACAATCCCAAAATCTCCCATTTCCCCTAAAAACCTATAAAGATAATTTTTCATTCAAAAATAAATATCATAATTTTATCCCAATTTATTTGTAATTCTGGGTGGATTATGCTTTCAAATTATTCACCAAAAATAAGATTCATATTTTGTAAATACGAGTGTATTTCCACTGATTGGCCAAATTATCTTTAAAGTATCAATCATAAGGATAAGTTTTTTTTTTTTTGCCAATTTCTACTTTTCATTGTTTATGTTATGGTGAAATATTTTTTATGATTAACTGTAGCGCCCCGGTCCCGAAAGACCGTGGAAATGGACGCCACGGGGGTGGGAATTAAGAAGCGGGAAAGAAATGGGGTAATTAAATTAATGACGGGGTGTTAATCCAAAAGGATTAATGTTTGGAATAAAATTTAACAATCGAGTATGCCAAAGATAGGTTATGCCTTCCGAAAAATTAGGCAGCATAACCTCTGTAACTAGAGCGAATCCCCGTTTATAACGGCTTATAAGAGAAGAATGGAAGCTGTAACAATTCAATAAGCCCTTTCATAGGCCAAACGGAAACAAATAACCAGATACCAACAATTAATAGACTCATTCATAGGTCGACAAAGAAACAGACACCAATATGCTGAACAAATGAAGCCCTTCCATAGGCCAAAATGAATGATCAAATAGACATAACGAAAGACGGACTTCCTCCCCTTGGAATAATTATGTAGCTAAGCATATGATACATGTTAACTAGGAAGTCAACAAATGTTCAGAATCAGAGAAGCAGAATCATATCAACAAAATACCAAGATCAGAGTTCTTAGCATTTAGCAAAAGAATACCATAAGTGCGAAAGCTCAATTCTTAACAGAATACTAACAAAAAGGGACAACGGAAAAATATGTAAATCATAATAGCCCATATCTCAGCCTCGTCACCTCCACGCTCCAGCCTACTTACCTGAAAATGTTTGAAAAGATTTGGGCTGAGTACTAATGCACTCAGTGGGCAAGTTTTACAATTCAAGTTATGCAAATCATTTTATTAAAGTAATCTATCTGTGTTCATGCAGGTAGTGAAGCTTAGGTGGTTTCAAAATTTAAAGCAACCTAAGTTCACCAAAACATTTTATCGTGAAGCGCTTAAGAGTGTAACCAGTCATTGCCCGCAACCCATACTGCATCACCACGCGTAAAGTTGAGTATGGCCAAGTATACCTAATGGGTGTAACCCATATGTGTTTCATTTTAGTCTCACCGACAAGGAGTAGGTCATGACAAATAATGCATGCATACTGTAGCTACTCACATTGACACAGCGCTGGTATATGAGACTCCGACAACATACAGTAGCACGTAAATATTTAACACAGATAGTCACATATGCAATTTTAACAAAGCAGAGCTTAATAACTCGAAAGATACAATTTGCAAAGATATAGTAGCCCACCCAACAGTTTTGGCCCAACATCCAATCACATTAATGCCCCAACTTTGGTCACAAGCCCACGTTACTAGGCTCGGCGTTTCGATTTTGAAAATGAATGAAAAATGAAACCTTAAACTCCTATTTATAGAGGAAAAATAAATAGGATAATAATGAATAAAAGAAAGAGGATAATGATGGAAAAAGAATAGGATAATTAAGAATAAGATAATCTTTTGAAAAAGAAATTGGATAATGACGGATGTGCCTTTTTATATTAAATTTATTATTTTCCAACTTAAAGTTGTGCCAAGAGCTCATTTGAACTCGAAATTTAAAATTTCAAAGGTTGGCACGATTCTTGAAATATTTCCTATCAACCCGAGAAAAATATCATAACATATTTTTAAGGTAATTTTTGACCAAATTAGATTTAACAGATTTTCCCTAGCTGCGATTTTCCTTTATTTGAGTCATTTAAGGACCCAACTTATTTTCTAACTTACCAGAGGGTAACATAAGTTGAATTAAACCTTCTAAAATATTTCGGGGTATTACATTAACACAAATATATTTATATATATATATATCATTAAAATAAAAGATAAATATCTATATATATATATATCATTCATTCTTTACAATCCACGTGTTAAAATATATATAGCTTTATTTTTATCATGTATATACTTTCAATAAATGGATATTTGTTACCTACATAAAAAATATATTTCAGATGTGAAAATATAATCTACATAGGAAGACTAAATTTTCCTAATATGTAATGTCACACACATATATAAGTGTGTATGTGTATATATATCTAATTAAGTTTACGTAAAAAATAAATAAATAATATTTTATGCAAATATTTGAGCCTTAATTTAATTTCTTACACAAACATAGTAGAAAATTAGTAACATCTAACTATTTTTTAGTGTACACTTAACATTTTATTATTAAATTTTAAAAGTCTTAAGTATGCAAACTACAATCATTCAACACAACTAATACACAAAAAAGTAGTAAAAATATTCAAACTAAAAACGGTTATGAGTTATGAGGTATTTATACCGTCTGTGTTGGTACTAATATTTTCAAAATTTTCAGAATCTTAAATGATATGGAAAAATATATTGTATGACTTAATTATATAGTATAATCTGAATTCTAACTAAGTTATAAAATTTATATGAATTGATTTACTATACGTCACTAATCTATTAAATAAGGTAGGTTTCCAATGTCTCTTTCTCTCTCTCTATATACATACATAATTAATGCTTATACAGATACTATAAATATTACGCAAAAATCTTAAATATTATGCGATATTATAATAAAATTTATCTGTATTTAAATACAATTTGTCTAATTATTTCTAAGTAACCTCAGTATATCCATATGGTAATTAATTAACACTATCCAACCAAATCATTCATTTAATATATTATTGTGTTGATTTTAGGTAAATCCGTCGCATAAGACTTAACTCTTTAAATTGATTCTCTAATGTGATACTCCGATTTATTTACAAAAAAAAATAAAAAAAATCAAGGAATTGAAATGATATATGGTAATATTCTTCCTTTCGTACATGATGAAGTTTTTTTTTTCAAAAAAAAAAAACTTTTTAGAATATACATTATTTCATACTCCATTCGTCAAAAAAGGGTAGTCTTTGGACAACTCTTTTTTTATCTGTCGCAAAATTGTAATCCGCTTTAATTTTTTTTATTTGATGTGAATTAAATGTTCTTTGAAATCAACTTTCGTTTTCTTTTGAATCATATACGTAGGAAAAATTATATAATTTTATTTTTCAAGTACATTAAATATATTTTCTTAAACTGTGAAAAATGCAAAGGGAACTACAGTTTTGTAGCCAACATTTATAGTTATATATCAATATATTATACATATCTCATCAATCATAATAAATCACCCGCTTCAATTCATTTGAAAATTTTGAACTTGATCACCAATACAGATTTAAAACTCCTAATGCACTCTAACAAGAAAAATATGATTTTTTTCCCTCCATATATACTTTACCGCTTCTCAACTCTCCGGTTCAAAATACAAATGTAGTGAAAACTACAAAAAATAAAATAAAACATAATGAAAATTAGGGTTTCATAATATAAGAATAAAGGATCTGATTCCAAACATCGGGCACTCCCGGAAGACACCAATGCATGCAATCCGAATATTTGTTGGGATCTTTATCTTTCTTTGCAGATTTCCACAATCGTTTATAAATTGATGGATGTGCATCTTCTCTATAACCTGATAATTGAGTTATATTCAAATATTCAACTTTTATTCCATTTTTTTCAAGCTTCTCTATTGTTGATTCCACAATCTCCATTATGCCACGCTTTGCTGCAGTTGGCCAATACGTTTCATCGAATATCGGCTCTGTTCTATTGTAGCATGTCTCACTAGTGCCCCAAAGCGTTGTACTGCAGTTGATAAGTTGGGACCACGTGCAGTGACGGAGCCAGAATTTTAAATAAGATTGAAAAATGGAATTAATTAATTAGATTTTTTAAATGAATTATTTATTTATTTTGAAAATTGCACGTACCCTAAACGAAAAGGAGAGGCGCTCATGAAGAAAATCTTGGTTTTATTTCCATCTATATGAAATTCCATGAAATCCGACCAAGTGTTTAGAACAACTTCATATTGACGTATTGACGTCTTCAATTTTTTGTATATTGCGTTAGGGCTATCAAAAGAACCCCACCTGCAAAAAAAAAAAACCCTCATAATTAATATGTCACAAAACTTATGTGAGACTTTTTTACGAGTCAAAATCTTTAAAACGAGTCAAGGTTCGAATTCAAACCCGTATTTTTGACTCGTAATTTTGACCTTTAAAATGGTCTCACACAAAATTCCGATTGATCCCCTATACATATAAAGACGACCATCCACATGCATCATACATTTTAATACAAAAAAATCTAACAATCCAGGTAGAATGTTCTTACAAAATTGTTAATTCGGGATATATCCACCATGCAAAGGTGTCAAATATAAGTATATCTGCATCAATCCAGTGTCTGCCATGCTTCTCTATAGACTTAAATTGTATTGCACGTTCTTTGGACCTGTGCAATAATAAATTGTCGCTGTTTGATTCCACGAGAAATGGTGCCCAATAGAACGCGATGGTCGCATTGTAGTCCTACACCAGTTTGGACACATAAAAACTTGTGTTAGACCGTCTGACCATACTCATATTTGGATATTCAAGCCAAAAACATAAATAACGTAACTTGTGATATATAATTTTGTAATTTATAATTTACTCAAAATTAAATTTGATAAACTTTATTAATTACTTATATTGTAAAGTATTAGTTTGTCTATTAATTCCCATTTCTCCAATAGACCAATTCTCATATATAAGAAAATAAAAGAAAAAAAAGGAGATTGATACGATAGAAAATAGAAGATCTCGTGTATCAGAATTACCTTCACATGCATGTTAAGAAAGTTTCCCTCCAATACCACGTTTTTAATTGTGGACGGTGGTAAATATGGTTCGATTAAGCAAAGCAAGGACCTCCATTGATTTCTGCACAACGAATCTCCCACAAATACGAGCTTTTTATCTCGTAATTTCTCCAATAATGCTGTCCCATTAACCCTAAATTTTAAGAAATAATAAAATTTGTCACACCAATTCATCAAAACTTTCGAAAATAAACAAATATAAGAAAAAAAAAACTGTTTTAACTAATTAAGTACTTGGGAAGATCACAGTGATGAGGTTGCCATCTCCAGTTCTGATATTTTAAATTCTTTCTCCCATTTTTCTCACAAGCAAAGTCGTTCTCTATGAAAGCACAACTTCCCTCTTTGTAGAGAGGGTATGATACGTCGTCATAAACCCATTTGCCTGAAAACAAATTGCAGCCTTGAGTTGTGCCATTTTGAGTAAGAGTTGTTTCATGTTGCTTTTTGAAAACAACTAGGTTTTCTGGGCTGACAACGTTATTATTGTAACGTATTTGGTATAGAGCTGCAGTGGTGAAAGCTAACATGATTAGGGGTGCGGGGTGAAGGTATTTTAGTGTATATTTCCATCTTGAAAATTTCATTTTTCAAATTATGATATGATGAGGTATTGCAGATTTAAATACTATATCACGATGACCTGATCATCGGTAGCATTTATTTTTTATTTTTACCTATTTTGTAATATATATTTTGTTTTGTAAATGATTTGTGTAATTAATAGTAATTTATAACATATTTGTAGCGTTGTTTGTGCTTTGTGAATTAATTAATTAGACATATGGAAGTTGTGGGGAATTACAAATGAAATATTAATGGAGTAGCATGAATGACTTTGTCCCATTAATTGTAGGACAAATATTCTCTTTGCTTTGTTTCTTAATATATATTTGTTTTGGAGGAAATACGATTTATTGCTCACTTTTATTAAACGTTTTCCAATTTCGAATCTTTATTTGCTATGGTATACCATAAAATTGAAGATAGATCATGGATTTTTAAATTGATTATCCACTATAATAAAATAGTAAAATAATGACAGAAATTTCCGTCGCCCCATATCCAATTTCCGTCACTAATTTAACGGGCGATGGAAAGGCGACGGAAATTGTCCGTTTCGTAAATTTAGTCGCTAAAAAAGGAAGGCGACAGACATTTCCGTCGCCTCCATTTGGCGACGGCATACGCGACGGAACGGTCCGTCGTCTTAAAGTATCATCGTAAATGGTCGTCTAACTGAGGCAACGGACAAAAAAATCAGGAGACGGAATATTTCTGTCGCCATTTTTTTTTAATTCGTTTTTTTAATTCCATTTTTTAATTCGGTTTATTTTTAATTCCTTTTTCTTTTTAACTATTTATTTGTACCCAAATATAATAAAAAATCATAAAACTAATATATATATATATAATTGTACATAATATAATACAAAATGTATAATACAAATAAATAAATATCAAAATTGTATCAAAAATACAAATATAATATAACTACTAACTCTCCTCACCATCCGGCCTTCCGGAACCGGTACCAGGCCCTCCGGATCGTACCAGCACCACCCTACTGCTGATTGAGAAGGCGCTCAAGCAGGGACTCCATCCTCGCCTGCTTCTCCAGCACCTGCTGTACAGACTCACACTGGACATCCATCTGTGTCTGCATCTGAGCCTGTATCTCACCCAGTCTCGCATCGAGCTCAGCCTGAGTGTACAGCGATCCGGAGCCCATGCTCGATGACGAGGAGGATCCTCCAGGTACAGTAGAAGGGCGACGAATGTCAGAGGCCAAGTTCCCAGCCCGATAGCGCACCCTTTCCTATTGGGCGTCACCACCTGGCGGAAAATCTCACCCATGTCCGGCTCCCTGCCCTCCGCTTTCCACTCCGCGGTCAAGGTGTCACATTTATCCTGTCTTTATTCAGGATAAATGTAATTCATTATTCAATATAAATTATTTATATACATATATATATATATATATATATATATATTAAAATATTTGTAAAAATTTACCTTGTTCTCCCTCGCCTTGGCTGTGGTCAAAAGGCTGTCCGGGCAGTGAAGCTTGAGGTAGGTCTGGTAGCGCGCCTCCTAGTCAGACACATGCTGCTCTCTAGCCTGATTAAACAAGATAAAACGAAATCTATTAGAAATTAAAGTGTTAATTTATTATACTATAAACTTGAATATTAATATAAATCGTACCAGATCGCGCATATGATCCACGATACATCTGGCGCCTCCGTGGTGAATCTGGCTGGATGATCTATCCCTGTGAGATCCACGTCCTCTAGTCATCTAACAAAAACAACTCACATAGATATCTATACACATGATCTTAATTAAACAAAAACTTAAAATTCAAAAAAGACAAAAATTTGGCAGCATAACGACGTGAAACCTATATTTTGACCAAGTCATTGACGTAACTTAACTTAATTAGCAAAAACTAAATACTAGAGGGATCCAGGGCCCTCATCCCATTATAAATACATACAATTAATATAGAGGAATCCAGGGACCCTCGTCCCATTTAACTAACATGCTTTATTAAAATTAAACTAACATGCTTTAATTCTATAGATCTCATAAAGTAATACTCCATCCGTTTCGAAATGTTTGTTGTTTTAGATTTTTTTATCTAGAATTAACAATTAATTTTGTGGACAAATATACCCATCCCTCATATATGCCATAAAATCTAATTTTTCTATATTTTCCTAAAAAATAACAACATTTTCTATATTTTCCTAAAAAACAACAAACATTTTGAAACAAAACAAAAAATCTAAAACAACAAACGTTTCGAAACGGAGGGAGTACAATATAAATTTTATACATTACCATTTTAAATCAAAAGGATATATTGCATCCACAACTACATACGTCATATGATGCTTGCATTAATTGTATATAAAAAAACATGTATAATTATATATAATATACATTTTGAGCTAATCAGATACACACGCACAAACTCTGCATATTTTTACCTAGTGAAACAAAATTTAATTATCTATTTACTATATGTAATCTTAAATCAATAAAAAGTATTATAAACTACATAATCTAACATATTTATGATTATATATATATATATTAAGTATGTGTATGTACAGTATGTGCATATATATAGGGGTGTAATAATTTTTTTACTAATAAGTTTTTCATTTTAATATTTTTATATGTAAATTGATATTTTACTCAATAATTGATTATTAAATAATAATAGACCCTTAAACATTTATTAATATGTTCAATAAATCTGTAGATTTATATTTGTTTCGTTACATTATAAAATTAATTTGTTTTAATAGATCCTACAACAAAAAAAATCACAAAAAAAAGGATTAACACGACAGATCTAAGTCTAACATAATATTGGCAAATGAACAAATGGAAGGACAATGTTTAGTAAACAAAATCCAAATAAATAACTCAATCAACAGAAACTTGTAATAATTGTAATCAATTTAGTCTAAAGGTCACTCAAGAAATATGAAGATTCACCATGAATCATCAACTTCAAGGCAATTACAAGAGAGGAAAATTAAGAACTTTTTCCAGTTTCATTTGCTTTTGGAATTGCAAGAAAATACATGCCACATCTATCTATATCTATATATATATTAAAGCAAAATCGTAGGAGCAAAATTATCACAAAAAAATTCAGTGAAATATTCATTTAAAATCGTATTTTTACTAAAAAACATTAAAAATATTAATTTGCTCTAGTGGGTATCTGGCAAGCCCCCAACCCAAAAGGCTTGGGATTGAACCTGCTAAGCAGTGCTTTTTGTAAGTTTTGCGGATTCTCTCTCGATCTCTCTCTCCCCCCTTTTTTTTTCCTTTTTGGTGTTTTTTTTTCATTTTTTCCTTTTAGATTTTTTTCCTTTCTTTTATTTTTCCTCTTCATTTTTTTCTCCATTTGTTTCCTTTTTTTCTTTTTCATTTTTTCTTTTTCAGATTTTTCTTTAATTTCTACCCCTTTCATTTTTTTTCTTTTATTTATTTTTAACATTTAGGTTTATCAAGTCCACCATTTATTTTATTAATTAACATTAAGTTTACCTATTTAATATATGGTAGTCATTAGCTATTTAATATTGCAATTAGTAGCATGATTTTTTTTAGACTTATTTTTATATTTTTGGAATCTATCCGTCTCATATTAAAATATTACAAAAATTATTTACGTTAAATGATTACACTTATGAAAATTATTATCTTTCCAATTATAGTCGTTTTGCATCAATAAATAAAATCTTCCTGAAAACACTTCAAATTATTCTTTAAAATATTTTTCAAATTAGTCATTTATCATGGTTCACGATTTTCTTTTGTGCTATAAAATTCTCCCTTCCATGTATATATTGAGGAGGTCGAGATGAATGAATTGGTGATTCACACCGACCTTAGTAGAGATGATTAATGATAAAGATGTTGTATCTGGAATAAAGGTGGATATACACTCATATATTTCCTCTCAAAATTTGAGTTTTCATTTTATTTTAAAATTATTCAAATTTATTATTTAACATGTAATATAATTTCTTTTCTGTAATGTATTTTTTTGGCCAAGCCCAATATTAATTTTTTAAGTAATTATAATAATTAGGTGAGAAAAAATATATAGTTGCTTGAAGATTAAATATTTTAATACCGACAATTACATAAGTTTTTATTTTTATAGAAGAATAGTTAAGTGAATTAATAACTAGCAACATGGAACAAATAAATGTTTTGTTAAAATCTAAAGAAAATTTCTATACAATTTTAAAAAATTGATTGTTTCACCAAAAAAAATAATAGCAGTTTTATATACTATTTTAAAAAAGCTAATTATGATTTTTTGGTCAACCAATACAACATATATATAAAATCATATAACAAAATTATATTTGGCGTAATTATTTTTCAATACTCAAATTATGTATTTTGTTCAGTTAATACTATATTATACCAATTATCATGATTGCTAATCTTTTATCTTTTAGTTTAACAAATGTTGTGATATTTGGTAAAGCTACATATATAATTATATGCTTTCAAATGTTAAATGTAATTATTAGGACCACTAAAGAAGGTCTCTAATCAATCATATAATATTGGTATTATCACATAAAAATATTTTGAGTACATTTGAAAATCATAATATTTTATTCATTCAATTATAATGTGGACACATTCAAAATTTAAAACATTAATTTATAAATATTTAAATCCGTACAACGTACGGGAGTAATACTAGTTTCTAATTCACGCACAATCACAATATTTATCAGCCATTTACATAAACTTAATCAAAAAGTGATTCAAAACAACTCAACGATAAAAAAAATATAAAAATATAAAAAAAATGCAGCTGATTTTCAACATGATAATAAATTAAAAACTATAACTTTCAACTAAGATTTTTTTTTTCTAACAAGAGCAAGAATTTGATTAACGAACCTTAGCTCTCCTGTTGGAAGAACTGGGTTTGTTGAGTTGAGGCGGTGGGCGGGCGCCGGTGGCTTGGGCGGGTGAGTGGCGACAGATAGAGAGGGAGAGGGGCGGCGCACGATGGGGGTCGGCGGCTGGGAGGGATCGTCTAGTGGGGGGCTTCGACGGCGGGGGTCGGCGGCTGGGGGGATTCGAGTAGGGTGAAGTAGGGAAATACAGAAGAAATGTTTCGCGATCGATTATTATGAAACGGGGCGACGGACGTGACGACAGACCATTCTTTCGCCCGTTCTTATTAAATTAAAAATTAAAATAAAAACAAATAAGGCGACAAAACCATTCAGTCGCCTAATTATTAGGTATTTTAAAAAAATAAAAATAAAATAAAAAACATAAGGCGAAGGATTCAGTCCGTCGTCTTATGTGACGATGGTACGTCCGTCGCCCTTCCGTCACTCGTGTTGACGAAATTTATTCCGTCGCCATATTATTGTATTCTTGTAGTGATCAAATTACATTATAGGATGAATTACGCATGCAACGGATTGATATTCATGAAAAAACAAATACTACCATATGCATGTTGCATGTAGCTTAATTAGTAGGTATTCCTCCCTTTTGTAAGGTTGAGAGACCCATTTACCAATCTCAATCCTTCCATCTTCAACTGAAAAAAAAATGTTAATAAAAAAATCATCTTTTGTAATAAACCTTATTCGTCATATTATAGATATTAATCAAAATAGATATTGCAATATAGGAGATTGATATTTTTTTTAATGGGATAAGTCCTACAACTATATTATCCAAATCCCAGTTTGGTCCTGAAATAAAATTAATTTCGGACAAAATTGATCCCTCAATTTTTTAATAGGTATCAAAATTATCCCTCTCTATTAGTCCCTTAACGGACGGATGTTAACTTTCTGTTAAACACAGCTATTAAATTGTATATTTTTGCATTATTTCACACACTAACACACACATTTTACACATAAATGGATCAAACATCATTTTGTTTAAAGAATTCTCACTTCGATAGCAACACAAAACAGGAATAAACAAATAGAACATTCAAAATCAAAATCAAGAGAGAGAGAGAGAAGCATAGAAAAACCAAAAAATGACAACATAGATGATGAGTAGAATAGGGATAAGGTGGGACGGCGGCCTCGACGGATCTACGGCGAATCTTATCATTCTTCACGAGATGGGATTCCGTGTTATATGTCGGAAGCTGCAGCTGCTGTTCGGCATGTGCTGAAGATGGGTTTGAGAAAAACTCGTCGGAGACGCGGGTGGAGCTCTCCGACCGGTATATTTTTCGGCTAGATTCAAACTAATTGCTATAATATATTTGAAAATTGGATTTTTATTATTTTTGTGAATAATTTTCAAGGGTAGAATTTGATGTAGATGCCTTCCAATTACTTAACGATCAAAGCTTATGAATTGTCATCACTTGGCACGATTCAATAAGAAGGGAATTGAGATTTGCCAGCTCCTACGAAACAGCGTCGTTCTGCCGACCTGGACGCCATAACAATTACCGCGAAGTTTCGAACTTGTTTTCGTTTCTTTATGCTCTTCTTTTCTTTCTAGTTTCTTCATGCTTTTTTTAATACTTCCTAAATAAATATGTTCAACTGGAGTTCTTCAAAAAACAAAAATGGTGTTTGATCTATGTATGTATAAAATATGTGTGTTAGTGTGTGAAATAATGCAAAAAAGTACAATTTAACGGATGTTTTTAACGGAAATTAACGTCTGTCCACTAAGGGAACGGAGGGATCATTTTGATATATTTTAAAAAATTGAGGGATCAATTTGTTCTGAAATTTTATCTTTGGGACAAAATTGAGATTTCGGGTATATATGTAGGACCAAATTAGACCATATCCCTTTTTTAATCAGTAGAAATTAAACACACAATTTATATCTAAAATGAGCTCTATGAATCCTATTTATAATGAAGAAATATTTTCTAAAGACGTACATAAGGGTCTCATAACCATCATTTTCTAACTAAAAATTATACAAAAATATCTATATGTTTTGTTGGAAATATATATATATATATATATATATATATATATATATATATATATATATATATATATCTACTAAAAAATTAGCAATTTTCCGAAGACTTATTTACTTAGTTTAATTTTAGAACTCGGGCGCTCTTTTAGCTAGCTAGGCTCATGTTGTCCAACTTGGACTTTCATTTTCGGACTTACGACATTCGTTTTCTTTTGAATCACTAAATAAGGATATAATATGTAGGAATAATTATATAATTTTATTTTTCAAGCACATTAAATATATTTTCTTAAATTGTGAAAATGGAAAGAAAACGTAACTATAATTTTATAGCCAACATTTATAGTTATATGACAATATATTATATCTCATCAATCATAATACATCAGCCGCTTCACTTGAAAATTTTGAACTTATGTATATGAAATGATTATTATTAAACCTCAAAGAGATAAAAAATAATATAGGGAAAAATTACAACGGAAATAAGAACCCATCAACAACAGACGATATGATGGGAAAATTTTTGAACTTGATCACAAACCCAGATCTAAAACTCCTAACGCACTCTAATCAACAAGAAAAATGTGATTTTTTTCCCTCCATACTTTTCAACTTCAAAACTCTCAAGTACAAAATACAATTGTAGTTAAAACTCCAAAAAATAAAATAAAATAAAAATTAGCTAGGGTTTCATAATATAAGAATAAAGGATCTGATTCCAAATATCGGGCACTCCCGGAAGACACCAATGCATACAATCCGAATATTTGTTGGGATCTTTATCTTTCTCTGCAGATTTCCACAATCGCTTATGAATTGATGGATGTGCATCTTCTCTATAACCTGATAATTGAGTTATATTTAAATATTCAACTTTTATTCCATTTTTTCCAAGCTTCTCTATTGTTGATTCCACAATCTCCATTAGGCTACGATTTACCGCAGTTGGCCAATACGTTTCATCGAATATTGGCTCCGTTCTGTTGTAGCATGTCGGACTAGTCCCAAAATGTGTTTTTCTGCAGTTCATAAGTAGTTGGGATGTAGTGACGGAGCCAGAATTTTGATTAAGATCGAAAAACGGAATTAAATTAGAATTTTCAAATGTATTATTTTATTTTATTTTATTTATTTTTCAAACGTACGTACCCTAATCGATAAGGTGAGGCGCTCACGAAGAAAATCTTGGTTTTATTTCCATCTATATGAAATTCCATAAAATCCGACCAAGTGTTCAGAACAACTTCAAATTGGCGCATTGACGTCTTCAATTTTTTGTATATTGCATTAGGGCCATCAAATGAACCCCACCTATATGGAAAAATACCCTGTAATAAATATATCGCAAGAATTTATGTGAGACGTTCTTACGAGTCAAAATCTTTAAAATAAGTTAAGATTTAGATTCAAACTCATATTCTTAACTCGTAGATTTTGACCCGTAAAATGGTCTCATATAAAATTTGAGCCCCTCTATATGAAGATGATCATCAATATCATGTATTTAATACAAAAATTGTAACAATCTTAGTAGAATGTTCTTACGAAATTGTTAATTCGGGATATATCCACCACGCAAATGTGTCAAATATAAGTATATCTGCATTCGTCCAGTGCCTTCCATGCTTCTCTATAGACTTAACTTGTATTACACGTTCTTTGCACTTGTGCAATATTATATCGTCGCAGTTCGACTCCACGAGATATGGTGCCCAATAGAACCCAATGGTCGCATTGTAGTCCTACACCAGGTTGGGCACATAAAAACTTGTGTCAGACCATTTGATAGTACTTATATTTGTATTTTCAAGCTGAAAACATAAATAATTGGTGATAATTTTGAAATTTACTCAAAATTAAATTTGAGAAACTACATAAATTATTTATATTGTAAAGTATTACTTTGTCTATTAATACACGCGGATAAACTTATAAGAGATTTTCCATTTCTCCAATAGACCAGTTCTCATAGGACCATTTTTCGGTGCACCAACTGCGCCTGCAATTTCAGTCAGACAGGCGCGTGTGATTCACATGCCCTTCTTTTCTAAAATTATATATAAACCCTAAAAAAATAAAAAAATAACAATTTAAAAACCTTAACCCCCTAAAAAACCTAAGAGAATTCTAAAAAATCCTAAAAGAAAATAACTAAGCCCTGAACAAAACTGTAAATCCCAAACTCTAAACATTAAACTCATTAAAGGCAAGTACGTGAGCATGGTATTTTTAAGGATATGGATGATAATTTTGGATGTTATGAATGATACTTTATAGTGTTACCGGTGATAATTGTTTTGACAATTTTTTTTTGGAGGGGGGGTGGAGGGAGGAGTAGGGCTAGTCAATGCAAGAATTGTAGTGAGTTGACCTGTGAATTTGACCTAAGATTGGCCTGTTGTACTGAGTACTCAGTACACCACATGTACTGAAAGTTGGTGATTCTCATTTATACGAAATTTAATTAAAGAAAAAAGGAAACGGGCACGATTGAAAATAGAAGGTCTCATGTATAGGAATTGAATTACCTTCACGTGCATGTTAAAAAAGTTGCCCTCCAATACCACGTTTTTATTTGTGGAAGATGGTAAATATGGTTTGATTAGGCAAAGTAAGGACTTCCATTGATTTCTGCACAATGAATCTCCCACAAATACGAGCTTTTTATCTCGTAATTTCTCCAATAGTGCTGTCCCATTAACCCTAAATTTTGAAAAAATAATAAAATTCATCACACCAATTCATCAAAACTTCGGAAAACAACATATATAAGAAAAAAAAAGTTAATTAATTAACAACTTGGGAAGATCGCAGTGATGAGGTTGCCATCTCCAGTTCTGATATTTTAAATTCTTTCTCCCGTTTTTCTCACAGGAAAATTCATCCCCTATTAAAGCACAGCTTCCCTCTTTGTAGAGAGGGTAGGACACGTCGTCGTAAACCCATTTGCCTGAAAACAAGTTGCAGCCTTGAATTGTGACATTTTGAGTAGGAATTGTTTCATGTTGTTGTTTGAAAATAACTAGGTTTTCTGGGCTGACAACGTTGTTAGTGTAATCTATTTGATATAGAGCTGCAGTGGAGAAAGCTAACATGATTAGGGGTGCAGGGTGAAGGTATTTTAGTGTGCATTTCCATCTTGCAAGATTCATTGTGAAATTATGATATGATGAATTTAAGTTTTGCAGATTTATACATATGCTATATCACGATGAGCTGATCTGTAGCTAGCATTCATTTTTTATTTTTACCTATTTTGTAATATTTCTTTTTTGGACATGAGTTTATGTTATAAATAATATTTTACACGTGATAATTGTACAAGATAACATATTTGTAGTATTATTTGTGGTTTGTGAATTAATTAGACATATGGAAGTTGTGGGGAACGACATGAAATGCACTAGTATATATAAATGGCATTATCCCATTAATTTTTGGAAAAATCTTCTCTTTGCTTTGTTTCTTAATATATATTTGTTTGCAAGAAATAAGATTTGTTGCTCACTTTTACTAAACGTTTTCCAATTTATTGCTCACTTTTACGAAATGTTTTCCAATTTATTGCTCACTTTTTCGAAACGTTTTCCAATTTCGAATCTTCATTTGATATGCTATGCCATAAAATCGAAGATAGATCATGGATTTTTTGAGTTGCTTATCAAATTACTTTGTATCTAGGATGAATTATGCAACGAATTAATGTTAATGAAAAAAAATATACTAGCATGCATGTAGCTTAATTAGTTGGTATTTCTCCCTTTTGTAAGGCTGATTGAGAGACCGGTACGAAATCTCAATCCTCCCATCTCCAACTAAAAAAATATGATTTTTTTAAAGTAACTAAAAAACTCATGTTAACAAAAAAAAAAAAAAAAAAACTCTTTCAACCTTATCTGTCGTTATTATAGAAATTAATCAAAATAGATGATGCAAGTACTAAAAACTAATAAAAATTAGAGATCAAACAACGACAACAAAGATAACAACAACCACAACAACAACTATAATAATAAATTGGGCGATTCACCAGCCTTGCGCCATGCACACCCTCGTTCTTATTTTCTAATTATTTTATTACTTTTAGAAAGTTGGCCATGCAATTTTTTGTATATATGTTCTTTAACGTTTCTCTTTTTTCCTTTTTTAGTTATATAAGAAAAGACTGAGGCTATATTGTAAGATTTTATGTGTTTTGAGGGCTAAAAGTTAAAAAAATGTTATCACATTTATTTATATATTTTATAATTAAATATTGAGGATTGTGAGAAGTTAAATGGACTGTAAATTTTACTACATTTTATCAACCGAATTTTCAATGGCCTTCCTCCATTATACAATTTTTTTTTTTAGCTAGCTTCACTGATCATTTTCCGAAACATAGTATTGTTATATATATTAGATCATAGTAAAGTTGTTCACAATATATTTTTGATAGAGTGAATATGTGACTGAAAAGTTATGAATTTGAATGTTATTATCAATAATTTTTAGCGCAAATTTGCCATACATTACTTATTTTGCAAACTACTGCATTGCACATATATGGATGATATCACCTAATTAAACCACATTCGTGACATGCCGTTACATATTTCTCCTCATCACGAGAAAAATAGAATGGTACATATGTGTGTGTATATATATATGTGTGCGCGCGTGCGTGCGTGTGTGAAATGATTGATTTTCACAATATAATTTACCATATATAAACATCATATTAATTAATAATATCGATCAAGTGACATATTTGATATTTCCAACTTCATTTCACAATTTTGTAGCGATACACGAATTTGGAATAGTATTTGAAAGCCCTAATGCACTCTAACAACGATGAAAAATTTCCAACTTCTCACGTACAAAAAAGATAAAGGAAAAGAAATCTAATAATTAATATAATTAAAACCAAAAATAAAAATTAGGGTTCCATAATATAGGCATAAAGAATCTGGTTCCAAATATCGGGCACTCCGGGAAGACACCAATGCAAACAATCTGATAGTACGTTGGTGTCTCTGAGTTTGGGATCTATACTTTTCCAATCTGGCACGTAAATTGATGGATGTGCGTCCTCTCTATAAGAAGATAATTGAGTTATATTCAAATATACAACTTTCACTCCTCTTTGTTGAAGTTTCTCTATCGTTGATTCAACACACTTCATTTTCAATTTTGGGAGCTCTCCCCAAAACCGATCGTCAAATATTGGCTCGGTCGTGTTGTAGCATGCCCCACTAGTGATCCAAATCGATGTTCTGCATTTCATGTCGACACATATTTAATTTATTAGTCGACCGTCACGACCACAACCACAAACTTAACAACATGATTTTTAATTATGTATAAATAGCGTTACATTCTGTGTATTATAACTATTTTTTTAACTTTTATTAATATTCTTTAATCGGGGAAGGATGAATCCTGAATAAATAAAAAATAATAAATAAATAAAATGAAATTATAAATACATTTTTTTAAAAAAATGTTTGACACAGGAGATGTCATAGGGGATCTGGTATGGACAAAAATGACCTTTAGATTACATGCGATTGAAGGGTATTTTAAAATTTTTGGCTATAAAATGTTTTCAATATCTTAAAGTGACTAGTTTTCCCAATTATATATCACTATATTATTTTTTATTTAAGTAATTGAATATTAAATGGTTTATTAATCAAATTTAAATATACACGGGCTAGCTAGCTACGTGATGTTCAACATGTTTGTATATATATATAGAAGAAAAATGAGAATCAATATAATTTAATTGAGAATAACATAATTAATTTGATTGAAAAAATTGTGATAAATGATTAAAGTTATCAACTTATATCAATACAAGCTATACTCGCACGGACGAAATTCTAATATATATATATATATATATATAGGAATTGGTTCAAATAAAAACTTATCTTGGTGTGAAAATTGCGAACTGTGCTTTTTTTATGTATTTTGATGCTAATTTTTTTTAATGCTTTTCTTATTGTGTTTTGGTGCTAGATGCTTTTAGCACCAAAATACAGTAAGAAAAGCACTAAAAGTACACTAAACAAGCACAGTCCGCACGTTTTCACATCAACATAAATTTTTATTATAACCAATATATATATAGCTTTAATGTGAATGTAGCAAAACAAAATATCTAGCAATTATAAATAACAATTCTTCGAAGACACAATTTGCGGGGGGTGGGGGGGGGGGGGAGCAAGAAAGAAATTAAAACCTTTGAAAAGCGTTCGAAAAATTGTAAGAAATTTTAAAGCAATATATTATGCAAGGTGGTCACGATAAGTGTGTAGGGTAACATTACGTACATACCCTGGTTGATAAGGTGAGCTGCTCATGAAAAAAATCTTGGTTTTATTTCGATCGATATGAAATTCCAACCAATCTGCCCAAGTGTCGATAGCAATTTGAAATGGGCGGTCTGAGATCACGTTTTTGTATATTGGATTTGGGATGTCAAATGGACTCCATCTAGTGTGGAATCGACGTAGAAATAAAATAAAAATCGCGAGAATAAAGATTTTCATGTGAGATTTCAATATATAATTAACACAATGAATATGCATATGTACCCTCACATAAATATACAAGAAAATAATTATCGTTTAATTTAATACAAAATAATAATAGTAGTAATAACATAGGTATGGTAGAAATGAAATACTTACACGATTGTCAAATTAGGAAACCACCACACGAATGAGTCAAATATAAGTATATCTGCATTAATCCAATGTCGACCATGCTTCTCTATAGATTTAATTCGTATCAAATGTTCTTTTGATTTGTGGTTAAATGGGTCATCACAATTGGACTCCACCAGATATGGAGCCCAGTAAAACGCGATCGTTGCATTGTAATCCTTCACATATGAAAAACGAGATTGAAACACGATCGATCTCGTGTATGTGTGTGTGTATATATATTAGTATTACCTTCACGTGTAGATTTAAAAAGTGGTCTTCATAATACACTGTTTTATTGGTTGACAGTGGAAAATATGGGTTGATTAGGCAAAGCAAGGACCTCCATTGATTTCTGCACAAGGAATCTCCCACAAATACCAGCCTTTTATCTCGTAATTTCTCCAATAATGCTACCCCATCAAACCTACAAACATACAAAAAATAAATAATAATAAAAAAATCACCAGTTCATTAATTAAAACAACACGATCATCAACAAAAATATTATGAATTGATGACGGCAAACGAGATTTATGAAAAGCAAGAACAGTACTTGATTTAACGTGGAAATATTCAAGACATGAAAAAACCACGGGCAGAGGAGAAAATTAACCTCGATAAAAATATGGAAATGATGAACGTACGTTCAATCCCTCAACCCCCAACTACATTGCGAAAAAGTGGCAAACACGAAAACTCTAATTAACGAAAAGTACTAGTTATAACTTATAACAACCTCGGAAGATCACAGTGATGAGGTTGCCATCTCCAGTTCTGATATTTTAAATCATTTCTCCCATTTTTTTCACAAGAAAACTCCTCCCCAATCACATCACACGTTCCCTCTTTGTAAAGAGGGTACGATACGTCGTCGTAAACCCATCTACCAGAAAAGAAGTTGCAGCTTGGAAGGGTGCTATTTTTAGTAAGAGTTGTTTCATGTTGTTTGAAAAAAACTAGGTTTTCTGGGCTGACAGCGTTGTTAGTGTTGCTAGTTAGATAAAGAGATGCAACGAATGAAGCAAACATGATTATGATGGCTAGGTGTATGCATTTTAGCATATCTTTCCATGTTGCGGCAATACTCATTTTCTATCAATCTCTAATTACTTCAACTTTTCTGAAATATTTAAATATGATGAATTCGGGTTTTAATTTGCAGATTTATATGCTATATATCATGGCCTGATCATCGTAACATTTATTTTTCTTTTATTTTTATCTAGCTGTTTGTGTGTGTGTGTGTATGTATATTGCAGATGAGTTATAGTGAGATCGATATTATTAATAATTATTTACACGCGAACAACGATGAAATACATCATAGCATATTTTTAGTATTATTTCTACGTGGTTCTTTAATTAAGACATACGGAAGTAAGTAAAATTATATAATTCACTTTATGCATATATCTTACTTGGTGTCCCAATATCAATTTAATTAGTCATTAGTTGTTCTTTATTTTATTTTTCTTCAATTTCAATTCTTATCAATAAATGTAATTAGGATTGATTATATTATAATAAAGTTTATTTTTATAACAATAGTCATGAATTTTATAATGAGATATATATAGAAAGCAGATTAAATGATCTTATCGCATATGGAAGTGGTGGGGATTGACATGAAATGCAGTAAAGTAAATGACATTAATGTCCCATTTGTAGGAAAAATATCCCTTCTCCTTTGTTTCTTCATATGTATATTTTTCTTTGCTATTTATTTTCTTTTTGTTTGGAAGAAATATGATTTCTTGCCCAATTTTGGGTACAGTTTCCAATTCGAATACTTATTTGATATACTTTAATTATTACCATAAAATTGAAGATTGATCATGATTTTTTTAAATTGCGCGCTTTAATTTGTAGGATCATTAATTACGCCTGTTATATTTTTTTTTCCTTTTTATTTACCTACTAGTACAGTGTCCGCGCGTTGCGCGATGGAAGTAACGCGGGATGTGAGACGTACGTTGCACGGTGGAAGCGAATTGTTATTTCACCGTTGCGTTATTTGCAATACAAATATATTTAAATTTAAAATTATGTTATATTTCTCTGTAATTTTACATATATTGGTATTTAATTTTTTTATAAATTTATAAAATTGATCGCTAATAATTATTAATTTTAACAAATCAATTATTAACACAAATTTTACATGACACACACACACACACACATATATATAATAGGTACTTATATAATTCTTAACATTTTAAATGAATATTAATTCATATTTAAATTATATATACTTTATGCTATGAAAAATCAAATTTACTATTAAAAAAAAAGCAGGAATTTTACAAATTCTGAAAAACTTCTCTATATACAACATTTGTGGTGGTATTTGTATCATTATCATCAAGTAAGATTTTCAATCCACCACGACTTCTAACCCTTGAAACAGCAACATAGAATTGTCCATGAGTGAATACTGGCTTCTGCAACAATAAACCAACGTGAGACAGTGATTGTCCTTGGCTCTTGTTTATCGTCATTGCATATGAGGGCATCAGAGGAAATTGCCTTCTCTGAAACTTAAATGGCAATCTGGGATCAGCAGGCGTAAGAGACATTCTTGGAATTAGTACCATTTGCTGTGCATTTTGGCCACTGATAAATCTTGCTTCGACAACATGTTTGCCAAGCCTTGTGATCATCAATCGAGTCCCATTACATAAACCATTTGCATGATCTATGTTTCTCAACAACATAACAGAAGTACCTACTTTCAAAAATAATTCATGATTCGGAACCCCTGAGTATCTTATACTGTTTAAGAATTCCGGAGTATGAACTTCTTGCAGCAAACCCGTAGTGTTATCTGAGTTGCATGTCGAGTCACAACTTAAATACAATCTGCCCTCACGCTTGTTCAGAGAAAGCATGTATTGATTTACAGATTCAACCGCATTTAAAGTTGGTGCAAGAATTGCTCGTTCTTGTAGATAAGTTGAATCTGCAATATCAGTATCATATGATGGAAAAGTATTATGAACAATTGCTGAAATTGGATCTCCTGACCATTTCAATACAATATCATCAGGGATGTCAATATTCACATGTCCATCATTTGGGCCACCGATTGTACCGTCTCCAATACCAGCAATCCAATTTGCAAATTGTTCAACCTCATCAGCTACATCATTAGGCCCCAAATTCGACAGTCTTAAATTTTTTGTTAATCTTAAGACTCGACAGTCTTTCCACAAATAAGAAGAATTTATTGTGGCATTAACAATATCCTGTCTGCTTCCTTTTGGAATAACTGGTAAGATCTGTCGAAAATCTCCTCCAAAAATGATTGTTTTTCCTCCAAAAATTCTACATGCATTTGAAGAATCAGATACACGCATTATATCTCGAAGTGTTCGATCCAAAGCTTCAAAGCAGTATTTGTGCATCATAGGCGCCTTATCCCAAATTATCAGCTTGCATCTAAGAATCAGTTCTGCTAGCGGACTTCCTTGGATAATATTACAGGTGGAATCCTCGTTTGGATTTAACGGTATCTTAAATCTTGAATGCGCTGTCCGTCCACCTGGTAATAATATAGAAGCAATACCACTTGATGCAACATTTAAAACTATTTCTCCTTTTGATCTCAATGCTGTTGATAATGTTTTCCATATGAATGTCTTTCCAGTACCTCCGTATCCATACAGAAAGAACATGCCCCCTGATTCCAATGATATAGCATCCAATACAATTCGATACACATTGTGTTGTTGATCTGTTAGTTTGCTAACAAACACTTTGTGATCATTTTCCAATTCCGTCCTATCATATCTCATTTCATCATTTATCAATCTATTTTCCTGAGATTGAAAAAAGTCAGAACTTGGAAATGGCATACCTTCAAATTCTCGTAAAGTCCTTCCAAAACTCTTCATCAACTTTTCAATTTCCACCAGACAATAACTTTGAATTTGTTCATTAGTCAAGTGCAATTCTGTACAATTATAAGAATAGTTAATAATGGAATTTAATATATTATGCAACAGTTAAACAAAGATTAAGCAATTATAATTTGAAGTACCAGGGTGTTGCAGTATTGATCGTTGTTTATATAATATATCATCTGCTAAATACATCCAACAATTATTCCACACAACTTCTGGACGTCCAATTGAATCAGAGGCTAACAATGTAACAAATAACTTTCTGAGAGATTCAGCAGATGACCAATAACTTGCTTCGACAATCCCATCAATAAATTCTTTATCGTCATCTAACAATCCCAAAGCATAACATGCATCTTTAAATGAAGCATACTGCGCACCATTAATTTTTCTGATGTCTTCATAACACGTAGGGCCCCACACTACATTAAGTAAACATCTCAAATAATACATTTTCCCACTGCCCGGTGGAACAAAGAAAATTCTTCCAATTGAGAAATTTTTTTTCCTCGGTACCCATTCTTTTGTAGCTTTTTTCCAAACAAACATTGTTGGAAATTGAACATAAGTAAGTTTCCGCGCCTCCGGATACTTCTTATTGGCTTCAAACCAAGCTAAAAACATACTTTCATGAACCGTTGGTCTATTGAGGACATCATCAATTGAAGTAGAATCTTCAAAGAAAATTGTCTGTTCATTTTCAAGATGAAAACTTAATCTCTCAACGGGAGGATATTTATATTGAATTTGAAATCCAAATATTCTCCATGCAGCCTCTCAGGGGAAAATATATCTGTAATCATAGTACATACTTATTTCATCAATATTTTTTCCACTTTCTTCATCTTGAGCAGTCTGATAAAATGCTGCGGTAACACAATCGTGACCTTTGTTCACATATTTGAACAAATATTTTATTGATCTTGACTGATTGTACCATTCCACATTTATATGAGCAGCATACTTCATCAGAAGGAATCGATTGTGAGGAACCACATATCTATTATCCATCAGCATTCCATTCTTCAAAATTGTTCTTCCATTATCCCTGCGTCTATATATTGGATATCCATCTTCATCCGTGTTTGTTGTCTCAGTAAATTTCTTTGGAAAGTATTTATTGCAACGTCCATTTCTCATGCAAGGTGAATTTTTTTTCGCAACACCACATGGACCATGAAACATGAAATCCTGTACAGCTGTGTAATATTGTGGATCTAGGTTTTCATCAGGTATTTCAGCTGATATAATTTGGTCAATCATTTCTAATCCTCGATTCTGATCCTCTTTGGATATGAAAAGCAAGATATGCACATGTGGAAGGCCTCTCTTTTGAAATTCAACGGTGTATACCACTATAATTGAAAGTAAAAAAAAAGTAAGTTATATTAAAATAAAAGTTTCATAGAATAATTTGAAAAAAATTAACACGTACCTGCTTTAACATTTCCAAAGACATTGTTTTGGCGCAGATCATAAATTAAACTGTCCAACTTCATTTTGAACACTCCACAAACAATATCGTGACGATCTTCAGGTTTCAATCCTTTTTCCTGCACATATCTTACAATTTCTGGCCACTTTGGATTGCATGTGAATGTGATGAATAGATTTGGATATCCAGCCCACTGACAAATAGCCATAGCATCTTGGTAATTTTGAATCATATATCGAGCTCCTCCAGTGAATGTGGAAGGCAAGATAACTCGTCTTCCTTGAGTTGCGGAATTTTTCAAATATAAATTTTTTTTATCATCTGATTAAAACTAAATTATGATTTAAACATACCTGGACATGAGTGTGACATCAATCTCCTTTTTTTTGTCCATATGTGCCATTTGAAATTGTATGTTGCATCCCTGTGTTTTTCATTTTTGTTTTTGGTTAAAATGTGTCTTCATCTGAAATTTAAATATTTAAATTTCTTTGAATATGGATGGCGGTTTTGCATCTTCTTACACTACCCACTAACTTTCTTTCTTTTTTAAAAAAATTATTTCTGCTTTATTTTATTATATATTTTATGCATATTTTCAGATAATTTATTTTATTTTATGCATATTTTTAGATAATTTATTTTTTAAGCTGTCCAGTAAAGGGTTTTTTTTTGCATATTTGATCTATTCCTTCTTAATATTATTTTTTGATGAGAAAACGTAGCTGTATTATTTAATCTTTATGGTATAATTTAATTTTCTTTAAATAAAAAAATGGCATTATTAATTTTATAAATATTTAAAAAAAAAATCTGCATTGTATTTTTATATAGTATGGATTACTTAATTATTTTATTGAACTTTTTCTTATATATATATATATTTATTTCTTTTACTTTTGTTTTATTTAATACAATATATTAATTATATATTGCTGTAATTATATATTGTTGTATTTAAAATTGTTATATAAATGTATTTGTTGTTTATTATGTGTATATAAATGTGCAATGAAAATTATGAAACTGTATGTTATGATAATAATGTGTTTTCATTTATATCTTCACATCTGCATATTTATGTATTGGATATGTATATATATGTGTGTATATATGTGCTGTATTAAAAGATATATATATATATATATATATATATATATACTTATCTATATAAAAATGTCTATATATATGTGTGTTTATATGTGCTACACATTTGTTAACTTTATTAAAAAATATGTTAATGTTATTTAACTTAAATTACTTTTTCTGTATTTTTTTTTCAATTTACTGTTCCTGTTATTATAAATCTGTTAATGTTGTTTAATTTAATTTAATGTTCCTGATAGTTTTCTATATGGTTCAATGTTTCATAATTTATATATATGCTTCAATTTTATAAGTACTAATCTGTTCTATGTATGGTTGAATATTTTTTTATGTATGCTTGAATGCGTATATGCTATGCTATGTCCTTTCGTATCCCAGATCAGTGTGATCTGTGACCGTTCTGTTTCAGAACGATCTCTGCGAAATCTCTTGAATAGAGGTTTTGGTCTGAATCACTGTGTTTAACCTGATAGAAACCTAGACTTTGTGTGACCCCCTGCGCCCCCGTTCAAACGGGTGATTGTGAACTGGGAAATCCACTTACTCGTAATGGGTTCTTGAAGGGTTGATAATCTGTGATTTAGATCTATCGCATTTCTCGACTTAATATTTAATTCTTTTGAGATGATCTTTAAACATTACATGAATGGTGTCTGATATCTTGTTTATTGCAGAATTACATATTTATGTTCTGAATTTATATTTAAATCGTGACAATATTTATTTGCAGTTATTTTTTTAAAATTATAAAGTGCCATATTTTTCATGTACTGGATGGTATGTTTTTTTTAATTACTGTAGTCAAGTTGCATTAAGAGGTGAAACTTAAATTTCAGTAAATTATTTTGTCAATTAATATTCTAAAACTATGATTTACAGAATTCAAATTGTCTGTAATTTATGTTTTATCTTTAACATTAAATAAACTATCTACAAACCGAATAACTGAACATAAAGGGAAACATGAATAAATTATCTAAACATAGCAAAATGTCTGAAAATCTAAAACATAAACAAAGTCCTAAAACTAACATCACAAAATGAATATAATTGTCTTTGTAAATAAAGCAGAAAAATAAAATTAAAAAAATCCACTCCAATTGTTCTCATTGTAAAACTTCTGCCAGCTTTTTAATTAAGCTCACTGTTTCTCTTTCTTCTGCAATCTCTTAGTCCTCTTTTGAGTAGTTGCTGAATACTCATCAATGAGTTTTCTCTTTACATTATCATCATCCATAAGTACAACTCCATTACTTGTGATGCTGTTCTTCTTTCTTGGTGTCAGTAATGCATCACTTATTGAATTATCCTGAAATCATAAAAAAAATTAATAAATAAAAATAATGTTCTATATAAAAAATAGTACAAACATATAAAATACAATCTTATGTGAAAATTAACATACCTCATCCGCAGACTCATGAACCTTCTCTTTTCCTTTGTTTGACTTTGATGATGTTCCCTACATAATGCATACAATTGTAAGTAATTGTTTAACATTACACTAATATATTTTTTAGTAGTAAAACATCCACCTGCTTTTCAGAACCTTCACTTTGTACTATGTCCTCACTCGCAACCTTAACAACACCATATGGTCCTTTATAATTATTGACCTGCCCAGGCAGGACAATAATAGTAAAGACACCTTTTTTGTTTGCTATGCGTTCAATATCAGCTGGTAGTACTTCAAGTGCCTCATCCTATAAAACACATAAAATTATTTTATGTAAAAATATTTAGTAGTTTTTATAATATGCACAAAAATACCTCTGGTAATTTCTGTCCAAGCAATTCCATGCACCGCATATCCGACATGTGAAATGTTGTTACTGCAGTAGAATCACTCACTTCCACATTCAATTTGTATCTGTATTTTAAAAAAAAAAACGTAAATATGTAAAGTTTTTTCATTAAATTAAATTGACAAAATATATGATAATAAAGAACCTTGTAATGCTGCAAATGTCAAATGATTGACATTTTTCACAAAAAAATTTCAATTCAATATATGGATCTAGCTCCTTGTGGCATATTTTGCACGCAAGATAAGACATGCCAATAATGTCTTCAATGTCATTAATGGTGGCAAATACCATAAACTCCCCACTCTGAATTTCATAAACAATATGTTAATAAATGTTCACATTATAATTTTTATTTTAATTGAATAAAAAATATAATAATATTATAGTTTACCTCCCCATCTTCCATGATTTGCTTAGTTGTTTTCTTCATAACAACACGACTCTTTGATTGAACAGCTGATTTGAAACTTGATGAACCAATCTGTATTTAAAATAATCATTATTTTATAATTTTAATTTTCTCTTAAAAAATGTACATTTTTCAAGATAAATTACCATCTCTTCATTAATTTCTGATCCATTTATTGAAATGGATTCTTCCTCCTGCACATAAAAACTGTTTTCAGTAAAGACAAAAGCATTTATTAAAAAATTAAATTTTGTTTGTTTATTTTATACCTCAAATGGCAAATCTTCACCACACATTTTTTTTATGATTTCTCTGTCTGTACAAATCCTTGCTACACTGTAAGATCCAGTGTAGTTTCTTGTCTGTCCATCTTGAACACTAACATTAAATAATGCTTTTTTGTTAGCCAACTTTTCGAGCCCTGGTGGAATTCCTTCAGTGCTTCGACCCTATAAAAAAATTTCATCACCATCTACTTAAAATAATCATTTTAGGAATTTAAATTTTTTAATTTTACCACACTTAATTCTGTAGCTGTTTTTCCAATTAGTGCTATGCTTTCCTTGTCCGACATTAAGAATGTGGTTGTTCCACTATCATCTACAACCCTCACAGTGAGCTTATACCTATAAATGTAAACTTATGAGAATTAGAACACATTTTAAAAATATGAAATTTAATATAAATTTAATTTACCTAAGTTTTCCTATAATATCAAAGACTGACATTTTTCACAGAAAAATTGAGTCCCACTTGTTTTAATCTTCTTCTGGCACCTTTTGCAAGCTAAATACGACCAGTCTCCAATAGTCTCTACGCACAGAATGGTTGCATATATCCAGAAATTGCCAATCTATGTTAAAGAATTTTTTATTTGTGAATATGAATTTAATATAAAACAATTTATAATGAAATGGAAAAATATTTAAAATACCTTTCCATCTGTCATTATTTGAGATATGGTCTTCATTTCAAAATCACCATCTCTAATTTCCTCATGTATAGTCCTTGACGATGATGATGTAAGAGTGGAGATAGTTGCTGATCTAACTTTTCCAGTGGCCATATACCTCCAATAAATATTTTATAAATTAATATTAATGAATGTTCAATACATTTATAAACAAATCTTTACTATATATTAAAAAAAAAAATCTATCTCTGAAACACAACTATAAAACCAGAAAAAAAAACTGTCTGAAACATTCTAATAAAAGAAAACATCTTAAATATTTTGTGGAAAAATGTATCTTCAATACATATACATAATACATAATTATACACAAATCAAAATAACAACAAAGCCCATAATCTAACATGTTTTGAATGCTATCTCTGAAACATTCTAACAAAATAAAACATCTGCAATATTTTAAACATTTCCAGTTGTACATTAAAGCAAATTTATTTACCTCAAACAGAAATTTTTTATTTTATTTTACCTATAATTGAAATCTGCAATCTCTGAAACTTTCTGATCCAGTACAATCTTTGTAATGTTAAACAAAGATGAAACTCGTACATCACCTATTGTAATATATAAGTAGTCAGAAACTTTACAAAAACTGATCTACAAAACTGCAGAATAAATAAGTAAGCATTACATTAAAATAAATAAAATTTTACCTCTGTATACATTTGGTCTGCAAAACTGTAGAATAACAGAAATTGGCGCTTCAGGGCAAGTCTCCAAAAATTGTATCATCTCTTCTGCATAGTTTTCCCAAAGTGTTGCTGTAATTGTATTTCCACTACAAAAATTAAAAAATAATTAGAGAATAATTAAAAAGTAAACGAAAAAAATATATAGTGTTTAAAACTCTTACTCCACATCTTCCAACACCAAATCCATCAATTTGGTAGGCTTCCCATTTATCTCTCTTGTAAAAGGTCTATAGTGACACACTATTGTTCCCATTACATCTGCCGAAGAACAAAAAAATTATTTTAAATCTCATTGATACATGTTACAAAATTTTTTATCGACTATATTGAAATGTCTTACCAAACAACGCTGCATCTCCCATGTTCTCCATATTTGCAATATCAGTCAAAGTCTTCATCTCATACAAATGATGTGGAAATTCATCATGATAAACCTCAAATATTCGTGTTTGCTTAAATGCAATAATCTTGTAAAGGCTCCCAGTTGTTTTGTACTTCATGACATTTATTCCAATAACAAAATCGATTATAGCATAAACATGGCCTTCAATCATCCGATTTTTAAACTTTTCGATATTTGCCTTTGGAATTGTGACATGGATTCGTCGACCCTATGAAAAAAATAACTCGTATAAGTTTTTATTTCAGAAATCATAAACAAAAAAAATCGACAATATTAAGATATTTTTTTCGTACTTCTCGGTCATGGAAGATGCATTCCAGACTAAATGCATTTGTATTTTCATACCATCGTATCAACCTTAGTTCTATACCGAATGTACTTCTTCCGGATTTTAGCATCTGCACAGTTCCAAAAACCGGAGCCATTTATCTTCAAACTTTGTGACAGCAGATTGAAAAGTTTGAAAGTGGTTTGATGCCTTGAGAGGAAATGAAAATATGGAGGCTGCGTTAGTTTCTGAATTATGATTTACGAAACATCTTTATATTTTCATTTATGTTTCAGTTTTACAATTAGTGGGAAGTGGATTAACAGTTGTAGTTAGTGGGCTTATTTTCTATTTTTCTTTATTTATTTTATTCATTGTTTTTTTTTTTAGATGTTAATTACTTTCACTTAGTATAGATATTGTGTAATTTTCTGTAATTAATTTAAATGTGTGAAACACACGTTCTCCAACAAACCAACAGTGAAACACACGTTCTCCAAATATATATATATATATATATATTATAAATTCCAAATATTTATATAGTCATCAGCACACATTCCACAATTTCAGCAATTGATTTTCAAAAAAAATAATAATAATAAATTAAATGAATATTACAGCGAAATTCATTGGCCTCAAAATTAACATTTTATTACAAAATTGCCATTAATTAATCTGAGAAATCAATTTGAAATCAATTTCAATTGGATTTTTTTCTGTTTTTATATATAGTATAGATTATTAAATTTCCCTTTTTTGTTATTACTTAACTTCATCTGCTTGTTAAAAAGGAAAATTTACTTAATTAATACAAATACATCTTGTTGAGAATTAGAAGAGTGGATGAGATGTTCTAGTCCACTTCCTTTATCTCACCACGTGTGTTCCATTATGAATACTATAAAAAATGTGTTTTAACGTCGTCGGAATTAGCAACGGACTATAGTTCGGGCACGGTCGCGTGTGTGTGAGCTCATAGCCCACATTCTTGTACATTTTAGATAATATACTTAAATGTTAAAATACTTAAATGCACTTCTTAATTAGGTTAATAATTCAATGTAAGATCATTAAATGTGCCTTAAACACATTTTCCACACACGATAAATGCCCAATTGTATGACCGATTTCAACAATTAATTTTTCACTCACCGAAAATTGGATTTGAAAAAATAAAAATACTACGATTATCTAATACAAATATAGATCAATCATATGCTATTTAATTCCTCCAAAATTAAATAACTTGGTCACCAATATTGACTAGAATGAGTCACGACTCAATTTATTACATCCAATTTTCCAACATGATTTTAAATTAAGGGCCCGACTTGTCTCAGCAGTAGCCTAAGAGTTTGAGAAGACTCAATAAAGTTCAACTAAGAGTTTGAAAAGACTCGTCTAGAAGCTTGGTGTGAAATAGGGATGACAATTATACCTGCGGATTCGGGTCCCCGCGGGTACCCGCCCCCTAATGGGACGGATTTGGGGATAAATAATCGAGTATGGGTAGGGTTGTAAATGAACAGAGCCGCTTGCGAGCTATTCGGAGTTCGACTTGAAAAAAGCTCGTTTGAATTCGTTCATTTTCAAAACGAGCCGAGCTCGATAAAATTTTCGAGCTGAGTTCGAACATATTAGTATTCAGCTCGGCCAGCTCGCGAAGATATTCGAGCTCGAGCTTTAATCGAACATGTTCATGAATATTATAAATAATTCAAACGGGTAAATAAAATAAGTTATTTTTTCAAACTCGAGCTCGAATATTTAAATTAAACGAGCTTTTTTTCAAGCATTCGAGCTCAGACTCGTTTAGTAAATTTTCAAGCATTTCACAAACTGAGCTCGAACAGAATTCGAACATGACAAATATTTATCGAGCCGATCTTGAACAAGAGGAAAAAAGCTCGAATCGAGCTCGAGCTTAAATATTCCTTAACGAGCCAAACTCGAGCATCAGGGTGTTCGGCTCGATTCAGTTCGTTTACAGCCCTAAGTATGGGACATGAGCGGGTATAAATTTTAATACACGGGTCGGGGTCGGGGCGGGGGCGGGGGAATAGATACCCAATCCGAACCCGCCCTGATTAATATAATTCATAATTATATATTTAATAAATATAGATTTTAAAATTATAATTTATCCTTAAGACTTTAATACTTCATTTTTCAATCTTTAAAAATAAAAAAGTATATATTTAATAAATATAAATTTTTCATTTTTTATTTTTTCAATTTTAAAAAATAAACAATATATAACGGTCGGCTCGGGTACCCTTCCCCCGTCGGGTAATCCCTGCTTGTACCCGCCCCTATTTAAACGAGAATGGGGGCGGATATGAGGTCAATTTAGTATGCGGGTATAGGAGTGGGGGAGCAATACCCAACCCGGTCCCGCCCCGTTTACATCCCTAGTGCAAAAGTTGTTTTTACGATATTTGATTATAAATTAATTGCAAATAGTATAAGTAGTAAAAGAAGTAATTAATATAATGACAATAATTTATAGTGGTTCGAAGCTAGCTGTTTCTATGTTCTCTCTTCCTTTTATGACGAAGGGAGATTACTTATAATTTTTTTTAGATTAGTACCCTCTACTTGAAAAAATAAAAAAATAAATTATATGATTCCAACCGGATATGCCCCTGGAATTCTTAAAAATCTATAAATATTAATACCCGACCATTTTATGGCCTAAAAATTATAAGTAGTTGGTTGTATTTTAAGATTTTTGGTTGAATGCGAACATTTCTTGTACGCGGCTAGAGAAATACAATTTTAAAATACAATCAACTACATAAGGTTTTCAGGATGAAAATTTGATCAGATGTTAGATTTATAATTTTTGAAAAAGAACTCAAAATGTAGACATTGTCAAAGCGGATTTACCCAAATAAAAATCAGGATTTCATAATATAGGTATAAAGAATCTCATTCCAAACATCGGGCACTCCCGGTAGACACCAGTGCACACAATCGGCTAGTTTGTTGGGGTTTATATCTTTTGGATTTGCAGTTTTCCAATGTGACTTATAAATGGATGGATGTGCATCTTCTCTGTAGGATGATAATTGAGTTATATTCAAATATACAACTTTCACTCCTCTTTCTTCAAGCTTCTCTATCGCTGATTCCACAGTCTTCATCGTTGATATTGGAACCTCTCGCCAACACGTATCATCAAATATTGGCACCGTAGCGTTGAAGCATGCTGCACTCGCGCCCCACACCGTTGCTCTGCAATATTTTAGCACTCGTGTTGTGTTACGAGCCACAAATTTTTAAAAAATGTCATTTTATTTATGTGTGATTGGGGTGTAGTTTGGATATTTTGATTTACAAAACTATGTTTTTAAGCTTCTCACTAGCTGAAAAATAGTTTGCTCTTTCAAAGTGGCTAGTTCCCGATTCTCACTATATTTTTTATTTTCTTAATTGAATTAAAAGAATTTAATGAAATTTTAATATAATATTAATTAATTATATTTGTGTAGCAGAAATGGGCCTTCAAATCCAAACGGAGAGCGAGAATAGAATCGATTTAATATTGGATAAATTACATTTTGATGCCTATATATTATATACTTCTTAAAAATAATTAATTTTTTCAAAATTAATAGAAAAGTACCTACATTTTAAAAAAAGTTAATTTACGAATCTAATATTTAACCAATTTTAGAGCATGAAAATCACATGTAATTGACTGTAGTTTAATATTCTTATTTCCTCAGCTACGTGAAAAAAATCATATCCAATCAAGAAATATTAAATTACAATCAATTACATACGATTTTCGGGGTGTAAAATTAATCAGATGTAAACTTTGAATTATTTTTCTTTTGAAAAAATGGATATTTTTAAAAAATGCCCAAAATGCAGATATCATAGTGTAATTTACCCTTTAATATTTAATGGGGTTGAAAGAAAAACAGGTAATAAATTATCAAATTTATCAATGTTGAAAATAATATATATATATATATATATATTAAATATATGTACCCTGATCGATAAGGTGATGCACTAGTGAAGAAAATCTTGGTTTTATTTCGATCAATATGAAATTCCAACCAATCCGACCAAGTGTTTACAGCAATTTCGTACGGACGTGCTGACGTGTTCACTTTTTTGTATACCGGATCAGGGCTTTCAAACGGACTCCACCTGATGTGGAATTGATGTAGTAAAAAAAATAAAAAAATTGTGAGAATAAATATAAATAAATTAATAATAACTCTACATAATATTAATATACACGATCCGATTTAATATAAATAAATTAAAAAAAAAATCTTACAAGAGTGTCAAATCAGAAGCCCACCACGTAAATGAGCCGAATATAAGTACATCTGCATTAATCCAATGTTGCCCATGATTCTCTATAGACTTGATTCGTACGATACGTTTTTTTATCCTGTGATCATACAAATGATCACAATTCGACTCCACCAGATACGGTGCCCAGTAGAACGCGATCGTCGCGTTGTAATCCTTCATGTACATATAAAATAACGAGATTGAAATACGATAGAAAATAGAAGATCTCGTGCGTAGTATTACTGTTACCTTCACGTGGAGATTCCTAGAATTGCTCTCGTCATACAAAGTTCTGTTCGTTGATGGTGGAAAATATGGCTCGGTTAGGCAAAGCAAGGACCTCCATTGATTTCTACACAACGAATCTCCCACAAATACAAGTTTTTTATCTCGTAATTTCTCCAATAATGTTGTCCCATTAAACCTAATTAATATCACAAAAAAAAAAAATCATGAATTCGTTAAAAAACTTGCGGAAACACATGATATCAGAAATAATGTCACACACTAAACCGCATGTGACATTTTATGTGGCATCTCATGTGTCAACTTTCATTTTTTTTTTATAATTTATAATTTTTTATTATTTAATTTAATTTAATTTTTTTTATTTAGAATTTGTTTAAAAAAATTGAAAAGTAAATTAAAAAAAAAAAGTTATGGCACACGGAATGTAACACGTCTGATCTAGTAAAGTTAATTAGGACTTGATAACAATAAGCCAAAAATATGAAAAACAAGAACACTACTACATTCAAATTCAGTGATGGAGCCAGAGATTTGAACGATGAACCTAAAATATTTTCCTTAATTAAATACAACTATAATAATCTTATTAAAATTTAATAAACCCAACTTTAGAATAAGATAGGTAAATAATTCACACATAAAATTAGATATCAAAACACATCATTAAGCCAGTAGAAAACAAAGACCCATAGTTTTGCTTAAAAAAAGAAGCAATTGTTAATTATAACAACCTCGGAAGATCACATTGATGAGGTTGCCATCTCCAGTTCTGATATTTTAAATTATTTCTCCCATTTAGCTCACAGGAAAACTCATCCCCAATCAAATCACACTTTCCCTCTTTGTAAAGAGGGTACGATACGTCGTCGTAAACCCATCTACCAGAAAAGAAGTCGCAGCTAGGAATGATGCTGTTTTTAGTAAGAGTTGTTTCATGTTGTTTGAAAAATACTAGGATTTCTGGGCTGACAACGTTGTTAGTGTTGCCTGATAGATATAGAGCTATAACGGCAAAAGCTAACATCATCATGGCGGTGAGGTGAAGGTATTTTAGTATATCTATCCATGCTGCGGGATTCATTTTCTATCAATCTCTTGTTCAATTTTTATGCTATTATGATATGATATTTATATATGTTATTTGATACATCGATATTGTTATTATTAATTTACCGTGATTAATTATTAATATAATGAAATACTTATAGGATTGAATTAAATAAGGCTAATTGGTTTTCTTATGAATATTATTATTATTATTATTATTATTATTATTATTATTATTATTATTATTATTATTATTATTAATGTAATTTTGGAAATTGGAATTATGGCACAAGGAAGTGGTGGGGAGTGACGTGCAATGCATTTACATAAATGGCGTTGTCCCGAAGGAGAAATTAAATATCTTCCTTTTACTATACATTTTCTTGTTTTGAATATCAACATAATACATACCATATTTTTATAATTTGATATGATACCATAAAATCGAAGACAGGAATAATTTTTAGATTTGCTTACAGCACTAAAATGCTGCAGAAAGCGTAAATTAATTAGTATGAATACAAATGGAATAGAATTTCGGTCTTAATTAAGAAAAAATTCTTAATTAAAAAGGGGAAAAAGAAAAGAATAAAAAATTAAAGGAACAAATTCAGGTCAATTTGAAACGCACCACATAATTTGTGATCAATACTCAAATTTGAAAGTTACACCACTTTACAAATTACACGATTGATCGAAGTATCTTAGTAAACACACACACACACACAATATTATCTATAGCCACACGTTAAACAAAATGACCTTAAAATTTAAACAAAATACTAGACAAAAAAATGAGCTTTTTAAATTAGATTTAAGATTACATGTGAGATTGTGAGAACCTTTTTGGAATTGTATATTCAACGATTCACTAACCGTAATCAAATTAGACTTTATACTATTATAATCTTTGCTACTTAATTTTTTTTTTTTACAAAAAAGCTCTAATGTATAGCCCCCTTTCGTTCAGAATTAAAAAAAAAATAAAAATAATAATAATAACAACAAAGAAAAAATTGCTTTCATATTATTTTATGTTTGTAGAAAAAATTGGAATTTGTTTTTCTTGATCTCACCTTAACACACTCTCTCTCTCTCTCTCTCTCTCTCACTTATTTTTTGAGGAATTAACGTTTTTTTTTCCCTCTTCTGTAGCAAAATTTATTATTTGACACAAATTCATTTTCCACTTTCCGTATATATGTATATTATCGATGAATTTGAAATTTTCGTTGTTGTAATGGCTTGCCTTGGGTTATTAAAATAACTCCATCAAATCCACAATCCAAATTCCATTATTATGCATGGAATTCATTTTGCAGAACAAGATGCTTCAAATTTTAGAAATTGCTAATAATTACAAGAGATTTGGAGATTTTTTTTTTGAATGTCAAGAGTAATCCGCAACCGCTACTGATAGCCTGTAAACCTACACAAGGGAGGTAAACCACACTTGACAAGCCAGTGTGACAGACTCACACCTAGTGGTGTTGGTGGTTGGTTGAACTTGAGATCTTTGGCCTCAAAAAACACAACTCCACCACTAGGCCATCCTCAATGGGACAGATTTGGAGATTTTGAGTTAGTTACTAAGTGGTAATTAAGTATAAGACGGTGATAAGCAAAGTAAAGAGATCGATAAAATTTTGCTCGATTCGTCGTTGGGAAAATCATGTTAATCTTATATCTGATTGTGATAATTTTCTTATACACAAGCATGAAATGAATATGAATATTGTACTATCTTTTTTTTTATTTTTTAATTATGAACGAGAAAGGGACTATACGTGTAATGTTTTTTTTAGTAGTGGGGACTATAAAGGTATATGAGTCTAATAAAATAATATTTAAATTCAATTAATAATGTGGGCTATAATTACAAAGAAAAACGGGAGATATGTTTAGAATTTCTTAATTATTTCTTTATTTTTTGGAGGGAGTGCTAATAAATACTATATCCTTCCCATTCATATAACCTTGTCTTTATTTTTTGGATGTCCTAATATATAACTACTTTCTATATGTATATATATTTAGCTGATTTACTAATAAAATCAATATTTAGGACTTTAACTGGCTCACATAAAAATTTATGTATGATAACCAATAATTTTATGTGGGGACCTCGATCGGTCTAGCTACATACAATGGAGCTACTATAATTTCTATTCCAATCTAATAATCTAAATTCATGCTACATTTTGTGAGTTGATAATATAAGAATAAAGAATCTCATTCCATACATCGGAAACTCCCAGGAGGCACCAATGAATGCAATCTTGATCATAGGATCTGAAAGTATCCTATAAATCGAGGGATGACCATCTCTTTCTGTAATGTGATAAATTTGTTATATTCAAATACGTGATGTTTAAACCTCTCGTTTCCAACTTATGTAGGATTGATTCTACTATATTCATCATTCCTTTATCTGTAGTAACCCCCCAATGGTCATCCTTCAAAACTGGCTCAGTTTGGTTGTAGTAGTAGCCTCCATCATCCTAATTATTCCTCACGTTTCAAGCGTACGTACGAAAAATCAAATGTATGGAACTTCGCAAACTTTGTTATATATATATATACAAAGAAAAATACTTCCATCAAACCGTCCAACCAACCCTTGATGGACAGGTTTGCTGGCAAAAAAACAAAAATCACGGTAAAAGTATTAGTCTAATAGTTGGCTTATATGAGTTTATTCAATATAAATTGAGGTTTATAATTATTTTTTTAGAATTTAATTTGGCATTTAAAGTTTGTATATGGATGAAAAATAAATATTTTGTATATTTTTCTTTCATATTTTTTTATCTGAATATGTACATGTGCAATTTTAAATGAAAGATTATGAAAAAAAATTTAATTTGACACACCCCCCAAAGTATCTCCCATGCGATGCACAAATGACAGATATGTATAGTTTTATTTGTTAGAAATTATAATTATTAAAAAAAATAACAAAATTATCATAACAAAACAAAACTAATTTCCAACTATTGTGAATTATAGAAATTTTTACATTTGTTCTTACTGTCATTGAGATTAAGTCCAACGAAAAAGGAAAAAAAAATAATTATTTAAACATAATTTAGAAATTTAAATTAGGCTTGAGTTTCAAAGAAAATGTATGAATTGTTGTACTATACAACATTATTTTTTATTTTCAAAGCATATATGTGAATCATTTGCTAAAGTGATTTACTATATAATAAAATATGATATAGTAGATTGACATTAATAATAAAAAATTACTCTTCAAAATTAACAATGACTTTTGGCTGAAAAATTATTTTTAGTAATGATTTTGTTATTAAATATAAGATAAAGACTGCATGAATCTGATTTAAAACGAGAAAATTATGATCATTCGATGTTCTAAAAAAAGATTGATGACGTAGATTTTTTATTTTTTTTTATTTTGGTTTGGGCCATCTGATGATCGAACGTCAGGTTTGTAGATTGCATCAGAGCTCCCAAAGGGTCCCCATCTGATCATACAAAACATTAATTGAATTGGCGACCTAGAGTTGGAGAGAGAGAGAGAAAGAGAGAGACTTACACGAGTGTCATGGCAGGTTTAAGCCACCACATGCCTAGCATGATTTTTATTTAATGAGATTTTAATTATTTGATCTCTAATGTTCGAGTGATTAAATAGATCATCACCGTTTGATTCGACTAGTAACGGAGATCAATAGAACTTCAATGTCGCATTGTATTCCTACATTTAATATAAGGAAAAGAAACTATATTAAACCTCGGAAGATTACAGTGATGAAGTTGCCATCTCCAGTTCTGATATTTTAAATTTCTTCTTCTATTTTTCTCACAAGCAAAGTCTTTCTCTATTAAAGCACACTCTCCCTCTTTGTAGAGAGGGTACGACACATTGTCGTAAACCCATTTGCCTGAACACAAGTTGCTGCCTTAAATTGTGCCATTTTTAGTAAGAGTTGTTTCATGTTGTTGTTTGAAAATGATTAGGTTTTCAGGGCTGACAACGGTGTTATCGTTGTCTGTGAGTTATCTTAGCCCAATATTGTTCTGGCCCAAATATCTTGCGGCCCAGTTCTACCTTGGCGGCCCATTTCAATGTTGCCCTACCCCTTTATGTATTCGTTAGTTCTGATTAATAGATACACTCTTACTGCGCCGCTCTCTCTCTCTCTCTCTCAAACCCTAGATCTAAGCTCTGTGCTTGATCGTGTTCACTCTCCCATCTCCGGCTACTTCCTCCGGGAATGTGGTATCTCTGTGATACGCTTTGTTAGCCAATGAGTAAGCGGTTGAGTGACGACGGGCTTGTTGGTGACTCTTGGGCTGCCGGTAGAGGGTCGTGCTCCGATTACCTTTGTGGTTCTCCCCCTCTTTGGGCTCTGTGTGTTTCAGTCAACGACGAGGTGCTCCGGTAACTTGGGTTACCTGAGCCGACTGTTCATCTGCCTTCCTCCTTGCTTCTGCTTGGTTAAGTTGGGTTGGGTTGCCTGAGCAACTATCAGTGACGGCCGCGCCCGGTGAAAGCAGTGAAGGTGAACCTCTCAACGGCAAGGATACCCTACAGTGGTATCAGAGCCATGGGTTCCGTCGAGGGCACCCTCTTCCACCGCACCGTCACTGTCCCTCCGCCTTTTGTGGCTGAGCCATTTCCTGTCTTTCGGAGCCTCCGTATAGGTAGGTCGGAATCCCTCCCTAGGGTATTCCGCTCAGGTAAAGCGGCTGAGAACCTCTCTGTCTTAAAATTCATAGTTCTTGCCCCTTTGAAAAAGGTTGCAGGCTTGGGACTTGCTTGCTGGTATAGTGGTCCTAGGTTTTTCCTCTTTGAGTCTCTATGACTTCTTGCTTTCTGGCTTTCTTTCTGATCTCTGGTTGCTTCCGCTATTTCCTCTGCTCTCTGCTTTATCTGTGCCTACTCTGTGCTTCGTCTGCTTCTTTTGTTCGCTTCTGTGTGATTCGACACCACCTAAGTTAGTATAGGCCCTGAGTGAACCCCTGCACATCAGATCAATCTGCCCAGTGAACTGGGCTCTCCTCAGCTTGCCTACGTGCTATGTGCTTGTGTGCTTGTGTGGTTTCCCGCCTGTAAAAGGGCTCTTATTTATCCTCCTTGCGCGTGTGTACCTGTTTCCTGTTGTTCTCTGTGTTTACAATGAGTTCCAACATGCATAATTCGCCTTTTGATGGAAAATCTGATTTTCAAATTTGGAAGAAGAAAATGGAGTGTGTTTTAGTTCATCTTAACACTGACCAAGCCATTGAAATAGGCTGTCCCAGTGATGTCACTGACAAAGACAGAATTAAAATGAACAAAAATGTTGTGGCTTCAATTTTGTTAAATCTGACCGATTCTGTGCTCAGAAAGGTGGTCCACCTAAATTGTGCTAAGGAAATATGGGAAAAATTGCATGAATTATATACTGAAAGAAATATAACTGATTTAATTCACCTGCAAGGGAAATTTTTTAGTTTTAAGCTTGATACCTCAAAAGATATGGATTCCAATTTGGATGAGTTTAATAAACTCATTCAAGATATGAAAATTGCTGGAGATAAACACATTGATGAGTATACTGCTTATGTGCTTCTAAATGCAATTCTTGGTAGCTACAATGATGTTAAATATGCCATAAAGTACGGTAGGGATGCTATAACCTATGATATTATCTGTGCTGCTTTAAATGCTAAAGGAAAAGACATAAAATATGGCAGCAATAGTTCTGGTGGGGAGATTCACCATGTTAGAGGGAGAACCTCTACTAAAACTGGTGAAAATGACAGAAAAAACAAGGCTAGATCTAAAAGTAGGTCTAATAAACAATTCATGAAAGGTAAAATCTGTTATAATTGTCAAGAAACTGGGCATTTTGCCAAAACTTGCACCAACCCCAAAAAGAAAAGGGAAAAACAAGGAAATAATGATAATCAAACTGATTATGCTAACTCTGTGATGTGTCCTTCTGAAAATTATGATTCTGATGTATACATGGTATCATTTGATGTTGATATCAACTCTGTGGCTAATCAGTGTGATGAAGGAGAACGGTTCCTTGATTCTGGGTGTTCCTTTCATATTTCCCCTTTTCAGTCAATTGTTCTCTTCCATCTCCCCTGTCCAAAACTCTTTTGTAAAGCTTGCTGATGGGAGAAAACTGAAGGTTGTGGGTGTTGGTAATATCTGCCTGAAATTTTCTTGTGGTTCTATTTTGACTTTGTCAAGTGTGAGATTTGTTCCTGAATTGAGTTTTAATTTAATGTCATGCACTGCCCTTGAAGACTCCGGTCTTGAAGGGAAGTGGGGTGGTGGTGCTATGAAAATTTTAAATGGAAATCTTGTTTTGTTCAAAGCCCTCAGAAAAAATAACCTGTATTTTGTGTCTGCAACTGTTGATGCCTCTGTGAGTACAGTTACTTCTGATGTTACTGGTTTGTGGCATGCTAGGTTAGGATACTTAACTAACAAGGGTCTTGAATGCTTGTCTAAATCTGGAGTGTTTGGAAAGGATGTAGTCTCTAAGCTACCCTTCTGTGATACTTGTGTGCTTGGTAAGCAGTACAAAGTTAGCTTTCCTGTTAATCCTGCTCCTAATGTGCCTAAATCTATTAATGTGCTTGAATATCTTCATGCTGATGTGTGGGGACCTTCCAAGGATCCCACACATGGAGGAAATGTGTACTTTCTTTCCATTATTGATGACTTTTCTAGAAAGGTGTGGGTTTTTCTCATGAAAATCAAATCTGATGTGTTTGATAAATTTAAAAATTTCAAAACTTGTGTTGAAAATCAAACTGGAAAGAAAATAAAAACCTTAAGAACTGACAATGGCCTGGAATTTTGCAACTCTGCTATAGATTCTCTTTGTGTTGAATCTGGTATTAAAAGACACAAGTCTGTGCCTTATACCCCTCAGCAAAATGGAGTTGCTGAGAGAATGAATAGAACCTTACTTGACAAGGTTAGATGTCTGCTTTCTTCCTCTGGTCTTGGTAAAAAGTTTTGGGGTGAAGCTGTCTTAACAGCTGCCTATTTGATAAATAGGTCACCCTCTGCCCCTTTTCTTGGTAAATGTCCTGAGTCTATCTTTTTAAAAAAACCTGTTGATTTGTCTAACCTAAAGGTGTTTGGCTGTGCTGCTTTTGTGCATGTAAAAGATGATAAGTTAGAGCCTAGATCCAAGAAATGTGTCTTCTTGGGATACCCTGAGGGGGTAAAAGGCTATAGACTGTGGGACAAATATGTCCCTGGCTTCAAAGCCATTACCAGCAGAGATGTTGTTTTCAATGAAAGTGATTTTCCTTGCTTATCTGTTCCTTTATCTGTACCTGAATCTACTTTTGATACTACTCCAATTAAGGTGGAGCCTTTGCCTGTTGAGCATGATAATGAAGAAAATAATGATTCTCCTAATGAAGAAGTTGATAATAATAAACCTGAAGTGTTGCATGATTACCAATTGGTTAGGGATAGAGCTAGGAGGAATGTAAGAAAGCCTCCTAGGTTTGATGATTATGAAATGTCCTTTCTTGCTTTTAATGTGTTTAATTACATGGAAGGTGATGAACCTACAACCTATAAAGAAGCTTTGAAGTCTGTTGATTATGAAAAATGGTTGAATGCAATGAAATGTGAAATGAAGTCCTTGCATGAGAATAAAACCTGGATTCTTGTTCAAAAACCTGCTAATACCTCTGTGGTTGAGTGCAAATGGTTTTTTAAACTTAAAAAGGAATCTGAATCTGTTAGATACAAAGCTAGGTTAGTTGCTAAGGGTTTTACTCAAAAAGAGGGGATAGATTACAATGAAATCTTTGCCCCTGTTGTCAAATTCACCACTGTAAGAATAATGCTAGCTTTAGTTGCTCAGTTTGACTGGGAATTAAAACAAATGGATGTCACAACTGCTTTCTTGCATAATGATTTGGATAACAATATTTATATGAGACAGCCTGAAGGCTTTGTTGATTCTGAAAAACCAGAGCATGTTTGTTTGTTTAGGAAAGCCCTTATGGGCTGAAACAATCTCCTAGGCAATGGAATATTAAATTTGACCAATGCATGCAGTCTCTCGATTTCAAGAAGTCTGATTTTGATCACTGCTTTTACTACAAATGTGATAATAATATTCTTATGTTTCTGCTCATATATGTTGATGATATGTTGCTAATGAGTCCTAAACTTGAGTCAATTAAGCATGTTCAAAATAAACTTTGTGAGAATTTTGACATGAAAGATTTAGGAGATGCAAAGAAGATTCTTGGCATGCATATCATTAGAGATAGGAAGTCCTCCACTCTGGTCTTGAATCAAACTGACTATGTTAAAAAGATTTTGAGTAAATTCTCTATGAACAATGCTAAACTTGTGAATGTGCCTCTTGCTATTCATTTCAACTTGAGTAAAAGCATGTGCCCCTCATCTGAATCTGAAATTGATGAAATGAAAAGTGTGTTTTATGCTAATGCAATTGGATTAGTTATGTATCTCATGATTAGTACTAGGCCTGATATTGCTTACTCTGTTAGTTGTCTAAGTAGGTACATGTCAAATCCAGGTAAACCTCACTGGGAAGCCTTGAAATGGCTTCTCAAATATGTGAAATCCACTGAGAAATGTGGTCTGACTTTCTCTAAGTCAGCCGATGGCTTGAAACTTGCTGGATATGTGGATTCTAATTATGCCAATGATAGGGATAATAGAAAGTCCACAACTTCATATGTGTTTACTTTGTGTGGTGGTTGCATTAGTTGGAAATCACAACTCCAACACATTGTTGCTCTGTCAACTACTGAATTTGAATATGTTGCTGCAACTGAAGCTTTTAAGAAAGCTATATGGTTGAATAGTTTACTGTCTGAAATTAGTTTTTTGGATAAATCTCCCATTGTATTTTCTGATAGTCAATCTGACATACAATTATGCAAAAACCCTGTCTTCCATGATAGAACTAAACACATTGATGTTAGGTTTCATTTCATTCGTGACATTGTTGAAAAAGGTGAAATTTTACTTGACAAGATCTATACAGATTACAACCCAGCTGATATGGGTACCAAATGCTTTCCAGTTGAAAAGTTAAGGTTGTGCATGAAAATTCTAAAGTTTGATCTTGGTTAAAATTTCATCTTTTGATGTGATATTTATGTTTCTTACCCTCATGTTTTTCTCTATGAATCTCAGGTTAAGTTGGGTTGGCCTCTGTGGCCAGGTTTTGCTCTGTGCTCTCCTCCCCAGCTTCTTCTTTGTCTTTGTGACTCAGAGAAAGTAAAATGGCAATGATGATACCCCTCGGACTCCTCTGTTGACTGTTGATGCACTTGGGCCAAAGGTGGAGATTGTGAGTTATGTTGGCCCAATATTGTTCTGGCCCAAATATCTTGCGGCCCATTTCAATGTTGCCCTACCCCTTTATGTATTTGTTAGTTCTGATTAATAGATACACTCTTACTGCGCCGCTCTCTCTCTCTCTCAGCAAACCCTAGATCTAAGCTCTATGCTTGATCGTGTTCACTCTCCCATCTCCGGCTACTTCCGCCGGGAACGTGGTATCTCTGTGATACGCTTTGTTAGCCGGTGAGTAAGCGGTTGAGTGACGACGGGCTTGTTGGTGACTCTTGGGCTGCCGGTAGAGGGTCATTCTCCGATTACCTTTGTGGTTCTCTTCCTCTTTGGGCTCTGTGTGTTTCAGTCAATGACGAGGTGCTCCGGTAACTTGGGTTACCTGAGCCGACTGTTCTTCCGTATTCCTCCTTGCTTCTGCTTGGTTAAGTTGGGTTGGGTTGCCTGAGCAACTATCAGTGACGGCCGCGCCCGGTGAAAGCAGTGAAGGTGAACCTCTCGACGGCAAGGATACTCTACATTGTCTATTTGATATAGAGCTGCAGTGGTGAAAGCTAACAAGATTAGGGCTGCGAGGTGTTTTAGTGTATATTTGCATGTCGCGACACTCATTTTCTATCAACCTCCTCTTCATTTTTTTTCTCAAATTATGACATCATATATATATATATATATATGTTATCATATCGATCTCACATTAATAATATTATTATGAACTTACACGTGATAAATATTAATGTAATGAAATACGAGATTGGTTAATTAGTTTGTTTTGTTTTGTTTAATTAACACTCTTATAATTATTATTTTAGTCATGTGATTTTGGAATTATGGCACATGGAAGTGGTGGGAATGACGTGAAATGCATTAATTTGGGCACACTCCTGTTAGACGGATATTATTTGACCCATTAAAGTGGTCCCCCTCCTTTTTCCTTTTTTTTTTAATTTTTTTAATGATCTCCCCCTACCCTTTTTTTTATATTCAATTTTTAATTTCTTCTTTTTTTCTTTTCCAAAAACGTGTTATCTCTCTTCTTCTTTTTTTCTTTTAATTTCCAGAAACGTGTCCTCTGACATGCTCGCATTTTAGTCCTAATTCGAGCATGGCTTGCTATCATTTTATCACATTTTAGTTCGTTTGGTCGCTATTTAGGGTAGTATTAGTCTCTTTATTAATAAGTGTCGCTAACACAATATAATTGAGAAAAATAGGTTTAAAAGGAGCAACCCCAGGCCCGAGAATCGAAGTGCGCATCGGAAGGGACCCGAAAGATGGATCGGACGGGCGAGAGAGCACGAAGACCGAGTCGAAGCCGGGAGGCCGGGCACAGCCTGCAACGCGGCGCGACCCGGGACCTGGGCCGCGACCCGCGGCTCGGCATCCACGGCCTGATTTTTAAGACCTGCAACGCGGCGTGACCCAGGGCCGAGCTAGCCCGAGTCGCACCTCAGCCCACACGGCGCGAGCCACGGGACGCGACCGGCCCCGTGTCGCGCCCCTGTGTCTTGTTTTCGGGAATATCCAGATTTTTGCTCCATTTTTGCCATCCTAGTATAAAAGCCATCCTTAGTTCGAATTTTTAAGAGAGAACTTGATATTTTGCCAATTTTAGAGTGAGAAATAGTGTGTGTGAGCTTGGAGCTTGGTGTATGGAAGAATCAAGAAGTTTTTGAAGATATATATTCAAGTTTTTGGGTTTTTTTCTCTTCCTCTTCTATGTCTCTTTTATTTATGGTTTGTTTATTTATTTTGGATATGAATAGCTAAATTTCTAGGCATCTAGGGTTTTGGATCTTGATTTGGGTATGTGATTTAAATTTGGGATTTGTGTTTGATTTTCCAATTTCTTCTCATAAATCATGATATTATTGTTTCTATTCTTTGATTGGCCATCTTAGGGTAGAATATGGTGTATGATTGAGTTTGAGAGGATCAATTGTACATGGGTAAATGATTTATGATTTCGATTTTGCATTATATCGAGAGATTGATGTTTAATTGAAGTTTGTTTGATTGATAAAGCTTGAATAGATTAAATTGCAATTTAGCCCTAGAGATAGGGGAATTGGATTTAATTGAAATATCATAGTTGCTCGAGAGAGGGCTTTGATTAACATTGATATCAATTGTTGTTGGAAAATTTAAGCATAATTCCCATTTTTGATGAACATGTCCTAGTCAAGGGTCAATTCCCTAGAGCCATTTTCTTTCAAGTGAATTTTTATTCGATTGCCATTTCTTGTGTGTTGCAAATTTCATTGAAATTGTTAAAGGCTAGTAGCAAAGTTAGAACCCAATCCAATTTTCGAATTGTTTAACTAGTGAATGAATTTGATGTTATGGTACTTGTAGACTCAAAAATGCATTAAATTCCCCGTATTCGACCCGGTCTCCTATGCTTCGTATGTCCACTTGCATAATTGAGATTTGGTATTTATAACTTGTTTTGTGATCATATTCTTTTTGTATAAGAAAAATCTCATCAAGTTTTTGGCGCCGTTGCCGGGGATTTTAATTTGTGTGTTTGAGAATATGCAATATCATTTCAAGAATTACTTTGCTAGATTAAATGTGTTATTTCCTTTCAAGTTCTAAACTCACTTGGTGTTTTTGCTAGGTGGTGTATGCGTACTAGAGCACGTGGTGACCCGTTGTTTGACCTTGATACCGAGATCGAAGCCACGAGTCATCACAACAATGCTCGAAGACGAAGACGTAGGATGGCGGACAACCCACCACCACCGCCTCCCATTGGAGACCCGTTGATCCTCCAAATGCAAAGACAACTTGAAGAGATGAGGGGACAACTACGGGCCCGAAAGGAAGCTAGGGTTCGAGTCGAAGAAGCCCCAATCCGGAACTTGTTTCAACCAATGTTCAATGAAGGCGCCGTCAATGAGCCGGCTATTCAAGCCAATAATTTTGAGTTGAAGCCGGCATTGATGGCTATGGTATCTCAGAATCAATTCGGTGGGACGGCATTAGAAGATCCACATGAACATGTCAATCAGTTTCTAGAGATCGCTCGAACGGTCAAGATTAATAGGGTACCCGAGGATGCTATCCGCTTGAAGTTGTTTTATTTCTCACTACGGGATAAGGCTCGAACATGGTGGTTGAATCAACCACCCAACTCATTTGCATCATGGAATGACATGCTCTCTAAATTTCTTCAGAAGTTCTTTCACCCTGGAAAGACATTAAAGCTAAAAGGAGAGATAACTCAGTTCAAGCAAAGAGACGAAGAATCTATGTGTGATGCTTGGGAGAGGTTTCGAGAGATGCTTCGCAAATGTCCGGGTCATGGTTTTGGTATGGACCATCAAGTTTGCATATTTTATGGTGGATGTAAGTCCAATGTGAGAAGTATTCTTGATGCTTCGGCTGGGGGGTCGCTACTAAATTGAGGACCCGAAGAAGCTATAACAATTATCGAAGAAATGGCCTCCAACGCCTATCAATGGCCGGGGGAGCGGGAAAATGTACAAATTTTGAAAAAGGTGGACACCACAAACAATGAAGCTATAGCTCTTCTAACAGCTCAGATGACCACCATGAATTCGAAAATAGAGGCTATGGTGTCACCAAGACCGGAGTCCTCAAGCATGCCTAATTTGGAAGAAGCAAGATTTGTTGGTCAAGGAGGATATGGGGGTTATCAAAGGCCTTTCAACCAAAACTTCAAGCCGTATTTTGGAGGGTCACAAGGACAAGGTGGTAATCAATACCATCCAAGACCACCTCATCCGAATCTATCTTACTCCAACCCAAACAATCACATCCAACCACCTCCTGGATTTTCTATCACCAATGGAGTCATAGATGAAGATAAGAAATCCAAAATGGACGAGCTCCTTATGAATTTCATGAGCAAGACCGACAAGTATATGGGGGATTCACAAGCACGTTTTGAGAAGATAGAAAACAATCAAGCCGCTGTGAATACTCAATTGAAGATGTTGGAGAAACAGATGGGGCAACTTGCCTCGGCTTTGGGAGGACAACACCATCCGGGACAATTCCCCTCAAACACCACCATCAACCCCAAAGAAAATTGCAAGGCCATAACCCTTCGAAGTGGCACATCTTATAAAGAGCCCGCTATGCCGGATCAAGATGATGAAACTTTAGGTGAGAATGAGCCAAGTGGAGAAGAAAAGGGGGATAATGTAGACAAGAAGGAAGAAGCCCCAAGAGAGGACAAAGAAGTTTCTAAGGGACAAAAAGAAGTTGAGCCAAGGATGAATGTGTCTACCCTCAAAGACTCCGGAAGAGTAAGAATGAGGAACAATTTTCCAAATTCTTGGACATCTTTAGAAGAATGCAAATAAATTTACCCCTTGTAGAAGCTTTGCAACAAATGCCTACATATGCTAAGTTTCTTAAGGAGGTTATCACGAAGAAAGGGAGGTTGGGCAATTATGAAACCGTGAGCTTGACGGAAAATTGTAGTGCATTGATTCAACAAAAATTGCCCGCCAAAATGAAGGACCATGGAAGTTTTAATATCACTGTGACGATTGGGGATAGCCAAGAGAGGAAGGCTCTTTGTGACTTGGGTGCTAGTATAAATCTCATGCTGTTGTCATTCTTTTTGAGGCTAAATGTTGGAGAGATAAAACCCACCACAATTTGTTTGCAAATGGCGGATAGGTCTCTCACCTACGCAAAAGGAGTCGTGGAGGACGTTCTTGTCAAGGTGAACGACTTGGGAAGGCCATTTTTAGCAACAGGGAAGGCCCTCATAGATGTATCTAAAGGAGAGCTCACACTTCGACTAAATGATGAGAGTAGCACATTCTCCATTTACAATGCGATGAAATTCCACGAAGATGATGAGGAATCCATGCCGGTGGAGGAATGCAAGGTGATGAGGCTCGTGGATGCATCCGTCGAAGAGACGATGATGGAGCATTATACTTCACAAGATGCTTTGGAAAAGAGCTTGTTTGCATCTCTTTACTCTTCTTCTTCATTTGAATTATTTGATAATAACCCCGATATGTTGGATTATGTTTGTGCTCTTGATTCTTCACAGGAAATTCCAAGGAGAGGGAATTGATTCATACCTTTGAGGGATGAAAAAGAAGAAGCAATGAAGAAGGAAAGATGAGAGAAGAAGGAGCAAAAGGAGGAGTTGAAACCCCTTCCGGGGCACTTGAGGTATGCCTTTTTGGGTGATAATGAAACTTACCCCGTGATTGTGTCGGCTTATTTGTCAGCATGTGAACTTGATAAATTGCTAAGAGTCTTGAGGAAGTACAAGTCTACCTTAAGATGGTCTATTTCTGACTTAAAAGGGATTAGCCCGTCTGTGTACATGCATAGGATCTTACTAGAGGATGAGTATAAACCTCGTGTACAACCACAACGTAGGCTGAATCCTATTATGCAAGAAGTTGTCAGAAAAGAAGTTCTAAAATAGCTTGATGCGGGTATTATCTATGCTATATCTGATAGTGAATGGGTAAGCCCCACTCAGGTTGTAGCCAAAGAGGGAGGTATGACAGTTGTCCAAAGTGAGGGGAGTGAATTGATTGCCACTAGAGTTGTCACAGGTTGGAGGGTTTGCATAGATTATCGAGCATTGAATGCGGTCACTAGAAAGGATCATTTTCCATTACCTTTTATTGACCAAATGCTTGATAGGTTAGCCGGATATGAATTTTATTATTTTCTGGATGGCTACTCTGGTTACAATCAAATTTTAATAGCCCCTGAAGACCAACATAAGGCAGCTTTCACTTGTCCTTATGGAATTTTTGCTTTTCGCATGATGTCTCTCGGATTGTGTAATGCTCCGGCTACTTTCCAAAGATGTATGATGGCAATTTTTCATGATTTGATTGAAAATGTTATGGAGGTCTTTATGGATGATTTCTCGGTTTTTGGGAACTCTTTTGATAATTGCTTAGAAAACTTAACCCGAGTTTTGCAGCGTTGTGAGGAGACTAATCTCATTTTGAATTGGGGAAAATGCCATTTTATGGTGAGAGACGGGATAGTCCTTGGCCACAAAGTGTCCGCTGCAGGTTTGGAGGTGGATCGCGCCAAGGTAGTAGCCATCGAGAAGCTTCTACCCCCCACCAATGAAAAGGGTGTCCGGAGTTTCCTTGGCCATGCCGGATTCTATCGGCGTTTTATTAAGGATTTTTCAAAGATTTCCAAACCTTTGTGTAAATTACTTGAAAAATCTAATGACTTTGTTTTTGATGACGCATGTGTGCAGGCGTTTGGGACGCTGAAGAAGGCCCTAATGACGGCCCCGGTACTTATTGCCCCGGATTGGAGTGAACCCTTTGAACTCATGTGTGATGCGAGCGAGGTAGCCGTGGGAGCCGCTTTAGGGCAAAGGAGAGAGAAGTTGTTCCGGGTGATCTATTATGGAAGCAAAACTTTGGACCCGGCACAAATCAATTACACAACCACCGAAAGAGAGTTGTTGGCGGTCGTATACACTTTTGACAAGTTCCGGCCCTATCTTATTGGGGCCTGAACAATTGTCCATATGGATCATGCCGCGTTGAGGCACCTCTTTGCCAAGAAGGATGCCAAGCCTCGGCTTATACGGTGGATTCTTCTCCTACAAGAATTCGATGTGGAAATTAGGGATCGAAAAGGGTGCGAGAATGTGGTGGCCGACCACCTATCTCGTATGGAGCACACTAAGGAGGAGCAAGATGACAAAAGGGAGATCGATGATTGCTTTCTAGATGAAAGGATCCTAGTTGTGGGGACAATGAAGGTGCCATGGTTCGCGGATATAGTAAACTACTTGGTGGCGGGAGTTGCACCTAAAGAGTTAGAAGGGTATCAAAAGAAGAAATTTTTCCATGACTTGAGATTCTTTGTGTGGGATGAGCCATACTTGTTTAGACGTTGTGCGGATTTAGTCTTGAGGAGGTGTGTGCCCGAAGAAGAATGGGGACAAATTTTAGAAGCATGCCATGCAGGATTAAGCGGAGGACATTTTGGGGCCAATCGAACCGCTAGGAAAATCTATCAAAGTGGATTTTATTGGCCGAGCATTTTCAAGGATGCAAGAGAATTTGTCAAGAGTTGTGATAAGTGTCAAAGAATGGGGTCCATATCAAAGAAGGATGAAATGCCTATGAAGAATATCATTGAAGTTGAGCTATTTGATGTTTGGGGGATCGACTTTATGGGACCTTTTGTTGTCTCGGAAGGTAACATATACATCTTGTTAGCCGTGGATTTTGTGTCTAGATGGATTGAAGCTACTCCGACGAAGACAAATGATGCAAAAGTTGTCCTCAAGTTTCTCAAGAAGAACATCTTGACAAGATTCGGAGCCCCTAGAGCCATAATAAGTGACGGTGGCTCACATTTTTGTAACAAATGGATGGAAGCATTACTTGCTAGGCATGGAGTCAAGCACAAGGTGACAACACCTTACCACTCTCAAGCTAATGGTCAAACCGAATTAGCCAATCGTGAAGTGAAGCAAAACCTTCAAAAGGTAGTTCGCACAAATGGAAAGGATTGGTCTTCATTGTTGGATGAAGCATTATGGGCCTATCACATGGCTTATAAGACCCCGATTGGAATGTCTCCGTATCAACTTGTGTTTGGAAAGTCTTGCCATTTGCCCGTTGAGCTCTCCCATAAGGCTTTTTGGGCCACGAAGAAGTTGAATCTCGATCCCGTATCATCCATGGGAGAACGGATTTTCAAATTGAATGAGATAGAGGAGTTCCGGATGGAAGCTTTTGAAAATTTGGCTATATACAAGATGAGGGCAAAAGTCTATCATGACAAGTTGTTGAGACAAAAAGATCTTGCACCGGGAGATGAAGTCCTCTTGTTCAATTCTAGATTCAAACTTTTTCCCGAAAAATTTAAGACTAAATGGAGTGGCCCGTTTATCATAGCACGAATTTTCGACAAAGGGGCAATTGAGCTCAAAGGCAAGGATGGGAGCTTGTTCGTGGTGAATGGGCACCGGGTTAAGAGGTTCTACAAGCCCGAGGAGAAAGAAGAAGTGTTTGTTTGCTACCTTAACGATGCCTAAATGCTTTGGTACTACGTCGAGCTAGCAACGTTAAACTTAGCGCTCATTGGGAGGCACCCCAATGTTTTTTTTATTTAAATTTTCTTACCTTGTTTGTTTTTCTTTGCCTATTTCTTTTCGTTTCTCATAGATTATCTTGTGTTCGGTGTACATAGTAGTTGTGGTTTTGTATGTTCTTTTGTAGTGTTGTTTTCTTGGTTTTGGTGTTCTTGAGCATAGAAGCAGCTTAGGTGAGAGTGAAGTGTCGACAAAGACCGGAACGAGCCAAAATGCCGAGAGGACCTGCAACGCGGCGCGACCCGGAGCCAGAGGCGCGAGCGGCTGGTCCTGCGTTCGCAGCTGTGAAACACCTACCTGCAATGCGGGCCGAGCCGCACGACCCGGCCCGGGTCGTGGTGACGGGGTGCGACCCGACCCGGCGCCCGTGTGGCCCGGGTCGCGCCATCCTGCTGCGGGTTTAAAGTTCTTTTCTTTCCCTTTTCACTTCACTTCTCACACTTCTCACTCACCTCTCCACATTCACACACCCCTACATGTCTCTAGTGTCTCTTCCACTCCATTTCAAGGCACATTCCCCTCAAGGTATGAATCTTCTCCCTATGTTCTTCCTTTTCTTCATGGTGGCAAGCTCATGGTTTTTCAAGCTCTCTAATGGGGGGTTAGTCATGGTAACTTGGTTTTGTATGGTTTGATTTTATGTCTCTTGCTTCCATTATGAAATTCCTAGTTTAAGAACCTTGGATATGCTTTCAATTTACATGTTTATGGAAGTGTAGTGGAAGTTCTTCATTCTTGCCCAAATCTAGGGTTCTAAGGTCAAAAATTGGGAAAAATCATGTGGATGAGAAATTCTTGCCATATTATCTTCGATCTATGCAATTCCATGCTTCTTAGGAATTTTTATGTATTTCATTTGGAAAGATAAGTATGTCGTGGAATTTGTGTAGTCATTGTGGAGACTTATTCCTTACTTGGGCTAATTTCTTGTTCCAATATGCTTGACATAACATGTTTTGCTTGTATGGAATTCTTATGACAAGAATAAGCAAAGGTGGACTTATTTTTGGGGGTTGTTCTATACTTCATGAGTATCTATGAATCAAACATGAGGGTGCTTTGTTTTTATGCCTCATTTATGAATATTTTGTCAACTTGCTTTACCATGTTGTTTCAATGGACGTTGGATGAGGTATTGCATGAGGGCATTGTGCATGTTTGGCTTTTTGAAAGGGTATGTTTGCATGAGGCTTGAGGTTCATATGTTATGTTCTAAATTTTTGATACGCCCTTGCAAATGACCCGTTTTTCTCATGTCTTTGTTAAACTATTTAACGCCCCGTGTCATTTTTTTTGGAAGGTACTCAAGCCGAAGCTCTCCCTGCAAGAATGGTGCAAACTCGTAGAGGACGACAAACAGGGGGAGCCCGAAGACGGCTCATGGATGAAGACGAGTTCCAAGAAGAGGAGGTGCTCGACTTATCCGAAGAAGAGGAACAAGAGGACGATGAAGAACTCGAAGATGAGGAAGAAGAGGAACAAGAGGAGGACGAGCCTAACAACAATCGTGCCCTCTTGCCCCCTCTTAATATGGGGGGTCAATGACCCCGCTGTGGTGAATGTCTACATGGAGGACTATGAGCATAGGAAGAAGTGGTTAAAGTTGGCTAGGGGTTTTCAAGTTGCCGCTACTCGATTTCTGGATGCCAACACAACAAGGAAATTGGGGATTCATGAGAGTGTGGTAGGGCTCTTACGACGCATTGGTTGGACACATATCTTGGGGGAAAATGACTGGAAGACTTACCCCGTGCTTGTTCGTGAGTTTCTCTCCACCCTAAAGGTGAAGCACACTCCATCCCGAGGGCCTATCTCTTGCACATTCCGACTTGGAAATCAAGACTGGAGGTTCACTGTGGAGCGACTCAACACGATGTTTCAAACTCCAACTAATGGGACCTTCCACCCTCACCCATCTTTCCGATTCAATGATTTCCATGACAGTGTGGTGGAGGCGAACCTAAATATGCTGCAGTATGATTCTAGCAAGAGCAAGGCCTCTCATTTGCCCAATCATGTCTTCCGGTATATGCAGAAGCTTCTCTCTTCCACTGTGCTAGCCCACCATGAGAATAGTGGCCTTCAGACACAAGAGCTCTATATATTATGGTGTATGCTTAATGCTATTCGGGTGAATTTTGCTGCACATTTCCTCGTGCAATGTCAGAGACAAACAGCTTCTAGGACGGGTACTATTTGTGTGGGGGGCTTGATTACCCCAATTGCAGCCATGTTGGACATCGACTTGTCCAACTATCAATGTTCCCCCGGATCTCGAGCCCTCAACATGGAGCATCTCCGGAATGCCAAGTTTGTCAACTCCGCATCCGCCCCATTTGATTTCCTCCTGACTAACAAGCGTCAGTTCCCGCTTCTGAATCCAGCTTTGACAAATGTCTCCACTTTTGATGAGAAGGAGAATTGGATGATGGATACACCAACCCATCTTGCATTGATTACCACGTCCGGAGGCACACCACGGAGGACAGCTAGGGCGGATGATGCTGGAGGGTCCATGTCACATGCTCAGCCGAGAGGAAGCCGCAGAACTAGGGAAGATGTTCAGGATGACCGCTTTGGTACTTTGGAGAATCTAATGAATGACATGACGGCTAGCATGGGCAATATGTGGGTAGATATGAACTCCCGTTTTGGCGATATGCGTTCTGAGATGGATGCTCGATTCATAGGGATGCAGGAGAGCTTCGATGCTCGGTTTACAGGTTTGGAGGAGGAGATTGGGACCCGTTTTACGGGTATTAGTGCTGAGATTCAGGGTCTACAAGGAAACTTCAACACCTTTCAGTCAAGCATGGAGAACATGATGGGGCAATGGATTGGACAGGGCGCATCGCATCAGCGACCACCTCAGATGCCACCATACCAGCATTACCCGCCATACCCTTACCCTTGTACCCGTATCCACCATATCAGCCGCCATCGGACTCCACCCCACGCCGCCCTCCTACTGATGAGTGAAAGAGTCTACCCCTCGATTTCGGTCCTATTCTCCTTTCCACTCAAACTTGTTCTCTCCTCGGAATGAAACAAGTTTGGGGGAGGGGGTATAAAGTGGTGACCGGTAATCGCTCTTTGTCTGCTTTTTCTTTGAACTCTTTATCGTTTTTATTTGGATATTTGGGATGACTGTATTATGATTCGGTATTTGGATTCAGTATTCTATGTTGGTTTGTACGGATTTATGTGATTTCTAGGATCATTTTTCTTATGTTGGGTCTGTAATAATAAATGCTTGGATTAGGCTATAATCAGGTGTGATGACTTTCTCTGCTTGGATTTGTCTGTGTTTTGATTAATTTGGTGAAGGAAACAGGGAATGATAGATATAGGGACTCATGCCACGCCTATGATGAATCATTTTTATGAGAAAATATGAAAAATGCATGCATGGATAGAGTGATGAGCCGAAGTATCATTCGAGTCAAAATTGTGGAAATTTGGCTTGATTTCTAGCTAATTGTGAGATTTGGGCCTATTTTGTTCTTTCATGTGTGATTCATCAATGATATTTGCATCTCTAGAACTTGCTTCATAACTTTCATGTATTCTATATGTGCTTAGAACTTGAAGATGATCTAAGGCGGTTTTTGTCAAAAACTTTGAGCCTTATTCACTTCTTCCTTTGAAATTTATCCTTGTTAGCCCCGTTGAGCCTTTGGTGATTGATTCTAATTGAATAGCCCGGGGTGGAGGGAATTCAAGGAATGAAAGAATTGTTATCAAGAACCGTGGGTAGCAAAATTCGGATAGAAAAAAATGTGAAACATGTTCAAGCCTTGGATTGTGAAGCCCAAAATCTTCCCTTAAAAAATGGGAATCATTAGAGTCATGATGCAAAATTGAATTGAAGAAAAATGAATTTGATGCCGACTCTAGTTCCTTGTGCAAGAATGCATGAACAAATGATTTAGGGGAAGTGAAAAAAAAAGAGAGAAAAAGAGAGAGAAGGCTAAGGATTATCTGTCTTTTGCTTAAGATTGATCGTTTGTTGTGGTATGGGTGGAAGAGAACTTCTGATCTTACTAGGTTTAGAATACCATTAGGTTGTGGAAAAGAACTTGGAGTCACTTTTACCTAAAAATTTTCGTACCCGTCCAACGAGCCAAACATTACAACCCTAAAGACCTATGTGATTCTTGTTTAGAGCACATTGATGAATCATGTTGAGTTATTTTGCAAGCTTATGGTGGAATGCTTCTATTATTTGATGTTGAGTGATAATGTGCCCCTTATCTCCATATGAGAGGATCATAGTGATGTTAATTGCTCTTCAACGAGAGTGGTCATTTTTCTCATGATTTTGCTCTTTTGATATAAAACTTTGATCTCATTCTTTGCATGTAGAATTTTGTTTGAAAAAACTGAGGCATTAGTGGCTATGATTTCCCTTTGTATTCTAGCTTTCTCTTGCTCTTTCCGTATGCTTGTTTGGGGACAAACAAGAGTTCAAGTTTGGGGGAGTTGATATGCTCGCATTTTAGTCCTAATCCGAGCATGGCTTGCTATCATTTTATCACATTTTAGTTCGTTTGGTCGCTATTTAGGGTAGTATTAGTCTCTTTATTAATAAGTGTCGCTAACACAATATAATTGAGAAAAACAGGTTTAAAAGGAGCAACCCCAGGCCCGAGGATCGAAGTGCGCATCGGAAGGGATCCGAAAGCTGGATCGGACGGGCGAGAGAGCACGAAGACCGAGTCGAAGCCGGGAGGCCGGGCACAGCCTGCAACGCGGCGCGACCCGGGGCCTGGGCCGCGACCCGCGGCTCGGCGTCCGCGGCCAGATTTTTAAGACCTGCAACGCGGCGTGACCCAGGGCCGAGCGAGCCCGGGTCGCGCCTCAGCCCACACGGCGCGAGCCACGGGGCGCGACCGGCCCCGTGTCGCGCCCCTGTGTCTTGTTTTCGGGAATATCCGGATTTTTGCTCCATTTTTGCCATCCTAGTATAAAAACCATCCTTAGTTCAAATTTTTAAGAGAGAACTTGATATTTTGCCAATTTTAGAGTGAGAAATAGTGTGTGTGAGCTTGGAGCTTGGTGTATGAAAGAATCAAGAAGTTTTTGAAGATCTATATTCAAGTTTTTGGGTTTTTTTCTCTTCCTCTTCTATGTCTCTTTTATTTATGGTTTGTTTATTTATTTTGGATATGAGTAGCTAAATTTCTAGGCATCTAGGGTTTTGGATCTTGATTTGGGTATGTGATTTAAATTTGGGATTTGTGTTTGATTTTCCAATTCTTCTCATAAATCATGATATGATTGTTTCTATTCTTTGATTGGCCATCTTAGGGTAGAATATGGTGTATGATTGAGTTTGAGAGGATCAATTGTACATGGATAAATGATTTATGGTTTCAATTTTGCATTATATCGAGAGATTGATGTTTAATTGAAGTTTGTTTGATTGATAAAACTTGAATAGATTAAATTGCAATTTAGCCCTAGAGATAGGGGAATTGGGTTTAATTGAAATATCATAGTTGCTCGAGAGAGGGCTTTGATTAACATTGATATCAATTGTTGTTGGAAAATTTAAGCATAATTCCCATTTTTGATGAACATGTCCTAGTCAAGGGTCAATTCCCTAGAGCCATTTTCTTTCAAGTGAATTTTTATTCGATTGCCATTTCTTGCCATTTCTTGTGTGTTGCAAATTTTATTGAAATTGTTAAAGGCTAGTAGCAAAGTTAGAACCCAATCCAATTTTCGAATTGTTTAACTAGTGAATGAATTTGATGTTATGGTACTTGTAGACTCAAAAATGCATTAAATTCCCCGTGTTCGACCCGGTCTTCTATGCTTCGTACGTCCACTTGCATAATTGAAATTTGGTATTTATAACTTGTTTTGTGATCATATTCTTTTTGTATAAGAAAAATCTCATCATCCTCCTCTTTTTTTTTTTTTTTTTTTTCAGAAACATGTTTTTTTCTTCTTTTTTCTTTGCCAGTTTTTCCTTCATCTTTGGCAGTTTTTTTTTTCCTTTTTCATTGGCAGTTTTTTTTCTTCTTTTTTTTGTGTTTTTTATAATGATTTTATTAATGATACTTCACCCATAATTAATGATACTTCACATCACAGTTAATGATACTTCACCAGATAAAAGTTATATTTTCATTAAAATGAAAATTATCGATGATTAAGCATTAATTATTAAATTAACAACAAAGAAGTATCATTAATTGTGAAGTAAATATCACTCGTAATAAAAAAATGAAGCATCACTAATATAATGAGTAGTTACTACTCGCTATCATGTTCAATTTTTGAATTGCAACATTTTCTTTTATGTAGCTAATGATTCAATTTTTGAATTGCAATATGTTTGAACTGATACTTTTCTTTCTAATTAGTGATACTTTCTTCTGCAATTAGTGATACTTTTCTTCTAATTAGTGATACTTTCTTCTGCAATTAGTGATACTTAATTTTCTTCTAATTAGTGATATTTTCTTCTGCAATTAGTGATACTTTTCTTCAATTAGTGATACTTTCTTCTGCAATTAGTAATAATTTTCTTCCAATTAGTGATAATTTCTTCTGCAATTAGTGATATTTTTCTTAAATTAGTGATACTTTCTTTTGCAATTAGTGATACTTCACCAGATATATATATATATATATTGAATGATACTTCACTTAATAGTTAATGATATTTTATCAAATTTATATCTAATGATACTTAACTTCATAGTTAATGATACTTCATTTCATAGCTAATGTTACTGATACTTCTTGTTATTGATTTGATAATTAGTGTTTAGTTAACCTCAGAGCTACTTATACTTTATATAATAGATAATGATACTTTACCTTATAACTAATGATATCTCTTCTTTTTTTTTGCTCAATAATTAGTCAACCACCAATATATATATATATATATATATATATATATATATATTGAAATAAATCTATACCCTAAATTGAAATTAGTAAACCCTAAAATTGAATTGAATTAATTTTTTTTTAAATAAAATTTATTTAAACATGTATATTGCGCTTGATAATTATTAAAAGAGAAAAGAAAAAAAGAAAGTTAAAAATAACAAAAAGAAGAAGAAAATGGAAAAAAAAAAAAAAAAACAAAAAAACTGCTGCCCAGCTGCAAGCAAAAAAAAAACTAAAAACAAAAAAGAAACGAGAGAAAGAAAAAAAAAAGAGAAATAAAGAAAAAGAAAGGAAATGGGAAATGGGCTCGGCAGGTTGCTGGCCCAAAAAAAATGAAAGAAAAAAAAAGAGAAGTAAAGATAAAGAAAGGAAATGATAAATGAGCTCAACAGGTTGCTGGACAAAAAAAAAATGAATGAAAAAAAAAGAGTGGGCTTAGGCGCGAGTGGGTGGGTTTTGTGGGGCGGGTTGGGTTATATTTGACCCGTCTAACGTAAGAGAAACGTTAGACTGTCTTATACAAGTTTTTGTCTTTTTTGTTGTCAAGGGTAACCCGCAGCCTCTACCGAGGTGCGCACTGGGTAAACCTCGCCCCTGTCTAGTAGTCTACAAACCACACATGGGAGGTTAATCATACTTGGTAAGCCCGATGTGATAGGCTCACACCTAGTGGTGTTGGTGGTGGGATTCGAACTTGAGACCTTTGACCTTAAGATAACACCACTCCACCACTAAGCCATCCCCATGGGGAAATATGTTACTTTTACTATACATTTTCTGATTTTGAATATCAATACCACATTTATTTGATAATAATGATATGATACCGTAAAATCGTAGATTGAATTTTTATATTTGCTTACGTCACTAAAATGCTGCAGAAAGCGTGAATTTATTATTGTTAATAAAAAATTGAAGAGATTTTCAATCTTAAAGAAGAGGAGCAAATTAATTATTATTATAAACAAAGGAACAAATTTTAATTTGGTCAAATTTGAAACATGTCTTACCAACTAATTAAAAACTTGGTCGCTTGGATCCCGCATGAAATCATCTGCTACACTTTGTGCTTATTAATTAATTTTTTTTCTATTTTTTTATTTGATTTCAATTTCATGTATTTTAATTTAATTTTACACTCATTAATCAATGTTCATTCTACACAATTAAGTATACACTATTTTTCAATATGTAATTTTATTTTTAATTAATAATTGATTATTTCATAAAAAATTAATTATATACCCTAATCGGGTTAAATGAACCCCGATTAACAAATACTGTATAAAATTAAATTAAAGCATAAAAAATTAAATCGAATAAAAAATGAAAGAAAAACTAATAAGTTTAATTGTGTAGATAAAATGTTACACAACGTGTAACAGATGATTTCATCTGCTTTGATCCCCATAAAGCCTCAGTCTATTTAATTTATTTTTTAGTAGAAACACACTCAATTTACAACCAACGTGTCAACTCCAAAATACTAGCAACCTTAGGGTTTGCGGAACCAATTATAAGTCTCACAATTGATGTAGGACTTTGCTCTCTCTTTTTTTAGTCGTATTATATTAAATGTGTTTATTTTTTCAATTATTAATATTATTTATTTTAGTGGTTTTGAAATATTGATCAATTTAAAAGGTGAGACTACTAATTACTAATCATGAGAAATTGTAAAAAGTAATCGTAATATAGATATTATATTATTTTAAAAGAAAATATTAAATATGTGGATGGGCCTAAAATGGACCCATACCACTATTAGATATTTTTAATCTTTATATTCCCTTTTGTTTCACTAACTCACAAGTCTATAAGAAAATTCTAAATACAATCCTCAATTTACTCATTATAATCCTCAGTTTACTAACCATGGAATCCAAGAAAACCTTCGTATCTTCACGAATCAGAGTACTTTTACTCTTCAAAAAAGGAGATGTTGATTGATTAAGCCAATCAAGGTTGAGAAGAAATCAATATCTAGCAATATCTTGAAAATTCACTTTTTTGAAATATTGCTCACAAACAAACATGATCATGGAAATACAAAAATTGGAATCACAATTACTAAATATATACATACAAAATCACCTTTTCTTTCTTTTTTATATGGTCGGTGGATTGGTTTGGGGGTTATACATTGAGACTTTTAGATAAAAAGATCTAGTAAAATAATATTTATAATTTTATTGAGAAATGGTATTCGGTGCATCGAGACTCGGTCCACCAATGGTCAGACTCCACGTGTCCCCATCTGCGTGGCCCACACGCGGCATGCACGCGCTCATGTGCTTTATTCTTTCACTTTTTGTTTTTTTTCCTTTTTACCCTTTTCTCCAAAAACTATACACCCTAAAATAAAAGTTATTTAATTATTTTTATCCGACGACTTGCGCAACGTACTTGCCCAATGTTAACGGATGGGCTCGTGAAAAAATCATAAACCCCAAACCCCTAAACTATAAACATTAATTGTGATGGAATAAACTCTAATTTGGATTCAATAAATTCATTAAAAACAATTAGCAGACCCGATATTTTTAAGGACACGGGTAATACTTTTGGAATTTCAAATGATATTTTTTAGAGTTACTGGTGATACTTGTTTTGATAATTTTTATTTTGAGAATGGGACGGGTTGATCCGCGAATTTGATCAAAACCCGTTGTACTGAGTAACTCAGTACATCGAATGTACTGAATAGTTGGTGTTTTATAAATTAAGGGCTATAAAAAATAAATTTTAGATTGTGTTTAATTTAATACTACGTACATGTCAATAAATATTGGAAAAGTTCTCCCTGTTTTACTTTATATAGCGCCCCCACTATATATTTTATAAAATATAAATATAAATATAATAAGATTTTTTTGTTCCTTAACCCCAATACTAATAACTCAATCATAGCCCCACTCATTTTTTATAACTAAGATAAAAATCATAACCCCCAACCATTTTCTATTGATGCAACTTGTGAAAAAAACGAGAAGGCATAAAATCATAGCCTCCTTCATCTCTACCATTTTGTACAACTAACAAGAATTCACATTTGCTTTCACCCCATGAGCATGAGATGGTGAGACTCCAAAATGAGTTTTCCAAAATGAATTCACAAATAATTAAATAGAACTCATCCATGTACATAAAATCTTTTTTTTTTTTTTGAATGAAAAACTGGTGACAAAAGATGATTGTTTTTTTTTCCCTTTCATTATAAAAAGGGTATGGGCTATACTGTCTGGGGGCGATATATGAGAGGGTTATTAGTATTGGGGTAAAAGAATAAAAAAAATATTATCATATTTATTTTTATATTTTATAAAATGATGGGATTGTAAAAAGTAAAATAGGATTGTGTTTATCATTTTCCTAAATATTGACTAAAGCCGATTTAGGCCGAGCGAGCTAGGCCTAGTATAGTATTGGCGCAGGTTAATACAAATTGACTCATTTTTCTGAGAAATGTTACTTTTGCCGCATATTTAAATTTTATTAAGGAAAAAATATACTAGGCTCGTCTCTTTTATATAGGCTGATTAAATTTTACATTTGAATTAAAAAAATTATAAAAAAGACAATTAAATAAGCAAACTTCATAATATTCTCATATTTATTTCTTTGACAATGAATTAATGTTTAATGTAAACATGTTAAATATGACTATATATTTGTAAATAAATTAACTATATATATATATATTAATATATAGAGATGAGATCATGTGAGAACCACACACCCATATGAGAACTGAGAACCAATCTCAGCCACTGATCGCTCTTATATTGACGCCAAGATCTGTCCCAAGATTGAAAAAAACGCGGTGGCATATTTGTAATATTAGCGACTTTTTAATGAATTAAGGGTATTTTGTAATTTAGGAATTCTGCTAAAATAAGTCATGACAATGCTAAAAAAGGCCATGACAGTGCTAAAATAGAAAATGACAGTGCTAAAACTCTAAATTGAAAAAATATACACGTAAATTCTGGGTATTCATATATTGATATTTCAATATATAACAGTGTTTGTTCGTGGTTTTTTTACAATGTCGATGAAATTTTTTTATGCTAATGCTAAAAAAAAAAGTCATGCTAAAATAAGTCATGACAATGCTAAAAAAAGACATGACAGTGCTAAAATAGGAAATGACAGTGCTAAAATTCTAAATTGAAAAATATACACGTAAATTCTGAGTTTTTCATATGTTGATAATTCAATATTTAACAGTGTTTGTTCGTGATTTTTTTACAATGTCGATGACATTTTTTTTATGCTAATTCTAAAAAAAAAGTTATGCCAAAATAAGTCATGACAATGCTAAAATAGGAAATGACAGTGTTAAAATAGAAAATGACAGTGCTAAAACTCTAAATTGAAAAATATACACGTAAATTCTGAGTATTCATATATTGATAATTCAACATGTAACAATGTTTGTTCGTTGTTTTTTTGCAATGTCGATGACATTTTTTTATGCTAATGCTAAAAAAGAATCATGTTAAAATAAGTCATGACAATGCTAAAAAAGGCCATGACAGTGCTAAAACTCTAAATTGAAAATATACACGTAAATTTTGAGTATTCAGGGGCAGCGAAGTTAGACGTTATTACGAGATTGCCACCGCATTTTTTAAAATCTGGAGCAGATCTAGACCTTCCAAATATACCGGATCTATAACTCAAATTTGGTTCTCGGTTCTCACCTAGGGTGTGGTTCCTTCTGGAACCCAACCCTATATATATATATATATATATATATATATATATATATATATATATATATATATATATATATATAGGGAAAGGATCAAATGAGAACCCTTCCCCCAGGTGGGAACTAGGAACCAATCCTAACCCTTATTTGACTCAATCTGGACGGTCCAGATTAAATCAGATTTAAGTGGATGGGTGGTGGCATTCCTATAATTTTCGGCAACTTTGTGGACGGAGGGGTAATATAGTAATTTAATAATTCAATAATTCTTCCCTTTTGTTCTCAGGCTAAAATGAGAATCGCATGAGGCTAAAATGAGAATCGCTTGATGCTAAAATGATCGAAGTAGGAGGCTAAAATTGATGTGACATTTTCCACTAGGGTTCACCATTCCCAATTAGGGTTTATTACGTTCCGATTAGGGCTCTGATCCCAACTAGTAATTATGAGATTCCCATTAGGGTTCACTGTCCCCAAATAGGGTGTATTGTATTTCATTCCAATGAAATCATCGTTCCATTTTTGTTTATCAACACATGCTAAAATGAGAAATGCATGAGGCTAAAATGAGCGAAGTCGGAGGCTAAAATTGAATCTGGGCAATTTCTGAGTTCAGTTCCGATTTTGCCCTTAATGAGACGTGCGAATTGAAGACTTTCGTTTTAATTACACAATTGCCACCGAAAAATCTGAATTGATCTGGACCATCCAGATTATGGAATGGAGGGATGGGATTGGTTCCTAGTTCCCACCTGGTGACTGGTTCTCACCAGATCACATCCCTATATATATATATATATATATATATATATATATATATATATATATATATATATATATAGGATATGGTTCAAATAGGGATAAGTGTTGGTGTGAAAAATAGGGACTATTTTTAGCCATTAGATCTATCAAATCCTACCGTTTAGATTTAATCCATGTGGCATTTAATTATATTCTGAATTATATTAATAAGGGTATACTAGACATTTTGTAAATTAAATCCCACAAATCACGTTTCTTCCATATCAAAACAAATCTTCTTCTATCTTATTCAATCGATTTTTTTTTCCCGTCAGTTTCTTCTTCTTCTTCTTCCAACTCATAGATTGATGATGGCGACAAAGCGGCACTCACACCATTTGTACAGACGGTTTCTTCTTCTCCTCCTTCTTCTTCCAAGTCATAGATCGATGATGACGACGATACGGTACTCACACGGTGATTCTAGCGACGACGGTGGTTGTTGTGCGACACTCACATGGCGACTCTGGGCGACATTCACGGTGACATTCATGCTGATATTCATGGCAACATTCACGGCGGTTGTGAATTTTTATTTGATGGATTTTTTGTGTTTCCGGTTTAGTGACAATGGAAGATTTAGGTTTTTGATCGTTTGTCATTTTTTGTTGTTCGTTATGTATGCAATCTGGATGAATATTATATTTTATTTTATACATTTCAAATTGTTGGTTAGAATGTTCATGAATATGTACTTTTACGTATACAGTTTATGTTGTTGTTGTTATTTAGCATATATATGTTCTTTATGAAGCATCACAAATTTTTGCTTTAAAATATTGTATGTTGAAGGATTCAATGTTATTGTTTGTCTAGCATGTTTGTCTATTATATGAAGCATTAACAGTACATTTACATAACATTGATTATTTGGCGTTTTTTTTTCCAGAGCTGATTCAATCCAGTCAAGGCGTTTTTTTCCATTGTTCCATTTTTTACTTAGTTTTGTTTTTAGTTTACTTATATCCGTGCTGTTTTGTATGGTACAATTGGGGTATCTTAATTTTGTTCGTTACATTATTTATGTTATAGTGGAAATTTTTTACAAGGTAGGATTCGTAATATAAAACATTTAATTTATGAATATATAGCATTAACTGAAGCATTCACATAATACAATGCAAATGAATATGCTTACGAAGCACCAACCATCAAATATGAAACGCTTAATTTAATTTATGAAGCATTAAAAGGTAATGTTTGAAGCACTGTCTTTATATCATTCTTATTTTAACATAGACATTAAACCATATAAATCATTATCATAAAAGTAAAAAAAAAAAACTTGCATCCGAGCAATTCAAAATATGATACTATCCAAAATCGATCGGGATCCAAAATAAAAAAACTACCAACATTCACCATAAATAAACTGCAATCCGTACTTGCATAATAAGACCTAAACATTATCCTTCAAAACATCACTAAAAAAGACCTAAACATTTTTCTTGAAGCAGGGGTTCTCCCAAAGATGCTTTGGAGCCCTCTCAATGAGAAGAATAAGCTGCATCATTGTGTCTGCCATTAGCTTTGATTTTGCTAAGAATTGTGTAGCAAACTGCTGCATTTCATCCGCTTCAACGTCATTGCTTGAAGCCTGTCCTCTTCTACCTTCATCATGGGAGAACGGTGCATTCTCCTCACCAGTCTTTTGGAATTGTGGACACAACCGTCCACCTCCAAACCCACCTGCTGCCATTTCTTGCTTCTCACGTTTTCGAATTAAGTGGAAGGTCCAACCTTTCACTGTTATGAACGACCTGTCAACAAGTCTCTTACCGTGCGATATCACTCGATCTGCATACATTGCCTGTGCATGGATTTTTGGAATAAAAAAGTTTAACACGTTAATAAGGATCCAACCATTGCCCTATAAAGCACCAAATTTATACATGAGTAGCATCAAAATGGGGCAGATAGGATACAAGTAGACAATCTTGACAATGCAAAGTACCAAACACAACTTTCAGAAGCATCAACTTTTCAACGCAATTTGTAACTAGACTATGCAGTAATTCATATGCAATGGAATTACAACTATGGATAAGAAGCATCACTGATACGTATAAATAGCATCACAGATATGCATGAGTAAAATCATAAATATAGTTTAACCAAAGCATCACAGATATGCATAAATAGCATCAACAATATTAATAAAAAGCACCAACCCACATAAATTATATTACCAACTTAAAACACTAATACAGATAATCATAAGTGGCATACAACATATGCATGAGAAGCATCAATAATATACATAAGTAGCGTCACAGATACGCATAGTAATTAAAAGCACCATCCCACACAAGTTATATTACTAACTTAAACAATAAGTACAACAGATATTCATTAGTAGCTTCAAATATATGTTTTAGCAGCATCACAAATATGCATACGTAGCCTCACAATTATAATTTACCTAACGCAGAACATATATGCATATGTAGCATCAACATTAACAATAAAGAGCACCAAGTCACACAGACATAATTTATACTAAATGATAAAGATAAAAAGCATGAATAACTGGTAAATAAGTATAATTCGTCATTTTTCTAATAAAACCCATGAACTGACAAAATAACAAAATTTGTAATCCTACAATTTTCGATTGTCAAATTTTGTTTAACTTTGTAAACTCACACTACATAATTTCTCGATTAATAATCAGAAGCGACATCTGATCTATTCTTATGCGATTCGCCTAATAACAAAATCAATTTTCTAAATCTATTTTTTAATCAATCTCAAGCATTCATCAGATTTTAATTAAGATAAATTTTTTCCCAAAATCATCGTGAAATTCGAATCAAAGCACGAAACTTACCCGATTTCTTCCGACCCATGTTTGTTTTTGGCTTCTCGTTCGAACGCGACGTTGTTGAAGGGGAAAAATCCCGTCGCCTTTGTTTATCGTTCAAGCCGCCGCCGCCGCAGTTCTTGACCTTCACCAGAATCGTCGCTGCTCTTCACGATGTCGCAGTCGGTAGGGGTTCTAGGTTTTTGGATTTACACAGTGCGGCGATTTTGATTTGTATGCAAAGCGATTTCGTGGCTTCCTTCGTTATCTCACAGGTTCCGGATTTATAGGATTTTGATATCATGTAGATTTTACATAAATAGCCTCCATGTCTAAATAATAATTAAAAAATTATTAATTATCATTTAAAATCTCTCTAATCTCATCCGTTGATTTAATATAATTGTAGGGATCAGATTTGTCCCTTTTTTTCACACCAACACTTATCCTTAGAATAACCAACCCCTATATATATATATATATATTGGGGCATATAAAAAAGAAAAACAAGCTATATGAAATAATGAAGGGGATGAAGGGGGTATAACTTAAAAATTTACAAATAGAATTTGTTTTGTACAAATTTTTTTATAAGAAAATTTAAAAAGAAATATTTGTGTTCGATCTTGCTTGATGTTTTCGGAGAGGGGTTTTACCCAGAAATATTATGCATTTGAAATGAAATTCTAAATGCCAATCCCCTTTTGGTATTTATAAAAATAAAGCATCTTTCATATCACAAACTAACACGTTTGTTAATAAAATACTTCAATTATTTGAAACTTAATCAAATATAACTTCAGGTGCATTTTTCGCCCAAAAATTATAATATATGTATATATGTGTGTGTGTATATATATATGACATGGAATTTTATTCTAAATTTTTGCCAGTTTTTTTTTATCCCTGATTTTAATTATTTTTAGATAATTTAAGCATTCATCTAATAAAATTGAAAGTGTAAGTTTGGAATGGATCTAAAAAAACAAAAACAAAATAGTTTAAGATACTGACAATAGTTTCTTCTATATACAATATAATATACTCGACCCTTCTTTTCAGGCCCTAGAATCTTAATTCATCTTGTTCCTAAATTAATTATTAAATATTGAAATTTGTTATCTTTCTTGGCAAGCATAGAAGGTCACATGCACAATTCCAAAATTAAAAAAATTCCAAATCTAGCAGCCTATGCGGAATGTGTAGGCTTCCGATGGCACAAGATCAGAAGAAACCAAATTTATATCAACATCTGTAATTAAACTATAGCTTAATTAACCGACGGAAAATATTTAATAATTTTCTATAGTTTTGGTCCTAATTAAATTGAATAATACTGTATCAAATTAAATGTTAACCTGAACAAACTTGCAACTCGTAGTCACAAATCTAAGAGAAAAATGAACTAAAAAAAAAATCCAAAAAAACGATAGATCTTTTCCCACTATTCAAAAATAAAATTAATATTCAAGAAATGTACACCTCGGAAGCAGTTGCAAGTTGCCCTCGATATAAAAACAATTGTCTCAAATAAAATTTTACATACGAGGAACAATAAAAAAATGTATTAGGCCTCGATAGATCTAATTTCAAGGTTCAAATTTTATGTAGCATTTCTTCATGTTTTTCTCTATTAAATTTATGATTTCAATAGTATTTATTATAAAATAAAAACTAATTATTACATAAATGGTCATAGCCAAAATTTATCAACAAAAAAATGATTTAAGAGATTATAAAATTTTTAATTATAAAAATATTAACCATAATAATGAATTATTAATTGAAAACTGAAAATTAAATGCTAAAAAAAATTATAAATCTTAATTGAATGGGGGTAACCCCTAATAAACAATTGCAAATTTTAACTGTATAACAAAAACTAAAATTGAAAAAATAAAATAAAAGAAAAACTCGTAATTTGATAGTGCAACACGGAGCGAAATACAAATAATGTAACATGAAATCTCATATGCTATTTTCAATGAAGTCTTAGTAATTTCTATTGAAATCTAATAATAATCTAGATCGGTGCGTACTACATTTTTCAGGAGTCTATAATATAATAATAAAGGATCTCATTCCATACATCGGGTACTCCTGGAAGACACCAATGAATGCAATCCAAATAGCTTATGGGGTTCGACACTTGCCGATATTCACTTAGAGATTGAAAAAATTTCCTATAAATTGATAGATGAGCATCTTTTCTATAATCCGATAAATTGGTTATATTCAAATATGTGACGTTTAGGCCTCTTGTCTCCAAGTTATGTAGGATTGATTCTGCCACGTTCATCATTTCTCAATCTGTAGCAATTCCCCAATATTCATCATTCAAAACTGGCTCAGTTTCGTTGTAGCACTAGCTTCGATCATCCCAACTTTCGCCGCTACAAACGTTGGAAAAATCAAATTTATTTAAGGAACTTTTCAAAGTTTGTGTGACAAATATAAACTAAGGTTAAATGCTTACTTACAAAGAGTGGAAAGGTGAGAGGCTCATGAAGAAGAGGTTTGTTTTGGTTCGATTAATATTGACTTCCAACTAATCTGACCATGTGTTTAGAGCCATTTCATAGCGACACAGCCTCATTTATACTCTTTTGTAGATTGCATCAGAGCTCCCAAATGATCCCCATCTGTCAATACTCGATATTAATATTTGGTCTTGAATTTGGGATGAGAGAGAGTGAGGAAGAGAGAGAAGTACTTACAAGAGGGTCGTGGTAGGCTTAAGCCACCACATAAATGAATCAAAGATCAGTATATCTGCATCGGTCCAATGTCTAGCATGATTTTCCATTGACGTGACTCTAATTATAAGATCTCTAACATTCGAGTGAGTAAATGGATCGTCACCGTTTGATTCGACTAGTAACGGAGACCAATAAAACTCGATTGTCGCATTGTATTCCTTCATGTTATGCAAGCAAAATAAACTAGTAAACACGTGACACGATAGAAAATTAGGTAAACAAAAAATGAGGTGGCCTAATTGATGAACTGAATGAGCACGTTGAAAAAAAAAAAGAACAACATGAACATATAGACAAGAAAACTCACGGTTGCCTCAAGAGTGAACAAATTATCTTTTCTTATAATAGATTTATCTGACGACGGATCGAGAGAAGACTCGATTAGGCAAAGCAACGACGCCCATATATTGATTCTTGTTTAATGAATCCCCCACAAATACAAGCCTTTTCCCTCTTATTTTCTCCAAAAAAATTGTACCATTGAACCTGTGTTGATATATGATATATATACCTAGCTAAGTTGTCTCAGTCAACTTCCAAAAAAAATAAAAAAAAATGTAAGGTAAATATAATAAATAAAAACCTCGGAAGATCACAGTCACGAGGTTGCCATCTCCACTTTTGATATTCCACATCTTTTCTTCCATGTTTCTCACAAGCATATTCGTCAATCGGGAAACGACATTGCCCCTCCTTGTACAACGGTCGCGAAACATTGTCGTAAATCCATCTACCAGCAGACAAATCACATCTCGTAGTAACTGCAATCTCATTAGCAGAAACTACGAGACTAACGTTGTCGTCGCGCTTCTTCCTCGTTTCTCGATCTTCGTGCAATGCAGAGAGATGCTCTTTTTGGGATTCTTGCTCCGTCGCCATGCCTTCATTGTCGACGGTTAGGTAAATTGCAGTGGTGACAAAAGCTATGAGGAAGAAACCAGCAACGAAATGTGACTTGAATCTAAATATCAATTTTTCAAGATTCATTTTTTTGTTAATTTTCAAGAGAGTAACATTGGAGCTCATCTTTCTATAATGCAGCCAAAGCTTCTGATACTCACATTCATCGATGATTTGAGGATAATATGATAGTATTTAATGATGAATAAAATAATTGATATTTCTGCTAATTTTGGGGGGTTATTGAATAATTGAGCAACAAAGTCAAATTAATATACTACTATTATTAATGAACCTTGTTTAATAAAATTTGGTTTACTTATTTAACAAATCCAAACTCTCTCACATTTATCAACGACATGCATGGTAGAACAATATTCTATTTCCTAATAATTTTCCCCAAGTTGAATTCTTGAGAAATAGTAAGCCAAGCCAGAAAATAAAACTGTTGCACAAAAAAGTCATGCTCGTAAACATTTCTAGCAAGAGATGAACTACATATTCTCTCTCATCTCCATAATCTCTCTCTTCACCAATTCCATTTCATCTATCACTTTCTGCATAGCTTCGTAGAACTCATTGGAACTGATTTCTTCACAATCAGCAAGAATTCGATCGACGATGATTGATTCGATTATGTGGCTCAGATTTTCTCACGTCGCATTTATGAGAATTAATTGCCAGAAATTATCATTAGGAAATTCTAAACACAACCCTCATTTTTACGGCTAATTCGATGCTACTCTAAGAGTGCTCCAGGGCTTTTATCTGCTGACACGTGGCGGTCTGTCGATCACTTTGGACGATACACGGACCTGATTAAATCTGACACCCGAGCCTGAAATTTCCGCCATGGGATATCCGAGCCTAGCTCCAGACCACATGCTGTCACTGTTCGCACGTCTCTCAATACACTTTATGCCAATCGGTAATTAATGAGGAGTATAGGAGTAGATTAACTCAAAGTTGATCGGAGGGGTTCTCGTCCTTTAATTTTACACAAATTTTGAATCATAATAAACCTGAATTTTTTTTAGTAATCTGTTTGCTACAATTCGCAAAGATTGAATTTTCGACGAAATGTTTGTGATTTGCGGTAAGTAATGTACATTTTCCGAAGATGAAAGATTATCTAAATCTCAGTAAATCTCACTAAATCCTTCATCATGATTGTTTTGACCTAAATAGTGGCTATCATTATTAGTTTCGAAAATACGTGCAGGGTATATTTTTAAAATACGAAATACATACATTAGTTGTTTGTCTTAAAATATATAAATGAGTATCCCTTGTTGAATTGAATTTATTAATAATAATGTAGCTTTAATGTTTATTTATGATTTCACCAGTTTGCAAGTTTTTTGTTATTATTTTTTCATTAAAAATAATGTATTATAGTGCAGTCAAAAAATACCTTTGTCATTCAACGAATTCATCTTCTTCTTGTTATAAAATTGAAAACCCTATTTCCCCTAAAACTCCAATTTTTTTCTTTAGTCGCCATTGTTGAAGGAGAGTTCTTTATTTCATTTCTACAATAAATCCTCCGTGAATCGTGATCATGAATCCATCACCTAACAAGGGTCCGGGTATGCATGTTAAGCTTTTACTACTACATGTTACCAGTAGGTTTTTTTCAAGTGTTTTCTGATTACTTGTATTGCAAATCATGCCATATCGAGTTGTTTCTGTATTTTATCCCTTGAAGTCTGAAGAAAAGGTGTTAGTGAATGAGTCGGTTTAGATTTTTTTTCCCGCTAATGGATCATCAACCTGTCGCCTTAAAATGGTTTTTTTTTGTGTATTTTCTGATGCGACCCCAGCAATCATTGAAGTTTTGTCACCCTTGAGTCTCAGGTTTTTCCTCTCTAAAAGAACAATTTCAGACTGGCTTGAAGCCCCAGATGAAAAGGCGGCTGATGGAGGATGCATTTAAGACTAATCCGGTTACGCCTGTAAAGGTGTACTCTTTCCGGCTGAGGGACGAATCCAAGAACAGTCCGAAGAAGTCGAAAGGCAAGAAGGCAGTGAAAGATAAGGGCTTGTTAGTTGAGAAGGATGACATGTACATATTTCCGAAGGATCTTTACTTGGCGCGAGGGAGCGGTCAGAAAAAAAATCGGCAAGGAGTGATGGGGGTCCTTCTAAAGACGAGAAGAGGGAAGAGGAGATGAGCGATAGTAATGTATATGTCTTTTGAATAGTTAGAAACACTCTCTGCCGATCACTTTATTTGTTTAATGTTCTTGCTATTTCATATTCACTCTTATTGGTCCTTTTTCAGGAGGTCATGTCTGTGGATGAAGATCTCTTCAGCCGGGTCTTGAAGTTGTAGGCGGAGGTGTGAAGGCTGCGAAATAGTTGCACATACTGTGAGAGGTGTCGACAAACGTCTGAGGTAGGCAATAGGTTTGCAAGGGATCAACGAGCTGCTGGTCAGATAAGTGCCCCGCAACTAAGCCAAAGAGGACTGTTTTCCGCGGCTCAAAGTTCTGGTCTGGTGTCGTCAGAGGTGTTATCGCTTAGAGACAAATTCATTGTCTGGTACTATGATAGAGATCCTGCCCACCAGTAAGTATTCCCCGTTAAGATCCTGTCCGTTGATTAGGGCTTGAGTAGCATTTAATGTTGTTTAATGTTGATTAAGGCACGAGTGCATCACTATCCCAACTCGGGACATCCTCGGTGTTGACAGATCTTGGTTCCGGTCTATCTTTTGCTCGGGACAACACCTAATGGATTTCGTATGGCTTTACATATTAAATCTGCCTGAAATTGAATGATAATGTACGTCCAATATGATTTAATTAATTTCCGACTTTACACTGCAGCATATTGATGCACTCTTGACAATGGTGCATCTGAAGCATACACCAGCATACCGTTCATGGACATTTCTGCCGATGTCCTGTTGGGTAAATCAAGGATTGGAGCTCATACATATACATTTTGGCTTAATTTTAATCCCCAGTTCAGTCCTCTGAACGGGTGGAAAATTGACTTGTTGCTTTCTCGCCGTGGATGCAGGATGTAATAAGCCAGGAAGACTATGTCGATGTCAGTTCTTGATTGAAGATTTACGTGCGTGGTCATGGTCCTGGTGAATGTGGCGTTGCGTGGTGGCATGCAAGTAAGATTTTTGGACTTGGGCGGGTGAAGTCCAATCATCTGGTGCTGTATGAGGTGTCCCTGCTTGATCAACGAATCACAGTGTACGACTCGATGGCCAATTCCCTAGACTGGAACGGAGTTATGGGGCCTTTCAGGAACGTGGCCATTCATCTCCCCGCCCTCTGTGAGGAGTTGAGGGCTAATTTTGAGAGGAAGGGTGTTGTTCTTGCTGGCCGCCACGAATGGGAACTCCAACGCCGCCTGGATCCACCTCAACAGGTTGAGAATTCAGATTGCGGCATCATTGCCGTCGAGTATCTGAAGCAATTGATTAATGACAAAGAATTGGATAAGGTGGATCCGGGAAATTGCTCTCAGTATAGGGTGGACAATTGCACGGCTCTATACAGTCTTGGAGGGGTGGTTTGATATTTTTTTTTTGGTACATTTGATTCCGATCAGCTCATTTGGATGTTCTGTATATAATTTTTTTTGGCTTGCATTGATACAGTGACTACTATTTATTTTCTGCTGACCTGAACTCCTTTACTTTTGTCGAAGTTAACGCATTTTGATGCAGTCATCATGAATGATATCTATCTTGATCTCTCTTTGTCAGTAATGCTAATTTGAAGTGCCTATTGTAATGTTTATGGTGTTTGTTGATTTGTGTTTTGCATTTTCAATTTTGTATTGTTCTGATTTGGTAGGTTTATATAATTGTTTTTCAAGCTCCTACTTTTCTGTTTTGGCAGGTTTATATTAGTGTTTTTTAAGTTCCTTTTTTCAAGTGCATAATTTTATGTTTTGGCAGGTTTATATATAATTGTTTTTCAAGTTTACGTATTGTATTTTTGTGTTTGTGTCTTGATTTGTGTTTTTGTCTTGATATGATTTTTTATTTGAATTTTTAATCGACAATAATAAGCAATTGAAGGCAACCCTAAATTAGATAGTTACGAGGTATTGAAATGTTATATTGAAATGAATAAATATAAGCAAAACAGCACCTCGAACAATATATTCAAATAAATAGGGATGAAGAAAAAAGTTTTTAGTGATTAATTTGTTTGTGTGCGCGCCTGTTGGTCGATGGATAAAATATTATACGAGTTTTAATAAATTTGAAGAATATTTTATACAATAAAATATATGTTATTTTAGTAATAGAAATCATAATCAACAGTTATGTGTTTAATCAATTAAATTAATTTAAAATGTATAATTAAATATCAGAAAGTAAATATGAACCCTAATTGAATATTTGGGCAAACGAACCGTAATTGGTAGATTCTATGCAGCGGGCTCATTTTTCTAAGGGAAGCCCGTTAATGATATTTATAATTTAAAAAATCACAACCCAATAAGTTACTTACCAACAAATATATATTTTAAGGCCCAAATCCGATTGTTTTAAAAAAAGATAAAATATCACATAGAGCATAAAAAAGAAAAGGGTATCACAATTTTAGGGTTCCAACGTTTGCATTTCTTGGATTCTCTAATCCTTTCGCTGCCGGCGCTCTAGTCAGTTATCGCCGTCTCCATTTAATTCTAATATATATATTTGAATAATGTCTACCTCGTCTTCAAACAAAGCAAGGAAGAAGCAATCAAAAGTGTGTTATTGTGGAAAACCTATTCGCACTTATGTGTCGGGTAAAGAGAGAAGCAAGGGCCGGGTCTTCCACACATGCCCAGACTCATTGAGGGGAGGTTGTGATTTTTTTGTCTGGGCAGATGCAGAAAATGCATCAGAGGAAGGCTTCTCGGAGAAGGTGTCCGAGGATGTTAATCAGATTGTTGAAGTTTTGAATAAAATTGAAGGTCAAATCTCAGAGATGAAGAGGTTGGTGAAGCTTCTCTTTGTAGTCGGTGTTATTGCCCTGGCAGCCTCCTTTTTCAAATAGATAGCCCTAATATGTGAAGTTAATTATTCATAGCATTTTCAATCTATCTCCACTGTCAATCCAAGTTGGATTCCGTAATGTATTGCTAATTTTAATTAAGTTTGTATTGTAATATGTTTATTTGTATTTTGAATTGAGTATTAGTATGTTTAATATGTACACTTTTGTGGATTGTAGTAGAAAATCCGCATTATATTATGGCGGCGTAATTAATCTATTTTCGAGTACTTGCTTACGCAATTAGGAATGATATAAAATAATTTGAATCCAAATTGCGTTTGTGATTTTGCTCCCTGGTTGCCTGTGTTTTTGTTTTGGGTTCTTGTTTTTTGTCTTTGCTGGGTCTGTCTAACTTTTTTTTTTATTCCTTTTTGTTGGTCACCCATTTGGTAAATCTGCAATTGTGATTGGTGCAGAGAAGTTAATTTTAGTTGTAAGCGAAAAATGAAAGGAAAAAGAAAAAGATAATACTGCTATTTGGAAATAAATTATTCTACCCCGAATAAAGTCCCCAATTTAAAATCTGGAGGTATTGTTAACAATTTTGAAGTTGGTAAGATATGATTTTGAGCTCCACATGCGATCACCATCATAGTTAATGTATGTGAACTATAATATCAGAAAGATTTTTTTGATTAATATTCATCCAATGTATGTTAATTTCAATTGATGTAGTGATAGTTCTTCCCTATAGTTTTCAAGATTGAAATAATATCCTAGAGCAGTACTGCTATTTTTAAGGAAAATGCAAATGAATGAGAGGGTAGGAGATTTCTTCACCCTAGTTGGGCCTACAGCAAGTGGTCCACCAGTTTTTGAAACAAAATTTAACCCCCTCTTGGAGTTGCTGAGCTGATGCAACACCAAATATAATTCACACATAGAAATATGCACTGAGTCGTGCAGGATAGTGTATTTAATTACATGCCTCATATGCTTCGTATATTGACTAAAACATATATATCAGAATTTTGATTAACATTCTTAACAAAAGCGACGGGAGGCCCTGCACCGATGATAAAAGCTTCAGTTATTCACTGATTAATGCCTAAGTAGCCCGCCCCTGATTGACTGCTGAAGCATGGCTTCTCCCATTTCCCGGCCCAGAACCTCCACTTTGATAATTGAATTAGGTTTCACCTTGAACAAGAGAATGACGCCTTCTCCAATGTCATTATCTATTATGAACCGAACCCATTCAAATTTTTCCAGATAGTACCTTGGGGTCCAATTGTTATTGACGACAGTCATTGGTACTTCCCACAGGTCTCCCAATGTATTTTGAATCCAAACAGTCCGAGCTTCCTCCAATCCATTTTGCTCTACGAAAGGTCCTATTTCATATGAGCGAATCTGAATTAATGTCAATTGACTGTGGCGAAAATAATATACATGGAATTGTTAGGGTTCTAATATTATTCCAAATCTGACTTGTCTATATCTTTTAAAACGGGGCTTCATTTTCTTAATCATCACCCAATTCTGGCATCGTGGTTGTCTTCTTCCTAGATAAGGCTTTGCGGAAATTCAATTTGCTGCAGACATAATCCAACTGCGCCGTAAGGATCATATCAATTCAAAAAGCCCGTGATAAGTATAATAATACATACCATTAAATGGGGTTGCATGCTGTTTCAAGCATCCATCCGGACCAAATATCGAGACTCGCATAATGTCCTTGCCTATGTGATGGAATGTTAACATGTCTTGCCATTGTATGTTGTTTTGCTCTTTGAACTCAGTCCATCCATTTGTCATGTAGTGGCTGCCATATTCATGCATGATGGACACCTTCCACGCGTTGCCCGACCAATTCTGCAGCTTGATCGAGTTGATGCCCTTAATGAATTTGCACTCATCCACAAATAAAGATGGCAGCAACTGGCATATGAATACTTCCACAAAGGTTAATTTAATTAATCTGAATTGAATGAAAATACAACACTTAATCTAGAAGGGAAATGATTTAACTCACAATGTGCGATCCCATGTAATGACCGTGAATGAACATGTAGAAAGATGGAGTGTTCGTATAGTGAATCTGATTAGATTGAGGTGGCGGGTGAGCCGTTCTCTAAACCATGAGACTTGAGTAGATTGATACCATATACGCATTTTTCCAAACTTGGTAAAAGACAAGCACTTCAGATGGCTGTATAGCAGCAGCAGATACAAAGCTTTTCCATCCCGTCGTTAAGGAGAAAGACTCAGTCCTCTCTTCAGCTTGCTCAAGATCACAAGTCTAATAATTTTCAGAGTTAAATATGAGCCTTACAACTGGTGGCATCGAGTCGGTGTTACCCATGTAGAATTGTCGTGGTAGATACCGCAGCATGAAGTAGCTAGATTAAGACTCTACAGGTAGGAAAAGTATTTGAAGTTCAATTTTTTTTGTGTTCACAACTCTTATTACAATTCAACACAATTGATTAACGCTGCAATTTGTATGAAACATGCAAGTAGTAATTCTCACCAGGGATTGTGTAGGTCCGTTAATTTCCACCATTTTGTAAAAGACTGGTTTCAGGTATGCCGTCGGGTGCTCCATTGTGCAGTTGTCCAAAGAGTTGATATTCTGGAGCCACAATATTACGACAATAAGGTGAAGCCATCAAGGTTCGTTGCACCCACAATGAAATATTAGTTAGAGGCTAGACCCTGCCAATTTATAGAATCTAGCCAAAATATTAAACCCTATGAAATATCAAGTAATGAAATAAGGGTGTGAAATCACGGTTGCATTAATTTTAACCTGGCCCAAATCGACAGTCTCAACAAGAAGCTCCTAGTTATTAGGGCTAATCCCGATCTTTGCAAGGGGCGTTTAATATCAACTAAAGTAATTCTGGAAAAGACAGGATATGAAACACGCATATGAAATATGGGGTATTTGAGCTAGTAACGGGGGAATTAGATCTCCTAACGGTTAAACCGTAAAAGGGAAGCATACTTTGTTTTGAAAGACTTAAAAAAGGTTGATTGTTCTTGCATAGAATTTTGCAGAAAAAATGAAGTTAAATCAAAATTCAACCAGACATTCCCAAAAAAAAAATCCCCTCTGTTTAGTGTTATTTTCAGTAAAGCGCAGATAGAGATTGTGATCGTGAGCAATGCTTACCTCTGAGGTGAGTGGATTGATCTGAGCTGAGAAGAAGTGAATGGCTGGAGAGTCTAGAGAGAGGATGGATGACTTACTGAAAACGTTAACCCATATACTATAAAAGAATCAATTTTTTAAAAATATTTGAAGAGATAAATGAATAAAATAGATATGCTAGATAACAATTAAAGGTGAATCACTAAGAAGTTGCAGAACTTATGTTTTGCTCGCAAATTAACTATTTATTTATTTTTATTTTTGTTATTATTTATATTTAAAGAAACCGTCGAGACAGTGGTAAAAATAATTAATGATCAAAATATTATGGACATTCTAATAATACTACTACTAATAATAATAATAACAGTGAACAACCTAATCTATATCATGTCCTAACAAAACTAAAGTTAAATTAACGTAAATATATTTAGGGCATAATGGATATTTATGGTAATCTATGCATCCACTTTTTAAAAACGGGTCGTCTGACTCCCGGGTTTTTTAAAAGGAAACTAATAATTTATTTTTCCTTTAATTTCTTTTAAAAACAACATTAAATGCAACCCTTAAGAGTCTGTATTCTTTACCTTTACCCTTTGCCTTTCCCAATACTCCATATCTTCAAAAAAATCTTCTATTCATTGGTTCCTCCCATCTCTGCGAGTCATTTCTCTCTCAATTCCTTTATTCCTCCCCCTCGCCGCCTCTCTCTCTTTCCTTTCACTGAAGGGCACAATGTCTGGTGACTCCGGCGTAAAGTTGAAGCCTAGTGGTATGAGGGCGACTATAGCTCACCGGAGGATGCCTAGCAGTTTTGAACACGAAGTCCACTATATAACGACTTGTTAGGAAAAACTATTAAGGATCCTCTAGATTAGGTTTTGATGAGATGTCAAAACTATTTATGAAAAACTGACTAAAATTCAAGTTGTAGATCTGAGCTGACCAATCCAGAGCATCAAGAAGGAACTCAAGTAAAGCCAAAGTCAACCAATCTGGAGTATGGTCTACAAGCTGGAAGGATACGTCATCCAGTCAGAATTCAACTCAGCTGAGGAGTCAAAAGTCGAACCAGTCGAAACAAACTGACATCTAAGTCAGCTGAGCTGAGGGAGAAAAGAGTCGACTAGACTGAAGGAACTGATAAGAGATCAGTTTAAACTCAAGACTGGAAGTATCCAACTGATGGCCAAACTTAAGTACACAGACAGATCAGCTAAAGGCCAGAACTGAAGTCAGCCAGCTTGTGATTAGTCAAACTGACAAGAAAGCTCAAGAGAAAACAGTCAAACTGACAAGCTAGCCAAAAACTTGAGATCAGTCGAACTGGAGAAATAAGCTCAGAACTGCCAGCTGGAGCAATGGCCAAACTGAGCTGACAAGCTCAAAACTGCCAACTGGAGCAACGGGCAAACTGAGCTGACAAGCTCAAAACTGCCAACTGGAGCAACGGGCAAACTGAGCAGACAAGCTCAAAACTGCCAACTGGAACTCAAAGTTGCTAAAAACTGAAGCTAGAGAAACCTGGAGTTATTGCTCAAACCGGCGAATCTTGGAATAAATGCTTCAACGAAGATCCTGGAATTAAATATTCAATAAAGATCGATTGGCAAAGCAACGGCTACTTCAATCAAAAGCTCCAGCAATCAATAAAGACCATCTGCCATTGATGAGCCAACAGAGCCATCGATCAATGGAACTCAACGGTCATAAAATCACTCCTCTATAAAAGACAAGTGAATCAGAGTTTTTAATACTCTTCGCCTCCAAGACTTTTGCATATACTTTCTTGAAATATTCAAGCAGAGCTTTCTTTCTCCCTCCCACTTAGCTCAAGTTCAGCATTTGATAAAAACTGCGAGAGTCCAACTGAGAAGAAGAATTCAAAGAGTCAAGATATTCAGCCAGCTGTTGATAATCCAGCCAGGGCAGCCTTCTCAGTTTCAGCAACACGACGATCAACTACCCGACTCAATTGAAGGAGCACATCAGTTGATACCCCTTGTTCAAGACTAACCTCTTGAAGATCGAAAGAGATCTAAAATCTTGTAAAGACGTCAATAGCACCTACCTTCCTAGCGAGCAGTTAGGAACTTCAAGTGTGAGCCGTCGACCCGCTGACTCTATAAATCACTTGTGTGCTGTACTGTTTTGATTATTGTATATCTTTGAACTGTACACAAGCTCACACAATCTGCACTCAAGCTGTCAATAACTGATCAACCAGTTTGTGCATAGATAAGTTTCTCTAAGCGAGTCAAAGGGCCCTTATTATTCCGCATTTGAAGTGAAAGTTTTTAATCAGTTTATTCACCGTCCTCTAAACTAATATCGACTCGCCCGGGACCAACAAGTGGTATCAGAGCGGTTGATTCTAAGGATCAGCCGTTTCTGCAGATCAACTGAATCAGATCTACTTATCTGTGCTAACATTCCAGCTATGGGAAACCATAAGCTACCTTTGTTTTCAGTTGAGAATTATGATAATTGGAGCAGGAGAATGAAGACGCATCTCTGCTCGATTCATGAGAATATGTGGGAAGTCATTGAAGATGGTCCAATCATCATCATGATAGACAATGATGCTCACATAGTTGATATCAATCAACCAGCAAGGATCCCAAAGCCAACTAATCTTTTCACCAGTGAAGAGAAGAAGTTGAAGAATCTATAGTTCATTGCTCAAGCTGCATTATTTCAAACTCTAGATGAGGACAGAATGAAGGACACAAAGAACTGCACAACTGCCAAGGAGATATATCCAATTTTCCAACAGTTTTAGCTATCGCTATGGACTGTTTGGTTTAATTTAATTTGTTTCCCAATCATATTTATGAATGACTGCTTGATTTTTATTATATGATTTGTTTAAACATTCATAGCTCTTGCATGGTTGCTATTTAATGTAATCATCCTCTGAGAATATAATCAATTTTATCTTATCTTGGATTAGTACTTATATTATTAAGACATATTGATAGTTATTCGCTGATTGCACAACATTTATATTTTTTGCAATATCAAAGATATTACGCCTCTATTAAAGATATTCTTTACTTCTATTTTTTTTTTTTTTCGAATTTCTTTTAATTAATAGTTGGGTCCCTAAAAAGTATTTTCGACCTTAAATTAAAAATAACCCACAAAAATATTGCATTTCGGCCCCCTAGATATCCATCTAATCTTGACCATTAAAAATTGCTGGATCAGTGGTTAATATTTGTTCCTAGTTCTTACATAAGGGGGTGTATTACAAAATGGTTAGAAATGGGATAAATAGATGGACCGACTAATTTGGACTTGAATTTATAAAGTTAGGCTTGGTAGAATAAATTGATTTAAAAGTGTATAATGAAATAAATTTCATTGAGAGATTAAATTGTTACTAAAATGATTCCATTAATGTCTAACTTCCCCCAGACCATGCCTCGCAAGCAGGTACGTCGTAGATCATTTGCGTCTTTGCATGGACTCATGTTTTTTGTGTTTTCATACTACTGACTGTAGGGGTTTGAAATTTGTAGTGGTTATTATTTATTGATACTTATTTTTTCTTGTTTTGATTTTTGCGTTGCGACTGTGGGAGATCCCTTTAAAGTGGTGCTGAGAATACTGATGTCCATGATTATCGCATTTTGGTATTGTATTTGACTATTTGATGCTCGGCTACTAAAACTATGGATTGTTAATGTGGACTGAAATTTGTATTCAAGGGTGCACCAAGTTGGAATTTCTCGTATAGCGTTGTGAAATATTTTGTATTTGCTTTCGGAACTTGTACAATTTTATTTATATTCCTTGGAGTATTCTGTAATTGTTTGGGTTCGAGGTTTACCATTTGTGGCCTTGTATTCTTGCTAGTCATCTAGCATTCTTGCTTTAAAGATAGTTGTGCCTGGTAGTGTATTCTGCTAAAGTGGGAGTGATGGTAATTGGATTTTATAATGTGCAATAACTCAGCCACGGGGAGTCGGTAAAGAACACAGATGGGTGGAGAAGTCAAAAGCCAACTCAGCTTCTGGAGATTCCTCAAATGCAGTCATGGAAGCTGCCCAGGATAGGCTCAATACACTGACTGTTGCAGAAGAGCCTGCTCTCTCAGTCCCATCAATACAGTTTGGGAGCATTGGGCTAACAACCCATGCACCTGTTCGTGAACAAAAATCTGTATGGAAGCCCAAGTCATATGGTACAGTAAGTGGCACTACAGCAGTGGAACTCGATTCAGCTCCAGGCAATGGAATCCAAAGGGAATCTGCTGGAACCCCTGCTGCTGTTTCAAGTAAGTTGTTTAGCGGCAAAATGTTGGAAAGTTTCACCACAGACAGCTCGACATACTCACTTGCGCAAGTTAGAGCTACTTTTTACCCCAGATTTGAAAATGAGAAGTCCGATCAAGAGGTAAGCTATCCCATCTATGCTTTTTGTATGGATAGAACAAGATACAGAATATAGTAACTTCTAGTGTTGTGATTATCTTAGCTTATTAACCAGATAAATATTGATTGTTTCAAGTGAATTTGATGATATTTATGGCTCATCTTCTCATAGTTATATAGGTGTTGGTAAAAAATTATAAGTCATTTAGCCATCAGCAGTTGAAGGTAGTATTATGTTGTTACAGACACCTTTTGAGTTTGTGATGTATATGCTTGAATTTTCTTAATACAATTCTCACAGGTTAGGACAAGGATGATAGAGATGGTTTCCAAAGGCTTAGCTACAGTGGAGGTAGGACAATGGACTATTTTTAGGTTTCTCTTGCCTCCTCATAAAAGAACTTTTGGTTATATTAGTATTGTTGTATCTTTTCTTTTCCTTTGTCTTTGTTTTCCCTTAAATTTTGACTTTACTGTTTTGCATCTAAGATTTCCGGTAACTTTTATAGATTTCACTCAAGCACTCTGGGTCACTTTTCATGTATGCCGGACATGAGAGAGGAGCATATGCCAAGAATAGCTACGGGAATATGTAAGTCCATTATTGATGGATCCTCTTATCCTTCACTTCCTCTTTTGCTATTCTTTATGGCATCGATTTTCTCATGTTTTGATTTCAATATAACTGTCATGTCTGGAGCCAAAAGTTAAGCTAAATTATTTTTTACTTCGGTGAATTATGCAAGCCTTTTAATTTACTCTGCTGTAGCATTTTGTTATTAATAACTGTTTACTGTAGTCTTGAGAATTTTCTATTGCTGCTTGACAATTGGCATGTACGTTGCACTGCACTAAGTTACTTAGTCACTAAGTAATGCTACCTCCCACCTAATTAAGGGCTATAGTCATATCGCCTCCGTTTGCTCGTTCAAATGGGATTGGGTGTTTTAACGTCTCACTGTAGTCAAGGGGCTATTGTCCCACAATTTATGTCAGGATCAGCCAAAGGAAGATTTTAGGTTTTGTATATCTCTAAACTTGAATTAGATGTTGGTCTTACCTTCCTTTCCATGAGAGCGAGAAAGGTAGTTAAGTGGCCGTAAACATACAATGCATATGACTCATAACAATTAATTTTGCTGGAGCGGGAAGAAAAATGACTACATTAGTAGCAATTATTACTCTTGGTCTATGTTGGTCATGGTTTGTGCCATTTGCTTAAACAGTATCAAGCATCTTTCTGGCATTATATGTTTCGGCATTTTAAGAGCTTAGGGTATTTTTATTGTACATGCATTAGGCTCTAGAAATAAGAAAAAATATTTGGCAGTTTGAGTCCCAATTGATCTCTATTGGCCTTGTTGCTTTGCTGCTTTTCATTTATTGTCTTATCGAAGCTTTGTTATTCCATGCGTGTACAACAGTTATACTGTTGTTGGTGTTTTTGTACTGGGGCGCATGTTTCGTGAAGCGTGGGGTTCACAAGCCAGCAAGAAGCAAGTTGAGTTCAATGAGTTTCTTGAGGTAAATCTGGAATGGGATAGCTATGCTCAAGTCTAATTCAGAAAGATGAAATTCACAGTTCTCGTGTTAGATGAGAAGTTAACATCTAATTTTTCAACTTGGTTTGAGTGTTGAGATTTTGAATTTAAGCGAATAAGACCATTTAAGCTTCAGTAATCATATGGCTTTGGAACTTTTATTCTTTTCATCCTAAATTCCAATGAAGATAGCCTGCATGTGTTGCTATGTTAAGAATTGCACACTTAATACATTTACTTTATAGTAAATGAGGTTGTGCTAAGATTTGTACACTTGCATGTTGCTTCGTGCTCTTCTTTACTGGTTTTTCCTTATCATCTAAAAAAAAGAATTACTCGTTTGTTGTACTCAGAGGAATCATATGTGCATATCAATGGAGCTGGTAACTGCTGTACTGGGAGACCATGGGCAACGCCCTCGTGATGATTATGGTGAGTGAACAGAAAATATTTTCATTGATTCCTTGATATTGACTATTGGGATAGCCACAAACTATATATTTGATATAGACTTTACCTTATGAGAGATGCCATTATAATCATCTCTTTTAGCACCCCAATTTCCTTGTGAATTATCAGTTTACTCTCTTCCTTTTCTTGCTTTTCTTTTAAATCAGTTTAGAAATTGAAGGTTTATTCCAAAGATCATATACTTCTTAATTTTCGTTCCATGTGAGGTGAGAGCGACTGCATCCTCTTTCAGTTGTCCTAAACTACTTGTCTCTTGTAAATGAAAAAACATCATGTTTCCTATTTCACTCATATTCCCTTAAAGTGGATACAAGATAGGACTAAAGGTGAGTGGGGCTTGCAGATCATGCGTTGGTTTAGCTATGTGCTTTGGAGTAAAATGGTTGTATAATTTCTTTATTTGTCATGCTTTTGTGTATGCAGATGATTTATGTTTAGTGCATATGGTTGAAGGGGCAGAAGGACTATTAGTGCCTCTTTTATTTTGTATCACTTTTATATCTGTATTTTTCTGAAACTACAAATGAAGGCTTCTCATATGTATTCAGTTTCAATGATATTCCTAAAATTTAAGGTTTGTGTGCCCCCATTTTGCTGATACTCTTTTCCAATCTTTTACAGTGGTTGTGACTGCAGTCACAGAGTTGGGCAACGGAAAACCAAAATTCTACTCAACTCCTGATCTTATCGCTTTTTGTAGAAACTGGCGACTACCCACAAATCATGTGTGGTTATTCTCGACAAGGTGAGTTTTGATTTATTATTTTTTGAATGTATAAGAAATTTTGTTTCTTGATGCGTGGAAATTTTACTTTGATTTCTATCAAATTGTGTTTATATTAGCAATCTGACTTGCTCAAGACCTGAGCTGCGAGCACAAACGTTCCTCTTCACTTCTAATTGAGATGAAACCAGCTGTTGGCTTTGTCAATGTGGAACTAATTGTATTATTCCCATATCATAGGTTTTAGAAATTTCTGACTAACTTGCCTACCTGTACTATGGCTCCTACAGCGTCTTATAACTCTTCTTGGTTCTCTTTTTGGGCATCTCATGAAGGCAATTACTGCTATTTTGCTTTCCTCTACCATAGAGTATGGATGACTTTTGGCTTATCTAATCACTCCAGTCAGTGTGTATGAAGTAGCTCATCACTTCAATGCCTGCACATTCTGTTTATTTTTCTGTCCAACAGAGAAATAATGAAGAATTCAACTATATTTTTTGTTGATTGAAGAACTCTTCTTCTTTCATAAATCGGAGACAGCTAAAAGTTCGTGTAGATGATAACATATTGTTTTGTAAGCTTTAAGGTCACCAAGACGCAGTCTAACTTTCTACCTACTCACATGCAAATCTCCATGCAACACATACCTTTGTTGTAAACGTTTATTTGAATAAAATTTTATGATGCCCCTGCCCTTGTGTCAAATAGTGATTCAAACGGTGATGAAGAATCCTGCCCTATTTCAGCTGGTGAAAGTTTAAAATCAAGGTTACAAACTTCTTTTTGTGAATTTGAATATTCTCTCTCTATTTCAGGAAATCTGTCACGTCATTTTTTGCGGCTGTTGATGCACTCTGTGATGAAGGAACAGCCACACCTGTGTGCAAAGCACTCGATGAAGTTTCAGATATATCAATACCTGGTAAAGTTAGATTGAGATTAAGAAAGCAACTTTTACTAAATATTTGTTGCTATTTTGTTGTGTTTATCAAATTAGCATGCTTTAGTTTTAGCTGTTGACAGACGATTGTGGTTTTGTTCTTGCTTGGACTGACCAACTGAGTTAGGGTAGAACATGGTCTTATTTTCAACTTGATATACTCCACTGATTTCACCCTTCTTGAGCTAGGTCACAAACTAATCCCATCAATTTCTATGTCAAGAGCACAAGTGCATCTTTTATCAATTAAAGAATTTATTTCATGAATCTTGATGGTTTGATCTTGTATGTTGGGCCCTTTCATGAATTTAATACTCTTTATGTGAACTTATTTCCCTTGACATTAATTTGCATATAATTAATATACATATATAGCCTGATTTTCCATTGTTTTGTAGATTCTTCCATTTTCACACATTGTTTACTATACCACTATGTTAAATGTAAATCCTGCATGCCTATACCTTATTTTCCTATGGCTCGTGCATTGTCCAATACTGATATTTGTATGCCATAACCTGATAAACCATAAATGGGGCTGAGAACTCCTTGATTTGTCTTGCTGTTTGAATATATTTTGTATGTCCTGTGTATTGCCTACAGTCAATCCCATCCCCAACATTTACTGTCGACTATAGTTGAGCTAATTGAATTTTCATATCTATAGTTATCAAATTAGTTGCATAAAAAGCTGATCTGTATCCTCCTCCTCCCCCCACCCACCTGCAGGATCAAAAGATCATATAATGGTGCAGGGTGAAAGCTTGGAAGGTCTAGTGGCTCGGATAGTAAGCCACGAGAGTTCAGAACATATGAAGCAGGTTTTGAGAGACTATCCTCCACCACCAATGGAGGGAGGTAATCTGATTTTATCTCAGTTAAATCTTCTTTTGTATAGAAAAGTAATATTGGATGCACCGCTTTCCTTATATATGCTAGCTTACGGGAAATCAATCAAATCATCTGGGTTCACTGTCAAAACCAATAATCCTAAAGAGGGTAGCAAGTAGCAACAAGGACCTATGATGAGTTAGAATCATCAATCTTCAAGGCATATTAAATTGATAGAAAATCTCATGTCCCTTAAATTAGCATTAAAATAAGTTTTAAGAAAAGAATTGTGGGATGCCATCCTCCTGTGACCTATACCAAAACCTTTATTGAGGGATCCTGTCACCTATACCAAAACCTTTATTGGGGGACCAGTTCTAGTTTGAGTCATTACAGCATCGTTATAGGTAGAATAGTTCGATGTTTGAGTCATTCCGGAAAAGAGAAGTTGTTGACTTTGATGTGTCATTTTCGGACATTGTACCAATGAGATGTCAGATTATTTTCAGAAGTTTTACTCTGCATATCATTTGAAAAGGTTTACATTGATCTCAAACTTCTTTGCTTATTATGATTGTTCTAATGCTAATTTCAAGTACAATTGTTTGTTGATTGCGTGTAATTTCCCATGGTAATATCAATATATGTATTTACTAACTACTTCTTACATGGACAAATGAATAACCAACTTTATTCCTTTTGAAGATGGCTTTGTTTACTACACGACTGTTTTCAGGGTTCCTAGTTACATGGCAAAAGAATAGTCTGGCATCCGTCTTTACTGACATAAATTTCTTATTTACAACTTTAATAGTTTTGTGTTCCCAACTTCCCATTAATGAGAAATGTTGCTTCTAATTCCAATTTTTTTGGCCAATGTGTTAATTTAGTTAATGTTGCGTCTACCTTCTTTCCAACCTTTATTGTGTGCACCATACTTCACTAACTCTGACTTGATTTTGTATTGATTTGTGCACTTCTGTCTGTAAATTGCACACCAGGTGAACTTGGATCCAGCTTGCGTGAAATATGTGCTGCAAACAGAACTAATGAAAAGCAGGTTATCTGATGTTCCTTCTATCAAGATGCTTATTTTACCTAACCGTCTAGGTATTGTACTTGGAATTGGTCATTTTCTTTATTTTGTTTGGTTATAACTGCAGCAAATTAAGGCACTTCTTGAAAATGTTGGTACATCTTTCTCCCCAAACCATTTGGACTGGTTTGGAATTGAAGCCTCTGATATTCATTCAAGAAATGCAGATCGATCTGTTCTGTCAAAGTTTCTGCAAACCCGTCCAGCAGATTTTTCTACTACCAAATTACAGGTTTGCATTTCTCGTGCAGCTTAATCTTGAGTTTGAGAACTGGGGAAATCGGAAAAGAAAAATAAGAACCGGTACATGGTTTTTAGCAATGTTTTTATTCTTTCATATTCACTTCACGATGGGTAGGAGAATGCATAAACCCTTTGACAGCAAGGTGAAGCTTTTCCTTGTTAGATTGTGTAAAGTGCGATTCTATTGTCCTTGGTGGACAAGAGGATCGAGAGTGATAATTTATATCCTCAACTTTTCATTTCCCTTCTCTTATTCATGTCAGCTTGCTCCAGTATCCTGATGGGTAATTATCTACTTCAATGTCATTAACTTCATTAACCTTTGCTTCAGGAAATGATTCGTGTGATGAGAGAAAAGCACTACCCTGCTGCTTTTAAGTTTTATCATAATTTTCATAAAGTCGACTCTGCTACAAATGACAGTCTTCATTTTAAGATGGTTGTCCATGTCCACAGTGACTCAACTTTTAGATGGTACCAGAAAGAGATGAGGTATGATGAAGTCTGTAAATCTATTACGCTTCATACATTAGCTGTAATTCTATTGTGCTTTTCTTTATTCCTATAGAACTAATTTTGGTATTATGCATATAGTTTCTTCTTGTAATTTGTTTTTTAATGAATAAATATGGCATATTGCAGGCATAATCCTGGATTGTGGCCACTATATCGAAGTATATATTTTGCTCTGAATTTGTGCTCTGTATATTTGTAATGTGTAATTATTTCTATAATTTTATATTTTGAGTTATGTGAGCATTGCTTATCGCATGAAACATATACGGGACTCCTATTAATTTCCAGAATAGCATTGCATTGTAAGGTCCTCTTGCCTGATGTATTGATCTATGGTAATATATTGTCGATACACTGCTTGATAGTTTTATTTTTTACTTTTTTTAGTCAGAGTGTTGCGTGCTCCTGCAAGATCTCTCTCTCTCTCTCTCTCTCTCTCTCTCTTTCTCTCTCTCTCTCTCTCTCTCTCTCTCTCTCTCTCTCTCTCTCTCTCTCTCTCTCTCCGTGTGTGTGTGTGCGCGCGTGCCATTTTTCTTTGTTGTTCCTTTTCATATCTTTGCAAAATGCTTGCCAGTGCTGACAATTGTAGAAATTATGGTCTAATATTTGTTGCTTTCTCAGGTTTTTTTGTCGACCTAAACTTATTCAAGGCTAATAAGGAAAGAGCTGCGGAATTCCAAGGGAAAACTAATTCTGGGAGTGGCTTAAATGGTGAATCTGCAAAAGATGATTTAGCTGATGAAGATGCAAACCTGATGATCAAGTTGAAGTTCCTTACGTATAAGGTATGAGAGTTTTGCCCTGCATTCATCAATTACTCAGATCATTGTAGTTTGTTTGATTACATCCCACCCTAATTATCTTTAGTAGTTTGAAATGATGTCAGAAGTTATGTCCTGATCATCATTATGTGTGATACTTTGTAAGTTAAAACCCCACTGACTTATTGATATGTGGCTGACTGGTCCCTTGCCCTCAAGCATAATTTTATTTTATTTTTTGTTTATAAAATAAGGGAAAAAACTTCAACATTTAGACCCAAATTTGTTCAGTGTCTTTGGCAATAAATCACTATCATGTAAAAATGTGTTCAATTTTTTTACCACTATTCTATGATGCTTAATATTTTGCGTGGATTATTCGGTAGGATATTCTTCCTTTTGTTGAGTTATGTCTATCATTGTTTTAGATTTTTTTTCATTTACATGGACTCTTTAAGTTATAGATGCAAGGTGGGCACGGGGTATGTTGCAAACTTGGAGATTGGTTTGTTTAGTTTTGAGGGAGCTTTTATCAAGTAAAATGTTCTGTTTTTCCTATCAAGGAAAACAAGAAAGAACAAAAAGAGAGAATTTGATCCTATAAGTATTTTTGTCAATTACATGTACTTTCGATGATGTTTCTATATTGATTACTCTACGTGTTGTTCATTCAGCATGTATTGGATGCATTATTCCTTATTCTCTTTGTCGAGCATGCAGATACGGACCTTTCTCATTCGGAATGGTTTGTCTACTCTTTTTAAACAAGGTGAAGCTGCATACAAGGCCTACTACATGAGGTAGTTTCCCTAAAGCCAAACTTGCATGCGTGTAAGCGTCAATAGAAAAATGCAAATAAAAATGGTTATTTTCCATTTTTCCTTACTGAAGGTATTGTGCCATTTGCTCAGGCGAAAAGTTCTGAAAGAACTTTGGCCCTTGTTTTAAGAATGATGTTAGCACTTGTGTCAGAAAACAGTTTAGAAGACTCCTCATGATTTTGTGGTGTGAATTAGTTTCTAAGTTTCATTTTACTTTTCAAGTAGATATTGTCAATTCTTGGAAACTTGGTGAGGACCTAGTGCTATGACAAACTCTTTTTGCATCTTCTGCAGTAATTGGACCTGTTATTGATGTCAATAGAAGTTTTTTCTAGGGCTATTGTCTAGGTTATGATGCGAACAATGGCTCTTGTGAATTTTTCTTTCTGACTTTCTATCTCATAAATTTTTTCTGAAAACCATTGGACTTTTAAGGTGAAATATATTAAGGAGTATGCTCTTGTGTTGTATCTATAACTTTTATCTGGCCCCTCTAGGCAAATGCAGAAATGGAATACTTCAGCTGCAAAGCAAAGGCAGCTCAGCAAGATGCTGGATAAATGGTATATCTCGATATCTATCTACATTCTTTTCAAAATTGTGATGCAGTATGTGATTTGTTTTTTCCCCTATCAAGGGCTGTATATATTCGTAGAAAATGTGGACACAAATCACTGTCATCGTCTACATACCTTAGCGAAGCAGAGCCATTCCTCGAGCAATATGCAAAGTGCAGTCCTCAAAATCAAGCTTTGATTGGATCTGCTGGAAGTTTGGTTAGAGCTGAAGATTTCATGGCCATTATTGAGGGAGGCCGAGACGAAGAGGGTGACCTTGAACCTGAGAGAGATATAATTCCTTCAAGTCCAACTCCCATGGTCAAGGAAACCATTGCTAAAGATGGAGGACTTATTGTCTTCTTTCCAGGTAGGTGTTATGCTAGTTTTAGGCACTTTCTGCGTATCACTACAGATTATGGAAGTGCTAGTGCACGTCATACTGCTTGTAAATATCATGAAAAAATATCAACGATTTTTGTGTGTATGAGTGCATGCACGCGTGTCTTTTTGAACTATGCTTATCTGGAAAAGGATCTCCTGCCTGATCTTTGCCCTGTCCTATTTATTCCTGCTCTTTAATTTCCTGAGTTCATCGTCAATTTCCAATTAGGAATCCCTGGTTGTGCTAAGTCAGTACTTTGTAAAGAAATACTGGGTACCCCTGGAAGGCTCTGTGATGATCGTCCAATGCATAGTTTGATGGGTGATCTTATCAAAGGTATACCGCTGAATCTCATTTTCCCTATCAATTTCCTGATTGTGGTCTGTCAGAATATATTATTGGTCCTATTCTGTACAAACTGACTTAGCAGCTATCCCGTTGTGTCAAAATAAACTAAGATATTCTCTATGGTGTCAATTTTTTCTCATTGTGTCAAATCAACTAAAGATATTCTTTGTGGTGTCATTTTTCTCATTTTTCTATCTTGATATAAATGTGGTTATTTTCTTGTTTGGTGGGTCAAGTTATATTACCTCATTTGATATATTACACACACACACATACATAAATGTCCATTGCTACAGGACCATTCCTTGCAAATTTATGAAGTTTCTCAAATATTTGAACTGTATAAACTAATTATATATTCTTTGAAACTTACAGTAACAAGTATCGTGTAAAATGAAACAAAGAATGTGCTTGATTATAGTAGGATTTTTTGGAGTGCTTTAATGGCACATTACTCGCATAATAAGCAAAAAACATCTCTCTCTCTCTCTCTCTCTCTCTCTCTCTCTCGTTTATGTGTGTGGGAGGGGGGCCCTATTAGTAATATTTTGTTTGGTTCTAGCTCACTATATCGTTTACCTATTTCTTGATTTACTTATTGTATCATAATTATGGAGGTATTGGCAAAAGGTTGGTCAAGAGTACCGCAAGAAACCGAACTCAATTATGCTTGCTGACAAAAACGCTCCCAATGAAGAAGTTTGGAGACAGGTCAGAAATTTATTCTTCTTTCTTGAGTTTGGTTATTTCATCCAATTGTATATTTGTATTTTTTCTAAGTTTGGCAGATGAAGGTTGTTATCCATACAAAAGAACTGGTAGTTTCTCATCCGCTGCAAAATGCTAACGGTAATATATATAAGATTTTGTTAAGTTTAACTAAATTTTTATGTTATCCAAATCTTTGTAGATACCTGATTCAGAAGGTTAATTTCTTCACCAGAGTCTTATCTTCTTTTCAGGAACATTGCTGATTGTTCCATCCGTTTCAACTTGCCTATGTTCTTTTGAAAACGATGATTATTTCTCCAATGCTGTATTCTTAACAATTATTTCTCTTTCTCAATAAAACATAATGTATGCAAGAACTATCTCGTCATTATCAGAAAGCTAATGTATGTATTGCTGATTCCATCACAACTTTACTTGGGAAGTTTTTTGTTGCTTCTACATATTTCTTTTATGCTTTTGTTAAGTATATCCTTTGATATGCTTTTCTTAAGGTTTCTAATTATTTGTCTGCTATTGAATATCTTTGCTTTCATATTTTCACTAATTGGTTTATTCATCTACTTTCTCCCTTGAAATTGTGCAGGGACTGAATCAAATCCATTCTCTCTCGATGCTCTTGCTGTTTTCATATTTCGAGTGCTTCACCGTGTTAATCATCAGGTAATAATGATATTAGCTCAGGTTAGGTAGTCCACTCCCTCCGTTCTTGGAAAATTTAAATGTTATAACTATTTTTTCATTTCCGTCATCTAGGGAAATCTTGACAAGTCATCTCCAAATACTGGTTATGTGTTAATGATGTTCTACCATCTTTATGATGGCAAGGTACAGTTACTTCAGTAAGTTATGGAAAAACTATTACATCTTTCTAAAACCTTTTTTTTTAATTATGCCATTGACCTACAATCACCAGGACCGTAAGGAGTTTGAAACAGAGCTAATAGAACGTTTTGGCTCGATTGTGAAGATACCTTTGTTGGAACCCAAAAGGTCTGATTTTTTTATAAGACTAATTGGCAACATTGTTTTCTCCAGTTCTTTTACTAGATTAGTTTATGCTTAGGGATCTTAGTCGTTCCTTTTGTTTTTATTTCTGAGATGAATAATCATATTGATCGTTGTTAATTGTTATACATAATTACACTTCAGTGTAAAGTAGTCCTATCTTTTTTGAGTGGATTCAAGAATTCAGTTGTTATTTAGACATGCTTTTTAGAATGTATCATGAACACAAAACTCTTCCCACTGAGCAGGTGCAGTATCTAACACAACATAACTCCCTAGGACATGATATCACTTGGGATGACTGATGTTATATTTTGGTTTGACACAGCTGCACGATTAATCATTTGGTGACCCCCTTTTGATACAATCCTCTTTCATTTGTTTTGATGGTTTGTGGTTCGGCAGTTGAATGACTGGTCAACACTAGGCATAATACATGAAATATATCGTGTTCTCATCCTTGATTCGGTGTAAATTTGTGCTTAATATGAGTAAATCCACTTGGCTTTTAAATTAATTCCTGAAAATGTTTCATGCTTTTTTTTTCTTCGGGGCATGAACATAGTTTGGAATCTTGATGATATATGGCAGGAGATACTTATTCACTTATTTGTGGAATGAAGGTTCTTAGAAAAAAAAAAGGTACTGCTGTCACACTGACCTGGCTTCACCATGTGCTGATTTAGCCTTGTGTGTCTGATTTTGGTGCTGCAGTAATTTGCCTCTTAGATTCTTGAGTAGAAGTGATGTTGTTACAGTGTATGGTCCTGTTGTTACACTTGTGAGGATGCAATATCTGCCGGGAATATGATGGAAGGCTATTCAATTATGAAAAATGGATCATGGTTGATATCTTCCGCTGAGCCTACAAGTAGATGAAGAAAGAGAGGCTAGTAGATAACAAAAATAAACACATGAAAATCGTTGTTGTGTTGCATGTTTAATACTTCCCACTGTTAGCTTGCTATTTAACTGTTTACGCTGTATTGATTGGATTAAATTTCTGTCTCTAATATGGTCCTCCTTGATCACCAAATGCTCTCTCTCTTGACAATGGACTCACAGTCTTTTTATCTTTGCATGTGAAAAAGGCCTCCTCTATCTGAAAGTGTGAAGTCTACTTTGGAGGAAGGGTTAAGTTTATACAAGCTTCACTCCATACAGCATGGAAAGTAATGTACCTGCTCCACACTGTATTTTTATCTATTAAGTAATATAAAGCTTGTTTGCACTATGTTGATCTTATAACCTCTTATGTATGCAATTAAGCATGCCTTGTCCAGCATGTTGATGGTGGTTTAGTGCCTTCTTATCTAGTTGATTTAATTTTGTAATGCTTCTCATCTGCTAGATTGGATTCCTCTAAAGGCCAATATGCAAAGGAGTGGGCAAAATGGGAGAAGCAATTGCGCGATACATTGTTTGCAAATGCTGAACATCTCAATTCTATTCAGGTCAGTATTAGAGCGCTCATTAGATAGGAAAATCTCATTTTCATTGGTGCAAATAGTGCACTTTCAGATGTAAGCTTAAAGATAAAATCCAATTACCATCACTCCCACTTTAGCAGAATACACTACCAGGCACAACTATCTTTAAAGCAAGAATGCTAGATGACTAGCAAGAATACAAGGCCACAAATGGTAAACCTCGAACCCAAACAATTACAGAATACTCCAAGGAATATAAATAAAATTGTACAAGTTCCGAAAGCAAATACAAAATATTTCACAACGCTATACGAGAAATTCCAACTTGGTGCACCCTTGAATACAAATTTCAGTCCACATTAACAATCCATAGTTTTAGTAGCCGAGCATCAAATAGTCAAAGACAATACCAAAACGCGATAATCATGGACATCAGTATTCTCAGCACCACTTTAAAGGGATCTCCCACAGTCGCAACGCAAAAATCAAAACAGGAAAAAATAAGCATCAATAAATAATAACCACTACAAATTTCAAACCCTTACAGTCAGTAGTATGAAAACACAAAAAACATGAGTCCATGCAAAGACGCAAATGATCTACGACGTACCTGCTTGCGAGGCATGGTCTGGGGGAAGAGTGATGAGTGAGAGGGGTGAGAGAGAAAGGGCGAAGCGGAAAGAAGCTTCAAGAGGAGAAGAACGGGCGAGAATAGAAGGTATTCGAGAAACCACACAAAAATCTCCGCGAAATAGGCATCCCTAGCAGACAGAAGATCGGCGCAGGGTATACGTATAATGTATCTATATACAGAAAAAAAATTCCGGAGAAGAAGATCAAAAACGGCGAAAACAGTGAGGGCGTGGGTGTAAAATTGCAAGGCCTCCGCCGCCTTATTGAATTGATTCAGTAAATCGCATTCAACGTGAAAATGATACAATTTGTTGTGGGATTTCACTTCCTCTCACTTCATCTCAACACTACGTGGGCACCAAGTAAAGAGAGAGAGAGACCCAATTTTTTGATAGGGGTTTTAGAGATCACGGTTGAGGTTTACAACTTGGGGGAAAAGGTTTGTTTGTTTTTTTTGGGCAAACTTAAATATAGACAAAAGTAAATAAGGATTGGGAAAAAGAGACAAGATTTAAAATATAGTAGTTTTGTAGGCAATTTGAGTGATAAATGACTAGTATGCCCTTAAGTGAGTTTCTTTACTATTCATCATAATATGCACTTTCATAATCAAATGGAAATAGTCCATTACAACCATATCAGGCCCATCATGCTTCCGTAAATCAAATACATTGAACTATAAACCAAATTCATACCTTTTTGACCGGAATGTTGCCGGATAATCCACCAGATTTTTACAGGCCCTGTCAAACCACACGATCGCAACCTATGGTTTCCAGACACGAACTTCTTCAGCAATACACAACACAACCCTCGCTCGTTTTCTACACGGGGTGTAGAGTACTCCTTTGGTTTATAGAAAAATATATATATGGTAAGCACAAGTGATGAGCAAAAGCCTTGATTTTATTTAGGAATAATAAGACATTTATTATATTAAGTAAATCTCCTTTTGGGAGGAGACAAACTTGTTTAGCTACTCATGGTAGCTGGGCTCGCAACTCTCATACAAAACTCAAAATATTATCACTATTACAATTTATTGGAAGGAAGCTCAGAAAATGATCGATGCCCCTCTCTTCCTTCAGTTTCTTCTTTTATAGAAGAGGGATCCTTCTACTTTACCAACTCCATTATTTAGCTCTGCAATTCACGTGAGTGGCCCCTTCTGCCGACACTCCCTTTTGAATTAGTGGTCGGGCCCGGTTCCTTTATCCTCAAGTGAAAAGTGGTTGTGGGTGGAGGTACCCACAAATAATGGCACCATGTGCCTCTTGTGTTGGACCATTCAGCTTCTGTCGTTTGGTGCTAGCGGCCTCTTCTTTTAAGTTACATGATCTGTGATCACATGTCTCCACTTTCCCTTGTCGGGCAGCTACTTTTTTGGTGGGGCTCTTGGCATCCTTGTTTTCGGCATTGGATGCTTATCCTCCCCAGCTCGCTTTCGTTCCATCCTTGGACGGAACCCTTTTCCGAACTCTGACTCCTTCTGGTTCTGGCAATCCGAGCATACTCGATTGTCCCATTGCCCAAAATGAGACATGTTGCAGTACTTGCGATGGGTTTCTTTGCCCATAGCAAGCTTGCTCTCCCATATCAAGGACCTTTTCTTCTCGAACAGATCCTCAGCAAATCTTGTTGTTCTCCCTGTCATGGTATTTAACAGGAATGACCCATTCGCAAAATTGTGGAAAAACTTGAATGGGAACTTGACTTTGTCCATCTCAGTGAGACAGACCCATAATCCCATGCTCGCCTAGTCGATATTTGATCTTCTGTGATGGAAGCGATTAGTGGGATTTCTTCAGATGAGGTTCTGATATCACCCCATTTTCTGGAATCTGGTCTTTGAAGCCTTATGTAGTGAAAGGCCTCATGATTCCCTTTTCCTACTGGTTCCGGAGCAGCACTGATGAAGTATAGCTCAAGAACATCTCCTCGGCTGAGCATATCATTGTTAGCCCAGGATTCTTGCACGGCTTTCTGTATCCATTTTGGTAGACACTTGATTTCTGGGAAGCCTGGTGACATGATCTGAATTGAAGCTAATGCCCCAAAGTCATATCATTGCTTGACTTCGTGTGGATTGGTTCCTGGTAACATCCACACCCTTGGGTACTTTCCAGAGATATCAACCTTTGTTTTAGACGGATTGATTCCCTGTCTCGTATAGAGCTTCTCCCAGTTAGCTTGATAAACCTGCCAAGATGAAGCTTCAGACTTGTTAGTATTAATCTTAGAGGTACCCGTCATGCACTACAAGAAAAATGCTCATAGACTACGGTTAAAAACCGTAGTCTTAAGGATTTGAAAATCGTAGAGACAGGTGGTGTAGTCTATGGGTGCTTAACTAGACTACGGTTTTAAACCGTAGTCATTGGTCTCAAAACCGCTGCCTTAAGAAACCTTTTGACTAAGATAATCTCACAGACTACGGTTTATAATCGTAGTCTTTACACTTAAAGACTAGGGTTTATAACCGTAGTCTTTACACTTAAAGACTACAGTTATAAACCGTAGTGTTTTACAGCTTACCGTTGTTTTAAGATACCATTTGACTACAGTTTAGGTCTGTACACTACGGTTTTAAACCGTAGTCTTAGGTCTTTAAGACTACGGTTTTAAACCGTAGTCATTTATATTTAAAAGTTGTTTAAATGGTGTATTCACTACGGTTGTATGCTCTTAGACTACAGTTGATGACCGTAGTCTTAGGTTCTTTAGACAACAGTTTTAATGCCTTTTACAACACTTTTTATCGTGGCTAAAGAATATAAATAGACAACGGTTTATTTGTAAATTGTTGTCTTTGATTATCCTAAAAATTATTTGTAAACCGTTGACAAGGCCTGTAAAAATTCGGTGGATTATCCGGCAATATTCTGGTAAAAAAGGTATGAATTTGGTTTATAGTTCAATGTATTTGATTTACGGAAGCATGATGGGCCTGATATGGTCGTAATGGACTATTTCCATTTGATTATGAAAGTGCATATTATGATTAATAGTAAAGAAACTCATTTAAGGCATACTAGTCATTTATCACTCAAATTGCCTACAAAACTACTATATTTTAAATCTTGTCTCTTTTTCCCAATCCTTATTTACTTTTGTCTATATATAAGTTTGCCCAAAAAAAAACAAACAAACCTTTTCCCCCAAGTTGTAAACCTCAACCGTGATCTCTAAAACCCCTATCAAAAAATTGGGTCTCTCTCTCTCTTTACTTGGTGCCCACGTAGTGTTGAGATGGAGTGAGAGGAAGTGAAATCCCACAACAAATTACATCATTTCCACGTTGAATGCGATTTACTGAATCAATTCAATAAGGCGGCGGAGGCCTTGCAATTTTACGCCCACGTCCTCACTGTTTTCGCCGTTTTTGATCTTCTTCTCCGGAATTTTTTTTCTATATATAGATACATTATACGTACACCCTGCGCCGATCTTCTATCTGCTAATGGATGCCTGTTTCGCGGAGATTTTTGTGTGGTTTCTCGAATACCTTCTATTCTCGCTCGTTCTTCTCCTCTAGAAGCTTCTTTCCGCTTCGCCCTTTCTCTCTCACCCCCTCTCACTCATCACTCTTCCCCCAGACCATGCCTCGCAAGCAGGTACGTCGTAGATCATTTGCGTCTTTGCATGGACTCATGTTTTTTGTGTTTTCATACTACTGACTGTAGGGGTTTGAAATTTGTAGTGGTTATTATTTATTGATGCTTATTTTTTCCTGTTTTGATTTTTGCGTTGCGACTGTGGGAGATCCCTTTAAAGTGGTGCTGAGAATACTGATGTCCATGATTATCGCGTTTTGGTATTGTATTTGACTATTTGATGCTCGGCTACTAAAACTATGGATTGTTAATGTGGACTGAAATTTGTATTCAAGGGTGCACCAAGTTGGAATTTCTCGTATAGCGTTGTGAAATATTTTGTATTTGCTTTTGGAACTTGTACAATTTTATTTATATTCCTTGGAGTATTCTGTAATTGTTTGGGTTCGAGGTTTACCATTTGTGGCCTTGTATTCTTGCTAGTCATCTAGCATTCTTGCTTTAAAGATAGTTGTGCCTGGTAGTGTATTCTGCTAAAGTGGGAGTGATGGTAATTGGATTTTATAATGTGCAATAACTCAGCCACGGGGAGTCGGTAAAGAACACAGATGGGTGGAGAAGTCAAAAGCCAACTCAGCTTCTGGAGATTCCTCAAATGCAGTCATGGAAGCTGCCCAGGATAGGCTCAATACACTGACTGTTGCAGAAGAGCCTGCTCTCTCAGTCCCATCAATACAGTTTGGGAGCATTGGGCTAACAACCCATGCACCTGTTCGTGAACAAAAATCTGTATGGAAGCCCAAGTCATATGGTACAGTAAGTGGCACTACAGCAGTGGAACTCGATTCAGCTCCAGGCAATGGAATCCAAAGGGAATCTGCTGGAACCCCTGCTGCTGTTTCAAGTAAGTTGTTTAGCGGCAAAATGTTGGAAAGTTTCACCACAGACAGCTCGACATACTCACTTGCGCAAGTTAGAGCTACTTTTTACCCCATATTTGAAAATGAGAAGTCCGATCAAGAGGTAAGCTATCCCATCTATGCTTTTTGTATGGATAGAACAAGATACAGAATATAGTAACTTCTAGTGTTGTGATTATCTTAGCTTATTAACCAGATAAATATTGATCGTTTCAAGTGAATTTGATGATATTTATGGCTCATCTTCTCATAGTTATATAGGTGTTGGTAAAAAATTATAAGTCATTTAGCCATCAGCAGTTGAAGGTAGTATTATGTTGTTACAGACACCTTTTGAGTTTGTGATGTATATGCTTGAATTTTCTTAATGCAATTCTCACAGGTTAGGACAAGGATGATAGAGATGGTTTCCAAAGGCTTAGCTACAGTGGAGGTAGGACAATGGACTATTTTTAGGTTTCTCTTGCCTCCTCATAAAAGAACTTTTGGTTATATTAGTATTGTTGTATCTTTTCTTTTCCTTTGTCTTTGTTTTCCCTTAAATTTTGACTTTACTGTTTTGCATCTAAGATTTCCGGTAACTTTTATAGATTTCACTCAAGCACTCTGGGTCACTTTTCATGTATGCCGGACATGAGGGAGGAGCATATGCCAAGAATAGCTACGGGAATATGTAAGTCCATTATTGATGCATCCTCTTATCCTTCACTTCCTCTTTTGCTATTCTTTATGGCATCAATTTTCTCATGTTTTGATTTCAATATAACTGTCATGTCTGGAGCCAAAAGTTAAGCTAAATTATTTTTTACTTCGGTGAATTATGCAAGCCTTTTAATTTACTCTGCTGTAGCATTTTGTTATTTATAACTGTTTACTGTAGTCTTGAGAATTTTCTATTACTGCTTGACAATTGGCATGTACGTTGCACTGCACTAAGTTACTTAGTCACTAAGTAATGCTACCTCCCACCTAATTAAGGTCTATAGTCATATCGCCTCCGTTTGCTCGTTCAAATGGGATTGGGTGTTTTAACGTCTCACTGTAGTCAAGGGGCTATTGTCCCACAATTTATGTCAGGATCAGCCAAAGGAAGATTTTAGGTTTTGTATATCTCTAAACTTGAATTAGATGTTGGTCTTACCTTCCTTTCCAAGAGAGCGAGAAAGGTAGTTAAGTGGCCGTAAACATACAATGCATATGACTCATAACAATTAATTTTGTTGGAGCGGGAAGAAAAATGACTACATTAGTAGCAATTATTACTCTTGGTCTATGTTGGTCATGGTTTGTGCCATTTGCTTAAACAGTATCAAGCATCTTTCTGGCATTATATGTTTCGGCATTTTAAGAGCTTAGGGTATTTTTATTGTACATGCATTAGGATCTAGAAATAAGAAAAAATATTTGGTAGTTTGAGTCCCAATTGATCTCTATTGGCCTTGTTGCTTTGCTGCTTTTCATTTATTGTCTTATCGAAGCTTTGTTATTCCATGCGTGTACAACAGTTATACTGTTGTTGGTGTTTTTGTACTGGGGCGCATGTTTCGTGAAGCGTGGGGTTCACAAGCCAGCAAGAAGCAAGCTGAGTTCAATGAGTTTCTTGAGGTAAATCTGGAATGGGATAGCTATGCTCAAGTCTAATTCAGAAAGATGAAATTCACAGTTCTCGTGTTAGATGAGAAGTTAACATCTAATTTTTCAACTTGGTTTGAGTGTTGAGATTTTGAATTTAAGCGAATAAGACCATTTAAGCTTCAGTAATCATATGGCTTTGGAACTTTTATTCTTTTCACCCTAAATTCCAATGAAGATAGCCTGCATGTGTTGCTATGTTAAGAATTGCACACTTAATACATTTACTTTATAGTAAACGAGGTTGTGCTAAGATTTGTACACTTGCATGTTGCTTCGTGCTCTTCTTTACTGGTTTTTCCTTATCATCTAAAAAAAAGAATTACTCGTTTGTTGTACTCAGAGGAATCGTATGTGCATATCAATGGAGCTGGTAACTGCTGTACTGGGAGACCATGGGCAACGCCCTCGTGATGATTATGGTGAGTGAACAGAAAATATTTTCATTGATTCCTTGATATTGACTATTGGGATAGCCACAAACTATATATTTGATATAGACTTTACCTTATGAGAGATGCCATTATAATCATCTCTTTTAGCACCCCAATTTCCTTGTGAATTATCAGTTTACTCTCTTCCTTTTCTTGCTTTTCTTTTAAATCAGTTTAGAAATTGAAGGTTTATTCCAAAGATCATATACTTCTTAATTTTCGTTCCATGTGAGGTGAGAGCGACTGCATCCTCTTTCAGTTGTCCTAAACTACTTGTCTCTTGTAAATGAAAAAACATCATGTTTCCTATTTCACTCATATTCCCTTAAAGTGGATACAAGATAGGACTAAAGGTGAGTGGGGCTTGCAGATCATGCGTTGGTTTAGCTATGTGCTTTGGAGCAAAATGGTTGTATAATTTCTTTATTTGTCATGCTTTTGTGTATGCAGATGATTTATGTTTAGTGCATATGGTTGAAGGGGCAGAAGGACTATTAGTGCCTCTTTTATTTTGTATCACTTTTATATCTGTATTTTTCTGAAACTACAAATGAAGGCTTCTCATATGTATTCAGTTTCAATGATATTCCTAAAATTTAAGGTTTGTGTGCCCCCATTTTGCTGATACTCTTTTCCAATATTTTACAGTGGTTGTGACTGCAGTCACAGAGTTGGGCAACGGAAAACCAAAATTCTACTCAACTCCTGATCTTATCGCTTTTTGTAGAAACTGGCGACTACCCACAAATCATGTGTGGTTATTCTCGACAAGGTGAGTTTTGATTTATTATTTTTTGAATGTATAAGAAATTTTGTTTCTTGATGCGTGGAAATTTTACTTTGATTTCTATCAAATTGTGTTTATATTAGCAATCTGACTTGCTCAAGACCTGAGCTGCGAGCACAAACGTTCCTCTTCACTTCTAATTGAGATGAAACCAGCTGTTGGCTTTGTCAATGTGGAACTAATTGTATTATTCCCATATCATAGGTTTTAGAAATTTCTGACTAACTTGCCTACCTGTACTATGGCTCCTGCAGCGTCTTATAACTCTCTTTGGTTCTCTTTTTGGGCATCTCATGAAGGCAATTACTGCTATTTTGCTTTCCTCTACCATAGAGTATGGATGACTTTTGGCTTATCTAATCACTCCAGTCAGTGTGTATGAAGTAGCTCATCACTTCAATGCCTGCACATTTTGTTTATTTTTCTGTCCAACAAAGAAATAATGAAGAATTCAACTATATTTTTTGTTGATTGAAGAACTCTTCTTCTTTCATAAATTGGAGACAGCTAAAAGTTCGTGTAGATGATAACATATTGTTTTGTAAGCTTTAAGGTCACCAAGACGCAGTCCAACTTTCTACCTACTCACATGCAAATCTCCATGCAACACATACTGATAAGTCCATTTATTTCGTGTTTTTATGGGCATTTTATTCGATATAAATGTCCTTTTTAATCTATTTTGAGTCGAAAAGAACCAAGTTGAGGTCAAAGGGCATTACAGAGGTCGAGTCTGGCGAAAAGGGCATTTTATGCCAAATTATTCATGTTTATCTCATCGCCATAAATCATATTCAGAGGCACTGTGGACTTCTTCAGCATTCATCATACATTCGGGAAGCAGAATAGGCATATCAGAAAGGGATGAAGCTGACCAGATGATGTCGTGCCCACTTTGCTCGCACAGACTCAACCACAGGCCAGAATGGGCACATGCGTGAATTTCGGGATTCAGTTGAAGGAAAGAGGCGTGAATAATAGTTGCATATCCGAATAAGAGTTGGTGATAAGCTGGACTCCTAAGAGGCGTGACAACTAAGAAATAGATGAGATAAGGACTACTGGAGGCTTGGAGATGAAGTGATAAAGCCAATCCTTAAAAAATAGGAATTTGGTCAACAAATTGGATAAGGCTTATCCAGACAGATCAGGATGGGGCACGCCGGATCCGGAAGCCAGTGAAGACCCCAGTTTATTGGGGAAACTTAACCTCGAAAATGTAACTATTTAAGCTAGTTTTATTTTCTGGAAACGAAGCTTTTGGAAGTCAGAAACATTGCTACAATTTTACTTTTCTGTATTTCATTTTTGTACGCTGCTTAGGCAGCCATAAACAACCCAATAGGCCTTAAGCCATTGAGAATTAGGATTATGTTTATGTTTCTCATCGTTGGAGTTGAGATTTTTGCCTAATAAATTCGTAAGTTTTCTTTATAATTATGTCTTTAATTTCTGCTATTTTAGTTATGTCTAGCCTGCTTGGCTAGACACTTTATTCTGGTGTTTGAACAATGAAAATGGTTTAAGTACAAATCTGGACTCGTGAGGCCGAAATGGGCACAATAATGCATGATAAGTAAGAATTGCAAGTACGGATTAACAAACTATAAATTGTGAGCTAATAAGAAAATCAATTGTGTATTTGATTGGAAATTTCCATATTAAAATTACGTGACCTTAGTTTCAAATTTGCATTCAAATAATATACAAAAAATTAAAGATAAGGAAGAAAAACTATATGAATCAACCACCCATCTAATGAAAGATAATTAATTTCTATCTCAAACTTGAAAATTATAAATTTGAATGGATTTGAGGGGAGCATATCAAACGCACAAAAAACAAGAGCTCAGCCAGTAGGAGTTGAGTGTGAGCTTGAACTAGGTTCTGTAATTGCAGTTGCACATATTAACCAATATTGGTATTGCATGGAAGTCTATGTTACTTGGACTCGGGAACAGGTGTCCAACACATATACAAATTTAAAAATCCGACCTCTTAACCTTTGAAATTTAGAATACGTGGACACGGCTGAAAATGATTCAAAAATTAGACACGGGTACGGGGACACGACAACATTTTTATATAATTAAATATAACCACACTTCTTAAAGATAAAATACCGTATCTATTTTCTTATAATATACAATTACATCGGATTAGATCTCTTGTTACATATCATGTTCCATTATCATTAATAGACGTGTGTGATTCGGATTAAATATCTGATTACATTTCGTGTTACTTACATTTCCTATTCTATTATCATTAACACTTACCATGTGTACATTTATGATGTCATTAAATACATAGGTGTGAAAGTTACCACACGTGTTATCCATTAAAGATAATGACACATGAAATGTAATAGAATATTTGATCTGGTAATCACACATTGAACTAGGTTCTGTAATTGCAGTTGCACATATTAACCAATATTGGTATTGCATGGAAGTCTATGTTACTTGGACTCGGGAACAGGTGTCCAACACATATACAAATTTAAAAATCCGACCTCTTAACCTTTGAAATTTAGAATACGTGGACACGGCTGAAAATGATTCAAAAATTAGACACGGGTACGGGGACACGACAACATTTTTATATAATTAAATATAACCACACTTCTTAAAGATAAAATACCGTATCTATTTTCTTATAATATACAATTACATCGGATTAGATCTCTTGTTACATATCATGTTCCATTATCATTAATAGACGTGTGTGATTCGGATTAAATATCTGATTACATTTCGTGTTACTTACATTTCCTATTCTATTATCATTAACACTTACCATGTGTACATTTATGATGTCATTAAATACATAGGTGTGAAAGTTACCACACGTGTTATCCATTAAAGATAATGACACATGAAATGTAATAGAATATTTGATCTGGTAATCACACATATTTCATTATGGAGCTACATATTGAATTGAGTGATAACTATTGATGTTGGCTAATTGTGATATGAATATTGGGAAGTCTTTATTGGACAACTCCAATGTATTAACATTCGAACTACACATCTATACTGAAATAAAAATAGGAGCCACGACATGATTCTACATTAACAATAAAGGCAAAAAAATAAAATTATAGTACTCAAAGTATGCAGTAAGTAGAAAAATTAAATTATTTTCTATGTCAGAAATATGTATATATAAAAAAAATTATAAACTTTAATGTGGATATTGGGCCGTAAACGAACAGACTTGAAAATACAATAAAATTGGATCTGATTAATTGGGTCAGGCATAAAATGAAGCATGTATTAAAAGCAAAGACAAAACGCTGCATCACATCAAACAATCTTCAGTAGCAAATCGATTTCAGAGATAGCTTAAACTAATAACGCCACAAAGCTCAACGCAGAGACTCATTTCACCCGCCGTTCTAATTGTTGAAATCGCTCAATTGAATCCAACCCACGAAGAAGACGAGGAAAAATATTCGAGCAAGCGGAAGAAACACAATACACATTGTACAAACTTTTTTTATCAAACATTTGTAGTGCAACAACTGCGGCTTCTATGGCAATGGTGAATTTAATCAAAACAATGTACAATTAAGAATTTATTTTATTATAATGCATTTTCTCCTTTAAACTTGTAGGCTTTATTGATTTTGCATGAAAAAATTAGTTGCCTCTAAGTGAGGAAGTTAATACGTTTGAGATCGCGATTCTATTGTAGTTGAATGCGAGGTAGTTGATAAATAAGTTTGGGACAGATGTAGCTTTTTTTTCTTCTTTTAATTGTCACCGCCACCCGCTGTTCGATGTCTTAATTTACATACATATATAAAAAAAGCACTTTTGTTAAGATTTCTTTTGGTATTGATTTTTTCATCTTCTTTTCAAGTTGATTTTTTTTAAGTTTGAGGGCTACTTGGATTTTGTTAGTCTGCTTTGATTCTAGTATACTGATTTCTCAATTCTCAATTTGATTTAAAACAACCTCAAGGTATTCTCAGGGAGTTTTTTTTTTTTTTTAAAATACAATGCAAAATGGCATTGTTTAGTTGATAGTTACTACTCTCAACTTGTAGCAACAAAATTGGGTATGGGTAGGAATAACATGGAAGAATTAAACTCAGAAGAACTCCAGAACTCCTGTTATCGTGATGGGTGGATTGAATTCGAGACGACTCGCCTTTCCTTCCGCGAGTAATTGAGGCAACGTATTTGCTTCTTTCGCTGCAACACCTTCTGCAGTCCATACCGTCACATGTGGCCATTCATTTTTCGAATCTAATTTCTCCCCATCAACTACTCCAGGCTCGGCTTCCAGTGCTGCCAATTTCTCGGAGAACAAGAATGAACTCACAGCAATAGGAACATTTTGGTTGAGATACGGAGCAAAACCGGCTACAGCAGTTACACCATGACTTCTCTTGTGAGCCAGTGTCATGTGGGCTCTTGTGAGGCTGCTCTTCAAATCCTTGTCCTTGAGGAATTCTTCGACTCTATGATCCTTTGTACCTAACTGTTCCATGTAACCAACAATCAATCCCGTCTGCAACCTACAAGTTGTCCCTCAAAGCTAGCTTCTACATGCTAGACTAGAACCACCAGTGACAACAAGAAATTCAACGTTGTTTTATACACACAAGCACATGTATAGTTCTTCAGATAAACAGTGCAAACTTGTGTCAAGTGCATTTAGATGAGACATTGACCAGGGTTAGGGACAGTTAAATTAATTTCTTATTGTAGCATCCAGTAATCACTTACATTATGAAGAAGATCAATGACTTCTGAGACAGGCAGACTGACAGCAGCAAAGACGATGGTTTTAAGATTCCTTTTTTCACTACCAGGTGCTTTATAATCTCCCTTTGCGATTGCTTTAAGTTGTTCGATAACTTTTTCAACAGCAACACCAAATGGGACCTGAGAACAAGAGTAGAGGATTTACAAAATCTATGTAACAAGGCAAAAAACAATATCTTTAAGCTTACATCTGAAAGTGCACTATTTGCACCAATGAAAATGAGATTTTCCTATCTAATGAGCGCTCTAATACTGACCTGAATAGAATTGAGATGTTCAGCATTTGCAAACAATGTATCGCGCAATTGCTTCTCCCATTTTGCCCACTCCTTTGCATATTGGCCTTTAGAGGAATCCAATCTAGCAGATGAGAAGCATTACAAAATTAAATCAACTAGATAAGAAGGCACTAAACCACCATCAACATGCTGGACAAGGCATGCTTAATTGCATACATAAGAGGTTATAAGATCATCATAGTGCAAACAAGCTTTATATTACTTAATAGATAAAAATACAGTGTGGAGCAGGTACATTACTTTCCATGCTGTATGGAGTGAAGCTTGTATAAACTTAACCCTTCCTCCAAAGTAGACTTCACACTTTCAGGTAGAGGAGGCCTTTTTCACATGCAAAGATAAAAAGACTGTGAGTCCATTGTCAAGAGAGAGAGCATTTGGTGATCAAGGAGGACCATATTAGAGACAGAAATTTAATCCAATCAATACAGCGTAAACAGTTAAATAGCAAGCTAACAGTGGGAAGTATTAAACATGCAACACAACAACGATTTTCATGTGTTTATTTTTGTTATCTACTAGCCTCTCTTTCTTCATCTACTTGTAGGCTCAGCGGAAGATATCAACCGTGATCCATTTTTCATAATTGAATAGCCTTCCATCATATTCCCGGCAGATATTGCATCCTCACAAGTGTAACAACAGGACCATACACTGTAACAACATCACTTCTACTCAAGAATCTAAGAGGCAAATTACTGCAGCACCAAAATCAGACACACAAGGCTAAATCAGCACATGGTGAAGCCAGGTCAGTGTGACAGCAGTACTTTTTTTTTTTTCTAAGAACCTTCATTCCACAAATAAGTGAATAAGTATCTCCTGCCATATATCATCAAGATTCCAAACCATGTTCATGCCCCGAAGAAAAAAAAAGCATGAAACATTTTCAGGAATTAATTTAAAAGCCAAGTGGATTTACTCATATTAAGCACAAATTTACACCGAATCAAGGATGAGAACACGATATATTTCATGTATTATGCCTAGTGTTGACCAGCCATTCAACTGCCGAACCACAAACCATCAAAACAAATGAAAGAGGACTGTATCAAAAGGGGGTCACCAAATGATTAATCGTGCAGCTGTGTCAAACCAAAATATAACATCAGTCATCCCAAGTGATATCATGTCCTAGGGAGTCATGTTGTGTTAGATACTGCACCTGCTCAGTGGGAAGAGTTTTGTGTTCATGATACATTCTAAAAAGCATGTCTAAATAACAACTGAATTCTTGAATCCACTCAAAAAAGATAGGACTACTTTACACTGAAGTGTAATTATGTATAACAATTAACAACGATCAATAGGATTATTCATCTCAGAAATAAAAACAAAAGGAACGACTAAGATCCCTAAGCATAAACTAATCTAGTAAAAGAACTGGAGAAAACAATGTTGCCAATTAGTCTTATAAAAAAATCAGACCTTTTGGGTTCCAACAAAGGTATCTTCACAATCGAGCCAAAACGTTCTATTAGCTCCGTTTCAAACTCCTTACGGTCCTGGTGATTGTAGGTCAATGGCATAATTAAAAAAAAAGGTTTTAGAAAGATGAAATAGTTTTTCCATAACTTACTGAAGTAACTGTACCTTGCCATCATAAAGATGGTAGAACATCATTAACACATAACCAGCATTTGGAGATGACTTGTCAAGATTTCCCTAGATGACGCAAATGAAAAAATAGTTATAACATTTAAATTTTCCAAGAACGGAGGGAGTGGACTACCTAACCTGAGCTAATATCATTATTACCGGATGATTAACACGGTGAAGCACTCGAAATATGAAAACAGCAAGAGCATCGAGAGAGAATGGATTTGATTCAGTCCCTGCACAATTTCAGGGGAGAAAGTAGATGAATAAACCAATTAGTGAAAATATGAAAGCAAAGATATTCAATAGCAGACAAATAATTAGAAACCTTAAGAAAAGCATATCAAAGGATATACTTAACAAAAGCATAAAAGAAATATGTAGAAGCAACAAAAAACTTCCCAAGTAAAGTTGTGATGGAATCAGCAATACATACATTAGCTTTCTGATAATGACGAGATAGTTCTTGCATACATTATGTTTTATTAAGAAAGAGAAATAATTGTTAAGAATGCAGCATTGGAGAAACAATCATCGTTTTCAAAAGAACATAGGCAAGTTGAAACGGATGGAACAATCAGCAATGTTCCTGAAAAGAAGATAAGACTCTAGTGAAGAAATTAACCTTCTGAATCAGGTATGACTGGAACCGCAGATGCCCTTGAGCTGCGACACATGTCCTCAATCTACAAAGATTTGGATAACATAAAAATTTAGTTAAACTTAACAAAATCTTATATATATTACCGTTAGCATATTGCAGCGGATGAGAAACTACCAGTTCTTTTGTATGGATAACTACCTTCATCTGCCAAACTTAGAAAAAATACAAATATACAATTGGATGAAATAACCAAACTCAAGAAAGAAGAATAAATTTCTGACCTGTCTCCAAACTTCTTCATTGGGAGCGTTTTTGTCAGCAAGCATAATTGAGTTCGGTTTCTTGCGGTACTCTTGACCAACCTTTTGCCAATACCTCCCTAATTATGATACAATAAGTAAATCAAGAAATAGGTAAACGATATAGTGAGCTAGAACCAAACAAAATATTACTAATAGGGCCCCCCTCCCACACACATAAACGAGAGAGAGAGAGAGAGAGAGAGAGAGAGAGAGAGAGAGAGAGAGATGTTTTTTGCTTATTATGCGAGTAATGTGCCATTAAAGCACTCCAAAAAATCCTACTATAATCCAGCACATTTTTTGTTTCATTTTACACGATACTTGTTACTGTAAGTTTCAAAGAATACATAATTAGTTTATACAGTTCAAATATTTGAGAAACTTCATAAATTTGCAAGGAATGGTCCTGTAGCAATGGACATTTATGTGTGTGTGTGTGTGTGTGTAATATATCAAATGAGGTAATATAACTTGACCCACCAAACAAGAAAATAACCACATTTATATCAAGATAGAAAAATGAGAAAAATGACACCACAAAGAATATCTTTAGTTGATTTGACACAATGAGAAAAAATTGACACCATAGAGAATATCTTAGTTTATTTTGACACAACGGGATAGCTGCTAAGTCAGTTTGTACAGAATAGGACCAATAATATATTCTGACAGACCACAATCAGGAAATTGACAGGGAAAATGAGATTCAGCAGTATACCTTTGATAAGATCACCCATCAAACTATGCATTGGACGATCATCACCGAGCCTTCCAGGGGTACCCAGTATTTCTTTACAAAGTGCTGACTTAGCACAACCAGGGATTCCTAATTGGAAATTGACGATGAACTCAGGAAATTAAAGAGCAGGAATAAATAGGACAGGGCAAAGATCAGGCAGGAGATCCTTTTCCAGATAAGCATAGTTCAAAAAGACACGCATGCATGCACTCATACACACAAAAATCGATGATATTTTTTCATGATATTTACAAGCAGTATGACGTGCACTAGTACTTCCATAATCTGTAGTGATACGCAGAAAGTGCCTAAAACTAGCATAACACCTACCTGGAAAGAAGACAATAAGTCCTCGATCTTTAGCAATGGTTTCCTTGACCATGGGAGTTGGACTTGAAGGAATTATATTTCTCTCAGGTTCAAGGTCACCCTCCTCGTCTCGGCCTCCCTCAATAATGGCCATGAAATCTTCAGCTCTAACCAAACTTCCAGCAGATCCAATCAAAGCTTGATTTTGAGGACTGCGCTTTGCATATTGCTCGAGGAATGGCTCTGCTTCGCTAAGGTATGTAGACGATGACAGTGATTTGTGTCCACATTTTCTACGAATATATACAGCCCTTGATAGGGGAAAAAACAAATCACATACTGCATCCCAATTTTGAAAAGAATGCAGATAGATATCGAGATATACCATTCATCCAGCATCTTGCTGAGCTGCCTTTGCTTTGCAGCTGAAGTATTCCATTTCTGCATTTGCCTAGAGGGGCCAGATAAAAGTTATAGATACAACACAAGAGCATACTCCTTAATATATTTCACCTTAAAAGTCCAATGGTTTTCAGAAAAAATTTATGAGATAGAAAGCCAGAAAGAAAAATTCACAAGAGCCATTTTCGCATCATAACCTAGACAATAGCCCTAGAAAAAACTTCTATTGACATCAATAACAGGTCCAATTACTGCAGAAGATGCAAAAAGAGTTTGTCATAGCACTAGGTCCTCACCAAGTTTCCAAGAATTGACAATATCTACTTGAAAAGTAAAATGAAACTTAGAAACTAATTCACACCACAAAATCATGAGGAGTCTTCTAAACTGTTTTCTGACACAAGTGCCAACATCATTCTTAAAACAAGGGCCAAAGTTCTTTCAGAACTTTTCGCCTGAGCAAATGGCACAATACCTTCAGTAAGGAAAAATGGAAAATAACCATTTTTATTTGAATTTTTCTATTGACGCTTACACGCATGCAAGTTAGGCTTTAGGGAAACTACCTCATGTAGTAGGCCTTGTATGCAACTTCACCTTGTTTAAAAAGAGTAGACAAACCATTCCGAATGAGAAAGGTCCGTATCTGCATGCTCGACAAAGAGAATAAGGAATAATGCATCCAATACATGCTGAATGAACAACACGTAGAGTAATCAATATAGAAACATCATCGAAAGTACATGTAATTGACAAAAATACTTATAGGATCAAATTCTCTCTTTTTGTTCTTTCTTGTTTTCCTTGATAGGAAAAACAGAACATTTTACTTGATAAAAGCTCCCTCAAAACTAAACAAACCAATCTCCAAGTTTGCAACATACCCCGTGCCCACCTTGCATCTATAACTTAAAGAGTCCATGTAAATGAAAAAAAATCTAAAACAATGATAGACATAACTCAACAAAAGGAAGAATATCCTACCGAATAATCCACGCAAAATATTAAGCATCATAGAATAGTGGTAAAAAAATTGAACACATTTTTACATGATAGTGATTTATTGCCAAAGACACTGAACAAATTTGGGTCTAAATGTTGAAGTTTTTTCCCTTATTTTATAAACAAAAAATAAAATAAAATTATGCTTGAGGGCAAGGGACCAGTCAGCCACATATCAATAAGTCAGTGGGGTTTTAACTTACAAAGTATCACACATAATGATGATCAGGACATAACTTCTGACATCATTTCAAACTACTAAAGATAATTAGGCAGGGCAAAACTCTCATACCTTATACGTAAGTAACTTCAACTTGATCATCAGGTTTGCATCTTCATCAGCTAAATCATCTTTTGCAGATTCACCATTTAAGCCACTCCCAGAATTAGTTTTCCCTTGGAATTCCACAGCTTTTTCCTTATTAGCCTTGAATAAGTTTAGGTCGACAAAAAAACCTGAGAAAGCAACAAATATTAGACCATAATTTCTACAATTGTCAGCACTGGCAAGCATTTTGCAAAGATATGAAAAGGAACAACAAAGAAAAATGGCACGCGCGCACACACACACACGGAGAGAGAGAGAAAGAGAGAGAGAGAGATCTTGCAGGAGCACGCAACACTCTGACTAAAAAAAGTAAAAAATAAAACTATCAAGCAGTGTATCGACAATATATTACCATAGATCAATACATCAGGCAAGAGGACCTTACAATGCAATGCTATTCTGGAAATTAATAGGAGTCCCGTATATGTTTCATGCGATAAGCAATGCTCACATAACTCAAAATATAAAATTCCAGAAATAATTACACATTACAAACATACAGAGCACAAATTCAGAGCAAAATATATACCTCGATATAGTGGCCACAATCCAGGATTATGCCTGCAATATGCCATATTTATTCATTAAAAAACAAATTACAAGAAGAAACTATATGCATAATACCAAAATTAGTTCTATAGGAATAAAGAAAAGCACAATATAATTACAGCTAATGTATGAAGCGTAATAGATTTACAGACTTCATCATACCTCATCTCTTTCTGGTACCGTCTAAAAGTTGAGTCACTGTGGACATGGACAACCATCTTAAAATGAAGACTGTCATTTGTAGCAGAGTCGACTTTATGAAAATTATGATAAAACTTAAAAGCAGCAGGGTAGTGCTTTTCTCTCATCACACGAATCATTTCCTGAAGCAAAGGTTAATGAAGTTAATGACATTGAAGTAGATAATTACCCATCAGGATACTGGAGCAAGCTGACATGAACAAGAGAAGGGAAATGAAAAGTTGAGGATATAAATTATCACTCTCGATCCTCTTGTCCACCAAGGACAATAGAATCGCACTTTACACAATCTAACAAGGAAAAGCTTCACTTTGCTGTCAAAGGGTTTATGCATTCTCCTACCCATCGTGAAGTGAATATGAAAGAATAAAAACATTGCTAAAAACCATGTACCGGTTCTTATTTTTCTTTTCCGATTTCCCCAGTTCTCAAACTCAATATTAAGCTGCACGAGAAATGCAAACCTGTAATTTGGTAGTAGAAAAATCTGCTGGACGGGTTTGCAGAAACTTTGACAGAACAGATCGATCTGCATTTCTTGTATGAATATCAGAGGCTTCAATTCCAAACCAGTCCAAATGGTTTGGGGAGAAAGATGTACCAACATTTTCAAGAAGTGCCTTAATTTGCTGCAGTTTTAACCAAACAAAATAAAGAAAATGACCAATTCCAAGTACAATACCTAGACGGTTAGGTAAAATAAGCATCTTGATAGAAGGAACATCAGATAACCTGCTTTTCATTGGTTCTGTTTGCAGCACATATTTCACGCAAGCTGGATCCAAGTTCACCTGGTGTGCAATTTACAGACAGAAGTGCACAAATCAATACAAAATCAAGTCAGAGTTAGTGAAGTATGGTGGACACAATAAAGGTTGGAAAGAAGGTAGACGCAACATTAACTAAATTAACACATTGGCCAAAAAAATTGGAATTAGAAGCAACATTTCTCATTAATGGGAAGTTGGGAACACAAAACTATTAAAGTTGTAAATAAGAAATTTATGTCAGTAAAGACGGATGCCAGAGACTATTCTTTTGCCATGTAACTAGGAACCCTGAAAACAGTCGTGTAGTAAACAAAGCCATCTTCAAAAGGAATAAAGTTGGTTATTCATTTGTCCATGTAAGAAGTAGTTAGTAAATACATATATTGATATTACCATGGGAAATTACACGCAATCAACAAACAATTGTACTTGAAATTAGCATTAGAACAATCATAATAAGCAAAGAAGTTTGAGATCAATGTAAACCTTTTCAAATGATATGCAGAGTAAAACTTCTGAAAATAATCTGACATCTCATTGGTACAGTGTCCGAAAATGACACATCAAAGTCAACAACTTCTCTTTTCCGGAATGACTCAAACATCGAACTATTCTACCTATAACGATGCTGTAATGACTCAAACTAGAACTGATCCCCCAATAAAGGTTTTGGTATAGGTGACAGGATCCCTCAATAAAGGTTTTGGTATAGGTCACAGGAGGATGGCAACCCACAATTCTTTTCTTAAAACTTATTTTAATGCTAATTTAAGGGACATGAGATTTTCTATCAATTTAATATGCCTTGAAGATTGATGATTCTAACTCATCATAGGTCCTTGTTGCTACTTGCTACCCTCTTTAGGATTATTGGTTTTGACAGTGAACCCAGATGATTTGATTGATTTCCCATAAGCTAGCATATATAAGGAAAGCGGTGCATCCAATATTACTTTTCTATACAAAAGAAGATTTAACTGAGATAAAATCAGATTACCTCCCTCCATTGGTGGTGGAGGATAGTCTCTCAAAACCTGCTTCATATGTTCTGAACTCTCGTGGCTTACTATCCGAGCCACTAGACCTTCCAAGATTTCACCCTGCACCATTATATGATCTTTTGATCCTGCAGGTGGGTGGGGGGAGGAGGAGGATACAGATCAGCTTTTTATGCAACTAATTTGATAACTATAGATATGAAAATTCAATTAGCTCAACTATAGTTGACAGTAAATGTTGGGGATGGGATTGACTGTAGGCAATACACAGGACATACAAAATATATTCAAACAGCAAGACAAATCAAGGAGTTCTCAGCCTCATTTATGGTTTATCAGGTTATGGCATACAAATATCAGTATTGGACAATGCACGGGCCATAGGAAAATAAGGTATAGGCATGCAGGATTTACATTTAACATAGTGGTATAGTAAACAATGTGTGAAAATGGAAGAACCTACAAAACAATGGAAAATCAGGCTATATATGTATATTAATTATATGCCGGTTAATGTCAAGGGAAATAAGTTCACATAAAGAGTATTAAATTCATGAAAGGGCCCAACATACAAGATCAAACCATCAAGATTCATGAAATAAATTCTTTAATTGATAAAAGATGCACTTGTGCTCTTGACATAGAAATTGATGGGATTAGTTTGTGACCTAGCTCAAGAAGGGTGAAGTCAGTGGAGTATATCAAGTTGAAAATAAGACCATGTTCTACCCTAACTCAGTTGGTCAGTCCAAGCAAGAACACAACCACAATCGTCTGTCAACAGCTAAAACTAAAGCATGCTAATTTGATAAACACAACAAAATAGCAACAAATATTTAGTAAAAGTTCCTTTCTTAATCTCAATCTAACTTTACCAGGTATTGATATATCTGAAACTTCATCGAGTGCTTTGCACACAGGTGTGGTTGTTCCTTCCTCACAGAGTGCATCAAAAGCCGCAAAAAATGACGTGACAGATTTCCTGAAATAGAGAGAGAATATTCAAATACACAAAAAGAAGTTTGTAACCTTGATTTTAAACTTTCACCAGCTGAAATAGGACAGGATTCTTCATCACCGTTTGAATCACTATTTGACACAAGGGCAGGGGACATCATAAAATTTTATTCAAATAAACGTTCACAACAAAGGTATGTGTTGCATGGAGATTTGCATGTGAGTAGGTAGAAAGTTGGACTGCGTCTTGGTGACCTTAAAGCTTACAAAACAATATGTTATCATCTACACGAACTTTTAGCTGTCTCCGATTTATGAAAGAAGAAGAGTTCTTCAATCAACAAAAAATATAGTTGAATTCTTCGTTATTTCTCTGTTGGACAAAAAAATAAACAGAATGTGCAGGCATTGAAGTGATGAGCTACTTCATACACACTGACCGGAGTGATTAGATAAGCCAAAAGTCATCCATACTCTATGGTAGAGGAAAGCAAAATAGCAGTAATTGCCTTCATGAGATGCCCAAAAAGAGAACCAATTAGTTCCACATTGACAAAGCCAACAACTGGTTTCATCTCAATTAGAAGTGAAGAGGAACGTTTGTGCTCGCAGCTCAGGTCTTGAGCAAGTCAGATTGCTAATATAAACACAATTTGATAGAAATCAAAGTAAAATTTCCACGCATCAAGAAACAAAATTTCTTATACATTCAAAAAATAATAAATCAAAACTCACCTTGTCGAGAATAACCACACATGATTTGTGGGTAGTCGCCAGTTTCTACAAAAAGCGATAAGATCAGGAGTTGAGTAGAATTTTGGTTTTCCGTTGCCCAACTCTGTGACTGCAGTCACAACCCCTGTAAAAGATTGGAAAAGAGTATCAGCAAAATGGGGGCACACAAACCTTAAATTTTAGGAATATCATTGAAACTGAATACAGATGAGAAGCTTCATTTGTAGTTTCAGAAAAATACAGATATAAAAGTGATACAAAATAAAAGAGGCACTAATAGTCCTTCTGCCCCTTCAACCATATGCACTAAACATAAATCATCTGCATACACAAAAGCATGACAAATAAAGAAATTATACAACCATTTTGCTCCAAAGCACATAGCTAAACCAACGCATGATCTGCAAGCCCCACTCACCTTTAGTCCTATCTTGTATCCACTTTAAGGGAATATGAGTGAAATAGGAAACATGATGTTTTTTCATTTACAAGGGACAAGTAGTTTAGGACAACTGGAAGAGGATGCAGTCGCTCTCATCTCACATGGAACGAAAATTAAGAAGTATATGATCTTTGGAATAAACCTTCAATTTCTAAACTGATTTAAAAGAAAAGCAAGAAAAGGAAGAGAGTAAACTGATAATTCACAAGGAAATTGGGGTGCTAAAAGAGATGATTATAATGGCATCTCTCATAAGGTAAAGTCTATATCAAATATATAGTTTGTGGCTATCCCAATAGTCAATATCAAGGAATCAACGAAAATATTTTCTGTTCACTCACCATAATCATCACGAGGGCGTTGCCCATGGTCTCCCAGTACAGCAGTTACCAGCTCCATTGATATGCACATACGATTCCTCTGAGTACAACAAACGAGTAATTCTTTTTTTTAGATGATAAGGAAAAACCAGTAAAGAAGAGCACGAAGCAACATGCAAGTGTACAAATCTTAGCACAACCTCATTTACTATAAAGTAAATGTATTAAGTGTGCAATTCTTAACATAGCAACACATGCAGGCTATCTTCATTGGAATTAAGGATGAAAAGAATAAAAGTTCCAAAGCCATATGATTACTGAAGCTTAAATGGTCTTATTCGCTTAAATTCAAAATCTCAACACTCAAACCAAGTTGAAAAATTAGATGTTAACTTCTCATCTAACACGAGAAATGTGAATTTCATCTTTCTGAATTAGACTTGAGCATAGCTATCCCATTCCAGATTTACCTCAAGAAACTCATTGAACTCAGCTTGCTTCTTGCTGGCTTGTGAACCCCACGCTTCACGAAACATGCGCCCCAGTACAAAAACACCAACAGCAGTATAACTGTTGTACACGCATGGAATAACAAAGCTTCGATAAGACAATAAATGAAAAGCAGCAAAGCAACAAGGCCAATAGAGATCAATTGGGACTCAAACTACCAAATATTTTTTCTTATTTCTAGAGCCTAATGCATGTACAATAAAAATACCCTAAGCTCTTAAAATGCCGAAACATATAATGCCAGAAAGATGCTTGATACTGTTTAAGCAAATGGCACAAACCATGACCAACATAGACCAAGAGTAATAATTGCTACTAATGTAGTCATTTTTCTTCCCGCTCCAGCAAAATTAATTGTTATGAGTCATATGCATTGTATGTTTACGGCCACTTAACTACCTTTCTCGCTCTCATGGAAAGGAAGGTAAGACCAACATCTAATTCAAGTTTAGAGATATACAAAACCTAAAATCTTCCTTTGTCTGATCCTGACATAAATTGTGGGACAATAGCCCCTTGACTACAGTGAGACGTTAAAACACCCAATCCCATTTGAACGAGCAAACGGAGGCGATATGACTATAGCCCTTAATTAGGTGGGAGGTAGCATTACTTAGTGACTAAGTAACTTAGTGCAGTGCAACGTACATGCCAATTGTCAAGCAGCAATAGAAAATTCTCAAGACTACAGTAAACAGTTGTTAATAACAAAATGCTACAACAGAGTAAAATAAAAGGCTTGCATAATTCACCGAAGTAAAAAATAATTTAGCTTAACTTTTGGCTCCAGACATGACAGTTATATTGAAATCAAAACATGAGAAAATCGATGCCATAAAGAATAGCAAAAGAGGAAGTGAAGGATAAGAGGATCCATCAATAATGGGCTTACATATTCCCGTAGCTATTCTTGGCATATGCTCCTCCCTCATGTCCGGCATACATGAAAAGTGACCCAGAGTGCTTGAGTGAAACCTGTAAAAGTTACCGGAAATCTTAGATGCAAACAGTAAAGTCAAAATTTAAGCGAAAACAAAGACGAAGGAAAAGAAAAGATACAACAATACTAATATAACCAAAAGTTCTTTTATGAGGAGGCAAGAGAAACCTAAAAATAGTCCATTGTCCTACCTCCACTGTAGCTAAGCCTTTGGAAACCATCTCTATCATCCTTGTCCTAACCTGTGAGAATTGCATTAAGAAAATTCAAGCATATACATCACAAACTCAAAAGGTGTCTGTAACAACATAATACTACCTTCAACTGCTGATGGCTAAATGACTTATAATTTTTTACCAACACCTATATAACTATGAGAAGATGAGCCATAAATATCATCAAATTCACTTGAAACGATCAATATTTATCTGGTTAATAAGCTAAGATAATCACAACACTAGAAGTTACTATATTCTGTATCTTGTTCTATCCATACAAAAAGCATAGATGGGATAGCTTACCTCTTGATCGGACTTCTCATTTTCAAATTTGGGGTAAAAAGTAGCTCTAACTTGCGCAAGTGAGTATGTCGAGCTGTCTGTGGTGAAACTTTCCAACATTTTGCCGCTAAACAACTTACTTGAAACAGCAGCAGCAGATTCCCTTTGGATTCCATTGCCTGGAGCTGAATCGAGTTCCACTGCTGTAGTGCCACTTACTATACCATATGACTTGGGCTTCCATACAGATTTTTGTTCACGAACAGGTGCATGGGTTGTTAGCCCAATGCTCCCAAACTGTATTGATGGGACTGAGAGAGTAGGCTCTTCTGCAACAGTCAGTGTATTGAGCCTATCCTGGGCAGCTTCCATGACTGCATTTGAGGAATCTCTAGAAGCTGAGTTGGCTTTTGACTTCTCCACCCATCTGTGTTCTTTACCGACTCCCCGTGGCTGAGTTATTGCACATTATAAAATCCAATTACCATCACTCCCACTACCAGGCACAACTATCTTTAAAGTAAGAATGCTAGATGACTAGCAAGAATACAAGGCCACAAATGGTAAACCTCGAACCCAAACAATTACAGAATACTCCAAGGAATATAAATAAAATTGTACAAGTTCCGAAAGCAAATACAAAATATTTCACAACGCTATACGAGAAATTCCAACTTGGTGCACCCTTGAATACAAATTTCAGTCCACATTAACAATCCATAGTTTTAGTAGCCGAGCATCAAATAGTCAAATACAATACCAAAACGCGATAATCATGGACATCAGTATTCTCAGCACCACTTTAAACGGATCTCCCACAGTCGCAACGCAAAAATCAAAACAAGAAAAAATAAGCATCAATAAATAATAACCACTACAAATTTCAAACACCTACAGTCAGTAGTATGAAAACACAAAAAAATGAGTCCATGCAAAGACGCAAATGATCTACGACGTACCTGCTTGCGAGGCATGGTCTGGGGGAAGAGTGATGAGTGAGAGGGGGTGAGAGAGAAAGGGCGAAGCGGAAAGAAGCTTCTAGAGGAGAAGAACGGGCGAGAATAGAAGGTATTCGGGAAAAAAAGTGCACTGTGATATGCTGCTGACAACATTTAAGAAATATAAAATATGAACTGATCAGTTGAGAATACTTCTTTCAGGAAGCATACACACATATATGCTTCATTTTTCCCCCCAGAAATTAAGACTTGTGAAGGGAAAAAAATGATATGAATGGCTCTGATTTACCAACTCAAAAACAGAACCAGCAGTACTTGAGCAGACTTTTTGCAATTCAGATCTGTTGTTACAATGCTTAACCGTCTGCCTCCAGAATCACCGTAACTATGATGACTCCTCCCAAAATCCCTAAAGATAAATAAATACAGTAAGAGAAAGAAAGTGCTGGTGGGGTTTAGTGCTCAATTATTGAACTCTTAGAATGCACAAATCAAAAGTCTTACTTTGTTATTTCCAATTCTTTTTTATTTTGTTTTATTTTATTTTATTATATAAAAATATACACATTCAAAAGGATATATATACTTCCAATTAATGATTCATTAGTATTCCTATATATGAACTTTTGAATATTCAATATATGGCGTTCTAAGGGGAAAATTTGAATATGTGATATTATATATACATATTAGTCTACATACATTTATATATGTTGATTTGTAATGATTATAAGGGTGTATTTCTTTTAATTAAAGGAGTTGAAAGAGTTTAATTAATTCTTTAATCTTGAAATTAAGAGTACGTAAATAAAAAATAATTAGAGTTTTTTTCCCAAAAATTGTGGGTACTTTAATTCACAAATGTGGATAAATTACAGTAGTCTTCAAATAATTCAGAAGTTTGCTTATCCTTTTGTCCAAAAATCAACCAGCCTAATTAATTAAACATACGCAAACTACTTTAGGCATATATCAATGCTTTATATCCACTAATTAGGATATTATTAAAAATAGCTTGCAATCCCTGAACCCCGCCTTCAACTTGAGCTTCCCCAGTTCTAACTTGGACAAGTAGTGTAAAGAACAGTGTGAGTTTCATGATGCAAAAGGGCATTCATTCATTCTCCATATTCAGATAAAATAATTTTTATCCAAACCAGGAAACACAGATACCAGGAACCACAGAATATCGAAGCTGTAAAGATATCCCAATTAACAAACCACATCCACCACAAAATCAAAATTAAGGAAACTAAAATACCCGATCTTCTTTTGCCCAAGTGCTTCCGCGAAACTTTCAACCCTGCTTGCAGATTGTTCCCTGGCTTGTGCTGAGAAGTCTTGACATTGCTCGGTGGAGAGATGGCACGCTGGGAATTGGTGACTGCGCGGAAACCCTAAGTCGAGAGATGGCGCGCGAGTTGGTGATGTGTGAAAATGAATTGGGGAAAACTAAACTTAGGGTTCTGGGCGCTGGTGGGGGTTATATTCTATATCATATTAATCGTAATATATGTATAAATGAAGCATTTTAAATAACAATTAAACCTTTGGTGAAGTTGGTTAAGTTCCTTCTTTAATTTTAATAGGTCCATGTTCGAATATTAAAAGTAGCATTTTTTTTTCTAGCTTATCAATTTTTATTTTATTTAAAATTTTATCATCCTAAATATTTTTATAATTTATCTTCTCAATTACCATTTTTTTCATTTTTCTTATGAATAAAATAAATAATAGATATTTTGATTATTTTAGTTTTCTAATATAATTTTAATTTTTTACGCACATAGACTACGAATTTCAAACAACTGTAGTCTTAAGAAACTAGAGTCACGCGCATAAACTACAGTTTTCAAAAAAACGTAGTCTTAAGAAATCAAATACGCATACATAGTTACTATAAATGAAAAAAAAAAAAAAAGCTTTCCCGCCTAAATACACTTTCTACAAATTGAAATATAATATTTATTAACTAATTGATATTTATATTACATCGTTAGTTAATTATATAGGCATTCAATATTCGAATTTCAATATTATAAATTACTTTTTTATTTATCTTGCAAAATTACTTTTTCATCAAAAGTTATTTTGTTCACCGGATGAAAGGATAAAAATTAATTTCAAAATTTTGTGGTCTATAATTTGTTGATCTATTTGTGTTGGATGTTGCTATTTGCACCACTAATTTTTCAATATACACCACAATTACTACATACACCACCATTAAAAAATATATATTATTTATTCTTTATACACCACACTTCATTTCATTTTTAACCTTTTGTTTAATAATTAACTAAAACCAACTATATATATTAAAAAAAAAAAACAGCTAAGAGAAGAACACACATTCGCACCACTACAATCCCCTCCCCCTCCCTCTGAAGCACACGTTGCCATAGAAGATATGCAAGACGAAAGTTATTTGGCAATCTTGAATTAATCTTTATTGACTAATTCCACCCAATTTCATTGCCGACGAACACCACCTTCTCCTCTAGATTCGTTGTCTTCATAATCGAGAAATCTAGAAATTTGAATCTGGCAAATCAAACTAAAATTTTAAAACTTGGATTTCTGGTTTGAAAAATAATTTCCGATAGAACAAATCAAGAGCATTTAAAAAATTAATTTTGAAACTCTTTAATCCCTATTTTTGAATCAACCTTCAAAAAATGAACTTTGAATCAGAATCCCATATTTCAAAAAAATATATATTTTGAACCTCATTCTTATTTTCGAAAATTATTTTTCGAACCAGTTGCTCATTATAAGAACTGATTTTCATAAACTAAAAGAAATAAAAAAAGTATGATAGAAATTCCTCTTCAACCTTTTTTTTTCAGCTTCTTCTCAATTTTAGGTTTTATATTTCTCAATTTTTTTATTTCAGAATGAATTGGTGTTGACTGAAGATCTTCAACTATTTGATTCTTGATATCAACTCATACATACAAATAAAATACAATATAGTGTCCTATAATTATAATATCCAATGCTTATTATCCATCTCAAATTCTCAATACATATAGACTTGAAATATGTTTCTTTATACTGATTTTTGCTTTCTATATCTACAGTGAAGAAAGTAGATGCAGTAACAACAAAGAAAGACATGGCAGGAGGGAGACAGTTATTACTTCTTCAGTTTATAAAAGGTAATTTTTAATTAACTACTTTAACATTGTTTTATCTAATTATCACTTCATTTGTGAGGCAAAAAATATCATAATTAATTATCAAATTCATATACGAAAATATAATATCAATCCTACTGTATATACTAATATATTATATATATAAATGCATTGATATATCATGAATATATATCAATAGAACAAATACACATATATGTATATATATGCATATATATATACACATAAAGTTAGAAGCATTATGTATATATATGTATATATATATATACACATACAGTTAGAAGCATTATGTATATATATATATTGATTAAATACGTGCATGCCATATATATAAATATTACGTAAATATAACATATATATGTAATTTACACTCTAGCAATAATATAATAAAAATACATATATATAAGAAATTCTGGGCAGACTCATGATAGTGGTAGTATAGAGGAAAAGAAAACTTATTGAAAGTTTAAAAACACTTACCTCAGAGGAGATTGATGTGGCTGAAATGCTAAAAATCACAAAAAGGAAGCCCCTGAAGCAAAGTGTATAGAGTTCACTTTGAATTATCAACAAGTTAGCTGTAACATCAAAACAAATTATTAAGATTTCCAGAAAAACTCACTGCTATCAGAGAAAGAGGGATCTCCCCTCAGCGCAACAAGATCGGCAAAAAAAAAACTGCAACCAACTCACTCTCAAAATAAAAGATAGATGACCTAATCAAATAAGATTGACAGAGAAAATGCATAATTGGTTTTTTCATTAAGTTCAAATCCTCTCAGCCAAAAGCAAACTGAGCAAGCATTATCCCCTATTAAGAGACCTATACAATTCTTCAGAAAACAAGACCAATGCAATTTAGGAATCGCCCAAAACCAAGTATAGAACTTAAGTGATGTTAAGCCAATTTAGAGCAGAGAGATCAATGCAGAGAGGGGTGGGCACTTCCAATTTCTTATCCCTACTATACAGAAATATACAAGAGAAAAAGAAATGAAACAATTATCTGGAGAATGAACTAACAAAAAATTGCATCACACTTGCATTCTCCCAATTATTAATCTTACACTTACCATATCAATCATAGAATTCACATTAGAGTATCATATCACCAATGGTGCCTGAGCATCTCTTTTTCTACACAGAACAAAACCATGTTCACCTATTCTACTCTCTCGAGTTACTATTAGTTTTGAGCAGATAGGCTATTCAACTAAAATTTTTGCATTTCGTGCATCAAGTGTTAAATCAACTGGGGTCTGTCTTTGCATGAATGATGATGTAACACATCAGTTTCAGATTCGTGTTGTAATTGCTTGCTTAGGGGTTGAGCTGTTACAGAATTGATGTCCTTAATAACTATTTGAGTAGGTTAAATTCTAAATAGCTTGTGTGAGTAGGTTAACACAGTCCTGCAACTGGCTCTAGTTGCAGCAGCTCTACTTCAACCAGGATTTGGAAGTGAAGGACCTCAGCTTTATATCAATTATTTGAGTATTGCCATATGCTATACTCTAGAAACGGAGCTATACTGATGAAGAAGGGCTAAGTCCGTGAGGCTGAGGCTAGATATGCTGTAGAAGTGAACAGGACATTTATAGTTTTATTTTTTAAAATCTCGTTATTTTACTTTGGTGCATGTAAAGTTTGTTTTCAGTCTCTAAAAGCAACAGAGAAACAAAATACAATAAAGCTAAAGCATTCATCGCTATTTTGGCAGTCCCTCTTCTATTTCATCCCATATCTAGGAATTCCTACAGAATCTGTTCTTGAGCAGACAAACAATTCTTCTGGCCTCATCGACCTTCTGGACTCACACTATTTTAGTTGAATAGCCTATCTGCTCAAAATCTGGGCACTAAGCTATATTTCACATTAATTTCCTTTCAGAATAAAGCGGAATATCCTTGATTAAACAGAAATCAAACAATCTTACATTGACAAACGTTAAATAACATGTTCCTAAATTCTAACTCCTAACTATTAATACATAATATACAATACATTATATCAATAGAGGCAGCCTTAATTACCTGGAGTCCAGTACGGAGACGAGTAGCGAAGGCGGTGATGTGGGGATGGAATCCGGCGTCGGCGGTGTAGGTGACGAGCAGGCTGCTCTCTGGGCGATGAGCGGTCTCTCTATTTCCCTCAGTCAGAGCAGGCTAGCAGTAGTCGGCCAACTGCTCTCTCCATCTCTCTCTCACTCTCTCTGCCTCTTAGTCTCTCTCTCTGCCTCTCAGTCTCAGTCTCTCTCTCGGTCACTTCTCTGTCTCCATTAGGAATTAGGGTTCAATTGACTATTAGGAATTGTCTATTAGGAATATTGTGTTTTTTTTTTTTTTGAGAAAAGGAGATGTGTTCATTCATAGTAAGTTCGTTTTAACCATTTTTTTCTTTTTTAAAAATTAAAAATTGGACGCTTTTAAATGACCTTTCAAATATTTTTTTTTAGTTTTTATGATTAAATATAATTCAAAAAAAAACTTAATAAGGACGTTTTTAATTAAAGCGTCCTATTAAACTGATAATAGGACGTTTATACTGAAAGCGTCCCCACATAAGCATCCCTATAGCCATATTTTGTTGTAGTGAGAAACTCTTAATTTTTGGTTTAAGAGAGGTAAGAGTATGTGAGGGAGAGTTGCAAAAATTCTCAATTTGTTGTTTGAGAGAAAGAGAGTGTGCGGGAGAGATGAGTTGCAGAAGTTCCATCTCAATTGAGAGAGAGAAAGAGAGTGGAGAGAGTGTTAATTTATTTTTTTAATGTAAAAAGGGTATCTAAGTAAATTAATAATGATTTATTTTTAAATTAAATTTAATAGTGGTGTATATTGAAAAAATAGTGGTATATATAGAAACACCCATATGTAATATGCCATATACCTTTTTTTTTTATGGTTGACCACAATTCTATTATTATTATTATTATTATTATTATTATTATTATTATTATTATTATTATGAGAGAATATTCTAATATATTAATTTGGAATATTTTTAATTTTTAAGTTAATTAAATATATTAAAATAAATCAAGATCCACATCCAAAAATTAAATATACATTATTTAAATTTTCAAATTAAATTTATCAATCAAGATACACATCCAAAATTTTAAATTAAACTGAAATAAATTTTTGAATTGAATGTATTAATTGAACTTAACAATTAATTGTTAAATACATTTATAGTTTTGAAGATAACATATTATGGTCAGGAACTTTATATATATTTTAAATAATTAAAACTTTTTTCTTCAAACAAAATCCATCCCACATCAAAGAACTTAAAATATTGTTATGCATGAGCAAATTATAAATTATAAGTCCCAACAATTATATTTCCACATTTGTCGGTCTTTCAGTTAGGATCAAGTATGATATTTTGATATTTGATATACCATTTAATATTAAATATATTTTAAATTTATAGATTTGAATTTAATTAAATATATTAAAAAGTTCAAATGAAATATTTTAAAAATATCTATTTAAATTTTAACTCTTTAATTGATTAAATATATATTTACAAAAATAAAGATGCACATACAAAATGTTAAATTAAATATATTTAAATTTTGAATGAAATGTATTAATTGATCTTATCATTTTAATGTTAAATAATTTTAAAATTTTCAAGTTATCATATTTAAGTTTTCAACTAAACATATTTTAAATAGTTAAAACTTATATATTTTAAATTTCAACCAAAACTTATATCCCACGTTAAAGAACTAAGAATTGATATTGTGTATAAACAAACTATAAATTGTGAGCTAATAAGAAAATCAATTGTGTATTTGATTGGAAATTTCCATATTAAAATTACGTGACCTTAGTTTCAAATTTGCATTCAAATAATATACAAAAAATTAAAGATAAGGAAGAAAAACTATATGAATCAACCACCCATCTAATGAAAGATAATTAATTTCTATCTCAAACTTGAAAATTATAAATTTGAATGGATTTGAGGGGAGCATATCAAACGCACAAAAAACAAGAGCTCAGCCAGTAGGAGTTGAGTGTGAGCTTGAACTAGGTTCTGTAATTGCAGTTGCACATATTAACCAATATTGGTATTGCATGGAAGTCTATGTTACTTGGACTCGGGAACAGGTGTCCAACACATATACAAATTTAAAAATCCGACCTCTTAACCTTTGAAATTTAGAATACGTGGACACGGCTGAAAATGATTCAAAAATTAGACACGGGTACGGGGACACGACAACATTTTTATATAATTAAATATAACCACACTTCTTAAAGATAAAATACCGTATCTATTTTCTTATAATATACAATTACATCGGATTAGATCTCTTGTTACATATCATGTTCCATTATCATTAATAGACGTGTGTGATTCGGATTAAATATCTGATTACATTTCGTGTTACTTACATTTCCTATTCTATTATCATTAACACTTACCATGTGTACATTTATGATGTCATTAAATACATAGGTGTGGAAGTTACCACACGTGTTATCCATTAAAGATAATGACACATGAAATGTAATAGAATATTTGATCTGGTAATCACACATATTTCATTATGGAGCTACATATTGAATTGAGTGATAACTATTGATGTTGGCTAATTGTGATATGAATATTGGGAAGTCTTTATTGGACAACTCCAATGTATTAACATTCGAACTACACATCTATACTGAAATAAAAATAGGAGCCACGACATGATTCTACATTAACAATAAAGGCAAAAAAATAAAATTATAGTACTCAAAGTATGCAGTAAGTAGAAAAATTAAATTATTTTCTATGTCAGAAATATGTATATATAAAAAAAATTATAAACTTTAATGTGGATATTGGGCCGTAAACGAACAGACTTGAAAATACAATAAAATTGGATCTGATTAATTGGGTCAGGCATAAAATGAAGCATGTATTAAAAGCAAAGACAAAACGCTGCATCACATCAAACAATCTTCAGTAGCAAATCGATTTCAGAAATAGCTTAAACCAATAACGCCACAAAGCTCAACGCAGAGACTCATTTCACCCGCCGTTCTAATTGTTGAAATCGCTCAATTGAATCCAACCCACGAAGAAGACGAGGAAAAATATTCGAGCAAGCGGAAGAAACACAATACACATTGTACAAACTTTTTTTATCAAACATTTGTAGTGCAACAACTGCGGCTTCTATGGCAATGGTGAATTTAATCAAAACAATGTACAATTAAGAATTTATTTTATTATAATGCATTTTCTCCTTTAAACTTGTAGGCTTTATTGATTTTGCATGAAAAAATTAATACGTTTGAGATCACGATTCTATTGTAGTTGAATGCGAGGTAGTTGATAAATAAGTTTGGGACAGATGTAGCTTTTTTTTCTTCTTTTAATTGTCACCGCCACTCACTGTTCGATGTCTTAATTTACATACATATATAAAAAAAGCACTTTTGTTGAGATTTCTTTTGGTATTGATTTTTTCATCTTCTTTTCAAGTTGATTTTTTTTTAAGCTTGAGGGCTACTTGGATTTTGTTAGTCTGCTTTGATTCTAGTATACTGATTTCTCAATTCTCAATTTGATTTAAAACCACCTCAAGGTATTCTCAGGGATTTTTTTTTTTTAAAATACAATGCAAAATGGCATTGTTTAATTGATAGTTACTACTCTCAACTTGTAGCAACAAAATTGGGTATGGGTAGGAATAACATGGAAGAATTAAACTCAGAAGAACTCCAGAACTCCTGTTATCGTGATGGGTGGATTGAATTCGAGACGACTCGCCTTTCCTTCCGCGAGTAATTGAGGCAACGTATTTGCTTCTTTCGCTGCAACACCTTCTGCAGTCCATACCGTCACATGTGGCCATTCATTTTTCGAATCTAATTTCTCCCCATCAACTACTCCAGGCTCGGCTTCCAGTGCTGCCAATTTCTCGGAGAACAAGAATGAACTCACAGCAATAGGAACATTTTGGTTGAGATACGGAGCAAAACCGGCTACAGCAGTTACACCATGACTTCTCTTGTGAGCCAGTGTCATGTGGGCTCTTGTGAGGCTGCTCTTCAAATCCTTGTCCTTGAGGAATTCTTCGACTCTATGATCCTTTGTACCTAACTGTTCCATGTAACCAACAATCAATCCCGTCTGCAACCTACAAGTTGTCCCTCAAAGCTAGCTTCTACATGCTAGACTAGAACCACCAGTGACAACAAGAAATTCAACGTTGTTTTATACACACAAGCACATGTATAGTTCTTCAGATAAACAGTGCAAACTTGTGTCAAGTGCATTTAGATGAGACATTGACCAGGGTTAGGGACAGTTAAATTAATTTCTTATTGTAGCATCCAGTAATCACTTACATTATGAAGAAGATCAATGACTTCTGAGACAGGCAGACTGACAGCAGCAAAGACGATGGTTTTAAGATTCCTTTTTTCACTACTAGGTGCTTTATAATCTCCCTTTGCGATTGCTTTAAGTTGTTAGATAACTTTTTCAACAGCAACACCAAATGGGACCTGAGAACAAGAGTAGAGGATTTACAAAATCTATGTAACAAGGCAAAAAACAATATCTTTAAGCTTACATCTGAAAGTGCACTATTTGCACCAATGAAAATGAGATTTTCCTATCTAATGAGCGCTCTAATACTGACCTGAATAGAATTGAGATGTTCAGCATTTGCAAACAATGTATCGCGCAATTGCTTCTCCCATTTTGCCCACTCCTTTGCATATTGGCCTTTAGAGGAATCCAATCTAGCAGATGAGAAGCATTACAAAATTAAATCAACTAGATAAGAAGGCACTAAACCACCATCAACATGCTGGACAAGGCATGCTTAATTGCATACATAAGAGGTTATAAGATCATCATAGTGCAAACAAGCTTTATATTACTTAATAGATAAAAATACAGTGTGGAGCAGTTACATTACTTTCCATGCTGTATGGAGTGAAGCTTGTATAAACTTAACCCTTCCTCCAAAGTAGACTTCACACTTTCAGGTAGAGGAGGCCTTTTTCACATGCAAAGATAAAAAGACTGTGAGTCCATTGTCAAGAGAGAGAGCATTTGGTGATCAAGGAGGACCATATTAGAGACAGAAATTTAATCCAATCAATATAGCGTAAACAGTTAAATAGCAAGCTAACAGTGGGAAGTATTAAACATGCAACACAACAACGATTTTCATGTGTTTATTTTTGTTATCTACTAGCCTCTCTTTCTTCATCTACTTGTAGGCTCAGCGGAAGATATCAACCGTGATCCATTTTTCATAATTGAATAGCCTTCCATCATATTCCCGGCAGATATTGCATCCTCACAAGTGTAACAACAGGACCATACACTGTAACAACATCACTTCTACTCAAGAATCTAAGAGGCAAATTACTGCAGCACCAAAATCAGACACACAAGGCTAAATCAGCACATGCTGAAGCCAGGTCAGTGTGACAGCAGTACTTTTTTTTTTCTAAGAACCTTCATTCCACAAATAAGTGAATAAGTATCTCCTGCCATATATCATCAAGATTCCAAACCATGTTCATGCCCCGAAGAAAAAAAAAGCATGAAACATTTTCAGGAATTAATTTAAAAGCCAAGTGGATTTACTCATATTAAGCACAAATTTACACCGAATCAAGGATGAGAACACGATATATTTCATGTATTATGCCTAGTGTTGACCAGTCATTCAACTGCCGAACCACAAACCATCAAAACAAATGAAAGAGGACTGTATCAAAAGGGGGTCACCAAATGATTAATCGTGCAGCTGTGTCAAACCAAAATATAACATCAGTCATCCCAAGTGATATCATGTCCTAGGGAGTCATGTTGTGTTAGATACTGCACCTGCTCAGTGGGAAGAGTTTTGTGTTCATGATACATTCTAAAAAGCATGTCTAAATAACAACTGAATTCTTGAATCCACTCAAAAAAGATAGGACTACTTTACACTGAAGTGTAATTATGTATAACAATTAACAACGATCAATAGGATTATTCATCTCAGAAATAAAAACAAAAGGAACGACTAAGATCTCTAAGCATAAACTAATCTAGTAAAAGAACTGGAGAAAACAATGTTGCCAATTAGTCTTATAAAAAAATCAGACCTTTTGGGTTCCAACAAAGGTATCTTCACAATCGAGCCAAAACGTTCTATTAGCTCCGTTTCAAACTCCTTACGGTCCTGGTGATTGTAGGTCAATGGCATAATTAAAAAAAAAGGTTTTAGAAAGATGTAATAGTTTTTCCATAACTTACTAAAGTAACTGTACCTTGCCATCATAAAGATGGTAGAACATCATTAACACATAACCAGCATTTGGAGATGACTTGTCAAGATTTCCCTAGATGACGCAAATGAAAAAATAGTTATAACATTTAAATTTTCCAAGAACGGAGGGAGTGGACTACCTAACCTGAGCTAATATCATTATTACCGGATGATTAACACGGTGAAGCACTCGAAATATGAAAACAGCAAGAGCATCGAGAGAGAATGGATTTGATTCAGTCCCTGCACAATTTCAGGGGAGAAAGTAGATGAATAAACCAATTAGTGAAAATATGAAAGCAAAGATATTCAATAGCAGACAAATAATTAGAAACCTTAAGAAAAGCATATCAAAGGATATACTTAACAAAAGCATAAAAGAAATATGTAGAAGCAACAAAAAACTTCCCAAGTAAAGTTGTGATGGAATCAGCAATACATACATTAGCTTTCTGATAATGACGAGATAGTTCTTGCATACATTATGTTTTATTGAGAAAGAGAAATAATTGTTAAGAATGCAGCATTGGAGAAATAATCATCGTTTTCAAAAGAACATAGGCAAGTTGAAACGGATGGAACAATCAGCAATGTTCCTGAAAAGAAGATAAGACTCTAGTGAAGAAATTAACCTTCTGAATCAGGTATCTACAAAGATTTGGATAACATAAAAATTTAGTTAAACTTAACAAAATCTTATATATATTACCGTTAGCATTTTGCAGCGGATGAGAAACTACCAGTTCTTTTGTATGGATAACAACCTTCATCTGCCAAACTTAGAAAAAATACAAATATACAATTGGATGAAATAACCAAACTCAAGAAAGAAGAATAAATTTCTGACCTGTCTCCAAACTTCTTCATTGGGAGCGTTTTTGTCAGCAAGCATAATTGAGTTCGGTTTCTTGCGGTACTCTTGACCAACCTTTTGCCAATACCTCCCTAATTATGATACAATAAGTAAATCAAGAAATAGGTAAACGATATAGTGAGCTAGAACCAAACAAAATATTACTAATAGGGCCCCCCTCCCACACACATAAACGAGAGAGAGAGAGAGAGAGAGAGAGAGATGTTTTTTGCTTATTATGCGAGTAATGTGCCATTAAAGCACTCCAAAAAATCCTACTATAATCAAGCACATTCTTTGTTTCATTTTACACGATACTTGTTACTGTAAGTTTCAAAGAATATATAATTAGTTTATACAGTTCAAATATTTGAGAAACTTCATAAATTTGCAAGGAATGGTCCTGTAGCAATGGACATTTATGTATGTGTGTGTGTGTGTAATATATCAAATGAGGTAATATAACTTGACCCACCAAACAAGAAAATAACCACATTTATATCAAGATAGAAAAATGAGAAAAATGACACCACAAAGAATATCTTTAGTTGATTTGACACAATGAGAAAAAATTGACACCATAGAGAATATCTTAGTTTATTTTGACACAATGGGATAGCTGCTAAGTTAGTTTGTACAGAATAGGACCAATAATATATTCTGACAGACCACAATCAGGAAATTAACAGGGAAAATGAGATTCAGCAGTATACCTTTGATAAGATCACCCATCAAACTATGCATTGGACGATCATCACCGAGCCTTCCAGGGGTTCCCAGTATTTCTTTACAAAGTGCTGACTTAGCACATCCAGGGATTCCTAATTGGAAATTGACGATGAACTCAGGAAATTAAAGAGCAGGAATAAATAGGACAGGGCAAAGATCAGGCAGGAGATCCTTTTCCAGATAAGCATAGTTCAAAAAGACACGCGTGCATGCACTCATACACACAAAAATCGATGATATTTTTTCATGATATTTACAAGCAGTATGACGTGCACTAGCACTTCCATAATCTGTAGTGATACGCAGAAAGTGCCTAAAACTAGCATAACACCTACCTGGAAAGAAGACAATAAGTCCTCGATCTTTAGCAATGGTTTCCTTGACCATGGGAGTTGGACTTGAAGGAATTATATTTCTCTCAGGTTCAAGGTCACCCTCCTCGTCTCGGCCTCCCTCAATAATGGCCATGAAATCTTCAGCTCTAACCAAACTTCCAGCAGATCCAATCAAAGCAGGATTTTGAGGACTGCGCTTTGCATATTGCTCGAGGAATGGCTCTGCTTCGCTAAGGTATGTAGACGATGACAGTGATTTGTGTCCACATTTTCTACGAATATATACAGCCCTTGATAGGGGAAAAAACAAATCACATACTGCATCCCAATTTTGAAAAGAATGTAGATAGATATCGAGATATACCATTCATCCAGCATCTTGCTGAGCTGCCTTTGCTTTGCAGCTGAAGTATTCCATTTCTGCATTTGCCTAGAGGGGCCAGATAAAAGTTATAGATACAACACAAGAGCATACTCCTTAATATATTTCACCTTAAAAGTCCAATGGTTTTCAGAAAAAATTTATGAGATAGAAAGCCAGAAAGAAAAATTCACAAGAGCCATTGTTCGCATCATAACCTAGACAATAGCCCTAGAAAAAACTTCTATTGACATCAATAACAGGTCCAATTACTGCAGAAGATGCAAAAAGAGTTTGTCATAGCACTAGGTCCTCACCAAGTTTCCAAGAATTGACAATATCTACTTGAAAAGTAAAATGAAACTTAGAAACTAATTCACACCACAAAATCATGAGGAGTCTTCTAAACTGTTTTCTGACACAAGTGCCAACATCATTCTTAAAACAAGGGCCAAAGTTCTTTCAGAACTTTTCGCCTGAGCAAATGGCACAATACTTTCAGTAAGGAAAAATGGAAAATAACCATTTTTATTTGAATTTTTCTATTGACGCTTACACACATGCAAGTTAGGCTTTAGGGAAACTACCTCATGTAGTAGGCCTTGTATGCAGCTTCACCTTGTTTAAAAAGAGTAGACAAACCATTCCGAATGAGAAAGGTCCGTATCTGCATGCTCGACAAAGAGAATAAGGAATAATGCATCCAATACATGCTGAATGAACAACACGTAGAGTAATCAATATAGAAACATCATCGAAAGTACATGTAATTGACAAAAATACTTATAGGATCAAATTCTCTCTTTTTGTTCTTTCTTGTTTTCCTTGATAGGAAAAACAGAACATTTTACTTGATAAAAGCTCCCTCAAAACTAAACAAACCAATCTCCAAGTTTGCAACATACCCCGTGCCCACCTTGCATCTATAACTTAAAGAGTCCATGTAAATGAAAAAAAATCTAAAACAATGATAGACATAACTCAACAAAAGGAAGAATATCCTACCGAATAATCCACGCAAAATATTAAGCATCATAGAATAGTGGTAAAAAAATTGAACACATTTTTACATGATAGTGATTTATTGCCAAAGACACTGAACAAATTTGGGTCTAAATGTTGAAGTTTTTTCCCTTATTTTATAAACAAAAAATAAAATAAAATTATGCTTGAGGGCAAGGGACCAGTCAGCCACATATCAATAAGTCAGTGGGGTTTTAACTTACAAAGTATCACACATAATGATGATCAGGACATAACTTCTGACATCATTTCAAACTACTAAAGATAATTAGGGTGGGATGTAATCAAACAAACTACAATGATCTGAGTAATTGATGAATGCAGGGCAAAACTCTCATACCTTATACGTAAGGAACTTCAACTTGATCATCAGGTTTGCATCTTCATCAGCTAAATCATCTTTTGCAGATTCACCATTTAAGCCACTCCCAGAATTAGTTTTCCCTTGGAATTCCGCAGCTCTTTCCTTATTAGCCTTGAATAAGTTTAGGTCGACAAAAAAACCTGAGAAAGCAACAAATATTAGACCATAATTTCTACAATTGTCAGCACTGGCAAGCATTTTGCAAAGATATGAAAAGGAACAACAAAGAAAAATGGCACGCACGCACACACACACACACGGAGAGAGAGAGAAAGAGAGAGAGAGAGATCTTGCAGGAGCACGCAACACTCTGACTAAAAAAAGTAAAAAATAAAACTATCAAGCAGTGTATCGACAATATATTACCATAGATCAATACATCAGGCAAGAGGACCTTACAATGCAATGCTATTCTGGAAATTAATAGGAGTCCCGTATGGGAGTTTCTGTTTGCACCCAGAATTTTACTCTTTGCACCCCTTGAATAAAAAGACAAAAATAAAATAATTATAAATTGACTAAATTACCCTTTAATTACTTTGTTGTACCATTTTTTTTAACTCAATGCACCCCAAAACAAAATTAAAAAAATAAAAATTTAAACAATATAAAATATATGAATAAATCTGTGAAAATTGAAAAATATACGATTTGAACCTCAAATTTTTCTTTTACATTATTGAACACAATTTGTACTCAATAACCTAGTTTGTAGTTGTGCAATTATTGTGGCAAAAATAAAAAGAGAGGCAATGCAAGATGAAAATGAAGATGAACAAAGCAATGTAAGTCATTTTGTTGAGTTTGTACCGATTGAATTTCGAGATTTCACAGTTTTCATAGACCTGTTTTCGCGTTTTGTTCGGGTTTTACAGTTTGAACATTCTTCAATGAGTTCGGACAATGAAGATCGAACATCATCACAGTGTTCGAACTTTGAAAGTTGAACCGAACTTTAAAAAATTTGAAGATGTTCATGTTCGAGCTAATTTTTTCGAACTATATAAGTTTGTTCGGCTTTTACATTTCGAACGTTTCCTTAAAGATCGAATTTTTATTTTCGAACATGTGTTTCTCCAGCAGCATGTTCGAACTAATTTGTTCGAACTAGATAATTTTGTTCGAGTTTTAAAGTTCGAACTTGTCCATTTAGGTCGAATTTTTATTTTCGAACATGTGTTATCCAGCAGCAACTAATATTGATTTAATTTTGAATAGGATCGAACTGAGAACAGTGTTATGGGCCCAATCAATACAGAGTTGGTTCCTGATTTTACGGACATATTCCAAACTATGGAATTGTTTGATTCTCGTGAGGATTTGATCAGTTGGGTTCGTGAGAGAGGTATTCCAGTTGGTATTGTCGTTATTGTGCGACGCTCAGATACTGGGAGTGATACTAGGAATCCTCGATTGGTATTGTCATGTGAACGAGGTGGGTATCCCCATGTGATTAAGAAGAAGCCTCCAACAGAACGTGATTACATACAACAAAATTTAGATGATGATGACGTTTCGGGTGAAGGGAAAGAAAGGACGAGTTCCAGAACGAGCTCAAGGGAGACTGGGTCGAAGAGAATTGGATGACCGTTTCGTTTGAAGGGGCAATACCTCCCGGAGTGTAATCAATGGATGTTAGAAGTTGTTTGTGGGGTTCACAATCATCCACAAGCACAATATTTGGAAGGGCATGCATACGTCGGTCGCCTAACATCAGATGAGGAGAAGTTGGTGGCTAGTTTGTCGAGTTCACATACTCGGCCGAAGCAAATATTGGCCGCAATACAAAGAAGCTTTCCCAACAACAAGTCAACAATAAAGATAATTTATAATGTGCGTAGTAGAAACAAGTATGTCGAGCATGCTGGTCGATCCCAAATGCAGTATCTGTTGGGTAAACTGGAGGAACATGGCTATTACCAGTATACGAGGCGGTGTCCACAGACTGATACCGTGAAGGATATGTTCTACACACACCCGACAAGCGTGAAGCTTCTTAGAGCTTTTCCTGAAGTGTTGTTGATGGACTGTACGTACAAGACGAACAAGTACAGATTACCTTTGTTCAAAATAGCCGGTGTTACCTCAACAAGCATGACGTTCTCTGTTGCATGCGCCTATCTGGAGGTGAGAAGGAGGATAACTACATTTGGGCGCTCACTGTTCTTAAAGGGCTGATGGACCAAAGCACATTACCTAGTGTGATTGTGACAGATCGTGAGCGAGCGTTGATGAATGCCATAGAGGTGACATTTTCCACCACCCGACATTTTTTATGTCGATGGCATATAAATAAGAACATCACTGCCAATTGCAAGAAGAAGTTTCGTACTAAAGATCAATGGGAATCATTCTTGAGTGCATGGAATCTGGTAGTGTTTGCTGAAACTGAAGCACGGTATGGTGAAATGCTTCGGAGGTTTCAAGAAGACCATGCTACCAATCCCACTGTTGTGGATTATGCCATTAACAATTGGATTGTGCCTTACAAAGAAAGATTTGTAAGCTGTTGGACAAATCGTGTAATGCACTTTGATAATACCACAACATGCAGGTATGTTTCTATATTTCTTATTCCAAAGTTTTGGACAAATTGATTTTGTTCGACTTTATGTATTCAAACTCGTCTATATCTAACTATTTTATACTATATGCATAAATTGTAGGGCTGAAGGTGTCCATGAAAAGTTGAAAAGGTTTCTTGGAACAAGTACATGCAATCTTGAAGGATGTTGGGAGAAGATACATGATCTACTAGAGACTTCTTTCAATGCAATAAAGGCATCGTTTGAGAAGAGTGTTAATGTGGTTCAACATCGCTACAGGTCTCCAATATTTCAATTCCTTTGAGGTATAATTTCTATTGCTGCATTAGATAAGATTTATGAGGAAATGAAGAGTATAGGGAAAGATCCAATGGACCCATTACTATGTGGTTGTGTGTTGAGAACGAAGTGTGGTCTTCCATGTGCACATGAGATCGATCAGCATGTTCGATCATCCACACCATTTTCTTTAGACGCTGTGGATAAGTTCTGGAGGAAATTGGATATGGAACCTACAGGAGCGAAGGTTGTTGTGGCTTCTGACATTGATAATCGTTGGTTTGAAACTTGGACTTGTGCAAACAACATGTTTACACAAGCGGACGAGTTTGCTAGGTTGCTCATGCTGAAGAGATTTAGGAAGATTGTTACCCCGTCTACCACTTCTATGGTTGAACCAGACGTGCAAACTAAGACTCGTGGAAGACCGAAAGTCACAAAAACTAAAGCTGATACATCCACAAAGCGTGAGAAGAGTGCCTTTGAGTACACTAACTCATTCAATGACAGTTGTTCGCAAATTCCGGACTCGTTTGAGGTTGATACATCGCTGTCACAAGTGATGTTCACTACGAGGCCACAAAAACAAAAGGTCATTCGTCCTAAAGCATCGCATCATTTGGGGATTGGATACATTGATCAGATACCAGCATCATTCAGAGGCTATGTGACGAGGACTGAGGATGTCACCGCAAATGGTCATTGCGGATTTCATGTGATTGCTGGTTGGGTGCTTGGGGATCAGGAGGCTTGGTCACGTGTCCGTACTGATCTTTTCTACGAGATCCACACTAATCCAGAAATATGGGACAAGTGTTTCCTTGAGCATGGACGAAGGGAGAAAGTGTTGAATATACTTAACTATCATGAATTGACAGCTCACACGAGACATTGGTTTGTTTTGCCTGATTTAGGCCATGTAGTGTCTACGGTGTACAATGTTGTTCTTGTGACGTTGGGGGGTCGCTATCCCACTACATTATTGCCTTTATCATCAGCTGTTCCAGTGGACCCGAAGTGTATTTGCATGGCAGCGGTTAAGATTGGAGAAGGGAAACGCCCCAATCACTTCATACAGGTCCTTGTTTTAACTAGTTCATGGTTACATTGCTTATATTTTACTATACCCATTATAATTGTAATGTAATGTTTTTTTGTAGGTTTTCATGAAGCCGAATCACCCTTTTCCACCCATATCTGTTCAATGGAAGGACTTTCGCATGGAGTGCGCAGCTGGATGGGAAGAATATGTCACTCGTCATTAATTTATGTACTAGAACTGTGTAATGTACTTCAACATTGTTATGTACTAGAACTGTCTAATCTAATAGAACTTTGTAATGTACTAGCATTTAGTAATAGAATTTTAATTGGTTCCAATCTGCTGCAGGTTATACACGAAATTGACAAGGCAAGTAAGCTTGTTCGAACTATATAGTTCGAACAATTACTACTTGCTCGAACTAAGTTGTTCGAACAAGATTAACATGTTCGAATTTTATAGTTCGAACAAAAACTAATTGTTCGAACTATATAGTTCGAACAATATTGACATGTTCGAACTATATAGTTCGAACAAGCGTAATTGCCTTGTCAATTTCGTGTACAAAACCTATTATCGCAAACATGTTCGACATTTGAATTTATAACAAATGGTAATACGAAATAAAACGTAAAAACGAATCTCCAATACAAACCACATCAAATACAATACAAAATAGATAATAATCATCACATGCCCAATACAAAATAGATAATGATCATGTCTAATACAATCACATGCCCAATACAAAATAGATAATGATACAAACCACATCAAATACAATATATAACAGATAAACACTACTGTCGTCTACGTCTTCATCTCGCGGAAGACTCGCCCTGCTCCTGTCCCCTATCAGCGTGTCTCTCGCCCTGGTCATGCCCTGTACGTAAATGCAATGCCTCCACAGCTTCTTCAACTTGAGACATCACATACGGCAATGATAAGTCCTGATCATGAGCTCTCCACCGAGTCAGCACTGGATCAAGATATCCAATAGCTGACTGAATCCCCTCCCAAGGTGAAAGCTGTGGGTCTACAATGGGAGCTGCGGCCTCAGGCTGGACTCGAGGATGCGATATCGAGTGATACCACTGGAGGTAATCGGGGGAGCACGCCCAAGCTGGATATGCAACTTGTCCTCGGCGTTCTTCTGACAGCATATGACTCTCCCACTGCTCGTAAAAGGATGCAAGCATGCCCCATACAAGGCGATACTGTCCAGGCTTCTTACCCCGTCTAAAAACAACAGGATCCAGCGGACGCCGTGGAATGGTCTGCACTCGTCCAAACTGTCTCATCACCCGATCTGGGAGATATGGCTCCACAATATCACAAGCTGTGATACAACCTTCGTAGAAGGTCACCTCGGGTCGGTCACCGCCATCTCGCAGCCTCACATACGGATCCCACACAACCTAATATTGAAACTGAAATTAAAATATATGATTGAAATAAAATTACAACATATACAAATAGAAGTAACTTACATCCTCTGGTCTCAATGTATCCAGCTGCACCCTATAAGCCCTCACCGCATCCTCAGATACTGCACAATGCGCCTGTTGAGCCCATCTCATAGCATATGGCTATCCAGCGCGGTAGTCGGCATTTGGCTGTGGTCGGCCAAGTGTCGAGAAGTGCTCATAAATCCATGCCTGTGTGAATTAACAATAATTAAGAAAAAAACATATTTAATGAATAAAAAATGAAAATAAGAACAATAAATTTGTCATTTACCTCTAAGAGTGTCAGGAAACCAGCTATCTGTCTACACCCAACCCGAGAGCCCACTCCCAACTGTCTGTATAGAAAAGCCAATGCAGCTACCCCCCATGCATAACCCTCAAACTCCTCGGGGTCCTCAAACAATCGGAGATAATGGCATGTGATCCGATCGCCCGTCTTATTCGTGAATAGTGTACAACCTAGAATGTACACCAAGTACGCCCTCGCCTCACAAACTGCCTCGAAATCATCAATACTAGAAGCCAACTCACTAAACCTAGTGTGCAACCACTTTAATTTGATGTAGCTACCCCGATCACTCATTTCCTCAATAGCCTCATCAGCTGAGACTCCAAGCAGACGTCGTACCATGTGTTGCCCCCCAGCAACATCCTCCCCAGAAAACACAACTGGTCTACCCTCCGTACTAAGACCAGTCAAACAATACACATCATCCAGTGTAATAGTCATCTCACCAAATGGAAGGTGAAATGAGTTGGTCTCGGGCTGCCAACGCTCCACGAATGCCGAGATGAGATTCCTATTTGGTGCTCTATAGGCTAAGTGTCTAAGCCTCAAGAGACCCGACCTCTTCACCAAACTCTTCCATGTCCTTGACTCGCCTGCGAATGACCACTTCAGTAATTTTGCAGTTAGAGAGTGGCATTTTAGGACTTCTCTTTCTTCACCCCTCCAAATTGCAGCTGCAACGTGTGTTTTAAAGCTGCGCAGCACTGATGTATCTGTAGGGCCACCAGGGAATGGAGCTCTCAGGATCTCATCATTGTCCTCCTCATTATTTACATCCCCCTCGTCACCCTCATTACCTCGGGCTTCTTCTTCAGCTTGTGCTCGGGCTTCTTCTTCGGCTTCGGCTCGGGCTTGTTCTTCGGCTTCTGCTTGCCACCGCTCCAGTGCTGATTGCCGCCTCGCGGATGCCGTTGGTCTCCTCCTATCATAGTGAGCAGCTGCACAAAAAAACACAAGGCAGATGATGGTTCGAACTGTAAAAATCGAACTGAACTACATAGTTCGAAATATATAAGCCGAACCAACACTTAGAAAATTTTATGCTGTTAGTGTTCGAACTCTGAAAGCCGAACATCATCAGTTAGTTCGAATTTTAAAACTCGAACCTATGCTTAGCCAAATTCAAGCCCTGATGATGTTCGACATTTTGAGTCCGAACAACTCCAGTATGTTCGGTTTTAAAAAGCCGAACATCATCAGGGCTTGAATTTGGCTAAGTATAGGTTCGAATTTTAAAATTCGAACAAACCTTATATGTTCGGCTTTCAGAGTTCGAACTATAGCTAAAAAATCAGAGTATACAGTTCGAATAGAACGCGCATCAGGGCAAAACATAGTCACCAATCTCGACACAAACCTCCATTTTCTCACCACATTCAACCTAAACTAGCATCGAAGCATCCTAATAACCTATCCTAACATCTTAAACTATTGTAAAACTTGATTTAAACAAAAATCCAACAATTTAAAATCTTATGAAATAGAATGTATTAAGTAACCAAAAAAAAACATGAAACTCACCAAATCGATCCATGAAACTAGCTTGGAAGTCGCCGGCGTTGAAGTAGAATGTCGAACAATTTTCTTCAGCTCGATTTCGAACGATCCCGCGGTGAAAGTCGACTCTTTTTTCTCACTTTCACTGCTACGTTTTTTTTTACTTTTTGGTTAATTTTGATTTTATGTTTTTTTCAAAATTTTTTTATTGATTTTAATTTCAGATTTATGTTTTTTTTTTAAAGTTAAAAACATATTTTATATGTAAGGGCAATATAGTCTATTTTAGGGGTGCAAAAAGTAAAAAAGAGGGTGCAATGAGAAGCAAGGGTGCAAAGAGTAAAATTCTAGGTGTAAACAGAAACTCCCGTCCCGTATATGTTTCATGCGATAAGCAATGCTCACATAACTCAAAATATAAAATTCCAGAAATAATTACACATTACAAATATACAGAGCACAAATTCAGAGCAAAATATATACCTCGATATAGTGGCCACAATCCAGGATTATGCCTGCAATATGCCATATTTATTCATTAAAAAACAAATTACAAGAAGAAACTATATGCATAATACCAAAATTAGTTCTATAGGAATAAAGAAAAGCACAATAGAATTACAGCTAATGTATGAAGCGTAATAGATTTACAGACTTCATCATACCTCATCTCTTTTTGGTACCGTCTAAAAGTTGAGTCACTGTGGACATGGCAACCATCTTAAAATGAAGACTGTCATTTGTAGCAGAGTCGACTTTATGAAAATTATGATAAAACTTAAAAGCAGCAGGGTAGTGCTTTTCTCTCATCACACGAATCATTTCCTGAAGCAAAGGTTAATGAAGTTAATGACATTGAAGTAGATAATTACCCATCAGGATACTGGAGCAAGCTGACATGAACAAGAGAAGGGAAATGAAAAGTTGAGGATATAAATTATCACTCTCGATCCTCTTGTCCACCAAGGACAATAGAATCGCACTTTACACAATCTAATAAGGAAAAGCTTCACCTTGCTGTCAAAGGGTTTATGCATTCTCCTACCCATCGTGAAGTGAATATGAAAGAATAAAAACATTGCTAAAAACCATGTACCGGTTCTTATTTTTCTTTTCCGATTTCCCCAGTTCTCAAACTCAAGATTAAGCTGCACGAGAAATGCAAACCTGTAATTTGGTAGTAGAAAAATCTACTGGACGGGTTTGCAGAAACTTTGACAGAACAGATCGATCTGCATTTCTTGAATGAATATCAGAGGCTTCAATTCCAAACCAGTCCAAATGGTTTGGGGAGAAAGATGTACCAACATTTTCAAGAAGTGCCTTAATTTGCTACAGTTATAACCAAACAAAATAAAGAAAATGACCAATTCCAAGTACAATACCTAGACGGTTAGGTAAAATAAGCATCTTGATAGAAGGAACATCAGATAACCTGCTTTTCATTAGTTCTGTTTGCAGCACATATTTCACGCAAGCTGGATCCAAGTTCACCTGGTGTGCAATTTACAGACAGAAGTGCACAAATCAATACAAAATCAAGTCAGAGTTAGTGAAGTATGGTGCACACAATAAAGGTTGGAAAGAAGGTAGACGCAACATTAACTAAATTAACACATTGGCCAAAAAAATTGGAATTAGAAGCAACATTTCTCATTAATGGGAAGTTGGGAACACAAAACTATTAAAGTTGTAAATAAGAAATTTATGTCAGTAAAGACGGATGCCAGACTATTCTTTTGCCATGTAACTAGGAACCCTGAAAACAGTCGTGTAGTAAACAAAGCCATCTTCAAAAGGAATAAAGTTGGTTATTCATTTGTCCATGTAAGAAGTAGTTAGTAAATACATATATTGATATTACCATGGGAAATTACACGCAATCAACAAACAATTGTACTTGAAATTAGCATTAGAACAATCATAATAAGCAAAGAAGTTTGAGATCAATGTAAACCTTTTCAAATGATATGCAGAGTAAAACTTCTGAAAATAATCTGACATCTCATTGGTACAATGTCCGAAAATGACACATCAAAATCAACAACTTCTCTTTTCCGGAATGACTCAAACATCGAACTATTCTACCTATAACGATGCTGTAATGACTCAAACTAGAACTGATCCCCCAATAAAGGTTTTGGTATAGGTGACAGGATCCCTCAATAAAGGTTTTGGTATAGGTCACAGGAGGATGGCAACCCACAATTCTTTTCTTAAAACTTATTTTAATGCTAATTTAAGGGACATGAGATTTTCTATCAATTTAATATGCCTTGAAGATTGATGATTCTAACTCATCATAGGTCCTTGTTGCTACTTGCTACCCTCTTTAGGATTATTGGTTTTGACAGTGAACCCAGATGATTTGATTGATTTCCCGTAAGCTAGCATATATAAGGAAAGCGGTGCATCCAATATTACTTTTCTATACAAAAGAAGATTTAACTGAGATAAAATCAGATTACCTCCCTCCATTGGTGGTGGAGGATAGTCTCTCAAAACCTGCTTCATATGTTCTGAACTCTCGTGGCTTACTATCCGAGCCACTAGACCTTCCAAGCTTTCACCCTGCACCATTATATGATCTTTTGATCTTGCAGGTGGGTGGGGGGGGGAGGAGGATGATACAGATCAGCTTTTTATGCAACTAATTTGATAACTATAGATATGAAAATTCAATTAGCTCAACTATAGTCGACAGTAAATGTTGGGGATGGGATTGACTGTAGGCAATACACAGGACATACAAAATATATTCAAACAACAAGACAAATCAAGGAGTTCTCAGCCCCATTTATGGTTTATCAGGTTATGGCATACAAATATCAGTATTGGACAATGCACGAGCCATAGGAAAATAAGGTATAGGCATGCAGGATTTACATTTAACATAGTGGTATAGTAAACAATGTGTGAAAATGGAAGAACCTACAAAACAATGGAAAATCAGGCTATATATGTATATTAATTATATGCAGGTTAATGTCAAGGGAAATAAGTTCACGTAAAGAGTATTAAATTCATGAAAGGGCCCAACATACAAGATCAAACCATCAAGATTCATGAAATAAATTCTTTAATTGATAAAAGATGCACTTGTGCTCTTGACATAGAAATTGATGGGATTAGTTTGTGACCTAGCTCAAGAAGGGTGAAATCAGTGCCTCTTTTATTTTGTATCACTTTTATATCTGTATTTTTCTGAAACTACAAATGAAGGCTTCTCATCTGTATTCAGTTTCAATGATATTCCTAAAATTTAAGGTTTGTGTGCCCCCATTTTACTGATACTCTTTTCCAATCTTTTACAGTGGTTGTGACTGCAGTCACAGAGTTGGGCAACGGAAAACCAAAATTCTACTCAACTCCTGATCTTATCGCTTTTTGTAGAAACTGGCGACTACCCACAAATCATGTGTGGTTATTCTCGACAAGGTGAGTTTTGATTTATTATTTTTTGAATGTATAAGAAATTTTGTTTCTTGATGCGTGGAAATTTTACTTTGATTTCTATCAAATTGTGTTTATATTAGCAATCTGACTTGCTCAAGACCTGAGCTATGAGCACAAACGTTCCTCTTCACTTCTAATTGAGATGAAACCAGCTGTTGGCTTTGTCAATGTGGAACTAATTGTATTATTCCCATATCATAGGTTTTAGAAATTTCTGACTAACTTGCCTACCTGTACTATGGCTCCTGCAGCGTCTTATAACTCTCCTTGGTTCTCTTTTTGGGCATCTCATGAAGGCAATTACTGCTATTTTGCTTTCCTCTACCATAGAGTATGGATGACTTTTGGCTTATCTAATCACTCCAGTCAGTGTGTATGAAGTAGCTCATCACTTCAATGCCTGCACATTCTGTTTATTTTTCTGTCCAACAGAGAAATAACGAAGAATTCAACTATATTTTTTGTTGATTGAAGAACTCTTCTTCTTTCATAAATCGGAGACAACTAAAAGTTCGTGTAGATGATAACATATTGTTTTGTAAGCTTTAAGGTCACCAAGACGCAGTCCAACTTTCTACCTACTCACATGCAAATCTCCATGCAACACATACCTTTGTTGTGAACGTTTATTTGAATAAAATTTTATGATGCCCCCTGCCCTTGTGTCAAATAGTGATTCAAACGGTGATGAAGAATCCTGCCCTATTTCAGCTGGTGAAAGTTTAAAATCAAGGTTACAAACTTCTTTTTGTGTATTTGAATATTCTCTCTCTATTTCAGGAAATCTGTCACGTCATTTTTTGCGGCTTTTGATGCACTCTGTGAGGAAGGAACAACCACACCTGTGTGCAAAGCACTCGATGAAGTTTCAGATATATCAATACCTGGTAAAGTTAGATTGAGATTAAGAAAGCAACTTTTACTAAATATCTGTTGCTATTTTGTTGTGTTTATCAAATTAGCATGCTTTAGTTTTAGCTGTTGACAGATGATTGTGGTTTTGTTCTTGCTTGGACTGACCAACTGAGTTAGGGTAGAACATGGTCTTATTTTCAACTTGATATACTCCACTGATTTCACCCTTCTTGAGCTAGGTCACAAACTAATCCCATCAATTTCTATGTCAAGAGCACAAGTGCATCTTTTATCAATTAAAGAATTTATTTCATGAATCTTGATGGTTTGATCTTGTATGTTGGGCCCTTTCATGAATTTAATACTCTTTATGTGAACTTATTTCCCTTGACATTAACCTGCATATAATTAATATACATATATAGCCTGATTTTCCATTGTTTTGTAGGTTCTTCCATTTTCACACATTGTTTACTATACCACTATGTTAAATGTAAATCCTGCATGCCTATACCTTATTTTCCTATAGCCCGTGCATTATCCAATACTGATATTTGTATGCCATAACCTGATAAACCATAAATGAGGCTGAGAACTCCTTGATTTGTCTTGTTGTTTGAATATATTTTGTATGTCCTGTGTATTGCCTACAGTCAATCCCATCCCCAACATTTACTGTCGACTATAGTTGAGCTAATTGAATTTTCATATCTATAGTTATCAAATTAGTTGCATAAAAAGCTGATCTGTATCCTCCTTCTCCCCCCCACCCACCTGCAGGATCAAAAGATCATATAATGGTGCAGGGTGAAATCTTGGAAGGTCTAGTGGCTCGGATAGTAAGCCACGAGAGTTCAAAACATATGAAGCAGGTTTTGAGAGACTATCCTCCACCACCAATGGAGGGAGGTAATCTGATTTTATCTCAGTTAAATCTTCTTTTGTATAGAAAAGTAATATTGGATGCACCGCTTTCCTTATATATGCTAGCTTATGGGAAATCAATCAAATCATCTGGGTTCACTGTCAAAACCAATAATCCTAAAGAGGGTAGCAAGTAGCAACAAGGACCTATGATGAGTTAGAATCATCAATCTTCAAGGCATATTAAATTGATAGAAAATCTCACGTTCCTTATATATACTTCCAATTAATGATTCATTAGTATTCCTATATATGAACTTTTGAATATTCAATATATGGCGTTCTAAGGGGAAAATTTGAATATGTGATATTATATATACATATTAGTCTACGTACATTTATATATGTTGATTTGTAATGATTATAAGGGTGTATTTCTTTTAATTAAAGGAGTTAGAAAGAGTTTAATTAATTCTTTAATCTTGAAATTAAGAGTACGTAAATAAAAAATAATTAGAGTTTTTTTCCCAAAAATTGTGGGTACTTTAATTCACAAATGTGGATAAATTATAGTAGTCTTCAAATAATTCAGAAGTTTGCTTATCCTTTTGTCCAAAAATCAACCAGCCTAATTAATTAAACATACGCAAACTACTTTAGGCATATATCAATGCTTTATATCCACTAATTAGGATATTATTAAAAATAGCTTGCAATCCCTGAACCCCGCCTTCAACTTGAGCTTCCCCAGTTCTAACTTGGACAAGTAGTGTAAAGAACAGTGTGAGTTTCATGATGCAAAAGGGCATTCATTCATTCTCCATATTCAGATAAAATAATTTTTATCCAAACCAGGAAACACAGATACCAGGAACCACAGAATATCGAAGCTGTAAAGATATCCCAATTAACAAACCACATCCACCACAAAATCAAAATTAAGGAAACTAAAATACCCGATCTTCTTTTGCCCAAGTGCTTCCGCGAAACTTTCAACCCTGCTTGCAGATTGTTCCCTGGCTTGTGCTGAGAAGTCTTGACATTGCTCGGTGGAGAGATGGCACGCTGGGAATTGGTGACTGCGCGGAAACCCTAAGTCGAGAGATGGCGCGCGAGTTGGTGATGTGTGAAAATGAATTAAACCTTTGGTGAAGTTGGTTAAGTTCCTTCTTTATTTTTAATAGGTCCATGTTCGAATATTAAAAGTAGCATTTTTTTTTCTAGCTTATCAATTTTTATTTTATTTAAAATTTTATCATCCTAAATATTTGTATAATTTATCTTCTCAATTACCATGTTTTTCATTTTTCTTATGAATAAAATAAATAATAGATATTTTGATTATTTTAGTTTTCTAATATAATTTTAATTTTTTACGCACATAGACTACGAATTTCAAACAACTGTAGTCTTAAGAAACTAGAGTCACGCGCATAAACTATAGTTTTCAAAAAAACGTAGTCTTAAGAAATCAAATACGCATACATAGTTACTATAAATGAAAAAAAAAAACTTTCCCGCCTAAATACACTTTCTACAAATTGAAATATAATATTTATTAACTAATTGATATTTATATTACATCTGTAATTGAGTTGTATATATAAAGGAAAGAAAAAGAACCCAAACTTAAGAATCCCAGATATCACAAGCCGATAACTTATGGGACCGGGATCTCATTAAAACCCACGTGGAAAACCCAGGGAAGGAAAAACCATGTGGGAAAAAGAGTACCCCTCTAAGCAAACCGAAAGAAATCAGTACCACAAAAATCTTGTGTTACAGCATCCAAGATATAAGGAATAACAGAAAATCAAACACCGTGAGAAACAACATTAGAAGCTAATATATCCACTACCCTATTACCTTCCCGATAAATGTGAGACATACAAAAATGAATACTACTTATGTAATCCAACACTCCTCTCCAACGAGCTTTTAAACACCACGGCACCTGCAGACTTCTAGAATGAAGTAGAGAAACCACGTAAATAGAGTCCGCCTCCAGCCAAATAAAGGCCAGAGACAAATGCTTCGCCCGTTCCAAGGCGATGATCACCGCCAACAACTCGGCAAGAAACGAGAATCCGACATCCTCATCCGTATGAAAACAGCACATAACCTCACCATCAGAACTCCGAAAAACGCCACCAGTCGCCATACGTCCAGGAGCACCAAGTGAAGAACCATCAGTGTTGATCTTTGGTTGCCATGAATAAAAGAAACCTCTCTAATAGCCAAACGAGTGCTCAAAATAATTAGAAAAGGAGTCGGCACCAAATCCTCATAAATAGCCTTGTTTCGAAAAGTCCATAAACTCCAAATGATGCTCACCACCGCAGCCTTCCACAAAATTAAAATTTGAGAGCTGAATGAACAATTCATAAAGAACACAAATGCCTCATGAATCGAAGCAGCTCGAACATCCCGTAAGTGAAAAACATCGAACACCCAACTCCAGACAGATACAGCAAGAGGACAAGACCAAAATAAATGATCCAAACTTTCAAGCTCCTCTTTACACATAGCGCACATTCCCGGTCCAATAAATCCATGAAGAGTGTCAAAAGTTGGTAAACGGGACAACAAAAGACGCCAACTCACAATCGATCATCGAACAGGAATATGAGAGTCCCAAATCCAACGTCCCCATCTAACAGTTGGAAACTTGACCCGAGTATGAAGACGGGCTAATTTGGCCGTGACCGTCCCATGCAGGGATTTCGTCCAAACCCTTTCATCCGCGCCTGACACAATCGGAATTTTCAGAATATCATTAACCACATCAGGAAAAGCACAAATGAAAGAGCTCGTAAACTTCCAGACACCATCGATTAAGAAATCCCCAACTTTATCAAAAAAATTTCCATGCACACATAACGGGATATTCAAGCGATCCACCAACACATAACCTATCCAATTATCATGCCAAAAATCGACCTTGGAACCATTACCAACAACACAGAAAGATTCACTAACAAGCTCATGAACATAACTTCTAACTCCAGGCCATATGGAAGAAAAGGCAACCCGCTTTTTTTGGTAAGGGCTAGGTAAAAACCGAGTACGAAAAAGAGACATAGCCTGATTCTCGGAGGTAATAACACTCCAAGCAAGTTTCAACAGCAGCCCCCTATTAAGATCCTTAAATGATGAAATACTGAGACCACCTTCTTCCATAAGAGCACAAGTTCGGGCCCAACTAACTGCCGTGTAAGAACGAATGTTAACATCTCCCTTCCATAGAAAATTACGAATAGCCGTATCCAATTTGAGCACCAAGGAGGTAGGCCATCGATAGATATTCATAGAATGAATAGCCGAACTAAGCACCACCGACTTTATAAGACATAATCGACCTGCGATAGATAAATTTTTTCCATTCCAACGATTAAATTTGGCCAAAATTTTATCGGCAATGGTTCTCATATGCATAATCTTCGGAATGCCATCAAAAATTGGAACACCAAGATAAGAGGTAGGAAATTGTCCAACTGTGAAGCCAAGCTTCAAAGCGAGACCTGCCTTTACCCTTCTCTTAGTACCTTTCCCATAAAAAACTCTGGACTTAACTCGACTACAAATCTGTCCAGATAAAGAAGCATAGATATCCATAATTTTGGCCAAGGTTCGAACATTCCCTTTAGTAGATTGAAAAAACAGGAATACATCATCCGCGTAAAGAATATGAGTAGGAAAATTAACCCCTCTACCATACGACATAGGAAGCAACTTCTTCATTTCCACCGCATGCATAAGCAAATAGCTTAGAACTTCTTCTGCAAGACCAAATAATAAAGGAGATAGAGGATCCCGTTGACGAACTCCTTGAGAACACGAAAAATACCCCTTCGGCGTACCATTGATGAGCACAGATAGTCTAGCCGACTCAAGAATATTTTTAATCCAACTACAAAATTTGCTAGGAAAACCAAAAGAACGAAGAACATGCTGCAAGAAATCCCATTTTAAAGTATCAAATGCTTTAGTGATATCAATCTTAATCGCCATGTTGCGTCCATCATGCGTTCGGTTTAACGAATTAACACCCTCTGAGGCAATTAAAATAGCATCATGTATGTGGCGGCCTTGAATAAACCCATATTGATAATGGTAACAATCTGAGCCGCAATAGAATTGAGTCTCGTGGCCAAAATTTTGGTGAAGATTTTAAACAAAAAATTACTTAGAGCAATTGGTCTATAATCTTCAACCCTCAATGCGCCTTCTTTTTTCGGAATAAGCACCAAGAAACTGGAATTTAATCCCGGCAGAATGACACCATAATTAAAGAATTCCAACACTGCATTAACAACGTCCTGGCCGACAATATCCCATGCAACATGATAAAATTTTCCCGTAAAATCATCCGGTCCAGCTGCACTACTTGCATCTAAAGAGAAAACGGCCTCTTTGATCTCTTCCGTAGAAGGAAACGCGGAAAGTTGAGCAGCTTGATTCACCGAAACCAAAGAAGGGATTAAAGAATCCAGCAATCCAAAGTCCTTATCAAGTAATGCAGTACTGTTAAACAAGGTTTTATAATACAAAACCACATGAGCCGCAATTTGGTCTTGATCTGTAACGATATCGCCTTCAACCTCCATAACATCAATTGACACCTTAGCTCGTTTGGTCCTAAGACAATCATGATAAAATTTTGTGTTCCGGTCACCATCATTGAGCCAGTCAATCCGACTCTGCTGTTTCAAATGAGAAGACTTGACCAATAAATGAGCATTGATTTCAGCTTGGATCGCAATTTCCTCATCGATTTTTTCCTGACTATATCCATGTATCGAAATTTCTTCCTGCACCAATGCCAATTGCCGTTCCAAATTGGAAATTTTAATATTAAAATTGCCAAACACATGAATATTCCAATTTTTGAGAGCACCCTTAAGTCTCCGAAGCTTCAACATAACCATCCGAATTTTACTAGCACAATTAATAGATTCCTCCCAAGAATTACGAACCAGACTCAGAAAGTTATCATGCTGGCACCACATATTCCAAAACCTAAAGGGTCTCGGCCTAGAAGCTTGAAGAGATTTGCAACTGACCACGAGGGGCGAGTGATCAGAGCAAAGCCGGGGTAGAAGGGTAGCGGAAATATTCGACCAAGCATCTTGAAAATCATCCGAAACCAGCGCCTTATCCAACTTACTTTCCCAGTGCTCCGGGAAAAAACGTCTGCTTGACCAAGAAAAAGACAGACCAGAAGAAACAACCTCCGAGACACCCAAATCCCCAATAAAATTATTAAAATCAAGACACGCTTGAGGGGAACGCTTGGATTTAGAGCGCCTCTCATGAGCCCCTCTAATAGCATTAAAATCACCAAGAATGATGAAGCAACCTTGAAGACTACTAAGCTGATTCCACAAATCTCGCCGCTTAATATAAGATGATGAGCCATGAACCACCACCACAACACCTGAAAAACCTTGAGAATTAACTTGTATCATCACACATTGCTCAGAGGAGAAAATAATAGAAGCAGCAACATTATAATCAACAAAAATCCAAATATTAGAACTTCTTGAAATTCTAGTATTTTGAAATTTTCCGGCTCAACAGGAGCAGTAACCTGCATCAAAATATCGAATGCATTAGAAACAGGAACTGATTCCTTGTCTTGAACAACATCCAATTGATCCTTAGATCTCACAGAAGGTCCAAAACTTTTCGCAACCCAATCCTTCGTGGATTGCGCCGTCTTCAAAGCAATCTCCCCTTTCTTACTAGCTACTTCCGCAGCCGCAGCCCTATCATCACCCCCCGTACCCTTACTCTTTGCATGCGATTTTACACGACACCTAATCGTTGAATGCCCCACAGCTTGACAGTCATTGCAAAATAAAGGCAGGGACTCATAATGCATATCGACGAAGAACGACGCATCACCACGATCAATCATTACAGATGATTGTAAAATTTGTGACATGTCCACCTCAATGAGAACACGCGCATAATGTCCCACAATACCATGCATGGTATTACCATCAATCTTGAGAGGGGAACCCACCGAACGGGCAATACCAACTAGAACTTCTTCATGCCAATACTCCAAGGGGAGATTATACATACGAACCCATACCTGGGCCAAAGAAGATTTGATCTTGTATGGTGTGAAATCTGGAACCCAATCACGAATTTTCAGAAATCCCGGATTCAAACTCCACGACTGCAATCGCCGAACCTTAGCCTGATCAGAGGGACATGAAAATTGCAAAGTAAAATATCCCTTACCAATCGAAATTAAACGCCGGGCGCTTTTAGAATCCCAAATCTTTTGTAGTCTGGATTTAAGATCCACTGCAGACCAAGGCTTCTCGCCCTTCAACATTATAAGCCTTCCAATCAACGAGAATTGAAATTTTCCAAGTTGAGCCTGATAAAGATCGTCAGGGATGGAGATTGAATTGAAGTCACCTCGTCGAACTGGTTGTATGCGAGAAAGCGACGTCGTAAAAACGTCAGGATGTCGTTCTGGAATAGAGGAAGAGACTGCCGAAGCGTAGGTGCCACCATGCTTAGAGGATTTAGCTGCGATAAAATCCCTAGCCAAATTAGGGATTTTGGAATTAGGGTAAACGTCAGCCGAATTTACTAAAGTTCGTGAGGATACTTTAGTGTTATAATGATCCAATGATCGAGAGGATTCATTGGACTGAATAGGGACGTCGGACGATGGCTTAATGGCCGGAGAAGATGAGCTCATATTGCTTTCTTCCTTACGTTCTTATCGCATAGGCATTCAATATTCGAATTTCAATATTATAAATTACTTTTTTATTTATCTTGCAAAATTACTTTTTCATCAAAAGTTATTTTGTTCACCGGATGAAAGAATAAAAATTAATTTCAAAATTTTGTGGTCTATAATTTGTTGATCTATATGTATTGGATGTTGCTATTTGCACCACTAATTTTTCAATATACACCACAATTACTACATACACCACCATTAAAAAAAATATATATTATTTATTCTTTATACACCACACTTCATTCCATTTTTAACCTTTTGTTTAATAATTAACTAAAACCAACTATATATATTAAAAAAAAAACAGCTAAGAGAAGAACACACATTCGCACCACTACAATCCCCTCCCCCTCCCTCTGAAGCACATGTTGCCATAGAAGATATGTAAGACAAAAGTTGTTTGGCAATCTTGAATTAATCTTTATTGACTAATTCCACCCAATTTCATTGCCGACGAACACCACCTTCTCCTCTAGATTCGTTGTCTTCATAATCGAGAAATCTAGAAATTTGAATCTGGCAAATCAAACTAAAATTTTAAAACTTGGATTTCTGGTTTGAAAAATAATTTCCGATAGAACAAATCAAGAGCATTTAAAAAATTAATTTTGAAACTCTTTAATCCCTATTTTTGAATCAAACCTTCAAAAAATGAACTTTGAATCAGAATCCCATATTTCAAAAAAATATATATTTTGAACCTCATTCTTATTTTCAAAAATTATTTTTCGAACCAGTTGCTCATTATAAGAACTGCTTTTCATAAACTAAAAGAAATAAAAAAAGTATGATAGAAATTCCTCTTCAACCTTTTTTTTTCAGCTTCTTCTCAATTTTAGGTTTTATATTTCTCAATTTTTTTATTTCAGAATGAATTGGTGTTGACTGAAGAAACTCTTAATTTTTGGTTTAAGAGATGTAAGAGTATGTGAGGGAGAGTTGCAAAAACTCTCAATTTGTTGTTTGAGAGAAAGAGAGTGTGCAGGAGAGATGAGTTGCAGAAGTTCCATCTCAATTGAGAGAGAGAAAGAGAGTGGAGAGAGTGTTAATTTATTTTTTTAATGTAAAAAGGGTATCTAAGTAAATTAATAATGATTTATTTTTAAATTAAATTTAATAGTGGTGTATATTGAAAAAATAGTGGTGTATATAGAAACACCCATATGTAATATGCCATATACCTTTTTTTTATGGTTGACCACAATTCTATTATTATTATTATTATTATTATTATTATTATTATTATTATTATTATTATTTTAAGTATTATGAGAGAATATTCTAATATATTAATTTGGAATATTTTTAATTTTTAAGTTAATTAAATATATTAAAATAAATCAAGATCCACATCCAAAAATTAAATATACATTATTTAAATTTTCAAATTAAATTTATCAATCAAGATACACATCCAAAATTTTAAATTAAATTGAAATAAATTTTTGAATTGAATGTATTAATTGAACTTAACAATTAATTGTTAAATACATTTATAGTTTTGAAGATAACATATTATGGTAAGGAACTTTATATATATTTTAAATAATTAAAACTTTTTTCTTCAAACAAAATCCATCCCACATCAAAGAACTTAAAATATTGTTATGCAGATGCTTGAGCAAATTATAAATTATAAGTCCCAACAATTATATTTCCACATTTGTCGGTCTTTCAGTTAGGATCAAGTATGATATTTTGATATTTGATATACCATTTAATATTAAATATATTTTAAATTTATAGATTTGAATTTAATTAAATATATTAAAAAGTTCAAATGAAATATTTTAAAAATATCTATTTAAATTTTAACTCTTTAATTGATTAAATATATATTTACAAAAATAAAGATGCACATACAAAATGTTAAATTAAATATATTTAAATTTTGAATGAAATGTATTAATTGATCTTATCATTTTAATGTTAAATAATTTTAAAATTTTCAAGTTATCATATTTAAGTTTTCAACTAAGCATATTTTAAATAATTAAAACTTATATATTTTAAATTTCAACCAAAACTTATATCCCACGTTAAAGAACTAAGAATTGATATTGTGTATAAACAAACTATAAATTGTGAGCTAATAAGAAAATCAATTGTGTATTTGATTGGAAATTTTCATATTAAAATTGCGTGACCTTAGTTTCAAATTTGCATTCAAATAATATACAAAAAATTAAAGAAATCAGCGTCGTCTAAAATGACCCTCTCTAACGAAGCTTGCACTCACTCAACACCAACAGGAAACCAGTCGATAGGAATCCGGCGAGGAGAAATGAACGGGAATGGCAGAGCCCCTTCAATAAAGTGTATTTTCAAGCTTAAATTGATTTAAGCGGCGCGGGTGGTTTTTAATGTGGAGAGGAAGAGTAATTTTTGGCTAATTAGGGATTTAGGCTAATTAGGGAGATTTGGGCCATCACAAAAAATTAAAGAAGCCCAACAAGAATCATTGGGCCAACATCCACAGTAACTATCGAAATGCTCCAAAAGATGTTTTGAGGAATGATTGGTGTGTTTAGAATGATGCAAATGATGCTCCTTTTATAGTGTTAAAAATTGAGGTGAAAAGATTGAGATTAATGATGGAATTAAATTTTGGGGTAGTGAAGAGGTTCTAAAAATATGAAGGGACGGGAGTTTTCAGAATTTCAAAAGGGGGAAGCTACAAATTGTGATTTGCCTTGAAGAAGATAAGAAGTGAAATAAATATTCATTTGTGAAACAAAATAATTGGTGGCCTGAAATTAAATGAATATTGGGTTTAAATCAATATATATATATATTAGGCTACACAAAATACACATAGGTTTTAACTAATAATAATAATAATAATAATAATAATAATAATAATAATTAATAAATAAATAAACAATGTAGGCGCAACTTATAAGAACGTAACAAAATAATATAGCATGCATTATAAAAATCATTTTTGAAAAAGAAAATGTAGCAAATTTTATTTAAAAAAAAAAAAGGGGTCGCTACACTGTGTCCCCAACTAATGATAAATAAACAAATTTGTTCAAAACCCTATCACATTTTTGTGAAATATTCATAGTTTGGAACATAGGGTGTAGTTAAATTATGTTTGTTGACCAAATAATATCATTTTATATTTTTATATATTTTATCGCGCATTGCGCGTGGGTAAATCTAGAACTTTTATATTTTATCGCGTAGCGCATGTGGATAAATATTTATATTTTTATATATTTTATTATTCCCTTCTTTTCTATATTTTTGGTGTCCCACCCGTTTTTCTGTCATCCATATTGGATTTTTCTTTGTTATGTATACAATATAAATAAATTTGATTAGCAATGAATAATTATTATGAAGTGAGATAAAAAAAACATCCTCCCACATTTCACCACGCAACACGTGGGTATAAATCGAGTACTATAATATAATAATTAATTAGATTGAAAATTAATAATTATTTTACAATTGCAATAAATATGTTAGTGCATATATTAATTATCATATAAAATGGAAGTTTCAACACCATATAATTATGTGAACAACTCATTAAGAAAGTCAACACTCTATATATTAGAAAATATATCCGTCCCAATTATATAGTCTCTATTACTATTCAGGTGTCCCAATTATATAGTCTCATTACTATAAGTAGCATTAATTTTAATGGTAATGTACAAATACACCCTTATTAATTATTGAAAATTAAAAAACTAATAACTTAAAGTTTGAAAGTCATAAATATTAAATAAATGTATTATTGAAAGTTTAGCTTTAATATATTGTTTTCATAAATATTTTTAATCTACATGTGAGGAGAAATGAGATTATATAATCATGACGGAGGGAGTATTACCTTTAACACCTTATATATTAGAATATATATTACCTTTCATATAACTAGCATAGCTAATTATTACTTTAACTAGTATTACACCCGTGCGATGCACTGTTATGGATATATAAATTTTGATAAATATTTTGTACAAATAAAATAATTGATTTATATTTAAACAATCAATGAAAACAATCAGAATAATCTGATAAATCTTTCCATGATATAATTGAAGAACAATTATAAGTGGATGTGCGATTTTGTCCTCAAATCAGCGCCTTCGGCCACCTAAAGAGTACAATTGATATATTGTCCCCTTAAAATGATAGAAAAACAACCAATTAAAAAAAAACCTAAATAATAGGGAGGAAAAAAATAATGAAATATATTCAAAGTCAAAGTGGGACAAATACAAGCTTTCTAGGATGTCATCTCTCACGATTTGGAATGCCTTTCAAGTTTACACATAATTTAATTTCTATATTGACAATAATGAGATTAAGCAACAATACAAATATATTACGCAAAAGAAATATTGTACTTTAATTTTGCACAACTTTAACATATTTATATTTTTTTATTATAATTATAGCATGTAGGTATTGAGTTTTGAAATGATTATAATTGTATCATAATATTTATATAAATGCACACATGATACTAACAATCATTATTTTTTTAATATTAAAAAAAGTAATTATGTTTGGCAAAGGGAATAAACTTAAATTAAAAATGACTTTAAAATTGCAATATACATTTTTGGAAAACAAACTAAATTAATAGGTTGTGAAAAACCTATGTAAGTGACGTTTGTTGTACATACAATGTTGATATTGCCTTTATCACATTAATATTTTCAAATCACTATGATTTCGTACTCTGGAAACGACACCTTAAAGGTGTCCATGAGATAATATTGGTGTTTTAAGGAAAAGTCCCACATGTGATAGAGATTGTTCTTGACTTTTATTGGTTGTCATTGCATACGAAACAATGAGAGTGAATTGTGATCATTTAAAATTGAATGGGAGGCGTGGATGTAACAGAATAAGTTACATTCCAGAAATCATTACATTTTGTTATGAATTACTTACAGTCAGTATCTTAGCTTCGAGAGTGGTCAACGTTTCTTAATAATATAATTGGAGTCCCAAATTTCATATTCATTTTGTGGTTTGGCAAAACCTAAACACTTTAACTCATTCAAAAAAATCAGGTGTGTGCATCATTTCATATCATCAAAACTCTAATATGAACCGCATGTACTATCTGAACTTAAATATCTCTACAATTTGATTAATCGATCCATTGATATGAAAGCGCATAAGTATTGTTCATGATGGATACAATCGGGCCATGACTTGAAAGTTTTAAAAGTACATCTTCATCAGGTATTTCAATGCTAGCATGTCTATCATTTGTATCCTGGAGAAGATCGTTTCCTATGGTAAAATCCAATAAAAAAATTGTAGTTTAGATGCTTCAAACTCAGAAGTCCAACACAATCCTATCCCGTAAACATGCTTCTCATTTCATAGCAATGACGATGCATTTCCAATATTGTCAACTACCTAGGTGGTCTTAAACATAAAATATTTAAATATTCATAAGATTGAATAAATATGGTAAAATCATAGAAAATAACAAAAATATAAAAATTGATGACATAAAATAAGTACCTCAAAATCCCAAAAACGCCTATCCTGATACATTTTTGAAGAATAATTTTTTTATTAACTTTAACATTTTGTCAAGAATATTTTTTTATTCAAAATTTAACACTTTGTTTGTTTGTTAGTTTCTTTTTTTTCTCATTTTCTTTTGTTTTTTTTAAAAAAAAAAACAAATGAATTGAGCAACTTTTATATAGATTGGTACTATAAATTTGAGCAAAATATATAATTTATGTCGTTCATTTATACGGATAGATAGTATATAAAAATAATTTTCTTCAACTATTTTTTAAAAGAATAAAATAGATATATAATATCTTATTTTTTGTGATAAAAAAAAAAAAGATTTTTTACTATATGAATTCATTTTGAAGCCAAATATGTAAAGAGGAGACAAAACAACACTATCTAGTACAGACCACCATCAGTTACACAAGAATAAAATACCTAATATCTTACTAAAAATAAAATAGCTATAAAATGGTGTAGAAATTAAAAATATTTTCCACACACAATTCTACGGAGTAAATAAATTTAGCCAATAATATTTTTCTTTCCACTAATTAAAATAATACAATTCATATTATTGTTTTAATTATTAAAAACACTGATATATGCCACAACAACTCGAACACTCTTCTAGAATTACATAATCTATTATTGTTTACACTATATCTACCATTTTTTTAATGGCCAAGGTAAGACTAATCATCTTTTAGCTTATTCTTATTAATTTAATGAAGAAAAGTATCTTCTTCTATACCAATGTCTTCAAAACAGAACATGTAAATCTTGTGGAGAGATGTCAAAATTTATACATTCCTTTTGATATGGTTGCAAGTTGTTAACTTATTTACTCTAAAGTAAAAAAATATTATAATAGTCTCGTCTCATAACCCAACAAATGCTAACATAAAATAGCCAAATTCTGAGCTCAAACAATGTGATACTCCAATATTTCACTTTTGTGGACTCTTCAATACATCGAGTATTGATATGCAATGAAAATGAGTCATTGTAATTTTTGTTATTTCTGGAATTTGAAACATAAAAAAAAAAACATATTATTACTTTGAGAATAAAACATGACATCTTTTAAAGTAGGAATATTAATACGAAAAAAAAATCTTCAAACATACAGAGAATATAACACTTATATATACTTGTTGAATAACCTTTCTATTTAATTATATATTGATTAATATTTCATAAATTATTTTATTTTACGACTAATTATACCCTAAATAATTATAAATGAATAAATATTTTGGAGCACCAACAAAAATAATAAAGTAAATATTATTGGTTGTGGCATGAACTTGTAAAAAGAAAGTGTTATGATAACTGGCTAATTAACAAATATGAATCGAATACGTACATTGAATTGAAGATTTTTGGCAAATTAAATTTTTATAAATGGGGATATTAAGCATAAAAATGTGTAATGCATTTTGATTGGTCTAAATCTTATTTAAGTGTAATGACATTTTTTACGGGTAACATGTTTTCTTTTATCTTCTGTTTATTTTATTGCAGTGAAATTAAAATACATATAATTAAGTCAATCTTTGTGTGCACATTAATCGTTGAAAATATGCTAATAAAATAAAACTAATCTTGATAGATCAACGAATACTAAACTACAAAAAAAAAAAACTTACATAATTGAATTACATTAAAAAAATTTATCCTTACTTTTAACCTGGTGTCATTTGATAAATAACCCATGAAAACCTATTTTCAAATTTTATGTATGATTTTTGGACTTTGACTCGTATAGAATAACAAAATGGAACATACGTGCAAGTATATGATAGGTAAGCTCATAAAATCAAACATCCTATAAATTAATGTTACAGTTGTCAATAATCTAAAAAATAAAACATGATAGATATATGATACAAAATACCTAGAAAATGTAAGAATATTTCGATCCTTGTACATAATTTAAGAAAAAAAAATATAAAATTATCTTTGTCCAATGAATAAAAAAATAGAGCCAAGGGATCTAACCCACCATGATAATTGAGAGCACAACATTTTCACAACTTCTCCAAAAATTTCAGTATGAATGTGTTTCCACAACAACAATCTGATCTCCACATGATGTGGTTACATAACAATATTGAAGTCACGTGATCCATTCCCATTCAAGATTGGAATGCACCAGAACAACACTAAGTCTCCATCAATTTCGCTGCGCCAATCAATCATTTTAAGATATTCTTAATCCTGACAATCCTGCAAATATTATATCCACAAATTAGTGATGGATTATATCTTGATTCCCAGTAATTCATGATAGCAATGACAATAAAAATCTTGACTCCATAAAAAGACAACATCGATAAATTCTAGTATTGCAATGCTGAATCTTCGCAACAAAAAGATGAATGCAACCACTAGATAAAGATTACAAATAAAAAAATCGCGAGAAGAAAAAAGAAATAAATCGATACACCAATCTGTAAAAATTAATCGAAAATATAAAATAAATAACATACTTGAAATTAAATCTCTATACAAGACAGCGCTGATGAACACTCCAAATAGCAAGGTCAAATCTACATAAAGGGATGAGTGCAAAATCTAAAAGGAGATGAGAAATAAAAAAAAGAGACGACATAGAAGACGAAGTAAATTAGAGAGAGAGAGAGAGAGAGAGAGAGAGAGAGAGAGAGAGAGAGAAGAGAAGGGGAATGATAAATACGGGAAAAAAAAATCTGAAGAAGGAAAGTTGAATTATTGAATTACTATATTACCCTCCCCTTCATCAAACTTGCCAAAAATTATAATTATGCCACTGCCCCATTCACTTAATCTGTGCCGTCCAGATTAAACCAATGAAGGGATATGATTGGTTCCTAGTTCCCGCATGGGGAAAGGGTTCTCATTTGAACCATTCTATATATATATATATATATAGGGGTGGGGTTATATAAAAACAACCCCTTGTGTGAGGAATGAGAACACATCTCACACCACACATCCATAAAAAATCAAAGGTCCAGATTTGATGAAAAAAGATGGTGGTAATTCTGTAATATCTGAAAAGTTTTTCGCGCGGGGGTATTAACGTAATTTGGTAATTCTTATAAAAATCGCGGAGGATTTGATAACAGATCGTTATGCTAACGAAGTATTATCATCATGCTAACGAAGCATTATAGGTATGCTAATTAAAGTTTTCAAATATTGTTAGCGAAAAAAATATTCTAAAAATTAATTAAAACCTAATGTGATTTAATAAACCCTAAATAAATGGAAAAAATCATAATTGGATGAAATAAACCTAATTAGATTAAATAAACATTGATTGGATGTGGTAAACCCTAAATGAGTTGGAACAAATCATAATAATAATATATTTGTACTACGTTAGCATTATGGTTTTGCTTCGTCAGCATTGCGAATACACTATGTTAGCATATGACAATACACTATGTTAACATGTGACAATACTCTGTCAACATACGTTATAAATCATAATTAGATGAGATAAACCATAATAATCAATTAGGAACTATAAACAAAAAATTAAATTTTAAAAAAATAATGATAATTAGATGGAATAAACCATAATCGAGATTAACTAAACCATAATTGAGATTTAATAAACCCTAATAAATTTATACTACACTAACATTATAATAATTCTTTGTTAGCACATCGAATACATTATGTTAGCATATGATAAATGCTTCGTTAGCATACATTATCATATGTTATCATAATGCTGACGAAGAATTATTATATGCTAACGAAAGCATTTACAACCTGGGCACGGGTAAAAAATTTTCTTATTTATTTTTCGCTCATATTTTTTCATCTAAACATAGCATTTCGGCATCTTAAATGAAAGAGCATGAAGAGAGCTTTAATTTGATATATTTTTTGTGTGAATTGGATTAAAAACGAGCATGTTATGGTCGGTTAAAGTTTTTAATTTTTTTTTAATTGCTGACATCATCATTTTTAATGGGTTTGGACGAAAATAGCCCTCCTTCCTTTATTTTTTGCCCTATTATTTATGAAATTACCACCTTAAATCTCAACCATTGGATCATTAAATTGTATGGTGTAAGATGGGTTCTCATTTCTCACACCAACAAAGTTTTCTCACATGATCCATATCCTATATATATATATATATATATATATATATATATATATATATATATATATTAGGATATTCGGATATAAAATACTAATAAATATTTTTCGGAAAAAGCATCCTAACGTCATGACTTATATTTATTTCATTTTCTCATTAATCAAATTATTCTATTAGAAAAAAATTCCTAATTTTCATTATATAGGAGTTCATTAATCATGATTTAAAAATGTGGGTTGCTACACCAATATACAATAAATTGAAATTGAATTAAAAAAAATCAAAGAAAAATTGATATATTTAATTGTGTAGCACCAAATGGTACTCAAAGTGTAGTAGATGATTTCATCCGATAAATTTGTGATAAATTTGAAATATTAAAGTTATGTCAATCAATGATCGTAACTTTTTTTTTCTTTCTCTCTAATACATTATTAGTTGTGCATGGAACTTTTTAAAAGTGGTGAATATATATATAGTGATATATTTTAGGATATTCGGATATAAAATATTGATAAAATATTTTTCAGAAAAATCATCCTAACACCGTGACTTATATTTGTTCCATTTTCTCATTGATCAAATTATTCTATTAGAAAAATGTTCCTAATTTTTATTAGGAGTTCATTAATCATGATTTAAAAATGTGGGTTGCTACACCAATACTTGCTCCTCCTCCCCCCTGTTTTAAAAAAACACTTACTATATTAATTGGACCCTAAAAATGAAATATTGATCTCGTATTTTGTTTTAGAACATTACATATTCTCTCATGAAACGAGAAGTAGTCACCGTTCCGTCACTTGAGTCAATAGTATTTTTTTCAGGGATGAATTATTAACTTTTTTAAATAGACATGATATACATCCAATTCTTGAAATACAAAATGGAATACGAATTTGAAATAGAGGATCCTGGTTGATGCCTCTCCCCCTTAGTTTTTTTTTTCTCTTTCTCTCTCTAATACATTATTAGTTGGGGATGGAACTTTTTAAAAGTGGTGATATATATATATATATATATATTTATAGTGTTATATTTTAGGATATTTGGATATAAAATGCTGATAAAATATTTTTCTTAAAAACATCCTAACGTCCTGATTTTACATTTGTTCCATTTTCTCATTGATTAAATTGTTCTATTAGAAAAAAGTTAATAATTTTCGTTAGGAGTTCATTAATCATGATTTAAAGAATGTGGGATGCTACACCAATCCTTGCCCCCCCTCCCACCCTCCCCCTTTTAAAAACACTTACTATATTAATTGGACCCTAAAAATAAAATATTGAGCTCGTATTTGGTTTTGAAGCATTACATTCTCTCATTGAACGAGAAGCAGTCACCGCCACCTCTTGAATTAATAGAAAAATTATTCCTAATTAATAAGTGTAAAATTAAATTAAAGTACAATAAATATAATTGAAATTAAATTAAAAAAATCAAAGAAAAATTATTAAATTTAATTGTGTAGCACCAAGTGTTATAGATAATTTCATCTGATAAATTTATGATAAGTTTTAAATATTAAAGTTATGTCAATCAATGATCATAACTTTCTTTTCTCTTTCTCTCTCTAATACATTATTAGTTGGGCATGGAACTTTTTAAAAGTGATGATATATATATATATATATATATATATATATATATATATTAGGATATTCGGATATAAAATACTGATAAATATTTTTCGGAAAAAGCATGCTAACGTCGTGACTTACATTTGTTCCATTTTCTCATTGATCAAATTATTCTATTAGAAAAAAATTCCTAATTTTCATTAGGAGTTCATTAATCATGATTTAAAAATGTTAGTTGCTACACCAATACTTGTCCCCCCACCAAAAAAAAAAAAAAAAACGCTTACTATATTAATTGGACCCTAAAAATAAAATATTAAGCTCGTATTTAATTTAGAAGCATTACATATTCTCTCATGGAACAAGAAGTAGTCACCGTTCCGTCACTTGAATCAATAGTATTTTTTTCAAGGGTTGAATTGTTAACCTTTTCAAATAGACATGATATACATCCAATGATTGAAATACAAAATGGAATACGAATTTGAAATAGATGATCGTGGTTGATGCCCCTCCTCCTTAGTGTTTTTTTTTTCTTTCTCTCTCTAATACATTATTAGTTGGGGGTGAAACTTTTTAATTAAAAGTGGTGATATATATATATATATATATATACTGATATATTTTAGGATATTTGGATATAAAATACTGATAAAATATTTTTCGAAAAAAGAATCCTAACGTCATGACTTACATTTGTTCCATTTTCTCATTGATCAAATTAATGTATTAGAAAAAACTTCCTAATTTTCATTAGGAGGTCATTAATCATGATTTAAAAATGTGGGTTGCTACACCAATACTTACCCCCCCTAAAAAACACTTACTATATTAATTGGACCCTAAAAATAAAATATTAAGCTCGTATTTGGTTTTGGAGCATTACATTATTAGTTGGGGATGGAACTTTTAAAAGTGGGGATATATATATATATATATATATATATATAGGGGTTGGTTATAATAGGAACTAAGTTTGGTGTGAAAACGTGAGAACGGGCTTGTTTAGTGTAATTTTAGTGCTTTTCTTATTTTATTTTGGTGCTAAATCATCTAGCACTAAAATACAATAAGAAAAGCATTAAAAAAAATTTTAAAAATTGCATCAAAATACAGTAAGAAAAGCACTAAAATTACACTAAACAAGCCCGTTCTCACGTTCCTACATGAAGCACTGTTCTCGTTTGAACCAAATCCTATATATATATATATATATATATATATTAGGATATTCAGATAAAATACTGATAAAATATTTTTTGAAAAAAACATCCTAACGTCATGACTTATATTTGTTCCATTTTCTCATTGATCAAATTGTTCTATTAGAAAAAAGTTCCTAATTTTTATTAGGAGTTCATTAATCATGATTTAAAAGTACGGGTTGCTACACAAATACTTGCCCCTCCCCCACTTTTTTTAAAAAAACAGTTACTATATTAATTGGATACTAAAAATAAAATATTGAGCTCGTATTTAGTTTTGGAGCATTACATATTCTCTCATGGAACGAGAAGCAGTCACAGTTCCGTCACTTGAATCGATAATATTTTTTTCAGGGGTGAATTGTTAACTTTTTTAAATAGACATGATATACATCCAATGATTGAAATATAAAATGGAATATGAATTTGAAATAGAGGATCGATGTTGATGCCCCTCCCCATTAGTTTTTTTGTTTCTGGTTTAATTTCGCCACGACACACCGCTACCATAGGTGGTAGTAACTTTGATGATTCAATATTTTTGAAACCCTACTGGCTATCTCGATACAATTAAGGTGTTGAAATTAAGAGCATGCAAAAATACGAACGTACGTGCATGAAAAATTATGTCTCATGCATGCACAGGAGAGGAAATTATAAATAAGTAACAAATTTCACATATTTCCCATCTTGAACACGATTACACAATTAAGTTGCATGAAATTAAACACACAATTCCGTCGTCATTAATCAAATGGACTATTTAATTTAGATCACACACTAGTCCTTATTTACGACACATGCATGCAAACCCCCTTATCAAGACGACCGGAATTTCACACGAACTGGCGAATGTGGCTCTCGCCGGAATCAAATATGGTTAGCCGGAAAGACCACTCGATGACTTCTTCAATGGCGACGTGCTCACCGGTGGAGCCGGCGATTCCTACCTGAACTTGCTGAGGAAGAATGTTGAGCAGGTCATGTTGAAAGAAACAAGAAGATTGGAATTTATTTTCTGTATTGATGTTCTGTATTCTGGATGATTAAAATACAAAGTACAAGAGATCCTTTTATAATACAAGGAATCACACCTAAAGAAAGGAAGCATCAGATCCGTAATTACAATATATCCTACCAAAACATGAGTACTTAAAAAAGGAAAGAACTAATTACAATATTCCTCCTATAATTCTACACTCCCCCTCAAGTTAGTAGGTGGAGGATCCCACATACCCACCTTGCCAAGAACTCTGTGAAAGGCTCTCCCGGAGACAGCTTTTGTTGGAATATCTGCAAGCTGGTCTTCCGATCTGACAAACCGCAGAGTGATATTGATGCGATCCTCGCCGGCACACGACAAAGAAAGCTTTTGAACTTCCCAGGACTTGTATCAGTTTCGCCGATTTGGATGGATGGATCCAAACCCTAGCCTCACAACGATGTTGAACCACGAATTAGTAGAATTCGTAACCCGCGATCAATTGGAAACACGAACTTTGATTTGATGTAGACGCCACAAGCGGGGATGATGAACCCGTTTGATAAGTCGAAATTGAATCTCACAAATATTATGAAATTCGGATAAAAGTTCTCTAGAGAGAAAATAAACTCACAAGTTTATAATTGAATTCAATAATGGTGTTGTTAAATAATGTCCACAATGGATCCCTATTTATAGTGTAGGGATGGACGAAATCTAATGCTAAAAGGACTTAAAAATCTGCTCCAAAAAGAATTCTATCTAGACTAGGAAACTGCCTAACTAGAATCCTATCCAAAGTAAGAAACTACCTTAAATAAATCCTAGTCAAACTAGGACTCTTAAAAATTGAAAATTAAGAAATAAAATAAATAAAAATCTGACTAAATAAATACTATAGTCTAATAAACCAATCCCCTTAATTAAAATATTAAGGACCGATATTACTCCTAGTCAGTATGGCATACTGACTGTCGCGTGCGGTATGGGCACACCGACTGATTCCCATCTTCATGCAATGCACTCTAACTCCAACCCTTGATAACCTTGTGCTGATATCAACACCTTCCAGCTTGGTTCCCCCTCATTGGTTCCTTCCATGGGTTTCCTTGACGCCTCTTGTTCCCAAACCTCTCGTATGAACCCGTTGAGGTTTTCCTTGAACTTCTTAGCTCGCGATCGCGTCACGGGTCCTTCAGGCACCTTGATTGGATCCGACACCTCCTTAGCTTGTCGCGTATCATTCCCCTCCTCTTGAAAAGAATTTGTCCTCAAATCCAGCTCGTCACCTACATCAAAAGGACTTAAGTCAGCAACATTAAATGTAGAACTAACCTTGTACTCACCGGGCAAGTCCAATTTGTAAGCATTGTCACTAATGCGCTCAAGGACTTGAAATGGTCCATCGCCTCTAGGTAACAGCTTGGATCTCCGTTGAGCCGGAAACCTTTCCTTCCTCATGTGCAACCAAACCCACTCGCCGGGTTCGAACACGACCTTCCGCCGCCCTTTGTTAGCTTTCTCGGCGTACTGCTCGGTTCTCCTTTCGATGTTTGCTCTAGCCTTCTCATGGATCTGTTTAACAAATTCAGCTTTTTTTTTCCCATCCAAATTAGTGAATTCTTGCACAGGCAAAGGAATTAAATCCAAGGGAGTTAAAGGATTAAAACCATATGCAATTTCAAATGGTGAAAACTGAGATGCAGAATGAATAGACCTATTATATGCAAATTCCACATGCGGCAAACATTCTTCCCAAGTTTTTATGTTCTTTTTAATCAATGCCCGCAACAACGTAGATAAAGTCCTATTTACTACTTCTGTTTGACCATCAGTTTGTGGATGACAAGTAGTAGAAAACAACAATTTAGTCCCTAACTTACACCACAAAGTCTTCTAGAAATAACTCAAGAACTTAGCATCACGATCAGACACAATTGTTTTAGGCATACCATGCAAACGCACAACTTCCCTAAAGAACAAATCAGCTATATGCGACGCATCATTAGACTTAGAACATGCAATAAAATGCGCCATTTTAGAAAATCTATCAACAACCACAAAAATAGAATCATGACCACGTTTACTCCTAGGCAATCCTAACACAAAATCTATAGATATGTCAATCCAAGGCGATGTAGGAATAGGCAAAGGCATGTATAAACCATGTGGTTGGACTCTAGACTTAGCTTGTCGACATGTAACACATTTAGCACACAGTTTTTCCACATCATGCTTCATATGAGGCCAAAAGAAATGTTCTTGCAAAACAGATAAAGTCTTAGCTACTCCAAAATGCCCCATAAGACCTCCACCATGTGATTCCAACAATAATAACTCACGCATGGAACAGTTAGGCACACATAATTTATTCTCCCTAAACAAATAACCATCTTGCCTATAAAACTTTCCATATCCATATTTCTCACATGCAATATAAATATCCTTAAAATCATCATCATCAACATATAATGATTTAATGCACTCAAAACCTAGTAATCTAGCATCCAAAGTAGAAAGCAACGCGTACCTTCTAGACAATGCATTGGCTACTACATTTTCTTTACCTTGCTTGTATTTGATGACGTATGGAAATGTCTCGATGGATTCCATCCATCTTGCATGTCTTTTGTTCAACTTATGTTGCCCCCTCAAATGCTTCAACGACTCATGGTCGGTATGGATCACGAACTCCTTGGGCCATAAGTAATGTTGCCACGTCTGCAATGCCCGCACTAGTGCATACAACTCCTTGTCATACGTCGGGTAATTTGCAGTGGCGCCTCCTAACTTCTCACTGAAGTATGCAATTGGTCGAACCATTTGCATCAAAACTGCACCAATACCAACACCGGAAGCATCACACTCAACCTCAAAAGTTTTAGAAAAGTCAGGAAGAGATAGTACCGGTGGGTGTGTCAATTTTTCCTTGAGTGTTTGAAAAGCTCGTTCTTGAGCTTCCCCCCATTTGAACTCCACGTTCTTTTTGATCACCTCAGTCATTGGGGCTGCAATGCTACTGAAGTGTGGCACAAAACGGCGGTAGAAACTCGCCAATCCATGAAAACTCCGAACCTCTCCAACATTGGTAGGCGTCGGCCATTCTTGGATGGCTCGCACCTTCTCTTCGTCCACCTGCACTCCATCTGCACTCACAACAAAGCCAAGGAAAACAACCCTATCAGTGCAAAAGGTGCACTTTTTAAGGTTAGCATACAATTGTTCTTTCCTTAAAGCTTGTAAAACATTCCTCAAATGATCTTCATGCTCATCCATAGTTTTACTATAGATCAACATGTCATCGAAATAAACCACAACAAATCTACCTATGAAAGCACGTAGAACATGGTTCATAAGACGCATAAAGGTTCTAGGAGCATTTGTTAAACCAAACGGCATAACTAACCATTCATACAATCCAAGTTTAGTAATAAATGCCATTTTCCATTCATCCACCTCTTTAATTCTAATTTGATGGTACCCACTACGTAAATCAATCTTAGAAAATACACAAGCACCATGCAACTCATCAAGCATGTCATCAAGACGGGGTATAGAATGTCGATACTTTACCGTGATGTTGTTGACGGCTCTGTAGTCGACACACATACGAAGGGACGAGTCCTTCTTGGGCACGAGCAAGACCGGGCTCGCACATGGGCTTAAACTCTCCCTCACTTGGCCTTTTTCCAACAGCTCGTGGATTTGTCTTTCTAGCTCCTTTGTCTCCTCAGGGTTGCTTCGGTACGCCGGCCGGTTAGGTAAAGTGGCGTCGGGCACAAAATCAATTTGGTGCTCGATTCCCCTTATTGGTGGCAAACCGAGTGGCATCTCCTCGGGAAACACATCATCAAATTCCTGCAAGAGAGATAAAATAGGACTTGGCAAAGACTTGTCAATTTTGTTAGTTTGTAGCAAATCTCTGCGGACCATCAAATACATGGACTTCTCATTTTTCACGGCCCACTTGATGTCACTTGCTGTGGCAAAATAAGATCTTCGGGCTTTCTCCTTCGGCTCAACAGTCGCCGCTGCCCGCTCCTTTTTCTTCATGGACTCGGCTTCTTCTTGTAGCTTCACTTGGTCCGCATACACTTGTGAAGGTGTTAGAGGAGCTAGTGTCACCGTCTTCTTATTAAGCACGAAAGAATACTTGTTTGTGAAGCCATCGTGAGTCACCCTCCTATCGAATTGCCATGGACGTCCCAACAAGACGTGTCCGGCTTGCATGGGTACTACGTCACAAAGCACTTCGTCTTCATATTTGCCAATCCAAAATGGCACTCGAACCTGCTTGTTCACCTTGGTCTCTCCACTGTCGTTCAACCATTGTAGCTTGTATGGCTTAGGATGCTTGAGAATCGGCAATCCTAGCTTGGTCACCATCACAACACTAGCTACATTAGTACAACTTCCACCATCAATAATCATACTACATACCTTATCCTTGATGTGGCATCGGGTATAGAATATGTTCTCCCTTTGCGCCTTGTCAACACTTTTGGTGTGCAAGCTTAGAGACTTGCGTGCAACCAAAACAAGTGACTCGGGTGCTGTGTACTCATCCTCCTCGTCGCTTGACTTTGATAATCCGGGCATCTCCGGATCAACCTCCTCATCATCCGTCACGATCTCCCCATTATCCTTCAAAATCATCACACGCCGGTTTGGACATTGATTGGCTATGTGACCTCGACCTTGACACTTGAAGCATTTAATGTCTTGGTTTCAGCTCCTGGGCGTCTCCTGATGATTGGTTGTAGTCGCCGCCGCCGCTTCCTGCTTCGGCTTGGTGAACGGCTGCTTCTCCTCTTTCTTGCCTTGGCTTGCCAACTTCCATGGGGTAGAATTAGAAGTCGAGTTAGACTTCCATGTAGATGAATTTTCTCGAGTCGAGTTACCCCTCCTCTTGAGTTGATTCTCTACTTTTATCGCCATTTGCAGCACATCTTCCATCTCCACATACTGCTGCAACTCCACCACCTCCCGGATCTCCCTATGCAAACCTGCAAGAAAACGAGCCATGGTGGCCTCTCTATCCTCCTCCACATCTGCTCGAATCATCGCCACCTTCATTTTCTTGTAGTACTCGTCCACACTGTTCGTACCTTGCCTCAAGGTTTGGAGCTTGTTGTAAAGCTCTCTGTAGTAGTGATTAGGCACGAATCTCTTTCTCATCAACGATTTCAGATCATCCCACGTCTCCAATGGCCTTTCCCGATTGCGCCGTCGACTGATGGTCAATTGGTCCCACCAATTGATGGCATAATCAGAAAACTCCACTACCGCTAATTTGACCTTCTTCAACTCTGAATAGTTGTGGTAGTCAAATAACATCTCCATCTTGCGCTTCCACTCCAGATACGCGGCTGGATCATTTGTACCTTTGAACGAAGGTACATTCATTTTTATGTTGCCCAAGTCGTCATCTTCTCGGGCTCTGCCTCTCCTTCGGCCTCCAGTCGCCGACTGTCTATCTTTCTCATTCTCATCTTCCTCGAACTCTTCATATTCTCTTCTTTGCCGTTCGACGTGTGGATAACGTCGTGGTTCAATTATTCTTCTATGTCCGCCTCTTCCACCTCGACCTCCACGGTTCTCTCGGGGAGCTGGTTGTGATTGCTCCTGTATTAACTCCTCCATCTTGTCGATCCGCTCATGTAACACTTCCATTTCGGCTTTAAGCAGCTTTGATAGATGCTGCTGTAGGGCCTCCACGGTATTTGAATCGAACGCCGGGTTTAATTCTCCTTCTGAACCTCCAGCGGTGTTACCTTCAGTACCTGCATTTTTCTTAGACATTTTTTTTCGGCCTTTTTTTTTAATATCACAATAAACTCAAAAGATATATTACAACGAAAATTTAAATGAAAAAGCTGAACAAATTAATTCTTACCAGAATTCTACGCAATAAAACTCCTACAATTATCTATGCACTCAGTTCCTACGGATGTCTAAACTCTCAATTTCCTCTCCAAAGAAATCAAATCCAAAAAAAAATAAAAAATATTCGAATCGATTCAAACGACCTATCTAAGGTTCAACAACCAAATAACGGAATGTGTCTCCAAAATCCAACAAGAACGAAAAACTAAGATCGAACAACATTTTTTTTTACTGTTCACGGTACTGTTCACGCATTTTTTTATAAAGAACGAAAATTTAAAGACAAAATTTAAAGGATAGATGGAACCTGATACAAAGCCGAAGCTTTGATACCACTTGATGCGATCCTCACCGGCACACGACAAAGAAAGCTTTTGAACTTCCCAGGACTTGTATCAGTTTCGCCGATTTGGATGGATGGATCCAAACCCTAGCCTCACAATGATGTTGAACCATGAATTAGTAGAATTCGTAACTCGCAATCAATTGGAAACATGAACTTGGATTTGATGTAGACACCACAAGCGGAGATGATGAACCCGTTTGATTAGTCGAAATTGAATCTCACAAATATTATGAAATTCGGATAAAAGTTCTTCAGAGAGAAAATAAACTCACAAGTTTATAATTGAATTCAATAATGGTGTTGTTGAATAATGTCCACAATGGATCCCTATTTATAGTGTAGGGATGGACGAAATCTAATGCTAAAAGGACTTAAAAATCTGCTCCAAAAAGAATTCTATCTAGACTAGGAAACTGCCTAACTAAAATCCTATCCAAAGTAAGAAACTACCTTAAATAAATCCTAGTCAAACTATGACTCTTAAAAATTGAAAATTAAGAAATAAAATAAATAAAAATCTGACTAAATAAATACTATAGTCTAATAAACCAATCCCCTTAATTAAAATATTAAGGACCGATATTATTCCTAGTCAGTGTGGGCATACTAACTGTCGCGCGCGGTATGGGCATACCGACTGATTCCCATCTTCATGCAATGCACTCTAACTCCAACCCTTGATAACCTTGTGCTGATATCAACACCTTCCAGCTTGGTTCCCCTTCATTGGTTCCTTCCATGGGTTTCCTTGACGCCTCTTGTTCCCAAACCTCTCGTATGAACCCGTTGAGGTTTTCCTTGAACTTCTTAGCTCGCGATCGCGTCACGGGTCCTTCAGGTATCTTGATTGGATCCGACACCTCCTTAGCTTGTCGCGTATCAGATATTTTCATTATCTAACTTCTCCTTGATGAAATGTCTGTCTATCTCTATGTGCTTGGTTCTATCATGTTGGACAGGATTATGAGAAAGGCTCACGGCGGCTTTATTGTCACAGTAGAGTTGGAAAGCTCCCGTCTCTAATAGACCCATCTCGGTCATCAATTTCTTTATCTACAGCAATTCTATTATCCCTTTCACAATTCCCCTAAATTCTGCTTCTGCACTTGAGAGTGCTACCACCTTTTGTTTTTTAGTCCTCCAAGTCACCAGATTCCCTCCTACAAAGGTGAAATACCCTGCTGTAGATTGTTTGTCTGTGATGTTTCCTACCTAATCAGAATCAGTATACCCGGAGACTCCCAAATGCTTATTTTTTCGAAAGAAAATACCTTTTTTAGGAGAGGGTTTTAGGTACTGAATAACTCTTATGGCAGCCTCCATGTGTTCCACCAAGGGTTTATGCATGAACTGACTTATAACCCAACTGCATAGGCTATGTCTTATCTCGTATGTGAGAGGTAGATTAGCTTACCAACAATCCTTTGGTACTGTTCTTTATCAGCCGGCCTATTACTCAAATTTCCTCTTAGTCCATGATTTACAGCTATCGGTGTTTCTGTTGTCTTACAATCAAGAAGTCCTGTTTCAGCAAGGGGATCCAGAACATACTTCCTCTGAGATAAGGATATACCTTCGTTTGATCTCATGACTTCTATCCCTAAGAAATACTTTAAACCACCGAGGTTCTTCAAGTTCTTTTGAAGGAGTTTGATCTCTTCACCATCATCTCCTGTAATGATCATATCGTCAACATAAATGATCAAACATGTGATTTTAGAATCCCTTCTCTTCAGAAATAGTGTATGATCTGAGTTGCTTTGAGTATATCCATATTTCTTCATAGCCGATGTAAATCTTCCGAACCACGCTCGAGGTGACTGTTTTAGCCCATATAGAGACCTCTTTAACCAACATACTTCTCCATCTTTAAAATCTCTTTCAAAGCCTGGTGGAATCTCCATATATATTTCTTTAGTTAAATCCCCATGAACGAATGCATTCTTCACATCAAACTGGTGTAGAGGCCAATCACAATTTGCTGCTACAGAAAGCAATACTCTTATAGTATCCAGCTTTACAACGGGAGAGAATGTTTCTGCATAATCAATTCCATACACTTGAGTGTATCCTTTAGCCACAAGTCGTGCTTTATACCTCTCTATTTCTCCATCTGGGTTGTACTTGATTGTGAAGATCCACCTGCAACCAACTGGTTTCTTTTCTGCGGCAGTCTGCTTTTGTCCCACGTTTCATTCCTACTGAGAGACGCCATTTCTATACTCATAGCCTCCCTTCATTCTGGATATTTCTGTGCGTCCTCTGTATTTCTGGGGATCCATGCAGTGGACAACTTATCTCTGAAATGTTGAATTTTCCCGTTTTCACAAGTGATAAAGTTGGCAATAGGATATCTGGATTTCTTCAGCTTGTATTCAGGGTTGTACCTCTGAGGGGGAATTTCTCTGTTCTGCCTTGGTGAAAGATAGTAAAGATTTTCACTTTGACCTGCAGTGTTAGGAAATGACACAGAAGCTGGAAAAAGAGTTTCGGCATCAGAAATTTGTACCTCCGAGATATTCGATAAGAGAGTTAATGGATTGGGATTCATTATGATGGACTGTACTTCTTCAGTAGAACTCGATGACTGTACTTCTTCAGTAGACCTCGGTTCCCAGTTATCTTTGAACAGCCAATTAGAGTGTTGATTATTCTTCTCATCCTCAACACTTGATTGCAGGGAGACATAATAGCATTCTGTCTCAAGAAAGTCACAATCCATCGTGACATAGAGTTTCTTGGTAATAGGATTGAAGCATCGATAACCTTTCTGATGGATTCCATATCCAAGAAAAACACACTTCACAGCACAGGGATCAAGTTTGGTTCGATGAGCCTTCAGGATGTGAACAAAAATAGAACAACCGAATATCCGAGGCTGTAATATGAGAATGGAGTGTAGGGTAAATTTTGAGGAGAGAGCCTATAGAGGTGTGATGAATTTTAATGCTCGTATGGGTTATCTATTAAGAAGATAGACAGCTGAAGCAACAACTTCAAACCAGAAAACTGATGGTACTCGTGATTCAATCAAAAGAGCACGTGAGATTTCCAAAATATGATAATTCTTCCATTCAGCTACCCCATTCTGTTGAGGTGTATAAGGACAGGTTGTTTGGTGGATAACCCCATTTTTCTGAAGAAAAGTTTGAAGTTCATGTTTAACATATTTTCCCTCATTATCTGAGCGTAAAATCTGAACAGTGCTCTGAAATTGATTTTTGACAAAATTAAAAAAATCAATAAATCTACTGCAGACCTCCGATTTTTGTTTTAAAAAATATACCCAAGTCATATGGGTACAATCATCAATAAATAACACGAACCATCATAAATCAGTATCCATCGATTCTGGAGCTGGACCCCAAACATCAGAGTGAATCAGAGAAAATGGCACAGAGTTTTTATTATCAGCAGAAGAAAAAGATGTTCTATGACTCTTAGCAAAGTGACAAGTATCACATAAAGTACGATAGTGCTTTGAAAATAAAGACAAAAATAGATGCTTAAGCTAATCATCTGATGGGTGGCCCAACCGACGATGCCACAACCAGAGCTGTCGGTTTTGAGATCCATGAGCCAAACAGACAGTTCCTCCTTCAGACAGTTCATCAACGTAGTACAGTCCATCCCTTTCAGAACCACGCCCAATTATCTCCCTCCAACGAATATCCTGCAATAGACAGAAGCTCGGCTAAATGAGCGCTACACAATTAAGCTCCTTTGTCACTTGACTGATGGATAACAATTTGCAGGATAAGGAGGGCACATAGAAATAATTGGACAGTTTAATTTTAGAAGAAATTTCAACTGATCTTGCTCCAAGAACCGGAAAGGAACCTCCACTAGCATTTTTAATGAAAGTTCTATTTAGTTCAGATGGTTCAATAATATTATTCTGATCAAACGTCATTGTATCTGTAGCTCCACAATCAATTATCCACTGTTCATTTTTATCACGATTCACATGTAAGGCACTAGAATTACCACTTGAGGACAAGAAAGAAATTTGATGATGAGGTGAGGGTAAAATAGGAATTACATTCTATTAGGGTTAAAAAACTTTCCCTCACCCTCCATACCTCTCGTTGAATTCACTTCCATCTCTTCTTCTGTCGCTGCCTCACCGCCGTTCTGTCCTTCTCCGGAGGTTCTGCCGTGGATAAAAGCAGTGACTTCTCTGGTCGGTGTTGCTACGGGTGTGCCGACTCCGCTATTGTTTCTCTGTCAGTGGTGATTTTTATTCCACCACTTTGGATAACCGATTAGTTGGAAACAAGTATCTCTTATGTGTTTGTTTCCACCACAATGGGTGCATCTGAGCTTCTCCTTGTCAGATTGACAGAATGATGAATTTCCTTGAGAAGCTGACCGTCCCCCTCCCTCGGAGACCCCTCTTGTTGCGAACACTTCTTCGGTAGTTGGCTGTTCATCTTTGGACATCATAACTCCGATTCAGAGGGCTTTTCATCGAATCGTTGCATAGGCAGCGGCTAAGAAGGGAAGAGGATCTTGGTTCAAGATGTCCCTTTTTACGGGATCGAATTGATCATTTACCCTGGCTAAGAACTGGTAAAGTTTTCCTTCTTGAGTAAGTTGGTTGTACAGTTGAATGTTCTCATCACCATACCCTTTGAAGATTGCTGTAGTATTGTTCCAACGTCTGATTTTCTTGTTTGGTTTGACTTGCTCGAGTCATCAACTCGAATATTTGCAAGAAATTTATGCCACTGTTATATGTCGCTTCTAGGCCCTCCCAAAGTGATAGGGCTGTCGGGTATAGCAGAAAATTTAGAACCAATGTTGGTTCGATTGAATTGATGATCCATCCTTTTACGGCGTTGTCGATGGCATCCCATGTTTGGAATTTGGGATCACTACTAGAGGGAGCCGGAGGCTGGCCTGTGATGTGGTTGCCCCGTCCCCTTTCTTTGATAAACATTCCCATTAATTTTGACCAAATTGCATAGTTTCGGTCATTCAATTTTACGTTCACCATCAATGGTGATGTTTCGATTGCTTGATTCTGATTCATTGTATTGTTCTGAAGGTATGATTAAGGTTGAAAGATCGGATTATGAGGTCTGTAAGAGGGCTGTTTCTATTGGGTCGACCATGGTAAATGATGAGAGCAAAAGTTCGACTCAAACAAGGAGATCAGAACTCTGCTTTGATACGATGTTGAAAGAAACAAGAAGATTGGAATTTATTTTCTGTATTGATGTTCTGTATTCTGGATGATTAATACAAAGTACAAGAGATCCTTTTATAATACGAGGAATCACACCTAAAGAAAGAAAGCATCAGATCCGTAATTACAATATATCCTACCAAAACATGACTACTTAAAAAAGGAAAGAACTAATTACAATATTCCTCCTATAATTCTACAGGTCATACACATAGCTCACCTCATATCTATCTGAGTTCGCCGTAGCAGCCACGCTTATATTTCCAGTTGCTCCTTGGTAGTTGACGCGCAACGTCACCTTTTCTCCAATGAAAGAGCGGGGAATCTGCTTCACTGCCGTGGATTTCCATTGACGTGGATGTCGAACTTGGTGGCGAAGACACCGGATTGAATGTCGGTCTTTGGATCGAAGATTTTGAAGTTAGCCCTGGCGGAGTCAGAGGGTATGGTGCTGCCGACGGATGCGAAGAAGAAGGCTATGCCGTCGGTGCTGATATTGCTATTGGGGTTAGGTCGATCTGATGATGAATTTGACGGTGGTTTCAAAGTCGGGATATACGTTCTATTCCCAGAAGATGACCAGATCCGAATAGAGTGCTCGGCCGGCACTGTACGGCTGGGCGTGGCTGTACTCGTTGGTTTTTGATGAGTTGGAGAGAGAAAGGGAATTAGGGTTTTGAAGATGGAGAGGGGCATGGTTTTTTATGGGTTCATTTGGTTGAGAGCTATCAATTAATTTAGTTCAGGATGGTGCATCGATTGTGTTCGAATCTCTCTCCTATTTATAACACTAGGTAGAGCATCTCAAAATTTCCATTTCTCTCTCCCCTTTTCTCTTTCTCTCTCTTTTCAAAATTTTAGAGTTTTAGACTTTGCAATAAGAATTTCGATTTCAATTCATTTGACCAAACACGATAATTAATAAAATTGTCATTTTTTTATTAGATAATTTGTCTAAAATTTGAAATAACATGTTTAATAATTACTTATAAATATATAAATAATAATTTATTATTATTATTATTGTTATTATTATTATTATTATTATATAAGATTAAAAATACATATCTCATTTTTATAAATTAGTGGTGTGACGCATGGGTAACACCCCGAAAAAAATACAGTATTTAAATTTATTACATAGTAAGAAATTTCTTGAAATTGGAACCTCAAATTAGTTTGGGCTTACATTCACTATAGAAGTAAGAAAAGTTTCGACCTTAGATGTGCAAATATTAATTGCTCACCCCAGTGATAAATGAATTTCTAAAAGGATTCACTAGATCTCATGATCAGCTAGTTGAGCCAACCAAAGGCAAAGGAATATTGAGAAATCCTCAAACTCAGCCCAGACAATTTGGTCAGTTCTCCCAATCAAAAACACCAGGTTAACTGAAGTCAAACTTCCAGCCAAGACCATCAGTTCACTCAAATCAATCTATTCGTTCAAAGCCTTCAGTTCAACAAAGACCACCAGCTCAATACAGAATGCCTCCAAGGCAAACTGATAGATCAGTCCACTTTAAAAAGAAAGACCAGTTTAGATCTCAAGCCTATCCTGCCAAGCAGTTCAATCAAAACACTTATAGGAGAGATCAAAGAAACTCATTTCAACCCTATCATCACTATAATGAGTACCTGGATTCCAGAAATGAACCTAGAGCTGATCTAAAAGGGTTCAATCCAGCAAACTGGAAACACACAAGACATTGGCCTGATAGAAGAGCTCAAAATTCTCGAGATAACAGCTTTTTAGTTGAATTGTTTTATCCTACTAACTTTCAATGCAGGTACCATTCAACTGATTCAATTCAAAATAGAAGAGTTGGAAGAAAATCTAAACTGATCAAGCGATCCAAATCAGTTGATTCTCTGAGTGATAAAAAGCCAAAAGTTTGGCAAGTTTGGATTCCAAAGAACTTGATGTATCAACAAGGACCCGATATGAAACGGGTCCCTAAATGCTAATCCTTATTCTTGCATGATAAGAACATCCTATCTATGAAAAAAGCCAAAGATATTTGGTATCTAGATAGCGGGTGCTCCAAACACATGACCGGAGACAGAGAAGATCTCGACGGTTATAAAGAAGTCAAAGGTCCACTTGTCATATTTGGAGACAACTCCAAAAGCCGAACCGTTGGAGAAGGGTTCGTGGTCAAGGGAAAAGTTGTAGTAAATGAAGTCTCCCACGTGGATGGACTAAAACACAAACTACTTAGCATTAGCCAGCTGTGCGACAATGGCTACTCAGTTGACTTCACTAAAAGCTCCTGCAACATAAGAGACAAGTCAATTGGAGTAATTCTTCTCACTGGCATAAGGAGAGGCAACATGTACATTGTTGACTGGTCAACCGGCTACTCAGAAGCTTGCTTTCTTTCAAAAGGATCAACTGAAGCAAGCTGGCTATGGCATCGACGACTGAATCACCTCAACTTCAAAACAATCAATTACCTAGCCAAGAAAGAGCTAGTTGAGGGGCTTCCCAAAGAGATATATAAGAAAACAGGTGTGTGTGGACCATGCCAAAAGAGGAAGCAAATGAAGTCATCCTTCAAGAATAGGAGTCATCCACCATGAACAACTGATTGCCTCCAACTGCTACATATGGATCTGTTTGGTCCAGTTAGACCACAAACCCCAAAAGGTAAAAGATTCACTCTTGTAGTAGTTGATGATTTCTCAAGGTATACGTGGGTGGAATTCCTGAGGAGCAAAGATGAAACTTACGATAAGCTAACAACGCTGATCAGAAGGCTACAAACTGAAAAAGAGAGATCAGTTCAAAGGATTCGCTCCGACAATGGAACTGAATTTGTGAATCAGCAAATGATCAGCTTTCTCAACCAGCCTAGAATCACTCATGAACACTCAGCTGCAAGAACTCCACAACAAAATGGTGTAGCTGAACGGTGAAACCGGACACTCAAAGAAGCAGCTAGAGCAATGATAGCTGATGCCAACATAGCTGAAGGTTACTGGGCTGAAGCAGTCAACACAGCTTGCCATACTCAAAATCGAAGTGCCATCGTAGCCGCACATGACAAAACACCCTATGAGCTGTATAAGGGTCGTAAGCCTTCCATTTCATATTTTAAAATATTTGGCTGTAAATGTTATATTCACAACAATGGTAAGACTCAACTGAAAGCCTTCAGTACTAAAGCTGATGAGGGAATATTTCTTGGTTATAATTCGCCTCACGCACAAGCTTACAGAGTGTTCAATAAACGAACTCTTGTTGTGGAAATAACATGTCATGTGGTATTTGATGAATTTGCTAATGAGTACAGGAACAAAGAAATAATGGACACATCAGTTCAAGTACCATCTAGTGAAACTGAGAACTCGCAGGACTATGTGGATCACATTATTCCAGAGCGGCTTGAAGTTTTACTAGAAGAAGGCAATGAAACTGGTACGAAACCAATTGAGAACAATATGGTCAATGAAGACACAAATCGTGCTGAGACCATAAACCCCATAACTGAAACAGGGGGAAGAACTGATGAAGATGTCGAACCAACTGATGAAAGGGCAACTGATGACGTCACCACAGTAGAACCAGCTGAAGCTATCTTGCCCAAATGGCTCCGAAGCTATCCAACTGACAAGATAGTTGGTGATCCAAGAAGTTGAGTTCAAACCAGAAGTTTAATTGAGCATGCATTATTCACATGCTTCATATCTCAAACTGAACCAGCAAACGTCAAAGAAGCCTTAGAAGATTCAGACTGGATCATGGCTATGCAAGAAGAACTGAATCAGTTCACAAGAAATGACGTATGGTTTCTTGTCGATAGACCAAAAACCCAGAAGATCATTGGTACAAAATTGGTTTTTCACAACAAACTGGATGAACAAGGTGTGATCACAAGGAACAAGGCAAGACTGGTAGCCAAAGGATACTCACAAAGTGAAGGGATCGACTTTGATGAGACATTCGCACTAGTTGCAAGATTGGAAGCCATCAGACTGTTTCTAGCCTATGCAGCTCACTTCAATTTCACAGTCTACCAAATGGATGTCAAGAGTGCTTTTCTTCAAGGAATGCTCAAGGAGGACGTGTACGTCGAGCAACCGCCAGGCTTTGAAATTGGTGATCAAGTCTTCAAACTGAAGAAGGCTCTCTACGGACTGAAACAAGCTCCTAGAGTGTGGTATGAAACTCTCACAACATTTTTGCTGAAAAATGGATTTCAAAAGGGAGTCATTGATCGAACTCTATTCCGAATAGAACGATCAACTGAGATCTGAATGGTTCAAATTTATGTGGATGACATAATTTTTGGATCAAAAAGCAAAGATCTATGCACAAGATTCGCTCAACTGATGCAAAGCGAATTTGAGATAAGCATGATGGGAGAAATGACATTCTTCCTAGGACTCCAAGTGAAGCAGCTGAAAGATGGGATCTTTATCAGCCAGGCCAAGTACACTAAAGAGCTAGTCAAGAAATTTGGAGTTAGTAAAGGAAAAACTCTCAAGATTCCTATGAATACATCAGTTTAGCTAACTCTTGATGAAGAAGGAGAATCAGTTAGCCAGACATATTACAGAGGAATCATTGGGTTGCTACTTTACTTAACAGCTAGCCGACCAGACATCTCCTATTCAGTCGGTCTATGCGCACGGTTTCAAGCTAACCCAAAGAAAAGTCATCTTGAAGCATCAAAGAGGATTATTAAATATCTCAAAGGAACCATAAATCTTGGACTATGGTATCCCAGAGATGACAGTTTGAGTCTAATCGGTTATTCAGATTCAGACTTTGGTGGATGCAAGATTGACAGAAAAAGCACCAGTGGAACATGTCAGTTTTTTGGAAGCAAACTGATATCCTGGTTTAGCAAGAAGCAGCACTCAGTTGCCACATCAACAACTGAAGCAGAATATGTAGCTGCTGGAAGCTGCTGTGCTCAGATACTCTGGATGAAGTAACAGTTGAAGGACTACCTGAAGAAGAGACCTCTACCAGGCCAGTTCAGGCCAAGGAAAGAACTGATAGATCAAAGAAGAAGCCCACAACATCTCAACCAAAAGGAAAGAAGAAAAAATCAGGACCTCCACCCCCTCCATAACTGCCTCCTTATAACATCAAGGTGTTTGATGTGGCACCAGTTAAAGGAGATGACATTGTGCCTCTCAGGGGAATTCCACCACGGGGCACAGGAGCTGACTTCTTCAGAAATGCATGCCCCCCGATGGGAGAGACTGAAGAGAATATAAGAGCTCTATCAAGAGCTGAAATCATTAAGAGTTGGGCTGATGAACAAGTGCAGAAGTTCATAGCTGAAAACTTTGTTGAAGATGTGATTGGCACGGCTGCTCTATACACAGCTCTATCAAGGTACGTCTATTGGTACCTTTGGAGACACTACTTCAACTCTGAAGCCCATTTTCTCCTAACCGCTCTTCACGGGATGAGCTTCTAGAGAAGAGAAGAGAGGTGGAGCATGCAATGGGCTGGACATGAGACTCCTGAGCAAAATCCGGTTATTACCTTGAAGAGAATGCTTGCCATTCGAAGGAACCACCCTCACCCAGAACAACAAACGTTGTTAACGTGATGAATGATCTGCTCATCTGGGCCAACATCCGACTGCCACCTCTGCAAACTGAAGCTGAGCAACAACACTGGAGAAATCCTCAAGTTCAACAGCACTGGTTGCTCAAGGAACTGCTCATCCTCAGACAACAACAGCATCAGTAGAGACATAATCTATTCAACAGAGAAGCCCAGAGTAGTCAACAAGGAGCTGAAACTGCAGCAGTTTACAGCACAAGGCAAACTGTCATAGCATCTGTGGCTAGACAGTTAACATTCAAAGAATCCCCTCAACCAGATGACATCATCATCGATCTCCTTGATGATTCTCCTGAGGTGCAAGCTGTTGATGAGCGAACTGCCAGTGATCTGGAGTTTGAAGAAATGCTCAAATCTCCTATTCTACCAGATCTTCCAAGTGATGAAGAGCCAGAGAAGTCAACTGAAAAGACTCGATTGCCTGAGGAGCCAACTGAACCCCAAACTGCTCCTCCCCGAGAGTCAACTCCAGAGCCAGCTGAGTCTGACTAGCCAGCTGGACAGATAGCTCAAGTAGATGAACAACCTGTCTATCAAGGTACACTAGCAATAACTGTGTACGTTGATCCAATTCAAATAGCTCTTCAAGCTGCTGCTCAAACTGCTGCACCAGAGATCTCATCAGAATCAAGTTATGATGAGACCATCATCATGGAGACGGACGAACTATCCCACAAAGTTCCTTACAAGGAACTGATTGGAACTGAAGCAGGCAAGGAAGCTGACTCAAGAGCAGTTCAGTTCAATGCTCAACCAAACAGCTCTACAGTTCAGCTCCGTACCTATTATGTGGAACTGATCCACAGCCTGCAGCAACAAGTTAAACTGCACAGTGAGCAAATCCAGCGGTTGCAAGCTCATCCAAGACTCCAGTTAGCTGAAACTGAATCATCAAGCAGCGATGAGGATGAGAAAGATGACATCACTGAACCGCTTGCCAAAAGGAGAAAAACTGATCACAAGAAGGACTAAGTAGCTGATCAAGTTCAAACTGGTTAGAAAGCCCTAAGTTTACTTCTTGTAATTCAGTTTGTAATTATTCATTTTTGATATATATATAAAAAGATTATCCTTTTGTTTTCAAATAAATGTCGAGCTTCGCATTTATTTTTAAAAATTTTGACCGTTGCAAGATAATGACACGTGTCAAAATCATTAAATGCCAACGACCAAAAGAAGCCAGAGGCTAGTACCATTCCAACCATCAGATCTATGAGCCTGTCCAAACACTCATAAAAAGCCCCATCTTTTCAGCCTCTCAAAAAGCCCCCTCCTCCTGCAATCTAAAAAACTCTCTCTCTCAAAGATCTTGAAATTCCCAAAATCTCAGCCAACCCCAAAGATGGCCGAATTACCCAGATCTTCAAATTCCTTCAAAGAGCAAATTATGAGAGATAAATTCCTTGATAGGAAGAAATTTCAATTGATTCTAAATGAATCAAACAATCCAATCCTTCTGTCAAATCTTCACAAAACAGGAATTCTTCATTACTTGGAAACACCACCAAAATTCTTTAGACAAAATTTGGTGAGTGAATTTTTACTTCAAGCAAAATTATCTGCAGATGGAAAGATAATATCATCAGTGATTCAAGGACGGCTACTACAAATCACTGAGAGAACAATTGCAGAAGTGTTCGAGCTTCCACAAGAAAGTTCATTAGTTCAAGAACTAAAGGAATCTGCAGAGTCATACTGGAGAGAATGGAAAGCTTCAACCTGCAACAAGCAATTCAGTTTTACAACCGCTAAAACTAACCTGAAGCCCGAGTATGGTGTTCTACTTGACATAACGAACAAGATGATGTTCGGAGCCATTGGAAGCCTGAGTCAACTCACCCAAGAGAGATACAAGGTTATGATTCACCTTGCTGAAGGGCGACAAACAAACTGGGCATAATTTGTCTTTCAACAATTCAAGCATCAAGTCATCAAGGTCTCTGACTCAAAGAAATCTGGCAAATTTAAGTCCAAGGTAGGACTTGTTCTAAGAATGAGCAAAATGCTTGAAGACCTGCTGAATCTTCCAAGTGATGAAGCACTACCAGTTCTTATCTCTGACTAGATTCCCAAGAAAGGAACTGCCCATCTTTAGTCACTAAGAAAGAAGAGAAAAGCCAAGGCAAAGATAAGCAACAACACTTCGAGCAACTCAACTGCTAACGCCGTTCATTCTCCAAGATCAAAGAACGGATCGCTAGTTGATTTCCAGGTTCTCTCTAATACAGATGAGCTTATTCCATTTATTGGAATCCCTCATCCAAACTATGGAGCGGACTACTTCAGAAGCACATGCCCTCCTCTCCAGCTGACTGAAGAAAATATTCGCACTTTCTATAGTGGTGAATATGCAGTCAAAGGTGCACAAAAGGAAGTGACCAATCTCCTTCTCACTCACTTTGCCTTTGTTGCACAACGTGACCAAGAGTTGTTCAAACAACTCCACCGGTACTTCTATTGGTATAACTGGAGACATTCTATGTTTATCCAGTCTCACTTTTTGCTAACTGCCTTTCATGGCATGAGCTACTGGCAACGTGAAGAAATTTGGAGCATTAAATGGATAGGTTCGTCAAATCCATTTCCTCCAACCATTGTGCAAGTCCAGCACATCATGAATCACCGGCTTGCCAACAAGATTCCCGCAACCGCCTTGTTAGCTGAATTCAAAACCAGCATCATGCCTCAAGGAGTTGGGATTGCAAATCAATCAGTCAACTGCCCAACTGGCTCGCTTTGCCGAAAACTGAACTTTGATAATTTATCAAGTCAGTCAACTGAGCCATCACGACAAACTCCAACTGCCACCGAAAGGATAGAACCACATCTATCACATACTGAAGCCGTGGCTTTTCAGAAGAATCCAAGGCATGCTGATGAAAGAGACAGTGATGATGAGGATACTGCCACATCACCAAGTCTCCTATCCAAGAGCTATGTCACTCCTCTACTCACATCCAGCTCAAAAGGCGTGCAATTGATTACGAAAAATGATCAGTTCCGACCGTCGCCAAAGGGCATTCACCATCCATCCATCAAAGGATGAAAAACTCGTCAGTTGCTCTTCAGCTTCACCTTCATCGAGCCAGGAGAACAGCAAGGCCCGAACTGCCAAAGAACAAAACTGGATTTGTTTCAACTACAAATCGTTCAAACTGCTCGAAAGGAAGCAGTGCAACTAGTCCAGCTAGGCCCTTCAAGAAGCGGAAACTGTCTCAAGAAAGCCAAGCAACTGACCAAACAAACTGACCAATTCAGTTCAGTTACAGCTTCAGCTTCAGCCAGCTCATCAGCGGCGACTGAGAAACATGACGCAACTGATCACCCAACCGCAGAATCATCAGTGTATAGAGAAGGCAACAGTGTTGCAGATATTTTAGCCTCTCATAGTGTTTCGACCGGTTTTTGGTTTTCTGATATTGATTGTATTGCTAATGCTGTTAGACATGAGGTCCTGGTTATTTTCGTTTACTTTAAAGGGGTACTCTTTTTTCCATATGGTTTTTCCCACTACGGGTTTTCCATAAGGGTTTTGATGGGGCCCGGTCCCTTGAGTTATCAGGATGTGATATCCGGGATTCTTAGGTTTCAGATTTTTTCCTCTTTTCCTTTTATTTATACAATTCAATTGAATCATCCCTTTAAAGTAAAACGAAATTTTAATCAAAAAATTGTTTTGATTGTCTTGTGCTTTACCATGTTAGTATTCACGTGAGTTTGCTATTAATTTGTAAAAATATACGAAACTTCACAGATTATGTCATTATGGGATTGTTTTGAAATTGTTAAGTGATATGATCTTGAAAGTTTGTTTAGCCCATTTTTTTATTTTAATTAATGTTGTACAAATTAAAATTATGAATTTTAATAATACATTTGAATTTAAATTAATTATTTTAATGATTATGCTATCTTGTTAGGTTTTTAACAAATTAGATTTTTAGGGTTAGAGTATTAGATTGTATTATCATAGATTAGTTATTAGAATACAAGAAATAATAAAATATGAAATAATATAACATGATTACATTATTACTCTTAGATAAAATTTAAAATAATGTTATAATAGGTAAACTCAAAATTATAAAATTATTAGAATACAAATAATAATAAAATATTAAATAATATTAGATGATTATATTATTACACTTAAATAAAACATAAAATAAGGTTATAATATGTAAATTCAAAATTGTAAGATAACACACTTTTTATATTAGTATAGATAATTCATTTTTTTCGATATTAACAAAACAATACTCATTTTTTCAAAAAGTTTACAAATCTAACATTTGATCAATTTCACTGTCCGAAAATCGTATATAATTAATTGTATTTTAAGATTTCTTGATTGAAGTATTTTTTTTATTAACGTGGACATTAAAATCGCAAGACCAAAATTGATAACCTTAAATTTATGGGACCAAACTTGAGCGATTCCTTTGAAAAAGAAACAAAATAAATAGCTTTGGGATCAAAAAGCGGACTGAGGCGTGCTCTGTGGAACCAAAATTGAAATTTTCTCGATTTTTGGCCAACTCTGTGGTTTCAGCTTTTCCTGACGATGATGATGATTAAGACCGTGATGATGTACATGTACCTTTCTCATAATCCAAATTCGTGGAGGCAATAATAGGATGTAAATGTGATCTGAAAATGAATGTTAATATAGTGATGTTTTTCCTTACTTGTACAAGGTTGTGATTCTAATACTACTAGTATTTCATATTTAGTTATCAGAATTGCAAACGAAAAACAACCCAACATAGCGTTGACATAAAAATCAATATGAAGCCAATCTGATTAATACGAGGCTGATAAAGAGTGATACACGTCAGATATTTAATTCCCAGCAGCTACATCAGAACCAGCAAACGCTAGAATAGTTTGTGCTTCAACTTTGATATTTTTGATCCTGGTTAGAACAAATCCCATATTAGGCCTCTCCTCAGGCAAATCTGCAGTGCATTCTAAAGTTAAACAAAGCTTCCATCAGCCATATCAAAGCTTCAAAATCTTCAAACCTTGATCTTGGCAGAGTGGAATCACTGTTTGCCTAAAGAAATTTGGCAGATGCCTCGATTAAGACATATTCTATTTTGTGTTAGGATACCTGATCCAGAAGGAACAGTTTCGAGTCTAGAAAATCTCCGAACACTCCCTACAGTCTCATTGTATGTACACTGAAGGGATCTTAAAAGCAATTCCAAACCTTAGAAAATTGAAAATCCATTGTACCGGTTTTCAAGTCTGTGCTTACCTCTCCAACTTGGTATGATATCTGCATCAACTAGAAATTCTCAAGTTGCACTCAATTTATGGAATTGATTGGCAAAAATATGATCTGAGTTTTCCAAGGAAGCTCAAAAAGCTGAGCCTAAGTGGTTTGCGGCTTCCTTGGAACAAGATGACAGTTTGGTTTGTTGCCAAATCTTCAAGTGCTTAAAGTGAAAGATTATGGTTGCATAGGCAGCATGTGGGAAACGACAGAAGGAGAATTTCCTAAGCTGGAATTTCTGCTGATTGAGATATCAGATCTTGAGCATTGGATAACAGAGAGCAGCCACTTTTTTAGGCTTAAGTGCCTAGTGCTTGACGATTGTAGGCGGCTAAGAAAAATTCAGAAGAGTATTGGAGAAATTTCGACTCTTGAACTGATTGAGGTTAAGGGCAAAGCAGAAAAGTCACTTGTGGATTCAGCCAAAAGGATACATGAGGAAGAACAGAGTTGGCGGAATGATGCCCTTCAAATTCGCTGCACGACTTATTAATGAGGTATTTGTATATAATTATATCCTTTAGACCTCAAAGTTCAAAGATTTCAAGCCTTTTGTTGAAATAGTTGCATAAATTGTTAGGTATTCGAGGAAATATGAAATCAAACTAAGTGCCAAATTCACAAAAAATGATAAGTTTGGCTTAGGCGTGGCTTGATATGTTAAAGAAATGCACATACTCTTGTAAATAGGGATTAACTAAAGACTGGCTAGTTAAAGTGGTGAATCACCTCAAGAGATCAAGAACTTTACTGATCAACCTTAGTTTTTATTACAGCATTTGTGTTCTTACTTGTTCAATGATTTACTGAATTAATTGACAGCTATTGTTTTGTTGGGAAACTAATTTATAGTTATTAGCTTTTCAGAGTTTCTATCATTGTGTATCTGATGATGATTCAGACACTTGTAAGGGATCCTTCACTGATAGTAATAATATTGCACAATTTTATTGAGCCATTGAACACAATGACCAACTGTGTAACTCTACTAAGTTTGAAAAGTTATGACCAATCGAATTAATATTATGCATATGTACAAGGGATTTGCTAGTTACCTCAACAGAATCAAATCTTTAGTGTCTTAACGTCTTAGCATTAATGCAGAGAACTTGAAGGGTGTTGTTTCCCAATTCTTCCTGTTCCTTTTGTATCCCTTCAGCCGACTTCACAAGAGACTTCCTCACGTTACCCTTAACCTCAATCAGTTCGAGATTCGGAATTTCTCCAATATCGTTTGGAATCCCCTTGCGATCCCCACATGAAAGAAGCAGCAGGCGTTTGAGGCAGGGGAAATGGCCACTTTCTGTTATCCATTTCTCGAACCTCAGAGCTTCCATTACAAGAACTTCCAACCGTAGAAATACTTCATCAGTTGTTTCCCACATGCTGCCAACACAAGCTTCATCTTTTAGTTTAAGCACTTGGAAGATTTGGCAGTGAACCAACAACAGCACATGGGAAATAATGGAAGGAGCATTTCCTGTGTTGGAAGTTCTTGAAATTGAAGATTTGAGGTTGGAGAATTGGATAAAAGAAAGTAGCAATTTCCCCTCCCTCAAACGCGTGCAGCTTCCTTTTTGCTGGAATCTCAATGGGATTCCAAACGATATTGGAGAAATTCCGACACTTGAACTGATTGAGGTTAGGGGTGAAGTGAGGAAGTCTCTGGTGAAGTTGGCTGAAGAGATACAAAAGGAACAGGAAAATTTGGAAAACAACACCCTTCAAGTTCTCTGCATTAATGCTAAGACTCCTGGGCACGAAATGTTTGATTCTGATTTTGATGAGGTAAGTAATAGGCTAGTAGCAGATCCTTTGTTCCTACCTATACATTATATTAGTTAGATTGGTCATGACTTTTCAAACTTAGTTTCATGGGAGCACTGTCTTTTAAGTTTTAAGGGACCCTAGACTATTTCATGTGGTTGAATATTGACATTAATTTAAGCTATTTTTTGTTCCATCGTTTGATAGTTTAGGGAGCTAAATTCAAGGAGGCAAGATGATGGTCATAAGATTGTGATTACTCAAGTGGAAATGCCATAATATATAATATTACACCCTTGTGCAGAGTGTGCTTTCTCATGTAACTCTGATATTTTATACTTAGTTTTGAGAATTTCATAAGAGAGCCAGACAACATAGACTTGATCAAAGCCAGAAAAAAAGAAAAAAAGTTTGAACTAAATCATTTTTTTTTTAAATACAAGGGACGAACCATGTCGTGGGTGAAGCATAATGAACAAACAAAAAATCTAATAATTATGAAATAAAGTTAATAAATAGAAACCATATATTTTAGGTTCATGGGATATTAGGAAGAAGCTCTAACCTGGATAGGAGCATTGGGAAAGCATTGTTGCCATCTTCAGTAACAAGCAATGACCAATCATACTAATTTGCCAAATAGATCTGAAGAGATATATATGATACAAAAGGAGTAAGAAGATTAATTGGGAATCAGCACCCTTCAAGTTCTCTGCATTGCTAGGCTGTTTCCAATCTGAATTTTTTTACTGAAGAGGTTTTTCTTAAGCAATGTAGTTTGAAACTTGTGTTGATTTGCGGAAAAACGTTTTTATGGCATTTAAGTTGGATATTTCAGACAAAAATCATTGAGAATTTCTAACCTGATGATCTACCAATTGCAATGAACTTGAAGGGTATCATTTCCGTAACTTTGTTGTTCCTCCTCCACCCGTTTGGCCCAGTCGTACACAGCTATCCCACAGTCCTTAACCTCAATGAGTTCAAGTGCCGGAATTTCTCCAATATCATCTGAGATCTCTTTAAGATATATGCAATTATGAAGGCGTAGGCTCTTGAGCCTTGGCAAAACACTGCTATCTTCAGTAACAAAGGTCTTGAATTCCACCTCGTCAATCAGAAGATACTTCAGCTGAGGAAACTCGCCGCCGCATATTTCCCAATGAAGGTGTCCAAGTGAGCAATTTATTAGTTTAAGCACTTCAAGATTTGGTAACGCACCAATGGCCTTGAGGAAACGCCGAGAAAGTTTGCAACCCTCCAATCCACACTTTTTCAGAGAGCCAGGGATAACATCAATAGTAAAATGTCGACTGCAGACAGCAAATCTTATCTTCAATTTTTCAAGTTGCGTTAAATATACAAGAGACTCATTGAGTTGCCGCCTCCCTGAAAAATATTTTCGACTGTAATAAACTCCTTCGAAGTAAACAAGCCTGATGCTTCAGATCGTGTACTTCCTTGAGAGTTTGCAGGTTTTCTAGAGCAACATGAGTTGTTGCTTCTTCGGGATAAGGCAAGTAGCCACTGAATATAAGATGCCGTAGTTGCGGCATCTTCCAAACTGAAGAGGGCAAGTTTGCGTGGGAAACAATGACTAAGGTTTGAAGATTCTGAAAGTTTGCTATGGCTGCAGGAATCCAGTGACAAGTAAAAGCAAGGTACCTCAACTGAAATAGTGTCAACACTTTTCGAGGGGGTAACTCTAATCTATATTTAAACTTGGGCACATGCAAGATCCTGAGCAGTCTAAAATGCTCGAAAGGGCCGTCAATGTCGTCGAAGCGCAGTATAGAACGCATACTTAGAGGATCATCTGTTCTGCTATTCTCTGTAACATGTCGAAGATTGTTTTCCTCTTCTAAAAGCCTTACACATGTGTCCCTCACCATATCATGGAGCCTGCAACTTTTGATATTCCCATTAGACTTCATCTCGGTTACCAAAATAAGATTTCTCCGGACGAGATCCTCCAAGTACTCTTCTGCAACTTCTTCCAAGCTCTTAGATGATCCATTTGGATGTTTCAAGAAGCCTTCGGCCGTCCATAACTTGATGAGTTCTGAGATGCGAATCCTGTAATATTCTGGAAAAGCTCCCATGTACAAGAGACATGGCCTCAAGCTATGAGGCAAGAGATTGTAACTCAATGACAGTATCTTTTCCAACCGCTCATCTTTGGAAGCGGCGGAGTTTATTTTTTGGCAATTTCCCCCCATAAATCTGGGGTCTTACTGGTGGTGGATAGGACTCCTGCAATCACCACTACAGCAAGTGGCAGTCCCCTGCAACTTGTTGCAATTTCCCTCCCGATGATCTCCAATTCAGGAGGTACAATCACTTTGTGCCGAAATAGATTCCAACTCTGATCATCGTCCATCAGCTGCATCTCATAAGGAGGAATGGTGGACTCAACATAAGCAGCCACATCGGATAGCCTTGTTGTTAACATGATCCGACTTCCATTACCATCATCGGGAAATAGCCTCTTTACATTATCCAAAACCTCCGTGCTCCACATATCATCCAGTACAATGACATACTTCCTGCCTTTCAAAGTTTTATACACTCTCTCCGCCATTTCTTCGATGCTCTCAGAGGTTCCCAGCTTAGATTCTGCAGCTCGTTTAGGTCCTTCTGCAAGAGATTTATTGCCTTGTTCTGCTTTTTTTGCCTTATGTACCTTCCTATGCTTAGATCTTTTTGGGTCAAATTCCTTCATGGAATCTAGGAGGCATGAAAGAATTTCTCGAGCTCTATAATCTTGTGATACTGTGACCCAAGCACGAATCTGGAAGTGCTCTTGGATTAGTTGATCATCATAAGCATTTTTGGCAAGAATAGTCTTGCCAATGCCACCCATTCCAACGATGGAGATGAATTGGAGTCGGGACGATTGACCAATAAGCCTTTCCTTTATTTCCATCAAATCATCATCAAATCCAACCATATCGACTTTTCCAGTGGGTTCAACTCCTGATGATGAACTAGGAACATAAGAATTATTGAGTTGCTCATCTTTGATCATGATTCTATTCTTGATCTCCACAGCATCAGCAACTACCGATTCCATTTTCTTTGCTACTTTGTTCAGCTTATGCTCAAACTTAAATCTGGCTTGTTTGGTGTATCCATAACACAAGCGAATTTGTTCCAACATGAAACATTCAATTATATCTTCAGCTGCAGCTGATACATCCCTGATTCGTCCTTCCAAATTGCTGGCTTTCTCAGGAAAATCTTCAAGAAAAGCTTGGAGCGAAACAACATATTTATCGAGGGATATAATTAGCTGTTTTTCTTGAGCAGAAGTGGAGTATCGATCTTGATTTAGGATTTGATCTATGGTTTGTTCAAGTGAAACAAGAGCAGCATAAGCCATCCTCCCTTGACACAAGATTTTGCCTAGGAGAGAGAAACTGTACACTCTGCTACAAGATTTTGTAAATCGAATGGATGAAGAATAACAGCAGTAGAGAGGCAAATGAAAGAGAAACTACCAAGTATCAATGGATCAAAGGAAATATTTAGCCTTAAAAAACTAACGGTTTGTTACAGAGATGACATATGTGGCTAATTATTTTATTGATTAGTTGTACCTACCGCTAGGAATTTTATACTATCAAAGAATTTTCTGCAATATAATGCATTTGCGGACGCTTCTTCAATAATGGGATGAGTTTATCCCATTGCTTCACTAGCTACAATAATGTATTGAAACAAAAATATGCAGAAATGATTTTACTAATGCAAGTACATAATTATCACTCAAGTCTTTGAAGTTAAAAAATTGCACAGGTTTGACAGAGTTCAACTGGAGAAGTAATTATCATATTATAAAAAAAAAAAATCAAATTTCAAATCAAATATAATAATTTCATGTATATTTTACAAATGTAGGAAAATATACTTAACTTTGTCTTGATTAATCAACCCAGAATACAAATTTATGAATCTCTATTGTTGCTTTCAAACACACTTATGAAATCCTTCGATTCATATCAACTATACATATTCTAGGCCTTTTAGATTATAATTCAAATTCAATCAAGGTGTAATTCATGGATTGAGGTGTAATTAGCATAAATAGAGACAAATACAGAAGTATTTTTTTCTTACTGGATCAAACTTAAAGAAACAAAACAAAAACTAAAAAACAAAAAAACAAAAAAATCACCCTTATTTTAACAATCGATTGACAGCTTAAACTTGGCCAAAATTTTGCCTTGGGAAGTGAGTCCACAAGTGGGAAAGCGATACATCATTTGCAATAAAAAAATAAGTATGAACATGACTCATGAGTTGTGACTATACTGCATAAAAATTTAATTTAATTTAACCATAAGCAGAAGGGTTGTTAGAGAAACATGCATTGTAATTTTTCAATAGAAAATAATGACTGCCTCTTGCTTATTTATTCCACATATAGTTTCACTTTGAGCCAGCAGGTTTAAACTTTAAGGCATTTCATGCGAGTAGGAATGCACATGAATATAATATATCCCTACAAATTTTCCAGTTCCAGTAGATATTGATATCCAGTTCTCAAAATTGCATGATGAAATCCAAATGTGGCAGAGTAACAGCTTAAGAACAGCTACTTTCCTTTTCAAATAAAAAATACAATTGAATTAAAATGATTAAGAACAGCTAGTTGATAAATAAATCAAATTAACATAATATTCAATAATCAACACAGAGTTTGTCACATTGCCAATATAAAAATCTATGTGCTATTTTCAAATGTTTGTAACAGATGCTACCCATCATTCAACGACTCCAAAACTTAAAAAAAAAAAAAAAATCATTTTTGAATTTATCGTTTTGACACTAAAAGTTCGAAACAGTTACCTTATGGCGTCCTTCAGCTCAGCTCTGGGTTCCAGAAGTTCCCCTTCTTCAAGCGGATTTCTCTGACACGAATCGTCGAGCACCTTATCTGCAGCGGAAGAATCTTTTCAATCCAACCCCACCCTCTGAGCATCAGTGCCCCTCTCTCTCTCTCTCTCTCTCCCTCCCTCCTCCCTCCCACGTGTGTCCAAGGGAAGAGTTGCGAAACGACGGCGTAATGAATCTGTGTACTTAGTTGTAAATTCCAACTGCATTTAAAACAGAGGTCAAATATATACTTATCTCCTAAAAATAAAATAATTTTGAAATTACTTAAATACCCTTTAAGAAAATTAAGTCCGAACACATCCAAGATGTTTGAATGTCAAAGTTCAAACACAAGAAGAATGTTCGAACTTCAATTTTCGAACCATCTCCATATTTTTCTAAGTATAGGAGCCGTTCGAATCAATATTGTCGAACAATTTGAACTTGTTCGAAATTATTTTTCCGAATTTTTTTTTGTTTTAAAGCTGTGTTTGAAAATCGAAGTTCGAAGATAGTGAGGATGTTCGAACTTGAATTTTCGAACCAACTCCATATTTTTCAAAGCAAGTGTCATTCAAATTAATATTCTCGAACAAATTGGATGTGTTCGAAATTGTGTTTGCGAACATATTTTTTTAGACTGGAGGGCATTAATGTAAATGTGCGTGGTGCAAAGAGTAAAAATAGCAGTGCATGGAGTAAGTGTGGTGCAAAGAGTAATTTTAGTGGTGCATTTAGAAATTCCCTTTCAAAAAATGTCATTAACTTTAAACAATATCAAAACTTTGACATTTTTTTTAGAAAATGTCAAGAACTTAAAAAAATGTACCAAAAGATGTCCCGAACTTTCCAATTTTTTTGTAAACATGGGATTCAATTTCCGGCGTCGGATTAATAACGAGGTGTACCGGAGTCCAATGCGTCACAAGTGAAGTTGATTTTTTTTTTTTTAAATGTCAATTTGAAGGACAAACAACTTTTTTTTTTTTCAAATTGGATTACTTATGTTCGGATTGAGATTTTGGGATGATTGGGATTAAGAATATTGAAAGGATTGAAGAGAAATCATTTTGTCCCTTCAAATTGGATTGGTAATGAGAGATTTAGTGGCATGAGAAGTTACTATTTTAGAGATGAAAGGTGACAACAATGTTGTCATTATTTAATTATTTTTTAAAAAAATTATAAATTTCACGTGACTTTAACATTCTGGACTTCGGTATGCCTTGTCATTTATCCGGCGTCGGATTTACAAATAAAAAATTGAAAAATTCATGATATTTTTAGAGAAAATGTCAAAGTTCAGGACATATTTTGGTATTATTTGAAGTTCAGGACATTTTTAGAAAAAAAAATTTAGAAAAAATGGTATATATTTGGCCTAAAACAGATGATATATGATTCCCTTCAAGTTCTCATTGGCTCTTGAAGAATTAACCATTGCTCTTGAAGAATTAACCATTGCTCTTTTGAAACTGCAAAGAAATTGTAGATGTTCTGCTTCAGGTTAGAGATTTATCAATTCTTGAATCTAGAGGTTGAGTAATGCCATGTCTTTAATTGTGTAGTGGCTTCATCTATTAAAAATTACACAAAAAAAGCATTATGCAAATGCAGTATATTGACAAGTTGAAACTAGTGTGTGTTCGAACTGTTGCAGTTGTGCTGTTGAGTTGAAAGCCTATGGTTCTGCTGTTGCAGATAAGGTGCTCGACGATTTGTGTCACAGAAATCCTTTACCAGGTAACTGTTTCGGTATCAAAACTGAGAAATTCAAAATTAAATATTTCTAAAGTTGTGGAGTTGTTGAATTATTGGCAGCATCTTTTATATACTGGTAGGGTGTGTTGATGTCAATATGTGATCATACTCTTGCTACTATATTATGCAAATCGAATGAAGGAAAAAATAACAGCAGTAGAGAGACAAAAATAAGAGAAATTATCTATCAGTGGTTCCTTAGCTTTGAAATCCATTCATATACTTTTCTGAGATATATGTTTTATCTTAAACAAGCTGTCGCCTTGTTGGAGAGACGGCCATTGTCGCTGGTTCCTTTGGAAAATTATTTTACCATTTAGTTGTACCTACTCCTATGAATTTTATACTGTTCAAGAAACAAGTTGAAACTGGAAAATATTATATCAATAATAATCCAATAAAAAACTATGCTATCTTTTGAAAATATAAATATGAACTAGTAAGAATTCTGACCACGAGACTAAAAACTACTCAAATAATCTTAAATAAGACCACATAAATGCCTAAAGATGCATTTCTTTAGATGATGTTTGAACCATTAAATGTTGAGAATATTTATAGTGAATGACGAGATCATTCCCACTCTGATTATTTGCCTTGTTTTATTGTTCTTCTGAATATAGCACGTTATGATTATTTGTATAATCAATATATAATGTGATCATGTATGCATACAAAATTTATTCAGTGTCATTGAATTTTTTGAAGGCCTAGAAAAACTTGACTATCTAATATAATCAGCTGTTACAAATTCATTTATGTAGATTATACATACCGCGTCTGATGCACATGTTTCTTACTAGTCTTATCAAAAGTCAAACACGATGGCTAGCTTTCTAACAACTTTATGATGTTATCCATAATTCAGAAAGTATAGATTATCTGTATCTAATTAACTAATTAGTTTCTAGAATATGTACTTATCAAGAGTCTTTGAATGACATAATTAATTCTTAATGGTAGGTACAATAATCATAAAATAGTCTGGTAGTTGAGATGTTACCATACCACTTTTTTTCATACCAAATACATAAGCAGTCAGCAATTTTTTTGTAACAACTTTGCAAGTTTTTTTAAGATTATATATTTACTCCGAGGAATACAAGAAAGCATCAAGGATCACAGATTGTCATTTGTCTCTATATATTTTCATTCACAGTTTCTCTCTTTTTACAGTTGTCATTGTTCCTTCATTCGATCTGCAAAATATCCTAGCAAGAGCATAGTTTCTTTCTTCTTTTCACTCTATCTATCGTTATTATAGTTTCTTCATTTGATCTGCAAAAGTTTGTGCAAAGAGCTTAGTTTGTTTGTCTTCTTTTTCTCTCACTACTGTTGTTATTGTTCCTTCATTTTATCTGCAAAATCTTGTAGTGAGAGCTTAGTTTCTTTCTCCTCTTTTTGTCTATCTAATTTTTTGTTATTCTTCCTTTGATTATCACCATCCTGTAGTGAGGAGTGTGTGTGAGGATATATGGCTTATTCTGCTCTTTTGTCACTTGAAAAAACCATAGATCAACTCCTCAAGCATGATCGATATTATTCCATTTCTCCTCATGAAAAACAGCATATTATATCACTAGATAAATATGTGGTTTCATTCCAAGCATTTCTTGAAGATTTTCCGAAGAAAGCCAATAATTTGGAAGCAAGGATCAGGGATGTTGCAATGGGGGCCGAAGATATTATTGAATGGTTCATGATGGAACAGACCCGGTACTACATTTATAAATATACCAAGTGGGTTGCAGAACTAAGAAGAATCAAGTTTAAATACCAGCTTCACAAAGTAAGAGATGAAATGGATTCAATTGCTGAAGAGGTGGTGGAGATAAAAAATAGTATCAAAATCAAAGATGTACAACTTGGTGATTCTCATGGGGATAGGTCATCATCACAAGTGGCAGATTCTGGAAAAATCAATATGGTTGGCTTGAACAAAGATTTGATAGAAATAAAGGCTCAGCTTTGTGGACAGGCACCACAACTCCAATACCTCCCAATAATTGGTATGGGAGGTATTGGCAAGACGACTCTTGCCAGAGAAGCTTACGATGATCAATTAATCATCGAGCATTTTCAGATTCGTGTTTGGCTGACAATATCACAAGATTATAGCGAACGAAGAATTCTTTTGGACCTCATAGATTCCATGAAAGAATTCGACCCTAGAGGGTCACTGAGGAATGGATCTGTAGTAGAAATCTATGAAGAGAGCAATCTTGAAATGAAAAAGAAAGTGTACAGAATCTTGTATGGAAGGAGGTATCTCATCGTGATGGATGATATGTGGAACACAAAGGTATTGGATGATGTGATGAATCTATTTCCTAATGCCAATAATGGGAGTCGAATCATGTTAACCACGAGGCTGGCAAATGTTGCTACTTATGCTAACTCCTCTATCCCTTTTCATGAGATGCGGTTGTTGGATGCGGATCAAAGCTGGAACCTACTTCGGCAGAAAATATCCTCACACAATGATCGTATCCCTCGTGAATGGGAGAGCTCCGGAAGGGAGATTGCGAGAAGCTGTGGAGGACTGCCCCTTGCAATAGTGGTTGTGGCTGGACTCATATCCACGCTGAGTAAGAAACTAACTTCATGGGAGGAAATTTCCAAAAATGTGAAATCATCACTTGCCACAACAGATGGGAAGATTGAAAAGATACTATCCTCGAGTTACAACCATTTGCCTCATCATTTGAGGCCTTGTTTCTTATACATGGGAGGATTTCCAGAAGATCACGAGATCAGAGTCACGGACCTGATCAGGTTATGGATAGCTGAAGGCTTTGTGAAACCATTTGTTGTATCTAAAACCTTTGAAGACAGAGCGGAAGAGTATTTGGAGGATCTTGTCAACAGAAGCCTGATTGTTGTCACCAAGAGAAGCTCTAACGGCAAAATCAAATGTTGCGGCCTTCATGATATGGTACGAGAATTGTGCATAAAGCTATCCGAGGAAGAGAGGTTTCTTGTGCATGTTAGAGGTGGGAAAGCGCAAAAGCTACTGAAAAGCATGACAGATCAGCGCAGGATAAGTATTTCTCATTCTGATCTCGATTCTTTTGCCAACATTTTTAGCTCAACCATCCGTACTATAATGTACTTTGAGTATAAACTTGGCTCTTTCGGGAGTTTTAGATTGCTCAGGGTCCTGGATGTGCTATGAGTTCCGTTTAAGTCTCGTTTGATCCCTGATCAATTTTTCGAGCTATTTCATTTGAGGTACCTTGCTTTCTGCTACAATAATTGCCAGATTCCTAGAGCCATATCAAACCTTCAAAGTCTTCAAACCTTAATCATTAAGGGACCTTATATGACTTCAAGTTTGCCTAGTGAAATTTGGAATATGCCGCAACTAAGGCATCTTATCTTTACTCGTAGTTATTTACATCTTCCCATTAATGGTGCCACTTCTGCTCTAGAGAATCTGCAAACACTTGGGAAAGTGGAAGATCTCTCGTGCTCAATAAGTATCCTCAACATGATTCCAAACCTCAAAGAACTGCCGCTCACTTATACATTTGGAGCCTAAGACTTGTTCCATAATCTTGTACATCTCCATCGGCTTGAAAAGTTGAAGTTAGAACTACGGAGCGGCTGGTCTAATTCTGGTAGTGTCTATAACCTTGTTGGCCCTAGCTCGCTGAGAAAGCTAACCTTGATCGGTTGGGGTCACCATGGACCGCAACTCAACATCGTTGGTCCATTGCCTAATCTTGAAGTGCTTAAACTGAGAAGATTTGAATTCATGCAACAAGAATGGATTATTACTGATGGAGACTTCCCTCAGCTGAGGTTTCTGCTCATTGATGATTCAAATCTCAAGCAATGGGAAACTGAAAGAAGCCTCATGAGACTGAAGGTCCTATTGATTCATTCTTGCCGGAGTCTGATTGAAATTCCAGATGGCATCGGAGAAATTCCAACACTTGAGTTAATTGAGATCAAGAACTGCAAGAAATCTCTGATGGACTCTGCAAAACTAATACAAGAAGAGCAACAAAGTTACGGAAATGATGACTTAGAAGTTCGTTGCATTGATTCTCAGCCTGAGCCGCCCATCATCATGCCGGAGTTCTCAGTCAGGTTAGAGATTTAATTTATTGGATGATCCATGTTACATCTGATGTTTGATACAACTATATTGGATGCAGCATCATAAATGTTAATATAGTCTGTATTGTTGCAGTAAAATATATGAGATATAACGTAAAAATGTTAACAGGAAAAGTCAGCTGTAAATTCTCAGGATAAATATCATCGAGTGCATGCATTAATGATGGCGTTTTCTTGTTTCGTACAGTGAGATTAAGGATTTTCTGGTAAAAACGACGGAGTTGACAAAACCACGAGCACGGCGGCGCTGTATGGCATCGGGAATGCATGCAGTATCTTATATGTTGAGACATCGCCTAAGAGCTAGCCAACTATAATTTCACTTTTCTGGATCGAAAGTGTCTGAAGGTAAGTATTATCATGCTAGCAAAGAGATATAAAATATGACTTTAGAAAATAAATATGCTTTTATTGATCGTTACATTTATATTTTGATTTCATTTAAAAAAAAAAAATTGAATCAATTGTCGAACATATCTATATCCAAAATGTTGGAAATAAATAATAATTGAAGAAATAGATTTCTTGCATAGCAAGATTGAGTAGTAATTCACTAATTTGTTATGTGTGTTGTTTTCTCAATTGACTTTGAGTAGTTATAGCTTTCGAAGTTTCTTATACAGGTTATGTTGGTTATGAAGTATGTATGCAGCTGATGATCTTTATTCAAATGGAAAGAAGTGTGCTCAATCTGACAGATCTTCAACTGCTATATGTGAATTGTGGGTGTGTTTTGATTAATGTAATAATAGTTTTGCTTTCCTGTATAAAAGTTGGGATTGCTGTATTATCTCTTGAGCATAAGATTGTTATATTGTGTGCTATCTCATGTAGTTACATTAAAGCCATACACACCTCATCATGAACAACTTGTTCAATGTTTTCATTGTTTTCCAATTCAGGTGGACAGTCTTGGTTTTTGAACACCTTCACCTTAAGCAGATTCCAACTTTGATTAGCATCCATCAATTGCATCTGATGAGAAAGGCTAGAACTGTCGGGGTACGATGCCACATCAGATAGCCTTGTAGTTAGCATGATCAGACTTCCGTTACTGTCATCGGGAAATGTGTCCCCGACATCATCCCAAGCTTCAGTACTCCACATATCATTCATTACAACGAGATTCCACCTACTCTTTAAGCTTTTGAACTCTTTCACTTTTACTGACTCATTTCTCTCTGGGATTTCTTCACTGGGCAGCTTCAAGGAAACTATGAGGCTGGGAAGAATTTCTCTTACGGTATAATCTTGTGATACTGTGACCCAAGCACGAATGTCAAAGTGTTGCATTGTGAGTGGATCTTCATAAGCATTTCTAGCCAGAGTTGTCTTCCCAATACCTCCCATTCCAACAATTGGGATAATTTGCAGTTTTGTTGGCTTTCCACACAGCCGAGACTTTATTGAATCAATTTCCTCTACTACTACTACTCCCAATACCTCCCATTCCAACAATTGGGATAATTTGCAGTTTTGTTGGCTTTCCACACAGCCGAGACTTTATTGAATCAATTTCCTCTACTACTACTACTACTACTACTACTACTACTACTACTATTATTATTATTATTATTATTTTCCAAACAGTTAGCTTTAGCTTTGTTTGGAATATTTTCAAGAAACTCTTGAAGTACAATGATGTACTTATCAAGTGAGAGAATCTGCTGTTTGTGATGAAGAGAAATGGAATACTTATCATGCTTCTGGATAATCTTCTCAATGGTTTGTTATGCACTGTGCTAGTGAACTCCATCTCAATTCCATCTCAAACTTGTACAAGTTTGAGATGGAATTCACTAGCACAGTGCATAAAATGAGAAAGGATACTCACCGAAAATAAGATATCCAGCCTAGTAGTCGTTAGGTACATCAAACACCCAATCATGCTTTAGAAATATGCTTCATCAACTTTGTCAGCACCATCTTCTTTGCTTAAGTGTTCCTTTTGACACATTGGTATGGCTGTGGGTTTGCAATCCTCCATTTGGAACTTTTTCAATATTTCTTTGGCATGCTTCTTTTGACAAATAAAGGTTTCTCCATTGCCTTGTTTTATCTCCATACCAAGAAAGTAAGTCATCAGACCAAGATCTGTCATTTCGAAGACCCGCATCATCTCTTGCTTGAACTCAACAAGTCCCATGTCATTACCTGTTAACAATAAGTCATCCGCGTACAATGACACAACAAGAATACTTGTTCCTTTTTTTTTCTTCACTTATAGAGTGTCTTCTGATAGACTTTTCTCAAAACCCAAGCTCAAAAAATGATCATTGATCCTACTATACCAAGCAAGTGGTGCTTGTTTCAAGCCATATAGAGCTTTTTTTAGAAGGCACACCTTGTCTTCATTCCCTTCTTCAACAAAACCTTCTGGGTGCTCTACAAAGATGTCTCTTTCTAAGATACTATTTAGAAAAGCAGATTTCACATCCAATTGAAACACGCTCCATCCCTTTTGTGTTGCAATAGCTAATATTAGCCGAATGGTTTCTATTCCGGCAACAGGAGAAAATGTGTCTAAGTAATCAACTCCAAATACTTGAGCATAGCCTTTTACAACAAGCCTGGCCTTATGTTTGTTGATAGATCCATTAGCGTTGAGCTTAGTTTTGAACACCCACTTCACTCCAATAATTTTTCTGTCAGGTCTATCAACTAACTCCCAGGTTTTGTTCTTTTTTATCATGAACATCTCCTCTTCCATTGCTTTCTTCCACTTTTGATCTTGAATGGCTTCTTCAAACCCAGGTTCACGCAGCCACATTGCACCTCTGATAAACATCAGAGAGCGATCTAGTGCCACGGACTGGAGGATCATCAATCAATTCATCTTCCAATAGAGTATTAGGATTTGTTGATTTTTGGATAGACAATGATTCATGCCTCTTTTCTTGAGGCTTCTCCCAGTCCCATTTTTCTTCCTCCATAAAAAATACATCTCGACTAACAATTAGTTTCCTAGATTGCGGCTGATACACTTTGTATGCCTTTGACAAAGAACTGTATGTAACACTCCAATTCCGGAGAATTAAGATGCTACAAAAGTTTAAAATATAATTCCTAATTTTACAAAAATTACGTATTTAGAAGAAATATTTATACAATAAGGGCTCGTTTGCTAGGCAGTATGGGATAAGTCTATATATGTATGACTAGGATGCCTTTTACCATTAAAAGATATCAATATTATGTTTGCTTTGTTGTATTAAAATATCAACAACTTATATGAATTAATAATTTATTGTTTGGTTGGATGTATAAAAATTCTCCATATGATAACAATTCCTAAAATGTCCTTTAATTTTAAAATTTAAAAAAATATGTCAGAAAAAAATTTAAAATTTTGAACGAGCCTAAAACTGTGTTGTCTCACAAGCATTAGAGCAGACAAATAGATAGGAACCTCATCGATAAATAGTTCACTGTCAAAAACTTTGTGACTAAACTCACACACTACAACAAAAAAATGGGAGGAGACATTTATAGATTAGGCGAGAGAGAGAGAGAGACAAAAAGGTTGACAATGGTGTTCTTTCCAATACACAAGCTAAGGTGTGCAGCCTTTCACCAATGCACGTCTCATGTTGGGTAAAGATTAGAAAGAGCAAAATCTGCTCAAGTGTTGACAGCAACTTTATGAAAATGCAATTCTCAGGGTGTTAACCTAATAATAGAAAAAGCTAATAGATTGTTAATCTTAGGCACAATAGTACAGCCTCAATACAGACAGATCCAACATATCATTCAAGAATATGTGATGGTTCTTAATAGCATAAACATTGCATCAATTAACATAAATTATTTTTTATAAACATTACTAACAACCAATGAAATAAAATGATAAGAATTGTACATTCTAGTTCATAAAACAAATCCAAAGCCAAATCCCCACATAAAATATTGAATCGGTCATCATAAAACAATGTCAAAAGAATCACAAGTAATTTGTTGATCATAATCTCCCAGCAAGCATCATCCGTACAAATTCAGCACGTGCATCCTCAGGCAAGCTCGAGAATAATTCTAAATCCTCAGTATTTTTCACCAATGTCTTCGATACCAACAACTTTTCTTGCAAAGTCAATCCACCAATTTTTCCAACAACCTCGAATACTTCTTTTCTTGCTGCAGACACATCTTGTTCATAACCAATTCGACGAGCAATATCTCCCAACCTAGTCTCAGTATTTTGGCAAAAACTACCTAATAATTCATATAAACCTTCACTTCCATCGGCCAATTTTCTTTTTTTTCCACCATTCTTTTTATCAGTGTCATTGCCAACAGGTTGATAAGTAGAGTCTGGTTTTATTTCATCATTAACATCATGAGGCAATAAATCAATGTCAACTATCACTTCTTTTTCTTTGTTTTTAGTCGCACTAAAAAGTTCGTTCACTGCATCCATGACATCCTCAGCTTGTTCACCAGTAGCTCTATCTTTACCAAATATTTCGCACCAATCATGATAGTATGGCCAAGATTTGTAACGCATGACACGTGCATTCTTATCCACCTGTAAAAAAATAAGATTGAGAAAGATATACATTCATAAATAAATAAATCAAAGAGAGTACATATAAATATTTTACCTTTATTGCTGCATCCCAAATATCATCATTTGCATCTATCATCTTTGTACTATCATTCCATCCAACTCCAGTACGACAGTTAAAATTGAAAGAATTGTTCCATAATCTCTTTTCCAAACATGAATCTTGGAACAAATGTGTGGAGTTGCTCGAATATCCGTCCCAGGAAAAGCCTTAGCCATGTTTTGTTCAAGCACATTCAGGTAACCAACTCTGAAGCCATTATCTGCCTTCCATCCAGATGCAACTATCTCTTTCAGACAAGCTATGAGTACTTCTTCCTCTTTTTTACTCCAACATCGACGTGTTTTGTCTGATTTTTTGCTTGCTTTGTTTGACGACTCCATTATAAACTGTTTCATATAAACGTTCATGCTATAATATTCCAAAATTAAAAGAGAAAATATAATATAAACCAAGATATATTATAAAAATAAAAAGTCATTCATTAATAATGGTAATAAACTGGAATTACATAATTCTTATCTATCCAAACACAAATGTAGATTTTTGCACTAAGTTATACAAATCAAGCTACATTTCTCCAGTCATCAAACATTGCTTGTGCTAAATTATCTCTCATAGTGTTCCATTCTGGTGATGTCTCAACACTATCAATGACATCACCATTTTCTATATTATCATTACTATTTGCTATGGATTCATCTATAAGACTTTCAAATGGGTCAATATCCATTTCCATTCGAATAAAATTATGAAGCAAACAACATGCCATAATAATTCGATTTTGGATCTTGATAGGATAGTAGGAAGGACTTCTCAAAATCCCCCAACGCATTTTCAATAGCCCAAATGTGCGTTCTATAACATTGCGTGCCCTTGAATGTCTCATATTGAAAAACTCTTGAAATGTGTTAGGCCTTGCAGATGATTCACCCCATTCATCCAGATGGTATCTAACACTCTTATAAGGTGTTAAAAACCCCTCACCATTTGGATAGCCATTATCACATAAATAGTAACATCCTGTAAGCATGAGAAAAAAAACTATTTCAACTAGTAAGAAAATACAAATAATAAGTCAGAAACAATCAGAAAGCCTAAGTGGTACCCTTCGGCACTTTTAGTCCATGAGTACGATTAACAGCATCCCTTAGCACTCTAGCATCTGCAGCTGAACCTTCCCAACCAGGAAGCACATACACAAACTTCATGTCTCGATCACATACACCAAGAACATTTACGGCTACTTCCCCTTTTCTTGTCCTATATCTTGGTTTATCATTGGCTGGAACCTTTACCCGAATATGTGTTCCATCTAAGGCACCTAAACAACCCTAGTATATAAAAGTAAATATCATATTAACTCGTATATCATCACATTTTTCTATTAAATCTAAAGATAAAATTACATAAAAAAAATTACCTTAAACCATTTCCACCTCGAATGAGTGCAATTGTCAGATATTGGTGTTGACTCAACTAGTAATATGGAACTTATCCTCAATAATGCTTTCAATACCACATGTATGTGCTTTGACACGGTTTGACCCGATCTCATAAAATTATACTTGACAATTCTATTCTTCTTATGATGAGATAGGATAGATAGAAACATGGCAACTTTTTCTTCAACACTAACATACTTAGAATTATCTAGTCCACCTACATGCTCCATTAAGTAACATAGACGGGAAAATGCATTTCGGGTCATTCTAAGATTGGCAACACAATCTGCATCACCTAAATTCACCAATCTTCTCAGATGATTCACCTGGTTAGGAATCCGATCTATCATACTATATCTTCGTACATGTTCAAGTCTACAAGTTCGAGCATCATTTTCTTTAAGTAGTGCCATAACTAGGTTGATAAAAACCACAGTTTGATGCATTATCTCTTCCAAAACCAAGAACAACTCAATTTTTTTCTTTGAAATTGGAGTCATGTTTAACTGAAATTAACAAATGACATAATCAGAAATTGAGAATTTGTTAGTTATCATAACAGATACACACATCACAATCATAAACATGTTTCTATACTGTCTCAAATATACCTGCTTTAGGATGTGACTCAAATCAGTATATATATATATATATATATATCTTTCCCTCACTGATTATAACACGTATTGGGTAATCATAAAAATATAGCAGAAAAATCGAACCTTAAAATATCCATATATAATATCATGAACAAAAACTTTTGCTGACAAACTACTACAGCACAAGCAGATCAAACCCATCATTCAACATGCTGCATAGAGCAATCTCAAAAGAAAATAAGCAGACTTCACCTTAAACGCAACCCCTTAATTAACTTTAATTAAGTAATGGTTGCAAAAGTGTTTGTTTTAGCAGCAATCATAGCCTTTTTCTGGTTCCTGCATTGGGATTTAAAAATGGAAGGCAGAAACAAAAATTCTATGCGAAACAATCGCTATTTTAACTGAGACGCAAATCTGTCGTGATAAACGTGAATGGCCAGAAATTATTGGAGAAGAAATATATAAAAATAAGCCCCTTCTTCTTCTTACTATGTGCAGATTTCATCCTTTCCGGAAATAGGGTGTAATTAATCAAATATTCTAATCAAGCCGAAGCTGAACTGAATTTTAAGAAATCATTCGCAAAAATTCTGTACCCAGCTCTCATTACTCAACTAATTCAACAAAAATTACACAAGTAATTAGAAGAAAGTGCTTCAATTAATAGGCAAGATAGAAATCACCAAACAAAAAAAAACCCACAAAAAACTACGAGTCACCAATTATTTCGTTTTCATTCTTTCCAGAAACGATCAAAAGCGAAGAAACAAATCAAAATCTTTAAAATCATGGATCAAACAAAAGAAAGAAATAGAGGAAAATTTAAAGAATATAAAATAGATAAAAGAAACAAAAAGAAACAAACCTAAGCTTGAAGATAATGGCGCGGGAGCACTGGCGTCTGGCGGGATTGAGAGAGTGAGAGGAGATCGAAAATACTATTTTTAATAGGGTTTTAATTAATAGGGTAGAGGTTAGTTTAGTCTAATATTTTTTATAATTAGTTTTGGGATTTCACATCCCAACTCCAACGTGTGATGGCTAATAGATAGGAATTAGATAAATTATGTCGGGCCCTTATTTTTTCAAAGGCTTTGATATTGCTAGCAAACAGAGTATTAGGGTGTAATAGATATCTATCACACCCTTATCCAATCTAGCAAACAAGCCCTAAGTATTCTCAAATTTTAAAACCAACCAATCACGACTCGAGAAGACTATTCAAACAGTCAATCACATGCAAGTTCAATTCACGACTAATCAACGTTAACAGTCTACTATTTTCAAAGTCCAAAATAGTGACAGAATAAAATAAGAGTTTTAGGATATTTTAATATTATCCAAAATAGTAGCGGAAGCATAACATGTTCCAATATTGACCATAGTCAATATTCAAAATTCAAACTACATAATAACGACACAGTCCAAAATAAAACAAAAACCATGTGTCCACATCAGCAACCTCCATCACTTCGTACCTGAAAAATATTTTAAAAACGTGGGCTGAGTGCCAGAAAACACTCAGTGGACATGCTTATCATGTTCGTTCAAGCACATATAAACATTTTTCATCTCATGTGGCCAAATAATTTATCATTCATTTGAGATCAATGCGCTCAATTAATCATGCGTGGAGACAGACCATATGTGATCACATAACTATATTTCAATAGAATTGACAGTGCCTGAATTCATCATGCAGGTCAAATCATATCCACGACGAGCGAGAACATTATATTCATATCGAGCAAAAACTCAATTCATTTTAGCATGGACGAAAGCATTTAAAACATGTTTGTAAAGGTTTTGGTAGCAAAACCCACCTTGTAGCTAATATATAGCTGAAGCTTTAGCCGACTATCCTGATGATCCTCCTACGTCTAAGGTCTCGAGTTTGGGCCTACAAAATAATAAATCCTATTAACACCATGCTGGGCCTTAGTTTATAACATAAAATAAGCTTCGGCCTAGGGAACGAGCTCTCGAAACTTTTGGGTCGAAACGGTATACTTAAAGTGTTAAATGGATTTAAAATAATCCAGTAGATCCATTTGTAATTTTAATTGATATTAAAATATCTTAAGAACCGATCCTTAGGAAATTAGTTTAATTTACTCCATAGTTAAGTAGTTGTTTTTAGAATAAATTTAATAATTTTAATTCCATAACATTTTACCTACTGTTTTAGAAAATTAAAACAAAAAGAAAAAGATAATTAACAAAAGCACAAAGATAATAGCATACACCCAAATCAGAATGTGCACATTGCTTAATTACCCTACTTAACAATTAATAAAGAACAATTTTCTTCCCTCTTTTCTTTAAAAATTCACGTCACACACACACCAACACTTTTAATTTCCAAGTCAACCCACCATTTCTCTTTCTATACTTACACCAAAAGTGATAATTCAATATCAAGGTCTTTCTCTCTCTTCTGACCTCATTTTCTACATACATACAACAACCCAAAATTACTTTATCTCACTACTTTATTCATCTCTCTCTCTTTCTTCTTTTATTTTAAAAGTTGGGACTCACACCAACACACAAGTACAAACTTGTAATTAAAGCAATTTCAACATTGTTCCTCTCACTCCTCAAAGATATACGTGTGTTTATATATATATATATATATATATATACACATACATACATATATCACACATTTTAAAACCAATCAATGTTTTCTCTCTCTACTGTACTTTGGAAATAAGAGTCTCTCTCTCTCTGAACACTCTTTTCGTTCACTGCACACACATCCACATCTTTGTTTATCAATTTATTTTCTTAAAAGAGAACCAACAAATTCCCTCACCCTCTTTTATCTCTGCACACTTAGAAATTAGGCAACCAAAATTTAAAACTAGTTATCTCCTCACTGCACACTTATACAACCTAAAAAAAATATAGAATGATAATTAAAAGTCTCATTCTTGCTTCTCCAGTGGTCGGTCGACACTCACACACATGCACCAACTCTCTATTTTTCATATTTATTTGCATGCAACACCTTCAAAATCAAAAGAAAAATAAAATAACAATATTTTTTCCAAAAGGTGAAAACCTCAAAAGAACACTGAATTAAGATAATAAAAAAAATGGAGAAGTAAGATTTTTCAGATATTGATACTCATGGAGTTTAACTCGAATTTTGACCTTTAAAATACTATGAATCTTTAAAATAAAATAAAGAAAGGGGTAGAGAAGGAAAAGGGGAGGACTATGGTGTGGTTGCATGTTAGATCCGGCCATCAGAAAAAGTCGCCGAAAAAGCTCCGACTTGCAGCCATGGTGGCCCTTTTCCGGCCATTACAGCCTTCATTTCTCCCACCAAACAAGTTCCAAAGTGTTTATAAGGTAAATAGAGGCTTGAATATTGCATTTTAGAAAATTTGACCAAACTTTGGTATTTTCTGGCGGCGGCAGACAGTGGTCCGGCGGCGGTGCTCGGCGGCGCTCCGCCTCCGGCCACCTTGCCGGAAATCATCTTGAAGGGGAAGGGAAAACAAAAGGAAGAAAATATGCGAAACTCTCCTCTGAAAAATGGAAGAGAAAATGGATTTTAAAGTGCATTTAGGTGTATTTATATTTATCTGAGTTTGGGCTTCAGCCCAAGGCTTGATTTCTTTAGAACTAGGCCTATTTTTTTTTAATTTAGCCCACTTACCCTAAGTTGGCTCTTTTAGCACTTAAATTCTATAAATCTACTTTGTTTGGCCCAAACTTAATGTGGTCTATTTGATAATATTTTTTGGTATTGCATCCCTATCCTCTTAAAAGAATTTCGTCCCGAAATTCACATACCTGTAAACGGTAAGTTAGGGTACCGTTCCATGATCTCACTTTCTATTTCCCATGTAGCTTCATCTTTTCCATGACGGCTCCATTGAACCTTCACTAACATTAGTTCTTTATTTCGTAACTTATGAATTTTACGATCAAGGATTGCCTCTGGTACTTCTTGATAAGTCAGATCTAAGTTCACTTCTATATCTTCATCATGAATTGTATGACTTGGGTCAAACACATATTTTCGAAGCATTGACACGTGAAACACGTCATGTATTCCACCTAATTTTGATGGTAAAGCAAGTCTATAAGCGACTGACCCAATTCGATCAAGGATTTCATATGGTCCGATAAATCGAGGTCTTAATTTCCCCCTCTTGCCAAATCGAACTATCCCTCGAGATGGGGACAACTTAAGAAAAACCTTATCACCAATTTCAAACTGTAAATCCCTTCGGTGTTTATCTGCATATGATTTTTGTCTATCTTGAGCTTCTTTAATCCTCCCTCTTATTTTGTTGGCAGCTTCCTCTGTGGTTCGTACCATTTCAGGTCCTAAGATTTTCCTTTCCCCGACTTCATCCCAGTAGAGAGGTGATCTACACTTTCGACCGTATAAGGCCTCATAAGGTGCCATTCCAATGGTAGCTTGGTAGCTGTTATTGTATGCAAATTCTACCAATGGTAGATAATCTTCCCAACTTCCACCTTGATCCATGACTACAGCTCTGAGCATATCTTCTAGGATTTAAATTGTTCTTTCTGATTGTCCATCAGTTTGAGGGTGAAATGCTGTGCTGAAGTTCAATCTGGTTCCCATTGCCTCTTGTAAGCTTCCCTAAAACTTTGATGTAAATCGAGTATCACGATCAGAAGTTATTGACACGGGAACTCCATGTAAACAAACAATTTCTTTGACATAGATTTGAGCTAACTTGTCTAGCCCTAGAGTCATCCTTACTGGCAAGAAATGTCCTGACTTAGTTAATCGATCTACAACAACCCATACTGCCTGACTGTTGCGTAATGTCTTTGGTAACCCTACCATAAAATCCATGGTGATGTGTTCCCATTTCCATTCAGGGATTTTGAGTGAATGTAAGGGTCCAGTTGGTCGCTGATGTTCTGCTTTCACTTGTTGGCAAGTCAAGCATCGTTCCACAAAAGTTGCAATGTCTCTTTTCATGCCTCTCCACCAGAAAGTTTCTTTCAAGTCCCGATACATCTTTGTGCCTCCTGGGTGTGCTGTATAGGGCGCATAATGAGCTTCCTTCAAAATTTCATTCTTCAAATCCTCATTCTGGGGTACGCATAGCCTACTCCCAAACGTGAGTGCATGATTATCCATCATTGCAAACCCCTGATTATCCTTGGTATTGGCTTTCTGTCGCATTTTCCCAAGGAATTCATCTTGTTGTTGTGCTTCAATGATACGAGCTCGCAGATTTGATTTCACTACTAAAGCCGCAATTCGAGCTTCCGTACTTTCTGGAGGTATAATCACTTCCAAATTCAACTTAGCAAAATTCTTAATCAGTTGATCCTGTTGAGTGAGGGTACACTCTGGTGTCGATCTGCTTTTCCTACTCAATGCATCTGCTACAACATTTGCCTTTCCAGGGTGATAGAGAATGGTACAATCATAGTCCTTTACCAACTCTAACCATCTTCTTTGCCTCATGTTGAGCTTCTTTTGTTCGAAAAAATATTTCAAACTTTTGTGATCTGTGTAGATTTCACACTTACCTCCAAATAGGTGGTGTCTCCAAATTTTCAATGCGTGAACCACGGCAGCTAATTCTAGGTCATAAGTAGGATAGTTGATTTCATGAGGTCTCAATTGTCATGACGCATAAGCAATGACCTTACCATTTTGCATCAAAACACATCCTAAACCTAACTTAGATGCGTCAGTGTAGACAACAAATCCTTCTGCTCCATCTGGTACGGTTAGCACTGGAGCAGTAATCAATCTCCTCTTGAGTTCTTGAAAACTCTCTTCACAATCCTTTGTCCATTGATATTTCACTCCTTTCTTCAACAGTTGAGTCATTGGTTTTGCAATCTTGGAAAATCCTTGTATGAATCGTCTATAATATCCAGCTAGGCCTAAGAAACTACGAACTTCTCCCACACTGGTTGGTGATTTCCAATCACTCACGACTTCCATCTTAGAAGGATCTACCTTGATACCTTGTGCCGAAACGATATGTCCTAAGAATACAACTCCTTCTAACCAGAATTCGCACTTGCTGAACTTGGCATAGAGTTGCTCTATTCTCAGAACTTCTAACACAACTCTCAGATGCTCCTCATGTTGCTTCTCATCTTGTGAGTATATCAACACATCATCAATGAACACTAACACAAACTTTATCCAAATAAGGGTGAAATACTCGATTCATTAAGTCCATGAACACAGCCGGTGCATTGCTTAAATCAAAAGGCATTACAACAAATTCATAGTGACCATAACGTGTTCGAAAAGCCGTCTTAGGTATATCTTCTTTCTTGACCTTCAACTGATGATAACCAGATCTCAAATCTATCTTCGAGAAGACTTTGGCTCCTTTCAATTGATCAAACAAATCATCAATTCTGGGCAGAGGGTATTTGTTCTTGATTGTCAGCTTGTTTAACTCTCGGTAGTCAATACACATGCGAAACGATCCATCATTTTTCTTTACGAACAAAACTGGCGCTCCCCACGGTGAAACACTGGGTTGAATAAATTTATTTTCCAATAACTCTTGAAGTTGGACTTTTAACTCTTGTAGTTCCTTAGGTGCCATTCGATATGGCACCCTAGAAACAAGTGCAGCTCCAGGGATAAGGTCGATTGTAAATTCTACTTGTCTGTCGGGAGCTACACCTGGCAAATCATCAGGGAATACGTCTTTGAACTCTTGAACAACGGGAACATCATCAATGAGCACGTCTTTGGTTTTACCCCCTACCAAGCTTACTAGAAAAGCTTGATATCCTTTCTTTTTTATCATCTTCATCGCCTTCAAAGCTGATATTATGGGTATCATGGATCCGACCCGTGCTCCGAAAAAAATAAACTTGTTTCTTCCCGGTGGTTGGAGTGTTATCTCCTTCTCACAACATCTTATTATAGAATGATTATCCCTAAGCCAATCCATTCTTAGGATTACATCGAAATCGTTCATCTCAAGAATATGTAAATTAGCTTTAACACTCTCGTCATCAAGTTTTAACTCTAAATCAGAACAAATTTTATTGGTAACCAATGTTCTTCCAGATGGTATACTCACTTCCAAACAATCACTCATAATGTCACCACAAATTCCCAACTTTCCACAATGCTCTTACAGAGATAAAAGAGTGCGTGGCTCCAGTATCAAAAAGGGCAAGTATTGGCATTTTATGAATTTTAATTGCCATGTTTCCAGGTTCTCGTGCTGCTTGCTGTTGATTCATGCCAAAAGCTCGTGCATTCCTTGGTTGTTGTTGTCCTGCATTGTTCCCCGGATTATTCCTCGGATAGTTCTTTGGAGTAATAGGATTGTTTCCTCCATAATTCCCTGGACGATTTCCCTGGTTACCCCGATCTCTTGGACAGTTGTTAGCATGATGACCTGGTTGTTTGCATCTGAAGCAAGCATCTTTCTTGAAAAGACATGGTCCACTATGTCCTTTGCCACACGTCTGGCAAGCGGGTCTTCCCTGATATTGTCCTCCCGAGTTAGGTCCTGGTCCGACCCTTGCTTGTTTGTCATTGTTATTTTCCCACTGGTCCCTATTCTCAAATTTCCTCTTCCCCTTTGAGTTGTTATTCTTTCTCTCCTCAGACAGGAGTAGTGACTCGATATCTTGTGCCCGTTCGAGTGTCTCTGCATAAGTAGTAGTCCCTCGTCCAGCAATAGAAATAGCAATTTCAGCTCTCAACCCTCTTCTGAACCGAAGTGCCTTCTTTTCATCAGTATCAGCCAACTGAGGTGCGTATCGAGATAGTTGATTAAATTTCTTATCATATTCATCCACCGTCAGGTTCCTTTGCTTGAGGTAACTAAACTCATTTTCTTTGCGCTCACGATAGCAGCTTGGTATGTATTTCTCCATCACAGCTTGTTTAAATTCTTCCCAAGTAAGAGCAGCTATTTGCTCTGGTGTCATCGGTCTAGTGTGAGCTTCCCACCAATAGTCAGCATCTTCAGTGAGTTGGAAGACAGCACATGAAACACGATGTGCATCTTCGCATCCAATATGAGTAAATATTCATTCGATTTTACGCAACCATTGCTCGGCCTCCAACGGTTCTCCTTGGCCACTGAAATTTGGTGGCTGACAACGTCTAAATTGCTCAACAACTTGACCTATATCATTTTGATGTTGATTTTCTACCGGTGCTTGGCGTCTTCTTGGCGGCATCCTAATCGCATACATATTTCATACAAGAATTAGTAATGTATTGAGGTTAAGTTTAAAAACAAGTTTTGTTAATATCATTGTCATTTCATTAACATAAGGTCATCATCATATATCCACAAAATGTGCCTCAAAAAAAGGACTCTTAAATACAACAATATATCATACTTGACTGTCTAGCAGTCAGATCATCATGAACATCCATCAAGGAGCTACATGCTAGGCCAAATACAAACCTACCTCACAAGGTGGTGTACAAAAAAAATTTCTAACTCAAAAAGGCCTTATATACTCCTAAACAAAAATACATACTACTAAGACTGTACATACAGAAGGTGCTATCATCTAGACTCAGGAAACAGCAGGACCATCGACATCCTCCTCCGAGTCCTCCTCAGAATCCTCATCATCATCCTCAACCAACCACCCATTGCTATGCGCCTGTGGATGAAGAATATGAGCAGGTGCAGGAGCTGGAACTCGGTCTGGCACTAGGACTGGAGCTGAAGCTCGAACTGGAACAGGTATAGGAGCTAGTGCTCGGGCTGGTGCTGGTGCTGGTGCTGGTGCCGGTGCAGGCGTAGGTGCTGGCTGCATGGCCATCCAACCCGCTGGAGCTGGAGCAGGCAGATGAGGTGGCACGTAATGAGCAGGCAGATGAGGTGGTGCCTGCACATATGCGGGAGGAGCACGCCACATCGCCCATCTCTGGTAGAGATGTGATGAGAAGCTCGGATAATCCGTAATATACTGAAGAGTCATAGAGTGACTCTCCGTATAGATCCCCAATACCTGTGCAGCGTATGGAACCCACTCAGCTGGTAGAGTACATATCAGTCGGTTGGCCGCCTCCCAACCTGTGACTCCAGCTAGTACGTCACCTACATCCATCCACATCTCTGTCATACGAGTGATGTGCCGGCCTATACTATCTGTAGGGCGGCGAACATACTCTCGGTACTCCATCTGACGCAAAGCTGGCGCAGGAATATATCCCGCCCTCATCCTGGGTCCGTGACTAGGGTATGCCATCTGCAAGGGAACTTAATGTCAATCTAATATTCAACTTGTTCTCTAAATAACGTTTAGAAGTCATGTTATAGTTCATACTATTGGGAATGAACTTAATGGCGTACTATGTTCTACTAAATTCTTCTAGGTTCAAGATCATAGAAGAATAAGTACACATATCATACTCATTTAAAATAGAATCACTTCATGAATTTTTTTTTTACACATGCTTGCCAAATGGCTTGTGTCATACTTTTCTTATAATTAGAAAATATAAAACTTTTATACCTGTGATGGCGGGCATGACGTAGACGTAGGACATAGGATCAAATAAAACATCACACATGACACACATTTTTTTTCCCGAAAATGTTCCCAAAAATTTACACCGCAGGCCTACAGATTCGTAGACCTGCTCTGATACCATACTGTAACACCCCAATTCCGGAGAATTAAGATGCTACAAAAGTTTAAAATATAATTCCTAATTTTACAAAAATTACATATTTAGAAGAAATATTTATACAATAAGTATTCTAAAATTTTAAAACCAACCAATCACGACTCGAGAAGACTATTCAAACAGTCAATCACATGCAAATTCAATTCACGACTAGTCAACGTTAACAGTCTACTATTTTCAAAGTCCAAAATAGTGACAGAATAAAATAAGAGTTTTAGGATATTTTAATATTATCCAAAATAGTAGCGGAAGCATAACATGTTCCAATATTGACCATAGTCAATATTCAAAATTCAAACTACATAATAACGACACGGTCCAAAATAAAACAAAAACCATGTGTCCACGTCAGCAACCTCCATCACTTCGTACCTGAAAAATATTTTAAAAACGTGGGCTGAGTGCCAGAAAACACTCAGTGGGCATGCTTATCATGTTCGTTCAAGCACATATAAACATTTTTCATCTCATGTGGCCAAATAATTTATCATTCATTTGAGATCAATGCACTCAATTAATCATGCGTGGAGACAGACCCTATGTGATCACATAACTATATTTTAATAGAATTGACAGTGCCTGAATTCATCATGCAGGTCAAATCATATCCACGACGAGCGAAAATATTATATTCATATCGAGCAAAAACTCAATTCATTTTAGCATGGACGAAAGCATTTAAAACATGTTTGTAAAGGTTTTGGTAGCAAAACCCACCTTGTAGCTAATATATAGCTGAAGCTTTAGCCGACTATCCTGATGATCCTCCTACGCCTGAGGTCTCGGGTTTGGGCCTACAAAATAATAAATCCTATTAACACCATGCTGGGCCTTAGTTTATAACATAAAATAAGCTTGGGCCTAGGGAACGAGCTCTCGAAACTTTTGGGTCGAAACGGTATACTTAAAGTGTTAAATGGATTTAAAATAATCCAGTAGATCCATTTGTAATTTTAATTGATATTAAAATATCTTAGCAACCGATCTTTAGGAAGTTAGTTTAATTTACTCCATAGTTAAGTAGTTGTTTTTAGAATAAATTTAATAATTTTAATTCCATGACATTTTACCTACTGTTTTAGAAAATTAAAACAAAAAGAAAAAGATAATTAACAAAAGCACAAAGATAATAGCACACACCCAAATCAGAATGTGCACATTGCTTAATTACCCTACTTAATAATTAATAAAGAACAATTTTCTTCCCTCTTTTCTTTAAAAATTCACGTCACACACACACCAACACTTTTAATTTCCAAGTCAACCCACCATTTCTCTTTCTATACTTACACCAAAAGTGATAATTCAATATCAAGGTCTTTCTCTCTCTTCTGACCTCATTTTCCACATACATACAACAACCCAAAATTACTTTATCTCACTACTTTATTCATCTCTCTCTCTTTCTTCTTTTATTTTAAAAGTTGGGACTCACACCAACACACAAGTACAAACTTGTAATTAAAGCAATTTCAACATTGTTCCTCTCACTCCTCAAAGATATACGTGTGTTTATATATATATATATATATATATATATATATATATATACACACACACACACATACACACATACATACATATACATATATCACACATTTTAAAACCAATCAATATTTTCTCTCTCTACTGTACTTTGGAAATAAGAGTCTCTCTCTCTCTGAACACTCTTTTCGTTCACTGCACACATATCCACATCTTTGTTTATCAATTTATTTTCTTAAAAGAGAACCAACAAATTCCCTCACCCTCTTTTATCTCTGCACACTTAGAAATTAGGCAACCAAAATTTAAAACTAGTTATCTCCTCACTGCACACTTATACAACCTAAAAAAAATATAGAATGATAATTAAAAGTCTCATTCTTGCTTCTCCAGTGGTCGGTCGACACTCACACACATGCACCAACTCTCTATTTTTCATATTTATTTGCATGCAACACCTTCAAAATCAAAAGAAAAATAAAATAACAATATTTTTTCCAAAAGGTGAAAACCTCAAAAGAACACTGAATTAAGATAATAAAAAAAAATGGAGAAGTAAGATTTTTCAGATATTGATACTCATGGAGTTTAACTCGAATTTTGACCTTTAAAATACTATGGATCTTTAAAATAAAATAAAGAAAGGGGTAGAGAAGGAAAAGGAGAGGACTATGGTGTGGTTGCATGTTAGATCCGGCCATCAGAAAAAGTCGCCGAAAAAGCTCCGACTTGCAGCCATGGTGGCCCTTTTCCGGCCATTACAACCTTCATTTCTCCCACCAAACAAGTTCCAAAGTGTTTATAAGGTAAATAGAGGCTTGAATATTGCATTTTAGAAAATTTGACCAAACTTTGGTATTTTCCGGCGGTGGCAGACAGTGGTCCGGCGGCGGTGCTCGGCGGCACTCCGCCTCTGGCCACCTTGCCGGAAATCATCTTGAAGGGGAAGGGAAAACAAAAGGAAGAAAATATACGAAACTCACCTCTGAAAAATGGAAGAGAAAATGGATTTTAAAGTGCATTTAGGTGTATTTATATTTATCTGAGTTTGGGCTTCAGCCCAAGGCTTGATTTCTTTAGAACTAGGCCTTTTTTTTTTTTATTTAGCCCACTTACCCTAAGTTGGCTCTTTTAGCACTTAAATTCTATAAATCTACCTTGTTTGGCCCAAACTTAATGTGGTCCATTTGATAATATTTTTGGGTATTACACTGTATCCCACAAAAATTCCCAATTCTGACTTCTTGTCAAATTTATCACGCTTAACATGTGGAATTTGGGTGAAACAGATACAACCAAACACTTTCAGAAATTTAAGTGAAGGTTTATAGTCATACCATGCCTCAAATGGAGTCATATCCTTCAATGCTTTCGTCGGGAGTCTGTTTTGCAAAAAAAGAATTGTACTTGCTACCTCAGCCCAAAAGTTCTTTGGCAAAGCTTTCTCATGAAGCATACATCTGGCTTTATATCAGCCCAATCAACAAAAAGAGCAGCTTAACTATCCAATAACTAAATATTAAAATAACAATATATAAGATATTGCACAGTTGTCCCGGTGGGGATGGCCTAGTAGTGGAGTGAGGTTGCTTGGAGATCAAAGCTCACGGGTTCGAATCTTCTCAATACCACGGGTCGGGTGTGTGAGTTAAAAAAAAAAGATATTGCACAGTTAAGAATAAGGGAATAGCCTCCCTATCTCACGTCTTTGTCTTCCTTTGGCAATTCCCACATATGAAGCATTCAACCCTCTTAAATCATGTGAATTCATCTTTTCACCTTCATGATGCAGCACATACTTCCCCAACGTAGTCCTCCTTATCATCCAGCCCCGGTCCCATCGATCAGCGCTCTGGCTAAATTGGCACCTGGGGTGGGCAGGTGTGTAGAAAATCTCAACACAGAGTCGGCCAACAGAACAAACACATGATACTGGTCGTGCAACAATAACTTGAAGAAAAGGATATATAATTAAAATACATATATGTAGATCCCTAAATGGAACAAAAAATAGCTTAAATTAATGTCATATTCAACTACATGAATGAGACTAGGGTCCCTTAAAAGACATTGCTCTCATAAAACTAAGTTTGAAAAGTCATGACCAATCTAACTAACTAATATAATGTATAGGTAGGAACAAGGGATCTGCTATTAGCCTATTACTTACCAACTAACTAATATAATGTATAGGTAGGAACAAGGGATCTGCTATTAGCCTATTACTTACCTCATGATAATAATCAATGCAGAGAACTTGAAGGGTGTTGTTTCCCAATTCTTCCTGTTCCTTTTTTATCTCTTCAGCCGACTCCACCAGAGACTTCCTCACATGGCCTTTAACCTCAATCAGTTCGAGCGTTGGAATTTCTCCAATATCGATTGGAATCCCCTCGAGGCTCCAGCAAGAATGAAGCATCAGACGTTTGAGGCGGGGAAATGGCTACCTTCTGTTATCCATTTCTCCAGCCACAAACCTTCCATTAGAAGAACTTCCAACAAAGGAAATGCTCCTTCCATTGTTTCCCATGTGCTGCTAACGCAATCAAATCTCAGTTTAAGCACCTGAAGATTAGGCAACGAACCAACAATGAAGACGTCGTTCCAAGCAAGATTCACATCCCTCAAACTCAACCTTTTCAGCATACCAGGAAAAGTGAACTTGAACAACTGTGGCCGAGATTCAACCACACGACCAGCATATACTCCTAATTTTTCGAGTCGATGCAGATGTACTAGGTCGTTCAGACAAGCTACATCTCCACCAGAGCAATAGATCTTTAACTTTTTCAGGTTTAGGATCTTTTTCAGGATCCTTTCGGTACAACTCGTATGCTCTACATTGGAAATTGTTTGAAGGCTTTCTAGAGAACCATCTGTTTCATCGGGATCATAGAAATAAATTTTACCATAAAAGCACACATGTCTTAATTGTGGCATGAACTAATGTAACCGTAATCTATCACTAGGTTCTGCAAAGAGGATTGCTCTATGAATGATTAAGGTCTGCAGGTTTTGAAGGTTCCATAAGGATCCAGACATACCATGACAATATCCAATGTTGAGGTATCGTAAATGAAATAACTCCTGCGGTTGAGCCATTGATGAATCATACTCCACACCTGCAGATTCTACATCCAACACCCTCAGCAATCTCACACTCTCAAGAAAGTCCAGCTTTTCTAAATCACTCCACGCCCGCGAGCATTTGATGGAATGTATGGTTGATCCATTTAAGCTTGAAAGGTGCGTTAGATTGGAAGAATCAACATTCACACGACGCTGATTTTGCATGCTTTCTGTAAATCTCTCCTTTTCAATATGCTTCTCCATCAGATTCAGAAACAACTTAGATTCATGAGCTTTTCTTATGCACAAATCCCTCATCAGATCATGGAGGCTGCAGCTCTTGATTCTTCTACCATCACATTTCCTCTTTTTGACCAAAACAAGATTTCTCTTGACGAGTTCCTCCAAACACTCTTCTCCCACCTTTTCAAAGCTATTTGAGTTGATTGGATGTTTCATGAAGCCCTCTGCTATCCATAATCTGATGAGCTTCTTGACACAGATCTCTTCATCTTCGGGAAAGGAACCCATGTACAAGAAACATGGCCTCAGACATTGAGGTAAGTGTGTGTAACTCAAAGATAGTATCTCCTCAATCTCTGCAGTTTCCGCGGACTTCACATTTTCTGCTATCTCCTTCCATGAAGATGAATTCTTTCCGACTGAGGATAGAAGCCCTGCAATCACCACAATTGCAAGAGGCAATCCTTTGCAGCTTCTTGCAATTTCCTTTCCAATGCTTTCTAATTCAGAAGGGCAATCTTCATCTTTAAACACCTTCTTCTTGAGCAAACTCCAACTCTGATCTTCATTCATCAAGCTCATTGTACAGAGCCCGCTCGAAGGGTCTGGATAAGAAGCCACGTCAGACAACCTCGTGGTTAGCAAGATTCGACTTCCATTACCGTCATCAGGAAATACCGTCCTCACAACTTCCCATGCCTTTGTTGTCCAAATATCATCCAACACGACTAAATATCTTCTGCCCGTTAATATTTTGTGCACCTTTTCTTCTTCGGTTTGTCCCAATCTACCCGTGTTGAATTCTTTCATGGACTCCACGAGGCTTGAAAGAATTCTCTGTGCGCTGTAATCTTGCGATATTGTAACCCAAACACGAATATCAAACTTCTCGACAATTAATGGATCATCATAAACATGTTTGGCAAGAGTAGTCTTGCCTATGCCACCCATACCACATATTGGGATGACTTCGAGTTTGGATGATTCTCCACAGAGCCGGTCCTTGACTTCAATCACATGATCTTCAAAACCAACGATGACATCATCTCTGAGGATGGCTGGAGTACCTGACGATGATGAACTAAGAAAAGAGGAATCAGCAACATGTTGTTGAACGTCTTTGCTGCTTGAGCTATCCTTGATTTTCTCCACTTCACCAGCGATCAAATCAATCTCCTCGATCACTTTTTTCCAGCTGGAGTTCATGTTTTCCACTAGTATGGCATCCGGACTCATCATCCGAACTCGAAAAAACCTTTTCCAACACAAGATATTCTATGATATCTTCTGCTTGATGTGCCACTTCCCTCATTCGCCCTTCTAAACTAGTGAATTTGTCTGGAAATTTTTCTAGAAAGGCTTGAAAGGGAGTAACATACTCACAGAGAGAGATGATTCTCTGTTTTTCTTGAACAGATATGGAAATCAGATTATGATTCAGGTTCCGGTCGATGGTGTTTGCAAGGGAGACAAGAGCAGCATAAGCCATCTTTGATTATGCGCAAAAACTATTTTTTCTATCTTTTTTTTCTATATATTTTGTGGAAATTCAAATGAAGGAAGAACAACAGGATTATGAAGAAAAGAATGTAGAAAATATGAGAAACAAAGATAAGAAAAGATGAATCAAGAAAAGAATAGGAAAAAATAAATACTTCTGAGTGTAGTTGCCTCTAGATTTGCGAACTGCACTAAGATCCTTGAATTACGCATTGATTGAATCATTCTGAATATTTATATTTGAAAACATTATTGTGGTGAAGCAATGGCATGTGCCCCTCAAATTATATTATTGAGTAAATGTCAGAAACTATACATTATATTGTGGAAGATGTCGGAATTCCCAAACTACTCTGTAAAATAATTTAATGTATGGTACCATTCTCATATCAACACGATATTTAATATATTCATCAATATTTTTATGGATAAGACAATACATATATAAATACTAGCTCGATTGAGTCTGATGATGATGCACTGGTAATTTAAATTTAGTGACAATATGGCAAAGTAGCCACTTTGAAAAAAAAACATTTTTAGCCACTTTTTATAAAATATTATTATTTTATCCAACTTTACCGAAATACCCTTGCGCGCGCGCACGCCTTTGTTTACATTTATGTTCACATAGACATTTTGTGGAACAGTTTGCATGCATTCCTTAGCTCACTCTTGGCTCAATGTTTGCAGTTCTAAAATGTTTTAGCCGAATCTCACAAACTTTGAATATGTAGTAAGGTGAAGTTTTAACAAAACTATTTCATTCCTTCATGCTCAAATCTGCAGATTTAAATAATATGCAAATTTATATGCACTACACAGACATTTGGAAAACAATGCGCAGCTCGTGGTCCTAGAGAAAGCAGGGCACGCGATCAATATGGAGAAGACGAAGTCAAGCGCGTAGTGCGGCGCGCACATGTAGATGCGGGGGTATTTTTGTCCAACGTGGCTAAAATAATAATGTTTAAACTTTAGTGGCTAAAAAAAGTTTTTTTTTCTAAGTGGCTAAAAAAAATTGGCCCTTTAAATTTATTATGTTTCAGTCACGAGCTCATTTGTTATATCATATATATGCTAATTAGCACGTTGGCTCACATTTTTATTTTATTTTTTTCATTTTCGCTCGATCAATTGGTGATTGTTTATTTACGCAAAAATTACTCGGTTCAAACTGTTTCTTTTTACTTGATCAAGTCTTTATTTGGTGGCTTTTCCTATGCAAGAAAACTAAATATGGTTTCTAAAAAAAAAACACTAAATATGGGATTGAATTATATAATATGATCATAAATTCATACATAATATATTTTGATCGAGATAAATTTTTTCATCTGGATTAATTTGTTCGGTTCTGTTTAGTGTTCCGCTACTTAATCTTTGAATCGTAAGTTTTTAATTTGGTGAATTGTATGAATATTTTGTTGCCTATGGGGTGTCCGAGATTGTTGAACGATGACCATCTATCTTCAAGAAAATGAAAATGAAAATTATTCACCAGTATAAACTTTTTCTTTTTTACTTCATCAAGTATGTTGTGTTGTTTCTTTTCGTCACCCTTAACCTCAGTGGATTCAAGTGTCGGAATTTCTCCAATATTATTTGGGATCCCATTTAGATCCCAACATGACACAGAATAATAGGTTAGTTGGTGTTTATGTTTATAATTTTCTTATTATCCTATGAGCCTAAAATAATTAATATGAGTTCTGGTTCATACTTTGTTGGCTAACATTTTTTTTTTCTTTTTTTCCTTTCCATTGTAGTTTAAATTATACTGTATAATCAGTCGATGACAAGCCAGCTTGCTGACTGCTCAAAATCGAGGGAAAAATTCGAAGGCTCAATTGGTGATTGTTTATTTAAGCAAAATGATTCAGTTCAAACTATTTTATTTTACTTGATCAAGTCTTCTTTGGGTGGCTTCCTATGCAAGAAAACAAAATATGGGATTCAATTATAAAATGTCATCATAAATTCATATATATTTGAGACTTTTCATCTGATGTTTGTTTAATCATGGGATGATTGATCTGATAAAAATTGATTTCATTCCATTTAGCCGAAAATTGAGAAGTACGTTTAGCATAGAGTCTGCCTTGATTCATCCACGTGAGAAGAGATGAAATTTTAACTTTAAAAATAATGAATTTTCAAAATTGTTTTTGGGTTTTCTAAAATATTAACAGCTTGAGGCCTCACTAAAAAGTTGTAAACAAATGGGGCCAAAATGAATAAATAAATAACTTTACTTTAATTAATATATAATTGGCATAACCTGTAATAAATTTATGATGCACATCTTTCACATAAAACATTAATATTAGCTTTAGGCGCAACTTATATTACTGAATAATTTAAATAACTTGATTGAATCAAAATTCTTAATAAAGTTATCAACCAGTTTAAAATGATTTAGATGGTTACATAAATTCTCCACCTAATCATTTATTTTACTTTAAAACCATTATCTATTGTATTCAAAACAATTCTGGTTAATTAAGACATTGAATTATATTTTATATTCAATGCCAATACAATTTTGTTTGTTCGTTAACTTGGATGTAATAATTCGATGACATTATATATATTTTCATTTTACTTTTTTTATAAAGAGGATAGTAAACGAACAGAGCCGCTCACGAACTAATCATAACGCGGTTCAGAAAAAATTCATTCTAAGCTTGTTTATTTTCTAAACGAATCAAGCTCAAACTTCAAATTGAGCTCGATAATTTCTCGAACAAAGTAATATTTGGCTCACCCAGCTATTATACTGAATACATAAGAAAATCGAATGGTTTACAGACTCAAAAAAGAACATATATATATGAATGGTTCACACCCATAAAGTCTTCAAAGTTGTTTATTTTATTCCTTTTATTTTAATCATAGTTGCGAAAAAATATATTGTTAAGATTGGCCCAACTGTTCTTTTATGGCCCAAGTGCTTATTTGATTAAAATTATGGCCCAAACCCGAAGCCTAAAACCCTTAACCTCAGTGACCCCTCACCTTCCCTCATTAATCAAACACTTATGCTGATTTGCTTTTCCAAAGCTCAATCACTCTCTATAATATTCGAGAGAGTTCTCTTCTCTCTTAAGCCTCACACTGTTCTCTAACCCTAAATCTGAAAAGCTCTCTCTCTGTCTTTGCTATCTGCCGCCGATCTCGGTTTCTCTGGTCGGAATCCTGTCTGTGGTTTCCTGTTGGCCTATGAGTGTAGACGGTTGGGTTGTTCTCTGAGATAGAGGGCCTGTGAGTGCTTCAAGGGCCATTGTTTTACCATTCCCTCCCTGGTCTGGGTCTTTTCGTGTCATCGGAGCCACTATCGCTGTCGTCTGTGGGAAAATCTGAGCCACCGTGCCCCTGGGCACTTTTCCACCACTATTCTTCTGATCTTATCTCTGATTGCTTCATATCTCTTCTGCTCTTGGTTATATCTTGCTTCTACTTCACTGATCTAACTCATTTGGTCTCATGTGTGCAGATCTGTTCAAGCTCTTGAGCTTTACCTGTGAAGAACACCGTAGATCCCTCTGATCTACTCTTCTGAGGCTTCAGCTGTCGGCAAATGTCTCTGTGATAGTCCATTATTGTCTGTAAAAAGGTTGTAATAGCTTAAATAGTGTTCCTGCTACTGGAGTAGCTAGTGAGAGGGACCGCAAGAGGCAGGGAAGCAAGCTAGTGTAACCCTAGCCAGGTCGATACCACAACAGTGGTATCAGAGCCACGGTGACCTGGTCGGGGGTACTCTCCTGTCTCCATCTCTCTCACTCCGCCACCGGTAAGGGCCGCGCCATTCTCACCCCCGTCGGGCTCTGAAAAGGTAAGTCCGACCTCTCCCTTGCCTGGGAGGGTCCGCTCTGGTATTATCCTTAAAACCCTAATCTCTGAAGTGTGTCGTGCGATCCTGTCTTCTCTATCTGCTTCCGCTTTATCTCTTTTGTGTACATCTTGGCATTCAAAGCCTCTTTCTCTATTGTTGCTTACGGACCGGACCATCTGGACTCCCCTGTGGATTTTCTCAAAGTGGGTTGTCCGGTTAGCAAAATAGAGTAGGGTGTAACAAAGGGTTTTGAGGGTTGTTTGTATGTTGTTGTGTTTTCTGTGAAATTTTGAGTGTATTTTGGCTGGTATTTTTTACCTGTTGTTGTTCTCTTGGTCTCCCGATTCCTGATATTGTTGGAATCTGAGTGTTTTTTAAATGTTTTTGATTTCTTTAGTGTCTAACTATGTTTAAGAGTTAGAAGCCCTACTGAATCAAGTTTTAGGATTGTCCTGAGTGACCCCTTACTGCACAGATCAATCTGTGCTGAGAATTGAGCTAGCCTCAGCACTAAATTCCCCTTGTGCACTTGATTCAGTACCTGTGGAGGTTCTCTCCTGTGTATTGGGTGATTTTGTGCTGTTCAGAGTGCTGCTATTGTGTTATCTGAGGTGGTCTGTGTGTTTTTTGGGCTATCCCAGTGTCTCACATTATGAATTCCTTGAATGCAGTTCTCTTTAATGGGAAAGATGATTTTGGAGACTGACAAACAAGAATTGAATGTATTCTGACTAAAGAAAAACTTCAAAATGCAATTTTTGAAAGAATTACTGAAGATGAAACTGATAAAAACTTGCTGGAAATGAATGCTAGTGCTAGGGCCACTATACTGCTGAATTTGAGTAGTGTTATGGTCAGAAAAGTGTCCCACCATCGTTATGCAAAAGATTTATGGGACAATTTGACTTCTTTATATGTTGCTACTTCTGAGGAGTCAGCATATTCTTTGCAAAATCAAATTATGACTTTTCAAATGGATTCTTCAAAGGATGTGGACTCAAATATAGAAGATTTTAACAAACTTTTAAAAGATTTAAAACTTGCTGGGGATGACACACTTGAAAAGTATGCTCCCTAGATCCTTCTTAGTGCAATTCCTGAAGCATTTTCTGAAGTAAAATCTGCCTTAAAATATGGGGGGGCTAAAGTCACTTGTGAGATGATTGTGTCTGGGCTAAAAGCTAAAGAAAAAGAAATAAAAAAGATGAGCTCTAAGCCCTTGCAAAATGAAATCTTATATGTCAACAGAAACACAATTAGGAGGCCCTTTAATGGTGTTAATCTGGAGAACCCTAGTGTTGTAGCTGCAGAGAGACATAGGAGGGAAATGAATTTTGAAAAACCTCAACATTTTGCTCACAATCATCCCCATCATTTCAGAAATCAACATCAAACCCAAAATTTTGGCCAAAGCTCCTCTCAAACTGCTGTAAGAAACCAAAACTTTGCCCATCATTCTCAAAACCCTAATATGAAGCCTAGAAAAACTTGTTGGAACTGTGGAAAGCCTGGCCATTTCTCTAACAGGTGCAAGCAACCCAAAAGAAGCAAAGGCTTTGGGAATAATCATGCGAACAATGTGATGCATTTTGATCAACATGAAAACAATGTTTATAAAGATGAAGATTATGATTACCATGATGATGGTGGAGTCTATATGGTCCACAATGCATGTGATTTCCAATTTATAAACTATTCTAGTGCTGTGTCAAAATTTATGCATGAATCTAAATGGCTGATTGACTCTGGGTGTACTTTTCATGTTACACCACATAAACATATGTTTCAAAACCTGCATTTCATCAAATCTGGAACTGTTGCTCTTGCTGATGGTCAACACTGTGAAATTGCTGGTAAACGAGATGTGTGTTTAAAATTTGAAAATGAAAGCATGATCACTTTGCATGATGTCAGATATGTCCCTAAATTGAAATTTAACTTGTTTTCTATGTCAAAATTGGCTGATCAAATGCTTTATGGATCTGTTAACAACAAGAGTTTTAAATTTGAAAGAGACTCTGTGGTTTACTTTGATGCTCCAAGAAAATGAGACCTCTATGCTTTGCTTGCATTCTCTATGCCTGTTCAATTAGTCAATCATGACAAAACAGCTTTATGGCATGCTAGATTAGGTCATATGAGCAACAAGGGTCTTGATATCTTGAATAAATCTGGTGCATTCAAAAATGATAAAGTATCAAGAATCCCTTTCTGTGAGCCATGTCTAATGGGAAAGCAACACAAATTGCCCTTCCCTTCTTATGTGCCCTATCCTAAAACTCATGTCAGTTCTGAAATACTTGAGTATTTGCATGCAGATGTGTGGGGACCTGCAAAGGTTCCTACACATGGTGGTAATGTCTACTTCTTGTCTGTCATTGATGATTTTTCTAGAAAAACTTGGGCTTTCTGAATGAAAAACAAATCTAAAGTTTTTGAAAAATTTTCTAAATAGAGTGTTGAAATCCAGAACTAAACAAAGAAAAACATAAAGTGCTTAAGAACTGATAATGGTTTGGAATTCGGTAACCATGCAATGGATAACTTATGTTCTGAAACGGGAATCAAAAGGCATAAGTCAATGCCTTACAACCCCTAGCAAAATGGGGTTGCAGAGAGAATGAACAAGACTCTTCTTGAGAGGGTCAGAAGCTTGTTAGCAGGCTCTGGCCTTGACAAGCAGTTCTGGGGAGAGGCTTTATGGGACTGATAAAAACTTGCTGGAAATGAATGCTAGTGTTAGGGCCACTATACTGCTGAATTTGAGTAGTGTTGTGGTCAGAAAAGTGTCCCACCATCGTTGTGCAAAAGATTTATGGGACAATTTGACTTCTTTATATGTTGCTACTTCTGAGGAGTCAGTCTATACTTTGTAAAATCAAATTATGACTTTTCAAATGAATTCTTCAAAGGATGTGGACTCAAATATAGAAGATTTTAACAAACTTTTAAAAGATTTAAAACTTGCTGGGGATGACACACTTGAAAAGTATGCTCCCTAGATCCTTCTTAGTGCAATTCCTGAAGCATTTTCTGAAGTAAAATCTGCCTTAAAATATGGGGGGGCTAAAGTCACTTGTGAGATGATTGTGTCTGGGCTAAAAGCTAAAGAAAAAGAAATAAAAAAGATGAGCTCTAAGCCCTTGCAAAATGAAATCCTATATGTCAACAGAAACACAATTAGGAGGCCCTTTAATGGTGTTAATCCGGAGAACCCTAGTGTTGTAGCTGCAGAGAGACATAGGAGGGAAATGAATTTTGAAAAACCTCAACATTTTGCTCACAATCATCCCCATCATTTCAAAAATCAACATCAAACCTAAAATTTTGGTCAAAGCTCCTCTCAAACTGCTGTAAGAAACCAAAACTTTGCCCATCATTCTCAAAACCCTGATATGAAGCCTAGAAAAACTTGTTGGAACTGTGGAAAGCCTGGCCATTTCTCTAACAGGTGCAAGCAACCCAAAAGAAGCAAAGGCTTTGGGAATAATCATGCCAGCAATGTGATGCAGTTTGATCAACATGAAAACAATGTTTATGAAGATGACAATTATGATTATCATGATGATGGTGGAGTCTATATGGTCCACAATGCATGTGATTTCCAATTTGTAAACTATTCTAATGATGTGTCAAAATTTATGCATGAATCTGAATGTCTGATTAACTCTGGGTGTACTTTTCATGTTACACCACATAAACATATGTTTCAAAACCTGCATTTCATCAAATCTGGAACTGTTGCTCTTGCTGATGGTCATCACTGTGAAATTGCTGGTAAAGGAGATGTGTGTTTAAAATTTGAAAATGAAAACATGATCACTTTGCATGATGTCAGATATGTCCCTAAATTGAAATTTAACTTGCTTTCTATGTCAAAATTGGCTGATCAAATGCTTTATGGATCTGTTAACAACAAGAGTTTTAAATTTGAAAGAGACTCTGTGGTTTACTTTGATGCTCCAAGAAAAGGAGACCTCTATGTTGTGCTTGCATTCTCTATGCCTGTTCAAACAGTCAATCATGACAAAATAGCTTTATTGCATGCTAGGTTAGGTCATATGAGCAACAAGGGTCTTGATATCCTGAATAAATCTGGTGCATTCAAAAATGATAAAGTATCAAGAATCCCTTTCTGTGAGCCATGTCTAATGGGGAAAGCAACACAAATTGCCCTTCCCTTCTTATGTGCCCTATCCTAAAACTCATGTCAGTTCTGAAATACTTGAGTATTTGCATGCAGATGTGTGGGGACCTGCAAAGGTTCCTATACATGGTTGTAATGTCTACTTCTTGTCTGTCATTGATGATTTTTCTAGAAAAACTTGGGTTTTCTTAATGAAAAACAAATCTAAAGTTTTTGAAAAAATTTCTAAATAGAGTGTTGAAATCCAGAACCAAACAAAGAAAAACATAAAGTGCTTAAGAACTGATAATGGTTTGGAATTCTGTAACCATGCAATGGATAACTTATGTTCTGAAATGGGAATCAAAAGGCATAAGTCAGTGCCTTACAACCCCCAGCAAAATGGGGTTGCTGAGAGAATGAACATGACTCTTCTTGAGAGGGTCAGAAGCTTGTTAGCAGGCTTCGGCCTTGACAAGCAGTTCTGGGGGGAGGCTTTAATGACATCTTGTTATTTAATAAACAGATCCCCCTCTGTTCCCTTATTGGGAAAACAACCTGAAAGTGTTTTTTGGAATAAACCAATATGCCTATCAAATTTGAGAATCTTTGGATGCGGTGCATATGTTCACCAGAAACTTAGTAAAATTGAGCCTAGGTCTAGGAAATACATTTTTCTTGGGTACCCTAAAGGAGTAAAAGGTTATAGGCTGTGGGATAGTACTTTACCTGGTTTTAAAACATGCATTAGCAGATATGTATCTTTTAATGAAATTGATTTTCCTTGTCTTCATAAATCCTCACCCTCTGCTGCTCCTTGTGAGGTGGAGAAAGTACCTGATCTTTTGTTTGTCCCTGTTACTTCCAAGGTGGACCCTCTTTCCCCTACTCTCCCTAAGATAAATATGCATAATCATGATACTGTCTTGAATGATCATGTGAATGACAACATTGATGTTAATGACTCTGTATCAAATCATGAAACTGAAAATAATATGTCAATCAACATGAATGTTTCTGATATTGATAACTCTGAATTTGAGCATGAAAGCAACTCTGAATTTGAGCATGAAAGCAACTCTGAAACTGAACATGAAAGCAACTCTGTGCATGAAACTGAGCATGAAAACTTAGACAATTATCATGAATTAACTAGGGATAGAACTAGAAGGAACATCAGATTGCCTGCCAAGTATGATGATTTCAACCTGTCTTTGTATGCTTTCAATGTGTTTAGCAATGTGGATAAATATGAACCCAAATCATACAAAGAAGTTGTCTCCTCTCCTGAATCTGATAAATGGATAAAAGCCATGACTTGTGAAATGAAATCTCTACATGACAACAATACCTGGATTTTAGTTGAAAAACCTGATGAGTGTTCAATTGTGGAGTGCAAATCGCTATTTAAAATAAAACAGGAGATAAATAATGTAAGTACAAAGCTATATTGGTTGCTAAGGGTTTTACACTAAAAGAAGGTGTTGATTACACTGAAATCTTTGCCCCTGTTGTTAAGTTCACCACAGTTACAATCATGTTAGCATTAACTGCTCATTTTAATTAGGAACTAAAACAAATGGATATTACTACTGCTTTTTTACATGGAGAACTTGAAAATAACATCTATATGAAACAACTTGAGGGTTTTGTTGATAAAACACACCCCAATCATGTATGCTTGTTGAAAAAATCTCTGTATGGCTTAAAGCAATCTCCCAGACAATGGAATATCAAATTTGACAATTGTATGAAAAGCATGAACTTTACTAGGAGCAAGTTTGATCACTGTCTGTATTACATGCAGTCCAATGTGCCTATGTTTCTTCTTCTTTATGTGGATGACATGCTTCTAATCAGTCCTTGTCTGAAAACTGTGAAGAATGTTCAAACTTGTTTATGTGCTACCTTCAGCATGAAGGATCTTGGAGATGCAAGAAAGATCCTAGGTATGAACATTGATAGGGATAAAAACAATCATACTCTTGTGCTGCATCAGTCCTCATATGTTGAACAAGTCTTGAAAAAATTTAATATGGAACACTGTAAACCTGTATCTATTCCTCTTGCTTCTCATTTCTTGCTTAGTAAGGATCAATGTCCTAAGAGTGACTCTGAGTTAAAAGAGATGACTGGAGTTCCATATGCAAATGCTATAGGGTCTGTTATGTACCCGATGATCAGCACTAAGCCAGACATTGCCTATGCTGTATCATGTCTGAGTAGGTACATGGCAAACCCTGGTCAGCCTCATTGGGAGACATTGAAATGGTTACTCAGATATCTAAAATCTACAATGTCTAGTGGTTTAAAATTCTCTAAATCTCCTGATGGAGTGAAGTGTGTTGGTTATGTTGATTCAAATTATGCTAATGATAAGGATCACAGAAAATCAACCACTTCCTATGTGTTTACACTTTGTGGGTCATGCATTAGTTGGAAATCTCAATTACAAAGCATTGTTGTATTGTCCACAACTGAGTCTGAGTATATAGCTGCAACAGAAGCTGTAAAATAAGCTTTATGGTTAAATGGTGTCCTGTCTGAAATAAAATTTGTTGAAGATAAACCTATGCTATACTCAGACAGCCAATCTGCAATACAACTTTGTAAAAACCCAGTTTTTCATGACAGAACTAAACACATAGATGTTAGGTTTCATTTTATAAGGGATATTGTGGAAAAAGGGGAAGTTCTTCTTGATAAAATTCCCTCTGAGTACAACCCTGCAGATATGGGCACAAAATACCTCCCAGTTGCAAAGCTGGATGCATGCAAGAAATCCTTAAACATGGATTTGGGTTGAACAAAAGGGGGAATGATGAGTATTCCTGGCCTTGTGCTTAGATGCTCAACTTTGCCTCTAAAGGCAGTGAGTTCCCTGTGGTTATTTCCTTTTGGTACTGTTGCTAGGTGTAACATGTCCAATGAAGGTCAAGTGTTTTCTGACCAGAGACTTGTTATAATTCTTTTGGTTGGTCTCTAGTGTTGAGACTGGATTAAATGCGCATAGCATCTATTCCTCCTTCTCTAGTTCTGTCTTTGTGATGAATTTAGAGTGAAAATTAAAGGCTATGATGATAATCTCTTTGTTTATGGCAGGTGACTCCATGGTGACAGAAAAGACCAATTTTTTCATCTGGTGTAATTTGTTCGGTTCTGTTTAGTGTTCCGCTACTTAATCTTTGAATCATAAGTTTTTAATTTGGTGAATTGTATGAATATTTTGTTGCCTATGGGGTGTCCGAGATTGTTGAACAATGACCATCTATCTTCAAGAAAATGAAAATGAAAATTATTCACGAGTATAAACTTTTTTTTACTTCATCAAATATGTTGTTTTGTTTCTTTTCGTCACCCTTAACCTCAGTCGATTCAAGTGTCGGAATTTCTCCAATATTATTTGGGATCCCATTTAGATCCTAACATGACACGGAATAATAGGTTAGTTGGTGTTTATGTTTATAATTTTCTTATTATCCTATGAGCCTAAAATAATTAATATGAGTTCTGGTTCATACTTTGTTGGCTAACATTTTTTTTTCTTTTTTTCTTTTTTTCTTTTTTTTTTCTTTTTTTCCTTTCCATTGTAGTTTAAATTATACTGTATAATCAGTCGATGACAAGCCAGCTTGCTGATTGCTCAAAATTGAGGGAAAAATTCGAAGGCTCAATTGGTGATTGTTTATTTAAGCAAAATGATTCAGTTCAAACTATTTTATTTTACTTGATCAAGTCTTCTTTGGGTGGCTTCACAACAAGAAGTGGGGGACATCTCACCGAAGATCTCACTGTTACCGTTGGACTCTAGGAACCTGTCGTGAAATCGATTGACCATAACATCCGCATAGGAGGGGAATCGAATTTCAAAATTTTATTTTATGCTTCAAATTTATTTTACTATAATGATTTTAAAAATATTTAATATTATTATTTGAAGTATGTTGAAACTTATTTTTGTTGATTGTTAAATAAGAATATTTGAATGCATTAAATGAGGACAAATGTGAAAAAAATGTGAATTTCTACTTTGATTGTATAGAATAATACTCTTTGTGAAATAAAATTAAAGAGAAGAAATGACATTTATTTGAAAATGGATGAAGTATATATTTGCGTTTATGTTCATTCAAATCCACTCGATATAATAATGACAACATTATAATTATTGTGGATAAATAATTATAAATGTTTATAATTATGCAACCAATAATATCCCATTTATCACTTTCCAAATTGTCAAACGCAAATTACTCTCGCCTTCATTAAAATGCTGATTTATAACACCTTGATGACTTTTTCTATATAAACCTTTTGAAATATTTAACCATCTGTTTGTAATCAGTTGAATATTTTATGAATTTTAAAAAATTATTTTATGCTTCAAATTTATTTTAACAACAATATAACAATTTTAAAAATATTTATTATCGTTATTTGAAGTATGTTGAGACTCATTTTTGTTGATTGTTAAATAAGGATATTTGAATGCATTAAATGAGGACAAATGTGAAAAAAAATGTGAATTTCTATTTTGATTGTATAGAATAATACTCTTTGTGAAACAAAATTAAAGAGAAGAAATGACATTTATTCAAAAATGGATGAAGTATATATTTGCATTTATGACGTTCTAATCCACTCGATATAATAATGACAAATTCGTAAGTATTATGGGTAAATAGCAATAAATGCCTCAACAAAATGGAATCTATAGTTGACATATTATTCACCCAATATTATAACATTTATTAGTTTTCAAAATGTCAAAAACTAATACTTTTTGTCTGCATTAAAATGTTGATTTACACCTCAATGGCTCTTGCAATTTAAATCCTTTGAAATATTTAAGCGTTAACTTTTGTAATCAGTTGATTATGTTACGAATTTTAAAATTTTATTTTATGCTTCAAAATTTATTTTAACAACACTATAACAATTTTTAAAATATTTAATGTCGTTATTTGAAGTATGCTGAGAATTATTTTTATTGATTGTTAAATAGAGATGTTTGAATGCATTAAATGAGGGAAAATGTGAATTTCTACTTCGATATATTGTGTAGAATGATACTCTTTGTGAAACAAAATTAAAGCAATGAAATGACACTTATTCAAAACTGGATGTAATATATATATCTGTATTTATGTTTGTTCTAATCCACTCGATATAATAATGACAACATTATAAGTGTTATGGTTAGATAACAATAAATGCCTAAAAAACGAAGTATGTGGTTGACGTACTATTCAACCAATTTTATACCATTTATTACTTTTCCAAATTGTCAAATGCAAATTACTCTGGCCTTCATTAAAATATTGATTAACACCTCGATGGCTTTTGCTATATAAAACTTTTGAAATATTTAACCACTGGTCTGTAATTAGTTGAATATTTTATGAATTTGAAAATTTTATTTTATGTTTCAAATTTATTTTAACCACACTATAACAATTTAAAAAGATTTCTTATCATTATTTGAAGTATGTTGAGACTTATTTTTGTTGATTGTTAAATATGGATGTTTGAATGCATTAAATGATGGCAAATGTGAGGAAAATGTGAATTTCTACCTCGATTGTGTAGAATGATACTCTTTGTGAAACAAAATTAAAGTGATGAAATGACACTTATTCAAAACTGGATGGAGTATATATTTGCATTTATGTTGGTTCTAATCCAATCGATATAATAATGACAACATTATAATTATTATGGGTAAATAACAATAAATACCTAAAAAACGAAGTATGTGGTTGATGTATTGTTCAACCAATTTTAAACCATTTATCACTTTCCAAATTGTCAAATGCAAATTACTCCGGCCTCCATTAAAATGTTGATTAATACCTTGATGACTTTTGTTATATAAACCTTTTGAAATATTTAACCATTGGTTTGTAATTAGTTGAATATTTTATGAATTTCAAAATTTTATTTTATGCTTCTAATTTATTTTAGCAACAATTTAATAATTTTAAAAAGATTTATTATTGTTATTTGAAGTATGTTGAGACTTATTTTTGTTGATTGTTCTATAGGATGTTTAAATGCGTTAAATGAATGAAATGTGAAAAAAATGTGAATTTGTACCTTGATTGTAAAGAAATGATACTCTTTGTGAAATAAAATTAAAGCTATAAAATAACACTTATTCAAAATGGATGGAGTATATATTTGCATTTTTGTTGTTCTAATCTACTCGATATAATAATGACAACATCATAAGTATTATAGGCAAATAACAATAAATGCCTCAAAAAAATGGAATCTATAGTTGACATATTATTCAAAAACTAATACTTTTTGTCTGTAGTAAAATGTTGATTTACACCTCAATGACTTTTGAATTTAAACCCTTTGAAATATTTTAGCGTTGACTTCTGTAATCAGTTGAATATTTTATGAATTTCAAAATTTTATTTTATGCTTCAAATTTATTTTAACAACACTATACCAATTTTAAAAATATTTAATATCGTTATTTGAAGTATGTTGAGACTTATTTTTGTTGATTGTTAAATAGAGATGTTTGAATGCATTAAATGAGGGCAAATGTGAATTTCTACTTCGATATATTGTGTAGAATGATACTCTTTGTGAAACAAAAATTAAAGCGATGAAATGACACTCTTTCAAAACTAGATAGTTAATATATTTGCATTTATGTTCGTTCTAATCCACTCGATATTATAATGAAAATATTATAAGTATTATGGGTAAATAACAATAAATTCCTAAAAAACGAAGTATGTGGTTGACGTATTATTTAACCAATTTTATAGCATTTATCACTTTCAATATTGTCAAACGCAAATTACTCCGACCTTCATTAAAATGTTGATTAACACCTTGATGGCTTTTGCTATATAAACCTTTTGAAATATTTAACAATATATTGGTTTGTAAGCAGTTGAATATTTTATGAATTTCAAAATTTTATTTTATGCTTCAAATTTATTTTAACCACACTATAACAATTTTTAAAAGATTTATTATCTTTATTTGAAGTATGTTGAGACTTATTTTAGTTGATTGTTAAATAGGGATGTCTAAATGCATTAAATTAATGAGGGCAAATGTGAGGAAAAATGTAAATTTCTACCTTGATTGTGAAGAATGATACTCTTGTGAAACAAAATTAAAGTAATGAAATGACACTTATTCAAAACTGGATGGAGTATATATTTGCATTCATGTCGTTCTAATCTACTCGATATAATAATGATAACATCATAAGTATTGTGGGTAAATAACAATAAATGCCTCAAAAAAATGAAATCTATAGTTGACATATTATTCACCCAATATTATACCATTTATTAGTTTCCAAAATGTCAAAAACTAATACTTTTTGTCTGCATTAAAATGTCGATTTACACCTCAATGACTTTTGCAATTTAAACCCTTTGAAGTATTTAAGCGTGACTTTTGTAATCAATTGAATATTTTATGAATTTTAAAATTTTATTTTGTGCTTCAAATTTATTTTAACAACACTATTACAATTTTAAAAATATTATTTCATATCGTTATTTGAAGTATATGTCGAGACTTATTTTTGTTGATTGTTAAATAGAGATGTTTGAATGCATTAAATGAGGGCAAATGTGAATTTCTACTTTGATATATTGTGTAGAATGATATTCTTTGTAAAACAAAATTAAAGCGATGAAATGACATTTATTCAAAACTGGATGTAGAATATATTTGTATTTATGTTTGTTCTAATCCACTCCATATAATAATGACAATATTATAAGTATTATGGGTAAATAACAATAAATGCCTATGAAATGAAGCATGTGGTTGATGTATTATTCAACCTATTTTATACCATTTATCACTTTTAAAATTTTCAAACGCAAATTACTCCGGCCTTCATTAATGGTAATTTCTTTACATGCTTAGTAATATGTAAACCATGCATACGTGCTTAACATGAAATTATATGTACGTGTTCCATGTTTACATAGTGTATATTCAAACATGCTCAAATCACATAATTCAATTAAACTATGCAATAATCTGTATTGTGGTGTTAATCCCCACCGTAATATTGATTTATGAATTATTGACTTGATATAATTTGTGTATCACCTTAAAACCAATTAACAAAATGATTTTTCAAACTTAATTTTTTTGAAACTCTATTGTTTTGATAGTTGTGATCTATGTGTGTTGAATATTGGGATAAAAGTTACCCTATTTATACTAAAACTTGAAGTTGTGCTTTAGAAACGTGATTGAGCTTAAATTCTTGGAGTTTGATAAAAAGATGAGTTCTTGTGTTAAAATCTTAGAAAGAGAAGATACTACACACTTCTTTTTAGGCTCAACTAGAATGGGTCAGATTTTCCTTTCAGGCTCAGGTGGAATTCTAGGTGTTTAATTAAACATAAAATAGGTTGTTAAACAATTATTTGGATTCTTGAAAAATAAAATTTGGGCAATTAAAAAAACTCTAAAAGCTAGAGCTGACAAATGGTTATGGGTCAGGCCAGGTCCGCCCGAGCCTATGGGCTAAATTTAATGAGATGACGGTCCAGCCCAGATAGTGCCATACTTGCATACCTTTTCAAAATATAATAAATGTCGATTTGTTTCCAGGTATGAAAGATTTAATTTCTAGCATGTAAAATGAGTTGGAACATTCATTGAATAGAACCACAATTTGCCAGTGGTAGGTGCATTGAATGCTAGCTACAACGGTTATATAAATGGAGTTTTCCATTGAGAAATATCACAATCACTCCCAAAGCCGCTTTTCATATTGCGATGTTTAGGAGAAAAAAACCTTACCTCAACCCTAGAAATCTCTCGACAATCCAAATTTTTTCTTTCTTTCAAATTCAGCGTCACCTAAGTTTGTCGCAACTCTACCTACACGGTATGCCCCAATCTAATCATTTTTTATGCATTTTAAAAAATTAATTCTCTTGTAATCTACTTTGGTTTTTTTTTTTGTTGAATTATTCCATCAATTCTCCATCTTCCTCTTGGAATTGCTTTTTAATTTAGGTCTACTTAATATAATTTAATTTTGTATCATGCACAATTTTTTCTATTTTAGGTTTGTCTTTTAAGTTTTTATTTTTTATACAAGTTGAAGCTTTAATTAGTCTTCAATATTTATGTCTCTTCATAGATTTATATTTATTTCTTACTTTGGATTGAAAATGAGACCATTTTTTTTATCTCACCAGCTTTGAAAGGTTCCATTCCCATTCTTAATGCTTGATACAAAAAGAATGAGAATCAAAATAAGTTAATAATTCCTTAGATTGATTAACTACCCCACCCCACTCCTTCAATCATCATCATCATCATTATTAATTCTTTTTTGTTATTTATTATTATTATTATTATTATTATTATTATTGTTGTTGTTGTTGTTGTTGTTGTTGTTGTTGTTGTTGTTGTTGTTGTTGTTGTTGTTGTTGTTGTTGTTGTTGTTTCTATTTATTATTATTATTATTATTATTATTATTATTATTATTGTAAATATTATTATTATACTATTTATTATCTTTATTATTATTGTAAATATTATTGTTATTGTTGTATTTGTTGTTGTTATTGTTGTTGTTGTTGTTTTTGTTATTATTATTATTATTATTATTATTATTATTATTATTATTATTATTATTATTTACAACAACAACAATAATAATTAATTACCATTGATGAAATTGAAACGTAACAAGCCTTATCTATCACAATAAAATTCATTTCATAATTCAAACCAAAGGACAACAATTCAATTCAATAACCAAACGTAACAAGCCTTATCTAACCCTTTTTGTGCATTTCAAAAAAATAATTCTCTTGTAATCTATTTTGTTTTTTTAGAATTATTCCATCAATTCTCCATCTTTCTCTGGGAGAATTGCCTTTTAATTTAGGTATACTTGATATGATTTAATTTTGTATGATGCACAATTTTTTCTATTTTAGGGTTGTCTTTTATGTTTTCATTTTTTATAAAAGTTGAAGCTTTCATTAGTCTTCAATATTTATGTCTCTCCATAGATTTATATTTATTTCTTATTTTGGGCTGAAAATGGGACCATTTTTTTATCGCATCATCTTTGAAAGGATCCATTCCCATTCTTAATGCTTGATATGAAAGAATATAATAAGAATCAAAATAAGTTAATCATTCCTTAGATTGATTAACTACCCCACCCCTTTAATTATTCTCATCAATCACTACCACACTCCTGAATCATCATCATCATCATCATCATTAATTATTTTTTGTTATTTATTATTATTATTATTATTGTTGTTGTTGTTGTTATTGTTTGTTGACTTGTTGTTGTTGTTGTTTATTATATAATTATTATTAGTATTTTATTATTCTTGTTGTTATTTATTATTATATTATTATTATTACTATTTATATTATTATTATTATTATTATTTACAACAACAACAACAACAATAATATTTAATTAGCATTGATGAAATTGAAATGTACGTAACAAGCCTTATCTATTACTATAACATTCATTTCATAATTCAAACCAAGCAACAACAATTCAATCATCATTTTCATTGTTATTGACTCTTCAATGATATTTATTGTGATTGTCATTTCTGAATTTAAATCAAGCGGCACTCTTAGGCATTTTTAGTAACAATATCATAATACTACGTACAAGTAGTATATATTTAAATATTTAAAAGAGCATTTTATTTTCTTTTTGTGTTTTTTAGAGATATTTTTCTATTATGTTTTTTTGAACATATTCTTGAAGATTGAATCTTTTATTGTTTTATCTATATAATAGGCTAATACCTATATGTGATGTACAATAAATTATAAAATTCATATATATATATATATTGAGAGTCATATCAATATTGAGATTGCCCATTCTATTTATTTTAGAAATTATTATTATTATTATTATTATTATTATTATTATTATTATTATTATTAAGGTACAAATGTGTGCTTAAACTTAAATGTCTTGTCTCACCTAAAAATATTCTTTTGCTGGCTAAAGAAAAGAATCAAATTGACATTTGACTAACTTTTGAATAATAATAATAATAATAATAATAATAATAATAATAATAATAATTTCGACTTACACTTTTAGGTGTTGAAGAATATTATATCAAACATTTTTAGTGGCATTTATGTAAGGTTGAGCTTATATGTTCATCCTTTCGTAAATACCACTGGAAATGATTAATGTATTTTTCTCAACATAAAAATTGTAGGAGAATGCAAACAATTGTCATTACTCTCTTCTTAGATGGATAATAATAATAATAATAATAATAATAATAATAATAATAATAATAATAATAACAACAACAACAATATTGCCAACATTTTTAGATGTTGAAAAACATTTCATCAAACATTATTAATGACATCTATGTAAATTTTATCATGAACACAATCGGAAACACAACAAGCTCATCATTTCGTAAATGTCATTGAAAATGAATAGAGTATTTTCCACAATATAAAAAAAAAGACTGAAAATAATTACCATTACAACAACAATAAATAATCATATCAGCCTACTTTTTTAGGCGTCGAAGAATATTGCATTAAACATTTTTAGTGACATCTATGCAAAGTTGAATCTGAACACGTTAATAAATATTATAAGCTCATCTTTTCGTAAATGCCACTGAAAATGATTAAAGCATTTTCCTCAATATATAAAATTGCAGGACAATCCAAATAGTTGTCATTACTCTTTTCTTAGAACGATGATGATAATAATAATGAATACTAATATTGCCAACATTTTTAGGTGTTGAATAATATTACATCAAATATTTTTTAGTGGCATCTATATATAGTTGATTGCGAATACAATGAGAACAACAACGAGCCCATCTTTTCGTAAATGCGATTGGAAATTATTATAGTAATTCCATCAACATCAAAAATAGGTTAATATAAATAATTACAATTACGTTCTTCTCAAACAACAACAACAAGAACAATAATAAATAGTCATATCAGCCTACATTTTTAGGTGTTGAAGAATATTGCATCAAACATTTTTAGTGGCATCTATGTAAAGTTGAGCGCGAAGACATTGGAACACATTATAAGCTCATCTTTTCGTAAATGCCACTGGAAATGATTAAAGTATTTTCCTCAACATAAAAAATTGTAGGACAATGCAAACAATTGGCATTACTCTCTTCTTAGATAATAATAATAATAATAATAATAATAATAATAATAATAATAATAATAATAATAATAATACACATATTGCCTACAATTTCAGATGTTGAATAATATTACATCAAATATTTTAAGTGATGTCTATTTATAGTTGATCGCGAAAAAAATGGGAAACACACCTAGCTCAATTTTTGTAAAAGGCATTGGAAATGAATAAAGTATTTTTTTGAACATAACAAAAGAACAATGCAAATAATTGTCATTACTCTCTTCTTAGATGATGATGATGATGCCGATGACGATGGCGATAATAATAATAATAATAATAGTAGCCTTAAAACTAATTAAAACGCTAACATTTACCTTTAATGTTATTCAATATCTCTAAATTTTTATAAAACACTAACTTGCTAGTTTATTCAAATCCGTCGTGATCCGATCATCAATTTGGGAAAAAAAAATATCGGTGCGGCTGAATTTAATAATTCTCATTTTTCCCTCTTAATGCAAATTGACATTCTTTTTAAAAAATTGAAGAGACAAGCAAATTGTCGATGGAATTGTAACTAAAGCAATTCGTTGTACGAAGAAGCTTAGAACGGAGTTAAGTGGCTCATCTTTTCTTGTTTCGTTTTCTAATTTTTTTCCCTTAAATGATTTGTAAGCCATAAATGATTAAAATATGCTTCATTATACGCCCTGCAAAGAAACGAAAAGCTTTTGAGTTTGATCCGAGCAGAATGAATTCCGAAATCCAACGCCCATGTCCACTATCGCTGCTGTCACGGCGGAGGAAACTGCGCCGACGGTGGTGTAGAGTTGGGGAAAAAGCTGACAGTTTCGATCGGATGATGTGGATGAGCCATGCAACCTACAATCAAGGTGAAATTTTTGTTGGAAATGTAATCCAATTACTGTGTGCATGTCGTATGATGCCAATGTGTTTGTGAAATTGACAAGCTGTGTTTATTAATTCTATGATGAAATTATGCCATTTATCCAATCAATTGGGCATTCTTCAGGCTGGCATTTGTGTAGATGGAGTTTACTGCTAGTCTCAGCAAATGCCTGACAATGTTGTTGTTTAACTCAATCTTTCACATTAGGTTTTGCATCAGCACTCACAAGCTTCATGAATTATAGCATTTTTGTTTTAATTTTATGAATGGTCTCTCAAAGTGTTATCTTTGTCCTAGTTGCAGCTGAGATATTGGAGTCAGCATCTGCTTTGTCAAGGCGAATCACAGTCTTTCCATGGTTGTTTCCTTAAAAGTAAGCGTGGTTTCTCTTCTTATTGTCGTTTTTTTTTTTTGCATGAACTCAAATAGGGTTCGAACAATTGAAAGAAACTCTTTCAAAGCTTATCAAAACTGCTTCAACTTAGATAGTAGCACAAATATCATATGCATGGCTTGTACAGTTTGTTCAGTTCCTTGTTCTTACTGAAAACACATCTCTATTGATAAGTATGCGTGCTACTTGTGTGTGGCTAATTATCACGCTTCTTTGTTCTTGCTCACCTTTTGTCACACAAGTTAATACTATTGCAGTGATAGCTATTTTTATTTTTATTTTTGTGTGACATACCTAGTGCAGTAAGTATATAAAGTTTTTTATTTGTTTTTTTATTAGCAATTTACATTAATTTGCTTATACTGCTAAGTAAATGAACGCAGCTATCTTTAACTAGAGTGCTTGAATTTTAAAGAAGTACGGCTGGGGATTTTAGGATTTTATGTTCAGTAGATTTACTTCTCTGATTTGAAAGGATTGTCAGGACGCATAGAATTCTACCTAATTTTCTGGCGGTCTTTCCTTTATGCTAATAAGTTTGTACTTGTCTGCTTGATTAAATCTTATAATCTTTTGGAATTTGGTCATGAAAAATTGGTCTCGGTGAAATAGAGTGTCGGTGTATAGTGATGCCTATGGAGTAGCTGATCTATTATGACGAGGTAGAATTTTTGTTTGGCTGTTAAAGGGTAGTAGTCTAGCAGCAGAATCAAGGGCAGTTTTGTGTGTGTAATTAGTTTAGATGCTCATTATATCTTGATTAGCCAGTGTACAGTGAGCTCAATGGAAAAAAGATATAGCAGCGGATAATTAGCACTTTTTGAAACATTGGTTCCTATTCTACCCTTGGTAAATCCTGTAAGTAGTTCAAGAGAAACTAACAAACTACAGCAAGGCATTTACTAACCCTTCCAAATCTACAAACCGTTCCAGCCCATAGTTTTGCTGCCAGGTGAGATTGCGTAAATGCTAATGTGTGATACTAGCTGGTATCTTTCCTGGATAGTTTACAATTTATTAGGGGTAGCCAGATAGGAACCAGCAGAATCAAGGGCAGTTTTGTGTGTGTAATTAGTTTAGATGCTCATTATATCTTGATTAGCCAGTGTACAATGAGCTCAATGGAAAGAAGATATAGCAGCGGATAATTAGCACTTTTTGAAACAGTGATTCCTATTCTACCCATGGTAAGTCCTGTAAGTAGTTTAAGAGAAACTAACAAACTACAGCAAGGCATCTACTAACCCTTCCAAATCTACTAACCGTTCCAGCCCATAGTTTTGCTGCCAGGTGAGATTGGTTAAATGCTAATGTGTGATACTCGGTGGTTTCTTACCTGGATAATTTACAATTGATTAGGGGTTGGTGTATTTATAACTGGCCATATCAGTTCTATTCTCAAGCACAAACTTCTTCTTTTCTGGATCGAAAGCTTCTGTTCTGTTTTTCATTTGATAATTTTGAAAGCCTCTATTCTATTTTTCATTTGATAATCTTTTTCTGGATCGAAAGCATCTGTTCTGTTTTTCATTTGACAATCAAGAGCTTCGCGATTTGATATAGGTAATTCACTTGATTGAACTATGCAGGATTTTTTTTTTCTAACTTCTTATTGTTTTTCAATTTTTTTCTAATTAAGTTTATGTACTCATTGAGTCTCTTTTTTTCACAGTCAAATTTAAATTCCTTTCTTCTTGTATATTTCAGATTGTAATTGGACTGAAAATGACATTTATTTTTACCATCTTGATTTTGAAGATTCAGTTTTCATTTTGGACTATTTTTTAGGACTGATTTCTTTTTTCTGTTCCTAATTCCATTGAATTTACTTTCATCTATTAGAGGGTTTATGCTTATATACTAATACCTTTTATTTAAAAAACATTTGTTTTTGATGAGGTGATTCAATCACCTACTCTTCAAAGGAAATTGAAAAAAAGTTGCATGTAAATCTCTACCGTGTTTGATCATTCTGTTTTTCAAAACCAACTACAATGGTGTTTTAATATTGTGTCTATCTGATTATGAGCCATTGTTTAAGTTCTTATTTTGAACTTGTGGCTTCAGTAACCCTTTTATTTCACCAAAATATATAATTTGTCTGTTCAATACAGTTATTATTCCTTGCTAGTCTTCAGGTTACTCTTTTATGTCAGAAAATTGTTACTTCTTTCTTTTCCACTTTTTTGGTGTAGATTTTATTGAAGAGAAAAGTGGTATTTAATTGCAGAGGTTACAAGTACAGGTTATTGGTTATTATGTTGTTTTCCTTGCAAAATGTTTTAAAATAAGAAAAAAGCTACATCAATCCGAATAAACCTGCAAAAATTAGTGAAAATTGTACTTTGTTGCCTTTTTCCTTGCAAAAGTGCTATTGATTAGTAGAAGCTAGTTATTCTTTTCTGGTAAGACAACCTTATCTGTGTTTTTTTTCTTCTCTCTGACAAAATTGCCCTAAATCAGCATAAATGCATTAATATGAAAGTTTGCTGTAATCAGCATAAAGTTCCTTCTTTGCAGGCAACATCTCCTCATTTGTTTCTTTTTGGCATGCATATATAATACACTCATTGTTGTTTTCCATTGTAGTGAAGAGCAATCAGGTGGTTGCTCTGATTGAAAGACATCGATAGAAAACCAAGATTCTCTTGACGAGTTGCAATGTCATCACTGAGAAGCCTTTCAAATGAAGGAACTTCTTCTGCTGAAAACATGCAGACACATGGACCTGGTGTGAAGGTAAATTTATTTATGTCTGTTTCCAAGATAAATTCATCTTTTGTTTTGCTTAGTTGACATCTTATTCTTTTTTCAAAATAACTGTAAACTTCAGGTATTTTGTACATTGGACAGTTTCACAAAGGGAACTATGTGTTCAACTCTTTTTCAGTTGGGGGTTTTAGTTTTTAAAACCGGAAAACAGACATGCATTTTCTATGTTGGAAAAGTACTTGCATAACAGGAACTATATGTTCAACTTTTTTTTTCAGTTTTGGATCTTTGTTTCTCAAACTAAAAAAACGGAATGTATGACCTTATATCTGTGAATCATGTTCTATTAGCTTTCTGCAGTCTACTATATATTTTGTTCTGAAACAAGCCATTCAATTACCTGAATGGTGAGATTAGTACGCTTCCAGAGTTTTGAACATTTCCCACTGTTTTGATAATGTACATAAATCTCTATTACGGAAATGGGTTCTCGTAATGGTGGGTTTGGTATCATGTATTTCTAGAAATATACTTGGAATGATATATGTTAAAATAGGCATATTCTACTAACTTTATTAGCACTTCTATCACTATATATTTGGAGTTTTCATCAATTTTTAAAATGGTTTTCTCTGTTAATGTGTTGGCTTTGGTTATGACAGAGAAAAAGAAGTGAAAATAATTGTCATCAGTGCCACAAAAATGATAAAGAAACAGTTGTTGGATGCACCAAATGCAAGAAGAAGTATTGTAACCCCTGCATCACTAGATGGTGAGAATTTTTCTTGCAATAGACATTCTATATTCTGTATCTCAATCATGACATTCACTCTATGAGATTCCTTGGCTTGAATCAATCTTGGGCATAAGTAATCCACTCACCATCAACTGCTACTCACCAGTGACCGGATTTGAGTAGAGCAATTATGAGATATGCTATTCTTAGCTCTTAACTTTGGAGTTATCCGGGATTCCTACCCTGATAACTGGACAAGTTTCATATGCATTCCAACAGGGTTCTGTATCGTGGTTAGACTAATAATATAAGTGTATAAAGTTGTGCATATAAATATATTCCTTTTTTTGTGGGGTTGATTGGGCTATAACTAACAATTGACCCGACAGTTGAAGGGACATAAAATCACAATACAAACAAACTAGTTGCACTGTTCTTGGGCCAAGTGACACTAATCACCTGATCTGCCCATGCACATAGTTATAGTGGTGATCTATCCTTGTTTTCTTGCATATATCATAAGCACTTCCTATTTGACAAAATACAGGTACACAACGCTGGACATTCTGGATGTTGTCGAAGCTTGCCCAGCTTGTCGAAATATTTGCAATTGTGGAGCATGTCTTAAGCCTGGCATGGCCAATAAAGTTTGTAGTTGAGATTATTCTCTTGATTTTACCACGAGTACTACGTGTTCTCTGATCAGCGTTTTTTGGTTCTTGTATTGCAGAAATTGCCAATCCCAGACTTAAAGCTTGGCACGGCAGAGAAAATCAAATACTCTCACGATATTGTAAGAGTATTGCTCCCTTCTCTAAAGAAATTTGTTTCTGAAGAGAACATGGAAAGAGAACACGAGGCTAGATTTCAAGGTGACTAATACTAATATACGAATTTTTGAACATTCTGCTGTTTATAATTTTTTCTTTTCACTAGATTTTTATCACCCCTATGTGAAACTTACTAATTAAGATATGCCATTCGATGCCTTAGCATGTGATAAAATTACATTACTTGGTCGGATGTTTCATATTTCCTTCATTCAATATTGCTAATTTTTGCAATAGAGAAGAGCTGATCAATCAATAGTTTGGTATGCAACTTGTTTCCTGAACAGGTTTAGTTGTGCCTTGGTGTCTATCTTCATGACTTTGGAAATATCAAGACATTCTGAACTTCTAATTTCTGAAAATACTATATATACTATATTTTAATGTGTGTAAGTTCTGTTGGCATAAAAAAGTTTTTTGTCTTTTTCCTTTGACGTATCTCTGTTACTTACTTCTGGGAATGAAATGGTAACCAAGAAGATTTTGTGACTTATAGTTCTAAAACATTCTGATGAATATGGATTCTGATTTGACCTTTATATGAAAAGCATAATCATGCACATCACTAATATATGAATGTCTGAATAATCTAGTGATTATCTGAAATGAAAAATTAGTTAGTTTTCTCTTTTTCTCCCTATTTCTTTTACTACATAAATATGCTGTGTTTTGGATGTTTATGTGAAGTAGCAATTCTTGTGTTAAAGCACATTAGACCAACTCAAGGAAAATGGTTTGCCCTCAACACGATCCATGTCATTGTTGCAGAACATGACTAGAATTATCATGTATATTCTGATGATCCTGCATTTGTTACGATCATCACCTCCTGAAAATATGTATTTTCTTTTTATAACCAATAAATGAGAGAGCAGAATAGAAAAAAGCTATGTTATGCTGTTGATGAGTGATGAATATATGTTATTAGAGTACTTTATATGCAACTTTTATTTCCAAGGGCTTACTGAGACATAAAAAAAGTTTGAATTATCAAATTTAATATATGCAGAAGTTGATGAAAGCCTCATTCCTTAGCTAAAATAGATTGCACTTTTCATAATTATAATCTCCTTTGTTTTGGACAGGTTTACCAATCACAGGACTTCACCTTGTGAAATCAAACCTCAATAACAATGATTGCATATTGTGGTAGTTACTATACACCCTTTGTTTGTTCCTGATTTTATTTGCTTTTTTAATGTGAAATGTTGATATTTGGAACTTGTCTTCTGCAGTGACAGCTGCAAAAGTTCTGTATTAGATGTTCACAGAAGCTGTCTCAATTGTTTGTTCAAGCTCTGTGTATCATGCTGCCTAGAGATTAGGCAGCATGATGATGGGACCATAGTTTGCCCACCTGAAAGTCTTGGAGGCTGTGGTCGTCAAAATCTGGAATTGATGTCCAGATATCCTAATAACTGGGTCGCAGAGCTGTTAATCAGAGCTGAAGCAGTGGCCAATCCAGGCAAGGTGACTGATTCCCCTGGAGCTGTTGGAGTGGCATGTCCGGGATCAAGTCAGGGGAGTGAAGTGGAAAATGCTACATTGCTACCTCACCGCGAAGATAGTAATGACAATTACTTGCATTGTCCAACATCATTGATTGTTGTGAAAGATGATCTGAAACATTTTCAGTGGCATCTACAAAGAGGTGAGCCAGTAGTTGTCCCTGATGTGGTAAGCGGGGCAACTGGATTTAGTTGGGAACCAATGGTCATGTGGCGTGCTTGCCGCAAACCTAGGAATCCAGATCACCTAATCAAAGATTTTAGAGTATTGAATTGCTCAAGTTTGAGCAAGGTAAGACAACTCTACTATAAGTATGAAACTTCATAAATGCTACAAAAAGTAAAGTTTAAATATGATATCTGACTATGTGATTGGAGGACTCCTCTCCCTATATTTACACTCTTTATCTTGTTTTTTCTGGGTGATTTGCTGATCAAGTTTCTAATAAAATGAAGTTGTTATTTGTATAGCTTGTTGCTTCAGTTATGGTCTTATTTCTTAGGAATGTAGCACTACAGATTAAATGGTGAAGGATAAATATTTAGAAACTGTATGGGTGTTTTTTTTTTAAGATCTTGGATATAGGTAGCATCAAGTACTTTTGCTTAGCATGGTTAGCAAGTTGATAGGAAAAGAAAACATATGGGGAGGATGTTAAAAAAATGCACCTGGCTCCATTTTGTTAAGCATGGTTTAGGTAAATGGGACTGATATAGATCAATTACATTTTTAATGATTTTTGCAAACATCATTTTGACTCTTCTTGTTAGTTCTGTTCTTTGCTTTAGAGCTCATTCTATAATCAAATTTTATATGGGGTATCTGTATGAAGGTTGATCTTGGGTTTGTTACCTGCAGGAAACCATTAGCATTCACCAGTTTTGCAATGGATACGTCAAGGGCCTTTATGACGGTGAAGGCCGACGTAAAATTTTAAAATTGGAGGACTGGCCTCCAGGTGAATCATTGCACGAACAGTTGCCACGACATTATTTGGAGTTTGTAAGGTGCTTGCCTTTCATGCTTTACACGCATCCTCGTGCTGGGCATCTCAACATGTCTACAAGAATACCCATAATATCTCGAAAACTAGACATGGGACCGAAGATGTCCATCACCTATGGAGTTGGTCAGGAGCTGGGATCCAGTTCCCTAACCATGATTCATTATGCTCTCTCAGATAGGGTACATTTTACTATTTATATCTGTCTTAATTGATTTGAGTGTTCAGGAGAAGCACACACCTTCTTCTTGAAAGATATTACAGCTATCTTTTTGGTTAATACTTCTATTTTCAGGTCGATATCTTGATGCACACTGCTGCAATTTCTCTTGGCCCTTCAACCTCAACGAGCAAGGCTGCAGAGCTTAAAGAGCCAGAATGTGGTGCACTCTGGGACATTTTTAAGAGACAAGACGTCCCTAAGCTGGAAGAATATCTTAGGAAGCACGCTGGGGAATTGAAGGATATCTCCCATCTGCATCAAGTAAATGTGCATATATTTTGTATTCTTTCAAGTCTGGCAGTTCTTTCTCAATTTTGATGAATTATTAAATATTTTTAAATTAACCTTACTCTGTCCTTGTGCACAGTTGGTTCATCCTGTTCATGAGAAAGCATTTTACTTAACTCTGGCAGATAAAAGAAATCTGAAAGAAGAATATGGTTAGTGTGATTTTTTCTTTGTATTTCGGCATATGCATCAAACTCTTGCAGTATGATCTTACACTTTTGCTTTGTAGGTGTCGAACCATGGACAATCGTTCAGAAACTAGGAGATGCAGTTTTTGTCCTGGCCGGATGCCCTCATCAGATTAGATATCTGCAGGTTGATTAGACAAATTCCCTATATTTAAAGTTGCCTGTAGTCGAATGATTTTTCTTTCTAGATTATGGATAATTTATTCTCTAGAATTAACTTTTTCCAAATAAAAAATTAGAATTTGAATTTGCCTCTCATGTCATGGAATTGTGATTAATGCAGGAGTACTCGAATCTAGGTAGCTTTTACAGTTTTGAGTTGGATATGTCATTTGCACCTAACTGTGAACATTGATGAAAATGTTAATGTCAAACATGGAATCAATTTTCTTATGTTTCCTTTTGCAGTCATGCACGAGCGTTGCTTTCAACTTTGTTGCACCTGAAAGCGTTTGTGAGTGCATACGTCTTTCAGCTGAATATCGACGTCTTCCTCAAAATCATAGATATAAGGAAGACAAGTTACATGTATTTATGCCAATTTTTCTTATGCTCTTGAATTAACATGGTAAAGCTACCTACTGTTCCACTTATTTGTAATCAATTCTTACTATTTTGACCTTTTTCGATTATGATGGCTTGTCCATAAGTAAAATGAACTTTCACCATCAAAGCCAAAAGATAGATTAAAAAGGAATTACCAAGTACTATCAGATACCGTTTATAACTGCATAACCGATTTTTGATAATACAGGTGAAGCAAATGACTCTTCATGCAGTGAGCCAAGCTGTGGAGTTCTTAGAGACATTTACTCTGTGAGTCATATACATACGACATTATCGTTTATATCCTAGAAATAAATCATCTAGCTGTGCATGTTGGCATGTTTGAGGTTGAATTCGGTTTAAGTTTTGTGCCGATATTTTTGACAGCCTTAATTTATGTTTTAAATGCCAAAGATCAACAGTATGCTGAGTTAAATACGAAAATGTTTATTTTTTGAAATGGTGTGTTCTTATAAAGTATGTTGTTGGAATTTGGAAGGGAGGAACATGCATGTTGATAAGATTATGAGGCCATTCTTATCTCTTTTTTCATTTATTTTATTTTATTTTATAGGAATGATGCTTCAAGAAATCACGTGAAAGCGCCTCACGTGGAGTCAGATGTCCAGGAGACGTGCATACCTCTACGTGATCTCATGTTCATGAAGCAAGAGATGGAGACGAAGATATCCACATTGCAGAAACAAGGCCATCTGGTTCAACCTCATATAAGGGCCTATGTGGAAAAAAGTATTCAAAATTTTCTTGTTAGAATTGACAAGGAAATGCTGAAAAACTTTGTGGGGACTTCTTCTTCATGACTAGTGATAAAATTGAATTGCTTTTTTGTTTCAATGAAATGTAACTCGTTGAATTCCAGTAATGAAGTTAAGCACGTTGAATTATAATCTTTTTCTTATTTTTATTTTGGCTAAATTGCACTTTGATACCTATATTTTAAAATTTAATATTCGATCAATTTTCCAGCTCGGAAATCATAGGTAATTTACGCGGTTGTGAAAATAGAAATCTTAAAATACAATCAATTATGTAGGATTTCGGTCGGAAAATTTATCAAATGTTATATTTTGCAATTGTTTTGAAAAAGTGAGTATTGTTTATTAATTTTAAAAAGTAAACGAATGATGAAGGTTTATGCCGCTCCTTGTAGAACGATCTTTATCAAAAGGCACTGAGCTACACTATTGTATATGTAGGGCATTATAAGCATTGGAATCTGACCTGAGCTTTAGTGTATATTGCACTAAACGACGGTGCGTCAGCTAGCCCTTTGTACTATGAATCCCATCGAGCCTCTTGTTTGGACTAGACTATCTAAACTCATAAAATGGTGGACATATAAAATAGCAACCCTACTCACATTTTTGGTTGGGGGAGTTGGTGTGATCATCGGCGGATCTACGCCGGGGCTACGGGCCCCAATATTTTTTTATTTTTATATAAGGTTATATATGTTATATATATATATATATATATATAGGGTTATAATTTATAAATATTGCACATTAGTTAAATTAGTATCTTTACTAGTTAATTTTAAAATCTAGGTTATTTTTTATTTATTATATTGATTTCAAATTTAGATTAATAGTGAATTGTGGTTGAATTTCTTATTTGTTTATATATTTTTATTTAAAATTATTAATCTATGTTATTCACATAATTTATTTTATAAATTATATATTGTGAAGTTATCCTTTTTATAATTTTGTCACTCTTAAAAACCTAAAATTATACTTTTTACATCAAATAATTTGTACGAATTTATTCTTTTGAATTACCATTGCTATGCATAACCAATTTAATTTATATTAATAAATAAGTTTAGAAAGCATCATTTCAAAATTATTTTATTCTAGCTATTATTTTTAATTATTTATTTTAATAAACAACAATTTTTTCTATTTTATTTGGGGTGGAAGAAAGTCGAGTATAAAGACATTGCTTCATTAAAGAAAATAAGAGAAATTGAATATCCGTTTTCACGAACACAATTATAAAAAAAATAAATGCACAAATATTAGCAATCATTCCGGATCTTTCAATGCTTTTACTAAGTCGTACAAGCAAAATGGAAGCGCAAAGACTCAGCGCTCCGCCCCCAAGAAAAATTCTGGATCCACCATTGGGTGTGATGGGACCAACCCATTTTGACAGTTATGATACTATCAAATATTAATATTTTAAATTAATATTAGTCGTCATTCACTTTCCAGCTAAGATTGATATAAATGTTATCATGTAAAATGAACTTTGGTGTATTATGCAGTGAACAACCGTGCGTTAACTAGCCCCCCGTACTCTAAATCCCATCGAGCCTCGTGCTTGGGCTAGACTATTTATGTTTATTAAATGGTGGGCCTATAAAATAGCAACCCTACTCACATTTTTTTGTTTGGGGAAATTCGTGTAATGGGACCTACTCATTTTGACAAATCTACTATACTGGCAAATATTTTTACATTAATATTAATTGTCATTTACTTTCCAGCTAAGAATGATATAATTGCCGGCATGTGAAATGAGTTGTAATGTTCATCGAATAAAGCCGCAATTTAACAGTATTAGGTGCAATGAATGATGACACAATCCCCTATATAAACATAGTTCTCCACTCAGCAAATATCACAATCACTCAAAAAATCCCTATTCATTTTCCCAATATTCTGAAAAACCTACCTAGGCCACAACTGCGGGTTCTTGAAATGCAAGTAATTTCATAAATTCGGTCAAAACATAACATACGTTGTCGAGATTTCACCCAAATGGTACTCCCTATTCTACCACCTTTCGTTATCTTTTAGAAATTTATTTTAAGAAAAGTATTTATTGATTTAGGTATTTTTTTTATTATTATTTTGTATAATGCATATAATCATCTCTATTTTGGTTTTTTTTTAAACTATATTTATTGATTTAGGTAACTTTTATTATTATTATTATTATTTTGTATAATGCACACAGTCATCTCTATTTTGGGTTTTTTTAACTAACTCCTTATATTTATATCTTTAGTTTTGAAATTATGCTTTTAATTTGTTAGGATTATATTTGTTAATTAGGATGGGCTGACCCGACCCGAAGGTGTTCGTGTCAAGAAAATTGCAGCTCACACCTGCCCAAATTTCAGGTTGCACTGCGCCAAAGGCTTATTATGCACTTTTTACGTAGCCCATTTGGGTCAATACCTTTTTTTTGTAAGATTGGGTCGATCCAAACTTATTTTGAGCGTGTAAATCATGGCCTAATCTAGCCTAAAAATGGGTTGGGCTGGTTCACTTTTGCCAGCTTTAATTACAATATATCACCTCCGCAAAAAAAATATTGTCTTCTACAAGTGGTTTTATATTTTTTTTACCATCACAAAAAATAACAATATCTTATATGCTATGCTATCATAGTCGTTCTTTGTATTTGATTTTTGTTTGCAATGGCTATGTATAAATTAATACATTTATTTTTCCTAAAAAGTATATTTATTGTATAAAATATCTAGATTAAAATACTTTATAATGATATTGGTGATAGGTAGAAGTTGGTAAAGCCTTTACTTTTCCTAGATACTGTAGTTTAAATTTTCTAAAATTGTTATATTATTATTATTATTATTATTATTATTATTATTATTATTATTATTATTATTATTATTACCAGTATCTCATATTTTCAAATCCAAACCCCACCCACAAGCAACACATGTTATAATTGTAAACACACATCTTTTCCTAATTTTCTTTCTTTTTAATATCTAATTTTAATTTGACATGAAAACTTTTTTTTTTTTACAGTAACATCTCTTTTATAGATTTATATATATACCATTTCGACAACTTGTTTTTATTTTATTTTTAATTTTAAATGTTGTCCAACGGAACTTACATTGGAATATTTTTTTATATATATTTTTTATTTCAAGTAGTCCAACGGGGACTTGTTGGAATTCTGTACTTTTTCATGATGCTGGTCCCACGAGTATTCTCTGGACTTTAAAATTTGTCCTACGAATTTTGGTTGGATAGTTTCCATTGGAATTTGATAATTTTTTCATCAATGTTGGTAATATGAGTGATGCCCTTGAATCTTTTGGAGTGGCATGCTCGAGATCCGATGATGAAGGGAGTAAAGTGGAAAATGCAACATTACTTGCTCAGCAAGAAGTTAGTAATGGCAATTACTTGCATTGTCCTACAACTTTGGGTGATATAAACAAGGATTTAAAATATTTTCAATGGCATTTACGAAAAGAGTAGCTTATAATTGTCCACGATTTGCATATATGTAATTCTAATCCCCTCGATATAATAATGACAACATCATAAGTATTATGGGTAAATTACAATAAATGTCTCAAAAAAATGGAATCTATAGTTGACATATTATTCATCTAATATTATACCATTTATTACTTTCCAAAATGTACAATTTTATACGGATGTACCTTGATTGTAAAGAAATGACACTATTTGTGAAACAAAATCAAAACGATAAAATGACACTTATTCAAAATGGATGGAGTATATATATTTGTATTTTTGTCGTTCTAATCCACTCGATATAATAATGACAACATCATATGTATTATGGGTAAATAACAATAAATACCTCAAAAAAATAGAATCTATAGTTGACATATTATGCACCCAATATTATACCATTTATTACTTTCCAAAATGTCAAAAACTAATACTTTTTGTCTGCATTAAAATGCTATTTACACCTTAATGGGTTTTGCAAATTAAACCATTTGAAATATTTAAGCGTTGACTTTTGTAATCAGTTGAATATTTTATGAATTACAAAATTTTATTTTATCTTCAAATTTATTTTAACAACACTATAACAATTTTAAAATATTTAATATCATTATTTGATTTCTGTTGAGACGTATTTTTGTTGATTGTTAAATAGAGATGTGTGAATGCATTAAATGAGGGCAAATGTGAGGAAAAATATGAATTTCTACTTTGATTGTGTAGAATGATACTCTTCGTGAAACAAAATTAAAGCGATGAAATGACACTTATTCAAAACTGGATGGAGTATATATATTTGCATTTATGTTCGTTCTAGTCTACTCGATAATATTAATTGACATTTACTTTCCAACGAAGATTGATGTAATTGCCAGCATGTATAATGAGTTGTAACGTTCATCGAATGAAGCCACAATTTGATAGTATTAGATGCATTGAATACTAGCACAATTCCTTACATAAACAGAGTTTTCCATTTAGAAAATATCACAATCACTCACAAAACCCTTATTCATTTTCCCAGTGTTCTAAAAAACCCTAACTAGACACAACTACAGGTTCTCGACAATGCAAGTGATTTCATAGATTCACCCAAACATAACGTTGTTGAGATTTCACCAAAATGGTATTCCCTATTCTACTACCTTTCATTATCTTTTAGAAATTTATTTTTAGAGCAATATTTATTGATTTAGATGATAACTTTTTTTTATTATTTTGTATGCACATAATCATCTCTATTTTGGGGATTTTTTTTAACTATCTCCTTATATTTATATATTTAGTAAAGCTATGTTTTTAATTTGTTTGGATTAGAGTTGTCAATTAGGCTGGACTGACCCATCCTGAAAGTGTTCGAGTCCATAAAACTGCGGCCCAGTCCTGTCCAAATTTCAGGTCGGGTCGGGCTGAGGCTTATCATTTATTTTTTACTAGATGGCCTAGCCCATTTGGGCCAATACCTGTTTTTTAGTAGGACCGGGTCGACCCAAACTTATTTTGAGGGTGTAAATTATGGCCAAGTCGTGTCGAAAATTGGGTTGGGCTGGGTCACTTTTGCCACCTCTAATTACGTTACATCATCACCTCAGCAAAAAAATATTATCTTCTACAAGTAGTTTTATATTTTTTTGCCATCACAAAAATACAAATATCTTATTTGCTATGCTATCATTAAGTGACAAATATCTAATATCATAGTTTTTTGTATTTAATTTTTGTTTGCAATGGCTATGTATAAATTAATACATTTATTTTCCTATAAAAATGTTGATATTGTATAAAATATCTAGATTAAAATACTTTATGATATTGGTGACAGGTAGAATGTAAAGCCTATACTTTTCCTAGATACTATAATTTAATTTAAACTTTCTAAAATTGTTATGTTTTTTTTAAATTACCAATATCACATATTTTCAAATCAAACCCCACCCACAATGATGTAGTGTATGCTACTACTGTAATTGTTGAATATGGAAGATCCCACTATATAATATAATTTGGGAGAACAGATTTAATGGAATTGTAATTGATTAAGAAGAAGAAAGAATTGGAAGATAGACGAGAGAGAAGAGAGAGAGAAAGTAGTTAGGGATAATTTTCTTCCTATCTCATTTCATCAACAAAAGAGCTTATATACTCTGCATACATTTGGTCCCCACCATATAATAAAAGAAACCCTAAAAGCATCTTAATTTAAATTAAAACAAAAAGCATAGGATAAAATAAATATCTTGTTGCACAATTTAAATCAGCCACAACTCTGTTCAATCCAATCATTCTCGAGCCCATTAGTGGTCAGCCCAACTCCACTTGCGTGACCCGATTCAAAACTTTCTGCCTGACCCGCAACCCAAATCGGATCCTTAACAATCGATTTCCCTTTTTCTTCGAGCCCTAATCCTGCCAAGATGCCATTTTTATCTTGTTCTTCCTCAATTCCACCCATTCCACCCAATTCAGTCGAGTAATCCATGACAATACCCCCTGTTTCAGACGATTCTCATCCTCGAGAATGGAAAGACGCAAACTTGCGACGAAGATAAGGAGTATCAACCCAAGAACAGAGCGGAGGAACTTGCTCTTGCCAAAGGACGAGAGATTGATGGATCAACTGGTCTGATCTGAGAATACTTCGGTTGGAGAGGAGATTGATGGGAGTGAGGGAGAGCACACTATCTTCTTCACTATTAGGAAGTTCTGGCAAAGGTATGATTTTCTAACTGAGACACTTTTTTAGTAGGGAAACGTGAAAAACCGGATGGATCTTCGAAGTAGTAGGGAGATCTAGCCAGTAAGCCACCTTGCCCACCCTTTTTACTATGGTGTAGGGGCCATAGTACCTGACAACGTGTTTTTGATTCCTCCTAAGAGCTAGAGACGTCTGTCTGTATGGCTGTAGCTTTAGGTAGACTCGCTCACCTACTGTGAACACCCTGTCCTGCCTCCTTCTATCTGCGTACCATTTCATCCTAGATTGGTCTTGAATTAGATTTTCCTTTAGATTTTGAATCATTTGCTGCCTTTGGTTAACCAAGTCAGTGGCTTCGGCATTGTTTGAGTCGATGTAGGAGGAAATTGACAACATAGGTGGAGGAGTCCCATATAGAGCCTGATAGGGAGTACATTTAAGCCCACTATGGTAATTAGTGTTGTACCAGTACTCCGCAAGAGATAACCACTGAAGCCACTGCCTAGGGTTAGCACTGACCATACATCGGAGGTAGTTTTCTAGACACTGGTTGAGCCTCTCAGTCTGCCCATCTGTTTGGGGGTGGTAGGCTGAGGAACTTGTAAAAATTGAGTCTCTGTCAGTAACTATACTTACTGGCTAACCATGTAGCTTGTAGACATGGTCAAGGAATAGCTTTGCCACTGTTTCTGCTGAGTAGGGATGAGATAGTGCAATAAAATGCCCAAATTTAGTAAACCTATCCACCACCACTAGGATTACACTCTTGCCCCCAGATTTGGGAAGCCCCTCTATGAAGTCCATGGATATGTGAGTCCAGGATTGGTTGGGTATAGGTAGAGGTTGAAGCAACCCAGGGTAGAGCCCCTGATCAGTTTTATGTCTTTAGCACACATCACACTCTTGCACCCATTTAGTCACATCAGCTTTCATATTTGGCCAGTAAAACACCCCCTTTAACCTCATATAAGTTCCATGAATTCCTGAATGCCCTCCATAGGATGAGTTGTGTAGGGCAGTTAGTATCTGATCTCTGAGTTCTTGGGAGCTCCCTATCGAAACCTTGCCCTTATATTTGAGTAAACCATCAGTGGTTTGGTACTCAGGGTAGGAGTCAGCATCTACCAGTTTAGCACCCAAAATCTTGGAGAAGTAAGCATCCTGTTGGTAGCTCTGAGTCACCTTTAGAATCCAATTAGATGTGGCTGTAGTAATGGCTGCACAACCAACAACCTCTTCTCTTCTAGACAGAGCATCTGCCACCTCCCTCCCCTTCTTGTAGAGTATTTCATAATTGTAGCCCAACAGCTTGGTCACCCATTTCTGCTGAAGTGGGTTCATGACCTTCTGATCTAGAAGGTACTTCAAGGCTTGTTGGTCAGTTCTAATAATGAACTTGTGTCCTTGCAAGTAGCTCCTCAATTTCTGTACTGCCATGAGGATGGCTAGGAATTCCTTCTCATAAATAGAAAGGGATTGGTTCCTAGGGCAGAGGGATTTGCTTAAGTAAGCTAGGGGCCTACCTTCCTGCATTAGGACAGCCCCAATCCCAATTCCACTTGCATCAGTTTCCAAGTAGAATGGTTTAGAAAAATCTAGCAAGGCCAACACTGGAGAGGTGGACATGGCTATCTTCAATTTGTAGAAAGCTTGCTCAGCCTCTGGACCCCAATTAAAATTACCCTTCCTTAATAAATTAGTCAAGGGCTTGCTGATTATACCATACCCCTGCACAAACTTCCTGTAATATATTGTTAATCCCAAAAATCCCCTTAATTGCTTGACTGTCTTGGGTATGGGCCACCTTAACATACATTCAACCTTGAGGGGGGTCTGTGGAGACTCCTTCTGGGGTAATAATATGCCCCAGATACTCCACTTCAATCTTACCAAAGCTGCATTTGCTTTGTTGGGCAAACAGTCTATTATCTCTCAACAGCTGTAGAACCACCCTTAGGTGTTGTAGGTGGCTTTGCCAAGTCTTGCTGTAGATTAGTATGTCATCAAAGAACACTAGGACAGACTTCCTTAGCTGGTCTTTGAATGTGTGATTCATCAAAGACTGGAAGGTGGCAGGAGCATTACTGAGCCCAAAGGGCATGACTATAAACTCAAAATGCCCATGGTGGGTACTGAAGGCAGTAAGGTACCTGTCTTGAGGCCTCACCAATAACTGGAAATAGCCTGACCTTAAATCAATTTTAGAAAAATACCTAGCTCCATGTAACTCATCCATCAATTCATCAATTACTGGAATAGGGTATTCATGCTTGACTGTGATAGAGTTAAGGTACCTATAGTCAACACACATCCTCCATGAGTTGTCCTTCTTCTTTACCAAGATAACTAGTGAAGAAAAAGAGCTCCTGCTGTATTGAACCAATCCTCCCTCCAATAACTCCTTAACAATCTTTTCTATCTCATTCTTGTGACTGTGGGAGGTTCTGTAGGGGTGCTAGTGTCTGGGAATACTGTTGGGTTTAAGAGTGATGTGGTGCTCAATTCCCCTAGTTGGGGGTGAAGACTTGGGCTCCTCAAACACATCTTGATATTCTGTCAGTAGTGTCTCCATGTCTGTGTCACTAGGAAGATCCCCGGGGTTTGTACCTTCACCATATAGAGTTCTTCAACTTCTCTCTTGCACTTGGTGTGGATTAGTTTAAACAAGGCTGGTCCTGATATCATTTGGCAATTAACTGATGATTTAGCTGCATGCAGCTTAACCTTCTTTCCCAGGTGGGTGACTGTAAATGTCATCTCTTTGTAGTCCAATTCTATTGGAGTACATGACCTCAGCCAATCCCCTCCTAAGATGAGATCATACCCCTCAGTTTGTAGGGTCCTATGAGAGTAATTGAAGTGGTGCCCTTGCACAACCCAATTGAAATCCTTGGCTTGGGATTTGCTGACTAACCTTTGCCCATTTGCCACTTTTACCATCAGGGGTGTAGTTGGGTCTAACTGACACCCCAATTTGTGAGCTATAGATTCCTGTATGAAACTAAGGGTGCTGCCTATATCAATCAGGATGTGTAGCTCTTGATCATTGACTTGTCCAACCACCCTGAGGGTGGTAATCCCTTTAGCCCCAGTTTGGGAGTTCATTGACATCTGTACTTCTTCAAAGGGAAACTCTCCTGTGTCTGGTGGAAATAAGTCTTCTGAGGGAGGGTCTGGATGGTGGTGTAGCTGAGATAACTCCTCCTCTTCACTCATTATCATATAGTTAATCCTATTCTTGCACCTATGCCCAATAACATATGGCTCATCACAGTTGTAAAAAAGACCCTTTTCCCTTCTTACTGCCATTTCAGCAGAAGTTAGGAGTCTAGTGGGTGGCTTAAGTGTTGGGTTGAATGGCTTAGGAAAAACCCCTGCATTACTGTCTTGCTTCTTGTATCCACTTCCTTGCAGAAAATTGGTTTTGCCTGTCCCCTTGAGTTTCTTAGCAATGGCCTCTACCGTTTGTATTTGGCTCCTTCCCAATTCAATCACTTGCTGGAGTGTGTGAGGCTTGAATAAACTGATAGCAGCCTGCAAATCCTCACTGAGCCCACTAATAAAGCTAGCCACAAAGTAACTTTCAGAGTAATCAGTGTTGTTAAACAGCATCATGCAAGCTTTTAATTCTTCAAATTTTTCCACATAATCATCATAAGACCCTTGGAGTTTCAACTTGTTAAATTCCACAATTATTTTTGTCTCCCTTAACTCTTCAAATCTAGTTGAAACAACATCTAGGAACTGCCCCTAAGTGAACCCTTTAAACTTGTGGCAATAATTCTGAAACCATTGATCAGCCTTGCCATCAAAATGAAGTGAAGCAATAACCATTTTCTGGGAATCTTGAACATTCTTCATCAGCTGAAAATACTGGTTGCATTTTAATATCCACGACCTAGGTTGATTGCCATCAAACCTAGGGAATTCTATCTTAGGAATGGAATGGATTACCTGGTGATTTGTATGTTCCACCACAACCCTAGATCCAGAGTTTGGGACACAAGAGATATGGGAACCACTATCAATAGGCACCATGTTGCTGGGTGGAGGGCCCAGAATGGACTCTTCTTGAACTCCCTTTCCCTTTGTGAGATCAGCCAACTGCTGTTGAATAGTGAGAAGGGCAGTTGTGAGGTTGTCATACTTTGAGTTCACTCCCTTAAATTGATCTTGCATTTCTGTGGTTAAAACCCCCAGTTTTTCTTGCATTTTTAGCTCCGATGCCTCTCTTTTGGTTGATTCTGCTAACAAAACCTGATCCGTCTTTTTTTGTGCCTCTTGCAGATCCTTCAAGCGAGTGCCGTCGGCCATGGATTCAAGAACCTGGCTCTAGGATACCACTTGTAGTGTATGCTACTATTGTAATTGTTGAATATGGAAGATCCCACTATATAATATAATTTGGGAGAACAGATTTAATGGAATTGTAACTGATTAAGAAGAAGAAAGAATTGGAAGATAGACGAGAGAGAAGAGAGAGAGAAAGTAGTTAGGGATAATTTTCTTCCTATCTCATTTCATCAACAAAAGAGCTTATATACTCTGCATACATTTGGTCCCCACCATATAATAAAAGAAACCCTAAAAGCATCTTAATTTAAATTAAAACAAAAGGCATAGGATAAAATAAATATCTTGTTGCACAATTTAAATCAGCCACAACTCTGTTCAATCCAATCATTCTCGAGCCCATTAGTGGTCAACCCAACTCCACTTGCGTGACCCGATTCAAAACCTTCTGCCTGACCCGCAACCCAAATCGGATCCTTAACAATCGATTTCCTTTTTTCTTCGAGCCCTAATCCTGCCAAGACGCCATTTTTATCTTGTTCTTCCTCAATTCCACCCATTCCACCCAATTTAGTCGAGTAATCCATGACAAATGAACACATGTTATAGCGTCTAATTTTAATTTGATATTAAAAAATTTTACAGTAACATCTTTTATACGGATATATACCCTTTGGACAACTTGTTTTTATTTTATTTTAAATTTTAAATGTTGTCCAATGGAACTTACATCGGAATGTTGATATCTACAAGTGGTTTTATATTTTTTTTACCATCACAAAAAATAACAATATCTTATGTGCTATGCTATCATAGTCGTTCTTTGTATTTGATTTTTGTTTGCAATGGCTATGTATAAATTAATACATTTATTTTTCCTAAAAAGAATATTTATTGTATAAAATATCTAGATTAAAATACTTTATAATGATATTGGTGATAGGTAGAAGTTGGTAAAGCCTTTACTTTTCCCAGATATTGTAGTTTAAACTTTCTAAAATTGTTATATATATATATATATATATATTTACCAGTTGCTCATATTTTCAAATTTTCTTTCTTTTTAATCGTAATTGTAAACACATGTTCTAATTGTAAACAGATGTCTTTTCCTAATTTTCTTTCTTTTTAATATCTAATTTTAATTTGACATGAAAACTTTTTTTTTACAGTAATATCTCTTTTATATATATATATATATATACCCTGTTGACAACTTTTTTTAATTTTATTTTTAATTTTAAATGTTGTCCAACGGAACTTACATTGGAATATGTTTTCTTTTTCAAGTAGTCCAAACGGGCACCTGTTGGAATTCTTTACTTTTCATGATGTTGGTCTGACAAGTGTTCTCTGGACTTTAAAATTTGTCCTACGAATTTTGGTTGGACAGTTTCCATTGGAATTTGACAATTTTTTCATCAATGTAGGTAATATGAGTGATGCCCTTGAATATTTTGGAGTGGCATGCTCGAAATTCGATGATGAAGGGAGTAAAGTGGAAAATGCAACATTACTAGCTCAGCAAGAAGTTAGTAATGCCAATTACTTGCATTCTCCTACAACTTTGGGTGATATAAACAACGATTTAAAATATTTCCAATGGCATTTAAGAAAAGAGGAGCTTATAATTGTCAATGATTTGCATATATGTCGTTCTAATCCACTCGATATAATATTGACAACATCAAAAGTATTATGGGTAAATTACAATAAATGTCTCAAAAAAATGTAATCTATAGTTGACATATTGTTCATCCAATATTATACCATTTATTACTTTCCAAAATGTCAAAAATTAATACTTTTTTTGCATTAAAATGCTGATTTACACCTCACGGGGTTTTGCAATTTCAACCCTCTGAAATATTTAATCGTTGAAATTTGTAATTAGTTGAATATTTTATGAATTTCAAATTTTTATTTTATGCTTCAAATTTATTTTAACAACACTAACAATTTTAAAAATATTTAATATCATTATTTGAAGTATGTTAAGACATATTTTTGTTGATTGTCAAATAGAGATGTTTGAATGCATTAGATGAGGGCAAATATGAGGAAAAATGTAAATTTCTACTTCGATTGTGTAGAATGGTACTTTGTGAAACAAAATTAAATCGATGAAATATTTGCATTTACGTTCATTTTGATTTACTCAATATAATTATAACAACCATATAAGTATTATGGGTAAATAACAATAAATGCCTAAAAAATGAAGTATGTGGTTGACGTATTGTTCAACCAATTTTATACCATTTATTACTTTCCAAATTGTCAAACGCAAATTACTCTGGTCTTCATTAAAATGCATATTAACACCTTCATGGCTTTTGCTATATAAACCTTTTGAAATATTTAACCATTGGTTTTTAATCAGTTGAATATTTTATGAATTTCAAACTTTTATTTTATGCTTCAAATTTATTTTAACAATAATATAACAGTTTTAAAAAATATTTATTATCGTTATTTGAAGTATATTGAGACTAATTTTTGTTGATTGTTAAATATGATGTTTGAATGCATTAAATGCCGACAAATATAATGTGAGAAAAAATGTGAATTTGTACCTTTATTGTAAAGAAATGATACTATTTGTGAAATAAAATCAAAGCGATAAAATGACACTTATTCAAAATGGATGGAGTTTATATTTACATTTTTATCGTTCTAATCCACTCGATATAATAATGACAACGTTATAAGTATTATGGGTAAATAACAATAAATGCCTCAAAAAAATGAAATCTATAGTTGACATATTATGCACCCAATATTATACCATTTATTACTTTCCAAAATGTCAAAAACTAATAATTTTTGTCTGCATTAAAATGCTGATTTTCACCTTAATGGGTTTTGCAATTTAAACCATTTGAAATATTTATGCGTTGACTTTTAATTTATAATCAGTTGAATATTTTATAAATTACAAAATTTTATTTTATGCTTCAAATTTATTTTAACAACATTAGCTATAACGATTTTAAAATATTTAATATCATTATTTGATTTATGTTGAGGCTTATTTTTGTTGATTGTTAAATAGAGATGTTTGAATGCATTAAATGAGGGCAAATGTGAGAAAAAATATGAATTTCAACTTCGATTGTGTAGAATGATACTCTTTGTGAAATAAATTAAAGCGATGAAATGACACTTATTCAAAACTGGATGAAGTATATATTTGCATTTATGTTCGTTCTAATCTAGCTACTCGATAATATTAATTGTCATTTACTTTCCATCTAAGATTGATATAATTGCCCGCATGTATAAGAGTTGCAAGGTTCATCGAATGAAGCCACAATTTGATAGTGTTAGGTGCATTGAATATGTTGGGTATCAGGCCTGGCTAGGGTTCACCGCTTGTTTTCCCGACTTCGGCGGTCTACCACACTTGCTGCTCAAGCAGCTTTGGACTTAGGACTTAGATTTATCCTTCAGGGAAGCAGCCTCAGACGCTAGATCAAGCAGATCTAGGGCTTCTTCTTCACAGGCTTGCTAAGTCAAGTGAAGATCTGTAAGAGCAGGGACAAGAACAGAAGTTAGATCGAGTCAAAATAAGAGATAAACCCACACTGAAACAAACAGAGTATAGATATAGATAAAATAGAGAGAGATGTGTGAAAGAAAAGTGCTCAAAGGCATTGGTGGGCTCAGATTCTCCCAGGCACGACGGCAAAAGGCAACTCCAGTGACTAATCGGACCCAGACTAGGAGGGGAGGGTGAGGTGTAAGGCTTAGATGCTCTCACAGTCTTCTTCAACCCATAGCTAACCCGCAACCTCAACTCATAGGCCAATCAGGAACTCACAAGCAGGATTCTAGCCAGAGAAACAGAGGGTTGCAGCGGAGAAGCTCGAAGAAGAAGAATCAGAGATAGGGTTTTCAGTATGAGGCATGAGAGAGAGGAGAGGGGGCGCCGCATTTTGTAGAGGAGAAAGAGAGATGAATAAGGAAAGTTAGGGTTGAGAGAGTTATATATGGGAGGGATACGGGTGTCAGGTAGTGGGCTAGGGTTTGCAGTTGGGTCAGAGAAAAATAATAGAAATTGGGCCAGAGCAAATTGGGCCAACAACTCACATATCCACCTTTGGCCCTATTTGGTCTGTCACAGTCACCAGGGAAATTGCTTGCCAAGAACTAGGGAATCTTCATCACTGCCCTTATTTTTACTCACTGCTTATCTTTGACAAGATAAGGTCAGAGAGGGTGAGATATAATGCTATGCGCATTATACTCAGTCTCATACAACTTGAGACCAACCCCAAGTACACTGACTCCAGTCAGACTTTGACTTTCCCAGTCCAGAGTACTTATATATCCAGGTACTAAGAAGAGAAGGAGAGAGAGAAGAGAGAGGGAGAGAGAGAGTGCCCTTTTGGGCAGATCAGGATCCCATAGAGGTGGTCAGAGGATCCACCCTTTTCAGATCTTCAAGTCACCATGTTTAGAGCCTTTTTACAGGTAGGATTTTGGTTCCCATGTCTGAGGGATTGTACTCAGATGGGATTTTATCCAAGAGAATTTCTCCTTTTTCCACAACATCACGAATAAAGTGGAACCTCACATCAATATGTTTTGTCCTGTCATGGAAAACAGGATTTTTGCACAGCTGAATAGCAGACTGGCTGTCAGAGTACAAGCAAGGTATATCATTAATGTATTTAATCTCAGATAGGACACCCTTTAGCCAAATGGCTTCTTTTACAGCCTCAGTTGCAGCAATATATTCAGATTCAGTAGAAGACAAGGCAACAATGCTCTGCAATTGAGATTTCCAGCTAATACATGCATCACATAAGGTAAAAGCATATGAGGTTGTGGATTTTCTTTGGTCCCTATCATTGGCATAGTTAGAATCAACATATCCCACACAGTGAACACCATCAGAAGATTTTGAAAATAATAATCCATGGGACATAGTGTATTTCAAATATCTTAGCAGCCATTTTAAAGCTTCCCAATGGGGCATTCCAGGATTAGCCATGAATCTACTCAAGCAAGACACATCATAAGCAATATCAGGCCTTGTGCTAATCATCAAATACATCACAGATCCAATAGCATTAGCATAAGGGACAGATTGCATTTCTTTTATTTCAGAATCAGATTTGGGACATTGATCTTTACTTAGAATGAAGTGAGAGGCAAGAGGCACAGATACAGCTTTACTGCTTTCCATGTTAAATTTTTTCAAGACTTGTTCAGTGTAAGCAGTTTGATGCAATTTAAGAGTATGATTTGCTCTATATCTATCTATGTTCATGCCTAGGATTTTCTTTGCATCACCAAGATCCTTCATATCAAAATTAGCACACAAGCAAGATTGAATATGCTTCACAGTATTCAGACAAGTGCTAATCAACAGCATGTCATCAACATAAAGAAGAAAGAACACAGGCACTCCAGATTTCATATAATATAAGCAATGATCAAATTTACTTCTAGTGAAGTTCAAACCTTGCATGCACTTGTCAAATTTGATATTCCATTGTCTTGGGGATTGTTTTAAACCATACAAGGATTTTTTCAATAAGCATACATGGTTTGGATGTTCTTTATCAATGTAGCCTTTAGGTTGATGCATATATATGTTGTTTTCAAGCTCACCATGCAGAAAGGCAGTTGTAACATCCATTTGTTTTAATTCCCAATCAAAATGAGCAGTTAAAGCAAGCATAATTCTCACAGTTGTAAATTTAACCACATGAGCAAAGATCTCATTATAATCAATCCCTTCTTTTTGTGTGAATCCTTTAGCAACAAGGATTGCTTTATATCTAACATTATTGATTTCTTGTTTAATTTTAAAGAGCCACTTGCATTCAACAACAGAGCATGATTTAGGTCTTTCAACCAATATCCAAGTGTTGTTATCATGCAAGGATTTCATTTCAGAATTCATGGCATTGATCCATTTATCAAAATCCACAGAATTAACAGCTTCTTTGTAAGATTTGGGCTCAGATTGATCCACATTACTGAATACATTGAAGGCATACATAGACAGATTGTAATCATCATACTAGGCAGACACATTAACATTTCTTCTAGGTCTATCCCTAGCAAGTTGATAATTACTCAAGTCGTTCATAGTAGGCACAGGTTCAGGAGTAGATTCAGATTCATTTGAGCTAGTTTCAGGATCAGATACAACCATATTATCACTGTCATTATTTGAGGCTGAATCATCAGGACTAATATCATCAATTAAGGCATCATTAACAATAGGTTCAGGTGGAGAGGGGGAGGGATCATCCACCTTATTATCATCATTAGAAGAAAACAAGTAGTCATCAAAATTTTTATTCAAGATTTGCAATTTTTCCACATGTTCTGATGTAGCAGAGGGTAAATTTTCAGGTATGCAAGGAAAATCAAGCTCATTAAACATCACATCTCTGCTTATGCAAGTTTTAAAACTAGGAACACTCTTATCCCATAATCTGTAACCTTTAATACCTTCAGGATAACCAAGGAAGACACATTTTCTTGCTCTGGGGTCAAGTTTACTCAGTTTTTGATGCACATAAGCAGCACAACCAAAAATTCTCAGATTATTCAAGCAAATAGGCTTGTTATAAAACACAGATTCTGGAAGTTTACCATGCAAAGGAACAGATGGGGATCTATTAATCAAGTAACATGCAGTCATTAAAGCTTCTCCCCAAAAAGGTTTTCCAAGACCAGAGGCAATTAACAAGCTTCTTACTTTATCAAGCAAGGTCCTATTCATTCTTTCAGCCACTCCATTTTGCTGTGGAGTATAAGGGACAGTCTTATGTCTTTTGATTCCTCTAATAGAGCACCAATGATCCATGGCTTGATTACAAAATTCTAGACCATTATCAGTTCTAAGACATTTTATATTCTTATTAGTTTGAGTTTGAATTTCAGTAGCCCATTTAGAAAACTTAGTAAATGCATTAGATTTGTTTTGCATTAAGAACACCCAAGTTTTTCTGGAAAAATCATCAATTATAGATAAGAAGAAAACATTTCCACCATGAGTTGGATCCCTTGCAGGACCCCATACATCAGCATGCAGATATTCAAGTATTTTAGAACTGACATGCTTTCTTGGATAAGGAATGGTAGCAGGCAGAGACACTTTATGATGTTTACCAAGCACACAAGGTTCACAGAAGGGCACATTAGATATTTTATCATTTCCAAAAGCACCAGCTTTACTCAGGATTTCCAAACCTTTATTACTCATGTGACCTAACCTAGCATGCCAAAGGGCAATTTTATCATGTTGAACAACATTAACAATAGGCAAAGGAACAGATTCAGCAATCACAGCATACATATCACCTTTTCTTAGAGCATTAAAGTATAACATTGAATCTTTTTCAAATTTGAACCTTAAATTGTTCACAGAACCATCAATCATATGATCAGCAATTTTAGACACAGAGAGCAGGTTGAATTTTAATTTTGGGACATATCTTACTTCATTCGGAGTTAACATGGATCCATTTTCAAATTTTAAACATATATCACCCTTCCCAAGAATTTCACAGTTTTGACCATCAGCCAATGCAACATGCCTAGAGTTCATGAAGTTCAAATTATAAAACATGTCCTTAAAGGGGGGTAACATGGAATGTGCAGCCAGAATCAATCAACCACTCATTATTATGCACATTTTTGGAAATAACATTGGTATAATTAATGAACTGAAAATCATATACATCATGCACCATATATATACCACTACCATCATAGCTTTCATGCATATTATGGGTTTCAGGATCATGAGATGTCAGGCCATAATCATGAGGGTTCAAATCAGGCATATGAGAATCATAGTGCATCACATTATTGGCATGATTATGCATGTAACCCTTGTTCTTCTTAGGCAGCTTGCATCTATTTGAATAATGACCAGGTTTACCACAATTCCAACATGTTTTTCTTGGTTTTTGATCAGAATTTGGGTAATAGGCATGATTTGGAGCATTATGACCATGATTATGAGCATGGTTATGAAAATTAGCATGATTAGGAGCATGATTGGATGCACGAGCAGGAAAGTTATACATAGAATCAGAAGAGTGAGAAGAATGAGCATAATTTTGATTTATATACTGGTTTTGCCTCATATTCATTTCTCTACTATGTCTTTCAGCAACAAGCACACTTGGATTCTCAGGATTCACAAAAGGTTTTTTAAACTCATGATTTCTATTATTCACATACATAATGTCATTCTGCAGAGGCTTAGATTTAAGTTGTTTGATCTCATTTTCTTTGGTTTTCAGGCAGCTAACAATCATATCACAAGTAACTTTAGAGCCACCATATTTCAAGGCAGTTTTCACATCAGAAAAAGTTTCAGGAATAGATCCAAGCAAAATTTGAGCAGAATACTTTTCCAAAGTGTCATCACCAGCTAATTTCAGATCCTTTAAAAGTTTTAAAAATTCCTCAACATTAGTGTCAATATCTTTTGAAGGATCCATTTTAAAATTCATAATCTGATTTTGCAATGAATAAGCAGCTTCTTCAGAGGTAGCAGCATATAAAGAAGTCAAATTTTCCCATAAATCTTTAGCACATTTATGATGGGACACTTTTCTCACAACAGAGCTGTTTAAATTCAACAAAATAGTGGCTCTGGCACTAGCATTCAATTTAAGAAGTTTTTTATCAGTTTCTGTAGCGCCCCGGTCCCGAAAGACCGTGGAAATGGACGCCACGGGGGTGGGAATTAAGAAGCGGGAAAGAAATGGGGTAATTAAATTAATGACGGGGTGTTAATCCAAAAGGATTAATGTTTGGAATAAAATTTAACAACCGAGTATGCCAAAGATAGGTTATACCTTCCGCAAAATTAGACAGCATAACCTCTGTAACTAGAGCGAATCCCCGTTTATAACGACTTATAAGAGAAGAATAGAAGCTGTAACAATTCAATAAGCCATTTCATAGGCCAAACGGAAACAAATAACCAGATACCAACAATTAATAGACCCATTCATAGGTCGACAAAAGAAACAGACACCAATATGCTGAACAAATGAAGCCCTTCCATAGGCCAAAATGAATGATCAAATAGACATAACGAAAGACGGACTTCCTCCCCTTGGAATAATTATGTAGCTAAGCATATGATACATGTTAACTAGGAAGTCAACAAAAGTTCAGAATCAGAGAAGCAGAATCATATCAACAAAATACCAAGATCAGAGTTCTTAGCATTTAGCAAAAGAATACCATAAGTGCGAAAGCTCAATTCTTAACAGAATACTAACAAAAAGGGACAACGGAAAAATATGTAAATCATAATAGCCCATATCTCAGCCTCGTCACCTCCACGCTCCAGCCTACTTACCTGAAAATGTTTGAAAATATTTGGGCTGAGTACTAATGCACTCAGTGGGCAAGTTTTACAATTCAAGTTATGCAAATCATTTTATTAAAGTAATCTATCTGTGTTCATGCAGGTAGTGAAGCTTAGGAGGTTTAAAAATTGGAAGCAACCTAAGTTCACCAAAACATTTTATCATGAAGCGCTTAAGAGTATAACCCGTCACTGCCCGCAATCCAAACTACATCACCGGCGCATAACGTTGAGTATGGCCATAGTATACCCAAAGAGTATAACCAATAAGTGTTTCATTTTAGTCTCACCGACAAGGAGTAGGGCAGGACAAACAATGCATGCATACTGTAGCTACTCACATTGACACATCGCTGGTTTATGAGACTCCGACAACATACAGTAGCACGTAAATATTTAACACAGATAGTCACATATGCAATTTTAACAAAGCAGAGCTTAATAGCTCGAAAGATACAATTTGCAAAGATATAGTATAGCCCACCTTTCTCGGGATTCTGAAAAGCTAACTCCTGAATAATCAACCCTGATACTCTTTCTCTAGCTCAACTGGTACTACAGAAGGTAAACTTCAACTCGGGATAATCGCTATATTTTCGGAAATTAATCTACTATAAGCGGAGCTATAATTAATTCTATTCTATTCTAAAATAGATTGCGCGAACTCTAGAGACCTTGAATAATTTCGACGAAGAAGGAAATAAATTCCAAAATGTTATTCTTGTTTTACTGGGATCAACTGATTTGACAGAGGTCTCTTTCCAAAACTTGTCATTTATCCAAATTTTACCAAATCTACACCACAACAAGTTTTAACGGCTCGGAAATTATGAAAATATTCAGGAATGATACTATATATGCCAAGACTAAAGAATGAGAATTTTAGAATTTTTCGATAATACATGCTCCCGGTATAAAAATAACTGTCTACTTTAAATAATCGAAATTATTCAAAACTTGCAACGAGATCGCGAAACTTAGCAGGCATATAGGAAATAATATTTGGAGCAACTTTCGAGAAGAAACATTTTCGATTTGACGACCCAAAATGGGTGAAACGGGAGTTTCGGTAACAATATTCACAGATTTTATCTGAAAATATATCGGTCTCGATCGAGCTCGATACTCGTTGAATTTTCACTCAAAAGTACAATTTTTGATAGTGCAGAAAATAAGGAATTTAATGGTATAATCAGATCAAAGATCGGACAGCTAGAACATAAATTCGAACTGGGCAGATTTATAATATAATATTCGGATCCGAATTTCAGACGACGAGAAATCAAAAATCTATTCCGGTTAACTATAAGATCCAAATGATCAAAGACTATTTTTAAAAAGAAGATTTCTAATACGACTATCCAGGAAGAGTAGATCTGAGATTTACATAAAATGAAAATGGGGAAAAATACCGAAAACTCACAACATCAAAAATCGGAATCGGTAGAATTAAAGATAATCGAAATATAAGCATATTTAGAACTTGAAATTTCTAAATTCATCGGTCCGAATGACTAGAATTGGAGAAAATACCTTCTCCGAGGAATTGGCGGCGATCACGATGATTTTCCATCGTGATCATCCTTCGTGTCATCATTTCAATCATATATTCATGATCTACGCGTTGACACCTTCAAAATGACTATTTCAGAATTGAAATAGGAAACTAGAGTCGTACATTCTTTGGAAGCTGCTCGGTATTTCGATTTTGAAAATGAATGAAAAATGAAATCTTAAGCTCCTATTTATAGAGGAAAAATAAATAGGATAATAACGAATAAAAGAAAGAGGATAATGATGGAAAAATAATAAGATAATTACGAATAAGATAATCTTTTGAAAAAGAAATTAGATAATGACGGATGTGTCTTTTTCTATTAAATTTATTATTTTCCAACTTAAAGTTGTGCCAAGAGTTCATTTGAACTCGAAATTTGAAATTTCAAAGGTTGGCATGATTCTTGAAACATTTTCTATCAACCCGAGAAAAATATCATAACATATTTTTAAGGCAATTTTTGACCAAATTAGATTTAACAGATTTTCCTGACTGCGATTTTCCTTTATTTGAGTCATTTAAGGACCCAGCTTATTTTCTAACTTACCAGAGGGTAACATAAGTTGAATAAAATCTTCTAAAATATTTCGGGGTATTACAGTTTCTTTTCCACCAATTCTTTCATAAATAGCATCGTGCAGATTTTCTTTTGTTAAAATGCATTCAACTCGAGTCTGCCAATCACCAAAGTCATCTTTTCCATTAAAAGGCACAGCATTCAAGTTATTCATCATGCCCGAACTCACAGAAACACCCAGAATGCAAGAATCCACTAGGGAACACAGAAAAAACCACCAAAATAACCAAATTTCACCACAAAAGTAACAGGATAACTACCAAAACACTTTAGAACAGGAGAAAACACTTCACAGGCCCTAAGAAGGATGCACAAGGGGAATTTAGAGCTGAGGCTATCCCAGTTCTCAGCACAGATTGATCTGTGGAGCAGGGGTTCACTCAGGTCAATCCCAAAACCCTACTAGGCCACCAACAAGACTTAGGAACACTAAGTCTTAAACACAGCAACTCTGGAAACAGAGTTTTCAGATCAGATTCCTTCCAGGAATCACCACAACAGCAATAAACCACCACCAGAAATTATGCAGATATCCTATAACAACAAATGGCAGAATATTAACACCAAATCAACCCAGAAAAACCCCCCTTTTGAACTGAGAATCCCTTTCCAAAATTAGCTATCGGGGCAACCCGCTTTGAGGAGACCCACAGGGGAATCCAGACGGTCCCGACCGTAAGCTATATTTTGGGAAAAGCTTGGAATACCAAGGGATAACCAGAGATTAAAGCGGAAGCAAGATAAGAAGCAGGATCGACAGATACCACAACTACGAGTTTTAGGGTTTCAGAGTTTATACCAGAGCCGGTCTTCTCAGGCAGGAGAAGACCGGACTTACCAAAATGTTTCAAGCCCAGGGGGCGAATCGGCGCGGCCCTTACCGGCGGCGGGGTGAGGTAGATGTAGGTAGGAGGGTGCCCCGGCCAGGCTTAACCTGGCTCTGATACCACTGTTGGGTATCAGGCCTGGCTAGGGTTCACCGCTTGTTTTCCCGACCTCGGCGGTCTACCACACTTGCTGCTCAAGCAGCTTTGGACTTAGGACTTAGATTTATCCTTCAGGGAAGCAGCCTCAGACGCTAGATCAAGCAGATCTAGGGCTTCTTCTTCACAGGCTTGCTAAGTCAAGTGAAGATCTGTAAGAGCAGGGACAAGAACAGAAGTTAGATCGAGTCAAAATAAGAGATAAACCCACACTGAAACAAACAGAGTATAGATATAGATAAAATAGAGAGAGATGTGTGAAAGAAAAGTGCTCAAAGGCACTGGTGGGCTCAGATTCTCCCAGGCACGACGGCAAAAGGCAACTCCGGTGACTAATCGGACCCAGACCAGGAGGGGAGGGTGAGGTGTGAGGCTTAGATACTCTCACAGTCTTCTTCAACCCAGAGCTAACCCGCAACCTCAACTCATAGGCCAATCAGGAACTCACAAGCAGGATTCCAGCCAGAGAAACAGAGGGTTGCAGCGGAGAAGCTCGGAGAAGAAGAATCAGAGATAGGGTTTTCAGTGTGAGGCATGAGAGAGAGGAGAGGGGGCGCCGCATTTTGTAGAGGAGAGAGAGAGAGATGAATAAGAAAAGTGAGGGTTGAGAGAGTTATATATGGGAGGGATACGGGTGTCGGGTAGTGGGCTAGGGTTTGCAGTTGGGTCAGAGAAAAATAATAGAAATTGGGCCAACAACTCACAGAATACTAGCACAATCCCCTATATGAACAGAGTTCTCCATTCATAAAATATCACAATCACTCACAAAACCCCTATTCATTTTCCAAGTGTTCTAAAAAACCCTACCTAGACACAACTACATGTTCTCGACAATGCAAGTGATTTCATAGATTCAGCCAAACATAACGTTGTCGAGATTTCACCCAAATGGTATTCCCTATTCTACCACCTTTCGTTATCTTTTAGAAATTTATTTTCAGAGCAATATTTATTGATTTAGATGATAACTTTTTTTTTAATTATTTTGTATGCACATAATCATCTCTACTTTGGGTTTTTTTTTTCACCATCTCCTTATATTTATATCTTTAGTAAAGCTACGTTTTTAATTAGTTTGGATTAGAGTTGTCAATTAGGTTGGACTGACCCATCCCGAAAGTGTTCGAGTCCATAAAACCGTGGCCCAATCCTGTCCAAATTTTAGGTCGGGCCGAGCTGAGGCTTATCATTTATTTTTTACTAGATGGCCCGGCCCATTTGGGCCAATAACTTTTTTTAGTAGGACCGGCTCGACCCAAACTTATTTTGAGCATGTAAATCGTGGCCAAGTCGTGCCGAAAATTGGGTTGGGGCGGGTCATTTTTGCCACCTCTAATTACGTTATATCATCACCTCGGCAAAAAATATTGTCTTCTACAAATAGTTTTATATATTTTTACCATCACAAAAATACAAATATCTTATATGCTATGCTCATTGAGTGACAAATATCTAATATCATAGTTCTTTGTATTTGATTTTTGTTTGCAATGGCTATGTATTAATTAATACATTTATTTTCCTATAAAAATGTTTATATTGTATATAATATCTAGATTAAAATACTGTATGATATTGATGACAGGTAGAACGTAAAGTCTATACTTTTTCTAGATACTATAGTTTAAATTTTCTAAAATTGTTATGTTTTTTTTTTTAAATTACCAATATCTCATATTTTCAAATCAAACCTCACCCACAATGAACACATGTTATAATTGTACACATGTCTTTTCCTAATTTTCTTTCTTTTTAACGTCTAATTTTAATTTGATATTAAAACTTTTTACAGTAACATCTTTTATACGGATATACCCTTTTGACAACTTGTTTTTATTTTATTTTAAATTTTAAATGTCCTCTCGGTTAGACTTTAAAATTTGTCCAACGGATTTTGTACTTGTTGGACAATTTCCATTGGAATTTGACAATTTTTTCATCAATGTTCATGCCAATGTAGGTAAGATGATTGTTTCCCTTGAAACTTTTGGAGTGGCATGCTCTAGATCCGAGGATCAAGGGTGTATAGTGGAAAGTGCAAAATTTCTAGCTCACCGAAAAGATAGTAATGGAACTTTGGGAGTTATGAAGAATGATTTGAAATATTTCCAATGGCATTTACGAAAAGAGGAGCTTATAATTGTCGATGATGCAGTGGTAAGTCGAGGATTGATTTCAAGGTGATTTAAGCTTAATTACCTGTTTTTACTAATTATTGGGTTGGATATTAGTGCTCAAATGTATTTTTGGTGCCCACCTATTATCTGGCATAAGCATCGAATTGAATCTGATTCAGTAATATTATTCATGATAAAGGCCAATTACTCTCATCCAATTAATATTTCCCAATTGAGACTGTAAAGATCTCTGAAGTTTTCTTGGGCTTCAAGTTTAGGTAGTACACTTCCAGAGTTTTGAACATTTCCCACTGTTTTGATAATGTACATAAATCTCTATTACGGAAAAGGGTTCTCATAATGGTGAGTTTGGTATCATGTACTTCTAGAAATATACTTGGAATTATATATGTTAAAATAGGCATATTCTACTAACTTTATTAGCACTTCTATCACTTTATATTTGAATTCTCATCAATTTTTAATATGATTTTCTCTATTAATGTGTTGGTTTCGGTTATATGACAGAGAAAAAGAAGTGAAAAAAATTGTCATCAGTGCCACAAAAATGATAAAGAAACAGTTGTTGGATGCACCAAATGCAAGAAGAAGTATTGTAACCCCTGCATCACTAGATGGTGAGAATTTTTCTTGCAATAGACATTCCATATTTTGTATCTCAATCATGACATTCACTCCATGAGATTCCCTGACTTGAATCAATCTTGGGCATAAGTAATTAATCCACTCACCATCAAGTGCTACTCACCAGTTACCGGATTTGAGTAGAGTAATTATGAGATATGCTATTCTTAGCTCTTAACTTTGGAGTTATCAGGGATTCCTACCCTGATAACTGGACAAGTTTCATATGCATTCCAGGGTTCTGTATCGTGGTTAGACTAATAATATAAGTGTAAAAAGTTGTGCATATAAATATATTCCTTTTTTGTGGGGTTGATTGGGCTATAACTAACAATTGACCCGACAATTGAAGGGACATAAAATGACAATACAAACAAACTAGTTGCACTATTCTGGGGCCAAGTGACACTAATCACCTGATCTGCCCATGCACGTAGTTATAGTGGTGATCTATCCTTGTTTTCTTGCATATATCATAAGCACTTCCTATTTGACAAAATACAGGTATACAACGCCGGACATTCTGGATGTTGTGGAAGCTTGCCCAGCTTGTCACAATATTTGCAATTGTGGAGCATGTCTTAAGCCTGGCATGGCCAATAAAGTTTGTAGTTGAGATTATTCTCTTGATTTTACCATGAGTACTATGTGTTCTCTGATCAACATTTTTTGGTTCTTGTATTGCAGAACTTGCCAATCCCAGAATTAAAGCTTGGCACGGCAGAGAAAATCAAACACTCTCATGATATTGTAAGAGTATGGCTCCCTTCTCTAAAGAAATTTGTTGCTGAAGAGAACATGGAAAGAGAACAACACGAGGCTAGATTTCAAGGTGACTAATACTAATATAAGAATTTTTGAACATTCTGCTGTTTATACTTTTTTCTTTTCACTAGATTTTTATCACCCTTATGTGAAACTTACTAATTAAGATATGCCATTTGATGCCTTAGCATGTGATAAAATTACGTTACTTGGTTGGATGTTTCATATTTCCTTCATGAAATAATGCTAATTTTTGTAATAGAGAACGGCTGATCAATCAATAGTTCGGTATGTAACTTGTTTCCTGAACAGGTTTAGTTGTGCCTTGGTGTCTATCTTCATGACTTTGGAAATATCAAGACATTCTGAACTTATAATTTCTGAAAATACTATATATACTATATTTTAATGTGTGTAAGTTCTGTTGGGATAAAAAAGTAACCAAGAAGATTTTGTGACTTATAGCACTAAAACATTCTGATGAATATGGATTCTGATTTGACCTTTATATGAAAAGCATAATCATGCACATCACTAATATAAGAATGTCTGAATAATCTAGTGATTATCTGAAATGAAAAATTAGTTAATTTTCTCTTTTTCTCCCTATTTCTTTTACTACATAAATATGCTGCGTTTCGTTTATATCCTAGAAATAAATCCTCTAGCTGGGCATGTTGGCATGTTTGAGGTTGAGTTCGGTTTAAGTTTTGTGCCAATATTTTTGACATGCCAATGCGTTAATTTATGTTTAATATGCCAAAGATCAACAGTATGTTGTGTTAAATATGAAAATGTTTATTTTTGGAAGTAGTGTGTTCTTATAAAGTATGTTGTTGGAATTTGGAAGGGAGGAACATGCATGTTGATAAGATTATGAGGCCATTCTTATCTCTTTTTTCATTTTTTTTTATTTTATAGGAATGGTGCTTCAAGAAATCACATGAAAGCGCCTCACGTGGAGTCAGATGTCCAGGAGACGTGCATACCTCTACGCGATCTCATGTTCATGAAGCAAGAGATGGAGACGAAGATATCCACATTGCAGAAACAAGGCCATCTGGTTCAACCTCATATGAGAGCCTATATGGAAAAAAGCATTAAAATTTTTCTTGTTAGAATTAACAAGGAAATGCAGAAATACTTTGTGGGGACTTCTTCTTCATGACTAGTGATAAAGTTGAATTTGCTTTTTTGTTTCAATTAAATGTAACTCGTTTTCAGTAATGGAGTTAAGCACGTTCAATTATCATCGTTTTCTTTTCTAAAAAAAAAATTATCATCTTTTTCTTATTTTTATTTTGGCTAAATTGCACTTTGATACCTATATTTTAAAATTTAATATTCGATCAATTTAATTTTCCAGCTTGGAAATCATAGGTGATTTATGCGATTGTGAAAATTGAAATCTTAAAATACAATTAATTATGTAGGATTCGGGGTCGGAAAATTTATCAAATGTTAGATTTTGCAATTTTTTTGAAAAACTGTGTATTGTTTTATTAATTTTAATTTAAAAAAGTAAACGAGAAGCTGCTCTTTGTGGGAACTATCTTTACCAAAAGGCACTAAGCTACACCATTGTATATATATAGGGCATTATAAGCATTGGAATCTGATCTGAATTTTAGTGTATATTAGCACTAAACGACGGTGTGTCAGCAAGCCCTTCATACTATGAATCCTATCGAGCCTCCTAAACTCGTTAAATGGTGGACATATAAAATAGCAACCCTACTCACACATTTTTGGTTGGGGGGAGTTGATGTGATGGGAACAACCTCTACCATATGGGAAAATATTTTTAACTTAATATTAATTGTCCTTTTGGCTTGGGGAAGTTGGAATGATCAATGGCGGATCTACGCTGGGGCTATGGGTTAGGGGTGGGTCGGGTTATGGGTTAGGGTAAAAACTTAAAGAAAACGACATCGTTTCGAGCCGAGTTAATGTCCTCCGTTAGGGCTTCATCATACAATGACTCAATTGGCACGATTTTAAAAACGCGGTGGCCCAATTGAACCAAAAAAAGTTCTAGTGGGTCAATTAAGCCCCAAATTAGTTTAGTGGCCTATTTGGCCCTTATCCCTTTATAAATATTGCACATTAGTTAAATTAGTATCTTTACTAGTTAATTTTAAAATCTAGGTTATTTTTTAATATAGATTATATATTTATTATATTAATTTCAAATTTAAATTGATAGTAAATTGTGGTTGAATTTTTCTTATTTGTTTATATATTTTTATTTGAAATTATTAATCTATGTTATTCACATAATTTATTTTATAAATTATATATTGTGAAGTTATCCCTTTTATTATTTTGTCACTCTTAAAAACCTAAAATTATACTTATTTACATCAAATGATTTGTATGAATTTATTCTTTTGAATTATCCTTGCTATGCATAATCAATTTAATTTAGATTAATAAATAATTATAGAAAACATCATTTCAAAATTATTTTATTCTAGTTATTATTTTTAATTATTTATTTTAGTAAGCAACAATCTTTCTATTTTATTTGGGGTGGAAGAAAGTCGAATATAAAGACATTGTATCACTAAAGAAAGTAAGAAAAATTGGATATCCATTGTTTCACGAACACAATTATAAAAAAAATCAAATGCATAAATATTAGCAATCATTCCTTTCTCAGCCGCACAAGCAAAAGGAAAGCCCAAAGACTCGCTGCTCCGCCCCCCAAGAAAAATTTTTGGATCCGCCATTTTGACGGTAATGATACTAGCAAATATTTGTAAATTAATATTAGTCGTCATTCACTTTCCAACTAAGATTGATATAAATGTTATCATGTTAAATGAGCTTTGGTGTATTATGCACTGAACCACGGTGCATTAACTAGCCCCCCGTACTATGAATCCCATCGAGCCTTGTGCTTTGGCTAGACTATTTAAGCTTGTTAAATGGTGGGCCTATTAAATAGCAACTCACATTTTTTGATTCGAGAAGTTGGTGTAATGGGACCTACTCATTTTGACAGCTCTACTATACTAACAAATATTTTTAAATTGATATTTATTGTCATTTAATTTCCAGCTAAGAAGGATATAATTGCCAGCATGTGAAATGAATTATAATGTTCATCGAATAAAGCCGCAATTCGATAGTATTAGGTGCATTGAATACCGACACAATCCCCTATATAAATAGAGTTCTCCATTCAGAAATATCACAATCACTCAAAAACCTCATATTCATTTTCCCAGTATTCTGAAAAACCTACCTAGGCCACAAGTACTGCATGTTCTTGACAATGCAAGTGATTTCATAAATTCAGTCAAACATTACGTTGTGGAGATTTCACCCAAATGGTATTCCCGATTCAACCACCTTTGGTTATCTTTTAGAAATTTATTTTCAGAAAAATATTTATTGATTTAGGCAACTTTATTTTATTATTTTGTATAATGCACACAATCATCTCTATTTTGGATTTTTTTAACTATATTTATTGATTTAGGTAACTTTTTGTTTTTATTATTTTGTATAGTGCATACAATAATCTCTATTTTAGATTTTTTTTGAAATTATGTTTTTAATTTTTTTAGGATTAGATTTGTTAATTAGGATGGGCTGACCTGACCCGAAGGTGTTCGGGTCAATAAAATTGTGGCTCACACCTGCCCAAATTTCAGGTTGGACTGTGCCAAAGGCTTATTATGCACTTTTTACCTAGCCCATTTGGGTCGATACCTTTTTTTATAAGATCAGGTCGATCCAAACTTATTTTGAGCGTGTAAATCGTGGCCTAGTCCAGCCTAAAATTGGGTTAGGCCGGGTCACTTTTGCCAGCTTTAATCACAGTATATCACCTCCGCAAAAAAATATTGTCTTCTACAAGTGGTTTTATATTTTTTTTTTTTACCATCACAAAAAATAACAATATCATATATGCTATGCTATCATAGTTCTTTGTATTTGATATTTGTTTGCAATGGCTATGTATAAATTAATACAATTATTTTTCCTAAAAAAATATTTATTGTATAAAATATCTAGATTAAAATAGTTTATAATGATATCGGTGATAGGTAGAAGTTGGTAAAGCCTCTACTTTTCCCAAATGCTGTAGTTTAAACTTTCTAAAATTGTTATATTATTTAAATTTTTTTATACCAATATCTAATATTTTCAAATCCAAACAACCCACAAAAAACACATGTTATAATTGTAAACATCTAATTTTAATTTGACATGAAAACTCTTTTTTACAGTAACATCTCTTTTATAGATATATATACCCTTTCGACAACTTGTTTTTATTTTATTTTTAATTTTAAATATTGTCCAATGGAACATACATTGGAATGGTTTTTTTTTTCAAGCAGTCGAACAGGCACCTGTTGGAATTCTGTACTTTTTCATGATGTTGGTCCCACGAGTGTTCTCTAGACTTTAAAATTTGTCCAATGAATTTTCTATTTGTTGGACAGTTTCCATTGGAATTTGACAATTTTTCATCAATGTTCATGCCAATGTAGGTAATATGAGTGATGCCCTTGAATCTTTTGGAGTGGCATGCTCGAGATCCAATGATGAAGTGAGTATGGAAAATGCAACATTACTAGCTCAGCAAGAAGTTAGTAATGGCAATTACTTGCATTCTCTTACAACTTTGGGTGTTATAAACAATGTTTTAAAATATTTCCAATGGCATTTACGAAAAGAGGAGCTTATAATTGTCCATGATTTGCATATATCTCGTTCTAATCCATTCGATATAATAATGACAACATCATAAGTATTATAGGTAAATTACAATAAATGTCTCAAAAAAATGGAATCTATAGTTGACATATTATTCACCCAATATTATACAATTTATTACTTTCCAAAATGTCAAAAACTAATACCTTTTGTTTTCATTAAAATGTTGATTTACACCTCAATGAGTTTTGCAATTTAAACCCTTTGTAACATTTAATCGTTGACATTTGTAATCAGTTGAATATTTTATGAATATCAAAATTTTATTTTATGATTCAAATTTATTTTAACAACACTATAACAATTTTAAAAATATTTAATATCGTTATTTGAAGTATGTTGAGATATATTTTGGTTGATTGTTAAATAGAGATGTTGGAATGCATTAAATGAGGGCATGATGTGAGGATAAATGTGAATTTCTACTTCGATTGTGTAGAATGGTTCTTTGTGAAATAAAATTAAAGCGATGAAATGACATTTGTTCAAAACTAATTTACTCGATATAATAATAACAACATTTATGTTCATTTTAATTTACTCGATATAATAATAACAACATTGTAAGTATTATGGGTAAATAACAATAAATACCTACAAAACGAAGTATGTGGTTGGTCTATTGTTCAACCAAATTTATACCATTTATCACTTTCCAAATTGTCAAACACAAATTACTTCGGCCTTCATTAAAATGCTGAATAACACCTTGATAGCTTTTGCTATATAAACTTTTTGAAATATTTAACCATTAGTTTGTAATCAGTTGAATATTTTATGAATTTCAAGATTTTATTCTATGCTTCAAATTTATTCTAACAATAGTATAACAATTTTAAAAATATTTATCGTTATTTGAAGTATGTTGAGACTTATTTTTGTTGATTATTAAATAGGATCTTTGAATGCATTAAATGACGACAAATGTGAGAAAAAATGTGAATTTATACCTCGAATGTAAAGAAATGATACTATCTGTGAAACAAAATTAAAGTGATAAAATGACACTATCCAAAATGGATGGAGTATATATTCGAATTTTTGTCATTCTAATCCACTCGATATAATAATGACAACATCATTTGTATTATGGGTAAATAATAATAAATACCTCAAAAAATGGAATCTATAGTTAACATATTATTCACCCAATATTATACCATTTTATTACTTTCCAAAATGTCAAAAACTAATACTTTTTGTCTACATTAATATGCTGATGTACACCTCGATGGGTTTTGCAATTTAAACCGTTTGAAATATTTAAACATTGACTTTTGTAATCAGTTGAATATTTTATGAATTTCAAAATTTTATTTTATGCTTCAAATTTATTTTAACAACACTATAATAATTTTAAAAATATTTAATATCGTTATTTGAAGTATGTTGAGATATATTTTGGTTGATTGTTAAATAGAGATGTTTGAATGCATAAAATGAGGGCAAATATGATGACAAATGTGAATTTCTACTTCGATTGTGTAAAATGGTACTTTGTGAAACAAAATTAAAGCGATGAAATGACACTTATTCAAAACTATTTTACTCGATATAAAAATAACATTTATGTTCATTCTAATTTACTCGATATAATAATGACAACATTATAAGTATTATGGGTAAATAACAATAAATGCCTAAAAACGAAGTATGTGGTTGACGTATTGTTCAACCAATTTTATACCATTTATCACTTTCCAAATTGTCAAACGCAAATTACTCCAACCTTTATTAAAATATGTTGATTAACACCTTGATGACTTTTGCTATATAAACCTTTTGAAATATTTAACCATTGGTTTATAATTGGTTCAATATTTTATGAATTTCAAAATTTTATTTTATGCTTCAAATTTATTTTAACAACACTATAACAATTTTGACAATATTTATTATCATTATTTGAAATATGTTGAGACTTAATTTTATTGATTGTTTTATAGGATGTTTGAATGCATTAAATTAGAGCAAATGTGAGAAAAGAAATGTGAATTTGGACCTCGATTGTAAAGAAATGATTATACTCTTTGTCAAACAAAATTAAAGCTATAAAATGACACTTATTCAAAATGGATGGAGCACATATTTGGATTTATGTCATTCTAATCCACTCCATATAATAATGACAACATCATTAGTATTATGGGTAAATAACAATAAATGTCTCATCACTAATTCATTTTCTCTACATTAAAATGCCGATTTACACCTCAATGGCTTTTGCAATTTTAACGTGTGGGTGGTCGGCCCAATTTGCTCTTACTTATTCTCTAGCCCAATTCTCTCCTATCCTCTATTTTATTCTCTCTGACCCAGCTGCAAGCCCAATTCCCCGCAACCCTAGCCCATGACCCGACACCCGTATCCCTCCCATATATAAACCGCTCAACCCTAATTTTCCTTTTTTATCTCTCACTCTCGCCTACAAAAATGCGGCGCCCCCTCTCTTCTCTCTCATGCCTTACGCAAGAAATCCTAACACTAATCCTTCTGCTCCGAGCTAATCCGCCGCGATCCTCTGTTTCTCTGGCCGGAATCCTGTCTGTGGGTTCCTGTGTGGCCTGTGAGTTGAGGTTGCGAGTTAGTTTTGGGGTTGAGGGAGCTTGTGAGAGCATCGAAGCCTTCCCTCTCACCCTCCCCTCCTGGTCTGGGTTCGATCTGTCGCCGGAGTTGCATTTGCCGCCGTCCCTGGGAGAATCTGAGCCCACCAGTGCCTTTGGGCACCTTTTCTTCACAAATCTCTCTCTATTTTACCTATATATATATATATTTCTTGTCTCTGTGTGTGTTTATCTCTGGTTTTGGCTCGATCTAACTCCTGCCTTTACCTCTGTTTCTGCAGATCTACACTTGGCTTAGCCAGCCTGTGAAGAAATAGCCCTAGATCCTTTTGATCTAGCGTCTGAGGCTGCAACTTGAAGAGAAATCCTAAGTGCTAAGCTCACGGCTGCTTGAGCAGTTAGTGAGGTAGACCACCGAGATCTGAGGAAGAAGAAGAAGGCTGTGAAGAAACTTATCCTCTGAGATAACCATAAATCAGAGCCTCTGTGTGCGCCTGTGAAGAGAAGAACCTAAAACCAAGTTTCTAAGGCATTCAAGGTTGCTTGAGCAACCGTGAGGTGAACAGAAGAGGAGGGAAACAAGTGTTGAACCCCTGGCTAGGTTGATACCCAACAGTGGTATCAGAGCCAGGTTCCCTAGCCGGGGGCAACCTCCTGCCTCCATTCACCTCACCCCGCCGCCGGTAAGGGCCGCGCCGCTTCGCCCCCGACGGGCTCAAAATTAAACAGTAAGTCCAGTCTCTCCCCTGCCTGGGAGAGCCGGCTCTGGTATTGCTTCAAAACCCTAAAACTCCTAGTTGTGGTATCTTGCGATCCTGCTTCTTATCTTGCTTCCGTTCTTTGCTTCTCTTGAATCTCCTTGGTATTCCAAGCCATCTCTAACCCTAGCTTACGGTCCGGACCGTCTGGACTCCCTTGTGGGTTTCCTCAAAGCGGGTTGCCCGGATAGCAGGGTTAAGAAAGGGGTTCAAAAGAGTCTCTGGTGTTCTATGTGCTTTCCGCTGTGAGTTGTTCTCTGTGTGAGTTGTTTTTCCTGGTGGTCTCTTTTCTTGAACTCTCTGTGTTTCTGGTGAGGGTTGTGTGGAACTCTGAGAGTTGTTTGAGTTCTTGTGAACTGACTTTTTTACAGCAAGTCAGTTGTTTTTTACTGAATACAAGTTTTGGGGTTGCCCTGAGTGAAACCTTGCTCCACAGATCAATCCGTGCTGAGAACTGGGCTCTCCTCAGTGCTCTATCCTTCGGGTGCACTTAATTCAGTATCTGTGGTGGTTTTGAGCTGATGTTTCTGCCTGTCTGTTGCTGGAATCCTGTTTGAGTTGGTTTGACTGTTTTTGGGGATATTTCTGTGTTCCCTGTGTGTTTTAAGGTGGATTCTTGCATTCTTGGTGTTTCTGTGATTTCTGGCATGATGAATAACTTGAATGCTATGCCTTTTAATGGCAAAGATGATTTTGGTGATTGGCAGACTCGAGTTGAATGCATTTTAACAAAAGAAAATATGCAAGATGCAATTTATGAAAGAATTGGTGAAAAAGAAACTGATAAAAACCTCATTAAATTGAATGCTAGTGCCAGAGCCACTATCTTGTTGAATTTGAATAGTTCTGTTGTGAGAAAAGTGTCCCATCACAAATGTGCTAAAGATTTATGGGAAAATTTGACTTCCTTATATGCCACTACCTCTGAAGAAGCTGCTTATTCATTGCAAAATCAAATTATGAATTTTCAAATGGATCCTTCAAAAGATGTTGATACTAATGTTGAGGAATTTTTTAAACTGTTAAAGGATCTGAAATTAGCTGGTGATGACACTTTGGAAAAGTATTCTGCTCAAATTTTGCTTGGATCAATTCCTAAAACTTTTTCTGATGTGAAAACTGCTTTGAAATATGGTGGCTCTAAAGTTACTTGTGATATGATTGTTAACTGCCTGAAAACCAAGGAAAGTGAGATTAAAAAACTTAAATCTAAGCCTCTGCAGAATGACATTATGTATGTGAATAACAGAAATGTTAGCAGAATAATATATTGCATATATTATTGTTAGCAGAATAATATATTGCATATATTATGTTATATTATGTATAGATTTTATAGAATCAGTATATAGTTAGTTTCCTTCATTATAGCCTCTTTTATCTCTTGTATTGTGTATATAATATTGTTTGATAATGAGAAGGATACGAAAAGTTTTCTTTCATGGTATCACGAGACTAGGGCAATATTTCTCCTCTTTCCGCTGCGCCCTATCTCATCGTATTCTCTCTTCTCCGATCAGTCATCAATATGTCTGATTCCAAATCCTCTTTTTTTCACCCAGCTCTTGCTGTCTCCAACATCAAGAATCACATCTCGATCACTCTTGAGATCGAGAATGTTCAGTACGCCACATGGGCGGAATTGTTCAAAATTCACGCCAGATCTCATCGGGTGATAAACCATATCATCCCGCCGAAAGCCGACCTGCCGAACGCTCCATCTACGGATGATGAGAAGGAGCTTTGGTCCACACTCGACGCCACTGTCCTAGGGTGGATTTATGCGACGATCTCTCACGACTTACTGCATACTATCATTGAAACCAACCATAATTCAGATGGAGGTATCTCCCATTCCACTGATCCACACCGTAATCGGGGTAAGAATGGGAAACAGAAAGGTAATGGCGGTGGACAGAAAGGCGGCGGTGGTCGCGGCAATGGCAAGAGTGGTCGCGGCAATGGACATAGTCGGGGCGGCGGCCAACATCAGTGGCCGTATCCGAACGCACCATAGGGATGGATGCCTCCCCCATGGGCTGTCCCTCCATGCCCATATCCCACACAAGTTCCATGGAATCATCCACCGAACAACCATGGGCAGCCTGGTGTGCTTGGGCCACATCCGCCCCAGGCATACAATGCATCTGCTCCATCGCCCGCTCCTTCGTATGCTCCGACCGATATTGCTGAGGCTATGCACACCATGACCCTGAATCCACCAGATGCAAACTGGTACATGGACACCGGTGCCACAGCACACATGACGTCTAACCAAGGTACTCTCTCGTCTTATTCTGATTTGAGTAATGATATTGGCATAACTGTTGGCAATGGTCATTCTATTCCGATTCGTGGTTCTGGTCACACATATTTACCCTCCCCACATCCACCTTTATCCTTAAGCCACGTTCTTCATGCTCCTCAGATCATTAAGAATTTAGTCTCAGTTTGAAAGTTCACTAGGGATAATAGTGTTTCTGTTGAATTTGATCCTCTTGGGTTTTCTGTGAAGGATTTCAAGACGGGGATGCGTCTAATGAGATGTGATAGCACTGGTGAACTTTATCCACTCACCACTTCTGTATCGCCTCAAGCTTTTCCAACCCTTGCTTCTACACTTTGGCATGATCGCTTGGGTCACCCGGGTGCTGCTATTTTACAACAACTTCGACTAAATAAATCCATTCATTGTAATAGGACTCCTGTTTTGAATGTGTGTCGATCTTGTGTGATGGGGAAACATGTTAGATTGCCTTTTGTTACTTCTACTTCCCGTACTTCAATGCCTTTTGATTTACTTCATAGTGATTTATGGACTTCTCTTATTTTAAGTTCCTCGGGTCACCGATATTATGTGCTTTTATTGGATGATTATTCTAATTTTTTATGGACCTTTCCTCTAGCTCAGAAATCTCAAGTCTATAATATTTTCTTGAATTTTCAATCCAATATTCGTACACAATTTGAAAGGAACATAAAAACTGTCCAATGTGATAATGGTCGGGAATATGACAATGGTAATTTTTGGAAATTTTGTAAGTCCAACGGCATGTTCTTTCGTCTTTCTTGTCCTCATACCTCTTCCCATAATGGTAAAGCCGAAAGAAAGATTCGTTCTATCAATAATATAGTCCGCACTCTTCTTTCTCATGCCTCGTTACCTCCTCAGTTCTGGCATCATGCCTTACAAATGGCGACTTATCTGCTTAATATTCTTCCGAGTAAATTGTTAGCAAATCAATCTCCCCTTAGAGTTCTCTATCATAAAGATCCCTCTTATTCGCATATTCGGGTGTTCGGATGCTTGTGTTACCCTCTCTTTCCGTCTACTACTATTAATAAACTTCAAGCTCGGTCTACACCTTGTGTCTTCTTAGGATATCCATCGCATCATAGAGGCTACAAATGTTATGATTTATCTGACAATAAAATCATTATTTGTCGCCATGTTATCTTTGATGAACAGGTTTTTCCTTTTGCTAACCTTCATACTCTTCTCCCTCACACATATGATTTTTTAGATGATAGCTTACACCCATCTATCATCAATCATTATCACAACCATTCCTCTTCTCCACAACCCACTACGCCTCCCTCCCCACCTCCTGTTGTATCACCACAACCTCCTACGCCACCACCTCCACCACCACTGTCTCCAAACCATAATCCACAACCCATAGCACCACTTCGCCCAGTCACCCGCAGCCAAAATGGGATTTTCAAACCTGTTCGTAGATACAATCTCAATACCATGTCTATGCCTTCGCCCATTCCCCCCAATCCTTTGGCTGCCCTCCGGGACCCGAATTGGAAATTAGCTATGATTGATGAGTATGATGCTCAAATCAAGAATCAGACGTGGGATTTGGTACCCCGTCCGTCTAATGTTAACATTATTCGTTCAATGTGGATTTTTGTTCACAAGTTTAAATCTGACGGCTCATTTGAGAGGCATAAGGCCCGTCTTGTAGGTGATGGTAAAACTCAGCAGGTTGGCGTTGACTGTGGAGAAACATTCAGCCCGGTGGTCAAACCGGCTACTATTCGTATGGTTCTTAGTCTAGCTTTGACTAAGAATTGGCCAATACATCAGCTTGATGTCAAGAACGCCTTCTTGCATGACAAGCTCAAAGAAACTGTGTATATGCATCAACCCATGGGGTTTCGGGATCCGGCTCATCCGGACTATGTATGCTTATTGCGGAAATCATTGTATGGCCTTAAACAATCATCTCGGGCTTGGTACACGCGATTTGCTGATTTTGTTGCTACGCTTGGTTTCGTGCACAGCAAATCTGATCACTCCTTGTTCATCTTTCGCAAGGGTGATGCTATGGCGTATATTTTGCTGTATGTTGATGATATTATCCTCACAGCGTCGACAGATTCTCTTCGGTCTAGCATCATGAATCAAATGAAATCAGAATTTTCTATGAAAGATTTGGGCCCTTTAAATTATTTTCTTGGCATTGCCGTCACTCGCCATTCCGGTGGAATGTTTCTTTCACAAAAGAAATATGCCACAGAGATTATTGAACGTGCAGGTATGACCAATTGCAAGCCCTCTCGCACTCCGGTTGACACTAAACCGAAGATCAGTGCTACTTCAAGTGCCGCTTATGAAAATCCCACACACTATCGAAGTCTTGCCGGTGCTCTCCAATACCTCACTTTTACCAGACCGGATATATCTTATGCTGTTCAACAGATTTCTTTGCACATGCATGACCCGAGAGATGAGCATATGAATGCATTGAAGCGTATTGTTAGGTACATTCAAGGCACCCTTCAGTATGGTTTGCATCTCTATTCCTCTTCGATCACTGCTCTTGTGTCATACACTGATGCTGATTGGGGTGGGTGTCCGGACACGAGGCGCTCAACATCTGGATATTGTGTGTTTTTGGGCGATAACCTCATTTCTTGGTCGTCTAAACGACAACCTACTTTGTCACGATCGAGTGCAGAGGCAGAGTACCGTGGGGTTGCTAATGCGGTGTCGGAATCCTGCTGGATCCGAAACTTGCTCTTGGAACTTCATTGTCCGGTCAGTAAGGCTACTTTGGTGTATTGTGATAATGTGAGTGCCATATATCTTTCGGGTAATCCGGTACATCACCAACGCACCAAGCACATTGAGTTGGACATTCATTTTGTTCGGGAAAAGGTGGCACGAGGTCAAGTCAGGGTTCTCCACGTACCTTCCTATTACCAAGTAGCTGATATCTTCACGAAGGGTTTGCCGCAGGTGTTGTTTGAAGATTTTCGAGACAGTCTCAGCGTTCGTGATCCTCCCGCTTTGCCTGCGGGGGTGTGTTAGCAGAATAATATATTGCATATATTATTGTTAGCAGAATAATATATTGCATATATTATGTTATATTATGTATAGATTTTATAGAATCAGTATATAGTTAGTTTCCTTCATTATAGCCTCTTTTATCTCTTGTATTGTGTATATAATATTGTTTGATAATGAGAAGGATACGGAAAGTTTTCTTTCAAGAAATCATGAGTTTAAAAAGCCTGTTGTTAATCCTGAGAATCCAAGTGTGCTTGTTGCTGAAAGACAGGAGAGAAATGAATATGAGGCCAAACGAGTATATGAATCAAAATTATGCTCATTCTTCTCATTCTTCTGATTCTATGTATAATTATCCTGCTCGTGCATCCAATCATGCTCCTGATCATGCTCATTTTCATAACTATGCTCATAATCATGGTCATGTTCCTAATACTGCTCCAAATCATGCATACAACCCCAATTTTGATCAAAAACCAAGAAATACATGCTGGAATTGTGGTAAACCTGGTCATTTTTCAAATAGATGCAAGCAGCCTAAAAAGAATAAGGGTTATATGCATAATCATGCCAATAATGTGATGCACTATGATTCTCATATGTCTGATTTGAATCCTCATAACTCTGGCCTGATTTCTCATGATCCTGAACCCCATAATGTGCATGAAAGCTATGATGGTAGTGGTATCTATATGGTTCATGATGATTATGACTTCTAGTTTATCAATTATACCAATGCTATCTCCAAAAATGTGCATAATAATGAGTGGTTGATTGATTCTGGCTGTACATTTCATGTTACTCCATTTAAGGAGATGTTTTATAATTTGCACTTCATGAACTCTGGCCATGTTTCATTAGCTGATGGTCAAAACTGTGAAATTCTTGGAAAGGGAGATGTATGTCTAAAATTTGAAAATGGATCTATGTTAACTTTAAATGAAGTCAGATATGTCCCAAAACTAAAATTCAGCCTGCTATCTGTGTCTAAAATTGCTGATCACATGATTGATGGTTCTGTGAACAATCTGAGGTTCAAATTTGTAAAGGATTCTATGTTATACTTCAATGCTCCAAGAAAGGGTGATTTATATGCTGTAACTGCTGAATCTGTTCCTATGCCTGTTGCTAATGTTGTTCAACATGATAAAACTGCTCTTTGGCATGCTAGGTTAGGTCACATAAGTAATAAAGGTTTGGAGATCTTGAGTAAAGCTGGTGCTTTTGGAAATGATAGAATAACTAATGTGCCTTTTTGTGAACCCTGTGTGCTTGGAAAACATCATAAAGTGTCTCTGCCTGCTACTATTCCTTATCCAAGAAAGCATGTTAAATCTGAAATACTTGAATATCTGCATGCTGATGTATAGGGTCCTGCAAGGGATCCAACCCATGGTGGAAATGTGTTTTTCTTGTCTATAATTGACGATTTTTCCAGGAAAACTTAGGTGTTCTTAATGAAAAACAAATCTGATGTGTTTACTAAGTTTTCTAAATGGGCCATTGAAATTCAAACTCAAACCAATAAGAAAATAAAATATCTTAGAACTGATAATGGACTGGAATTTTGTAATCAAGCCATGGATCATTGGTGTTCTATTAGAGGAATAAAAAGGCATAAGACTGTTCCTTATACTCCACAGCAAAATGAAGTGGCTGAAAGGATGAATAGGACCTTGCTTGATAAAGTGAGAACCTTGTTAATTGCCTCTGGTCTTGGAAAACCTTTTTAGGGTGAAGCTTTAATGACTGCATGTTATTTAATTAATAGATCTCCCTCTGTTCCTCTGCATGGCAAACTCCCAGAATCTGTGTTCTATAATAAGCTTGTTTGCTTGAATAATTTGAGAATATTTGGTTGTGCTGCTTATGTGCATCAAAAATTGAGCAAACTTGAACCTAGAGCAAGAAAATGTGTCTTCCTTGGTTATCCTGAAGGTGTTAAAGGTTACAAATTATGGGATAAGAGTGTTCCTGGCTTTAAAACTTGTATAAGCAGAGATGTGCTGTTTAATGAGCTTGATTTTCCTTGCCTACCTGAAATTTTACCCTCTGCTACACCAAAACAGGTGGAGAAATTGCATGACTTGAATAAAAAATCCTATGACTACTTGTTTTCTTCTGATGATGATAATAAGGTGGATGATCCCACCCCCTCTCTGTCTAAACCTGCTTTAATTGATGATATTAATCTTGATGATTCTATCTCAAATAATGAAACTGATTCTCCTGATAATATGGCTGTATCTGAGTCTGAAACTAGCTCAAATGAATCTGAAAAACCACCTGAACCTGTGCCTAATGTGGATGACTTGAGTAATTATCAACTTGCTAGGGATAGACCTAGAAGAAATGTTAAAGTGTCTGCCAAGTATGATGATTATAACTTGTCTTTGTATGCCTTTAATGTGTTTAGTAATGTGGATCAATCTGAGCCCAAATCTTACGAGGAAGCTGTTAATTCTGTGGATTCTGATAAATGGATCACTGCTATGAATTCTGAAATGAAATCTTTGCATGATAACAACACTTGGATATTAGTTGAAAGACCTGAATCATGTTCTGTTGTTGAATGCAAGTGGCTCTTTAAAATCAAACAAGAAATCAATAATGTTAGATACAAAGCAAGGCTTGTTGCTAAAGGATTCACACAAAAGGAAGGGATTGATTACAATGAGATCTTTGCTCCTGTGGTTAAATTTACAACTGTGAGAATAATGCTTGCATTAACTGCTCATTTTGATTGGGAATTGAAACAAATGGATGTTACAACTGCTTTTTTGCATGGTGAGCTGGAAAACAATATATACATGCATCAACCTGAAGGCTACATTGATAAAGAACATCCTAACCATGTATCCTTATTGAAAAAATCCTTGTATGGTTTAAAACAATCCCCAAGACAATGGAATATCAAATTTGACAAGTGCATGCAAAGTTTGAACTTCACTAGAAGTAAATTTGATCATTGTTTATACTATATGAAATCTGGAGTGCCTGTGTTCCTTCTCATTTATATTGATGACATGTTGTTGATTAGCTCTTACCTGAATACTGTGAAGCATATTCAATCTTGCTTGTGTGCTAATTTTGATATGAAGTACCTTGGTGATGCAAAGAAAATCCTTGGCATGAACATAGACAGAGATAGAGCAAATCACACTCTTAAATTACATCAAACTGCTTACACTGAACATGTTTTGAAAAAATTTAATATGGAAAGCAGTAAAGCTGTCTCTGTGCCTCTTGCCTCTCATTTTATTTTAAGTAAAGACCAATGCCCTAAATCTGATTCTGAAATGAAAGAGATGCAATTTGTCCCTTATGCCAATGCTATTGGATCTGTGATGTATTTGATGATTAGCACAAGGCCTGATATTGCTTATGATGTGTCTGGGAAGCATTGAAATGGCTTCTAAGATATTTGAAATCCACTGTGTCTCATGGCTTATTGTTCTCTAAATCTTCTGATGGTGTTAAATGTGTGGATATGTTGATTCTAATTATGCCAATGATAGAGATCAAAGAAAATCTACAACCTCCTATGCTTTTACTTTATGTGATGCATGCATTAGCTGGAAATCTCAATTGCAGAGCATTGTTGCCTTGTCTTCTACTGAATCTGAATATATTGCTGCAACTGAGGCTGTGAAAGAAGCCATTTGGCTAAAGGGTGTCCTATCTGAGATTAAATATATTAATGATATACCCTGTTTGTATTCTGACAGCCAGTCTGCTATTCAGCTGTGCAAAAATCCTGTTTTTCATGACAGGAAAAAACATATTGATGTGAGGTTTCATTTTATCCGTGATGTTGTGGAAAAAGGAGAAATTCTCTTGGATAAAATCCCATCTGAGTACAATCCCGCAGACATGGGGACCAAAGTTCTTCCTGTGGAAAAATTAGAAGTCTGTAAAAAGGCTCTAAATATGGAGACTTGAAGATCTGAAAAGGGTGGATCTCCTGACCACTTCTGTGGGATCCTGATCAGCCTAAAATGGCTCTCTCTCTCTTTCTTCTCTCCCTCCCCTTCTTCTTGGTATCTGGCTAGATAAGTACTCTGGACTGGGAAGGTCAAAATCTGACTGGAGTCAGTGTACTTGGGGTTGGTCTCAAGTTGTGTGACTCTGAGAATAATACGCATAGCATTATATCTCTTCCTCTCTGACCTTATTATGTCAAAGATAAGTAATGAGTAAAAATAAGGGCAGTGATGAAGATTCCCTAGTTCTTGGCAAGCAATTTCCTTGGTGACTGTGACAGACCAAATAGGGCCAAAGATGGATATGTGGGTGGTTGGCCCAATTTGTTCTTACTTATTCTCTGGCCCAATTCTCTCCTATCCTCTATTTTATTCTCTCTGACCCAGCTGCAAGCCCAATTCCCCACAACCCTAGCCCATGACCCGACACCCATATCCCTCCCATATATAAACCGCTCAACCCTAATTTTCCTTTTTTATCTCTCACTCTCGCTTACAAAAATGCGGCACCCCCTCTCTTCTCTCTCATGCCTTACGCAAGAAATCCTAACACTAATCCTTCTGCTCCGAGCTAATCCGCCGCGATCCTCTGTTTCTCTGGCCGGAATCCTGTCTGCGGGTTCCTGTGTGGCCTGTGAGTTGAGGTTGCGAGTTAGTTTTGGGGTTGAGGGAGCCTGTGAGAGCATCGAAGCCTTCCCTCTCACCCTCTCCTCCTGGTCTGGGTTCGATCTGTCGCCGGAGTTGCCTTTGTCGCCGTCCTTGGGAGAATCTGAGCCCACCAGTGCCTTTGGGCACCTTTTCTTCACAAATCTCTCTCTATTTTACCTATATATATATATATTCTTGTCTCTGTGTGTGTTTATCTCTGGTTTTGGCTCGATCTAACTCTTGCCTTTACCTCTGTTTCTGCAGATCTACACTTGGCTTAGCCAGCCTATGAAGAAATAGCCTTAGATCCTTTTGATCTAGCGTCTGAGGCTGCAACTTGAAGAGAAATCCCAAGTGCTAAGCTCACGGCTGCTTGAGCAGCTAGTGAGGTAGACCGCCGAGATCTGAGAAAGAAGAAGAAGGCTGTGAAGAAACTTATCCTCTGAGATAACCATAAATCAGAGCCTCTGTGTGCGCCTGTGAAGAGAAGAACCTAAAACCAAGTTTCTGAGGCGTTCAAGGTTGCTTGAGCAATCGTGAGGTGAACAGAAGAGGAGGGAAACAAGTGTTGAACCCCTGGCTAGGCTGATACCCAACATAACCCTTTGAAATATTTAAGCGTTGACTTTTATAATCAGTTGAATATTTTTTGAATTTCAAAATTTTATTGTATGCCTCAAATTTAATTTAACACTATAACAATTTTAAAAATATTTAATATCGTTATTTGAAGTATGTTGAGACTTATTTTTGTTAATTGTAAAATTGAGATGTTTGAATGCATTAAATGAGGGCAAATATGAGAAAAATTGTGAATTTCTACTTTGATTGTGTAGAATTATACTCTTTGTGAAACAAAATTAAAGCGATGAAATGGTACTTATTCAAAACTGAATGAAGTATATATTTGCATTTATGTTCGTTCTAACGTACTCGATATAATAATGACAACATTATAAGTTTTATGGGTAAATAACAATAAATGTCTAAAAAATGAAGTATGTGATTGACGTATTATTCAACTAATTTTATACCATTTATCACTCTCCAAATTGTCAAAAGCAAATTACTGTGGCCTTAATTAAAATGTTGATTAACACCTTGATGGCTTTTGCTTTATAAACCTTTTGAAATATTTAACCATTAGTTTGTAATCAATTGAATATTTTATGAATTTAAAAAACTTTATTTTATGCTTCAAATTTATTTTAACCACACTATAAAAAATTTAAAAAGATTTATTATCGCTATTTAAAGGTATGTTGAGACTTATTTTTGTTAATTGTTAAATAGGGATGTTTGAGTGTATTAAATAAGGGCAAATGTGAGGGAAAATGTAAATTTCTACCTCGATTTTGTATAATGATACTTTCTGTGAAACAAAATTAAAGTGATGGAATGATACTTATTCAAAACTGGATGTAGTATATATTTTCATTTATGTTCGTTCAAATTTACTTGATATAATAATGACAACATTATAAGTATTATAGGTAAATAACAATAAATGCCTAAAAATGAAGTATGTGGTGGGCGTATTGTTCAGCCAATTTTATACCATTTATCACTTTCCAAATTGTCAAACGCAAATTACTCTGACCTTCCTTGAAATGCCAATTAACACCTTGATGGCTTTTGCTATATAAAACTTTTGGAATATTTAACCATTGGTTTGTATTCCGTTCAATATTTTATGAATTTTAAAATTTTATTTTATGCTTCAAATTTATTTTAACAACAATATAACAATTTTTTACTATATTTATTATCATTATTTGAAGTCTGTTGATACTTATATTTGTTGATTGTTCTTTATGATATTTGAATGCATTAAATGAGGACAAATGTGAGAAAAAAATGTGAATTTGTACCTCGATTGAAAAGAAATGATATTCTTTGTGAAACGAACTTAAAGAGATAAAATGACACTTATTGAAAATGGATGGAGAACATATTTGCATTTATGTCGTTCTAATCTACTCCATATAATAATGATAACATTATAGGTAAATAACAATAAATGCCTCAAAAATGGAATCTATAGTTGACATATTATTCAACCAATATTATACCATTTATTACTTTCCAAAATGTCAAAAACTAATACTTCTTGTCTGCATTAAAATGTCGATTTACACCTCAATGACTTTTGCAATTTTAACCATTTGAAATATTTAAGCGTTGACTTTTGTAATGAGTTGAATATTTTTTGAATTTCAAAATTTTATCGTATGCCTCAAATTTATTTTAACAACACTGTAACAATTTTAAAAATATTTAATATTGTTATTTGAAGTATGTTGAGACTTATTTTTGCTAATTGTAAAATAGAGATGTTTGAATGTATTAAATGAGGAAAAATGTGAATTTCTATTTCGATTGTGTAGAATGATACTCTTTGTGAAACAAAATTAAATCGATGGAATGACACTTATTTAAAACTGGATGAAGTAAATATTTGCATTTATGTTCATTCTAATTCACTCGATATAATAATGACAACATTATAAGTATTATGGGTAAATAACAATAAATGCCTAAAAAAGAAAGTATGCAGTTGACCTATTGTTCAACCAATTTTATACCATTTATTACTTTCCAAATTGTCAAACACAAATTACTCCGGCCTTCATTAAAATGTTAATTAACACCTTGATGGCTTTTTTTTGCTACATAAACCTTTTGAAATATTTAACTATTGGACGTTTCTAATCACTTGAATATTTTATAAATTTTAAAATTTTATTTTATACTTCAAATTTATTTTAACCACACTGTAACAATTTTAAAAAGATTTATCATCGTTATTTGAAGTATGTTGAGACTTATTTTTATTGATTTTTAAATAGGGATGTTTGAATGTATTAAATGAGAGCAAATGTGAGGAAAAATATGAATTTCTTCCTCTTTTGTGTAGAATGACACTTTTTGTGAAACAAAATTAAAGCGATGAACTGACACTTATTAAAAAATGGATGGAGTATATATTTACATTTATGTCATTCTAAGGCGTTTGAGAATAAACTCAGAGACTTCCTTCATGATGGAAGGGTGTGATGACCTCAACAAATCACAAATTTCTTCCAATTTATGGAGGGGTGCAATGACCTCAGCAAATCGCAAATTTCTTCCAATTTGTAAACAGGAGTCACCTAACCCTTATCCCACGTGGTGCCGTCCACAATTCTCGATCTCGAATACGACTCTACACGATCAAGCGATAGATTTTCCATTTTTTTACTCCAATTTGATCAATCAATTCAATGATTAATCAAATCAAATCGAGAGAACAAACTAGAAATCGTAAAGAAATGCAAGTTTCTAGTGGAATTTCTTTACATGCTTAATAATACATAAAACCATGCATACGTGCTTAACATGAAATTATATGTACGTGTTCCATGTTTACATAGTGTATATTCAAACATGCTCGAATCACATAATACATAGTGTATATTCAAACATGCTCGAATCACATAATTCAATTAAACTATGCAATAATCTGTATTGTGGTGTTAAACCCCACCGTAATATTGATTTATAAATTATTGACTTGATATAATTTGTGTACCACCTTAAAACCAATTAACAAAATGATTTTTCAAACTTAATTTTGATGAAACTCTATTGTTTTGATAGTTGTGATCTATGTGTGTTGAATATTGGGGTAAAAGTTACTCTATTTATACTAAAACTTGATGTTGTTTAGAAATGCGATTGAGCTCAAATTCTTGGAGTTTGATCAAAAGATGAGTTCTTGTGTTAAAACCTTAGAAAGAGAAAATACTACAAAGTTCTTTTTGGGCCCAACTAGATTAGGTTAGATTTTCCTTTCAGGCTTAGGTGGAATTCTAGGTGATTAATTAAACATAAAATGGGTTGTTAAACAATTATTTGTATTCTTGAAAAATAAACTTTGGGCAATTAAAAAAACTCTTAAAACTAGAGCTGACAAACGGGTACGGGTCCGGCCAGGTAGACCCGAGCCCATGGGCTAAATTTAATGAGACGATGGTCCAATTTAATGAGACGTTGGTCCAGCTCGGCCCAACCTCAAATGTTTTAGGTCAAAAAATTCACGGCCCAACCCAACCCGAAATTCAGCCTGGGTCAGGCCGCCCCTGGGGCGAAGTCTAATTTTTCATTTTTTCACCCCCCCTCCCCGCCCTATTCGGGTCGATTTTTTCGGCCCGGCCTAAAAATATTTTGAGCCTATAAATTTGTGGTCTGTCGGCCAAGCCGATTTTGATTTTGACACCTCTATTTAAAACTAAAAATGTAATAATTCATTTGGCATTATTCATGATTTTGAAACCTAGAAAATAAATCTAAAGATCCAATTATTCTTAAATACTAGCATATATAAAATGACTGCTTGTGAAACGACGTGTTACAGATAGTGTCATACTTGCATACCTTTTCAAAATATGATAAATGTCGATTTGTTTCCAGCTATGAAAGATTTAATTTCTAGCATGTAAAATGAGTTGGAACATTCATCGAATAGAACCACAATTTGCCAGTGGTAGGTGCATTGAATGCTAGCTACAACGGCTATATAAATGGAGTTTCCATTGAGAAATATCACAATCACTCCCAAAGCCACCTTTCATATTGCGATGTTTAGGAGAAAAAAACCCTACCTTAGCCCTAGAAATCTCTCGACAATCCAGATTTTTTCTTTCTTTCAAATTCAGCATTGCCTAAGTTTGTCGCAACTCTACCTGCACGGTATGCCCCGATCTAATCCTTTTCTGTGCATTTTAAAAAATTAATTCTCTTGTAATCTACTTTGGTTTTTTTTTTTAATTATTCCATGAATTCTCCATCTTGCTCTTAGAATTGCCTTTTAATTTAGGTATACTTTATATGATTTAATTTTGTATCATGCACAATTTTTCTATTTTAGGTTTGTCTTTTAAGTTTTTATTTTTTATAAAAGTTGAAGCTTTAATTAGTCTTCAATATTTATGTCTCTTCATAGATTTATATTTATTACTTATTTTGGACTGAAAATGGGACCATTTTTTTTTTATCTCATCGGCTTTGAAAGGATCATTCCTTAGAATGATAATCAAAATAAGTTAATCATTCCTTAGATTGATTAACTACCCCGCCCACTTCTTCAATCATTCTCATCAATTACTACCACATTCCTCAATCATCATCATCATTATTAATTCTTTTTTGTTATTTATTATTATTATTATTATTATTATTATTGTTGTTGTTGTTGTTGTTGTTGTTGTTGTTGTTGTTGGTATTGTTTCTATTATTATTATTATTATTATTATTATTATTATTATTATTATTATTATTATCATTTATAATTATTATTATATTTATTTATTTATTATTCTTGTAAATATTATTATTATACTATATATTATTTTTATTATTATTGTAAATATTATTATTATTATTATTATTATTTACAACAACAATAATAATAATAATAATAATAATTAATTACCATTGATGAAATTGAAAAGTAACAAACTTTATCTATCACAATAACATTCATTTCATAATTTAAACCAAACGACAACAATTCAATCATCATTTCCATTGTTATTGACTATTCAATGATATCTATTGTGATTGTCATTTCTGAATTTAAATCAAGCTGCACTCTTAGGCATTTTAGTAACAATATCATAATACTATGTACAATTAGTATACATTTAAAAGCTCATTTTATTTTCTTTTTGTGTTTTTTAGAGATATTTTTCTATCATGTTTTTCTGAACCTATTCTTGAAGATTGAATCTTTTATTGTTTTATCTATATAATAGGCTAATACCTATATATGATGTACAAAAAATTATAAAATTCATATATATATTTTGAGAGTTATATCTATATTGAGATTACCCATTTTATTTATTTTAGAAATTATTATTATTATTATTAAGGTACAAATGTGCGCTTAAATCTAATTGTCTCGTCTCACCTAAATAATATTTTTTTGCTGGTTAAAAAAAAGAATCAAATTGACATTTGACTAACTTTTAGTTGTTGAAGAATATTATATCAAACATTTTTAGTGGCATTTATGTAAGGTTGAGCGCAAACACATTGGGAAACATTATATGCTCATCCTTTCGTAAATGCCACTGGAAATGATTATTGTATTTTTCTCAACATAAAAATTGTAGAACAATGCAAACAGTTGTCATTACTCTCTTCTTAGATGGATAATAATAATAATAATAATAATAATAATAATAATAATAATAATAATAATAATAATAATAATAATAATAATAATAATAATAATATCGCCAACATTTTTAGATGTTGAAAAATATTTCATCAAACATTTTTTAATGACATCTATGTAAAGTTTATCGTGAACACAATGGGAAACACAACAAGCTCATCATTTCGCAAATGTCATTGGAAATGAATAGAGCATTTTCCACAATATAAAAAAAAGACTGAAAATAATTACCATTACGACAACAATAAATAATCATATCAACCTAATTTTTTAGGCCTCAAAGAATAATGCATTAAACATTTTTAGTGGCATCTCTGTAAAGTTGAACGCAAACATATTAAGAAACATTATAAGCTCATCTTTTCGTAAATGCCACTGGAAATGATTAAAGCATTTTCCTCAACATATAAAATTGTAGGACAATGCAAATAGTTGTCATTACTCTTTTCTTAGATCAATGATGATGATAATAATAATAATGAATACTAATATTGCCAACATTTTTAGGTGTTGAATAATATTACATCAAACATTTTTAATGGCATCTATATATAGTTGATTGTGAACACAATGAGAACCACAACGAGCTCATCTTTTCGTAAATGCCATCAGCACAAAAAATAGGTCAATACAAATAATTACAATTACTTTCTTCTCAAATAATAACAACAACAATAATAAATAGTTATATTGGTCTACATTTTTACGTGTTGAAGAATATTGCATCAAACATTTTTAGTGGCATCTATGTAAAGTTGAGCACGAAGACATTGGGAAACATTATAAGCTCATCTTTTCGTAAATGCCACTGGAAATGATTGAAGCATTTTCCTCAACATAAAAAATTGTAGGACAATGCAAATAGTGGGCATCACTCTCTTCTTAGATAATAATAATAATAATAATAATAATAATAATAATAATAATAATAATAATAATAATAATAATAATTCCTACATTTTCAGATGTTGAATAATATTACATCAAATATTTTAAGTGGCATCTATTTATAGTTGATCGTGAATACAATAGGAAACACAACAAGCTCATTTTTTGTAAAACTCATTAGAAATGATTAAAGTATTTTGCTTAATTAACATAATAATAATAATAATAATAATAATAATAATAATAATAATAATAATAATAATAATAATAATAATAATAATAATAATAATATCCTTAAAATCATTACCTCCAAATTTTTATAAAATAAATTAACCTCTCTTTCGGACAAGTTAAAAATAAATTAATTTCTCTTTCGGCCACTATATATCTTGCTAGTTTCCTCAAACCCATCATGATCCGATCATCAATATTGGGGAAAAAAAATATTCTTGCGGCTAAATTTAATAATTCTCATTTTTTCCTCTTAATGTGAATTGGCATTCTTTCTCAAAAATTGATAGTCGAGACACCAGAGACGTGAAGAGACAAAGCAAATTGTCAACGGAATTGTAACTAATAATAATAATAATAATAATAATAATAATAATAATAATAATAATAATAATAATAATAATAATAATAATAATAATAATAATATTGCCTACATTTTTAGATGCTGAATAATATTACATCAAATATTTTAAGTGGCATTTATTTATAGTTGATCGCGATTGTACAATGGGAAACACAACAAGCTCATTTTTTCTAAAAGTCATTGGAAATGATTAAAATATTTTTCTGAATATAAAAAGGCCAATGCAAGTAATTGTCATTACTCTATTCTTAGATAATAATAATAATAGCCTTAAAATTAATTAATTAAAACACCAACATTTACCTCAAATGTTATTCAATATCTCCAAATTTTTATAAAATAAATTGGGTCACTAACATACTAGTTTCTTCAATTCCGTCATGATCTGACCATCAATTTCACAAAAAAAATGCTCTGTGCCGCTGAATTTAATAATTTTCATTTTTGCCTCTTGATATAAATTGATATTTTTTTCAAAAATTGATAGTCCACACGAGGTGAAGAGACGAGCAAATTATCAACCGAATTGTAACTAAAACAATTTGTTGTACGAAGCTTAGAACGGAGTGAAATGGCTCATCTTTTTTTTTGTTCCTTAAACCATTCGGTGGGGGTTTAATTTGTAAGCCATAAACGATTAAAATAAGCTTCATTATGCTCCCTGCAAAGAAACGAAAAGCTTTTGAGTTTGATCCAAGCAGAATGAATTCCGAAATCCAACGCCCATGTCCACTATCGCTGCTGTCATGGCGGAGGAAACTGCGCCGGCGGTGGTGTAGAGTTGGGGAAAAAGCTGACATTTTCGATCGGATGATGTGGATGAGCCGTGCAACCTACAATCAAGGTGAAATTTTTGTAGGAAATGTAATTCAATTACTGTGTGCATGTCGTATGATTCCAATGTGTTTGTGAAATTGACAGAAGCTGTGTTTTATTAATTCTATCATGAAATTATGCCATTGATCCAATCAATCGTGTAGATGGAGTTTACTGCTAGTCTCAGCAAATGCCTGACAATGTTGTTGTTTAACTCAATCTTTCACATTAGGTTTTGCATCAGCACTCACAAGCTTCATCAATTTTAGCATTTTTGTTTAACTTTATGAATGGTCTCTCAAAGTGTTATCTTTATTCTAGTTGCAGCTGAGATATTGGAGTCGGCATCTGCTTTGTAAAGGCGATTCACAGTCTTTCCATGGTTGTTTCCTTAAAAGTAAGCGTGGTTTCTCTTCTCATTGTCCCTTTTTTTTGAATGAACTCAAATGGGGTTCGAACAATTGAAAGAAAATGTTTGTTCAGTTCCTCGTTCTTACTGAAAATACATCTCTATTGATAAGTATGCATGCTACTTGTGTGTGGCTAATTAACACACTTCTTTGTTCTTGCTCAACTTTTGTTACACAAGTTATTACTATTGCTGTGAATGTGATAGCATTGCAACTGTATAATGTGGGGGACTATTTTTGTATTTTTGTGTGGCATACCTACTGCAGTATGTATATATATAGTGTTTTTATTTGTTCTTTAGTAGCAAGTTACATTAATTTTCTTATACTGCTAAGTAAATGAACCCAGCTATCTTTAACTAGAGTGCTTGAATTTTAAAGAAGTAAGGCTGGGGATTTTAGGATTTTATGTTCAGTAGATTTACTTCTCTGATTTGAAAGGATTGTCAGGACGCATAGAATTCTACCTAATTTTCTGGCGGTCTTTCCTTTATGCTAATAAGTTTGTACTTGTCTACTTGATTAAATGTTATAATCTTTTGGAATTTGGTCATGAAAAATTGGTCTTGGTGAAATAGAGTGTTCGGTGTATGGGTGATGCCTATGGAGTAGCTGATCTATTATGACAAGGTAGAATTTTGGTTTGGCTGTTAAAGGGTAGTAGTCTACCGCAGAATCAAGGGCAGTTTGTGTGTATAATTGTTTAGGTGCTCATTATATCTTGATTAGCCAGTGTACAGTGAGCTCAATGGAAAGCAGATATACCAGCGGATAATTAGCACTTTTTGAAACATTAATTCCTATTATACCCTTGGTAATTAAATCCTGTAAGTAGTTCAAGAGAAACTAACAAACGGCAGCAAGGCATCTACTAATCCTTCCAAATCTACAAACCGTTCCAGCCTATAGTTTTCCTGCCAGGTGAGATTGGTTAAATGCAAATGTTTGATACTAGCTGGGGTCTTTCCTGGCTAATTTACAATTTATTAGGGGTATCCGGGTAATTACCAGCAGAATCAAGGGCATTTTTGTGTGTATAATAGTTTAGGTGCCCTTATATCTTGATTAGCCAGTATAGAGTGAGCTTGATGGAAAAAAGATATAGCAGCGGATAATTAGCACTTTTTGAAACATTGGTTCCTATTCTTGCCTTGGTAAATCCTGTAAGCAGTTAAAGAGAAACTAACAAACTACAGCAAGGCATTTACTAACCCTTCCAAATCTACAAACCGCTCCAGCCCATAGTTTTGCTGACAGGTGAGATTGGTTAAATGCAAATGTTTGATACTAGCTGTGGTCTTTCCTGGCTAATTTACAATTTATTAGGGGTATCCGGGTAATTACGAGCAGAATCAAGGGCAGTTTTGTGTGTGTAATTAGTTTTGATGCTCCTTATATTGATTAGCCGGTGTAGAGTGAGCTCAATGGAAAAAAGATATAGCAGCGGATAATTTGCACTTTTTGAAACATTGGTTCCTATTCTAACCTTGGTAAATGCTGTAAGTAGTTCAAGAGAAACTAACAAACTACAGCAAGGCATTTACTAACCCTTCCAAAGCCACAAACCTTTCCAGCCCATAGTTTTGTTGCCAGGTAAAATTGGTTAAATGCTAATGTGTGATACTAGCCGGTGTCTTTCCTGGATAGTTTACAATTTATTAGGGGTAGCCAGGTAGGAACCAGCGGAATCAAGGGCAGTTTTGTGTGTGTCATTAGTTTAGATGCTCATTATATCTCGATTAGCCAGTGTACGGTGAGCTCAATGGAAAAAAGATATAGCAGCGGATAATTAGCACTTTTTGAAACATTAAATTCCTATTCTACCCTTGGTAATTAAATCCTGTAAGTAGTTCAAGAGAAATTAACAAACTACAGCAAGACATCCACTAAGCCTTCCAAATCTACAAACCGCTCCAGCCCATAGTTTTGCTGCCAGGTGAGATTGGTTAAATGCTATGTGTGACACTAGGTGGTTTCTTACCTGGATAATTTACGATTGATTACGGGTTGGTGCATTTATTACTGGCCATATCAGTTCTATTCTCAAGCACAAACTTCTTCTTTTCTGGATCAAAAGCTTTAGTTCTGTTTTTCATTTGATAATCTTCAAAAGCTCTGTTCTATTTTTCATTTGATAATCTTTTTTCTGGATCGAAAGCTTCTGTTCTGTTTTTCATTTGATAATCAAGAGCTTCACGATTTCATACAGGTAATTCACTTGATTGAACCATGCAGGATTTTTTTTTTCCTAACTTCTTATTGTGTTTCAAAATTTTTCTAATTAAGTTTATGTACTCATTGAGTCTTTTTTTCACAGTCAAATTTAAATTCCTTTCTTCTTGTATATTTCAGAATGTAATTGGCCTGAAAATGACATTTATTTTTACCATCTTGATTTTGAAGATTCGGTTTTCAATTTGGACTCTTTTTTAGGACTGATTTCTTTTTTCTTTTCCTAATTTCATTGAATTTACTTTCATCTATTTGAGGGTTTATGCTTCTATACTAATACCATTTATTTAAAAAACATTTGTGTTTTAATGAGGTGATTCAATTACTTACTCTTCAAAGGAAATTGAAAAAAAGGTCGCATGTAAATCTCTACCGTGTTCGATCATTCTGTTTTTCAAAACCAACTACAATGGTGTTTTAATATTGTGTCTATCTGATTATGAGCCATTGTTTAAGTTCTTATTTTGAACTTGTTGCTTCAGTAACCCTTTTATTTCACTATAATCCTTTTAACCACATCCAAAATATATAATTTGTCTGTTCAATACAGTTATTATTCCTTGCTAGTCTTCAGGTTACTCTTTTATGTCAGAAAATTGTTACTTCTTTCTTTTCCACTTTTTTGGTGTAGATTTTATTGAAGAGAAAAGTGGTATTTAATTGCAGAGGTTACAAGAACAGGTTATTGGTTATTATGTTGTTCCAAAGTATGAAAAAAGCTACATTAATCAGAATAAGCCTGCAAAAATAAGCGAAAATTACTCTGTTTCTTTTTTCTTTGCAAAAGTGCTATTGATTAGTAGAAGCTAGTTATTCTTTTCTGGCAAGACAACCTTATCTGTGTGTGTGTGTGTTTTTTTTTTTTTTTTTTTTCTGGCAAAGTTGTCCCTAAATCAGCATAAGACTGCATTAATATGAAAGTTTGCAATAATCAGCATAAAGTTCCTTCTTTGCAGGCAAGATCTCCTCATTTGTTTCTTTTTGGCATGTATATATAATACACTCATTGTTGTTTTCCATTGTAGTGAAAAGCAATCAGGTGGTTGCTCTGATTGAAAGACATCGATAGAAAACCAAGATTCTCTTGACGAGTTGCAATGTCATCACTGAGAAGCCTTTCAAATGAAGGAACTTCTTCTTCTGAAAGCATGCAGACACATGGACCTGGTGTGAAGGTAAATTTATTTATGTCTGTTTCCAAGATAAATTCATCTTTTTTTTTTTTGCTTAGTTGACATCTTAATCTTTTTTCAACATAACTGTAAACTTCAGGTATTTTGTACATTGGACAAGTACTTTCACAAAGGGAACTATGAGTTCAACTATTTTTCAGTTGGGGATTTTAGTTTTTAGAACCGGAAAACAGACATGCATTTTCTGTGTTGGAAAAGTACTTGCATAACAGGAACTATATGTTCAACTTTTTTTTTCAGTTTTGGATCTTTGTTTCTCAAACTAAAAAAACGGAATTTATGAACTTATATCTGTGAATCATGTTCTATTAGCTTTCTGCAGTCTACTATATATTTTGTTCTGAAACAAGCCATTCAATTACCTGAATCATGAGATTAGTACGCTTCCAGAGTTTTGAACATTTCCCAATTTTTTGATAATGTACGTAAATCTCTATTACGGAAAAGGGTTCTCGTAATGGTGGGTTTGGTATCATGTACTTCTAGAAATATACTTGGAATGATATATGTTAAAATAGGCATATTCTACTAACTTTATTAGCACTTCTATCACTATATATTTGGAGTTCTCATCAATTTTTATAATGGTTTTCTCTGTTAATGTGTTGGTTTTGGTTTTGACAGAGAAAAAGAAGTGAAAAGAATTGTCATCAGTGCCACAAAAATGATAAAGAAACAGTTGTTGGATGCACCAAATGCAAGAAGAAGTATTGCGACCCCTGCATCACTAGATGGTGAGAATTTTTCTTGCAATAGATCATGACATTCACTCTGTGAGATTCCTTAACTTGAATCAATCTTGGTGATAATCTCGTATTTTGCATGTGTTTTGAGGTTCATTTGAGTGGTATTTGATAGGCATTGTATGCAAGAAGTGATAAGTTTTGCATTATTTTCTATGTTTTGTGCATTGTCACATATTTATTCGTTGTAAAAGGATTTAACATCATTTCTTTTGTTAAATTTAAATGAGTTTGGGAAGACCCTATATTTTGTGCATTGTCATGTATTATTTAGATTTAATTTCTTGCGTTAATTTAGACAATTTTATTTTCTGTTATATTATTCCTTATCTCACTTTTTAATTTTTGTAGGTTGTGCATGAGCACGAGATCTAAAGGAAACCTTTAGAACTTTTTGATCCTGAGATTGAAGCTACCGCTCGGCACAACAACGCAAGAAGAAGAGAGATGGCCACAAACGAGCAACAAGCTCCTAACCTCAACTCTATCAATCAGATGGGTGGCTATGAAAATAAAAATTACCGAGGGAAAAATCAATTCCACCAAGGTAATCAGTCCAACTTGTCGTACGGGAACCCCAATAACGCACTGCCCCCTCCTCCTCCTGGTTTCTCAGTAACAAATGAAATAATCAATGAGGAGAAAAAGCCGAAGATAGACGGCTTGTTGATGGCGTTCATGAGAAAGACTGATAAATTCATAGGGGAGTCACAAGCTAGAGTTGGGAAAAATCAATTCTACCAAGATAATCGGTCCAACTTGTCGTACGGGAACCCTAATAACGCACTGCAGCCCCCTCCTGGTTTCTCAGTAACAAATGAAATGATCAATGTGGAAAAGAAGCCGAAAATGGACGACTTGTTGATGGCGTTCATGGGAAAGATTGATAAATTCACGGGGGAGTCACAAACTAGAGTTGGGGGAAATCAACTATTCCAAGGTAATCAGTCTAACTTGTCGTACGGGGACTCCAATAACGCACTGCCGCCCCCTCCTGGTTTCTCAGTAACAAATGAAATGGTCAATGAGGAGAAGAAGCCGAAGATGGATGACTTGTTGATAGAATTCATGGCAAAGACTGATAAATTCATGATGGAGTCACAAGCTAGAGTTGAGAAGTTGGAGAATGCGGTTGGAGCTATGGGTGTGCAGATGAAGATGTTCGAGAAGCAGTTGGGACAACTGGCTACAGTTGTAGGAAACCAGCACCAATCGGGACAATTTCCTAGCAACACCACAGTGAACCCCAAAAACCAGTGCAGTACAATTCATTTGCACACTGACGTGCCCACGCCACTCCTAGCTGCTGCAGTTGTTCCTCCTAAGACGGCTTCTGAAAATCCAAATTCCACCATCAAGATTCCTTAGACGGGTCCTACAGTGCTTCCCACATCGACTATCTCGTTCCCGCAGCCTATCCCGAAATAGAAATGTAACACCCCAATTCCTAGTGAATAGGAACACTACTAAAAATCCATTTCTTTCGTATCAAATATTTTAAAATATAATGCGGAAGCTAGAAAGTAATAAAAAAAAGTAAATAAAAGAAAATAAGTATATCTATCTATATTTATATGTCATAATTGAGTAGAAGACAACATGGCTAATAGATGTCATATAATTAAAAATTAGAATTCATATATAATTCATAGTCCTTCTAAATTTTTTCAAAATGAAATCTATACATCCTAGATGGGTAATACCCTGTCACAACATAAAGTAAGCAAAAGTATAAAACTCGGGTCACGGCCCACAATATCAAATTTAGGTCTTAGCCTTCATCAAAATCATATATCAAAGTCCAAAAGATCAGATCACAAACCACCATAATAATCAACGTTTGTCAAATAATTCAAAATATGATTGAGATGAGTTAGTAAGAGCAAAAGTTATAAACATGTGTAATTAGGAGAATATAATGGTCACTTCCGTGCCCGCTTCGCCTCTCGACTCCTTAGCCTGAAAAAAACATTAAAATAAATAGGGCGTGAGCATGTAAACCATACTCAGTGGAGTGTACACCGCAAGCAGCTATAACCAATTGTGTAATGCATCATATAAATGAACACATAAACTTAGCTGATATAGTGAGACTAGCCTCGGTCCCTTGTGGACCTGACCCCTTGTGGGCCTACTCTTTGTGGGCAATCAACTTCGTCGATCCCTTATGGATCATGAACCCTTTTGTGGGCCACATTAGTTCAAAGGCATGATACGCAATACAACAATGATTATAACCATATAACAACTACGTTTACAGATAAAAGTAAACCCCACCTCAAATGAAGATCAACGTGAACCTCTTAAAGCGTCAAGTTGTTGTCTGTCTTCGAGCTCTGATTGCACCACTCCTAGCACTTTAAAAGTCTTTCTTTAGTTACCGGGACTTTAAGATAATTATTTGAGTAAGTATATCATTTTTATGGACTTTAAATCATCAAGGCTCTTTAAACAAAATTAAGGGTCTAAATTCACCATTAATAAACATAATTTAAGGTAATCTTGAACTCATTAGAAGCATTTGACATATTTATGAATTTAAGTTAAGTGTAATAACATAGCACACATCTTCTAAAAAAAATTAAGTCTTATGTTCATTCTCAAGGAGTTTTAAGCTTAACTTTAATCATTTCAAAATTATGAACTTAATGGACATTTTTATAAAATTCGAGAGGTCATAACACAACTTATTAAAATTTAGGACTTAGACATAAAAATTAAAATAATTCAAGATCATACAAATGGTGATTATACATTGTCAAAATCCTTAAATTCGACCGAAAATCAACATAAATATTTCAAACCCCAACTCACACTCTTGAAAACATTTTCCCCTATTTTCTCCTCTTGTACTAGTTTCGGCACATCACCCATATCTCCTCAACGAAATATCGAAATCAAGTAATTCCAAGTTCTATAGAACCCTAAGAAGTATATCTAAAACTGTTCATGAAATACAAATTCCCAGATTCGGAGATTAAAAGGGCTAAAAAGTCGAGTTAAGTAAACAAAATTAATCTGTTCGAAAAAACTGACAAGCTTCGGTAAAATGATTGTAACTTCGTCTACAAAATTCGTATTAACCCAATTCAAGTTTCAAATGAAAGATAAGATGATAACCTACAACTATGATGTGCTCTAGACGTCCAGAAACAACTCCAAGAAGTCAGATTTTTAATCTAAGTAGTGGTATATGTGCTGCCCAAAAACAGATTTGGATTGTATGTTTTCCCTTTGAATTATACAATTAAATCCTCATGTTCTTCCATAGTCAAGGACTTATACATGATATATATATATATCAAAACCCCAAGCTACAAAATGATATAACTTATAATTAACCGATGCTCATAGTTTCAAGAAATTAAAGGAAATAAAACTTGGTATTCTACAACAACCTAATTAAGAACACTAATTCCTCTATCAATTGCTACTTCTAAGAAAATCTTATTACCCCTACCATCAAAAGAACCAAACTTCCTTAATTATTCAACAATCACCACCCAATAACAAAGGAACAAGAAAAGGAAAAGAAGGAAAGAAAGAAGAATTACCTTGCTTGTGATGGAAATCCGACGGGAGTGATTAAAGAGAATGATCGAAAATGAGAGAAAGAGAGAAGTGTGCATATCTTTATTTTGAGAGAGAGGGATTTCTAGAATGTTAAAGGAGAAGGAGAGAAATGAGACCGTATCTTCATTTTGAGAGAGGGAAAGAGAACTTTCTAGAGTAATTGAGAAAAGGAGAGATATATATAATGTGCATATCTATTCTTTCAATTTGATCAAATATCTATGAAATTAATATTTTAATTATCCACCCACTCATTCCATTTCCGCCTTTTTTTTTTCTTATTTACTAGTTGTAGTGAAATATCTACAATATTTTGTTAAAGTATAGTTTTTATATTTATTTAATCACTACTACAATTATTGTTGGTCCCGGGAGAGTCGATATCAGTTTAGAGGGGGGTGAATAAACTGATTAAAAACTTTACTTCAAATGCGGAATGATAAGGGCCCTTGACTCGTTTAGTAACTTATCTATGCACAATTCGGTTGAGCACTTTGAACAGCTTGAGTGCAGATTGTGTGAGCTTGTGTACAGTTTAAAGATATGCAAGTGATTAAAACAGTACAGCACACAGATGATTTATAGAGGTTCGAAGTCTCAAACTTCTACGTCCTCTCTTCCTTCCGCAGAAGGGCAACTTCACTATATAACTTGAGTTTCTTTACAAATTACACAATGAAGAACAGTTGGCTGAACCTAGTAACTGCTCGCTACCTCAGCAGGTCGACGGCTCACACTTGCAGTCCCTAACTGCTCACTAGGGAGGTAGGTGCTATTGACGTCTTTACAAGGTTTTAGATCTCTTTCGATCTTCAAGAGGTTAGTCTTGAACAGGGGATATCAACTGATGTGCTCCTTCAATTGAGCTAGGTAGTTGATCGATGTATTGCTGGAACTGAGAAGGTTGCTCTGGCTGGATTATCAACAGCTAGCTGAATGCTTTAACTCTGTGAATTCTTCTTCTCAGTTGGACTCTCGCAGTTTTAACAAATGTTGAACTTGAGCTATGTGGAAGGGAGAAAGAAAGCTCTGCTTGAATGAAGGTTGTGAAAAGTCTTGAAAGTCTCTTAGCGTCGAAAGTTCAAGAGTCTTTTTTAAATCTTTGCTTCACTCGTCTTTTATTAAGGAGTGATTTTGTGACCGTTGAGTTCCATTGAATGGTAGCTCTATTGGTTTATGAATGGCAGATAGTCTTTGTTGGAGCTTTTGGTTGAAGTAGCCGTTGTTTTGCCAATTGATCTCTGTTGGATATTTGATTCTAGTAGCCATTGCTTTGCTAATCGATCTCTATTGGACATTTAATTCCAGGATCTCCGTTGAAGCATTTATTCCAAGATCTTCATTTTGGGCTATTAACTCCAGGACTTTCTGGCTGGCAGTTCTGAGCTCCAGTTTTAGCAAGTTTGAGTTCCAGTTGGCAGTTCCAAACTTGTCTGATCAGTTCGGCTATTGCTCCAGTTTGCAGTTCTGAGCTTATCTGCTCAGTTCGGCTGTTGCTCCAGTTTTAGCAAGTTTGAGTTCCAGTTGGCAGTTCCGAACTTGTCTGATCAGTTGGGCTATTGCTCCAGTTTGCAGTTCTGAGCTTATCTGCTTAGTTCGGCTGTTGCTCCAGTTGGAAGTTCTGAGCCTATCTGCTCAGTTCGGCTATTGCTTCAGTTGATAGTTCTGAGCTTGTCTGCTCAGTTTGGTTATTGCTTCAGTTGGCAGTTCCGAGCTTGTCTGCTCAGTTCGACTATTGCTCCAGTTGGCAGTTCTGAGCTTGTTTGCTCAGTTCGACTATTGCTCCAGTTAGCAGTTCTGAGCTTATCTGCTCAGTTCGGCTATTGCTCCAGTTGGTAGTTCTGAGCTTCTTCCTCCAGTTCAACTGTTCTTTCTTGAGCTTTCTTGTCAGCTTGAATAATCACAAGCTGCTGACTAGCTCGTTAGTCTCGTTAGTTTGACTGTTCTTTCTTAAGCTTTCTTGTCAGCTTGACTGATCACAAGCTGTTGACTTCAGTTCTGGCCTTTAATTGATTTGTCTGTTAACCTCAGTTTGGTTGAAGTTAAGTTTGGCCATTAGCTGGATACTTCCAGTCTTCAGCTTAAACTGATCTCTTATCAGTTTCTTCAGTCTTGTCGATTTTCTTCTCAGCTCAGCTGACTTAGCTGTCAGTTTGTTTCGACTGGTTCATCTCTTCGAACCCTCAGTTGAATTGAGTTTTGACTGGGTTGCGTATCCTTCCAGCTGGTTGACCATGCTCCAGTTTGGTTGACTCTTGCTTCAGTTGAATTCCTTCTTGAGGCTCTGGATTGGTCAGCTTAGATCTACAGCTTGGATTTTGGTCAGTTTTTCAGTAATAGTTTTGACATCTCATCAAAACCTTATCTAGGGGTCCTTTGATAGTTTTTCCTAACAATTATCATTACTAAAATTAACTTTGGTAAATCCCAACTTTTGAATATTTCTGATTTAAATTATGCAATTTTATTTATATAGGCAAGGTACTCGATCTATTCAAAGTTTTAAAATTCTTTCTCTATATTGAATAATTTTTCTTCCATTTATTCTTCACTAGGGGCGTATCGTTGCTCCGAATTGGACAACCTATAAACATTTAAATCAAAGCAACAAATATCACAAAATAAATAATTTAATTTTGCAAATAATAATTTTAATTTAAAAAGATCTGGGGTATTACAAGAAAGTTGATGTACAGTTCTCTCGATACCTGGAGATATTCAAGAAAATGCAAATTAACATTTCTTTGGTGGAGGCGCTACAGCACATGCCGAAGTATGCAAAGTTCCTCAAGGAGGCTGTGTCCAAAAAGAAGAAGATCCCTGAAAACTACAGCTCCATCATCCAAAGGAAGCTTCCAGCCAAGATAAGTTTCACAGTCCCCATCACCATTGGAGACAAGTTAGGTGGTCGAGCACTGTGTGATCTGAGGGCGAGTATCAATTTGATGCCGCTTTCATTCTTCAAAAATCTGAACATTGGGCAACTTAAGCCCACAACTATGTGTTTATAGATAGCCGACCGCTCCGTGATGTATCCTGAGGGGATCCTGGAGGATGTGCTCGTGAAGGTGAAGGATTTTATATTCCCAGTAGATTTTGTGGTGCTGAATATGGAGGAAGATAAAAGCGTCCCTTTCCTTTTGGGATGCCCATTTTTGCGTACCGGACGGGCCAACATCGATCTAAACACGGGGATTTTCACTCTCCAATTTTAAGATGAACAAATCCGGTTCTTGTTCGATATAGAGGAGCACAAGGCCGCGATAGAGTGTAACATCATCAACACTTAAGAATCTGGTAGAGGCATGGAGATGGAAAATCTAGAAAGAGAATGGGGGATACCAATTCCTCCGCTTTTGGGAACTTGAGTTCTCAATTCGTCTGGCTGTCGACGTTAAATGTAGCGCTTGTTAGGAGGCAACCCAATATGTTTTTACTTATGTCATTTTCTTTTGTTTAGATTTTCTTATTATAGTTTTTCACTTCTTTTTCACTTGGATGCTGTAATATGGGGATATCAAATCAATCAACTTGTCTCTCGACAAGTTTGGGGGAGAGGATTGAACCCGAATGCGTATCCACTTGATTTATGTGAGTGGTTGACGACATCTTTATAGATTTTTACAAACTTATTCCATCTTGTAGATTTGAATAAGTTTGGGGGATGTATGCTTGTAATGTCTAGACTTTTATTTTGTTATACCTGCTCTACTTGTTTAGTTTCATTTTTGTTTTTTCAGAAAGTGAAAAATTTTGAATTATGATCTTGGATTCTACTAGGGTTGAGATGATATATGCTTTATTGTTTATGGTTTAGTATTCATAATTGAGATTATTTGATTGTGAATGATTCGAGCATGTATACCATGAATTGAATGAGCATGTGTTTTGGAGATTTTCGAGCTTTATTTTGGCCAATGTGAGCTGTGAGATTTTGAGTCTATAAGACTAGTGTCTTAATTTTTTGTGTGTTGGTTGTCTATACACTTTTTTCTCTAGAACTTGCATGTCGTCTTGCTTGAGATTGAGTGTTTGTGCTTGAAAGTAAGAGATGATAATAGGCCACTTGCCCATAATATCTTTTCTTTGAAAGTCTATTTGGGATTAATTGATTGATTCTTATGGAGAAATATGAGAAAGGATAGAGAATTTTGGAGTTGAGATGTAGAAACTTGAAAACAATATATGGAGATAAATTGGTGGTTTTTGTTGGTGCATAAAAGAGAGTGTTATGTGAGTTGTTAAAAAGAAGGAAAAATATGAAAAGAGCACAGAAGGAAAAATGTGAAAGGTGCCAATAAAAATGGAAAAAGAAAATAGACCAAAGCTCTATGAGTGAGAAAATACCATGAAGACTCCAAGAGTCTAATGTTTAGAATGGATGACTTAAGGTGGTGTAGGAGGAAGTTGGAAAAATTTCAACTTGTACATGATTTGAAAAGTAATTGGGAATAGAAAGCAAAAGTGGTGGATTGTTTTTTTAATTATGGAGTCATTTTAGCCAAATGTTCCCAACCTTAACCCGAGCCTACATCACAACCTTAATTTTGAGCACATTGTTTGTCAGTAGAGAGTTGAGATTGCATGCAAGCTTATGGTAGATCAAGTATATGGTTCAACAATTTGATGAGTGCTCACCCGTTATTTTATCACACTTTAAGTGTCTGAGTGAAACACACTGGTGAGGTTTATTGGTTTGATTTTTGCTCGTTGAAATCTACTGTATGTGTTCAGGATTTGAGTGTTGTGCTTGTTATTATTATTTCCCAATTAGATTTGCAAGGTTGTAGATGCTAGATTGTAGATTGTGGAGTTATGTATTTCTTGAATTCTATATTTGGTTTTTATTCTTTGTTTGGGACAAACAAATTCTTAAGTTTTGGAGAGTTGATAAACTAGGATTTTACACTAATTTCAGTGCTACTTAATTATATATTTTATATTGGTTTACTCGTATTTTTATCCCAATTTACTCAGATTTCATTCGTTCTTGGAGTTTGGTGCATTTATTAGATTTTACAAGTTTTTGTCCTCAGATTTGCTGTATTTTGGTCAAGAAACAGTTGATCATGCTCCGAGGTCGTGTGTTGAAGAAATCGAGTTGAAGACAGGACGGAAACATCGCATAAAAGGACCCGCGAGCCCAGATCAGGATCATAGTCGTGGGTGGAGTCACGGTTCGATAAGGGCCGGCTACTGCTCGTTCGAGACAGAGGAGGGGAGGGGGTCAAGTGAAGAAAACCCGCGAACTTGGTCACAGGTAATGAGATCAACCGCGGATAATGTGCTATGTCGGATACACATGGACCTGCCACCCAAGCCACAAGTGACTAGGTCACGGGTCATTTGGGCCAGTCCGATTTTGTGTTGATTTTGGACTTTTCCCCACTGGGTGTTTAAGGGTTATTGTACACAAAAATTAGACACAATAGACCATACCCTAAAGTTGCCACCAGAGAAAAATAACAGAGGAAAGAGGACGCGAAGAACAAGATCAAAGAGTCGAAGGGTGTTCAAGATTAAAGCCATAATAGAATCTCCGGGTTTTATTTACTTTGTTTTTAGAATTTCAATATTTTCTTTGTGGACTGTTTTAGATATTTATTTTGTTATGGAAAGCTAAAACCCTAGTATTTTAGGGTTGATTATGATTTGACTATAAAGTTCATTTAATCTGGTGAGTTTTTATGCCAATGACTTGGTTATGTTTTACTTATTCTCGTATTTCTCTGTATTATTTACGAGATCGCCAAATAGTACAATTTGAGAGCACTAGACCCTAGGAGCCATTTGGAGTTGCATGTTAGATAATTAATTAACGTATTATTATTTAATTTGTAATCTACAATCTGGGCACTTTGAGAAGAGATCTAGGATACATTAGTGATTGCTCTAATATGATTTGAGTCCCAACATAGGCATAAAAATGAAAGGATTAAATGAATGGATTATTTGAAGATTAATCAATCCTAGAATACATCTCTTCTTCATTGTTTACTTCATCTCATGTGTTTATTTATGTGGTAGCATTTATTGTTTTACTTAGATAATTAAATATCCCAATCATTTTAGGCCGTCTAGATAACTGTAAGAGGATAAATTAGATAACTAGTAGATTAATTATTAAATTTTGAGGATACAACCTTGTTCACCGCTACACTATAAATCTCACTGTACAATTTTAGGTTAAACAAGTTTACCCAACAAGTTTTTAACTCCCCCAAACTTAAAACATTATTTGTCCCCAAACAATAGATAAAGAAAACAAGAGCAAAAATAGGAACGTAGAACCAAATCAACAACCACCAAACAATTCGTATCAAATGTAATGCTTCAAAGAATTTGAGATATCAAAAATACCATAGGTAACCAATCAAATTATATGACAATATATCATGACAAATCCAACAAGCATGCCTTAAAACATTGAACCTCACCGGGTGCGTGTATAACTCTCGCACTCAAATGCAAATAGGATGTGTTTACACTCATTGAATGTCAAGAATTTGAATGACACCTACCATAAGCTTGCACACAATCTACTATCTCCATTGCAAAAACGTGTGTTCAAAGTGAAAATCATAAAGGACTTTTCAACAGTTGTAATGTAGGCTTTAGGTTAGGACAGAAAATTTTGGCTAAGTGACTAAAAAAATGAAATTCAAACTCTTGAACAAACTAAATAATCATTCTCCCCAATCATTTCTACCCCTTTGCAATACTCACCAATCTTCAAACTACAACTTAATTTGGGTGTTATGAACAATTTGCTGAGTAAATTGGGTCAGTGAAATACTAAAATGTTTATTTTTTGAAATGGTGTGTTCTCATAAAGTATGTTGTTGGAATTTGGAAGGGAGTAACATGCATGTTGATATATGCTAGTATAAGATTATGAGGCCATTCTTATCTGTTTTTTCTTTCTTTCTTATTTCATAGGAATGATACAACAAGAAATCACGTGAAAGCATCTCACGTGGATTCATATGTACATGAGACGTGTATACCTTTACGCGATCTCGTATTCATGAAGCAAGACATGGAGACGAAGATATCCACATTGCAGAAACAAGGCCATCTGGTTCAACCTCATATGAGGGCCTATATGAAGAAAAACATTCAAAATTTACTTGTTAGAATGGACAAGGAAATGCTGAAAAACTTTGTGGGGACTTCTTCTTCTTCTTCTTCTTCTTCTTCTTCTTCTTTATGACTAGTTATAAATTGAATTGCTTTTTTGTTTCAATGAAATATAACTCGTTGAATTTCAGTAACGGAGTTAAGCACGTTGAATTATCATCTTTTTCTTAATTTTATTTTGGCTAAATTGCACTTTGATATCTATATTTTAAAATTTAATATTTGATCAATTTTCTAGCTCAGAAATCAAAGATAATTTACATGGTTGTGGATATAGAAATCTTAAAATCATTGTTGCAAAATTCGGCCTAGGCGGCTGGGCGCTCCACGGTACCCACTCGAGGCGAAAACACGCTATTCGACCCTTGTTTATGCAGAGGCGCCGCCTAGGCAGAATTATTCGGCGATTACGCGGCCGAGTTCCGTCTAGGCGGCTGAATTTCAATATTTGTTTTAAAATATGTTTTAATATATTAATCATCAAGTGGGTTCCTAATTCCTAATTATTTTTTAATATATTAATATTATTTTATTATTTTATATATTTCTTAATTATTTTTTAACTTTGAATATTATTTTGTCATGAACTTTGAATAAATTGAACTTACAATGTTTGTTTTATTTGAATTTTGGATGATTTAAACTTTAATTGATATTAATTGCAATGTTAAGATTTATGAATTTATATATGAATTTTTTTTATATTTATTAAGATATATATAAAATAATAAAATAAAATAAAAAATGCGTAGAATCTGTCTAGGCCACTCTCGACCACCCGACTAGCGCCTAACGCCTTCTGCAACCTTGCTTAAAATACAATTAATTATGTAGGATTTGCGGTCGGAAAATTTATCAAATGTTAGATTTTGCAATTTTTTGAAAAAGTGAGTACTGTTTTATTAATTTTGAAAATGTGAATAGAAAAAATTCCAAACAAAAATATCAAAGTGCAATTTACTCTTTTTTATTTTTATATATATTTGCACCTATATATGTTAACTGTTCTTACGAATATGTATACCGACAACATATCCTCACAAATACTTAGTTAAAGTGACACAAGTCACTTAATAGATACTTAAATTTGATGACTATGTAGTGAATGAACATTTACATATCAGAGAAATTTCAATAACTATAACATTCTCGTGGGCCCTGGGCATTTTAAATGGTATTAGAGGAGGTATTATTTATGTGTGCGATGAGAATGTCGTATCTCTAAAGAAGGATAATGTAATATCACATATCAAGCACAGAACAAAGGAAGAAGGTTAAGCATCTCTTTGTGGGAACGATCTTTACCAAAAGACACTAAGCTATACCATTGTATAGGGCAGTATAAGCACTTGAGCCAATCTGAGCTTTAGTGTATATTGCACTAAATGATGGTGTGTGCATTAGCTAGCCCTCCGTATTATGAATCCCATCGAACCTCTTGTTTGGGCTAGACTATCTAAGCCCGTTAAATGGTGGGCCTATAAAATAGCAACCCTATTAAAACATTTTTTTTAGTTGGGGGAGTTGGTATGATGAGAGCAACCTTTGCCATACTGACAAACATTTTTAAATTAATATTAGTTGTCATTTTTTAGATGGGAAAGTTGGTATGGTGGGACCAACCCATTTTGACAGTTCTCTAGTATACCGACAAACACTTTTAAACATATATTATATATTCATCATACATTTTCCAACTAAGATTGTGTCACGACCCCAAATTAATATCTGATTAATATGAAGTGTGACTGGCACGACTCGATCCCAATAAAGGATGGATCAAGGCGCGAACCGGAAATAATTTAAATAAAAGAAGGAACTACTGTATTCCAGGAACGATAATTGCTGTGAGCTCGAATTCTGAACTAACTTTAAGTACTCACAAGAGATAGAATAATAACAGTACTTAATTGATTATCGAGTTATGGAACTCGTCTAGAACAAAAGCTGAAATGTTGAACTTGTGATATAACTGAGTTGCGGAAGCAAAAGAAAGACAATAATAATAATAATAGTAATACAATGTCATCTGAGCCTTGTACCAAAAAGAACTCCACTCTCAGCACTTCTCCCTTCCACACCAGCTCAACCTGCACATTTAAAAACAAACATACAGGGTTGAGTACAAGGGTACTCAGTGAACACATTGCCAAAAATATTTTTGAACTGAAACTCATTTTCTTGTCATGCATCTGAGTAAACACACAGGGGTTTTATCTAAAAAGGCCCTATGTTTTACTAAATCATTTTATGTCATTGAGCGCTCTTTTCTGTTGTATGATCATCCATATCCCACTGAAAGTCGAGGAATAGCTCCGCTCAGGCTTTTCCACGAACGTCGGGGAATAGCTCCGCTCAGCCTTTTCCCTCGAACGCGTAACATAACTAAATGCCGAAGAATAGCTCCGCTCAGCCTTTTCCACGCACATTTAGCATCGTCGATGTCTTAGTCAGGAATAGCTCCGCTCAGCTGTAATACCCCGTAAATTAATTACTGTTTAACTGCAGTAAATTGTTGCAATCACTATTTAGTATAGTAATTTTCAGTCAGATTAGGGTCGGAAGTATCCGTTAAGTTCCATGGAATTCAAGGATAATTAATTCCCATAGGTGGGTTAATTATTATTTCAGTTAGGGTTTAATTTCCTTTTCTGTATGGAAAGCCGGAATCGTAATTTCAGATAAATTCGATTCCTATTTTATTTACGGTGCGTGATTATCGTGAATCAGATATTCCGATAATTTATTTCAGGACTGGGAGACTCAGGACTGGGAGACTCAGATATACTCCAGTCATGCAATTGTTTAAATTCAGATAATTTAAACGAGATGCTCAAGTTAAGAGAATCAGATATTCTCTAAGTTTTGGACGTTTTAATTATCGAGAAATTAAAACCTGTATTTTTAAAGCAGTGTTTTAAAATCAATAATTTCAGATAAATTATTGTTTTAAAATAAGTGAATTATTTTAACAATATCGGTTTAGTTTGGAATTTTTCCGAAGACGGAAAATATCACGATAACCAAACAACCGAGTATGTGCTAAAGTCAAATAAGCTTGTGTTAAGCCATGTCTCCCACGTGTGTGTGTCTCCTTTCATATATCTAAATTAGTAAGTGGATAGTTATGTTTTGATTAGCTCTTAATTATCCATATTAGGAATAAAAAAATAGATATTTGTTTGGTTTGGATATATATTGCCGAGAGGGAGAGAGTGAGCTGCCACCTTTCTTCATCTTCATTCCTTTCTTCTTCTTCCTCTTCGTTCCATTCTTCTTCATTTCATTTCCTACTCAAAATTTTTGAGAAAGTGAGATCAAGGCAGCTGCAACTTCATCTTCTTCATCTCCATTCCATCGTTGTTTCGAGAGGTATTCCGAAAATTAATTTGAAGTTTTATTGATGCATGTTTCCAGCTTTTGGCGTCAATATATATGTTTAGTTTGTGTTTTATTTATGATTTTGAAGCATACTAGATGATATTGAATGGATTAATGCATAAGCATGTTGGGATGAGTTTTTAGATGTGTTTTGTTGAGTTGAAAGCTTGGGTTTTGAGTTTTCATGGCTGTCGTCGCTCTCGGCCTCAATTCCGTGCGCCCGCGCTCGATTGTTGGCAGACTCGGCACCCTCCGGTTAAACGATTATAACTCCCTCGTTTTACATCAGATTGAGACACCGTAAATTTTTCCGGAAACTAGACTTAAGTGGCTTTCTAATGGTATAGGTGGCATTCTCTAATTCGTTCTGAGTAAATTATGAAAAATCGGCGAAGTTAGGTCATGTATTCTGTTTCGGAAATTCGGGACAGATTCGCTACCTTTTGGTAAAACGGGTATATCTGTTTCATTTATTATCATCTTAAGCCACTATAAATTTTTAAAAATTCTAGACTTCCGTGACTTTCTAATGGTATATATCTCAGTCCGTAACTCTTCCTGAATCGATCGTGAAAAATCTTCAAATTCAGGTCACGAGTTTGATTTCGGAAATTCTGGCAATTCTGCCACCTTTTAGTAAAATAATCATAACTTTTTCGTTATTTATCATCTTGAGTCACCGTAAATTTAGCCGTAAACTAGACTCCCGTGGTTTTCCGTTGGTATATGGTACAATCCCTACACCTTAGTGAGTCAAATCAGACAATTTTGCAAAGATAGACGTTGTGCGGAACCATGTTTAGTCTATGGGCTTAATGTTGATTTTGTTGCTAGAATCTAATTGCGATGATGTTAAGGTATTGTTGATACCTTAAATGATGATGATGTATGCCTTAATATGTATAATAGCTAGGGTTGAGAATAACCCTTAAGCTAAGATAAAATTTAGAACGGTAACTAGACCCTAATAGGCCTTCGTTTCTTGTTGAGTCCTATCGGATTTGGATCAACATGCTAAGTGTATTTTTATCTACTGAAGGCTAGCACATCCGCAACGGATAAGACCGGTGGGGAATTAGCAGCTGCAGTAATTAAAACGTCGGTGAAAGGTGGGCTTTCTTTTCAATGGACTCTTAGTCCAAATATTGATTTGAGTTTTTACTCATCCGCAGTTAATTATTCTGATGCAAATAAATGATTGTCATGCATAAAATATTTGTTTTGTATGATATCCTTATCCGTATTTAGTTAGCTCGCAAGGGGTTTCTAACTGTTAAATCGATCGGGCCTCGTGCTAACTTAGCATGTTAACCGAGGTTAGTGTACACTTGGGTCGGTGATATTAGGAAGAGAGAAAGGCTGAGCGGAGCTATTCTTGACTAAGACATTGACGGTGCTAAACGTCCTTGGAAAAGGCTGAACGGAGCTATTCCTCGGAGTTTAGTTCAGATATGTATTCGTGGAAAAGGCTGAGCGAAGCTATTCCTCGACATGTGCGGAAAAGGCTGAGCGGAGCTATTCCTTGGCACACAGTTGGGATATGGATGATCATACAACAGAAAAGCGCGCGCAAAGACAGAAAATGATTTAGTAAAACATAGGGCCTTTTCAGATAAAAACCCCTGTGTGTTTATAATAAAACAGTTTTGATGAACGTTCATAATATCAGATATGTATTATGATATTTTTGGCAATGTGTTCACTAAGTATACTTGTACTCAGCCCTGCATGTTTGTTTTTTTAAAAATGTGCAGGTTGAGGGTTGATGGTGCAGGGTGAAGTGCTGGGAAAGAAAGTTGCTTTGTACAGGACTCAGAATATTTTCTGTATTTCGTTATGTTATTTTGCTTCCGCTACTTTAGTATAACTGAGTCAAGTCTTCAGTATGTCTTGAACTCGATGATACCTTTTGGCTACTCTGAGGTATTATTTATTCAGTTATATCTTGTGAATTGAAACTCAGTTATGAATTAGAGTTCACAGTAAATTATCGTTCCTGGAATACGGTAGTTTATTCCTTTATTTAATTATTTCTGGTTCGCGCCTTGATCCATCCTTCATTGGGATCGAGTCGTGCCAGTCACACTTCATATTAATCAGATATTAATGTGGGGTCGTGACAGAGTGGTATCAGAGCGAGGTTTGCTCTGAGCTCTAAGTTCTTTTCAAGTGAAGTCTAAGATTGTTCCTTAGACTGTTCAGTGATCAGTTAACAACTCTCAGCACTCCCTCACATCAAGCTCAACCAAAGAAAGGTATGGAATTGTCAAATTTCAGTATTCAGATCAGGCCATCCAGATGTTGGAAAATTTTTTTATAAAATCATTCAGTTCAGGCCATCCAGACGTTGGCGATTTTATAAAATTTTTCAGTAAGACCAATCAGGGATTGGCAAAAGTTGTGCATCTGAAAAATGTTTATTAAAGCCCCTTTATGTTTAAAAAGAGTTTCAATGATTTTTATTTCGTTGAGGCAAGCTCACGAAGCAGCAGCTAAGAAGGGACAAAGGTTGCCAGATTCCAGTTTTGCAGTTCAGATAATTGCAAAAGTTCGGTTATGTCAGGCTTTTGATAAGTCCGACTTCAAGTACAGTCGAATTTCAGATAAATTAGACTGTAAGAATTTCATGCTATTATTTTTATAATGAACATGCAGTTTAGATCAGAGTGATCTAATTATTATCAGGTTGTTTCCATGAATTTAAGCCTCAGAGAACGTAGAGGAATTTAGAGGAATCTAGATTGCCTTAGTTCCCTTTAAGTTGGCTTTCATTTAAGAAAAAAAAAAACTCAGCAAGTGGAACCTGATGAAGAAATTCAGCAAATTCAAGAACCTGAAGGAAAAGGACAAGTTTCAGAATCAGATCCAGTTTTAGGAGGCATGATGATCAGGGGTTCCAATTCCAGTAACTGATGTATCAAGTTCTTATTTCAGTAAGGTTTGCGAGTTAGCGTTTCGAAATTTCGAACGAAAATTATTTTGAGTCCGCATCTCAAAATAAATCAGTTCAGAAGTCGTTAAGATAGAATCTTGGGTATGTTAGTTCGAGTCAGCGTCTCGAACTAGATCCCTCAGAATTTTTTTTTATCTCGAGTCAGCGTCTCGAGATAAATCAGTAGTATTTTGAGTTAGCGTCTCGAACTAGAGTGCAAGAGTTCGAGATGGCTTAGCAGAATTTTGAGAATCGATCAGAATTTTCAAAGATCATTCAAGGATGTTCAAGAGCAGTTAAAATTTTCGAGTCAGCGTCTCGAAAATAGACTTAGGAAATGTTCTAAGTCAGAGAGTTCATCATTAAGAACTCATCTTAGTGTAATTTTGAGTGTGGGAATTATTTTCCTTTAGTTTTGAGAGAGGTTTGAATTTTCAGTCTGTATAGTGATCTTGTAGTTCGGTCAGGAGTTCAGTTCAGTATATTAGATCAGAGAGTCATATTGCTGTTGTAAGCATGTTTTATCAGGCGTGCTTATATAAATGAGTTTCTCATGAGAAATCTCCTTTATATTTCAGATGGCGAGATAGATATGTACGCCCAGGAAGAGTGTGCCCATATCAGTTGCACAGTATGTCATATGGTTTAGGGCTTGTGAGCCGGAGCATGGGGATACGTTAGTAGAGTTTCCTGGCACGCTACCACAAGCTATGGGTGCGTGCAAGGCTCAGAGATGTGGAAGGTATCCAGCGCCTGCTGAGAGTGCTTCCACCACAGTGGCGAGGATGGGCATCAGAGGCCTCCTATTTTTATATATGCCAGCACTCAGAGACTTTTGAGTTAATGGCGAATCTGTCCGAGTTCATCGCCCTACTTATGCACCAGTACCTGACAGAGCGTGCACCCCCTCCAGGCCCATATGCTCAGATACAGGGCTACCTTCTTAGGGATGAGCCACCTAGGGGAGTTTATGATCGTCGCATTCCTCCTGTTTTAGTGGCACACGCAGCACCACCTCCGGAGCCAGCAGTGCGGTTAGACGCTGAGCTCCTGCCTCATCAGAGGTGCAGGAATGATCATGAGGCGGGATCCTCGCAAGTAAAGAAAGCAGTCTCGAGAGACTCAGATGATGAGCTTCATCCCAGGAAGCGCCAGGCAACTGGCAGATCCTCCGAAGAGGATCATAGAGGTTGTGCACGAGGTGCGCCACCAGAGAGTTGAGGAAGGAGGTGCAGCTTCTGCAGACGGTCTAGCACTGGTGATAGAGGAGGAGTCAGAGGAGGAGGAGCCCTCGGAGGCTTCACAGCCAGAGGAGAGACATGACCCCTCAGGAGATCCAGGATGGTCAGACGGCCAGTAGCTCGTCTGGATAGTTTAGTTTTTGTGCTATGTTAGGCGTATTTTGTATCAGGATGATCTAGTTGTTGTGTACATTACAGTAGTTGAATGTGTTCCCTAGAGAACCATTCTTGGGATTTAGGCATCCCCACTTTTGAGACAGGAATGCGTTAGCTTGTAAGCATTCTGTCGTCCATGCATGGTTGGTTTTTGTAGCATCCATGCAGGAGAAATGTACTTGTAAGACCTCTTTGAGGTGATTTTCCCTGATATGTATATATACTTAAGCTCGGAAGACTGTTGATCTATGCTTTAAAGTTCTAAAAGTGTTCTACATGCTCAAGATATGTTAAGGATCAGTTAAAGCATGAGTTATTTATACGCTAGTAGGCAGTGACTTAGTTATTAATTATAATTTGAAATTATAAATTGCAGAATGGTACCACCCAGAGCAGCACGAGGAGGAAGACAAAATAGGCCTAGAGGGAGACCTCCAAGGTAAGAAAGACAGGAAAGAGTGGAGGAAGAAGAACAAGAAAGACAGGAGGAGCAAAGAGAGCTGACACCTCCTCCACCTCCACAGCGTAGAGTAGAGGAGCTTTTTCTGAGGCAGAATCCTCCAACTTTCGATGGAACAGGAAATCCATCAGATGCCGAAGCATGGATAAGATCCATGGAAAAGATTTTTAATTTTCTCCGATGTGACAACCAGGAGCGACTCTCATGTGTAGCATTCCAGCTTAATAGATCGGTAGATTTTTGGTGGGAGTCTCGCCGAAGGACCATGACTCTGGAACAGTTTGATGCTTACACGTGGGATCAATTTAAAACTGGATTCTATGAAAAATATATTCCTAAGACGTTCAGAGTCAAGAAGGAAGGAGAGTTTCATACTCTGAAGCAAGGAAAAATGTCAGTCACAGAGTACGAGCGGGTATTCTGCGAGTTGTCACGGTATGCACCTCTCCAGGTCGATACTGATGAGAAGATGGCATCTAAGTTCAGACTAGGACTAAGGCATGAGATTGCCATGTCTTTAGCAAGTCGGGAAGACCTGACCTATGCCGAGTCGTTAAACAGGGCATTAGACATCGAGGCAGTAATGCCTGAAGAAAGAAAGGCCCCAATATCAGCTCCAACACCTACTTCAGCACCAGCACCAGCCAGGACTCCATCACAGAACTTCCAAGGGAAGAGAAAGTGGAATGATAGAGGTAACCAGAATAGGAACCAAGACTACAGAAAGCCTTGGCAAGGAAATAGGCAGCAGGGCCAGCAGAGTGCTCCTGCTCAGGGGAGAATTGCACCATCACAACCCAACATTCCTCTATGCCCAAGGTGCCACAAACGCCACCAAGGCATGTGTCAGGCCAGAAACACAAGTTGCTATAACTGTGGCCAGGAAGGTCACTATGCGAGGTAATGCCCAAAAGCACAACAGGGACGGAACCCTCATCAACTTAAGGCCCTGAAGGAATCAGGTCAACAAAGTCAGCAACCCCAACAACAACAGCAGAGGCAGATGCAGCAAGGAAATCCCAGGTCTTATGCGATGAACCCCAGTTCCTCCGGGAAAGGGAAGCAGAAAGGTAATCTTGCAGGTATGGGCAAACTTCATGGCATGCCTTTAGTTGTTTTATTTGATACTAGAGCATCACACTCCTTTATTTCAAAAGCATGTTGTGATAAGTTAGAGCTTAAAACTGAACGAGCTAGTCATAGGAAGAAGATTTTAACACCAACTGGCGGAACTATGACTACGACTCACATTTGCTCGAACATAGAAATAGACCTGGGAACAACTAGGATTAAGGCCGATAATCTAAGTGTCATACCGATGTAGGATACCGATATAATCCTAGGGATGGATTGGTTGTCAGAAAACCATGCCACGATCCTATGCAATGAAAGGAAGATATCATTTCAAGTTCCAGGAGAAGAGCCAACAAGTTTTCACGGCATAGAAATGGGAAAGTTCACCCCAATAATTTCAGCGCTGCAGGCCAAGAAGATGATTAAGAGAAGAAATCAAGCTTTTCTGGTTTATCTAAACAAGGTAGATGATATAGAAAGGACAATAGAAGATGTTCCAGTGGTGCAAGAGTTTGCAGATGTTTTTCCAAAGGAATTACCAGGATTACCTCCAAATCGACAAGTTAAATTCGTAATAGATTTGGAATCGGGAGCAGTCCCGATTTCCAAAGCTCCGTACAGGATGGCCCCAAAGGAGTTGCAAGAACTCAAAATTCAGTTGCAAGAATTGTTAGACCTAGGTTTCATCCGACCTAGTGCATCACCATGGGGAGCACCAGTCCTGTTCGTGAAAAAGAAAGACGGCACATTGAGAATGTGTATAGATTACCGTGAGCTAAATAAGCTGACGTTGAAGAACAAGTATCCTTTACCAAGGATTGATGATCTTTTTTATCAGCTCAAGGGAGCAAATGTATTCTCGAAGATTGACCTAAGGTCTGGGTATCATCAGTTGAAGATCAAGTCAAAAGATATACCCAAGACAGCTTTCCGAACCAGATATGGTCATTACGAGTTTACAGTAATGCCATTCGGATTGACAAACGCCCCAGTAGTATTCATGGATCTCATGAATAGGGCGTTTCATCCATTTTTGGATCAGTTTGTCCTTGTGTTTATAGATGATATTCTCATCTACTCTAAGAATGAATCAGATCATGCAGAGCATCTGAGGATAGTGTTAGAAACACTAAGAACGGAACGACTTTATGCCAAGCTCAGCAAGTGCGAATTTTGGCTAAAGGAAGTAATGTTCCTTGGGCACATTGTGTCAGCAGAAGGCATAAAAGTGGACCCCTCTAAGGTAGAGGCAGTGCAGGAATGGAAATCTCCAACTACTCCTAACGAAATCAGAAGTTTCTTGGGATTAGCGGGATACTATAGGAGATTCATAGAAGGATTCTCCAAGATAGCTAGGCCAATGACACAATTGCTAAGGAAGGGAATCAAGTACCAGTGGTCAGAAGAATGCGAAGCAAGTTTTCAGGAGCTTAAGAAAAGATTGACTATGGCGCCAGTTTTAGCCATTCCGGTCAGTGATAAACAATTTGTGATTTATACAGATGCTTCAAAGAATGGATTAGGCTGTGTCCTAATGCAAGAAGGCAAAGTCATAGCGTATGCATCCAGACAGTTAAGAATTCATGAGTTGAATTATCCTACGCATGACTTAGAATTGGCGGCAATAGTGTATGCCTTGAAAATCTGGAGACACCACCTATACGGAGTTAGGTGTGAGATTTTCACAGATCACAAGAGTTTAAAGTACTTTTTCGAGCAGAAGGATCTAAATATGAGACAGCGCAGATGGCTTGAATTGGTAAAGGACTACGACTGTGGAATCAGTTACCACCCAGGTAAGGCTAATGTAGTAGCAGATGCCTTGAGTCGTAAGACAAGCAGGTTGGGATTTCTCCTTACTCAGGAGGAGAAACTCATCAAGGATTTTGAAAGCTTACAGCTAGAGATGGTTTACCCACCTGAGACGATTGTACATCGTGTGGCAACATTAGTAGCTGTACCAGATCTCCGAGAAAAGATAATTGAGGCACAGAGAAAAGATCAAACCATGGAAGAGATGCGCTTGAAGATCAGATCGGGAAAAATAGAAAACTTCAAGGAAGCATCAGATAAGGCTATCCTTTATGAAGATAGAATATGTGTTCCACCCTGTGTTGAGCTCAGAAATGAGATCATGAGTGAGGCTCATGATACTCCATATACAGCACACCTAGGAAGTACGAAAATGTATCAGGATTTGAAGCAGAAATTCTAGTGGGAATGAATGAAACGGGATGTAGCTTCCTATGTTGAGCGATGTTTGTCGTGTCAACAAGTTAAGGCATTGCATCAGAGGCCTTACGGTGCGCTACAACCGTTAGAGGTTCCCGAGTGGAAGTGGGAACACATAGCGATGGATTTTGTAACAGGCCTACCCAAGTCAAGACGAGGGAATACGACCATATGGGTCATTATTGACAGGCTCACAAAGTCAGCTCATTTTCTTCCGATCCGAGTTATGAATGGATCAAATAAGCTAGCTCAGATTTATGTCAGAGAGATTGTACGCCTTCATGGTGTCCCGGTGTCGATAACATCGGATAGAGATTCAAAGTTTACCTCGAGATTTTGGATTAGTTTACAGAAAGAGCTGGGAACTCAACTCAATTTCAGTACAGCGTTTCACCCACAGACAGATGGTCAGTCCGAGAGGACGATCCAAACATTAGAGGACATGTTGAGAACAGTGGTCCTAGACAGGGGTGGAAGCTGGGAGGAAATATTAGCGTTGATTGAGTTTGCCTATAACAATAGTTAACAGGCAACCATCAATATGGCACCGTACGAAGCGTTGTATGGGCGAAAGTGCAAATCACCACTTTACTGGGATGAAGTGGGTGAGAGAAGGATTCTTGGGCCAGACTCAGTGTCAGAAATGATTGAAATTGTCAGAAAAATCCGTCAAAGGATTCAAGAAGCCCAGAGTCGGCAGAAGTCTTATGCTGACAAACGCCGTACAGATCTACAATTTGCAACAGGAGACAAAGTCTTCCTGAAAGTATCTCCTTTCCGGGGAATAATAAGATTCGGCATAAAAGGAAAGTTACGACCACGTTTTATAGGACCTTACGAGATCCTTGAGCGGATAGGCTCAGTGGCATATAGATTGGCATTACCACCCAGTTTTGGTAATGTTCATAACGTATTTTATGTTTCTCAGTTAAGGAAATACGTGTATGATCCCAAGCATGTGATTCAGCACAACGAGATAGAGTTAGATTCTGATCTAACTTATGAAGAGAGACCAGAAGCCGTTTTGGACCGAAAAGTCCAGGAGTTGAGGAACAAGTCTATTCCTCTAGTTAAGATCCTATGGAGTCACCATGGTCAGGAAGAAGCGACATGGGAACTCGAGGATAAGATGAAAGTAAAATACCCAGAATTGTTTCTCTAAGGTATGTAAATTTCGGGACGAAATTTATTTTAAGGGGGGTGGAATGTAATACCCCGTAAATTAATCACTGCTTAACTGCAGTAAATTGTTGCAATTACTATTTAGTATAGTAATTTTCAGTCAGATTAGGGTCGGAAGTATCCGTTAAGTTCCATGGAATTCAAGGATAATTAATTCCCATAGGTGGGTTAATTATTATTTCAGTTAGGGTTTAATTTTCTTTTCTGTATGGAAAGCCGGAATCGTAATTTCAGATAAATTCAATTCCTATTTTATTTACGGTGCGTGATTATAGTGAATCAGATATTCCGATAATTAATTTCAGGACTGGGAGACTCAGATATTCTCCAGTCATGCAATTGTTTAAATTCAGATAATTTAAACGAGATGCTCAAGTTAAGAGAATCAGATATTCTCTAAGTTTTGGACGTTTTAATTATCGAGAAATTAAAACCTGTATTTTTAAAGCAGTGTTTTAAAATCAATAATTTCAGATAAATTATTGTTTTAAAATAAGTGAATTATTTTAGCAATATCGGTTTAGTTTGAAATTTTTCCGAAGACGGAAAATATCACGATAACCGAACAACCGAGTATGTGCTAAAGTCAAATAAGCTTGTGTTAAGCCATGTCTCCTACGTGTGTGTGTCTCCTTTCATATATCTAAATTAGTAAGTGAATAGTTATGTTTTGATTAGCTCTTAATTATCCATATTAGGAATAAAAAAATAGATATTTGTTTGGTTTGGATATATATTGCCGAGAGGGAGAGAGTGAGCTGCCACCTTTCTTCATCTTCATTCCTTTCTTCTTCTTCCTCTTCGTTCCATTCTTCTTCATTTCATTTCCTACTCAAAATTTTCGAGAAAGTGAGATCAAGGCAGCTGCAACTTCATCTTCTTCATCTCCATTCCATCGTTGTTTCGAGAGGTATTCCGAAAATTAATTTGAAATTATATTGATGCATGTTTCCAGCTTTTGGCGTCAATATATATGTTTAGTTTGTGTTTTATTTATGATTTTGAAGCATACTAGATGATATTGAATGGATTAATGCATAGGCATGTTGGGATGAGTTTTTAGATGTGTTTTGTTGAGTTGAAAGCTTGGGTTTTGAGTTTTCATGGCTGTCGTCGCTCTCGGCCTCAATTCCGCGCGCCCGCGCTCGATTGTTGGCAGACTCGGCACCCTCCGGTTAAACGAGCATAACTCCCTCGTTTTACATCGGATTGAGACACCGTAAATTTTTCCGGAAACTAGACTTAAGTGGCTTTCTAATGGTATAGGTCTCATTCTCTAATTCATTCTGAGTAAATTATGAAAAATCGGCGAAGTTAGGTCATGTATTCCGTTTCGGAAATTCGGGACAGATTCGCTACCTTTTGGTAAAACGGGTATATCCGTTTCATTTGTTATCATGTTAAGCCACTATAAATTTTTAAAAATTCTAGACTTCCGTGACTTTCTAATGGTATATATCTCAGTCCGTAACTCTTCCTGAATCGATCGTGAAAAATCTTCAAAGTCAGGTCACGAGTTTGATTACGGAAATTCTGGCAATTCTGCCACCTTTTAGTAAAATGATCATAACTTTTTCGTTATTTATCATCTTGAGTCACCGTAAATTTAGCCGTAAACTAGACTCCCGTGGTTTTCTGTTGGTATATGGTACAATCCCTACACCTTAGTGAGTCAAATCAGACAATTTTGCAAAGATAGACGTTGTGCGGAACCATGTTTAGTCTATGGGCTTAATGTTGATTTTGTTGCTAGAATCTAATTGCGATGATGTTAAGGTATTGTTGATACCTTAAATGATGATGATGTATGCCTTAATATGTATAATAGCTAGGGTTGAGAATAACCCTTAAGCTAAGATAAAATTTAGAACGGATACTAGACCCTAATAGGCCTTCGTTTCGTGTTGAGTCCTATCGGATTTGGATCAACATGCTAAGTGTATTTTTATCTACTGAAGGCTAGCAGATCCGCAACGAATAAGACCGGTGGGGAATTAGCAGCTGCAGTAATTAAAACGTCGGTGAAAGGTGGGCTTTCCTTTCAATGGACTCTTAGTCCAAATATTGATTTGAGTTTTTACTCATCCGCAGTTAATTATTCTGATGCAAATAAATGATTGTCATGCATAAAATATTTGTTTTGTATGATATCCTTATCCGTATTTAGTTAGCTCGCAAGGGGTTTCTAACTGTTAAATCGATCGGACCTCGTGCTAACTTAGCATGTTAACCGAGGTTAGTGTACACTTGGGTCGGTGATATTAAGAAGAGAGAAAGGCTGAGCGGAGCTATTCTTGACTAAGACATCGACGGTGCTAAACGTCCTTGGAAAAGGCTGAACGGAGCTATTCCTCGGAGTTTAGTTCAGATATGTATTCGTGGAAAAGGCTGAGCGAAGCTATTCCTCGACATGTGCGGAAAAGGCTGAGCGGAGCTATTCCTTGGCACACAGTTGGGATATGGATGATCATACAACAGAAAAGCGCGCGCAAAGATAGAAAATGATTTACTAAAACATAGGGCCTTTTCAGATAAAAACCCCTATGTGTTTACTCAGATGATGCATGATAATAAAACAGTTTTGATGAACGTTCATAATATCAGATATGTATTATGATATTTTTGGCAATGTGTTCACTGAGTATACTTGTACTCAGCCCTGCATGTTTGTTTTTTTAAAAATGTGCAGGTTGAGGGTTGATGGTGCAGGGTGAAGTGCTGGGAAAGAAAGTTCCTTTGTACAGGACTCAGAATATTTCCTGTATTTCGTTATGTTATTTTGCTTCCGCTACTTTAGTATAACCGAGTCAAGTCTTCAGTATGTCTTGAACTCGATGATACCTTTTTGCTACTCTGAGGTATTATTTATTCAGTTATATCTTGTGAATTGAAACTCAGTTATGAATTAGAGTTCACAGTAAATTATCGTTCCTGGAATACGGTAGTTTATTCCTTTATTTAATTATTTGTGGTTCGCGCCTTGATCCATCCTTCATTGGGATCGAGTCGTGCCAGTCACACTTCATATTAATCAGATATTAATGTGGGGTCGTGACATCAGCCTTTCCCTCTTCCTAATATCACCGACTCAAGTGTACACTAACCTTGGTTAACACGCTAAGTTAGCACGAGGCCCGATCGATTTAAGAGTTAGAAAGCCCCTTGCGAGCTAACTAAATGCAGATAAGGATATCATACAAAACAAAACATTCTATGCATGATAATAATTTATTTGCATCAGAATTAATTAACTGCAGGTGAGTAAAAACTCAAATCATTATTTGGACTAAGAGTCCGTTAAAAAGAAAGCCCACCTTTCACCGAGGTTTTAACACTTGAACTGCAGCAAAAGTTCCTCCTCGTACTTTATCTTGCACTGGACAGCTCGCCTTCATAGAGTTCACATAAATCTGAGTACGTTGAACCAAATACGATGTTTGGACTCAACATGAAATTGAAAGCCTATTAGGGTCTAGTATCCGTTCTAAATTTTTCTTGTTTAAGGGTAAATCTTGACCCTAGTTATTAACCATATAAAGACATTCATCGACATCATCTAAGGTATCAAAAATACCTTAACATCATCACAACTAGATTCTATGAACAAAGTCATCACTAAGCTCATAGATTAATCAACGTTCTGCACAACATCTATCTTCAAAACTTTTCTGTTTTGACTCACTAACGTGTAAGGATTGTGCCATATACCAATGGAAAGCCATAAAAGTCTATTTTCCGGCAAAATTTACGGTGACTCCATACGATAACTAACGAAAATGTTACGCTCGTTTTACTGGAAGGAAAAAAATCTGTCACGAATTTCCGAAAGAAAAACATATGACCTGACTTTGCAGATTTTTCATAATTTACTCATAATTAATTAGAGACTTAGACCTATACCATTCGAAAGCTACTTAAGTCTAGTTTACGGCAAAATTTACGGTGACTCAATCTGACATCTAACGAGGGAGTTATGCTCGTTTTACCGAAGGGTGGTGAAACTGTGCGGGAGTCGACCAGCGCTCGCTGGCATCCAGCGCCCGCTCGCTTGGTCGCTGGCCAACTCTCCCGGCCCAGCATTCGCTCACCTTTGAGCCCAGCGGTCGCTGGCCACCAGCCGGCGCTGGGTTCACTCACAAAACCTCAATCTCAGCGTTCGCTCGCACGAACGACCGCTCACTTCGTTGACACTCCAAGCCCAGCGCACGCTCGCACGAACGACCACTCATCGAGAGACAACCACACGATCCCAACGGTCGCTCACTCCTAGCGTGCGTTTGATCGACAAATTACGAGAATGACGATAGATACACCACCGTAAACTTGATACAAAACTTCATCACAACAAAAATACTCGATACACAAGCATTCACAACAACAAAACGCATCTCAAAACTTAACTAAACATAGTTTGAGTCATAAATAAAACACATAATAAGGTTTCGAAAATACCTTTCAAAATGACTCAGAAAAGCTTGAAAAGCTGTGAAGATGGCTGGAATGGATGAGACTTGGAAGGAAATGGTAGCTAAATCTCTTCTTCTCTCTATGTGATGCTTGCGTGAAATGGAATGAAGATGAATGGTTGTTAAGCCCCTTTTCTTTCTCTCAACTTTTACGTAAATGAAGAAAATGGAATGAAGAAGAAGAAGAAAGCAGAAGCTGCTGCTGTTTTCCACTCTCTCTCTCTCTCTCAACTTGTTGCGTTAGAATGAAGGTGAAATGGAGAAGCTCTCTCTCTCTTTTACCTTGCTTTATTTGGGGAACAAGGACGTGGCAAAAGCATGGAAGAGGTGAGGGAAGCCATGCCTTGGTTGACCAAACAACTACCCGGTTTAAATACCGATTGTTCGACTATCGTGATATTTTCCGTCTTCGGAAAAAATCCCGAACTAAACCGACATTGCTAAAATAATTTACTTACTTTAAAATAATAGTTATTTGAAATTATTAATTTTTAAAACACTGCTTTAAAATACTGGTTTTAAATCCTCAACAATTAAAACATCCGAACTAGAGAATATCTAATTCTCTCAGATTTTAAATCACCCTGTTTAAATTATCTGAATTTAAACACTAATGACTGGAGAATATCTGATTCTCCTAGTCCTAAAAATAATTTATCGGAATATCTAATTCACGATAAATACACACCGCAAATTTAAAAGAATAGGAATTGAATTTATCTGAAATTACAATTCCGGCTTTCCATGACTAAAAGAGGATTAAACCCAAACTAAAATAATTAATTCACCTATGGGAATTAATTGATCTTGTATTCCATGAAACTTAACGGATACTTTCGATCCTAATCTGACTGGAAATTACTATACTAAATAGTAATTTCAATAATTAACTGAAATTAAGCAGTAATTATTTTACGGGGTATTACAGATTGATATAAATGTTAGCATGTAAAATGAGATTTGGTGTATTGTGCACTAAACGCGGTGCATCAGCTAGCCCTCCATATTGTGAATCCCGTCGAACCTCTTGTTTGGGCTAGACTATCAGCTCGTTAAATGGTGGACATGTAAATTAGCAACCCTACTCACACATTTTTGGTTGGGGGAGTTAGTGAGATGGGAACAGCCTCTGCCATACTCGCCAACAGTTTTAAATTAATATTAATTATCATTTTTTGGCTGGGAAAGTTGGTGTAATATGACCAACCCATTTTGACAGGTCTGATACTTGCAAACATTTTTAAATTAATATTAGCAGTCATTCACTTTTCAGGTAAGATTGATATAAAGTTAGCATGTAAAATTATAAGCTTTCGTGTATTATGCATTAGCTAGCCCTCTTTTTTCATTTTTTTTATTTTATAGGAATGGTGCTTCAAGAAATCACGTGAAAGCGCCTCACATGGAGTCAGATGTCCAGGAGACGTGCATACCTCTATGCGATCTCATGTTCATGAAGCAAGAGATGGAGACGAAGATATCGACATTGCAGAAACAAGGCCATCTGGTTCAACCTCATATGAGGGCCTATATGGAAAAAAGCATTCAAAATTTTCTTGTTAGAATTGACAAGGAAATGCAGAAAAACTTTGTGGGGACTTCTTCTTCTTAAAATTTAATTGCTTTTTTTGTTTCAATGAAATGTAACTCGTTGAATTTCAGTAATGAGTTAAGCACGCTGAATTATCGTCTCTTTCTTAATTTTATTTTCGCTAAATTGCACTTTGATACCTATATTTTAAAATTGGGTAAATTACCAAAGTTTGGGTATTTTAAGGAAATTTGGTATCCATGTAGATGTACATGTGGCATCTCCGGCTGCCACGTCAGATTTAACTTGCCGAAATTTGAAAATCATGTGAAAAAATAAACAAGGGCTAACTTCATGTTATTAAAACTATGTTATTTAAAACGTGTGAAAAACCAAAAACATCTCAAAATTTGTGTATTTTAAGGCAATTAACCCTTTAAAATTTAATATCTGGGCAAATTTTCCAGCTTAGAAAACAAAGATAATTTACGCGGTTGTAGAAATTGAAAAATCTTAAAATACAATCAATTATGTAGGATTCGGGGTCAAAAATTTATAAAATGTTTGATTTTGCAAAAAAAAATTGAAAAAGTGAGTATTGTTCTATTAATTTTGAAAACGTGAACAAAGGAAGAAGAGTAAGCCGCTCCTTGTGGGAAAGATATTTAACCAAAAGACACTAAGCTGCATCATTGTATAGGGCATTATAAGCACTTGAATCCAATATTGCATTAAACGACGGTGCATCAGTTACCCCTCCGTACTATGAATCCCATTGAGCCTCTTGTTTGGCACTAGACTATCTAAGCACGTTAAATGGTGGGCCTATAAAATAGCAACCTACAAACATTTTTTGGTTCAGGGAGTTCGTGTGATGGGAACAACCTCTGCCATACTTACAAACATTTTTAAATTAATATTAAATATCCTTTTCTGGTGGGGGTAGTTGGCGTGATAGGACCAACCTATTTTGACGGTTCTGCTGTGTACCGGCAAACATTTTTTAATTTATATTAGTCAACATTCACTTTCCATGTAAGATTGATATAAATGTTAGCATGTAAAATGAGCTTTTGTGTATTTTGCACTAAACACGATCGTTCTGTGAATCCCATCGAACCTCATGTTTGACTAGACTATCTAAGCTCGTTAAATGGTGGACATATAAAATAGCAACCCTACTCACACATTTTCTGTTGGGAGGAATTGGTGTGATGGAAACAGCCTCTGCCTCGTAAATATTTTTCAACTAATATTAATTGTCATTAATTTTTAGGTTGGGGGAGTTGTGTGATGGGACCAACCCATTTTGACAGCTCTAATACTAGCATATATTTTTAAATTAATATTAGTCTGTCATTAACTTTCCAACTACGATTTATGTAAATGTTAGCATGTAAAATGAGCTTTAGTGTATTATGCACTGAACAACAGTGCATTACCTAACCCCCGTACTATGAATCCCATCAAGCGTCTTTCTTGGGCTAGACTATGTAAGCTCGTTAAATGGTGGGCCTATAAAATATCAACCCTACTCACACATTTTTTGGTTGGGGAGTTGGTGCGATGGGACCTACCCATTTTGACATTTATGCTATACTGGAAAATACTTTTAAATTAATATTATTTGTCATTTACTTTCCAGCTAAGAATGATATAATTGCCGGCATGTAAAATGAGTTGTAACGTTCATCAAATGAAGCCACAATTTAATAGTATTAGGTGCACTGAATACTGAATACCGGCACAATCCCTTATATAAACAGAGTTCTTCATTAAGAAAATATCACAATCACTCAAAAGACCCCTATTCATTTTCCCAATATTCTAAAAAACCCACCTAGGCCACAACTGCATGTTCTTCACAATGCAAGTGATTTAATAAATTCAGTCAAACATTACGTTGTGGAGATTTCACCCAAATGGTATTCCCTATTCTACCATCGTTATCTTTGAGAAATTTATTTTCAGAAAAGTATTAATTTCTTGATTTAGATAACTTTGTATTTATTATTATTTTATATAATACACACAATCATCTCTATTTTGCGGTTTTTTTTAACTAACTCCTTATATTTATATCTTTATTTTTGAAAGTTTAATTTGTTAGGATTAGAGTTGTCAATTAGGATGGGCTGATGCGATCCAAATGTGTTCTGTCAATAAAATCTCAGCTTAGTCCGATCGAAATTTTAGGTCGGACTGAGCCAAAGGCTTTGTTATGCAAATTTTAATTACCTCCCATTTTGGTCAATGCCTTTTTTCATGATGTTGGCTCCACGGGTGTACTGTTCTCTGTTGGACTTTAAAATTTGTCCAACGGATTTTGTACTTGTTGGATAGTTTCCATTGGAATTTGACAATTTTTTCATCAATGTTCATGCTAATGTAGGCAAGATGACTGATACCCTTGAAAATTTTGGAGTGGCATGCTTGAGATCTGATGATCAAGGGAGTAAAGAAGAAAATGCAAAATTGCTAGCTCATCAAGATAGTAATGGAAATTACTTGCATTCTCCTTTGACTTTGGGTGTTATGAACAATGATTTGAAATATTTCCAATGGCATTTACGAAAAGAGAAGCTTATAATTCTCGATGGTGTGGTAAGTCGTGGACTTGATTTCAAGGTGATTTAAGCTTAATTACATGTTTTTACTATTTCTTGGGTTGGATATTAGTGCACTCAAATGGTATTTTGGTGCCCATATATTATTTTGCATAAGCATTTTAGAATCTGATTTAGGAAAATAAGTACTGCATTGTGTGTTTTTGTCCAAGTATCATTTTACATTAATCAGTTTGAATTCACATTATTGTTATTGAGAACTTTTTGTAGCATTTCCTCATTTACTATAGAAATATATATATAATATATACACACCATATATTCTTTAGACTGCTAGCTCTTAGTAATATATTATTCATGGTAAAGGCCAATTACTCGTATCCAATTAATATTTCCCAATTGAGAATGTAAAGATCTCTGAAGTTTGATTGGGGTTGAGGAGGACAAATCCTGATTATTGTTTTCTGTCTCTTTTCAATTTCAATATAGTATATCGTTTATTTCTTTCATTAAATCCTTAACTCTATCCGTATCTGTGTGAAGGTTGATCTTGAGCATTCACCAGTTTTGTAATGGATATGACAAAGGCCTTTTTGACATATCCTCATGCTGGTCATCTCAACATGTCTACAAGAATACTCATAATATCACGAAAACTAGACATGGAACCGAAGATGTCCATGAGCTATGGAATTGGTCAGGAACTGGCATCTAATTCCCCAACCATGATTCATCATGCTCTCTCAGATAGTGTACATTTTACTATTTATATCTGTCTTAATTGATCTGACTGTTCAGGAGAAGCACACAATTTCTTCTTGAAAGACATTACAATTATCTTTTTAGCTAATACTTCTATTTTCAGGTTGATATCTTGATGCACACGGCTGCAATTTGTCTCACCCTTCAATGTCGATGAAAGAGCCAGAATGTGGTGCAATCTGGGATATTTTTAAGAAACAAGATGTTGAAGAATATCTTAGGAAGCACGCTGGGGAATTGAAGCATATCTCCCTTCTGCATCAAGTAAATGTGCATATATTTTGTACTCTTTCAAGTCTTGCAGTTCTTTCTCACTTTTGATGAATTATTAATTATTTTTAAATTTTCTTTACTTTGTCCTTGTGCACAGTTGGTTCATCCTGTTCATGAGAGTGAGAGTGAAGAGATAATGAACAGTGAAGCCGCATACTTTATTTAAGGAAGCAAAAGAACACCTGGAAGACATCAATGAATGCAATCCGAATAGCTTATGGGGTTCGATAGTTGCTCTTCACTTAGAGGTTCAAAAAAATTCCTATAAATGGATAGATGAGCATCTTTTCTATAATTCGATAAATTGGTTATATTCAAATATGTGACGTTTAGGCCTTTCGTCTCCAACTTACGCATGATTGATTTTGCAACGCTCAACTCCTCAATATTTATCCTTCAAAACTGGCTCAATTTCATTGTAGCAGTAGCTTTGATCATCCCAACTTTCGCCGCTACAAATGTTGGAAAAATCAAATTAAAAGGTTGTGACAAATATAAACTAACGTTGAGTAAGTTGGCCTGTGAATTTGACCTAAGATTGGCCCATTGTACTTAATAACTTAGTACACCACATGTAGTGAAAGTTGGTGATTCTCATACATAAGAAGATTAATGAAAGAAAAAAAGAAACAAACACCATAGAAAATAGAAATTGAATTACCTTCACATGCATGTTAAAAGAGTTGCCCTCCAATACCACGTTTTTATTTGTGGACAATGGTAAATATGTTTCAATTAGGCAAAACAATGACCTCTATTGATTTTTGCACAATGAATCTCTCATAAATACGAGCTTTTTATCTCGTAACTTCTCCAATAATGTTGTCCCATTAAACCTAATTAATATCACAAAAAAAATCATGAATTTGTTAAAACTTACGGAAACACTTTAGCATTAATGTTACACAATAGACCCCATGTGACATTTTTTGCAGCATCTTTTATGTCAACCTTTATATTTTTATAATTTTTTATTTTAAATTTATTATTATTTAATTTAATTTTTTTTATTTAGAGTTCATTCTTCCCCGAATAGGGTATGTTTAAAAAAAATTTAAAAGTAAATTAAAAAAAAAAGTTATGGCACACGGAATGTAACACGTTTGGGCTTAGTCGCTTAGGGGATCTGATCCGGTAAAGTTAATTTTGACTTGATGACAATAAACCAAAAATACGAAAAACAAGAACACTACTACATTCAGATTCAATGATGGAGCCAGAGATTTGAATGATGAACCTAAAATCTTTTCCTTAATTAAATACAACTATAATAATCTTATTAAAATTTAATAAAACCCGACTTTAAAATAAGTTAGACAAATAATTCACACATCAAAACACATCACTAAGCCAGTAGTAAAACAAAAACTCAAAGTTTTGCTTAAAAAAAGCAATTGTTAATCATAACAACCTCGGAAGATCACATTGATGAGGTTGCCATCTCTAGTTCTGATATTTTAAATTATTTCTCTCATTTTTCTCACATGAAAACTCATCCCCAATCAAATAACACTAGCTTTCCCTCTTCGTAAAGAGGGTACGATACGTCGTCATAAACCCATCTACCAAAAAAGAAGTCACAACTAGGAATGATGCTATTTTTAGTAAGAATTGTTTAATTTCATGTTGTTGTTTGAAAAAAAAAACTAGGTTTTATTGGCTGACAACGTTGTTAGTGTTGCCTGATAAATATAGAGCTGCAACGGAAAAAGCTAACATCATCATGGCGGTGAGGTGAAGGTATTTTAGTAAATCTATCCATGCTGCGGGATTCATTTTCTATCAATCTCTTGTTCAATTTTTATGCTATTATGATATGATACTTATATATATATGTTATTTGATACATAGATATTGTTATTATTAATTTACTCGGTGATTAATTATTAATATAATGAAATACTTATAGGATTGAATTACATAAGGCTAATTGGTTTTGTTTTGTATATTATTATTATTATTATTTTATTAATTATTATTATTATTATTATTATTATTATTATTATTATTATTATTATTATGTAATTTTGAAAATTGGAATTATGGCACAAGGAAGTGGTGGGGAGTGACGTGCAATGCATTTACATGAATGTCGTTGTCCCGAAGGAGAAATATCTTCCTTTTACTTTACATTTTCTTGTTTTGAATATCAACATAATATATACCATATTTTTATAATTTGATATGATACCATAAAATCGAAGACAGGTTTAATTTTTAGATTTGCTTACAGCACTAAAATGTTGCAGAAAGAGTAAATAATTAGTACGAATACAAATGGAATAATAGAATTTCGGTCTTAATTAAGAACAAATTTTTAATTAAAAAGGAAAAAAGAAAATAATAAAAAATTAAAGGAACAAATTTAGGCCAATTTGAAACACACAACATAATTTGTGATCAATACTCAAATTTGAAAGTCACACACTTTACACGATTGATTGAAACATCTTAGTAAACACACACACACACACACAATATTATCTATAGCTGCACGTTAAACAAAATGACCTTAAAATTTAAACAAAATACTAGACAAAAAAATGAGCTTTTTATTAGACTTTAATTTCTACTAATATAATCTTTGCTACTTAAATTTTTTTTTTACAAAAAAGCTCTAATGTATAGCCCCCTTTCGTCCAGAATTAAAAAATAAAATTACTTTCATATTATTTTTCTGCTTGTAGAAATTATGCTGATAATTTCCCACTTGAGATCCTCTAGTCCAACTTGTGTGTGATAACCGTGTACCAAATCTTAAAATTATTATTTATTCTTTCTTTTTTTTTATTCAATCTTAATTTCTTTTGGTTTAGTATAATTTTACATTATTATTAGGGTTTATTCCACCCAGTTAGAGTTTATAATTATTTTTTAATGTTTAATTTTCATTTTTTTAGTTAGTATAATTAATTTTTGGTATTAATTATTCCAAACTTAGTGTATATAATTTTTAAAAATTTCATTTTTTAGCAATAAATATTCACTACAAGAAATTCACTGTTTAGCGACGGACAATTCTGTCGATAACGCACATTTTTCCGTCATTAGGATGTCCTAACGACGGACATCGTCTATCGTTAAATCCTTCATCGGCAGCAAACCTAACGACGGATACAGACGGTCGGTAAATAATAACAACGGACTGGTCCGTCGTAAACATTATCATCGTCAACGGTCGTCTCAAACTTAACAACGGACACAGTCCGTCGTTAGAAAAGTCATGTTGACCATCGTATGCTAACGACGGACGTGTCCATCGTTAAATATAATTTATTTATTTATTTATTATTTTTATTTAATATTTTTTAAATATTCTATCCAATTTTGATTTTTGTTTATAAATTTTAGAAGAACACAAATAAACACGTAAAATGATATATATATATATATATATAAATGTTCGATAAAACAAATGAAATGTCATAAAATATCAGTATTTATAAAATAAGTGTATCAAACAAAAATAATCATGATTAGGATGAAGATGGGGGCCCCCTAAACTGTGCCCGCATCTTCTCAAACATAGTTGTCTGCTGCTGTATTATCTCCTGCTGCTGACATATCTGTTCTTGTTGGGCCTAGAGAAGCTCTGTCTGTGCGTCCATCTCCGCCTGTAACTCTCGGATGACAGCTTGAGTGTCAAGCTGTGGAGGAGCTACAGAAGATACACTAGCAGCTGAAATGCTCCGTGATCGACTGACGAGACCAAAAATGTGGCTCTTCTTGGAGTGCTGGTGGGCAACATCAACATAAATGACGCTCATGTCCACCTCTAGTGCATCATCTGTACTAGGAATCAGCTGGCTCAACTCTTCAATTCGAGCCAATACATCAGCCTATACATAAATTCAAATAAGAATGATTAACTCTCTAAAATTAACATTTACAAATATTTACAAACAAACTTATAGCGATACGAGCAGATTTTCCATCTGAATATGATCCATCAGCGGTGTCGTGCAATCTCTTGAATGTGTCCCACGCCATGTCATTTGACCCAACACCCTTCTCATTAGCCTATTAGATAAAAATATATTATAGCATACACATATAACAAATAAATTAATTAATAAATTATTCATTTGGGATTCACTACAAACCAAAGCTGCAACATGTGCAACTGCACTCTTAGAGCCTCCTCAGTGCTTGACAAGGCCAGTGCCAGGACCATCGGGCTCAGTGAGGTGATTTTGAGATGCGACGGTAGATTTGGCCTTGAAGGCCTCACTGTCCTAATGCTGCTTGAAACCTTCCCACATCTGAGGAGGCATAATGGCAGGGTAACCCTTGGTCCTATTTTTGTTGAAAGAGTAGACCATGTCCCTGTATCTTTGAGCAACCTTGGTGTTCCATCTCTTCATGATAGCATCCTCCTCAGCGAGATCCCAAGAAAACTCCTTCTGCAATATATTGAAGACATATGACAATGTTAAACTTTAAAAAAAAATCAAATTAGAAGTTAACACTCATAAGAATAAGGAACAATACCCGAAACTCCTCCATATACTGCATCCTGACCTCAGCGGGCACCATCTTCCAAGTGTAGCCTGTCAGATGCAAAATTTTCTTGAAATTTACTGTGATGGCGGATGCGACTGCATGAGCTGTCATCAAAATACGTCAAATGCACAAAATAATTAAAATATTAATTATGATTAGTTATAATATAATAAATTTTATTTTTATAAAAAATATTATTAATCATATACAATTTTAATGTTGGCACACGGTTGACATACACAAGTTGATACTAGAGGATCTCTACTCATAATTTCCGGCTAAATTTTTGTTTTTTTGATCCCACCTTAACACTTTCTTTCTTTCTCTCTCTCTTTCTTTCTTTATTTCTTTCTACTTAATTTTGAGGAATTAACGCTTATTTTTCCCTCTTCTGTAGCAAAATTTATTATTTAACACAAATTCATTTTCCACTTTTGGTATATATATATAATATTGATGAATTTGAAATTTTCGTTGTTGTAATGGCTTGCCTTGGGTTATTAAAATAACTCCATCTGTTGATAAATAGGCCCAATAGCTGTAGCTTGGCCCAACAACACAAATGCAGCTCAGCCCATTACCCTGATGCCCTAATCCTCATTAGCCGCCCTATTAATATCTAAGAGCGGTTACTGTTCATTTTTCTATTTTCATCTCACATGCTTCCACAGAGTTCTTAGAGAGAGAGAAAGAGTTCTTTGAGTGATCTTGGTAAGCTGAGTACTTTTCTCTGATCTTCTGTGTGATACATCTTCTCCTTCTTCTTTGTTTCTTCTTCTTCTTCTTCTTCTTCTTCTTCTTCTCTTTGTGAGAGTAATTTCACCCTCTCGGTATAATTACTGGGATGTGTGAGAGATTTTGTGGGTTAGGGTTTGGTGCTTGAGGAGGCTTTATGCTTGTGGCCTAACTACTGGTGAAATCCCTTGAGTTGTTGCCCGATCTGTGAAGTTTTGCAACTGAAAGAGTGTCTGTAAAAGTGTAGTTGATGCTGAGCCATACAAGTTTAAATCCCATGGCTGAATTATTCGGTAAATACAGGAGGTCGCTTGGAGATGGTGATTTCGATACCCTACAGTGGTATCAGAGCCATTAGCCACCATCTCTCTGATCTCTGCCGATGACAGTCCGTCTTCGCGTTCAAAAACACGTACGGCAGGTCGGAAGTACCCTCTCCTAGGGCTCCGCTCTGGTAAAGCGGTTGTAACCTCTTGTATTTTTGTTTTCTAGTGCCGTGAGGCGCTATAGGCTTGGTATCTGGTACTTGGTCACGTGTTTTACCTTGATTCCTGTTTGTCTTGCTCTCTTGATCTGGTCTCTGTAGATTGCAGTTAGGGTTTTCTGTTGATTCTGGTTGTTCTCGCATTCCGCTGTCATTTCTTCAATTCTTGCTTCTTTCTTGTATAGATCTGTGAGAGTGTATTAGTGCTTTGGAAGGATCTGAAAGATCCTTGAGTCGAAGTTCTAGTGAACTTACGGGATTTAACAAATCCCTGAGACTTCAGTTCTGGTGTTTGAGTAAATCCTTGTGCCTTCCGCTAAGTGAGTGTTGCAAACTGGGTAATCCTCTCACCGTGAAGGATCTGGAGTCTCTTATCATGTGTGTATGTGTTCTAGTGAGTCTGTGGGCAGTGTGTTTGTCTTCTTGCAATTTTCTGTGTCTGTTTGTGCCTTTGTGGTTGTTTTGGTACTCTGGTGGAACAATGACTACTAATTCGTTTGGTATTGTTCCTTTTAATGGTAAGAATGATTTTAGCATCTGGAAACAAAAGATGAAATGTGTGTTAATTCATCAAAAATTTGCTAAAGCTATTGATCAGTCTTATGCTACTACTGAAACTGCTGAAAAACGGGCTGAAATGGATGAAATTGCATGTTCTAGTATTATCTTGAGCTTATCTGACTCTGTGATTAGAAAAGTAGGTGATACTGAGCATGCTAAAGATTTGTGGGATAAACTTGAAAATCTATACACTGAAACCCCATTTACTAGCTGCATGTATCTGTTGGAAAAGCTTTTCAAGTATACACTGGATATAGATGAAAAGGGTTGGTGACACTACAATTGATAATTACACAAGCATTTCCTTAATGAATGCTATCCCTGACTCTTACTCTGATGTAAAATATGCTATAAAATATGGTAGAGATAGTGTCTCTGTGGATGTGATTATAAGTGCTTTAAAATCTAAAGAATTAGATCTGCTTGAGCATGGGGGTAGTAATTCTTAGGAAAAGGCCATGAGTGTGAGGGGGAGGACCAAGAATAGGTCTTCTGATAATTCTGAAAATAGTGGTAAGAAAAAGAAGGGCAAAAGTAGGTCAAAGTCTAGGAAAGGCTCTAGAAAATGTTATAATTGTCATGAGCCTGGTCATTATGCAAAAAAATGTCCTAAGCCAAAGAAAAATAACAAGAATAAGAATAGCAATGAATCTGATATGGCTAATGTGGCCACAGGTGACAAAGTGGGTGAATGTTATATGGTTGCTGATTCTGATTCTATGTGTATTAATTTTGCAAATTCAGTATCTAATTCTATGAGTGAATCTGATTGGCTTCTAGATTCTGGCTGTAGTTACCATATTACCCCATTTAAGAATTTGTTTTCTTCTTTCAAACAAGTAGAAAATGGGTTTGTGTCTATGGCAAATGAAAAGAAGTGCAAAGTTGCTGGTATAGGAGATGTGTGCCTAAAATTTAAAAATGGATCTGTAATTATTTTGAGAAATGTGAGATAGTGGGCTAGAGGGAAGGTGGGGAAATGGTCAAATGAAAATTTTGAAAGGTTCCCTTGTAATTTTCAAAGCTGAAAAGAAGAACAATTTGTATGTATGTAAAACTATTTCCTCTGTGCCTGCTACATGCTCTGTGAACTCTTTGCAGTCTGACAAAACAATCTTATAGCATAATAGGCTTGGTCACATAGTAATAAAGGTCTTGAAATGTTGATTGCAAATGGCTATTTAAACTCAAAGTGAATTTAATAATGTCAGATTTAAGGCCAGATTAGTTGCCAAAGGCTTTACTCAAAAGGAAGGGGTAGATTGTACTAAAGTATTTGCTCTTGTGGTCAAGTTCACTACTGTTAGAATTATGTTGGCTTTAGTTGCTCAATTTAACTGGAAATTAAAACAAATAGATGTAACTACTGCTTTCTTACATGGTGATCTTGATGTTCCCATCTACATGCATCAACCTGAGGGATTTGTTGATTGTGATAAACTTGACTATGTGTGATTATTAAGGAAATCCTTGTATAGTTTAAAACAATCTCCAAGGCAGTGGAACTTAAAATTTGATCAGTGCATGAGGTCTTTAAAGTATAATAGAAGCAAATTTGATAATTGTCTGTACTTTAAAGAAACCTCTACTGTTCCTATATTTCTTTTGATTTATGTTGATGAAATGTTGTTGATCAGTCCCTGTCTTAAGTCTTTGAAGCATGTTCAATCCTGTCTATGTAAAGTTTTTGAAATGAAAGACTTGGGTGATGCTAAGAAAATACTTGGCATGAATATAATAAGAGACAGAAAGAACAATACTCTTGTGCTAAATCAGACTTCATATGTTGAAAAGATTTTGAGTAAGTTCTCTATGTCAAAAGCTAAAGCTGTAAATGTGCCTTTAGCTGCTCACTTTGTGTTAAGTAAAGAGCAGTCTCCTAAGACTGTCTCTGAGATGAATGGTATGAAAAAGGTGCCCTACTGTAATGCATTTGGCTCTGTAATATATCTTATGGTAAGCACTAGAGCTGACATTGCCTATTTTGTAAGTTGTTTGAGCAGATACATGTCTAATCTTGGTGTTACTCACTGGGAAGCATTAAAATGGTTGTTAGGATATCTTCAGTCCTCTTTGCGTGTGGGTTTAAATTTTTCTAAGTGTGTCAAGGGTGTTCAATTGTGTGGTTATGTGGATTCCAATTATGCTAATGACAGAGATAATAGGATGTCAACTACCTCTTATGTTTTTACTTTGTGTGTGTAACGCCCCAAACTACTCCGTTTGGCCACGTCACTTAACGTAAAATTTACTTACTCATTTTGGTGTGCTTATTTTAAATCGAGTGGAAGCTAAGGTCAAGTTTTATTATGAGGAATGAAATCATATTTCCCATTACAATTTTTTTTTCACAAATATAACATACAACCTAACGGATCCAATTTGTCACACAACATAGTATTTAATGAAAGAATTGCATAGGTCCATCCATATGAATCATACAATCATCTAACCTATCAGGCTCATAGGTTGTCATAACCCGCCCGTCTAGCATCCTAAACTAACATGCAAAATATAGGGTCAACAACATACTTCACACATAGAAGGCTCCAAGGTCGAACGACCCGCCTTTAAATTGTTTTACATAATATCAAGTTATATACATCATAACCTACAAAAGATCGGGCTATTCCCATCCCCAATAACCATTGATCATAAGGCAAAAAGAGTGATCAATGTAATAATAATAATAATAATAATAATAATAATAATAATAATGTAAGTATTTTCAAAAGAAGAGCATGCAAAAGATAACACAAGCTTGTGGGGTTCTCTTGTGTTCACAACGCTCCTACTCGGGCTCCGACTCCTCAACCTGAAATTCATTGAATGAATGGGGTAAGTATTTAACAACATACTCAGTGGGGAACACTGTAAACAGTTATAGCTAATTGCACAAGTGAAAATATAACATATGGACTTTTCTTTACTTTGTGGAGACTAGTCTCAACCCCGTAGGGTCCAAACATCATGATGCCCCCGTTAATGAACATCTTTGGCCCTGTAGGGATGCCCGCAGACATACTACCCCCCAGGGAGGACATTAACAGATCTATATTCGATCCCAAAGGATCTCTGCCCCGAAGGGTCTCTTTGTCGACCCCGAAGGATCTCTGTTATGCCCCGAAGGGTCTCTTTTATCTCTGGTCCGAAGACCCTTCATACTTATACAATCAAAGCACAACAATAACTATAACCTTACACGTGTTCACAGTTTAGAGTTACCCCACTTTATGAGACGCTTTCACAATTTCTCAACCTTTGCAATACTCCTTAGCCGCGCACAAGTTGTCCGCCTCGAGCCCCAACACGTCACCTAGCACCTTTCAATTCTCTTTTCATTTTAGATGTCGAGTTATACAATTAAATCATAATTTTGACCAAACTCATGCTATATTTTACTTTAAAGATTTCGTACATATCTATACACATAACCTTGGATATACCAACTCATAATATGATTTTGGACTCAAAATACACATTAAAACTCTTTGAAGCATTTAATCGAACACGTTACGAGCACTCATTTAAACCACAAGAACATGACTCAAATTAAATCCTTTAAACCCAATATTTCAAATACAAACACCTTCATCCTAGGGCTCTAAAATACATGAAAATGAACCCCAAACAACCATCACCACACCTCCAAACAATTATCAACAAAACAAGGAAAAATTAGGGCAAAATCCAAACCCTAGCAACAATGAACCATAGGAATTCGATACATATAGCTTCAAGGAGGTAAATAAACCATATGTTCAAGATATCAAAGCAAGAAGATCAACAAAATTGAAGATCCCTAATTGTGGATATCAAACCCTAGGTTTGATTCAACAAGAAATGAGTGTTTAAATCACCAATATGAAGAGGTGTGAAGTTACCTTAGTTGATGGAGGATGATGAGAGGATCTACTCCAAAAGATGAAGATTTTCTTGAGAAAGAGATAGATGAAATCGCCCAAGAAGAGAAAAGAAATGAAGATGAAATAACTAAGTGTGGTATTTATAGGTAGGAAAATCGGCCCAGCCCGCGCGACCGCGCGAGGTGGCTCTCGGCCATCGCTCCCGCGAGCGCGCAGCCTGCGCCGACGCGCGCCTCTCGCCTGCCCCGCGGGGCGCGCAGACTCCCGCGGCCGCACACGGCCCCGCGGGCGCGAACCACCCCGCGGGCGCGCGGCGTGCTCAAATCGACCCACTTATCGATCTCGACTCCCGGACATTTCCAACTCCATTTCCAGCGAGACCCCCGATCAACTCAGCGTTAGGGTGTTCAAGTTATGGCAAACACAATATTAAATACAATCACATTCATTCATTATCATATAACTCGACACTTTAGCATTAAAAATTCAACTGTGTTATACACTCAGTATAACATTACTGTGCTATGACGTATCGGCTCGAGTGGAACAACCTGCAATAAAACAACAACATAATACAAACATACCATCATAATTAATATTCAAACAATATTCATTCGAAATCATTTACTAAAATTATAATTTATAATTTAGTAAAAGGATCGGGGTATCACAGTGTGGGTCATGCATAAGCTGGAAATCCCAGCTGCAACACATTGTTGCACTTTCTACCACAGAGGCAGAGTATGTTGTTATTACAGAAGCCTTCAAGGAAGCCTTGTGGTTGAAAGGAGTTTTATCTAAAATTGGTTTTCTTCAAAAGAATTCTGTTGTGTTTTCAGATATTCAATCTGCCATTCAATTGTGTAAAAACCCTGTTTTTCATGACAGAACCAAACATATAGATGTTAGGTTTCATTTTATTAGAGAAGTTGTTGAAAGTAAAAATATTTTACTTGAAAAGATTCCATCTGAAGTTAATCCTGCAGACATTGGTACAAAATCTTTACCTCTTGAAAAACATGCTAATTGCATGAAAATTTTAAATTTTGACCCAGGTTAAGCTTTAGATGCTTTCTATTTTGAGTTTTTGAGATTGATTTTATGTGTTGATTTTGTTCTCAAAGACTGCATCCTGGTTGTTTTCTGAGGTTTGTCCCTTGGTGATTACCTAGTTACTCCCTAAGATCTTTGTGATCTGATTTAGACTTTGTGTTTGGATTTATATCACTTATAGTTATGCTGTGTGATCTCTGTAGGTGGGATGTATGGTAATGATGATCTCTACTAAAATTACCTCATGTTGCAGTTCTCTTATATGGGCCATAAGGTGGAGATTGTTGATAAATAGGCCCATTATTTGTGAGGCCCAACAGCTGTAGCTTGGCCCAACAACACAGATGCAGCTCAGCCCATTACCCCGACGCCCTAATCCTCATTAGCCGCCCTATTAATATCTAAGAGCGGTTACTGTTCATTTTTCTGTTTTCATCTCACTGCTTCCAGAGAGTTCTTAGAGAAAGAGAGAAAGAGTTCTTCGAGTGATCTTGGTAAGCTGAGTGCTTTCCGTCGATCTTCTGTGTGATACATCTTCTCCTTCTTCTTTATTTCTTCTTCTTTTCTTTGTGAGAGTAATTTCACCCTCTCAGTGTAATTACTGGGTTGTGCGAGAGATCATGTAGGTTAGGGTTTGGTGCTTGAGGAGGCTCTGTGCTTGTGGCCTAACTACTGGTGAAATCCCTTGAGTTGTTGTCCGATCTGTGAAGTTCTACAACTGAAGGAGTGTCTGTAAAAGTGTAGTTGATGCTAAGCCATACAAGTTCAAATCCCATGGCTAAATCGTTCGGTAAATACAGGAGGTCGCTTGAAGATGGTGGTTCCGATACCTAACACCATCAAACTGACAATCCAAAATTCCATTATTATGCATGGAATTCATTTTACAGAACAAGATGCTTCAAATTTTAGAAATTGCTAATAATTACAGGAGATTTGGAGATTTTGAGTAATTAGTTACTAAGTGGTGAAGTATAAGATGGTGATACGCAAAGTAAAGAGACCGATAAAATTTTACTCGATTCGTCGTTTAGAAAATCATGCTAATCTCATATCTTATTTTGATAATTTTCTCATAGATATATAAGCATGATATGAATATGAATATTGCACTATCTTTTTTTTTCTAATTATGAACGAGAAGGAGGTATACGTGCAATGTTTTATTTTTAGTACTGGGGCTATAAGGGTATATTAATATAATAAAATAAAATTTAAATTCAATTAACAATGTGGGCTATAATTAAAAAGAAAAACGGGAGGTATGTTTAGAATTTTCTTAATTACTTCTTTGTTTTTTTTGGAGGGGGTGCTAATAAATAGTCCATTTGTCCCACTCATATAAACTTGTCTTTATTTTTTGAATGTCCTGATATATATATATATATATATATATATATCCGATTTACTAATAAAATCAATATTTAGGACTTTAACTGGCTCACATAAAAATTTACGTATGACGACCAATAATTTTATGAGGCGGCCTCGATCGCTTTAGCTATATACAATTAAGCTATTATAATTTCTATTCCAATCTAATAATCTAAATTCGTGTTACATTTTTCATGAGTTGATAATATAAGAATAAAGAATCTCGTTCCATACATCGGCAACTCCCGAAAGACACCAATGACTGCAATCTAGATAGATTCTTCTCGGGTTTGATGACAACTCTTCCCTCATAGGATCTGAAAGTATCCTATAAATCGAGGGATGGCCATCTTTTCTATAATCTGATAAATTTGTTATATTCAAATACGTGACGTTTAGACCTCTCGTTTCCAACTTATGTAGGATTGATTCTACTATATTCATCATTCCTTTATCTGTAGTAACCCCTCAATGGTCATCCTTCAAAACTGCTCAGTTTGGTTGTAGCAGTAGCCTCCATCATCCCGATTATTCCCCACGCTGCAAACGTATGTACGGAAAATCAAATGTATGGAACTTCGCAAACTTTGTTACATATATATACAAAGAAAAATACTTCCATCAAACCGTCCAACCAGCCCTTGATGGATAGGTTTGCTGGCAAAAAAAAAAATCGCAGTAAAAGTATCAGGCTAATAGTTGGCTTATATGAGTTTATTCAATACAAATTAGGGTTTATAATTATTTTTTTAGAATTTAATTTGACATTTAAAGCTTGTATATGGATAAAAAATAAATATTTTGTATATTTTTCGTTCATATTTTTTCATCCGAATATGCACATGCATGATTTTAAATGAAAGATTATGAAAAAAAATTAATTTGACACACACACACCCCCAGAGTATCTCCCGTGCGATGCACGAATGACAAATATGTATAATTTTATCTGTAGAAATTATAATTATTGAAATAATAACAAAAATATCGTAACAAAACTAAACTAATTTCCAACTATTGTGAATTATAAAAAAATTTACATTTGTTCTTACTGTTATTGAGATTAAGTCCAACAAAAAAGGAAAAACCGATTATTTAAACCTATTGAAATTCAAATTAGGCTTGAGTTTCAAAGAAAATGTATGAATTGATGGCTACACTATACAACATTATTTTTTATTTTCAAAGCATATATGTGAATCATTTGCTAAGTGATTTACAATTAATAATAAAATATTATATAGTAGATTGACATTAATAATAAAAAATTAATTAATTTCAAAATTAACAATGATTTTTGACGAGAAAACTATTTTTACTAATGATTTTGTTATTAAATAGAAGATGAAGATTGCGTAAATCTGATTTAAAACGGGAAAATTATGGTCATTCGAAGTTCTAAAAAAAATTGATGACGTAGGTTTTTTTTTTGGTTTGGGCTGATGATCGAATGGCAGCATAAGAGAGTTAACCCATATACTAATTAATATAAACTCAGGTTAAATGCTAACTTACAGAGTGTGGTAAGGTGAAATGCTCATGAAGAACAGCTTTGTTTTGGTTCGATTAATGTTGAATTCCAACCAATCTAACCAAGTGTTTAGAGTCATTTCATAGCCTCATAGGCTCATTTTTTTTTTTTTTATTATTTTGTAGATTGCATCAGAGCTCCCAAAGGGTCCCCATCTGATCATACAAAACATTAATTGAATTGGCGGCCTAGAGTTGGAGAGAGAGAGAGAGAGACTTACACGAGTGTCGTGGTAGGTTTAAGCCACCACATAAATGCATAAAAAATGAGTATATCAGCATCTGTCCAATGCCTAGCATGATTTTTGATTGATGTGACTCTAATTATTTGATCTCTAATGTTTGAGGGATTAAATAGATCGTCACCAATATTTGATTCGACTAGTAAGGGAGACCAATAGAACTTCAATGTCGCATTGTATTCATGCATTTAATATAAGAAAAATAAACTATATTAATTAATTAAACTCATGACATGAGAGAAATTAAAATTAAACGAAGAGTGATGCACCATAGAAAATAGAAGTACGCGTGGTCGTGTGTGTGTGTATATATATATCTAGAGAGAGAGAGAGAGAGGTATTACCTTCACATGCAGGTTCAAAAAATTGCCCTCAACATACACTGTTTTGTTCGTGGACTTTGGAAAATATGGTTCAGTTAGGCAATTAAGCAAGGAGATCCATTGATTTCTGCACAAGGAATCTCCCACAAATACCAGCTTTTTATCTCGTAATTTTTTTAATAATGCTTTCCCATTAAACCTAAGTTCACAAATGTAGAAAAAATATATTGTTACCAATTCATTATAACAACGTAAAACACATCAACAAAAATGTTATGAATCGATGGCATAAACGAAAAATACGAACAACAAGATAAGATTTAACGTGGAAAATTTCTAGACAGGAAAAAAATATGAAAATAATAAATGTCCAATCCTTCAACCCTAACTACATTGCGAAAAAAAGTCCATAAAAGTAGTAAACAAAAATATTGGGGTCACAAAAACTCAATCAAAAAGTAATAGTTATTACAACCTCGGAAGATCACAGTGATGAGGTTGCCATCTCCAGTTCTGATATTTTAAATTCTTTCTCCCATTTTTCTCACAAGCAAAGTCTTCCTCTATTAATGCACAGTTTCCCTCTTTATAGAGAGGGTACGATAAGTCGTCGTAAACCCATTTTCCTGAAAACAAGTTGCAGCCTTGAATTGTGCCATTTTTAGTAAGAGTTGTTTCATGTTGTTGTTTAAAATTAAAAACTAGGTTTTCTGCACTAACAACGTTGTTAGTGTTGCCTATTTGATATAGAGCTGCAATGGTGAAAGCTAACAATATTAGGGCTGCGAGGTGTTTTTAGGCTTTTAGGGTATATTTGCATGGCGCGACACTCATTTTCTATCAACCTCCTTTCTTCAATTTTTTTCTCAAATTATGACATCATATTTATATATGATATCATGTAGGTCGATCTCACATTGATATTGTCATTATGAATGTACACTTAATACATATTAATAGCATGAAATAGGAGATTCATGATTAATTAGGTTTTTTTGTTTGGTTTTGTTTTTATTATTATTATTATTATTATTATTATTATTATTATTATTATTTTAGTCATGTGATTTTGCAATCATGGCACATGGAAATGGTGGGAATGAGGTGAAATGCATTAATTAGTTTATATAAATGATGCTGTCCTAAAGGAGAAATATGTTCCTTTTACTATACATTTTCTAATTTTGAATATCAATACCGTATTTATTTGATATGGTACCATAAAGTCGAAGATAGATTGATTTTTTATAGTTGCTGCTGCGTGAATTTATTATGATGAATAAAAATTGAATAGATTTTCGATCTTAAAGATGAGGAGCAAATTAAATTAATTATTAATTTAAATTAAAAAAGGAACAAACTATGGTCAAATTTGAAACATGTCTTACCAACTAAAAACTTGGTCGCTTGGGTCCCTATAAAGGTGGATGAAATCATCTAATACACTTTGAGTAACACTTGATGCTACACAAGATCTAACAGTCTATGCGGAATGTGTAGGATTCCCAAGATCAGAAGAAACCAAATTTATTTTAACATCTCTAATCATACTGTAGTTTAATTAATCGACGGAAAATATTTAATAATTTTTTATAGTTTTGGTCAACAATTAGTGATGATGGAGAAAGATGATTTTATTTGTGATTTTAAACATATATATAGAGAAGTAAATTATGTTGTTCGTGTTGTTTCATGCGTTAGTGTACATGTAATGTGTCATGAAATGATGATTTGGAACACAAATTTTCCTCATGTATTGAGGAAGTTGGTTAATTAATAAAAATATTTCTCATTGTCAAAAAAATGAAATATTAACCCACACAAACTTGCAAGTTGCAACTCGTACTCAACAAATCTAAGGGAAAAATGCAAAAAGAAAAAAAAAAAAAAAAAAAAAAAAAAAAAAAAAAAAAAAAAAAACCTTGAAACGATAGATCCTTTTCCACTCTAAACAAAAATAAAACTAATATTCACGACTTTAATTAACTGTTTCAAATAACATTTTATGTACAGGACCAATAAAAAATTTATTAGACCTTGATCAGTCTAACGGTTCAAATTTCCCGTTTCACTTCTTATTTAATTATCAAATTTATGATATTAATAATATTTATTATAAAATTTAATTTAATTGTAACATAAATGATCATAATCAATATATATGAACAAAAAAAAATGAAATAATTAACCATAATAATGAATTATTAATTGAAAACTGAAAATTAAATACTAAAAAATAATTATAAACCTAATATGATGTGGTGAACCCTAATAAGCAATTGTAAAATTAAATTAAATCACAAAAAATAAAATTGAAGAAAAAATAAAAGAAAAACTCTTAATTTGAAAGTCCTGCAATGGGTGAAATGCAGAGTGCAAAAATAAATCCCATGAGCTAATTTTAGAGGAGCTCAATAACTTCTATTGAAAGCTAATAGTAATCTAGATCTATACTACATTTTTCAAGAATCGATAATATAATAATAAAGGATCTCGTTCCACACATCGGGAACTCCGGGAGACACCAATGAACGCAATCCAAATAGCTTATGGGGTTTGATAGCTCCTCTTCACTCGGAGGATGAAGAAATTTCCTATAAATCGATGGATGAGCATCTTTTCTGTAGTCAGATAAATTGGTTATATTCAAATATGTGACATTTAGGCCTCTCGTCTCCAACTGATGCAGGATTGATTCTGCTACGTTCATCATTTCTCGATCTGTAGCAATTCCCCAATATCCATCCTTCAAAACTGGCTCAGTTTCGCTATTGCAGTTGCTTCGATCATCCCAACTTTCACCGCTACAAACGCTGGAAAAATTCCAAATTATTTTATGGAGAACTTCTCAAACTTTGTGTGACAAATATATAAATATCTATATATCTATATATATATATATTATATATAAACTAACTTACTTCATATGGCTAGGTGAGAGGCTCATGAAGAAGAGTTTGGTTTTGGTTCGATTAATGTTGAAATCCAACCAATCGGACCATGTGTTTAGAGCCATTTCATAGCGACGCAGCCTCATTTCTACTCTTTTGTAGATTGCATCAGAGCTCCCAAATGATCCCCATCTGATCATACACAACATTAATATTTGGTCTTGAATTTGGGGAGAGAGAGAGAGAGAGAGAGAGAGAGAGAGAGAGAAGTACTTACAAGAGGGTCATGGTAGGCTCAAGCCACCACATAAATGCATCAAAGATGAGTATATCTGCATCTGTCCAATGCCTAGCATGATTTTCGATTGATGTCACTCTAATTATACGATCTCTAATTGAATGGCTATTTGGATCGTCGCAGTTTGATTCGACTAGTAACGGAGACCAATAGAACTCGATGGTCGCATTGTAATCCTTCATATAATGTAAGCAAAATAAAACTATAAAACTTGTGAAACGATAGAAATTTAGGTAAACGAAAATTGATGGACTGAATCAACACGTTCGTATAGAAAAGAAAACTTACGGTTGCCTTGGATGTGAACAGATTATCTTTATTTACAATAGATTTATCCGATGATTGATCGAGAGAAGACTCGATTAGGCAAAGCAACGACCCCCATTGATTCTTGTTCAATGAATCCCCCACAAATACAAGCCTCTTCCCTCTTATTTTCTCCAACAATTTTGTACCATTGAACCTGTGTTGATATATGATATATATACCTAGCTAAGTCGTCTCATTCACATTCCAACAAAAAAATATATATATATTTGTAAGTCAAATGTAAGAAACAAAAACCTCGGAAGGATCACATTCACGTGGTTGCCATCTCCACTTTTGATATTCGACTTCTTTTCTTCCATGTTTCTCACAAGCAAAATGTTCAATCATGAAACGACACTGCCCCTCCTCGTACAATGGCCGTGAAACGTTGTCATAAATCCATCTACCAGTAGACAAATCACATCTCGTAGTAACTGCAGTCTCATTTGCTGAAACTACGAGACTATCGTCGTCGTCATGCTCCTTCCTCATTTCTCGATCTTTGTGCAATACAGAGAGATGCTCTTGCTGGGTTTCTTGCTCCTTCACAACAGTTAGATAAATTGTAGCAGTGACAAAAGCTATGAGGAAGAAACCAACAATGTAATGTGACTTGAATCTAAATATCAATTTGTCAATGTTCATTTTCAAGAGAATAGCATTCGAGATTATTTTTCTATAATGCAGCCAAATTAAAGATTCATATTCACAATCGACGATTTGATGATGATAATATAATACGATTTAAGGTGAATAAAATAAATCTTTATGTAAAGGGTACTAATTTAGATAGACCTATAGACATGCCCACGAGTTTGGCTTCAAAATATTTTGCATTTTAATTTTCAATAAAATCATTTTTGAAGAAGAATGAAAAAATATTAAAATAACATTAGAATCGTGATTAAGTTTTGGAATCTATATTGCTACAAACCATATAAAAAGTAATACAAATATCTGTTTCCAAAGTTCCAACTAGTCTACTCCTCAAAAAACAAAAACAAAACATAATAATAAGTTTTAGTTTGGAATAGATTTGAAAAAAAAATTGAGATATAGACAATAATTTATCCAATATAAAATATATTTGACCCTTTTCTTCAGGACCTGGAATCTTCATCTTCTAACTTCTTCCCAAATTATTATATACTGAAGTTAATTTGTTATCTTTCTTAATTAACAAAGTGAGGTCACATGCACAATTCCAAAATTAAAAAAAAAATCCAGATCTAGCAGCTTATGCGGAATGTGTAGACTTTCGATGGCACAAGATCAGAAACCAAATTTTTTTCGGCATCTCTAACTATACTATAGCTTAATTAATACATGGAAATATTTAATAATTTTTATAGTTTTGGTCCACAATTAGCAACGCTGGAGAAGGATGATTTTATTGTAATTTTAGACATATCATCACTACAAAAAAAAAATTGCATTTTAATGATGGAATTTTCCTTTGCAAAACCTCAAAAGACCTAAAACCATTTTAACAACGGATTAATGACAGATCAAGTCCGTCGTTAAAAATCTCATCATTAGTCATTTTAATGACATAATTAACGATGAAAAAAATTAACGACATATTTTTCTGTTGCTAAATAATCGCCAAATTCAATCGTCGAAAACTAAAAAAAATAAAAAAAATTAATGAAGGATTATCGCCAAAAATAAAAAAAATTAAGCGCACACATGGTGGGGCTAGCAAGTGCAGCGCACGCGCCACATATTATTCCAGCATTTGCGGCTCCCGAGATTCGAACTTGTGACCTCACGGAAACATTTGCGGCTCCTGAGATTCGAACATGTGACCTCCCGAAAATGCAGAGCTTTATCCTTTATAGTTGAACCAAGTGAGCTAATGTATATTCATGTTTACATTCAGATAATATATATATATATATATATATATATATATATATATATATAGAGAGAGAGAGAGAGAGAGAATTGATCAAATGTAAATCATTCCCTAGTGTGTAAACTATAAACCAATCTCTTACCATTCATTCAAAAAAAATACACAGCCAGAATTTAGATTAAAATACGATGACAATTTTGTAATTTTCACGAGTTTTTTCAGGCTGTGAGGGTATTTCCGTCACATTTTTCAAAAAAGTTGATACCATGCGACTCAGCATCTCAAAAAATTCTTAAAAACTACAAATGATCATAACTCGTTCATTTTTTGTCGGATTAATGCAAATTAAAGGTCTTTTAATCCTCTTTTATTTAAAATTAGTGAAGCATATGTTCATAAGAAAAAATATGGATGAAAAATACAAAAGTTTTGCTTTTCACGCGTATTTGAGCTTAGAATACTTCTTTAGCATACGATAAATATTTCATTAGCATATACAAATGTTTTGTTAGCATCAATTATATTGTTGTAAAGGTTTATGCAATCACAATTCGGTATGTTTCTTTAGCATATAACAAATATTTCGTTGGCATCAATTATATTGCTATAAGGATTTAGTTCATCCCAATTAGGATATGTTACGTTAGTATTAATTATATTGCTATAAGATTTTATTTCATTCCAATTAGGACGTGCTTTGTTATCAAATGGTAAACGCTTCATTAGCATTGATTATATTGATATCGAGAATGTTAATGCATTGCTAATGTTAACATTACCATATGCTAACGAAAATATTATATTAATACTAATGTAGTGTAGTTATATCTGCTAATTAATAGAATCATATGTGTTTAATATTACACGTGTATAATCATTGTATAACTTTTGTCCCAATTAGACATGATTTGTTAGCATATGCCAAATATTTCATTAGCAATGATTATATTGTTGAAAATATTTATTACATCTCAATTAAGATATGCTTCATTTGCATCAATTATATTGCTATAAATATTTATTTAAACCCAATTAGGATGTTTCATCAGCACATGATAAATGCTTTATCAGTATCAATTATATTGACAATGAATAATAATTTAATGCATTAAGATATATTTTATATGAGAATTCTAATGCATTGTTGACGTTAATTAGCATTGACATATGCTAATGAAAATATTATAATAATGCTACTGTAGTATAATTATATCTGGTAACAGAATCATATGTACTTAATATTACATGTGTATAATCAATGTATAACTTTCATCTCAATTAAGAATGATTTGTTAGCATATGACAGATGATTCGCTAGCATCATGATTAGTTATATTGATATCACATCAATTTTAGAGTTCAACAATTTAATTTTATTGAATTTTGTCATTTGTTGCCGTTAGCAATGTCGTATGCTAACATGAGTATTATGTAATGCTAAAGGAATTTATTACACAATGCTAACAAAGCAATAGTGTAGTATATTGAAGTCAAATAATACAACTAACAACCTTTAATCAAACAACCATAGCTTTGTTCACGATTAATATTTTTTTGATTTTTTTTTTGTTGAAAAGTAGGCTTGACTAGCTTTCCAACCATATAAAATTCATCCTTTAATAATTTTCTAACAAAATCAGTTTTGCATTTAAAGTTAGGTGTTGTGAATGAAGTGATATTGTTTCGTTAGCATATGATTATGTGTTTGTCAGCATATGAATGTGTCTCTGTTAGCCCGCCATCTGGAAGTCCACTATTTTTCTTTATTTTTTCAATTTTGACCTAAACACAAAAATTACCAAAATACCACCACGTTTTTTAAAATTTCTTTTATTTACAATCATGCCACCGTCTCTTTGACCAAATCTTGACCATTGAATTTTGAATGATATGTGGTGAAAGATTGGTATGTGTGTGTGTGTGTGCGGGGTGGATCTGGTGGGAACCCTCCTGTTGGTCCCGGTGCGAGTCTATGTCAGTTTAGAGGGGGGTGAATAAACTGACTTCAAAAACTTAAACTGATTGCGGAATGTATAAGGCCCTGACTCTCTTTCGATATTTTATCCGTGCGCTCTTCAGTTGAGTGAGAGCCTGACTTAGAGCTTAGCTCGTGAGCTGATCAGTTAATTAGAACTGATAGCTTGAAGACTTAGCTTAGCTTGTCAGTGCAGCTTGTGTGTGTGAAGGTGTGCAGTTTAAGAACATGCAAAGCTGAAAGCAATAGGGACAACACACACAAGACTTTATAGAGGTTCGAAGCTTCCTACTTCTACGTCCTCTCTTTCTTCTGCAGAAGGGCAATCCACTATGTAAGTGTAAAATTTCTTTATTATAGTTACACAGTGAAGAATTCATGTTGGACCTGAAAACAACACCCTTCAACCCGAGCGCGGCCTCCTTTCCAACTGTTGTTGTCCCAGAAAAATGGACCCGTCGGTACACGCTCCTTCTCAGCCGGTTTATGGGTCAACAGCTCACACTTACCGGTCCCAACTGCTCATTGAGACTTTAGGTGTTATTGACCGTCTTTACACGATTTTAGATCTCACTTGATCTTCAAGAAGGCAGTCTTGAATCTGTTATCAACTTGGAATGCTCCTTTAGCTTGAGCTGAGTGGTTGATCTTTGAGGGACTGAACTGAGAAGCTTGAGCTGGAATTCAGCGTCAGCTAGCTGTTTGCTTTAGACTTGAAGCACACCTTCTCAGTTGAGACATTTCGCTTAGGAGACTTAAGCTCTTGAGCTGTGGGGAGGGAGAGAGAAAGAAAGCTCAATGTCTGCAAAATAGCACAATTAGTTTTGCAAGAAATTTTTTAAAAAGTCTTTGCAAAAGTCTTGACCAGAATTGAGTTCACTCTCTTTAAATAGATGAGTGATCTTTTGACCGTTGTGACTGGTGAATATGCTGAATTCACCGATGGCATTTTAATGCCTATAGCCGTTTGAAGCTTTTAATGAACTAGCCGTTTAACTTTAATGACTTCTGCTCTAAGATCATCAGGATCTTTCAAAGATTTCCTGTCGAGATCTTCATTGACTGATTGTCAGAGAAAATGAGTATTTCGGCTATCAGTTTTTGGACATTCAACTGATGGGCTCTCAGCTGTCTCGACTTTCAGCTCTGAGATTGTCCAGTTGGCAGTTCTTCAGTTTCCTTGAGCTTCAATCCAGGACTAGTCCAGTAAGGCTGACTTGGCAGCTTAGCTTGAAAAGCTTTCAGTTCTGGACTATCAGTCGACTACTTGTTTGAGCTTTTCTCTCCTTGAACTGATCTTCGGTCAGTTCAGTATTGGCTCAAAGGTTTTAGAGCTTTTCTTTCAGCTAACTGATCTTTGATTAGTTTTAGAGCTGGCTCTTTATAACTGACTGATCGTTGATCAGTTCAGTTTCACCTTTCAAGCTGGCTCTGCTCTCATCAGTCTTTTTTAGCTCTCAGCTAGACTAATGGTTACTCATCTAAGGATGTCTACCAGTCTCCAAAGTTCTCTTCCCATTTATAGCTTTTCTTAAGCTTTGAAGAGTTGACTATGACTGGTCTGATCGAGGCAACCTTTTAAGCTGGTTGACCATGCTTCAACATAGCTGTCTCTCATTTCAGCTAGACTGATGTCTGAAGTCTTACTTGGTCATTACCCCTTATTTACAGCTTTTCATAACCTGCAGTTTTTCATTAAATCATCACACATGTTTTGACATTTCATCAAAATCATCAGTTGGGCTGTTCTAACGAATTTTCCTAACATCTCCCCCATGTGGGAATTAGGAATCCATCACATCCACCCATTCCCAAATCTAGACGGTCCAGATTAAAGCAGATTAAAGGAATGAGGCGGTGGAAAACTTGTAATTAAAATGAGAATTTTACATTCCCCCATTTCATTAAGGGTAAAATTGGAACAAAAAAAACTTTAACAGCAGCAACGTTCCTGAAAGAACAAATCAAAAAGCTGCGAGATTGAATTTCCAACTGTAAAACTGAAATCAATCCAAATCATCGACGAAGAATTACGATTCAAACCATACAAAGAGAAGAAATGAAAATCAAGAAGAGGTTTCGCAACAAAATCGAACAAAGCAAAACAACAATGGCGGAAAACAAGATGGTTCAAGTTCAAAACTGAAAAAGGGTAAAAGGAAACCCTAGTTTTTTCGATTTCATTACTCTTTAATCACAAAGTAAGAAAAAGTTATCAAAATACATTTTCGCATGACTCATTGGTTGATTTTCAGAAAATTACAGGCTTTAGCATTAAGAAATTCACATTTTAGCATGAATATGCGTAATACTTAGATTGCGTGAAGTGATTTCGAAATCTTGATTTAAGCATACAAAGAAAACTAATTTATTGGATTGAGATACAGTGATGTCGTATCATTACTTTGTAGAGGATACATTTTGGAATATTTTTTATTTTCTTTTATACTGTAATCACGAAGTTATAAAATTGTAAGAACACATTTTTGGATGAGTAATTGGTTAATTTGCAGAAAAATACTCATTTTAATATTAAGAAATTCCAATTTTAGCATAAATCTATAAATTCACTAAATTGAGTGGGGTGGTGTTGAGGAATGTCTATTGTTTAAAACTCATTTGCGCATTAATCTTTGGTTTATTTAGCATGAAGAAATTAACTTTTTAGCACTAATCTCTCTGTACTCATTAGATTGGGGTGAACTCATTTGGAAGCATGTTATTAAAATTCTCATTTTTAGCATGTGGTATTATGAATATCCTTCTAACAATTTTATATAAACACTTACACCTATACAGATACTACAAAATGAAAAATACGAGTTGATGATGAAGAAGAAGAAAGAATGAGAAAGGGAAGTAACGAAGGAGATGACAGACAACTAAGAAAGAAAATGAGAGAATATTTCCTGAAACGAGTCAAAGTTTATGAGAGGAAAATATTGTGTTAATTCTAAGTGCAGATAGTAATATAAAAAGTGAAAGGAACAATGCTAAGACAAACCTACACTATAGGCTCTCGTGTGAAGATGGTCCAATTGATGTTGAAGTATTTGTTATATTGAAGTGATTTATACTGTTAAAGAACATAAAACATAAATGAATGACATCTTGTATTTAGCACCAGAAATATTATAATGAAGAATTAAATGAATTCCCAACAATATAAAAAATATTAAGAAAAATCTAGTCATAAAAATCATTAAAATTGTTTAAAGTCAGGATTATATTAAGCACCAAATTCACTATTATTAAGAACCAAATTTAGTTTAATTATTATTATGTCATTAATGATGTCATTCACATAAATGAAATAAAATATGTATGGATGATTCCTTCTATTTAGCACCATAAATATTATAATGAAACATTGAAAGACATTTTAAAAAGCTCAAGAATATTTTTTAAAATCTAATCATCCAAAGTATCAACATTGTTCATACAAATTCGTCTCGAATCACTGAACCAATTTGTCTAAATTTCTACGAATGGTTTAATTGTTTGTATCAAACACCAACAAAATATTAATAAATAAATCGAAAATATTTAAATCGAATGGATACAATTACCTTGTTTGAAGCTCGATATTTTTTTGGTGTTAATGTAGTTCGATTTATCAACTCACAATTGTTGTTGTTAAATCCAGAACCTAACATCCGCGTCCCCGAAAATTGAAAGACGTCGCAGTTGACTTCCTTTTTCAGTGGTGATTTTCATCTACGCAATAGAAAATCAGTCACAATCGAGAACTTCTACAGTAGTAGCCGCTGATTTTTTGGGGAGAGAACTCGTGATACTAGGGTAGAAGTGAGAAGACGGATTGATATGGGTATAATTAATTTTTAATTATGGATATCAATAAAAACTTCCATATAGATACGTATCTAGATCTAATGTTGTTAGATAATTCCATATGAAATTCAGGATCAAAATTACATAATTAGTCATATTTGACTAATTAAATAGATGATATTAGATATATTCTATTTTTCACCAATTTAATCTCAACCATCAATCATAAATATTTGTAAGGCTGAGAGTTGTCCCTATTTCTCACATAGAGATCGTAGTCCCTATTATAACCCCTATATATATGTATATGTATATGTATATGTATATGTATATGTGTGTGTGTGTGTGTATATATATATATGAATATACATTAGCCTACTTGGTTCAACTACAAAGGATAAAGCTCTGCATTTCTAGAAGGTCACATGTTCGAATCTCGGGATCCACAAATATTTTCGGGAGGTCAGGTTCGAATCTTGAGAGCCGCAAATGCTGGAATAATATGTGTGGTGCGTGCGCTGCACTCGCTAGCCCCACCATGTGTGCGTTTAATTTTTTTTATTTTTAGTGACGAAATAATCTTTCGTTAATTTTTTATTTATTTTTTTATTTTCTGGCAATTGAATTGGGCGATTATTTAACAACATAAAATTTCATCATTAAACTTTTTCCCCGTTAATTATATCGTTAAAATGATTAACGACTAGATTTTTAACGACGTACTTGATCCGTCGTTAATCCGTTGCTAAAGTGGTTTTACGGTGGATTTTTTAAATTTAGCGATGTAAAATTCCGTCATTAAAATGCGAATTTTTTGTAGTGATATGTCTAAAATCACAAATAAAATCATCCTTTCTCCAGCGTTGCTAATTGTGGATCAAAACTATAAAAAATTATTAAATATTTTCCATGTATTAATTTAGCTATAGTATAATTATAGATGTCGAAATAAATTTGGTTTCTGATCTTGTGCCATCGGAAGCCTACACATTCCGCATAGGCTGCTAGATCTGGATTTTTTAAAATTTTGGAATTGTGCACGTGACCTACACTTGTCAATAAAGATAACAAATTAATTTCAGTATATAATAATTTGGGAAGAAGTTAAAAAGATCAGGATCCAGGTCCTGAAGAAAAGGGACAAATATATTTTATATTGGATAAATTATTGTCTATATCTATTTTTTTTTCAAATCTATTCCAAATTAAAACTTATTATTAGGCAAATACTTCAATTATCGAAAAATAATTAATTAAACTCAAGAGTGAAAAAATGGCAAATAATTATAAATCCTAATCGGATGTGGTGAACTCTAGTAAGCAATTGTAAAATTAAACTAAATCACAAAAAATAAAATTGAAGTAAAAAATATATGAAAAACTCATAATTTGAAAATGCAACACAGAGTAAAACACCGAAAGTGCAACTAGAAATCTCATGTGCTAATTTCAATGAAGCTATGGTAAACTATATTGAAAGCTAATAATAATCTAGATCGGTACTGCATTTTTCAAGAGTCGATAATATAATAATAAAGGATCTCATTCCATACATCGGGAACTCCCGGGAGACACCAATGAACGCAGTCGGAATAGCTTATGGGGTTGGATAACTCCTCCTCACTCAGAGGATAAAAAAATTCGTATAAATCGATGGATGAGCATCTTTTCTGTAATCCGATAAATTAGTTATATTCAAATACGTGACTTTTAGGCCTCTCGTTTCCAACTTATGCAGGATTGATTCTGCTACGTTCATCATTTCTCGATCTGTAGCTATTCCCCAATATCCATCCTTCAAAATTGGCTCAGTTTCACTGTAGCAATTGCTTCGATTGTCCCAACTACTTTCGCCGCTACAAACGTCGGAAGAATCAAATTAATTAGGGAACTTCTCAAGGTTTGTGACAAATATAAACTAAGGTTAAATGCTTACAAAGAGTGGTAAGGTGAGATGCTCATGAAGAAGAGGTTGGTTTTGGTTCGATTAATGTTGAATTCCAACCAATCTGACCATGTGTTTAAAGCCATTTCATAGCGACGCAGCCTCATTTCTACTTTTTTATAGATTGCATCAGAGCTCCCAAATGATCCCCATCTGATCATACACATCATTAATATTTGGTCTTGAGTTTGGGATGAGAGAGAGGGGAAGAGAGAGAAGTACTTACAAGAGGGTCATTGTAGGCTCAAGCCACCACATAAATGCATCAAATATGAGTATATCTGCATCTGTCCAATGCCTAGCATGATTTTCGATTGATTTAACTCTTATTATACGTTCTCTAACCGAGAGATTATGTTGATCATCACAATTTGATTCAACTAGTAACGGAGACCAATAGAACTCGATCGTTACATTGTAATCCTTCATATAATGCAAGCAAAATATAACTATTAAACTCATGACAAGAGAGAAAATTAGGTAAACAAAAAACGAGTGGTCTAATTGATGGACTGAATATCAACACGTTTAAAAAAAAAAAGAAATAACATGAACGTAGGTATAGAAAAGAAAACTTACGGTTGCCTTGAATGTGAACAAATTATCTTTATTTACAATAGATTTATCCGATGATTGATCGAGAGAAGACTCGATTAGGCAAAGCAACGACCCCCATTGATTCTTGTTCAATGAATCCCCCACAAATACAAGCCTCTTCCCTCTTATTTTCTTCAAAAATTTTGTACCATCGAACCTGTTGATATATGATATATATACCTAGCTAAGTCGTCTCATTCAACTTCCAAAAAAAAAAACAATTAAATAAATTTGTAAGTCAAATGTAAGAATTAAATAAAAACCTCGGAAGATCACATTCACGAGGTTGCCATCTCCACTTTTGATATCTGACATCTTTTCTTCCATGTTTCTCACAAGCATAATCATCAAGCATGAAACTACACCTCCCCTCCTCGTACAATGGTCGCGAAACGTTGTCATAAATCCATCTACCTTCAGACAAATTGCATCTCGTAGTAACTGCAGTCTCGTTAGCAGAAACAACGAGACTAACGTCCTCGACACTCTCCTTCATCGCTGCTCGATCCTCGTGCAATGCAGAGAGATGCTCTTGTTGGGATTCTTGCTCCTTCACGATGCCTCCATTGTCGACGCTTAGATAAACTGTAGTGCTGACAAAAGCTATGAGGAAGAAACCAGCAACGTAATTGGACTTGAATCTAAATATCAATTTTCCAAGATTCATTTTTTGGTTCATTTTCAAGAGAGTAACATTGGAGTCCAACTTTCTATATATAATGCAGAGAAAGCTTCTGATATTAACATTTATCGATGATTTGATGATAGTATAATAGTATTTAGTCATGAATAAAACGTGCTAATTTCAGGGGGTTATTGAATAGTTGAGCAACAAAGTCAAATTAATATAGTACTATTATAAATGAACCTTGTTTAATGAAATTTGGTTTACCTATTTAACAAGTTCAAATTCTCTCACATTTACGAATGACAAACATGATAGGACAATATTTTATTTCCGAATAATTTTCCCCAAAGTTGAATTCTTAAGAAATAGTAAACCAAGAGCAAGAAAATAAAAATGTTCCACAACAAGTTCATGCTCGTAAACATTTCTAGCAAGAGATGAACTATATTCTCTCTCATCTCCTTAATCTCTCTCTTCACCAATTCTATTTCATCTATCACTTTCTGCATAGCTTCGTAGAACTCATTGGAACCTGATCTCTTCACCATCAGCAAGAATTCGATCGATGATGTATATTCGATTATGTGGCTGAGATTTTCTATGTTGCATTTATGAGAACTAGTGTAGATTACGTGCAACGCACGTGTTGCCTATTATTTAATACTTTAAAATCTATAAAAGATTAATTTTACTAAAGATAAAGTGAATAACACAAATAAAAAGTCATTGCATATAAATTAGCAAATTGAAAATGTTTAAATAGTACTATTGATAAAGGATGTCTAATTTACTTTAAATATAAATATATACTATGACTATTTTTTCTCTTTTTTGATCGTTATGGTTTGCGAACTTTTCTTCTTTCTTTTGGTTTCAGGGATGAGCTTGGCTAATAACTGATCATCATCACTTGGAATATCAATGCAATCTTCAATTTTCTTCTTTGTAATTCTCTTTCTTTTATTTCCTTGCGCCGGAGTAGAATGCAACTCCAGGACTACTTTTTTCTTTTCTCCCACCTTCATTCGCTTGAGCCTTTGAGCTGAGGCTTTCATTTGTTCCTCTTGATTTGACTTTAAGTCTTCAACTGAATCACGTAGTGAATTTTTTCTTGCATTCATTTGGGCCAACGGCTGTATCCTTTCGATTGCATTGGCTACAATATTTAAATTTCCCCTCTCATCTACTATTGGTTTCTTGATTGTGAACATAAAGCGCATTTCAGTCGATGATTGCAAACTCAGACCCCTATAATATGGAGATTCATTTTCGCCCTGAGGAAATTATTTTATTAGAATTGTAGAATATTAATTGAAATTTAAAAATTTAATGAAGCTGATGTTATATGAATAATTATTTTTAATCATAAGTTATCTTACTAATTGACGAAAGATACTCATGCACATAGCATCCTACGTATACAGCTGCAGCTTCATCAAAAATGGTAATGCGTGCATTGTAATCGCCTTGTATAACATTTATGGTTATCATGTATCTGGACTTGTGTAAAATAATAGTTAGTGTATAAAAAGTTTAATATTTGTACTTGTATTTTAATTATTACCTTGGTGTTGTCTCAGGAACCTCTTGGTTGCACTTTTTGCATATTGTAATTTCACCATTCTTATGGCATGAACTATAGCATGTCTTACATGAATCATACCATATTGACGATTTATTTTCAACCTTATCAATAATTCCAGTAAAAGAATAGGAAACATCCTGAAATTTGTGAAAGATAAGGATATTAAACATGCACATGAGTTTGCTGGAAAAAAAAAACACATGAATGAATTAAATATTTCATAGTGTTATTAAATATGTGAATCTCTTTAAATCCTTGGCAATTAATTATACACTTTTTAATTTGACAAATTTAAAAATAGCTACATGAATGCAAACAATAATAATAATAATTTATTAAAGATGTGAATCTCCCACACCACACCAAAACAAAAAGGGGAAAGATAGAAATAGTACCTTAGATAATATATGTTGACTTTTCTTAAGATCTTCTAGAGTTATTTCCTTTGAGCGTTTCATTTTTTGAATCATTGTCAACTCATCAATTTTTAATATATCATCAGTAGCACATAAACTTGGTATGAATTCAATCTCTTGATATGCTGGTGTGATCTGCAATACGGATCTCATTGTACTTTGTAATTGTAAATTACCTAACACATACGAGATCAATGTAGTTAGAAAACTATATAATTGTGTGTAACTTTTATAACATAAATGCATTATAAATGTTTTACCTAAGTATTTTTTTCCGGTGACATTTGTGATGACAATACTCGATTTTTGTGCTACTATTTGTTGTAGTTCATATCCCTCATTTTTTGCCAGATCTCCCCAAAGACATATGAGTATAACTTGAGATCTGTTAAAAAAAAAAAAAAAATATTTGATTGTTGAATAATGGATTACTTAAAAATACTGAACACTTACTCTTTGTTCATGATAGTTGTTTCTCTCAAAGGCTTCAGAAGACCTGTACTTTTGACTGTAATCATTCTAATTGGTTGAACTCTCACCAAATCTCCATGAATATCTCTGCATGGCGTGCATATTATACATGTAAGCATTTAATATACAAAATAAATTATACGGGTATTGAAATAAAAACATGCATGTATTTGAACTTACCAAACTCTTCATTTTTTTCAAGCTTTGATTCTATGTCTTTAAGCTCCACAAAATTATATTGCATGTTGATTTGAATAATATCGTATGCTTCCTTAACAATACTGTAGTTTTTGAGTATTAATTCTTTCTCATGGTGAACGTAATACATCGCACCAACTGTTGTGACCTCTCCATTAGAGATTAAATATGTTTTATTGGCCTCAAATATCTTGACAAAAGAAAGTATATCATCCTTAAAAATTGTAACTCCAATTTTAACACCCTGCAAACATTATAAACATGTAATTAATACATAATTGAAACGATGATTTTATAATTTTAAATTTAATATGTTAAAATTGTAAATAATAATATTATTAATTACCTCATTGTCCATCATGATCAATTTCCAAACCTTGATACTTGAAGTACTTTCCGAAGTTACTTGATGGCCAATTCGTAGAATCTTCAATCGTATTGTGAAGGATTTATCACCTATTTTTAAAGTTTCTATTGTTTGTTCTGAATCACTTGACATTGTATAATATTATGCTGCAAGAAAAGAAAAAAGAAAAAAATACTTATAATTAAATTAAAAATAAACAACATCCATGCTAGAACACAGTAAAAGAAATTATTAATGTAATAATTAATTTAAAGGAAAAGCATAACTGAGTACAAAACACAAATTAAAAAAATTAAAGCATAAAAGACGTTTTGATAACCTGATGCAACTTTGCAAAATACTTTTGGGATCCTTTGTATGAATGAAGCGTTGATTATTGCTTGGAATCCGTAATTTATAGAGGTAATGGTGTAATTATATTAGGGGAAAAAATTGTAATAAGGAAGATTCCCACACATAAATAACTATGTGGCATAATTATGGAAGATGCACTTGTAGTATTACCATGCAAAACTATGAATAATTAAAGTATTTTTGTAAAATTAATAAAATAAAATATAGTATAATTAAATTTCATAGTTCCATAAAGTTCAAATAATTTAGTTAAAGAACTGAAACTTTTTAACTTTGTTTTTATAGACAAAATAGAATTTCCTACTTTATAAAACTCATATACATAGATACACATATACATCTAAGGAAAGAAAAGCATTGGTTTTGGTTTTGATTTTTTAATAGTGTAGAGTTTTTCCTACTTGATAAAATTCACATACATGGACACATAATTAATACACAACTCTTTTAAAAGGAAAGCCAAAATTAAAAATAAACAAATCGTTGATTTGCATTGTTTTTCAATATCTGGGTTGTCTTTTTTTTTTATAAGGAATGAGAAATATGTAACGTGAATAATTACTTTTTTTTTAAATTAATAACTAATATATAGTATATATATATTTAATAATATAGGCTTTCTTTAGTTTTTAATCTTTTCAATTTTCTTGTCAAAATTTTAAGGGTTTATTTTTAATTTTTAGATTTTTTTAACTATAGGCTGTATTTTAGTTTTTATGCTTTAATTTTAATTTTAATGATTTTTAAATTTTTTGTGTTTATTTTCAATTACTATTTTTTTTCATTTTAGAGTTTATTTATTATTTTTAGTTTACTAATAATGTGGTTAAATAAGAGGGAAAATGTGAAAAAAATAAACTCATTAGGTAAATGTAAAATTTATAGATTTTAAATTTATAATGATTATTTTATAATACGTTCAAATAGGTGAACTACAAAATTGAATATTGTTTTATCGGACAAATAAGTTAATTTATGTATATTCAATGAAATTGAAATATAAATAGAAAGAATAAAAAATAGGTATGCTTATATATCATAACTCTTATCCATTTTCTATTTTTCGATCGATCAAGGAGAAAATGAGGGTGATGGTTATTGGAAGAGGGTAGATAAATGAAAAGATCAAGGAGAAAATGAGGGTGATGGTTATTGCAAGAGGGTAGATAAATGAAAAGAGAAAATCGACCAATAATCTGATGAAAAATCAACCCAACTCATCCATCCATGGGGAAAATAGATACTTTGCGCCTAGCACAATCAATTAGCAGTGTGTTTGTGAGCACGACGATGGTATCGTTAGCGCACATTTTCTGTAGATTTAAGGAAGTTTTTTTTTTTTGGAGAAAATCAAATATTTCTCTGCTGCGGTTTCATTATTTCTCTGCTGCGGTTTCTCTGTTCGACAAAATGCTTCAATCAAATGGTCCAAGTAAGTTACTACAACGAAATCCTTTTGACGTTTATAAAAGTTTTAAAAAAAATTTGTGGCATGGATCAGGTGCACAATTTGTTTCAATAGATGATTTAAAACTTGAAATTCAAGAATGCAGACATGAGTGCTTCTGTTGGTGTGCTAGTTAAACTGGGCAATGTCCTTCAAAATGGGCATAAGGCAGGTTCTCTTTTAATAAGTTTTATCACTGTTGTGAGATTGGTTTCGCACAGATGACCTCATGGTCAAAAGAAGCACATATAGGTTTCTTGTTTAGCACCATTGGTATATTGTTTCTAAATGAATTAGTACTTCGATTTTGCAGGTCACTGATAATAGAAAAATCAGTTATAGCTTAGTTTTGAACTTTTCTTTGGTGTCAGATGTGAGTTTTTACTTCTACTTTTACCTATACTTAATTCGTTCATTTTGAAGTGGATAGTGAGAGCAATCAAGCCACATATTAAAAATTGCACTTAGAAACTCTTAAATTCAAAACCATAAACAGTTTGGGCTATTGAATGAATAATTTATTTAGAGGAATAATGCAGGATTAATGATGAATAATCCAAAAATCTCGCAGAGAAGAATTATTTCATAACTCGGAGCTAAAGACTATCAGTCATAGAGTGTAAACTTCATGTCTTCTTAAAGTTGAATGTATAATTGAAACGGAGGTCAACCTTGAATGACACCAAAATATGTGCATTTCGAATGCAGGTAAATTAAGGACACAAGTTTATCAATAGATATGAATTGTCTTCCACAAAGCTCAATATTTTGAGAGCCACATCGGGTGAAGGAGGATCTGCTCTTGGATCACTTGACATTGGAATATATGACCTGAAGGAGATGCAGGTTAGTAGACTTGAATTTGAGTAAGAAAGACATCAGACAAGTTTATCATAACAATGCATTATTGGGGTTGAGCATATCTTGGCAACATAGGATAAAATGGGACTGGATAAAGCAAAAAAGGTTTTTTTTTTTTTTGAGAGATGATATTATTACCTTATATTTGATTTGCATGTATTTGCTAGAATATTATCACAAAATATGAGCAGTTTCTCTGTTCTCTTCAGCACAGTCTGATAAACATACAAAATGGTTATTATCAATGACTAATAACATCTGAAAAGATTATTTTAATAAAGGTTTTACCTGCACTAAAAACTTGTGGGTACACAATATTCTTCATTAAGGTCTTTCCTCTTGTATTGGTTTTCTCTGGCTTAATCAAAACTTTAGTGGTAGACATGGAAGTTCCTCGGGAAAGAGCAACATATAATTGTCCATGAGAAAATACTGGAAATGGCAAGTAAATACCAACATTTGGTATAGTTTGTCCTTGAGCTTTATTAATTGTCATTGCAAAACAAAGCCTGATTGGAAATTGCTTCCGTCGAAATTGAAATGGATACACTTCATTTTCAGCTGTAGAAAGTGGTATTCTTGGTATAAGGACATGCTTTCCCATATGCTGCCCCAACATTATCTCCGCTTTAATTACATTTTCCTTAAACTCTCTGCATACCATTCTTGTGCCATTACACAAACCATTTGAAGGATCTAAATTCCTTAAAAGAATTACTAGACAATTTCTTTTCAAAACCAACTTATGCGGAGGTAAGCCATTTGGAGTCAAAGAGTTTAAAAAATCTACTTCATAGTGTGCATTTGTCTCATCAATAGCTTCATCAAAACTATTGAAAACTTTTATTTCACCAGAAAACATGGATATCAACTCATTATTCAGTTTATCCACATGCTCATTTTTAGCTGTTAATATTGCTCGATTTGTCATGTACTCTGCTGACTGTGCATTCTTTTCTAAACTCGGAAAAATGGCTGTGATGAGTCTTTTTATAGAATTTTCTTCATTATCATACTCAATGATCATCTCATCCGGAATTTTTATGTTACCATCAACATCAGTTGGTTCTTCACCATTTCCAACTCTTAGTAAGAATTCGCTGAATGTGGGATCATTCCTAGATCTCATATTTTTGGACAAAGTGATTTTTTTCATTTTCAGCCACAAATAAGACTTAACCAAACTTGCAGATATAGTTTGGTGAACTGTGGCTTTAGGAACAACAGGCAGTACTTGTCTAAAATCTCCACCAAAAACTATCACTTTCCCACCAAAATCCTTATCATTTCCCATTACATCCTTTAACAACTTATTCACATTTTCAATAGCCCATTTTTTTGCCATAGGTGCTTCATCCCATAAAATCAATTGTGCTCTACGTAACAATTCAGCTGTTGCACTTTGTTTAGAAATTGAGCACTCACTTGATTCATCAGCATTTATCGGTATTTTGAAACGTGAATGTGTTGTTCTTCCTCCCGGCAATATTCCTGCTGCAAAGTGCTATTAGTTTTTTTAGTCTGACATTAGTTAATAATGCACGATATAAAAATATTTTTCCACTTCCGCCCGGTCCATCTATGAAATAAATCACACCTTCTCCTTTGTCTATGGAATCCAAAATCATTAAAAAAGCTTGTCACTGTTCTCTATTCAACTTTAACTCTGCATCATGATCTTATTCTGGTATTTCTATAGACATTTCATCTTGTATCTCTCTAGAGCGGTCGTTATCGAGAGTGTCAGGATCAATAGAAATGTTTGGAAGATCATATGAATCTATATTCTTTCCCATGCTCTCTAAGAAAATGCTTAAGCTTTTTAAAGTTTTGGAAACTCGTAGTTCAATCGAAGTTCCAGTTTCTCTTTTAAAATCTTCTGACAATGCATCAAAGTACGTATCCCAAAGAATTCTCACATCTGTTGGTCCATAATGTACCAAGATTATCGCGAATAACCTTCGTAATTCATTTGGCATTTGAAATGTCACAGCCTCATTTAGACATTCAACAATACTTTGATCGGCTTCTAACAATCCTCGCTTTTGTGCCGCTTCTTTGAAACTGGAGTACTCTATACCATTGACCGTCAACAAATATTGGAAAGATGTTGGTCCCCTAACATGATTCAAGAGTAATCTTAGATAATATCTTTCTCCTTCAATCGGACTTGCAGAGCTAATACGTCCAATAACATTGCCTTTCTTTCTTTCTGTCTAACATTTGCTTTTTTTGTCCCATACATAGTGCTCTAGAAATTCTCTGTAAAGATATCTTCTCGTCTTTGCACTTGTAGCACACATAGAAAAATATTCTGTCAGCATTGTTTTTTGTGAGTTGTTGGCCCAATTTGCTCTGGCCCAAATTCTATTATTTTTCTTTGACCCAACTACAAACCCTAGCCCACTACCCGACACCCGTATCCCTCCCATATATAACTATCTCAACCCTAAGTTTCCTTATTCATCTCTCTCACTCCTCTACAAAATGCGGCGCCCTATGATAATTAGGATTTTGTGCTTAGTTATTGGTGCAAATTATGGCTTAATCACTACAACTATATTGAATTATTTATATTTTTTGTTGTCCAAAACCAAATATTTGACCCAAGTATACAATTAGGTGAAATTGGAAACAAAAGAATCTCGCATGACACAGCCGGCGACCCGCAGCGTGAGTGCACCGGCGACTAGATGACTTGGACGCGGAGCAAGTTGGGCGCGGAGCCGACCGACGAGTCACAGCGCGACTCCTCCGGCGACCAGGACCTCGCCACCAGCCGGCGAGTCACATCGTGATTGAGACGGCGACCAACCATGCTCCGACGCAGAGCTTGTTTCACGCGTTCGAGTCCGGCGATCTGCAGCGCGAGTCGGGGCGCGACCATCCACGTGTCGCGCCCAGCTGCATCGAAATGCGGACTTTTCACTGCCTTATCCTAATTTTACCTTTTGTTTTGCGGATTCCTTCCTTAATTTTTTACCTTGGCAGATATATACCTCTGCTCTCTCTCTCTCAAGAGAGAACTTTTTACACTTCAGAAATTTAAAAACTTTTGTAAAGATAGAAAAAAAAAGGAAAAAGAGAAACGATGGAGTTTTTGGATGAAGATAGAAGTCATCCAAGGGTGTTCGTGAAAGGAGGAATCTTTGTACATTCTATCGGTTTAATCTAAACTCTATTTATGTTTTATGTTCAAGTTATTTATTTTGCTTTTAAGATTATGAGTAGCTAATTTAATTAGGGTTTGGGGCGAAGGATCTTTGAAATGAGGATGTTTATTATGAATGTGGGATGAATGTATATTTCTTTGATTAAATCTTGTGGATCAAAGTTGTGATTGTAACTGTTTATGGGTGGCCTCCATTTATATTTATCTTTATGCTCAATGGGTGATTAGTTTTGCTCATCTGGTGTTTGTTGGTGATCCATGAGACCTTGTGGTTATACTTTGAAAGATGTATGAGCATTTAGGTTTGTAATTTGTGGAGGGGACTCTTTGTATGTTTGAGTGAAATGCTTGTTAGAGATAGCAAGTTTAACATCATTTTTGCATATTAGGTGTTTGAGAAAATGCCTAAATGAACAAACCCTCATCATAAATAAAGTTTTGATTTATATATGATCTTCATGTTTGTGTAAATCCTTAAATCAAGGATCCAACACCCTAAACCCCTTTGTTAACCCGTAAATTTCCTCTCTTTAGTGTTGAAAGTTATTATAAATTTTAAATCTTTATGTTCGATTGATGAATGAAGTGAACAACAACTCCTTTGACTTATTTGGTTTAAATAGTGATTGAGATTTAATTAGGCATTATTTGTGCATCTTAGAATATATCTCCTATTCCTTGTGGTTCGACTCGTATCATTGCTTGCTACATCCGTGTACACTTGCACATGACACGACTTATTATTTGAGGTATAAAATATCGCATCAAGTTTTTGGCGCCGTTGTCGGGGAGTAGATGATTTTGTTTTAAGATTTGTGCAATATTGCTCAACGAATCTCTTTACTAATTTGAACGTTTTTCTTTATTTTTGTTTCACATTGAAGTGGCTCACCTTGTAACCTTTTTACAGGTAGTGTATGCACACTCGATCACAAGGACAACCCCCCATTGAGTTTGATCCAGAGATCGAAGCAACGGTTCGCCACAACAACGCATGTAGAAGGAGGAGAATGGCGGACAACCTTCCACCGGTGCAAGACCCGATAATTGCCCAAATGCAAAGGCAATTAGGGGAAATGCAAGAGCAACTGAGAGCCCAAGAGGAGGCTCGAAATAGGAATGTGGAAGCTCCAATCCGGAACCTTTTCCAACCCGTCATTGATCAAGGAGTGATCAATGGACCGCCCATTCAAGCCCACAACTTTGAGTTGAAGACATCACTCATATTGATGATTCAACAAAACAAGTTTCGAGGAACACCGACGGAAGATCCAAATGAGCATATCCGAAAGTTCCTTGAGTACACCGGGACTATCAAAGCAAACGGAGTTCCGGATGATGCAATTCGAATAAGACTCTTTTCATTCTCATTGGCGGACAAAGCAGAGTCATGGTGGTTGAGCCAAGCCCAAGGGTCATTTCAAACTTGGGATCAATTGGTGACGAAGTTCTTGCACAAGTTCTTCCCACCCGGAAAAACTCTAAAACTAAAAGGCGAAATCACCATATTCAAGCAATGGGAAGATGAGAGCATGTATGAGGCATGGGAAAGATTTCGAGAAATGCTAAGGAAATGCCCCGATCATGGATATGGCACCGATCACCAAGTGTGCTTATTCTACACAGGATGCAAGGATGAGGTGAGAACGCTTATGGATGCAGCAGCAGGTGGCTCTCTCTTGGCAAGAGGAACGGAAGAAGTCTTGAGAATCATTGAAGAAATGGCTTCAAATTCATTTCAATGGCCGGCTACAAGAGAAGGAGTTCAAATTCTAAAAAAGGTGGCTTCAACCTCGAGTTCGGATGCACTTGGGCTTTTGGCGGCCCAAATGGCTACCTTGAACTCAAAATTTGAAACATTTACAAATCCAAAAGCCGAGGCCTCTCAAAACCAATTTGAAGAGGCCAACTATGTGAATCAACAAGGAGGTTTTTTCAACCAACAAAGGCCATTCAATCCGGGGTACAAGCCCCAATACGGAGGTCAATACGGAGAAAATCAAGGTTACCAATACAAGGCACAACACCCAAATTTGTCTTATGGTAACCCAAGCAACGCCATCCAACCACCTCCGGGTTTCTCCGTGACAAATGGAGTGATCGATGAAGAGAAGAAGCCTAAGTTGGAAGAATTGATGATGGCATTTATGGGCAAGACGGACAAGTACATGGTTGATTCACAAGCTCGTGTGGCTAAATTGGAGAATAATGTTGGGGCTATTGGCATTCAAGTTAACCAAATGGAGAAGCAATTGAGCCAACTAGCAACCATTCTGGGGAACCAACATCAACAAGGGAAATTCCCGAGCAACACAACCATTAACCCGAAGGATCAATGCAAGGTTATCACTTTGAGAAGTGGCACCACTTATGAAGGACCACAAATGCCTACCAACGAGAGAGAAAGTGGTGAACCAAGTTCAAGTGATCAAACTAGCAAGAATGAGCAAGATGAACAACAAGAGAAAGTTGAGGATAATGAACTTCCCAAGCAAAATGTGACTTCAACAAAAGGGATGGTGGAAGCACCATCTAAAAAGAAGGAAGAACCAAAGGTGCAAGTACCTTATCCTCAACGTTTGTAAAAGAAGAAGAACGAGGAACAATTCTCAAGGTTCCTCGACATTTTTCAAAAAGTTCAAGTAAACCTTCCATTAGTGGAAGCTTTGCAACAAATGCCGAATTATGTAAAGTTCCTCAAGGAGGTGATCTCAAAGAAAAGAAGATTAGGAGATCATGAAACGGTGAATCTCACGGAGGAGTGTAGTGCACTTATCCAAAGAAAGCTTCCAACAAAGTTGAAGGACCCCGGGAGTTTCACTATCAAAGTTACAATTGGGGATAGCCACATGGGGAAGGCATTGTGCGACTTGGGAGCAAGCATTAACTTAATGCCACTCTCTTTCTACTTGAAGTTGAATATTGGAGAAATCAAACCAACCACCATTTGTTTACAAATGGCCGATAGATCCATAACTTATCCAAAGAGAGTGGTTGAAGATGTCTTGGTTAAAGTCAAAGACTTCATGTTTCCCGTTGACTTTGTGGTGTTAGACATGGAGGAAGATAAGGATGTTCCCCTTATTCTTGGAAGACCATTCTTGAATACGGGGAAGGCTCTTATTGATGTAGAAAGGGGAGAGTTAACTTTGAGAGTTAATGATGAGAAGGTGATGTTTTCACTTCGAGAAGCAATGAGGCATAAAGAGGAGGAGATGCAATTTGAAGAAAAGTGCAAAGTGCTCGAGATGGTGAACTCGTGCATGGAATCGGAGCACATATTTGAACAAGTCTCGGGAATGCAAGATCCACTAGAGACATGCATTTCACACTCACTCTTTAATACATCTTCTTATGATTCTTATCCTTTCGATTTTTCTCTCATTGACACTATCTTTCTAATGAATTCTTTGCAGGTAGAATACCTGAGAAAGCCGAAGTTCCTTCCACTGAGAGAAACGGAACAAACATCAAATGAAGAGGAGTCAAAGAAAAGCGAGTTGGAGTTGAAACCACGTCCACCTCACCTAAGATATGTGTACCTTGAAGAAGGAGAACACAAACCGGTAATAGTCTCTTCCTTTTTAACGGATGAACAACTTGATAAATTGCTAAGGGTGGTTAGAAAATATAAAAGCACTATAGGTTGGTCTATCTCGGATCTAAAAGGGATTAGTCCCTCGATTTGCATGCATAAAATCCTTTTAGAAGAAGATTACAAACCAAAAGTGCAACATCAAAGAAGATTAAACCCAATCATGCAAGTAGTTAGAAAAGAAGTGCTAAAATTGTTGGATGCCGGTATTATATTTGCAATTTCTGATAGTGAGTGGGTTAGTCCTACTCAAGTGGTAGCGAAAAAAGGGGGTACAACTCTTGTTGAAAATGAAAAGAATGAGATAATAGCAACTAGGTTGGTAACGGGATGGAGAATGTGTATTGATTACAGAGCTTTAAATGTGTATACAAGAAAAGATCATTTTCCTATCCCTTTTATTGACCAAATGCTTGATAGGTTGGCAGGGCATGAATTTTATTATTTTTTGGATGGATTTTCGGGTTACAATCAAATAATGATTGTTCCCGAAGATCAAGAGAAAACGGCTTTTACTTGTCCATATGGCATTTTTGCATATAGGTGGATGTCATTCGGGTTGTGTAATGCACCCGCCACCTTTCAAAGGTGTATGATGTCTATCTTCCATGGATTGATTGAAAATATAGTGGAAGTGTTTATGGATGATTTTTCCGTTTTTGGTGATTCGTTTGAAAATTGCCTTGACAATTTGTCTCAAGTGTTGCAGAGGTGTGAAGACACTAACTTGGTGCTAAATTGGGAAAAATGCCACTTCATGGTAAGGGATGGAATCGTGTTGGGACATAGGGTGTCCGGAGGAGGCCTTGAAGTGGACCGAGCAAAGATTGTAGCCATTGAGAAGCTACCACCCCCGAAGAATGAAAAAGGAGTTAGAAGTTTCCTAGGGCATGCTGGGTTTTATAGACGTTTCATCAAGGATTTTTCTAAAATTTCAAAACCTTTATGCTATCTCCTAGAGAAACTGTCAGATTTTAACTTTGATAATGATTTTTTGCAGGCTTTCGAGACTTTGAAGAAGGCCTTGATTTCAGCACCCGTCCTTATTTCACCGGATTGGAGTCAACCATTTGAAGTGATGTGTGATGCAAGTGAGGTTGCAGTTGGAGCCGCTTTGGGTAAAAAACGGGATAAGCTTTTCAGAGTGATCTATTATGGGAGTAAGACCTTAGACACGGCCCAAACAAACTACACCACTACGGAGAGGGAGCTACTTGCTGTGGTGTATGCATTCGACAAGTATAGGCCCTATCTCATTGGGGCCCGAACTATAGTGCATACTGATCACTCCGCTCTAAGACATCTTTTTGCCAAGAAGGATGCGAAGCCAAGACTCATAAGGTGGATCTTATTACTTCAAGAATTTGATGTGGAGATTCGAGATAGGAAGGGGTGCGAGAATGTGGTAGCCGACCACCTTTCTCGGCTTGAACAAGTGGAAGATGATTTGGGGTCATCACGAGCCTATTAACGAGCTTTTTCCCGATGAAAGAATTTTGGCAATCAAGTCTAAACTCCCTTGGTTTACCGACATTGTGAACATCTTGGTAGCAAAGGTGAAACCAACAGAGTTGGAACCTTATCAACGAAAGAAATTCTTCCACGACTTGAAGTACTATGTATGGGATGAACCGTATCTATTTCGAAGATGTGCTGATTTGGTGTTAAGACGATATGTGCCAGAAGAAGAGTGGGGAGAGATCCTGAATGCATGTCATACCTCCCCAAGTGGAGGACATTTTGCTTCAAACAGAACCGCAAGGAAAGTGTTGCAAAGCGGGTTCTATTGGCCATCACTCTTCAAGGATTGTATTGAGTTTGTGAAGCAATGCGAACGGTATCAAAGGATGGGATCCATCTCGAAAAGAGATAAAATGCCAATGAAGAACATAATTGAGGTGGAACTATTTGATGTTTGGGGAATTGATTTCATGGGTCCCTTTGTGATTTCAAATGGTTTCCAATATATATTGTTGGCTGTGGATTATGTTTCAAGATGGATCGAAGCTGTGCCTACTACTACGAATAATGCAAATGTGGTCTTGAAGTTTTTAAAGAAGAATGTTTTGACACGCTATGGAGCCCCGAGAGCTCTTATTAGCGATGGAGGAAGACACTTTTGCAACAGGTGGTTGGCCGCATTGCTTGCAAAATATGGAGTTCGCCACAACATCACAACAGCCTATCACCCTCAAGCAAATGGCCAAGCCGAGCTTGCCAACCGAGAAGTGAAGCAAATCCTGCAAAAAGTGGTTAAAACAAATGGCAAGGATTGGTCCAACCTCTTGGATGATGCATTATGGGCATATAGGACGGCATACAAGACCCCGTTGGGGATGTCGCCATATCAATTGGTTTTCGGAAAATCTTGTCATCTTCCTATTGAGCTTTCACACAAGGCTTATTGGGCTACAAAAAAGCTCAATATGGATTTCATGATGTCGGGGGGTGAAAGAATTTTCCGGTTGAATGAGTTGGATGAATTTAGACACGAAGCTTTCGAAAATTCATCCATTTCGAAGATGCGATCAAAGATATATCATAACAAGCTTTTGAGAAAAAAAGAACTATCACCGGGTGATGCCGTTCTTTTGTTCAACTCTCGCTTGAAGTTGTTTCCCGAAAAACTGAAAACAAAATGGAGTGGTCCCTTCGAGATATCAAGAATCTTTGACGGAGGTGCAATTGAGCTAAAAGGGAAGGATGGAAACTTGTTTGTTGTCAATGGACAAAGGGTCAAGAGATTTTATACATCGGAGATGACACTTGACAATGATTCCAACATTCCCACTGTTTCACGGAGAGTAAGACCAAGTCGAGCTACCGACACTAAATGAAGCGCTTGTTGGGAGGCAACCCGACATTTTTATGTTTGTAAATATTGTTGTTTCCTTGCATGTTTTGAATTTTAGTTTTATGATTTTGATTTAATGAAGTGTTCTAGTGTTTTTTGTAGTTTGTGGGTTTGAAAACAGGTTTTAGCGCGAAGAACACTTGAAAAGTCCGATCACGAATTGTCCAGCGATAAACTGCGCGACTAGGATGCAACAAGCAAAAAAATATATAACACGTTCAGGACCGGCGACCTGCAGCACGAGTCGCAGCGCGACTCAGGGTGCTCGGCCGCAGAGCACTGTCCAGACGAAGGCGGGGCGTGAGTCACAGCGCGACTCCTCCGGCGACCGACCCCGCTCGCGCCGAACCAAGTCGGGTTCTGAACAGATATTAACTCTCTCTCTTTCATTTTTCACTCATTTCACACACAAAATACACTCCAACACACGCACACTACCGATTTCTTCCCTCAAAATCGACCAAATCAGGTAAGAATTCTTCCAAATCTCTTTACTTTTGTGCTACCCATGATGCTATCCATTAAATATGTCAAAATTTGAGCATGGTTATGGTGGATTTTGAAGATTTCATTTTTAGGGCTAAATTTGGGGAAAAACTTGATTTTGTGGATTTTTGTTTGTAATAGTTGTTTCTTTTGACAATTATGAACATGTTGTGCAATATGTTAGCCACATTGAAGAATTAGAGATGTTGTAGGCAGTGGCTTTCTTTTATGATAAATATGATTTTTGGAGAATGTAATTTTTCAAGTCCATGCCTAACAATTGAATTAAAAGGCCTTCTTGTGGTTGATTAATGCAAAATATAGATAAATATTTACAACTTGCATTTTTGGAAGAAATGGTGTGTGGATATTGTGGTTGTTTCATGACAAATGGGGTATAATGAAGGAAATAAAGGAAACAAACAATTTGGGTTATTGTGAAAGAGTATGAAAAGAAAAGGCTTTTAGAAATGCATATGTTAATTGCAAACTTGATGTTCTTTCATGATTGTTGAATTGATGTTATGTTGCAAAAGTGAAAAAAAATGTTAAATGGGAAGTAGTAAATCATGATTTTGGCCTTGTTGCTTTTTGAATAGATAACTCTCACTCACATTGGTGTTTTGATTTTTAAAAGGTGTAAAAATTCAATTAAGAAACAATGGCAAGAGGATCAAGAGGCCAAGAAACAAGACGCCGTTCAACAAGGAACCGCCAACTCGTCCTTCACGATTCATCAAGTGAAGAAGAACAAGAACAAAACCAACAAGAAAGTGAAGACGAGTATGTGGCGCCTGATAGCCCATTGCAGGAATTCCCGGATCTGGGGGTCAATGATCCTGCTCGAGCGGGATTCTACTTGAGGACCCAAGAACAAAGAGACAAATAGGTCCGTTTGTCCACAGATTTCGAGATTGTGCAGACACGTTTCTCAAATGACTCGGCTACAAGAGCACTTGGAATCCATGACGATGTATCGAGGTTGCTTGCTCGTTTGGGATGGACAAACGTTTTGACTGGGAATTGGCCTACATATCCGGCATTGACGAAGGAGTTCCTCTCCACGCTTGATAAGAAGAAGAGGAAGAAGAGGCAGGGGCCAACAAGCATTACTTTTCGCATGGGAAATCAAGACCACGAGCTCACAATGGAACAACTCAACAACATATTTGACACACCAACCAACGGGTACTTCTTCTACCACACAACATATGATTCTGAGGCGTTCTGGAGAATGATCCTAGACCCGGATGACCAGATGATTCGATTTGATTCGGGGTTGGCCAAAGCTTCTCAAATTCAAAACCCGGTCTTCCGCTACATCCAAAAGTTGATAGCAAGCACATTACTGGCTTGTTATGAGAATAGCAGCCTCAGGGCGGATGAGCTCTACATCATTTGGAGCATGCTCAAAGCAATGTACATGGATTTTGCTGGACACTTTGTTGAGCAATGCAAAAGACAGCTCAACCCAAATCAAGGGAAGGTGTGCATTGGATCTTTGATCACACCGATTGCTTTGGCCTTGGATGTGGACTTGTCTAACTACCAACCACTCCCGGCTACCCGAACAATCAATCTGGAGCATCTTCGACATAGCCGAATGATTAGCCCGAGTGTCGCTCCATATGAGTTCATCTTTAAGGATAAGAGGAGGTTCCCATTGCCAAATCCAGAACTCACGTCGGTGATGAACTTTGAGGATCAAAGGAATTGGTTGATGAACACCGAGGAGCACCAAGCCTTGATCATTCCAGTTCCTCAAGTTGGACACATTGGAGGAGTGAGGGCGCCCCAAAGAGAAGATGAACAACCAAGGGAGCGACGAAACCAAAGGCGGAATCGAGAGGATGTGGAGGAAGACCGGATGACTTCTCTTGAAGGTATGACGACAACAATGAACACAAATTTCACTAACTTTCAAGAGACTGTTTCTAACAGGTTCAATGAGATGCGGGGCAGTTTTGAGACAAGGTTCACTGATGTGCAAAGACACATAGATGGCCGGTTCGATGGCTTCAGAACGGAGTTTCAAAGCATGCAAAGCTCGTATCAGAACTTGCATGGGGATTTCACACACCTTAGGTCAGACGTTTCCGACATTGCTGCTATTATGAGACAGTGGGGGGGCCTTGGATCTTCTTCGCAAAATCTATTTGAAGGAGTTACGCCCCAGTTCCCGGGTTTCTCACAATTTGCAATGCCGTACCAGCAGCAGCAACGGTTTCAAACACCGTTTCAGTTCCCCGGACAGCAGTTTCCCCGACCCCGCCCGCCCAGTGATGATCAACAGTCCTGAAGCACTGTTAGTTAATCAACGTCTCCACTCCTATCTCCCCCTAAACTTATCATTGGTATCAAATAAGTTTGGGGGTGGGGGGTGGACAAGTGTGATGACGTTGATCCCTTTTGAGCTTTCTTAAGCTTTCTTTATGTTTTTGTTAAAGACATCTTTTATGTTTTCTGTATTTTTGTTTTAGACTACTTTTGAATGTTGGGTATGGATGTTTAATGGTTTGATTATGGACAATTTATGATGTTTTTATGCTAGTGAAGCTTTTGTCTATATGTTTAGTAGCTTTGGTATTGTTAAATGGTTCAAAATGGTTTGGTGGTGGGAAATAGCCTTGCTTTTGTGCAAATTGAGCTTTTGCCTAATTATCATATCTTCTAGTACTTTTTGTGTTATCATGCTTTAGCTTTGGAAAAGTTTGGCTAGCCAATGATGCTATCTTTTGATAAATAAAATGCATGCTTAAGGAATGAGTTGATGTACACTTGAATTGAAATGTAGATACTTTGGTTTTATCTTGCAACCAACCCGTGAGATTTGGGCCTTGATGTTGTGTTGATAAGTGATTTCCTAAATATGTTTTTATCTCTAGAACTTGCTTAAGAACTCTTATACTTCACTAAATGTGCTTAAGAATTGGAAATGACCTATGGCATTCTTTGCCATGAGTTTTGTGCCTAAATTCGTTTCCTACAAATACAACCTTTGTAAGCCCTTTTGAGCTCTATTGTAATTTTATTTGAAACCAAGGGTAGAATGAGTGTAATAAGATAGGGAAATTTGTGATGAAAAATCCAAAGAATGTTGTTAGAAGGATTGATGTTATATGGAGAAATATAGCCGTATTTTGACTAATTAAGTTGATCCTTCACCTTCTAAAAAAAAGAGAGAGAATAAAAGAAGGGGTTTGGATGATAGATTTTTCAAACAATTTCAGTTGCCATGGCAAGCTAGAAAAACAAAATAAAGTTGTGAAGAATCTATGTTTTGGATGGCTATATATGAATTATAAATCCATTCTAAAATACTTGGAAAAAGGTTTACGGGTAAGACAAGACTCGAAATAAGTTTTGGGTTGCCAAGAAGTTCGATATGGGTTGAAGGGAGTTGTTAAAGTCAGTTTTTCCTATACTATCCCTACCCCGTCCAAAGAGCTTAACATTGCAACCTTTAAAGACCTATGTGATCCATGTTTAAGCACAAAGGAGAATGAAAGATGAGTTCTCTTGCAAGCTTATGGTTGAATTTAAGCATTATTTGATGACGAGTGTAAACACGTCCCTTTTTCTCTCCGAGAGGTTTTAGTTGAGTGTTATCTTTCTAAAGCAAGAAAAAAAAACCCAAGTCTTAACATTTCTCTTTTATTGTGTTGATTAATTCATTTCCTTTTGAATGTTGTAAAATTTTTGGTTTATAAGCTGAGGTTGCTTTTGCCTCTAATCTTTTTCCATCTTGCTAATTGTGGTGATCTTGTTTGAGGACAAACAAGGAATTAAGTTTGGGGGAGTTGATAATTAGGATTTTGTGCTTAGTTATTGGTGCAAATTATGGCTTAATCACTACAACTATATTGAATTATTTATATTTTTTGTTGTCCAAAACCAAATATTTAACCCAAGTATACAATTAGGTGAAATTGGAAACAAAAGAATCTCGCATGACACAGCCGGTGACCCGCAGCGCGAGTGCACCGGCGACTGGATGACTTGGACGCGGAGCCGACCGGCGAGTCGCAGCGCGACTCCTCTGGCGACCAGGACCGCGCCACCAGCCGGCGAGTCACAGCGTGATTGAGACGGCGACCAACCATGCTCCGACGCAGAGCTTGTTTCGCGCGTTCAAGTCCGGTGATCTGCAGCGCGAGTCGGGGCGCGACCATCCCCGTGTCGCGCCCAGCTGCATCGAAATGCGGACTTTTCACTGCCTTATCCTAATTTTACCTTTTGTTTTGCGGATTCCTTCCTTAATTTTTTACCTTGGCAGATATATACCTCTGCTCTCTCTCTCTCAAGAGAGAACTTTTTACACTTCAGAAATTTAAAAACTTTTGTAAAGATAGAAAAAAAAAGGAAAAAGAGAAACGATGGAGTTTTTGGATGAAGATAGAAGTCATCCAAGGGTGTTCGTGAAAGGAGGAATCTTTGTACATTCTATCGGTTTAATCTAAACTCTATTTATGTTTTATGTTCAAGTTATTTATTTTGCTTTTAAGATTATGAGTAGCTAATTTAATTAGGGTTTGGGGCGAAGGATCTTTGAAATGAGGATGTTTATTATGAATGTGGGATGAATGTATATTTCTTTGATTAAATCTTGTGGATCAAAGTTGTGATTGTAACTGTTTATGGGTGGCCTCCATTTATGTTTATCTTTATGCTCAATGGGTGATTAGTTTTGCTCATCTGGTGTTTGTTGGTGATCCATGAGACCTTGTGGTTATACTTTGAAAGATGTATGAGCATTTAAGTTTGTAATTTGTGGAGGGGACTCTTTGTATGTTTGAGTGAAATGCTTGTTAGAGATAGCAAGTTTAACATCATTTTTGCATATTAGGTGTTTGAGAAAATGCCTAAATGAACAAACCCTCATCATAAATAAAGTTTTGATTTATATATGATCTTCATGTTTGTGTAAATCCTTAAATCAAGGATCCAACACCCTAAACCCCTTTGTTAACCCGTAAATTTCCTCTCTTTAGTGTTGAAAGTTATTATAAATTTTAAATCTTTATGTTCGATTGATGAATGAAGTGAACAACAACTCCTTTGACTTATTTGGTTTAAATAGTGATTGAGATTTAATTAGGCATTATTTGTGCATCTTAGAATATATCTCCTATTCCTTGTGGTTCGACTCGTATCATTGCTTGCTACATCCGTGTACACTTGCACATGACACGACTTATTATTTGAGGTATAAAATATCGCATCACCCTACCCTCTCTCTCTCATCCCTCACACTGAAAACCCTATCTCTGATTCTTCTTCTCCGAGCCTCCCTGCTGCAACCCTCTGTTTCTCTAGCTGAAATCCTGCTTGTGAGTTCCTGGTTGGCCTATGAGTTGAGGTTGCGGGTTTGCTCTGGGTTGAAGAAGGCTGTGAGAGTATCTAGGCTTTACATCTCATCCTTCCCTCCTGGTCTGGGTCTGATTAATCACCGAAGTTGCCTTTTGCCGCCGTGTCTGGGAGAATCTGACCCCACCAGTGCCTTTGGGCACTTTGTCTTCATAAATCTCTCCCTATTTTACATATATATATATTATGTATGTTTCTGTGTGAGTTTATCTCATATCTTTACTCGAACTAACCTGTATGCTTGTCCCTTTTCTTACAAATTCTCACTTGACTGAGCTAGCCTGTGAAGAAGAAGCCCTAGATCTACTTGATCTAGCGTCTGAGGCTACATCTCTGAATAAGAAAGGTAAGCCCTAAGTTCACAGCTGCTTGAGCAGCAAGTGTGGTAGACCGCCGAGGCCAGAAAACAAGCGGTGAACCCTAGCCAGGCCCTGATACCTAACAGTGGTATCAGAGCCAAGTTGTGGCCTGGCCGGGGCACCCTCCTGCCTACATCTACCTCACCCCGCCGCCGGTAAGGGCCGCACCGAGTCGCCCCCTTGGGCTTGAAACTTTTGGTAAGTCCGGTCTTCTCCTGTCTGAGAAGACCGGCTCTGGTATAATTCTAAAACCCTCAAACTTCTAGTTGTGGTATCTGTCGATCCTGCTTCCTTTCTTGCTTCCTCTCTATTCTCTGGGTATCCCTTTGGTATTCCAAGCTTTTCCCAAAATATAGCTTACGGTCGGAACCGTCAGGATTCCCCTGTGGGTCTCCTCAAAGTGGGTTGCCCCGATAGCTAATTTTGGAAAGGGATTCTCAGTTGAAAAGGGGGTTTTCTGGGTTGATTTGGTGTTATTATTCTGCCATTTGTTGTTATATGATATCTGCATAATTTTTGGTGGTGGCTATTGCTGTTGTGGTGATTCCTGGAAGGAATCTGATCTGAAAACTCTGTTTCAGAGTTGCTGTGTTTAAGACTTAGTGTCCCTAAGTCCTGTTGGTGGCCTAGTAGGGTTTTGAGATTGACCTGAGTGAACCCCTGCTCCACAAATCAATCTGTGCTGAGAACTGGGATAGCCTCAGCTCTAAATTCCCCTTGTGCACCCTTCTTAGGGCCTGTGGAGTGTTTTCTCCTGTTCTGAAGTGTTTTGGTGGTTATCCTATTACGTTTGTGGTGAAATTTGGTTATTTGGTGATTTTCATGTGTTCCCTAGTGGATTCTTGCATTCTGGGTGTTTCTGTGAGTTCTGGAATGATGAATAACTTGAATGCTGTGCCTTTTAATGGAAAAGATGACTTTGGTGATTGGCAGACTCGAGTTGAATGCATTTTAACAAAAGAAAATCTGCAAGATGCTATTTATGAAAGAATTAGTGAAAAAGAAACTGATAAAAATCTCCTTAAATTGAATGCTAGTGCCAGAGCCACTATTTTGTTGAATTTAAACAGTTCTGTTGTGAGAAAAGTGTCCCATCTTAAATGTGCTAAAGATTTATGGGAAAATTTGACTTCTTTATATGCTGCTACCTCTGAAGAAGCTGCTTATTCTCTGCAAAATCAGATTATGAATTTTAAAATGGATCCTTCAAAGGATGTTGATACTAATGTTGAGGAATTTTTAAAACTTTTAAAGGATCTGAAATTAGCTGGTGATGACACTTTGGAAAAGTATTCTGCTCAAATTTTGCTTGGATCTATTCCTGAAACTTTTTCTTATGTGAAAACTGCCTTGAAATATGGTGGCTCTAAAGTTACTTGTGATATGATTATTAGCTGCCTGAAAACTAAGGAAAATGAAATCAAACAACTTAAATCTAAGCCTCTGCAGAATGACATCATGTATGTGAATAACAGAAATCATGAGTTTAAAAAACCTTTTGTGAATCCTGAGAATCCAAGTGTGCTGGTTGCTGAAAGACATAGTAGAGAAATGAAAATGAGGCAAAATCAGTATATGAATCAAAATTATGCTCATTCATCTCACTCTTCTGATTCTATGTATAATTTTCCTGCTCATGCTCATTCTCATGCTCATAATCATGGTCATGTTGCTCCAAATCATGTCCCAAATCATGCTTACTATCCTAATTCTGATCAAAAACCAAGGAAAACATGCTGGAATTGTGGAAAACCAAGTCATTTTTCAAATAGATGCAAGCTGCCTAAAAAGAACAAAGGCTACATGCATAATCATGCCAATAATGTGATGCACTATAATTCTCAGTTGTCTGATTTGAACCCTCATGATTATGGCCTGACATCTCATGATCCTGAAATCCATAATATGCATGAAAACTATGATGGCAGTGGTATATATATGGTACATGATGTATATGATTTTCAGTTTATTAATTATACCAATGCTATTTCCAAAAATGTGCATAATAATGAGTGGTTGATTGATTCTGGCTGCACATTTCATGTTACCCCTTTTAAGGACATGTTTTATAATTTAAACTTCATGAACTCTGGGCATGTTGCATTGGCTGATGGCCAAAATTGTGAAATCCTTGGAAAGGGAGATGTATGCTTAAAGTTTGAGAATGGATCTATGTTAACCTTGAATGAAGTGAGATATGTTCCAAAATTAAAATTCAACCTGCTCTCTGTGTCTAAAATTGCTGATCATATGATTGATGGTTCTGTGAATAATTTAAGGTTCAAATTTGAAAATGATTCAATGCTATACTTTAATGCTCCAAGAAAAGGTGATCTGTATGATGTGACTGCTGAATCTGTCCCTTTGCCTATTGTTAATGTTGTTCAACATGATAAAACTGCCCTTTGACATGCTAGGTTAGGTCACATGAGTAATAAAGGTTTGGAAATCCTGAGTAAAGCTGGTGCTTTTGGAAATGATAAAATATCTAATATGACCTTCTGTGAACCTTGTGTGCTTGGTAAACATCATAAAATGTCTCTACCTGCTACCATTCCTTATCCAAGAAAGCATGTCAGTTCTGAAATACTTGAATACCTGCATGCTGATGTATGGGGTCCTGCAAGGGATCCAACTCATGGTGGAAATGTTTTCTTCTTATCTATAATTGATGATTTTTCCAGAAAAACTTGGGTGTTCTTAATTAAAAACAAATCTGATGTGTTTACTAAGTTTTCTAAATGGGCTACAGAAATTCAAACTCAAACTAATAAGAATATAAAATGTCTTAGAACTGATAATGGTCTAGAATTTTGTAATCAAGCCATGGATCATTGGTGCTCTATTAGAGGAATCAAAAGACATAAGACTGTTCCATACACTCCACAGCAAAATGGAGTGGCTGAAAGAATGAATAGGACCTTGCTTGATAAAGTAAGAAGCTTGTTAATTGCCTCTGGTCTTGAAAAACCTTTTTGGGGTGAAGCCTTAATGACTGCATGTTACTTGATTAATAGATCCCCATCTGTTCCTTTGCATGGTAAACTTCCTGAATCTGTGTTTTATAACAAACCTATTTGCTTGAATAATCTGAGAATTTTTGGCTGTGCTGCTTATGTGCATCAAAAACTGAGTAAACTTGACCCCAGAGCAAGAAAATGTGTCTTCCTTGGTTATCCTGAAGGTATTAAAGGTTACAGATTATGGAATAAGAGTGTTCCTGGTTTTAAAACTTGCATAAGCAGAGATGTGATGTTTAATGAGCTTGATTTTCCTTGCATACCTGAAAAGGTACCCTCTGCTACATCTGAACATGTGAAAAATTTGCAAATCTTGAATAAAAATTTTGATGACTACTTGTTTTCTTCTAATAATGATAATAAGGTGGATGATCCCTCCCCCTCTATACCTGAACCTGTTGTTAATGATGCCTTAATTGATAATATTAATCCTGATGACTCAGCCTCAAATAATGACAGTGATAATATGGTTGTATCTGATCCTGAAACTAGCTCAAATGAATCTGAATCTACTCATGAACCTGTGTCTGCCATGAATGACTTGAGTAATTATCAACTTGCTAGGGATAGACCTAGAAGAAATGTTAATGTGTCTGCCAAGTATGATGATTACAATCTGTCTATGTATGCCTTCAATGTATTCAGTAATGTGGATAAATTTGAGCTAACTCTTACAAAGAAGCTATTAATTCTGTGGATTCTGATAAATGGATCACTGCCATGAATTCTGAAATGAAATCCTTGCATGATAACAACATTTGGATATTAGTTGAAAGACTTGAATCATGCTCTGTTGTTGAATGCAAGTGGCTCTTCAAAATCAAACAAGAAATAAATAATGTTAGATACAAAGCAAGGCTTGTAGCTAAAGGATTCACACAAAAAGAAGGGATTGATTATAATGAGATCTTTGCTCCTGTGGTTAAATTTACAACTGTGAGAATAATGATTGCTTTAACTGCTCATTTTGATTGGGAATTGAAACAAATGGATGTTACAACTGCCTTTTTGCATGGTGAGCTTGAAAACAATATATATATGCATCAACCTGAAGGCTACATTGATAAAGAACATCCTAACCATGTATGCTTATTGAAAAAATCCTTGTATGGTTTAAAACAATCCCCAAGACAATGGAACATTAAATTTGACAAGTGCACGCAAAGCTTGAACTTCACTAGGAGTAAATTTGACCATTGCTTATATTATATGAAATCTGGAGTGCCTGTGTTCCTTCTCCTTTATGTTGATGACATGCTTCTGATTAGCCCTTGCCTGAATACTGTGAAGCATATTCAATCTTGCTTGTGTGCTAATTTTGATATGAAGGATCTTGGTGATGCAAAGAAAATCCTTGGCATGAACATAGACAGAGATAGAGCAAACAACACTCTTAGATTGCATCAAACTGCTTACACTGAACAAGTCTTGAAAAAATTTAATATGGAAAGCAGTAAAGCTGTATCTGTACCTCTTGCCTCTCATTTTATTCTAAGTAAAGATCAATGTCCCAAATCTGACTCTGAAATAAAAGAAATGCAATTTGTCCCTTATGCTAATGCTATTGGATCTGTGATGTATTTGATGATTAGCACAAGGCCTGATATTGCTTATGCTGTGCCTTGCTTGAGTAGATTCATGGCTAATCTTGGAATGCCACATTGGGAAGCTTTAAAATGGCTGCTAAGATATTTAAAATACACTATGTCCCATGGCTTATTATTTTCTAAATCCTCTAATGGTGTTCAATGTGTGGGATATGTTGACTCTAACTATGCAAATGATAGGAACCAAAGAAAATCCACAACCTCATATGCTTTTACCTTATGTGATGCATGTATTAGCTGGAAATCTCAATTGCAGAACATTGTTGCCTTGTCTTCTACTAAATCTGAATATATTGTTGCCACTGAGGCTGTAAAAGAAGCCATTTGGCTAAAGGGTGTCCTATCTGAGATTAAATACATTAATGATATACCTTGCTTGTATTCTGACAGCCAGTCTGCTATCCAGCTGTGCAAAAATCCTGTTTTTCATGACAGGACAAAACATATTGATGTGAGGTTCCACTTTATCCGTGATGTTGTGGAAAAAGGAGAAATTCTCTTGGATAAAATCCCATCTGAGTACAATCCCTCAGACATGGGAACTAAAGTCCTACCTGTGGCAAAACTAAAAGCCTGTAAAAAGGCTCTAAACATAGTGACTTGAAGATCTGAAAAGGGTGGATCCCCTGACCACCTCTGTGGGATCCTGATCTGCCCAAAAGGGCTCTTTCTCTCTCCCTCTCTCTCCTCCCTCTCCCTCTCTTCTTGGTACCTGGATATATAAGTACTCTGGACTGGGAAAGTCAAATTCTGACTGGAGTCAGTGCACTTGGGATTGTTCTCAAGTTGTGTGAGACTGAGTATAATCCGCATAGCATTATATCTCACCCTCTCTGACCTTATCTTGTCTAAGATAAGTAATGAGTAAAAATAAGGGGCAGTGATGCAATTTCCTAGTTCTTGGCAAGCAATTTCCCTGGTGACTATGACAGACCAAATAGGGCCAAAGGTGGATATGTGAGTTGTTGGCCCAATTTGCTCTGGCCCAAATTCTATTATTTTTCTTTGACCCAACTACAAACCCTAGCCCACTACCCGACACCCGTATCCCTCCCATATATAACTATCTCAACCCTAACTTTCCTTATTCATCTCTCTCACTCCTCTACAAAATGCGGCGCCCTACCCTCTCTCTCTCATGCCTCACACTGAAAACCCTATCTCTGATTCTTCTTCTCCGAGCCTCCCTGCTGCAACCCTCTGTTTCTCTGGCTGGAATCCTGCTTGTGAGTTCCTGGTTGGCCTATAAGTTGAGGTTGTGGGTTTGCTCTGGGTTGAAGAAGGCTGTGAGAGCATCTAGGCTTTACATCTCACCCTTCCCTCCTGGTCTGGGTCCGATTAGTCACCGAAGTTGCCTTTTGCCGCCGTGCCTGGGAGAATCTGAGCCCACCAGTGCCTTTGGGCACTTTTTCTTCATAAATCTCTCCCTATTTTACATATATATATCATGTATGTTCTGTGTGAGTTTATCTCATATCTTTACTTGAACTAACCTGTGTGCTTGTCCATTTTCTTACAGATTCTCACTTGACTTAGCTAGCCTGTGAAGAAGAAGCCCTAGATCTACTTGATCTAGCGTCTGAGGCTACATCTCTGAATAAGAAAGCTAAGCCCTAAGTTCACAGCTGCTTGAGCAGCAAGTGTGGTAGACCGCCGAGGCCGGAAAACAAGCGGTGAACCCTAGCCAGGCCCTGATACCCAACATTTTTGAAACATGATCACACACCAAAAGATTTTCCAAATTTTGACTTTTGTGATATGCTACAAACTGTTTATTTGGTAGATGAAGTTGTAAGTTCACAACCGCCGGAGAAATGTCATTCAAACTAAATTCAAAAATTCTCCACATTGCTTCTTGAGAAGACACCCAACGTGCATCTTGGAATTGTTTAATTTTATCAACTTGATTTCTGTCCTCATTTTGGGTCATATGAATTGCCACTCTGTCATGTCCTTTATAGATATATTTGTACAAATATTTAACTGCAGTGATACTTGAACATACCTCGACATTGATATGACAATTGTATTTGGATAATAAATATGCAATGTATGGCACAACCCACTGATTGTCCAGTTCTGCATTCCGAACACGTGTAGCTGATCCATTATTTCTTCTTTTATAAATTGGATATCCATCTTTACCTTGTATTGTGCTTTCACAATATGGCCTTGGGTAATGGCATTTGCATATTCCTTTCACCATATAAGAATTTCTTGGATTCTTCTCTCCACAAGGACCGTGCATCATATGTTTCTTCACTAATTCAAACAATACTGGATTCTTTTCTTGATCAGGAAGTTCTGCACTGACAAACTTATCGATTTCATCTGTTATATTTATCTTATCCTCATGTTTAAAAATTATCAACATATGGACATGTGGCAAACCTCTTTTCTGAAATTCAATTACATGAACATGTGCAACTATAGCTCCAAATATCTTTTTTTTAAATAATTGATCTTTAAAGTCTTGCAACTTTGCCCGAAATACTCTAGAAGTCAAATCCGGACGATCTTGAGCTGTTTGACCAACATATAAGTTTTCTTGTATTTCCTTCCACTCTGGGTTGCAAGTCATTGTGATGAAAAGATCCAGTTTTCCAAATCTTTGTACTAATGCCAATGCATCAAGATACCTACACCGCATATCTCTTGGACCTCCAATAAATGTTGCAGGAAGAACAATTCTTTTGCCAACTTCATTCCCTCTCAATTCTCCTTTAAAGACACTATCTACAATTCCTTGATACAATTCTGCTCTCATACTTGATTGGTTTTGACGATAAAAATCTAGTCTTGTCGTCTCCAATTTTATGTACATATCAACTGCAAGTTGTTGTAATAGTCTTCCTGCTAATAAAAGTATAGATTGTCTTGGATTTCTAATTTGTAGCTTGTAACAAATATATTCTCTACATGAGACATTCTTATCATTCTGTTTTCCCACACCTGCAAATTATAAATTATTAAAATAATATATAAATGTATGACAAATTTAACATTATGTAGTAGCATATAAAATAAATAAGAAATAAGAATTTTCTAATACAATAATGCGAAAATTATTAAAATGTTAATTACTAAATCCTTTAGTGTGTATATGTAATTTACAAATGAATTTAATAAATTTTGCATGCATACCTTGTTGTTCTCTAGATATAATATCATCTGCAGTACTAATTCTTGAAAGTGTAGAAGTATCATTGAAATATGTGCTATGAACTGGAGACATTGTGGTAGTAATCTTCTTAATGTTTTGATGCCAACCAGTTTCACCTCTTAGAAAAAGAAGTGGATACTGCAATGGGTCATAACATCCATAGTAATGCTTTATTCTATATCTTTCTCCTGAAATAACATGGACTACAATATCTCGCTCCAATGGTATATTATCGTTATTCCCATCAATCCATATAGCTGCAATTTGATCTGCATGTGGAGAATTATACACTCGCTGATCTAAATTCACATTTTTTGAGATATGAAGTTGAACATTGTCCATCGAAGGATAATCCTTTAATCTTCGAAAAACTTTTGCATATGGATTAACCTCCAAAATTTTTAGGAGTTTCTTCACAACAATTTCAGATATATTATGATTTTTCAAAACATTCATTTTGTTCTCAACATCGGTCCTCGTCTCATAAAAGTACAATTGAAAAAAACCAGGAGTTGTACTATCATGTGGGATCAATCCAGGAAGATCATGATAAACCATTCCTTGTGCTCGAAAAGAATAGACTCCTCGTCTTGCAGATACAAGTTCTTTATCCAATTTTACACCAAATGAAGTAAATGAAAAAATGCAATTGTATGAGCGAATGTTTTTTCGAAAATTAATGGCCTCTTCTGATTCTGATGTAAATAATTCATAGAGTTCATCTGGAACTTCTGAAAATGCAAGTATAATTTTTCCTTTATCACAACAAAAAGTAGGAGGTTCATACTCAAATCTTGCAGCACCGCAATGAATGCAATCACTCACTTTTTGTAATTCATGTAATGTTGAACCTAAAGTGAACAATATGAACTTAAATTTAGTAATATATGGCTTATCATATATGTATAAATATTGAATTACTTACAATTCAAATCACATGAATTTTGTTGTTTTAAGTCAGAACGTTTTCTTTTCATTTGTAGAAGTCTTCTTTGTCGATATACCTCTATAGCTGTAATTTTTAAAATACATAAAGGTAAAAAGAAGGCACAATAAATAGAAAAAGGAACATGTAATGTAACCAATACTATTACAAATATATAAATAATAATAAAAAAAATTATAATCATTAGAGAATAAAAATTACCTGAAGATGAACTTGATAAACTTGATCGGGCATTGTGAAAACTCATCCTTTATGCTCAACAACCAAGATAATATTAAATCCTGTAAATTAATATGCTTATGTTATTTAAGAACCAAGATACTTTATGATAATAGTTCCCGGATCTCCATTTCTAGCGTAATTGTGCAACATTATTTTTATGCTCATGATTATGCATAATTGAGAAACTGAACTCCTTATAGACAAGTTTCTTTGTTCATAATTTATTTATATATAAGCTTCTTTTGACCATGAGGTAATCTGATTTTTCACCTTTATATTTTTCACCTTTATATTTGTAGGACACTTGTAATAGAAAAACCAACCAGGAGAACCTGGGTACTATACATAATTGAGTGCACGAGTCCTACAAAAACTATATTTCTTTAATCTTGCATTGATTTCTATACATGGATATGTCAGAGAGAAGGTTATTATTGACATATATAGATGAATAGTTTTATTGGATATATTTTTTTCTCTTGTTATGCATTTCCCGTATTTCTTTAAGGGTGTGCCTATGGAGTTTCAACCAACAAAGCTTGTTGGCAGCATAGGCCATAGGGTATAGAAATCGATATTTTAACTTTGACAAAATGGTTGATGTGTGTTTTAATTTAGTGATTCTGGTATTTTATTATTTTATAAGTGATGCTTGTGTTCAATACATTTTGTTGTAATATAGGCAGATGTAAGTTCTTCTTTCTTTCAGTTTGTAAAATTTTGGCTGGTTTTTTTTTTTCTTCTTTTTGTGCTAATGTTAATGGTTTCTGTTTTCTGTGAGGTGAAGAATCATGGTTTTTGCAGTGTTTCAACCCCACGTTAATAATTACCTGACATAGTTATCTAAATTGTCTGATGATAAAATTCAACATTGACATGCAACTCTTAGTTCTTGTGAAAAACTACCTACATTAGTACTTGCTAAGCAAAAAAAAAAGGTCTAATAATAGGAACTGGTGTACAAGGTCTTGCAAACAATTTTATCTTGCTTGGCATGACATTTGAATATCCTAGAGGTAAAAGGCTGATGTGCTGCTACACCATGTGCTTTTACTACATATACTTAAGTTAGTTGGCTCTATTATGAACTACAGTTTCAGCAATTGAACAAGGATATCACACTATCATGCATTAAAGACATCTTGTGAAAAAAAGGTCTAATAATAGGAACTGGTGTACAAGGTCTTGCAGACAATTTTATCTTGCTTGGCATGACATTTGAATATCCTAGAGATAAAAGGCTGATGTGCTGCTACACCATGTGCTTTTACTACCTATACTTAAGTTAGTTGGCTCTATTATGAATTACAGGTTCAACAATTGAACAAGGATATCACACTATCATGCATTAAAGACATCTTGTGAACTTGAGTGCTCCATTTTTTTCTATTGCAGGTTTAGTATTCATATTGGAGTATAGAAGCAGAGAACAATATTTGTAAATGCACAATAATCTATTCTTATTTATTTTATTTTAGCAGCGAGAATATTGTAGAAATCAAACCTTAATTGGTTAACTTGTCTGCATGAGCAACCATCAAATTCTGCAAAAGTTTGTTTATTAATTATTTTCTATTTTAGGTTTACTTCTGCTCGGTTATCTTGTCTGCTTGAGCAACTGTCAAATTTCTACAGAAGTTTGTTAAAGATTAACTCGTCTAAGTAATAACATTGGAGTATAAAGCAGAGAACAGTATTTGTAAATGCACAACAATATCTTAAATCTTAGTCTAATTCTCCTCATGCCTGCATGCCACAGCTTAGTTACACTTACTGTCGAAACTCAAAACAATAACATACATTAATTGACCTTTTTCTTTTTTCAAGATCTAGACTTGTTGACAAATATAATTAAAAAAGTCTGTCTTAATTACCTTCTCTACAGGAATTGGTCTCCGTATTGTAAGTGGTATTCGACAATTGGTCGGCCGTGACAATTTCCAGCAGCAGCACTCCAAAGCTCTACAAGTCTGATTTCCGACTCCGATGCCCACTGTAGGCGTATTGAGGAGATAGATAGCCTCTATATATATTATATACAGAATTAACATATATGATCAGAAAAAGATTAATTATACATATATAATTTATTGACTTGTGTATATCTAGCTAGCTTAGGTGCTTACAAGGTTCCAGCAACGCGAGAGCTAATGAAGGAGATATTGTCCCTCAACAGTTTAGCAAGCCCAACCGTGAAATTCTCCATAAGTTTGTTAATTTTTTTCTATGGTAATTTATTGAATAATTTGAGGCTACGTACAATTTTCATCACATGACTTTTAATCAACAAATGTTGTTAAATTACTGAGTAATGATCAAAGCAAGAAACTGGTCTTGAAATATACATGTTTCTTGCAAAATATATTAAGCCTTTAAATGCATGCAGAAAACACATACATAAATGGAGTCTTTATATGCCAAATTATCAATGTGTGTGTGTATGTATGTGTGTGAGGGAGAGAGAGAGAGAGAGGGGGGTACCAGTGTCTGGCTTTCTTCTCAGATGAAGATTTCTCAATTCCAAACAAAGGAATCATGAATGGAATCCTGAATATAGTGAATGGAATCCTAAATATAGTGAAGTTCCAAATGTCGTCGAAAGTGGTTGTTTGAGGCGGCTTAGTGCACGTTATTCTGTAAGCAGAAAAGCTTCGAAAACTGCTGAAGCCATCAAAGAGCATCGAGAACACTTGAAGGAGTTTGACCATATATCACACCCTAAACCTCTAGCAGCAACGGTACCAATTCCATCTGCAGAAACGGAGATGTTGAGAGAGGAAGAGAGAGAGAAGGCGTGGGAAACTTTTTTTTTATGGTAGCTTGTTATGCATGTATATATGGGAATTAATATGATATTTAATTATTTAAATTAATTAGTATGGTATATTATCATATTAAAATAAATATATTATATTTTTCTATGGTAGTTTATTGGATAACTTTAGGTCCAATCGTATTATTAATATTATGCATGTATATATGGAAATTAATATGATATTTTATTATTTAAATTAATATGGTATTTTATCATATTAAAATAAATATATTATATTATATCATATCATATTATATTATATTAAATTACATTAACGCCCTTAAATTAAAAGTTGTAATAGGGACATAATAGGTAGATCAAATTTTGTAAAACATCGCTCTTTTTATATAGTATAGTAGATATAGTAGATGAGTGTAACTCACAGACGATGGTTACATATTCTATTTTTTTGGGCAGAAAAATCGTAAACCATTTCATCAATTTGAAATAGTTAAGCAACCGATGGATTATTAATGAATTCTATGAGAAACAATTTCTCCTGGTGTTCCTTTGACAAAACTTTGGACCAATTTTTTTATCTTATTTTTAATTTTTTTCGTCTGATGAATAATTATGATATTTTTATTTTTCTAATTTGATACGATACTGATGAAGATCATGACTCATAATGTTTTTAATTTCTTCCTTGCATCCAAAACATAATTTGGTTTTGATGAATTAAACGTTCATGCATCTTCTTCAACAGATGCTATTCTAATTCTGGTTTTGATTTTGATGAATTAAATATCATGCATCTTCTTCAGTGGGGGCTATTCCAATTCTTCAATATATTCAATTGTTCTCTATCTAATTAAAAAGGGTGGGGACTATAGTATGTAGGGGGCTATGATATGTTTATGTTTGGGTTAAGGGGTAAAAATGTCTTATCATATTAATATTAATATTTAATCAAATAATGGAGGTTATAAAGAGTAAAACGGTGGATGTGTGTAGAATTTCCCTTCCCATTATATTACTTTTGACTGTGGGCCGACGTACTAAATTGTTGTGTATGCCCGGACTGGGCCTAGCCCAATGGGCCATTAGCATTTTTAGGACCAACTTTTTGGGTAATTCAATTCACAACTCCATTTTTTTGGTAGAGTTTTAAGTAGTGGATAGATATTATACAGTCGGGAGTTGTATTTTATTTTTCTATAAGTTTTAAGTAATGTAGGATATGTAATGGAGGTTGTATTTTATTTTATTATAGTTTTTCAGTAATTAAAATTTATAAGGACAATAATGTATAAAAATTAATATTAATATTTTAATTAATTTTTGGGTTTCTAAAGAGAAAAATGGAGGTTGTGAATAGAAACACTTGTCAATAAATATTGACCAAGCCCAATTCAAATGGTCGAGCTTGGCCCATTATGGTCTCGGCCCAAATTAATACAAATTGACTCATTTTCTGAAAAATGTTACTTTTACATGTGCATATTTACATTTTATCAAGGAAAAAAAATATAAATTTAGATTTACAAATATAATTTTTTTGTACAAAATTTACATTATTCAATTTTAAAAAAAATTGTGTTCGATCTTGCTTGATTGATGGTTTCAGGGGACAGGATCCTCTATTCCAGATTTGGTGTTCCAACTCGTATTCCACGATTGATTTAACAAGTTTAATAATAGATATTATAAAAATAAAAATTAACTATAACATAATCGACCTAGTCACATCTATCAACAAAAAATTGAAATTTTAAAAATTATAAATCGTATTTTTAAAATAATCAACCATAATAATCATTTCTTTGAAAATTAAATACTAAAAAATGATTATAAACCCTAATTGGGTGGGGTGAACCCTAAAAACAATCATAAAATTAAACTAAAACATAATAAATTAAAATTGATGAAAAAAATGGAAGAAAACCTCATAAATTTGATCATGAAATACGGATTGAAACACCAAATCTAGAATAGAGAATCTCATCCGTGGTTTCGGACGGAGGGTTTTGAGTTTTGACCCGGAAATATTGTATGCACTAATATTTGAAATGAAATTATAAATACCAATCTTCATTTAAAATTATAAAACCTCTTCGTATATAAAACAATAAACTATCTTTGATACCCTAATAACCTAGCACGTGTGTTCATAAAATATTTAAATTATTTGAAAATTAATTAATTATAATACAAGATACATTTTTGCGCCAAAAATTACATTATGTTTCAGTTTAAACTTGTGTCATCAATTCTTTCTTACGCCTTATTGTGTTGTGGTCAAATCGACCCCATATATCATATAATATTTTATTTTAATTTTTTTGCCACCTTTTCATATCTGATTTTAAACCATTGTTAAATAATTTAAGTATTTATCTAACAAAAGTGTTAGTTTAGCATAATTTAAAAATAAAAAATAGTTTAGCATTTAGACAATAGTTTACCCAATATAAAATATATTTAACCCTTCTTTTCAGGTCATAGAATCTTTATCTTCTTCCTAAATTATTAAACATTGAAATTTGTTATCTTTCTTGGTAAGTGTAGAAGGTCACATGCACAATTCCAAAATTTAAAAAATTCCAAATTTATTTCAACATCTCTAGTTGTACTATAGTTTAATTAATCAACGGAAAATATGTAATAATTAATATTTTATAGTTTTGGTCCAAACTAAATTGAATAATATTGTATTAAATGTTCACCTACACAAACTTGCAACTCGTACAGTTAACAAATCTAAGAGAAAATTGACAAAAAAAAAAACCTTTAAACGATAGATCCTATTCCACTCTAGACAAAACTAAAATTAATATTCATGAATTTAACTGTCTCAAATAAAAATATATGTACGAGGACCAAGAATTAATGTATTATGCCTCGATCGGTCTAACCATGAAACCATAGTAATTTCTATTGAAATCTAATAATAACCTAGATAGGTACTACATTTTTCAAGAGTCGATAATATAATAATAAAAGATCTCGTTCCATACATCGGGTACTCCTGGAAGACACCAATGAATGCAATCCGAATAGCTTATGGGGTTCGATAGTTGCTCTTCACTTAGCGGTTCAGAAAATTTCCTATAAATGGATAGATGAGGATCTTTTCTATAATCTGATAAATTGGTTATATTCAAATACGTGATATTTAGGCCTCTCGTCTCCAATTTATGCAGGATTGATTCTGCTACGCTCATCATTTCTCGATCTGTAGCAATTCCCCAATATTCATCCTTCAAAACTGGCTCAGTTTCGCTGTAGCAGTAGCTTCGATCATCCCAACTTTCGCCGCTACAAATTAAACGTTGGAAAAATCAAATTAATTTAAGGAACTTCTCAAAGTTTGTGACAAATAGAAACTAAGGTTGAATGCTTACTTACAAAGAGTGGAAAGGTGAGAGGCTCATAAAGAAGATGTTGGTTTTGGTTCGATTAATGTTGAATTCCAACCAATCTGACCATGTGTTTAGAGCCATTTCATAGCGACGCGGTCTCATTTCAACTCTTTTGTAGATTGCATGAGAGCTCCCAAATGATCCCCATCTGATCATAAACAACATTAATATTTTGTCTTAAATTTGGGATGAGAGAGAGTAGGAGAGAGAAGTACTTACAAGAGGGTCATGGTAGACTCAAGCCACCACATAAATGAATCAAAGATGAGTATATCTGCATCGGTCCAATGCCTAGCATGACTTTCAATTGATGTGACTCTAATTATACGATCTCCAATCGAATGATTATATGGATCGTCACAGTTTGATTCGACTAGTAACGGAGACCAGTAGAATTCGATTGTCGCATTGTATTCCTTCATATAACGCAAGCAAAATAAAACTATTAAACCCCTAACACGAGAGAAAATTAGGTAAACAAAAAAACGAGATGGCCTAATTGATGGACGGAACCAACACATTCAAACAAAAAAAGAACAATACACAAGAAAACTCACGGTTGCCTTGAAAGTGAACAAATTATCTTTTCTTGTAATAGATTTATCCGAGGATTGATCGAGTGAAGACTCGATTAGGCAAATCAACGACACCCATTGATTCTCGTTCAACGAATCCCCCACAAATACAAGCCTTTTCCCTCTTATTTTCTCCAAAAATTTTGTACCATTGAACCTGTTGATATATGATATATATACCCAAGTTGTCTCAATCAACTTCCAAAAAATTTAATTAAATAAATATGTAAGTCAAAATGTAAGAAATAAAAACCTCGGAGATCACAGTCATGAGGTTGCCATCTCCACTTTTGATATTCGACATCTTTTCTTCCATGTTTCTCACAAGCAAAATCGTCATTCGTGAAAGGACATTGCCCCTCCTCGTACAACGGTCGCGAAACGTTGTCGTAAATCCATCTACCAGCAGACAAATCACATCTCGCAGTAACTGTAGTCTTATTGGCAGAAACTACGTGATTAACATTCTCGTCGCGCTCCTTCCTCGTTTCTCGATATTCTTGCAATGCAGACAGATGCTCTTGTTGGGATTCTTGCTCCTTCACGATGCCTCCATTGTCGACGGTTAGATAAATTATAATGGTGAAAAAAGCTATGAGGAAGAAAGCAGCAACGAAATGTGACTTGAATCTAAATATCGATTTTTCAAGATTCATCTTTTTGTTCATTTTCAAGAGAGTAACATTGGAGCTCATCTTTCTATGATGCAGCCAAAGCTTCTGATATTCACATTTATCGATGATTTAAGGATAATATAGTATTTAATGATGAATAAAATAATTGATATTTGTGCTAATTTCTGGGGGTTATTGAATAATTGAGCAACAAAGTCAAATTAATATACTACTATAATGGGGGCTATTCCAATTCTTCAGTGGGGGCTAGTACAATTCTTCAATATATTCAATCGTCCTCTATCTAATTAAAAAGAGGGTGGTGATTATAGTTTGTAGGGGGCTATGATATGGTTTATGTTTGGGTTAAGAATAAAAATCTCTTATTCATATTAATATTAATATTCAGTAAAATAACGGGGGTTATAAAAAGTGAAACGGGATTGTGTTTAGAATTTCCATTAAATTGTTGTGTATGCTCACACACCGGGCCGAGCCCATTGGGCCATTAGCATTTTAAGAGCCAACTTTTTGGGTAATATTATTTATTGCTCCTAATTTTCTCTTTGTCCCAAAATTATTTAAAATATAATTATTATTTTTTACTAGTCATTTTTACCCTTTTAATCCAACCACTTTAAAAACCCTAACAAATTAAAATAAACGCATCACATGTATAGCCCCCTACCCTCTTTTATACCCAAAAAACTCATTCAAAATCTAAAAGAACAAAAAAAAAAAACAATTTCTTTCTACCAATTTTTCTATGTCTTCGAGGGAAAAAATATCCATCGCTACCGACTTAAGAGCAGAAGTTCAATGAGATGGATGATTAGTGTCATGCCTCTACAATAATATATGATTCCATTCAAGTAAAATATTTTTCTTGAATTTGTAGTTGAAAATGGTTATGGCCTAATAGGTAAGGTATGGTTTTTATATTGGTGAAGAAGTTTTTTAGGGGATTGTTGAAAAAGTTTCAATAGAACGTGATGATTAAAATAAATTCTACAATTTTTAGAGCAATCTTCGTAGCTAAACTTTTTGTTGATCAGCTTCAATAGAATTGGATTGAAAAAAAGAAAAGAAAAGTGAAAATTAATAAATCAATTGAATTGTAAAATTTATAAATTTTAAAATTCAATTATTTATAATAATTATGGCATATTATATTGATTAATATCTAATTATATCTCGTATTCCAAAAAAGGAAAAATGTTGAAAATATGTACAATGCACATTTTTCGGCCATTCGGTTAAAACCGGATGGAATCCTCTAGCTAGTCCAAAATTTTGTGTGCCAATATCAAAATTGCCTAGTTTTAATAATTTTTCGTAAAAGTAAAATTTATTATATTATAACTAATCCCCATTAATATTTATTGGTAAAAATTATAATTTAAAAAAAATTATACCCTAAGTTTGAAATAATCAACCTTAAAAATCAATTATATTAACTGAAAAATAAAAATTAAATATAAAACAATAATTATAAACCCTAATTAGGTGGAATAAACCCAAAATAATAATGTAAAATTATACTAAATATGATGAAATTAAAATTGAAGAAAAACTAATAATTTTTATGTTTGGTAAATGGCTGATACACACAATTCGGGACTAAATGATTTGTTACTCCCAAGTTATGTGTACCAACCGTGTACCAAATGGTGACATGAGAGACAGCTCAACGAAAATATTAATGCACGAGATAAAATAGAAGATCTCATATATATGGATGAAATCATCTGCTACATTTTATGCAACACTCTATGCTACACACTTAAATTTATTAATTTTTATTCTTTTTTTTTGTTTAATTTCAATTAGTTATGCTTTATTAGTTTAATTTTACAGTTACTAATTGTGGTTCACTTTTCCCAATTGAGGTATATACTTATTTTTTTAAGAAATAATCAATTATTAATTAAAAAATGAAATTAAATATTAAAAAATAATTATATATCTAATTGGAAAAAGTGAACCACAATTAGTAACTGTAAAATTAAACTAATAAAGCATAACTAATTGAAATTAAACAAAAAAAAAGAATAAAAATTAATAAATTTAAGTGTGTAGCATAGAGTGTTGCATAAAATGTAGCAGGAGATTTCAACCGCTCGTGTGTGTGTGTGTGTGTGTAGAAGTATTGTTGATGAGACCGTCCGGGTCGTATCAATTACCTTCATGTACACGTTCAAAAAATTGCCCTGAACATATACTATTTTATTCGTTGACGTTGGAGAATATGGTTCGGTTAAGCAAAGCAAGGAGATCCATTAATTTATGCACAATAAAGAATCTCTCACAAATACCAGCTTTTTATCTCATAATTTCTCCAATAATGCTTCCCTATTAAACCTAAGTTCACAAACATATATATATATATATATATATATATATATATATTATCGTCAATTCATTATAACAACGTAAAATATCAAGAAAAATGTTATGAATTGATGGCAATAAATGAAAAATACGAACAACAACAACACTGAATTTGACGTGGAAAAACTCTAGACGGGAAAAAATATGAAAATAATAAACGTTCAATCCCTCAACCCTAACTACATTGCGAAAAAAGTCCATAAAAGTTGCAAACAAAAATATTGGGGTCACAAAAACTCAATCAAAAAGTAATAGTTAGAACAACCTCGGAAGATCACATTGATGAGGTTGTCATCTCCAATTCTGATATTTTAAATTATTAATTTCTCCCATTTTTCTCACAATCAAAGTCTTAAAGCACAGTTTCACTCTTTGTAGATAGGGTAAACCCATTTGCCCGAAAACAAGTTGCAACCTTGAATTGTGCCATTTTGAGTTGTTTCATGTTGTTGTTTGAAAATAACTAGATTTTCTGGGCTGACAACGTTGTTAGTGTAACCTATTTGATATAGAGCTGGGGTGACGGTATTTTCGTGTATATTTCCATCTTGAAAAATTATTTTTTAAATTATGATATGATGAATTTAAGTTTTGCATATTTATATGCTATATAACGATGACCTGATCATCTGTAGCAATTTTTTTTTACGTATTTTGTAATATATTTTTTTTGGCAGTTGAGTTTGTGTTATTAATAATTTGCACGTGATAATTGTACAAGATAACATATTTATAGTATTATTTGTGGTTTGTGAATTAAAGCGTCAATTCTCCTTACATTAGGATCAGACTGTCAACGCGCAAAAAAAAAAAAAAAATTTGAAAATAGGTAGACAAAAACTTATATGAAACCGTCTAGTCTCTTACAATAGAATATCCAAACCCGCCCAAAACCCGCTTCCACGCGCAGGCGCGTGTAGCTCACGTGCCTGTGCAGATTTTTTTTTTCTGGGCAGGTGCCCAATTTTTCTTTTTCTTCTTTCTTCTTCTTTTTTTCTTTTCTTTCTTCTCGTTTTGTTTGTTTCTTTTTTCTTTTTTGTTTTAATAATAATTGTATATCAAGCGCAATATACATGTTTAAATAAATTTTATTTAAAAAAATAAATTAATTAAACACTAATTATCAAACCAATAACAAGATGTATCAGTAACATTAGTTATGAAATGAAGTATTATTAACTATGAAGATAAGTATCATTAGATATAAATTTGGCAAAATATCATTAACTATTAAGTGAAGTATCATTCGATATATATCTGATGAAGTATCATTCGATATATATCCGGTAAAGTATCATTAACTGTGATGTGAAGTATCATTAATTATGGATGAAGTATCATTAACTCGGAAGTGGAGTATAATATGATATTATTGATGATTAAATATTCATTATCGAATCAAGAATAGATAAATGTCATTAAGTATGGGTGGAGTATCAAAAACTCAAGTATCATTATTTATGATGTGAAATATCATTAACTCACATATGAATATCATTATTTATGGGTTGAAGTATTATTACCTGTGAAGTGGAGTCTCATTACTATGGAAAAAAATATCACTAATTGCAAAAGAAAGTATCACTAGTTAGAAGAAAAGTATCACTAATTGCAGAAGAAAGTTTCACTAATTAGAAAAAAAAAAGTATCAGTTCAAACATAATCTCAAATTGAGATAAATATCATTAATTATTAAGTGAAATATCATTAGATATATCTCTGATGAAGTATCATTAACTGTGTGTGAAGTATCATTAATTATGAATGAAGTATTATTAACTCGGAAGTGGATTATAATATGATATTATTGATGATTAAACATTAATTATCGAATCATAAATTATAATATGATATTATTGATGATTAAACATTAATTATCGAATCAAAATAGATAAATATCATTAACTATGAGTGGAGTATCATTATTTATGAGGTGAAGTATCATTAACTCACATATGAGTATCATTATTTATGAGTTGAAATATCATTACCTGTGAAGTGGAGTCTCATTACTATGGAAAAAAGTATCACTAATTGCAGAAGAAAGTATCACTAATTAGAAAGAAAAGTATCACTAATTGCAGAAGAAAGTATCACTAATTAGAAAAAAAAGTATCATTAACTATTATAGTGGTGAAGTATGAGTAGAAAAACTGCCAAAGAAAAAAAAAAGCATGTTTCTGCCAAAGAAAAGAAAAGAAAGAGAGAGAGAGAGAGCACGTGTTTGCTAAAGAAAAGAAAAAAAAAAGAGCACGTTTTTGCAAAAGAAAAAAAAAGAAAGTGGAGCCATTTTTGCAAAAGAAAGAAGAAAAAAAAAAGAGCATGATTGCGCCAAAAAAAATAATTAAAAATTGAATATCAAAGAAAAAAGGGAAATGGGGGAGACCATTAAAAAAATCAAAAAGAAAAGGAAAAAGGAGGGGGGACCACTTTGTTGGGTCAAATAATATCCGTCTAAAGCAAGGGATTCGTTAGACCGTCTAACACAATTGTGCCCCAAATAAGTATTAACCATACACTAAAAGTATCACTCAAAATCTTAAAAATATCACCTGTATATCCTTAAAAAGTAACAGTTAAAAAAAAAAAACCGATTAAAATCAATATCAATCATAACACTAAGAAATATTACTCGTATCCTTAAAAAATAAAAGCGAAAAAAAAATAATGGGCACGTGACTGCCAGGCGCGTCCATCTAATGGTGCATAAGATGCACACAAGATCTCATTATTATTAGGCATATATGTTAGTTGTGAGGAATGGATTTGAAAAAACAAAATAATTTGAGATATATACAATAATTTATCCAATATAAAATATATTTGACCCTTCTTTTCAGGCCCTACAGGCTACAATCTTCATCTTCTTCCCAAATTATTAAATATTGAAATTAATTTATTATCTTTCTTGGTAAGTATAGAAGGTCACGTGCACAATTCCAAAATTCAAATTCCAAAATTTTATTTAAAAAATCCAGATCTAGAAGCCTATGCGGACTGTGTAGGCTTCAGATGGCACGATTGTCAACATCTCTAATTATACTAGTTTAAGTAATCGACGGAAAATTTTTAATAACTTTTTATAGCTTTGGTCCTAATTAAATTGAATAATATTTTATGAAATTTTAACCTACACAAACTCGTAGTCAACAAATCTAAGAGAAAAATGATAAAAGAAAACCTTAAAACCATAGATCCTTTTCCACCATGGACAAAAATAAAAGTGGTGGTCTCGTGTGCACTAGGTGCACCATCAGACCTGTTGATTGGTGAACACTGAAAAATGTGCGTGGAACTGGTCAACCCGTAAAAATTAAAAACAGTCAAAGTTAGTATAAACCGTAACAATAAAAAATATCACTCAAATGACCAAAGTATCACATATATCGTTAAAAAGTATCGGCCAGAAAAAAAAAAAAAAAAAAAAAAAAAAAAAAAAAAAAACTGTCAAAATCAGTATCAACCATAACACAAAAAAATATTACTTAAAATTCAAAAAGTATTCACATATTTTGACATTTTTCTTTTTTGCGGGTTAACCGGATCAATGCCTGATCAATTCACATTGACCCGGTCAACGCGTTGATCATCTGATGTGCACCTAGCGCACATGAGAATTGGTGAAAATAAAATTAATATTCAAGAATTTAACTATCTCAAATAAAATTTTATGTACGAGGGCCAATAAAAAATGTACTATGCCTTAATCAGTCTAATTTCATGGTTCAAATTTCCCATTTTATTAATGAATCATCACTCTCAACCACAGAGGAAAATGTTTGTTCCACATCAATATCTCACGATGTGTCGAGCCAAAGTGTGCAACAAAATTGGCCTCTCTATACATATATGTAAAGTCATGAAGAAAGCTATCATTTACCAACACTGCTACCTAAGGGAGCTCATCCTCTAGATACAAAATATCATCACGAGTTCCTTTATGCATTCGGACACTAAAAATAAAAGAACACAATCCATTCTGCAAGCACAAACCAGCTCCATATAACACTGTAGTAATCTCTACGTCCACCACTGAAATCGGCTTAGCCAAACCAGCCCGAAGCTTCCCATCCCCGTATGTTCTAGCCTCTTGGAAGGTTTTCAAAAACTGATTAGAAGACGCATATATAGCTAATCTTCACTTTCAACCATATGGCTGCCGCCATTATAGACGAAGCCAAGGGGGCTGGTGGTGGTTGTCGCCCCCCCTCTCCCAAATTTTTTTGTATGCCTAATATATATATATATATATATATATGATATTGTTGTAAACTAGAGAGAGACGAGAGAGAATATCAATTGTATATATTCAATATGAGGACCAAATGCCTCTATATATAATAGTACAAGGGATAGGATTTTAGAGTTAGTAACTTGGCCATCACTCATATCATATATATCTATTAGATATATTTACAACACTCCCCCTTGAGTGACCAATCTCTAAAATAAATGTTGCCTCATTAAAGCATTGCTAGAAAAACCCAGTGGGAAAAAAATCTAGTCGAAGGAAAAAGAGTACAACTGTTCCCCCTGATCTTGAGATCACTGTAGATCTTTAAGTCGGCGCATGCCGATCTTGTGTACCAACTTTCTGAATGTTGATGTTGGTAATACCTTTGTGAATAAGTCCGCCAAATTGTCACTTGAGCAAATTTGTTGAACGTTGATATCGCCACTCTTTTGGAGATCGTGTGTATATAATAACTTGGGAGAAATGTGCTTCGTCCTATCACCTTTGATGTATCCTTCCTTGAGTTGCGCGATGCAAACAGCATTGTCTTCATACAAAACAGTTGGATTCATCTTCGATGAAGCTAATCGGCACGACTCTTGGATGTGACTTGTCATATTTCTCAACCATACACACTCTTGACTTGTTTCATGGATTGCAATGATTTCAGAATGATTTGAGGATGTTGCAGTCAAGGTTTGCTTCACAGACTTCCATGATATAGCAGTTCCATCACATGTGAAAACATAACCAGTTTGTGACTTGGCTTGATGTGGATCGGATAAAAATCCTGCATCCGAATACCCTACCAGAGAAGAATCAGAATTTTCCAAATAATATAATCCAAGGTCTATGGTACCCTTCAGATAACGTAGAATGTGCTTAACACCATTCCAATGTCTCAAAGTGGGTGCAACGCTATATCTTGAGAGAAGATTTACAGAAAAAGCTATATCTGGTCTAGTATAATTAGCCAGATAAGTTAATGCTCCAATTGCACTTAGATATGGTACTTCAGGACCAAGTATCGTTTCACCATCTTCAATAGGTCGGAATGGATCTTTCTTCATATCAAGAGATCTAACGACCATTGGTGATGCTAATGGATGTGCATTATCCATGTAAAAGCGTTTTAACACTTTTTCTGTATATGTGGATTGGTGAATAAACGTTCCTCCTCGGACACGTTCAATTTGTAAATCAAGACAAAATTTTGTCTTTCCTAAATCTTTCATCTCAAATTCTTTCTTCAAATATTCAGCAGTTTTATTGAGCTCTTTAGGAGTCCCAATTAAATTCAAATCATCAACATAAACTGCTATAATTGCAAATCCACTTTCGGTTTTCTTTATGAAAACACAAGGGCAGATATCATCATTCTTGTATCATTCTTTCAACAGATACTCGCTCAATCTATTATACCACATATAGCCAGACTGTTTTAGCCCATACAACTATTTTTGCAGTTTAATCGAAAATATGCTTTTGGGTTTTGACTTTAATGCTTCAGACATTTTAAATCCTTCAGGGATTTTCATATATATGTCATTATCTAATGACCCATATAGATAGACAGTTACTACATCCATAAGGCGCATAGCAAGCCTTTGTGACACAGCCAGACTAATCAGAAATCTGAAAGTAATCACATCCATTACTGGAGAGTATGTTTCCTCATAATCAATTCCTGGTCTTTGAGAGAAACCTTGCGCTACGAGTCTTGCTCTATATCTCGTAACTTCATTTTTCTCATTTCTCTTTCATCAATCTGTATCCAACAGGGGTTTCAGATTCTGGAGTTAGGACTATAGGTCAAAATACTTTCCGGTTATCACAGGAATTTAATTCCCTTTCCATAGCTCTTTTCCACATTGGCCAATCATTTCTCTGTTTACATTCTGTAACAGATTTTGGTTCAGGTTCCTCATTTAAAATTTGATGAACTATATGAAAGGTGAATATATCATCTACAATGATATGTTCTCTCTCCAGTATCTGATTGGAAGATAAATAATTTATTGAGATCTCATGATTTTCAGATGCTTGTAATTCTTCAGAAATTACATCACTTTCACTTGATTGATTAATCATTTTTGTCATTGTTTGGTTTCCATCTTGCCCCTTTCTTTTCATAGGCACAGAATCTTTAGAACCAACTGGTCGACCACGTTTTTGACGAATTTTAGACTCATTTGGTGCCAAAGCTATTTGTCCGTCAGGGACATCAATTTTGGCTAGAGTATTTGCAGCATGTATGTGAGATTGTGTCACTTTTCTTGTATCCACAAAAGCATCAGAAAGTTGGTTTGCAATGTTTTGCAAATGAATAATCTTTTCAACTTCTTGTTCACATTGATTAGTTCGAGAATCAAAATGTGACAAGCTTTTCTCATTCCAAGATATTTTCTTGTGCTTTTCTGGATGTAGATTTGTTCCACCTAATGTTGGAAATGTCATTTCATCAAAATGACAATCTGCAAAACGTGCAGTAAATAAATCACCCGTTAAAGGTTCAATATACCTTATAATCGAAGGTGAATCAAATCCAACATATATCACAAGCCTTCATTGGGGACCCATTTTTGTTCGTTGTGGGGGTGTAATTGGAACTTGAACCGCACAACCAAAAGTTCGTAAGTGAGAAACATCTGGTTCTCGACCAAAAATAATTTGTATTGGGGAGTATTCATGGTTGACCGATGGTCTAATACGAACTAATGTTGCCGCATGTAATATGGCATGACCCCAAGCAGTAGTTTGGAGTTTTGACTTCATAAGTAACGGTGTAGCAATAAGTTGAAGACATTTAATAAACGATACTGCTAAACCATTTTGAGTATGGACATGAGCGACTGAATGTTCAATCTCAATTCCAATAGCCATGCAATAGTTTTCAAATGCTTGAGACGTAAACTCACTAGCATTATAACAATAAGAAAAACAGACATAATATATTAAAGCCAATAAACATGATGTAAAAAAATGTACCTTCTAAGATCGATGGACTTCTAGAATTGAAGGAGATGGTAGAACAATCGTGCTGATAACGTGTTGTAAACTAGAGAGAGACGAGAGAGAATATCAATTGTATATATTCAATATGAGGACCAAATGCCTCTGTATATAATAGTACAAGGGATAGGGTTTTAGAGTTAGTAACTTGGCCATCACTCATATCATATATATCTATTAGATATATTTACAACAGATATTAAATTTTTAATAAGTTTTATTTCCCCCCCCCCCCCCTCAAAATTAATTAGTGAAGTAGTGTAGGTTGGGCTAAAGCCCAAAATGAGAATAAATAGATTAATTCTCCATTTATCACTTATATAGATAATTAATTAAATAAAAAAAAAATAGTTTCATTTATCTCATTTATGATTGATGATTTTTAGCTAACTCAAATAAGTTACTAATTATTTTTCTTATATTGAATCAATCATTGATGTGTTCAATGGCATGAAGAAGCGATGTGAATAACTTAAAATGCATAAACTTATAAGATTAGTGAACGTTATTTTTTTATATTGCTTTAGTTATTTAATATTTATGATTTTTTTTGTTATTTTATGATAAACATGTGATAATTATGTGTTCTTTTTTAGTTTGCAAAGTTAATTCTACTAGAACAACATTCCACTATGTATGAAAGACTTTGATAATTGACTGGTCTTGTTATAAGATAATTTATATTCGTATATTTTTGTCCCTTTTTGAATATTTATGTGCAAAATATTCATATATTGTGGAACAAAATATTATTGATGCATTGATATATATATATATATATATATATATATTCAGTTTTTATAATTTGAAATTCGAAAAAATTTGCCCCCCGCCGAAAAATCCTGGCTCCGTCCCTGGCCGCCATCATCACCTACGTTTCATATTCTTCATGAGAAAAAAATGTTTTTGATCTGGCTCCCAATCTCTACCACTGAACTCCACCTTTTTCTCTTCAAAACCCTCCAAAATATACTCTCCTTCAAAACACTTTTACATGATCACAAAAAAATACCATGCCTAAGTAGTTCCTTAATGGCCCAATAATCACTTCTTATTTCACTATCAAATTTATGATTTTGATAATATTTATTATAAAATTTAATTATAACATAAATGATCATCGTAAACATTTACTAACAAAAAAATAAATAAATAAATTGTACAATTTAATTATGAAATAATCAACCATAATAATGAATTATTAATTGAAAACAGAAAATTAAATACTAAGAAATAATCATAAACTCTATTTGGATAGGGTTTATAAAAAAATTGTAAAATTAAACTAAATTACCAAAAATAAAATTAAAGAAAAATTCGTAATTTGAAAATGCAGCAGGAAATCTCATGTGCTAATTTCAATAAAACTACAGTAACTTCTATTGAAAGCTAATAATAATCTAGACCGGTACTACATTTTTCAAGAGTCGATAATAATATAATAATAAAGGATCTCGTTCCATACATCGGGAACTCCCAGGAGACACCAATGAGCACAATCCGAATAGCTTATGGGGTTCGATAGCTCCTCTTCACTCAGAGGATAAAAAAATTTCCTATAAATCGATGGATGGGCATCTTTTCTGTAATCTGATAAATTGGCTATATTCATATACGTGATGTTTAGAACTCTCGTTTCCAACTTATGCAGGATTGATTATGCTACGTTCATCATTTCTTGATCAGTACCAATTTCCCAATATCCATCTTTCAAAATTGGCTCAATTTCATTGCAGCAGTTGCTTCGATCATCCCAATTACTTTCACCGCTACAAACGTACGAAAAATCAAATTAATTTAAGGAACTTCTCAAACATTGTGTAACAAATATAAACTAAGGTTAAATGCTTACTTACAAAGAGTGGTAAGGTGAGAGGCTCATGAAGAAGAGGTTGGTTTTGGTTCGATTTAATGTTGAATTCCAACCAATCTGACCATGTGTTTAGAGCCATTTCATAGCGACGCAGCCTCATTTCTACTCTTTTGTAGATTGGATCAGGGCTCACAAATGATCCCCATCTGATCATACAAACATTAATTGGTCTTGAATTGAGATGAGAGAGAGAGAGAGAGAGAGAGAGAGAGAGAGAGAGAGAGAGAGAGAGAGAGGTACATACAAGAGGATCATGGTAGCCTCAAGCCACCACATAAATGAATCAAAGATGAGTATATCTGCATCTGTCCAATGCCTAGCATGATTTTCGATTGATGTGACTCTAATTATACGTTCTCTAATTAAAATATTATGTAGATCATCACAGTTTGACTCAACTAGTAATGGAGACCAATAGAACTCGATTGTCGCGTTGTATTCCTTCATGCATGTTATGTAAGCAAAAGAAATTATTAACACGGAAGAAAAATAGGTAAACAAAAAACGAGTGGTCTACTTGATGGACTGATTAATCAACACGTTGAAAAAAAAGGAACTACATGAACGTACGTATAGAAAAGAAAACTTACGGTTGCCTTGAATGTGTACATATTTTTTTTTTTACAATAGATTTATCCGATGATTGATCAAGAGAAGATTCAATTAGGCAAAGCAATGATCCCCATTGATTCTTGTTCAATGAATTCCCCACAAATACAAGCCTCTTCCCTCTTATTTTCTCCAAAAATTTTGTACCATTGAACCTGTTGATATATGATATATATACCCAAGTCGTCTCATTCAACTTCGAAAAAAAAAATTAAATAAATATATAAGTCAAATATAAGAAATAAAAAACCTCAGAAGATCACAGTCACGAGGTTGCCATCTACACTTCTGATATTCGACATCTTTTCTTCCACATTTCTCACAAGCAAAATCGTCAATCATGAAACGGCATTGCCTCTCCTCATACAACGGCCGTGAAATGTTGTCATAAATCCATCTACCAGCAGAAAAGTCACATCTCTTAGTAACTGTAGTCTCATTAGCAGAAACTACGAGATTTACGTCCTCGTCGGCCTCCTTCCTCATTTTTCGATCTTCGTGCAATGCAGAGAGATGCTTATGTCGAGATTCTTGCTCCTTCATGATGCCTCCATTGTCGATGGTTATATAGATTGTAGAGCTGACAAAAGCTATGAGGAAGAAACCAGCAACGTAATGTGACTGGAATCTAAATATCAATTTTTCAAGATTCATTTTTTTGTTCATTTTCAAGAGAGTAACATTGGAGTTCATCTTTCTATAATGCAGCTAGCCAAACCTTCCTATATTCATGGCATTTATCGATGATTTGATGATGGTACAATAGTATTTAATAATGAATAAAATAATAGATATTTGTGCTAATTTTTGGGGGTTATTGAATAATTGAGCAACAAAGTCAAATTAATATACTACTATTATGAATGAACCCCGTTTAATGACACTAGCTTAGGAAACGTGCATTGCACGTGGTTTCAATATTAGTTTTTATATTGTGAATTTCTAGCATACTTATGATGTGTGTGTGTGTATATATATATGTATATAACAATTAATCTATACTTATATAAAAAATGTTGATGATTTCTTACAAAATATGATTCACCTATTATATTCATAATTTACAATTAATTTAAGGGTAAAAAAGTAATATAATATATCTATATTAAATTATTTATAAATAATTATTTATAATATATAATAAATTATATTTATTTCAGTAATTTTGGTATAATTGAACTCTATTTGTAGCGGCCCGGTCCCGAAAGACCGTGGAAATGGACGCCACAGGGGTTGGAATTAAGAAACGGAAAATAAAGGGGATAACCTGATTAACAAAACCTCAACGGAAGACTTAGAACAACCAAACATGCTTCTTAATATATATACTTATCCAAAACACTAAGATCATGGTTCTTAGCATTTAACAAAAGAGTAGCATAAGTGCAGAAATTTAATTCCTAACAGCATATTAACAAAGAGAGACAATAGGAAATAGGTAAATAACAAAAGCCCATCTTTCAGCATCGTCACGTCCACGCGCCAGCCTACTGACCTGAAAATGTTTGAAAAGATTTGGACTGTGTACTAATGCACTCAGTGGGCAAATTTTCACAATTTAAGTTATGCAAATCATTTTCAAAAAGCGATTTATCTGTATCCATGCAAGTAGTGAAGTTTATGAGGTTTTAAAGTTGGAAGCAACCTAAGTTCACCAAAATATTTTATCATGAAGCACTTAAGAGTATAACCAGTCACTGTCCGCAACCCCTACTACATCACCAACGCGTAAAGTTTATGAGAATAACCAATGAGTGTAACCGTTCATTTTAGTCTTTCGACAAGGAATATGGCATGGCGAATAATGCATGCAATACTGTAGCTACTCACATTGACACAGTGCTGGTTTATGAGATCCGACAACATACAGTAACACGTAAATATTTAACACAGATAGTCACATATGCAATTTTAACAAAGCAGAGCTTAATAGCTCGAAAAATATAATTTGCAAAGATAGTATAACCCTCCTTGATAGCTATTAATGCTAAAACTTTATCGATTCTTCTAGAAGTACCCTAATCCGATGTTTCGGGTTTTGTCCTACACATAAAGACTAAGACTTAGAATCTTATTGAGGTCATTAACCTATTCTATAACGTAAATACAGGTATAAGGGTATAAAGGTAAGTCTATAAAGGACGTGAAAAGACGACGCGTAAAGGTCAAACAGGTAAGACTAGCATTAAGCTATACCCGAGTCCTTGATCGAGTAAAAATATATTTTATCACAAAGATTAAAATCGTATGACTAAAACATTGGTTTAAAATATAATAATATCTCAATAAAGTGTCACTTATCACATAATACTTAATTTGAATTAAATTCCACAATTAAACAAAATAGAAAAGAAATAAATTAAATAAATACATAAATAAAAATTGTAGTTAAAATGATTTGAACCCATGACTTAACTATAAAATAATGTGATCTTAACCACTATATATACTAAATGATTTTATGTAATATAAAACAAACTACTTTAATTAAAAGGCTTCATAAATGCTTTGAATTAAATACACAAAACAAGAATTAAAAGTGCATCTTTTGAAATCTGGACCCCTAATCACAATTAGAACACTAACCACTGGACTAAGCTTCATTTTCGAAATTTATAACCCATCATTAATAATTTATATAGTCCAGAAAGGTCTTATGATAAAAATATGAAAAAGGAATAAACATTAACTTTATATAGGCCAGAAAGGTCATATGATAAAAATATAAAAAAGGAATAAACATTAACTTCAAAAGTATTCAAACCATAGACCTCTGAAGTAAGAATTTGAACACCAGCCATTAAACCATATACTATTTTCGAAATTAGTAGATGTTATTAATTATATAAGGTTCAAAATCACTTTCGATAAAAATAAATTAAAACTATCATTAAACCATATGCTAATTTCGAAATTAGTAGATGTTATTAATTGTATAAGGTTCAAAATCACTTTAAATAAAAATGAATTAAAACTGCCATTAAACCATATGCTATTTTCAAAAATTTATAACATGATTTTAATTAATTATAGTTGGAACAGAAGATATTAATTGCAATAAAAAGAGAACTTAAAATATGCATACAATGAGATTTGAACACTAGACTTAATAAAATTAAATCTGGACAATAACCAAGGGGCCATAATACTATTTTTGAAAGTTTATTGCATGCTTTTATTTAAATAAATTCATAATTTAATGCATTAATTAAAATCATTAACCGCTTGCCATAATATTCGAACTTCTCTTGTAGCGCCCCGAACCCGGAGGGGTCAAGGTGCTAATGGAAACACACGTGAAAGAGAAAATGTAGCATCCTAAATTATCAAATTTAAGATGTTACTCTTTCTATTCTTTAAAGCGGAAAAATAATTCTAATAATAATAGTTCAAGTAATTTTTGTTTATTAAAATAACCATGCTAGAAACTCTAAGAAGAAAATTGAACACAATATTTATATTTTCCAAAATTTATATTCCTAGATCATATCGAAAAATAACGCATAAGTTCTAAAATATCAAAATTCAAACTTGAAACATTGGTAAAACCATAATATTCAATCACTACATTAGGTTAGTTCAAAAATCATTAAATATGCACATAATATCATGTCCAAAATAGTTTACTTCATACAAAAAGTGCAAAAGTTATGGTCAACTAATCAAACGTCTGGAGAAGGTCCACCCTCCCATTTTCTTCACGATGCTCCAAAATTATTGACTTGAAAACATGTAAAAATGTGGGGTGAGCACTCTTAAAACGTACTCAGTGGTGGGGATCATGGGCATTTCTTTCTATTTATCCAACTGAATTTAAATCGCAGGAATAATGGATTTAGGGTACTTCTCCTTCTCGGATATATCACACTGTGCACAGGACATACCTCTTCTATTGTGTAAGCCACGCTCTCGGTACGTGCGTTACACTATTCTAATGCGTACGAAACGCTATTTTTATCCATATTCCATCCATGACAAACTCAAGTAGGATTAAAACATTTTTCTTTAAAAGAAAAACACACATATCATATACTTTCATAAATAATAATAATGACCCATTTCATAATACAACTTTAAAGCATAGTTTTACCCACCTGAGAGTAAAGAACACGTAAAGTCGAGCACAAAATCACAGAGTGGACGAGGGTCCTAATTGCGCCGCACCTAATAAAAAAATAATCTTAATAAATCTGAAAATTAGAAAATTATGGGCTAATTTAATCAATTTATGCAGTTATAATTAAATATTAATTTTTGAAAACAATTTATAGGATCCAAATGTGTTTTTAAACAATTATGACATTCATATAACTCTTGGGGCCTTTTCTAATTTCTGTAAATTAAAGATGATGGCCATGATGCAAATGATTAAATTGCAATTAAACCCTCCCCTTCTTCCTCTACAATCACGACCTACAGCTAATTAGAAAATAAAATCCCTAATTCAACTTCATTCTCCCTTTCTCTCATCATTCTCTCTTTCTCGACTGAAAATGAAGAACACATAGATATCCCCCAAAGTGAATTGGCTTGCCTAAATCCCTAAATCCTAATTTTTCTTCTCATCATCTTTGCAAAATCACAAGAGCAGGATAGAAATAAAAAATCCCCAATTTCATTTCTTAATTCCTAACTTGAACTCAACTCCCCTGTTTTTTCGTCTCAAGTACCAGTTTTAGTAAAACGCCCATATCTCATCAACTAAAAATCCAAATCAAGAAATTCGAAGTTCCACAGAATCCTAAGACATATATCTAAATATGTTCTTCAAATACACATTCCCAAATTCTGACATTAAAAGGTATAAAAAGTCGAATTAAATTAACATAATCAACCTGTTCGGAAAACTGACAGGTTTTGGTAAAAGGGTTGTAACTTCGTCTACAAAATTCGTATTAACCCGATTCAAGTTTCAAATGAAAGCTAAGATGATAACCTACAACTATGATGTGATCTAAACGTCCAGAAACAACTCCAAGAAATCAGATTTTCAGTCGAAGTAGGGGTATATGTGCTGCCCAAAAAACATATTTGGGGATTTTATGATTTTCCTTTTGATTATACAATTAAATCCTTATGTTCTTCCATATTCAAGGACTTGTACATGATATAGATCAAAACCCCAAGATATAAAATGATATAACTTGTGATTAACCCATGCTCATACTTTCAAGAAATTAAAGGAAATAAAACTCGGTATTTTACAACAACCTAATTAAGAACACTAATTCCTCCATGAATTGCTACTTCTATGAAACTCTCATTACCCCTACCACCAAAACAACCAACTTCCTTAATCATTCCACAATCACCATCGAATACCCAAGGAACAAGAAAGGAAAAGAGAAAAAGAAGAATTACCTTTCTTAGAAGAAAACCGACGGGAGGGAGATTGAAAGCTTGAGTTTATGTGTGAGAGGGCTTGAGGAGAATTGAGAGAGATCGATAGAGAGATATGGATCGTGAGAGAGAGTGAAAGAAAGAAATGAATGAATGTCCCCTTTTATTTCTATTTGTTTCGGTAGAGAGAGATTGGGAAGCTTCTAGCATTTAGCTAAGGATATATGATATTTATTTATTTATTATTATTATTATTATTATTATTATTTAAATGTTTTCCCCCATAAACAAGACTCATTTCAAAGGTATGATATTTGGATATCAAGACTCCAATTTTTTTTTTAGAATCTTAAGGAAATGCCTAATAAAATAAATATAATAGCCCAAAATTCAAATATAAAATAAATTCTTTCTATTTCGAAATAAATTCAAAAATATTTAAACAAGTTCAAATAATAATTATAAGGCTCAAATTTAAATTCTAAATTTTCTTTTCTATACTAGGGGCGCAATATCGGACTCCCTCAAGTCCGTCTAATTCTATCGAGCATTATCATATAAATTAAAACTCAAACTTAAAGCAATTTAATAATTTAATAATTTAAATCACGTAGAAGTGGGTTGCTACAATTCTACCCACTTAAAAAAATTTCGTCCTCGAAATTTATCTTACCAGGTGTCCTAAGGATGGGTACTTAGCTAGGATCTCTTCCTCACGCTCCCAAGTTGCTTCTTCTTTACCATGCCTACTCCACTGCACTTTAATTAGCGAAACTTGTCGATTCCTCAGCTCGTGGGTCTTCCTATCGAGGATAGTGATAGGTTCCTCTTCATAAGTCAAATCTTTGTTGAGTTGTATCTCCTCGTGGTTGATGGTGTGACTTGGTTCGTGCAAATACTTCCTTAGCATTGAAACATGAAAGACATCGTGCACTAACAACAACCCGGGTGGTAGAGCTAGACGATAAGCCACATCACCAATTCGTTCTAAGATTTCGAAAGGTCCGATAAAACGAGGTCTCAACTTTCCTTTCTTCCCAAATCTTAACACCCCCTTCATAGGAGCGACTTTCAAAAACACTTTGTCTCCCACCTCAAAATGCAAATCTTTTCTTCTTTTATTGGCGTACGATCTTTGTCGATCTTGAGCAACTTTAATGTTATCTCGAATCTTCTCCACTGCTTTCACCGTCCTTTCGATTATTTCAGGACCTAAAATCTTTCTCTCTCCAACTTCATCCCAGTATGCCGGTGATCTACACTTTCGTCCATACAGTGCCTCATACGGAGCCATGCCAGTGCTAGAGTGGAAACTATTGTTATAAGCAAATTTCACTAACGGTAAATGGGCCTCCCAACTGCCTCCTAAATCCATGACACAAGTCCGTAACATATCTTCCAACATTTGTATAGTTCTTTCCGATTGGCCATCTGTCTGAGGATGATATGCGGTTGAAAACTTTAGCTTCGTGCCCAAAGCTGCATGTAAACTCATCCAAAATCTTGATGTGAAACGGGGATCTCGATCTGAAATTATGGACACTGGGACTCCATGTAATCGGACTACTTCTCGAATGTATAGCTGAGCGAGTTGATCCATGGTGAACGTCATTCGTACGGGCAAAAAGTGAGCTGATTTTGTTAGTCGATCAACTATAACCCAAATCGCATCATGATTCTTCACGGTCTTGGGAAGTCTGACCACAAAATCCATGGTAATATGCTCCCATTTCCATTCTGGTATTTCCAGAGGATTCAACAATCCTGACGGTCTTTGGTGCTCTGCTTTTACTTGCTGACAAGTCAAATATCGTGCAACGTAATCCGCAACCGATCTCTTCATGCCATACCACCAAAAACTTCTTTTTAAGTCTTGATACATCTTAGTACTTCCAGAATGTGCTGTGTAAGGCGTTCGATGTGCCTCATCCAAAATTTCTCTCATTATCTCGTTGTTCGGCACACAAATTCTGCCCTTAAAGAGTAGATTACCATCTGATGATATCGTGAATCCTTTAGAATCGTCTGACACTTCTCTTGCTCGTATCTTTTCTAGGAAACTATCTTTCCTTTGTGCGACTCTAATTCTATCTCTCAGCGTCGATTGAACTACTAATGCTGCAATTATAGCATTAGCTTCTTCTGGTGTGGACACAACTTCAAGACTCAACTTCTCAAAATCCTTAATCAACTCTTCTTGCTGTGTGATTCCCTTAGTGGGATTCACTCTCTTTCGACTAAGTGCATCAGCCACAATGTTGGCTTTTCCGGAGTGATACATGATTGTACAGTCATAGTCTTTAACTAATTCCAACCACCTTCTTTGCCTCATATTCAATTCCTTCTGAGTAAAGAAATATTTAAGACTTTTATGATCTGTATAAATCTCACACTTACCTCCATAGAGATAATGTCTCCAAATCTTCAATGCATGCACAACAGCGGCCAATTCTAAATCATGAGTGGGATAATTCAACTCATGAGGCTTCAATTGTCTAGAAGCATAAGCAACTACCTTTCCCTGTTGCATCAAGACGCATCCTAGTCCTTGTTTTGATGCATCACTGTAAATCACGAATCCCTTAGATCCATCAGAGATGGTCAATACTGGGGCTGTTACCAATCTCCGTTTCAACTCCTGGAAACTCTTCTCACATTTTTCTGTCCATTCAAAAGGTACCCCTTTTCGTGTCAGTTGTGTGAGTGGTCCAGCTATCTTGGAGAATCCTTCAATAAACCTCCGGTAATATCCAGCCATTCCCAGAAAACTCCTTACTTCTCCCACATTTGTTGGTGGACTTCAATTGTTGACAGCTTCTACTTTTGTTGGATCAACCTCAATACCTTCTGCAGTCACTACGTGCCCAAGGAATGCTATCCGATCTAACCAAAACTCACATTTTTTAAACTTATCATACAATTTCTCCTTTCTTAGAGTTTCCAGCACAACTCTCAAGTGTGCTGCGTGTTGCTCCTTATCTTTTGAATAAATCAGGATGTCATCAATGAACACAATGACAAATTGATCTAAATATGGATGAAATACTCGATTCATTAGATCCATGAACACTCCTGGTGCATTAGACAATCCAAAAGGCATCACCACAAACTCACAATGACCATATCTTGTCTTGAAGGCCGTCTTAGGAATATCGTCTTCCTTTACCTTTAATTGGTGGTATCCTAATCTCAGATCTATCTTTGAGAACACACTAGCCCCTCGAAGTTGATCAAATAAATCATCAATTCTCGGCAAAGGGTACTTATTCTTTATTGTGAGACGGTTTAGATCTCGATAATCTATGCACATTCTCATAGTACCATCTTTCTTCTTCACAAATAGAACCGGTGCTCCCCATGGTGAAACACTTGGCCGAATATACCCTTTGTCAAGTAGCTCTTGAAGTTGGACCTTCAACTCTTGTAACTCTGATGGTGTCATTCGATATGGTGCTTTAGACATTGGTGTTGCTCCTGGCATTAAGTCAATCGTGAACTCTACTTCTCGATTTGGGGGTAATTCGGGTATCTCCTCGGGAAATACATCGACAAAATCTCTAACTATTGGCATATCATCCATTGTTGGGTTAGTTGGCGTAGTCCCAACAATACTTACCAAGAATCCTCGGCATTCACATTTCTTCAACATCTTCATAGCTTTCATTGCTGATATGATTCTTGGTCTTCCACCTAGCTTAGCTCCGTGGAAGATAAACTTTTCCTCGTCTGGTTTTTGAAATACTACTTCTCGTTCACGGCAATATATAGTCGCAAAACTTCTGCTTAACCAGTCCATTCCCAAGATTAAATCAAATTCTTGCATCTTGAGAGCATGTAAATCAGCTACAAGCTCTTTCCCCCCAAAATCTAATTTAACATCTTTAGCAACCCTATCAGTTCTTAATGTCTCTCCAGCAGGAATTCTAACATTGAGGGCTAAGTTTTCTACTTCTAAACTTAGTCCTAGCTTAGCACAAAGCTCAATTGAAATAAAAGAGTGTGAAGCACCAGAATCAAACAGAGCTAAAGCAGGAATTCCAAGAATTGATATCATACCTGACATCGTGCCACTATTCTCTCCAGCTTCTTGTTGTGTGAAGGCAAAAAGTCGCGCGTTACCACCTTTCTTTGGCTCTTCACGTCGCTTCTTGGGACAGTTAGTTGCCATGTGTCCTGGCTCTTGACAGTTATAGCAAACTCCTTTGCGCCATAAACAAGGTCCAAAATGTGTTTTCTTACATTCTGGGCATGGAGGGATACCCATAGGTGATCTATTTGTGGGACGTGCTTCGGGTTTCTCTCTCTTGATTGGAAAATTCCCATTTCCCCTATTGCGATTATCCCATTTTCATTTACCACGGGGATCTGTATTTCTTGGAAGAGCTTTATCTACTTCTAGTCCAGTAGCTACTTCATGAGCTTGTTTAATAGCTTGTCCGTAGTCAACGATCCTCTGTGCCGCTAGTATTCCACGTATCTCTGGTCGAAGGCCTCTCATGAACCAGTCTGCTTTTTGATCCTCCGCATCTAGTAGACGTGCTGCGTAACGTGAAAGTTGATTAAACCTTCGCTCGTACTCTGTGACTGACAAGTTACCTTGCTTCAATTCCAAGAATTCAGTTTGCTTCTGCATACGAAAAGCACGAGAAAAGTACTTGTCCATAACGATCTCTTTAAACCTATCCCAAGTCAAGTCTTAACGTTCTTCTTCGGTCATGCCAGTTTTGTACGACTTCCACCAGTGGCCAGCATCCCCAGTGAATTGAAAGACTGCACATGAGACCTTGTGTGCATCATCGCACTCTATGTGTTCGAAGATCCGTTCGAGCTCCATTATCCATTCTTCAAGAACGAGTGGTCCACTTCTACCATTGAATCTAGGTGGAGTGTAGCGACGAAATTGCTCGATCACCTGATTAGTGGTTGGCAGAACAGGTGCATTAGGTGCTGCATTTTGGTTCACTGTAGCATGCGTTTGTTGTTGTACGAATCCCTGTATTGCTCTAATCAGTTCTGGCACAAAGTTGCCACCGCCTCCATTTGGTGGTTGATTGGCCTCGGGATTACGTGGTGGATTACGATTGAGAGGCAGTCGTCCACGTCTCATATTTCTGTAATACGCATAGGAAAACGAAGAAACATATGCTACTAAGTTCAAGCCACATGATAAGTATCTGAATGTTTTGGATCTAAATAGGGTAACCATTTATGAAAAATATTTCTATGTTCATTCTAAATTTCGAGGACTAAAATAATTTCTCTCATTCATCAAATGCATTTAAACATAATAAAACTTTTCTGCATAAATTACTTCTAAACATTTCTCATCATTCACATATTATCCAAAATTTTCTTAATGCTCACCATATTAATCAACTTTGCAAAATAAATAAATCAAGCAAAGTACCTTGGAGCAGGAGCACGTGGCAGAAATGGGTGGCGTACCATAAAATCAAACAATTTAATTCTTTCAAACACATTGAGTCTACAGGAAGGTAGACCTGCTCTGATACCACTAAATGTAGCATCCTAAATTATAAAATTTAAGATGTTACTCTTTCTATTCTTTAAAGCGGAAAAATAATTCTAATAATAATAGTTCAAATAATTTTTTTTTATTAAAATAACCATGCTAGAAACTCTAAGAAGAAAATTGAACACAATATTTATATTTTCCAAAATTTATATTCCTAGATCATATCGAAAAATAACTCATAAGTTCTAAAATCTCAAAATTCAAACTTGAAACATTGGTAAAACCATAATATTCAATCACTACATTAGGTTAGTTCAAAAATCATTAAATATGCACATAATATCAAGTCCAAAATAGTTTACTTCATACAAAAAGTGCAAAAGTTATGGTCAACTAATCAAACGTCTGGAGAAGGTCCACCCTCCCATTTCCTTCACGATGCTCCAAAATTATTGACCTGAAAACATGTAAAAATGTGGGGTGAGCACTCTTAAAACGTACTCAGTGGTGGGGATCATGGACATTTCTTTCTATTTATCCAACTGAATTTAAATCGCAGGAATAGTGGATTTAGGGTACTTCTCCTTCTCAGATATATCACACTGTGCACAGGACATACCTCTTCTATTGTGTAAGCCACGCTCTCGGTACGTGCGTTACACTATTCTAATGCGTACGAAATGCTATTTTTATCCATATTCCATCCACGACAAACTCAAGTAGGATTAAAACATTTTTCTTTAAAAGAAAAACACACATATCATATACTTTCATAAATAATAATAATGACCCATTTCATAATACAACTTTAAAGCATAGCTTTACCCACCTGAGAGTAAAGAACACGTAAAGTCGAGCACAAAATCACAGAGTGGACGAGGGTCCTAATTGCGCCGCACCTAATAAAAAAATAATCTTAATAAATCTGAAAATTAGAAAATTATGGGCTAATTTAATCAATTTATGCAGTTATAATTAAATATTAATTTTTGAAAACAATTTATAGGATCCAAATGTGTTTTTAAACAATTATGACATTCATATAACTCTTGGGGCCTTTTCTAATTTCTGTAAATTAAAGATGATGGCCATGATGCAAATGATTAAATTACAATTAAACCCTCCCCTTCTTCCTCTACAATCACGACCTACAGCTAATTAGAAAACAAAATCCCTAATTCAACTTCATTCTCCCTTTCTCTCATCACTCTCTCTTTCTCGACTGAAAATGAAGAACAAATAGATATCCCCCAAAGTGAATTGGCTTGCCTAAATTCCTAAATCCTAATTTTTCTTCTCATCATCTTTGCAAAATCACAAGAGCAGGATAGAAATAAAAAATCCCCAATCTCATTTCTTAATTCCTAACTTGAACTCAACTCCCCTGTTTTTTCGTCTCAAGTACCAGTTTTAGTAAAACGCCCATATCTCATCAACTAAAAATCCAAATCAAGAAATTCGAAGTTCCACAGAATCCTAAGACATATATCTAAATATGTTCTTCAAATACACATTCCCAAATTCTGACATTAAAAGGTATAAAAAGTCGAATTAAATTAACATAATCAACCTGTTTGGAAAACTGACAGGTTTTGGTAAAAGGGTTGTAACTTCGTCTACAAAATTCGTATTAACCCGATTCAAGTTTCAAATGAAAGCTAAGACGATAACCTACAACTATGATGTGATCTAAACGTCCAGAAACAACTCCAAGAAATCAGATTTTCAGTCGAAGTAGGGGTATATGTGCTGCCCAAAAAACAGATTTGGGGATTTTATGATTTTCCTTTTGATTATACAATTAAATCCTCATGTTCTTCCATATTCAAGGACTTATACATGATATAGATCAAAACCCCAAGATATAAAATGATATAACTTGTGATTAACCCATGCTCATACTTTCAAGAAATTAAAGGAAATAAAACTCGATATTTTACAACAACCTAATTAAGAACACTAATTCCTCCATGAATTGCTACTTCTATGAAACTCTCATTACCCCTACCACCAAAACAACCAACTTCCTTAATCATTCCACAATCACCATCGAATATCCAAGGAACAAGAAAGGAAAAGAGAAAAAGAAGAATTACCTTTCTTAGAAGAAAACCGACGGGAGGGAGATTGAAAGCTTGAGTTTATGTGTGAGAGGGCTTGAGGAGAATTGAGAGAGATCGATAGAGAGATATGGATCGTGAGAGAGAGTGAAAGAAAGAAATGAATGAATGTCCCCTTTTATTTCTATTTGTTTTGGTAGAGAGAGATTGGGAAGCTTCTAGCATTTAGCTAAGGATATATGATATTTATTTATTTATTATTATTATTATTATTATTATTATTATTATTATTATTATTATTATTTAAATGTTTTCCCCCATAAACAAGACTCATTTCAAAGGTATGATATTTGGATATCAAGACTCCAATTTTTTTTTTAGAATCTTAAGGAAATGCCTAATAAAATAAATATAATAGCCCAAAATTCAAATATAAAATAAATTCTTTCTATTTCGAAATAAATTCAAAAATATTTAAACAAGTTCAAATAATAATTATAAGGCTCAAATTTAAATTTTAAATTTTCTTTTCTATACTAGGGACGCAATATCGGACTCCCTCAAGTCCGTCTAATTCTATCGAGCATTATCATATAAATTAAAACTCAAACTTAAAGCAATTTAATAATTTAAATCACGTAGAAGTGGGTTGCTACAGAAAATCCCATAAAAAAATTTCCAATTAGAGTAATCAAATTGAGATTTGCTATATTAAAAAGCTTATGTTTACTAGTCAAATACCAAGAATCAATATATTTGACTTAATCAAGAACCAATAGAAATAGATCTTAAGAAAACTGACTGGTCAACTACATCAAAATAATAATAGTCAATTCGTGAAACATAACGTGACCAAAACGCTCATAGGCGTACACGTTGCAAAAGTCAAAGTTCAGCGGAAGCATAGAAATTAAGAATCATACAGTTGACCATCACCAAAGCTTACAGCGGAAGCATATGAATCATATAATAGTTTGACCATAACAAATAAATTCAAAAGACGGTCAACTAAAAACAAAAGGTCCCCATTGGTCCACATCCGCCACCCGCCATCATTAATTACCTGTAAAACATTTTAAATAATGGGGCTGAGTGCCAGAAAACACTCCGTGGACATACTCATACATTCGTCCCATAATTTGCATAAAAGAATTAACAATAATCATAATAAAGATTTCACATTTGACGTCACAATTCATACGCTCATTAAACATAGTGGAGACCGACCCTAATGTGATCACATATCATCTATAGCATATTCATAACATATTCGGATATCCTCATATGAGTCGTATCAAATCCACAATGAGCAACATAAACATAAATCATAATTCATTTTTCCATATTGGACGAAAGTTTAAATACATTTTCGAAAGAGTTTTGGTAAGTAAGCCCACCTTCTAGCTAAATGTAGCTGACGCTTTAATTTCAACTTGCACGTGCTAAGTCTGCTGCCTCGGGTTAAGACCTACACATAAGAGCTATGTCTTAGAAACTTATTAGGGTAATTAACCTATTCTATAATGTAAATAAGGGTATAAGGTATATCTATAAAATAAAGTCACGAAAAGACGACGCCTAAAGATCAAACGGGTAATCCTAGCTTTAAGCTATACCCGAGCCCTTGATCGAGTATAATATATGGATTAATATCATAATACTTAAAGTAAGGTTTGAAAGATAATACAACACCAATAAAGTATTACTTATAATATAATATGCTTAATTTGAATTAACTTCAAAATTAAACAAAAATAGAAAAAAGATATAAATTATTAAATACATAAATAAAATTGTAGACAAAAGGACTTGAACCCATGACCTTAAATGTAAAATAATGATACCTTAACCACTATACCAAATGATTTAATACAACATAAAACAAACTGTTTTAATTAAATGGCTTCATAAATGCAGTGAATTAATAATTACACATAATAAGAATTAAAACTGCACCAAATGGTTTTGAACCCTGGACCTCCTAAACACCAACAGAGCACTTAATCATTAAGCTAAGCCATGTTTTCGAAACTAATCATCTTTAATTAATTATATATTTAGTCCAGAAAGCTTTTATGATAAAAAGATTAAAAAGGAATAAAATTACTTCAGTAGGATTAGAACCATTGACCTCTTAGGCATTAACCTAAACACTAACCATTAAACCATATGTCATTTTCAAAATTTAATTGATGTTATTAATTATATAAGGTTTAAAATCATCTTAGTTAAAAATAATTAAAATGAAATAAAACTACATTAAGAGAGGTCGAACCCTTACCCTTTTAATTAATAAATTTGAACCTATCCATTAAGCTAGATTCAATTTTCGAAATATATGGCTTGATTTTAATTAATTAAATTTGAAACAGAGGACATTAATTACAATAAAGGAGATTTAAAAAAAATACATGTATGAAGGTTTGAACCTTAGACCTTTTGATTATTAATTCTGACATCAACCATTGGGCTACACAACCTTATGAAAATATTAACCTATACTCTTTATTAAATAGTTTCATAGATCTAAAAGAAAAATAAAAAAAATAATAAAATAAAATAAAATGTAACTACAAACACACGCTCAAACACACACACACATTCACGGCAGATTGCACACATGCACAATCTTATATTTTTTTTTCTTTTCTTTTTCTTTTCTTTTCATTAAACAATCATTAACATCTAAAGAGTTCAAGAACACCAAGAACGTCATGAATAAAATTAAAAATATATATTAAAGTCATCCAACTAAAATAGCCCTTAAATCACAATATATACACTAAAATCGAAAATAAAGTTCAAATATAAAGAAAGAAATGAGGTATTAAAAGGCTAGGGATTAACCCATTTTTAGATCCAAAAATCGGAAGCCTAAACCTCAAAATTTCTTAAAAATAATCGAAGAATAAGAAAGAGGAGAAGAAGAGGAATCCAAAAATGTAATTGCATGTAAAAAAATAAGGTTGCCGGAATTTTTCCGACCGGCGGCTCCGGCGGCAATGACGGCGGCGCCGGCGGCGGAGAGGAGGGGAGGCGAGAGGGAGGCGGGAGGGAGAGAGAAGAGAGGGATGGGGGCTGACCTAAAAATGAATCCTCCAAAATGACCTAGCTAAGGAGTGAAAGGGGTATTTATATCCATTCACATTTTAACCTAAAAAATTAATTAAATTCCTAATTAAATCATAACTTGGTCAAATGAAGTCCCACTTAGGTGAAATTAGTCTCTATGGATTCGTATCGACGAGCACTATCATCTACCATATTCGATCGTCTCGTTCCGATAACTATAGGTCTCGAAAATAATTAAAAATATAAATGGGCTAAAAAGCCCATGAATTGGGCCTAAATAATAAAATGCCTAAATTTTCATTTGGGCCATGAAATCACAATTAAAAAAAATAGATTTGGGCCTATTATAAAATCTTGGGGTGTTACAAATCTACCCCTCTTAAAAGAATTTCGTCCCGAAATTCAAGTACCTGGTAAGGTTAGGTTTGGATATTGCCTCCTGATTTCCTTTTCAATTTCCCACGTGGCTTCATCCTTCTCGTGCCTGCTCCACTGCACTTTCACTAGCACTGTCTCTTTGTTTCGTAAATTTCTAACCTTGCGATCGAGAATCGCTATTGGAGCCTCTTGGTAGGTAAGATCAAGATCTACCTCCACATCTTCATCGTGTACAGTGTGACTTGTGTCAAAAACATATTTACGTAGCATCGACACATGGAATACATCATGTACTCCTCCTAGTTTGGGTGGCAAAGCAAGCCTATAAGCAACTTCTCCTACTCGATCGAGAATTTCATAAGGGCCAATGAAACGCGGTCTTAACTTCCCCCTTTTTCCAAAACGAATTATTCCGTTAACCGGGGATATCTTAAGGAAGACTTTATCTCCTACTTCAAAGTGTAAGTCTCTTCTACGCTTGTTCGCATAGGACTTCTGTCTATCTTGAGCTTCTTTAATTCTGGTTCGTATTTTGTTGGCAGCTTTCTCTGTGGCTTGCACCAATTCGGGGCCCAGAATTTTCTTCTCCCCAACCTCATCCCAATAGAGTGGTGATCTGCACCTTCGACCGTACAAAGCCTCATAAGGTGTCATCCCAATGGTCGCCTGATAGCTATTATTGTATGCAAATTCCACTAAAGGCAAGTAGTCTTCCCAACTTCCACCTTGATCCAGAACTACAGTCCTCAACATATCTTCAAGAGTTTGTATGGTTCTTTCTGATTGGCCATCAGTTTGAGGATGAAAAGCAGTGCTAAAATTCAGTCTGGTTCCCATAGCATCTTGCAAACTTCTCCAAAATTTTGAGGTGAAACGTGTATCTCGATCTGAAGTATAGACACAGGAACTCCATGCAAACGAACAATCTCTTTGATATAGATTTGAGCCAGTTCATCTAATCCCAACCTATGTCTTATTGGCAAGAAGTGTGCTGATTTGGTCAATCTATCAACAATAACCCAGATTGTCTGGTTATTGCGTACTGTTTTCGGTAACCCAATGACAAAGTCCATTGTAATGTGTTCCCATTTCCATTCAGGGACTTCGAGTGAGTTTAAAAGTCCAGCGGGTCGTTGATGTTCCGCCTTTACTTGCTGGCAAACCAAACAGTGTCCTACGTAAGTCGCAATATCCCTCTTCATGCCTTTCCACCAAAAAGTTTCCCTTAGATCTCGATACATTTTCGTTCCTCCGGGATGAGCAGTGTACGGAGTGTTGTGCGCTTTTGCTAGTATCTCACGTTTTAACTCATCATCTTGGGGTACACACAGTCGACTCCCAAAAGTAAGTGTTTGATCATCGGTTACAATAAATCTTTGGTTGTCTTCGGTGCGGCTCTTCTCTCTCATCTTCTCAAGAAAGTCATCTTGGCATTGAGCCTCAACTATACGAGCTCGTAGGTTTGGTTTCACTACTAGAGTTGCAATTCGAGCCTCCGTGCTCTCCGGTGGTATGATCACCTCCAAATTCAATTTAGAGAAATCTCTAATCAGTTGCTCTTGTTGGGTGAAGAGACAATTCAGTGCTACCCTATTCTTTCTACTCAAAGCATCAGCTACGACATTTGCTTTCCCAGGATGATACAAGATGGTACAGTCATAGTCTTTCACGAGTTCCAACCATCTCCTTTGCCTTATGTTAAGTTCCTTTTGCTCAAAAAAATACTTTAGGCTCTTGTGATCCGTATAGATCTCACACTTGACTCCATAAAGATAGTGCCTCCAGATCTTCAAGGCATGAACAACGGCTGCAAGTTCCAAATCATGAGTAGGGTAGTTGACCTCACATGGTTTCAACTGTCTAGATGCATAGGCTATAACCTTCATGTTTTGCATTAACACACATCCTATTCCTTGCAGAGATGCATCTGTACAAACTACGAAACCTTCTGCTCCATCAGGAATAGTTAACATAGGAGCAGTTACCAATTTCTTCTTAAGTTCTTGAAAACTCCCTTAACAGTCTTTTGTCCAAATGAATTTCACTCCCTTCTTTAGTAGTTGGGTCATAGGTTTTGCAATCTTGGAGAATCCTTCAATAAATCTTCTATAGTAACCAGCTAAGCCTAGGAAGCTACGAATTTCACTGACATTAGTAGGAGACTTCCAATCACTCACTGCCTCCACCTTGGAGGGATCCACTTTGATGCCTTGAGCCAAAACTATGTGGCCTAGAAAGATAACTTCATCCAACCAGAATTCACATTTGCTAAACTTAGCATACAACTTCTCCTTCTTCAATGTCTCCATTACTACTCTTAGATGTTCCTCGTGTTGTTTCTCATCCTTGGAGTAGATGAGTACATCATCAATAAATACTAGCACAAACTTATCTAAGTATTGATGGAAAACTCGATTCATTAAGTCCATGAATACAGCTGGCGCATTGCTCAGTCCAAATGGCATCACCACAAACTCATAATGACCATACCGTGTCCGAAAAGCTGTCTTTGGTATGTCATCTTTCTTCACCTTCAATTGATGATAGCCCGATCTCAAATCAATCTTGGAGAAAATTTTAGCACCCTTGAGTTGATCAAACAGGTCATCAATTCGAGGTAGAGGATACTTGTTCTTGATTGTCAATTTGTTTAACTCCCTGTAATCTATGAACATACGTAGTGATCCATCCTTCTTCTTGACAAATAACACATGAGCTCCCCAAGGTGAAACACTAGGTCTGATGAACCCTTTATCTAATAATTCTTGTAGTTGGACTTTTAGCTCTTGAAGTTCCTTTGGCGCCATTCGATATGGTGCTTTTGATACTGGGACGGCTCCAGGGATAAGGTCGATAGTGAACTCTATTTGACGATCAGGTGCGACTCCAGGTAGTTCCTCAGGAAAAACATCTTGGTAGTTATGAACAACAGGCACATCTTCAATGGTTACTCCTTTGGTCTCGTCCCCTATCAGACTTACCAAGAAAGCTTGACATCCTTTCTTCTTGATCATCTTCATTGCTTTCATAGCTGATATCATAGGTATCGTCGCTCCTACTTTTGATCCATAAAAAGTGAACTCTGGCCCTTCTGGCGGTTGAAGCGTTATTTCCTTCTCGCGACATCGTATTGTTGCACGATTTGCTTTAAGCCAATCCATCCCAAGAATAATATCAAAATCATTCATTTCTAGCACATGAAGGTCTGTCTTAAGATAGTTATCGTCAAAGTTTAACTCTAATCCAGCACAGATCATACTAGCTACAAGCATCCTCCCTGATGGTATACTTACTTCTAGGGGTTCACTCAAGTTTTCTCCTAAAAGTCCCAACTTCTTAAATGTTCTCATAGATATGAACGAGTGTGTTGCTCTAGTGTCAAAGAGTGCAAGTATTGGGGTGTTATGAATATCGATCATACCTGCCATATTCCCAGGTGCTTGAGCTGCTTGTTGTTGGTTCAAGGCAAATGCACGTGCATTCCTAGGTGGTTGTTGTCCCTGGTTGTTTCCTTGATTGTTCCTTGCATTATTTCCTTGGTTGATCCCCTCATTGTTCCCATAGTTATTCCCCTAATTGTTCCTCGGGTTATTCCCCTGGTTGTTCCTCGGGTTATTCCCCTGGTAGTTTCCTTGGTTGATCCTCTGATTATTTCCTTGGTGGTTTCCTTGGTTGACTCTCAAATTATTCCCTTGGTTGTTTACTTGATTTCCCCTATTTCTAGAGCAGTTAGGAGCACTGTGTCCAGGTTGCTTGCACCAAAAGTAAGCATTCATCCTCAAAAGACAAGTGCCATTGTGTCTCTTATTGTATGTTTGGCATAGTGGCTTCTCCACCTGTCTTTCAGAATTACTAGTTGGCCCAGTTCTTGCTTGCTTGTCATGTTTGAATTCGTTCTGGTTCACGTTATCCCATTTTTTTTTTCCTTTTGAATCATGGTTCCTTTTTTCTTCCATCATGAGTAGTGATTCAATATCTTGAGCTCTGCTGAGTGTTTCAGCATAAGTGGTTGTACCCCGTCCAGCAATAGGGATCGCAATCTCGGTTCTTAGACCTCTTCTAAAATGGAGTGCTTTCTTCACATCAGTATCCACTAGGTGAGGGGCATAGCGAGATAGTTGATTGAACTTCTTATCCTAGTCATCCACTGTGAGAGTTCTTTGCTTCAGATAAGTGAACTCATTTTCCTTGCGCTCTCGATAACTATCCGGTATGTATTTCTCCATCACAGCTTGTTTGAATTCATCCCAAGTGAGTGCAACAAGATCTTCAGGTGTCATAGTCCTTGTATGTGATTCCCACCAATAGTCAGCATCTCCAGAGAGTTGACAGACTGCACACGCCACACGATGTGCATCACCACAAGCTATGTGTGTGAAAACTCGATCCAGTTTGCGCAGCCAAAGTTCCGCCTCTAATGGCTCCCCTTGACCATCGAATGTTGGTGGTTGATGACGTCTAAATAGCTCGACAATTTTAGTAGTATCATCAGCCGGGGCATTTTGGTTTTGTGGTTGACGTCTCCTAGGCGGCATCCTATATTTATGTATTAATCATGAGACATTAATTGCTAACACGATTTGGTAACATAAGTAGCACAAAAATATAGCATCATAAGATTTGAGACAATAAATTCATCAATTCATATCATAGAAGTGTCATAGCTCGAAGCTATAATCATGGTGCCTCAAGAGAGGACTATTTCATACATACATAATGACCATAAGTCAACAAAATAACATAGGAACTACATACTAGGCTAATACTAACCTACCTCATAGGGTGGTATACAAAAAGAGGATTAAATCCACAAAAAGGCCTTAATATTCCTATGAAAAAAAGAGAACATAATCCATATACATAGACAAAAGGTGATAATCATCTAGTGCTCAACAGTGCCCAAGCTATCCATGTGCTCCTCGTAGTCCTCCTCAGGATCCTCATCATCGTCATCCTCTATCAGCCATCCATTGTTATGCGCCTCCGGATGTGGAATAGGAATATGTGCTGGGGCCGGTGCAGGCGCTGGGTCAGGCACAAGGGCCGGGACTGGTGCAAGTATCGGGGCTGGTACAGGTGCCGGGACTGGGGCTGGCTGAATGACCATCCAATCTGCAGGGGCAGGGGCAGGCATCGGAGTTGGTGCATAGAGAGGGTGCACGAATCTAAGTCCAATGACCAAAGCTGGTGCCGGTAGATATGCTGGGGGTTCACCCCATGTCGCCCATCTCTGGTAAATATGCGATGAGAAGCCCGGATAATCTGTGATATAATGTAGGGTCGTAGGGTGGATCTCTGTGTAGTTTCCCAACACTCGAGCAGCATAAAACGCCCAATCCAGTGGTAGAGTGTGTACTAGTCGATTGGAAGCCTTCCAACCTGAGACTCCTGCAAGCGTGTCTCGTACCTCCATCCACATCTCAGTCATAATCATGGTATGTCGGACTACACTGTGTGCTGGATCACGTACATAGGCATGGTACTCTCGCTGACGCTGAACTCGTGTGGGGATAAATCCTACCCTCTTCCTAGGTCCTTGAATAAAGTTTGGCATCTGTAGGAAAAGCACTTAAGTGAGTCTAGGATCAATATACTATATAGTAAGACATGAATAACTTAAAGGCAGTCTATATCCTAATAATCCACCTAGGTTCATCCTTATAGTGGGTGACATATCATATTTTCAAAGCAATTGTAATCGAAATAAATTTGACCGTATTTCAATCATATCATACATTAGTCAAAAACATAATTGATCAATCAAAATTTTAGTGACATAATTTATACCTGACTGATGAGGCTTGGCGTGGACGTGGAACCAAGGGTAGTAGCATATATACAAAATGCAGATAATAGAAATTTAACAATTAACAGGCTTTCAGAGGATTGACCAGCTCTGATACCATATGTAGCGTCCCGAACCCGGAGGGGTCAAGGTGCTAATGGAAACACACGCGAAGGAGAAAATCCCATAAAAAAATTTCCAATTAGAGTAATCAAATTGAGATTTGCTATATTAAAAAGATTACGTTTACTAGTCAAATACAAAGAATCAATATATTTGACTTAATCAAGAACCAATAGAAATAGATCTTAAGAAAACTGACTGGTCAACTACATCAAAATAATAATAGTCAATTCGTGAAACATAACGTGACCAAAACGCTCATAGGCGTACACGTTGCAAAAGTCAAAGTTCAGCGGAAGCATAGAAATTAAGAATCATACAGTTGACCATCACCAAAGCTTACAGCGGAAGCATATGAATCATATAATAGTTTGACCATAACAAATAAATTCAAAAGACGGTCAACTAAAAACAAAAGGTCCCCATTGGTCCACATCCGCCACCCGCCATCATTAATTACCTGTAAAACATTTTAAATAATGGGGCTGAGTGCCAGAAAACACTCCGTGGACATACTCATACATTCGTCCCATAATTTGCATAAAAGAATTAACAATAATCATAATAAATATTTCACATTTGACGTCACAATTCATACGCTCATTAAACATAGTGGAGACCGACCCTAATGTGATCACATATCATCTATAGCATATTCATAACATATTCGGATATCCTCATATGAGTCGTATCAAATCCACAATGAGCAACATAAACATAAATCATAATTCATTTTTCCATATTGGACGAAAGTTTAAATACATTTTCGAAAGAGTTTTGGTAAGTAAGCCCACCTTCTAGCTAAATGTAGCTGACGCTTTAATTTCAACTTGCACGTGCTAAGTCTGCTGCCTCGGGTTAAGACCTACACATAAGAGCTATGTCTTAGAAACTTATTAGGGTAATTAACCTATTCTATAATGTAAATAAGGGTATAAGGTATATCTATAAAATAAAGTCACGAAAAGACGACGCCTAAAGATCAAACGGGTAATCCTAGCTTTAAGCTATACCCGAGCCCTTGATCGAGTATAATATATGGATTAATATCATAATACTTAAAGTAAGGTTTGAAAGATAATACAACACCAATAAAGTATTACTTATAATATAATATGCTTAATTTGAATTAACTTCAAAATTAAACAAAAATAGAAAAAAGATATAAATTATTAAATACATAAATAAAATTGTAGACAAAAGGACTTGAACCCATGACCTTAAATGTAAAATAATGATACCTTAACCACTATACCAAATGATTTAATACAACATAAAACAAACTGTTTTAATTAAATGGCTTCATAAATGCAGTGAATTAATTACACAAAATAAGAATTAAAACTGCACCAAATGGTTTTGAACCCTGGACCTCCTAAACACCAACAGAGCACTTAATCATTAAGCTAAGCCATGTTTTCGAAACTAATCATCTTTAATTAATTATATATTTAGTCCAGAAAGCTTTTATGATAAAAAGATTAAAAAGGAATAAAATTACTTCAGTAGGATTAGAACCCTTGACCTCTTAGGCATTAACCTAAATACTAACCATTAAACCATATGTCATTTTCAAAATTTAATTGATGTTATTAATTATATAAGGTTTAAAATCATCTTAGTTAAAAATAATTAAAATGAAATAAAACTACATTAAGAGAGGTCAAACCCTTACCCTTTTAATTAATAAATCTAAACCTATCCATTAAGCTAGATTCAATTTTCGAAATATATGGCTTGATTTTAATTAATTAAATTTGAAACAGAGGACATTAATTACAATAAAGGAGATTTAAAAAAAATGCATGTATGAAGGTTTGAACCTTAGACCTTTTGATTATTAAATCTGACATCAACCATTGGGCTACACAACCTTATGGAAATATTAACCTATACTCTTTATTAAATAGTTTCATAGATCTAAAAGAAAAATAAAAAAAATAATAAAATAAAATAAAATGTAACTACAAACACACGCTCAAACACACACACACACACACATTCACGGCAGATTGCACACATGCACAATCTTATATTTTTTTTTCTTTTCTTTTTCTTTTCTTTTCATTAAACAATCATTAACATCTAAAGAGTTCAAGAACACCAAGAACGTCATGAATAAAATTAAAAATATATATTAAAGTCATCCAACTAAAATAGCCCTTAAATCACAATATATACACTAAAATCGAAAATAAAGTTCAAATATAAAGAAAGAAATGAGGTATTAAAAGGTTAGGGATTAACCCATTTTTAGATCCGAAAATCGGAAGCCTAAACCTCAAAATTTCTTAAAAATAATCGAAGAATAAGAAAGAGGAGAAGAAGAGGAATCCAAAAATGTAATTGCATGTAAAAAAATAAGGTTGCTGGAATTTTTCCGACCGGCGGCTCCGGCGGCGATGACGGCGGCGCCGGCGCCGGTGCCGGCAGCGGAGAGGAGGGGAGGCGAGAGGGAGGCGGGAGGGAGAGAGAAGAGAGGGATGGGGGCTGACCTAAAAATGAATCCTCCAAAATGACCTAGCTAAGGAGTGAAAGGGTATTTATATCCCTTCACATTTTAACCTAAAAAATTAATTAAATTCCTAATTAAATCATAACTTGATCAAATGAAGTCCCACTTAGGTGAAATTAGTCTCTATGGATTCGTATCGACGAGCACTATCATCTACCATATTCGATCATCTCGTTCCGATAACTATAGGTCTCGAAAATAATTAAAAATATAAATGGGCTAAAAAGCCCATGAATTGGGCCTAAATAATAAAATGCCTAAATTTTCATTTGGGCCATGAAATCACAATTAAAAAAAATAGATTTGGGCCTATTATAAAATCTTGGGGTGTTACATCTCTAATCTATGTAACAACAAGAATAGTCCTTAACCACATGTTATAAAATTTTGGCTACGTTTTCTTTTTTATTTTATTTTTTATTAAATAATATCATAATTTCATATTTTAATAAATAATAAAAAAATTACAAATTAAACAGTTAGCTAAAAGGATTGAACAAGAAAAATGCATAAACTTATCCATTAGGCTATGATTAATCTGATTTGAAATAATAACACATTCTTTTTAATTTAAATAGAGATAGAATCTATACAATAAATAAAAATAAAAGTAAAAAACAAAAGAAAAGAAACACACACACTAAATCGCCCAAAACACACACCCACGACAACATACAAAATAGAAAAACATAAAAATTTCCATTTTGTTTTCTTTTCCTTTTATTTCATCAATCAGTCATTTATCCTCTAATTAAAGTTTTCAAGAACACTATAAATAAAATTAATAATATACTTTAAAGAAAATAATTCAAAACTATCAAAAAATCACAATATATGTACTAAAAATTGAAAACAAAATTGAGAAATAAAGAGAGAAATGAGGTATTGAAAGGTTAGGGTATAACCAATTCTTAGATCCGAAAAGTGGAAGTCTAAACCTCAAAATCTCTCAAAAATAATTAAAGAATAGGAAAGAGCTAGAGAAAGGGGAGTTCAAAAATGTAATTGCATGTTAAAAATAAAGTCGCCAGAAAAATTCCGACCGATGGAGACGGCGGTGCCAGCGCCGGAGGAGAGGTGGAGGCGAAAGGGAGAGAGAAGAGAGGAGGAAGAAGGCATGGGTGCTAACCTGAAAATGAATCCCCAACAAATGAACTAAAAAATGAAATAATTAGTATTTATACTACGCCCTAAAATAAACCCATTGTATTACTTTTCACTGTGGGCCATCATACTAAATTGTTGTGTATGCCCAGACTAGGCCGAGCCCATTGGGCCATTAGCATTTTAAGAGCCAACTTTTTGGGTAATTCTATTTATATCCCCCAATTTTCTCTTTACAATTCCAAAATTATTTAAAATATAATTATTATTTTATTAGTCATTTTCAACCTTTTAATCCAACCACTTTAAAAAATCCTAACAAATTAAAATATACTGATCATCATATGTATAGCCCCCACCCTCTTTTATACCCAAAAAACTCATTCAAAATCTAAATGAATGAAAAAAAAATAAAATCTTTCTACTAGTTTTTCTACACCTTCGAGGGAAAAAATCAATAGCTACCAACTTCAGAGTAGAAGTTCAGTGAGATGGATGATTGGTGTCGTGCCTCTACAATAATATATGATTTCATTCAAGTAAAATATTTTTCTTGAATTTGTAGTTAAAAATGGTTATGGCCTAATAGGTAAGGTACGATTTTTGTATTGGTGAAGAAGTTTTTAAGGGGATTGTTGAAAAAGTTTCAATAGAACATAATTATTGAAATAAATTTTACCATTTTAGAGCAATCTTCATAGCTAAAATTGTTGTTGATCGGCTTCAATCGAATTTGATTGAAAAAAAAAAAAGAAAAGAAAAGAAAAGTGAAAATTAATAAATCAATTGAATTGATGAACTAGGATTTTTCAATTTTAATTCAATTGAAGTAAATTTAATTAGATTTTGATCACTTTAAATCAAGTCAAATCAAACTACAGTGATTATTTTACCAAATACCAATGGAATAGATTATTATGGTGAATTATCACAAAATTTCATCAGATTTTTTGTTAGGGGCTATGAATGAGGGTGGGGGCTATATATCAATAATATCATATATGGGTTATTTTATTTTTTTTTTAGGATTTTTAAATGCCGGAGTTATAAGGATAAAAATGTCAAATAATTTTTTTTAATTTTAATTAATTTTGCGGGCTATAAGGAGAAAAATGGGGATTGTTAATAGAATTACCCTTTTTTGGTAGAGTTTTAAGTAGTGAATAGATATTATACCGTGGGGGTTGTAATTTATTTATCTATAAGTTTTAAGTAATGTGGGATATATAATGGAAGTTATATTTTATTTTATTGTTGTTTTTAAGTAATTGAAAGTTATAAGGACAAAACTATCTAAAAAAATAATATTAATATTTTAATTAATTTTTAGGATTTGTAAAGAAAAAAATGGAGATTGTGAATAGAAACATCCGTCAATAAATATTGACTAAGCCCGATTCAGATGGTCGAGCTTGGCCTATTATGGTCTCGGCCCAAATTAATACAAATTGACAGAAAATTTGATGCTACCCTTACGGGTAGCATGCCCAAATCTCCTTTTTATTTTTAAAATTATTTTTAAAATATTTTTTTCTAATATTTTGTTTTGAATATATATTACTTCTTAAGTAGATGTTAATTATGTTCGTCATGATTTTTTATTTCGCCTTCTACTATGTAAACAACAATGTTGTTAAATTTTTTCACACGATATCATAAAATTACACACCTGTACCGTTTACATAATAGGAGGCGGAAAAAAAAAATCGTGACAAATATAATTAACATCTACTAATGTCGTCATTTATATATAAAAAAAAAGGTTGCAAAAATATTTTTAAAATAATTTAAAAAAATAAAAAGAAAAATTCGGGCACACTTCCCTTACGGATAACATCGAATTTTCCGAGATAACACAGGGAAATAAACCCCAATTAGATGGACTGGATCAACTTTAATTGAAAGGAAATAAAGAAAAAGCCCAAGTGATAAAATAAAAGAAACCCAACCCAATTTGACTGAATAACTTCCTTTTACCTGACCCTGTTCCGACCCGACTCAGGTCCATTCACAAGAGGATCCGCGAATCGATCGTAATTATACACACCGGATCACCTGTTGCATTTCCTATTACATTTCCTGTTCCAAGCCTTCATTTTAAAAAAAATTTATTTTTTTAATTTTTAATTTATTATGATTTTATTTAATTAAAATTTTTCCTTTAGGGTTCATCCATCCCCAATTAGGGTATATTAATATTTTTTTAAAAAAAATAAAAAAAAATTCTAGTTGTGCAACACCAAATGGAATAGGAATTGCAATAGAGGATCTGATCCGGTAATTATATGCTAATTTTATTTTTGCTTGATTACATAAATAGATAATGAGTAAAAGTGGCATGCGTTAATGAACCTTTGATGGTTCTACAAGAGAAAACGCCGCCCCAAACACAAACCTAGTTTCGTAAGTAGCCACACTACTAATACCTATCCTAATCCGATGCAAAAAATTAATTATTTTGGTTGATCCGAACGACGATAGCATCTATCTTCGTATTCCTTTTTTGCCTTTGATATGTTAGGTAAGGGTTTTTGAATTGAATGTGACCGCAATCAGGTTAAGTTTGTAATTCGCCAAAGCTGTGATGGGTGTAAAGCTTTTGAAACTTGACTCAAAGTTTCCGTCTGAGAAGGTGAGCTATTTGCGGCCTTTTCTCTTGGAGTTGCATATAATTGACTGATGCATCAGATGTTAGTCTGAGGGGGTAATGGAGGTTCTTCCTTGAGCTAAATCTGACAGTTTGAGCCTTTGAGGGTATATTTGGACCAAAAGTTGGAATGGGGTCCCTAGCATATAGTTTAGGGTCCTAGTTGATCCTTTTCCCTTTTGGCTAATGTAAATCATGGGATCATTCAAACTCTGGTGCTTGTTTCTTGCTTCAATTTGGATCATCAATTTATGTTGTTTTTAAAGATTTCTCCCAATTGCATGTTCTTAATTTTTTCTGTTGGATTGTTGTGTTGTTTGACAGTGTGCTATGAGATGCGACAGCGGATTTGATAGGATAAGCCAGTTGCCCGATAGTATTATCATCAGCATACTGTGTTTCCTACCGTTGAAGGAAGCCGCAGCCACTAGTGTTCTTTCATCCAGATGGTCAGAATTGTGGAAACACGTCCCTAATCTCAACTTCTATGCTGAGACATTGGATACGCTGACGAAGGAGTGTATACCCAAGTATATAGAATGGGTAAACTCGGTTATCCAATCGCATAAAGCCCTTTCACTGGAAAATTTCACAATCTCTTTTTATGTAGACATATCAGCTCAGTGCATGGTCAACAAATGGCTTGAATTTGTGTTTTCAAGACGAGTAGAGAGGTTGGAATTGGACTTCCTATGTCGAAGTAGAAAGAATCGTGTTGTCCTCGATAGCAGCATATGTCAGGCTCTGACACAGACACCTCGCTTCTTTTCGTTTTTTTTTCAATTTTTAATTTCTTTTTTTTTTATGTCTTTTTATAAATATGTATTTAAAATTTTGAATTAATTTTATTCTTTTATTTGACGTCTCGCGCAGGACACTCGCTCGACGCTAATGCGTGAGTTCGTGCACCACGCTGAATAATTTCAACGTTTTTTCACCTCTTCCAAACTTATTGACTCTTTTGGGACCTATATATTCTGAAATGAGATCACATGTTATAATTCCTGTTGCATTTTCTTTTCCAACTCTTTATTATGATTTTAAAAATATATTTTTAAAATTCTTAATTTATTTAGATTTATTTTAATTTAAATTTTTTATTTAGCATTCATCATTCCCCAATTAAGGTATATTAAAAAAAAATTTAAAAAAAAAACACCTTAGTTATGGAACACGAAATGCAACACGGATGGGAATTGGGGATGTGATCCGATACACACCAGATCACCTGTTGCATTTCCTGTTCCAAGCCTTCATTTTAAAAAAAAAAAAAATTTAATTTTTAATTTATTATGATTTTATTTAATTAAAATTTTCCCTTTAGGGTTCATCCATCCCCAATTAGGGTATATTAATATTTTTTTAAAAAAAAATTTAAAAAAAAATCTAGTTATGCAACACCAAATGGAATAGGAATTGCAACAGAGAATCTGATCCGGATCCGATATATACCATCATCAGTTTAGACAAAATCTATGTAAAATCCCATTATTAAGGATTCGTCATTGTTTAACTAAAAAGTGCGCTTTGAAAATATTTATAAATCATAAGAATGATATAATCAATTAAAAAAATTGTTAAATAAAATTAAATAACTAAAATTTAAAAGTAACTACAAATCCTAATATGGAAATATTCAACCATAATTAATAATTTTATCTTTTAAGACAAAATAATCGCTAATCAATATAATTTATAAAAATCATAATGACTGGACATTAAAAAAATAGAACTTATTTGACTGTACATAATGACTCTAAACACAAGTTTTTTTAAAAAATCAACTGTCAAAATTATTAAAATATTGAATAGTTGTTTTATCATAAAATGACAAAGATATAGAGTTCAAAATTTATTAATGGGTTTTGAGTTACTAATTGAATTATGTTGTCATCCTCAGTCCTCAGTGGTGTGAATGCAACAATAATAAATAATTTAAGATTATTAAAACTTATAAATTTATTAAAAATATTCCTGAAATATTCAGAAACTTAATTTTTCCATAATAATAATTTAAAAATTATTTTGACATTTATTAAAAGTAATATGTGCTGGGCCTTTTGATCTCATTTATTGTATGAGCTATGAGTTGTGTTTCTGGTTAGCGTGCAACTGAAATGATATAAAACTATTAGAGTGTACAACTACAAGTATCATTTAGAACAATAGTTTAATTGGTGCGGAGACCATGATAATTGTCGGGTTCAGTGATATTTTTTTAGTTGTAATTTTTACTTCAATTCTTTGCATGTCTTGTAAAAGTATTGTGTTGGGTAGTTCGAATTTGTTAATTGGATATATTAAAAGTTGAGAATATATGGTAAATGATATTTTTTTTGTAAGTATGGTAGATTCTGGTATCATGATTGCTCTAGTACCATTATACGTGTCCTCTCATAAAGTTTTCATTTGCCTTCACTAATGTTGGACTCAATTTTTCTTTCTTTCTTAAAAACTTAAATGGGGTTGATTATAAAATAGTTATTTTTATTTTAATAATAATGAATGTGATTGTTTGACAAGTCACAAAAAATGTTGTATCCTCACTCATTATAGTTTATGTAAAAATTTGTCCTTCTAAATTTTTAGGAGAAAAATTAAACTAACAAAGTTTGAGATACAAAATTATTTTTTGTCAATGTTTGATAACTCATTCTTTTCTAGCAAATAGGTTGTGTAAAAATTTTATATACCCATACGCAAATGAGTTGAAAGTCAACTTCACTTCTCCAATTTTTATCTCATGTGTGTGAATGAATTTTTTCATATGTGGTAGATTTGTTAATAAAGAAAAAAGATGATAATTGGGAGTGCACTAAACATCCACTTCAATATGCACATATTGAAATTAATTATTTAAACCAATTGTCCCAGTTGCTTAGAATTTTTTCAGAGAACAACGACAACTCTCCAAAAATTTCAAAGTGTCTAGTTTTTTGTTTTTTTTAATCTACCATGAATTTGGAGGATTTTTATTTTCGAAAGTAGTACATATTTAGCCGGGAATTTGTTATGTTAGTTTCATATATTTTATGTTAATTAATAGTTGTTGAAGTTGGAGGATCTTCATTTTTGTAATTTTTAATAATATTTTTTAATTGTAATGAAGTTGGATTTTTTTTAGTTTTTCGGTATTTTTTAAAGAATATATATGCATCGATTATTGTAATTATTAGCATTTGTTGGAAGATTAACATGAAAATAACATGTTTCATTATTTCATGAAAATAAACATCGTGAATCTCGAATTCAAAAATTTCACGAATAACATGTTCTCACGAATTGAAGCTTTTCGTGTATAATATATTCAAATAGTATATTTCAATCTGTAAACAAAAATCTGAAATATCTCTCACTAACATGAGAGGTCGACTGCTCGGCCCGAAGTTGCGACAAATATCGGCTTTCACATCACGTGTTTGTCACCCGCCCATGTCCAAATCAAGAGGCCATTATAACGACCCGTTCTTAAAAATCTTTAATTATTTTTAGGATTTTAGTCTAGTTGTTACTTTAAACTAGTATTATACCCGCACGATGCAGGGGAAAAAATTTACATTACATAGATTATAAAATTTGTTAATAATACTCATTAAATTTATGCACACACATACATATATATATATATATTCTAATGTTAATGTAATTTTTATTAATATTAATATTTAAATTGGTCTATTTTTTTTAAATATTATCATAATTATCAAATAAACAGACATAAGCAAATGATAAAAAAATTAAAATATTATACATTAACATTTATAAAACTTGATAATTTTTTATACGTTCTAATATATATATATATATATATATATATGTATGTATTATTATTAAATAGATTAATGAATAATGAGAACAAAACATACATAACAAAAGTTATCTCTAATTACTTAATGCTAATTATAATTTTATTATTATAATAACAATTATGGTCAAAACCATCAATCCTATTAATTATTGATATAGATTTATTACACACTCTGATCGACACTCTAATCTCTTATATTCTTAATTTTGGTGGCTCAAGTAATAATTGTTAATGTTAGATACAATTGTTATTATCATTACAAAAGGGATATGATACGTTTATTAAAAGACGAAAAATACTTCATTTTTTTATCTATCAAATTGCTTCTTGGTATCCGACGTCACCTTCTTGCTTATTAAGTTGTTCCACAATTGTTTCAAATCTTGCTGCTGTAAGTATTGACGACAAACTGATTGCATACATTGCTTACAACAGACTTGATACAGTAAGCGCCTACATTACATTACATGTCACAAATAAAATTGTAAATCCTATACATATATATATGATTGGCCGAAGTTAAGAGAAGGATATATAGATCACTTGACCTTTAAAACCTAGAGATCTCTAAATAATCATCTTCGAAAGCACTTAAACTATAAGAGATGTATAAATATAAAATGTAAATATGGCTATCAACATCTCTTTAATTAGATGCTTGAGATGCTTCATGAGAACTATGCAAACAACACCTCATTTTGCATCTGGCACAATAAGTTGACATATCTTGTTTGATTTGCAGAAATTGTGAAATTTCCTACGGCACCACCATATTCTCTGTCATCACCAAGAATGATCAATCAGAGCAGAGATTTATGTATAGTCACATAAAGTTATAGAACAAAACCAACATATCTACTATACAACTCACCTGCGAACTGCGAAGAAAATTGATGCATAAGATCATCATAGGTTCGTACCATAATCATTAGAATCGAGCATGTATATGCTTTGAATTTACATGTATGGCAACATTTGCATGATAGCATCGAACACCTTATAGTTTCCACTAACATTGGTTTCATTAGTTTTAATATTTATCTTCACGTTGAAAAGATCATCAAAACCAGGTTTCAATGGCACCGCAATTAGTTTTGTGGCATCTCCTGACCAAATGATGCTGTTCAACTATCTACACAATCATCTACAAAAAAATGGCTACTTTGTCTTTCTCTTTGTAGAATGACTGCATCGAGTGCAATGAAGAAAAAAGGTAAATGTTTTTCTTCCAAAACAGAACACAAATTGAAAAGGAGCATGCCACTCACTTTATATTCAATAATATCATTAGTGTCTCTCCACTTTTTTTCCGAATTACCAGATTCAATAGAAAAATAATCAACACCCACACACCTTATTATAGTCCCCAACCAATGATTATATCAAATTTACAAAAGTTCTCAATAGTAAGAAGATAAAAATATATTAAAAGCAAGGTGCATTATATATTGAAATACAATATATATTTTAAATCAGGAAATTTAACTATGGAATAAAGTTTAAGCTCTACACCTCATCATATATTAGATAAAAAAACTAAAAAAAGGCAAGAAGATATTTTATACGCAAATGGAGGAGAGTTGTACAGAGAGTACTCACATGTGTCTGTTGTGTTTAACAAATCATTCACTCCATTCGAACCCTAAAGGCAAATTTATGATGAGAAACTCAGAGGTGATATATAACAACTCGAACCTTGTAAGAGTAAGCTGGAAAATTAAAGATAAAATATAAAAAACAACATATCAAGATATAGAATAATAACATTTAATTTTGCAAAAAATAGATAGAAGCTAGAATGGATCAAGAAACTCGGAAATCTACAAAAAATATGAAATTCCTCCAGAAAAACCATACCAAGAAACATAGTAACTATGTATCAATGCGATTTTAAAAAAATCATGGAGAATTGAGCATTTAACAAACAAATGCAAGATGTATAATAAAATATACTAAGAATTGTGGAAATCTTTCCTCTTGCCAACAAACTTGGTTGGGGAAATTGGCTGAAAACTCGTGATAGTATCTTCCTCTTCGTCTTGCCAAGATCATCAACTTGGTTTCCATAGGGCTACTCGTCTCTTTATTCTTTGTTTTCAACTCCAATCTTATCTGCAAAAGGCATTGAGATTAAGCCATCTAAGCTCAATGAATAGTGCCATGAAATGGCATTCACTAAAGTAGGGAAACTGGAAAAATATCCAGACCTTCTTGAATGAAAAGGTTACATAATATTCTCTTAAGATAAGCATAATCTGGTTTATCTTCAAAGCACAATGAATAATAATAATAATAGAAGTATGATGCAAACTCTAACCCCAACTCAAAGCCTGGAAGAAATGTAAATCATTATTTATAGTTCCACAGTCCAATACAGAACACATATTCAATTGTAATTTCCCAAGATAAAGTTACCTCATGAATAGAAGTTGAAACCTTCTTCTTACTTATTTTCTTATATTTTCGTTTCTTAGCTCCTGCTTTAGTGCCTGCCAAGGACGGATGCATGCACAGAAGACATGGGAAATGACAATTATAAGTACAGAAATAGAAGCTCAAATATAATGAAAGTAGCTACGTTCCTCTTAAGATTTACATTAGCACATATCCAATAGATTCCAAATCATCTATTTTGCTTTGTTATATGGTCAATATCAATAACATCTTAATAAAATAGTAAATTTACTTAATATCAGTGTAGAAATCAAGTTTCATAACACATGGTGAGTATTCATACCACATATTAGGCAGTCCCATAAAATTTTTATCCTCTCTGCAAAGATAGATCGCAATAATGTTGATTAATATTCGCTTTAGATAAAAGCATTAAAAAAAACTAACCAAAAGCTACAAATCCAAAGAGATAAAAACATAAAAAAATAACTAAAAACTGCATTAATTCCAAAGTGAGGCACTGTTTCTTCTCCTACACAGATTGCTCGAATGTTAATAACGAAATCAAATAATCCCTTCGAGTCTTAAAAGCGAATTGCACCTTCATTGCGGTGGAATCCAATTTTTTTTGGTAGAAAATTCGATGAATGAGTTTTTTCTTCTAAAGATTTGAGGAAAAAAAATCACAAATTAAAATTTGTAAAAAAACTTTTCACACAAAATTTCTGATTTCTGAAATAATATGGTAAAAATATGCGTACCTTTTGTGAAAGCTTCATCTTCATAGATCTATAAATAGGGCTCTTCGTCTTTTACGGCCTCTCTCAGGTAATTGTGCCCTCACTCTCTCTCTCGACTTCAAAATTGAAATTCACATCCTTTTTCAACTGTTTATTTCATCTCAGTGCCCATGGAATCATCTGATTTGGATTTGAAGGATGCTTTGGAAGAGAACAATCGGTTTTTATTTTTGTCTTAGTGCTCTGGAATCATCTGATTTGGATCTGAAGAATGGTTTCAGAGTGAACAATTTGAGGGGGTTTCTGTACTAATTTCTGAAGTAACTGCTGGGACGTGGGGTGGATTTTTTTGTGCATACACTTGACTTACTGGAGGAGAAAACTGCTCTCAATAGCGTATAATATTGATTACTAATATTGCCCTCAAAATCAGAAAAAACTACGAAATTGCCAAAAAAATGGCGCCAAAATTAGATTTAGATTTATTTTGCTTTTATATATAGTATAGAAGTATAGATTAAATATTTTACTTTTAAAGTGCGTCGCCAACAGAGAAATTTAAAATTTAAAATCGAATTAATCAAAATGGAATAAGATATGTAAATCCACGAATCCTTATAGAATTAAATAAATTATAATATAATAATTATTCTAAAATAGAAACTGAATAATAATAATAATAATAATAATAATAATAATAATAACCACAAAATAGTTAATCTCATCATAAATCTCACGTTCAGTTCAACTGCAGAACAGTTTCTTACTATAAAAAAACTTCCATTATAATAACCACAAAATAGTTAATCTCATCATAAATCTCACGTTTAGTTCAACTGCAGAACAGTTTCTTACTATAAAAAAACTTCTATTAGAAACAAATCGAATCATTTGAGCCACCAAAGTATTCAAAGCATCACCCTCTGATTCAATAATGAAACTTTTCTTCTCCTTTCATATCAAACCTCCCAATTGAAGGTCATCTTTCCACATTTGAAGCAAGAAGAAAATAACTACCAATTCCATCAAGAAGTACATTGAAATTAAGAGTTGGAATTCAAATTACAAAAAAAATTCAGAATCAGGTATTCAACCAAGGAAAATTCCCATATAATTCCTTGCAATTATTCTTCTCTAGATATTCATTTCTATTCTCCTTCTTCTACTGCAGAGAAATTTGGAAACACTCTAATTCGATCAACGAAGAAATTTCAGTCACTTTGATAACTGGTAAGGCTTCAAACTCCAACGACAATCTGTATCAAATCACTAAATTTTACTTCTCAATTTCCAAGAATAATAATAAAAATGTCAAGTTTAATAATAGATAGAAATATGTGTGTATCATATTACCTGTAGTATCTCTGTTTTTTTTTTTTCTTCGTCAACCAACCCACGAAATCAATCTTCAATTTCATTGAAACTGATACCAGACCTTCCACTTAAGGATAATCCTTGTGTTTTCTTTTGAATGATTCATCACCCCATTAGTCGAAAGTCGTCCGCAACTCAACATTAATTTGAAACTCTAATTTTATGTTCTTGTGTTCCGGCTGATATTTAGGTGATTAATGGGATATGTTGATCTGGGAAGAAATCAATAAAAATTAATTGATGGAAAAAAAAAAAGAAATAAAGAAAGAGATGGAGAAGAGTCACGGGAATGAAGTAGATAGAATTAGAGAGAGAATGAGCAGCCGAAAATTTTAGGAAAAAGTGTTTTGGGATTATAGAAATTGTGTAGTCAAATACGGAAACCTATTTCATTGATTATTAATAGTTAGACTCAAATCCTTTAATAATAAATAAATAATAAAGTTATGTGTTGCAAAAGTTATCCAAATCACGAGAATTAGAAATAAGTATAATTAATTAAATCTTATATCCTATAAATTATTTTTGCTTAATATTTTCATAAGATTTTATCTATTGGAAATTCAAAGTTTCAGATCTCTAAGAAAAAAAACTTTAATCTTTTAATAAAATTAAGCATTAGATATCTTAAGAAATATAATTATTTAATATAATTAATTTAATTCTCTGTTAGGTAAAGGCGCATTAGTTCCTGCAAGTCTTTAACATCTTGCATTGGAAAGTCGAGTAAAAGTCTTCAAAGTAAAGGTGGAGAATTTTATACGCACGTGGTTATTTATTATCCATTATATATTATGCTTGTGATTTATTGTTCGACTGAGTGTTTATGTGAAAGTGAAAGTTAAAGTATGTCAGTGACCGTTCATAGGTCCGGGACCGTAAAAGTTGTCCTTAGGTCGCCCACCGTGCATGTGTATATGCATATACTTGTTCAGAGACCGTTAATAGGTCTGAGGCCATGATAAGTTGCCTTTGGGCTAACTCTCCACTGTTCAAACAATTATTATTATTATTATGTTGACATGGCATGAATATCTGAATATGAGTTACTTGTTTAATATGTTTTGGATAATGCATGTTCTCCACTGAGTAGATTCGTTATACTCATTCTATTATTACAACTTTTCAGGTTGAGGAGCTCGGTGATGGTGATGTGGAGATAGATGTGAACTAAGTTTTATTAAAATAGAAGTTATTAATCGTATTTCACTACTAAACTTTTAGTTGGTATTTATGTTAAATTGTATGTTTCTGATTTTAAAAATACTTAGGAATTTAAACTATTTAAAATCGCTTCTGCACTATGTTATATGAATTATTATGATTTTCTAGTATTAGTTTTATTACATATTTGAGAAAACGTTTTAAACTCTCTTTCAGGCATTATTTTCATGTTAGTTTTTATAAAATAAATAGCATTCTATGTTTATAAAATTAGAGAGTTACAGATAAGTTTTTTATTAATACCGAAATTAAATTCGTGGTATTGCAGAAATAATATAATTGTTAAATGCAATTTTCACTTACAAAAATTAAATTCACGAACTTTTTTGGAAAATTTTGGTTTTCACACATTTTAAAAATGTAATTTTAATAACATGAATTTAACACATGGTTAATTTTCACGGGATTTTCAAATTCCGACCATTTTTCGTCTATTAATGATGGTGATAATAGACCGAGAAATCTATTAGAAGAATTAAAAATCACAACAAGTTAGTATTCACACTAATCAATGATAAGTAAAAGGTGAAGACTATCATTCCATACTCCGATTTAATTTTTACATTATATGTCTAATTAATATTTTGCTTGAAATTTGCATGGACTTTTGCTTGAACATAACCCTTTCATCATGTGGCAACCACGTCAGATTTAATTGATTGAAATTTGAGAATCGTGTAAAAAATCAAACATGTACTAAATTAATGTTATTAAAACTACATTTTTTAAAACGTGTGAAAAATCAAAACACCCCTAAAGTTAATTTATTTTAAGGAAATTAACCATATATATATATATATATAGTAGAATTCTAACATTGTTAAGTGTTAATTATCAAGATCTATTTTGACAGATAAAACGCTATACATATAAATTACAACCAAAACCACAAAAATAGAATAGGCTAACAAGACAGTTAAATTTGCAAAATAATTTCTAGAAATTCTTCTTCAATTTTTCTTTCATTGTTGAAGATGATAATTAAAATATTATATATATAAATATTTGTAAATTTTAAAACTAGATAATTAATTAAGAAAGGGCATATATATCTTGTGTTCTGAAGAGGGGAAAATATTAAGAATTGAACATGTGCAACGCATATTATTAAGTGTTTTGATTGATGTCCGAATTAACCATGTCTTTGCAAGTGTTATTCTTAGGAAACTGAACAAGCAACAAGACAGGATAGAGGAAAGTTCTGGCTAGAGAAATCCAATGCAACTGGTTGGCCAGCTCCTAGCTGAGAAGTCAGTTGACCGTCTATTGCAAAGATAAAAAAATCATCACAGTTGATTCAAGGAGGAAGTCTATGCACCTGACCAGTTGAGGAGTTCAGAGGAAATGAATTAATAAGTAGAGTTGCGATGGATCTAATTTGAGATGAAGGCAACAACTTAGTTGATCACTTGAAGATTAGTGTGTGAAGAATCCAACTCTACCAAATTGAGAGTCAGTTGAAGCTGAGTTTTATTCATTCTGAAAAGTTGGAGAAGACAACCAGAGAGATTTTAGATACTTGCACGAAATCGAGCTAAAAGACAAAATGATGATTAGAAAAGGACCAGGGGACATGTTTCTATCTTAGGTAGGGTTGGAAATGAGCTTACCATTTTCTCGAGCCGAGCTCAAGCTTGGCTCATCGAGATAGCGAGCTAACTCGGCTAGTGAGGTTCTCGAGCTTTTTAATGAGCCGTCTCACGAACAGCTCGCGAGTAGTTAAATGAGCCGAGCTCGAGCCTGGCTCGCGAGCTATATCACGAGTCTGGCTCGCGAATACTTAAACGAGCCGAGCTCGAGCCGGGCTCGCTAGTTGTCTCACAAGCCTGACTCACCGAGTACTTAAATGAGTTGAGCTCGAGCCAGGCTTTTGAGCTATTCGATTTAGAACTCGAGACACATTATTTTGTGTAAATGGATACAACTATTCAAAATCTAGATAACAAATGCTTTTTTAGCCAACTTTTTTAACTCATGCTTTTTTATTCAAACTTTTTATCATTCTCTAAAATACCTATACTAAATGTGGGCCCAGTCAACAATTTGTCTCCATACCTTTTTGACTGATTTTATTTTTCCCCAAAAATTCAAACATTTCTCACGAGGGGAACAAAATCAACATGAAAGCAAGAGCAAAGTGCCGACCCCTTTCCATTTTTTTTCACGAAATTTCTGCAGTAAAAATCAAATTTTTTTCTCACGAAATAATCTGCACAAGAACAGCAAACTCACGAAGAGACATACCCTAGTTTTTTTTTTCACGACAGCAACGCAACAAACTCCATCTCGATCCATGGAGAATTTGGAGCATTGGGCCGTCGAATTTCAACAGGTTAAGGTTCTAAACTTGAACGATTTCATGATCTATTAGGCAGATTTTTCATGTTCTAAATTTGTGGATTTTTGTCAATTTGAATGTGATAATATGGTGAATTTTAGTGTATTTGTATTGTGTTATCGATTTTTGCGAATTTAAATCTGATAATATGTTCGAATGTTGGAAAATCGGTGGAATGATGTGGATTTGAATTCATGAATTGTTGGTGTGAAATCTGAAATTTTGACAGTTATTGTGAGATAATTTTCTCACGAAAATGATCTCAGGACAAGATATATACACAAAATTATATTTCGTGTCTAAATATGCTCACGAGATCGTTATCGTGTAAATTATTGTCACGAAATATATGTTAATAAAAAAATGAAACAATAGTTTTCGTGTAAATATATTAACACAAAATAGGATATCGTGTTAATATATTATCACGAGAAGTCATTTCATGAGAATATATTTACACAATATCCTATTTCGTGTTAATATATTCTCACGAAATATTTTTTTTATATAATCAATTGTGCTTGCATTTTTTATGTCATAATTTATTCTTCTTCTCAATTTTTGATGAATTTTCAGCATGTAGGTATCTATATCATGTCCAATTAGTTTTAATTTAATTATATTTATTTTATTTTTTCATTATTTATAAATAATTTCTTTTAATTTTTTTTAAAATAGTGTGAATGGGTGTGGAGAAGAGAGGCTTTACAGAACATCACTTACGAGATCAATTTATACTGGAAGGACAATATGAGTATAATTAGAGAAGTATTGCACGTGATTAACAATGGGCCCGAATTAATCGAACATTTTAGGAGAGATTGGTGTTTTTGGTATTTGATAGATTTTGTGGGTGGAAACGGTTGTAACAATGCTATACACGCATTGTTGAGTAGAGAGGTGATCATTAATGGTGCACGGGAGCATGATATTTGGTTTCGGGTAGGAGAAACCAACATTAGATTTTCTCCTAGTGAGTTTGCTTTGGTGACTGGACTGTAGTTTGGGAGATCCAATTTTGATCCGTCTGCATCATATAAGATTCCTAAGACCTCATTTTATTCTCGTGTGTTGTTGAAGACACCTCTGAGAGTGAATGACCTACTTGAGAGGTTTAAGACCTATTACCTAGGAGATAACGTTATGGATTACGTGATGTTCATCAATGTGTTGTTCATGCACACCATGATCTTTGGATATAATCAGACACATATGATAGAGGATTGGGTATGGGTTTTAGTCGAGGATCAGGATCGATAGAACTCATTTCCATGGAGCGCTTATGCATTCAGTCTCTTGCAGCATTATATGAGCTTGGTACCGTCTACTGAGCAGGAACTGAGAAGAAAATTCAAGAAGGCAGAGGAAAAAATAAGATTATCTTATCATTTCTATGGACCAGTGTGGGCTTTACTGGTATGATCTCAATTTTTTCACGATTATGACTATAATCTTATTTTATTGATTATAATTTGATTAATATTTTATTTTACAGGTATGGGCATATGAGGCTTTACCTCGACTCGGTATACATTGTGCACAAGTTTTATCACCAGCAGCATTGTCCAGGTGTTTGAAGTAGACCTTTAAGACGAAGACTGGACGTTTAGGCACATTGTTTTCTGATGAGGTAAGCATTTATTTTAAAGAATGTGTGTTTTATTGATTATCAGAAGTGTTTCTAATCAATCTTTACCATTTGCAGCAATTATGTTTCATATATCTAGAGCCGAGTGAGCATGAGGTGGCCACGTCATATTACAGAAGTGTCTTGCTCGGTGATTGTATGGGCGTGACGTATGAGGCGCATCGCAATAAGAGGATAAAGCCCACTTATCAAGAGCTGGCTAGAGCCCACCAGTAGAGAGCTCCCTATCCCCTGAGAGCTCTCTCTCCCCTGAGAGCTCCCTCTCCTCTCAGAGCTTCCTCTCACTCTAGGCGATCTGCGGGTTGCATTCTTCTCACTTGTGTAGATACGGGTGTAGTTGAGTCATCTAGGAGACGACAGACTCGCCCTAGAGACAAGCATCCTAGACTATCCACCCCCACATCTAGTACTAGTGAGGATCACCAGTGCTGCAAACATGTCAAGCAGATGCGAGAAGTGACGCGTCAAATAGGCATGAAGATGCTTCGTATTGTGCAGGAGCGTGATGAGGAGCGTGAGAGGGCACGCAGACAGTATGAGGAGGAGCGTGAGAGGGTACGCAGGCAGAAAAATGAGGAGACGCTGTAGAGACTGAAGGACTTCGTTAAGGACGTGCTCAAAAAGTTTATCCCCAGATCCCAGTCCCGGTCCCGTAGTAGGAGCCGCTCTCAGAGTAGACATAAAGAACATGCACGGGAAGAGAGTCCTCAGCGATCGGCACCTCATATAGGTCAAATAGGCATGAAGATGCTTCGTATTATGCAGGAGCGTGATGAGGAGCGTGAGAGGGCACGCAGACAGTATGAGGAGGAGCGTGAGAGGGTACGCAGGCAGGAAAATGAGGAGACGCTGTAGAGACTAAAGGACTTCGTTAAGGACGTGCTCAAAAAGTTTATCCCCAGATCCCAGTCCCGGTCCCGTAGTAGGAGTTGCTCTCAGAGTAGACATAAAGAACATGCACGGGAAGAGAGTCATCAGCGATCGGCACCTCATATAGTACATGATTACGAGATATGTAGTGTTTAGTATGATTTTGTCTTATATATACTTTTAAATATACTAACTAATTTCTGTTCAGGTTGAGGGACCACATCTTGAGGATGTACGTGTCGAGGGCGTAGGGACCAGAGGTGACGACTGGGATATTGCATCACATTCTAGTTCGGCTAGGCCGAGCTCAGCTAGGCACAGCTCGTCAGGTGATGTGTCGAGACAGCAGAGGGGATTTGATGAATTTCGAAGAAGTGGGCCGCACAAGAGCTTAAAAGTGAATATGATCGATCTTGTGCTGGATCAGGCCTTCTTTGATGATTTGCTCGACACCAACAAAGACATGACCTCATAATGTATTGATCTGATCTTATATTGCCTTCAGATCAGGCTGCAACATGGTCGTGCGTTGAAGTCAGGGGTGAATTTTTCAAGCATAGTCATATTGCAGTCATCATTCTTCGTAAGTTTTCAATTGTTATTTTATTCTAATAAGTCAATTGATTTTATAATTACGTTAATATTTGTTTGTTATAGTATATGTTGGTGCAAGAGTATCATCTCATTCATCCTGACGATATGGAATTCACGGAGACATAATTGTCACGAAAACACCATCTCCTGTCAATAATTGTCGCGATTACAAAAGGTTGTCGCTAGAAAAGGCTGAGTTCTCGTGACAATTATTGTCACAAATATAGATCTCGTGACAATTATTTACACGAGATGATGTTTTCGTGACAATTATTGTCACGAGATCTATCATTTCGTGTATATTATTGTCACAGGATCCTATAAAAAAATTCAAAAATATATTTGAATCTGAAATTAACCCTGTATCAATCATATCACAATATTACACAACTAAAATATTTTAATCATGCAAGAATCATATCACAATATCAGTCTTTACTACATAAATAGTTGAGTCTTAGAATTTGAAACAAATCCGTTCAATTATAACACGCTCGATTTGAGGTTGAAATCTCTTCGGATACTTGCTCTTGTTGTGTCTTGGTTCACGACAAATACTACATCTCTTAGGCCGGCGTTGCCCTTCGCCAAGTACTCCCAATTGTGAATGCTCAATCTGTTGTGGGGCTGTACATTTCTTCTTGTTATGGCTAGTGCCTCCACACCTCGAGTATAATTATTGTAACTTTTGTCAAATTAATACTTCTCATTTAAAATAAAACAAAATTAATAGTATTCACTATTGAACTAATATTATTAAAGTTAAAAAATCAATGATCAAGAGTAACAATTATATACACGAATAGACAAACTGATGACACACACACACACACACACACACACATATACATATTATATATTTATATATAATATATAGTTATCTTATTTATAATTTTACATAGTATATTAGTATAATAAATAATAATAATATGAAATTTAAAATGATATTATACTAATATTATCAAAAGTAACAAAATAATAAAGAAAAAGGAAAATTAATAAAAATTATAACTAATCAAATGTTCAAGAGTAATGATATTCTTAGCTTTAATGTTATATAGCTAATCTTAAACTTAGTTATATGTACTATCTTCTATCGATTAATACTCTACTATATAGTCATTGACTTATAAAAATATATATATATATATATATATTACATGTGGAAAAAATAGATTATAATCCATCTTAGATTATTAGTTATAACTTATAAGAATATAAGTTATAATTAAATTATAGATTATAAATTTATAATTTGTGTAAAGTAGTAAAGGAAAAATGAAATTAAAAAATTAAGATTAATATTGACAACTTGACAAATAATACTCATCACTAAATATTAATACATGAAATTAAATCAATGATATTAAATTAATATTATCAAAAGTAACAAACTAATAAAGAAAAAATGAAATTAACACAAATTAAAACTAATCAAATGTTCAATAGTAATAATATTCTTAGCACCATTGCTATATAGTTAATCTTAAACTATTAGTTATATATACTATTTGTATTATTGTATGAAGTTTATATAACTATAGTTTATATTAGTTAATACATACATATCAATAAAAAAAAACTAAGACTAACATTAAATAAGCTAAACTAAGAACAATAATTAAACAAATTAAGAATTAGTAGTCTCTTAAATAATATAGAAGGATTAATTTATAAATTATTTTAATATATTGGAGTATGATATGACTTATAGTATAATTGTGCATGTAAACGAGATCGAGTTCGGGCTCAAATTTTAAATAATCGAGTTGAGCTTGAGCCGAGCTCGAGTTCGGACTCAAATTTTAAATAATCGAGTCGAGCTCGAGCTCGATTTTTTTCCTGTCAAGCCGAGATCGAGCCCAAGTTTAAAGCTCGAGTTGAGCTCGAGCTCGAGCTCGAGCCCACGAATACCTAAACGAGCTGAGCTCGAGCCCGGTGGTACTCAGCTCGTATACAGCCCTAATCTTAAGATATAAATCCTCAAGGTTAGAAAGTCAAAACTAAAAAACAAAGAGTGTAAAGACCAAGAAAGAAGAAGGCACATTGTGTCAAAGGAGAGCCAATCAGAGAACATTTAAAGATTGATCTGATATTAGGACTACAGAGATAAAGACAAAAAATGGCTCTCGAAATACAAAAATTCAAATTGTCCATCCAACGAATAATTTGAATTCTCTTCAATGACAAGAGGATTTCATGCTCATTTGAAAAGTTAGAAAAAATCTTCAAGTATACTAAGAACATTCAAGTGATTAAAGTATTCAAAGTTTCCGGATTCATTATGATTTATGAGAAAATATATTTAACCCTTATATTCAGGCAGTAGATTCTCGATCTTCATCCTAAATTATTAAACATTGAAATTTGTTATCTTTATTGGAAAGTGTAGAAGGTCACATGCACAATTCCAAAATTCAAATTCCAAAATTTTAAAAAAAATCCAAATCCAGCAGCCTATGCGGAATGTGTAGGCTTCCGATGGCACAAGATCAGAAGAAACCAAATTTATTTCAACATCTGTAATCAAGCTATATAGTTTAATTAATCAACGGAAAATATATAATGTTTTTTTTATAGTTTTAGTCCTAATTAATTTGAATAATATTATATCAAATGTCACGCTACGCAAACCTGCAACTCGTAGTCAACAAATCTAAGACAAAAATGACAAAAAAAACCTTGAAATGATAGATCTTCTTCCACTAGACAAAAATAAATTTAATATTCAAGAATTGAACTGTCTCAAATAAAAATTTATATACGAGGACCAAGAATTGTATTAGGCCTCAATCGGTCTAATTTCAATGAAGCTCTATTTTTTTTTTTTTAATTTCTATTGAAATCCATTAATAATAATAATAATTATTATCTAAATTCATACTGCATTTTTTCAAAAGTCGATAATATAAGAATAAAGGATCTCATTCCATACATCGGGAACTCCCGGGAGACACCAGTGAACGCAATCCGAATAGCTTATGGGGTTCGATAGCTGCTCTTCACCTAGAGGATGAAAAAATTTCCTATAAATAGAGGGATGAGCATCCTTTCTATAATCCGATAAATTGGTTATATTCAAATACGTGATATTTAGGCCTCTCATCTCCAACTTATGCAGGATTGATTCTGCTACGTTCATCATTTCTCTATCCGTAGCAATTCCCCAATATCCATCCTTCAAAATTGGCTCAGTTTCACTATAGCAGTTGCTTGGATCATCCCAACTTTCTCCGCTACAAACGCAGGAAAAATCAAATTAATTAATTTAAAGAACTTCTCAAAGTTTGTGACAAATATAAACTAAGGTTAAATGCTTACTTACAATTTGTGGAAAGGTGAGAGGCTCATGAAGAAGAGGTTCGTTTTGGTTCGATTAATGTTGAATTCCAACCAATCTGACCATGTGTTTAGAGCCATTTCATAGCGACGCAGCCTCATTTCTACTCTTTTGTAGATTGCATCAGAGCTCCCAAATGATCCCCATCTGATCATACACAATATTAATATTTCGTCTTGAATTTGGGATGAGAGAGAGAGAGAGAGAGAGAGAGAGAGAGTACTTACAATAGGGTCATGGAAGGCTCAAGCCACCACATAAACGCATCAAAGATGAGTATATCTGCATCTGTCCAATGCCTAGCATGATTTTCGATTGATGTGATTCTAATTATACGATCTCTAATCGAGTGATTATACGGATCGTCGCAGTTTGATTCAACTAGTAACGGAGACCAATAGAACTCAATTGTCGCATTGTATTCCTTCATATAACGCAAGCAAAATAAAACTAATAAACTCGTGACACGAGAAAAAATTAGGTAAATAAAAATACGAGGTGGCCTAATTGATATTTGATAGACTAAACGAGCTCGTTGAAAAAATAGAACATAATACAGACAAGAACTCACCGTTGCCTCAAACGTGAACAGATTATCTTTTCTTACAAAAGATTTATTCGACGATTGATCCAGAGAAGACTCGATTAGACAAAGCAACGACGTCCATTGATTCTTGTTCAATGAATCCCCCACAAACACAAGCCTTTTCCCTCTTATTTTCTCCAAAAAAATTGTACCATTAAACCTGTTGATATATGATATATATACCTAAGTCGTCTCATTCAACTTCCAAAAAAATATATATATATATTAAATAAATATATATATGTAAGTCAAGTGTAATAAATAAAAACCTCGGAAGATCACAGTGACGAGGTTGCCATCTCCACTTCTGATATTCGACATCTTTTCTTCCATATTTCTCACAAGCATAATCATTAAGCATGAAACTACACCTCCCCTCCTCGTACAACGGTCTCGAAACGTTGTCATAAATCCATCTACCATCATACAAATTGCATCTCGTAGCAACTGCAGTCTCACTAGCAGAAACAATGAGACTACTAACACCGTCGTCGTCACGCTCCTTCCTCGTTTCTCGATCTTCGTGCAATGCAGAGAGTTGCTCTCGCAGGGATTCTTGCTCCTCCACGATGCCTCCATTATCGGCCGTTAGATAAATTGCAGCAGTGACCAAAGCTATGAGGAAGAAACCAGCAACGTAGTGTGGCTTGAATCTTAATTTCAATTTTTCAAGATTCATTTTTTTGTTCATTTTCAGACAATAGCATTGGACTGCGTCTCTCTATAATGCAGCCAAAGTTTCTTATATTCACATTTATCGATGAGTTGATGATAATGTATATAAAATAGTATTTAAGGGTGAATAAAATATTTGAGATTTGTGCTAATTTCAGGGGGTTATGGAATTATTGAGCAACAAAGTCAAATTATTTGTTAACACATCAACAAATAAAGGAAAAAGTCAATCCAAAAGTAGTAGTTTCAACTGTAACAAAATGCAAGGGGCAGTTCAGGTTTAAGGTGTGGTAGTATGCAAAAGAAATGTTTATTTAATAATTTTCAATGAGATTAGGTTAGCCAAACTTATCAAATCAGTGCACTCTCAAAAAAAAAAACACATTATTAATGAGTGGCGTGAATGAATTAATTAATGTTGATGGGATCAAATTGGGGCTTAAATAAATTTTACCAACTTGACATTTACATGTTCGAACCCGAAATATATCCTTTTAAACAAGAATCTCTACCGTTTAAGTGTTCCAAAGAAGACCACGTGTTGTATATAATTAACAAAGAATAATAGACATAGCCTTATTTTTTTTCTTATTATAGCCCCTCTATTTAAAAAAATAAAAAAATATATTAATTAATGTACTATTTTACCCCTATAACCCCCAACTTAAAACCCTAATAAAAGAATAAAGCATCCAATGTTCTTCTTCTTCTTCTTCTTCTTCTTAATAATAATAATAATAATAATAATAATAATAATAATAATAATAATAACACCGGCCTCCCTGTTGCATTCATCTTAAAAATCTTCACAAAAAAAGAAAAAAAATATGGGCTTCGCTCCATTAACATTATGTCTATTGTGCTCTCGTTCTTCTCGTATTTCAAAGATCTCATATATGTTTTCAAGTGTGAAACAATTTCTATCCATTAGAAATTCTTTCATGCCAAAATAATACAAGAACTAAATGGGAGTTTTTTGAAGAAAACATTAAGTTGTAAGTTATGTCGCACATGTAATTGAAAATTTATTGGAAAAATATTATCGAGAAAATTGAGTTCATTACTTTAAATATTGGTTATATATTTCTAATATCGTCCTGTTGTTGTTTATCTAATGTAAATACTGAAAATTTTTATTAAGTTTTTATTCAATCTGCTATATTGTTTGGATTAATGATCATTCAATTCCTTTAGCCTTAGAACATCAACATAAATGATGCAAATGAGGGACTGTATACATGCATATTTTCGTCTTTAGTTGCTTTTTTTTTCTTTTTCTTTTTCTTTTTTTTTTCAGATTTCATAGATGTGTTGAGGCCTGAGATGTTTCTTCTTTTTCTTTTTTTTAGATTTTCTTTTTTATTCTTTTATTAATTAGATTTGAAATTAGAAGCTATAAGGTTAAATTAGTACACTAAAAAATATTTGTTCTTTTTTTATTAATGGAAGCTACAATGAGAAAAAATTAGGCTATCAATAGAATTAACCTTTTATTTAAATAAAAGACAATCATGATAGAATGTGGCCTATATCAACTACGAATAAAATCCATATCTGTATAAGCTAACATAGTCATAATTCATAAAGCTCAAATAAGAAATTAAAAAGCATAAACAACAGAGTTTTAGTACAAGAAAGGCATGTTGATTTTCGTGCATAATGAATTTTTTGTGGGCAATTTATGGGGCAAAGGGATATAATAACATCAATTGTGACTAATTGTTTATGGGGCAAAGGGATATAATAACATCAATTGTGACATAAATTAAGTTACGGGCCGCGTCAAGGAGAAAAATCTGCCTATTGAATTTATATTGGGCTAATTGTTTGTAGCCCAGATACGATCATTCGGGCTCGTCAGACCAAGCCTAAAGGAAAATAACTAACAGGCAGGGGGCAGAATTTTCTCGGGCCTCACTTTTGGAACTCGGCCCATTTTAGTAATCGAGTCAGCCCGAAATTGTCAGTTCTAATTGCTTAATAACTTATTTAAAGAGGAATGTTAGCCCGTCTACGAACTACTGTAGTAGGCATCCCGACCGTGAACACCTAACGTATTCTGAATTTAAAATGATGATTCACGTTACATTATACTGAAGAGGTGTTCATTTGAATTCAAATTCTCTTTTTTATTTTTTTTCTTGTACTTCAATATATACACTTCTGTTAATAACGAGTCTCGAATCCAAGATCTCTTCCTTTAATATATATGGGTCTTTGTCGATTAGGTATCGAAGAAATATTTGTGTTTAGGAAAACTCTACTATGCATCACCTCAGGCCCAATAAGACCCATACATCCATCATACGACTCGGGATCAATTCGGGTCAACCCGCGTTAACCGTTGTTGACCAACCATAAAAAATGGTAAAAATCAGTATCAATCTTTACACTAAAAATTATCATTTAAAGTTCAAAAGGTATCACTTGTGTCATTAAAAAGTAACTGATCACCTATTTATCTTATATGAGTTATGTAGTTCAAATTATGATTTTTTCCATTCCGATTAATGTTTAGAGTTCAGGGGGGATTAGGATTTTTTTTAGGTTCATGATTTTTAGGGTTTTTTTTTTAGTATTTTTTAGGGGTTTTTGTTGTGTTCTTTTAGGGTTTCAGGCTTATTAATCTCAATTGAGGGTTATATTTATTTCAGAAAATATTAAATTTGTTCACTTTTATTTTAGGGGTCATTAATTCCATTTAGGGTATATATTTATTTCAAAATTATGTTTTTTTTCAATTATCAATTATATTTATTTCGAAAAATTAAATTAATTATCGAGCACAATGCACGAGCTCACGCATTAGCATCGGGCGAGTGCATTGCGCAATTTGCCGAATTAAAAAAAATCATTCACTTTAATTTTAGGGTCCATTAAATCAATTTTAGAATATATATTTATATTTATTTTAAAAAAATTAAATTAATTCATTTCAATTTTTAGGATTCACTAATTGTATTTTACAGTATATAATTTTGGGGAAAAAACAAAAAAAAATAATAATAAAAAAATAGAAAAATAATAAAAAAAATTGAAAAAGAAAATAAAAAAAATTATTTCTGATGCGTGGCCCACGCGCCCGAAATGGATTAGTTTTCCTTATGGGTGTTGGGCTTTATTGAGTCTGCGTCAGTCTGATGAGTCAAAGCCCATACATCTAATATACAAGAGAGTGCGTCTTATTTTTAATTAAATTACCTTGTACTTTTTATCGTTTTGTAAAATGATAATGCCATCCAATATATGTTCATATATATAGACAAACAATAGAATATATACTGAATCATTTCGTGTGTGTTAATGAGAATTAATTCAACGATATTTGCAGCCCAAACCGCCTAGTTCGGAAATAGGAATTAGCTAGCTTAGTTTGGATAATGGCCCTTGGGCCCAATCTAAATAAGCGTGTTTAAAAAAACAATACATTTTTAGCTAAACACGTCCTATCTACTACTGATGATTGGTATAGCTTGTTGCCAAATATTTCGAATTTAAATCATACCAACATTTTTCAAGTGTTGATTGTTTCAATGTGATTTGTAAATTTTTGGACAGGAACGAGTTTTATCTAATGAGCACATTTAGGTGTGGAACTGTCAAATCTAATTTTACAATTGTTATTTATGTCTCATTTGTAGGTTGTAAAAGAAAAGAAAAAATTCTATTCACATCCCACAATTTTCTATTCATAGCTTCCATAATTAATTAACATATAAATATTATTAAATTATAAAATTTTACCGCACAACCCTTTATTAAAAAACCCTACTAAAATATGAAATAAAACCCCAAATATTGTATAGCCACCACCCTCTTCTATTAAAAAAAAAACATAATAAAAAAAATAATCCGATAGGATTGGTCATGTGCTTTCTAGGATTTACTTTTAAGATAACTAGTCTAATGGAATCTGTGTTTTTGATTTTTTTTATAAATCATTCTAACTTCTTTAATATTGATAAAATTTTTAGAGACGAGTTATGAGATTATGAATGAAATGTTACTTTGATTTTTTCAGTATATCTCTCATTTGACAGCATATTGTTATTCCAAGTAATCAAAATAGTTTCACCGCGCATTGATGTTCTTAAATCAAGATACAAAACACGATATCCTTTTAAATAAATGAAATTTGAATCCGTCCAAAGTGTGTTCTCAATTTTCTTCACCCAAATTAAATTACCAAATTTTTCAAAACACATTTCTCCTACATTGATCAAGTTCAGCAGAAGGATGTTTATCAATTTTTTTTTTCTAGGAATGTTCATCAAACTTTTTAATTATTGATGTAGTAGTAGTGTGTGTGTTTAATTATCGAAGGAGTGTGAGGAGCAAGGGATATAAATTAGGGTTTTATTTTAATAGGAGTTTTAAATGTTGGGGTTGTGAGGATATAAATGTCTAATAAAAATAATATTTATAGATTAATTAATTCATGATTATAAAAAGTAAAATGGAAATTGTTAATATAATTTCCCAAAAAATATATACGGAGGAGGAGGCTAGCTCGTTTAAACTGTGGATTGAAAATATCAGTGCTTAAAGGCCCATCACTGAGTCCATTTTCAACTTCCAATTTTATTTTTGATGTCAAAATTATATTTGGTGATATCAAAGTTATTGTTCCATTAGTTAATGTTTATTATTTATTTAGTTTTTGACAGGAATGTTTTTTAAAAAAAAATTACTACTACCTATTATTATTTCTTTGGGTAATGTTCTTGGAAATGGAAATCTCTATTATGTATGTAATTTTAACATTTCTTAATATATATACATTTTGCCCCACTTTACTTTTGTTTGAATGGATTTAAATCTAAATAAATTTTGTATATTTTTTTGCAAATATTAACTATTTGAGGTTGAACTATTGAATATACTATCATGAATAGTATCAATATAATATTTCAAAACAATATCTTTTTTTGGAGCGCAAAAAGTGCTACCGCGTAGTTATATTTATATATTAGTATATTATCATTAAAATTATAAATTTTATAATTGATTTTTATGGATTATGTAAGACAAGTAGATAAAATCATTAGTGCGAAATTATTTTGTCATACTTAATTAATTTTTAGATATGAAGTTCCGACAATAAGCGGTAGTTAAAAACATAGCACGAGAAACATAATTAAAACTTATAATATACGTACATTACAAAAAAAAATGTTAATTGTTCATATTTTGTATATATGCTTTATGTATCAGTATATGTGAAGTGTGTATGTAGGAATAAAATGAAAAGAAATACAATGACTCATTTTTCACTATTATCACTAACTTAAATTATTTGAGAGTCATCCAAAAGATTAAATGTGCCGATTTTCCGTGGCAGTTTGTTCGTATTAATGGGCGAATCTTGGGTACTGTACCATTGGGCAAAATACAGATGCACGACATCAACCAAGAAACCACCTATGGTACAACACTCAAGATTTGCTCATCAATACGAACAAATTGCAATGAAGATCAGTGGGGCAGATCTGCGAGTAAAGTCTCGTCAGCGGGTTCATTTACTATCGGAGGGTGGTGGTGTGATCGAAAGACGAAAGATTAGATGATGATCGAGTGTATGGTTTCTATAAAGATACATCCAGTAAATACGTTGAGTGTTCTTACGAATAATGACGATGATGTTGATGATTTGATTCCAGATAACTATCCGGCAAGGATTGAAGAATGTCTAACTTTATTTGGCAGCACTCTTATATGTGTAAGGAAAAATTGGTGAAGGATGAAGGTTGAATTATGTTTCATATGTTTGGAAGTAAAGAATATATAGTGAAGGAGATTTTGTATTTTTTGTGGGTATGGTAGATCCTAGTATCATGACTGTCTTAGTACTGTCATAGATATATGTTTTCCCACAATATTTTCATATGATTTCACCAATGTTAGACTTTTTTTTCGTTTGTAAAACTTTTTAAATATTGTCTTAGTTGTGCATATCCTACTTGTTACAATGGAAAAGCGTCCATACAAAGTAAAAGAATGGATTAATAGTTTTTAATTAGAGACTGAATTAATTCTAAATACCTGGCATGGTTATCGACGTTGTTTTGGGCCTAGTTGAACTGGTTCTTAGCGTTTTAGATATTTAACTTGCATTTTACAATTGTAGTGAACTAGTTATTCATCTCCAACATGTGTCATTTTTTAAACCATCTTCAATAGAACTTTTCTACTAATGCTTTTTTTTAAATCTTTCCCTAGGTTGTAAATACATTCAGCTATAGTTGCTTGCCTATACAATAGGAACATGAACAATTGCAGATACAATATGAACAATTTCTTTGCACAGGGGAATGGGAGCTACTTTCATTTTGAGCAATTAATGGAATACTTTCTTTTCACATTTCGATATTGTTTTTCAAGTTTTAGACTTTAATCGTTGTCTGTATAATTCTGAGCCGCTTTCATTTTCATCACTTAACTAATAATTTATTTTTACAATTTCAAGATATTGCTTTTGAAGTTTTAGACCATTTCAAGTTTCATGACTTGATGTTTTAGTTTGCTCGTGAGTTCCCTTAACTGTTTTTTTTTTATCAAATTGATTGTTAATAACTTCCACTTGAAATTTTCTCTTATTATTAATATCCAACTAAGGTTCTAATTATTTTTCAACATTGAATATTCTTGTTTTAGTTAATAATTAATTATTTGGGTATTTTAATTTTTCTCCCGGTAGAAATTCTAGAAAAAATCAATCTGTCATGATGCTCGGTGAAATCATTTTCCTCTGATCATTCAATCTTTTAATCACAACACCATGATGCTTAGTTAAATTATTTATCTTCGATCATCCAATCCCTCGTGTTTCGATCACACTGCCGCCTCTCTCTGATAATAAATGGCATCTCTTAAACCCGTTGATCTTCCTACCATGACTCAACACATCGATCTTCTTTGCAAATTTGTGTATTAATAATCAATTCCTCAACATACTATCATTAGGCATAATACAGTTGTGCAACATCTACCAATAAGCTCTTTATGGTTTCTACGAAGAAACATAAGGTGAATTAGTTGAGTGTTATGATCTTTTCAATCTTTTGGATAATGACGATAACCATGATATTGATGCTTTGATTATGAATAAAAATTTGTAATAGAAAAATATCTTAGTTTACAAGGCACTACTTATACGTGTAAATAAATTGATGAAAGACGAAGCTCGTATGGTGTTTCATATATTTGAAAGTTTGATCGAAATTCTTGGTCATAATCAAGATACAATAGCTTATCTTTGATAGCAATAATATATGGTTCTTGTGTGGAAGACATAGTTAGCTTCTTATATCTATTGAATAATTGTGGATTTACCGGATCTGCTTAAGTATTAAATAGATAGATCTTTTAATATTTATTGAACAATTGTGGGTTTACCGGATCTGCTTAAGCATTAAATAGAGAGATGAGGATATTGTCGAAGAGTATGCCGAAAAGAATTTGTCTGAATAATTGTGGGTTTACAGGATCTGCTTCAGTATTAAATAGAGAGATATTTTTATACCTATTTAATAATTGTAGGTTTACCGGATCTGCTTGAGCATTAAATAGAGAGACCTTCTTATACCTATTGAAAAATTGTAGGTTTACCGGATCTGCTTGAACATTAAATAGAGAGACTGTGGATATTGTGGAAGAGTATGCCAAGAGACCTTCTGTTTCAACATCTTCGTCACGATGGGGCTCAGTTTATTTCAACCTCTTTTGTTTCTTCATTATGAGCAGTCTCTTTATCAATATCTACACCCTCCTTCGCTGCATCCTTTGCTTCTTCATTACCACCAGTCCCTTTATCCATATCTACACCCTCCTTTCGCTGCCTCCTTTGTTGTTGCTGACTCCTTTTCATCCTCTTTCTCAACTTTATCCACTTCTTCTTCCTCATTCTCATCTCATATTACTTCTTCCTCATTCCATCCCCTTTCATTATGAAAAACCTTAATTTTAAGATATGATAAATTCTTCATGGCATGCTCTTCAACAAAATTTTCAGTTTCCTTATTGAATACCCAAACAGTCCTAATAAACCCACAGTTCAACATGTATAAGAAACCAACTATGTCCTCAAACACAAGTAAGAATCAAATATTTTTGGGCCTAGTTGAACTGGTTCTTAGCGTTTTAGATGTTTAACTTGTCTTTTACAATTGTAGTGAACTAGTTATTCATCTCCAACATGTGTCATTTTTTAAACAATCTTCAACAGAACTTTTCTACGAATGCTTTTTTTTTAATCTTTCCCTAGGTTGTAAATACATTCAGCTATAGTTGCTTGCCTATACCATAAGAACATGAACAATTGCAGATACAATATGAACAATTTCTTTGCACAGGGGAATGGGAGCTACTTTCATTTTGAGAAATTAATGGAATACTTTCTTTTCACAATTTGATAATGTTTTTCAAGTTTTAGACTATAATCGTTGTCTGTATAATTCTGAGCCGCTTTCATTTTCATCACTTAACTAATAATTTATTTTTACAATTTCGAGATATTGCTTTTGAAGTTTTAGACCATTTCAAGTTTCATGACTTAATGTTTTAGTTTGCTCGTGAGTTCCCTTAACTGTTTTTTTTATCAAATTGATTGTTAATAACTTCCACTTGAAATTTTCTCTTATTATTAATATCCAACTAAGGTTCTAATTATTTTTCAACATTGAATATTCTTGTTTTAGTTAATAATTAATTATTTGGGTATTTTAATTTTTCTCCCGGTAGAAATTCTAGAGAAAATCAATCTGCCGTGATGCTTGGTGAAATCATTTTCCTCTGATCATTCAATCTTTTAATCACAACACCACGGTGCTTGGTTAAATTATTTATCTTCGATCATCCAATCCCTCGTGTTTCGATCACACTGCCGCCTCTCTCTGATAATAAATGGCATCTCTTAAACCCGTTGATCTTCCTACCATGACTCAACACACGATCTTCCTTGGAAATTTGTGTATTAATAATCAATTTCCTCAACGTACTATCATTGGGCATAATACAGTTGTGCAACATCAACCAATAAGCTCTTTATGGTTTCTACGAAGAAACATAAGGTGAATTAGTTGAGTGTTTTGATCTTTTCAATCTTTTGGATAATGACGATAACCATGATATTGATGCTTTGATTATGAATAACAATTTATCTTGAACAGAAAAATATCTTAGTTTACAAGGCACTACTCATACGTGTAAATAAATTGGTGAAAGACGAAGCTCGTATGGTGTTTCATATATTTGAAAGTTTGATCAAAATTCTTGGTCATAATCAAGATACAATAGCTTATCTCTGATAACAATAATATATGGTTCTTGTGTGGAAGACATAATTAGCTTCTTATATCTATTGAAAAATTGTGGATTTACCGGATCTGCTTAAGTATTAAATAGATAGACCTTTTTATATTTATTGAACAATTGTGGGTTTATCGGATCTGCTTAAGCATTAAATAGAGAGATGAGGATATTGTCGAAGAGTATGCCAAAAAGAATTTGTCTGAATAATTGTGGGTTTACAGGATCTGCTTCAATATTAAATAGAGAGATATTTTTATACCTATTTAATAATTGTGGGTTTACCGGTTCTGCTTGAGCATTAAATAGAGAGACCTTCTTATACCTATTAAACAATTGTGGATTTACCGGATCTGCTTGAGCATTAAATAGAGAGACTAAGGATATTGTGGAAGAGTATGCCGAGAGACCTTCTGTTTCAACCTCTTCATCACGACGGGGCTCAGTTTATTTCAACCTCTTTTGTTTCTTCATTATGAGCAATCTCTTTATCAATATCTACACCCTCCTTCGCTGCATCATTTGCTTCTTCATTACCACCAGTCCTTTTATCCATATCCACACCCTCCTTCACTGCCTCCTTTGTTGTTGCTGACTCTTTCTCATCCTCTTTCTCAACTTTATCCACTTCTTCTCCATTCTCATCCCATATTACTTCTTCCCCATTCCATCCCCTTTTATTATGAAAAACCTTAAATTTAAGATATGATAAATTCTTCATGGCATGCTCTTCAACAAAATTTCCAGTCTCCTTATTGAATACCCGAACAGTCCCAATAAACCCACAGTTCAACATATATAAGAAACCAACTATGTCTTCAACACAAGTAAGAATCAAATATTCTTGGTACCGGAGATAGGTTACAGTCTCTTGATTTTGTCCAACAATAGTCATCAAACTCTCAAACATAATTCGACCTCTATCATTCACCAATTTCCTTACCTGTATAAGATTACTCTAGCAAAGTTAGATATTCTCCAGTCCTAGCCGGATAATTATTCGAAATAAAAACATCGAGATTATCATTATCATCATTATCCGTAAGATAAAAAAGATGGGAACACTCGACGTATTCATAGAAACCATAGACGGTTTCTTGGATGAGGACGTGTAGTTGTATTATGCCCAATGGTACAATACCAAAGAGTTGCTCATCAAGACGAACAAAGTGCCAGGGAAGATTGGCATGTTGATCGTCTGTCGGTTGAATCTCACTGACGGAAAAATCTATGGCATGTTGATCGTCTGCAGGTTGAATCTCATGTACGGGTGAAATCTCTTCGTCACGACGGGACTCAGTCTGCATCTCTCCCTGCTTGTAGTCACATGGAGTTTGAACTAGAATGTCGAGGGCATTTGGCCAAGAGCATTAATGCTATGCGAGATTTAATAGCATATAAGGCGCAAGTGCTCTAAAATATTGGACTAGCTATGGCGGATGTGGATTTTTTCTTCGTGAATCCACATTTGCATCCCTATAATTCTCTACTGGATCTCGTGGTGATTCAAGGCCAATTTAAGAATGCTTTCACACATCACAACCATCTTTTTAGATCGTACTACAATCATTTGAGGGGCATGCTCATTCAACTGGGCTTCCAGTTTAACGACCTAGCTTCGATGCCAGGGACTCCAGATCGTGTTGTGGATGTAGTCACTGCCTATGATGAATTCTCTCCCAAAGATCAAGGTGGTACCGTTAGGGTGGCTGGGCACAAGCATCCCCATGGTGATGAAGCCGACACATCCAAATGATTGCAACCATGATATTGATGCTTTGATTCTGAATAATTATTTGTCTTGAACAGAAGAATATTTAATTTACACGGCACTATTTATACGTGTAAATAAATTAGTGAAAGACGAAGCTCATATGGTGTTTCATATATTTGAGAGTTTGATGGAAATTCTTGGACATACTCAAGTTACAATAGCCTATCTTCGATAGCAGAAATATATGGTTTTTGTGTGGAAGACATAGTTAGCTTCTTATATCTATTGAATAATTGTGGGTTTACCGGATCTACTTAAGTATTAAATAGAAAGACCTTCTTATATCTATTGAATAATTGTGGGTTTACCAGAATTGCTTGAGCATTAAATAGAGAGACTGGAATATTGTGGAAGAGTATGCCAGAAAGAATTTATCATACCTTAAAATTAGCATTTTTCAACTTGAAAAAGAATGGAATGAGCAAAAGAAAATGATGAGATTGAGGAAGAACACAAACCCGCAGATCTTCCTACCGATCTTCCCTAGAGATTTTTGTGTATTGATGATGGATTCAATACACCAACTTGCATGATACTGATGTGCGACATCAACCAAGAAGACCTTTATGGTTTCTACAACTTAATAGCCAACTTTATGTATTATGAGCTTTTCTTTTGTACAAATAATGACGATAACCCTTAGATTGAAGCTTTGATTCCGGATAACTATATGTTTAGGACAAAATAATATCTAAAAGGTCTTGGCTATTATACGTGTAATGGCATCAGTGAAGAAAGAAGTTCATTTAGAGTTTAATATGTTTGAGGGTTTGATGAAAATTCTTGTACATAGTAAAAAGACATTAGCCTATCTCACGTTGTAGGAATATCTTATTTTTACCTGTGTGGAACACAGGGTTGGCTTCTTATACTATTGAATAATGTGGGTTTACCGGATCTACTTGGGTATTCAATAGTTGGACTAAGGATATTGTCGAAGAGTTTGTCGGAGGGAATTTGCAATACCGTAAAATTAGAAATTTTCATCATGAAAGATAATGGAATGAGGAAAAGAGGGATGAGAATGAGGAAGAAGAAGGAGACGAGGTTGAGGAACAAGTGTGGATATTTCGTCAGCAGCAAAAGAGGGTGTAGATGGTTCAAAAAATGAGGAGTGCAGCCAATAAATATAGATCAAGGGACTAAAAAGATAAACCAATTGCGTACATATCTTGTAAAAGTAATCTGCTGGGTAGTTTGAATTTGTTAATTGGATATATTAAAAGTTGAGAATATATGGTAAATGAGATTTTTTTTTTGTAAGTATGGTAGATCCTGGTATCATGATTGCTCTAGTACTATCACACGTGTCCTCTCACAAGATTTTCATATACTTTCTTCAATGTTAGACTCAATTTTTTTTCTTTCTTAAACCTTAAATATGGTTGATTATATAATAGTTATTTTTATTTTAATAATAATTAATATGATTGTTTGACAAGTAACAAAAAATGTTGTATCCTCGCTCGTTATAGTTTATATAAAAATTTATCCTTCTAAACTTTTAGGAGAAAAATTAAGCTAACAAAGTTTGAGATAATGACGATAACCATGATATTGATGCTTTGATTCTGAATAACAATTTGTCTTGAACAGAAAAATATCTTAGTTTACACGACACTACTTATACGTGTAAATAAATTGGTGAAAGATGAAGCTCGTATGGTGTTTCGTATATTTGAAAGTTTGATCGAAATTCTTGGTCATAATCAAGATACAATAACTTATCTCTGATAGCAATAATATATGGTTCTTGTGTGGAAGACATAGTTAGCTTCTTATATCTATTGAATAATTATGGATTTACCAGATTTGCTTAAGTATTAAATAGATAGACCTTCTTATATCTATTGAATAATTGTGAGTTTACCGGATCTGCTTAAGCATTAAATAGAGAGATGAGGATATTGTGGAAGAGTATGCTAAAAAGAATTTGTCTGAATAATTGTGGGTTTACCGAATCTGCTTCAGTATTAAATAGAGAGACCTTTTTTATACATATTTAATAATTGTGGGTTTACCTCTGCTTGAGCATTAAATAAAGAGACCTTCTTATACCTATTGAACAATTGTGGGTTTACCGGATCTACTTGAGCATTAAATAGAGAGACTAGGGATATTGTGGAAGAGTATGCCGAGAGACCTTCTGTTTCAACCTCTTCGTCACAATGGGGCTCAGTCTGCATCTCTCTCTGCTTGTAGTCACATGGAGTTTGAACTAGAATGTCGAGGGCATTTGGTCGAGAGCATTAATGCTATGCGAGATTTAATAGCATCCGAGGCACAAGTGCTCCAAAATATTGGACTAGCTATGGCGGATGTGGATTTTTTCTTCATGAATCCACATTTGCATCCCTATCATTCTCTACTAGATCTCGTGGTGATTTAAGGCCAATTTAAGACTGCTTTCGTACATCACAACCATCTTTTTAGATCGTACTACAATCATTTGAGGGGCATGTTCATTCAACTGGGCTTCCAGTTTAACGACCTAGCTTTGCTGCCAGGGACTCCAGATCGTGCTGTGGATATAATCACTGCCTATAACGAATCCCCTCCCAAAGATCAAGGTGGTGTCGTTAGGGTGGCTGGGCACAAACATTCCCATGGTGATGAAGTTGACCCATCCACTTATCCCGGGTTAAGATCAGCAGGCCCAGCCGGATTTGATGAGCCGTCGAGCACTGGCTGACAAGAGAGATCATCAGCCCCCAGCAACATCCATCGGAGTAGCAGTAGAGGGAGAGCAGAAGTTCCCAGCAGCATCCATCAGAGCAGCAGTAGAGGGAGAGCAGAAGTGCATCCATCGGAGCAGCAGCAGAGGGAGAGTCTATCGGAGCAGCAGCAGAGGGAGAACAGAAGTTCCAACAACATCATTTGAGCTAATTTCCAAACGCTAATTTCTAAATGTTGCAGTTAACAGATACAGAATGCAGAGGCTATCGTCTCCCCTCTTGTTTTTTGTTTGGCTGCTCGTTTCTGGATATACAAGTGAAGCGGTAATGACAATTTAGAAACTACTCTCCAAGCCAGAACTCGAGATTGAGAACACGAGAATCTACAATGTTCATTTTGAATGTGAGTTTTGTTTAACTAGGAACGTTTACCTAGGTAACCTCTAAATTGTTATTTATGTCTCATTTGTAGGCTGTGAAAGAAAATGGGAAATTCTATTCACAGCCCACAATTTTCTATTCATAGCCTCCATAATTAATTAACATATAAATATTATTAAATTATACAATTTTACCGCACATCCCTTTATTAAAAAATCCTACTAAAATTTATAAAATAAAACCGCAAATATTGTATAGCCACCACCCTCTTCCATTAAAAAAAAAACATAATAAAAAAAATAATGTGAGAGGATTGGTCATGTGCTTTCTAGGATTTACTTTTAAGATAACTAGTCTAACAGAATCTGAGTTTTTGCTTTTTTAAAAATCATTCTAACTTTTTTAATATTGATAAAATTTTTAGAGACGAGTTATGAGATTATGAATCAAATGTTAGTTTGATTTTTAAGTATATCTCTCATTTGACACTATATTGTTATTCCAAGTAATCAAAATAATTTCACCGCACATTGATGTTCTTAAATCAAGACACGAATCACGATATCCTTTTAAATAAATGAAATTTGAATCCGTCCAGAGTGTGTTCTCAATTTTCTTCACCCAAATTAAATTACCAAAATTTTCAAAACCCATTCCTCCTACACTGATCAAGTCCAGCAGAAAGGAGAAGCGGATGTTTATCAAGTTTTTTTTTTCTAGGAATGTTTATCAAACTTTTTAATTATTGATGTAGTAGTAGTGTGTATGTGTGTGTGTTTTTAATTATCAAAGGAGTGTGAGGAGCAAGGGCTATAGATTAGGGTTTTATTTTTATTTTAGTAGGAGTTTTAAATGTTGGGATTGTGAGGATATAAATGTCTAATAAAAATAATATTTACATATTAATTAATTCGTGATTATAAAAAGTAAAATGGAAATTGTTAATATAATTTTCCAAAAAATATATACGGAGAAAAGAGAGAAGAGAGGCTGATTAAAAAAAAAATAGTTGAAAAAAAAAAACGAAAAAAGAAGATTCAGCATTAAAAAACCTGATTTGAAGCTCGTTTAAACTTGTGGGTTGAAAATATAAGTGCTTAAAGGCCCATCATTGAGTCCATTTTTAGCTTCCAATTTTATTTTAATTTTATGAATATTAAAAATATATTGTTTAATAGAGAAAACGAAACCAAAATGTTGAGTTTTAGATAATCATTAATATTTATTTACTAATTTACATTTTTGTGGATAATAAAAATATAATGCATTTGTATAATTGTATTAAATAAATGTGATGCATTAAATCAAAAACGAACGCAGAAAAAAATGGAATTTGTTTAAAAATAACTAAAATTTAAAATATTCATTTCTGTTCGTTTATTTATTTTTGCTAACCTTAACTAGGACGGTAAATGAGTTGAGGTAAGTCGATCAACCATACACTTATTTAAGCTTGTTTGAAATGATATATCAAATTTAAAATTTATATAAATTTGAATTTTTTTATTACATATCAAGACGATCTCAAACGAGTTTTAATCAATCAAATACGAGTCAAACTTGAGTAGTTTGATATTTTTATACATGTTTGTTCCAATTTACTTATCGAGCTCGAGTTGGGTCAGACTTTACATCTATGAGTCACAAAATTATGTAGATAAATTACACTTTAATACCTATATTTTGGGTTCTTTTTAAAATTAACGAAACAATACCAATTTTTTCAAAAAAAAAAATGCAAATCTATCATTTAATCAATTTTACATTTCAAACATAATTGATTGTATTTTAAAAAAATTTGATTGGCTGATTTCTTTTTACTCTATTGTGGAAATAGAAATGTTAAAATACAATCAATTACATATGATTTTCGGACTGAAAATTGATCAAATATTAGATTTGCAAAAGTTGGTACTATTTTATTAATTTTTGAAAATGTGAATTATTTTCTAAAAAGAACCCAAAACTTAGGTATAAAAGTGTAATCACTCAAATTATGTTCAAGACTTTCAGTTCGAGATAATGCCCAAGGAAAACCATGATAAATTGATCTTTTTCTACTTGATGGTCCGACCCGCTCACTTAACGATTGATCTTGATTATTTGCACTTCTACTTGACACCTATCATAATGATAAACAACTCGTCTCGTTATGACATTCTCAAAACTTATGTCGCTCCATCTCCTCAGGGGTAGAGAACCCATTGCTATCTCGATTGTGCTACTAGAAGCTCTATGTCCCGAGCCTCGTACACACAGCCCGTCACACTATGGGAGCCGGTCATGCCCGAAGTCATTACCTTAACTGCGAGGAGGGGAATGCCGAAGGCAGGACTAATGACTATAGAGTGTAATCGTAACAAGGTAGCCGTTAGAAACCTACCCTTTATTTTTGGACATTAATAAGAGAAAAAATGTAATTATCAATCTTGAACAGGTTCAAATATATGTCCTCAAATAATCAATCTGTACAAAAACCTGCACAAAATAACACAAACAAGAAATTTAACTAAGAATGTGCAAACCAACAAATGTAACAAAAAGCTAGCAAAATCTTCCCAAACTATAAGTTTAGCTAGTACCTAATTTCATCTCATTTGTTGTTGATGATCTGGTCCAAATCCTTCACTTTTCATCAAGAGTTCATAATATACGAATAAAGAATCTCATTCCAAACATCGGGCACTCCCGGAAGACACCAATGGGTGCAGTCTGAATAGCTCGACGGATTCGAAAGCTGGTCTTCACTTATGGTATGAAAGAAATTCTTGTAAATCGATGGATGAGCATCTTTTCTATATTCCGATAAATGTGTTATGTTCAAATATTCGAGGTTTAGGCCTCGTGTCCCGAGCTTCCTTAGAGCTGATTCTGCAATCTTCATCTTCTCACCAACTATAGAGAGACCGATCAACCTATCCTCAAAAATTGGCTCTGTTTCGTTGTAGCAGTTTCGTTGCTCTTCCCATCTCTCACCGCTGCAGCAGGACTATGTTTGTTAGTACCTTAAATTTATCCAACTCTGCTCAAACATGTGTAGATTTCGAAATGAAAAGCATTGATCATTTTAGGGAAAAAAAAAGGGTGTGACTAGCTTACTAGAGATGAAATGGCGAAGGGCTCATGAAAAACATCTTTGTTTTGGTTCGATTTATGTTGATTTCCAACCAGTCCGACCATATGTCGAGGGCCATTTCATAGAGTCGAAGGCTCATGCTTACTGTCTGGTTAATTGCATCAGAGCTTCCGAATGATGATCCCCATCTGGAGAGAGAGAGAGAGAGAGAGTGAGATTACAATACAACGCTAATGTAGTGATTTTTCCGATTCCATTTTCTACTGTGCAAAATATTGAAAACAAGTTTGTTTTAACTTATTTCAATTTTTTACTACATTATTTTATTCAATCATATAACATCTATTACAATTATATCATCACTGGAGTGGGATTTACAATTTAAATATTCATCTCTAGATATCAATCACAAAATTATTAATATTCTCATACCAAACGCAAATACAAATCAGATTTGTCATTTTTCAAACATATAATTACAAAACATCAACCATTTACCACACAAAAATCAATATTATTATTTTTTATATGAAAACCGACACACTTTGTAAACTACACTGATAATGACTAAAACTAAAAATTGAAACCGGAAAAATAACAAAAAATAAATAAAAATCCCCTAAAATTCTCTGCCATACAAATATTTACTTACGGATAATGAAAAATCATTAATTTTTTCATCATTCCGACGAGAATCCGACTATTATTATGCGACGGAGAGAGCATATATCGTAAGAACTTACACGATCGTGATAGGATCCATCCACCATAAGTAGTTATTGAAGACGAGTATATCCGCATCGTTCCAATGCCTAGCGTGCTTATCTATACCCATCAGCCTAATTACACGATGCTTCACGTGATGAATAAGTGGGTCGTCGCAATTAGACTCGACCAAAAACGGAGCCCAATATAATCCGATCGTGGCATTATATTCCTTAAAAATTGAACCAAACACAGTTATATATATAAAATCAATCGACACAAATCAAACTACGAAATTGACCCAATTCAAGAAAAATAATGCACGTTTCTTACAATTGCTTCAAACAAGAACATATTCTCGTTTCGGACAACGGTTTTTGGCGCCGACGGCCCGAGCGCGGACTCGATTAGGCAAAGCATCGAGGTCCATTGATTCCTATTCAACGAGTCGCCCACGAACAAGAGCCTTTTCCCCCTTATCTTCTCCAACAAGGCCGTCCCGTTAAATCTGTTTCACACAGAGAAACGGAACGAACATTATAATATAATAAGTTCAAATCCCACCGACACTTTCTAAGTCGAGAAACAAAAAAAGTCGTACCTCGGGAGATCACATTCATGAGGCTTCCATCTCCAATTCCGATATTTGAGATCTTTTCTACCATATTTCTCACAAGCAAACTCAGGCAACATAAACGAACAGTTCCGCTCCTCGTACAAAGGAAGTGACACGTTGTCGAAAACCCATCTCCCAGAAAACAAGTTACAGCTCGAGCTCGAACTCGAACTCGATTTATATTCCTCGTACGCTTTCTGCGGATCGTTTCCTGCATTATTAACACATGCATTCTTCAGCTGCTTCTGCAGATCCAAGAAGCCTAGGAAGTCGCTTGTCAGATAAATAACGGCGCCGAGTAACGTTATGAGAGAGAAACCAACAATGCAGTGAGAGAAGATTCCCAATTTCATTTTTTCATGTTTCATTTTGGCTTTTGCTTCAAATCGCCCAAACCAGACCAAGAATTTCTACTTCTTTATGAGCAGAAAACATTTGTGCCAATAATTTTCACATGGTTTTGTTGAATTATTGGCAAGAATGTTTGTTCTTTATCCAAGAATCATCACCCCTCCACTCTGTAAAACACATGACCGTTCGAGAAAAAAAAAATGTCGTGAAAGAAATATATATGTACAGATATTATCGAAACGGTCCGGTCTTCTATTACGAATAGTGTTTTTATATACCTTACGTGGACGTGTATATTAATGATATTCCCTCCGTCCCATAATTATAGTCCACTTCCCATTTTCACACAGATTAAGAAATCACATTTAATATGTATTGGAAATATACAATTTATAATAATTATCCTATATTGCCCTTATTTTTTACTATATTAATTGCATTCATACTATATTAAATAGGGTTATATTTGTAAAATAATATTTAAATACAATCCCAATTTAGAATAGGACTATAATTTTGGGACATCCCAAAAAGGAATAATGGACTATAATTATGGGACGGAGGGAGTATTATTTTATACTTGATGATTAATGTAGTTTGAATATGATATGATACAATTAGGTTAGCCAACTTATGAAATCAATAACGTTATTAATGAGTGCACTCTAATAAAACTTTATTAATGAGTGGCGTGAATGAATTAATGTTGATGGGATCAAAATTGGGGGTTTAATATATTTTACCAAGTTGTTATTTACATGTTCGGATCCGAAACGTCTTTCTTTTAAATAAGGGTTTTCACCGTTAAGTATTTCCAAAAAGGGACCGCATGTAGTATAATTGACAAATTGTCTATAATAGATCTTAAACAGAGTAAATTACACTTTAATACTTATATTTTTGAAACATTTGCAAAAATAACCAACTTTTTCAAAACTAACAAAACAGTACTAACTTTTTCAATTTTTTTTGTAAATCTAACATTTGATCAATTTTACAACTCAAAAATCGTACATAATTGATTGCGTTTTAATATTTTTTGATTGGAGGTACTAGTCTACGTGGTTGGGAAAATATAAATATTAAAATACAATTAATTACGTACAATTTTCGAGTAGTAAAATTGACTAAATGTTAAATTCGCAATTTTTTGGAAAATTTGAGTATTATTTTACTTATTTTGAAAAAGTGAGTCATCTTTAAAAAAGTGCCCAAAATGTAATTTACCCTCCTAAACAATTCGATTTTTTTAGACCAAATATAATCATGAATTCATGATAGACCGTGGATCTAAATCAACTACAAACAAAATTTATATAATAACAAAGTTAATTATAAAACTCATACAATTAGAAATTAAAAAGTATATATATATATATATATAATCGATCAATTTAGTACAAGAAAGGTATGTTGATTCGTTTTCGTGCATAATGAATTTCTTTTGGGAAATTTATGGAGCAAATATATATAATAACATTAATTGAGTCGAAGGCGTTAATAAAGTCGAGGAAGAAATATGTATATATGTACAAATATCATCCAACGGTTCACTCCTTTGTTACGAATAGTGTTTTTATATATATAATACGCGGATATGTATATTAACGATATCAATTTATTTATACATGATGATTGATATAATTAGATTATGAAATGATACAATTAATTAAAATAAACGGTAGCAATCGAATATTAATTATGTTGGATGAGTGAGCTGGCTGGAGGCAAGTTGGAAAGAGATAGACATGAGTTCACATCATACAATAGTGACAAATTAGAAGGCTCTTTATGAGTTGTCTCAGCCACTCAATTTTTTAGATTGATAAACGTGGTTAATATCTGTATTTTAGCTTAAAATACGTATCTTTTGATATTCAACAATACGTACATGCATTACAAAATTTCCCAATTTATTACATCCACGAAAGAGGAAATTTGAAGATATATGTATATATATTTTGCATAGTTAAGATTGTGGAAATAATCTATCCTAATTTGGATTAGTGTCACTTTTGATTCAATAAAAATTGGGTTCAAATATATGTAATTAATCTCAAATCTTATATATTGGGTCCGGAGTGTTATTTCTTCAACTTTTTTGATCCCAAGATATATTTTTCAACTTTTATGATTTTTTTTTTGTTCCAACTAAAACGACATTTTTTGTTTCGATAATTATACTATTGGAATTCAAAATGTCACTTTCAGGACTAAAAATGTTGTTTTTCTGAAAGTTGGGACTAAAAATGAAACTAATCTTATAAATTAATTAGAATAATTACACTTTAATACTCAACTTTTGAATTCGGTGTCAGAAACATCGTAACCTTCGAATAATTACTCATTAGTACCTGATCTTTAAATGCGAATTCAAATCTAGGACCAAATCAAAATTTCAGAACTTGATTCAAAATTCACAATAATTAGAATTTTTGGTCCGATTGTTGTGAATTTTGATTAGATTTCAGATCCCGAAATTTTGATTTGGTTCTAGATTTGAGAATACATTTATTAAATAACATGTCTTAATCTATAACCATTAAGGTTTGAATTGGAAAAAGGATATAAGCAGTAGGTTTCAAACTCGTAATTATTAGTAACGTTTAAGATCGAACCCAAAAATTGGATACTAAAATTGAATAATAATCCAGTAAAAATTATGATAAGAGTTTGTAATGATGAATGACCTTTAACGCTAGGTAGCTGCCGACAAAATAATACATTTCTTGTCATTTGGTAGTTGTGGTTATATTTGATTCCTGCAATGCTTTTGTCGGCGAGTAGATTTTGTGGTAATAAAAGATCTTTGAAGTAGTTAGGTTCAATCTGGTAGGGTTCAATAAAAGCTACATATCTCACCACATATATATTTGATGTAACGATTATTTGCAAATAAATCGATAGCCTTTTTGAAATGGCCCCACTACCTGTAGTCTTCCAAGTAAAAGTCGAGTCAAAAGAGAATATATAGTGATATATATTATATAATAATATGTGCAATGATAAGATTTGCTTTATCATAAAGTTAAATTGAAAGTAAATTTTGATTTATTGTTTAATTAACTAACAACATTTGCATGTAATTATAAGTTGTTTCGAGGAGTGTACGTGTGTGCTTGTCTTTATTGTAGCAAATACAAAATCCTTGCAACATTTTTTAGACCAAATATATAAACAAAAAAAATAAATATTTAATTCTCCTGTAAATCGGATGTACAAAAATTTTATATCAGACGGGTTGCATTTTGGTACGTAATTAATTTCTTGATATATGATGATATTTTTGTAATAGTAGTGGCGTTTTAGTAATTATTTGGATTCGAATAATGTATTAAATACTCAAAAGGGTCATAATATTTATTTTCATAGAAAGTACTGATAAAAAATTATTTTAAAAGGTAGTGGCATTTTTATAATTATTACTATATCTTTTTTATATTGAAAAAAATATCATGTATTCAATGATGGGAGAAAAAAAAATGAATGCTCGCGTGGAGTATAGGCGCCTTAAGCGTAGACTCCATGTGCACGATGTACATAAAATTTTATTTACACTTTGACGTATAAGAGACCATATCTAAATAAATAAAAAATCAAACTAATTATTTTGTACTTAATTATTTGAGAACAATATAAAATTATTTAGCGTTGTAGCATTTATAGTGCAAAACGAAATGTGAAATTAAAATATATTGGATAATGGGATAACTCACCGACAATAAATTAAAGGCAGTGTGTGAGAGAGAATCGTCACCGACGGACCACCCATCTATTCAAGTGAAGTAATTGCTCAAAGGTGGAGAAAAAAAAAAAGAAATTAAAGAAAAAACACACACACACACACACACACTTTCCTTCATATAGAGAAAAAGAAAATTCCATTGTTCAATAAAGTTACAAAAACTTCATTTAATCTATACTGTATAATTCACTGCAATTTCTCGTCACATTCGTATGCAATAATTTATATAAATTGCATAGGTGAAATAATCGTAAAAGAAAAGGGGGAAAGATCATAATATTTAAATAACGTAGTTAAATTAAATCTCATCATTTGAAGATCATGAAAAATATGGTTGAAGAAGTATTATAGAGTTTCATCGCCTTGAAGAAAATAAAATTATTACATGGACTAGAACGAAAGCATAACTGCCTTACCAATATTATTATTAGGTGCTCGTATTCGCTCTGTCAAAATTATTAACTTTTGAACAATTCATCGAACCCATTTTCTAATTTTTAACATTTTCTATTTCCAATAAATGTGCAGATGTCGCAAGAGACAATGTATTCATTCAATGATCAAGGAAGATCAAATTTTCGAAAAAGACTTATACAAGACCATTTAACGAGTCAAGATCCGTAAGACGACGAACTGCTAATGGGTCATAAATTCTGCCAATGGGCCTCATTTATGTCCATGATCCCTCTTCAGACAAATCAATGTTAAAAACAGGGCACATGAGCACTGTCATGAAAAAAATTGAAGACATTGAATTATCTTATCGTCAAAAATGTAAGACATTGAATTTTGGTAATTAATATCACATCACTATGTATTGCAATGATTTCTTTAAATTTTCTTGATGATGAAAGGATCAATACAATATCCATGGTCTAATATTTGTGTCATCATCGTCTTCTTTCTTACAAATGCTAACTATCTACATTTATTAAAAACACACAAAAAAAAAATCAATTTCATGAGTGAGTTATGAGTATTTGATAACTAAAATTAGCATCATGGACATTGAAGGACGGAATTAGCCTCATGAGTCAGAATTCTACCGACGGTTTCTAATTCGTTAAAAAGCATATACGTACTAACATTATCTTGACTGATTTCGATTGGAAATAACATCCAATAAAGAAAGATTTTACCTTCGTAAAATCATGCAAACAATAACAACACGAACTTTTAACTTGGTGCATAATTAAAAATGTAGGCGTACAAGAGCTCGTTCCAAACATCAGGAACTCCGGGAAGACACCAATGTATGCAATCTGCGTAACTAAGTGGGTTAGTTTTTTCTTTTTCTGTCAAAGGTTCCCATTGTTTTCTATAAATTGAAGGGTGGCCCTCTTTTCTGTACTCTGAAAGTTGAGTAATATTTATCATTTCCACATTTAGCCCTCTCGTTTTAAGTTCATCGAGTGTAGAATCTACTATTCGCATCATCTTAGGGTCCGTTCCTCGTCCCGTGTACCCCTCCTTCGATACCATCTTCGTTTCGCTGTAGCAATTTTCTCCCTCGGATCTTCCCCATTCTTCCGCCCTGTAAATATGAACATGCAGAATTTGAAAAGGTTTTTTTTTTTAAAAAAGAAAACTTTAGGCCGCGGTCGAACTACTTAGAACACACTTATAAGTAACATTTGTGGATAGCTAAAACAATAGGCCTAAATTATTTTCACAAATAATTGTGTAAAAAATATGTCTAAAATTTTGAAGTTGATGTGAAGGAAACAGAAAAACATAAATTAATTGGAGTAAATTTTACAAATCCACAACTTGACCAAAAAATTTAGAAAATTTTTAAGTGGAACCATCTAGAGGTTAGAGTGCAGTTATAAATGTGGTTAATAGTCTCTAATATCATAATATTTTCACCTTTTCTTTTTTACACAACATTTCAAATATCACAATAATGCCAAAATTTTATCCTTCTGTTGTAATTAAGCCATAAGATGAAAATTAAACTAACGTGACCTAAATTTTTACACATGTGCATTCTTAATTTGATGTGGCATAAATTAAATAAGAGTATCTCTCCCATGATATACTCGAATGTGATATGTATGATTTTATTTGTTAGAAATTATAATTATGCAATATTTGATAAAATCATTACAACAAAATAAAATTAATATATAACTTTGTGAATCATAGAAATTTTCATATTATTCATTTTTTTAATTATAACAAACATTTGTGATTAATGGTCATTTAGATTAAGCTAAAAAATGATTTAAATCTAATTTTGAAATTCAAATTCGATTGTAATTACGAAAAAAATGCATTAGATTAAGAGTGCGCATGTATAAGAAATTTAAGCAGCCTCAAATAAATTTTTATCACATGGTTTAATTGCAACATAAAAGTAAGGCTTTGGAATTATTATAAAAATTGAAACATTGAGTGAAAAAATCCAAAAATGTGGAAATTTTGTGATATTAAAGCGTGTTAACCCTTATATATGAGTAGCAAAGAAAATTATACTCTAATCCCTTTGGCTATTGCCCGTGAATTCAGAGATCGTATTATATCAATTACTTTTTAAAAAGTTATTAATGTGGCACGATATCTTCAGTTTACGAATAATATCTGATGATGTACAGTGGAATTTCTTAAGTGACGGTTATGTAAGTAAAAGGATCAAACCCAAATTCACTAAAAATTCAATAAATTTGGCAAGCATTTTGAAGTTGAAAATCTAGTTAGGAGTATTACAACTAAAAATATGAAAGGACCATTATAACCCTGTGATGACAGTCATTTTTTTTTTAAATGGAATCTATTTCGAAGGCCCAACTGTAAATATGGCAAGGATCAATTATTTTAAAGGCCCAAGGCTCGGCCCACTTGCGTGGAGATCAAAACCAACTTATGATACAGGTGGGTTTAATTGGCAAATAATTCATCGTTACTTTTGAATGAATTTATAATTTAAACAAAATTTTTAAAACGTTATAATAATAACTTAACATTTTCATTTGTAGTAAAACAAACATCTCCGAAAACTTTCGATAACTGAAAAAACTAACACTGCACAATAAAAATTCTCATATTCGACACACTAAAAGTGAATTAATTTGTACATGTAGAAAAAATATTGCCACATCATAATCTTGATCATCGGGAAAAAAAAATGAGGGTATCGAATTCACTATAAATCAAAAGATCTTGTTATTATTGCAACGTTTTAAAATTCGTGTTTAAATTATAAATTCATTCAAAGATGGTAATTTTTTTTATAAGTAATCATTTATTATTATTATTATTATTATTATTATTATTATTATTATTATTATTATTATTATTATTATTATTATTATTATTGTCCATGCATAGTCAAATGTTCAGAGTCTTTTTTTTATCATTTTTAATTTACGAACAGATGTTCTTTTTTGTTTTTAAGTTTTTAGGGGAAACACACTTTAATCTTGAAATTGAAAAGAAATCTCGAATTTAAATTGAGATCAAGATTAAAAATAAAAGGAGCCTAGCTACCTCTCATGAGTGGGTGACATGCTCATGAAAAACAGTTGAGTCTTGCTGCGATTCACATGAATTTCCAACCAATCCGACCAAGTCTTTAGAGCCATTTCGTAGCTACGAAGCATCTCTACTTTCTTGTATATTCCATCTGAGCTATTGAACGAACCCCACCTGATACACGATAACGACCAAAACACGATTATATTCAAAATTCAATTATTTAATATGTCAATATATATATCACGATCCTATATCCTATATATATTTTATTAATGTTGCACTCTATATATAATCTAAAGTGATAATAATTTTAAAATCCGAGACACAACACGTCCACATGTCGTAGATCGGACTTATATACGGTTTAACTACTACTTACAAGACTTTCATTTCAGGCCTTCTCCACCATAGGTAAGTGTTGAAAACGAGTACATCGGCGTCAGTCCAATGGCGCGCGTGCTTCTCGATCGCTTGAGCTCTCACTATGCGATCCGGCAGACGGTGGCTGACGGGATCGTCTGAGTTCGATTCGACCATCAATGGCGCCCAATAAAATTCTATTTTTGCATTGTAGTCCTTCAAAAAGGGGCAATTCGTACAATTAGGTCATGAGATCAACAGACTCAAACTAGCGATGTACGTATATTAATAAAAAATTACAAGATAAAACGTTGAAACGCATTAGACATTGATCATATGGAATCATAGAAAGTGCAATATTAATTCTTTATTATAGTCCATCGAAAACGTTCATTTTATTATTACGTCACTTCAGTCCAACTTGAAGATTTAATAGTAAGAAGATAGATAGATATATAGAAAAGTGGGACTCACTTTAGCCTTGAAGGTGATCAAGGCGCTGCCGTTGTTGTGCATGTATTTGCGGCCACGTGGGATTGCCTTGTCGAGCAAGCAAACCATTGACACCCACTGACCTCTATTCAGAGAATCCCCAACGAAAACTAGCCTTTTATTCCTTAATCTTTCTAATAATGCTGTGGCATTCAACCTTTACTAACATAGAAAAACACACATTTCCACTTCGCTCAATAATCATTTACCCATAGTAAAAATCCTCTCCAAAATATATATTTCTCTCTATATATATATATATATATATTAATAAATATACATTCCATGCCATCTTTAATTTAATTTGAAAACAATCGTGTGTGTGTATATACCTTATATATAATCTTCAAAATCTTTATATTTTTATTTATGTTGTCAAAATATAAATTTCTTGACTCCTCCATTGAAAGCTGGACCATTTCCCCCCTAAAAAGATAGGAGTGGGATAATATTTCTTCTTAGCTTCTTCTTCTTCTTAATAATAATAATAATAATAATAATAATAATAATAATCTAGAATTATTATTATTTCTTGGTGCTTGAGATTTTTTGCCAAGCCAAAGTCATCATTGTTGGGATGTCAATCCAAGTCCCACATCGGAAATATATCCAAGGGTTGGCTTAGATATAAGGAGTTTACCTACCCCATTAGTATGAGGCCTTTTGGGAGATGCCCAAAGTGAAAACCGTGCAAGCTTGGCCCAAAGCGGATAATATTGTACTAATGTGGGGGAAAAGGTGAATTCAAGGCCCACTAGTCGGTGAACGGGGTACCCAACAATCATTAATCATATTAAAATTAAACCATAATATTAATTAGCTAGCTAGTTAATTTGGATCATCAAATAATTCCGTATTTTAATGATTTTATCTTGTTAACGCATGAAATGTAAATATAGTAAGCAGCTATTATAATAGTAATAACTGCAATTTGCATGGATAAAAAACCAAACACAAAATCAAAATATGAGAGAGAGAGAGAGACCTAGGGAGGTCACAGTGGTGAGGCTGCCACCTCCAATGCTGAAAATCCAAATCACTTCTTCCAAACTTCCCACACGCCAACTGATCCGACATGAACGTGCATTCCTCCTCCTTATACAAAGGGTAAGACTCGTTGTCGTAAACCCATTTCCCAGAAAACAAATCACACCCCGCCGCCGCCGTCGCCGTCGACGGCCCCTTCTCAAACTTCTGCTCATCTTCTTGCACCAAGTACCCGCTCTCCGCCGTCAGATAAACGGCTCCCACCACCAGCGCCGCCACCAGAACTACTATAAGCGTCTGAAAACTGCACCTCACATCCACCGCGCCGCCGGACAAAATATCCGAGGACAAATTGCTTTTTTTAGCCATAATTAATGTTTCTCTTCGACTGCATCGTAGGTTTTTGTCTAGGGTTTTATCTGTGTTTTTTTCTTGTGTGTATGAGGATTAGGTGGGATTGAGCTTTCGGGATTTGTTAGGATGGAATTAATGTCTTTTTTGGTTTAGGGGAAATCAATAGTTTTTGTAGCTGTTGCTTGCTTTTCCTTCTTGTTTGATAATTACTTGTGCATTTTAATTTTCATTTAAAACTATGTTAATCATATTTAATTAGTAGGAAGTCATGGCTAATCAAATTCGTGCAGCACAAGTATACTTTCTCTTTTGATACACACACACATATGATTTATATAAATTAAACTTGTGTATATACAACAACGCCTTATTGAAAAATTATATGAAGTTGTCGGGTGTATGTTAGTAAGTGTAAAGCCCTAGAACTGCAATGTCACAAGTTCGATGTCCATAAAAATATTATAATATTATATTGTGCAGAAGTTTAATAAAGCAAGTTACGTTATTTATCTAGCTAGCTTACTTTGTATTATTTGATCATTTTAGTTGCAATTTGATTTGTACTGGTAATTTCTCAATCTCTCTCTATATATTTGGAGTCAATTGTAAGAGCACTACATTTTTCATTATGTTGAATGATCATTGTATATACTTTACTTGCAATGTGACTATGTGACAATTGGGACTTTTTTCAATAGATAACATATATAGAAAGTAATTAGTATACACAATATACCATGTATAGATAAAGAAAGTATGTACATAATGAATCTTGCATTGTAATACACACAATAGAAAAGGAAAGTTGGCCAATGATATATGGAAACATATGGAATATATCTATTTTGTTACATAGTTATACTATATGTTTTTTATGGTAAAATAACAACTTGGATGTTGGAGGTGGGATATTAGGTAAGGCAGTTGAAACTATTGGGTGAGCAGTTGGTGTCTTTAGTCGTTCAAGTCAAGACACCTCTCAAAATCTCATCTAGATAACATGGTTTTTGGGTCCCACAAACCCATGTACAAACCTTATTTTTTTCACATGTCCTACTTTCATTTTATGTTTCATTGAGTATACTATATGTTGACCTGTAATAATTGAAGGGTTAATTGTCAGAATTAACATAACTGTTTTTATTTTTTCTAATTTTTGCATGATCATTAAAATGTAGTAATTTAATCCTTTTTTTTATGTAACTATAGCACCATTCAATTTTTTACTTTAAATTTTCATCGACTAAACTCTTCATCGTTGACCCATACGATGTTCGCCGTTGATTCTTATGCCAAAATGCATGTCTTCTCGAGCCCGAAATATTCCTAGACCAGTCGAAGAAAACGATGCCTCAATCGGCTGTAATTTCATTCAGAAACTCATAGCCTCAAACGCGATATTTCTAAATTTTGAATAAATGTTGAAATTTTGGCTACCACGTCATTTTATCATATTCAATAGTATCCTAAACGATATCGTGTGAGTATGTCAAAAATAATGTACGCATTAATAGGTCTCAAAAGAAAATAATTGAGGATGTTTAAATTCTTTTAAAAAAATTTGAAAGATTATGGTTTAATTTATACCTTTTAAAGATCATGCGAGCAGAATGGGGTAATAGTTAGTTCCAGAAACATTTAACCCTAATTATCATAATGATAATAATGTGTTTAAAATGTGAATTGACAAGATAACACATGGAACTAATTAAGATATACATATATATATATATAATGTTAATAATTGAAACTAATAAAATAAAATTACATTAAAACTGAAAGGCCTTTAAAATGTGAATTGATAAGATATCACATGGAACTATATATTTAAGATATATATATTAAAAATTGATAAAAATAAAATTACAATAAAATCCAAACGCCTTATCAATATAGATGATGAAATGAAATAAATTGAAATGATTCAAAGATTCTAGACTTTCTTTCCAGCTTTCACTGTCTTCCCCATGTGCCCGCTATGATTAAAACTTCTTTTTTTTTTTTTTTTCCTTTTTTAAAAGAAAAACTACCAAGCATTATATTGTTGGTTGAATTCATCTATATATTCCTTTGATTTGTTAATGTTTTCATCAAACTTAAATATTAAGAAATTGCGGGAGTAATTTTTAGCTAGCTAGGGAATAGTCTGGTATCTATCTAGCTAGTATGCAGATTATAGACTATTATTATTATTTAGACATTATTCTAGTTCATAAATATTTAAAAAGGTTTTAAATTTAATTATTTCTTAAGGCATTGAAAAATTTCATGCCGATAATTCCTCAAGTCAAAAATTGCTGTTCTACTTCCTAATTTATATATATGGAAACGAACTGATCCCTTTATCTTTTCTAATTTTGGAAAAGGATGGCAGCATATGTCCCACCAAGTGATTTATATATAAACTAGGATATCATTAACTCTAATTTTAATCATCAATTTTGACCCAATTTATAATTTCAATATAGTTTCTCTTTTGAAACGTTGCTATTTATAATAACATCACTTTTAAATGATAACAATTTCGACATATCTATTTTTTCCAGCGATTGAAAATCTAACATGGAATTATTTTTTACAAGATATATTGAACTCGTATAGGATATCGATGAACCTGTCATATTTAAGCTACGTCATGGGCGTCAAATGTCGACCATATTGAAAAATTGAGGGTGCTGAGATCCTCTGGTCGTGTGTGTCAACATCAAAATTATTAAGTGTTAATAACGTTTTCATAAAAAATAAAAAGTTATTATAGTATAACTAATCCGAATTAATATTTATTGTTAAAAATTAAAATTTTAAGAAATTATATATTTACTATAAGCTTGGAATATCAACCCCAAAAATCAATTATATTAACTAAAAAATAAAAATTAAATACTAAAAATAATTATAAACCCTAATTGGGTGGAATAAACTCAAAATAAAAATATAAAATTATATTAAATCAAAAGAAATTAACATTAAAGAAAAAATGAAAGAAAAGTTAATAAGTTTTGTGTGCACACATAAAACTTGGGACTAGAGGATCTCATGTAGTCGAAATTACTGCAAAATCGAAAAAATGAGTTGTTATGGCAATTGAAATTGCAAATCTCGTCAAAAGTTCTAATTAAAATTGCAATCAACCCTATAAACTATAAAGAAAATATTACGAGTCAAAATTCATAAAATAAATCAAAATATGAATACAAACTCATATTCAATGATATAGTTGTAAATTTATCAGTGCTAGCTTAATTGTGTTTGGAGATATGGTCTTGATCCATCTATAAATTTTGACGCATAAGACGGTTTCACACCAAACTCCAATCCCTAAACTAAAAATACTTTCCAATTGCAATCTACTCATTCTATAGAATTTTTTTTTTAAATCCCGCTATCAAGAAAAGTGGAATTATTATTATTATTATTATTATTATTGGAAGATATACAGATGCATTTTCCACTTATATATACATATTTGTGTGTGTACTTGACTTATATTGATCATCATATAACATAATATGCTAGAAATAAATTAGATTATCCTATCATATTCTACTTATGTGTTTGAGGGATTGTATAAGATAAACATGGGAATGTTTTTGTATTTTGAGGTTTTATCTATCTGTAAGCCCATTGGTCGCTTACCATCTACAATTGCAATTTTTGGGCTTTTTTGCTGATTAATATGCTTTCCAAACATTAAAAATAAAATAAAAGGTTTCAATCTGACCAAACCAACTCGATCAATTCAACCAAATTTAAATTTACTCTGTCAGCGATGGATTTACCTCAGCTCAATAAGGAAACAGAAATTTCAATTTAGTTTGTGGTTTCAAGAATAAAATGCCATATTTGCAGTGTATTAACATATGTGTCGTAGATCTCATATTTAATTTGATACATATATACTAGGTTTTTTATTGTACCATGTTTTCGAAAAGTAAGATTAATGTCATACAACTATGCCACGAGCCACCTAAAAACTCATATATAGTTATTTTTAAGACAATGGATTTTTACAAGAATCTTGAAAATCTCCAAATGCCGAAAGCCAAAAAAAAAAAAAAGAATGAGCTTAGAAGAGGCAAAACGAATTCCTTAAAAAAAGGGCAAAAAGAGGATGAGAAAGTGGTGTAGGTTGTTATTGTCTAGAATATATATAGAAAAAACCAGAATATATTCAAACCATAGAGCCCACAAGCCACTACTTATAATATGCAGATATGTGTATGTATGTAGATTTATGTATGTGTTGTCGGAGAGCGTCAAAATTTATAAAAGATCAAGTTAAAATTCAAATCAAACACCAACAAGAGTATATATTATGTTCGATATTGAAATATGAATTTGAGTTCAATTTTGATCACTCTTATAAATTTTAACTTATAATACGGTACACAAATGTTTATCATTATCGAAATGAAACAATAATGACAATAACACAACAAAGCTCGCACAGTCCCAAGTTCATATGCACCCGTTTATTTATTTATAAAGTGAAACTAGAAGGGATCGAGGGAGTCAAAAAAGTTTTTCCTAATTAACGTGTGCATATCTTCTAATTTATTAAAGTTAACAAAATTAATTATGATATGATTCAACGTTAAATGTTTAAGAGTCTCGTTAAAAAAAAAGATAAAAATTTATAGGAGACCATCTTAATGATCAAAATTTATAAGATATATAAGATTGGAATTAAAATTCTTATTCAATACACATTAATAATTTTACCAATATTTAATTATATTTTATTCAAAAAAGAAATTAACCCATAAAAAATCTCATCTTCCTCTAATTGCTCACTTACTCTTTCTAGAAAAAAAAAAAAAAAAAGACTCGTTTCGAAATTTCGTGCTTGAGAAAAGAAGAATCTAGCAACACCCCTTTACTACCTTCAAGAGCCAATCAAAAATCCTCCTAATAAACAAATATTTTATTATTATTATTATTTTGTTCTTTTTTATTTGAAGAAAGATATATGATCAGAATTCAAAATGTTGCAAGTTGCAGGAATTTACTATTCATATTTTTAAAAATATTTATTTTCTTGAAAAGTCGTAAAAAGAAGAAAAGGGCAAAGGAAGAAGATCGGGATGCGGATAACGTGAAGGCATTGAACATATGGAGACAAGACCGCACGAGATTATTAAATGCCCACTTGCAAACCCTAATTAACTCTCTAGCTAATTATTTCATTTTCTTAATTACAACATCAATACCATACTTTTAATTTCCTAATATTAATCCCCATCTTCGTAATTTGTTAATATTCAATACAAACATAATATAATCAAATACGAGAGTACTTATTTGTATTTTTGAGTTTATTACAATTTAATTCATAGTGTTTGAACGTTTAAACATAAATGGTTCAATATTTTCGACATAAATGTCATTCTGTTCCCGAAATTAATCAGAAGAACATTTTTACCTAAAATTTATGTTAAAACGTTAGAAATTAAATTGTAATAATTAAAAAGTTGGGTCATTCTATTAAAACCTATCTATGAACATTGAGGACTAAATCATAATTATTCAAACATTAAATTATTCATATTTAAATATTCAAACATTAAAAATGAAAATGTAATTAACTTTATAATTTTATACGGAGAAGTAGGAATACATATGTATGGATTGTAATTATATGTACACATATATCAACTCAAAGTCCTATTTATATTAGTGTACCAACTAATTTTACACTTTATTCACTTATTTTATTTCATCATTTGTCACAAAGCACAAAACAACAAACCGAAAAAATAAACACCAACTTGCAATCTTGCATGCGTATTATATACATCTTTTATATGTGTGTGTGTGAGATATATGTGTGTATGAGAGAGAGAGAGGAGAGAGAGAGAGAGAGAGAGAGAGAGAGGCAAACAAGTTGTGCAACTTGCGATATAACGTACAAGTACTAATTTTCCTTTTTCTTTCCTTTAACAGCTAGTTGGTGTCACAGAAGGCCAACTTGCAGGGATGGATGGCTAGCTGTTTGATTCCATTCAAATTAATTTAATACTATTGATAGTATTTCTGCAATAATTTTTTCCCCACAAATTTAATAATAAAAAATAAAATTCAACATGGTATCCATTCCCCCAAAACCCTCCATGCATTACCTCAGACTGCAGATTTAATTTCTTTTTTATGGTTGCTCCATCACAAAATCTTGTGGCCATCAAACTTTAGCAAGAAGTAAATTAAATTTTGGAAAAAAAAACTACTAATTACTATTAATCAAGTTAGAGAAACAATTCATTTTCAATAGCGTAATGCTCTTTATGCATATAAATTCACGAGAACTAGCTATAACTGTTATTTACATCGCTAATTTCATAAATATTTCCTTTATATAGGTTTATTAGGGATTCTTGGATCTCTAAATTTATAAACCTATATATGTATCTATAAGTAACAAAATTAAACACGCTAATAAATTCTTTAATCACATGCATGTAATTAGAAAGTGATTTTACAATTAACAATTAAAAAAGCTCATTAAACTAATTATAACTTTGGTGAGCTAGACAACATGTAATAGAGTTTTCATTTATCGCATATATATTAAAATAAAATTTGCTAATAGATGATAATTAACAGTTTAAGTAGTCTAGATAGAATAGAATCCAACCAAAGCTGCTTGTCTTAAAAAGACGATTAGATACGAGGTATTATAATTTATAACTGCCAAACTGCACTTAATTAAGCTTAACCACATGGATTAATGAATTTTAATTAGTCGCAAATACCAATGCCCACATATACCGTACTGATCAGATAAGTGAATCACTAAACAATACTATATTTTAAAATGTCAATGTCCTCACCGACTATAATTTATTAAACTCTTAATTAATTATCTCTCATGCAATTAATTATTTATCATGACTTTTAACCTCGATCGCATTTTATAATATCAAAGATTAATTATAAACCACGAATAACGAGAGAGCTCGGTGGGAAATTTTTGACCGTAAAATACATTTTTAGCATTTCTCTAACATGCGCTAATTAACCAAATTTATTTATTTTAAGATTATAAAGAAAGAAATCATCAATATCAAACCATGCGAAATATATAAATTAAAGATAAATTAGCGGGAAATAAACTAAAAAAAGTGGAGAGATTTCTTTGACAAATCAACAAGATCGATGATCTTGGAAACATTACATGTTCTATCAAAAAAAAAAATAATAGTAATTAACATCCGAAATTCATAGTACAAATCGACAAGAGATTAATTTCATCCTTGGATTAATAATCTTAAGTAGTAATAATTAATTTCCTCATCATGCGCCTATAATAATAATAATAATCTTGATCTTTTTTTTTTTCTATTTTTTCGGAATTTAATGGGAAGAATTTCGTCTGGCTAAATTCTCGGCGATCTGAGCTAACGATTGAAGATTACATTTGACAATGGTGTCGACAAAAACGCACGTGTCTTCTTTTGTGTTACCTTGTGGTACATCGACGACGTACGACTCCACGACGGCGGTGCCGGCGGCGGAGGAGTGCAGCGTGGTGACGGAGCGGTAGTTGGCGAGGCGGTGGTCGCCGCCGACGACGCTGAAGCTCATGACGTGCTGCTCGTCGTCGAGGATCTCGAGCCGCTCCGTGCTGCTGACGGCGGGGAGGCCGGAGATGACGCGGACCTCACGGAGCGTGCCGACGTCGCCGTCGCCGAGCACCACGTGGCAGCTCTTGACGAAGTGCTTGTACGCCTGCGGGTTGTCGAAGCGGCGGACGACCGACCACACGGTGGCCACGGGGGCGGCGATGTGCTGGGTCACGGCGGAGAAGCACTGGTTGGGGCCGACCGCGTGGGCGTGGTACCGAGCCACGTGGTCCGGGACTTGGCGGTAGGCGTGTTTGCATGCCGTCGCGGCGGCGGCGGTGGGCGCGGCGGAGGCTGCGGTGGAGGGTGCCTCGTGGATTCTTTGGAGCAGGAGGGAGGATTTTGGATGATCAGCAGGCATTTTTATGAATTTGGATTCAGTTTTTGTTGGTGTTTTGTTTTGGTGATCTGAGATGAATGGATGTTTAGATAATAGAGAGAGAGAGAGAGAGAGAGAGAGATGGTGGTGTGTGATTAGTGGTTTTGGGTTGTAAATTGGTATATATACTGGATGCTAGAGAGGGGGGGGGGGGGGGGAGTTTTCAACTATTTCTAGCTTCTTAAACTGGAAGATGGGCTAAGTACATTAAGGGGGAGAGAGAGCGTTAGTTGGATTTTCAAGAGAGAGAGAGGGTATGAAGATTCATGTGAGGGCAATAAAAATAGGATCTAGTTGCTCAATGCAAGTTACCAAAACAACCTTTGTTTTGTTCAAACGAGAAGCATATATGGTTATAATTTAATTAGCACTTTTTTTGGGATGTTTTAAAAGAATTGATTAGAAATTAGGTTTGATTGTCTAAAAAAAAAACATGTACTTTTCAACATATTTGTAATTTTAACAATATTTTTTGAAACCAAGCAATAAAAATATCATCTTCTCATTTGTAGTAAATTCGAGCACTCAAATTTTTCTGGCGATCAAAAATCCGACATTGTATTTTTTTAATGTGTATATGAACTCTAACAAACATAAACGATTTGAGACAACGTTGAAAAATAGTTTAAAAATTAGATGTTATCCTTACATTTTTACAAGTTCTTTTATCATGTCCATCTTACAAATAACAACACAACATTCGTATTCCAATTTGTTGGAGTACATTGGAGTTCTTGTACATGTGGAGAAAAATATCTGTCGAATTTTCGATCATCAGAAATTTTTGGAGTGGACAAAGTTTCTATAAAGATCGAAATGGGATGTCATTATTGTAACATTTCAAATGTAGTGTTAAAATTGCAAATAGATGAAAGTCATTATTTGGGCGCCCTAATTATTTCAATTGTCGTGACATTTATACTTTTTTTTAGATGCGGACTTTAAATTTTGGCAATTACCACGTAAAATGTCATCTTCTTCTTCTTGACAAATTGAATTCGGTGTATTTTGATGCGGTGGTAGTTTTATATTTACAGGACATGATAAACATTACGTGAGTGGTGGAATTAAAGGCATACATATGGGTAGAAATTTGAATTTGATTCCACCGAATTTGGTACTTATGTTTTAATTAGAGGAAAAAAATTATTTTATATTGTAAATAGTAAAATTTAAAAGATCATGCCTAAACCAAAAAATGTGTAAATAAGATCACATATTTGAATATTCTAAATATCACCAGGTCGGGTATGTGAATGGAAAAAGAAAAATAAAAAATGTGTAAATGTCTTGATAATATAGACAATCCTGAACATATCTCGTTCATTTTTATAAGTACTTAGAGTATCTCTCGTGTAATGCACGGATGAGAAATATTTATAATATTATTTGTTAGAAATTATAATTAAAAAAATTATTAAAATTATTATAACTAAACAAAATTAATTTATAAATATTGTGAATTATATAATTTTGTACATTTGTTATTATGTCATTGAGATTAAGTCCAACCAAAAGCAAAGAGGGGAAATGATTATTTGAAACTAATTTTGAGATTCAAATCAGCCTCGAATTATAAAGAATGTATGAAAAATTCATACACTATGCAACATTATTTTTTATTTTCAAAGCATACATGTGAAGTGTTTACTAATATGATTCATAATTAATAATAAAATACTCCCTCCGTTTCATTTTATTTGTTGTGTTTAACTTTTTTGATTTGTTTCAAAACTAGTATACCACCTGTGCGATGCACAGGGGATATTGCACAGGGATGTTATTAAAAAAAATTATGTACAATAATAAAATTATATTCAATCATGAATTTCGCATATAAATATATGAATTATATCGTTTGAATTGTAAATTACTTATGTTTTTTTCATCATTTAAGAAATCAACCTTGGCGGCTCTGGCCATACCGGAAACACCCAAGTTGGTTGTAAAATCAAGAAGGCAGAGTCCTCGCCGCCCAGATGGTCTCGACATCGATTAATCGGTCAATTAGGCACGAATAATTTTTTTCAATTTTTTAAAATACTTTTGTTCAAAATATAATTAAATAGAATTTTTGAGGTTTCCACCCTTTTTATACAACAACCTACATTCCAATGTTTCAATCTACAACCAATGTGGGATGTAGGAAAATTAGAAAAAGTTGCGGAACTAATTTGAAATTTCGATTTAAGATTACCCACTCTTTTATACAACCCACATCCCAATATTTCAATCTACAGCCGATGAGAGACGTAGGGTAAGTGAAAACTTAATATGATAAATAGCAATATGTAATAATCTATTATAAAAAATAAAAATAAAAATACTTAGGCGAAAACAATCTAAATGGAATTTTATATGTTATTATATGTAACTTTATGAACTCACTTGTGGAGAAAGAAAACATCATAGTTCCGATAATTGATATGTAACTTTAGAACTTCGTAGATCTACGCGCGCGCGCACGAATGATGAATGATAGAAAAAAAAAAATATTTGTTTATTGAAAAAATCGAATACATTATCTTTAAAGATTTTAACTCATTAAAAGATTTTGGATGTGGATGTTGATTTTTTAAATATATTAATTATTATATTTGTTTAATATATTTAATTCAATCGTAATTCAAAAATATTTAATTTCTAAAAATTTAAAATGTATTGTATTAAATTGATAAAATCAAATATCAAATATTATACTTGATCTCAATTTTCAGAGATCATTGTTGGGCCTCACAATTCATAGTTTGTTCATATACAATATTATTTCTTTGTTCTTCAATGTGAGATAAATTTTGGTTTAAAATTAAAATATATAAGTTTTAACTATTTAAAACATCTTTAAAGTAGAAACCTTATATATGATGACTTGAAAATCTTAAAATTATCTAACATTAAAATGATAAGATCAAATACATTTCGAGTTTTGACCATTCAAAATTAAAATATATTTTATTTAAAAATTTGTATGCAGATCTTGATTTTTTAAAATATATTTAATTAATGGGTGTTTCTAAATACGCCACTAAATTTTCTTTATACACCACTATTGAATTTAATTAAAAAAATAAATAATTATTAATTCATATAAATATCATTTTTTATTTTAAAAATTACTTAAAAAATAAATAAAATAAAAATAAATAACCCCATTCTTCTCACCCCAGTGACCCTAGCCGTCGCATTACCCCCACAATTGCTCTCTCTTTTCCCTCCATTTAGGCTAATCTTCATTTCTCTCATCTTCTTCCATAATTTTTATTTGTAAGAGTTGTCTATATATGAAACTAAATGTGTGCATTGATGTCATGTATTTTTTAGGCTAACAAATTGATTTCGCTAACTTCTCCAATCATAGAATTTGTCGCATAAATGTTTGAAGAAATACATATATTTGATTGAGAGGTTGAAATTTGGAACATGGTGTTGACGTAATACTTTAAAATCTGGTGACGTTGAAGAATTTGTCAGAATATTTTATAAATCTCAAAAAGGATTTTATCAGAGTTTGAACACCGTGTTGACGGCAACTACATCCTTCTCTATTTTATTTTGGAAAATAAATTAATTATTGGGGAAGAAAAGCGAAGGTGGCGGGTCAGGAAGAAAAGTGACGGCGACGGAGGGCGGCAGGTATGTAGTATGGAGGGAAAAGAGTGAGGGTGGAGAATAATTTTTATTTTATTTTCTTTTGAATTATTTTTTTTTATTTATTTTCACAGTGAAATGATAGAAATAACTTTTATCGTGGTGTGAAAAGATAAAATGTGAAAATATGAAAAAGATGCGTGATGTATAAAATAAATGTGGTGTATAAAGAAAAAAAAAATGGTGTATATAGAAACACTCTTAATCAATTAAAGAGTATAAAATTTAAATCAATATTTAAAAAAAATTCATTTGAACTATTTAATATATATAATTTAAATCAAATCTATAAATTTAAAATATATTTAATATTTAATATTAAAATGATAATATCAAATATCTAAATATTACATTTGATCTCAACTTAGAGATCAACAAATGTGGAAATATCATTGTTGGGACTCATAATTTATAATTTGTTCATGCATAACAATATTTGTAAGTTTCTTGATGTGAGATGATTTTTGTTTGAAAAACTAAAAGTATAAGCTTTAATTATTTAATATATATATATACATATACATGTATATATATATATAATATAGTCATGGCATAAATATATTTAATAGTTAATTGCTAAGTTCAATTAATACATTTAATTCAAAAATTTAAGTAGATTTAATTTAAAATTCTCCATGTGTATCTTGATTAATACATTTAATTTAAAAATTTAAATATATTCAATTGAAATTTTGCTGTGGATCTGGAATCATTTTAATATATTTAATCAAGTTAAAAATTTAAAATATTTTTAAATTATTATATTAGAACATTCACTCATAATAGTTAAAAGAATGATAATTAACATAAAATTATGATCCATTGTAAAGAAAAAAAAATAGGTGTTTAAAAAATTCACATATAAATAAACAATTTAAAGACCACATAGTTTATTTCATCTTATGAACAAAATGATTTTTAATAAAAATATAGTATTTTTGCAAAATAAAAATAATAATTTATAATATTGAAAATCTAGTATTGAATGACTATATAATATAGATATTAATTAATTAATAAATATTTTATTTTTATTTATAGAAAGTGCATTTAGGCGGGAAAACTAATTATTACTATTTATAGTGACTATCTTACTTTTAGATATAACTAGTATACCACCTGTGCGATGCACAAGAGATGTTATTAAAAAATATTTGTGTACAATAATAAAATTATGTTCAATCATGAATTTCACATATAAATATATGAATTATATCGTTTGAATTATAAATTACTTATGTATTTTTCATCATTGGAGAAATGAGCATTGACGGCTCTAGTCATGCTAGAAACACCCAAGTTGGTTGTAAAATCGAGAAGACAAAATCCTGGCTACCCAGTTGGTCTCAACAATGATTAATCGACCAATTAGGCACGAATAATTTTTTTTAATTTTTTTAAATATTTTTGTTCAATATGATTAAATAAAAATTTTGAGGTTTTCCACCCTTTTATACAACAACCTACATCCCAATATTTCAATCTAAAATCAACGTGGGATGTAGGAAAATTAGAAAAAGTTGCGGAACTAATTTGAGATTTCGATTTAAGATTACCCACTCTTTTATAGAACATACATCAAAATATTTCAATCTACAACCGATATGAGATGTATGGTAAGTGAAATTTAATATGTAAATAGCAATATGTAATAATATATTATAAAAAAAATAAAAATACTTAGGTGAAGACAATCGAAATATATTTTATATGTTATTATATGTAACTTTATGAACCTACTTGTCGAGAAATAAAATATCATAGTCCTGATGATTGATATGTAACTTTAGAACTTCACAAATCTAAACACATGCGCGCACACACACGAATGAGGAATGATAAAAAAATTATTGAAAAAATTAAGTGCATTTTCTTTAAAGATTTTAACTCATTAAAAGATTTTTGATGTGGATTTAAATTTTTTAATATATTTAATTAACTTAAAAAATTAAAAAATATTTTAAATTAATATAGTTAAAATATTTTATTATATTTGTTTAATATATTTAATTAAATTTTAATTAAAAAATATTTAATTTCTAAAAATTTAAAGTGTATCGTATTAAATTGATAAAATCAAATATCAAATATTATGCATGATCTCAATTTGCAAAGATCATTGCTGGGTCTCACAATTTATAGTTTGTTCATATACAATATTATTTCATTGTTCTTTAATGTGGGTTAAATTTTGGTTTAAAATTAAAATACATAAGTTTTAGCTATTTAAAACATCTTTAAAGTTGAAAACTTAAATATGGTAACTTGAAAATCTTAAAATTATCTAATATTAAAATGATAAGATCAATTAATACATTTCAAGTTTCGACCATTAAAAATTTAAATATATTTAATTTAAAATTTTGTATGGAGATCTTGATTTTTTAAAATACATTTAATCAATGAAAATTTCTAAATACGCCACTAATTTTTCTTTATACACCGTTATTAAATTTAATTAAAAAATAAATAATTATTAATTTACATAAATATCATTTTTAATTTTAAAATTACTTAAAAAAAATTAAAATTAGAAGCTTTAATTTTAATTTGTAAGTTTTTTTTATGTGTGATGATTTTTGTTTGAAAAACTAAAATTATAAGCTTTAACTATTTAATTGATATATATATATATATATATATATTTCTTGACATAAATATATTTAATAATTAATTGCCAAGTTCCATTAGTACATTTAATTCAGAAATTTAAATAGATTTAATTTAAAATTTTCAATGTGTATCTTGATGAATACATTTAATTCAAAAATTTAAATATATTCAATTAAAATTTTGATGTGGACCTGAAATTATTTTAATATATTTAATCAACTTAAAATTTTAAAATATTTTAAATTAATATATTGGAACATTCACTCATAACACTTAAAAGAATGATAATTAATAAAAAATTATGGTCCATCGTAAATAAAAAATAGGTGTTTAGAAAATTCACATATAAATCAGTAATTTAAAGGCCACATAATTTTTTTCATTGAATGAACAAAATAATTTTTGATAAAAAATAGTATTTTTGCAATATGAAAAATAATAATTTATAATATTGAAATTCTAGTATTCAATGACTATATAATATAAATATTAATTAATTAATAATATTATACATTTTATTTATAGAAAGTGCATTTAGGCGGGAAAATCTATTATTATTATTTATAGTGACTATCTTACTTTTAGATATTATATAGATATAGATATTTGTTATTTTACATATTTTCACACACTTCTCTCTCTAATTTAACTCTATCACAAACCCTATTTTAGGGAAATATAATTAAATAAGATTTTATGGCATATATGAGGGATGTGTATATTTGTCCACAAAATTAATTGTTAATTTTAGATAAAAAAAAAACATAAAACAACAAATAAAGTGAAACAGAAGGGTTATTATTTAGTGAATTTGACATTAATAATAAAAAAATTAATTTCCAAAATTAACAATGACTTTTATGGAAAATTTTATTTTTAGCAACGACTGTGTTTTTAAATAGATAAAGATATTTGATGTTAATTCAATTATGACCTCAAATATTCGAATAATATTAAATATCCTGCTATAGATACGTAGGATAATGTTTATATAAATATATATGGAATGGAGAAACCGCAATATATAGCGTATGAGAATGCATCATGGATACATTTCGTTCAATAATATATATATATATATATATGTATATATTACCCAACTAGCTAGCTAAGTGGGATTTATATTATTTTTGTATTGTAAGGGATAATTTTTGGGGACTATTATATAGCGGTGTTTATTACTATTATGAAAGTTTGAAAACAACTTTTTGATTAGAAAATAGTCTAGAAGGGACTAGAAATGTTTTTAATATTGTAATAAAAATTGATGTTGCGATCAACTTGACAAAATAAAGCAAGTCTCAGTCGACATCAAATGCAATAAGGTTAAAACTATTTGTTAAGGTTTTTTTAAAAGCCAAGTGGGGGTGTTGATGAGCTTGTCGTTTCCTTATATTTTTCTTTAATTTCCTATTTAATTTTTCCCACTATGCCAATTTGGAGGATGATGCAAATTAAAAAGATAAAATGTCTGAATTGCCCCTCAATCAACTAGTTCAAATTTAATTTCTGATCATCAACTTGGGTCAGAAAATCAGGATAACATTTAATTTTTTTCGTCCCTCTCGTGGCCTCATATATTCACAAGGTGGACTATTTCCAAATTTTTTTTTTTAAAAAATGCCCATATATATTTACATATAAATACACACGTGTAGGAAGTAAGAATTGATTCGGATGAACATTTAAGGTGATCATGATATGTTAATTATGAATCGATCTCAATCATTCAATGAAATAATTTAACAAATTGAAAATAAGGTGAAACGTTAGTAAATATTATCGGTATGTTTTTTTCAAAACTACAATGTTAAAATTCTATGTATATAATACTAGCTTTTTTCAGAACATGCGTGCAAATCTAATACACAACATTTGTAATGCTAAAAAAACAACATATGCAGTGGTATTTAATCAAAATCGAATAAAAACGTCAATTTTGTAAATGTAGTCATTATTTTAGCAAATAGAATGTTAGAATACATTTACAATGCTAATTAGTATATATAATGTTATTTATTGTATATAAAAAATCTCATATGTCCATCTAATTAATTTAAAAGATTCGGATTAATTCCTAAATTAAGTAATTAACACATCATAATTCAATTCATATTTTATCCATGTCTCATATATATTTAATTTCTCTTGGTTCATATGCATGCCAACTTGCATACATTCTTCCACTCTATCTACTCTCTAGCCATTTAATGAATTTTCCATTTTTTTCCTTTTCTTGGACCATGTGTATATATATACACATATGTTAACTACTTCCAAAATCAACACGCACGAGTTTTGTAATCTATTTCAACGAAAAATTAGCGATTTACACCCACATAATTGTTTCTCATGTTACATGTCATTTATTCATGAGCATACATGTTTCATGTTTTTTAACAAAGGATGCTTTACACCATCATGGTGACTCATTATCTCTACGGTAATTAATAATCTACAAACCATTGTAAAATACACTAGAAAAATTATATATGGCAGACTCAATCTAAAAATGTTAATTAAATTAAAACTTGAGATATTTGTTCTCACTGGCTACTCCATCGATAGGTCATTCAAAAAGAACTAAAATTGATATCTTTATATATAAAAAATTTGTGGTTCATTACACAAAAATAGAGTCACATAATACACACAGGACCAGTACTGATGGTAGGCTCAACATGTATTAGCTTAAAGCCCCAAAAATTTAGGGCCTATTTTTTAATAGATATGTATAGATGTGGCCTAAAATTAAATATAAAGAAGAAGGAAGAGGAGGAAAAGAGAGAAAGAGTCATTCATATAGTTGATAGTTTTATCTACATAGTCAATCAAGCACGATTTTCATTTCAAGAATTGAGCATTTTAAGAAATATGAAACAGATTTTAGATTAGTTTATGATCAAAGTGGAGAAGTTAAACACCGATTCAAATAATAATTTATTTATGGAAGTTAAGTTTTTTATAAATTTTGAGTAACATTTGAAACACAACGGGCATACACACATTATTGGATTGACTATGTTATCAATTGAAAGAAAAAAAAAATTAATCAGTTAGATTACAAAAACATGATAAATATTTTTGTCTCTAAAACTAAGAGATGTGTTGTATTTAGATGAAAGAACATTTTTCCTGTTTTGAAATATTGTCATATTACTGATATATTAGTTTTTTTTTATTTAGACTATTTTTTTTAATAATTTTTTAACGATAAGGGTCATTTTTGAAGTCTCGTTTGGACCCTGAAAAACACGAATCGGGCCTTGAATACACACCATTCATGTGGGAGTCAAAGTTTTCCCTCTCATAATCAAACAATATCAAATGTCACATTTATTCACAATATAAATACATCTAGATATAGGATTTGATCTACACAATACCGTTCATTTTCATTTTAATAATATATGATGAATATGAATCACAAAAAAAGTAAAACAAGCAAAAGACAACTTTGCTTATATAATATTGAAGAATATCCTTCCTAGCTAGTTGCAGTAATTAAAAAAGAGGAAATTATAAAAATTGAATTGTCAAACCTTACTTGCAAATAATATAAAAATTTGGAAATATAAAACTTGCAATACCTCTTCAAACATCGAAGTACATACATATATTTGTAACGAAAGCGCCAACACGATTATTATATATATTAAATTCACCGGACAAACCCGTTTACCCGACAATTAATTTATGATTTAATTCAATAATATTTTACTAGTTTGGTACAATTTGTACTTGGATTTTAAATAAATAAAAAACATTATTTGCCACTTGCTCTGTAATTCCAACTGTTCCAACTCGTATTCATCTCGGCATTTATTACATGGATACAATGATACATTAATTATGTCCACCACCAAAATGATTATTGTACAAATTCTGAAATTAAAAAAAATATATAGAAAAGGGTAAATCATAGTTTATATCCCATATTAGTATTTTGGTTTTTTCAAATATATTCTAAACTAACAATTTTCCTAATTAAATATCTAAATTATTTTAAATTTATCGTCTTATGCATTTTTCGTCACATGAAAAATGACCGAACTATGTCTTTATTGATAGGGACTTTTAATTTATTAAAATATATAAATTAGCTAACTTGAAATATTCCACATCGTCAAGATAAAACGATGTTATTTTGACGACGTAGGACATCCAAATCAACTCGATTATTTATTCGTTTTGACGACAGGGAATATTCTAGTTAGCTTATTTTCGTTAAAATTAAAAATCCACAATATCAAATACCAACCTTAATTATTTTTCAGGTGCCAAAATATATATATATATATAATGTATTCATGTTAGATTTCATTAGTTTTTAAATAGTTTAGATACTTAATTGATAAAAGTGTTAGTTTGGGATATAAATATAATTTAAAAATTGGGTAAATTACACTTTGATACCTACATTTTTTTTCTAAAATGACCCATCTTTTCAAAATTAACAAAATAGTATCCACATTTTCAAAAAAAATTGCAAATCTAACATTGAAAAAGTATCCAAAATATAGGTATCAAAGTGTAATTTAACCTTAAAAATTTAGAAAAATTACACCATATTTCTCAAACTATTAAGGTTGTAACAAAAATGTCATGGACTACATATAACTAATTATACCATACGTCTCAAACTTTTTATACATTGACAAATTTGTTCCGATAGCAAAATTCCGGCAACGGAAAACCTACGTATCTTGCGATTAATCGACACTTTGGAGGATTTTAACTAAAACTTAAAAAAAAAAAAAACTGAAGCATTCATTAACTTTACTCTAAACTCTCCAATATATTTTAAATGAGTTGTGTATTATTAGAACTAATTAAAATCAAATGAAAAAATTATAGGAGATACGGGAGAAAAGAAACCCCGTAAAAGCATCCAGAAAGGAAAAAAGAAAGCAAGAACCAAAAAAATACAAATCAATCTTTATCACTTGTTCTAAAGTAATCATTGCCAAAAAAAGAGGTAAGCCACCATCTCGCAGAACAGACATGACTAGCCAGCTTATCAACCACGTAATTGTTCCTGTAATATATACTTCCTCTGTTTCGTTTTGTTTGTTGTTTTAGAATTTTAATCTAGAATTAACAATTAATTTTTTGGACTAATATACCCCTCCATTTTATATTACATAAAATCCTATTCACTTATATTTTTCTAAAAAATTGAAAAAAATTTCTCTCTCCTTATATTTGTAAGGTTAAATTTGAGAGAGAGTGTGTGTCAAAATATATAGAATAACAAACATTTTGACACAAAAGAAAAAATTTAAAACAACAAACAAAATGAAACGGAGAAAGTATTAGCTAAATGCAGCTATCATGACAAATTTATTAATATACTTAGTTTAGAAGATATGGTGTCATTTTTCCTAAAATATTTGCCGGTTAAACTATAAGTTGTCTTGATCGGTTAAGTATCTACACTTTCATCAAAATAATATTATATCGCTTTACAATATTATAAGAAGCCTAATTAACTTATAACATCTGAAAGGGAAGGGAGGAAAAAGTTTAATTCACTATGAATTTATCATGGAATTAAATGCATGTCCCAATAAGGGAAGTGATAGCATGTACACATGCACCTAGCTTGTAAAATAGGAATAAATTTCAACCATTCAATAAGATCATTATATAATGAGTTGATAAAAACATGTGACAATTTCGTAATTCTTTTTTTTTTTTTGAAAATGAAATATTAAAATGCAACATGTATATATTAAAATTAACACTCACATATTAATTTTAAAAATTGAAAAGGAGCATGACAATTTTGTAAATTTCAAAACTTGAAAGGGAAAGTGACAATTTTGTAAATTTCAAAACGACGGTACGTGTGATAATTTTGTAATATATATGAGAAAATACAGTGCTAAAATTTATCATGCATATACTGGGTATCTGTTAGACAAAAAAAAAAAAAAAAATCTTATATGTCTATCTAACTAATTTAAACGGTCCAAATTAATCCTTATTTTACACATTATAACATTGTTATTCCTTCTCTATATGTACTTAATACTAAACTTAATTTTATTTTTCTTTTCACTCTAATTATATTATATAAAGTTTTCTTATTAAAAATATAAAGTAATTAATATTCATTTGACTAAAATGTTGCTAGTGAGAGTTTAATTATTTTTTCATTTACTGCAATAATAAAATATGAAAATTCCACAAAGCTCTCAATTCCAATTAGTTACAATATATTTTTTAATTTGTGTGACAAATAATAATTGCTTATCTTAGTGTGGGGCTAAAAAGAGTACCAATATATGTTTTGTTTAGTAGAAAATTCCAATTAGTTTTTCAGTCTAATTTACAGGCATATATATCAATTTTTAAATCCAATATCTTACCCAATCCACCAAAATAAAATAATCAATATCCAAGTAACATGTGAAAAGAAGTTAAAGCTTGGATCTGATTCCTGTCTTTGTCCAAGTTGTTCTGAAATAATTAATTATTTTTGTTGTAAACTGGTAAAAAATAAATAAATAAATGTATTGAAGTCAATATATTTTATTTTGAGTAGCGCGACTTAGAAGACTTAAGGGAGGCTGATATAATTTAAATTTATATTTATTTAATCACGAATTCAGTGACTCCACCAATAAAAAGTCTTAGAAAAGGCTGATATAGTTTAAATTTCAAAATTTTCAATAACTAAAAGTCTAAAATCAGTCATTTCAACAATTTAGGGAGGAATAATTTGTTTGAAATTGTTATGAGATGATATGATTTTCCAGAAATAGACAATATGAAAGTGGGAATAAAAAAGGAAATAATTGAGCCAAGCCCTAGTTGTGATTTCAATAATTGACCCGCAATAAAAACAATACTTTTCCTATATCAAACTCAGAAAATAATAATTTTTAAATCTGAGATATTTGACTATAAGTTGGTAACATGCACACTCCCAGACAGACATTTCGAACCCTATAGTTTTTTAATTAGTTAGCCCAGAATTTTGACATCGATATATTTTTTTTATCTAATGAAAAATATATTGTAATTCATGTATCAGAATTTATTTATGTATTCATATGTGTGTGTGTGTCAGTCTCTTTTTTTTTTATACTTGATACACAATTAAATAAATGTGAATTGATGAAGAATATATATAAATCAAATTAAGTATAAATTAAAATTATAATTAATATATTTTTTCTTTATTTATCCAGAGTTATTGACATTTCAGATAATTGGGGTTTGGACTCATAAAATGTCGGTGATAACATTATATTATAGCTAGAAATTAGTAGAAAAACATTATATTCTGTTTTCCACACACACTTCAATTAGCTCTACCTAAAAGAACATTATTGATATTAATTTAAACTCGTGATATTTCACTATAAAGAAACATCTTAATTGATTTCATCTTCTATATATATTTATGTTATGACAATGTGAACTTTAATTAACAATTAACTATTTTGGATTTCAAAAAACAATGAACTGTTTTGTTGGGCATGCAAAAAAAATCTCAGCAATTTAAATATCGCGTTTTTGTAACCATCAAAAATTATTTCTACTTCAATTTTAATTTCTTATTTTTACATATTGCTAGTCAAAATGGTATAACATATAAGTTGACGAATCAAAATGGGACTGTCAAATTCAGTGGGCGGCAAAGTATACACATGCAATGACTGGCAACAATTTATATCTGTAAATCATATTGTTTTTTATTATTATAATGCTTAAAATATTATATTTTATTCATTAAATATTATTAACTATGTATGTATAACATCGGTAGGTACCTTGTGTAGTCTAAGCTAATAGATTACGAACATTTCGTCAATATTAATTATTTACCTTAATATTACTCTTGTCAATTAAGTAATTTTTTTGGCCACGGTCGAACTACGGTCGCTATCTGATGGTCCGCTATGCGCAATAACATGAGCTTGAAATTTACACAAATTATAAACCTAAAAAAGAAAACTATCTATGCGATTGAATTCGAATTGAAAGATGTAGGTGACGTTCAGATTCTTGATATTAAATGTTACCATGCACTGGGCCATTTCTAATGACCGGGTGCAACTTTTACAAGTATTGATAGGAAAGTTCCGGGAGAATACGAGTAAAGGTGCATAATTATAAACAACAGTTGCATATCTTGACAAAAAAATTATTGAACGTTAAATGTCATATTTGTCACACATGACTCATGACATGTGTGAAATTGGATTTACAATATTTTGGATTGAGATATGTAACAAATCTCACGTGATTTCATTTGGACCTTCACTATCATGCCCTATCTTTATTTCTTTTTCTTTTTTGGGATCATATGGAATTTGGTTCAATATTTGTAAATCTATTTCGACCTTTTTGTTTGTGTTAGTAGGGTTTTTTTCACATTTTTTATGGTGTGTTAAAGGTAGGGTAGTAAAATGGCTCACCTCGCCCAGGCCGGGCCCGTCGGGAAAATAGTAAAAAGGCCCGGCCTTGCGGGCCCAAAAAGGGGTCGGGTCAGGCCATCTCCAAGCTGCAGTGTATTTTTAGCCTTTTGTGCTAGATGGTCCAGCCAATTCGGGCCATTCAATTTTTCTGGTCAGTTCAGATCAATCCGGAATCATTTCAAATCAATAAAGTGTTGACCTAGTCCGATCCGATATTGCGCTAGGCCTAAATTGTCACCCCTAGTCGAAGATGTCCTTTAAATTATTGCTCCCTTAAAGGTCAAGAATTAGTTTTCCCATTTAATTAGCGAATTCTATTTACATTAAATAGTAATTAAAAAAATTGATCTATAATTTATTGGTTAATATGTTTTCTTACAAAAAGATCAAATTTAACATTGGCAAAAATTGTTAATTGAATGCCTACAAATAAAAAAAGAAATTGCAATTCATTCTACAAGTGCAGGGTTTGTATATTTATAAATAAAAATGCGGAAGTCCACATATATATTTTTTTCTTGGAGAATTATCAATCCAATACCCGAAAGATATAGTTTGTCTATCAGTATAGAGTTTGAAAGATAGATTTTATCAATTCAAAACTTGAAAGATCTAAAACTATCAATATAATACTTGGAGATTTAACGGTGCTAAAATACCATTTAACAAAAGGTGATGTGGCCGTTAAATTTCCACATCATTTTTATCATATATTAAATTAAACAAAAACAAACAAAAATTTACATTAATTATTTTAATTAAATTAAATAGAGGTTTATTAAATTTCGTCAAATAAAAATCACAACTTTCCGTCGTTCGGTCTCATTACTTTGTAGTTTGAAATTCATCTTTGTTTATTTGATTAATTAAATTGTATTATATTTTTAATTCATTATTATGATTTTAATTCCATGGACAACTATTAAATCTTATTGAAACATTTAATAAATTAATTATTGTTAATTTTATTCTCTCTCATGATCTCCTTTTAAAATAATATTTTTCCCATCAAAATTGAAAAAAAAAAAAACAATATCAATTTATTATTGTGATAGGAAACTAAAAAAAATTATTACAATTACATACTGAATTTTTGGTTAAACGTTGAATTTAATTTAAACTTCTAAGGATCTCCAATTGAATTATGCAGAGGTTGAATTGACAATATTTAATAAAACTCTTTATTTAATTTAATTAAGGTAATACTAATATAAATTTGTGTTTATTTTTATTTAGGATAAAAATAATGTGGATATTTAACGGTCACATCACCTTCTATTGGCTAGAATCTTAACACCGTTAAATATTCAAGCCTTGACTCGATAGTTTTAGATCTTTCAGGCCTTAAATTGATAGAATATAGTTTTTAGACTCTATATCAATAGATTAATCATCTTTCAGATTTTGAATTGATAATTTTACTTTTTCTATTATTTGATATGTTCCTCAAAATATTTCTCTTGCATTCTTGTTTTAATAAAATTTATTATTATTATTATTATTATTATTATTATTATTATTATTATTATATCTGAGAATTTGGCCAGAGAGAGAGAGAGAGTCTTGTTTTAATAAAATAATATATTATTTTTTATTTATTTTATATTTGAGAGAGAGAGAGAGAGAGAGAGAGAGAGAGAGAGAGAGAGAGAGAGAGAGAGAGAGAGAGAGAGAGAGAGTGGTCCAGTGGTCCATCAAGTTGTTATTTTTGATGAGATTTTGAGATATGGGCGGTGCAGTAGTAGCCCGCACGTACTTGGGCTAAGTGGGGGTCCACATGCTTGCTATAATTTCATTAATTGGGCTCGTGAAGAAGATGGAGATATTTACAGTTGAATTTCTTTAAAATAAAAGAACTAATTCACAAATATATCACCATGTTTCCATCAATTTACATATTAGACATCGTATTTAAACCTAGTTAATTATAATATTCAGTTTATAAATTATGCTGGCAGCCACATCAACAGACGCATGAAACAAACGAGGTCATTTTTGTTGTTTTTTTTTTTTTGAGAAAATCATTTTTTATATTTTTTTTTATTTCTAAAAGATAAGAGATAAAGAAAAAATAACAACGACATCATTTGTTATACGTGTATGCTGATATAGTTGTCAACGTGGCTTTTATAGACCAAATAAAAATGTGGTATTGTAATTAACTAAATTTAAATATCATGTCTAATTTACAAAATAGTGGAAACGAGGTGAAGTGATTCATTTGCAATTAACCCAAAATAAAATTTTATAATGGGCTTAAAATAAACATTTGCGTTTTGGAAACCATAAGCGAAGTTAATAAGGTTGATTATATTATAAAAAATTTATATATGGTTTATTTAGTAGATAAATGTTGGGTACTTTATTAAAAGGATAAGATCCAATTTGATTATACTACTATATCCGAACTTTCAGTTTGGCCCCGAAATAAAATTTTGACCCAAATAAACCCCTAAACTTTAGGTATCACGTTCATCCCTCCGTTAGTCCCTAAATTATTATCCGTTAACGAATGTCAGCAAGGACGTTACGAGCGTTATTTTAGGTGAAAATTCCCCAAATTAAAGAGCAAATTTGGGGATTTCATTTCATTTCGTGAATTTCATTTCTTCAAATCATTAACAAGTCTGAAAATTTTCAAAATACATCTCGACGCATTTCATGTATATTTTAACCCAGATGAAAAATTGATGGAATCATCCACAACCTCGTCATCATCAAGTTGAAGATGAGCTCGTGAATTTGAAGAGGGACAAAAAAAATGTAAGTGTGGTGTTCAAGAGATTTTGTGGACTTCATGGACTCAAGAAAATCCCGAAAAAAGATTTTATGGTTGTCGATTTTTTAAAGTAAATAATTGTCCACTTATTTCAGTTCTTAAATTGAAATACTTCATTTATGTTTTAGTTCATGTGATATATGATTTCAACCGTCGAAAGATGGAGTTCAGAAACAAGGATGTAATTATTTTTTCGGGTATGATGGAGAAATGAAAAATAGATCTAAAGAGGTGATAAACGAATTGAAGGCAGAAATAAAAATCTTGCTCAAAGAGAATAATGAATTAATGAGCATAGAGGTTTCAGTCATGGAGTTTGATACTTTGTCCACTTTTGAGAGGAGGAAAATTTTCCAGAATGCATAGTAGAGGGGTTTGTTGTGGAACCCTTGTGAATTTCTGGTGGGGTGGGGTGGAATTTAGAAATTGATGTTGATGATTTTTTTTTCCAAACCCTAATTGCCCTGAGAAATTGAAGTTGGGACTTTTTCGCCTAAAATAACACTCATAATGTTGTTACTGACGTCCGTTAACGGGAAATAGTCCAGGAACTAACGGATGAATGAACCATGATACCTTTTAAAAAATTTAGGAATCGATTTGGACCAAAATTTTATTTCAAGATCAAACTGAAATTTTAAATATAGTAGTAGAACTAAATTCAACCTTATTCCCTTTATTGAATTAAAAGGTCCATTGGAGAATCACAATATTTTTTTGATGATGAATCGATTCAAAGAAAGACTTGGTAGACTATCTAAGGAATAAAATTAGATGCTATTTACTATATTTGAAAAAAAAAACAAAACAAGTGGCATGTCATAAATTAATAACTAATATATTAAATCTGAAAAAAAAAATCCCCTTCTCTTCTATGCAAGCGTTTGCAGACTGCAAACTTAAGAGAAAACAAAACCCATGCGTCTGCAACTCATGGCCTAATAAGTTGTCTTTTATTAAATAAATAAATTAATATATTATTTCTGAATTTTATGTGAGTTGCAGACGCTTGCAGAGAAGATAAATTGATAAGATTTTTTCAGATTAAATAAATGCCACTTCTTAATTTCGACGAGTCTGAATTTGGGGATGATGGTAGATTGTTAAAAAATAAAAACGATATCTATTTTATAGCAAATATTTGGTTAGAAAGTTTAAACAATGAGACATTTCGATTTATTTACCCGTAACTTATAAGATAACACATGTATTTAAAAATTCAAATAATGTTTAAATGTATAAAAAGTACTTCAAGTGCATTTATATAAGCTTGAACATATAAAAATTTATTATCATAATTTGATTTGTGTTGGATTTTAAATTCAAATCTATATAATATTTTCAATAATGCTAGAACTATGCATCAAACTTAATATTCAAATATGAAAATATATCATATTTTAGTATGTTCTTTGAACTGATTAATAAAAATGTACTGATATTTAAAAAATTACAAAAATGTAATGATCTTTTAGCATCTGCATAAATCTAGCACCAAAGTAAAATTTTCGGTATCCAAAATATAACGTGGCTAGTTAGATATGGCACGAAATATTACCCCTATACCCCTATATTACTTTTTTCGTCATTTTCTAATTTTAAGTTTTCATAGAGGATCCTTGTAAGTCATGTCACATTTCAAATACTAAAAATTTATTGAGTTGTTGAATTTGTGAAAATGTTGAAAGAATGGGACATTTTTGTAAACTTTAAAAAAATGTTGACATTTTTATTAATCACTTCACAAATCAAACTCAAATATGACATTCACAAACACTTTCATCCATTAGGTGTAAATAAGACTTATTTCAGATGAGGCGGGTCAAAACACGGGTAAACCCGCAAAATAAAAGTCAGTATCAACTGCAACACTAAAAAGTATCACTCAAAATTCGAAAAGTATCACATGCATCATAAAAAAGTAAGACGTATGATAGTTATCTTATACTAATTTATTTAGTTCAAATTGTGATTTTTTCCATTCCAATTAATGTTTAGAGTTTAGGAGTTCAATGTTGTTTTTAGGGCTCATGGTTTTTTAGGAGTTTTTTTTTTTTTTAGAGTTTTTTAGGGGTTTATTTTTGGTTTTTTTAGGATTTTTTTTTTTTTTTTTGTGTTTTTTAAGGTTTTTCTTAGAGGCTTATTTTGTATTTTTTATGATTTATTAATTTCATTTTAACGTATAAATTTATATTTATTTTAAATAAATTAAATCAATTTATTTAATTTTAAGATACGCTAATTTTATTTTAAGATATAAATTTTTTGAGAAAAAAAATAAAATAAAACAGCCCATAAGAGGGGAGGATTGGTGCATGGAAATCATGCTCTATGACATTTATCCCACAAAATATAATAAAATATTTTTAGTAGAAAGAATAATAATAATAATAATAATAATAATAATAATAATAATAATAATAATAATAATAATCGCAAAGAAAAAGACTGCAGTGTTGCGAAGACGAAATCAAAGTCATCTCTCCCTCTTGAAATTGAGGGTTAACTCCTTCTCGAATCAAAAATTGGGGTTTAATTCAGATATTGAGAGAGAGAGAGAGAGAGAGAGGCAAGCAATTATTTTCCAGATCTGCGAATTTTGGGAATTTGATACGAAATTTTTGCAGAGTGATTGTTTAGGGTTTTGTAGATGGATCAAATTTTGAACAAGGTGGGTTCGTACTGGTTGGGTCAAAAGGCGAACAAGGAATTTAACTCCGTTGGCGATGATCTCAACGTAAGACTCTTAATTCTCTGTTTCTCTCTATTGCTGTTTAATGGTTTTTACTTCGATTTGCCGATTGCAAGTATTGAACATTTTGCTGGAATTGGGGCTGTTTTGATTTTATCTGGGGATGTTTGATCAAAGATTTGTTCTGGATTATTTCTATGATAAATTTGGTTATTTTCCATTTGCATTTGTTGAAGGAAGATAATTTGGGATTTAGTTTTGCTGGCTTTCATATGAAGTTTGATCGTGAAATGTTTTTAATTTCAAATTAGTTCTTGGCTATGTTTATTTAAATGCTTATGTTTGGTTTATGGTTTAACTGATCTTCACAATTATTTTGGTGATATAATAATTCATTTTCCTAATATAGCATATTGTATTAAGCTGATAGAAATTGAAGGGGTTTATTTAGTGATTGCGCATGCATTAATTTATAACTCTGATAATGGAATGACTGCTTAAAAATTACAGAGCAATAAAACTCATGGGATGGATATCTATGGTTTCCATGTACAATTCTAGGGTCAGCTTCTTGATTGTTGCTTCTAAAATCTCGATTGCAGACTGCAAAACAAAGGCGAATTGATTATAAAACTGTACATTGAAGAAAGAGTTTTATTTGTTGTTTTCTATAGATTTTGGTGTTAGGATTTAGGAAACTTTTGGGGAATCCAATGTATATAGGTTTTTTGGAAAAACTGTTTGGTCTAGTTTGGATATTTTTTTTTTTTTATCTGCGTGATCTCTAATATGACTTTGATTGTTGAAAATGTTATGTTCCAACTTGGTTTGGTAGTTTTACTGATGTTCAAGTTCAGTTTTGTTTTCCTTTTTCTCTTATCTCATTGTGTCAATTTAAGGGCTTGTAGAGCAAATATATCCAAGCCGTGCACTATATGTATGTGCGTGTGTGTTGTATACTATAAGTGACTTTTTGAAGAATTTCATGGGATCTAGTGAATGTTGTGGTGTACTAACAACTATCCAGAAATGAGTGATCATAACTTACTTTTAATGTGAGTGGTTTGCTTTGTTCTTTGTTTTGCCTTTATTGTCTACTAATTTTCTTGTTTCTCATGTTTTCCTTTTTATTTTGGTTAGTCAATGTCCTCCAGTATTGAAGGAGGAGCCAAATGGCTGGTTAACAAGTTTAAAGGTTGGTTCTTTCTCCTCTTGTACATTGATTGTGCATCTATGGCTATACTATATCAGCTTGCATTTGGAAAATAATGTTTACATCTTAATTTCCATCTGAAAGCTTATTGTTTCATATTCTTCTATAACTGGAATTTGAGCTTTGTCAGGAAGAAGTTTCCTAAAGCCTTTTATGTATGAAGAGCTTCATGAAAGCCATTGAGTTTTTAGATCGCGGGATTTTCATAAATGTTGTCTATAAATTTAACCACCTTTTGATTAATGTCATTTACTTGATAATTAGCTATCTTCTTGCTGTGTTTTCGTTGCAAATCATAAGGCCTTAGACGTGACTCAATCAACAAGTATTGACCTGTAGATGATTTCATTTTTTACTTTTGTTCTTAGACAGAAATGTGGGGCATGGAAAGGGAAGTGCAGCTGTAAGATGGAAGCATTTATATTTGAGAGTTCTCGTTTCTGTCCTCGTTCTTGGTTGCTTATATATATGTATATATATGTACCACTTGAAGTTTTAATATTTTACGTAGTAGCAATTTGGGCGCATAATTGCTGCAGTGGAATATATAATGTTTGATAACTTTATGAATGTTTGCTCGGACGAAATGTTCCTATTATATTAGCAGTGTGGGCTGTCGTTTCTTGGAGTTAGGTGTGACAGAGCTCGTCTTTTTTCAGGTAAATTGCAGAAACCACTGCCTGAACTCCTGAAGGAGTATGACCTTGCCGTAGGTATATTTCCCCGCGATGCAACGAACTACGAGTTCAATGAGGAGACTAGAAAGCTCATCGTGTACATTCCATCAGTGTGTGAGGTGGGCTACAAGGATTCATCTGTACTGCGATTCTCAACAACCGTGACTGGTTATCTAGAGAAAGGCAAGCTGGTCGACATTGAAGGGATCAAAACTAAGGTGCTTGTTTGGGTGAAAGTGACGTGTATCTCGTCTGAAAAATCGAAGCTCAATTTCACTGCTGGAATGAAGAAATCCAGAAACAGAGATGCATACGAGGTTCTTAGAGATGGAATATCTGTAGACAAGTTTTAAGACTAGTCTACTGCAGTTATGATTCGATTATCTCATGCTTGTAATACTTTCGAGAGGATTTCAATTCGACCCCTATATGTTTAATGCTTAATCCTCGACTCTAATCAATGTGGTAAATAATTGTTTTTGTGGAATGCAAATATTGATGAATGTGTATTTGGAAATTGGAATTTTTCTTGATTAACAGATCCCAGCAAAATTGCAGGAAATACCCTTGATTATCTTTACATCATATTGTTAGATATTTGATTTCAAATATCTACCAACTTTGTAGCTTTATCCATCAATGGCTATAGATAAAGCCTGAAGGGAAAGAAAGCTTAAAAATATAACAATTATTTTCCAGAATTTGCTACTATAGAAACCAAATAATGTTTTGAGCACAAACTATAATCTTGATTAGACCAACTCATTTTGATTTTAAAATGATTAGACAACGGAATATCGGCCAGGTTGAGCTGAACCTGGAAGTGATGAAGCCTGATTTGTGATCTCCTCCAACACACGCTTGAGATCTGCTTTCGCCCTCTTCACAGATTGCTCCGTCGGGCCTTCAATGAACAAGTAAAGCTTCCTTTCTCCCGTTCCTGCAGCAACCTTTCCCGGTGGGTAATATTGACCTCGCGTTGTTATGGCAGCTCCCGTCCATTCAGAGATCGGACCCAGTGTTTCCTTGTGAGTGACCTTCCACCGCGCATTTTGAGGGAAGTCGTTAATTTCCAGTTCAGCTTCATAATGCTCAGGCATTGCATCGGCCTGAATCTTTGCCAAGTTATGCTGCAAATTCATGGCAGCTGCCAGAGCTGCAGCCCTGGCTGCTGCATCCGTGCTGCCTGTTCCAGGGCCAACTGGTGCCATTCCGCCTGGCATTGTCAAGCCATGAACACTAGGCAATCCGAGCTGCCCAGGTGTGACTGGTGTCGTTGTGGCTGAAGCTGAGTTCGCTTTGTTAGCAGCAGCTATAGCTTGAGCAAGGGCAGCTTGGTGAGAATTGTCACCACCTGCTTTTCTAATCCCTTCATCTTCATCTTCTGAATCTGATTTATCCTCCTCAAACCCGTACTCCTTCGCCTGAGCTTTCTTCGCCGCTCTCCTCACTTCATCCTCCTCTTCATTAAATTTAAAACCACTACCACCGTAACCAGTCCCATGGGCTTGCTCGAGCCCCTGATTCACCTTGGTCATGAATCCATCAGCTAAGCCCTTAAGATCATCTGGAACACTCTGCTCTGATAATTCTAAGGCTTTTACAAGATCCGGTGCATATCTTGCATCTTCCTCGGAAATAAATGTGATAGCACATCCTTTTTTACCAGCTCGGCCAGTTCTACCAACACGATGAACATAGTCCTCATAATGGTTAGGGACATCATAATTAATGACTAGTTCAAGATCCTTGACATCTAAACCTCTAGCAGCTACACTTGTAGCAGTCATTAAATTGCAAACGTTACTCTTAAAATCAGCTAGTGTAGATTCACGGTCTGTTTGATCCTTCGCCCCGTGAAGTGATAGGCATGGATATCCAGCTCTAAGTAAATCCTTAAACAGTGCATCGCATTTCTCTTGTGTATGGACAAATATTAACATCTTCCCCTTCTCACACCATTCTCCAAGTATTTCTAAGAGTCTGAGGAACCTATCACATTCAGGACGTACCTCAACAAGTTGGGCTATGTCCTTATTCACGACACTCCTCCCACCTACCTGTAGTTCAACAGGTTTATTTAATACTTTACGAGCCAAAATCTCAACTTGGCGAGGGAAAGTGGCAGAAAATAACACAGTTTGGCGATCAGGTCTTGTATTCTGGACGATTCTCGTAATCTGAGGTTCAAAACCCATATCAAACATCCGATCAGCTTCATCCATGACCAAGTAAGTAACACGATGCAGGTTTGTAATTTTACCACTACTGGTACACAATATATCAATCATTCTACCTGGGGTACAAACAACAATCTCGGCCCCTCGCTTCAAGTCACTAATCTGCTGAGCAACCCCAGAACCTCCATATACCGGCACACAGCTGAGACCCAACGCCTTGGTAAACTTCTTTATATCACTATGGATTTGCTGGACAAGCTCTCTTGTGGGAGCCATGATAAGCCCGATAGGCCCATCTCCTGACATCAAAGGAGGTTGATCCTTAATGTGACGCAACATGGGTAGGACAAAGGCTAAGGTTTTTCCGGATCCTGTTTTCGCAATACCAATGCAGTCTCGACCACTCATAATTACGGGCAAGGCTTGAGCTTGAATTGACATTGGCTTCTCATAATTAAGCTTCTTAATAATATCCAAAATTTTAGTTGACAATCCTGTCTGATGCCAGGCTTTGACTGGTTTAGGTACGTCCTTTCCATGTATTTTTAATTCCAGTTGTATCCTATATGCAGCCACTTCTTCAGATGTCATCCTGGATATTTCCTTCACTTCAGTATAGAAATTCTTCCGGAAGGAAGGATAATCAATTTTTGAGTGGTCAACTATTGAAAGCTTCTCTACTTTCGTCTTCTTCACCCGTTTCATGAATTCTTCATCATTTTCCTCCTCCGAAGGATCTTCCTCATTTTCAAATTCTCCGTAGTCGGAATCAGAATTATCTCCAGGAATAATTCTGCCCATAGATTTGTTCTTCCCCCTTTTATTGTTCTCTGAGTTTTGTTTACCATTTCTTTCAACTAATTCAGGACCAGAGTTATTTGAAGCAGGAGGCCGCACAACACTGTTTAGTTTCTCAACTTCAGGCAAAACCATAGAATTCATAAATGCGTCTAAGGGATCAATTTCTTCATCACCAACAGCATGGTCTCCACCATTTTGCATGGTAGGAACTGCCTCATTCTCAGAATCTATGGCCATGCCATTTAAGTCCTCACCAATGGGCTCCGCAGTTCCATCCTCATCCACATCCATTGTTACTCTTCCTTGAGGACCAGCTTCTTCATCATCAGATTCCCCTTCTAGTGTCCAAGTTTTTCTAGATTCGAGTTCATTAGAAACTGGCACCCCAAGTTTTTCTTTCTCAGATTCCTCCTTCTTCCTTCTCAGCTCTTGCCACTCTTGAACTCTCCTCCTCCTCTTTTCCATCTCATCATCCAATCTCTTTTGCTCTTCAGCTAAATTGTCTTCCCGACTGCTTTCATTCTTGACTTCTGAATCTCCATCACCCTTTTTCAGTGAACTATTGTCTTCACTGCCATCCCTATGCCGGTTGGCCTTGCTGTTTTGTTCTGAATCCCTGGCTTGATTATCCTTATCCTCCTCTCTCCTGCGCCTTTTTCTCTCATGGCCCTTAACATCCTCATCACTACTGTACGACCTATCCCCATCTTGATGTTTTTCCCTTTCTTGTTTCTTCTCCCTCTCTTTCCTTTCTCTCTCTTTCTCCCTACCCCTTTCCCTTCGCTCCCTCTCTTTCTCCCTCTCTCTTTCTTTTCTATCCCTATCCCTATCCCTATCCCTTCCCCTTTCCGCCTCTCTTTCCCTATCTTCCCCATCCCTGTCTACCTCTCTATCATCCCTATCCTTTTCTCTGACTTTAGCCTTGTCTCTAGCCCTTTCATCATCATGATTCCTGGCTCTCTCCTGTTCTTGTTCCTTGTCACGACGCTTAGACTTGTGTTTTTCTGTGTCCCTGTACTTGTCATCAACACTCTTTTCTCTCTCAAGGCGACCATCACGGTCCCTGTCCTTTGTCTTATGCCTCTCTGTATTCCTCTCCTTTTCACGCTTGCGACTGTCTCGATCTCGATGGTGACTTACTTTCACTTCTTCATTTTCAGAGCCCTCCCTCCTAGACTTCCTTTTAGGTTCTTCCATGGATCCGGTCAATATTAAAATGGTGGTAGTCTAACTCAACGCTAGTATGCTTCAATCACGAAGGAACTGTAAAAAAAAGTGGGTGTTAACTATATTTTCAAATTCCTGAATCCATAGTAAATATAACGAGTAGTTAATCGACATCATGCAAAACAAGCAATCAATCAATGAATATTCGATATTCCTATATTCCAGAAGTTAAATCATTGAAAAAAAATTCAGAAAGTTTACAAGCACCGTCCCAAACAGCTCAGAAATTGTCCAAATAAAATTGTTAGTACACCATAACATGCACTAGATCCCATGAAATTCTTCAAAAAGTCACTTATGGAATAACTATAGTGTACGGCTTAAATATGTTTGCTCTATAAGCCCTTAAATTGACACGACGAGAAGAGAGGAAAAGGAAAATAAAACTGAACTTGAAAATCAGTAAGCTACTGAACCAAGTTGGCACATAAGATTTTCAATGATTGAAGTCATATTAGAGCTCACACAGATAAAAAAAAAAATCCAAGCTAGATAAAACAGTTTTCCCAACAAACTGCTGTACATTGGGGTTCCTAACACCATAATCTATAGAAAACACCAAATAAAATTATTTCTTCAATGTACAGTTTCATAACCAATTCACATTTGTTTCGCAGTCTGCAATCGGGATTTTAGATGCAACAATCAAGAAACTGACCCTAGAATTGTACATGGAAACCATAGATAGCCATCCCATGAGTTTTATTGCTCTGCAATTTTTAAGCAGCCGTTTCCATTGTCAGAGTTATAAATTATGCATGTTCAATCACTAAATAAACCCCTTCTCTTAAGCAGCGTAATACAATATGCTATATTAGGAAAATGAATCATTGTATCACCAAAATAATTGCAAAGATCAGTTAAACCAAACATGAGCATTTAAATAAACATAACCAACAACTAATTTGAAATAAAAAACATTTAACCATCAAAATTCACATGAAAGCCAGCAAAACCAAATCCCAAATTATCTTCCTTCAATCAATGCAAATGGAAAATAATCAAATATCAATCTAAACAACCCCCAATTCCAGCAAAAAAGTTCAATACTTGCAAACAGCAAATCAAAGTTAAAAACTTTGAACATCAATAGAGAGAAGCAGATAATTAAGAGCCTTACGTTGAAATCATCGCCAAAGGAGTTAAATTCCTTGTTCGCTTTTTGACCCAACCATTACGAAACCACCTTGTTCAAAATTTATTCCATCTACAAAACCCTAAACAGTCACTCTGCAAAAATTGCGTATCAAATTCCCAAAATTCTCAGGTCTGGAAAATAATTACTTGCTTCCTCTCACTCCGAATATCTGAATTAACCCTCAATTTCAAGAGGGAGAGATGACTTTGATTTCCTCTTCACAACACTGCGGTCTTTTTCTTTATGATTAATATATATATGTGTATATATATATACCTATTTTCTATCTAATAAAAAGATTTTATAGGATAAATATCATATTTTAACTTGATTTTTTAAGTGATTAATAAAAATGTCATCATTTAAAAGTTTACAAAAATCCTGCATTAAATTTTAGCTTAAAATTATAAAATAGTGGAAAAGTTAACCCAACTCGCACCAACATTGGGGTAAAATTCCACGCAAAATTATGATTAGCCCGCGTCATATTTTAGATACCAAAAATTTACATTGGCCACGTCATATGTATATATATATATCATATTTTATATTTAAATAATAAGTTTAATGTATAGTTCTAGTATTATTGAAAATATTATATCGATTTGAATTTAATTTTAAACACCCACTTCAATTTAATTTTGTATAATATTTTGATATTATATTTGCCAAATCTAGTTGTGGGGAATTCAAAAATAAACTTAACAAAAAATATAATTCATAATTCTATATCATATAACTAAAATGCAAATTTTTTATTGTCATTTTTATAACTTAATGGTGGAAATTTAGTGTAAAAGGGAGGTTTCGTGTTCAAATTTCACTGCTCCTCTTCCTACAACTAAAAAGTATATATATAGTTTACTCAAATATTATATTAAAAATTACTTTTAAAATCCAACACAAACCAAATTATGATAAAAAAAAATCGTTTTGTGTTCAAGGATATATAAATGCATTTGAAGTACTTTTTACATATTTAAACATTATTTGAATTTTCAAATATATATATGTTGTATTATCTTATAATTTATGAATAAATATATCAAAATATCCCATTGTTTAAACGTTCTAACCGAAATAGTCCAACCTATCCATATTTACTATAGAATAGTAAAATTCATATCGTTTTGATTTTTAACAATTTACTGTTTGTACATGCTGAAAGTTGGGAAATAGAGAAGTGTCTTCTTCAAAAGTTTCCAAATTTCGATCCTCAGGAACAATGATTTAAAAAAGGAGAGGGATATTGTCATCAAAGTTGCCGGAGGAAGTGGAGGTGAAGTATATGCTAGCTATCTTTTTAATAATTAACTGTTTAGATGTGTCGAAAGTTGAGAAATAAAGAAAAGTCTCCGTTAAAAATTTCCAAATTTCAATAATTGAGGACAAGGATCTAAAAAATGAGAGGATATTGTCATCAAAGTTGCTAGAGGAAATCGAGGTGAAGTCTATGCTAGTTTTTTTTTAACAATTTATTGTTTGGACATGTTGAAAGTTGGAAAACAGAGAAATGCCTTGGTCAAAAGTTTTCAAATTTCAATCCGTGAGAACAAAGGATTTAAAAAATGAGAGGGTATTGCCATCAAAGTTGCTTGAGGAAGTGGAGGTGAAGTCTATGCTAGCTATCGTTGCTCCAAGATGGTGTAAAATTTATCTCAACCTCACATGTGTTAAAGAATTGGGAGACCTTTACTTATCTTATGTTTATTTTTGTTTAGAATTTAAATTGGTGAATTATGTCCAATGATGGAGTAAATTTCATTTCAGCCTCACGTGTGACAAAGAATTGGGGGACTTTTAGTTGTCTTATGTTTATTTTTACTGTTTAAAATTTAAATTGGTGAACTATTAATCAAGTCAGTGTTTCGAAAGACATACTGAACTGACCGGTTCGACTGGTTAAATCGTGAATTGACTTTATGTCCGGTCCGGTTATAGTTAAATTCCGGGTTGCAATTGACCCAAAGCAAACCTATAGGTTATAGTTAAATTCCGGGTTGTAATTGGCCTGAAACAAACCTATAACTCAATGTTTTTAAACCCGGACCGGACATCGAACCGGTCAATTTACTGGGTCACTGGGTTACTGGTTCGACCGGTTGAACCGTTTTAAAAAAATCGGATGATCCGTTATATGATATTTATTTATATTTTATCTATGTACATGTTAAAATATAAAATAAAATAAACAAACTTGTATCATGATCAATATATTAAATTAAGTTCAAAAAATGCACTTAATTTATATCATTACTAAGTAAATAAAGTGTTTATCAATATTTTTTTCATAAGTTAAACAATTAAAAATATAGTAATTATTAAATTAAAATAAGCATAGAACATCAAAATATTAAATTATGAGAAGATATATAATTAAATGTCAAAAAATTAAATATTAATTTTATTTATAAATAATATTGTATAATTAATAACAATTAAAACATTGTTAATCTTTATGTTATTAGTCACTGTTTTAGATTGTATGTCTTCTCTCCATTTATTTTAACTAAAATGATAAATTAGATGTATTTTAAACATTTATTTTAATTATATACTAATCATTGAATTTAATTAAAATGATATTTAGTTATTTTCAAGTTGTGTGTGTGTGTATTCATATCCAAAAAATAATAAAAACATGTATTAGCATAGTTGGTTAAGTGCATAATAAAAAATTGTATATTTTTTAGAGATTGTGGGTTCGAATCCCCCTTACCGATGAAAGAATTAAATATGGACCGGTTTGATCGGTTCGACCGGTTTTTTGACTAGTTCGTTATCGGTCATTTTTAACCCGGAAATCATATATAACTGGACCGGATATATGACCGGTTTGCGGTTAAACCGATCGGATCGGCCGGTCCAGTTCGGATTTAAAAACACTACCTATAACCAGTACCGGCGAATCGGACCATAATTAATTCCCTCATAAGCAAGACTAGCATTGGGAGACATTTACTTATCTTATGTTTATTTTTATTGTTTAAAATTTAAATTGATGAATTATTCATCAAGTCACTATTTTGAATCCCAAACTGGATCGGTCAGTTTGACCTCGTGAACCGGCTATGTGTTCAGTTCAATTATAGTTAAATTCCGGGTTACAATTGACCCGAAGCAAACCTATAACCAATATCGATGAACCAGTCCAGAATTAATTCACTCAGCAGTTGGAGACATTTACTTATCTTATGTTTATTTTTATTGTTTAAAATTTAAATTGGTGAATTATTCATTAAGTCAATGTTTTGAAAACCAGACTGGACCGGCCAGTTCGACTGATTAAAAAGTGAACCGGCCATGTTAATTTGATTATAGTTAAATTATGGGTTGCAACCGGAAGCAAACTTATAGGTTATAAACCGAAGCAAACCTATAACCGGTACCGGTGAACCGGTCTAGAATGCAGTATGCACTTAATCAACTGTGCTAAGGCTTATTTATATTTTTTGGATATCAATAATATATATATGTGCTCAATAACAATGTTTTAAATTGTTATTAATAATACAATATTCTATATAATTAAAATTAATGTTTAATTGTTTAACATTTAATTATATATCTTCTCATAATTTAGTATTTATTGTTCTATGTTTATTTTAATAAATACTCTACTTTGATATGTTTAACTTATGGAAGAGTCATGATAAACACTTTATTTACTTTGCATTGATATAAATTAGGTGCACTTTTAAAGAATTTATATACGTGTTACATATATATATACTGTAATTTATACATATGAAGACGATACGCCATACATCATACTTTTTTTTTGAAAATGTCCAATAATTATGCTATTTACAAAAAAATTGTCAAATTTTATTTTTAAACAATATGTTCCAAATTGTTTATATGATATAAATTTTTTAACTAAAACCATAATCAAGCATGTTCACGAGTAGCTCGAGGCCTGCGAATTGAATGTGTTTGATTAAGCTCCACCCCGAACATGTTCGCAAGAAAGTTTTGTGTGAAGTCATTCTTATCTGGTCAATATCTGCGAGACACACGGATCAAGATTTAAATACTAAAAAAATTATAAATGTGTACTGAATGAGTTTGAATCCAAGTTTTAATCATTTTATGAAGGCAAATACTTGCAGGCACAATGTGTATATAAGCCTTATTTCAGATGGGCAAGTCAAATTCGCGGGTCAACCAACAAAAAAAAAAATTCCTGGCAAAATCAGTATTAACAGTAACACTAAAAAATATCACTCAAAATTTGAAGTATCACATGTATCATTAAAAAGTAAGCCGTCTACTAGCCATTTTATACTAATTTATTTAGTTCAAATTGTGATTTTTTTCATTCCAATTAATGTTTAGAGTTTAGAAGTTTAGGGTTTTTTTAGAGGTTAATTTTGTATTTTTTAGAGTTTTTTAGGGGTTTATTTTTTTTAGGATTTTTTTAGGGGTTTATTTTGTGTTTTTTATAGAGTTTTTTTAAAGGTTTATTTTGTGTTTTTTAGGATTTTCTTAGGATTTTGTAAGGTTTATTGATTCCATTTTAAAGTATAAATTTATATTTATTTCAAACAAATTAAATCAGTTCACTTTAATTTTAGGGTTCATTAATTTTATTTTAAGGTATAATTAAAATAATTAAAAATTCACTAGAAAAAAAATCGACAGGCACGTGGCTATCACGCGTTGAGTGGGGCCACGCGTCATCGGATTTAGTCTGATTCAATTCCTCATGCACGCAAGTGCCGCTCTTTTATGAATTTTGACCACAAAACAATCTCACATAAATGTTTAAAATCAAAACAATGCTCCTACCTATCAAAATGTCATAAGTTTGAATCTTCAAAAATATTACTGGTCAAGTGTTCTTAAAAAAAAAAAAAAAAATCCTGCCTTATGAGTATTTAGTGGCGGGGCATTTATAATCGGATCAGTCAGACCAATACAATTACTAGTTAATTACATGGTTGGTGGTCCAATCAACGTTCAACCAATCTTGTATAATTAGTTACCTTAATCTTATTTTATTACACGCATAACAAAATATTAAATTCTCTGATATTAGAAGAAGTAAAATAATTAACGCTGAAAATACTTATATGTTTATATTATGTATCAAGGATTAAAATTTAAACTTAGCTTAAATTATTCATTATTTGTCTCGAGATAATGATTCTAGTCATTATTGCAGTAACACTTTTATTTTTAGATATTTTTTTTATTCTATAAATATAATTAAAGAAAAATGTGCAAAAATACCCTTAACATATTCACCTAGACGAAATTCCTCTTCAATGTTTTTTTAACAAACTACTAAACTAGTATTGCATCCCGTGCAATGCACAGCGAGAGATTTATAAATTATTTATAACAAATAGTTTGTACAAATAAAATAGGGTGTTTCTAAATATGCCACAAAATTTTCTATATATACCACTATTAAATTTAATTAAAAAACAAATACTTAATAATTTACTTAAATATCATTTTAAATTAAAAATATATATTTATACATATATCAATTTAAAAAAAAATGAAAACCATCCGTAACCCTTTTTCTCTTCCCCACCACTTCCTCTTTCCTCTCCCTCCACCATTACTGCAAACTCTCTTTCTTCTTCTTCTGCAAACCCTATTCTTCTTTTTGCAAACCTCCACAGCCGCTTAGCCTTTCTTCACTCTTCCCTGCCCCTCTTATCCCTTCTCTCCATCCATCGCCCTAGGCCCTAGCCCCCTTTTTCATGCCGGTTGCCACACTTCAGTTCGGAAAAAAAAGTTTGAATATGATACGACTCTCAATGAATTATTTTTGAAGATGTTAATTGTATTCGAAAAAATATTTTGGAACACCGAACATGGGACTCAAATTTCAAAATTTATTTTCGGAGCTACATCACATAATTGAAAATTTCAGTTCCAACACACTAATTCCAAATATTGAGATCGGGGTTGATGTTCAGAAAATTTAATTCGAACACACTAATTCCAGATATTTAAATGCGGATTATTTGAGTCGGATCTTGAGATGGGAATGGAGGGAATCCCTCTTGAGTTCGAGTAGAATGGAAAAATTCACCAAAAGAAAAAAAAAGTGTTCAGTTCGCACCTCTCATGGAAGAATTCATCAAATGCAAAAAAAAGTATTCAATTTGCACCTCTCATCTGTTGTATCTTTGTTTTTTTTTATTTATTTTATAATTTGTTTACATTGATTTTTTTAATTGAGGGATAAATGTGGGAAAGAGAGTGGTGTATCAAGTAAAAATAATGTTTTTTTTTAAATTGTGGTGTATTTAGTAAATGTGGTGTATAATGAAAAATTGGTGGTGCAAATAGCAACACCCAATAAAATAATTAAATTACAGTTAAATAATTAATAGAAACAATTATAACATGTATAAATAATATTATATTAAATTAGAGTTTATTTACTATTTTATTGACAGACAATCCATATCCATAAATAAATTTACACTTCTCATTCATTGTTTCTAATTAAAAAAGTAACATAATCGGTTTGCCTACAAATCTACAATCCATTAGAATATAATATCTATTAGCTATTATGGAAACGTAACTCTAAATTATTGTATTCAAATATAAAATTTGTAAATTTAAATTGAATATATATATATATATATTTAAGCTATATCGATTATACACAAATTGTGAAAAATTATGTAAAAATAAATTATTCAGTGCATGTGATAAGCGTGTATCGATATATTGACTAATAATATATATAATTATGATAATATATTGGTCATATTATATTATAAAATACATGTTCATTACATTGTATTATATTATTTTATTATTTGTATATGAGATTATATATATATATATGTATTGATATATGGATATAAATAATTAAATTAACAATATAATTATGATAATATATTGGTCATATTATATTATAAAATACATGTTCATTACACTGTATTACATTATTTATTATTTGTATCTGGGATTAGATATATATTGATATATGGATATAAATCATTAAATTAAATATATACACGCACTATTGATGTGAGATTTACTCTCGTGCTATACTTCTCATTTTAATATTTAGACTCGTGTCGTGCTTACAAGTATACAAGCATATAATTGTAGACAGGATGAAACAGGGTCGATCCACAGGGAATGAGAAACCAAATAAGACAATGCAAGTAACACGACGATAAATTGGTGAAATATCTAGACTATATATAATTGAGTGAGGGTTGATTATCATCCAACAAGACCAACACATAAACTTAAATGACAAATACCAAACAACAACAAAACAAACTAAATAAGATGCAAGAAAACAAGGCAACAAGGAGAAGATTTAAAGATAACAAATAAAGACAAGACTCTAGGTAATGGATACACAATATTCCTCTTGAACATACAACAAGAGTTATACCTATGATCATGCTAAGTTCAACGATAGGAAGACCACAAATATAGAAAGAGCATCTTTCGAATATCTCTTTAATTGCGAATGTGACAAGAATAACTATCACTAATACATTCTAAGGTCACACCTACCAAAGGCTCAAAGGGGTTACATTTCCTTCCACATATTCGACATTTGACAAAGAAGACAAATACCATAGATCTAATCCAAGCATGTTTATGATCACGGGATGGGCAAGATGCAAGGGATTCATACATTTGATGTTAAATGAAGGTCACTCAAATAACACCATTCAAGAACTAGCATGGATTAAAACCTTGACAAAGCAAAATCATATATATAAAACCCTAGTCAAGAACAAGATTCATATTGCTTCCCCACATCCTAGAGCCCTAAGGCTCTAGCCAACCATACTTACAACAAAATCAAGAATACAAAAGGAAGAACCAAAATCCATTCTAAGTACACGAGTAAAAGATGGAAGGAGAAGATAAAACCCAATGTTGAACAATCTCCTTCAATCCCTTGGCTTGAATCCTCAAATTGATGGATGAATCTTCCTCTTCCTCTTGATGTTCTTGATCTTAAAAAATCTCAAGTGTGGAGTGTTTCTTGTCTTCAAAAATCGAGTGAGAGAGTGTTGGATAGATGGGTTTAAAATCCCCAAAAGTTATATATGTAGAGGACCAATAATTGGATGCCAAAAGTCAACATTGATTTTCGCCTGGGCGGAACTCGACCCCAGGAGGTCGCGTTTGGGGGTCGAGTTTGGATCAAAGAAAAATAGCTCTCTGAAGGCTCTGCAAAACAGGCTTTTGGTCGCGTTTGAGGGTCGAGTTTTGACTGAAGGTCGAAACTCGACCCAAGGGGGTCGCGTTTGACACTCGCATTTCGGCCAAAGGATTTCAGGTCTCTGAAGCCTCTGCAAAACGGGCTTTCGGTCGCGCCTCGGGGTCGAGTTTCGACTGAAGGCCGAGGCGCAACCCCATTGTGTCGCGTTTTACCCTCGCGTGTTGAGGGCCTGTGAAGCGCAACCCCAGGACTCGCGTTCCAGGGTCGTGTTCCCGACACTTAGTCATTTTCTTGTTTGTTTCTTCGTCATTTCTTGTCTTGTGCACTCTTTGTCGATCCCATTATCAACTTGACTTGTTTCGCATTGTTCTAACCTAAAAACTCCCTGTATTGGCCACATTAATTAAAACTTAAGATTTAAAACATTATTTACAATATTTACACAATATATACAATATAACCTAGCACAAATGCACTCAAAATGAGTGCAATTGAGTGCAATTTATGCACTCATCAACTATTATATTATACTAAAGATTAATGATGTGATATATAATTAAATAATTAAATTAATATATATATAGGGAATTTACTATTTTGGGACAATGTATTTATTAGGCGGAAAAACTGAAATTACTATTTATGGCATACTTATTTGCTTTTATATATAAATATTAAGATTAAGATTAAGATTAAGATTGGGAGATGCATGGAAACAAATTTGTGTTGAATATTAGCTTAATTTTGTTATATTATTAATGATTATTCTTGATTATCCTTTTTTAATTTCGTCATAAGTTTGCATTGATTCTTGATTACTAATTTTTGGTAATTTCGTAGTTATATCAATACTCGTAAAATAATGCGTATATTATGTAGTTTGTATTGATCTTATAATAAATTGGGGGATGCATATATCGCAATAAATTTGTGTTGAATATTAGCTTAATTTTGTTATTTTATTAATGATTTACCTTTTTTTTTAAATTTCGTCATAAGTTTGCATTGATTATATTCTAGATTACCAATTTTTTGTTATTCCGTAGTTATATCAATTCTTATAAAATAATGTGTATATTATGTATTTTGTGTTGATCATATAATAAATTGGGGAATGAATTTCATATCTAATCTTAATTTGCATGGCAATGAATTTTAATTTAATTTTATTATATTATTAATGATGATTATTGATTACCGTTTTTTATTCCATCATAAGTTTGCATTGATTATTAATTACTAATTTTTTATTCTTACCTATTAAGTTAGTTGGCATGTTATATTATTAATTGCCGGTTATTTATTGTTCTTCCATTTTTTTATTATTTTAATAAGTGGGATTGTTTTGACGAGAAAAAAAGTCTAGACTATCCTACTTTTAGATATAGTAGGATAACATCCTAACGATTATCAGAAAATGTAAATTCCCCCTTCTCCTTCCCAAATTTTTTTTGGTGCAAAAATACAATATATATATATATATATATATATATTAATCATTTTGAACCCTAAAAATTTATTTTTTTGTATACTTTCCATCTTATTATAGACGGTATATGAATAAAATTAATATTAGTTTATCAAAATTGAATTTGTACTTTTGTGAATGAATTTTATTAAAAAATTTACATGTATTTTTTTAATAAATTTCATCATAAAAGTACAAACTCGGTAAGGATAAAATAATTTTAATTTTAACGTTCATGTATATATGATTTTATGTCAATAATTAAAGGAAAATTATACAAAAATATATGTATTTTTAGGTATGAAAATAATGGAAAAAAATTAATTAATTAATTAATTAGACGGTATTTTTCCACCTAAAACCTAATTTGGGGGGGGGGGGGGGATTTGCAAATACTAGTAAATCTATATTATATCTAAAAGTAAGATAGTCACTGTAAATAGTAATAATAAGTTTTCCCGCCTAAATGCACTTTCTATAAATAAAAGTATAATATTAATTAATATTTATATTATATAGTCATTCAATACTAGAATTTCAATATTATAATTTTTTTTATTTTACAAAAATACTATTTTTTATCAAAAATTATTTTGTTCATTCAATGAAAAAAATTATGTGGCCTTTAAATTGTTGATTTATATATGAATTTTCTAAGCACCTATTTTTTCTTTATGATGGACCATAAGTTTATATTAATTATCATTCTTTTAAGTGTTATGAGTGAATGTTTTAATATATTAATTTAAAATTTTAAGTTGATTAAATATATTAAAATAATTCCAAATCCACATCAAAATTTCAATTAAATATATTTAAATTTTCAAATTAAATGTATTAATCAAGATACACAATGAGAATTTTAAATTAAATCTACTTAAAACTTTGAATTAAATGTATTAATAAAACTTGGCAATTAATTGTTAAATATATTTATTTAATGAATTATATATATAAATTAAATAGTTAAAGCTTATAGTTTTAGTTTTTCAAACAAAAACCATCACACATCAAAAAACTTACAATTATTGTTATGCATGAATAAATTATAAATTGCGAGTCCCAATAATGATATTTCCACATTAGTTGATCTCTAAGTTGAGATCAAGTCTAATATTTAGATATTTGAGATTATCATTTTAATATTGAATATTAAATATATTTTAAATTTATATATTTGAATTGAATTATATATATTAAATAGTTCAAATGAAATATTTTTAAAATATTGATTTAAATTTTCTACTCTTTAATTGATTAAGGGTGTTTCTAAATACACCATCATTTTTTTCTTTATATACCACATTTATTTCATACACCACACATCTTTTTCATATTTTCACATTTTTTGTTTACACACCACAATAAGAGTCATCTTTATCCTTTCAATATGAAAATAGATTAAAAAAATCAAAAGAAATTACAAAAAAATTATTCTACACTCTCACTCTCTCCTCTCTATACTACTTACCTGCCGCCCTCCGTCGCCGTCATATTTCTTCCTGACCTGCCGCATTCGCTTTTCTTCCCCATTAATTTTTTTTTTTCAAAATAAAATAGAGAAGGACGTAGTTGTCGTCAACACTGTGTTTCAACTCTGACAAAACCCTTTTTTAGATTTATAAAATATTCTGACAAATCCTTCAATGTCACCAAATTTTAAAGTAATATCATCAACATCATGTTTCAAATTTCAACCCCTCGATCAGATATATATATTTCTCCAAACATTAATGCGACAAATCCTATGATTGGAGAAGTTAACGGAATCAACTTTTTAGCCCCAAAAATATATGACACCAATACACACATTTTGATTTCATAAGCAATTCTTACAAAGAAAGTAAATGGATGAAGATGAGAGAAATGGAGATTAGCATAAATGGAGGGAAAGGAAAGAGTAATTGTGGGGGCAATGTGGTGGGTGCGGTCATTGGGGTGGGATTCAGGGGATTTTTATTTTTATTTTTATTTATTTATTTTTTAAATAATTTTTAAAATTAAAAATGATATTTATATAAATTAATAATTATTTATTTTTTAATTAAATTTAATAGTGGTGCATAAAGAAAATTTAGTGGCGTATTTAGAAATTCCCATTGATTAAATCTATTTTAAAAAATCAAGATCTGCATACAAAATTTTAAATTAACTATATTTAAATTTTGAATGGTCGAAACATGAAATGTATTGATTGATTTTATCATTTTAATGTTAGATAATTTTAAAATTCTCAAGTTATCATATTTAAGTTTTCAACTTTAAAGATGTTTTAAATAGTTAAAACTTATATATTTTAATTTTCAACCAAAATTTATCCCACATTGAAGAACAAAGAAATAATATTGTACATGAACAAACTATGAATTGTGAGGCCCAATAATGATCTCTGCAAGTTGAGATCAAGTATAATATTTCATATTTGATTTTATCAAATTAATACGATACATTTTAAATTTTTAGAAATTAAATATTTTTGAATTAAAATTGAATTAAATATATTAAACAAATATAATAAAATATTTTAACTATATTAATTTAAAGTATTTTTAATTTTTTAAGCTAATTAAATATATTAAAAAAATTCAACATCCACATTCAAAATCTTTTAACGAGTTAAAATCTTTAAAGACAATGTATTTGATTTTTTCAATTAAAAATATATTTTTTTCTAGCATTCCCCATTCGTGTGTGTGTGCGTGTGTGTAGATTTGTGAAGTTCTAAAGTTACATATCAATTATTGGGACTATGATATTTTGTTTCTCCACAAGTGGGTTCATAAAGTTACATATAATAACATATAAAATCCATTTAGATTGTCTTCGCCTAAGCATTTTTATTTTTTTATAATATATTATTGCATATTACTATTTACATATTAAATTTCACTTACCCTACATCTCACATCGGTTGTAAATTAAAATATTGGGATGTAGGTTCTATGAAAGAGCGGGTAATCTTAAATCGAATCCTCAAATTAGTTCCACAACTTTTTCTAATTTTCCTACATCCCACATTGATTGTAGATTGAAACATTGAGATATAGGTTGTTGTATAAAAAGGTGGAAAACCTCAAAAATTTTATTTAATCATATTTTGAACAAAAATATTTAAAAAAATTGAAAAAAATTATTCGTGCCCAATTGGTCGATTAATTGATGTTGAGACCAACTGGCAGGACTCTGTCTTCTCGATTTTACAACCAACTTGGGTGTTTTTAGCACGGCTAGAGCTGTCAAGGCTGATTTCTCCAATGATGAAAAATATACAAGTAATTTATAATTCAAACGATACAATTCATATGTTTATATGCGAAATTCATGATTGAATATAATTTTATTATTGTACATAAATATTTTTTTTAATAACATCTCTCTGTGCGATCCCTTGTGCATCGCACAGGTGGTATACTAGTTTACTCTAAAAATATTAAAGGGGTAATTTTCTACTCGGGATAAACGTCATGGGTGTTTTCACATATTTTTCCATAATTAATATTCATGTATAGACAAGAACCATCCTACTATATCTAAAAGTAGAATAGTGTAGGGCAAAACTGTAATTTATTTTTCCCGCCAAAATTATCCTACCTACCAAAATTATGAAATTAATTTTTTTAATATTGCATTATCAATTAATTAATTAATTTATGTATTCAATTTAATTGGTCAATTCAATTATTTAAATCTAAACCTATGAATCCTATATGTTAAATGCATATCCCCTCAAATCTTAATTAGTTTATTTTTATATATTTATTTTTTATTGTTTATAAATAATAAGATAATATATTTATTTCTATAATATATATACATACATTATAATATTATGTATTACGGAGTATTTTAATTTTAATTTTAATTTATAGACATTGGACTACTTTTTTTTAGAATATCATTGGACTGCTTTAATTAGCAGCTAATTTACGCGTATTAATTTTTAAAAAATTAATATGTAGTCTACGTACACCTCCAAATATGTGCACAATCTTTGCCTTATATTTATAATCTTCATAAATAATAGGTATTATATCACTATTTATATATAGTAAGATTTAAATAATAAATCTTATTAACAAATATTGCGTTAATCGATTTGTACATTTCTATAATTAATGTATTAACCAAAGATTGTGTTGCTCTTACTACATCAGTCAACGCAATCAACGCAATATTAACGTGATATATATATATATATATATATATATATATATATATATATATATATATATATATATATATATTTGGATGTCCATACCTGTTATGCTCATTTTAATTTTAATCTCTATTGACAAATATGTAATTCTGATGGGATAGATGATCGTACGTGTAGCTTTCCAAGCTGCCTCATTGTATGAATTTATTGTCGAAACAATTGCATTGATTTAAATTTTGAATATTAGAACATTATTAATTTCATCACCATTTTTAAATAGAAATGAGTACATGTTTGGTTTAGTGTTGTTCGTGTGTTTTTATATGCTACTGTATGTAGCCAGTGTTATTCATGGGTTCTATTTATATGCTAATGTCAGTTTTTATTGTTTATGTGTTTGTTGGTTGATGAGTTTATAGAAGCAGGATACATCAAATACAAGGACTCCAAACAACCGCTGAATGCAAGAATCAAAGATTTGATCGATGAGTAGAATGACTCTTGAAAAAAAGATTGGGGAAATAGCACAAATTAAAAGAGAACTATTATACCTTCCCTTGATGTCATCTGATACTATTTTTCATAGGTAATAAAACAATTAAAATGATTTATCATTTGATTTCCATCAAGATCTCTCTTTTTTTTAGGAGTCGTTTGATTTATCTATTATCATTTGCCAGATTGAGATAAGTTTAATTTTTTTCATCTTCTGAATTTGAGTTTGTTTGGCAAGAAAGACTTTAAGTTTTTAACTGTGTTTGAGTACGATGATGCATGTTCATGTTTTATTTATCCTATTATTTAATATTTCAGCTCAACTAATAATTTTTCTCATATATTATGTTGTTGCAGCATCAAATCAAGTACCGAATGAATGGATTCTAGACATTCATATTGTTTTTTAGTATAATTAATATTGTTAGTTAAATTTTTTGTACCCTGTATAAAGAGGGTTTCCACAAGGTGTGCTAATCCATCTTTATCAGATGAATGAATAAAATAGGCTTATGTAGTTTAGTAGATTTTTTTCAAAGTTTAAATATATGAGTTTGCATATTATATAAAGTTATGTATATAACTAAATAAAAAATTGATATTTATATTGTAAACAAATTGACGAAACATTATCATTAAATCATTTTATACCTTACATCAGTTTGCTAAGATTGCGTTAATATTTCCCCTAAAATAATTGCGCTAATATTATATTATAAAATTACTTGCATTACCAATTACTTTGTTATTAAGATTAATTAGATTACATTACATTCTTATTCTCCCCAACGATTGCCTTATTCTTATAATTATTATTTCATCTATATTATATCTAAAAGTAAGATAGTTACTGTAGATAGTAATAATAAGTTTCCCGCCTAAATACACTTTCTATAAATAAAAATAAAATATTTATTTATTATTTAATATTTATATTACATAGTCATTCAATATTAGAATTTAAATATTATAAATTACTTTTTTTTTATTTTGCAAGAATATTATTTTTTATCAAAAATTATTTTGTTCATAAAATGAAAAAAATTATGTGGCCTTTGAATTGTTCATTTATATGTAAATTTTCTAAACACCTATTTTTTTCTATAGATGGACCATAAGTTTATGTTAATTACCATTCTTTTAAGTATTATGAGTGAATGTTCCAATATATTAATTTAAAATATTTCAAATTTTTAAGTTGATTAAATATATTAAAACAATTCCAGATCCACATCAAAATTTTAATTAAATATATTTAAATTTTCAAATTAAATATATTAATCAAGATACATATCGAGAATTTTAAATTAAATCTATTTAAAATTTTGAATTAAATGTATTAATTGAACTTAGCAATTAATTATTAAATATATTTATGTCATGAATTATATATATATATATATATTAAATAGTTAAAGCTTATACTTTTAGTTTTTCAAATAAAAATCATCACACATAATTTTTTTTTATAAATATTGTTATGCATGAACAAATTATAAATTGTGAGTCCCAGCAATGATATTTCCACATTTGTTGATCTCTAAGTTAAGATCAAGTATAATATTTAGATATTTGATATTATCATCTTAGCATTAAATATTAAATATATTTTAAATTTATAGATTTGAATTGAATTATATATATTAAATAGTTCAAATGAAATATTTTAAAAATATTAATTTAAATTTTCTACTCTTTAATTGATTAAGGGCGTTTCTAAATACACCACCATTTTTCTTTATACACCACACATCTTTTTCATATATTCACATTTTATCTTTACACACGTACCACAATAAAGTCATATCTATCATTTCACTATGAAAATAAATTAAAAAATAATAATTCAAAAGAAATTAAAAAAATGTTCTCCACTCTCACTCTCTCCCCTAAGGGTGAGCATTTGATTTTTCAGTTCGGTTCGGTCCCGAAAATGTTAAAACCGAAGAAAACTTAATTTTTTAAAAATAGAACCGAATTTCTGATTGGAACCGAACCGAAATATTTCGGTTCGATTCAGTTTTGAACCGATTTTTTTTTATTTTCTGATTTTTTTTTACTTTAAATTCTCCTCATTCGATATAATTAAATACGTACAAGTATGAATTAGCTAATTATCAAGATTTAAGTTCAAAAAATACCAATAAACAATTGAATAAAATCTAAAAAGATGTGTAAACTCCAACAAAGCAAAGCCGAACAAACTATAAAGTCCAACAAGGTCGAGAGTTTTTATTACTAATATATATATATATATATACATTTGGTTTTTCAGTTCGGTTCGGGTATTTTTCCTCTGGACTGAACCGAAACCGAAAAATGAATTTTTGTTAAAAAACAAACCGAACCGAACTGAATTTTGAAAAGAACCGAATCGAAAAAATCGAACTAATTCGATTCGGTTCTCGGGTTTCGGAACTTTTTGCTCACCTCTACTCTTCCCTCCATACTATAGGCCCGCCGCCCTCCGTCACCATCAGCTTTCTTCCTGACCAGCTGTCTTCGCTTTTTTTTTTTCCCATTAATTTTTTTTTCCGAAATAAAATAGAGAATGATATAATTTCCGTCAACATTGTGTTCCAACTCTAACAATGCCCTTTTTCAAATTTATAAAATACTTCCACAAATCCTTCAATATCACCAGATCTTAACGTAATATCATCAATACCATGTTCCAAATTTCAACCCCTTAATCAGATATATGTATTTCTCCAAACATTTATGCAACAAATCCTATGATTGAAGAAGTTAACGAAATTAATTTTTTAGCCTCAAATTGAGATCAAGTATAATATTTGATATTCGATTTTATCAATTTAATATGACACATTTAAAATTTTTAGAAATTAAATATTTTTGAATTAAAATTGAATTAAATATATTAAATAAATATAATAAAATATTTTAAATATATTAATTTAAAATATTTTTAATTTTTTAAGTTAATTAAATACATTAAAAAATTCAACATTCACATCCAAAATCTTTTAATAAGTTAAAATCTTTAAAGATAATGTATTTGATTTTTTCAATAAAAAATATTTTGTTTTCTATCATTCTTCATTCGTGTGTGCACGCGTGTGTGTAGATTTGTGAAGTTCTAAAGTTACATGTCAATAAACAGGACTATGAAGTTTTGTTTCTCCACAAGTGGGTTCATAAAGTTACATATAATAACATATAAAATTCCATTTAGATTGTCTTCGCCTAAGCATTTTTATTTTTTTATAATATATTATTGCATATTGCTATTTACATATTAAACTTTCACTTACCCTACATCTCACATCGGTTGTAAATTGAAATATTGAGATGTGAGTTGTATAAAAAAGTGGGTAATCTTAAATCGAAACCTCAAATTAGATCCGCAACTTTTTCTAATTTTTCTACATCCCACATTGGTTGTAGATTGAAACATTGGGATGTAGATTGTTGTATAAAAAGGGTGGAAAATCTCAAAATTTTTATTTAATCATATTTTGAATAAAAATATTTTAAAAGATTGAAAAAAACGTATTCGTGCATAATTGACCGATTAATCGCTGTCGAGATCATATGAGAGGCGAGGACTCTACCTTCTTTAACAACCAACTTGGGTGTTTTCGGCACGGCTAGAGCCGCAAAGGTTGGTTTCTCCAATGATGTAAAATACATAAGTAATTTATAATTCAAATGATGTAATTCATATATTTATATGTGAAATTCATGAATGAATATAATTTTATTATTGTACATAAATATTTTTTTTAATAACATCCATGTGCATCGCACAGGTGATATACTAGTTTTCAATTATAGAAATTTATACAATTATCCTACGTAAATGGATACTCTCTTTATTATATACTGATTGTTTTAATTATAGTAAGTTGCTTCACCTTAATTAGTGTGAATTCCCTATGATTTTCGAAATCATGTGTTTGATTCATAACTGATTAATTGTTGAGTAAAAAAAGTGAATCAAGTTTTGTTTATTATTATTGGTGGGTGTGTATTACAATTTTTAATCAAAATATAATTTCATTTTATGATTTTGGTTCAATATAATTGTTTTTCTATTTATGATCAATATCCTATTATATATATATATATAATTACAATCGAATAAAATATTTAATATCCGTGCATTGAACGGGAGATGTCCTAGTTTTTTACATATGAATTAACCTTACTTGCAATCTTCATGGTTAATATGTGAAGCTTATTGAATGACATACTGTGTCAAGGGGGAATTTACCAACAACAAGAATTATTATTTATTTCTATTATAATTAATCTAATTTAATTTTAAAAAACATTGATTTCCAGTATATATATATATATATGTATATATATATATATGAGTGCTATGTTGAGTAAATTTTTGCATTTTTCTTTGAAAATATTTGGATGGAATAATGGCGTGTCTAATAAATCGAGGTGAAATTTAGACTCTTTTTCCGTAAGACGAAATTACCTCGTAATAATAATGTAAAATGGACTTCAATTCGACAATCGTCTCCAAAATATAATGACTTCTCAAGAGTATTTTGTTGCACTTACAATGACATTACACCAAACAAAATGGTAATCGAGACTTTTTTTTTCAGAATAGAAGAGGAGAGGAGAAATTCACAGCCTTGTTAACAAAAGATTGGATTCAGTTTCTTGAAAATGAAAACGAGGGGGTTCATATATAACATATGAAGAGTCGTGGTGCCTCTTTGTAAATAGGTGACCAGTTTTCGGTTCGAATCAATCTACCCTCGGATCGTGTTGGTTGATCAAGTCACATGATCCAACAGTTACCGAGCCAGCAGTTCGCAATTGAATTACTTTCAAGCTCAGCCAAAATGATGCGTTGGCACACGCCAACAGTTCATGGTTGATCCCGAATTGACGTAAAGGTTCGATTGGTTACACAACTTCAGCCAGTCCACGTCACCCGTGCCACGACTCCATGTGTCAAAACTTTAAGATTTCTCGGCTTCTAGTTGACTGAAATAAGTTGACTACTTGCGAACTCGACTGATGAGACAAGTCGGCTGACTAGGCCGCCTTGCGAACAAAGCCAAAATCATATATCAGTAACTCTTTCCTTGAAATTGGATTTGAAATCATAAATATACGAATTTCATCTACACGAAACGTAGATTATGAATTGACAACTAGTTTTCTATTTTAAGAAATGAAAATACTATTTATAAATTGATTAAAATTCACCAATTTCCAACAAAAACTAAGATGCTTGTTTGGGGTGAAAGTGACGTGTATCTCGTCCATAAACAGAGATGCATAAAAGGTTGTTAGAGATGGAATATGTGTAGACAAGTTTTAAGACTGGTCTGCTGCAGTTTATGATTCGATTATCTCATGTTTGTAATATTTTCGAGAGGATTTCAATTCCAACCCCTATATGTTTAATGCTTAATCTCGACTCTAATCAACGTGGTAAATAATTGGCTGTGTTGCTGAATGCAAACTCATCAAAGATGATTATTATTATTATTATTATTATTATATATGTTGAATTTAGATAGCCAGAAAAAAAAAGCTGTGTTGCTGAATGCAAACTCATCAAAGATTACTACTACTACTACTACTACTACTACTATTATTATTATTATTATTATTATTATTATTATTATTATTATTATTATTGTTTAAATATATCTTGAATTTAGATAGCCAGAAAAAAAAAAAAAAAAAAGAAAAAAAAAGTGGGGGTAATAAAAATAAATGCACCAGCCGGGAATCGAACCCGGGTCTGTACCGTGGCAGGGTACTATTCTACCACTAGACCACTGGTGCTTCTTATTTATGTGGATGAATTTAATTTAATTTGTATCTATAAGAAGTGAAAAGTGAAAAGTGAAAAGTGAAAAGTGAAAAGTGAAAAGTGAAAAGTATGATTATGAACAATAAAATAAAAATTGGTGAAGTTGACGACCCGGGTAAGAATCATAATCCACCATCCCTGACTCAAAAAAATAATAAAAATAAAATAAAAAATGGTGAAAATAATTAAAGAACTATCTTTTTTATCAGTTGTGGAAAGGGGAGTGATAGGTCTTAACTCGAGACGTCTCACTTTTATACATGAGTCGATCGTTGTAACACCGCCTAGAAAGCACCTATGCAACATAACAATAATTGTCAGGGAAGAAAAGATCCTTAGTTTTTCCTATTGTTCTTTGTTTGTGGAGAGCATATTCGCTTCCCGAATTAATCATTATCTGTTTAGAAAAGAGAATACTACACATCTATTTTATACACGAGGGGTTGATAACTTGATAGTTGTGAATGAAAATGATTTCTGCGGGTCAAAATAAACTTCTTCTCTAAAAATAATTCATTAATGCTAGAAAATGCATATTAATTTCCACGATCCTCAATCCATGATATTGACTATAGATCTATCATTTTCATATTTTCGAACACATATTTCCACCTTGCCACATTCATCCCAATTTTTTAAAATAATAGAAAAAAATATCGACCACAACTACAAGAACCGCGCAATTCCAACATAACTTGAAAGAAATGGGTTTAATTATATATATATATATATATTAAATTTTTTAAATCAATTTACAATTTAGACACAGTTTTTAAAACGTTGTCAAGAACAACCTAAACTTTTTATTTTATAACAAAATAGACACTCCAAAAACATCGAATGCTAAAAAAAGACTGTTACACAATGAAAACTATCATATTCAACACTTCAAAACTGAATTAATCTATACGCATTGAAATAATATTGTCACATCGTTATTCCTAACATTTAGAGTGTCAAAATTATTACATATTACAAGATTGAGTACTTGAGTTATTATTGCAACAGTTTCAAAGCATTCTCCATATTACTAATTTGTTGAAAGTTCATGAATATTTTTTTTGGCAATTTGGGAAAAATAATAATTGCCAAAAAATAAAAAATAAATAAAAATACAAGAACGCCACGTAGTGTGAACGCGCTAAAATAAGCCAAGATACCTTCTTGAGTTTTTTAACGTAGAAGATTATGTTGATGGGATATTTGTCTCTGACACCACAAGATTTCGGATTAGGCCACGAGCTCGCCACACGCCTCTGTCTAGATGGATCGCTTTTCTCTCTCTACGTGTCCGATTCTCATTGCCAGCAATTCTGCCGTATGGAGATTCGCCACTTCTATATAATCTTACCCACTCAACTTTCAAGAAATCACACTGAAAATCCAAAAACCTTGCCTTTTCATCCCAAACTCTTGTTTTCCCTCATTTCTGCTTGAATCCCTTTTGAGTGTTTGTTGAGAAAGAATGTTTCTTGAAGCAATTTCCGCTGTTTCTCTGCCTTCTGTTCAGGGCTCTGCTGCTAGTCTCGGTCCCTTGTCGAGTCTGTCTAATTCTACTACAACCACCTTGTTTTCTACCAACTTGAGCTCGTTGTCTGGTTCTTCATCTTTTGGTGGTCTTGTTTTGGCGAGGAAGAGTGAGAATGGCTTCGTTTCCCACGCGTCGTCGAATGACACAGTGACTATGCCGCTGTCGGGAGTGGTGTTTCAGCCATTCGAGGAGGTTAAGAAAGATGAGCTCTTGGTCCCAATTGCTCCTGATGCCTCAGTTGCTCGACAGAAATTCTCCAAAGAGTGTGAATCTGCGATTAATGAGCAGATCAAGTGAGTTTTCTCTCTCATTCGCACTCTCTCTCTAAGTGTGCGTGTGTGTGTGTCTTTTGTTCATATAATGGAGATTTGATGATGTTGTGATTTTATTCAAGGGTTAATGAGATTTAATGGTATGAATAGGTGAGCTGTTTTAGCTTTATAGATTTTCTCTAAATAAAAGGTTCAAGTAAAACTCAGAAATGTTGAGTTTAGATGTAGTTTTTGGCTTTTTTTAAATGATTTATGTATCAATTTGCAGAAGAAAAAATTTGATGTGTGGCTTAATTGACTAAGATTAGAGCAATAACTTAACATTAATATTTATGTTACATTTGTACAGATATGAGCATGATAATTAGTGTTCCATCTATGAATAGGACATTAATCTTGTTTTTTAAGGAGTTGTAATGTTATAAATTATAATGATTAGTGATTGATTTCCCTTTGTTTTGCAGTGTGGAGTACTGTGTATCCTATGTGTACCATGCCCTGTATGCTTACTTCGACAGGGACAATGTCGCGTTAAAGGGCCTTGCTAAGTAAGTGTAGGCTTTTAGCAGACACCGATGTTTTAGTATCTTTAGCTCGGGTTTCATTGCTTCTTATACCTCTGTATGATGTTGTCTTGCAACAGATTTTTCAAGGAGGCGAGCGAAGAAGAGAGAGAGCATGCAGAAAAACTAATGGAATATCAGGTGATTGCTCAAAGTGATGTTTAAAATGAAAACAGCCGAGAATTCTTGATTGTGAATGAGATAATTAATTTGTTTGCTTTGTCTCAATTGGGATAAATTGTAGAATAAACGAGGAGGGAGAGTGAAGCTGTTCTCCTTACAGATGCCTCCTACAGAGTTCGATCATGTTGAGAAGGGCGATGCACTTCATGGTTCGTTTGTTTGTTCGTGTGATTTCTTTGATGTTTTGTTTTTATTGTCGTGATCTTACAATCTACTGTCTGTCTCTTGTTACAGCCATGGAACTAGCATTGTCGTTGGAGAAGTTAACCAATGAAAAGCTTTTGAAACTTCATAGTGTAAGGCTTCTCAGACATGTTCATACTGCTATCTATATCAGATTTTCCAAGAAAAAACCTTAAAATGAGCACACAGCTCTTTCATTAGCAATTCATTAGTTCTTCCGAATGCAGAGTTCTGTTCTGCCCGAGAATTGAATTTAGCGTGTGGATTAGTCACTCATGTCTGTCTTTGTTATGCAACAGGTTGCTGATTCGAGCAATGATCCACAGCTAGCAGATTTCGTAGAGAGTGAATTCTTGGGGGAGCAGGTAAACTTGAATCATTTTGCAAGAAAATTACACATTTTCCCTTCAACTTTCTTGACATAGAATGAGTGCTGTATGTAAGAATAAATGAAAAATAGACATGAGTTTTCAACTAAAACAACAGAGAAGCAGAGTTAAGGTTTGTGTTACTGTCCACATTTTTACAGGTAGAGGCCATCAAGAAAATCTCGGAATACATCTCACAACTAAGGAGGGTTGGAAAAGGGCACGGTATGATCAGCTCTCGTCTTGTCAATATAGTATTCACATCATTCTTTCTCTACGTGTTGCACATTGTTTTCGTGTCTGATATCTTTTGTAACTCTATTTGCTGGTGCAGGAGTTTGGCACTTTGACCAGATGCTCCTTCACGAAGGAGCAGCATGAGAGTTTAATGTTGTTTCGTGCTATAGATTAGACTAAGGAGATGTTTAGTTTTTCAGTGTATTGTCTTGTTTAGAGAGAGAGAGAGAGAGAGAGGAATCACTTCGATTAGAGGCATGCTCTTTTGCTTTCGTCTAATGTATCATTATGTATGCAAGTCTCTGGTGCAGCAGCAGCTCCATTTAAGATTCGGTTGTGCAATGTTTCATTTTCAATAAAATTGATCGTGTGGAAGTTTCTTGAATCTTCTGTTTTAGTATAAACTACTGTGTTCTCACATTTGTGACATCTAGCAAACTACCCTGTTCGCATATTTGAAACTTCTAGCAAACATATATCGACCTTCAAGGCATCAACTATTTACCAGTTCAAAAATTGAAGAATTACATTATGGACTTGGATTTCAAAATTTAAATTGAAGGTCAAATCGAATTCAAAACATAATATTAGAAACACATTTGAAAAGGCTATGAGGTGAAGTTCGATTGTTCAAAGAAATAACTGCAAATGATAGCTAGTTTGCAAGCGAAAAATGATAAGAATGTCAAAAAACCTCATACAGAGAAGAGAGCAGCAAAATATGAGTGAAAACATAATATAGCGGGAGCTAAACTACTTCATCCATCTGGAGGGTGTGTATCTCTAGGCAGTAGCGGCTTGGGCGGCAATCCTCTTCTTGGCCTCCTCGATGATGGTCAACTTAATACCCTTGCCCTTAGGCAGAGATACCCAAGGCTTGGTACCCTTTCCAATGGTGTACACGTTGCCGAGTCTGGTAGCAAACTCGTGTCCAGTAGCATCCTGAATGTGGACGGTCTCAAAACTTCCCTTATGCTTCTCCCTGTTCTTGAGGACTCCAACACGCCCTCTGTTCCTACCTCCAGTCACCATAACAACATTACCCACATCAAACTTGATGAAATCGACAATCTTGTTGCTCTCTAGGTCAAGCTTGATTGTGTCGTTGGCCCTGATGAGTGGGTCAGGATAGCGGATGGTCCTTCCATCATAAGTGTTCAGGTAAGGAATGCCTTTCTTGCCAAACTGAACAGAGCGGACTTTGCAAAGCTTGAACTGCAGATCCATGATAAAATGAAGATTAAAGATCTTAGAATGATAAAAGTTGTAATAGAGCATCAACAACTCAAGAGTATTCTTTCAAGTTCAACAATCCATAATTAAATAACCTTGATAGTATAATTTCAAATGAAAGGATATGACTTCAGAAAGCCCATTATACAATTCATGATCCTCACCAGAACATTAAATCATAGATTTGGGTTAAGGGTAAGGTGAAAATCCACATCAAAAGTATATGATGAAGTGAAACAAACCTTGGCTTCCTCATCCCTGATCGAGTGCAGCCTGAAACGACCCTTGGTGTCATACAACAAACGGAAGTTTTCATTGGTCTTAGGGATAGAGACCACATCTAAAATAAATAGAAACACAATCAAGTTCATGCATTATAATTTTACGACAGAGAATAAACACCAAAAGAGCAACCTCCAAAGTGCAAATGGAATTAAGAAAGGAGTGCATACCCATAAATCCAGCAGGGTAAGTCTTATCTGTCCTGACTTTCCCATCAACGAGGATATGGCGTTGCATCAGAATGGCAATAACTTCACGGTATGTTAAGGCATATTTCAGTCTGTTTCGCAGAATAAGAATCAAGGGCAAGCACTCCCTTGATTTATGGGGACCAGATGATGGCTTGGGGGCCTGTGAACATGTTTTTACAGAACATCAAATAAAATCTATATGCAAGAAATGTTTAAAGGAGATACCAGACACCATCAAGGTGTAGGTTAAGACAACCACATCAAGCCATATACAGATATTTAATAACATTTGTTAACATAAGAAACAGAACAATGACAGGATATACTTACGAAGGCACCACCCAGCTTATCGAGCATCCAGTGACTCGGGGCATTGAGCCTCTTCAAGTGTTTCTTCAAACCTCTAGCCTGTTTTCCAGAGAGAAATAAATGATTGATACAAAAATAACAGGAGAAAAAATCATAAAAAAAACTTGTTTTCAAAGAAATAATGGAAAGAAATGGATTAATTCACACTCAAATAAAAGTATCAAAATCATTACACTTTCCCTACAAGCATATGTGCAGTGGAGATAATACAGACATGCATTTACGCCTTACACATAAAATAGATTACCATTATCTAAACATCTGTATAAAATTAGTACAGACAGATCAACATCTCCTTCAAAAAAATTGAAGTTATTTTCTTTATGTATTTATTTGAAGTTTTGGCAGGCAATACAATTCTTATATCTTTCTTTCCCCATTTCTCTATATTTTCTCTCGAAATTTCTGAATGCTAGCTAAGTTTCGAGATTTGGAATTGAGCTTGTGACAGACCACAGCCTTAACGGAAGATATCGAAAAAAAAAACAGCATTGCTCTATAAATAGACTCACAATTGTATTCCAACAACAATTAAAACACAATCTCAAACAGAAGAAGGAACAAAATCTTTCAACACGAAAATGCTAAAATAGGCTTACGATACCAAAATCAACGAAGAAACTTGATTCAAAGCTCAATAGCCCGAAAAATCATCAATTAATTCGGGTAAAAAAACAGGAATTAGCATCACTACGAATCAACTCAGCTGTGACAAAAATGATTTAGACATCAAACTCACCATTTTGTTGGTTGTGGTTTGTGCGGAACACGGCGGCGCCTCCTCTACTTCTCTCGCTCGTGTGCTGAAGTGAAGAAAAATTGTAAAACCTAGTAGCTGAATTATATTGCCGCAGATTTACAATAAGGGTAGTTTCGGAATTTTTAATTATACATTGGGCTTTATTAGCGGGCCGTAGAAAAAATTCAATTTGGGCCCAAAATAGTTTTTCACCAAAACAAAAATTCACTCCTCTGATAACTTTGGTCATTTTGAAGATTAACCGTTCATTTTGGCGTCGACTGATTCACCATCGCTGATACATCTTTGGCCATTGAAGAATCAGAAGCTGGGCGCGACTGATATCGAGAAGTTTAACTCCTCAACCTCGATCGGTCAGCGATGTTTTCCCATTCTCAGACATCGATGCCTCATCATCCGTCGAAGTCGGATGAAGTAGGAAGCAGGGCTTCAGTGGAAGGTAAGGCATGGTTGGTTGGTTGTTTAAGATTTTTTTTTTTTTTTTTTGCTTCTGGTATTAGGATAGTTTGAATCAACAATGGATGTTGTGAGGTGGGATGGGGTTTGATTTGGATTTTTTAGTTGAACATTCTGAGGCAAGGTTATATTTGTGTTCGGATGTGTTTTGGAAGTTAAGGAGTGTAAATCTCCGATTAATGAGCAGATTGAGTGAGTTTTCTCTCTCATCCCCACTCTCTCTCTAAGTGTGTGTGTGTGTGTGTGTGTGTGTGTTTGTTGGCGGCATGTAATGGAGATTTGAGAATGTTGTGATTTGATTCGAGGGTTGATGAGATTTAATCGTGTTAATAGTGAGTTGTTTTAGCCTGTAGATTTCTCTAATTTAAAGGTTCAAGTAAATCTCAGAAATGTTGAGTTTAGATGTAGTTTTAGGATTTTCTGTATGATGTATCATATATGTATTAAAAAATTGATGTGTGATTAATTGACTAAGATTAGAGCAATAACTGAATTGTAATACATGTGTTACATTTGTATGCATATGAGCATGATAATTATTGTCCCATCTATGAATAGGAGATTAATCTTGTTTTTAAGGAGTTGTAATGTTATATTGATTAGTGATTGATTTCCCTTTGTTTTGCAGTATGGAGTACTGTGAATCCTATGTGTTCCATGCCTTGTATGCTTACTTCGACGGGGACAATGTCACGTTAAAGGGCCTTGCTATGTAAGTCTAGCAGACACCGATGTTTTAGTATCTTTAGCTCGGGTTTCACTGCTTCTTATACCTTTGTGTGATGTTGTCTTGCCATAGATTTTTCAAGGAGGCGAGCGAAGAAGAGAAAGAGCGTGCAGAAAAGTTAATGGAATATCTGGTGATTGCTCAACCTAATGTTTAAAATGAAAACAGCCAAGAATTCTTGATTGTGCAGTATATAATTAATTTGTTTGCTTTGTCTCAATTTTGGATAAATTGTAGAATAAACGAGGAGGGAGAGTGAAGCTGTTCTCCTTGCATATGCTCCCTACAGAGTTCGATCATGTTGAGAAGGGCGATGCACTTCATGGTTCGTTTGTTTGTTCGTGTGATTTCTTTGATGTGTTCCTTGTTGTGATCTAACAATCCACTGTCTGTCTCTTTTACAGCCATGGAACTAGCATTGTCATTGGAGAAGTTAACCAAGGAAAGCTTTTGAAAGTTCTTAGTGTAAGGCTTCTCAGACATGCTCATGCTGCTATCTTCATCAGTTCTTCCGAATGCAGAGTTCTGTTCTGCCCGAGAATTGAATTTAGCGCGTGGATTAGTCACTCATGTCTGTCTTTGTTATGCAACAGGTTGCTGATTCGAGCAATGATCCACAGCTAGCAGATTTTCGTAGAGTGGGTTCTTGGGGGAGCAGGTAAACTTGAATCATTTTGCAAGGAAATGACACATTTTCCCTTCAACTTTCTTAACATAAACCTTAGCATCTTGATGAATGAGTGATGTATGTAGGAATAGGGGGAAAATAGACATGGGTTTTCGACAAAAAGAGCAGAGAAGCAGAGAAGCAGAGTTCAAGTTTGTGTTGCTGTCTTGTTAGAGAGAGAGAGGCATGCTCTTATGCTTTCGTTTAATGTATATTATTTGTATCAATCTAATATATCTAATCTATCCACCAACGTAAACGCCTCCTTTTAAGTGTTTCAGTACTTAAAAAATTTATAATTTGGGGACATTTGGGGACATTTATTTGTACATAACAAATTTATAATTCCATCATTTTTTGTAGACCATATTTTTTTGTAGAGACATTTAAAAAATTAAAGTTAATAATTTGGGATATTTCTATATTTGGCCTTGTATTGCAACCTCCGCGAATCAAATACAATATTAAATATGTCTTGTTGGCTGTTATACCATCAAAAGGAAAATAAATATATATGTATTTGTTGCATACACAAACACAACACATACACACACATATAATGCATTGCACGTTACATTTGAACTGCCCCGCCTGTGTTGAAACAGCTGGAACTTCTACTTTGGATTAATTTGCCAATGTGACATCATTAATCTTTTATTAGTAGTCTAATTAGTGGAGGATTTATGATGCTCTAACCTAATTTGACTTTCTTGCCTCAATTATTGAGCCTCAATACTTCACGATTCATGCAAAATCAAGACAAAATAAAAGAGAACTACTATATATATATATTTTTAATCTATTCTTTATGTCTTACCAATATGAAACGGGTGTACTTCAAATTATTGGCTGCTTCATAGAGAGAGAGAGAGAGAGAGAGAGAGAGAGAGGTTACAGAGTGAAGATATTTTATGTACAAAATGAATATTGAAACATGGAAAATCAGAAACAAATCCCATTACATTGTTGCTGTCTTCCTCATAGCTTCGGTGACTGCTGCTGCTCTTTATCTCACTGCAGCCCAAAATGCAGGCATTCTCCGACGACAGCAAGAATCCCAGAAACAACGTAGTCCGCCGCCACCGCCTCTGGCAAGAAACGAAGAGAGAGAAACGAGGAGAGAGAAGGAGGAACAGACTGCTGTCGTTAATGAAACTACGCCGAGCTGCAATTTGTTTTCAGGCAAATGGGTTTACGACAACGCGTCGTCGAGTCCGATGTACGAAGATGGACGATGTTCTTTCATGATGGGGGATTATGCATGTGAGAAATATGGCAGAAAGGATTTGAGATATCGAAACTGGAGATGGCAGCCTCATCACTGTGATCTTCCAAGGTTGCCCTAAACATAATTTTTTTTTCAAAAATTTAAATTTCTTCGATATATATCTCGTTTCAGGCCTCATATTCTGTATCCGTGTCATTATACTATAGGTTTAATGGCACGGCATTACTAGAGAAAATAAGAGGGAAAAAGCTCGTATTTGTGGGGGATTCATTAAACAGGAATCAATGGACGTCGATGCTTTGCCTAATCGAGTCTTCTCTCAATCAATCGTCAAATAAGTCAGTTATTAGGAAAGATAATCTGTTCATCTTTGAGGCTACAGTAAGTTTAAGTTCAATTAATTTATAGTCAAAATGTTGGTTTACCTAATCCTCAGCTAACTTAATTAATTTGATACTATTGAAAAAATAATTAAATATATATGTGACGTGTATTGATAAAATATTTTTAATTTGTTTGCTTATATATTATCTCAATGAAGGAATACAATGCGACAATTGAGTTTTACTGGTCTCCGCTGCTCGTGGAGTCAAATTGCGACCATCCATTTGCACACTCGGTGAGCGATCGTGTGGTTAGGATTACATCTATTGAAAAGCACGCTAGGCATTGGAATGATGCGGACATACTCGTCTTCGATTCCTTTATGTGGTGGGTTATGCCGAGCATGACGATCTTGTAAGTACTATTACACTTAAATTGATCTAGTTGGTGAAGTGGATGACCAGATCATGATTAAAACATAAAAAGTCGTGAGGTCATATCCCATCAATACCTAGCTACAAACAATAACATATACGGTCAATATTATCTTCTCTCTCTTTATTTGAACTAATTATAATCCAAACTCAGATGGGGATCATTCGAGGGCTCTGATGCAATCTACAAAAGAGTTGACAAAATGCATCTACGTTTGTATGAAATGGCTCTAAACACGTGGTCGGATTGGTTGGAGTTCAACGTTAATCGAACCAAAACTAAGTTGTTCTTCATGAGCCTTTCACCTACTCATACTTAGTGAGTTATCTTCCACTCTTCTAACTTTAACTTACGTCCTAATTTAATTTCTTCCTTTTTATTTCTTGTGTATCTTTCTCTCTCTTAAATTTACGTGAGTTGGATAAGAAACACAAGTTATTGGCCGATATACCCAAAATCTAAATTTGCTAGGGTATCCACATTCGCGCTTAATTATCTATTATTCTTTCAATATTGTTCGGAATCATAGAATAACATTGGCATAATATATAATAGTTAGGGAAAGGGACCAATTACCACCTTATATAGTTAAAGGATCTGGTTCAACTAAACTCTCGAATTTTCAAAAGTACTTCAACTAGCGGGACTTTTGGTGACCTCTCCAACTAATGAACTTAAAAAACTTTATTGATCGATGAGCTTTCCAACAGTACCTTTGCTTTGTCAACTGGACACTGGGCAACAGAGAAAGGCTCAAGAAGTTTCGGCTGCGAGGATGGTGTATGTGAATTTCAGCAAACTTTGAGTCGAGATCTCGATGTCAACTCAACACCCTATTTCAAAATTGATTGAGGATTTTTGAAACCCAATGTCTGAACTGTTCGGAAGTGAAATCAATACGACATTTTTGAGAGTCGTTGGCAGAATAATTAAGTTGTGAAGGTGTGCTAACATACTTGAGCTTTAGATTTCAAATGAACACATAACATTTGTTAGTTGAAGAAGGTAACATATAGTCCTAGTTTAGGTAGTTTTGAAAGTCTGAGGTCCAATTGAACGGAAAATGAAATCGGAATTCTAATAGATCGAGTCTCACCATATAGTTCAGTCTTAGTTTGCAATTCCCCAAATTGATAAACGCAGGTGTCCTAGCATAATATTGAGCCTTTCTTGGGCTTGGCTATGTCAGTCCAACAATTTTTATTTTTTTTGTTGTCGAAGGTAACCCGCCGCCGCTACCAAGGTGTGCACTGGGTAAACCCCGCCCCTGCAAACCACACAGGGGAGGTAAGCCACACTTGGCAAGCCAGGTGTGACAGGCTCACACCTAGTGGTGTTGGTGGGATTCGAACTTGAGACCTTTGGCCTCAAGATATCACCACTCCACCACTAGGCCATCCCCAAGGGGACGTCAGTCCAACAATTTGGGATCATGGAATGTGGGTTTGTGAGAATCAAAATCCCTTTATTAATAATATTTTTTAAGGAAAAAAATAAGGGTTACTTGTCTTAAAAATCATGAATTTGAGACGTAGTTGTAAATTTAACACGAATTTTAAAAATAGGTAATTAAAACATCAATTTTTAACTTGGGTGTTATTCAACATCCCCAATTTTTCAAAAAACAAATTAACCTCCGATTCCACAGCCAACCTACTCGTTTCTTCAACCCCATCATGATTCGACCATCAATTTTTGAAAAAATATGTTGACGTGGCCGAGTTTAACAATCCCGATTTTTTTCCCATTGATGTGAGTGTCAAATTCGATCACTTTAATGTCATTTTTCACAAATTAATGGTCGAATCATGATAAGTTTGAACAGACAAACAAGTTGACAGCGGAATCGGAGGTCAATTTATTTTAAAAAACTTGGGATGTTGAATAACACCCAAGTTAAAAATTGATGTTTTAATTACCTACTATTTAAAATTTGTGTTAAATTTGCAATTATATCAAAAGTTCATGATTTTTAACGCTATTATCCCAAAAAATAAAGTAACATGTTTCATATATTATTACTATCATTCGAGATGGATAAGAAAACTAAGACTATATATTCCTAATATTTTATTTCACAAACACGTGACCAAATATACCAGAATCAACAATCTAAAGAACACAAGCGATTCATTTCTCTCTTATTTATCAAATTGATTATGAGTGAATAATTAACATATATATGCTAATTAATTAATATTGCAGCGGTGAAAGTTGGAATGTGCAGCAAAATTGCTACAATGAAACTGAGCCAATCTCGAAGGAGGGATATTGGGGAGTTATGTCAGATCGCAGGATGATGAACATAATCGAATCAACCATAAAGAAGTTGGAAATGAAAGGATTGAGAATTGAATATCTCAATATAACACATTTATCGGATTATAGAAAAGATGCTCATCCCTCAATTTATAAGAATTTTCAACGATCTCCGAGTGAGATGCAACTAGCCGACCCAAAAACATATGCAGATTGTCTGCATTGGTGTCTACCAGGAGTGCCCGATGTTTGGAATCATATTCTTTATTATTATATTATGAACTCGTGATCGAATGTACGAACATTGTATCGGACTTAAGTTACTAGAAAACAGATTGTTCTATTTTGGGGATTTGTCAATTCTTTTCATATTTAATTTCTAGCTAGGTTCGTAAAACGATCAAAAGTTTATAGCTTAATTAATATTATTGTAGAATTTAATAAAGTGTGCCATAAAAATGGTATTCTGCTTATGCTGCTGGATTTGGAGCTTTGGTTTTTGAATTGGAATATATAAATGGCCTAAAAACTATTGGACCCAAAAAAATATTTTACACACCAAAAGTTAGCAAATATTTATGTGGGGGTAATTTGGATGATGGATATAGTTGTCACGCAATATGGCTTGAGCCCACCAATAATACAAGCTTGTATTAGATTTTCAATTTCACAAGTTGGTTAATTTAATCTTACAATTGTAATTAATAAAAGGAGAATTATCAATTCAAAGCCCGCAAGATGGTTTATCTATCAATATAGAGCTCGAAAGATAGATTATATCGATTCAATGCTTGAAAGATCTAAAACTATCAATTTAAGGCTTGTAGATTTAACGGTGTTAAAACTCCATCCGTGACCGTTAAATATCCACATCATTTCATATATTAAATTAAACAAAATACACAAATTTACATTAATTATTTTAATTAAATTAAACATGGGGTTTTATTAAATTTCGTCAAATATATAAAAACCATCACTTTCTATCGTCCGGGTCTCATTCTTTTTTAGTTTAAAATTCATATTTGTTTGTTTGATTAATTAAATTTTATTATATTTATAATTAATTATTATGATTTTAATTACATCGCAAACTATTAAATGTTATTGAAATATATATTTGATAAATTAATTAATGTTAATTTTTTTGAGGAAATAATTAATGTTAATTTTATTCTCTCCAACTCTCTTTTTAAAATAATCATTTCTCCATCAAAATTGAAAATAAAAATAAAAACAACTATATCAATTTATTATTGTGATCGAAAAAAAAAAAGTATTACAATTACATACTGAATTTAATTAAACATTGAATTTAATTTAACTTATAAGGATCTTTGATTAAATTAAGTAGAGATTGAATTTACAAAATGTAATAAAACCCTCTATTTAATTTAATTAATGTAAAATTATGTTTTTTTTAATTTAATTTAGGATAAAAATTATGTGTCAAAATGATCTGAATATTTAACGGGGACATCACCTCCTGTTGGATGGAGTTTTAACACCGTTAAATCTCCAAGTCTTAAATCGATAGTTTTAGATCTTTCAAGCTTTTATCTTTTAGGCTCTACATCGATGGATAAATCATCTTTCAGATATTTCTCAAAAATAAAATAAATCATTTATGTGCAATATAACTATGTGTAAATCACATACTCCGGCAAAGTGACTAGGGTTTTTTTAATACAATTTATACTAAAGAAAAAGACAACTTTAACTTTTTATTAAATATAAATATATTTTATATTAATTGAAAATGATTTTTTTGTCAAACGACTACGTTTTTGCCACTGTGATGATTTTGCAAGTTTTTGTAGTAGTTTTTGAATATTCATTTCTTAAACTTTGTAAGGGGCATAACAAGAAGCCATGTTTTTTTTCTTAACTCGTACATCCGACTTGGTATTGAGGAGATTCGAACCCGTGACTTTTGATGTCCAAACAACTTCATTCCACTACTAGGTCATCCTCACCGAGACACAAGAAACCGTGTTAAACCTAATGATGTTAGATTATTTGGGGAGAGTGCCGTGAATTTAATCATAACCGATGAGATTTTTAATCTATTTATTTTTAAACTTATGGGATTTTTTTATTTTTTGGGAAAATAAAAAGGTTATATGAATTTATTCTATTATTTTTGCATAATCAAAATGCCTATATCTACTAAGTAAATTTTTTTATGATGCAATTGTAATTTTTGTTTTGGGTCACGAGGAAAATGGCCACCAAAGTTGAAACTTCTACTCTGGATTGGCACAAGGTCTTTGGCAGTTGATAGTAATATTTGAACAATTAGCGGAATATTTAAATAGTTAATTAGAAAACCGTGTGAATCGGGATTAAATAATAACTTTATTTTCGATCCATCAACACCATATTATCCCAAGATTATGAACTGCAAATGATACAAATTAAAAATTATTGGAAAAAATAAATAAATGAAACTTAGGTGCAAATCTCACGACGTTGCTGGTGTCTTACTCATAGCATTGGTCACTGCTTCTCTTTATGTAACTCGTGACGATGTAGGCATGATAAAAAAACAGTTGCCAGCACGACTTGAATCGCGAAAAACTACCAAAGAAGAAGAAGAGCAAACAATTTCTCCCTCGAGCTGCGATTTGTTTTCGGGCAAATGGGTTTTCGACAACCTCTCGTATCCGTTGTACGAGGAGGCGCAATGTTCTTTCATGTTGGATGACCATGCCTGTCGGAAATACGGCAGACAGGATATCGATTATCAAAAGTGGAGTTGGCGACCTCATGATTGTGACCTTCCGAGGTTTTTATTAAATTTCCTCACATTTGACTCGCGATGAATTTTATTTTATTTTTTTATTAATTTTTATAAAGTTGAATACGTAATTTCATGTTTGTTTCAATAGGTTCAATGCCATGAGGTTGCTAGAGGAAATAAGGGGGAAAAGGCTTGTATTTGTGGGAGGATCCTTGAATAGAAATCAATGGACGTCAATGCTTTGTCTAATTGAATCTTCTCTCACTCAATCGTCTCATAAATCAGTTATCAGAAAAAGACAATTTGTTCATTTTCGAGGCATCCGTAAGTTATTTATATTACATATTTTGTCGAGATAATTTCACTTTTACTGCCATTAGAATAGAGTTAACCCACTTTTGGTTTTACATCTGACTTTTTTAGTCTCAATGTCTATTTACTCGACATTTTTTTTTATCCGGAATTTATTTTTTCACCTATTTGATCACAAACTAACAACTTACCTCACAATTATTTTGGGTGTTAATTTTGGAACGAAAAAAGTTGAAAAATAAAATTTCGGACCGCAAAAGTCGAGAAAATAAAATTTAAAACAAAAAATGTAAAGATTGAGACTGAAAAAAGTGTAGAAAATGAATTTATGATTGGATGTTTTGTTGGAAAAATTAAATAAACATACCATATCTATCTTATATAGGACGACTACAACACACATAATATAATATTCTCGACTTTTATGGTTCTAAATTTTATTTTTTGTCTTTTTTTATTCCAAATAATATCCTTAAACAGATGTAAGATAAGTTGTTAGTTTTGGGATTAAAAATTTGAAAAAATAAAATTTGGGACCTAAAAGATAGAGTAAATAAACATTGGGACCAAAAAAATTAGATGATGGATGAAAAGTGTTCTGGTCCTATTTTAATGAGGCTATAAGTGAAATTAGCCCTATTTTGTTTTATGGTGTGCAATTATTATCCTAGCCAAATAAAATTTGATACAGAATTATATATTTTATTTTATTTTTATCTTTTGTGAAGGAATACAATGCCACAATTGAATTCTATTGGTCTGCATTACTTGTGGAGTCAAACTGTGACGACCCATTCAACCACTCAACAAGAAATCGTATAATTAAAATAACATCAATTGAAAATCATGCTAGGCATTGGACAGATGCAGACATACTCATCTTTGATTCATTTATATGGTGGCTTGAGTCAACCATGACACTCTTGTAAGTACTTCTCCCTCTCTCAAGCACAGTGCAGTCACTTAACGCTCGTTTTCTCTCATCTTAATTCAAAATCAATTTTTTTATGACTAGATGGGGATCATTTGGGAACTCATTTAATGCAATCTACAAAAAGGTGGAAATGAGGTTGCGTCGCTACGAAATAGCTCTAAACACATGGTCAGATTGGTTGGAGCTCAATATCAATCGAACCAAAACAAAGCTCTTCTTCATGAGTCTCTCACCTTTTCACCTTCAGTATGTGTAATCCTTTATTTGTGTATCAAATTATCTAGTCTAAAATTCATGTCTCATTTAACATCACGCCACCACTATTCTCGCTACTTAAAAAATTTACATTTTAATAGTGGAACATGAAATGAGACATGAGCCACTGACACAATTTGACATGTACTAAAATTGCAGTGGCGAAAGTTGGGACGTGCTACAAAATTGCTACAATGAAATTGAGCCAGTATCGACGGAGGGGTATTGGGGAATTGCAACAGATCGGGAGATGATGCATATAGCGGAATCAATCATACAAAAGTTAGAAACGAGAGGCTTAAATGTCACATATTTGAATATAACAAATTTATCAGATTATAGAAATGATGCTCATCCATCAATTTATAGGAAGTTTTTTCACACTCCAAGTGAAAAACAACTGTCAGATCCCCCGATCTACGCTGATTGTGTTCATTGGTGTTTTCCGGGAGTGCCCGATGTGTGGAACGAGATCTTTTATTCCTATATTATCGACTCATGATGATATAAACAAGAATAAATTATTAGAGCTTCAAGACCAATTAATCCTCCAGTTAAATTCACTCTTTGGCAATTTTCTTTCGAATTTCGTAGGTATGTACGATTTCAACCAAAATACTAAAACGTTTCTGAAATGTTAGGTCATTAGAATTATTGTATAACCTAAAATATTTGTTGAAATATATATTTGGTGTCTTCCAATCTTGTGCCATCAGAATGATACACACTACGTACGCACATTGCTGCTGGATTGGACCCTGCTTTTGATTTTGACTAGGAAAGATACTAGTTGGAATTATTTATTTCTAATTTATTTTCCTAGTTTTTTTTTTTTTGAATTCTTTATGCATTATATTTACGAAGAAAAAGTACCAATTAGAATCTTCTATTTAAAAAACAAATAAATCACTTTTATTCTAATAATTTCAGAATATGTCACTTGCTTATTTATGATGCCGTATCTGTAGAGTGTGTGTGACTTAGAGAAAAATTTATTGTTGGTCTTACGGGACACGTCCGAGCCCGATTTTGGTCCAATACTATCATTTTTTATCCTTTTAAAAAAATTGCTCAAATTTGATCTCATAGGATTAACGGTATCACTTTTGTTCCCGCGATCTTAATGGATGTTTTAGCAATTAACGGAGAGAAGCTCACATGCATGACGTGGTTCACGTGCTTTATTTTAGTCCCAAATAATCAAAAATCCATAATTGAGAACAAAAATCCCTAATTTAGAAGAGGCTCAAAGAATACCCAAATTATTCCATCCCTAATTTTCGCTCGATTTCAAATAAAATTCTCTACTCCGACGGAGACGGAAGACACCAATGAACACAATCGGCGTAACTCGAGGGGTCCTTCAGTTGTTTTTCGGTAAGAGTGTGAAAAAACTTCCTATATATTGATAGATGAGCATCATATGCAGTGTGTTGAAATTGCTCCAGGATCAACTCTATAAACAGCTAGTTGTTGAACTTGTGATTGAACTTATTAGTTAGGTATCACTTTTGTATGTAAAAATGTTTTTAGCTGTTGAGCTTGGGGTTGACCTTATTAGTTGTTGCTTTTAGTCTATGAACTTGGATTTTATTGTTGGGGTGGCACATTTAAATTCAGTTTGCATTCATTCATAAATACTTGTTACATAGCACATTGAAATTGAGCTTGCATTCATAGCATATTACATTCCCTAGCTATTACATATTATGTTAATTTGAAGTATGTAATTGCCAAGGAAAACATTAGGTCTATGGCATATCATTTTCACCATCTTCTTTATCTTTGCAACATCTTCAGCCATCTTCTTCAAATCTTTTGTCATTTCCATTGATTTTTTTTGGCAATTTTCAGCAATTTGGTGAGTAGGTATATAAAATTATAAATGTATGTAGGTGGCAAGTTTGGCTCCAAAACAATGTTAAATTTCCTCCAAACCGTTTCAATTTTGCCTCCAATCACTATTAAAGATTTTTTGATTTTTTTTGGGACCAAAATCGATACTAAAATAGGACCAAATCGATATTTTTTTAATGGAAACCGTAACGGCGGACTAAAAATGATACTTCATGTCATATGGGATCAAAAGTAATAGTATTGGGACCAAAATTGAATCTGAGTGTGTCCTGTTGGATTAAAAGCGAATTTTTCTTCCGTAACTTATAATTGACTCAATAAAAATCATTAACTTTTTTGAGTTTGGCGTGTTTGTTATAAATTATGTGAAAAATAAAGAACAGAAATTGGGCAAAACCTCACATCAGTTGCGTATGAGTATTTAAAAACGATTAATACTAACTATAAAATTACTAACCTTTTGAGTTTGACGTGTATGGATAAACTCCATTCAAGAGAGTTCCTATTGCTCCATCGCTAGAGCCTGTAATACATGAGGTAAATCATTGCACATGTTCACTATAAATATAATCTAAATTGTTGCTAGCAAAACTATCTCGAACCCTCGCATTGTGACCAGTGGCAGATCTAGAGGCTAGGGGATGCCTTGACCCCAACCAATTTATTTTTATTATTTCCAGTTATAGATTTTTGGTTGTCATCTTGTTTCTGTCACCTCACAGATAATGAAGATTATTTTTTTATACAGTGCATTAAGGCCCCCTAGCACTGTAGATAATTACGATACTCTTATCATCATACCTAGGGGTGCAATTGAGTCGAGTCAAGTTGAGTAATAGTCTTATCAAGTTCGATCTCGATAAGAAAAACTCGAAACTCGACTCAAACTCAACCGAGCTTTGATTTTCTGAGTTCGAGCTCGACTCGGTAGCAAACTTAACAAGCTTAGCTTAACTCGACTCGATTATGTATAAATATTAAATAAAAAATTATATTTATTTAATTTTAAATAAATATAATTTAATTATTAATGATATATATATATATATGTGTGTGTGTGTGTGTGTGTGTGTGTGTGTGTGTGTGTAAATAATTAAATTATTAAGGGTAAATTTATAATTGCTTTAAAGCTCGATAAGGTTCGCAAGCCTGTAGCACTCTCTATTATGGAGCTCGAGCTCGAGCTCGGTAACCACTCGAGTAGCTCGAACTTGAGCTCGACTCGACTCGACAAATCAGGGCTGGCCCTTAGGGGTGGCTAGGTGGGCCACCGCCCATGGGCTCCCATTTTGTAGGGCCCCCAAATTTTTATTTTTATTTTAATATTATATTATAAAATAGTTTTAAAATTATTTAATACACAATTTAATAAAAAATATATGTATCATCAATTTATTTATTTTTTGAGACATTATTATCAAAGCCTAACAATTTTCATTTTTTGAATATCATCAATAAATATAGACTGATAACAATAAAATATTTTGTATCATATTTAAAATAGTAAAGTCTATTTATATTATGTCCTTTTATCTCATATTTTATAGGATGAATGAAAATTAGATTAAGTTTTTTTTTTCATAAATTAGATATTGGGGAAAAAATGGATTTGATGAACTTATTGATAATGTTGCTTTTAAAAAAGCTCTAGGATCTAAATGATTTTGATAAATATTTAATACTTGTATCTTTTATTGTATTTTTGTAAGTATTGATTACACTTTTTCAAAATTTATAATGAAAACAACACTGATTTTTTTTTTCAAAATGCTCGTAACACACACACACACATAAGGACCCTCTTTTTTATTTTGCCATGGGCCCCCAAAATATTAGGGCCGACCCTGCGACAAACTTCGAGTCGATTTTGAACTTTCACTGAGTCAATTCCGAGTAGTCCACAGGTAGGCTCGATTTACTTACACTCTTCCTCAATCACACCAACTAATATGCTGCATGGAATTTCTTATTACACTCACTGTGTCACAATTTCAAATTACGAGTTTTTCTTGTATTTTTTCTTCAATTTTTTTTTTTGTGATTTAGTTTAATTTTTTTTTATTTTTTAGGGTTCACCCCACCCAATTAGGATTTATAATTATTTTTTAATATTTAATTTTCAATTAATAATTCATTATTATGATTGATTTTTTCAATATTATGTTTTATAATTTTTTTTAATTCATTTTTTGTTGATAAATATTGACTATGCTTATTTATATTATAATTATTTTTTTATTTTATAATAAATATTTTTTAAATAATAAATTTGATAATGTAACATGAAGTGAAACACGAAAAAATGTAACTGGAAATTTTAATTCCTAATATGCACCATGGACAAAGAGTTGAGTTCAAGGCGTTGTTTTAAAAAATAATCGATTTATTTCCTCAAAAAAAAAAAAAAATCGATTTATTGTGAATGAAAATTATTAGATATAAAATTATTTAAGCATCATTCACCATGACGTCGATATGTCCGAGTGGTTAAGGAGACAGACTCGAAATCTGTTGGGCTTTGCCTGCGCAGGTTCGAATCCTGCTGTCGACGACACTTTCCATTTTTTATTTTTGCAAATCTTCAATTTTGGTCACCGCCAAACGCCGCCTTACCAACTCCGCTGACCACACACAATACCAAATCCCGAGCCTCAATTGCCCAATTCCTTCCCTCCCAAGCCTCAAATATTTCACCCCCACATCCCTTCCCAAACCCCCTCAAACCCTAATCATCACTCCACACGAAATACATCACTTCGGTATTCTCTCTCTCCTCTCTCTCACGCTCTTTTTATTTTCTCTCTCCTCTTCTCTTAATATCTCTTTCTCTAGGTTTTTTTTTTTTTGTAGAATCTCTTTTGAATCGAAATTATAGCTCGACTGTTTAATCTCTTTGAATCGAAATTATGGTGAATTCAAACAGGTCACTGGACTTTATGCTTCCTGTGAAGAGAACCACAGCAGGAGCGGAGTTAGGATTTGTTGATTCGTCCGAGCTGACCAAGAAGCACTGCGCCAATTTCGCATCCGCCGCCGCCTCGTCCACGGTTACTATGGCAGGAGGAAGTAGTATCAACGGCACTAACAACGCCATCGGCAACGGAAAAGCGCCGATACGCGACGGTCGTCCGCAGGAGATCGATGAGGATCTGCACAGCCGTCAGCTGGCCGTGTACGGGCGCGAGACCATGCGACGGCTGTTTGCTTCCAATATTCTCATTTCTGGAATGCAAGGCCTCGGCGCTGAGATAGGTAATGATTTTGTTATTCGTAATAATATGATGAATTCGCTTCTATGAATTTGCATGTTCTTATATATATATATATATATTTGAAGATCGTGACTCTTTGTGGTAGGCGTAGATGAGAATGCTGTGTATATACCACAAATCGTGGCATATTCTGCATATATATGATACCATCATGTGTTCTTCTTTGACGACTTGTTGAAAATGTTTGCATAAAGAAAAGGCTTATCACGTTGGGGACTTATAACTTTGTTTATCGTTGCTTAATGTGTTCGTAGATAAGACTATGCCAGCTTCCAGGAATCAAATATTTGTCGTGCTTGCTTCTTTGGGCTGGTTTCATGCGTAACATCCATCCTTTTCACACGTATCTGCGATCATGTGGATTTGTTTTCTTATGCTTGTGATGTATTTCCAGATGGCACTATTAATGTCATGTGACCGTTGAGCATGTGATTAGATTGAGTATAGTTATACTATTCTGTTGTTATTTGCGGATTTGCAAAGCTGTGCCTGAGTGATGTATTCTCACTGTATGGATTCCTCTTGCTGTGATAAGATGCCACGCAACTTAATGACAGCTAGAACTTTTGGCCTCCTTGCTGGTCCTTAGATACTCCAAGCCTTCATTGAACTTGAAAAATCCAGCTGACTGCCTATTACAAGAATCAAGAACCAATCATTCTGAACCCTGTCTTTAATTAAAGTGGGTGGGAAAGCCAGTTTATCAAGAATAGCGAATAGGTATTCCCAGTTCATGCTGTTGCACGCCTTTGTCATATCCAATCTCATGATCAATTTACCATCTCTAGATATAGCATCAACCGACATAGATCAGTTACTGTGCAAGCAAAATGTTATTGCTCATTAATTAGTCCTAATCACTCTTTAGCAGGTTCCGTAGGGTAAAAATGTAGGACATAAGAACGTGAGGTATTGGACATTTGGCATATAATTAAACGGGTCATCTAATAAGGAATATACATCAAGTTATCCTCTGTGTGGAGTTCCCTTCTTTATGTCATGGTTTCGAACATGACTATAATTCTTCTGTGGTTTCTAGACAAACATACTGTCTTATTTTCCTTTCCAGTATTTTGAAATACGACTATGATTTTTTTTTTTTATGTTTTCTTATCAATCATAATGCCCTATTTTGCTTTCCAATATTTTCACATCATCGCAAGTTATTGCCAGTAGAATGAATTTGCTTGATTATTTGGCTGCTGGTTTATATCTAGTTGTGTATAATGGGGTATATGTTTGTTCACAGCAAAAAACCTTATTCTTGCTGGTGTTAAATCTGTCACCCTGCATGATGAGGGTACTGTCGAGTTATGGGATTTGTCTAGCAGCTTTATTTTCTCTGAAGAAGATGTAGGAACGAATAGGGCTCTTGCTTCTGTCGCAAAATTGCAGGAACTCAACAATTCAGTTATCATTTCTACATTAACTAGCGAGTTGACTAAAGAGCAGCTGTCTAATTTTCAGGTACATTAACTATTCTTGCCATTTCTGGCAAGGACCTAATTGGTATTATCTTGTTTTTGCTAAGATGTTCTACAGTTTGAATGCTCAACCATTTTTACATTTTTAAGCAGACATATTCCTTTTCTATGCTCGAATTGTTCAGTTCATGCATAGTAATGCAGCCATATTGGGCCTGTTTCTGATAACAATTAACATGTTGCAGTTACTTACAACTGACATACTCTTTTGCCTCTTACAATTTGTGCTTATATTTTGTTGCCTCAGAGGGCATATCAAATTGTATACCATATAATGTCTTAGTCTCTTAGAACATGTGGAAAAATGGTGCTTGCACGGCATCACTAAAATCACTATTCTTTTCACTACTACCATTATCTTCATGCAACCTCATTTTTAACCTGAACTATTTTTGTTATTGGAAATCTGTTTAGGCTAATTCATATGTATTTCTGTGTCGAAATTGATGCCTGCCTCAATCATACTTATATATAGCGTTGCTATCTAAATGCTGGTCGATTTTTTTTCTCATATGCTCATTTGGATTTTTTTTCCCAGGCTGTTGTATTTAATGATATTAGCTTAGAGAAAGCAATAGAATTCGATGACTATTGCCATCAGCATCAACCTCCCATTGCTTTCATCAAATCTGAAGTTCGAGGTCTTTTTGGTAGTGTGTTTTGTGATTTTGGTCCTGAATTTACTGTCTCTGATGTTGATGGTAATGATCCCCACACTGGCATTATTGCGTCTGTTAGCAATAGTAATGCAGCTCTTGTGACTTGTGTTGACGATGAGAGGCTAGAGTTCCAGGATGGAGATTTAGTTGTATTTTCTGAAGTGCGGGGGATGACAGAACTCAATGATGGAAAACCGAGAAAGATAATGAATGCTAAGCCTTATTCTATCACCATTGAAGAGGATACAACAAACTATACTCAATACGAGAGAGGTGGTATTGTCACACAAGTTAAAGAGCCTAAAGTATTGAACTTCAAGCCACTGCACGAGGCACTCAAGGACCCTGGTGATTTCCTTCTTAGTGACTTTGCCAAATTTGCTCGTGCGCCTCTCCTTCACCTAGCATTCCAAGCACTGGATAAATTTCGAATGGAAATGGGTCGCTTCCCTCTTGCTGGATCTGAAGAAGATGCACAAAAGTTAATAGCCATTGCTGCTAATATAAACAACAGCATTTCCGATGGAAGACTGGAAGAAATTGACCAAAAGCTTCTTAGGAATTTTGCTTTTGGTGCTAGAGCCGTGCTAAACCCCATGGCTGCCATGTTTGGTGGTATTGTTGGACAAGAAGTTGTGAAGGCTTGCTCAGGAAAGTTCCACCCAATTTTTCAGGTTAGTTCTTCGCATGCATTAAGGGTACGCTGCAGTTTTGGTATTTAAAATGATTGCGTCAAAGTTTGACAATACGTCAATACGTAATAGGAGGATCTTATCTACAATAACAAAAAGACTAAATGATAGTTCTTACTGGGCGTGATTTAGTTCTCTGCTACAATTCAATTTTGATTGGACATGAGTACTGACATCATTCATTGAGTATTGATTCATAGATTTATTTGTTTGACAGTTCTTCTATTTTGATTCCGTTGAATCTCTTCCGGTGGAACCCTTGGATCCCAGTGACTTAAGGCCTGTGAATTCTCGTTATGATGCTCAAATCTCTGTATTTGGGTCAAGGTTGCAGAAGAAACTTGAGGATGCGAAAATTTACGTTGTCGGTTCTGGTGCACTAGGGTGTGAATTTCTGAAAAATTTAGCTCTGATGGGAGTTTGTTGTGGTGATGAAGGAAAGCTGACTATTACGGACGATGATGTCATTGAAAAGAGCAACCTTAGCAGACAATTTCTATTCCGTGATTGGAACATAGGCCAGGCAAAGTCTACAGTTGCTTCCTCAGCTGCTGCTTTGATTAACCCGCGCCTTCATGTTGAAGCTTTGCAGAATCGAGCAAACCCTGAGACTGAAAATGTGTTTGACGACAAGTTTTGGGAGAATTTAAGTGTTGTCATCAATGCTCTAGATAATGTAAATGCCAGGCTTTATATTGATCAAAGGTGTTTGTACTTCCAGAAGCCACTCTTGGAGTCAGGAACCTTGGGTGCCAAGTGCAATACTCAGATGGTTATTCCTCACCTGACTGAAAACTATGGTGCATCAAGGGACCCACCGGAGAAACAGGCACCTATGTGCACTGTGCATTCATTTCCACACAACATTGACCATTGCTTAACATGGGCTAGGTCAGAATTTGAGGGTTTGCTTGAGAAGACACCAACTGAGGTCAGTGCTTACCTAAGCAGTCCTAGTGAGTACATATCTGCAATGAAAAAAGCTGGTGACGCACAAGCTCGAGACATTTTGGAACGGGTTCTTGAATGCCTTGACACAGACAAATGTGATACATTCCAGGATTGCATTACTTGGGCGCGATTGAAGTATGATCATTTATACTTTCTTTCTTGTTAAATTTTGAATGTCTCCCATAAGTGCCTAATTTGTATTATTTATGACATTAGGTTCGAGGACTACTTTGTTAATAGAGTCAAGCAGTTGACATATACATTCCCTGAGGATGCTGCTACGAGTACTGGGACTCCATTTTGGTCTGCACCAAAGCGTTTTCCACGCCCACTCCAGTTCTCCAAAGAAGATCTCAGCCATCTTCAGTTTGTCTTGGCAGCTGCCATATTACGAGCTGAAACTTTTGCCATTCCAGTTCCTGAGTGGGTGAAGTCTCCAGATAAGTTAGCTAATGCAGTTGACCAAGTGATTGTCCCAGATTTCTTACCAAGGAAAGATGCGAAGATCGTGACAGATGAAAAAGCTACTAGTCTCTCAACTGCATCCATTGATGATGCTGTTGTCATTGATGAGTTGGTCATGAAGTTAGAAATGTGCCGGAAAAACTTGCCTGCAGGCTACAAGATGAATCCTATTCAGTTTGAAAAGGTTAGTCATGTTCACCCCTTTTTTCTAGTCTATTCTCAGAAATGCCATTTTTCACGACATTCTTTTCATTCTGGAAGAGTCAGATTTTATGGAGCATTTGGAAATTCACCATTATACCACTTGTTTGCTCTAGAATATATGGAGATAGGGATTGTGGCCAGAATTCATTTCACCGTTGCATGCTTCAATAACGTGACATAATATCTTCTTTTAAAACATTTATACAAATTGTTGAAACCATGAGTGTCTTAGGGAAATAGAAATGTATTGATGTATAGGGAATACAACAAATTTTCTATAATATCTCATGTGCGAATTCTTGGATAGTACTTGAGCTTTAGATAATGTGCCTATGCTTGATCTATTTCTGGTCACAACTGAATTAAAATTTAAAGAATGAATCTTACAGCCTCTGTTGTGCGTCCAAGCTCTAGAGATACCTATCTTGACAGTCTTAAAAGGAATACGAGTGGGTATTTTGTCCATGTGAAACATGACTGTGTCACACAGTGATCGGTTTCCTTGAACAGTTACATCGTGTCAGAGAGAAATGTCTACTTTTCCAGTCGTGACTTTCTTCGAATGTGCAGGATGATGACACCAACTTCCATATGGACATGATTGCCGGTCTTGCCAATATGAGGGCGAGGAACTATAGCATTCCTGAAGTTGATAAGCTCAAAGCCAAGTTTATTGCCGGAAGAATCATCCCTGCTATTGCAACCTCGACAGCTATGGCCACGGGACTTGTCTGCCTCGAGCTCTATAAGGTTCTTGATGGACATCATAAGGTAGAAGACTACAGAAACACATTCGCGAATCTTGCACTTCCCTTGTTCTCAATGGCGGAGCCTGTCCCTCCGAAACCCGTTAAGCATCAGGACCTGAGCTGGACTATTTGGGATAGATGGATGTTGAAGGGCAACCCGACTCTGAGAGACCTTCTCCAATGGCTTAAAAACAAAGGCTTAAATGCTTACAGCATCTCCTTTGGAAGCTGCTTGCTCTACAATAGCATGTTCCAGAGGCACGTAGAGCGCATGGATAAAAAGATGGTGGATTTGGTGAGAGACGTGGCCAAAGCTGAGCTGCCCGCGTACAGGCGCCATTTTGACGTCGTAGTCGCTTGTGAGGATGAAGACGACAACGATGTAGATATCCCTCTAGTTTCCGTATACTTCAAGTAAGTTTTGAGTTGCAGTACCCATTGATGACATTATGCTACACTTCGTGATGGATAGTGTGTACCCACTATAACAACATTTTATCTTTGGATCTAGTCGATTTGACAGATGTAAGTTGATATATAAATTCGAAAGCACCCTACTGTTTTATCTTGCTTGGGATGCTTTTTAACCTTTCCTACTGCTTTTTTCATGGTAGTGTTTGTTTCCTGATTTGGCAGTCTATTTTATATTTCGTTGATCCTATATTTATTACTTGATTTTATAGGAGTCCTTTGTCGTACAAGTATTGTGGTGGTTTTATTTTTTATTTTTTGGTATCATACTCCGCACTCTCTCTCTCTCTCTCTCTCTCTCTCTCTCTCTCTCTCTCTCTCTCTCTCCTTTGTTGTACGAGTGTTGTGTGTGTGTGTGTGTGTTTTTTTATATATATCATACTCCGCACTCTCTCTCTCTCCACAAGGTTTGTTATTGTATACAAAAACAGGTTTTCAACATTATGAGTAATCATATTCTCACTATCTATTATGTCATTCCATTACAATCAAGGGCGTTTAGTTTGGGTGATTGCTTGAGTTTATGATTTGAGTATTTGAGGATTACATGATCCAACGAACTCAAAGTTGTTCAATCCATCAAAGAAATAAAGTGGTGGATTAAATTCAAACTATCACTCAAAGTAAACACCCCCTTGTAGAATACTAGAACCTACTACTGTATATATATTCAAGAACTTCGATAGAAATACACACGACTTTTTACATGGGTGCTCACCACTGCCGGTTTCTTCACATCCAAGTGGAAACTCTTACTAGTGGTGTCTCCTTCCATCTTAACACCATCTCATGTTCTCCCATCCCTTCAATCTTCACATTGTAAGAATTCTCTCCTTCAACCACCATCTCCTTAGCTTCAAGCAAGCTTCCTAGGCTAATCTTTCTCCCTTCCAACTGCATTTCTGTCTGAAAATCGCGGCTCTTCCCTGTCTCCTCCCAGTCTTGGAACCAAGCAACTGGACACATAAAAGGTGCTAGAAAGAGACTCTCCATGGCTGCTCTTGCTTCTGCAAGATAAGCTGGGAAGTTCCTCTCCAGTGATTCAAAGAGAGCTTGGTAATGTCTCAAGAGACCGTCGAAATACGAAGCATAACCGCAGCAGCTGCTCAAATTCTCCCTAGCTTCTCCATCTCCAAGAATCACAATGCCCCCCAAACTAGCCTGCAATGCCTTAGCTTCTTTCAGAAACTCATCAACACTTCTTCTAGGCCGTCGTCTCCCCATGTGTGGAAGCCCCACCATGCAGTTGAAAACCAGCCATTCTCTGCCTAGTCCTCTTTTCTTCATCCTCATCAGCTCACTACCAACATCTGCAATGCTCTTTTCTTCGATTTGGAGTTTCAAACCATATTGTTTGGCATGAGAGAGAAGCCTTTTCTTGGTGTCATCAAAGTTCCAAGAAGAAGAAGTGCATTCCTCCTCTGATCTTATTGATGTGAGCTTCACTGCTTTCTGTTTCCTGCTCAGCGCCTCAATCAATGGAGGCCATTGAATTCCCTCTCCCACGTCGAACTCCACAATCTGTATCAGCCCTGCATCATCTGGGATGGAGTCAAGGATAGCTGAGTTAGCTGTGAAATGTGCAAATCTCCCATTTGGGAGGCTCTGGTACAACACAGTGAACGCGGATGCAAGGTTCTTGTTCGACTCCTCCCTCAAATACTCCCCTTGGCTCTCCCTGGATTGGAAAAGGTTGTATGCAACGCGCTGTGTTGTGTTTCCAAGAGGGCTACTCTTATCATTTATCGAGTTCACAATCACCTCAGCTAGCTCCTTCTCTCCATTCTCCACTGCCTCGCCATAAGCCCTTAGTAGATGAATGAGAGTGAGCTGATCATCTACTTCCATGGCTCCTTCTGCTTGTGAAAATACAGAGGAGTTGTGGTGGGATTCTGATGAGAGAGAGGGACTCCATCCATCTGCTTCCATGGTTAGATGAGAGGGGGAGTTTTCTTCGATATCATCTCCATTTATCCATTCACATATGTCATCAATATCTCCCCTTGTAAAGGTCTCCAATCCATCCATCTCCGAACATATTTGAACCTCGCTGCATGAATCTCTTAGATCAAAGAGCTCATCTAGGATCATGGATGGATCATATGAGTTTGAAGAAACCACAGATGAGTCCTCAGGAGAAGTGAAAGAACACGAAAAATCACGGCCATCAACCACAAAAAGATCGATTTCTTGATCATAAGGCGTCTTATGATCAAGAATCGAGCTTGTAAAGTCGTTCAAGTTTGGCCATGTGGGAAGAAGTAGCTCTTGTTGCATCATCTTCAATTCTTGGTGGTTCTTGAGAGAGAGAGAGAGAGAGTTGAGCTGTGGTAGTAAGTATCATTGATCATAATATTTATACAACAAACATATAAATATATATATCTGTACATATCAAGTAGGTGCTAGATGTTGACACAAAATAAAATAAAATAGAGGAAAGACTACTCCATTGGTCATATATCATAAAGGAATTTATTTAGGTTAAGTTCCCGGAGAAGTTTTCTTTCCTTCTTGAATTCTTCTTGGATGTTTACTTACCGGCTTTCAATTAATCATCATCTCAATATAATATTTAACTAGAATGACCCTTCGTGCGATGCACGAATAATATATTTACAGTCATTATTATTTTATTAGAAATTGTAAATATGAAATTAATATTATACAAAATATTTAAACTAAAATCTATATAATAACTTTCAAAGAACTGCAAATCTCAAATATATGTGAGCTTCGGTCGGTCCCCACTCTTCGCGAAGACCCAAACAGTTGAAATCATGTGTAAAAGTGAGACATCTTGACGGTTCCCTGTTACCTCAATTCAAAAACAAAAAGGAAATGATTAGTTTTATTGTATGTTTAGTTTTTCATTATAATTTTATAAAAAAATATAAGATCTTTTGTCATGTTGATTTTAAATTTTTTAGTATTTTAATTTTATGTAAATTTAAATATCTTAAATTTATATTTTTCTTCCACGTAATGAATGGGTACACTGTTGTAATAATTTTTAGATTAATAAGAAAATATTTTCAATTCATCAATTTCAAGGTTCATTTTATTGTATATGAAATTTGTTATTTTTGCATTGATACATAGTTTAATTTGCAATTACTGACATTATTATTTATTAAAAGAAAAAATAATTCGTGTTTGATTAAATAAAAAAATATATGTCCATCAAAATTATATAGAAAGATGACCAAAAAATATAAATTTAAACTTTTTGAAAAAATCTAAACTAACGAATAATGTGATGAGAGTAAATAAATATTCAAGAAACAATATGAAAAAGAAAAGGAAAGCGTAATTAGACCAAATAAAAATAATTTAAGAGATGAGACATTGTTTCAAAAAAATATGTTTATCCGTCAAAAATTGGGATAATAAGTAGATTAGTACAATCATTTATTTATGTACACACTTTATATGCGTATATGGAAAGTATCAAAAGTAAATGAAATTAAATGTGATGATGCATAATTCTATATATTACTATAATGCCCATATAATGTTAAATAAAATGTCTATAGTGCCCTTTTGCAAATGGGTGGGCAAACAAAAGTGTATTATAATATATATATAGATATCCTAAACAAATAATTTCCATTACTTTCAATGTAATTTCTTTATACATCTCTACATTTCAACTTTTTTACTCATGGCTTGATTAGCAGTCCATTTTTGGTCCCAGAGACCTTCTTCATGGTGAAGTAAACACAATACAGTTAAATTACGTGTCGACACCAAAAATTTCATACATATGAACTCTGCTTGACAGTTATTCTTTTCCTAGATAGTGCTGAGTTAGAGAAGACAAAATAAGGGAAATTTTAACACTTTTATGCTTGTTAATTTCCTGCAAGTCCCTTAATATATAGCAACCTAAAATAAGTTTTATACCGTCACTTGGATGACCTAATGATAAAGAGTGAGATAGTTTGAGACCGAAGATCTCAAATTATGTATTGTGTGGGCTATTGAAATAAGAGCGGTGTTTTCCTCAACTCATAATTTCTACGCCTTTTACATTCCTTCTATGTGCTAAATCAGTAAATATCATTTGAGAATTAGAAACTATGGCTTATATTGTAGTTGCATATGTGGCCTTATGAGAACACAATTTTGTGATAAAATATATATAAGAATTTGAACAATTTAGGGCCTGGAAGTTATCAATTTAGGATCCGAAAAATGAAAACTATCAATATGAGGCCAATTTTTTTAATTATTTTTCATAAATTATTTATTCAATTTAATAAAAAATAATGAAAGAAGTTTTATTGAATATTAATAAAAAAAATAAAAAAGGAATTGAAATACATGATTTTGGGAGTTTTAGATGGATAATTTCAATCATTCATATCATATCCTAAATTAATAAATTTCTTCTTTCAAGTCCCAAAATGATCTAATTAGTTTATCTTTCAAGTTCTAAATCGATAAAATATATATATATATATATATATATATATATATAAAAGTGATAGCTAATTAGTTTATCTTTCAGGTTCTAAAATATTAATTAAAAATTATAAATTTTGGAACATGTCTGATTTGAGTGATTTCTTGTTTACTTATTTGTAATGCATGGGGTGCTTCGAGTAATTTTACATGAAAAATCCATCCGCAACCAAACGAAATTTGAAAATAAATTAGCAATTAAATAATGTAGCGGACGACAATTTATTCGCTCTTTCAATTAATCTAATGATCTTTCAATATTTGAATTGATTGATCGATAATATTAGTGATGAATGAGCTGTACGTGGCATCTTTTACAAGGCTGTACAAATCCGGACGATATATATATTCTTGCATGAAATTCCGAGAACTGTTTTGAGATATTTATTTTTTATTTTTTCATCATATTTTAATCTAACCATATATAGTGAATTAGTGATCACTTCATATAATTAATCAAGACTTACAGATTAAAAAAAAACAGAAAAAGAAAAATATTACCCCGACTTGGTAGTAAAATGGGTAAGCTTTTCATGTTCACGTTGCATGTGATTTTTCTAGTACAGTCGTCTCGATTATTGTTAACGCTCGTTACCCATAAGGAAGAAATAGAAAAGAAAAAACAGCGAAGCAACGAGAAAATTTCACTTTTGGTTCCATAGGACACATCTCAGTTCGATTTTGGTCCCGATATTATCAATTTTGGTTCTTTTTCAAAAAAATCGCTCAGTTTTAGTCCCATATATTTAAAATTATCAATTTTGATCCCATGATTTTTAGGTCAAAAGCGGGATCAAAATCGATATTTTCTCCGTTTGGGATAAAAAATGATAGTATCGGGACCAAAATCGAACTGAGGTGTGTCCTGTGGGACCAAAAGTGAAATTTTCTCGGGAAGCAACATAATGTTGCTTATTAATGGATTAATTGCCTTAAAATATATAAATTTTGGGATGTTTTTGGTTTTTTCACACATTGTAAAAAATGTAGTTTTAATGGCATGAACTTAAACACTTGTTTGGTTTTTCACGTGATTTTCAAAATCGGGCTATCAAAAATGCGTGTATTATAAACAATTTAGTGTTCACGTAGATATAGATGTTGAAATCTCCGACAACCACGTTACTTTAGTTGATCGAAATTTGAAAATCATGTAAAAAATTAAACAATTGCTAAATTCATGTTATTAAAACCACGTTTTTTAAAACGCGTAAAAAACCAAAAATACCCCAAAGCTGATGTATTTTAAAGCAATTGACCCTTAATAATTAATTAACTGCTAAGTTGACTCTAATTGTGGTCGATTCCTTTTTCTTGAACGACAGAAATTAGGATCCCCTCAGTTTGTGGAATTAATTATCTATCATCTTCACGTAAATAAAGACGAGCAGTTTTATCCATTTCAAATTGCTATTTCATGCGGTTAATATTTATATATGGGACTCTGTTTTGATTTCTAAATTGTTTGATTTGCTCTCTTCTCAATTCACCAGTAGCGCTTCTTCATCGGGTGGCCTAGTAGGTAGAACAGACAGTTTCATGTCTGAAATGTTGCGGATTGATTAATTAAGTCCCACCAATGCCTTCCAAATTCGAACTTAATAATTATATTACGAATTCATGACATTTAAACAGTAAGTATGATTTACGAAAACAAACAACACAAGTTGAAAACCCAGATTAATAAAAATCATGGGCAACCCTAAAAGTTCATAGAAATTGCACCGCAAGCCTTTCGAGCTCAAAACCAAAGTAACAGCCCATTCAGGTCACAAAACTCTTAACAATTTCGAATGAGTTCAGATATATATATAGGGGAGGGGTTATATAAAAACACCCCTTAATGTGAGAAATGAGACTACATCTAACACCACACAATTCTCAAAAATCAAAGGCCCAGATTTGATGAAAAAGACGGTGGCAATTCTGTAATATTTGAATTTTTTTTTGTGTGGGGTATTATTGTAATTTGGTAATTCTTATAAAAATCGCGGAGGATTTGATAGCAGATCATTATGCTAACGAAGTATTATCATCATGCTAACGAAGCATTATAGTTATGCTAATTAAAGTTTTCAAATATATTTTTTGTGTGCATTGGATTAAAAACGAGCAAGTTATGGTCGTCTAAAGTTTTTAAGATTTTTTGTTAATCGCTGACATTATCATTAAATTAGATGGTATAAGATAATGTCTCATTATGTCGCGCCAATTTTCAAAGTATTAGTGTATTACCAATATGGGAGTTTCAATTTTCAAAGTATATTAAACCCTAAAAGTTCATAGAAATTGCACCACGAGCCTTTCGAGCTCAAACCTAAGTAGCAACTCATTCGGGTCACAAAACTCCTATTAACAAATTCGAATGAGTTCAGCCACATATGCATATCTATATCTATATATATATATATATATGCCAATTTTAATCTATTATGCCAAATGTCACATGATAAGATAAGATGTGAAACAAAGCGTTTGTCGTTGGTATTAATTTACGCTGTTGTATGAAGGCGTGGCATCAAATTATTGAGGAAGTTCTAATTTCTTGTCTGTTTCTTTGATTCAATTAAGTTTATTTCACTGATATTTGGGCATTCAAAAGGGGTAATTAATTTACAAGTATAATATATGTGCCAATTAGCAATAATCTGGAAATTCATACAACTCCGCATATTCAGAGGTGAAGGAAGTTACCACATGAAATTTCATATTGCACTATTATATACACTCAGTGTTGTACTGTCAAATTACAAATTTTTCTTATATTTTTTTTTCATTTTTTTTTTTTGCAATTTAGTTTAATTAATTTTACCAATTTTTTAAGATTCATCCCACCCAATTATGGTTTATGATTATTTTTTAGTATTTAATTTTCAGTTTTCAATTAATTTACTTTCGTGTTTTCTTGTGATTTAATGTAATTTACTTAAAGTGTATTTACAAGTATATAGTACCACAATAAATTTCTTCTCATGAGTCAAGCTCATGCATGTCATTAATATTTGTTTGGTAAGATTTTTATTAATTTTCTGGCTATCGCATGAGAACAAAATTTACATAAAATGTAATTTACAAGTAATTAACCACAACATATATATTTCTTCTCATTCTCAAGAGAGAGAGAGAGAGAGAGAGAGAGAGAGAGAGAGAGAGAGAGAGAGAGAGAGAGAGAGAGAGAGAGAGAGAGAGAGAGAGAGAGAGTAAATAAAACAAAGCCAACATTCCAAAAACTGGCTTTTCAAAGTTTCAACTATAATAAAACCTCCATTAATAAGACAAGACACGGTTCTCCAATTTGTTAGGCTCTATTTCTTTAGTAATACTCGTGTCACTCCAAGATAATATTGATTAACTTAATTGTGGTTTTCATCTAAACATTTTGAAAATAAATAAATAAATTAGGCGTATGATTGAAGACGGATTAATATTATTATTACAACAACTCCACGAAACTGTGGTTGAAATTGCATGATAAAAAAAAATGTTGTTTTTCCTAATTTTGTCATAATCAGAAACTGCTGCTTAAAAATGGTAAAACACGGCTGAGGTTGTAATGTTTTTCAACACTCCATGTCTCCATCGTAAGATGATAGAATATATAAGGAACTAAAAATAAATAAGTAATCTTCCAATTCCAAAATATAATTCCCTTATTATATATATAGCATTTTCTCCTATAACAAGAAAATTTCTTTAGTATACTTGAAGTTTTAGGCTATCTTCAACTATTTGCTTCATTTTATAGCCAAATCTATCCCACTTTTCTCTTTTCCATTTTGTGTCTCATTTTGTTTTTTATTCGATTTTCATCAATTTTTTTCTTCAATTTCAATTTGTTATGACTTAGTTTAATTTTATAATTATTATTTAGGATTCATTCCACCCAATTAGGGTTTGCATTTATTTTTTAGTTAATATAATTAATTAATTAATATGGTCCTTAGAAAATATTGACTTAACACATAGTTTAATTTGGGACGTTGTGAATAATAATGGAGTTTCGGTGTAAAAGGGAATTGTGTCTCGTTGGGCTTGACACTCGCCGCTCTTCCTTTCCCCAACTAAAAAATAAATAAAATAATATATACGAAGTAAAATATTTTGTACCAAGTACTCCAATAAATTATTACACAGCAAAATGATTGAAAATCTAACCACATAAGGTTAAGCTATTCTTCAAGATAATTAGGACCTACCATATCCATTGAAATCTTTTCTTGGAATCGATCTCTGCCGACTATCAAAAAAAAAAAAAAAAGAAAAAAAAAAGAAGAAGATAAATATATTTTCTAATAATTATCTTTACATATACCTTCCTTGACAAACTGCCAAGAAATTAGACGCCTCAATTGGGAATTTGCTGGCAATTGTTATTTTACCTATTTTATTGCATTTATTTATATATACGAGTTCCTTCAACACATATTCAACTTGACTTGGACTGAATTTTTTCTCAAACTCAATGAAAAATGAGTCTTTATGAAATTTACCATCCCTCCACACTGCATTTCAGCAATGCATATCCTTTCTTCATGGATGGCGATGCAACGGGCGAATGCTCGTTTTCGCCTCCATTCTCTTCTGACTTCTCCTCCTCAATCGAATTCTTTGATGAATGCATGGAATATCCATTAATCTCTGTAGATGATGAGTTGCATGCCAATGCATTAGATGATCTTCAAATGAATCTTGACGAGTTTGATCTCATTTTCAATGATGATGCCAACGGCATCCCAAGATCTTTGGACGAAACAGAGGAGAGAGAGGAGAGCTTTCTCTCTCATCATTCGCAATGCGATGGATTTCAAGAATGGAGTCATGATCATGGCATGCATTCATCATCATCACTCATTCTTCCCTTTGAAGGCATGGAAGTTGACAATCAACTCTGTCTATCTCACCTCCTTAGGGCTAACGTGGAAGCGGCGGATAATCAAGAAATCGAACTCTCTGAGGCAATCGCGCAGCGCGTGATCCTCAGGGTGGGCCCAGTTGGTGGAGTGACGGAGCGTCTCTTGTACTACATGTTCCAACACTTGAATAGGGAATCGGAACACCTCATACAAGAGTCCATCAAGAACTTTGCTGCGGCATTCAAGGCGTTCTTCGAGATCTTCCCATATGGGAAGTTTTCTCACACAGTGTCCAATTCGGCCATCCTCAGCGCCCTACCTGTGGGCGCTGAGGTGGTTCACATAATTATTTTTGACATTGGAGAAGGGCTTCAATTGGCATCATTAATGGATGCCATCAAACATCAAAATAAGGAAATTAGAGTAACTTCAATAAAGTTCATGGAAGATGAGGAAACTATCTCATTTAGATGGAGATTTGAGGAGACAAAGAGAAGGCTATGTGATCATGCCAAGTCATATGGCCTAAAAATAGAAGTAGAGCAAGTGGGATTGCAAGATTTGGAAAGTAGAATGAGGAGCATCAAGATTGGAGATTATGGGAGAAAATGTTGGTATGTATTCAATTGTAACGTGGGACTTCCCCAAATTGGAAGAGTTAGAAGTAGGAAGGATGTTTTGGAATTTTTAAGGTTGGCCCAAAATTTCTTCCATGTTGACCATGCCACATGTTGGGAAACTAATAAGGGTATCATAACTTATAGTGATGGAGATGCAATGTTGAATGACCACACTACAAGTTCTAGATTGAGCTATGGATCATTCTTGGAAGCGAATTTTGCGCGTTATCGTACCTTGTTGGAGTCCATGGAGTCCTGCTTCCCGAACCATCTTCGGGAAGCTAGGGTTACCTTAGAGTGCCTCTTTGTGGCACCTAATGCCTCCGCGGTCGCATGGGGCCGAAAATGGGAGGTAGAGAGGCAATGTGGTGAGGTTGAGTTTGGAGTAGGCTTAGATGGGTTGGAATTGAGTGAAACAAGTTTGGTTGAGGCCAAAGAATTGGTGAAAGGAGTTGGTCTATTTCATGTGAGAATTGAAGGAGAGAAAAATAATGTAATGGTTATGGAATGGAATGGTATTCCAATGGTGAGAGTTGGTTGTTGGAAAAGTTGAATAGAGAGTGCTTTAATTTGGTGTTTGGTAACAAGGAAATAAAGCATTCTATGTCCGATGAAGTATAATTGGTCACAAATTAATCTACAATATGTTTCACATTTAATGTAGCAATTGTTAATTGGTACAATATGTATAATGCATTACCCATGCTAGCCTAAAAGTTATAGAGTTTTGATGGATTTAAAGAATTATGCAAATTGTAAAGAAATTATAAAATTTGTAGCTTTAATTCAATTCTTTTACATACGAAATTTCATTATTTTCACTGACTCTTCATCATACTTACGGCTTTTAAAAAATATTCCAACTTTGTATTTAATCTCGTATTCCTTTTGTTACATTCAAAATTTTATATTCACATGACGGAAAATTCAATAATATATCTCTCTCAAATTGAAGGTATACCATATAATGCAATGTACAAACACTCTAATTCCACGAATTGTCCGTTACTCTTTAGTCAACAAAAAATAATAAATAAAAATGGGTTTAATTACTTTTTCATTAGGCCCAAATTTCAGATCAGTGATGTATTTACCTGGCAAATTCGACGGGGCCCGGGTTTTGCTTTTTAATTTTTCAAAATAATTTAAAAATATTTTTGCCAAAAATATTTCAGGGACATATTTTATTTTTTAAGTAGATATTAATTATTTTGGTCTCAAGTTTTTTTTTTTGTTTTTTTTATCTATCTCTTGCTATGTAAATGACAATATTGTGTTTTTTCATATGATAACATTAAAAAAATACACCAACGTCATTTATATAGCAGGAGGTGAAAAAATCGGGATTAACATAATTAACATCATCTTATAAAATCTTCATTCATATTACCAAATTATAATTTCCAAAAATATTTTTTTAAAATTCTTATTTTAAAATTACAATACAAAATTCAAGCGCTGTGCCCATGCGGGTGGCGTCGAATTTTCCGTGTATACATATAATTAAGCTAGCCGAGGCCTAGATCACTATTCACTGCTAGCTAAGTAACAACACTTGGGCTTTTCATTTAATACTGAACTTCTATTTTACTCTTTATAGCCCTAAATATTCATTTAAATAAAAAAATTTGAAAATCCTATTTTGCCTTTATAAGTCTAATCTCTACTGAGTTTATCAATATCATGTTATCTTCACCACCACAAAACCCCAAAACATTTAACACCATAGCAGGGCCATGAATTGAGACTGCGTTTTTGGACAACTTTCCATGTGAATTACTTAATTCTTAGTTTTTTCTTTATTTTCTTAGTTACTAATTTCGTTTTGACTGGCTTGCTTGAAATGGTGCAATCGGATCTAATAAAAAGAATAGGAAAGAGAAAAAAAATTATTTAGGTTATAATTAATTTTTATCTTATAATAATTATTATTAAAATTATAAATTTGATAGTGAAATATGGAGTGAAATACGAAAAGTAAAGTGCAACAAGAAATTTCATCCCATATTTAGAATCATTCTAAATTCAGTGAGTACGATAATTGACTAGTAATTAAATCATTATAAACCTTTGTTTTGATGTAAAATTGAAAATAATTAAAAACAAAAGCAATATATTTAAAAGAAGTCGGAAAATTGTTATTATTTTCTATTGATTTTGTGAAATTTAAGTTTCCCAATCATGGGTTTTTAAGTAAATAACCGAAATTTAAAATCAATTTTGTTTTTCTCTTTATTAAATAATATATGGCTGTTATTTATTTGAATAAGAAAAACTCATTGATACAAAGATTGCATCTCTATACTCTTATTCACTACAAAAATAGGCAGACTCAACCAGAAGTTAATTGGATGGAATATACCATCTTTGTCTAAATAATTGGAATTTGTAAAATAATATTTTTATTCAACCAAATTAGATTAGATGTGATTCCATAAAATTGGACTCAACATGCTTCGGTACGATGGAATATATAATAAAATATTACTCCCTCCGTTTCTATATAAATGTCATTCTAAATTTTTAATTTTGTTTTAAAAAAAGTGTCATTTTACAAATTCGAGACATAAAATTCACAATTTTCTCACATTTGTCCTCATTTAATGCATGCAAACATTTATATTTTGCTCATTTAATGTATTCACATAAGGGTGTATTAGGCAGTTCAATTAATTTATTAATTTATATGCATTCATCCAAAACGGCATTTAAATGAAACGGATGGAATATTAATTATACGATATTTGGATCATACTCAATTTCACAAAACACAACCATGAATTTTCTCTTCCAGCAAGAAAATATAAAAGTAAAGGAAAACAATAATATTGCATGCATTTGACTTCCATATATGCATCAAATAAATTAATTAAGTTGCTCGAATCAAGAAAAAAAATACGAGCTTGAATTTCATAACCACGTGCCATGTGGTTTTTATTTGGGAAAAATTACATATTATGTCACAAACTATTAAAATTGTATAAAAAAAATATTATGAACTGTAATTAATTATATTACACTCTATATTTCGAACAATTGACCAAATTTATTCCAAGCCACATCGATTTTCATATACTTCCAGTTACTGGAATTTGACACCTCAGTCGGGACAAATTTTTTAATTTATCAACGATTCAAGATATATGGTGTAATTAATTATAATTCATGATATTTTTATGAAAATATTAATAGTGGGATATAAAGTGTAATTGATTATAGTTCAATATTTTGTTAAAATATTAAATACTTTTTCAACAATAGTACACTTTAATAAACTATCATTAAAATATTTGGTAAAAATTTATTTACAAATAAACAACTTATTATTTTAATCAATTCTAAATATTGATAAAAAAAAACTTACCAAATATCAAATTTGAATATGCGATGGTATGTAGTAAAAAATCAAAATGTCTTTCACCCGTAGAATTTATTATGCATCATTCTCTATATGTCCCTAATATATTGAGTCACAAAATCCAAACCGAAAGTTTGGTAAGAGTACTGAACATCATTCTAAGCTCTGTACAAAATTCAAAGTTTGTAGAACCACCGTCACAACCTAAATCATGTTAGATAATAACTGACTCGTCTAAAGTTCGATAGGAAATAAGAAGGTACCACTGTTAAATATTCCACATTGGTTCGGAAAAGTGGTATATATGTGCCACTTATTAAGATGAGGGCAACCCGATATCCATTTCTAATAACTACCGAATAGCTCTTGTCGATACCTTTCTAATTGTACGCACAATTTTTTCTAGGTATTGATGCGGAAAATTGACTGGAAGCACCAATTAGGGCCGATCCTAATGATTTAGTGGCCTGAGTCAAAGTGAAAAATGAGGCCCTATTTTTCATCTTATAATATATTTGAATTTAAGATTATAAATTAAAAAAAAAAAAAATTCATCTTATAATATATTTAGATATAGGATTACAATTAAACAAAAGGGTGATTCTTTTTGTGGCATGTACGCAGCGGCCCTTTTAATATAGATTTTAGATTTAGGATTTAAAAAAAATTGGTAAAACAATTTATTTAGGATTTAACAAAAATGGTAACAATTTAAATTTACGATTTAAAAAGAAAAAATTGATAAAAATGCAGCCTTTTTAATATAGATTTAGCTTTAAGATTAAAAAACATTGGTAAAATTTTGAATTTATGATTTGAAAAGAAAAAAAAAAACTAGTAGTAAAAGGGAAAAAAAAAGCTTGTAAAAATTTAGATTCAATGTTTAGGATTCAAAAAAAAAATAGTTAATTTGGTGAAGCTTATGAAGAGATAGAAAAAATAAAAAGATGGAAAGAAAAAACAGGACCTGATTAAAACAAAAGGAAAGAAGAAAGCGATGGAAATAAAAACAAAAAGAAAGAAGGAAAGAAAAACAATGAAGAAGAAAGAGATAAAAACGAATAACAAGAATGGGATTCGATCACTTATCCTTTTTAACTATTACGAATATAGCTCTAACCGTTGGGCAAAATACACATTAGATGTAAGATTATAACTATATGTTTATATATAATATTATGAAAAAAATTTGGGGCCCCTAATTTTCTCGTAATTTTTAGGGCCTGAGGCGACCGACTCACTTGCCTCATGCAAGGAGCGGCCCTCAATACACACTAAAATTATTCATAATTTCATGGGTTTATTTGCCCCTTGATTTAAACGTTTTCGTGATTCCTCTTTTTCATTATCTTCGTCTTTCTCCATTCTTTTGGTCATATTTCTATAAGATTTATAGATATTAGTTCTTAATATCATGAATAATAACTCTCGTGTGTGAAGTCTAATTGAAAATCTTTAAATCAATCGAAAAAGTCTGATAGCATAATGGATTTATATATTTGTCCCTCAAGTTAAACGTCCTCATATCATACCTCCTATAAAAATGGTGCTCTTGAATTCATCAAGAAAGAACATTTAACTCTTGCTTATCTAATCCAAACCTATCAAGTAGCTGTAATTGATAATTTTCAAAGCCATGGATTTTGAATTCATCAAAAAAGAACATTAACACTTTCTTATCTATCTCATACTTAACTAGTATATGTATAGGATACGACATCATATGAAATTCTTGAAAACTGAGATCGCACCTACGTAATATTTTTTCACTTTTGCTAATGTGTAGTTTTTTATTCGTACATGTATCAGCCGAAGATCTACATGAAATGGGATTTAAATGTCTTTTTTTAGTACATATAAATTAAATAATTCTATAATAAAATTATAGTGATACAATTAAATTTAATGCATAAGCATTAAATTAAATATAATATGTGGATGATTATAATGCTTTATCATCCTTCAACAAACTCCATGCATGTGTATTGAATAAATTTATGCACCATATCTAATATCTTCAAAACATGTTTATCCACATACTACAATGTTGATGTGAGAAACAATTTCAAATAGTACATCTCACCATAACCTAGAGGAGCCTATAGAAAATCATGCTAATAGAAATACCACGTCAATCCCAATACCTCTACTTACTTTGTCTACTCAGAAGCCACCTGGAATGCGGGAGTAGAAACAAGAAGCCACATCTGATCATTAATCTCTTAAGAGAATATTCTTGCTAATCATTATCCAATGATTTTTTAGAATTAGTCTTATGTTGCACCAGTTGTAAATGCACACCTATTATATTCTAGAGTATTCCTTTACCTGTATATGTGGTGCCAAACCTCATTATAAAAATTATTCAAGAAGAGAGCAATACATAAAATATTTCCCAAAAATTTTCATGATTGTCTTGCAATTTATTTCCATGCATAGCTTTTCGATTTTGCTTTCACCTACTCAGGTTTTGATTGTTTCCAAACAAATTTAGTCGTAAATATGGGACATGTTAACTTCCTTTTTTATAAGAAATATATAATTAAATGCAATAAGTAGATGAAAAGTTTCTTACCTTATCCAATTAATTTTGATAATTTAGTTAGCCTTTTTCATGTTTCATGTGGAGTGATAATTGGCGGGCCAAAAATCTACAATTTAGATTGTTGGATAAATTGTAGGTGAGATCATATTTGTGGTGGTGTGACGACCCAAAATCCTTTTAAACTGTTGTTATCATTTTTTAAAAATATTGCTTTGGATAAATTATTTAAATTTTTTTGTTCTATAAATCGCGTCTTAATTATTATTAAATGTGCATCAAATTTATTTTATGTTATTACATTATTAGTTAAATGAAAGTTTCTTTCTTATTATTTATTTTAGCCCAGAGTTACGACTATTAATGTGACCAAATAAATTTAATACTTGTTTTTAAAAAAAAAATAAAAAAAATTGAAGCTGATATTTGAAATCCAAAGCCATTTTCACGTGGAGAAATCAAGTGTTGATTTCTTGCAAATCACAATTTAAATCTTCAATCAAATTACATAAAATTAGCTTTAATCAAATCCATCACCACCCTTAATTTAAGCTTTCCATATTCAATTGGTCTTAAGTGTTGACACTATAAATATGAGGCTCGTTTGCTTTCTTTAACACACCGCAAACATTCAAAGTATCTCATGAGTGTATATGATATACAGGTGCTATTGATGACACCCATCGACTTATTGATAATGGCCTATGGCTTTCTCTGGGTAATTTATAATGGCCTACAGGCTTTATGTTTATGATGACCACCCCCCGGTAATTTATGATGGCCTATGACCTTTATGTTTATGATGACATCCTTAAAGTTATGATGTGATGGCCTACGGGTTCTATGCTATGATGATTTGTTATGTTATGCATTTATATAATTGTATAATTTGGATAAATGTGGATGATAAGTCTTAAATATTGCATATTAATTATCTATATTTTTATATATTTAAGACTTAAATCATTATCTTTTTTGTTATTGTAGGAATAATGTATAGATGGAAGATATAAATCATTACAATAGAATAATGTTGCAAATATGGAAGGAAAATCATCAAGATATGGAAGGAGTGATGAGCGATCGATTTTGAGCAAGGAATCGACGATCACACATGCAAAATCACGATATGCCCTGAATGATTTTTAATGATGGATGAACGTTTTGCCTATATAAGTTGTGTCATATCATTTTGAAAGGGCATTCCAGTTTTATATAGTCTTCTAGAACAATTATCTATTTAGTTTAATCGTTTGTATCGTATTTTATAATGATCGCTTGTATTGGATTCAATATGAGATGCTAAGTTATTTTTCGGGATGAGATTGTAATGATTTTGGTATGCCCAAATCGTGAGGTTACGTTTGATTGTTTTTAAACAATTCACACACGATACCTTTTAGTGCTCCGAGATAACAAGTTCATATTCTGAATTGACTAATTGTGTAGTGGCCAAAATACAACTAGTTGATTAAGGATTAAAATCAATCAAAATCGATGGATCTGTAATTGTCTAATCGGTTTGATAAGTGGTAAGGTGACTTTCTCTGTCAATGGGCATAAGGGGATGTTATGGGCATACGGGTTCGTATGCTTAATATAATTGGGTTTCTCTAATTCTTAAAGCTATTAATCAATTAAATTTATTAAGGGTTCTTGCGGGTTGTTAATTAGTAAGAAGTTGAATAATAAGGGTTATTTTATTCGATAACACTTAAGGAGAAATGAGGAATACGTCAGCAGGTTCCAGTATTACATAACTAGTTTGTTTGATATTTGAATTGATATTTTCGCACCAATGAATGAAATGGGGCATACCTATTAAATACAATCTCAATCTGGCTTTTATCTATTGATTACTCTCATTTTATTTCAGTTGATTAATTAAACAATTATTCTCTCAAAACCCCCAAAGTTACAGTAGGAAGAAAAATTACACCGTTCCTGAGGATTTGACCTGTGCTTTCCACATACTACACCCATTTGGACATTCGGAAGAACAATTTTATTTTGGCCCATGACGACAGCGCATCAGTGGACTCCATTGAGTTAATAGCACTCACCCCAAAACTATTTTATTTTTAAATTTATAACGCTCGGGTGATGACGTGGAGATGGAATGATGACCAAGATAAATAAATATATATTTTTATTTTAAATGTTACTTCAACTGTATTAAATTCTATTATCGAATAAATGAGATATTTATAATTATGAAATATTGGGATGCCACAAAACTTGTATTACTGAATGATAAAACTCAATGTTTATACATTTATATATAAAATCAAATCAAATTACTAATGTATGAAAATGTTAGATAAATCATTTTTTAGAATTGCTAATTTATGACCCGGAAGATAAGCTAGTTATCTATTAATTAAGGGACTGAAAGATCAAAATGATCAAGTTAAGACCTCAAAAATTATGTATTTTGATATTTTTTTTTTACTTGTTTTTAATAAATATCCATTAATAAATTTAATGGATGATTAATAAATGAATTTGCGTTGAAAATTAATATAAAATTAATTAAAAATAAAAAATCAAAATATATGATCTTTGTAGTCATAGTTTGATATATAGCTTCATCTTTTAACTTCTGAATTGATAATTTACACCTTTCAAATCATGAACTGATAGATGAAACTTCTTAATTCACATATCTAATTTGTTTGGTTATTAGTTCTTACTCAGAAAAAAAAATGTTTGGTTAAACTGGTTTTGTCTTAATTACGTAGATGGTATTCGGATAAGTGTTAATTACTTTGTGAATTATATTTTTGCAATTTATTTATTTTTATTTTTTGGTGGTTAATACGCCTTTCAATTTTGACCAAGTGAGATTTGCTTCATTATGGATTTATGGTGAAGCACGTAATTAAATGTTGATTTCACCCGTGAGCAAAATTAAATGGCTTTACTTGCTAGTTTGTTTCGGTTCAGAATTGATTGTTTTAATTAAACCGACGGTTGAATTATTATTAATTTATTATTTACATGTATATATAAAATAAATAAATAAAAAATTTGGAATGAACCAAACCTACAACCTTCTACTTAGAAAGTGTTCTTTGTTATTTTTGAGCTGCATGTTACGGTTAATTTATAGGAAATTAATTTTCTTTAATCAAGAAAAACAGATTAAATATATACTTATGTCTTAATTTTTAGTATGATTTGCAAATATGTCTTAAAATTCAAAATATGTCAAAAATACCTAATTTTGCAATTTTGGCGAAAATATCATGGGATCCAGTTTCCGTCGCCGTGTCCCTGACGAGACATGCGAGAATCCATATTGAAACATGTAATATGACATGAATTTTTTTTTTAGTTGAGATTAATTATGATTACACATTATTTAATACTCTGGACTCCAGCGTGCTTCGTCACCAATATTCAAACACAAAAAAATAGATCCCATAATATTTTTGCAAAATAAAATTAGACATAAGTACATATTTAGATAGGAAAATACAAGCTTGAATTGCATAACCATGTGCTTTGCATTATCAAATTTATTCTAAAATGAACGCTAGAAAATGACAAAAACAATAATGGAGCATGGGCCCAAGACAAAACCAAGAATACTTAAATAATTCATCAAAAAACCAACTTTATTAAAAAATAATTAAGAAGTCATTAGTAAACTCCTCAATTCGACACAAAATATATTAAATCCAATAAATCAATAAATCAACATATATACATGCTTTAATGTCTTCACACTTCCTTTTCCCTCCACAGAGAAAATAAAGCACAATACATCTCCATGAACGACAAGAAATATTATTCCCAGAGAAAATGCAACACTTCTCCTCTCATCCTCTCTCTCATCTCTCTCTCTCTCTTCGGCGCTGTGTTATTCACCAAAGACGTGACTTTCATTGCCCAGATCACTCTCAGATGGCCAGAAATCCAGCTCCTTGGAAGGGAAAAGTCAGTTCATCAAGAAATTAAAAATCCCATTTCTCCTGATGAAATCAAGATTAATCATGAAATCAATCACGATCAAACCCTAGAAGAAGAAATTGATGATGATAATGATGATGGGATTGAATTGCCACCAAAATGGTGTGATTTGTCGAAGGGGAAATGGGTTTTCGATAACGTGACGAGGCCTATATACAAAGAGGAGAAATGTGAGTTCTTGACAGCTCAAGTGACGTGTGGTGTTAATGGAAGAGATGATACGTTGTATCAGAACTGGAGATGGCAGCCCAACGACTGTTCTTTGCCCAAGTAAGTATTAACCGAGTTACGACTCTATTTCATTTAGTGTAGTATCTATCGTTCACTTATTACATCTACTTAATTTATACTCATTGTTTGTCTCAAAATGTTCCGTATGATCGATCGGATTAATATTATTTAATTTGCTCCATGTAGTAACCACAAAACTACGATATTACATTATATATATACATGGCTGCTAAAAAATTAGTGAATTATATTTGATTTAAAATAATTAGGTTCAAGGCGAAATTGATGTTGGAGAAGCTGAGGGGAAAGAGGCTTATGTTTGTGGGAGACTCGGTTAACCGGAATCAATGGGAGTCGATGATTTGCTTGCTCAACACTGCAATTGCTCCGGGCAGGGCAACTTGGACCGTCGGGGCTCCACTCTCCGTTTTCTTTATTCAGGTTCGATAACTCCTCGAGTCCACTTTCTATATCTCAATTCGTGTTTTATGATCATTTTTTTCTAATATTTTCTTCCATCTTTTCTTCAATTTCTTATATTGAATAATTATAGTTGATTAGGATTAATAATTGTTTTTTCATATTTAATTTTCAACACTTTAGTTAATACAACTTATTATTATGGTCGATTATTTCATAATTATAAAAACACTCCTATCGTTCCATAATTGTAGGCTTCTTCTTTTTCACAAAATTAAGAAAATACATTTAATATGTATTATAAGTCATAATTTATATACAATTGTCATATATTGTCCTAATTTTTACTTTCGGATTTTCCATCATAGTAAATTTTAAAGAATATTAAATAGGACTATATTTATAAAAAAAAAATATTTTAATATAATACCAATTTTTAAAATTTCAATAAAAATATTACTTATAAAATAATAAATATTATTAGAATAATAAATTCAACTGTGGGACATCGTGAATCTCGTCAATGGGCCCTCTCTACATTCTTGCCTCTTTATTTTTCCGAATTTTGTGGTAATATGTGTCGGTGGAGTTATTAGTTGTTACATTTTGTATAGGTGGCAATTAATTAAATTGCAATCCATCATGTGGTGTTGGAATTTGGGGACTGTAATTTAAAATAGAGGGCCCGAGAAGGGTTGTTTTGCGGGCTTTTGCGGGCCCAATTATGCACCACCAATCACTCAACTAATAGCCTAATACATTGTTAAATTAGTCTGTGATTAGTGCACTTCACCGTCACGTTCGAAATAAGCATATTATATTTTGTATGATTTACAATAATAAAATAAAACTAAAAGAATAAAACACAGCAAGGCGAAGTATTTTATTATTAAAAATGCATTTTTCCTAGAAAAACGAGGACACAGATTGAAAATGCATTTTTCCTATAAAATTTCTTCTTTTAATGTTCTGTAAGTTTCTTCAATTAATTGAATTCATTGCATGTGCGACATTTATTGTTTCATCCAACTTGCCCATTTTAGAATACTTGTTCACAATTCCATATAGCAATAATTAAAAATTTCCGGTTAAATATCAATACGCACTCAATTCTCAAATGGTTTGACTGAACCTTTTAGCACAGATCATTGCGAAATGACATAATAATGTTCAATTTATTTATTTTTTTGAAATGGGGGAAGAGTGGGTCTCCAACTTGATATTGAATTTTTTTACTATGTGTAGGATTATAATGCGACGGTCGAATTTTACTGGGCACCATTTCTAGTGGAATCAAATTCTGACGATCCAAGAAACCACAGCATTTCCCAGAGAATTTTAATGCCTGAATCCATTTCCAAACATGGCGCCCACTGGAAATCTGCAGATTTTCTTGTCTTCAACACCTACATATGGTGGATGAACAATCACACCATCAAAGTCTTGTAAGTATGCACATATTTATATATTTATCTATCGAGGAATGTTAAGCTACACATCCAACGATGAAGATGTTACGCGAGCCATCATTTCAGTCAATGAATGAATTATGAAATCACACACCATTGAAATGATCACTCACGGTGACATCTATTACAACAGACTGACGAAGACACCCCGGACGTGTAGCATAACATTCATTTATATTTATATGCTGATGGTTTGATTGATGAAACAGACGAGGATCGTTCGATCAAGGATCAATAGAATATGATGAGGTGGAACGATCTACAGCATATGAAAGAGTTATGACAACATGGGCAGATTGGCTAAAGCACAACGTTAATCACTCTCTCACTGCATCCTTATTCATCAGCATGTCTCCAGTTCATTGGCAGTAATCATCATAACTTTTCACTTCCGTTTCTTACATGATCTATATAAACAAGAACTTAACAAAACTAACATGCTAGGAGCTCAAATTGGAACAACCCTGATGGGTTAGCCTGTGCTCGTGAGTCGACACCAATCTTAAACACGACCATGGAACTGGACATGGGGACAGACAGGCGACTCCTTGATGTTGTAAGAAACGCGATCAAGATGAAGGAAGTCCCGGTGAATCTGATCGACATCACAACACTATCAGAGTACAGAAAAGATGCACATACCTCAGTATACACCCTTCGACAAGGTAAGCTTTTGACACCAGAACAGAAGGCTGATCCTGCTACATTTGCTGATTGCCTGCATTGGTGCCTTCCCGGAGTGCCCGACACTTGGAATGAGCTGCTCTACACACACATAATCTCCAGATCATGATACCAAAGCATTTGATTTTTAATTATACATCCTATACTGTTAGGAATCAAACTCAAATTTACAAATCAAATTGCAATTGAGAATAGAAGCAACTTGCAAAAACCTTGCTACTCCTGTAATGAGAAGCTGTCTCTAGCAGATGAATTTGCTTAACAAGAAATTCAATCTCAGCACAAATCCTGAAAAGAGAAAGATAGTAAAAAACATGAACTAAAATTATTTTCATAGAGAATTATAATTGGTAATGACAGGTTATTGAAACATTGTGACCACAGTGCATATGGAGAAGCAAAAAAAATTCATAATTAGCTGATCAATGAAAAGAATTTCATTGTCAGTCTGTCCATCTGCATTACAAAAACTCGAGCATACTGACCTCAGCCCACATTTTTGTGGGAAAACTGAAGATTATGTCTTTGATTTAAGAAACTAAAATGAAAATAGAGAAGTGACCAGGACCAGAAGCTGAGAAACAATGCTCAGACACAGACAGAAAATGCGCGTCCAATCATCCCCTGAGTCCATGTGGCCGTTTCTTTTAACTGTTCGTCATCAGACTGAAGTTACTCGCCTAATAATTCTGTGCAGAAAGCACAGTCTTTGATCATCATCATTATGCTTGCACCAAGTGCATCCGCCAGGTCACCAAGAACAGCCAATAACCGCCTTAGTTACACTTTCGTCTCTGAACAGAAAGAGCTAGAATATGCAGAAAGAAAATTATGAATAAAAAATCAGTAGTTGATCATAATACCTCTGCTGGTCTTTTGCAACAAAATCTATGAACTACAGAAGATGAAGAGCATGAGGCAACATCAACTCAGCTTTGGCATTCTTGAATGCCTGAAGGATATCAGAATATGCCTCAAAAATACTACCCCACTGAAATGGAACAAACTTGATATTCCTCAAAGTTCTGCTAATATTCAAACTCTAAACCACTAAACCTACAGTCTTGAATCAAAGACGAAACCTAAATACTAAATTCCGTTGTTCATCAGAAATCATTCATTCTCAATCATGAGTAAGCAACGATAGAATCTGAGTCACACGTTGTACTACAGTACAGCTTAAACCCCGAATTCAAAATCTAGCTCATCAATAATCAAACATATCGAACAAATGATCCGCTAACTTAAAACATGATCGATTCAAAGCAACAATCGCATTAAAACAGAAACCTAAATCAGAAACTAAATGCAGAGAACACGGAAAAAAATTAAACTAAATCACCTTTAAATTCCAATAGATCAAACGGCTAGGGCTTTCTCCCTCCAACCCTCGCTTCCACCGCTTGTTCGGGTGAACTCTTCGATCAGAAATGCAATTTACTCCTCTAAATATAAATTAAAATTCTAGTTTCGACTAGATACTGATTTTAGTAAGCAAATTTTTGGCGTTTGAAGCACGAAAATATGCGTGTGGAGAGATAGAGGGGGGTTTCAAAAATTCATGTTAAATTTTTGTTGTATATTCAAAAGGTTAGGTATTAAATTGTTATTTATAAAAGGTAAGAACACTTTTGTGAATTACTTGAAAGATCATGCTAAAATCTGATAATACCCCCATTAAAATTGTATTCGGTGGCCACCAATTTATTTTTTTCTTTTCTTTTTCTATGTAATTGTCATGAACCTATTATTTTTATTTTCTTTCTTTTCATTTCAATTATAATTAGACTACAAGTTATATTTCAATTATAATCATTATTAAAATTTAGATTTTTAAATAAATAAATAAATATATTACAAATTAATTTTATTATTAATGTGATTATATAATGAAAATCATAAATAAAATTTTCAATAATTTAAAAAGATACAAATAGAATGAGTAATATGATAGTGGGACCCGAAAAAGTAACAACTGTACCTAGATGCATTGGAAAGATTTTGCTAGCAATTTAGTGAATTTGGTAACTTTTGATATGACAGTAATGTTGCATCAATTTGTACCTAAAATTTGGGTACAACACTGGAGATGCCCTAAGGACAACTCCATTAGGGATGGAGCAATCTGACATGGCATGAAATTGTACCCAATATATAGGTAACATTTGCATTGAAAAAATGAGGTAACATTCGTCTAAATTGTACCTGGTAACAATATTGCTAGAAATTGGAAAAAATGGGTGAATGGGCCCACACCTTTTTTGCAGAGCAGATCATCTGTTGTCATTTGTGTTACATTTGGTATTACATAACTAAATTTTTTATTTTTTTAATATACTCTAATTGTGATTGAATGAACCCTAAATATAAAATTTAAATTAAAATAAATCATAATAAATTAAAAAAAATTGAAAAAATATTAAAGAGTTGCAACAGGATTTACAGCAGGTGATCCCATTTCCCTTTTTTGTTTTCTCTCATTTTCCATTTCCACTCCCTTTCTTTTTGTTTTTCTCTTTCCTTTTTTATTTTCTCACATTTTCCAATTTTATTTTTTTGTATTTCCTTTTCCATTTCTTGTTTTTTTTTCTTTTACTATCGCTAAATTATTTACTTCTTCGATTATTTACATAAATAATTATTTCTTCTTCTTTTCCTTTTATTATTTGCATAAATAAATTAAAACATGATTCTAGTACAATTAATGCGCATATATACATATTATTTTTATATGATTACAAATTTATTAAATGTTTATACAAATAAAAAGGAAATATAATTTATTTACTTAAATTGTACATGCATTATTTTATTTTGCATAAAAAGTATCTCGTATTAGTTGAGTCTCATTACATAAGGTTTGAATTAATTATTAATTAACTGTTAAATAAATTAAAATTTCAAATTAGTATTTAAAATAAATTTATTAAAAATATTATCATATTAGATTAACTAGCATATCACCCGTGCGTTGCATGGCTATTAAATATTGTATTTCATTGTCATGATATATATAATATAAATTATTGATTATAAATACGAAAAATAATTATATTGATAAAAAATATTTATTGAAAATTAATTAGATTAAATTAAATTTTGATTCCAAATTGTATATAGATAAATAAAGATATACGTTACTAATAAAATAAATTCAAATAATTTATTGCACATGACTGTACATGGAGTGTTATTATATTTTATCACATATTAAAACTTTTATACTACTATATCTTTTGACCGTGGAAATATCAACATAAAGTTGACTATAACTGAGAATAAATTTCTTTATAAAAAGTCTCAATTGAGATAGTGATAAATAAATATATTGGATACTCGATAATTTAGAAAAGATATACAAATAAAATTAATTATGAATATAATAAATCGTTTATAAGAAAAAGAAATAATGAAATTAATGTGTGAAAAAACGATCATCTTCCATGCATTTCCAATTATGTGGACCACTTGGTGGTAATCTTGCATCTTAGTACATGAGAAAACTTCATTTATGGAAGATTGTTTACTTTTACATCGGTAAAAATATGATAGATAACACTGAAAATTTCATATAAATATCAAGGAACACAGGAAAAATTTCAAAACACACACAACTTATTAAAAGTACCACAAAAAAAATATTGGTGTAGCGATCCTTACTAATTACTACCTCCATTTCATAATGTTGTTGTTTAAGGTTTTTTTTTTAGTTTCAAAATGTTTGTTGTTTTATATAATTTGACATCCCCTCTCCCAATTTTAACCCTCTCAAATCCTACAAGATTTTTTGATTCTAACTTACCTATAATATATGAAGAGAGAAAAATATATGGAGAGAGAAAATATTGTTATTTTTTAGGAAAATATAGATGAATTAGATTTTATGGCATATATAAGGGATGAGTATATTTGTCCGCAAAATTAATTCTTAATTCCAGATAAAAAAAACAAAACAACAAACATTATGAAACGGAGGTAGTAAATAATAAGAATCTCAATCAATTGTCTCAGTAACAAACAAACTTTACAGAAATTTTGTATTTCATATTCACTCAAATAATAATAATAATAATAATAATAATAATAATAATAATAAAAAAAAAAATTACAAATTAAACATGAACTAAATCAACTTACATTAGTTATTTGTTTTCTTTCTCTAATTCAACTAGTGTATATATATTGCACCATTGGAATGCGGATATAGCTTTTAAGGTTGTGGTTAGTCAACATCGCAACAAAGTTCTTTATTCTTATTCCATTGATCTTAGTCATATTTTAACCATCAGTAAGATCAAATCAGATATATTAATAAAATTTAGACATATAAAAAAATTATTAATCCAAATAATATGAATTCCCACCAAAATAAATCATGAGAAGTCTTAAATAGAGAAAAATCTAATAATTCAAGTGAGCTTACCAACAATTAATGAATTACTTTTTTTTACTAAACAATTTATTGATTACTAATTAAACACACGATTTGTGTCCTCAACATTCAAATGTTGGAAACTCGTAAGTAACATTTTTAGAATTCACTTAACATATTTATATAAGAGAGTTTTCAAAGTTCACTCAACATATAATTATATATTATCCGAATTTGAATTGTAATATAAATAAAATTTGTATAGCATTAACATGATTAAATTTATAACTAATTAAAAAAATCAAGAAATGAAATGCACAATAAAAATATTTTGTTTGAAAAACAAATTGACAATGCAGTCATGATAAACGTTTATCATAACTTAGCTTGCAACAAAAGCAATCATCTTCTTAAAAATTTATTTTTCCAAAATCTCAATGAAAAATATAATTTAAAGCAAACAAAATCAAACTTAAAATAAGATTGAAAATAAATATGTTATTATGATTGACTTTGTTTGGTTTTACAAATAAATGCACTTTTTTTGAATTACTACACATTGCATGTATGATGAGACAAATAAAATTAATTTTAATTACAAATGTATACTATAAAGGGTTAAAACTATTATTTATATATGCAAAGAGTTTTTTTTTTTTTTTAAGAATATGCAAATAATTACCATTGAACTAAAATTTTAAAAAAATGAAACTAAGAATGGCTGAATATAAAAAAATTAATAATTACAAAGTCTATTTTACACAAAAACAATACTCAACTGTAAATTGAAATTTTATTTAATTACACCGATTTTTTGGTCCAAATTAAATTAAATTTTAAATACATGCATATACACCAAAAATTGGTAAATATATTCGCAACCTCATTATTTACAACCCCAAAATCATTTAAAAAATGAATTAGTTTTATTTTATTACTTTTTTTTTACAAGGACACAACTCGATTTCAACTTAACCAAAATCAATAAAGCTTCATAGTACACACAACGCCCAACATCCGATAATTTCTTCATCGTTTATTTTCTTCCCCATCTTCTTGGACATTTCTTATTGTTGGAGAGAGAATAATGGCTGACAGGACAAAATAAATTATGGATATTTACCTATAATAATCAAAAAAATAGTACTACAACAATGCAGATCAAGACTAAAAAAAGATGCAAAAAGAAATATAAAAGTGATTGATTCTAACATTCAACAATATATAATCGAGTCGAAGAAATGATGATTGCTCCTCTTGAACATATTCGGCTTCCTAGCCAAAATATGCATTGGACATTATGGTTGTAATTCTCTTCATTCTAAAAATACTGACACCTTGTTTCTTTTCATTATGTGACAAGTAAATTGCTTACAAACATATGAGGGAGTCAAACAAATAACGTAAAAGCTTTTAAATGTTACACGGGTGACAAAAAGTGCGAATATGCATACAATGAAGAACATCCATCGGTTAAATATATAACACCATTTGTTTTACACTTTTCGGCTAAATCAGTGCATTGTATAATCAATGAAAAATAAATAAATATATAGTTGGATTGATTCTACAATTAAATGATTGATATTATTACCTTAATTAATTATATATTCTATTATAAAAATCGGGCTTGTTATTATATAAGTATGTAGATATATATATATATATATATAATAACTTATATCTAGAATAATATATGTTATGTGTATATACATTATATCATATGTAAACACTGTAGGATAGATTTATTATTATATTTCTATATATAAAATAATTATATACATTATATCTAATTAATACTATGACATCATTATAGATATTATATGTTTTATAGATAGCATAAATATAGAAATTGAATATAACTCGTATATTGATTAGTGTAATTATAGGATATTATATCTTATGTAGATATATATAATATTATGGATAATATATTAACACTATTTACGGATAGAATATAATGTATGTAATTATATGATTAATATTATAGTTTTTTTTTTATAGAATTTATAGCAGTGATTAGTGAATTTGATATATTGATTAATATAACCAAATTTTTAATTAAATGTTATATATTTCTTTTTCTGGAGAGATAGTTTAGGCGGGAAAATTTGATAGTTTCTATTTATACAGACTATCTTACTTTTAGATATAATATAGATATATATACACACTAAAAATAAAAAAAAGAACAATATTTTTAATAAATTAAAAAGATGTAACTAAAATGAGTGATATAATGATGGGATCTCAAAAATTAACAATCGTACTTGGATACATTGGGGAGTTTTGGTAGTAATTTAGTGAATATGATAACTTTTGATGTGACACCAATTTGTACTTAAAAATTAGGTACATTACCGGAGACGGGATTAATTATCTATGATGCTATATTTATTTTTACCTTCTCCTATATTAAGTGTTAGCCAAAGATGTATTTTTAAAAAATCCCGGGATCGAATCTTTTTTACTTGAGCCCATTTACTTTGATACAAGATCCAATTTGAAGTTGCGGCCCACTCAGTCTGAAACCCTACCTAGCTCTTCCCCATGATTAGTGTTTCAGTTCTAACTGTCGTCTTTAGCTGCAAACAGACTCCAATTTCCACTGCTGCTCTCTGCCGCGACGCGCCATGGTAATCTCTCTCTCTAATTCGCTTTAATTAGGCAGAAATCGATTGTTGCTGTTGTTATTTTGCTGCAATTAAAATCTGAATTGAATCAATTGAGCTGTAGGGATTGCTATATATGCTTCTCCATTGGGTTTTCTGATTCACAAACCCTTGATCTGCTATCGATTCCACTTGATTCGAGCTCTGTTTTGAATAGAAATGAGGTTGATTTTTTCCTGTTCGTATACATTTGATAAATTAAATCAATTTAGGCAGATGATTTTTTTTACTTGCTGTTTAAATTACACCCTGCCAGCATCTGTGTATGCAAGTTTATGTTTTAATGAGCTAGACTTGAAGATTTATGTTGGTGTGGTGGAAATTTAGCATTTCCTGAACCATTGCTTAATATGTTGGAAGAATCGATTGCGTTGTACATCTGTTGTTTGATCTGGAACTATGGCTTTTCAGTTATCTGAAGTTCCAATGATTTGGGATGGGGTATCATTAATTCATTATTATAGTATTAGTTAAAAGTTATAGGTAAAACTATCAGTCACTCGTTGATATGTCTGGATGGCACTAGTTTATATCTTGGTTCGTGTTGACCGGTGAACTATGTGCGTCCAATTGTCAGAAGTTCTAATGGTTTGGGGGTTGGGGTATTGTTATCAGATGAGTCTTTGATTTTTGTTTACATGCATAGCATTCAGTCTCTCGTTGGTGTGCTAGTTTATTATTTTGTTCGTGTTGGCAGGTGAATTATGAATGTTCGATTATATGAAGTTCCAATGGTTTGGGGATGGGGTTATCATTATTATAGTATTAGGTAAAAGTTACACGCAAAGCTATCAGAGTCTCGTTGATGTGCTCATGTGCTTGGATTGTGCTAGTTTATGTCTTGGTTCATGTTGGCTGGTGAACTATGAGCGACCAATTATCTGAAGTTCTAATGGTTTGGGGGTTGGGGTATCTTTATCAGATAGTGCCGTTGATATTTGTTTATATGCAAAGCATTCAGTCTCTCGTTGGTGTGCTGGTTTATTTTTTGGTTTGTGTTGGCAGGTGAGCTATGAATGTTCGATTATATGAAGCTCCAATGATTTGGAGATGAGGGTATCATTATTAGAGTATCTGTTAAGATTCTCGACATGGATATAGTGTGTATTTGATTTTGTTTATAAGAATAGCAATCATTCTCTCGTTGATGTGCTTGGATGATGCTAGTTTATTTCTTCTTTCCTCTTGGCAGGTAAACTATGAGTATTCAATTAATCTGAAGTTGTATCATTGTTAGAGTATTAGTTTAGAAGTTTTTTCGACAAGGATGTACTGTATTTGATTACTGATTATACGCAAAGAAATTAGTATCTCGTTAATGTGGTTGGATTATGCTGATTTATTTCTCGTTTCATGTTGGCAGGTGAACGTTCCCAAGACAAAGAAAACTTACTGCAAGTCGAAGGAGTGCAAGAAGCACACTCTGCACAAGGTCACCCAGTACAAGAAGGGAAAGGATAGCTTAGCTGCTCAGGGAAAGCGCCGTTATGACCGCAAGCAGTCAGGATACGGTGGCCAGACCAAGCCCGTTTTCCATAAGAAGGTAGGGAAAGGAACAAGAAATGTGAAATCTGCTATAAAGTGTGGCGGTTAAGCCAAATACTGATACGATTTTCATACTCTGTATAGGCGAAAACGACGAAGAAGATCGTGCTGAGGTTGCAATGCCAGGGTTGCAAACATGTTTCCCAGCATGCAATTAAGGTTGGTATATTGTTCTGGCATTTTATTTGGGGATGCATTTTAAAATTGGTTAATTACTCTCTCTTTTGCAGAGGTGCAAGCATTTCGAAATTGGTGGGGATAAGAAGGGGAAAGGAACCTCACTTTTCTAAGTATTATAATTTTTTGCTGCCATATTTTTGTTGTGATTTTGGTTTTAGCCAAACATTTGATTAAACATTAGACTTGATTGTAAGCAGTTTTTCAACAATAGGTTTATGTATTGGCACAATCTTTTAAGAAATTTGCTTCAAACACGACAAGTAATTATTAAAGCAAAAAAATAAAATTGTAAATAAAAAATATCAGCTAAACATGGTACGAAATAGAGCCGATGCCAAGTTTTTTTTTAAATTGATCGGTATGATGGGTATATTAGGCATTAATCCTAAAAGTTGTTAAAAAACTTAATTTTACAGTGGTTGAAAAAGTTCTGTTATTGAGAGTGGTTATTGTTCTATAAAATAAAACTACTTAACAAATATCATATAATGAAATTACAATGTTGTGGGATATTGCAAATCTACAATTAATTAGATGCAAGCTATTTATGGAAATATATAATAGGATTGATGATGATTTTTTTACAATTGTAATATTATAACATTTGTGTGTTGTTAGATTTAATCGAAGTTTTGCTTTTACCTTTTCAATTATTATAAAATAAAATAGTACCGAATATTACGCCAGAGACATACTAGTATAATTAAATGCTTAAACTTTGACACAATTTGTAATTTAGACAAGAATTTTGAAACATTGCAATTAAAAATACAATCTTACATTTTTTTATTTTTTTTGCAAAATAGACAAAATTTGCAATTATATGAAAACTAAACACAATATTTCATATCCATCTTTATTGTATTAATAAAATTAATATTATGATTATACTACATATCTATACAATTTAGTGATATTTCATGCTAGTTTTTTATCGTTAAAAAAAAATTCGAGGGTGTCTATTTTGTAAAAAATTACAAGATTTTGTTTGAATTGCAATGTTTCAAAATTCATATTTAACTTACAAATCGTGTCAAAGTTTATGTATTTAATCATAATTAGCCCTAATTATTAAACTATACACACACCAGTGCCCAACGTTAGCTCGTTTTCACATTTTTTTAAAGTTTAAAAAGTAATACATTAATATCAAATGTTTGCACAATGAATACATTGGTACTACTGGTTTGCATAATGAACACTTTTAGTACTATAGAAATTTTTTGACAGACCAAATAATGACATGGATTGTGAGAAACGGCATCGTTTTTGTTTATTAGGTGAGAAATTTATTTTCTACGTAATTTTATGAAATCGGACAAAAATTCACATAAGATTTTCGGTAGTTCCATGTCATTTGTTAGTCCGCCAAAAAATTATGTTAGTATAAAACTTAAAAATGTTAATTATATAAATATTGAGTAGTGAATACTGATATATTACTTTTAAAATTTTGAGAAAAAAATGTAAAAATAACCAAATATTCCGATCAAATGACATTTGAGATCGTTGTAAATTCGTAATGATGAGAAACAACATCGAAATGATAAAAATTGGAATTAATTCGCTGATCTCAAATGCCAAATTTCCCATCTTTCGTCATTTTCGTTAATTAGCTTATTTCAATGAGTATAAGTCCGTAAACTAATGTATTACCATTGATTTGATCTACTGATAGGGTGAGAATGTTTGTAATAAAAAACAAATATCTCAAGTTAGAGTGACGTAATATTTTCGAGTTTGAATCCTACACCACTTTAAGGTCCCGTTTTATTGACATCAGTGGCGGAACCAGAAATTTTCTTTAAGGAAGGCTATATTGCTTTGTGATGAACGATGGCTCTTTCATGTTATATTTGTTTGCGCGATCGAAGAAAAATAGTGAGAGAAACCGATGGTTCCCACCCTTTTATGCATTTAGTTTTCATTTTTTATAAGCATATATATGATTTTTTTTTTTTGTTAACACAACTTATTTCTTTTTATTTTTTTCTTTAGTGAAATAATATCATTTTTACATTTAAAAAATCACTATATTATACATAAATATAAATTTAAAAAGAATAAGACTCCCTCCATTTCGTTTTGATTGTTATTTTAGTTTTTTTTTGTCAAAATATTTGTTGTTTTATAAATTTTCACACTCTCTCCTCCAATTTTAACCCTATCTCAAATTCTAAAAAATATGGAGAGTGAAAATATTATTTTATTTTTAGAAAAATATAAGTGATTAAAGTTTTATGTTATATATAAGCGATGAGTATATTAATCCATAAAATTAATTATTAATTCTAGATAAAAAAAACTAAAACAACAATCAAAACGAAATGGAGGGAGAGAGTAAAATAGATTACATTCAATCACAACTTATAACATCTACTTAATAAATATAGAATTCTAAATTTTTAATACCAATTAAAATCCGTGATATCTCTATTTGAAATTCTAAGTTTCAAACACCCAAATTTAATTTAATAATCTATAAATATAATTATATGTAATTAACAAAATCAAAATAATAAAACTTTAGACTATAAATACATGTGTAACAAAATCAAAATAATAAAATTAAAGTTGATATCAAAAGGATAAAATAAGGATATATCATAACTAAATAAAAACTAGTATTTAGACTAAAAAAAATATAAAATAGAATAAAAATGACATGATCCGATTGAGTGATTGTTGTCCATTTTTTGTTTAAAGGGAAATGCTTTTATACTCTCTCTCATCCATCAATATTTTTTTATTATAAAAAATAATTTACTAAAATAGTTTAAATTTTAAAGATTCCATGTGGCCTACCTTCTCCTTCTTTTCTCTCCTCCCCCTCTCTCTCCTCTCTCTTCTCCTTTCTCTTCACCTCCTCAAGCAGTCACGCTACAGCAAAATGGTTACAGAAAAGAAAATTTCATGCCACTAAGGCCGAAAGATTGAGGCCTTGAGGGGGCTGAGGTAGAAAGATCAACCACTCTCTATAGCCATTTTCCGGCGAAATTCCGGTCCGAGGGGCTGGAGCCCCCCAACCCCCACTTAGATCGGCCCCTGATTGACATGGAATCTGACTTGGGAGAGTAATTTGATTCCTTATTTTTAAATTTATCTGTTTGGTTCAGTTTTAATGGATTCCGAGAAAGTAATCAGATTCCTCAAAATAGCAAAAATGATGTAACTTTCTTGGATTTTGAATACCTACTCCAGATAGGCATTTTGATTATTTTTTTTTTTACTCACACACCCGACCTGTGGTATTGAGGAGATTCGAACTCGTGATCTTTGGTCTCCAAGCAACCTCACTCCACCACTAGGTTATACCCACTGGGACAGACATTCTGATTATTTAACTCTAGAAATCTTGTGTATGATAATTTTTTTTTCGACTTCTTCATCAATTATATTTTATTTTTTATACATATTATTATTATTATTAAAATTAGGATTCATAATTTTTCAATAAAAAATGTGAAAAAAATTTAATTTCAATTTTTTTTTGGATTTTCATTAATTTTTTACGAATTATTATTAATTTTGAATTAACAATTTTCAACTTGAAAAATGAAAAATATTTTTTTTTGAAAATTTTGAAAAAAATAGTTAGTTTTTGTCGATAAGATTCCAACTAAAATTTTATCATTCTAACAACTATTTTTTAGAATTGATGGTAGGGGAATGACAAACTCAAGATAATGAACAACTCAGTTGTAGAATTGACAATAAAAATTTTGTATTAACCTAAAATAACAAAATAATCATCTTGATTAATAATTATTTTGGCACTCATATAATTTATTTTGATTTAAATTTAAATAACACATATAGTGTCTTCAAATTACTTCGAAAATATATATATATATATATATGTATAATTATTTTTGTACATAGAATTATAAACTATATTGTTCATATATATCTTAAAAATTATAAAAAATATTGGTAATGCGAAAATTATAAGAAATAATTTAGATATTTCATTTCCTATTTGTTTAATTTGAATCAAATACTAAAATGAGAATCTTGATGATTTCTTTATTATGTTCCAAACACAGGATAAAGAATATGCTATGATTTATTTTTTCTCAGAATCACAGTCCTATAAATCATATTCCTTAATAACTTTACCTTTCTACCAATCAAACGGGACATAGGTACACACTTTCTCCTACCCTTTGTTAGATTGACCATATGTTAGATTTGCAATTCTTTTGACAAGGTGGATATTGTTTCGTTAATTTTGAAAAAGTGAATTATTTTTGAAAAAAACCCAAAATATAGATATCAAAATGTAATTTTTTCCTTTAAATTTAATTATCCAATTGTGGCAGTGAGATGAGTTGTGAGCGTTGTATAATTGTATCAAGTTCAAATCTACCTAACGCGCGCCCTATAGGTCTACCGCGTCATGCCATAATTTTCTATTGTGGTTAGTCTCTTCAGTATAATTATATATATCATCCTTGTGTGGATTGCAAACGTTAGTCTAATATGGTTTATCACAACATTTTCCTTTTCCCTAGCGAAATTTATCTTTCCTGAACGGTGGTTTACACAATGTTTTTTAAGTTTGGTGCCACATCATTTTCCTAATATAATTTATTTCTAATACATGGGTAGCAGTCCAAACTTAAGGAATAAATAACTTAAGTTACAATTTAATATTTCATATAATCCAAATTTTATTTTACTTAAATTATCATTTCATTCCTAAATAAGGACATATTTTCTTTAAAAAAATATAAACATATACATTTATTTATTTAATATTAAATTAATAATTATTATTTTTAATAAATAATTCAAAAATAAGATTAAATAATTTATAAACTACAAAATATTAATTAAAACTAGATTCGATTGATTAAAATATAATACAAATACGATTTGTAAAAACACGACATTATATAAAAAGCTACAAACATTGCAATACCATGAAATCTTCAAAAATAATATTCTCTTCATCTCAATTATATAGTCTATTTTCTACTCGCCCAAAGATTAAAAATATTTATGAAAATAAGATACAATACCTAAATTTCCAATATTACCCATATTTACAATTTATAATTTTAAAAAACTTAATGATTAGTTTTTAATTTACAATTAAGACCTAACAATGTTGTATTTGTACATTACTATGCAAAATAATACTACTTATAGTAATGCGACTATATAATTGGGATACCCCAAAACAGTAATAGGGACTATATATATGATTGTGATGGAGAGAGTACCATATTCTATAATCAAGAAAAATAGGTCAAATATACACCTAGCTAGGGTTTTAATTTTTAGCATATGTTTTGCAAATATGTCTTGAATTTAAAAAATACGTAACAAAAATATCTAAAATTTCAGTTTTTCCAAAAATGTCATGGGATTCAGTCTCCGACATCATGTTCCTAACGAAGCATGCGAGAATCCCAATGTGTAATATGACGTGAAAAATCAAGTTTCACTTTGAGATTAATTATGATTTTACACATCATTTTATATGCTAGACTCCAGCATGCCTTATCAGCAATCAGACACCAAAAAGTTGGATATATCCCATAATATTTTTTGTAAACTATAGAAAAAAATCACGACTTAAGTACATATTTAGCCGGAAAAATACAACCTTGAATTTCATAACAATGTGTTTCACTTTCATTTACAAATTTATTCTAAAATGTACGCTAGAAAATTACAAAAACAATATCAATGGAGCATGCATGCATGGGCCCTAAGACAAAACCAATAATATTTAAATGGGGAATCCTTTACATGACTCCCAATTTTCTCACTATTATAACCCCCAATATTTAAAAAAAAATTATGATTATTTATGAATGTACTATGTTATCCTTACAGTCTCAAACTCTAATATTAAATCAAAGGATATTCCATACATAGCCTAGTTATTTATTTATTTACTCGTTATATACCCCCAAAAGAAAAATAAAATATCACTTAAAAAATATTTTCTTCCTCATTTTAGAGATCTATCTTCTTCTTCAAGTCCTAACCTGAAAACACACACATAATACGTGTTAAATGCTATTTCTTCATATGGTGAATCATTTTTAATATTTCTCCTCTTTCATTAAAAAAATGATTAGTGTACTGAATGACTTCACTTCAATTTTCGCAGCAAATCATTCATTTATTTTGAATAATTTAGTGAGATTTTCGATGCATTTAACTTATGATAAACCTGCGTTCATGCTTTCTCAACGTTTAATTTCTTGAGTAAATTACCTTTGGATTTCCTTCTAAAAAAACGTTTCTTCAGTATACTAACACACACACACATGGTTTAATGTCTTCACACTTCCTTTTCCCTCCACAAAGAAAATAAAGCACGATACATATCCATGAACAACGAGAAAGATTATTCCCAAAGAAAATGCAGCATTTCTCCTCTCATTCTCTCTCTCATCTCTCTCTCTCTCTTGGGGGCTGTGTCTGTGTTAATCATTAAAGACCTAACTTTCATTGCCCAGACCACTCTCAGATGGCCAGAAATCCAGCTCCTTGGAGAAGAAAAACAAGTTCAGCAAGAAATTAAAAATCCCATTTCTCCTGATGAAATCAAGACCTATCAAGAAATCAATCATGATCAGACCCTAGAAGAAGAAGCTGTTCATGATGATGATGATGATGGGATTGAATTGCCACCAAAATGGTGTGATTTGTCGAAGGGAAAATGGGTTTTCGATAACGTGACGAGGCCTATATACAAAGAGGAGAAATGTGAGTTCTTGACAGCTCAAGTGACGTGTGGTGTCAATGGAAGAGATGATATGTTGTATCCAGTGGCGGATCCAGAAATAAATTTTTTGGGGGGCGAAATTGTATTGTTAAAAAAAAAACCCACACAATCAAAGTAAATATATATTAACACATATATAATCAAATAAAAGTCACAAATTTAAATAAGATGGAACTGTATAAATATTTGATACATTAAAAATGTACTAAAAATTGACACTCAGTGAGGTTGTAGTTGTGCTTATTTGAGTTACAATATATATCGCAATACACAACAAGTCAACAATATATATCACAATACACAACAAATCAACAATATATATGATTATATCGCAAAATAGAGTTACAATACACAACAAGTCAACAATTTATATCCCAAAAAATAGTCCCTAAATGGCTAAATCCCTAATTCCAGAAATACTAAATAAACAATACAAATATAACTATATAAGTATATAACTAGAGATTAGAGAATGGTTAAACAATACCTTTTTAGAGAATGCTGGGCCTGGCTGGACGCCTGGACGGAAGTCGGCCGGTCGCCGGTCGGGAGTCGGGACAGAGCAGCAGCAGCTGCAACTCGCAAGCAGGCAGCAGCAGCAGCGGCGCAGGTGCTACAGAAGCTGGAGCTTTGTGTATTTGGGTAATGGGCTAATTTTTTATTTTTTTTATTCTAAATACTAATCTATTAATGCTAGCCCAGCCCAACAAATTATCATTGAGCATTTGAGCCCAACAAACACACACACATGACATATATATAACAGTTAAGGAATAAGGAGCGAACCTAAATATTTATAAGACATATATAAAGTTTTTTTTTTTAAAATGTTGGGGGGGTCAGCTGCCCCCCTGACCCCCCTCCAATCCGCCACTGGTTGTATCAGAACTGGAGATGGCAGCCCAACGACTGTTTTTTGCCCAAGTAAGTAATAATCTAGTTACAACGCTATTTCATTTAGTGTAGTATCTATCGTTCACTTATTACATCTATTTAATTATACTCATTGCTTGTCTCAAAGTGTTCCGTATGGTCGGATGAATTAATATTATTTAATGTGCTCGATGTAGTAACTACAAAATTAACCTTTATGTTCGACTGTACAAGATTATATAAATCGTTGCTAAATAATTAGTGAAATTATATATATTTGATTTGAAATAATTAGGTTCAAGGCGAAATTGATGTTGGAGAAGCTGAGGGGAAAGAGACTAATGTTTGTGGGAGACTCACTAAACCGGAATCAATGGGAGTCGATGACCATGTCTCCACCATGGTCATGCCACCTAGGTAATTAGATATTAAAAAAAAAAAAAAAAAAAAAGTAAAACCAACCATTGCCACAAATTGATCAACCATCAACCGAGAGAGACCATGTGGTGTCCCTATTTTTTTATTCAAAAAAAGACACATGGCAGCTAATGATTGGCCGGTCTAATTTTAATTTGATATATTTTTAATTGATTTTTAATATTTTTTGGATTTTATGAAAATTAAAAATAATTATACCAAAATTTATCTTTTTGCATCATCTATAAATTGAGCTCATTTCGGCATAATTATACACACAAGAAAAATTTCTCATTTCTACACTTTATCAATTTTCAATCTCAAACCTCCATTTTTCTCCTATTTTTCATGGATTCCAATTTGGAAGCTCGACCTACTCTGAATAGTAGAGAAGATGGAGATGGAGAAGAAAATGCCGATCCAAATTTAGAATTTTCCACCGAACGAATTGCAAGTCTATCCACCTATATGACGAACATGTCACAAATTCGCAATAGAGAAGTTCACGCTGCTCTTCAAAATGACTTGATTTAGCATATATGGCAAAAATTTAGCAATGATAATTGAGTATTTCGTACTGTTGTTATTTATGTTCTTAATTATGTATTTTTCATTTCGTATTTCGATTATTGTTATTTATGTTCTCGGTTTGTCGTATTTCAAAATTTTATTTGCTTGTAATTTCATGAGTTTTTCCTTCTTCTTTGCGCAATATACTTCATAAAATTATATATAAAAATAATTATATATAATATTGTGGTTGGTTGGTTGGATGGTCATTGATAAACTATCAAAATTAATGTGGTTGGGTTGTGATGAGTAATAGTGATGTGGAAGAGAGAGAAATGAATTAAATATTAAAAAAGTTGGATGGTTGGGTGTTTGTTGTGGTTGCTGATAAACATAGTCTTACTCAACAACGCAATTGCTCCGGGCAGGGCTACTTGGACCGTCAGGGCCCCACTCTCCGTTTTCTTTATTCAGGTTCCGACGATTCCTCGAGTCCACTTTCTATATCTCAATTCGTATATTGTGTTTATTTTCTACTTTTTGATTTTTCATCATAATAGATCTTAAAAAATATTAAATAGGATTATATTTGTAAAAGAATATTTTAATACAATACTAATTAAGAAATAAAACTATAATTGACATTCCAAAAAAAATAATGAAATTAAGTACAATTATAGGGCGGAGAAAGTATAAATTTTTAAAATTTCAATTTTTGATAAAAAAAATTTAAATATATTATAATAAATATTATTAAAATAATAAATTTAATGGGGTCACCGAGAATCTCGTCGATGGCTCCTTTCTACATTCTTGCCTCTTTATTTTTTCCGAATTTTGTGGTAATATGTGTCGGTGGAGTTATTAGTTGTTACATTATGTTATGTATAGGTGGCAATTAATTAAATTGCAATCCATCATATGGCATTGGAATATGGGGGCTGTAATTTAATATAGAGGGCCCGAGATAAATTGTTTCGCGGGCTTTTGCGGGCCCAATTATGCACCACCAACCACTCAACTAAGACAATGTTTGGTATACTGGTATGGATATACCAACATTAATAAAATCTGGATTGCTTTGAAAGATAATTGCGTATTAGCTATTTTAATTGTGTGTTTGGTTATTAAGATAAATATACCAAGATTGTTTCACACATCTGTTTGGTACATTGTTTTATTTGGTAGACTAAGTTCTAGAATGAGTAAATTAGTTTAGGCAATGTTTGGTAGCCTAGATAAAGACATATATACTAAGATTGCTACGCCAGAAACTGTATCCGAGGGGGGCGTCGGATACATTATCCAGCCGAATCAGTAAATTACACCCCGGGCCTCGCGTTAAGACCGGGCCTCGCGTGAACGAATAATGGCTACCAAACACACGGTTCTTGCTGGATACCTATACTAATATGCTTTTATCCAGACATATTAATTAAAATATAAATATTTATTTTTCAGATTTTTTTGTCCTTACAATCTTCAACTAATTTAAAATAATTGTAAAATAAAATACAACTCCCTCATTATATAGCTCTCATTACTTAAATCTATGGTAAAATAAAATACAACCCCTTCATTGTATAGCCCCTCATTATTTTAAAAATGATACCAAAATAAAATACAACCCCCAATACATAGCCCTCAATCTCCCCTATAATATAAAAAAAAGAACAAAATTGAAAATAAAAGAATATTACTAGAATCATAGAATTTCATTAAAGTTCTAATAGATCTCATAAGATCCATCAAACATTAGAGCCACTTTCATGATATAGGATTAAAACTATTTTAGACGTAAAATTTTACAGAGTGCGATAGAGAGTAAAGATGATAAAGGTTGTGAAAAATGTCACTAATAAGTGACATGCATTTATCGATTTTTTTTTTTTTTTGAGAAAGCATTTATCGACTTTTAGTTTATTAGATAACTTTGAAAATTAAACCGCTTTTTTGGATGTAAATTATGGTCCTTACCACTAGAAATCCACACGAATTTAGTTTATATACCAAAAAAATGAAGTTAAAAAAATAATATTTGTACAAAAAGTTGTGATTATTTCACTCAAGTGTTTCCAAACCAAAAAAATGAAAATATTCAGCAAATTTTATGAATTAAATTAATTTACTTAGGGATGAAATTAAAATCCAATTCTCATATGATTGGAAAGTCATATTAATCTAGTTTCTCACAAAAAAATAAGGATCACAAAAATAATATTTCTCAAGAAAATTATGATTATTATACTAAGTGTGATATTGCTTTTATGAAATTTGAAACATATAACCAAACTTAGTAATTAAACTGTTTTATTTGGAATTGTAATATAGTCCAAGTCCTATATATGTGATTATTCATTAGAAAGCTGAAAGAGGCTAATTTCCAATTAAAAAAAAAAGAGCTAAAAAAGTAGGAGTAATATTTTTACAAAATGTTATGATTAGGTTATAAATTGTGCCACACGATGCTTAATTATGTAGGAGAAATCCAAATATTTAACAAAATTTCAGTTAAATTTAAGAATTAAACCATTTTCCTTGAAATCAAATTATGGTCCAAGTCTTGTACTATTTGAAAGTCAGAATAATCTAGTTTTAAAACACACACACAAAATAAATAAATAACCCCCCCCCCCCAAAAAAAAAAACTTTAAGATAATGTTTCTAGAGAGAATTGGGATTGTTTTACTAAAGTTTATTAAGATATTTCTTCTACACATGAATTATGAATATCAAACCAACTTTGGTATTCTTGATGTGTCCTAATTTTGTGCGTCTCCACGACAAATTGATAACTTTATATAGTTCTCGTCCCGGTGGAAATGATCTAGTGGTGGAGTGAGATTGCTTGGAGATCAAAATCACGGGTTCGAATATTATCAATACCACAGGTCCAGTGTATAAATAAAATAAAATAAAATAATATAGTTCTCTAAATTTAATTACGTGTTTTTTGAAGGTGAATGATAGTTAACCATTGCACGCCTTTTCTTATAGTTACAAGTTCATTTGCAAAAAAATAATAATAACAGGGACAATATATTGGGGGATCTATTTTAATTTGCTAGAGTTTTTAATTAGTAGGGGTTGTATTTTAGGTTGCTAAGACTTTAAAATAGTAGGGGTTGTGAGGGCGAAAAAATCTAAAATTTAAATATTTATAATTTAATTAATTTAGGGGTTGTACGGAGAAAAATAGGGCTGTGAATAGAATTACCCCCTCAACTAATAGTCTAAAACATATAAATTAGGCTGTGATTAGTGCAATTCACCGTCACGTTCGAAATAATCATATTATATTTTGTATGATTTACAGTAATAAAATAAAACGAAAAAGAATAAAACACAGCAACAAAGTATTTTATTATTAAAAATGCATTTTTCCTATCCCATCAACATCACTAGGTTTGAGCCTGTTACACATGACTTGCCAAGTGTGGTTTACCTCCCCTGTGTGGTTTGCGGGCTATTACACAGGGACGGAGTTTACCCAGTGCGCACCTCAGTAGCGGCTGCGAGTTACGATCGACGAAAAAAAAAATGCATTTTTCCTATAAAATTTATTTTATTATTCTTTTAATGTTCTGTAAGTTTCTTCAATTAATAGAATTCACTGCATGTGCGACATTTATTGTTTCATTCAACTTGCCCAATTTAGAATACTTGTTCACAATTCCATATAATAATAATTCTTAACAATTTCCAGTCAAATAATCAATACGCACTCAATTCTCAAAGAATCTTTTAGCACAGATCATTGCGAAATCACATAATAATATTCAATTATTATTTTTTGTCAAAAAAAAAATATTCAATTATATTTTTAGTTGTGGTAGAGTGGGTCTCGAATCGAGATTGAGAAAATTTTACTATGTGTAGGATTATAATGCGACGGTCGAATTTTACTGGGCGCCATTTCTAGTAGAATCAAATTCTGATGATCCAAGAAACCACAGCATTTCCCAAAGAATTTGAATGCCTGAATCCATTTCCAAACATGGAACCCATTGGAAATCTGCAGATTTTCTTGTCTTCAACACCTACATATGGTGGATGAACAATCACACCATCAAAGTCTTGTAAGTATGCACATATTTATATATTTATCTATCGAGAAATGTTAAGCTACACATCCAACGATGAAGATGTTACGCGAGCCATCATTTCAGTCAATGAATGAATTATGAGAACACACACCATTGAAATGATGACTCACGTGACATCTATTACAACAGACTGACGAAGACACCCACACGGAACGTGTAGCATAACATTCATTTATATTCATATTCTGATGGTTTGATTGATGAAACAGACGAGGATCGTCCGATCAAGGATCGATAGAATATGATGAGGTGGAACGATCTACAGCATATGAAAGAGTTATGACAGCATGGGCTAATTGGCTGAAGCACAACGTTAATCACTCTCTCACTGCATCCTTCTTCATCGGCATGTCTCCAATTCATTGGCACCCTTCGACAAGGTAAGCTTTTGACAAAGAAAATTTCGATTTTGGTCCCATAGGACATGGGTTAGTCCGATTTTGGTCCCAACCCTATCACTTTTGGTCCCAAATCGAATTAATTATCACTTTTGGTCCCACCGTAACGTTTACCGTTAAAAAAATTATCGATTTTGGTCCCAATTTTTTTATCGATTTTGGTCCCAATTTTTTATCGATTTTGGTCCCAGTTTTTTATCGATTTTGGTCCCAAACATAAAAATGGCAGAAAATTTCAATTTCATTCCAATTGGAGGCAAAATTGAACTAATTTGCTAGAAAATTAACCTGATTTGATTCCAATTTTTCCAAAAACATGCATCTGAATATATATACGCACCAATGCATCTAAACTAATTTGCTAGAAAATTAACCTGATTATGGTTGATTATTTCATAATTAAATTCTTGTAAAATGTAAAGTAAAAAATCTAGGAAAAAATTATACTTTCATAATAAAAAATATATATAATATTAAAAATGTAAAATAAATAAAACATTAATAATATTAAACAAATTAATTTCAAATTCATAATTAATTAATAATTAAAAAATTAATAATATTAAAAAATTTAAAAATCATAAAGTAAAATAAATAAAAATATTAAAAAAATTATATTCGTAATTAATTAGTAATTGAAAAACATATAATATTAAAAAGATTGATTTCAAATTCGTTATATATTAATTAAAAAATTAATAACATTAAAAAAAATTAAAAATTATCATGTAAAATAAATAAAAAATTTGAAAAAAATTATATTTTCATACCTACATTTTGAACTTTCACTACAAAAAAATCACATTTTAGCGATGGAAGTGAGCCAAGTCAAGCCCAAAATATTAAAAATAATATAAAATAATAAAAATATATATAAAGTATTATAAAATTTTAAAAATCGTAAAGTAAAACTAATAAAAATTTATACTCATAATTAATTAGTAATTGAAAAATAAAAAATATATATAATATTAAAAATGCAAAATAAATAAAACATTAATAATATTAAACAAGTTAATTTCAAATTCATAATTAATTAGTAATTAAAAAAGTAATAATATTAAAAATAATATATATTATTAAAACATTAAAAATAAAATAAATTGTAAAATGTAAAATAAATAAAAAATCAATAATATTAAAAAGATTGATTTCAAATTCGTAATTATATAGTAATTAAAAAATTAAAAATTATCATGTAAAATAAATAAAAAATTTAAAAAAATTTATATTTGTAATTAATTAGTAATTGCAAAATAATATATATAATAATAATAATAATAATAATAATGAATATTATAAAAAATATGTGGTTATTGTATCGTTAACATAAAAAATTAAAAAATTTAAATTAAAATACGACGTGTGTTCTTTGTTAAGTTGAGACAAAAAAATCTGTCATTAAATATCTCAATCTTAATCCGTTGTTAATGTGTCTGTATTTTAAAAAGAATTATAATCCGTTGTTAAATCGCGTTTTTATTGTAGTTTATAATCCGTTGTTAAATCACGTTTTTATTGTAGTATTTTTTTAAATAACCCAATTAAAAAATAATAAAAAAAAAGTACCCCCTATTTACAAATCTAACATTTGATCAATTTTTCGGCTCAAAAATCGTTCATAGCTGATTACATTTTAGGATTTATATTTCGCTGAAAATATCACTTTTGGTCCCAAATTATCGATTTTGGTCCCAAAATTAGCGGCCGTTACCCCATTTATTTTTTCCGTCTAAATTGTGGGACCAAAATTGATAATCCAAGTCCTATGAGACCAGATTTAATAACAATTTCTGAAATAGGACCAAATGTAATAGGGTTGGGACCAAAATCGAACTAGGCCATGTCTTATGGGACCAAAATCGAAATTTTCTCGCTTTTGACACCGGAACAGAAGGCTGATCCTGCTACATTTGCTGATTGCCTGCATTGGTGCCTTCCCGGAGTGCCCGACACTTGGAACGAGCTGCTCTACACACACATAATCTCCAGATCATAATACCAAAGCATTTGATACTCAAATTTGCTTTACAAGAAATTTAATCCTGAAAAGAGAATGATGAAGAGCATGAGGCAACATCAACTCAGCTTTGGCATTCTTGAATCCCAGAATATGCCTAAAAATTACTACAAGGCTACAACCCCAACTGAAATGGAACGAACTTTATATTCCTCAAACTTCTGCTAATATTCAAACTCTAAACCACTTAACCTACGTTCCTGAATCAAAGACGAAACCTAAATACTAAATTCCGTTGTTCATCAGAAATCGTTCATTCTCAATCATCAGGAAGCAACGATGGAATCGCATTAAAACAGAAACCTAAACCAGAAACTAAATGCGGAGCTAGAACACGGAACAAAATTAAACTAAATCACCTTAAAATACCAATAGATCTGAATTTTATTTTCTTTCTTTTCATTTCAATTATAATTAGACTGCAACTTATATTTCAATTATAATCATTATTAAAATTTAAATTTTTAATAAATAAATAAATCTATTAAAAATTAATTTTATTATAATAATTATTAATGTAATTTTATATTAAAAATCATAAATAAAATTTTCAATAATTTAAAAAGATACAAATAGAATGAGTAATATGATAGTGGGACTCGAAAAAGTAACAATTGTACCTAAATGCATTGGAGAGATTTTTGTAATAATTTAATGAATTTGATAACTTTTGAGGTGACATCAATTTGTACCTAAAGTTTGGGTACAACATTGGAGATACCCCAAGGGCAAGGGCATCTCCATTGGGAGGTAACATTCTAATGTGGCATTTAAATTGTACCAAGTATTAGGTACAATTTACATTGTGGTAAATAGAATACATGTATTGTCACCATCATTCTATAAAAGAAAAGAAAATGAACGTGATTCTGCAAAAGAAAAGCAAAAGAAAATAGAATACATGTATTGTCACCATTATTCTGCAAAAGAAAAGGAAATGAACGTGATTCTGTAAAAGAAAAGCAAAAGAAAATAGAATACATGTATTGTCACCATCATTCTGCAAAGAATCTTATAAGCTTCCTTGTAGCAACCAATCCACTTGGTCACATTTGTGTTGATCCGTCTTCAATGATTTGAGAAAATTTCGATTTTGGTTCCATAGGACATGGCCTAGTCCGATTTTGATCCCAACCCTATCACATTTGGTCCTATTTCAGAAATTGCTATTAAATCTGGTCCCATAGGACTTGGATTATCAATTTTGGTCCCACAATTTAGACGGAAAAAATAAATGGGATAACGACCGCTAGTTTTGGGACCAAAAGTGAAATTTTCAGCGAAATATAAATACTAAAATGTAATCAGCTATGAACGATTTTTGAGCAGAAAAATTGATCAAATGTTAGATTTGTAAATAGGGGGTACTTTTTATTATTATTTTTTAATTGGGTTATTTAAAAAAATACTACAATAAAAACGCGATTTAACAACGGATTATAAACTACAATAAAAACGCGATTTAACAACGGATTATAATTCGTTTTAAAATACAGACACATTAATAATGGATTAAGATTAAGATATTTAATGACCGATTTTTTTTGTCTCAAACTTAAAAAAGAACACACGTCGTATTTTAATTTTAATTTTTTATTTTTTTATCTTAACGACACAATAACGACATATTTTTTATAATATTTATTATTATTATTATTATTATTATTATTATTTTTCAATTACTAATTATTTACAAATATAATTTTTTTTAAATTTTTTATTTATTTTACATGATAATTTTTAATTTTTTTTAATGTTATTAATTTTTTAATTACTATATAATTACGAATTTGAAATCAATCTTTTTAATATTATTGATTTTTTATTTATTTTACATTTTACAATTTATTTTATTTTTAATGTTTTAATAATATATATTATTTTTTAATATTATAAATTTTTCAATTACTAATTAATTACGAATCTAAATTTTTTAATATTTTTATTTATTTTACTTAATGATTTTTAAATTTTTTAATATTATTAATTTTTTAATTACTAATTAATTATGAATTTGAAATTAACTTGTTTAATATTATTAATGTTTTATTTATTTTACATTTTTAATATTATATATATTTTTTATTTTTCAATTACTAATTAATTATGAGTATAAATTTTTATTATATTTTTATTAGTTTTACTTTACGATTTTTAAAATTTTATATTACTTTATATATATATTTTTATTATTTTATATTATTTTTAATATTTTGGGCTTGACTTGGTTTGCTTCCATCGCTAAAATGTGAATTTTTTGTAGAGAAAGTTCAAAATGTAGGTATGAAAGTATAATTTTTCCTAGATTTTTTACTTTACATTTTACAAGAATTTAAGTATGAAATAATCAACCATAATAAGGAATTATTAATTGAAAATTAAAATTAAATATTAAAAATAATTGTAAACGCTAATTAGATGTGGTGAACGCTCATAAACAATATTGTAAAATTAAACTAAATAAAAAAATTACGTGCCTTTAGGGGTGTAAACAAGCCGAGTATCTTCTTGATCGAACTCGAGCTCGACAGAAAATTAAACTAAATAAAAAAATGGCTTTCTTTTGATTTAGTAGTTGTAATTTGATGATTTGGTGAGTAAATATATATATATATATATATATATATATATATGCATGTTCGTGGGAAATTTGGAACCAAATTAGGTTAAATTTCTACCAAATCAGTTTAATTTTGCCTCCAATTGAATTGCAAAGAAAAAAAAATTCTAGCATTTTTCTGTTTGGGACCAAAATCGATATCAAATTGGGACCAAAATCGATAATTTTTTAACGGAAAACTTGGGACGAAAATCGATATCAAAATGGGACCAAAATCGATAATTTTTTAAACGGAAAACGTTACGGCGGGACTAAAATTGATAATTCAATCGATTTGGGACCAAAAGTGATAGGAATGGGACCAAAATCGGACTAACTCATGTCCTATGAGACTAAAATCGAAATTTTCTCTCAATGATTTCTCAATGACTCCAATGATCTTTCAGTTCCCAAATGCGGTTTGTCTGCCCGAACTTTTTCATACATTTCTAAGATGTATTGCCACATCTTATTACCTTTTTTTATTGTTGCTAGTGATTGGATTCTCACTAACTGTACAATAACAAGACAATTGTGAAATTGTGAATAGGTACAATTCGCTGAAATTTTTGCATGAACAAATAATGCTACAGGATATCATTTGAAAAAAGGGCTGACTGGTGGGCCACTGCACCATTACCTCCCCCTATTTTTTTTTCTTTGGGAAATTGTATACCGTATCCATAATAGATTTAATGTGACATAATAGACTTATTGTGACACGTGACACACTAAATGTAGGTGCGGTATATAATTTCCTTTTTTTTTTACTTGTTCTTTCTCTCTCCCTTTTTATTTTTCCTTTCTTAATTTTCGCTTTTTTTTTTTTGCAGAATCAACTTTCTTGGATTTTTTTTTTGTATTTCTTTACTTTATAGCCATTTGAATTATAGTTAGATTACAATTTATATTTTGTATGATTACTTTATGATTTTATATAGTATTGTTTTGTTGTACATGATTCTTTTTTTGTGCAAAATAGTAATTTTTTAATAAATTCATAGTATGAAAGTAAAATGAATTTTATTATTATAAGTATTATTGTAATTATATAATGAAAATGATAAATAAAATTTGTAATAATTTACAAATATATAAATAAAATAAGTGATATAATGGTGGGACATCAAAAAATAACAATTGTACTTATATGCATTGGAGAGTTTTAGGTAATCATTTAGTAAATATGGTAACTTTTAATGTAACGGTGATATGACACCAATTTATACTTAAAAATTGGGTACAACACTTGAGATGCTCTAAAGAACAATTCCAACAGGGAGGTAGCAATCTGACATGGCATGAAATTGTACCCAATATAAAGTAACATTTGCATTGGAAAAATGAGGTAACATTCGTCTAAATTTAGGGGTGGGTCGGTAGGGTTTATTTAAAATTTCACGATGTACCGTATACCGTAACGAAATTTCGATATCGAAAAATTTCATACCGTTCTCGTACCGAAACTTTCGGTATACCGAACTTTGGTACACACTGTAATAGATATTGATATTGTACCGATATTTTTGGTATACCGTACCGTACCGATATTATACAATATACCGAACATACCGAACTTCTACGACATACCGAACTTTCACGGTATATCGAAAATACCGAAATTTTAAGATATACCGAAATTACTGAATTTTACATGTCGTATCGATCCGAATTTTGCAAATAACAACATAAAAATTCACGTCTCAACAATTAAAATACCAACACCAAACAAGTTTAATAGTTATTCACTTTAGATGAAACTTATATAATGAGATTTTTTATATAAGCAATTCTTGATTATGATTTATTAAATTAAATATTCACTAATTTGTATTAAATTTATTTACTAAAGATTTAATTATTAGTATTACATGATGATTAATTTTCTAGATATAAATATAAATATAATTTTATATTGTTTATACTTTTTTATGCAATAGAGTGAATAACTAACTAATGTACAAATAAATATTTATTTCATCATTCATATACATATATTTCGGTAATTTTTAGATATACTTAATATTTGTATATTATAGTATAGAAGAATCAAATATAATCAAGATTAACATTTAACTTTTCAACTGAAAGTGTCATTTATCAAAGCATAGCTTAATTTTAGATTCATAAGTTTTCATTCAACTTTTGAATTGAACATCTTACATTATTGCATTGTATTTCAATTTATACATACATTAGTCATGTTTATATTCGTATATTCATTTTCTATTTATGCATTTTATTTTTAATTATACTCATAATTGTAATCTTATTAGATAATTATATAATTCCTCATATTAGTTTATTATTTTTCATTAGTCATGTTCAAAAGTCAATATATAAATACTAAAGTTTGTTTTTGTATGATAAATTTTTTAAATGTTATATTATTGCATTGTATTATTCTTTCTTATTTTGAATCTTTGATATATTTCATTAAATGTTTGAGTTATAATTATGAATCCAAATTTTAAATAAATATTACAATATTGTAATATTGTAGAATCAAATGAATCTTTTCTATTTGAGCCCATTTACATCGATATTAGATCCAATTTGAAGTTGCGGCCCACTGAGTCTGAAACCCTAGCTAGCTCTTCGCCATAATCAGTGTTTCAGTTCAAACTGCCGTCAACTCCAATTTCCACCGCTTTTCTCTGCCGCGACGCGCCATGGTAATCTCTCTCTCTAATTCGCTTTAATTAGGTAGAAATTGATTGCTGCTGTGTTATTTTGCTGCAATTAAAATTTGAATTGAATCAATTGAGCTGTAGGGATTGCTATATATATGCTTCTCCATTGGGTTTTCTGATTCACAAACCCTTGATCTGCTATCGATTCCACTTGATTCGAGCTCTGTTTTGAATAGAAATGAGGTTGATTTTTTCCCGTTCGTATACATTTGATAAATTAAATCAATTTAGGCAGATGATTTTTTTTACTTGCTGTTTAAATTGCACCCTGCCAGCATCTGTGTATGCAAGTTTATGTTTTAATGAGCTAGACTTAAAGATTTATGTTGGTGTGGTGGAAATTTAGCATTTCCTGAACCGTTGCTTAATATGTTGGAAGAATCGATTGCGTTGTACATCTGTTGTTTGATCTGGAACTATGGCTTTTCAGTTATCTGAAGTTCCAATGATTTGGGATGGGGTATCATTAATTCATTATTATAGTATTAGTTAAAAGTTATAGGTAAAACTATCAGTCACTCGTTGATATGTCTGGATGGCACTAGTTTATATCTTGGTTCGTGTTGACCGGTGAACTATGTGCGTCCAATTGTCGGAAGTTCTAATGGTTTGGGGGTTGGGGTATTGTTATCAGATGAGTCTTTGATTTTTGTTTACATGCATAGCATTCAGTCTCTCGTTGGTGTGCTAGTTTATTATTTTGTTCGTGTTGGCAGGTGAATTATGAATGTTCGATTATATGAAGTTCCAATGGTTTGGGGATGGGGTTATCATTATTATAGTATTAGGTAAAAGTTACACGCAAAGCTATCAGAGTCTCGTTGATGTGCTCATGTGCTTGGATTGTGCTAGTTTATGTCTTGGTTCATGTTGGCTGGTGAACTATGAGCGACCAATTATCTGAAGTTCTAATGGTTTGGGGGTTGGGGTATCTTTATCAGAAAGTGCCGTTGATATTTTTTTATATGCAAAGCATTCAGTCTCTCGTTGGTGTGCTGGTTTATTTTTTGGTTTGTGTTGGCAGGTGAGCTATGAATGTTCAATTATATGAAGCTCCAATGATTTGGAGATTAGGGTATCATTATTAGAGTATCTGTTAAGATTCTCGACATGGATATAGTGTGTATTTGATTTTGTTTATAAGCATAGCAATCATTCTCTCGTTGATGTGCTTGGATGATGCTAGTTTATTTCTTCTTTCCTCTTGGCAGGTAAACTATGAGTATTCAATTAATCTGAAGTTGTATCATTGTTAGAGTATTAGTTTATAAGTTTTTTCGACAAGAATGTACTGTATTTGATTACTGATTATTCGTAAAGCAATCAGTATCTCGTTAATGTGGTCGGATGATACTGATTTATTTCTTGTTTCGTGTTGGCAGGTGAACGTTCCCAAGACAAAGAAAACTTACTGCAAGTCGAAGGAGTGCAAGAAGCACACTCTGCACAAGGTCACCCAGTACAAGAAGGGAAAGGATAGCTTAGCTGCTCAGGGAAAGCGCCGTTATGACCGCAAGCAGTCAGGATACGGTGGCCAGACCAAGCCCGTTTTCCATAAGAAGGTAGGGAAAGGAACAAGAATTGTGAAATCTGTTATAAAGTGTGGCGGTTAAGCCAAGTATTGATACGATTTTCATACTCCGTATAGGCGAAAACGACGAAGAAGATCGTGCTGAGGTTGCAATGCCAGGGTTGCAAACATGTTTCCCAGCATGCAATTAAGGTTGGTATATTGTTCTTGCATTTTATTTGGGGATGCATTTTAAAATTGGTTAATTACTCTCTCCTTTGCAGAGGTGCAAGCATTTCGAAATTGGTGGGGATAAGAAGGGCAAAGGAACCTCACTTTTCTAAGTATTATCATTTTTTGCTGCCATAGTTTTGTTGTGATTTTGGTTCTAGCCAAACATTTGATTAAACATTAGACTTGATTGTAAGCATTGTTTTTCAACAATAGGTTTATGCATCTCAATGCATTTTTCACTCGGTATTCAGTTTATTGGCACAATCTTTTAAGAAATTTGCTTCGAATACGACAAGAAGTAATTATTAAAGCCAAAAAATAAAATTGTAGGGTTAAAATTGTAAATAAAAAATATCAGATAAACATGGTACGAAATAGACCCGATGCAAAGTGTTTTTTTTTTTAAATTGATCGGTATTGTTCAATTGGGTACAGTAATACCCAATGTGACATAAGGGATAATTTTAAGTGTCACAATAGATCTATTAGGATACTTGAGAGTGCCACAATAGATCTATTGTGCCACATTGGGTAGTATAGAATTTTTCGTTCTCGAGGCTTCTGTGTTGGACCCTAGGAATGGCATAAGTTGTTCTTTTTTCTTTTTTATTTTTTCTTAATAGCTTTTTCACTCATTTTTCATATCATATTTCTTTCTATTTAACTATTTAAGGTTGTTATGCTAATTTTATTTTAAAAAAATTATATTCTATTTTTTTTCATTTTATATGTTTTATCTTTTAATTTTATTTCACATTTAAGATATTTAGCTAGCAAATGACCGGCTCTTTGAATTAATCTATGGTCGAAAAGTTGAAAATTATGTTAAAAAATAAAATTAATATATTATATGGATGAGTTTTTGACTTCATTGTTGATCCTGTAAATATGTATTAACTATCAAGTAATATTGTGAATTGAGCTCCTCTGCACACATAAAAAAATTTATCATTCGAAGCTCACATAACAAGTGAAGATGGAGTACTTAGGCAACTTTTGATATTTTCATTGCGCACTTAGTTATGAATTACATCAAACAAAACTCACAAAAATGTTGGAGATCGAGCAACCAAGGAAATAAGAAGATTTATGAGGGAGTAGGGAAAAAAGAAATAAGAAGATAAGAAGATTTATGAGGGAGTAGGGAAAAAAGAAATATGAAGATGGAATGAGAGATTTTTATTATTATTGAATTTAGTTGGACAAATATATCATTGTATGAATATTGTCGGGCTATTTTGCTTACATAATGCTATAATTGATGCATTATTATTTTTAGTCAAATTTCAGGTACTTTCTACATGTTTTTTAATATTTTATTTTTTTATTTTTTATCGTTTAAAGTTTTTATTTTATTAAATTATTCTTATTCATGATAGGTACATGTAGTTTAACAATTTGATTTACATAATTTATCGTAATAAGCCATAAAACTTTGATTTCCAATAAAATCAGATCTATTCCAAATTTAATTATAAATGTTTTGGCATTACATATTATTCGGTTGCACTAATATTTATACTTTTGTTAAAACTTTCATTAGACGTGAAAGTTTTAATTGTATACGAACTATCTTATGACCGTACTTCGTAAATTCAGGTAATTTATATTGTGTGATATGAAGTGGAAAAAATTGGGGCCAAATAAACTTTATGTGCAATCATAACATTTTAATGTAAAAATTTATTTTCAACTAATTACATAACTTTTACTGTTTCTATTTTATGTTTAAACAATATAAATCTTCATTTCAATTTAATCAAGGTCAATTCAAATCACAATCACATAAAAAAAAGTTCGCACATTGTACGATTATGTCTGTTGGATTTTGCGGATTTTTTTTTTTGTATATTGGACAATTAAATTTAATTATCCGGTGCAAGTTTTGAGTTTTGACAGTACGACTACAAATCTCATATGCTCAAATAATTCTTTTGCGTTAGTTTTAATAGCATGCTTATTATTTTACTCAAAGATGATCTCATGTTAATTGTTTATTTCAATAATTATGATAATTATTGTTTATATTTATGAAAAACAAAGTTTAGTTTTTAATCTATTTAAACTTTTTCTACGTTTGTTTTACACATACTAGATTTCAAAATACGACATATCTTAAAGAGAAATTTTTATTGGGTTTTTTATAAATACTCAAATAATGGAGACCCTTGTGTAAAAGAGAGACATCTATGATTCGAAACCTACAGATAGTGAAGCCCCCTTATATAAAAGGTCGATGTCAGTTCAGATTTGAAATCTACCGTTCACTCTTCCCCCAACAAAAAAAAGATGCTATTGTATTTTTAGTTTTTATTTTATTTTATAAAAAAATTGAGATGCGTTCTTCCAAAAAAAAAAAGATATGTTAGTCGTTCAACCAAATTTACAAGTAATTAATAGATCTTTTTATTATGCAAATTAATAGTTATCAACTTATTTTAATACTTAACAAGAGATAAAATTTAACTGGGACAAAATTTAAAATAGTCATTTTTGATAGCAAAAGAAGTTTTTCGACCACCTTAATAGATATAACGCCCCAATTTTATTACTCTTAATAAAAATGAAACGTTAAACATGCTTTTATTAATATATAGAAGAAAATCCTAAATAATCAAATATATTAAGGTCTCAAAGATTACAGCGGAAAAATCATAATAAGGAAATAATCAAAATTTAATTAAAATCTTTATTTAATCGAGACCATGACCACCACCATCGCATCTTGACCCGCTAAGCATCACCCGAGCTTCCATCTGAAAAAGATAAAGTTTTTGGGGTGAGTACTTTAACTCAGTGGGGAGTGTCCAATTATCCAAGCTATATAAAATTAAACAAGTAAGTGAGAATAATAAAAGTTGTTCAGTCCGTAGACCAAACCATATAGCCCGTTGGCCCATGCTGTGTAGCCCGTAGGCCCATTTTAGCCCGAAGGCCCTGTCTCATTTAGCCCGAAGACCCTGTACTGTGCTGTGTCATCACATAACTGAATAATAAAATATAGAGAAAATAATCAGGACATGATCACGTAAAACCCCACCTTCACCTTCACTTTGACTCGGATATAAATTAATTAAGTCTTGCGCGCCTCGCCTATAAATTATTTATCATAAATTAATACAATGCATAGCATGTTAAAAAAAACTAATCTATATGCTAAAAGAAAACATATATAGCGACATAGATTTTTAATTCCATTTATTATTCAATTAACTACATAAAATAATATATATACATATATATAAATATATATATATATATATATAGATATATATTTAATCACACATGCAAACCCATACATCTATATATATATATAGATAACCCACAACACACACAAACGTACAATATGTATGTGTATATATATATCACACACATACATATATAATGGATCTATCAAATCATGAGTACCCCACTTGAAATCAAAAACATATATGTATCTACGCACCTCAATATATATATATATATATAATATACATCTTATCAAACAACACCTATAATATATATATGACTGACAACACATGCTCAAGTCCCATATATATATATATATATAAAGTGAAACAAAGTATGAAAGTGACGTGTGTGTGTGTGGCTAGCATTAAATACCCCATATTCATACCATATCTATACATATAGGCACATCACATATACAATATATATATATATATATATAACGTATACATATAATTATATATATATATATATATATATATACATCCGTCCATTCTCATGCACACATATTCATACATATTATATTCAATTATACACACATATATAAGTCAAATATGACAATTCTCTAGCAGAAAAGTAAATAGCATGGTCCCACTCCCTTTACTAAAAGCTTTCTTTCCACCTCAGATTTTAACTTCACAAAACTCCAGACAAGGTATGCAAATGCAGAGAAGAAAATAAAAGGACATTCATACCTCTGGACGGAAATTCTTTGGAAAGGGCAAAAACTTTACGAACTCTTTTACTCTTGGTGTGAAGAAAATGAAAGGCTTAGACCCCTATTTATACTAGTATGTTTAGGGTTTCATAGAGGAGTTTGGGTCGAACAAGGATTCTCTCGTGGTTATCTTCTACTTGGAGGAGAGGATAAGGAATAAATAAAAAGAAAATAATAAAGATTTGGGCTTTCTTTCTATTAAGTCTTGAATTTAAAGTATTTGGGCTTCTAAAAAAAAGATATTTCCAAATGGGTTAGAAATAAACTTTGGACAAAAATAAATAAATACAACCAATTAGGCACAAAAAATTAAATGCATGCTCATGCTATGAAATTACTATATACTAAAAAAAATGAATTCATGCTTATAAATTACTTAGGCGCGACTTATTAGACTTAATCAATTAATATCACACATAAATAAATAAAATATTTTAAAAAAACAAAAGTAGAAATTTAAATATAAAAAAAAATCGGGTTGCTACATCCTTCCCTACTAAAAAAAAAATTTCGTCCTCGAAATTACTTACTTGGGTCTAGAAACTGCGGGTATCTAGACACAATTTCTTCTTCTTTTTCCCAGGTAGCCTCATCTACACTGTGTCTACTCCACTGGACCTTAATCAACGGCGTTTCCCTATTTCTTAGTACGTGAATTTTTCTATCCAGCACAGCTATTGGGTATTCCTCATAAGTTAAATCCTTACTTAACCCTAACTCGGCAAAATTCACGATATTGCCCGGATCGTGAATATATCTTCTTAAGGATGAAACATGGAAAACATCATGTATTGAGGTTAAACTTGGTGGTAAAGCAAGTCGATATGCTAATCCCCCAACTCTCTCCAAAATTTCGAACGACCCTATAAACCTTGGTCTTAACTTTCCTCTTTTGCCAATACGCACGACTCCTCTCATAGGCGATAATTTTAAGAAAACTTTGTCCCCGATCTCGAAATGAAAATCCCTCCTTTTAAGGTCAGCGTATGACTTCTGTCGATCTTGCGCAATTTTGATACGGTCTCGAATCTTGTTGATTACACCTACCGTCTTTTCGACTAACTCCGGCCCTAGAATTCTCTTTTCACCAACTTCGTCCCAGTGCAGAGGCGATCTGCACTTCCTCCCGTATAATGCTTCATAGGGAGCCATCCCGATGGTCGCTTGGTAGCTGTTGTTGTAGGCAAATTCTACCAACGGTAAATGCCTTTCCTAATTTTCACCAAAATCCATCACGCAGGCTCGCAACATGTCTTCTAGTGTCTGGATGGTTCTTTCTGACTGCCCATCGGTTTGAGGATGGTAAGCGGTGCTGAACCTTAATTTTGTTCCCATTGCTTCTTGTAGACTCCTCCAAAAGTTTGAGGTGAATCTCGTATCTCGATCGGATACAATAGTTACTGGTACTCTATGCAGTCTCACAATTTCATCTACGTAAAGCTGGGCCAGGCGATCCATGTTGAACGTCATTTTCATTGGTAGAAAATGTGCAGATTTCGTGAGTCTGTCCACTATCACCCAAATTGCGTGGTTTCCTTTGATCGTTTTCGGCAATCCCACCACAAAATCCATGGCGATATTTTCCCATTTCCACTCCGGAATCTCGAGTGGTTGCAAAAGACCTGTTGGTCGCTGATGTTCTGCTTTCACCTGTTGGCAAGTCATGCATCTTTCCACATATTCGCCGATAGATCTCTTCATGTTCCTCCACCAAAAATATTTCTTCAAGTCTTGATACATTTTGGTCCCTCCGGGATGAATGGAATATGGTGCATTATGAGCTTCTTCTAGTATCTCCTTTCTTATCCCGCTATTCTTGGGAACGCAGATCATTCCTTCGAAAACTAATGATCCGTCGTCTGCCAATGCAAAATTTTGAATATTGCCCTTCAACACTCGCTCCTTTATTTTGCACAGAAATTTATCATTTTCTTGTGTTGCCTTGATTTGATCTCTCAACAATGGGCGCATTGTCAAGGCTGCCAAAACTGAGGCAGTACTTTCTGCTGGTGGAACCACATCTATTTTCATCTTAGCGAATTCTTGTACAAGCTGAGATGTATTGGTCCATTTTCTGCTTAACGCGTCAGCTACTACATTCGCCTTTCCTGGGTGATAATGTATTGTGCAGTCGTAGTCTTTAACCAACTCGAGCCACCTCCTCTGCCTCATGTTTAGTTTCTTCTGGGTGAAGAAATACTTCAGGCTTTTGTGATCCGAGAAAATTTCACATTTTCCCCCATTGAGAAAGTGTCGCCATATCTTCAATGCGTGGACGACTGCTGCTAGCTCCAAGTCGTGAGTAGGGTAATTGAGTTCATGCGTCTTTAACTGTCTTGACGCATAGGCCACCACCTTTCCGTGCTGCATTAGCACACATTCGAGTCCCTGTTTGGAAGTATCACAATATATCACGAATCCTTCACTGCCTTCAGGGATAATCAAAACATGTGTAGTGGTGAGTTTCTGTTTTAGCAGCTGGAAACTTTCTTCACACTTCTCACTCCATTCGAATTTGACGCCCTTCCTTGTCAGCTGAGTTAACGGACCGACTATCTTCGAGAAACCTTCAATGAAGCGTCTGTAGTATCCGGCAAGTCCCAAGAAACTCCTTATCTCACCAGCATTCTTCGGCGGCTCCCAATTGTTCACTGCTTCCACCTTTGATGGATCTACTTCTACTCCTTGAGCTGTTACCACGTGCCCAAGAAACACAACTCGATCCAGCCAAAATTCACATTTGCTGAATTTGGCATAAAGCTTCTTCTTTTGCAACGTGTCTAAGACCAATCGCAGGTGCTCTTCATGCTGCTTTTCATCCTTGGAATACACCAGAATGTCATCAATAAATACTATGACAAATCGGTCTAAGTATTGGTGGAACACTCTGTTCATCAAATCCATGAACACTGCAGGTGCGTTAGTTAGTCCAAATGGCATTACTGTGAACTCGTAATGGCCATATCTGGTTCGAAATGCTGTTTTGGGAATGTCTCCTTCTTTCACCTTCAACTGATGATACCCCGACCTCAAATCGATTTTCGAGAACACTCCTCCTCCTTTCAATTGATCAAATAGGTCTTCGATTCTGGGCAATGGGTACTTGTTTTTGATAGTGAGCTTGTTTAGGTCGCGGTAGTCAATGCACATCCTCATGCTCCCATCTTTCTTCTTTACGAAGAGGACTGGTGCACCCCAAGGTGACACACTGGGACGTATGTATCCCTTGTCTAAAAGCTCCTGTATTTGAACTTTCAATTTCTCTAATTCTTTCGGCGCCATCCGGTACGGTGCTTTAGAAACCGGTGCCGCTCCTAGCACTATATCAATGGAGAACTCCACTTGTCTGTCTGGTGGCACGCCAGTGATGTCCTCGGGAAATGACATCGGAGTACTCTCGTACTATCGGAATGTCTTCCATGGCTCTCTCCTGCTCTTCCGTGCTCATCACATTTACCAAAAATGCTCGACAATCATTTCTTCTGACGCGATATCCTAACCCCTCTGGGAACTCGGCCATAGAACTCCTCCCTCCAATTTCGCAGGATGTGATTGATAAATTCATCAAAATTAATTATCTCAAGAACCGATCGCCCTTTTCGTATCTCCAGAGTCAAATCCTTCAGTGCATCATCAGCATAATCTCTCATCAGGGGAGATCCAATGATATTATGGATTCTCTCAGCTACTTCCATTGGGTCAAGCCCACACCTTGCCTGTTCCATTCTCTTCCAAAGATGCTGGATTCTCAGCAACTGCATCTCTGGTGCTGTATCATCCCACGATAGCTCATAAAACTTTCCTATTAAATGATCCTTTAAATCTTCCTCTCTATTAGCTAATGGCCGCCCAGGAATTTGACCCCCCGTACTCATTCTCGCCGTCTTCTTCGATCGTACCAGCTAAACCAAAACTCCGAGGACTATAAAACATTTTCATAAACAATACATATAATCATACTTGCATAACTTGAAATAAAACCTTTCTTTTACCTCTACTCAGGGTGATGCTGCGAATGCGATAATGGTCATAACTTACATACTTTCTTGCTTTTTATGAGTATTCAGGAACGTATTATTCTCTGATACCAAACTATAACGCCCCAATTTTATTACTCTTAATAAAAATGAAACGTTAAACATGCTTTTATTAATAGATAGAAGAAAATCCCAAATAATCAAATATTAAGGTCTCAAAGATTACAGCGGAAAAATCATAATAAGGAAATAATCAAAATTTAATTAAAATCTTTATTTAATCGAGACCATGACCACCACCATCGCATCTTGACCTGCTAAGCATCACCCGAGCTTCCATCTGAAAAAGATAAAGTTTTTGGGGTGAGTACTTTAACTCAGTGGGGAGTGTCCAATTATCCAAGCTATATAAAATTAAATAAGTAAGTGAGAATAATAAAAGTTGTTCAGTCCGTAGACCAAACCATATAGCCCGTCGGCCCATGCTGTGTAGCCCGTAGGCCCATTTTAGCCCGAAGGCCCTGTCTCATTTAGCCCGAAGACCCTGTACTGTGCTGTGTCATCACATAACTGAATAATAAAATATAGATAGAATAATCAGGACATGATCACGTAAAACCCCACCTTCACCTTCACTTTGACTCGGATATAAATTAATTAAGTCTTGCGCGCCTCGCCTATAAATTATTTATCATAAATTAATACAATGCATAGCATGTTAAAAAAAAACTAATCTATATGCTAAAAGAAAACATATATGGCGATATAGATTTTTAATTCCATTTATTATTCAATTAACTACATAAAATAATATATATATACATATATATAAATATATATATATATATATATAGATATATATTTAATCACACACGTAAACCCATACATCTATATATATATATATATATATATATATATAGATAACCCACAACACACACAAACGTACAATATGTATGTATATATATATATATCACACACATACATATATAATGGATCTATCAAATCATGAGTACCCCACTTGAAGTCAAAAACATATATGTATTTACGCACCTCAATGTATATATATATATATATATATATATAATATACATCTTATCAAACAACACCTATAATATATATATGACTGACAACACATGTTCAAGTCCCAACTATATATATATATATATATATATATATATACACACACATAAACATAAAGTGAAACAAAGTATGAAAGTGACGTGTGTGTGTGGCTAGCATTAAATACCCCATATTCATACCATATCTATACATATAGGCACATCACATATAATATATATATATAACGTATACATATAATTATATATATATATACATCCGTCCATTCTCATGCACACATATTCATACATAATATATTCAATTATACACACATATATAAGTCAAATATGACAATTCTCTAGCAGAAAAGTAAATAGCATGGTCCCACTCCCTTTACTAAAAGCTTTCTTCCCACCTCAGATTTTAACTTCACAAAACTCCAGACAAGGTATGCAAATGCAGAGAAGAAAATAAAAGGACATTCATACCTCTGGACGGAAATTCTTTGGAAAGGGCAAAAACTTTACGAACTCTTTTACTCTTGGTGTGAAGAAAATGAAAGGCTTAGACCCCTATTTATACTAGTATGTTTAGGGTTTCATAGAGGAGTTTGGGTCGAACAAGGATTCTCTCGTGGTTATCTTCTACTTGGAGGAGAGAATAAGGAATAAATAAAAAGAAAATAATAAAGATTTGGGCTTTCTTTCTATTGAGTCTTGAATTTAAAGTATTTGGGCTTCTAAAAAAAAGATATTTCCAAATGGGTTAGAAATAAACTTTGGACAAAAATAAATAAATACAACCAATTAGGCACAAAAAATTAAATGCATGCTCATGCTATGAAATTACTATATACTAAAAAAAATGAATTCATACTTATAAATTATTTAGGCGCGACTTATTAGACTTAATCAATTAATATCACACATAAATAAATAAAATATTTTAAAAAAACAAAAGTAGAAATTTAAATATAAAAAAAAAATCAGGTTGCTACAATAGAAAACTATTTTTTTAGCCACTTTTGATGGCAAATATCTACTAGTGTCAATATGGCCTTTTAGCCAGTCAAAACTTTAAAAACTTTATTGAGTCACTAATTTTTAAATATATATATTTTGTCCACATTTACTAAAATATCCATTACTTCAATATTTTTTATATTATTTGAATTTGTTTAATTTTAAAAAACACACTCTCTCTAGTCTCTTCCCTATTCTCTTTCCCTTTCCAGTCAATCCTCATCTCTGAAAAAAAAGCATCAAATTAACTCTGGCGACAGGAGATGGGGGGAGCTAGAGAAGAACTCATCGGCGACTTGGGGGTGGTTGCCAATGAATTTGACGAAGTCTTATCACACTCAGCCATGGTGAGTGGGACTGAGTTCTTTTGAGAAAGAGGAGTGAGAAACTTTCGACCCTTCAACAAAGTCGCTGATGGTGGACTCAGACGGAACAGAAAGAAGAGTGAGAAACTTTGTTGCAGACTTGCAGACCGAAGGGGTAGGGGTAATCTGCAGTGCCGCTAGAGTGAACTTTAAGTCGCCAGAAAAAAATGGTGACGCTCAAGCCCCCGTGCGTAGCTCTTGCGTGCAACTCCGATATGCATGCTCCCGACGCACAACCCTGACGAGCAGCTCCTGGCGCAACTCGACGCGAAGCCCCAACACGCATGCTCATGATGTGCAAAATATATAAAATTTGTAATTATATGAAAACTAAACACAATATTTCATACCGATCTTTATTGGAGTTTTTTTCATTTTTGGTCCCATAGGACATCCCTTCATCCGATTTTAGTCCTAATACTATCATTGTTGGTCCCAAATTAATTTTTTCCTCAATTTTGGTCCCATAAAACACCAATTCTCACTTTTAGTCCAAAACTAATGGTCTCACTTTTGGTTCCATTAAAAAACTCATTTTTGGTCCCGTAATCTAAAAACTCATTACAAGCTCAATTTTCAATTTCACAAACATAAGAGTTGCAAATCCAAAATCACAAACATAAAATTCAATAAAATTTGTTGATTAAAATAAGTTCTAGAAATAACATAGTCTCATAAGTCATAATAGTTTCCTAACATGAATTAAAATTGAGTTTCAAACACAAACAACTTAATAGTTCCTAAAATAGTTCATAGATGAAGACTTCAACAGAGTTGCAACATCTTAATCAAAATAGAGTTTCAGAATAGAATCATTTCTTCTTACTAGCCCATCACTTCTTCTTACTAGTCATTCTCTTACTTGCAACAGCATCTTACAAGCCAGACAAATTAACAAACTTTTTGCCTTCTGAAGTGAATATCTTCAGTCTCTCTCTCTCTCTCTCTCTCTCTCTCTCTCTCTCTCTCTCTCTCCTCTTAAACTTTGTTGCAGCAGCACTAGATGAACTCTCAATAAAGTGATTTTGATGGAAAGTAGTAGGGGTTGGACTCTCTGACTCTCTGAACACCATCTTGGATTGGTTGTTGAGCATCAACTGATCTAGAGATAGTATATGGCTGAGATGGTTGTGGAGCTTTGATCTGAGCTCCAACTCTTGCTCTTTTTCTTGCAAGCATATGTCTCCCCTTTACAGTGCTTGACCTTTCTCTTGATTGACCAGTCACACCAACCTAAAAAATAATAGTAATAGAACGAGTTCAAGTTGGACTACATCATCAATGAAACAAAACAGATTAGAATCACAAAATCTACTTCATAGTCTAATTACATAACCAATAAAAATTAAACCTGTTATTGATAGTTAAATCACCATATCCTCTCCCCGACTAAAAAAAAGTAAGAAAAAAAAAACCTACAGTTCATTTAAAGTGAAACTTAAATGATCATGTTAGCTATTCAGCGGACCCATTCAGAAAACTTCAATAAAACTGGAAAACATAGACATAAATTATATATAAAAAAACCAGAAGCAACAGTAATTAACCTACAAGTAATATATCATTTTTCTCTTCATCATCTTGTGTGGCATTAGAGAAGTCAGGTTGTGTCATCTCTAGGACATCAGCTTCTATGTTTTTCTCAATCTGAACATCAGTTAACCACCCTTCAACACTTGTATTTTCCTCAATCTCAATATCATTAAGGAGGTCAGTTTCAGTTTCCTAATGAATATATAAAGATAGTAAAATTAATTAGTTCACTACATGTATACTAAATCCATATATACAGAAAAGAGTAAAGATATTCAACCTTCCTCGTTGCACAATGTGAGAGTTTGTGACCAGATTCACTGCAGAAACTACAACTTACTGGAACTTCTATTATTTCTTCTACTTGGACTTCAATTTTAGCTCCCTTCTCAATTTCAACACCCTATTTAACATACAAAAACTAGTTAATTGCATGGACAATAATAATTATAACAAAGACTAATGGTGAGAAGAGATAACGTTTCTCACTGTACATCCAAGACGATTGTGACCTGATCCTCCACAATATTTACATGTTACTGTGAACTTTTGCTTTCTCAACCTTTCAAGGTTATTTTTCTTCTGCTTCTTCTTGTTAGGACTTTCATTAGATCACACCTAAAAGTGAACTCAAACTTCTTGGCTAACCATCCTGATTTTGCATTTTCAACATGGAATTGCCTTGCACACGTGTGTGTTAAATTTATTTCTCTAATTTGAAATAATGCTTCGTCTTTCACCTTGAGTGCATTGAGATGCCAGTCACAACCTTCATCTATCTTTCTGCACTTTGCATATATTCTCCTCATGTCATTTTTAACAAACTTGCTTGGTCTTCCTATCTTCACCGAGTAATCATTCACAGCATCCTTGAACTCAATCTTATTGCTGAACAGTTGTCCCAACAAGAAGTTTCCAACATGTGAGCTTGATGCCCTCCCACTAATTGCACTTTCAACTACCACATCATTATCTGATGTTGCACTCTCAAAATCACTTTCAGTTTTTGCATAATCACAAGAATCTGAATCTGAGCTTTCTTCGTCATTCTGCCATTGTTTTATGCCCACCCACTCAGCACCATTATCAATATTTTCTTGAAATATAATGTTATCGATAATCTCTTCACAACTGTCTTCACTACCACTAAAATCCTCATCTGAACTGTCAGAATCCAACACAACCTCCACTTCAACATTCTGCTCAGAATTTTTCACATTATTTTCATCAATCTTCTCAATATTTTCCTGAATATTTTGCTCACCATTCCTATCAATATTCTGCGCAAGAGATAGATGGCTATTAAAAGTACTTTCCTATTATTGTCTTCCTAGAAAATATGAGATGAATGTTTTTATAAAAGTTAACAACTAATAACTGCAGTTAATATACAGAACATCAATCCTCGTATTACATCCACCTAAACTCACATATTACAATTAACATCAAATTTTCTTTCCATACAAAATATTGGTCTGCAACTTGTTACACATAACCACAACTAATATCAAATGTTTGCACAATGAATACATTGGTAATACTAGTTTGCATAATTAACACGTACTTTTAATATTATAGAAATTTTTTGGCAGACCAAATAATAACATGCATGGACTGTGAGAAATGACATCGTTTTTGTTTATTAGGTGTGAGACTTATTAAATTTTTTTGGATTCATAATTTTTCAACAAAAAATATGAAAAAACCAACTAAAATTTTATCATTCTAACAACTATTTTTTAGAATTGATGGTAGGGGAATGGCAGACTGAAGACAATGAGCAATTCAGTTGTAGAATCGACAATAAAAGTTTTGTATTAACCTAAAATAATGAAATAATCATCTTGATTAATAATTATTTTGGTACTCATATAATTTATTTTGATTTAAATTTAAATAACATATTGTCTTCAAATTACTTCGACAATATATATATATATATATATATATATATATATGTATATTTATTTTTGTACATAGAATTATAAACTATATTGTTCATATATATCTTAAAAATTATAAAAATTATTGGTAATGCGAAAATGATAAGAGATACTTTATGTATTTTGTTTTCTATTTGTTTAATTTGAATCAAATACTAAAATGAGAATATTGGCAATTTCTTTATTATATATGTTCCAAACACAGAATAAAGAATATGCAATGATTTATTTTTTCTCCGAATCACATTCCTATAAATCATATTCCTTAACAACTTTACTTTCTACCAATCAAACGGGACATAAGTACACACTTTCTCCTACCCTTTGTTAGATTGAACATATGTTAGATTTGCAATTCTCTTGACAAAGTGGATATTGTTTCGTTAATTTTAAAAAAATGAATTATTTTTGAAAAATAGCCCAAAATATAGGTATCAAAATGTAATTTGTTCTTTAAATTTAATTATCCAATTGTGGTAGTGAGATGAGTTGTGAGCGTGTGTATCAAGTTCAAATCTACCTAATGCCCTATAGGTCTACCGGTACCGCGTCATGCCATAATTTCCTATTGTGGTTCGTCTCTTCCGTATAATTGTATATCATCCTCATCTGGTTTGCAAACGTTAGCCTAATATGGTTTGTCACAACATTTTTCCTAACGTAATTTATCTCTCCTGAACAATACGGTTTACACAATGCTTTTTAAGTTTGGTTTGTAGTGCAAGCGTGCGTAGTGGTTTGCCACATCGTTTTCCTAATATAATTTATTTCTAATGTATGGGTAGCAGTCCAAACTGTTGCATCCGAATACATGAAAAATATATTTAATATGAAATGTAAGGCTTATAGATGATGTAATGATATAATTTATTAATTTTTAAAAAGATAAAAAAAACTAAATTCCATTTAGAATATGCTCACTTTTTTTCATTATCGGTCATTTTTATGTAACATATATATGTGCATATAGGTAATGAATAAATATTTTTAATGTACATATATTAATGAACATCTTTTTAAGAATAGTAAGTATAAAAATAGTAACATCTAATTTTTCTGACAATTTTAATTATATATTTTCTACAATCAATAAAAAATACTTATATTATTATTTTTTTGTTGTACATGATTTTTTAAAACAAATATATGTATATATTTAAAGTACGATATGATTTTTTATAATTATTTATTTATCAAGTTTACAATATAGGAATAAATAACTTAAGTTACAATTTAATATTTCATATAATCCAAATTTTATTTTACTTAAATTATCATTTTATTTCTAAATAAGGATATATTTTCTTTAAAAAAAATATAAACATATAAATTTATTTATTTAATATTTAAATTAATAATTATTATTTTTAGTAAATAATTCAAAAATAAGATTAAATCATTTATAAACTAAAAAATATTAATTAAAACTATATTCGATTAAAATATAATACAAATACCATTTATAAAAACACGACATTATATAAAAAAACTACAAACATTGCAATACCATGAAATCTTCAAAAATAATATTCTCTCCATCTCAATTATATAATCTCTTTTCTACTCGCACAAAGATTAAAAATATTTATGAAAATAAGATACAAAACCTAAATTTTCAATATTACCCATATTTACGATTTATAATTTTAAAAAACTTAATGATTAGTTTTTAATTTATAATTAAGACCTAACAATGTTATATTTGTAGATTACTATGCAAAATAATACTACCTCCGTCCCAATAGCAAGGTTCACTTGCTATTGGCACGGAGATTAAGAAAAAATGGATTAGTTGGTTAAGTAGTGGGTAAAGTAGGTGAGATCCATTTCTTTAAGGAGTATTATAATAAAAAGTAATATAAAGTAAGTGGGGTCCACTTTGATGTTGATATTAATTATTTCCATATATGGTAGTGGACCTTGCTATTGAGACAGCCAAATAAGACAGTGTGGACCTTGCTATTGGGACGGAGTGAGTACTATTTATAGTAATGAGACTATATAATTGAACACCCCCAAAATAGTAATAGATACTATGTATATGATTGTGATGGAGAGAGTACCATATTCTATAATCAAGAAAAATAGGTCAAATATATACCTAGCTACGGTCTTAATTTTTAGCATGTTTTGCAAATATGTCTTGAATTTCAAAAATACGTAAAAAAATATCTAAAGTTTCAGTTTTTGCAAAAATTTCATGGGATCCAGTCTCCGGCATCGTGTTCCTAATGAAGCATGCAAGAATCTAATATGTAATATGACGTGAAAAATCAAGTTTCACGTTGAGATTAATTATGATTTTACAAATCATTTTACATGCTAGACTCCAGCATGCCTTATCAGCAATCAGACACCAAAAATTGGATCCCATAATATTTTTGTAAACTATAGAAAAAAATCACGACTTAAGTACATATTTAGCCGGAAAATACAACCTTGAATTTCATAACAATGTGCTTCATTTTCATTTACAAATTTATTCTAAAATGTACGCTAGAAAATTACAAAAACAATATTGATGGAGCATGCATGCATGGGGCGCGAAGACAAAACGAATAATATTTAAATGGGAATCATTTGCGTACGTAACCCCCAATTTTCTCACTATAATCCTCAGTATTTTAAAAAATAAAATAAAATTATAAATGTACTAGGTTACCCTAACAGTTTCAAACTCTAATATTAAATCAAGTGAGATTCCATACATAGCCTAGTTATTAATTAATTAATTTACTCTCGTTATACCCCCAAAAGGAAAATAAAATAAAATATCACATAAAAAATATTGTCTTCCTCATTTTAGAGATATATCTTCTTCTTCAAGCCCTAACCTGAAAACACATGCATAATACATGTTAAATGCTATTTCTTCATATTTAATATTTCTCCTCTTTCATTAAAAAAAATGATTAGTGTACTGAATGACTTCACTTCAATTTTCGCAGCAAATCATTCATTTATTTTCAATAATTTAGTGAGATTTTCAATGCATTTAACTAATGAACCTGCGGTCATGCTTTCTCAACGTTTAATTTCTTGAGTATATATTGCCTTAGGATTTCCTTCTAAAAAAACGTTTCTTCAGTATACTAATATTATATATATATATATACACACATGGTTTAATATCTTCACACTTCCTTTTCCCTCCATGAACAAGAAGAAAGATTATTCCCAAAGAAAATGGAGCATTTCTCCTCTCATCCTCTCTCTCATCTCTCTCTCTCTCTTCGGCGCTGTGTTAATCATTAAAGACCTAACTTTCATTGCCCAGATCACTCTCAGATGGCCAGAAATCCAGCTCCTTGGAGAAGAAAAACAAGTTCAGCAAGAAATTAAAAATCCCATTTCTCCTGATGAAATCAAGACCGATCAAGAAATCAATCATGATCAGACCCTAGAAGAAGAAGCTGTTCATGATGATGATGATGATGGGATTGAATTGCCACCAAAATGGTGTGATTTGTCGAAGGGGAAATGGGTTTTCGATAACGTGACGAGGCCTATATACAAAGAGGAGAAATGTGAGTTCTTGACAGCTCAAGTGACGTGTGGTGTTAATGGAAGAGATGATACGTTGTATCGAGAAAATTTCGATTTTGGTCCCATAAGACATGGCCTAGTTCGATTTTGGTCCCAACCCTATCACATTTGGTCCTATTTCAGAAATTGTTATTAAATCTGGTCCCATAGGACTTGGATTATCAATTTTGGTCCCACAATTTAGACGGAAAAAATAAATGGGGTAACGGCCGCTAATTTTGGGACCAAAAGTGATATTTTCAGCGAAATATAAATCCTAAAATGTAATCAGCTATGAACGATTTTTGAGCTTAAAAATTGATCAAATGTTAGATTTGTAAATAGGGGGTACTTTTTTTTTATTATTTTTTAATTGGGTTATTTAAAAAAATACTACAATAAAAACGTGATTTAACAACGGATTATAAACTACAATAAAAACGCGATTTAACAACGGATTATAATTCTTTTTAAAATACAGACACATTAACAACGGATTAAGATTGAGATATTTAATGACAGATTTTTTTGTCTCAACTTAACAAAGAACACACGTCGTATTTTAATTTAAATTTTTTAATTTTTTATGTTAACGATACAATAACCACATATTTTTTATAATATTCATTATTATTATTATTATTATTATTATTATTATTATTATTATTATATATTATTTTGCAATTACTAATTAATTACAAATATAAATTTTTTTAAATTTTTTATTTATTTTACATGATAATTTTTAATTTTTTAATTACTATATAATTACGAATTTGAAATCAATCTTTTTAATATTATTGATTTTTTATTTATTTTACATTTTACAATTTATTTTATTTTTAATGTTTTAATAATATATATTATTTTTAATATTATTACTTTTTTAATTACTAATTAATTATGAATTTGAAATTAACTTGTTTAATATTATTAATGTTTTATTTATTTTGCATTTTTAATATTATATATATTTTTTATTTTTCAATTACTAATTAATTATGAGTATAAATTTTTATTAGTTTTACTTTACGATTTTTAAAATTTTATAATACTTTATATATATTTTTATTATTTTATATTATTTTTAATATTTTGGGCTTGACTTGGCTCACTTCCATCGCTAAAATGTGATTTTTTTGTAGTGAAAGTTCAAAATGTAGGTATGAAAATATAATTTTTTTCAAATTTTTTATTTATTTTACATGATAATTTTTAATTTTTTTTAATGTTATTAATTTTTTAATTAATATATAACGAATTTGAAATCAATCTTTTTAATATTATATATTTTTCAATTACTAATTAATTACGAATATAATTTTTTTAATATTTTTATTTATTTTACTTTATGATTTTTAAATTTTTTAATATTATTAATTTTTTAATTACTAATTAATTATGAATTTGAAATTAATTTGTTTAATATTATTAATGTTTTATTTATTTTACATTTTTAATATTATATATATTTTTTATTATGAAAGTATAATTTTTTCCTAGATTTTTTACTTTACATTTTACAAGAATTTAATTATGAAATAATCAACCATAATCAGGTTAATTTTCTAGCAAATTAGTTTAGATGCATTGGTGCGTATATATATTCAGATGCATGTTTTTGGAAAAATTGGAATCAAATCAGGTTAATTTCCTAGCAAATTAGTTCAATTTTGCCTCCAATTGGAATGAAATTGAAATTTTCTGCCATTTTTATGTTTGGGACCAAAATCGATAAAAAACTGGGACCAAAATCGATAAAAAATTGGGACCAAAATTGATAAAAAAATTGGGACCAAAATCGATAAAAAAATTGGGACCAAAATCGATAATTTTTTTAACGGTAAACGTTACGGTGGGACCAAAAGTGATAATTAATTCGATTTGGGACCAAAAGTGATAGGGTTGGGACCAAAATCGGACTAACCCATGTCCTATGGGACCAAAATCGAAATTTTCTCTATCAGAACTGGAGATGGCAGCCCAACGACTGTTCTTTGCCCAAGTAAGTAATAATCGAGTTACGACTCTATTTCATTTAGTGTAGTATCTATGGTTAACTTATTACATCTATTTAATTATACTCATTGTTTGTCTCAAAATAATTTTCCCTATGGTCGGATTAATATTATGCAATTTGCTCCATGTAGCTAGTAACCAGGGCCGATCTTGTGTGTTGGAAGGTCCTAAGCTGGATCTTAAAATTGGGCCTAATAGAAAAAAAAGTTTAAAAAAATCTAAATCATGAGAAAAATACAAACTATTATATATATATATGGACAAAATAACAAAATTCATTAGTTCAAAATAGGCAAATGATCTTTCATCTAAATATAACGTGTCTTGCAGTTTTAGAGGTAAAACTAATATGTCGACAAGATGACAATATATATTAGTTTATAGCATGATAAATACAAATTAAATAAATAAATTGTGGAATACAAAACACACGCAAAATATGGTGTTAAGGCACCAACAATAATAGCAGATCAGAGTTCAAAATCAAATAGTCTTCCCACTACCCCATAATTTTAAATTTTAAATCGAATGTGTGCCTTCTTTTATTTGCTAGCATACATATCGATAATTTCAAAGTTTTTTTCCACCAATCCACCTTGTGTCACTTTCTCAATTCTCACTAATCGCGTCATTCACTGTTCTCCGTTTGCAACTGGGTGGAATATGTGAAGATGAAATAATTTTTTATTTCTCTTAATTTATTTTCTTTTTTCTTCATGTGACGTGCGAGTCTTACTTTATTTTTATTTTATTTTTTAACTTGGACCAAAATAACAAGTATATAGCTATTAAACAGATAAAAATTGAGCCTAAAAAAATTGGGGCTTTAAGCAAATGCCTCTTGTACATACCATTAAGATCGGGCCTGCTAGTAACTATACTATAATGTTAACCTTTAATTTATGTTCGACTATACAAGATTATAAACATGGTTGCCAAATAATTAGTGTATATGTATATATATATATATATATTTGATTTTAAATAATTAGGTTCAAAGCTAAATTGATGTTGGAGAAGCTGAGGGGAAAGAGGCTTATGTTTGTGGGAGACTCGGTTAATCGGAATCAATGGGAGTCGATGATTTGCTTGCTCAACACCGCTATTGCTCCGGGCAGGGCTACTTGGACCGTCGGCGCCCCACTCTCTGTTTTCTTTATTCAGGTTCCGATGATTCCTTGAGTCTACTTTCTATATCTCAATTCGTGTTTTACGATCATTTTTTTTATATATATTTTCTTCTATCTTTTTCTTCAATTTCTTGCAACAGTTTAGTTTTACCATGAATAATTATAGTTGATTAGGATTAGTATATTTTTTTTCATTTTTAATTAATAATTGATTATTATGATTTATTATTTCATAATTAGAATATATATATATATATATCTTTTTAAAATATTAATTTTTAATAAAATAATAGTAAATATATAATACTCCCTCCGTCCCATAATTATAGTCCATTATTTCTTTTTGGGATGTCCCAAAATTATAGTCCTATTCTAAATTGGGATTGTATTTAAATATTCTTTTACAAATATAACCCTATTTAATATAGTATGAATGCAATTAATATAATAAAAAATAAGGGCAATATAGGATAATTATTGTAAATTGTATATTTCCAATACATATTAAATGCGATTTCTTAATCTGTGTGAAAATGGGAAGTGGACTATAATTATGGGACGGAGGGAGTAATAAATTTAATAGTGGGACATCGATAATGTGTCGATCCTCTCTACATTCTTGCCTCTTTATTTGGGATAAAATCTTCTAGTCCACATTTTCTATCTTACTATTATGTCCCACTATCAAATTTAATATTTTAAAAATATTTATTACAAAAATAAATTTTATTATAGTATAACCAATCATAATTAGCATTTAACCAATCATAATTAGCATTTATTATTAAAAATATAATTTTTAAAAAGTACTTACCTTAATTTTAGAATCATCAACTATATTAATCAATTATATTAACTAAAAATAAAAAATAAATATAAACCTTAAGTGGGTGGAATAAACCTAAAATAATAATTATGAAATTAAACTAAACCAAAATAAATTGAAATTGAAGAGATAAATAGATGAAAATCTAATAAAAATCAAAATAGGAAATCAGGTGAGATAGAGATTTCATTCCCTTTACTTTTTTCTAAATTTTGTGGTTATGTGTTGGGTGGAGTTATTAGTTGTTATGTTATGTATAAGTGGCAATTAAATTGCAGTTTATCATGCGGGTGAAATTCGATGCTACCCATCTGGGCATCATTTTCGAATGGGACATTTTATTTTTTTAAATTTTTGTACAAAGTTTTTGAAAATTATATTTTGTATATATAAATGGCGCCATTAGTAAATGTTAATTATGCTCATCTTGATTATTTTTCCCGTCTCCTGCTGTGTGAATGACATAGGTGTACATGTTTTTTTAATCATATATCATGTGGAAAAAAACACGACTGTCATTTACATAGTAGGAGTAAAAAAAAAAATCAGAACTGACATAATTAACATATATTCAAAGAGTAACATATGTCCCAAAATATTTTTTCAAAAACTTTGTACAAAAGTTTTAAAAAATAAAATGCTCTATCCAGACACTGTGGCTGGATGGGTAGCATCGAATTTTCCCATCATGTTGGATTGGAATTTGGTGATGTAATTTTAAATAGAGGGCTTTTTGTGTGTGGGGGGGGGGCTTTTGGGGCGGATCAAATTCCACGTGCTCATCCGTATAACATTTCGTGTGCAGTAACCTTTTTTTTTAATATACCCTATTAAGAAAGGATGAATCCAAAATATAAAATTTAATTATAATAAATTAAAAAAAATAAAGAGTTAACACAGAAAATGCCATAATGATTGTCACATGTAATCTTTTGCGGTCCCAATTGCGCAATCATGCAAGTTCAACTAATAGTCTAATATTTCAACTAATAGTTTAATATTTGTTTAGAGATCAAAGATCATGAATTTAAATATCCTCAATATCTTAGGTAAAGTGTGTAACTAATAAAAAAAAAACTAATAGTCCAATATTTTTAGATAAATTAGGTTGTGGTTAGTGCACTTCACCGTCACGTGCGAAACAATCATATCATATTTTGTATGATTTACACTAATAAAACAAAACTAAAATAACAAGACACAGCACGGGAAAGGAATTTATTACTTCCTCCGTCCCAATTATATAGTCACATTCCTTCCCGTACGTAGATTAAAAATATTTATGAAAATAAGATATTAAAGCTAAACTTTCAATAACACCCCTTTTAAATATTTATGACTTTTAACTTTTAAGTTATTATTTTTTTAATTTTCAAAATTCAGCAAGACTTTATTTGTACATTACTATGAAAATTAATAATATTTATAGTAATGGAACTATATAATTGGGACACCTCAAAATAGTAAAAGGGGCTATATAATCAGGAGGGGCAGAGTATTAAATTTAGAAATGCTTTTTTCCTAGAAAAACGAGGATACATAGATTAATAAGTTACTAGTGTTATTGCCTGGTAGATAAAAAAAAAAAAATGAATTCACAATTCCATGATGTAGTAATAATTAACAATTTCCGGTCAAATAATGAGTACGCATTCAATTCTTAAATGGTTCGACTGAATCTTTTAGCACAGATTATTGCGAAAAAAACATAATATTATTCAATAATTCTTTTTAGTTGGGGAAGAGTGGGTAGGATATTCAGAAAGTTTTACTAAGTGTAGGATTATAATGCGACGGTCGAATTTTACTGGGCGCCATATCTGGTAGAATCAAATGCAGATGATCCAAGAAACCACAGCATTTCCAAGATAATCATGATGCTGGAATCCATTTCCAAACATGGAACCCATTGGAAATCTGCAGATTTTCTCGTCTTCAACACCTATATATGGTGGATCAAGGGTCACAACATCAAAGCCTTGTAAGTACGCACAAATTTATATACTTATCAATCGAGGAATGTTAAGCTACACATCCAATGATGTAGAATTACAATATTCATTTTATATTTATATATTTAAAATGGATGGTTTGGACTGATGGAACAGACGAGGATCGTTCGATCAAGGATCAACAGAATATGATGAGGTCGAACGATTTACAGCATATGAAAGAGTTGTGACAACATGGGCTGATTGGCTAAAGCACAACGTTAATCACTCTCTCACTGCTTCCTTCTTCATCGGCATGTCTCCTACTCATTGGCGGTAATCATCATAACTTTTCACTTCCATTTCTTACATGATCCATAAACAAGAACTTACATGCTAGGAGCTCAAAGTGGAACAACCCCGATGGGATAGCCTGTGCTCGTGAGTTGACACCAATCTTAAACACAACCATGGAACTGAACGTGGGGACAGACAGGCGGCTCATTGAGGTTGTAAGAAACACGATCAAGATGAAGGAAGTCCCGGTGAATCTGATTGACATCACCACACTATCAGAGTACAGAAAAGATGCACATACCTCAGTATACACCCTTCGACAAGGTAAGCTTTTGACACCGGAACAGAAGGCTGATCCTGCTACGTTTGCTGATTGCCTGCATTGGTGCCTTCCTGGAGTGCCCGACACTTGGAACGAGCTGCTCTACACACACATAATCTCCAGATCATAATACCAAAGCATTTGATCTTCAATTATACATCCTATACTGTAATGAATCAAAACTCAAATTTACAAATCGAATTGCAATTGAGAATAGAAGAACTTGCAAAAACTTGTGACTCCTCTAGCAGATAAATTTGCTTTACAAGAAATTCAATCTCAGCAAAAGTCCTGAAAAGAGAACTATAATAAAAACATAAACTAAAATTATTTTCATAGAGAATTATAACTGGTAATGACAGGTTATTGAAACATGGTGACCACAGAGCATATAGAGAAGCAAAAAAAATTCATAATTAGCTGATCAATGAAAAGAATTTCATCGTCAGTCTGTCCATCTGCATTACAAAAACTCAAGCATACACGACCTCAGCCCACATTTTTGTGGGAAAACTGACGATTATGTCTTTGATTTAAGAAACTAAAATGAAGACAGAGAAGTGATAAGGACAGAAGCTGAGAAACAATGCTCAGACACAGACAGAAAATGCACGCCCAATCATCCCCTGAGTCCATGTGGCCGTTTCTTTTAACTGTTCGTCATCAGACTGAAGGCACTCGCCTAACAATTCTGTGCAGAAAGCACAATCTTTGATCATCATCTTTATGTTTGAACCAAGTGCATCTGCCAGGTCACCAAGAACAGCCACGGCTGCCTTAGTTACAGTCTCGTCTCTGAACAGAAGAGTCATGTCAGAATATAGAGCAAGAATATTCAGAGAGAAAATTATGAATAAAAAAATGAGTAGTTGATCATAATACCTCTGCTGGTCTTTTGCAACTAGATCTATGAACTGCAGAAGATGAAGAGCATAAGGCAACATCAACTCAGCTTTGGCATTCTTGAATCCCTGAAGGATGCCAGAATATGCCTCAAAAATACTACGCCTGAGCTGGTTGCCATAGTCGACCATATCCTCATCGTCGCTGTCAATCTGAGCACAAATTTCTGAGGCTCTTTGCATCATCGGCAAAGCATAACTAAGGTATTTTTCAAAGTGTTCGCCAATTGAAAGAGCAATGTCCCCGAAGCAGGAGAATATGGGAGGTTTAACTGACCGGTCCAGTTCACTACTGGAGAGATCTTTAAGGAGAAGTGACATAATCCCATCACAATATGGCAAGATCTTGTCATCCAATGCACGGCAAATGTCACCTACAACCCCAACTGAAATGGAACAAACTTGATATTCCTCAAAGTTCTGCAAACCCATCTCTAAATACTTGTAGAATTCTTGCATGTACTTTCCAAAGTCTGGTCCAATTGCATATGCCAGTGCACCAATAGCAAGCATAGCTTCTTCATGAACAGTGGAACTACGACAAGCAAATACATTGAGGAAAAGCAGCATGATCTGGTCAGCTGCCTGCAGTATGATGGGTTTCGTTTCATCAGCACCACTTAGTGTTTGAATGATAACCTGAAGCACACCACAAAGAGAGGCTTGCAAGTCCCCTTGCTTTTCCCTATCATCAGATGACACAATTTGAAGATTTATAGTTTGTTCCAACTTCGACATGATAGCAGGAAGAAGTTTGGAGATTATCTGGGAGGTCTCTGAAAGATTTGAGCACCTAACGACCTGGTTTAAGGCTTCATATGCAGAAGACCTGAGCTTAGAGTCACTGCTGTCTGTACGTTCAGCTGTGGCAATTAAACTGCTAAAGATATCAGTAAGAAATGGAGTAAGCATGGAAGAGGTCGGCCCAGCATCCTCATATCCCTGAGCAAGAAAATAGATAGCTCCACAAACCTTATCTGCAACAGGTGGAGTCTCTTTTAACCCCTCCAACAAGACACCTAAAATTTGCTGGAGGTTAGCAGGGGTAACAAGAGAGAAACCAGCAGCTGGTGAATGCATCAACTCAAATATACGACTAAGAGTCCATGCAGTCGTGTCTTTAACGTGACTATTCTCATCTTTCATTGCATTGAGCAAAAAATTGAGGCCAGCATTTACCATAGGTGATAGCTTCTCTATACTTGGTCCATCAATAATTGATCCAAATGCAAATGTGGCTGCCTCCCGAGATCGCCAATCTGTCTTTGATATGTTCGCCTCTACGAAAGGCATTACAAATGGAACTACAAGATCCCCAACAGTCTTAGCAACAAGTCCAAGACATGTGCCACCAGCCATGGCCAGATTCCAAGTTCCATCCTCCTGGTCTTGGTCCTCATCCTGTTTGAGCAGAGTTTCAAGCAGCATAGGCACTAATGTAGGTAGAGCCTTCTGAATAAATTGAGAGTGCAGAGCATTAGAATCCCCAATCTCAGGGACCTCATTTTCTTGAATCTCCAATTCTTCATCACAAATTGAGCTCCAGAACTCTATTGCTTGAAGGGAAACAGCTTCCTCATCTCCTTTCACTGCATTGGACGTAAGCTCAAAGATCTTTTGCATATAAGGATCGAGTATCTCATAGTATGTAGATGCAATGGAAACTAGACATTCAAATGCAGCCTTTCTGATCTCTATCTCATTTGCCAAGGCAGCATCGCATATGACTTTCATTATATAGTTCCTCTCCATCTCATTATCAAAATTAGTCCGGGCAAAATCAAGGGCATTATATAGGGCTCTAGTTGCAGCAAGACGGACGTCAGGGTTTTGTTCAGAGACATTCATTCCTTGAGCCACAGCTGTTAGAACAGCATTCACTTCATCTTGCACAAGATCTTCATGAGATATCTCCTCACAAACGTAACCAAGTGCCTCCAGGGTAGCTTGCTTCAGCGATGAAGGCCTATCTAGTTGGGTCATATTGGCAAGCAATAATCCAACAAGTTCAGGCCATTCCTTTCTTGGTATTTCAATTGAAGCTATCTTACCAACAACCTGGGCAGCAGTATGGCTAGCTTCCCGAATGGATGATCCCAGAGTGTTCAAAACAGAGCTTTTAATCTGGGATTTAAAAGAAATGTCAATTGCTACCCATTGTTGGACAAGATTATTCTTCGTTGCTGCTTCTTTAGCATCCAAGGAGTTCTTAAGGACAATACCAGCAAGCCTACGAGACTCAGTAGGTTTTCCATCATTTGAGAGCTCAACAGATAATGATAGCAGAAATCCAGGTAAGTTTTGGCCCTGGAACTGGCCAAGGGCAGTCTCAGCCTCATTTCGAATTTTCGCATCAGGAGATTGAGCAGCCAGTAGGTACTGGGTAATCTCAGATGCCATTTTTCTACACAATGAAGCATTAAGGATGAATGAGAAATAAATCACAAGGTTCATATATAAAAAAAAGAGAGAGAGAAATCATGAAAGATCTGAAATAAAACTGGATGTGAATCAATGTAAAAAAATATGAAGCATTTGTAACAAAACTTAACCCAGTAAATCAATAAACTCGGAGATGATGCTAACATTCAAACCCTAAACCACTCAACCTACAGTCATGAATCAAAGACGAAAACCTAAATACCAAATCCCGTCGTTCATCAGAAATCGTTCATTCTCGATAAACTCAGAGACGATGCTAATATTCAAACCTTAAACCACTTAACCTACAGTCGTGAATCAAAGACGAAACCTAAATACCAAATTCCGTTCATCATAAATCGTTCATTCTCAATCATCAGTAAGCAACAATGGAATCTGAGTCACACATAGTACTACAGTACAGCTTAACCCCCGAATTCAAAATCTAGCTCATCAATGATCAAACATATCGAACAAACGATCTGCTAACTTAAAACATGATCGATTCAAAGCAACAATCATTAAAACAGAAACTTAAGTCAGAAACTAAATGCAGAGAACACGGAACAAAATTAAATTAAATCACCTTAAAATACCAATAGATCTGAATTTAATGACCGCAATGAAGACAGCATTACCTCAATCGAATAGAAAATTAAATATCACGTCGATTTCAGATCAAACGGCTAGGGCTGTCTTCCTCCAACCCTCGCTTCCACCGCTTGTTCAGGTGAACTCTTCGATCAGAAATGCAATTCACTCCTCTAAAATATAAATTAAGATTCAAGTTTCTACTAGAAACTGATTTTAGTAAGCAAATTTTTGGCGTTTGAAACACGAAAATATGCGTGTGGAGAGAGAGAGAGAGAGAGGAATTTCGAATAGAGAGAAGAAGCGGGAGGGTGGGTTTTGAGCAGATAAAGGTGAGAAAATAAATTGACGGGCAACGACACAAGGCTGCCCTCACCGACATATTTTAAGAAGAAATGTAAATTAAAGATCTAATTATTTCTTTTTCAAAAAAAGTCTAATTATTTCGCATGGTTTTAGGAAAAAATGTGACATTGACTCAACCATAGTTAAATTGATTTAACTTTTTTAGGGAAATAGTTAAATTGATGTTGATTTGAAGGATAAAGGTGCATCAAGTGTTGTAGAATATTTCTATCTTCAAAATAGAAGTTGTAGAATATTTCATATGATGATCTCTAGCACTAGATAATAATACTATATCAATGTCCCATTGGGGATGACGTAGTGGTGGAGTGGTGTTTCTTAAGGTTAAAGGTCTCAAGTTCAATCCACCACTAACACCACTAGGTGTGAGCCTGTCACACATGGCTTGCCAGGTGTGGTTTACCTCCCTTGTGTAGGTTTGCAGGCTATTACACAGGGACGAGATTTACCCAATGTACATCACGGTAGCGGCTGCAGGTTACCCTCGACATCCAAAAAAAAATACTATATCAATAATTATGTATTATGATTAAATTATAAATACCATATCAATAATTATGTATTAGGATTAAATTATTTTTCTTTTATTAGTATTTTTTATTTTATTTTATTTTTAGTTATCAATTAAGACGTCCATCACTCGATTAATAGAATTCATCAACGAATTAAACAAACGGTAGAGTTAGGGTGTAAATAATTCTTAGTGTGTTAAATATGAATTAATAGTGTGTTGGAATACATTTATGGGCAATTGTTATATTTTAATGTGAAAGGGCAAAGATGTATTTATCATTATTGTGTTTGGAGTATCTGCCATTTTATTTGCATATTCATTTTGGAAATTTATTAATCATTTGTAACCCCCAACTACCCAATAATGAAGATTTAATAAAACCCTACAAAAATACCCGATACTTAAAAAAACACCTGAATCTTATAAAAATAGCATGTGAAATTTAAAAAATAGCATGTGAAACCATTTCGTATTTAAAAACTATCACTTTAATGTACATTGAACAATCAATGTTATTGTTTATGAATATTATTGTATAATCATTTCATGTATAGCATTACAAAGACATTCAAAAGTATTATGAATTAGTTAATTAGCAATTTTCAAAAAAAGTACTCCAAGTTTTTAAAAATAGCATCTAAAATTTTAAAATCAGCATCTTAAATTTAGAAAATAGCATTTGAATACATTTAAAATTTTAAAAATATCATATGAATGTACATGAAACATTATTACTTGTGGAAATTATTGTATAATCATATCGTGTATTAGCATTACAAACACATGCAATAGTACTATGGATTAGTTAATCTACAATTTTTGCTAGAGTACACCATTGCATCCAAAATTTAATTAAAAAATAGCATTTGAAAATTTAAAAATAGTGTGTCATGCATTTTAAATTTAAAAATAGCATCTAAATTTAAAAAGATATCATCTAGAATTTAAAAAATAGCATCTTTAAATGATAGCATGTAAATAGATTTGAAATTTAAAAATTATCATATGAATGTATAGTGAATATTCAATATTATTGCTTATCTATACATATATTAAGGCAAAATCGTAAGGGTAAAATTGTCATAAAAAAAGTCAGTAAAACTTTATTTAAATATTATTTCTGTTGAAAAAAGTACAAATGTGAGTTCTGGTACAATGATTAATGGCAGGCCTAATTCTTTATTTGGCCTATGATCGATTCTTCCCAAGCCCTCAATCTCATTTTTATTGTTCTTCTTTTTCCCTTTTTTTCCTTTTCCTTTTTTTTTCGTTTTTGTTTTTTTTTTCTTTTCAAGTCCTTTTTTATTATTCCCCTTTCTTCTGCCCTTTTCCCTTTTTTTATTTTATTTTTTCAAATTGTCTCTAAAATTTATTTAACATCAATGTCTTGGGTCTGAACTTAATTGACCTAACATCTCATTTTTATTATTTTTTGTATTTTTTTAAATAGTCCCATCTCATTTTTTAAACATTCAATGAGTTTATCAACTTATTATTTTCTATTTTATTTTTATTTTTTTCATTTTAAATATTTAGGTGGTTTCTTCACCTTCATTTCCATTTAATGAACAATTGATCATATCATTGCTTCACCTTCCTCTTCATAAATGTTCTTTTTCAATGACTCCTCATATGAACTTGAGGAAAAGTCTCAAGTTATGTAAAGATTTTAGCAACTATTCAATTTCATTATTGGTTCTATAAATAGCCGAGCCCAAAAGGTATTTTTTCAAATGAGTAGAATGAGGATATGACTAATTGTCTAATTTATCATTGGTGTTTTATTTGGTTATTTCAACAAAAACAAATCTCCTTGATCACATTAATGCTGAAATTTTTATAAATTTTAGATTTTTTACTCCATTTCTTGTGGCGATTGGCGATACAACGTTTAGGAATCAACATTGCCCTTTAAAATTTTGTCATAGCGACTTAATATTGGATTGAATAGTTGGGATTCATGTTTTAAAAATTACAATAATGTTTTTATCATTGATGATTGTGCCTTTATTTTTTATTTTAACAGTTGAGAGTGTTGATGTGTTTGTAGTACAAGTTGAATTGTCGAGTGGAGCATATTTGTTTGATCATATATAACAGATACAAACTATTGAACAACACTTTCTATTTCTATTTTAACAAAAAAATCAGATTCAGTTGCAATATATATGGTCAAATTTATATATTATTGAATAAAATACATAAACTCAATTCTATATACTTAAACCCTAATATATATATATATATATATATATTATAAATATTTATATTCCATGTTGTTATCAATTATTTAATATTTTGTTTAGCTCATTGTAGTGTTTGTTAGATAGGCATTATAAATCAGTACGTGATGACTGGATCTTATGCTCTCTGATTGAGCTCTAGAGAATATTGTTATTGTTTTTCCAGTCCAATTAATAGAACTTATCGCCAAGCATGATTTTTGTTTATCTTCAAACAATATGTTGAATTTTTTTACCATTAACAAGTGTTATTTTTCTTTTCAGTTTTTTTTAGCATGTAGAGTACTATATGTAATTTTCTATATTAATTTTATAAACGAGTTTGTGTGTTTGATTAGTAATTTATTTATTTTCGTCTCTTTTGTAGTCTAACATAATGACATTAACACAGATTGTATCATGACTTAATTTGTTCATATTCGGTAAAATAGATTAGTCCATCCAATCATGCAATTAACTACGTTTGTTTTAACTTGTGATAATGTACTAGCATTTTATTTTGTGAGAATGAGATTGAATTATATATATTTTTGATGTTGATGAAACACTTGGCATTTAGAATTATTTTACAGTCGAACAATGTTAATTAGTTATTTTAATATTTAATTATTTTTTATAATGGTTATAAGCCTAGCAAATCGAAAATTAGTAACAGTGATTATTATTGGTATCATTTTTTTTAATTTTTCAAAGTACACAAATAAAATAATTGAACAAAATATATAATTTGAGTCGTAAAAAATAATTAAGTCCAATATGATATTGTCATATTGTCTTATATCTATATTGTATTTTTTAACCTAACAATCATAATCAAATTTTTGTTACATTAATTTTTTATTTTTTTTGTGCAAGCAATCATTTTTTTTAAACCTTACACAGATTTTTTTAAATTTTTGACATAACAATTTTTTGTCCCATATTGTTACCTACTAATTCATGTTATTGCATGTTTACCTAAAAATAATAATAATAAATAATGTAATTATAAATATTAAAATATATAATTTCGCACAATTATTTTTCTCACCTAATTACTACAATTACATAAAAAAATCTCGATTATTTTTAAATAAAATATTCCGAGCATCGCGCAGGAGACATAATAGTAAAATTTATTGTACAATCATAGCATCCGAAATTTAAAAAATAGCATGTAATAGATTTGAAATTTAAAAAATAGCATTCGAATGTATATTGAATATTCAACATTGTTGCTTATGGATTAATTAATTAGAAATGTATGTAGAAAAAAAAAATTCAATGATAAAATGATACCTATTTTATAATATGATGAAGACACTAATTAATTAATTAAATTTAATATGTTGATTCGAATGATTTAGAATTGCAATAATTTTAACAGAATCACAAAATTTAAGAATGAAAAATACATATGCAATGAAATCAACGTATGATAAATGGACTAAACATGATTATAGGATAATTATGATTAATAACTATCAATATAACAAAAATGACAAATATGCCCTTTCTACCAAAAATAATTATGCAATAAACATTGAACACAATAAATCATAACCGTAGATCTAACAATATTCAATGTGTGAGATCAATTCATATTTAACACACTAGGATATGATTCACAAAAGAACTCTCCTCTTAAACAATAAATACTATATCATTGAAAAATTGTATAACATTATTGTCGACAAAGGAAAAAAGTGATATAGTTTGAAACAATATTTGAAAGAAGTATATATCTTTTGTTATTAAAAATTAGATTGGGAAATAGTTTGATTTTTAAGCTTTAATTCTGTAGGGCTTGGTATTGAATATTGGAGTGATCGTTGGTTAATAAATACGGACCAAAAGCAATCCTGTAAGACTTCTAAATAAAGGAATACACGAATGAACTGAATCCACGTGCAAAAAAGAGAAATTTAGAAGCTATACATGAATTAGATTGTATAGTCAATGGGAGTTTTGCTCATACCACACGTCTTTTTTGGTGTTCATTCCATTAGAACTCCAAAATTAAGCGTGACAGTATGAATGCCAGGTCATTACAAATTCAAATAAAATTCAATTTTAGATTTTCTCAATGAAAAATGTGAACTTATGAATTTGAATCAGTTATAATAACTATATATTTTTGAAAATATAATATTTATTAGTTTCCCTCGTACAAAAAGATTATTCAATTAGTTTTTTGTTTTGTTTGAAAACTAACTCCACTAAAATACCACTAAGTAGAAGTGTTTTTTAGAAATAAATATTGAGTATCGTCAGGAACTTAGATTTATATCCATCTTTGCTCTATAAATCACCATCAATTACACACACACACACACACACACACACACACACTCCTTCCGTTTTATTTTGATTGTTATTTTAGGAGTTTTTATTTTGTGTCAAAATGTTTATTATTTTAAATATTTTCACACTCTTTCTCCCAAATTTAACCATATAAATATATGGAGAGATAAAATTTTGCTAACTTTTTAGGAAAATATAAGAGAATAAGATTTTATTTGATATAGAAGGAGGGGTTATTTTAGTCTAAAAAATTAATTATTAATTCTAAATTAAAATCATTAAATAATAAACATTATGAAACGATGGGAGTATATACCTATTAAAATCAAAGGTAATTAAAAAATCATATAAGAAAAAGGGATATTCTAAACGCACATTTGCTTCTTCCTTTTATTTAATTCAAATATCTGGGCCCTAATAATTGTATTTGGCGGGCCTTTTTGGGCTTGTCATATTGTGTTAATTTATTATTATTATTGATAATCGGTATTTTTGTGCTTCTTTTGACTGCAACTTGAGGCTATTTCAATACCATTTTATAAACCAATTGTATATTTTTGATGTCCAAACCCATATTTTATTCCAAGTGCAAATTCTAGGTATGTTATTGAAGAATCATCGAGTTCGAGGAACCGGTGCGACTCACAGCACGGTCGGAGGCGCGACCGCGCCGCTTGCGCCAAGCCAGGTTTTCCACGCGTCTCTGGCGCGACCCACAGCGCGGGTGGAGGCGCGATTGGCCCGGGTCGCGCCAAGCCAGGCTTTCCACGTGTCTCTGGCGCGACCGCGCTCCCGCATCCAGACACTCCTTCGCGCCCTTCTCTGGCGCGAGCTGCAGCGCGACCTGGGCGCGACCGAGCCCGTGTCGCGCCCAGACGCCCTGTTTTGCGTGCCTTATCCTCTCCCTTCCCTCTAATATTTGAAAGGGACGATTTTTGAAGAAGAAACACACACGATTTTCATCATAAGAACACAACATAATTCCAAAAGCTCTTCCCAATACCATATACCCCTTTTCCCCTAGAAAATCAAGGATAGAACCATACGAATTAGAGGAGAAAGAGGGCTTGGGCTTGTAAGGGGAGTTCTTGAAGTTTGAAGAATTGAAGTGGAAGGATCTTGTGGAATTTGTGTACATTCGATTGGTTTAATCTAAACTTTATCTATGTTTTTTATACAAGTTTGTTATTTTGATCTCCCAAGCATGAGTAGCTAATCTATTTAGGTTTTGGGGTGTTGGATCAATTGATGAATGGTGTTTGATTTGAATGATTGATGAATGTACCTTTCCCTTGCTTTGAGTATTGTGGATCAAGGGGTTGATTGTTGAATGTATGTGGGTGGCCTCCATTTAGATTCATATGCTACTTAATGTGTGATTAGGTTTGCTCATTTTGTATGTGATCTTGATCCATGAGACCTTTTATTTGTATCTTGAGATAGGTATAAGTATTAGGGGGGTTAATGATGATTTGGGGATCTTGGAAGGCTTGAGTGATTCATTTGCTAGAGATAGTAATGGTTTGCACTTGCTTGTAGGCTAGGTGTTTGAGAAAATGTCTAGGTGACCCTTGCCCAAATCATGATTGTTGAAGGGAGAGTTATGTGATTCATTTGGTTTGTAGAATACCTTAATCAATGATCTAACACCCTAGAACCTCTTGCTTTTATTACTCTTTAAATCTTCTTTTGGAATTATTTACTAATCTACATTGAAGAGTGAAGTTGGTAATTGTTAATGGTTTGGAACACAACATTTCATTAAAAATGATGTTTGTCTAAATAGTGATTATAACTTAAGTCAACATTACTTGCATTGTTAAGATCATAATTTCTATTTCCTTGTGGTTCGACTCGTATCATTACTTGCTACATCCGTGTACACTTACACTTGACACGATCTATAATTTGAGGTATAAAATACGTCATCAATTATTATTATTATTATTATTATTATTATTAGGAATGGATGGTTTTTTTTCATTTATCTGGGAATCTGCAATGATTCAGACCTACAGTTATTTTATTTTTTTATATGGGCAGGACATATAATATTTTGGGAGCTTCTAGAAATGAATGAATATATAATTTGTTTCCTCTTAAATTTTAGGTTGAGGCCGAAGTATGAAATCACACAATTCGACTCAATCACTATTTATTTTATTTCAAGTAAAATCTTATATTTATTCTTAACTTGATCCGACATTGATGTTACTATTATACTAATATACAAATAACTGGTCAATAAAATGAATTTAGTTGAATGATCGAGTTTATGGTTTCAGTTTTTAATTGTGCCCCACGTCCAACAAGAAACAAAGTGTCAGTTGACTTTGAATCTTCAATCTTTGCCTTCCTCTGCTGTCTGCTCTTTTCTCTGCTCTTCTATAGGGTAAAAGTGTGTGTTTTTTCGTCCAAAGAAGAGCCTTAAATAATTGGGAGAAGTTTGGATGGGTTTTAGGGCCAAACAATGAAAGAGGTAAAAATCCGCCAAACACATTTTTTCATGCATGCATGGGCCGTGCACTAAGGATGTCTTACTGCACGGGCCGTGTGCGAACTTCTGCCGCCCGACACTCCTCATCGTTTTGCTCTGTTCTCGCTCATTTCTCATCCTATTGACCTGATTCAAGTTGAAGAATGACCCCAACTTGATCCTCTAACTTTATAGCTTATCTCCCAACTGAATTAGATCCCCAAAAGTATCCATTTTATAGCTCAAACTTCTACACAAAGAGCAAAAATATGAAATTGCACAAGAAAACGCGAAACTATGACTGAAAAAAAGTATCAATTCTTTTTCAGGATGTATGTAATACAATGTGTCAGCCATTATCATCCGTTAGAGATAAAATATGTTTTGTTGGCCTCAAGTGTGTTGACAGAATAAATTATATCATCTTAAATATTGTAACTCCAATTTTAACACCCTACAACTATTATAAACATGCTTAATACGTACGTAATCAAACCCAAGATTTATAAAATTTGAATTTAATGTGTCAAAATTGTAAAAAATAATATTTGATTATTAAATGTATAATTTTAAATCTAGTTTGTTACTTACATCGCTAGCTATCTATCATGATCAATTTCCAAATCCTCAATCGTACTTTGAAGGATTTGTCACCTGCTTTTAAAGTGTTTATTGTCGCCATGCTGGAACACAATAATTAAAAAAAATATTAATGCAATAATTAATTTTAAAGGGAGAATCATAACGTGGTATGAAACGCAAATAAAAAATTGAATAATAAGACTCATCAATTTTGCTAACCTTGTGAAATTTGTAAAATATTTTTCTCACAAATAATTAAATTTCTTCTTAAAAATTAATATAATATAATATAATAGCAGTATTCTTTTTTCACGAGAAGTGGTTTTGGTAGAAGTGAAGTAATGCATATATATGTACAAATGATTCATTAATTAACTTATAATAATAATAATAATAATAATAATAATAATAATATAGTTATATTAGTAGAAAAAAATGTTAAAGGAAATTTCCACACTCAATATTAATTGTTGGAGATGTAATTGCAGTGTTACGATGTAAGACATGAATAATTAAATTTTATACTTCCAAAAAGTTCAAATAATTTAAAAGTCTAGAATGGACTTGGGGGCTCGTCACAATTGCGAAGATGAAAAAAAATGATTTGTGTATATATATTTTAGTTCAATCATATTACTCTCGAAACAATACAATGGTAGTGTTTTATGTTGTAGATTTAACTTAGATTTATGATTCAGTTAGAAAAAGACTACATTTCGTTAATATTTATGTTTAATAAAAGCTTGATCTAATGTTATAATTATGTTCACATATATATCTACAAAATAAAATTTCGTCAAAATTCTTAAGTTAGAAAAAGACAAACTTAGTTTTTTATACACCTCAGATAAATAAATATTTATATTAATTTTTAGATTCATTAAAAGCTAGATTTCACCTCAAATAAATACATTGAAAGCTTTTAGTCGTGTACATAACATGAACAATATCTAATATTTAATTAGTTCTTTTTTTTTTAATTTTGTGGTTTTGATAGATGTGAAGTAAACCATTTATATGGATGAACTATAATTAACTAACATATTAAATAATAATAATAATAATAATAATAATAATAATAATAATAATAATAATAAAGTCATATGTATTATGTTTAATTAGACTTGGGCTTGTCACCATTGCGAAGATGAAAAAAAATGGTTTGTGTAGATATTTTCTAGTTCAATCATATTATTCTCAAAATAATAGAATGGTAGTGTTTTATTATATTTATGTTAATAATTTTTATATTTATAATACAATATTTATGTTGTAGATTTAACGTAGATTCATGCTTCCAAAAATGAATTTAGATATTTGTAAGGTTATAGTTCTATTTTCACATATACGCACTAAATAAAAGTTTCGTCAAAATTCTTCAGCTAGAAAAAAACTATCTATGTGTGTATTATAATATTTATATTCATTAAAAGCTTGATCTAAGGTTATAATTATATTCACATATATCCACAAAAAAAATTCATCAAAAATTATTGAGTTAGAAAAAGACAAACTTAGTTTTTTATACACCTCAAATAAATATATATGTATATTAATTTTTAGATTCATTAAAAGCTAGATTTAACCTCAAATAAATACATTGAAATCTTTTAGTCATGTACATGAAATGAACAATATCTAATATTTAATTAGTTATGTTATTTTTTTATAGTTTTTTTCATTTTGTGGTTTCGTTCGATAGATGTGAAGTAAACCATTTATATGGATGAACTATTAATTAACTAACGTATATAATAATAATAATAATAATAATAATAGTTATTATCGTAAAGTCATATGTATTATGTTTAATTATAAATATATCGTACATTATTATCCTTCTTTGTTATGGAAATAATTGTAGATATACATAAACAAGGAAATATATTTTATAAATAAATATTATAGATTATATTACAATATTACTCTTAAATTAAAATTCTATTGGGGATATAATAGGTGTTAGAGTGCAGAAATTCTCATGCAAAATATCGAGAGAAAAGTAGAGTTTCTTGTTTTATTTTCTGCAAAAATTCAATTTTGATATAAAAGCACAAAGTTTATATACAACTGCTAATAAAGCCACCTACAATCAACGACTAAAGATACAATAGTAAATCTACTATCTATGGCTAGAATGCACGATCCTTGTAGAGGAGGATCATGCATGGAGTATTTGCCACGTCAGGTGGTCCCATGCAAGGAAAGAAATCAACTGCATGGCTGCCCATCGTAAGCTCAGCTGAAGAAGAGTGTTGCATGGCTACATATCCTCAACACCCCCCCTGCAAGCTGGATTTGGTACAAGTCACCGAGATTCAGCTTGGAAAGGAGCTCACGGAAACGCAGACCAGGAAGCCCTTTGGTGAAAAGATCTGCTACCTGCAAAGCTATAGAAATATAACATGGCTTAATAAAACCACGACGATAATTTATTCTGGAGAAATGGCAATCCATATCAAGATGTTTGGTGCGTTCATGATATACTTGGTGTTGAGTGATTTGTATAGCGGCTTGATTGTCACAGAAGACATCAATATGAGTAGGATAAGAGATAGAGAATACATCTAACATGAAGGAAATCCATAACAACTCACGAACAACATAGCTTAGGCTACGGTATTCGACCTCGGCGGTTGAAAGAGAAACTGTTGTTTGCTTCTTGCACTTTCAAAAAATCAAACAAGGACCAAGAATCACACAATACCCTGATAAGGAGCGTCGTGTGTCCAAGAAAGCACCCTAGTTGGCATCACAATAAGCCTTGAGGGAAATATGAGGAGAAGTTTTATAGAAAAGACCAAGAGAAGGGCAGCCTTTGATAGACTTGACAACATGAAGAGCTGTTGTCCAATAAATTTTAGAGGGTGAATTGATGAATTGACTAAGTTGTTGAATAGCATATGCAAGATCGGGACGAGTAAGATTGAGATATAGAAGTTTGCCAACAAGTCTTCTATAAGAAGCAGCTTGAGGGAAAGCCTGTGCACTCTGAGTGAGAGAAACACTAGAAAGAAGAGGTGTTGTAGCTGGTTTACAACCAAGGAGCCCAACTGAATCAATTAAATTCAAAATATACTTTCGTTGACAGAGAAATGTGCCAAATTCAGACCGAGCTATTTTTATTCCAAGGAAATACTTGGCCTCACCAAGATCTTTAATGGTAAAGGCCTTATGTAGAGCATCCTTAACAGATTGAATCTGATCAAGGCATGGACTAAGTAAAAGAATATCATCTACATACACTAATAAGGTAATGAAGCAATCTCTAGAACCTTTAGTGAACAAGCATGTATCTGATTCACTCTGAACAAACTGTAGAGAGAATAAACACTTACAAAAATCCAAGTTCCACTCCCTGAAAGCTTGCTTGAGGCTATATAAACTCTTAGTTAATCTGCAGACATCCCCAGGCTGGCCTTTGGTATAACCTTGATGTAACTGCATATATATTTCATCAGAGAGATACCCATGAAGAAAGGCATTGTTAATGTCTATTTGATGCAAGAACTGGGAATACTGAATAGCTAAAGCTATGAGTAATCTTACTGAAACAAGCTTAGCAACTGGAGCAAAAACTTCCTGATAATTGACACCAAATTCTTAGTTGTACCCTTTAGCAACTAAACATGCTTTATAGCATTTAATGCTTAAATCTAAGTTGAGTTTAACCTTATAAACCCATTTACAACCAATAGATTTCTTACCTGCAAGAAGAGGCATAACTGTCCAAGTGGAATTATCTTTCAGAGCTTGTAATTCTTTATCTATAGCATCTATCTATTCTTTCTGTTGACAAGTATATTTGTAAGAAGTTGGTTCTTTAACAGATTGCATATTAAACAAGTAAGACTTGTAAACATTAGTAAGGTTGTCAGAGATATGATAAGGAAATGTGGGTGGTGTTTGAGTGTCTGCAGAAAAACTCAGAAGATGAGGAGGAACAAAATTGCAAATATAATCCTGAAGATAAGCAGGAGGTCTAGATATCCTGCTACTGACTCGTTTGATGATAGGCTGTGAAGGGAAATGATCACCAACAAGAGGAGAATGATCATGAGAATGAACTGGATGAGATGTTTACAAAGAAGGAGAAGAAGGAGTGATCCCAGATATAGAAGAAGGAGATGAATGAGTAATCCCAGGTGTAGAATAATGCAGAGGAATTTCATCAGAAAAAGAAATAAAGGGAAGAGGCACATGTGCAGAAGCACTTTGAAGAGGAAAGATAGAAGAACAAAACTTAACATCCCTGGCCACCACAATCTTTTGGGAATCAATTTTATAGAGTAAAACACCTTTGTTATGAGCATCAGAGACAAGGTAAACACATTGAACACTTCTGGTACAAAATTTTGTTTTGGAAGGCAGAAGATTTACCTTGTAGACAAGGCAGCCAAATGGCTTCAAATCTTGAAGAATGGCTGGTTTATGGAAAAGAATCTCATAAGGGGTCTATCATTTGAGAACAACTGAAGGAAGCCTGTTAATAATAAAAGTAGCATATAGAATAGCATAAGGCCAGAAATGTGAAGGCATCTTACTCTGAAACATGAGTGATCGAGCAACTTGAAGCAGATGTCTATGCTTTCTCTCAAAAATACCATTTTGTTGAGGTGAGTAGACATAAGTTTTCTGGTAAACAATACCATGAGATCCCAACAATTCCTCTATTCTCATGTTAACAAACTCAATCCTATTGTCTGAACGCATGGTAAGGATATTGTGATTAAATTGTGCCTTCACCAGTTGGATAAACTTCTGCAAAATACTGCACACCTGTCCCTTACTACTAAATAAAAAAGTCCAGGTAACCCTTGAAAAATCATCAACAATAGTTAGAAAATAGGGAGTGTGTGTAGCAGAATCTCCTGTATAGGGCCCCCACACATCTACATGCATAATCTGAAAAGAAACTTCACTTCTCCTGCCCAAGGTAGGAAATGGAGTTCTCTGTTCTTTGGCTCTGTGACAGACATCACAGCCTTCCAACACACTATAATCTGCAGGTTTATATCTTTTCTTGAAAAATTCCATGTGCTGCATAGTTGTAATAGAGGGATGGCCAATCAGAGAATGGAATTCTTCTAAGGAATGTGACACTGCAGCATTGACACATGCTGTTGACTGTGATTCTTGCTGAAAGACATAGAGAGTACCCTTCATGGTACCAATCCCAAGCACAGCTTCTGTGTCCTTTAGCTGAACTAAACAATGAGTTTCCAAGAACACTACTCTGCAATTAATACTTTTGGTAAGTTTCCCTACAGACAATAGGTTGCGAGTAAACTCTGGAGCATATAGAACATTTGTGAGTGTGATTTTGGATGTAATGTGAGCATCTTCTGCTAAGAAGGCCCAGAGACTTGTTCCATATGGAAGAAAAATTTTGAGTGAAGTTTTTAACTTTCTCAAATTTGTTAACAGGCTTGCTTGGCAACACATGTGGTTGCTAGCACCTGAGTCAACAATCCATTCACACTGATTTATATCCTTGGCCACTCCAAAAGCATAATGTCCTGAAAGATCCAAAGATTCATTTCCAAAATCTATCTCTGTGACATTTGCCACTTCTGAAGGGCCTGCACCAGATCTGTGTTCTCCAGATGCCTTGTTTTGATGCATATAAGAGGTAAAATGCTTGGCTATTTCTGTTTGAATTACTTTGCCAATATCAGTAGGTATAGTCTGCATAGCACATCCACACTAGGTAGCTTATTACCATCTGTATGATGAACATGATGAGCCCTAGCCTTTCCTTTTTCTTCCTTAAATCTTTTGTACCAGTCAGGTACTCCATTGATTTCAAAGCAGTCAACCTTCAAATGTCTAGTTCTCCTACATTGATCACATTTCAGCTTCGCTTTTTCTTCCTTGGTCAATTTCTTCCTAAAACCTTCTTTCTTATATTGAGGTTTCTGTCCTGAAAATAAAGCACTTTGATTTGCATTTTCAGAAAAATGAGATGATATTTGAACCTGATCCTCTACCTGGAGTACCATAGAATAGGCCTGGCTAGTGGTAGGTAAGGGATTCATTATCAGAATTTGTTGCCTAACCTGTTCATACATATCATTCAACCCCATTAAGAATTGCATCATATGCTTTTTTTTGAGGTCTGTCTTAGCATCTGCTGCTGCTGCACAAGTGCAAATCCTAGATGTTTTAAGCAAAGCAAGTTCATCCCAAAGTGCACTAAGGTTATTGAAATACACTAGCACAGACTGTGTTCCTTGTGAATAAGAAGCTATCTCTCTGCGTAGCTTATACAATCGTGGACCATTCCTCTTACCAAACCTCTTGTTTAACTCAACTCATAACTCTTGTGAAGTATTCAAATTCTGCAATCCCATAGACAACTCTTTCACTATGGAATTGCATAAGCATAACCAATTGAAAATAAGATAGTCGGCTTTTACCCATTGCATATGGTCAATGGAGTCAGTTCTAGGCTCGGGCATGCTACTGTCAATGAAGCCTAATGTATTCCTAGCAAACAGAGCTCGTTTAATAGATCTACTCCAAGTAAGAAAATTCTTGCCGTCGAACAAATCAGTCGTTAAAAGCATGCTAGGATGTTCGTGTGGCGCTAAGTATAACTCATCATTTGCAAGCATACGATTTTGATTAATTTTGTTTCTAGCAGGATTAAGCACTTGCATACCTCTCATTGCTGGATTAGGTACATCAGATTGTTCATTTGGAGACTCCACATCATGCTGCGCGCTGCTACTAGCATCATGCTTGAGATTGAACCTAATTTCATCATCCCGAGCATTCCTCCAAGAAAATTTTCGGTTTGCCTTCGTCATCGTTCTCCAAACGATCGATCAATCGGTGGAAATCAAAGAGTAATCAAACAATCAATGGATATCCGGCTCTGGATACCATGTTAGAGTGCAGAAATTCTCATGCAAAATATCGAGAGAAAAGTAGGGTTTCTTATTTTATTTTCTGCAAAAAACCAGTTTTGACATAAAAAGCACAAAGTTTATATACAACTGCTAATAAAACCGCCTACAATCAACGACTGAAGATACAATATGAAATCTACTATCTACGGCTAGAATGCACGATCTTTGTAGAGAAGGATCATGCATGGAGTATTTGCCACGTCAGGTGGTCCCATGCAAGGAAAGAATCAACTGCATGGCTGCCCATCATAAGCTCAGCTGGAGAAGAGTGCTGCATGGCTAGGTACATATCCTCAACAATAGGTAAACTAAAATTTGTAAAATATAGCTCTATTATAATAGTAGTAGATATGTGATCTCATTTTCTAAAAAATAAAATAAATAAGTTGATGCTTTAATTATATGGTTGACCAATCAACAAAAATGTTGTATTACGCAGTCGATACATAGCTATAGTGCTAAGTGCTATACACTGCCTTTCTACATAATTTTTTATATATAAAATAAAATTTCATTGACCGAGTATGATTGTACAATTTGTACTGCATTTTAAAAAAAAAAGGTAGTTTGGCCCAAATAAGTGGGCGTCCTCGTTATGAATTCTTGCATCTTATGACCATGTTCAAATTCAGAAATGCTGACTAAATCGTTTAGTTTTATTGTTTAATTTAATTAATTAGTTTTTTAGTTGACCTGTTGAATTGCAATAAGTGTTGAATTTGGTAAATTGAGTTGGTGATTGAATTCTTGGTTTTACACAGTGCATTTCAATCAAAAGTCTTTGTCTTCTTTTTCTTATGAAAAATTATGAGTTTGTATTCGTGAAGTCTTTTTTAGCCGAATTATTTGCAACACATTTATAAATAGTGGTTGCGTGTATAAAAGGGGGAAAATTTGATATTGATATTTATAGATTGGAGTTATTCTTGGTTTTAAAGAATAAATTGATTTTCAATTTATTTGGTTTGTAGGATTTGAGTTTGGTATTAATGATGGGTACGAGGTCCTATCATCCATTTGAGTTATAAGTTATTATCCTAATATTGGGGTGCTTATTTTCATTTCATTCTCGATGAAATTTGAAATTACCCAACTATCCTTATTCAAATATTTAAATTAATAATGAAAATTTTTATGTGGAGGACAATTTAGGTATTCTCCTACTTTTGAATCGTAATCCCTCAATCCAAACAGAATATCAACAATCCATTATAAATCATTAAAATCACAATCAAGCAATACACACACATTATTATTTTTATCCAAACAGTGCAAATTTGCTGCATCTAATCAATCTTATTTATCTCTACCGTCTACACCTCTATCAAATCGAAAAATTAACAATTTGAAAAATATATTCGATGTGAATTCAACTTAGAATGATCATTGCTCCAATTCGACATGTGTTCTGCACAATAGTCTGCAAACCAAACAGACCGGTGAGTTTGAGCCATCTTCACAAGCGTGTCTACATCATGTTGACTCGATTAGGCATTTTTCATGAAGTCACGCTCAAGGAAGCTCATATAATTATTTATGGCCCATTTGAGCATGTGTCCAAGCCCATGATTTTAATTGCCCCAATATAAATTATAAAATATTAAGGGGTCAATGTGAAAGTAAGAAATTGGGGTTTTCTATCATCGACCCGACTTCAACGTAGGCCCACAATAGATTTGGACCTAATTGGGTTGGACCCACTTATCTGGATCCGGGTTCTCCACAATCGGGTAATATAAATAAAAAGATATTTTATAATTTAAATTAATTTATTTTATTATATATATACACATATATGCGTGCGTGTGTGTGTAATGTGTGTGTATATAGTTTTATTTAAAATGATGTGATGCCGGTCGATCACTATAAAAATTTAAGACCAAATAATTGAGATTTTCTTTTCATTACCTAAAGTTCAACTTGTTTTTTTTAATTTTATTTTTTCGGAACGGCGTGTCTTGGATTACTTGAATTCGAGACATCTCCCTTTTACATAGGACATTCATCTCTTTAAGTGCTATGGGACAAGTTCAACTTGAATTTGATTGGTTAAAAATGAGAAAGTTATGTGTAATTTTTACTTGAGTTAGGATTGGGTTGCACTCGGTTTCAAAGCTTATTCAAATTTAATATATTGAGTAATAATTTCTCATCAACCTCAACAAGAAATAATGTAGGTTTTTGGTTCCAATATGGAATATTGATTTTCATGTTGGTTTGTGTTGTGCTCCACTTAACTAGTTTTTTAGACAAATATAATAATAAGATGATATTGTAATTAAAATTAACTAAATGAGAGCATGCATCCATGCGCTGCAACATATATGTAATGCTATACACATTGAAGAAATATGGAATATTGCAACAACTTTCTCAAATGTTTTGTGATTTTATATACAAATTATAGTCTGTAAAATTCCCGGGCTATATTAGAATAAAGTGGGCCAAGCTCACACCAAAATTTATGATAATTAATTAATCAAAATAATTTAAAAGATAGGTGAAACGTATGCGTTAGGTAGGGGCCACAAAATGCTTGAAAATGAGACAATATATACCTTTGACGAGAATATAATATTATGTATTCTTTTAATAATATATTCCTTTGCCAACATGCATTTGTACGTATTGTCACCAAGATTGATAAAAAAAAAAGTACTACAACTATGATACAAGATAAAAGAGATTTCTTAATGGTTCTTCATAAAGTAAAAGTCCCTACGTATATAATTTTTCCATCTATTTTCTTTGGGATGAGATCCTCTATTTCAGATTTGGTGCTCCAACCTATATTTCACGATCGATTTAACAAGTTTAATAATAGATATTATAAAAATAAAAATTAATTATAACATAATCGACCTAGTCACACCTATCAACAAAAGATTGAAATTTTAAAAATTATAAATCATATTTTTAAAATAATCAACCATAATAATCATTTCTTTGAAAATTAAATACTAAAAAAATGATTATAAACCCTGATTGGATCAAGTGAACCCTAAAAACAATCATAAAATTAAACTAAAACATAATAAATTAAAATTGATGAAAAAAATGGAAGAAAACTTTACAAATTTGATCGTGGAATACGTGTTGAAACACCAAAACTGGAATAGAGGATCCCATCCGAACGATTATATCTATTGTAATTCTAAAAAAAAGCCAAAAAGCTAGTAACCAGTAATCTTATTACTCCCTCCGTCCCGATTATATAGTCTCTATTACTATTTTGGGGTGTCCCAATTATATAGTCTCATTACTGTAAGTAACATTAATTTTAATAGTAATGTATAAATACACCCTTATTAATTATTGAAAATTAAAAAAATAATAACTTAAAGTTTGAAAGTCATAAATATTAAATAAGGGTATTATTGAAAGTTTAGCATTAATACCTTGTTTTCATAAATTTTTTTAATTTACATGCGAGGAGAAATGAGACTATATAATCGGGACGAAGAGAGTATTTTTTTTAAAAATCCGACTACAACAACAACCAACAATCAATCTCTAACCAATTAATCAATATTAGTCTATAAAAACAGATGAGATTAATTCGGTTATTAAGTTAATTAATGACCAGCAATCTCAATTTTATATTTATATTTTCAAAATTTCATAATTTGCAAAAGTGTAGCTAGATTTATAGGTGACAATATAGAAATGAATGAATTAATTAGTCAAAGTTGACACCTCTTTTTGCTAAATAATTAAAATCGAAAAATCCAAATAAAATAGAAAAATGTGGTTAGCCATGTCGTGTAGTGTGTTGCACCACGTAAAACAGAATTGAGAGATTGGGAAGAAACAATTCAAAGAGACCAACAAAATTCACTGTGCAGAGAGAATCAGCAAAATATGCGGCCCACAGTGAAAAAAGACAAATTTTAATTTTGATTTTACATGTAGTTAAATTGTCTCATGCAGAGGTTAATTTGGCAAAACAGACCAATTTTATTATCTCTAGAAGATAGGATTGCCATGTTTTGACAGCTACTCATATGCTAAAAAAACAACTACATTAATCTGTATTTGTAAACATGCAAATATATGTTTCGTGTGCGATTCTGAAAAATATACATAAATCTTTGTATAAGACGAAAATTTATGATATTTTTTATTATTAGAATCGATACTTATTCTTTCAATAAAAATTATAGTAATAATTGAAAAAATAACATCGCTTCTTTTTTTATAACAAAAATTACAGTATTTTTCAATAAAATAAATAGGATGTTTTTCAGTATTAGAAGTGATACCTTTTTATTTGATATAAATTCTTATATACAACTGATGTACGCAAGATGAACCCATATTTTCATCTATTCTTCAACCTAGTATAAAATAAAAGAAAAAAATATTGAATCACGTATCCATATAAAACTAAGAATATTTCTTGTCTAATTATTTCGTGTCTAATCTTGGAATTGAATCGTTGGCAGCTCACACGGTGCACGAACGTGCGGCCTTGTTCACCGCACTTGCCTAATTTATTTTTTTAAATAAATATATACCCTAAAATTAATTAGTGAGCTCTAAAATTAAAATTAATTTTTTTTTATCCGGCGACTCTTGCAGTGCACTCGTCCTATGCTAACACATGATCTTGTGCACTGTACTCGACAATTAATTTTTTCGAAACAAATATGTACTCATAATTAGTGAACCCTAAAATTAAAGGGTTTTAATTTAATATTTTGATCCAGTGACTTGTGCACTACACTCGATAATTAATTTTTTTGGATTAAACATGAACCCTAATTGGGATGTGTTAAACACTAAATTGAGATGAAATAAACTCATATAAGCGAAGTACCATGGTTGATACTTTTCAGACTACGAGTGATACATTTTATTGTTATAAATGATTCTTTTTATGTTAATTTTTTTTTCCAGGATGAGTCAAGTCCACTCGCGACCCACCTGTCAGACGGGTCAGTATTTGTCTGACTGAAGTCTTTGCCTAATAAGCCATGCATCCTCTATAATTCTTCCTATCCAAGAAAAAGATGGGAAAGTCTAACTATTTGATGGGTTAAAAACTATTAAACGACTCAAGATTCAGATTCCTAACAAAAATACTATCAAAATGCCAAAAAAAATTAGAAGTATATATGTTTCGGACATTAATATATATGGGATAAGGGCCAAATAGGCCACTAAATTAATTTTGGGGGTTCAATTGAGCCACTATAACTTTTTTGGGCTCAATTGGACTACCGCGTTTTTAAAATCGTGTCAATTGAGTCATTCTAAAACCGGGCCCGAACGGAGGACGTTAACTCGTCTCGAAACGACATCATTTTCTTTAAATTTTTACCCTAACCCATAACCCGACCCACCCCTAACCCCTAACACCTAACCCGATCCACTTGTCCAAACTACACAAAATTGAATTTGGGGATTTCAGGCAGACGTAGAAGAAAGCAGATCCGATGAAACGATGTTAGGTAATCCTTCAACTTCTAGCTCTGAATCTGTATCACCTTCATCTTCTTCGTCTACCTCTGAGACTAAATATTCTTCTTCATCTGTCTCTGGGTTTGGAACAAGATGAGACTGGGTTTTGTTTTTTTGGATTTTTTGAGTTTCTGGGGATAAAGTGTTGGTTTTTTTGTTGTTTGAAACTTCTTAGGAAGGATTGTTGTTGTTTTAACTGCTGAGAGAAGTAGGAGTGGACGGGTGCTTGGAGTTGAGGTAGAGGAGAGAGAAGGGGTGGAGTCAGACGGGGATGAACTATCTGACTCCAGTGACGTCACCGGTGGGTTAGGGGGAACGGGGAGGAGGTGTATGTTGGGGCTGGGAGTTCATGAGTTGAGTGGCTTTGGAGCGAGTTTGTATCCCAGCTGGGTTTGAGGATTGTGCCGAGGCACTTGTGGCTTGGGGCAGAGGGTGTTGTGGTTGAGCAGTGAGAGAGTGGGAAAATGGGTGAGGGTTTGGGAATGGAGTTGTGATGGCAGATGAGATAGGTTGTTTAGATTGTGGTTGGGCAGGGTTGATTAGATTTGTTGAAGTGTTTTGAGTTTCTGGGTATGAACAAGAAACATGGACATGTTTTTTTATTTTTTGGAATATAGCAGAGATCTAATTCAGAATGGTTGGTTAATTTTTTGGCAGGTTTCTTGGCTGATCTGAAGGCAATTTTGGCTAGTTTTTTCTGAGTTTTTTTGGAGCTAGAACTGGACAATGAAGTTGGAATCTGGGAAGCTTGCCCAGTAGTTCCTTTTTTTTCGACCCATAACACAAAATTATGGAGATGAACGCCAAAACATGGCTGGAAAGATGGGTTTGGACTGAAGAACACGATGAACAGAAAAATAAAAATAAAAGAAAAAATGGAAAAAATAAAAAATTAAAAGGAAAATGACACCAAAGGGGATCTAAGGGGGAAAATGACATGAACTTGGATGATCTTCATAGTTGTGTGTGAAAAAAGTGTGAGATAGTGTGTGTGTGAGAGAACAGAGAAAAAATTTTAGCTAAATCCCCAAATTCGATTTTGTGTACTTTGGATGAGTGGGTAGAGTTAGGGGTTAGATGTGGGTCGATTTATGGATTAAGGTAAAAATTTAAAGAAAACGACATCGTTTCGAGACGAGTTAACGTCCGCCGTTAGGGCTCGATTGTGGAATGTCTCAATTGACACGATTTTAAAAACGCGGTGGCCCAATTGAACAAAAAAAAAGTTACATTGGCTCAATTGAGCCTCCAAAATTAGTTTAGTGGCCTATTTGGCCCTTATCCTTATATATATATATATATAGGGGTGGGGTTATATAAAAATAACCCCTTGTGTGAGAAATGAGAACACATCTCACACCACACATCCATCAAAAATCAAAGGTCCAGATTTGATGAAAAAGGCGGTGGTAATTTTGTAATATCTGAAAAGTTTTTCGCGCGGGGGTATTACTGTAATTTGGTAATTCTTATAAAAATCGCGGAGGATTTGATAACAGATCGTTATGCTAACGAAGTATTATCATAATGCTAACGAAGCATTATAGTTATGCTAATTAAAGTTTTCAAATATTGTTGGCGAAAAAAATATTCTAAAAATTAATTATAAACCTAATTCGATTTAATAAATCCTAATTAAATGGAAAAAATCATAATTGGATGAAATAAATCTAATTAGATGAAATAAACATTGATTGGATGTGGTAAACCCTAAATGAGTTGAAAGAAATCATAATAATAATAATAATAATAATAATAATAATAATAATAATAATAATAATAATATATTTGTACTACGTTAGCATTATAATTTTGGTTTGTCAACATTGCGAATACACTATGTTAGCATATGACAATACTCTATCAACATACGTTATAAATTATAATTGGATAGGATAAACCCTAATAATCAATTAAGAACTATAAACAAAAAATTAAATTTCAAAAGAATAATGATAATTAGATGGAATAAACCATAATCGAGATTAAATAAACCATAATTGAGATTTAATAAACCCTAATAAATTTATACTATGTTAGCATTATGATAATTCTTTATTAGCACATCGAATATATTATGTTAGCATATGACAAATGCTTCATTAGCATACGTTCATATGTTATCATAATGCTGACGAAGAATTATTATATGCTAACGAAAGCATTTACAACCTGAGCACGCATAAAAAAATTTCTTTTTTATTTTTCGTTCATATTTTTTCATCCAAACATAACCTTTCGACATCTTAAATGAAAGAGCATGAAGAGAGCTTTAATTTGATATATTTTTTGTATGCATTGGATTAAAAACGAGGAAGTTATAGTCGATTAAAGTTTTTAAGATTTTTTTTTAATTGCTGACATCATCAATTTTAATGGATTTGGACGAAAATAGCCCTCCTTCCTTATTTTTTTGCCCTATTATTTACGAAATTGCCACCTTAAATCTCAACCATTGGATCATTAAATTGGATGGTGTAAGATGTGTTCTCATTTCTCACACCAACAAGGTGTTCTCATATGAACATATATATATATATATATATATATATATATATATATATATTTGGACATGAGTCTTGACACTTCTAATGAATTTTTGCCCATGAGATGATATGGTGTAACATAAGATTTTATAGAATAAATGTGTTATAAATTGTGTCTAAAATGTGTTATAAACTTTCAAAATTCGTGTTTAAATTGTAAATTTTATCAGTTCATATTTTTTTTTTCGTGAACACTTCAAAATTAAAGATGTGGCGTGACGAAATAGGCCATATAAAAATGTAAATTCAAGTCATAGTTCATACGCATATATGATGTCATAATTTGGAAGGTAATATCCCATTAATATATTGCATGTGGACTCGATTTGCTACATCATATTTATTCCACACCCATTCACCAAATTCAATTTGGTTGGAGTTTTCCTATTTCTTGTTCATACAACTACATAAATATCTACCAATAAGCGCCGGAGCAGTTATAGAATTCGTTGAATATATAATTGTAGCAATACGTATATGTACACATATATATGATGGGGAGCATAGACACATGCATCCATGCATGCATGTATATATATAATATATCTCGATGTGGTATTGGAATTTGGAAATGGGAATTGGGAAGCGATGATGTATGTATGATTAAAAAAAAGGGAATTGATTATTGAAAGAGGAAAGAAATCAAAAGACGACAGACATGCTCATTCTGAATGATGGTAGATCCGCATAAATAGGCAGACACACATATTCCTAAGGAAACTTGCAAGAATTGCCCCCTCTATTTATAAAATCACATCTCCGTTGACTTCAATTATTTGGACATTACCAATACTCTCTCTCTCTCTCTCTCTCTCTCTCTCTCTCTCTCTCTCTCTCTCTCTCCCTTGAATTTGAAATTTGATCTTGACGGTATTTATTTTGAAGGTTATTTTTTTTTTGAAGGTTTTTTTAAAAAAAAAAAATTAAGATTACCATGTTTCGTTGGGGGTAAATTATACATTATATACTTAATAAATACTATAACATTTGCAACTGATAATAATAATATTCCAACATATATTGAATAATAATTTTACTCTCAATGTTTCATTTTACCACAATTGTATTATTCATAAGTTTTTTCTGACAGCTGAAAGTTGAATTACCGCGTTGGAAAACACGTAAACAAGAAATCTTGCTAGTGTCCTCACATAAGATGATTAAATCTTGCTCGACGTTTAATTTTCATAGATTTGTAAAAATTAATAGACTTTCAGAACCTACAAGGAGGTTAAGTTGTTTTCTCTTAATAAAAATATATATAAATAAAATTATTGATATTTTGACCGAAATATTTTTTTACTAAAATCAAAACCGGTTAAATCAAATTATATTTTAATTTAAATATTCCATATCAAACCAAAATTTGAAAAAAAAAATTAAAAAACCAACCAAACTAAATAGCTCGGTACGGTTCGATTTAATTTTTTTTATTCAATTTTGCACACAGTATGTGTGGTGTTCATATGCTCCAATTATGTGTATGGAGATGTGGCGAAAATCTAAATCTAAATGGTGTAATACGAGATTAAATACCATTAGAGCGTCTCCAAGAGCTCGGTAAATCGGCAAAGTGCCGTGAAAAATTTGATTTTCTTTCCTCCAACAGATGCTCTTTTGGCTTGATAGTTTGAGGGAGGTAAACTGTACCTCGGTTTCCTCTCGTTATTTTTTTTATAAATGCAAAATAAATTGATTTGGTTGGTTTTTTTTATTTTCTATTAGATTTATTTCAATTATTTTAAAATCATGGGAGTTTCCATTTGCACCACTTAGTTTACTCTTTGCACCACTAAATTACATAAGTAAAAAATAAATAATTATAAAATTACATAAATATCCTTACTAAATAAAAATAAAATAAAATCAATAAATAAAATAAAATAAAATATTAAAAGAAAAAAAAACATCAACGACACATGTAGTAAACCTCCGACGCCAATTCAGGCTGGAAAGTCAAGAACTTTGCAGTCGTGCTTTGACATCAGCGCTGTGATGTTGATCTGGCTCGGCCCCGGCGCCGGAGCCTCGGCTTCGGGAGAGGGGAGAATGGAGAAGGTCTGAATGACGAAGATGTTGTACAGAATGGCGTTGACGAACTTGACAAACGTGGCGGAAACGACGCCGCCGTTGTCCTGGGCGCCGAAGCCGACCTTGCCGCCTTCAGGTCGGTGATGTTGATGAACCCGGCAGAGCCGGTCGCCGAGCCTGTGGCCTGGAACATGATGGCGGCGAGGCCGGTGCCGTTGGTGATCTGGTGGAGCTTCTTGGCGCCGAGAGTGAGGTGCTTCGAGAGTAGATCCGACATTCCAGCGTTGTCGACGGCACAGACTGTGATTGTTTCGCGGCGGTTAATCTCCAGGAAGAGCTGCGTCACGGTTAAGTAGTGGTTGAAGGTGGAGAATTCGGGGTATTTTTCCAGAATGTGGGTGATGTTGTGGGCATCGGTGGCGGAGGGGATTCTGGAGCAAATGAGGGTGGCGGGCCGGGGGACAGCGGCTGAGAGGGAGGGTGGTAGCGGTAAGTTGCAGGGAAGAAGAAGAAGATTCTATTTTTTTTTAAATAAAGTTAAATTATTATTTTTAAGTTTTTTTTTATGTAAAAAATGTATTTTAGATGAGAGGGTATTATTGTCAATATTGATGGTGCAAAGAGTAAAAATTGTAGTGCAGAGAGTAGATATAGTGCAAAGAGTAAAAGCAGTGATGCAAATAGAAACTCCCAAAATCATTTTATACATTGATTAAGTAAACAATATATATATATATATATATATATATTATAATACACTTCAACAACAAGTTTTTTCCTGCCCATTTATAAGAGTGTTTTAGACAATTAATATTGTTATAAATATAATTTAATAAATTATTTAATTTAATTTCTATAATAGCATTTTTAGCATTAAACCAAATTGATTGTTACTATATATAATTAACATATGTTTGCTCAAAGAAATGATCCAATCATTCGAGATATATAGTTAAATGTCCATATAATAAAATATTTATGCTGGATTAACTTGGTAATCCATTGATGTCACTATGTTTATTTAATTTATTTTATAATAATTGTGCTGATAATAAATTTTGAAAATTATTTTTTTAATAATTCAAAATGTTTAAAAGGGATTAAGATTAAGATCCAAGCATAATTAAACATTCATAAAATTATAAATGTGTCAATGAATACGAGTTTAAATTTAGATCTAGACGTATCTTATATGTGAATCTTGACCCGTAAAATAGTATCACAATTTTTTTTTATCATTAAGTTAAAGTAAAATATATTCAATCAATAACAAATAAAAATTCTTTTACAATATATTTTTGAAACAATAAATATTAAATGATCTTCGTGCATCGCACGAGGGTAAAAGCTAGTTCAAGAGTAAAGAGTATAAAAAAAGGAATATTTCATTGTAGAGTGAAATGTAGAGTGATGCTGTTGGAAGTGAAAATTGAAAATCTGTAATTTTAACTATACAATAATGTAGAGCTAACTGTATTCGGGTAAAAATTGTTGGAGATGAGCTTAGATTGACAATTAATTTCAACTGAATTTTTTTGTTGGACGACTCTTGTAAATGCTGCTAACTATCTAGTCGGCTGCAAAGGTTTGTCTAGTCTCCATCGTTTATTACTTTATTTAGCCAGCAAATAAAAATATATAGAAATCCTCTTTCGACATTAAACAAAACAGCAATTTATTAAGAGGCAATCAGAGCCACCCAGTTTTTAAGGGTTTTCCACCAAACTCAAGAACCCCGTGAGAGCAAAGACTCCATATTCATTGGTTTAAAGTTGCACCCAAAATAAATTATTTTAAAAATAATAATAATAATAATAATAATAATAATAATAATAATAATAATAATAATAATAATAATAATAATAATAATAATAATAATAATAATTAGATTTGTGTGGCTGATCGGTGTTTTGCCCTTAATTTCCCTGCCCTTGAATAGTCACGGTTTTTAAACATATACCAAGAATTAAAAGCAAATTAATATGTTGTCACTTCTTGCTAATTAGTTTTGAACTATTTTTGCATTGATATTAATATTAATTTGATAACATATACGTACGAGAGAGAGTAGAAAATAAAAAATATATACATATATATTTGAAGATCGATTAATATATATCTCGTTTGCTTTGGGGATCAAAAAGTTTTATCAATGATTTAATTTGATAATCTAATTTCTATACATATAGTTGGGCATTTCTTTTTTTATCAACATTTCTTGAGGAACGAGATCTTTGGGTTTCAGGTAATGCATATTTTTAAATTAAACACGTGCCAACAAATAATTTAATTTTCAAATTGATAAACGTCAATAAATTAAAGAACATGTCAAATGAATTCAGTTTAGTAAAATTTGTATAGATATGAAATAAACCAAGTTCTAAAATAGGAGGTTGAAGGTGAAATCCATTAGGCAAATTGATGGCCCCATGATTTATGAATTAATTAAATAGTACTCTTCCGATCCGGAGCACGTGGCCTAAATATATATGACATCCATCAATTTTAGTATCAATCTTAGGAATAAAATAATTTGCAGAAATGAGTCAAGATTTGGATCCACGTACAATTAAATAGCAATAAAATTATAAATATATCATGAAATTAAATGAGTTTTACTTCAGATCTTAATTTGTAAAATGGGCTCACATAAATTTATGTTGTTAGTATTTCTTAAATAAATATAAATAACTACATCGAAACAAATTATAATTATTTAGAGACGTACATAATTATTCGGTTGCTAATAAAATAGAGACGTCATTCAACCCAACAGATAAAATCCGTCGCTAATTGATTTCAAAGATGTTTTTTTTAATGTTTAGAGAAGGAAAAATGTGTCACTGAATTCTGTTTTGGGTGTTTCTAAATACACCACCGTTTTTTTCTTTACACACCCTTCTCTTATTGCAAGCTTCATGTGTGATGGGGGTGGGCAGTGGTGGCCGACGGCTGAGGACGGAGGGGGTGGGACGAGGACGGTGAGCTAATATATATTTTTTTCATTTTTTTGTTTTATTTTCATTTTTAATTTAATTAGTGAGGATATTTAAGTAATTGTATAGTTAATTATTATTTTTAATTATTTTAATTATTGGTGTATAAATAAAATATGATGGTGTATTTAGAAGCATCTTCTGTTTTTCTAGTAGTGGCATCGTAGCTATTTCAAGTATTAATAGCAAAATTACATAGCGTTAACAACAACATCAACAACAACAATAATTCATTTACTTAATTTAGATTTTGAAAATGATCTCGTATGTATGCATGTTGAATTTGAGCATATTATGTTAAATTTTAGATTTGTATTATAACATATATTACAAAATTATCACTGCCATCTTTTAATTTTCAAAATTAAATAACATCATCGTGAATGTTGATTTAAGCATTTTCACATGTGTTGAATTTTAGCATTGCATTTATGAAAATAATTTACGAAATTGTCATCTCGTTTTCAATTCACCGAATCATCAATTTATCTCTAATTTACACATTAGTTGCATGCTAACCCTATATATATATATATATATATATATATATATATTCAAGTATTTTACCATCAAATATAAATGAGGTACGTTATTAATTTATATATATATATATATATATATATATATATAGCAAATATATTTTTATTTTTCTTTTTATTTTTATAAAAGGAAGAAAGATCATCTTATTTGTCTAGTAGGTTATGAAAGGGGTAAGTCCCAATTCCAGCTTAAGAACACACCCCGTGATTCCCGACGCAAAGGCAGCTGCAAACATCCATTTTTTAAAAAAATTCAATAATTCTTGATTTCATTACTACCTCAGTATACTATACTCTATAATACTACATATATGTATATATACGAATGCATATGTCTCTCTCTCTCTAAATAAATATATGCATCAAGACCAATGTGTGACCATATGAAGATTCGAGAAAAAAAAAACGTAATTCAATAATTTAGGTTTGCATGCATGCAATTATCCTCTCAAACAGAATATATGTCCTCCTATATATCTAACTGTCTAATTTAAACCCCAATAAAGTAGACTAGTAGACCATACCATCAGGGTAATTTTTAGTTCTATATATAATGAGGAAAAACATTTTTAATTAGTCCCACTAACTATATATGCTAGCGGTTTCAAATTTTATGTTTTCTTTGTTTGTATTTTACTCCGTATTTCACTATCACTTAAATATTTTTTATAATATAAAAATATTTATAAATTATCTAGCTATAATTATAAAATAATCAACCGTAATAATGAATTATTAATTGAAAATTTTAAAATTAAAAATATAAAAAAAATATCTATAAACTCTAATTGGGTGGGATGGATCCTAATTAATAATTGTAAAATTAAAATAATGTACAAAAAATTGAAATTAAAGAAAAAATACAAGAAAATTTTATAATTTGAAAGTGTAACATGAAGTAAAAGACAGAGAGTGGAATTTGATACCGTAACTATGACTGGCAAAGCTAGTTCTAATTAAATAAAAATTCTAAAAGCACGAAATTTTGCCCTTTTATTCCTTATTTTCAATCTCTCTATTAGTTTTCAATTGGAGAATATGAACTTTTGGGGAAATTAAGTCTTGTGTTGGACCATTTTACAAGTCAAAATTAGTCAGACGGATTAAAATTTAAATCAAAACATAATCAAACATCAATAAACTTACAAATATGAAATATGTGTCATTAAATATGAGTTTGAATACCGATCCTACTCAGCTACTCTCACATACGTTTTTTGTGGAAATTTGGGGCTTTTCGGCAAAACTGTTGCGATTTCGGCAACACTTTGTGAAATTAATTATATCATAAAGCTTGAATTTTTAAAAAATGTCACCGTTATTCTTCAGCAAAAATGTCATGATTCTTCTTCTTTTTTTTTTTTATCTCTCTTTTTTTTTTTTTTCAATTTTTAGGGTTTAAAATTTTTAGGTGGTTTTAGTTGATAGTTTTTAATTGGATTGATATTTCCAAATTAATTAGGGTTTATAATTTTTTTAGTCCATGATTATTTTGAAAAAGTTGATTATTTTTTAAACTTTGATTTTGACTTTTTAGTTGATAATTATTTAGTTAATACTTGCTAGTTATTACTTACGCTCGAGTTATAATTTTAGTAGTTAATAAGTAAAACTGAAATTTACAAGAAAAATAAATATTAAATCTGTGGATAAGCATGACTTCGAAAAATTCAAATCCGAAAGTTTTTATTATCTACATATAAATATTACATTTTAAAGGTAAAATCGGTGCAAAAGAAGAACAACATCCAAAGACCACTAGTTTTTGGAAAATTACATAATGATTAATTAATCAAGGTTTAGACAAAAAAGTAGAAAATTTCAAAGGTAGCAAATGTCAAAGAGCAGGCAAAATTGAGGAGACATTTCAATAAGGCATGGCTTGATATTAGAATCTCTTGATATTGATGGCATATAAAAATGGAGGGAAATCTCATTTTCGGACAAAAAAATGTGGATTTCAAGACTTGTTTCTCCAAGTAACAAAGAGACAACATTTGCAAAAGTTTTACTTTGAACTTACTTAGACTAATGCTTTCTTTAATTCTAGGTTTTCGCAATTAATTTCAAATTAATCATATATTGGAACAAGATTTATACTTGAAGTTGAACAAGTCCACTAAATCTCTACGTCGTTTTGGAGTCTGTGAAAAACTATACTGCATTTAATTTAGCTTATACATACATATTCATATATATATATATATATATACACTCGATAAATAATTATTAAAAATAAAAAATTCAAGTCCGTGAGAAATTTACTTTTCTTACAAGGTGGAGAATAGTCATGAACTGGCTTCACATGAATGCTGTATATATAAATTTTTAGCCCTTCACATCACCATCAATGATGCATGCGTATACACATGCATGTATACATGCATATATATGTTTACTAATTAACCAGATTCCCTATGATTTTCCATAGATATATTATTAGTTTTTGAGGGGGAGAGAGAAACTAGAGAGAGAGAGAGATGGAGTCTTTCATCTTCCTCTTACAAGCATTCTAGGGTTTTATTCTTCATCATGATTTAATTGCCTCTATGTAGAGTTGTAGATCAAAATTCCAAAGCCAAATTTCTGGGCTTTTTTTTCTTCTTTTCTTCTTCGTCTTTAACATGGATATTCTACTTCGTAGGAAGAGTTTTCACGATCATAAGATTGTAAGAAAGCCCTAGCTAGCTAGCTAGTTCGATCTCTCAACTCTTCCTGCAGCTGTGTATAGAGATAATAGTAGCTAGATGTGAATCCCATTTTCTGAGTGATTTCATCTGTGAATTCAAGTGTAGATTCGGAGAAAAAAAAAATCAAGAACTCATGATGGAAATGAGTGAAAAGGAATGTTTAGAGAGAAGAAGCCCTTGTGAGATATTAATGGATGCAGATGAAGATGAGAGAGAAGAGAAAAACGGAAGCATGGAGGCGAAAGACGGAGGAAGCTCGAGCAACAGCACTGTTGAAGAGAGCGAGAAGAAGCCACCGGTGAGGCCTTATGTTCGATCCAAGATGCCGAGGCTGCGGTGGACGCCGGAGCTTCATCTGCGCTTTATTCACGCCGTCGAAAGGCTTGGTGGCCAAGACAGTAAGTCTAAATTAATTGAGATTTTTTTTAAAAGAAAAGTTAATTAATTAGAAGGAATTCATAATGAAATGTTTGATTTTGAATTTTGGTTTGGTGTTTTGATCTTATTGAGGTTTGATTTGATGCAGGAGCAACGCCGAAATTAGTGCTTCAATTGATGGGCATCAAAGGGATGAATATTGCTCATGTCAAGAGCCATTTGCAGGTATATATGAGTAGACCTTACTATAATTAGCAATTCGTCAATTAATTAGTGCTAATCAAATCGATTGTTTCTGCAAATTTAAACCTAGCTAATTAAAATGATCAGCTGTATATTATTTAAGTTTGGCATCTTCTTGTGCTTCATTTACAGATGTATAGAAGCAAGAAGACTGATGAGTCCAACCAAGGTAATCTCTCTCTCTCTCTCTCTCTCTCACACACACACACACACACACTCTTAATCCTAGCTATCTCTGAAAAACCCTTATTCCTACAGGGCTGAAAGATCACAGGATGTTCATGGAAGGTGTAGATCGGAACATATTCAATCTAAGCCAGCTCCCTCTTCTTCCAAGCTTTAATCAAAGGCCAAATTCCAGTCTCAGGTACTAAATGGGATCTGCAAATACTTCCACAAAGCCCATCTTTTCTCGTGTGGTGTGTGTGTTGCTATTAGGGTTCATCACTTTCTTACAAATGTTAGTCTCTAATCCTTTTTTTTTTGCAAAAAATCCTAAATTTTCTCTCAAGGTATGGAGATCCAACTTGGAATCCTAATGGGCAATGGGTGCATAATTCTGCAATAGGGCTGAATGCAAGAAACATAACAAGATCAGGATTTTACAGTGAAAGAATCTTGAGCAACCTCTACATGACTGCTAGGCCAGCAAATGTTGATCATCTTAGCCCCAGATTTCCCTCTCTCAACCAAGGATCAGCGTGGCGAGGCGATGAGCAGTTGAAAGAAGAACCCTGGCTAGGTCAATCCAGACAAAACCCTATAGAGATCGACTCCTTAAAGCTGCAGATACACCACAAAATTCTTGAAAAAAGTAGCAATGTCTCTCCAAATTTAAGCCAAGAGAGAGAGAGAGGGCTTAAAAGAAAAGCCTCGGATGCTGAACTCGATTTGAATTTGTCACTTGGGCTCGAATCAAGAAATGATTATGACGATGATGATGGTGATGGTGATGACGAGCATTTAGCGCTGACGCTCTACACGGTTCCAGAAGGTTCCAAGGATCAAATGAAGAAGATGAAAGAAGAAATTGTTAATGTTGGTAATGAGAAAGCAAGAGGGGCGAGTACTCTGGATCTGACTCTATGAATTAGGTGAAAAAAATTCTAAGTGAGATCTTGAGGTACTTGTTTCTGAAATCTATATGCATTGATTTCTTTCATGAGTATTGTCTTGTAGCATGAACATTTATATGGTAATAACAATATAGTAGTACAAATATTGTTTGTTTTCTCACTTTAATTTGATTTATACCTCGTTTTGGTTTGCAACATTTGGCCGATTAATTTCTTGGGATATGCTAGCTAGCTTGAGTCTTTTCTCCAAATTTTGTTTGGTAATAACAATTGATCTACAAAAGATATATGCAGTACTAAAATGGGGAAATTAAAGGCTTTCTTGTTGTGCATGTGTGAATGAATTGAATAGAGTTGAACATATATATGTACGCAGTTTTAATTGTTGAATTTTATTTGAGTTTTCTAGAAAAGTTAAATGTGATTGTATATATAAAACCTTCATTTGTTGCATGTGATCGATCATGCATGGCCTCATTGGAATTCGTTAGTTTGTTCAGAAATAATATATGTTAATTGATAAAATGTATCCCCTTGTTATCTCTGGGAAATAGTGCTTGTTTAATTATATATCTTAAACTAAGCCGAAATATTCAATATATATATATATATATATATATATAATCTCCATGTTTAAACATTAATATTTATGAATTGAAGAAGTGGTCATAAATTATAATTACTAGTTTTCCCATGCATGATCATTTTAATTTTGTCTCCCTCTCTAGAGAAGTTCATTCTTGTGCCTCAATATTGAAGAGTAGAAAAAGAAAATATACACTACTAATAGATAACCAATTTTTTTTATTTTTTAATTAAGTTATAGCCTTGAACTTAATTTAGCTGTATTTTTCCTCAGAAATCAAAATTTTAACTAATAATTAATATATTTTTTATTCAATTATTGGCACATACATAATGTGCATTGGTTTGCATCTTAATTAGATAATTAAGTCTTCGAATGTTTCATCAATTTGTTTGTGACGCACACATTTTTAGCACTAAACTCTTAGCATACACAGGGTCTTGAAACTGATGAAGTAGTGAACGATGTAAAGAAATATATATTTCGAGCTAATATTTTAATTACTGTATTTAATTAACGATCCCAAACCCTTTGTATTGTCATTGAAAATAATTACTCTTTAATTTCGTCCTCCATTTTTTTTCTGAAGAATTACTATATAGTGCCAGTGTTTCTTTAGTTACAACTATAGCAAAAAAAATAATTAATAATTCATAAATTGAAAAGCTACGATTTCAAAAAAATAAAATTAGAGGTATAGTGGGAGAGAAAGGGAGAAAAAAAAAAAGGAAAATTTCTGAAGAATTTTTTTGAACTAAAAATTTCTGAAGAATTACTAATGCCTATTTTCTTTAGCTGCAACTGTAGGAAAAAAAAAACATAAATTCAAAAGCTACGAATTTCTGAAGAATTACTGGTGTGGAGAGAGAGAGAGAGAGAGAGAGAGAGAGAGAGATGAAAATTCAAAAAATAAAAATAATAAAAATGCAGAGAAAGAGAGTGAGAGAGTTGAAAATTCAAAAAAGAGAGAGAGTGAGAGAGAGAGAGGTGAAAATTCAAAAAAATAAAAATAATAAAAATGCAGAGAGAGAGAGAGTGAGAGAGTTGAAAATTCAAAAAATAAAAATAATAAAAATGCAGAGAGAGAGTGAGAGAGTTGAAAATTCAAAAAATAAAAATAATAAAAATAAATGGCCCATGCAGGTTTCGAACCTGCGACCTTCGCGTTATTAGCACGACGCTCTAACCAACTGAGCTAATGGGCCAATTGTGAAAAAATAAAACTGATTTATTTATTAATTATATTATCTCAGCATAGTTAAACTAAAATGGTGGCATTCAATAATATGATAGCATATTGGATTAGATGTAGACATACATCTATCCCACTTGTAAACTAGGCTTACCAATTATTATACCACTCAAATCATATCATTAATCTCACTCATTGTTAATCTTTGAATAGTATTTTAGTTTGACCTTTATACTAGTTAAATTTAAAAAACAAGATGCTTCATCGTATAACAATATTAATTACTAACTATTTACCAAATTTTCCGCTTCCATCTAAACATCTCTCATGAGATTGCCAATCTTGAAAAGGAAAAAAAAAAAAGGTGTTTAATTTGCCACGATATAATTAAGGAGAGAGAAAATTAAAAGCAAAAGAAATGGGAGACTAAATTATAAGAGGTACATGTACATGCGTTGAATTTCTTCTTGTACTTTAATTTGTCATTAATTGCATTCAAATTTTGTGTTATGCCCTTAGCTAGGACAGGATTGGTGCACCTATTGATAATTATATAATATATAAATTAACAACAATAATGCAGTATAGAAAAGTGGATAGAATAGTGATTTAACTATCTTTGTGTATATAATTAGGAAAAATACTTTATTGTGATCGCTATATATGAGCTTTGTCCCAACTCCCTTTTGAGGCTATAAGTATAGTTGAGTTGGGCTAATCAACCTATATTTAATTTCTAGGTCCGTGACCTTTCGATCATAGATTAATAAAAAATTCCAAGCCTAAATGAGTAGGTTAATTTTTTTCAAATTTTTTTTCTGAAATTGATTAGATTTATGGATTTTAGAGTTATAATTTTTTTTTAAAGTTTAGATGAACGTTTTGAATCTATAATGAGTTCGAATTAAATCCTTAAATTTGGATTGCTAATTTTAGAAAAGATGTAATTAAATCCCCATATTTTACTATACTTTCATTTTCTTTGAATTTGATGGATATTTATCTAAGTCCATTTAAGATGGGATTAGTTTTTTAAGTAAGGGTTAATTATGATTGAATACACAAATTTTGAAATGATTTGCAATTTAGACTCGACTTTGAAACGTTGCAATTAAAACATAATCTTGGAATTTTATGCAAAATTGACACAATTTGCAATAATATGAAAACCAAATACAATATTCCATACTAATATTTATTGTATTAATGGAATTCAAATTGTGATTATGCTATATATCTTTACAATTTTGCAATATTTCATGTTATATATCCGTTTTTCATTGGCTCATTGGCTGGAAATTTGGGAGTGTCTATTTTGCAAAAAAAAAAAAGTTCAAGATTAATGTGTTTTAATTGCAACGTTTCAAAATCCGTGTCTACATTACAAATCATGTCAAAATTGATGTATTTAATGGTAACTAATCCTTGAAGAACCGGGCAATTAATTTCTACTATATATGGGATTAATTTTCCCATATTTATTTTAAGAATTAATTCTCTATTTTTTTTATAATTAATTTTAGTGGTATTAATATAAATTAATGATGTAAAATGCATCATTAATTGTGTTGATGAAGGAGCTCAAATTTATCCATTAGATCAAATTACTTTATAAAATAATAAATGTAACACGATTTGTAATAAAGCCCGGTGTCATTATAAATTATGGAATCAAGTTCTTAAAGTAAAGCATGCACACTTTTTTGAAGCCACACTATATTCTCAACCCAACATTTCCCTCCTCAAAAACAGTATTTAAAGAATCCTCAATCACATCACCATTTGATTCACCCTCTTTTTCCAATATGTCGAGACTTAACTAGAAACCTTTATTCATTCATTTATTCATTTTGTTTTCTTTATAAATGATAGCATTTCTGTTCAATAAAACAAAACGAGCACTATTGCTCATGACCATGGATAATTCTGAAACTGAAGACCCCGTCAAGGAAAAGATCCCGATTCACAAGCTCGAACTCGACTCGATTAATGCTCCAAACCCTTGCATCCGAGATTACATGACCAAGGAAATGAGAAAGAAAAGAGCTGCAGTTTTGATATGCATTTTCAGCGGGAGAGAAGGCGAGCTGCGTGTGATTCTCACAAGAAGATCGATGAAGCTGTCGTCTCATCCAGGTCAATTTTCTCTCTCATCATTTGTTCTTTGCAAATCCATTCTCTCTCTCTCTCTCTCTCTCTCATCATTTGATGCTTTTGGAGTAACATCGTTGGTGGGTTGAGTTTGTCACTCATATTTTAAAATGAGTCTAAATTGCATCAATACTTTTTAGGTCGAGCTGAACCGTTTTATTGGTTTTACTTAGCTAGTGTGATTTACCTCTTTTGTTGTGTTTTTCGGAATGCAGGAGACGTAGCATTGCCGGGCGGAAAGATGGACGAATGCGATGCTGATGACTCAGCGACGGCTCTCAGAGAAGCAATGGAGGAAATCGGGTTGGATCCGAATCTTGTTCGGGTCGTTGCCAATTTAGAGCCGTTTATTTCATCGGTATAGTTTATTTATTGAATATATCATTCCAATCTCGTACTTAACTCGTTGGTATGTACATGCAACACAAGAGAATACGATAAAGAATAGAGAATCTCGTCTTGCAGAATTTACTCACCGTAGTGCCGGTGATCGGGCTGTTATCGAGAGTGGAAGATTTCAAGCCGGTGCTTAACGCAGATGAAGTTGATGCTCTATTTGATGCACCATTAGAGATGTTTCTTGAGGTTTCTAACTTTTCCTAATTCTATTCCCCTTTTTGGCATTAAATTAAACTTCAATTTTATTAAATTCCAACTTTAGGTCATAGGTTCTCTATAGTTGCCCTGTTCGAAAATCACACAAGATCCCTGTGTCATTCTCTATGACATCTCTTGTGCCAATTTTTTTTTTAATTTATTATGATTTAGTTTAATTTAATTTTTTATTTAGGTTCATCATTCCCCAATCAGGGTATATTTAAAAAAATTAAAAAAAAAAGCTAGTTATGCCACACAGAATGTTATACGTGAGGGCACGGGGGATCTAACCCGTCCTAAAACTAGTACATACAATAATTTCAGTTCAACTTCCTCTCCCTCTATCATATTTTAGTGTTACATCTCATACACACTAACACAACGCAATCATGTTACATGACATAAAATGCAACACGAAAATATCGTACCCCGTAAACTAACGAACTAGTCGAGCATGTCTACATGATGCAGGACGACGGGCGGCACAAGTGCTTGGAGAAGGAATGGGAAGGTTGGAAATACGCATGCCATATATTCGAGTTAGAAGCAGAGCAGGGCAATTTTGTTGTAGGGGGACTAACTGCAAGCATTCTAATTCATGCAGCCTCCATCATCTATCAAAGGTCTCCATCTTTCGACCAAAATCTTCAAGACTTTAGTCAATTACAATGGACTTTATCTAGTCCTAAGTAATTATACAATATTTAATCAAAACTCCTATTTGTTACTGATTGTTGATGGTCAAAACTCAAATGTATGTTCTAATTTATGTTTTTTCTAGAATTGTTACTTGTTTTGTTATACTATACAATTAGTGGCCATGTTTACACAATTTCTCTAAGGCTTTTCACAAACCATAACATTTTTCCAAGAAAAAAGCAGGGTGAAATACTTCTTAAGTGTGACATTCAAGAAGCAAAAACTAACACTGCATGAGATCAAATTCCACTAGATATTTATTAACAACAATGTTTTTTTACCTCTGTTAATATTTAGAGACGAGACAGTAGAGAACCTTCTTGGTTGAAATTCATCTAAAAATTCCACTAGAGATTCATCCACAACAGTTATTTTTAGACTGGATAAGATGACGAATATTCATTCTTATCTTTGCTCTTAGATTTGCTAGAATCTTAAGAAAATGTGATAGTTCTATGCACAAAGTGATGAAATTACAAGAAAAATGGCACATCAAGTGGTGTGGTGTATATACTGCAGGCCCCTCGGCCTTAGCAAGCATCAAATCTGTTCATTTTTCATAATAAAAAAGTAGACTCACAATATCGACATCAAATAATTCCCCAAAGACAATAGGATGATTAAAGTGTCATCTACAATAAGAAGTTGATAGAAACTGAGGTAGATAGGAAAAATAAATATATCCCTTCTCCATCAATAACAGCTCCTTAACATATCCAGACCAATCGAAGTCGTGAGTCATACACTTCAAACAATGGACTAATCAAAGTGTTCCCAATCCTGAGTTACCTTAGTAGCTGATGGCAAATGTGAAGGGGAAGAAGATAGCACAGGCGTAGAGCCAGGAACAGAAAATGGAATGGGTGTATTAGTAGAATACGTCACAGGAGCAGGGGCAGGGGCAGGGGCAGGGGAAGGGGAAGGGGAAGGGGCGGGTGCGGGGGTGGGTGAAAGTGCAGATGCAGGGGTAGGAGAAGGTGCAGATGCAGGGGTAGGGATATAAGAGGCAGTGGTTGGGGGAGAAGATGGCTCAGTGGACAAGGTACTCTCACTTCCAAATCCAGACTCGAACGTCTCCCACTGCGTTGTTACGCATGCAGCATCATTATTATTGCTAGAATGATTAGCATTTTTTGACTTGAGAATGTCCATTGTTTCCACAAAGCTCTGCACCCGACGTACCTGAACATAATAGAAGTAACTAAAGTATTAAGTAGGTCAGTTGCAAGAGCAGACTTGGGGAAAGTGTGCAAGAATTTTAATTTTGTAGAGTGCTTAGGTTTTTCCTAAATAAATATTTCACATCACATTCGTAGGTGTAGACATATCCATTAACAGATCAGAGTGTGCAATCAAAGAACGTACTTGCAGATACGTGTTACAAATTGGAACAGCATTAAACAAGATTTGGAAGGCAAGTGACTTGCATAATTTTATCTTTGCTTCAATCCAACAGCTTAAACAACCATATCTTATTACTTTTATTATGACAGAATCGAAAAGGCTAAATAAAGGAAAAGAAGTTAGACGACATGCACATATAGGTCAGCATAGAAAGGTACAATCTCCACACCAGCAAGCAACCAAACCCCAAATAAAAACATGGGCCAATACAAATAGTGAGGGGGCATATATATCAGACAATGACCACAGCTGTGCCTATATGAATAGTAGTATTGTTTGGTTTAACCTCATAATTCTCTTGGTCAATTGGTGTTTGTTATATGTTGATTATGTTCCTTAATGGAAAACTACAACAAGCATATATTGCCATATAACTGCAAGCACATGTGTGCACAAAGAGTAAGAATGAACTGCTTTGCTTCCATATTAATATAGTACTAACCTCCATCTTTCTCTGGACTTTCCCCTCCCCTTCAGCTTCGATGCCATCCAATTTGAGCAACTGCCTCATAAGCATCTCCGTCAAAAACAAAAAATCCTTATCGTCAACCTTCGTTCCACCATCAACAACAGCTTGTAAAGCAGCTACCTAGCATTGAGCAGCAAAAGGGCACATCATTTACCAGCCACACACAGATACATACACAAAAAAGGAGGTATAGCTACTCTATCAGAAAAATATCAACCTGCTCAGCGAGCTTGTCAATCTCTTCCCTGACTACAGCAACAGCTTCACCTCCTCGAGAGATTATAATGGTTTCCACTTTTTCAGGGCTTCTCTGCACTGATGTTGTGTCCTCCTCCTCCTCCATAAGCAACAACACTTTGGAATTATCCTTTACACCAGCTGTAAGGAGATGATCACCATCTTCCTTCTCTTTACCTCTGAACAAGAGTTTTAGGTTCTCGGGTTTCAGTCCCTTTTTTTGAGCAATAACTGATTTCAGATCACCTACATCCATCAAGATGAAAATACTCAACCAAAGCAACATAGAGAACTCAAAAGTGTATAAAGAAAGATTCAACCACATACATGCACAAATGATGTGAACTATAGAGGGAGTCTCGTCATATTTCAAAACAAAGATAGTAATAAACCACAAACGATCTCAAGACTGTGAATTACCAAAATGTAGTTCCTTCGACAAAATAATGCAAATAACATACACATAAAACCATATTACATTATCAGAAAAAATAAACTAGCAAAGATTAGTAGAAAAGTTAGGCCTCCACCACAAACATGCCAATTGAAGGCGAATATGAGATCAACTAATTCCACCATTTTACATCTCCCTAAAAGGCCAATTATAATGGTAATAACACAGAAGGTTGCCCGAATTTCCAACCGATCAAGAATAACAAATCAACACACAAAACTGAATCAAGCACAACGCCTAAACAGCTTCACCGAGCTACAAACAACTAACTAAGCAAAAAAAAAAGAAAAGAAAAGCAATAACAACAAAACGCAGAAAATACACTGATTTAGCAACTGAACAGCAACAATAAACAATGCATCAAAGAATTTTTCACCAAGCAACGAGGCTTCATGGAAAGAATCATAAAAAAGAATACCGAAAGTGGAATTAGAGGGAACGCCAACTTGATGTTGGTCGAGACCGTAAGAGACTGTGATGTTGAAAGTAACGGGCCCAGAATCGGGCTTCAGTTCCGGCACGATTACACCGTTTTCAGAGCTTTTGTTTGAGCCCTCCATCATCGGAATCTACAGTAATTTGCGCGGCAAAATGGGTTTTTCGCAGAGTGTGATTTACGTGTGTGATTTTATATTCTCAAACTTCGTAGGCGAGGGTTTATAGCTTGGAATTACACGGCTATGGCGGTTGGTTGCGGATTTTTACCAATTATTACTGGCGGGCAGGGCAAGGTGCTCTCTCTCTCCAGTGCTAATCGCTCAAGTTCTTACGGTTTGAGCGACTTTAATGAAACACGCGACTTCGGTGATGTGATGTTGCATCTGTGAAACCTGACAGTTCTTAGTGGGCCGTATACTTTATGTTTGTGGGCCAAAAAGTGGGCTAAAGCTTGTATAATTGAGAAAGGCACACAACAAGAATACATGTAACATCAATGTGCATATAATTTTAATACATATCGGAGTATGGAAAATTCTCAGTGCATCTTTCAAGTTTTTTGAGTTCGCATCGGTGGATGGTGATGTTCAAGCAAAAAAAAAAAAAAATTAAAAAAAAATGAAGACTTATGAAATAGGAGCATGTTACTCTTCTTCCAATCCTAACAAGGAGGATGTGATGACAGAGCGTGTTGCTCAATTGGACAAAAGGCGGTGAAGCGAAATGCAAATGATAAAGATAAAACAAATTAGTATGTCAACATGGAGGCAATTGAATAAAAAGAATACAAACACATAGTGATTAGCGAAAATAAAGAAATATAAAATTATCATGAGAGATATTTTGATGATGACAACAGAACAACTGTAAATACATCGGATGATGCTCGATGACATCAAGAAGAGTTTGGGAATTCTTTTAAAAGTCCATTAAAATCTCGGTGTATTCAATCCAGACTTTTAAAAGTCTTTTAAAATCTGGATGTATTCAAAAGTCCATGGACTTTAAAAAGTCATTGACTTCATTAGATTTCACCAGGAAATGACGTGAAATTACAAAGGATGAAATCCGACCTCTGGACACGAGATTTTGATGGATTTGAAAAATCCGGCGAGCGCTGTGTCCCAGCGGCCGGTGAGAAGTTGAAATCGGGCACCCCAACCGTCACCCGACCCCAGCGGCCGCTGGCTTTGCCGATGATGGCACTCCAGCGGCCGCTGGGCTTGGCCCAATCGGCTATAAAAATCCTTGCCTTCCCATCGGCCGCTGGCTTCCAGCGGTCGCTCGGTTCGATTTTTTTCCGGATCCACCGATCGCTGTGTTCCATTGAGCGCTGAAAAGAAGGATTTGAAATCCATTGAAATCGTTCAAAATCGGTCTGAAATTCATACACGAAATCCGCCAGACTCTGCGTGGAGTTGAAAGACTCCATGTGGAGTCTATGGATTTTATAAATCTATAGACATTTAAAAGTCAATTAAAATCCAATGAAATCCCAATCCAATACACCCCCAGTTTTGTATTTCAAAGTATTGATCTATGTTACTCACATAATTTATTTTACAATATATTGTGAAGTTATCATTTTATTAATTCGTCACCAAATTTATAATTTCTACATCAAATGATTAGTATGAATTAATTATTATTCCAAACTTTATTGCTAGTATAACCAATTAAATTTCAATTAATGAATTAATTTAAAAAATAATTCAATTCAAATTTTATTTTATTTATGTTATTATTTTCAGTTATTTATTTGAATGAAAAACGATATTCTTTTCTATTTAATTTGGGGAAGATAAAGGAAGACAAAGGTTTTCCATGATCCCAAAATGTCATCATTTTCACTAGAGAAACAATGAACAAATGAAAATGACGTCATTTCACAAATACACCTATGATAAAAAATAATTAAATACATCAATATTAACGATCGTCTCATTCTTTTTAGCAGCACGAATAAATAGAAAGTACGAACAGTTGCCGAGTTCCCCCCCAAAAGGTTCCATCACTAGTCATCTCCGAAGAATGACCTAGTGTTATGTGTTCACTATTAATAATCGTTCAATCTTTTTTTTAGACATTTTTAATATAAAATTATATAATGATAAATTAAATATTAATTAAATTATTATGAACAATATTTGAATTTATTCAATTAAAAAATATTAAAACACATGTTAAGATAAATAAGATCTAGAGGATAAATGACAATACTGTAATATGATAGTGAAACCCGTAAATAGTTAATTTTGATTAAGTACTTAATTTTTGGTGTGGGAATGATGTGACATGGATATTCCTAGAGCCAGAGAAGTATTGGAGATGCTCTAAGATAATTAATGTTTAGACTAAAATAAATTAAAAAAAATCATATAATAGTGTTTTCTCAAAAATAAAAAATAAAAATCATAAAAATCTACTTCTCGTTTTATCTCACATCAAATTTAAGATCTCATAAGTGGTCCAATAAACTTTAGCACAAAAATTTATCCAAAAACAAGTAGCATAAGATTTTAGTACTTTTTCGTTTTATCTACCAAATCCGAATTTAAACACATATCTAGTAACTAAATTAAAATTCAAACACATGTTCAGTAAAAAAAAAAACTTCTAATTTTAATCGTATTTGGTATTCTCTAACATGCTTACAATTTAATCAAACATTTATTAGTGTTTGATTGTATAGTTATTGGTATTTTGTAACCGTCATTAAACTTGAGATTCGTATATATGAGCTAAACCTTATGAATTTTTTTTATTTCTTTAATTTTATTTTTTTACGATTGAATTTAATTTTATGATTATTTTTAAAATTAATTCCATCCAATTAAAATTTATAATTAATTATTAATTTTCAATTAATAATTCATAATAGTTGATTTTTTCATAATCATGTCTTATAATTTTTCAATTCTTTTTCTTTTTTGAAAATGTTGATATGATTATTTTTATATTATAATTAATTTTTATTTTATAATAAATATTATTAAAATTATAAATTTAATAATAAAACACGGAACTAAACACAAAAAATATAATAGAAAATTTCAATCCGAGTTAAACTTGAAAAATCAAGTATCTGAGCATTCAACCTGACTAGATTTGAGCATGGCCCTTGATTGAAACTAATATTAATGGGCCCAAAATAAACTAGGCCACCTACACATTAAAATTTTAATTGAGGAAAGGTAGTGTAATTTGTAAGACATATTGGAGACATTTAAATTAAATATTTAAAAAAAAAAGTAATATAACCTGATAGAGTATGTAATGAATTGAATAAAATTAAACTATGTAATCCTTCAAAAATATCACCGTCATTCATATACATCATCAATCTTATTTATCACACAACTAAACCCCAATTTATTGACAAAATTGGAAAGAGACATCAAAATTCAAATTCAAATATAACTAAATTTAAATGTACTACTAAATATAAATATATATCTAAATCTCCACCCGTTAAACAAATTAAGACCAAATTTTAACTCGCAGGATGCATTTTTTTTTTTACTTCAATTATTTTGGTTGTGCCCAGCTAAAAAAAATGGTTACGGGCGGAAAAGTCTTTTTTTTTTAACCTTGAAATCTGCCATACGATTATACAAACAACAAATTAGTAAGGAAATTGATATAATTTATTACAATAGAAGTTGCCTCCTTCAAACAAGGAACTAAGGATGGATTTTTCTTTTCTTTTTGCCCCGTTTTTACAGTTTTTACAGAGATCGGAAGGAGAGCGGTGAGTATCGAAATCGAAATGAAGGCCAAGTGCACAAAACTAGAATTTAGCTATGAAAACGGCTTCACCAAGTACGTGCCCTTCAATTTCATCCAACAACTTGTCCCTACTCACCTGCATGCCCATCAAATTCCATCAATACAACAATTTCTCCTCTTTCTTTTTTTCTTTCTTTTTGTTATTGCATGTAATAATAATAATAATAATAATAATAATAATAATAATAATAATAATAATAATAATAATAATAATAATAATACCTTGTTGCCGTGATTGAACTCGTGATCCAAAGCATAAAGCTTGAACTCAATCCGATGGCCGTGGCTGGGCATCTTGGGCGTCTCCCACCCTTTCTTCTTCATGTCATTAGTCCCTTCTTTGATCCCGGCGTAGTCACCGCCGGCCTCCTCCTCCTTGCCGGAAAATCCCTCCGGCAGCCCCTTCAGCGTGGGCGGGATGTCGGCGACCACCCAAATAATAAAGGGGACGATGGGGCCCCCTGGCTCGGGCGCATCGATGTCTTGTACCACGAGGGCCAGGCTCTTGGTCCCCTCCGGCAGGTTGTACCATTCGATTGCCGGCGATATATTCTTCTTCGCCCCCTGCCCCTCCGCCATGTGGTGCCGCGGCAGCCGCCCCTCGTGGTGGATTCCCGGCAAAACCACCCGGAATTCGTCGCCGGAATTCGCCATTTTTTGCTTTCGATTCTTTTTTCCTCCTTTTAGGTTGTAGGGTATGATTTTGGATTTGATTTGGATAAGGAACGAGGCTGTGTGTATAATTATATTGATGTGTGTGTGTGTTTTTGGATGTGGTGGTTTGTGTTAGAATGTTCTGGGTTAGCATGAGAAGTTGAAGGAGGGCGTGGGGTGCCGACACGTGGAGTGCACGTGTGCTCAATTTAGGAGTGGCGTGGCATTAGCACCTAACTTTCGCTTAAAATAAGCGGAACTCCTTCCTCTCTAAATAAAATAATGGATTATTTGCATTACAAATTATAATATTTAAATAGTTTGTAAGTGTTCTATTTCTATGTTTTCTCAATTACCAGATCCTTCACTTAAATCATTTTTTTTTTTAATTCTATCCCACAATCTAAATACTTAGACTATCCACATCACATATATGTGTGTCGCCGAAAATTAGGTTACAGGATATACTGAAAAAATAATAAAAAAAGTTAAATATTAAATTATAATTTATTTATTGAAAGTTGTGATAAAGTTAAAAAAATATCAATAATTTGGGATAGAATGATAGAATGTGACATTAACCCTATATCATTGAAAACATAGTTAAAAACAGAGATTTCACTGTGAAGTGTAACTAAGAAACTGAGACCACCAAAGGTAAAATTAAGTTCAGTTCCCCACACCCATCTCAATATATTAATTATACATCTCAATCTTCATGTACTTCTAAAATATATTATATTAATGCAAGTATATTCTAAAATCACAACATCTCAATTTGAATCTCACCAAAATATATAAATAATTACCCACTGTAGTAAATTTCATAAACAATATTTACTGGTAGGAAATTAATAACCTATCATTGATTAGTTAATGTACAGCATATTGAACACATCCACAAACTTATTCAATTGCTCAGACAACATTAAAATGATCACTTCTCAATTTCTCTATGATCACCAATCATCATACCTGTTAATATCATCTTCACTCCAAGATTTCTCTCACCAATCCTCATTGTCCAGTTGATTATGATATTCCTGCTGAGGCAAAACCAACTTGATAAATCTACAGACAATCCTGTTATAACATCTCCTCCACCTCTTACAAAACAAAAGTGGTCCGAAAATGAATCCTATTCCAACAACAAACCCCAAAGCAGCACTTACATATATCTCTCTCTCTGCATTCTCCTCCTCTCTCTCCTCTTCTCCCTGAGGCAATGCTGCTGTAGTTCCACGCTCGTCACAAGTTCTGTTGAGAGGGAAGCCGCAGAGGCCGTCGTTTCCGATGAAAGAACTCTCTGGAAACGTCTGCAGCTGGCTTCCCTGCGGTATCCTCCCAGTTAGATGATTGTATGACAGATTCAAGAATGAGAGGAATGTGAGCTCTGCAAGCTGCTCCGGGATTTTCCCATCAAGAGTGTTGAATGAGAGGTCTAATGATTCGAGTTTCGACAGATCTCCTATGGATGATGGGATGTGACCAGAGAGAGCATTGCGGGACAAGTTTAGGAAATATAAGGACTTCGCGTCTCCAATGGAGGATGGTATTAGGCCGTGGAGACGGTTGTCTGAGAAGTCGACTGAGGTGAAGATTGTGAGAATCTTCTGCAGCTCCATCTCCTGCCCCTTGAGAGTTACTGTCACTGAATCTTGGTAGTAAATACCAGTTACTGATAGATAGAAATGCAAGTGATCAAGCTTGCTGTCTTCATCAGCTGCCAACACCTGCAAGAATCGAAACATATCTGCAGGTATGACTCCATTAATGTTGTTAGAAGCCAAGTTGATGATCTGAAGATTAGGCCAGGCGTTCCTCTCCCCCAGACAGCTGATGCTTCCATGAAACAGATTGAAACGCAAGGAGAGAACGCGTAGTTTGGACAAGGTCTCGAGCCAGCAAGGGAAAGTGTTGTTTATTTGATTGTTTCCGAGGTTTAGGACTTGTAACTCACTGCATCTTGTCAAAGATTTGGGAGCTTTCCCTCTTAAGACATTCAGACTGAGATCAAGTGTTTCCAAGAGACAACCAATAGGAAATGTATCAGGTATTTCACCTTCTAGATTGTTCCTTCTCAAGTTCAACACAGTGAGAGATTTTTCGAGCAGGCAAGAGGGGATTCTGCCATGGAAGCTGTTGTTGGATAGATTTAGGATTTGAAGGCTGCTCGCGTTGCAGAATGAAGGTGGGATGTTTCCGATGATGATGTTATCCGCTACAGAGAAGAACATTGCACGTTTGAGTATGTTACCAATGTCTGGAGGGAGGGGTTTGGAAAAATTGTTGCTTGAGAAATCTACTGAGACAATTGAGGGTGGTGGAGTAGGAATTTCTCCAGCTAGAACATTTGAATGCAGATCGATCAAATCTAGGCCTCGGATTTTATAAGGTTGTTGAAGATGACTGAATCGGTTATGAGAGAGATTCAAGAAACGAAACAGGAATCCATCATCACCAACTTGCCATATCCAGTTAGGAATCCCACCTTCTAACTGATTGTCTGAAAGATCTAGCATCATTAGAGATGACTGGTTTCTCAAATTAGGAAGCTTCTGCAGATTGCAGGAGGCTAACTTCAGAGTTCCCAACCGCGGAAACAATGCAGACAAGGCCACTTCTTCCTTAACACGTAGATACAGGTTGTTGTAGGAAAGATCTAAACTCACAAGATTTGTGAGCTTTCCGAAATCAGTTAGCTCTAAGGAGCCATTGAACTTGTTCGAAGCAAGGGACAGACTCGAAAGGTTCTGGAGCTCGAAGAAGATCCGAGGTATGGAACCTTCTAGATTGTTGTGACTCAGCTCAAGAGCTTCAAGTGGAGACGGTGTATTTTTTGAGACTTCAATCGAACCAGAAAATCTATTGTTGGAAAGGTAGACTACTTTGAGCAATGGCAGAGAAAACAGAGAAGCTGGAACTTCACCTTCTATTAAATTCCCACTCAAATCAAGAAAATCAAGATTTCCAAGGCCTTTCAAATGGGAATCTGGGATTTTTCCTGTTAATCTGTTACCATGAAGATTCAACACCTCAAGATTTTTCAAGAAGGCAAAAGATGGAACAGAACCAGAAAACTTGTTTTGAGAGAGATCCAAATAGACAAGATGGTTAAGGTTTTTGATAGTGCTAGGAATTGGCCCTGAGAAATTGCTACTCCTAAGATCAACATTTGACAGCATTCTTAGATTGCCTATAGACTCTGAGACATTTCCTGAAAATATTGTGAAACTAATCACCAACTTCTGAAGAGATCCATTGACAGGAAATTCAGGCAATGAGCCCTCAAGATCCCTATTGTTATCTAAGTCGATCGACTGCAAACTCTTTATCCGGAATAGTTTACTAGGAACCACACCAGATAAGTCGCAGGAGCTCATAGTGAGCACTTCCAGATTGGGAAAATCTGCGAAAAAATCGGGAAATGGAGAAGATAAAGTATTCTCATCGAGACGAATAACTGAGAGGGATCGAAGTTTTAGCAAGGAAGAATCAAAAGGGCCAGTGAGATATGCATTAGACAAGCTCAGAACTCTCAAGTTTGGGAGAGAAGATGAAACAGCACTGCACCATTCATTCCCATTTGCAGAGATATTTACTGCATCTAGATGAAGTTCTGTTAGCCTCGTGAAGTTTCGAATCAGTCTTCCAAGATCAGGATTCTCAAGCACAAGCGATGATGGATAAATCGTGGTGGATAGATCAAGAACAACTAACCTCGTCAAGTATGAGAAACTCAAAGGAATCTGCCCAGAAAAACCAGAGTTACTCAGATTGAGATACCTCAACTCTGTCAGCTGTCCGAACTGAGGTGGCAACTCGATAGAATCGAAGCTGTTATGAGCTAAGCTCAAACTCTGCAGATGTGAGAGCTTAAATAAACTGCTGCCATCATTGATCCCAGCGGAGATTGATTCACCGCTGAGATCAAGAGTCGAAACATGACTATTAGCGTCGCATTTCACTCCAGCCCATCGACAGAAGTCGAGAGATTCATTCCAATGCACCAGCTTAGTTGAAACTGAGGAATCATATGTGAGGTTGTTTCTCAGCTCGAGCAGCAGCTCTTTCTCAGACTGGCCTAAGACAAATCGTACAAGATTAATGCTGCCATTATCAGAGTTTGATAACAGCAGTAGAATCAAGAAAGCAGAAGCTAACGTTGGAAATCTCATCATTCAGTTCTGGGAATTTGCGAACATGGGACTGCACAAATGAACTCAAGAAATGAAGAATTTTTCATCTAGATTGGAGTCTCATATAAAAATGCGCAAATGTTTAATTTTATGGGAGGTAGTTGGCCGATTCTACGTGTATTAATTTGAGTAAAAGGGCAATAAAAAAACGTGGATATGGATGACCAATATTATATAGAAAAGGAATAAAGCGTGGCAAATAACAATCAATACAGACAAAAAGCCAGTGAGACAAGATTTGATAAACTAAGACTTCTATCTTTGGCAAGAGGTTTCACACTTTGCTTAGTATTATGCACATAAGGAAACTTTCAAGCTACTTCTATTTTCTGTTCTTTAATTGTGTGTGTGTGTGTGCATGAGAGAGAGAGAGAGAGAGAGAGAGAGAGAGAGAGAGAGATTTGTAGGAGTGGGAGTGGTTGGGACACAGATACATAAGCAAGACCAGGAAATGTGAAAGCATAATGAAGGAATTCGTAGATTTTAAGAAAAACTCAATGATCCATTACCAACTTTCATTGTTTCGACCCAAATACTAATACCATCAAACATTTCTTATTTATTTATTTTGGATAAGAAACATGAATTTATTAAGAGAGGAAACTGCAAAAGGTAGAAATCACAATGCAAATATTTTCACTTTTCACCAGAAATTTCCAGATTCCAAGCTCCCCAGCAGAACATAATAAAATTAAAGTAAAAAAATTAAGCAACTAAAAATATCACATTTAAATTTTGAGTAGTGATTTTCAGCCAGATTCTTAATTAATTTAATTAATAAAACACTAATTATTCAATAAATTTACATTGATGCCCTCCATAATAATTAGGGCAACTCTATATGCGCTTCAATTCAGAAGAAATCGAAGATGGAAAAAAAATAAAAAAGTGAAGAAAAGAAAGAAGATAAAGCTGCGCCCCTTTCTTCCGATCCGCTTCTGGAGTGATTTTAATAATTAATTATAAATCACTAATTTCATGACAGAAGGGTAGTATAGTAAAAACATATATTTAATAATTAATATAATTAATTTATTAATAATATAGTTTTATTAATCATCAAAAAATTAGATTCTCGCTAGCATTATTCTTAAATTTTTTGGACAAAATTTTCCAGCTTCTAGTTACGGAGATACACTAATAATTACAAATTAGCATAATATTTACAATAAAGTATCTCTTATGTGGTCCGAATCAACTTATTTATAGAAGAAAGTATCAGTATCTATAATTAAGATTATAAATAAAGTAATACTATTAATGATCAAATATTGCACAATTAAAATATTAATATGTTTGGTCCTATATATAAATATGAATATACTCCTTCACAATAAATTGTAACCCATTCTACACTTTCAATTAATCTTTTCTCTTGGATTGAAATCACAATGGCTTTTAATTTCAAGTCGGTCTGTTTAATTATGATTTTCTCCTTGGCCTTCGCTACCTTGGGCGTTCCTCATTACGGTAAGTGCATTGATCTAATCATTTGAGACAAATTTATGAATACATTTTTCAACTTTCATGCTCTTAAAAATTCGATATGATTGTCAAAAATATTCTTAATTTTTTCAGATCTTGATTTTCTCAGTTATAATTCATCCTTTATTTTTCAGATTCTAATAAACCGCCAATTGTAAACGTACGTATTAATTAATATATTTCTCAAATCCTAGTTTTTCAAATATGATTCCAGATGTTCACCTGTCACACCCACACCTAATTTTTCAAATATGATTCACTTATGGTTCGCAGACTATTATACATTGTGGGGTTACCTCATCATCCAAAAAAAATTATAAATTATGGATAATTTCACTTTGGTTCCAATCGGCTTTTTTTAAGTTTTATTTTTTCTTATTTTTCTTTTGTCCAAAATGATATTTTTCGTCCAAAAGTGAAATTATTCCTTATAAATTATTTTCAAAAGGGCGAGAGCGCACACAAACAAAATTAAGCGTAACAAATCTTGATATTAAATTTGTTTTTTATTAACATTTTTTGGTGGTGAATCTTGTCCAATGTAGGCAATGAAGATGTGGTGGGGACGAAAGAGAGTAAAATAAATATAGTGAGTTGCGATTTGTCCGTTTGTGGAAGGATTCCAAAGTGTTGGTGTTGTAACATTCTCAAGTTATGCTTTATAAATGAAGCTCAGTGCAAAACAGCATGTAAATTAGGGCGGGCCGAAACACGGGCTTTTCAGCCCGTAAATTCTATGAACAAGCCTCTTCAATATGTACCAAATGCTATATATGAATAGTTTTCTAGGAATTGAACAACACCAGATCAGTTGCAGATTGGGAAAATTAAATCTGCGACAAAATCGTGGAAATTATAATTAATGTTTCTATATTGTAAATTAAAGAAAAATAAATAAATAAACGTGTATTGAAAACAATTATATTGTAAATTAAGACGGCGAATAAATTTTATGTTGGTAGTGCAGAAAACAATTATATTGTAAATTAAAGAAAATTAAATAAATAAACGTGTATTGAAATAAATTACTTCGCGTAAATTGAACAAAAATGTAACAAAAAAGTGGGGTTCATCGGAGACCACAGATCAAGGAACAAAAAAAAAGTGTTGATGCGGTTATTATGTTTGCTTGCAAAATCAAAACACATGATTATGCAAGGGTCCGACATGTGTTAACAATTTATATATCACACGACTCGCACCTACATCTTCATATATAATTATTAAAAAATTTAGACTAAAATAACCTTACATATATTAATTAAAATCTTATTATAGAATATTCGGACATTATATGGTAACTAATTAAATGATATTTTAGAAATTAAAATTTTATAGAGAATTTTAATATATCTAACCAAACAATATAGTATTAATGTATATATTTAGATACATCAAAACAAACATAATATTGATATCTTATATGGTAAAAAATATCTGAGTCAAACACATCCAACTTTATAAAGTACTATCTAGCGAAAGGGGCTCATATAATATACTCTCTCTGTTTCATTATGATTATTGTCTTAACTTTTTTTTTTGTGTCATAATGTTTGTTGTTTTATATATTTTCACATTCTCTCTCTCAATTTTAACCTCATCCCAAACCCTAAAAATATATGGAGAGAGAAAATGTTATTTTTGTTCATTGCCCGTAAATTCTATGAACTAACCTCTTCAATATGTACCAAATATTTAGTCATTAACCAAAATTTGTTTTTACACATTGTTGGTGTGAGAAATGAGAACCCATCTTACACCATCCAATTTAATGATCCAATGGTTGAGATTTAAGGTGACAATTTCGTAAATAATATGGCAAAAAATAAAGGAAGGAGGGCTATTTTCGTCTAAACCCATTAAAAATGATGATGTCAGCAATTAAAAAAAAAAATTCTTAAAAACTTTAACCGACTATAACTTGCTCGTTTTTAATCCAATGCACACAAAAAATATATCAAATTAAAGCTCTCTTCATGCTCTTTCATTTAAGATGTCGAAAGGCTATGCTTAGATGAAAAAATATGAACGAAAAAAAAAAAAATTACGCGTGCCCAGGTTGTAAATGCTTTCGTTAGCATATAATAATTCTTCGTCAACATTATGATAACATATGATAACGTATGCTAACGAAGCATTTGTCATATGCTAACATAATGTATTCGTTGTGCTAACAAATAATTATCATAATGCTAGCGTAGTATAAATTTATTAGAGTTTACTAAATCTCAATTATGGTTTATTTAATCTCGATTATGCTTTATTCCATCTAATTATCATTATTTTTTTAAAATTTAATTTTTTATTTATAGTTCTTAATTGATTATTATGATTTATCCCATCCATGATTTATAACGTATGTTGACAGAGTATTGTCATATACTAACATAGTGTATTCGCAATGCTGACGAAGCAAAACCATAATGCTAACGTAGTACAAATATATTATTATTATGATTTGTTCCAACTCATTTAGGGTTTACCACATTCAATCAATGTTTATTTCATCTAATTAGGTTTATTTCATGCAATTATGATTTTTTTCATTTAATTAAGGTTTATTAAATCAAATTAGGTTTATAATTAATTTTTAGAATATTTTTTTCGCTAACAATATTTGAAAACTTTAATTAGCATAACTATAATGCTTCGTTAGCATTATGATAATACTTCATTAGCATAACGATCTATTATCAAATTCTCCGCGATTTTTATAAGAATTACCAAATTACGTTAATACCCCCGCGCGAAAAACTTTTCAGATATTACAGAATTGCCACCGCCTTTTTCATCAAATCCGGACCTTTGATTTTTGATGGATATGTGGTATGAGATGTGTTCTCATTTCTCACACAAATGGTTGTTTTTATATAACCTCACCCCTATATATATATACATATATATATATATATAGATCAGAGTTCAAATAGGAACACAGATCCTGTGTGGGAAATAGGAATGCATATTAGCCATAGGATTTGTTTTTTTTAAGGGTCAAATTCGGTATTAATAGGGAGGACTAGTTTGCAATTTTTAATTAACTTAATTGGTAAAGGGTTATAATTGTAATTGACATTTTATGTCCATATCTATTCCCACAATTTTTGGAAGTTACCATAATCCATACATTTTCGATTATAGGTGATTTTCAATTAATGAAACGGTTTTTACAAATAAAAAATCACGTTGGTTTATCAATAATCATGTACTATTTTTTATCTGACGGTTATTTGAAAGGTCAAAGATTTCGGTAGCCTATGAATTGTTCTCTAAATTCATAAGAGTTTCAACGGAAGTATTGTTCGGTGCGTGCGATTCACACAAATTGAAGATTTCAATATTCATGGAAAATACAGGTATTTCATATATGCAAATACTGTTGTGAATTTAATTTTATTTAGTTGTGTATATAGTGTTGTCGGTAGGCGTACCATTGTTGCATGGTTTGATGTTTGCGTTTTTAGACAGAAAAAATAGATTTAAAAACTTACATTGGGATGTTGTTCGAGAGTACGGAGATTAGTGATGTTTGCCTTAATTTTAGTTAGGGTTTATAGTGTTGCGTATTTTCGAGGTAATGTATCGATATGCTATCTGCTTTGTAGAATATGCTACCTAATGCAGAATGCTTGCTAATTAAGACACTATAATAATGCATTGACTGTATTGTGGATTATATTTATAATTTATATATTTCGTTTTAAATTATTTATGGTTTTTTATATGAATGGAATTTATTTTGCATATGTCAAAATTCTATGGATGGCCGATAGGTGTTTTGTCACGTTGAGTTAATAAGTGCGACTGGTGGTGGTATATGCGGACGTAGTTATTTTTTTTTTATTATGCATGGGGTCGACGACATATATATTTCCATTCAAGTCACAAGTTAATGCTACCTACAGAGTACGATTTGCTAACAAATTCATAAATTATGCTAATTTTAAGCTCTGTACTGGGTAAGCAATATTTGTTACATGGTAATGGGTTGTGCTTGTAATTATTTATTTATATAGTATCATGAAGTTTAATTTTTTAAATTTGGCTGACATTAATATTTATACAGAAAATAATGCGAGTGGTGATTTCATACCCGAGTGTGAACCATCGCTGAAACCGTTTGTTGGACAGATGTTTAAAAGCGTAGAGGATGGTATTAATTTTTATAGGAATTATGGTGCAGCTGCTGGGTTTGATATTCGATGTGGTATGGTTAGAAGGTCGAAAGATGGTACTATTTTATGGAGGTATGTTTTATGCAGTCGTGAAGGCGAAAAAAATGCAGTGGCTGATGTGGTAGTGGATGGCGTTAAGCAGAAACGACGCAGAGTGTCGAAGATAGTCAATTGTATGGCTCGAATAACTTTGAAACTTTGTGGTCGAGATGGATATGTTGTTGCTGGATTTAGGGAGGGTCATACACATCCGATGGTGACTGAGGAGTTCAAAAAATATCTGAAGGTGAATAGGAAATTGGGGGTTGTGCACCAGAATTTTATACTTGATTGTGTTCGTGCAAACGTGGGAGCCATGAAATGTTATCGTATCTCTAAAGAAGTTGTTGGCGGATACTCGAATGTTGGTGCAATAGGGGATGATTTCAAAAAAATTTCACGTGATCTGAGAGCTTATATATCTGGTTGTGATGCTCAAATCGTGCTGAATAAAATGTTTTTGAAGAAGGAGTCATGTTCGTCATTTTTTTTTTGAATATTTGGTTGATAAAGATGATAATTTATCAACTATATTTTGGGCCGATCCGACTGCGCGACGGAATTACGCTATATTTGGTGACGTTGTATCATTTGATTGTACCTACAAAACAAACAGGTGTGCAAAATTCGTTTACGGTAGTTGGTAGGGTTATTAGTTATGTTTTTTATTTTACTTTCTAATCATGTTTAGCATATTTTTGCATTTCCCTAATTTTATTTCTGAAAATCATTTTAGTTTACGAGCTGGTATCATGTTTACTAATGTATCATTTATGTTAGCATATTTTGGTGTTGGTGTTAGCAATGTTACAAGCTTACGTTTGTGTTGAATCATGTCTGCAAAATATATACCCCAACTCATTCAAGTGCTGGTATGTAGTCTAACAAAATAGAATGTATGTTAGCATATTTTCCTGTTATAATTAGCAATATTACAGACTTACGTTAGTTTATTATTTGTCGAACAGATTTATGGATGATAATTGGTTTTATATTCTTATTTAAATTCACAATGAAGTAATTGATTGCAAAGACACATTATCATTTACCCTTGTTAATCATATTTATTATGAATATGCTATATCCGAACTGTAATTTGCTAACGCTTACATATTTTTTGCTTTTTCCATTCTCTTAAATTAATACAACATACTGTTATGGTAAATACATTTTCCCCCAATTATTTAACGGAAATTGCCAAATTAACAAAAATATTGGTTAATATGTGGTAAGATATTTGGCATCCAAAAAACAAGCGTATATGCTGTTAACACAATATAATTTGCTAACATTATGGTAATTTGTTGCTAATCCTGATAGTTTCCACGATTAAATTGATTAACAATCTCATTGTGACAACGGAAGTTAATGCACTGGCACATGACAATTATTAGAAGATGCAACTACAGCTGATGGTCCAGCATTTAAAGCGTTTGTCCGATTCACATCGTTTGCTAATTTGCTGCGGATCGCTCGAGCAATGTGACTGGATGCGGGAGAAGTTCTTTCACCAGGCACTGCACATAAACAGACAATACAGTTGGATGTTTACATATTACATCATTAGTGGAATTAAAGTATTATATATTATTATCACTTACCTAGTTTTTTAGGATTTAGCGTAATAATAAATATAATTGGTGTTTACCTATTACATCAGTCGGGGGATTCTTTCTCTTCCCTTTATTAGCCGCAGTGCTGCCACCTACGTAAATAAATACTCAAATTATTTGCTAAAACATAGTTTCATCATACATTTGTTATATAGTCTAAACTAACAATATACTGACGAAATAAAATGCATTATGATTGTACTTGACATCCACAGTTGCCACATATGAAATAAAAAACAAAAATGCATGCATCGGATGTTGGTGTTATTTTTACAGACAAGAAGCACAACATTTCAATATCAATAAGTAAAAATGTGCTAAATATAATTCAACAAAAAAGATATTGACAAACAAAACTTCAAATGGCAGCTATACATTGCTTTTAGTAAAATCAAATTTGCTAACTTTAATACAAAACTAAGCTATTAATTGATAATAATTGCTACAACAGATTCATATGATATCATAACTAACAAAACATCAAATGGCAAATACTGAATGCAGGAGAAGTTCTTTTACCAGGCACTGCACATAAACAGACAATACAATTGGTGTTTACCTATTACATCCTTTGGGGGATTCTTTCTCTTGCCTTTATCACTCGCGATGCTACCACCTACGTAAATAAATACTCAAATTATTTGCTAAAACATAGTTTGATCATACATTTGATATATAGTCTAAATTTACAATATACTGACCAAATAAAATGCATTATGATTGTACTTGACATACACAGTTGCCGCATATGAAATACAAAACAAAAATGCATGTACATGATGTTGGTGTTATTTTTAAAGACAAGAAGCATAACATTTTGCTATCAGTAAGTACAAATGTGCTAACTATAATGCAACAAAAAGCTATTAACAAACACAACTTCAAGTGGCAAATATACATTGCTTTCAGTAAAATAAAATTTGCTAACTGTAATAAAAAACTAAGCTGTTAATTGATAACATTTGATACAACAGATTCATACGATATCTTAAGGAAGAAAACATCAAAGGCAAATTTCGAATGCTATAACTGACATCACTATTGCTAACTAAAATAAAGCAAAAGGCTATTAATTGGCTATTTAATATATTTACAAATTTCATGATATGATCTGAATGCATTATCATGACAGCCGCAACAAAAATGCAACTAAAAGCTATTAACAAACACAACTTCAAGTGGCATATATACATTGCTTTCAGTAAAATAACATAAAACTAAGCTATTAATTGCTACCATTTGATACAACAGATTCATACGATATCTTAGGCAAAAAAACATCAAAGGGCAAATTTTGAATGCTATAAGTGAGATCACTATTGCTAACATAAATAAAGCAAAAGTCTATTAATTGGCTATTTAATAGAATGACAAATTACATGATATGATCTCAATGCATTATCATGACAAAACATTTAACAAATCAGCCGAAATGGCAAATAGTCCATGCTATAAGTCATACAAATCTGCCGAAATGGCAAAAAGAAATCTGCTACATATGCATGAAAACAAAGCATACACAAATACAGAAATAAAAAAATGATAAACTGCTATCACAACAGCTAAACTTGCTAACTACAAACTAAATAGAAGCTAACAATATCCAACATTTACTAATCAATATTTTCATAGCAATTAAACGAAAGTCAAAATTGTATCAACCTATTTTTCAACCCATGTGCGCGCCGCAAAAACAGATTCGCCAAATAAATAATTCCCCCTTTTCAAAGCGATTTGCAGTAAAAAAAATGGACGATTTTACTGCTTCCCCCGCATTCAAACAAAAAAATACAAAACAAATAAAGAACAATGAACTTAACTATCATATTCCGATGACAACAACAAACCCCCCCCCCCCCCCAAAAAAATAACCAAATCAAATGCAAACTAACTCAAAACCCTGCAAAAATCACAACAAACAGAGACAAATAAACAAGTTCGATGTCGATCGAAGTTACAAAAAGACCTGGAATACGCCTTGTTGAACGCACTCCGGTCATCTTCAAGTTGCTTCCGATATGCTGTCGCCTCTCTGTTTTATTTGGCCACAATATGCTTTCGCATCTAGGTTTTGTCAAAAACCCTAGATTCTTTGGCTCCAAAACGAAATAAATTCAAAAACTAGACAAATCTCATAGATTTGGGCGGAAGTTGATGAGGGAAATGGCTTAATTTTCGGAAAAAACTTTTAACCCACTTTTACCCTTTTCACACTGAATTACCGAAAGAAATGGGAAAAAATTGCTATTTACCCCCTCAAATATTTTTTACATCTTGACCGTCCATTTTTGGATGATCTATGGTTTAATTTGTGTTCCTATTTCCTACATAGGGGTGTGGTAAACACTTTAACCCACCCCTATATATATATATATATATATATAATCAGGAGCCTGATTGGTACGGTGGAATTGAATGATCCTTCTTGTGTTCATTCATAATCTTATGATTTGTTTGATTTATAATCGGAATCACCATTCTCTAAGGAAACACTAGTCCCAAAATTAAGAGAATAGTCATTCCACCCACCTCCATGGGTTTAGCTATTCCCATTGAACCCAAAAAATTAATATATGTTATATTTACACATAATCATATCTTATAATATTATTTTATCATATTTTAAAAAATAATTTGAAAATCAGCTTAAATAATTTATTATTATTATTATTATTTATTATTTAAAAATTATATATATATATATATATATCTAAATAAACTTATGTTATTTCTTAAAATTTTATTAAAGAAAAATGAAAGTGGTATACCAAAATAAGTATAACATAAAAATATATTCTAATAAAAAAATCAATTATGTACTTGGTATAATTTAATATATTCAGATGTTGAAATGATAAACTATTTTTCAATGAAAGTAAACATATTTTTATTAAGGTATACAAGATATATATATATATATATATATATATATATATATATATATATATATATATAGGGAAAAGATCAAATAGGAACCAAATCCCCCGTGAGAACCTAGGAACCAAACATATTAGCAAATGATTAGTCACATATTAGCAGTGTGTATAATCGCTAACATATTAGCAATATGTTGCTAATATTATGATCTCGTCAAGTTAGCAAAATGAGTTTACCTCATGTTAGCAACATAATCTCTTGATGTCAGCAATATAAATCTCTCATGTTAGATTGGTTCCTAGGTTCTCACGGGGAGATTGGTTCCTATTTGAACCCACCCTTATATATATATGTGTGTGCGCGCGCGCGTATTAATTAAATACTTTAGAATAAAATTTTAATAAAAGTATTAGAAAAAAAATCACATACTGAAAAAGCAAAATTATATTTAGAAATATAAGAAAAAAATTACGATGAGTGTTGATAATATTAATTAGCTACTACACTTTATTCAATTATAAAGAAATTTGATCGAAAGTATATAAAATATTCAATTATAAGTATTATGTTTTTCATTCCGCAGACATACTAATCATAAAAATTGTCATTCTATTTATCAGACCTTCATTTCATTCATATGTTCATTCCATTTATCAGACATACTAACTGTGTGTGTGAGAGAGAGAGAGAGAGAGAGAGAGAGATTTACCAACTTCCATTGTTTCTGCTGATCAGTTCACATTCATCTTTTGGAATTCAACCCAAATACTAACACCGTCCACTGGAAAAAAAAAAAAAAAAAAAGCAAGAAATGAAACATAATAAGAAACAAACTTGAAGCTAATAAAACTACCTAGAAATCAAGAATTTTCAACGAGTATTTTTTCTACTTGAACAGCAAGTTAAATTGTGCGCACGATTACTAAATCCAATATAAGATTTTAATCATTTTATAGAACCTATAGATTATTGAACTGCTTCCTGCAATTGGGATATCAGCTAAATAGAAAAAGTAAATAGATGTTTCAGTGGCATTTCATCAAACAGCACGAGTGCACTACTTCATAATGAAACAATCATTCATGCATACATTTGACCGTGCCCAGTTTTATTCGATTCATAAATTAAAATTATAACGATCAAATGATTGTCACATTATAAATTAAAATGAGAATTACCTAACATGATGTAGTATCATAGGCTCTCACTGATTACGAGCTACAGAAACCATAAATAATTGAGCCCCTATTTCTTCATGGATGAGAATAACCAACAAAAATGAAGGAATATATTCAAATGCGTTACCACCACACGTATTAAATAACATCACATTTTTTTTTGACATGGTATTAAATAACATCACTTATATGCACTAACATCTATATTTATGGATTCGAATTAATTTCATGTAACGTGCTTTTATTTTACTCTATCAAATTTATGATTATTTATAAAATTAAAAATAATTATAATATAAATAATCATATTTAATTATTAATAAAATATTAAATATTTAAAAATAATCATTGGATAATTAGGGATGTCAATTTAGCCCGAAATCGATGGGTTGATTCGAATAGACCAAGAAAAATATAGGGTTATGATCGAAAAATTTCAGCCAAAAAAAAAAAAAAACCGAACGGACCAAATTGACTGGTCGGGCTGGCGGGCCAAATGGGCTGGCCCGGTTGGGCCGCGGGTTGGCCCTTCGGGCTGGCCTGACATCCTCCGTTGTTTTGGACATAATTTTTTCTAGAAAAATCCGATTCGCAAACAATTGGAAGCGTTAGAAAGCTAACTCAATTATATTTTCATCCATATAGTATGCATTTACAGATTACAAGTATGCTAAGAGTTATGAATTTTAAAAGTTACAACTAATAGTAAATGAGTCTCATTCAATGATACAATTTTTCATTAAATATTATAATTTCATTTATGACATACATTATTGCATTTATCAATGTTATAAGGACTATAAGTGATTGTTATGGATTCAGCCGTACTCCTATTTTTCTTGCTCTTTCCTCTGCCTATTTTCTCTATAGATTAGGATCGAACGTGAATTGTTGTATAATTTATAAATTCTAGGAAATTGTTGGAAGAAAGAGAAGAGAAGATTTAGAGAGAGGAATGCGAGATAAGGGATGAGATAGATCAAACTTTTTCATATCATAATATGGCCGAAATTGCCCTATTTAAGCATTACAAATTGGGACCACCTTGATTGAAAAATTACAAACCCTAAGTAATATTAATGGACACAGTCCTTCTTTTGAAATTAAAAGAAAAACAAACAAAGCCCAATTCCTAGAAAGTGGCTGTAATGCCCCAATTCCTGAAATCTGAGGCGCTACACAAAATTGAATAAAATTCCTATTTTCATAATCAATTCTCCTTTAAAAAGAAAACATTTTTTTACAATAATTTCTTTAGAAATAAAATCCACCAATCATCATCTAGGAAGACTTTTCAAACAACATATCACAAATATATTTCACAAACGACTAGTCAATGTTGAAAGTCTAATTTTTGAACAAGTCAAAAATAATGGTGGAACATGTACGGTTTTAATATTCGTAAATATTCAAAATATTCAACGGAAGCATAATACGTTAAAATATTGACCAGAGTCAACATTCAACATTCAAAATATAATTTTAAATCTTCAAAAACTTATAGAACCCATATGTCCACGTCAGCTGCCTGCATCACCTTGTACCTGAAAAATATTTTAGAAAACATGGGCTGAGTGCCAGAAAACACTCAGTGGGTTTATCATGTTCGTCCAAACACATGCAAGGATTTCTAATATAAAAATCCAACAATCCAATATTTAAAAATCATGTTCCTGCACTTAAGAATATTTATTCAAAAGCCGATAATCAATATTCATTCAGATGCACATGCGCTTAAGAATAGTTATTCGGAAGCAAACAATTCAATAATCATTCATATTTCAATGCGCTTAAGAATATATTTATTCAAAAGCCGATGCGCTCAATTAACCATGCGTGGATACAGACCCTATGTGATCACATAACTATATGTCAATATAATTGATCATGCCAGAATTCATCATGCAGGTCAAATCATATCCACGAAGAGCGAGAACATTTGTAAATCATTTATGGATGAAAGCATTGTAAAAACAAATGTTTTAGTTTAGCAAGAACCCACCTTATAGCTAAAATACCTGATGCGTTACACTTGTCCTGCAGATCCTAAGCGTGAGATTTCGGTTTTAGGCCTACAAAAGGAGAACTATCTATTAGTATCGTGCTAGGCCTTGAACCTTAAGGAACTCTCCAAATTTAGCCTCAAACGGAACTTTTAAAGCTGGATATATTTAAATTGGTCCAAAGATTTAATTAGAGTCTTGGTCATTTAGAACATTTTAAAATGAACTCTTTAAATAAATGAAATTATCCAATATATATAAAAGATGATTATAATACTCCTCAAAATAAATCCATTGTTATTTTATTCATCTTTATAAACCTTATTTAATTAAAATTTATATGGAACTAAAATAAAAACATCCTATATATTAATATTAACTCACGCACACACAGCACCCTTACCAAAATATTTGTACTCTCATTCTCAAAATTTCGCACATATACAATACACACAATATTATTTTTCAAACTGAGAACAAATTCGATTCTCTCTCAATCATCTTTAAAGCACACCTCTTTCTCTCACTTTAAGCAAAACACCCAAGCTAAAAAACCAGGCAATACTCTCTCTCTACTGTACTGCATAAATGTATTAAAATAACCAAATTATTTTCATTTTTCTTGTCTCAATCCTAAAAATCATTTCCAAGTTCAAACACATTTAAATAATCATCATTATGAAGTCTACTATGTATCTCTCTCTTTCTCTCTTTTCGAACCCATCTGCACACACACCATAACAGTTTTTCATTCTTCTCTAAATCCCTCACCCTTCACAGTGCACACAAGCACAATTTCTATATTTCTCTTTCACCATTTTCATACATTCAACAACTTTCGACACAAATTGAAACGGCAAATAAGTTTCAATTGAAAATCTGAAAGTACATGCGAATATTTTGCAAGGAGAGGTTTATACTCGTGTATGGCATGAAGAATTATCTAGTCGAAAAAGGCTTGAAATGAGCTGTCGAATTTGTAGCAGCAACACATATAGACATCTAGCAGCGATTCCATGTCCAATTTCGGCATAAATACGAAGAACCAAATAGCGGTTGATCGACGATCCAAAACTAGATACTTGTAGCCTATATGAAGGGGTTCCCGGATATGTAAACCTTGAGCAAATCCTACAATCAGATTGACCGAAAATCATGTCGCAAGAATAGCTCTCGACTGCTTTCGCTTTCTTTTTTTTTGTATAACCTTATTGGCATCTAATCTCATGATTTCTTGCATAAGAGTAATCTACTTGAGGAGAGAAACACAATGATACAATTTTCATGAATTTTGGTTGAGATTTAGAAGCAAAAATGGACAATCGAAAATGGTTTGTCGGCGGAGGGAAAGAGAATGAAAAAGGAAATTGAGTTCCTGCTCTTTTCATCTCTTAGAATAGCCAACAACTGTATAGCCAACTTAAGACAAGTGTAGGACATGCAATAGATTAGGTGGAATAGATGGTTGCGAAGAAAAGGTAGTGCTGGAGTTTTTTTTTTCATTTTCTCCCAAAAATAATCGATTTCATTTAATGAACCTCACTGAAGAATTCAACAGCTGTAAGTCAAGTAAAAACACGTGTAGCTAGTACACTAATTCTTGGTGATGAGTAAGTGGGCTGATTATATCCAATTTCGGCTGCATTGAGTTGAAATGGACCTTAACTATAACACTGAGTTCAATGAATAATTTGGGCTCAAAATGTATTAATGAATCAAATTGAATTGAAGAATCAAATGAAACCCGTTTTGGAGGATCTTGCTGTCAAAATAATTCTCTTAACGTTACTCATGTTATACAAGCTTAAATTTCCTTTTGGATACTCAAATAAAATCGAGTTCTTCTATCATTCGAGATATAAGTTAATAATTCTTAACTAGAAATTATAACGACCTTATTTTCCTTATTTATATGCGTTATTAAACTTATAAAATGTCTAATATAACAAATATCCGGGGTGTTACATCCTCACCTCCTTAAAAAAAAATTCGCCCTCGAAAATTATTTCGTATTGAAGTTTTGAGAAGGTAAGCGAAAACTCTTCCCCATATTAGCTCCAATGGCTTTGACTAGCAAAAGCTACTCCTCGGATTACTTCATCTTGATTCTTGAGGGATGACACTTCTTTCAAGAATTTTCATTGTTCCAATTCTCTTTGTTAGTGTATCATTCATACTGAAGGAACTTCATTCGATCTTTCGAATATAACTCACTTTCCTACATGCAATCGTACTTCGATCTATCTCTTATTGGCACACATCTACTATACATCATGAGTTTTTTTTTCTTCTTTTAGGAGAATCTGTAAGATAAGATCTCTCTTATTTTTTTATCCTAGTACCACAAAGATCAATACCTTTGACCATAACAAGCTTCATTAGATGTAATTCCATAGTCGCATATTTTTTTTCTTTTACTTCATCCCGCTGTAAGGGTGATCTACACTTCTGACCGTATAAGGTTTAACACAGTGTTATTCAACGAATAACTTTTTTTTCAAGTTTCTCTGATAAGACTTTTCTTATGTCGTGATACATTTTCGTGCTTCTCAGTTGGTAACGAGTAGTGCATAAATCTATATATAAATTAAATTCATCACACATGTCCCCTTCTGAAGCTCTTTGTTGGTGTCCCTAATCTATCCTTCTGATTTCTACTGTACCTGAGAAATTGAATACGAAGTCACCCATTTGCTTATGTCGGTCGCAACCATTCTTTATTAAGTCTCTTGTCGTGAAATTTTGCACAATAGTTTGTCTTGTTGACTTCCAGTATTGATGGTTTCTCCATTCTTAACATGCTAGTAACCTCTAGGTTCATCTTGGTCTCAACTAGTCCTTTGACCCTTCATTTTATGATTATTACATTGATTGTTCACTTGCTCTCACCTGTCTTTTGGTAAATTTTGGTTATATTGATTTGGCTCCTTGCATCTAGATCATGCATTCTTTCGTTTAAGGCATTCTTCGCGGTATTCTTTTCCACGAGCATGTCATAACTTCTTCTTTTTAGCCACGTGACTGCAATCTTACTTGTCTTATTTGGTAGGAAAATTATTCTCATTTAATTCAATTCCTTCATTTTTTTTTCACACAGGTTCGCATGTACCTCACAGTCAGATTGGATTAAAAATTCATGATCTTGAGTCTTCCTTGGAATTTTCTCCGCTTCAGCTCAAATCATTAGCCACCGGTACAACCATAGAATTTAAGAGTGTTGATGGAATACCACGATTCACCTAATAAATTTAAAAAAAATCATTCGAGAAGTCGGGGTAGTTATAAGTCTCGAGCGTTCAAGTCCTTGAATTTACTTACACTTGTTTCTTACACATTTCCTCGCCCAGTATGCACATTCATCTCTCAGGTAACGATCCAAGAGATTGTAGCTTCGTAGTCGATCACGCCTTATAGTATTTCTTTAACTTCTAACCACTTTTTCATCTTTCGTAAAATACGCATCTCTAAGCAGTGCTCAGGATTTTATCTAAAAAAAAACTTAGACTCACGATCTGTCGGGATGTTCTATAGGCAAACTTTGGTTCACAAAAAGTTAACATAGAGTTTCCCTAAAGTTCTCGTCCTCTATGATAAATCACTTAATCAAAATCCTAAAGTCATCGTAAAGTCCATACTAATGAGTAAGAACTTAAAAACATACTATCTAGTAATTGGTTCATCTATGTTAATGTTTCGAGGAAATATACACATGCTCAGTATATCTTTCGAAATAAATTTATTTAGTAAACATTTCCTTCCTTTAAACATATATAGAGATAAAATATATATATTTGTACGTGTAAAGTCTCTCATCTTGAGCTTTTCATAGATTAATAAATACACATGATATGTACCTGTGATGTCGAGGCATGACGTGGACGTTGGACAATGGGTCAAATAAAATATCACACATATTTGAGAAAATTTTAACAATATTTTGAAAATGACCCCGCAGGCCTACAGATTCGTAGACCCGCTCTGATACCACTCTGTAATGCCCCAATTCCTGAAATCTGAGGCGCTACACAAAATTGAATAAAATTCATATTTTCATAATCAATTCTCCTTTAAAAAGAAAACATTTTTTTACAATAATTTCTTTAGAAATAAAATCCACCAATCATCATCTGGGAAGACTTTTCAAACAACATATCACAAATATATTTCACAAACGACTAGTCAATGTTGAAAGCCTAATTTTTGAACAAGTCAAAAATAATGGTGGAACATGTACGGTTTTAATATTCGTAAATATTCAAAATATTCAACGGAAGCATAATACGTTAAAATATTGACTAGAGTCAACATTCAACATTCAAAATATAATTTTAAATCTTCAAAAACTTATAGAACCCATATGTCCACGTCAGCTGCCTGCATCACCTTGTACCTGAAAAATATTTTAGAAAACATGGGCTGAGTGCCAGAAAACACTCAGTGGGTTTATCATGTTCGTCCAAACACATGCAAGGATTTCTAATATAAAAATCCAACAATCCAATATTTAAAAATCATGTTCCTGCACTTAAGAATATTTATTCAAAAGCCGATAATCAATATTCATTCAGATGCACATGCGCTTAAGAATAGTTATTCGGAAGCGAACAATTCAATAATCATTCATATTTCAATGCGCTTAAGAATATATTTATTCAAAAGTCGATGCGCTCAATTAACCATGCGTGGATACAGACCCTATGTGATCACATAACTATATGTCAATATAATTGATCATGCCAGAATTCATCATGTAGGTCAAATCATATCCACGAAGAGCGAGAACATTTGTAAATCATTTATGGACGAAAGCATTGTAAAAACAAATGTTTTAGTTTAGCAAGAACCCACCTTATAGCTAAAATACCTGATGCGTTACACTTGTGCTACAGATCCTAAGCGTGAGATTTTGGTTTCAGGCCTACAAAAGGAGAACTACCTATTAGTATCGTGCTAGGCCTTGAACCTTAAGGAACTCTCCAAATTCAGCCTCAAACGGAACTTTTAAAGCTAGATATATTTAAATTGGTCCAAAGACTTAATTAGAGTCTTGGTCATTTAGAACATTTTAAAATGAACTCTTTAAATAAATGAAATTATCCAATATATATAAAAGATGATTATAACACTCCTCAAAATAAAACCATTGTTATTTTATTCATCTTTATAAACCTTATTTAATTAAAATTTATATGGAACTAAAATCAAAACATCCTATATATTAATATTAACTCACGCACACATAGCACCCTTACCAAAATATTTGTACTCTCATTCTCAAATTTTAGTACATATACAATACACACAATATTATTTTTCAAACTGAGAACAAATTCGATTCTCTCTCAATCATCTTTAAAGCACACCTCTTTCTCTCACTTTAAGCAAAACACCTAAGCTCAAAAACCAGGCAATACGCTCTTTCTACTGTACTGCATAAATGTATTAAAATAACCAAATTATTTTCATTTTTCTTGTCTCAATCCCAAAAACCATGTGCAAGTTCAAACACATTTAAATAATCATCATTATGAAGTCTACTATGTATCTCTCTCTTTCTCTCTTTTCGAACCCATCTGCACACACACCATAACATTTTTTCATTCTTCTCTAAATCCCTCACCCTTCACAGTGCACACAAGCACAATTTCTATATTTCTCTTTCACCATTTTCATACATTCAACAACTTTCGACACAAATTGAAACGGCAAATAAGTTTCAATTGAAAATCTGAAATTACATGCGAATATTTTGCAAGGAGAGGCTTATACTCGTGTATGGCATGAAGAATTATCTAGTCGAAAAAGGCTTGAAATGAGCTGTCGAATTTGCAGCAGCAACACATATAAACATCTAGCAGCGATTCCATGTCCAATTTCAGCATAAATACGAAGAACCAAATAGCGGCTGATCGACGATCCAAAACTAGATACTTGTAGCCTACATGAAGGGGTTCTCGGATATGTAAACCTTGAGCAAATCCCCGAAAATCATGTCGCAAGAACGCAGCAACGCATGACAGCGGAATAGCTCTTGACTGCTTTCGCTTTCTTTTTTTATAACCTTCTTGGCATCTAATCTCATGATTTCTTGCATAAGAGTAATCTACTTGAGGAGAGAAACACAATGATACAATTTTCATGAATTTTGGTTGAGATTTAGAAGCAAAAATGGACAATCGAAAATGGTTTGCCGGAGGAGGGAAAGAGAATGAAAAAGGAAATTGAGTTCCTGCTCTTTTCATCTCTTAGAATAGCCAACAACTGTATAGCCAACTTAAGATAAGTGTAGGACATACAATAGATTAGGTGGAATAGATGGTTGCGAAGAAAAGGTGGTGCTGGAGTTTTATTTTCATTTTCTCCCCAAAATAATCGATTTCATTTAATGAACCTCACTGAAGAATTCAATAGCTGTAAGTCAAGTAAAAACGCGTGTAGCTAGTACACTAATTCTTGGTGATGAGTAAGTGGGTTGCTTATATCCAATTTCGGCTGCATTGAGTTGAAATGGACTTAACTATAACACTGAGTTCAATGAATAATTTGGGCTCAAAATTGTTGGTCCCGGACGAGTCGATATCAGTTTAGAGGGGGGGTGAATAAACTGATTAAAACTTTTTACTTCAAGTGCGGGATAACAGGGCCCTTTGACTCGCTTAGTAAAACTTATCTATGCACAAACTTATTGATCAGTTAAGACAGTTTGAGTGTAGCTTGTGTGATATTGTGTGCAGTTCAAAGATATACAATAACCAAAATAGTGCACACAAGCGATTTATAGAGGTTCGAAGTCTCAAACTTCTATGTCCTCTCTTCCTTCCGCAGAAGGGCAACTTCACTATATAACTTGAGTTTCTTTACAAATTACACAATGAAGGACAGTTGGCTGAACCTGGTAACTGCTCGCTACCTCAGCTGGTCGATTACTCACACTTGAAGTCCCTAACTGCTCGCTAGGAAGGTAGGTGCTATTGTCGTCTTTACAAGATTTTAGATCTCTTTCGATCTTCAAGAGGTGAGTCTTGAACAGGGGTTATCAACTGATGTGCTCCTTCAATTGAGCTGAGTAGTTGATCGTTGTATTGCTGAAACTGAGAAGGTTGCCCTGGCTGGATTGTCAACAGCTGGCTCATTATCTTGACTCTGTGAATTTCTTCTTCTCAGTTGGACTCTCGCAGTTTCTATCAAATGCTGAACTTGAGCTTGAGTGGGAGGGAGAAAGAAAAGCTCTTGCTTGTATATGCAAAAGTTGTGTAGGTGAAGGATTCTTTTCCGCAGAGTATTTTTTAAACTCTGATTCACTCGTCTTTTATAGAGGAGTGATTTTATGACCATTGAGTTCCATTGTCCATTGATCGGTGCCTCTGTTGGCTCATCAAATGGAAGATGGTCTTTAATGATCGCTTGGAGCTTTTGGTTGAAGTAGTCGTTACTCTGCCAATCGATCTTCATTGGATATTTAATTCCAGGATCTTTGTTGAAGCATTTACTCCAAGATTCGGCGGTTAGAGCAATAAACTTCAGGGTTCTCTGGCTTCAGCTTTCTTGGCAGTTTTGAGTTCCGGTTGGCAGTTTTGGACTTGTCAGCTCAGTTTAGTTATTGCTCCAGTTGGCAGTTCTGAGCTTGTCAGCTGAGTTTGACTATTGCTCCAGTTGGCAGTTCTGAGCTTGTCAGCTGAGTTTGGCTATTGCTCCAGTTGGCAGTTTTGAGCTCGTCAGCTGAGTTTGGCTATTGCTCCAGTTGATAGTTTTGAGCTCGTATTTCTCCAGTTCGACTGATCTCAAGTTCTTGGCTATCTTGTCAGCTTGACTGATTTCTCTTGAGCTTTCTTGTCAGCTTGACTAATCACAAGTTGGCTGACTACAGTTCTGGCCTTTAGCTGATCTGTCTTGTTCACTTCAGTTTGGCCATCAGGTGGATACTTCGAGTCTCTTGCTTAAACTGATGTTTTATCATTTTCTTCAGTCTTTAGCCAATTCTTTTCTCCCTCAGCTCAATTGACTTAGATGTCAGTTTGTTTCGACTGGTTCGACTTCTCAGTTGAGTTGAATTTTGACTGGATGACGTATCCTTCAGCTTGTAGACCATACTTCAGATTGGTTGACTTTGACTTGACTTGAGTTCCTCTTTGATGCCCTTGATTGGTCAGCTCCGATCTACAACTTGAATTTTAGTCAGTTTTTCATAAATAATTTTGACATCTCATCAAAACATAATCTAGGGGTTCCTTGATAGTTTTTCCTAACAATTTCCCCCTTTTTGATGATGTCAAAACTTTGTCGATGATGATGGAAAAACTGCAAGTGTAGCAAGTTTGCTTAAGCAGATTCTTAAAATCAGAACAAATTCAGAGCAATTTTGAGAGAAAATTTGATTTATGATTTTCATTCAAGTATCAGAGCATTTGTCATTCATGCTATCATTCAAGTATTAAAACATTCAAGATATGCATGAAATTCAAGTATTAGAGCAATTAGACTTCAAGTTTCAGAGCATTCTTTCATTTTTTTTTTTACTTTGGGCATGCTTTCATTCTAGTGTTAGAGGATTTTTCATTCAAGTATCAGAGCATTCAACTTGATCAAACTTGAAATATCAGAGCATGAGCATTATAAGCATGATCGAAATGTGTATTATATATTTACTTTAAAGCATATTATATTTTCAAGAGTAGTTAAAACTACTAATCTACTTCCTGAAAATTGCTCCTTTTCTTTCTGCTCGATTCTCCTCTTTCTTGGACTCCTTGTATTCTCCATGCTTCCCCCTGAAGCTGATCTTCCCCTTCATGATGAATTTCTCTTTGAATCTGATCCCAAAGAGTTAAGCATCTATCATCTTTCTGTCCATCTTCCCCCTTTTTGGCATCATCCAAAAGGTGGAATAGATCGCAAGATGGTAGTGACAAGTTTGGCAGGAAGGTGAAGGCAGTTGCCAAATTGTCATCATGAACTGAGGGAACTGAAGGAATTTACATGGGTGAGGAGAGCTATGCATAGGCTTCTTCAGTTGTCATGAACTGACCTTGAGCAAAGGTGAGAGAGACTTCTTGCTCTCTGAAGTTCATCGAGGTCAAGGTGTTGAAGATCTCATCGGTTGAAGGGATGGGTGGATCATCAATGAAAGGTGTGCATGAGGAGTTGGCCAGTTTGTTGTCGGGGAGAGGAGCATCGGCTGGTATACGTAGCTGGATTCGCTTGATCATCGAATCCATTATCTCCGAGAGCATTGGTGGTGAGGAGAGCGGATGATTTATCCAGTTTCTACTCTATATTCCTTCGTTGATCCAGAAGGTGGAGCCACGGGTGCAGATAAGGTGGAACATTGATGACTCATCCAGTTGGAATCGCCATATGTGGTACTGCAGGTACCGCCGTAGTTGGTCGAATAGAGAGGAGTTTGTGTCCTCAATGAGACCGAAACAGCTTCTCAGTTGATGGTCTAGAACTGCTTCAAACTCAACCTCAATGGAGTCACGTTGGACTAATGGTAGAGGTTGGGATCTGGCTGATATTGTAGGCTGATCACTCAGCCTTGAAAGAGGTTTTCTCTCAATCATCAGCTCTCTTTCTTCAGATGAGCTGATGGGTGCCTCCAAAGGTGTCTTTCCACGACCTGAGTTGGAAAGCCCTTGTGGACGTGAACGCTTCAGGATCTGATGGCAGTAGATAGTTGGGAGCATGTCCCTTCTTTTGAGCGATTCGCCAGTTGGGATGATCTCATCAAACTGGCTTTGAATGATATGGCTTATGCGACTCATAAACCCGATCTTCTCGCAAAATGAGCCAGTTGATGGGTCATATGGCACTCGTTCTACATTAGCTCACAGTTGAGCAAGGATGAAAGAGGCCCAGTTGGCTTTACATCCGGAGTATAGGGCGGCTGTGAGATGGGCTTTGATGTCCGAGAATTGGACTGTCTCAAAGTTGCCATGTAGGATATGGCCGGTGATATCAAAGAGTTAGATGATATCATTGGGCATACTCTCCTTCAGCCTGTGTGAACAGTCATGGTGGCGTACTTGAGGAAGCTTCCAAGCATCCCACAGTGCGTATTTGCATGGCAGTTTCAGTTCCATCACGTCTGGACCGTCTCCGGGGAGAAGAAGCGTAGACATCATTGTTGCTTTTATCACCATGATCTCTTTGTTCTGGACGGTGGAGATGATGTTGTTGCCGGAGATGGTTGCATTGTAGTAGAACTCCACAACATGGGCAGGAATATTCTTGAGTGGCACGATTGTCAAGAATGGTAGCAGACCAGTTTTCTCCAATGGCCTATAAATCCTGTGAAAGCTTTCGGAGCCGAGACGTGCGTTAAGATACTATAGATTAAGAGTCTTATCTTTCTTCAGCTTCTTGATAAGCAGATTGGCATCTACCATCTGAAATGGGGGCTTCATATCTGCAAAAAGATGCTGTTTTAGTTTAGATATGCAAGTGTTTTTTAGGAGAGAGAGAAGGCTAGCAGATGATCAAAGCAAGAGAGAGAAAGAGTTTGCAGATGATCGGAGCCTTCATCTCTTTGCACATATTTATTCAGCTTTGCATGCAGGAATCGAGGGCACTCGATTGCTTTTCTTAGCTGATCAGCCATCCGATTTGATGGATGATTAGCTGAATTAATGATGCTTGCATCTCAGCCGTTTGATGGTGAAGTAACTTTATGATCTTGTGGCTGAGAAGTAGAGATTTTGAAAATGGGGTAGTTGCCATAAATAGCAAAATATTTTCTACAGATCTTGCTATTTATATCTCAGTAAAAAATTATATTTTCTTTTTCAATTTTGAAGAGTTGATTTAATATCAACGCAGAGATATTAATTGCAACATTGTGAGATAGAACCCTATTTTCAAATTGTAACCATTTAGTATAATATAAGAAATTTCATAATCGCAACGGTAAGAATGTAATTATGATAAGCTTTGAAAAATTAAAAAAAAATTATCCGGATTCAGTTGGGATACAGTCCAACTGATTGACTGCTCGGCGATTAGATGATCAGTTGAGTCTCAGTTCTCAGTTGTTGCTGATGAGCTGGCTGAAGCTGAAGCTGTAACTGAACCTAACCGATCAGTTGACTTGATCAGTTTGCTTGACTTTCAGTAGACAGTTTTCGCTTCTTGAAGGGCCTAGCTGGACTGGCTGCACTGCTTCCTTGGGATGCAGTTTTGTTCGGTGGCAGTTCGGGCCTTGCTGTCCTCCTAGCTTGGTGAAGGTGAAGCTGGATGGCAACTGATGATTTTTTCATCCTTTGACTGAGGGACTGTGAGGTTTCCTTTGGCGATGACCGAAACTGATCATTCTTCATAGGCAGTTGCATCCATTTGGAGCTAGATGTGAGCAGTGGAGTGACATAGCTCTTGGATAGGAGACTTGGTGATGTGGCAGTGTCTTCATCATCACTATCTCTTGAATCCGCATGCCTTGGATTCGTCTGAGAATCCATGGCTTCAGTATGTGAAGGATGAAGTTCTATCCTTTTGACGACAGGTGGAGTTTGTCATGATGGCTCAGCTGACTGACTTGATAGATTATCAAAGTTCAGTTTTTGACAAAGCGAGCCAGTTGGGCAGTTGACTGGTTGATCTACAGTCCCAACTGCTTGAGGCACGATGCTGGTCTTCATTTATGCTAATAAGGCGGTTGCTGGAATCTTGTTAATGAGCCGGTGATTCATGATGTGCTGGACTTGCACAATGATTGGAGGAAATGGATTTGACGATCCTATCCATTTAATGCTCCATGTTTCTTCACGTTGCCAGTAGCTCATGCCATGAAAGGCAGTTAGCAAGAAGTGAGACTGGATAGACATAGAATGTCTCCAGTTATACCAGTAGAAATACCGGTGGAGTTGTTTAAACAGCTCTTGGTCATGTTGTGCAATAAAAGCAAAGTGAGTAAGAAGGAGATTGGTCACTTCCTTTTGTGCACCTTTGACTGCATATTCGCTACTGTAGAAAGTGCGAATATTTTCTTCAGTCAGCTGGAGAGAAGGGCAAGTGCTTCTGAAGTAATCCGCTCCATAGTTTGGATTAGGGGTTCCAATGAATGGAATAAGATCATCTAGATCAAAGCAAACCTGGAAATCAATTGGTGATCCGTTCTTTGATTTTGGAGACTGAACGGCATTGGCAGTTGAGTTGCTCGATGAGTGGTTGCTTGTCTTGGCCTTGGCTTTTCTCTTTTTCCTTAGTGACTAAAGATGAGCAGTTCCTTTCTTGGGAATCCAGTCAGAGATGAGAACTGGTAGTGCTTCATCACTTGAAAGCTTCATCAGGTCTTCAAGAATTTTGCTCATTCTTAGAGCAAGTCCTACCTTGGACTCAAATTTGCCAGATTTCTTTGAGTCTGCGGCCTTGATGACTTGATGCTTGAATTGTTGAAAGACAAATTCTACCCAGTTTGTTTGTCTCCCTTCAGCAAGGTGAATCATGACCTTGTATCTCTCTTGAGTGAGTTGACTCAGGCTTCCAATGGCCCCGAACATCATCTTGTTTGTTATGTCAAGTAGAACTCCATACTCGGGCTTCAGGTCAGTTTCAGCGGTTGTAAAACTGAATTGCTTGTCGCAGGTTCAGCAGTAGAACTCCATACTCTGCAGATTCCTTTAGCTCTTGAACTGATGAACCTTCTTGTGGGAGTTGGAACACTTCTGCAATTGTTCTTTCAGTGATGTGAAGTGGTCATCCTTGAATCACTGATGACACTGTCTTTCCATCTGCAGATAATTTTGCTTGAAGCAAAAATTCACTCACCAAATTTTGTCTAAAGAACTTTGGTGGTGTTTCCAGGTAGTAAAGAATTTCTGTCTTGTGAAGATTTGACAGAAGAAGTGGGTTGTTTGATTCATCTAGAATCAATTGGAATTTCTTCCTATCAAGAAATTTGTCTCTCATAAATTGTTCCTTGAATGAATTTGAAGATCTGGATAGTTCGGCCATCTTTGAGGTTGGCTGAGATTTTGGGAATTTTTAAGATCTTTTAAGAGAGAGAGTTTTTGAGATTATAGGAGGAGGAGGCTTTTTGAGAGGTTTGAAAGAGAGGAGCTTTTTATAAGTGTTTGGACAGGATCATAGATCTGATGGTTGGAATGGTACTAGCCTTTGGTCTCTTTTGGTCGTTGGCAATTAATGACTTTGACACGTGTCATTGTTTTGCAACGGTCAAAATTTTAAAATAAATGTGAAGCTTGACATTTATTTGAAATCAAAAAGATAAACTTTTATAAATATATCAAAAGATAATCACAAACTGATTAACAAGAAGTACACTTAGGGCTTTTCTAATCAGGTTTAACTTGATCAGCCACTTTGTCCTTCTTGTGATCAGTTTTCCTTCTCTTGGCCAGCGGTTCAGTGCGGTCCTCTTCTTCATCCTCATCACTGCTTGCTGACTCAGTTTCAGCTGACTGGAGCCTTGGATGAGCTTGCAGCTACTTGATCTGCTCAGTGTGCAGTTTAACATGTTGCTGCAGGGATTGGATCAGCTCTTCATAATAAGGAAGGAGCTGGACTATTGAACTGCTTGGCTGAGCATCAAGCCGAACTGTTCTTGAGTCCGCTTCCTCTCCTGCTTCAGTTCCAACTAGTTCCTCACAAGGAACTGTATGGGAGTGTACTGCTTTCTCCATACTAATTGATTCATCATAGCTCAGCTCTGGTGGAGTTTCTGGTGCAACAGCTTGGGCTTCAGCTTGAAGAGCCCTTTGAATTGGATCAAAGTACACAGTTAGTGCTAGTGTACCGTGATAGGCAGGTTGATCATTGACTTGAGTTGTCTGTACAACTGGCTGGTCAGACTCAGCTGTCCCTGGAGTTGACTCTTGGGAAAGAGCAGTTTTGGATTCAGTTGGCTCCTCAACCAATCGAGTCTTCTCTGCTGACTTCTCTTTCTCTTCATCACTTAGAATAACTGGTGGAATGGAAGAGTTGAGCATTTCTTCAAACTCCAGATCGCTGGTTGTTCACTCGTCAACAGCTTGCACCTTAGGGGAATTATCAAGAAGATCAATGATGATGTGATCTGGTTGAGGGGATTCTTCAAATGTTAACTGCCTAGCCACGGATGCTATGACAGTTTGCCTTGGACTGTAAGCTGCAGCAGTTCCAGCCCCTTGTTGACTGCTTTGAGCTTCTTTGTTGAACTGGTTCTACACCTCCCGAAGTTGTTGCTGCCTGAGTTTTAGCAGTTCATTGAGCAACCAATGCTGTTGAACTTGAGGATTTTTCCATTGTTGCTGCTCAGCTTGAGTTTGCAGAGGTGGTAGTCTGATGTTGGCCCAGTTGAGTAGATCATTCATCACATCCAACAGGGTCTGCTGATCAGGGTATGGGTGGTTCCTACGAATAGCAAGCATTCTCTTCAAGGTGATGACTGGATTTTGCTCAGGAGTCTCCTGTCCAGCCCATTGCATGCTCCACCTTTCTTCCCTTCTCCAGAAGCTCATCCTGTGGAAGGCGGTTAGAAGGAAATGGGCTTCAGAGTTGAAGCAATGTCTCCAAAGGTACCAGTAAACATACCTTGATAGAGCTGCATACAGAGCAGCAGTGCCAATCACATCTTCAATAAAATTTTCAGTGATGAACTTCTGCACTTGTTCATCAGCCCAGCATTTGACGATTTCAGCTCTTAATAGAGCTCTTATATTTTCTTCAGTTTCTCCCATCGGGGGGCACGCAGTTCTGAAGAAATCGGCTCCTGTGTTCTTTGGTGGAATTCCCCTGTCAGGAACAGTATCATCTCCTGCAATTAGTGCTACATCAAACACCTTGATATTGTAAGGAAGCAGTTTTAGAGGGGGTAGAGGCCCTGATTTCTTCTTCTTCCCTTTTGGTTGAACTGCTACGGGCTTCTTCTTTGACTTGCCAGTTCTTTTCTTGAACTGAACTGGCCTGGTAGGAATCTCTTCTTCAGGTGAATCAATAGATGATCCACAGTGAACTTGGCGCAGTGGCTTGGCTTTAATTGTGCTTCCCAACATTTGGCTTATTGGGAGATTGTCGTCTGAATCGGAGTCTTCTTGCGGCATCTCAACAACAATTTCTTTGCCTTTTTCTTTTTGTAGGCTCCTCAGCTCTCTTTGATAAGGCAGCAGTTGGCTGACTGCTTTTGATGTTTATGGATTTTGCAGCTGGTTGCTGGTATAAAATCCGTCTTATCAACCGTCAATGTGTCAGTTTCTTCTGACATGGAGTTTAGAGAGTTTTCCAAAATGCTACTTATCCTGCAGGGGTAGCACATCTTCTGACGAAACTCAGTTACTGTCCAGTGCTTTTCAACAATGTCGACGTACTTCTTTATTTGCTCAAAGAAGTATTGAGCCCAGTTTACGTTGATGCCTCTGATGATTGCTGCACAGATTTTATACTTGTGCTCTGACATCTCCGAATGGCTTCCAGTTGTCCCAGTAATCATTCTAGCAGCAACTGATGCTAGAACTCTGTATTCTTCTTGGAAGAGGGACATGAGTGTACTGCTTTTGTAAGGATCTTCACATTCCACTCGCTTCCATTGATGATAGGCTTCCTCTTGATCCACCTCTACATCTTGCAACCGTGTTCCAGTTGTTGACAGTTTGAATAATCTTCCTAGCAGTTCTGGAGTTATTACCAGTTCAACTCCACGAACTTCAGTTACTACTCTGTCATCATGACCTTTTGAGTTTAAGTAAAACTCAACCACGGCCTCTGGGTAGATCTTGGATGGATATTCTTCCGTGAAGCTTTTCAAACCGTTTTACTCTATCTTTGTGATCAGTGAGTTGCAGAGAGGGGAATCTGAGCACCTTTCTCTATAAGCATCTAGATCTAGGAACTTGTCTCTGTAGAGATTCGATTGGAATCTTTGTGAGGATTCGCCAGTTCTCTTAAAGTTGAACTTTCATCGAACAGCTGGTGTGCGTCTTTCAGCCATGGACTTTTTAAGATTAATGGTTTAGAAAGGACAAATTGGCTTTGACTGAATTTCAGAACTGAATATTTTTACTTTCGTAAGATTTGCAGAACAGTTTCAAGAAATGAAGGAGAAGAAATGCTTTAATTCTTTACTGAGCTTGAGATCGGTAAAAGTAAAAATGAGAGTTCAGCCATCCCTTTTATAGAATATAATGGGGTTCATCCAACGGTTGTGTCGTTTTATATGCCCAAATTCAACAGTCGGATTAATTTAATCGACCCGTCGATTGGCTTTTCATTTCTTTCCATTGGGGATAATTTGAAGGAGGAGAGAAAGTTCAACGGTAATATTTGAGTGACACGTGTTTTTACCGTTTCCACTATTGAAATTTTTGAACTTATCTTTTCTCTCTTAGCAGTTTCTCCTTAGCTTGAAGCTGATTACGTCATCAGTTGGCTTCGACTATAACTGATGATCTTTCTGTTTATCAGTTCCAACTGAGATGTCTTCTTCATCAGTTCCGAAGCGGACCTTCATTCAGCTGGTCTTTTAAACTGATATCTTCTTTTGAGTTGATTCAAGTTCCTATGATTCCTTCATCAGTTTGATCAATTTGCAGCTGGTATGTTCTTCCTAGCTGACTGGATCATCAGTTTGAGCGATTGAACTGATGATTTAGTTGAGCTCATGGGGTAAACTGATCATCTCCAGTTTACTTTTTTCTCCACAGCTTCTTGCTTTGACTTCAAACTGATGGCTCATGTGTCCAACTGATCAGTTTCTCGCCTTTTTGTTTCAGTTCCTCCCTTCAGCTGGAGTGGATTCATGACCTTTTTCTTCCAGTTGATCATCTTCATCCTGTGATGCTAGCTCAAGTAGTCCCAACTGTATGCATAGCTCCATAAACCTTGCTTCAGGTAATGGTTTGGTGAAGATGTCAGATATCTGCTTCTCAGTGTTGACATATTTGATACATATGTCTTTCTTCTCAATGTGATCTCTGATGAAGTGATGTCTTATATCAATGTGATTGGTTCTTGAATGTAGAACTGGATTTTGAGATATTACAATTGCACTGTTGTTGTCACAGTAGATAGGAACTTCTTCAGTTTCAACTTTGTAGTCCTTCAACTATTGCTTCATCCAGAGTATCTGAGCACAGCAGCTTCCCGCAGCTACATATTCTGCTTCAGTTGTTGACGTAGCAACTGAGTGCTGCTTTTTGCTAAACCAGAATATCAGTTTGCTTCCCAGAAACTGACATGTTCCACTGGTACTTTTTTTGTCGATCTTGCATCCACCAAAGTCTGAATCTGAATAGCCAATTAAACTCAAACTGTCATCTCTAGGATACCATATTCCAAGATTTATGGTTCCTTTGAGATATTTGATAATTCTTTTTGCTGCATCAAGGTGGCTTTTCTTTGGGTTGGCTTGAAACCGTGCGCATAGACCGACTGAATAAGAGATGTCTGGTCGGCTAGCTGTTAAGTAAAGTAGCGACCCAATGATTCCTTTGTAATATGTTTGGCTAACTGATTCTCTTTCTTCATCCAGAGTTAGCTGAACTGATGTATTCATAGGAATCTTGAGAGTTTTTCCTTTATTAACACCAAACTTCTTGACTAGCTCCTTGGTGTACTTGGCCTGGCTGATAAAGATCCCATCTTTCAGCTGCTTTACTTGGAGTCCTAGAAAGAATGTCATTTCTCCCATCATGCTCATCTCAAATTTGATTTGCATCAGTTGAGCGAATGGTATGCATAGATCTTTGCTTTTTGATCCAAAAATTATGTTATCCACATAAATTTGAACCATTAAGATCTCGGTTGATCGTTCTATTCGGAATAGAGTTTGATCAATGACTCCCTTTTGAAACCCATTTTTCAGCAAAAATGTTGTGAGAGTTTCATACCACGCTCTAGGAGCTTGTTTCAATTCATAGAGGGTTTTCTTCAGTTTGAAGACTTGATAACCAATTTCAAAGCCTGGCGGTTGCTCAACATACACGTCCTCCTTGAGCATTCCTTGAAGAAAAGCACTCTTGATATCCATTTGGTAGACTGTGAAATTGAAGTGAGCTGCATAGGCTAGGAACAGTCTGATGGCTTCCAATCTTGCAACTGGTGCGAATGTCTCATCAAAGTCGATCCCTTCACTTTGTGAGTATCCTTTGGCTACCAGTCTAGCCTTATTCCTTATGATCACTCCTTGTTCATCCAGTTTGTTGCGAAAAACCCATTTTGTACCAATGACCTTCTGGGTTTTTGGTCTATCAGCAAGAAACCATACGTCATTTCTTGTGAACTGATTCAGTTCTTCTTGCATGGCCATGATCCAGTCTGAATCTTCTAAGGCTTCTTTGACATTTGCTGGTTCAGTTTGAGATATGAAGCATGTGAATAATGCATGCTCAGTTGAACTTCTGGTTTGAACTCGACTTCTTGGATCACCAACTATCTTATTAGATGGATGGCTTCGGAGCCATTTGGGCAAGATAGCTTCAGCTGGATCTTCAGGTGGCTCTTCTGTGGTGACGTCATCAGTCGCCCTTTCATCAGTTGGTTCGGCATTTTCGTCAGTTCTTCCCCCTGTTTCAGTTGTGGGGTTTATGGTCTCAGCACGATTTGTGTCTTCATTGACCAAATTGTTCTCAACTGGTTTAGTACCAGTTTCATTACCTTCTTCTAGTGAAACTTCAAGCCGCTCTGGAACAATGTGATCCACATAGTCCTGCGAGATCTCAGTTTCACTAGGTAGTTCTTGAACTGATGTGTCTATTTTTTCTTTGTTCCTGTACTCATTAGCAAATTCATCAAATACCACATGACATCTTATTTTCACAACAAGAGTTCGTTTATTGAACACTCTGTAAGCTTGTGCATGAGGAGAGTTATACCCAAGAAATATTCCCTCATCAGCTTTAGCACTAAAAGCTTTCAATTGAGTCTTGCCATTGTTGTGAATATAACATTTACAGCCAAATATTTTAAAATATGAGATATAAGGCTTACGACCCTTATACAGCTCATAGGGTATTTTGTCATGGGCTGCTATAATAGCACTTCGATTTTGAGTATGGCAAGTTGTGTTGACTGCTTCAGCCCAGTACCCTTCAGCTATGTTGGCATCAGCTATCATTGCTCGAGCTGCTTCTTTGAGTGTCCGGTTACGCCGTTCGGCTACACCGTTTTGTTGTGGAGTTCTTACAATTAAGTATTCATGAGTGATTCCAAGCTGATTGAGGAAGCTGATCATTTGCTGATTTACAAATTCAGTTCCATTGTCAGAGTGAATCCTTTGAACTGATCTTTCCTTTTCAGTTTGTAGCCTTCTGATCAGCGTTGTTAGCTTGTCATAAGTTTCATATTTGCTCCTCAGGAATTCCACCCATGTATATCTTGAGAAATCATCAACTACTACGAGAGTGAATCTTTTGCCTTTTGGAGTTTGTGGTCTAACTGGACCAAACAAAACCATATGTAGCAGTTGGAGGCAATCAGTTGTTCCTGGTGGATGACTCCTATTCTTGAATGATGATTTCATCTGCTTCCCTTTTTGGCATGGTCCACATACGCCTGTTTTCTTGTATATTTCCTTAGGAAGCCCCTCAACTAACTCTTTCTTGGCTGGGTAGTTGATTGTTTTGAAGTTGAGGTGGTTCAGTCATCGATGCCATAGCTAGCTTGCTTCAGTTGATCCTTTTGAAAGAAAGCAAGCTTCTGAGTAGCCGGTTGACCGGTCAACAATATACATGTTGCCTCTTCTTATACTAGTAAGAAGAATTACTCCAGTTGACTTGTCTTTTATGCTGCAGGAGTCTTTGGTGAAGTCAACTGAGTAGCCATTGTCGCACAGTTGACTGATGTTGAGTAGTTTATGTTTTAGTCCATCCACATGGGAGACTCCGTTTACTACAACTTTTTCCTTGACCACGAACCCTTCTCTAACGGTTCGACTTTTGGAGTTGTCTCCAAATATGACAAGTGGACCTTTGACTTTTTCATAACCGTCGAGATCTTCTCTGTCTCCGGTCATGTGCTTGAAGCACCCGCTATCTAGATACCAAGTGTCTTTGGCTTTCTTCATAGATAGGATGCTCTTGTCCTGCAAAAACAAGGATTAGTATTTAGGGACCCATTTCGTATCGGGTCCTTGTTGATACATCAAGCTTTTTGGAATCCAAACTTGTCAAACTTTTGGCTTTTTATCATTCAGGGATCCAACTGACTTGGATCGCCTGATCAGTTTAGATTTTCTCTCAACTCTTCTATTCTGATTTGAATCAGTTGAGTGATACCTGCGTTGAGTGTTAGTTGGATAAAACAATTCAACTAAAATGCTTTGGTCTTGAGACCTTTGAGTTCTGTGATCAGACCAGTGTTTTGTATATTTTCAGTTTATTAGATTGAACCTTTTTGGTTCATTTCTGGAATCCAGGTACTCATTATAGTGATGGTAGGGTTCAAATGAGTTTCTTTGATCTCTCCTATAAGTGTTCTGATTGAACTTCTTGGCAGGATAGGCTTGAGATCCAAATTGATTTTTCTTTCTAAAGAGAGCTGATCTATCAGTTTGCCTTGGGGGCATTTTTTGATGAGATGGTGGTCTTTGTTGAACTGGAGGCTTTGAATGAGTAAATTGATTTGATTGAGCTGATGGTCTTTGCTGGAAGTTGGGCTTCAGTTGCCCTGGTGTTTTTGTTTGGTAGAACTGACCAAATTGTCTAGGTTGAGTTTGAGGATTTTTCAATATTCCTTTTCCTTTGGTTGACTCAACTAGCTGATCATGAGATCTAGTGAACCCTTTTAGGATTCCCTTATCACTGGGTTGGGAAACTGTTTTTCCTTTTTCTAGGGCAGTGAACTTGCTATATCCTAGCCCTGAGCTGCTAGTTCCAGTTCTTTGATGATTTAATATCTCATCTAAAGTTTGAGATCTCTTTTTGAACTTCAGAGTTATTTTTTCTCTTTCATGGATCTCTTGCTTGAGTTTTTGATTTTCAGTCTCTAGATCAGCAGTTCTCAATTTCAATTTCTCAAATTCTATAAACTGAGACTCAAGATAATTCAATCTTTCATGATTAATGCTCAATTTTCTAACTTTGTTTCTCAGTTCATCATTTTCATCTTTCAGTTCAACATGCAAGCAAGATATTGAAGCTAATTGATCTTCTAGCATCATAAGTTTCATGTCAAGTTCATTGCTAGAAACAGTTGCTTCATTAATATGATAGAAAGAGGTTTGAGAATCAGCTATACTAACATCTTCATCATTGTCAGCCATGAGGCAGAATAGCGCTTCATCATCTGAGCTGTAGCCGTCAGAATCAATTCCAGATGGATAGTCTGAATCGTCTAGCACGGCATTTTCATAATTTGCAACCATTGCTTTCCTTTTGAAGAAGTTTCTCTTCACCTTGGCTTTCTTGTCTTCAGGGAGCTCTGAACATTCAAATCTATAATGTCCTTGTTTGTGGCAGTGAAAGCATTCTCCAAGATTTCGGTTGCCACCCCTGAATGGTTCTGCTGACCGTTCAGCTGGTTGATGAGTTCTCTCATCTTTTGGGATTTCATCAGTATGAAGTGGAACTGATTGCTTATCCCGAACTCTCTTCAACTTTTCTAGCAACCCGGTAACTGATTGGATTTGATCATTGATGTCATCAGTTAGATTCTCCTTCTTTTCAGTTGCTTCTCTTTTTCATTCAGTTGAAGATCCGCCTTGATTTTCTTTGGCTGGTGAGCTCCTAGGTCAGAAGTTGTTCCTTTCTCGAGTGTCTCTAAACCGGTTTCTTTCACCGTAGAAAGCTGCATCTTGAGCTGACGATGTAGATGTCTCCTTCTTTCGGTTTAGACTGTACTCATGAGCTTTGAGAGAGCCAAACAGTTCTCTTGGAGTGATGCTATTTAGATTTCTTGATTCCTTTGTAGCTATCACTTTCATATCCCATTCTTCAGTAAGATTATCCAATATCTTGAAATTCATCTCAGAATTGGGATAACTTCTCCCGAAGTTGTTCATCTCACTAATGATGCCCAGAAATCTGGTTTCAAGGCTTGAGATGGACTCCTCTTGCTGTATTTTGAAGGATTCATATTTGTCGACTGCCAGTTGGAGCTTGTTTTCTTTGATGGCTTTGGACTCTTTGCATAGATCTGTTAGTAGGTCCCATATCTCCTTGACAGTTGTGCAGTTCTTTGTGTCCTTCATTCTGTCTTCATCTAGAGTTTGGAATAATGCGGCTTGAGCAACAAACTCTAGATTTTTTAGCTTCTTCTCTTCGCTGGTGAGAAGATTAGTTGGCTTTGGAATCCTTCCTGGTTGATTGATATCAACTATGTAAGCATCATTGTCCATCATGATGATGATTGAACCATCTTCAATGACTTCCCACATATTCTCATGGATTGAGCAGAGATGCGCCTTCATTCTCCTGCTCCAATTATCATAATTCTCAACTGAAAACAAAGGTAGCTTATGCTTTTCCATAGCTGGAATGTTAGCACAGATAAGTAGATCTGATTCAGTTGATCTGCAGAAACGGCTGAACCTTAGAATCAACCGCTCTGATACCACTTGTTGGTCTCGGGCGAGTCGATATCAGTTTAGAGGGGGTGAATAAACTGATTAAAACTTTTTACTTCAAGTGCGGAATAACAGAGCCCTTTGACTCGCTTAGTAAAACTTATCTATGCACAAACTTATTGATCAGTTAAAACAGTTTGAGTGCAGCTTGTGTGATATTGTGTGCAGTTCAAAGATATGCAATAACCAAAATAGTACAGCACACAAGAGATTTATAGAGGTTCGAAGTCTCAAACTTCTACGTCATCTCTTCCTTCTGCAGAAGGGCAACTTCACTATATAACTTGAGATTCTTTACAAATTACACAATGAAGGACAGTTAGCTGAACTTGGTAACTGCTCGCTACCTCAGCTGGTCAACGGCTCACACTTGAAGTCCCTAACTGCTCGCTAGGAAGGTAGGTATTATTGTCGTCTTTACAAGATTTTAGATCTCTTTCGATCTTCAAGAGGTGAGTCTTGAACAGGGGTTATCAACTGATGTGCTCCTTCAATTGAGCTGAGTAGTTGATCGTTGTATTGCTGAAATTGAGAAGGCTACCCTGGCTGGATTGTCAACAGCTGGCTCATTATCTTGACTCTGTGAATTTCTTCTTCTCAATTGGACTCTCGCAGTTTCTATCAAATGTTGAACTTGAGCTTGAGTGGGAGGGAGAAAGAAAAGCTCTTGCTTGTATATGTGAAAGTTGTGTAGGCGAAGGATTCTTTTCCACAGAGTGTTTTTTAAACTCTGATTCACTCATCTTTTATAGAGGAGTGATTTTATGACCGTTGAGTTCCATTGTCCATTAATCGGTGGCTCTGTTGGCTCATCAAATGGAAGATGGTCTTTAATGATCGTTTGGATCTTTTGGTTGAAGTAGCCGTTACTCTGCAAATCAATCTTCATTGGATATTTAATTCCAGGATCTTTGTTGAAGCATTTACTCCAAGATTCGGCGGTTAGAGCAATAAACTCCAGGGTTCTCTGGCTTCAGCTTTCTTGGCAGTTTTGAGTTCCAGTTGGCAGTTCTGGACTTGTCAGCTCAGTTTAGTTATTGCTCCAGTTGGCAGTTCTGAGCTTGTCAGCTGAGTTTGACTATTGCTCCAGTTGGCAGTTCTTAGCTTGTCAGCTGAGTTTGGCTATTGCTCCAGTTGGTAGTTTTGAGCTCGTCAGCTGAGTTTGGCTATTGCTCCAGTTGGCAGTTTTGAGCTTGTCAGCTGAGTTTGGCTATTGCTCCAGTTGATAGTTTTGAGCTCGTATTTCTCCAGTTCGACTGATCTCAAGTTCTTAGCTATCTTGTCAGCTTGACTGATTTCTCTTGAGCTTTCTTGTCAGCTTGACTAATCACAAACTGGCTGGCTACAGTTCTAGCCTTCAGCTGATCTGTCTTGTTCACTTCAGTTTGGCCATTAGTTGGGTACTTCCAGTCTCTTGATTAAACTGATGTTTTATCAGTTTGTTTCGACTGGTTTGACTTCTCAGTTGAGTTGAATTTTGACTGGATGACGTATCCTTCAGCTTGTAGACCATACTTCAGATTGGTTGACTTTGACTTGACTTGAGTTCCTCTTTGATGCCCTGGATTGGTCAGCTCCGATCTACAACTTGAATTTTAGTCAGTTTTTCATAAATAATTTTGACATCTCATCAAAACCTAATCTAAGGGTTCCTTGATAGTTTTTCCTAACAAAAATGTATTAATGAATCAAATTGAATTGAATAATCAAACGAAACCCGTTTTGGAGGATCTTGCTGTCAAAATAATTTGAGAAAATTTTAACAATATTCTGAAAATGACCCCGCAGGCCTACAGATTCGTAGACCCGCTCTGATACCACTCTGTAATGCCCCAATTCCTGAAATCTGAGGTGCTACACAAAATTAAATAAAATTCCTATTTTCATAATCAATTCTCCTTTAAAAAGAAAACATTTTTTACAATAATTTCTTTAGAAATAAAATCCACCAATCATCATCTGGGAAGACTTTTCAAACAACCAATCACAAATATATTTCACAAACGACTAGTCAATGTTGACAGTCTAATTTTTGAACAGGTCAAAAATAATGGTGGAACATGTACGGTTTTAATATTCGTAAATATTCAAAATATTCAACGGAAGCATAATACGTTAAAATATTGACCAGAGTCAACATTCAACATTCAAAATATATTTTTGAATAGTCAAAAACTTATAGAACCCATATGTCCACGTCACCTGTCTGCATCACCTTGTACCTGAAAAATATTTTAGAAAACATGGGTTGAGTGCTAGAAAACACTCAGTGGGTTTATCATGTTCGTCCAAACACATGTAAGGATTTCTAATATAAAAATCCAACAATCCAATATTTAAAAATCATGTTCCTGCACTTAAGAATATTTATTCAAAAGCCGATAATCAATATTCATTCAGATGCACATGCGCTTAAGAATAGTTATTCAGAAGCGAACAATTCAATAATCATTCATATTTCAATGCGCTTAAGAATATATTTATTTAAAAGCCGATGCGCTCAATTAACCATGCGTGGATACAGACCCTATGTGATCACATAACTATATGTCAATATAATTGATCATGCCAGAATTCATCATGCAGGTCAAATCATATCCACGAAGAGCGAGAACATTTGTAAATCATTTATGGACGAAAGCATTGTAAAAACAAATGTTTTAGTTTAGCAAGAACCCACCTTATAGCTAAAATACCTGATGCGTTACACTTGTCCTGCAGATCCTAAGCATGAGATTTCGGTTTCAGGCCTACAAAAGGAGAACTACCTATTAGTATCGTTCTAGGCCTTGAACCTTAAGGAATTCTCCAAATTCAATCTCAAATGGAACTTTTAAAGCTAGATATATTTAAATTGATCCAAAGACTTAATTAGAGTCTTGGTCATTTAGAACATTTTAAAATGAACTCTTTAAATAAATGAAATTATCCAATATATATAAAAGATGATTATAACACTCCTCAAAATAAATCCATTGTTATTTTATTCATCTTTATAAACCTTATTTAATTAAAATTTATATGGAACTAAAATCAAAACATCCTATATATTAATATTAACTCACGCACCCTTACCAAAATATTTGTACTCTCATTCTCAAATTTTCGTACATATACAATACACATAATATTATTTTTCAAACTGAGAACAAATTCGATTCTCTCTCAATCATCTTTAAAGCACACCTCTTTCTCTAACTTTAAGCAAAACACCCAAGCTCAAAAACCAGGCAATACGCTCTCTCTACTGTACTGCATAAATGTATTAAAATAACCAAATTATTTTCATTTTTCTTGTCTCAATCCCAAAAATCATGTGCAAGTTCAAACACATTTAAATAATCATCATTATGAAGTCTACTATGTATCTCTCTCTTTCTCTCTTTTCGAACCCATCTGCACACACACCATAACAGTTTTTCATTCTTCTATAAATCCCTCACCCTTCACAGTACACAAGCACAATTTCTATATTTCTCTTTCACCATTTTCTTCGACACAAATTGAAACGGAAAATAAGTTTCAATTGAAAATCTGAAAGTACATGCGAATATTTTACAAGGAGAGGTTTATACTCGTGTATGGCATGAAGAATTATCTAGTCGAAAAAGGCTTGAAATGAGCTGTCGAATTTGCAGCAGCAATACATATAGACATCTAGCAGCGATTCCATGTCCAATTTCGGCATAAATACGAAGAACCAAATAGGGCTGATCGACGATCCAAAACTAGATACTTGTAGCCTACATGAAGGGGTTCCCGGTTATGTAAACCTTGAGCAAATCCTACAAACAGATTGACCGAAAATCATGTTGCAAGAACGCAGCAATGCATGGCAGCAAAATAGCTCTCGTCTGCTTTCGCTTTCTTTCTTTTTTTATAACCTTATTAGCATCTAATCTCATGATTTCTTGCATAAGAGTAATCTACTTGAGGACGGAAACACAATGATACAATTTTCATGAATTTTGGTTGAGATTTAGAAGCAAAAATGGACAATCGAAAATGGTTTGTCGGCGGAGGGAAAGAGAATGAAAAAGGAAATTGAGTTCCTGCTCTTTTCATCTCTTAGAATAGCCAACAACTGTATAGCCAACTTAAGACAAGTGTAGGACATGCAATAGATTAGGTGGAATAGATGGTTGCGAAGAAAAGGTAGTGCTGGAGTTTTTTTTTTCATTTTCTCCCAAAAATAATCGATTTCATTTAATGAACCTCACTGAAGAATTCAACAGCTGTAAGTCAAGTAAAAACACGTGTAGCTAGTACACTAATTCTTGGTGATGAGTAAGTGGGCTGATTATATCCAATTTCGGCTGCATTGAGTTGAAATGGACCTTAACTATAACACTGAGTTCAATGAATAATTTGGGCTCAAAATGTATTAATGAATCAAATTGAATTGAAGAATCAAATGAAACCCGTTTTGGAGGATCTTGCTGTCAAAATAATTCTCTTAACGTTACTCATGTTATACAAGCTTAAATTTCCTTTTGGATACTCAAATAAAATTGAGTTCTTCTATCATTCGAGATATAAGTTAATAAATCTTAACTAGAAATTATAACGACCTTATTTTCCTTATTTATATGTGTTATTAAACTTATAAAATGTCTAATATAACAAATATCCGGGGTGTTTCAGTGGCCCACTAATAATTCAACCCGTTGCCACATCTTTGGAAGCTCTGACCCGACTCGTGCCCTCTTTATTCGCAATAGATGGAATTAGGTTGATTTTTCCCAAATCACCCGCAAAGCCTAAAAATTGAGTCTTGAGCAGCTCCGTCTCACCGACATCGTTGATACCAATCCCGGCCTCTTCCCCTGTTGATCCCTCTAGTTCCAGGGCTACAACACTACTCCCCCCCTAATTGAGATCCTTATCTGCAAGGATCAAAGTCGGGAAACATTTTCCTTATGAATTTAGCATCCTCCCAGGAGACAAGATCGAGCATTTCATCACCTCATGTCACCAGGACCTGCTCAATGGCCTCACCATCCCGCTGCAGAACTCGGGAGCCCAACACCGCTCCAGGATACAGGCGAAAGAGACCGTCCGCCGTCGCTTCAGGTAAGGTGGATAAGGGAACAATATCCTCCCCTATTTTCTTCTTGAGGAGGGACACATGGAACACTGGGTGCACGTGTGAGCCCTCCGGCAACTCCAGTTTGTAGGCTACCGGACTAATCCGCTCAAGGATGGTGTAGGGGCCAAAAAACTTAGAAGAGAGTTTGAGATTCTTTCTTAGTTGTACTGAGTTCTGCCTGTAGGGCTGAAGTTTAAGATAGACTTGGTCTCCAACCTGATACTATTTTTCCTCCCTGGACTTGTTAGCATAGGTTCGCATCCGTTCTTGAGCTACCCTTAGGTTTTCTTTGAGTTGTTGTAGCATAATCTTTCTCTCTTGAATTGTCTCTTTCACCTCTTGGTTAGGGGTATCCAAGTAGGGACCTTTAGCTAAATAAAGGGGAGTATAGCCATACAGTGCTTGAAATGGTGTGAGTTTCAAGGCTGTGTGGTGATTGGTATTATACCAATGCTCAGCAAGTGATATCCATTTCAGCCACTATTTTGGGTTCGCAGAAGTCATACACCTCAAGTAGTTTTCTAGGCACTGATTTAGCCGTTCAGTCTGGCCATCTTTTTTAGGGTGGTAGGCTGAAGAAAAATTAAGTGTTACCCCTAAAACTTTGAAGAGTTCCTTCCAGAAGTTGCTGGTAAAAACCTTATCCCTGTCAGTCACAATACTGACAGGCATCGCATGTAGCTTGTATAGTTGTATATGTTATCTAAGAATAGTTTAGCCACACTCTGAGTTGAGAAAGGGTGGGAGAGAGGTATAAAATGACCAAACTTGGTCAACTTGTCAATGATCACCAGAATAGCATCTTTGCCCCTGATTTAGGAAGCCCTTCAATGAAGTCCATAGTTATACGGCTCCACGGTTGGTCTGGTATGGGTAGAGGCTGAAGTAGCCCTGGGATAGCACCTCCACTAGGCTTGTTGAGGGAATATATATAACATGTCTTTACCAATGCCATTACTTCAGTTTTCATACCAGGCCAGTAGAAGACTGCCTTGAGTCTCATATAAGTACCATGAATCCCTGAATGCTCTCCATAAGGAGAGTTGTGCATAGTGGCTAGAATTTTGCTCCTAAGCACCTGATCAGCTCCAACAGTAACTCTGCCTTTGTACCTTACTAATCCCTGGGCCATAGTGTACTTAGACTCCCCCTTAGGATTAGCTTCCAATGGCTCAATGATTTTTGACATAGTAGGATCCTTGTCATAGCTCTGCAACACTTCCTGCACCCACAAGGGAGTAATGGTGCTTAGCACTTGGCATTCAGTCCCAGTATTTTGAACTCTAGATAGGGCATCAGCTGCCCTGTTCTCTACCCCTTTTTTGTACTGAATCACATAGTCCAGCCCTAATAACTTGGTTATCCACTTCTGTTGAATAGGGTTCATAATTTTCTGATCCAGAAGATGTTTAAGTGATTGCTGATCAGTTTTAATTATGAACCTATGACCTTGAAAATAGTGTTTTCACTTACTAATAGCCATTATGACAACTAAGAATTCCATCTCATAGACAGATAAAGCTTGGCTTCTGAGGCATAGAGCCTTGCTTAGGAAAGCAATGGGCCTACCCTTCTGCATCAACACAGCTCCTATGCCTACCCCACTAGCATCAGTCTCAACTGTAAAGGGTTGAGTGAAGTCGGGGAGGGCTAATACTGGGGCTTGTGTCATAGCCCTTTTTAGGTGCTGGAATGCTTGTTTAGCATCTGGATTCCATTTAAAGCCATTCTTCTTCAATAAGGAAGTCAGGGGCTTGCTGATTGTCCCATAATTCCTTACAAACTTCCTGTAGTACCCTGTTAGGCCCAAGAAACCCCTTAGTTGCTTAACAGTCTGGGGTTATGGTCAATTCTCCATACACTCAATCTTCTGGGGGTCTGTGGCCACCACTTCTCCAGTAATAATATGGCCTAGGTATTCAATACTAGTCTGTCCAAAAGAGCACTTGGTCTTCTTAGCAAATAAGGTATGCTTCCTTAATAGAGTGAAAACCTCCCTCAAATGTGTCATATAGTCCTCTCAAGTTCTGCTATAGATCAGTATGTCATCAAAAAACACTAGGGTATGTTTTCTCAAGCAATCCCTGAAAACTTGGTTCATCAATGATTGGAAAGTTGTTGGGTCATTACAGAGGCCAAATGGCATCACCAGGAACTCATAATGCCCATGATGAGTTCTAAATGTTGTAAGGTATCTGTATTCTGGTTCCATGAGGATTTGGAAATACCCAGATCTGAGGTCTATTTTTGAAAAATAACTGGACCCTTGTAACTCATCCAATAGCTCATCAATAATAGGTATAGGGTAATCATGCTTGACAGTGTAGTTGTTTAAGTACCTGTAGTCCACACATAGCCTCCAGGTTCCATCCTTTTTCTTGACTAGCAATACAGGTAAAGTAAAGGGGCTTCTGCTATGCTGAATGACCCCAGCCTCCAGTAGTTCTTTTACAATTCTTTCAATCTCATCTTTGTGTTGATGAGAAGACCTGTAGGGAAATTAGTGTTTAGGGACAGTTCCTGGCTTTAACGGGATCTGGTGTTCTACTCCTCTAGCAGGAGGTAGTCCTTCTGGCTCCCTAAAGATGTCTTCAAATTCAGCAATGAGTCCCTCTAGCTGCTGATTCTTAGTGAGGTTGTCAGCACTGACAGTCACCACAAAGACCTCCTCAACTTCCTTCTTCAGCTTGGTGTGTATGAGTTTGAAAAGGGAGTGGTTGGATATGAATTAGCATTCATGGTGTGTTTTATTAACAAATAACTTCAGTTTCTTTCCCATCCACCTAAAGGTCACAGCCATAAGTTCATAGTCCAACTCAATAGGGGAACATGCCTTGAGCCAGTCTCCCCCTAGAATCACATCACACCCCTCATGTTGCAACAGTCTGAGAGAGTGTTGCAGCTTAACTCCTTGCATTTGCCAACCAAAACTTCCAGCCTTAGAAGAACTAACCAGCCTCTGGCCATTTACTACTTTAATAAGTAGAGGTACAGCTGCTTCCACTTGGCACCCCAACATCTGGGCAGTAGAATCCTTGATAAAACTCAAGGTACTCCCAGTGTCAACTAATATCTGCAACTTTTGCCCATTGCAGACCCCAGTAAATTTCAAAGTAATAATAGTCTCTTCCCCCTTAAGAGTGTGTAGGGACATTTGGGTCTCCTCTAGAGGTGCCTCTGGAGCTAGCTCCTCTTCCAAACTGATGAGGGGCTGGAGATAAGCTACCCCCTCCTCCTCAGACATGATCATATAATGAATCATGTGTGAGCATATGTGGCCTTAAGTATATTTCTCATCACAGTTATAACATAGGCCCAATGCCCTCCTGTCAGCCATTTGAGCAGTTGTGAGTAGCTTGATTGGCTTCTTTGCTATGTGAGAGTCCTTATTAGGTTGGTGGGGACTTAGGGAGGGTTGTGGTTTGGGGCCTCGATTAGACCAGCTACTTGTTGGTCTATTTGTACCATTCAGCCTCTTTGTGAGTGCATCCAAGGTGATCAATTGATTCTTGCCCAGGTCTATGGCTTGTTGAAGGGTAGTGGGGCTGAACATAGAAACTGCTGCCCTTAACTCTTCAGTTAGCCCACTCAAGAAACTAGCAACAAAATAGGCTTCTGTGTAGGTGCCCTTAGTGCACATAAGCATACACTCCTTTAGCTCTTCAAACTTATCAACATAATCCAGGTAGTCTCCACTGTGTTTGAGTTTGTTAAACTCTACCACAATTCGGGACTCCTTAATATCCCCAAATCTGGCTGTCACTACCTCTACAAACTGATCCCAAGAGACCTCCCCATACTTTGAGCTGAAATTCTGAAACCAAAGATCTGTTCTCCCCTCGAAGTTCATAGCAGCTAGGGTTACCTTTTGGTCATCTGGCAAGTTTGGGACCATCTTGAAGTAACCCATGCATCGCAGAACCCAACCCCTAGGGTTGGAACCATCAAACTTTGGAAAATCAACCCGGGGTAGAGGTGTATATACCTGATTTGTGTGGGGATCTATGAGAGCCCTGCTTCAGTTGGTATAATGAGTGTAGTGGGCTTTAGTTTGTGAAGCCTCTCATGCATACTGTTGTAATGGGGGTGCTCCTAATATGGATTCAGCATCTCCAATTCCCTTTTTAGGGGAACTGCTTGATAATTGCACCTGAAGGGCAGCAATTGATTTAGCTAGTTGATCCAATTTACTAGTCACGCCCTGCTGGATGTCTACCATCTTCCCTTGCATGTTCTCCATGTTTTTCTGCATACTCTCTATATTTTCCTGTATTTTTTGTTCTGAAGCATCGCGTTTCATTGTTTCAGTTTGCCAGATCTGGTGAAGCTTGTTCTGCCCCTCTTGGAGATCCTTCAATTGCGTCCCATCCGCCATGGCCAAGGAAGGAAGGCTCTGAATACCAAATGTTATGGATTCAGCCGTACTCCTATTTTTCTTGCTCTTTTCTCTGCCTATTTTCTCTATAGATTAGGATCGAACGTGAATTGTTGTATAATTTGTAAATTCTGGTAAATTGTTGGAAGAAAGAGAAGAGAAGATTTAGATAGAGGAACGAGAGATAAGGGAGGAGATAGATCAAACTTTTTCATATCATAATATGGTCGAAATTGCCCTATTTAAGCATTACAAATTGGGACCATCTTGATTGAAAAATTACAAACCCTAAGTAATATTAATGGACCTAGTCCTTCTTTTGAAATTAAAAGAAAAACAAACAAAGCCCAATTCCTAGAAAGTGGCCCACTAATAATTCAACCTGTTGCCACATCTTTGGAAGCTCCGACCCGGCCCGTGCCCTATTTATCCACAATAGATGGAATTAGGTTGATTTTCCCCAAATCACCCGCAAACCCTAAAAATTGAGTCTTGAGCAGCTCCGCCTTGCCGACATCGTTGATACCAACCCCGGCCTCTTTCCCTGCCGATCCCTCTAGTTCCAGGGCTACAACAGTGATTAGTATGATGTATAAAAAAATGTTGTTTATTCATTTGTTGCTTCTTAAATGTCAAGACCTTTCACTTTAATTTGTTTTTATTATTTTATTTTATTTTATTTTTGTTGAGAAAATTATCTTTCACTCGTAATCCATCTATTATTATATAGTATTGATTTTTTAAAGTATTAAAATTATATTATTTATCATGTTTTCAATAATTTAATTTTATATACATTCTAATGTTATCGTTTGTTTAATATATGAGAAAAAATACAAAGATATACATAATTTGAAGCATCAAATGTCTTTAAAGTAGAAAAATAATGTAACTTCAATATTTATATCGATGATTGAGCATAGTTATTGTGATGTAATTTGAAATTATTATTTTTGAAAAATTAAACTAAGGTTGAACATTATTATCATGAAATGTACATAATTTTGATTTTTTTCTTTATTACTCGGATGTTCTTAGTGTGTGATGTTAATTATATTAGTGTTACTCTTTTTATTTTCTCATATCTTTTTTTACTAGCTAGCTATTATTTATCATATTTTAAATTATTTAATTGTATAATATTAAAATGTTGTTTATTTTTTTTTAATAAATAATGAAGACTTTAAAAATGAAATATGAACATGAAGTTGAAAGATCTTCAAATATTATTGTTGAAGTAGAAGAATATTGTACTTCAAATTAGATTGGAGATTAATTGAGCTATAATTAGATTTATGATTTAGTTTGAAATTATTATTCTTGAAAGAACAAATTATGATTGAAGATTATTATAATTTATCATTTCTTGTACCGTTGATTTCTTTATTTGATGCACTATGATGTTAATGAAATTTTATATTCGTCATATTTTTTTCATTTTATGATATTTTCCGTATATTTATTTATTTGAAGAATAAGAGATTGTGATCTTTTTTAGAATTATCAAGATATAATTTATACATGTGAAAAAAATTGGTTAACATGCCGGCCCGACGGGCTAACCCGAAAAAATTATTAACCGAATAGGCCGGAACCGAATTAGCCCGAAATCGAGTAGGGTTGGCCCGATTGACATCCCTAATTTGGATAGATTAAGCTTGAATTGATAATTATAAAATTAAAATAAAGTATAATCAAATAAAATTGGAGGAATAACTACTTAACTAGCAAACAGCAACGAATTTAAAAGCATTTACCATATCAAATATTCACAATAAATTTATGGAAACCCATTAATCAATTTAAACAATATATTAATAGCAATTTCGGACAGATGCAAATATGTAACAAAGTAATGTTCAAATATCACATTTTGATATAGTAATATTGCTAAAAAAATCAGACAACATACATAAAACCCAAATATATAATCAAATATGTAACAAAGTAATGTCTAGCTAGTAGCTTGTTTTATATAAGATGTAGAAAATTATATGTAATTAATTTTTAATAGCGCGTGCATACACACATACACGCACCAACACAATTATATTGATATTAAATATTTAATCATTTTTTACTAATATTATTTTTCGTTGGAGAATCTAGGCAATGAAGAGGTGGTAGGGTTGTAGGAACGAAGAAGAGTAAAATAAATTTAGTTTCTTTAATTAACATAAGTTCTAATCATATTACATTTCTTACGTGTTTCTATATTTATTAAACTTATACAAACAAAGCAAATTACATTAATCATAAATCTATATAAGATTTAAATTAATTAAGGCAAACAAATTTTACTAATGCAGTTATGATCGCATTTAACTCAAATCTTATGCGATCCAAATCAACTTATTTTTAGAAAAAAAAAATCTTATCCTATCTGAACCAACTTATTTATAGAACAAAGTGTGATCTCTAAGATCATTAGTAATTCTCTCGGACAAGTAATATTAATGATCAAATAATATTACACAAAATATTAAGTGCATATATATGTTGATATGTAATGTGTTTGGCCCTATAAATGTAAAGATCCTTAACATTATTATAAACCACAATTAATAAAAATAAAATTATTTTCTCTAGATTGAAATCAATGGCTTCTAATTACAAGTTATCGGTCTGTTTAATTATCTTCTTCTTGGCCTTCTCTACCATGGCTGTTCCTCATTACTGTAAGTGCATTCTAACAATTTCATCATGACACTGATTTATATATAAATACATTTTTAAACTCTTTAAAATTCTATTGTCAAAATTTGTCTTGTTTTATTATAATTTTTTTAATATCTTGATCATTTTCCTAGTTATAACTACGTGCTCAGAAACATCAAATTATATATCTTTTAATGAAAATAAATAAATATATATATATATAGACGACTAACATTTGTGATATGAAATTAAAAACTCCATACTTATAAATTATTTTCAGTAGCGCGCGCATATATACATATATATATATATATATATATATAAGAAATGATCTTGATATTAATTTATTTTTTATTAACATTATTTTTTGTTGGTGAATGTAGGCAATGAAGATGTGGTAGGAAGGAAAGAGAGTAAAATAAATATAGTTTCTTGCAATTTTGTCACTGCAGCTTGTGGTAGTGGGGTCCAAAGTTGTTGGTGTTGTAGCGTTCTCAAATTATGCTATACAACTGAAGCACAGTGCAAAATAGCATGTAAATTAGGACGGGCCAAAACCCGGGCTTTCGGCCCGTAAATTCTATGAACAAGTCAGGCGTTCAATATGTACCAAATGTATAGTCATGAACCAAAATTTGTTTTTGGTTCCCCTATACAATTTAATTCTATTTGGTATACCATATATATTATATTGCCCTCGGCTCTTCCCCAAGGCTCGCGCGCTTTACTATTTAATTCATTTAGTTCCCATATTTTCTAAAATAGCTCGCATTTCTCATTTTGTGAATGAAAATTTTAACAAAAATATTATACGGAAGCGCAGTACAAAATGATATATAAAGGTGGGCCACCCGAAACACGGCCTTTGCGGCCCGTAAATTATGTTCAATATGTATCAAATATATAGTCATTAATCAAAATTTGTTTTTGTTTCCCTATACGTATATACAATTAATTCTATTTGGTATTATCATATTGTACTGAGAGTCTGAGACTGAGTAGTAGAAAGCAAGCAAAAGAAATTGAAATAAAGATTACTTTTTGTTTATTTTGTTAATTTCAATTTTATAGAAAATTAATTACCTTATATTCACCATAATTAGTGTAGAGATATTTATATTGAGATATGTCGTTAACGAATGTTGGTTAATATAAAAAAAAAATGAATAAGGATCAAATAGCCCTCTTGACTATTATCCATCAATACTATCAGAAAACCTACCCTATGTTTCACTTACATCATAAAAGGGAACGAATCCGACCATAACAGTTATATTTACATCATAAAAAGGGGTTTCACAGAATTCATTAATTGAATTTTGTAAATGTTGATTGTAGTTTTTCAAGATTTAGGATGATCAAGAAAATTGAAGAAACTTCAAGATGCTTGTAAAAAAAAATACTTAGAGCCCCTTTTTTTCGTTTCGCCATGGACCTCCGAATTGTCAGGATCGGTCTTGGCCATATAAATGGTTAAAATATGTTGGCACTTATATAATCATGGACTTTGATTTTGCAGGCAAACAGTATTAGGGTATCATAGATAGGGGAGGGGTTTAAGTGAGTCAAGCCTACTCGTGAAAGGTACTCAGGATGGACTCGACGAAAATTCGAAATCAACTCAAGGTTTGTCGAGTCAAGCTCGACAGGCTCGTGAGCCTTATCGAGCCTAATCCAGCTTTAAGGCAATTACAAGGTTACCCTTAATAATTTAATTATTTACATATATATTATTAATAATTAAATTATTTTTATTTTAAATTAAATAAATAATATTTTTTTTAACATTTATACATAATCAAGTCGGGTCAAGCTCCAGCTTGTTGAGTTTGCTATCGAGTTGAGCTCGAAAAATCAAAGCTCGACCATGCTAGAGTCGAGTCGAGCTTCGAGTTTTCGACTCAACTCGACTCGATTACACCTCTAATCATACATATCTATCACTCTCTTATACTACCCGACACACAATATTTGGTATACCTTATATGTTATATAGTCCTCGACTGTTCAGAAGGCTCGCGTTTACCATTTGGTTCATTTAGTTGCCATGATTTCTAAATTAAAATGTATCGCATTTCCCTTTTTATTGACGAAAATTTTAACAAATATATTTTTTTCATACACTAGAACCTTTTAAGCACTTTTACAATTAATGTCCAAAATTACAGTAAATTAATAAATTATGAAAATTAATAACTAAATAATAAATACACATAAATTTATTAATGAAATAATGAAGGATAAATGAAAGATTATGACCCAACATTTTTTAAAATGTCACAATGTTTTAAAAAAGTCATTTCAATACCCAATTTTGTTAAATTTTGCTTTTGTTTTATAATCGGATAATATAATTAGCTTTGGTTGCAATGCCAAATCATAATTGAAAAAGCTTTTGTGAGGAATAATTAAAATTGGTTTTAAGTGGATTAATTGAAGGAATTTTTGCAACAAACAACTTTGAAATTGGGAGTTGAAACTTGCATGTTACAACGATCCATCGCCAACTTCCATTGTTTCTGCTGATCAGTTCACATGCATTTGGAATTCCACACAAATACTAAAGAGTAAATACCATCAAACTTTATAACAAACACAATTTTATTAAGACAGCATACTGCAAAAGGTAGAAATGAAATTAGCAAGACAGCAAACTTCAAAGCTGATAAAACATGCAGCTCGAAAATCCACACAGCTATACATCAGAACATCCAAATCTGGGGAATCATGGTTCAGTTGTGGTAGGATGGATCCTGACTTGATTTATGATCTTCTTCGACGACTTTGAGGAAACAGTCTTGAAAACATACGATCTACTTGCTCGAAGTATGTCTCTCTCCATCTCCTGCAAAACAAAAGTATCCAAACAGTGGAACCTAACCCCACGACATATCCGAGTGCAGCAGATACGTAGCTCCATCCGATCTCTTCCTTTGGAAACCACTGCCCATTTTGAGGTGGTGTTGGCTGCAAAATGCCTCCAACTTCGTTGTTGCAGCTTACTTCAAGTGGAAACCCACACAGTCCGGTGTTTCCTTCGAAGGAAGCTCCTGAAAACGTTTGAAACTGAGGACCTTTTGGGATCATGCCAAACAGTTTGTTCCAAGACAGGTTTAAGAATGAGATGAAAGTTAGACTAGCAAGTTCTACAGGGATCTTTCCTGTTAGGTGGTTGAACGACAGGTCCAAAGAACCAAGCTGTCTCAAGTTCCCCACTGATGCAGGAATAGTTCCTGTCAGAGAATTATGAGATATATTGAGAAGATACAGAGATTTGAGGTCTCCAATTGAAGATGGTAGCTCCCCGCTGAGATTATTGCTTGAGAAATCAATGGAGGTGAAGATAATCAGAATCTTTTTCAGTTCCAGCTCCAGGCCTTTCATGGTTACTGCGACAGCATCTTGATAGCTGTAGCCATTGAGAATCAAAAAATCAAAGTGAAGATGGTCGTACTGTGATTGCTCATCACCATTGACATTGATCATTCCCGTCAAGTTGGAGAAAGGTAAGAGTGAGATATTGCCACTAAAGTTGTTGGTAGATATGTCAATTATTTGAAGATCAGACCACCCTTGGGTGGCTCCAAGACATTGAAGGTCTCCATAGAATTTGTTGGATCGAAGAATTAGGACACGCAATCTTGTTTCCATCAACATGCAAGGAAATGTGTCCTCAATCCTATTGTTTCCAATGTTCAACACTTCTAGAGACGGGCAATTGACAAGAGATCCAGGAACTCTCCCTCCTAGAACATTTTTATTGAGGTCTAATGTTTTAAGACTGCATTTGTCCGAAAATACATCTGGGATGTGACCACTGAGATTGTTCCTGCCAAGATTCAGAACTCCCAAGGCCCAAATTTTCAGTAGACATGGAGGTATGGTACCAGTCAATGCATTGCTAGACAAATCAAGAACTGCAAGAGAACCCCCATTGCAGATGGATGTAGGGACTCTGCTAGTGAGGTTATTGTTTGAAACAGAAAAAAAGGCAGCAAAGTAAATGAAATGGCCAATATTACGTGGTATAGAGCTGATGAAAGAGTTGAAAGAGTAGTCCACAGACAGAGGGAAAAGGTGGGATAGGCAACTGACCCTGTAACTGGTTGGAATGCAAGTCTAGGACAAGGAGATCAGGAAACTTGTAAGGCTTCTGGAACCCATGAAGTTGATTGAGAGAAAGATTCAAGTGTGTAAGAGATCCATTACCGATTTCCCATATCCAATTAGGTATATCACCCTTCAATTGATTGGATGAAAGATCCAATGTGATTAATCTTGAGTGCCCACGCAGCTGTGGAAATTTTTGCAACTTGCAGGATGCCAAGTATAATGAAAAGATACCAGGAAGCACTGGCAAGCTGGAATTACTATGGCTTGAATCAACAACCAAATCATTGAAGGAAAGCTCAAGTCTAGCTAAATTTGGGTTGTTGAACATTTCCAGCTGCACGGTGCCATTGAAAGCATTTGAAGAAAGTGAGAGTACTGCCAACCTCTCAAGTTTAGTGAAAAATCTGGGTATTGGTCCTCCGAGACAGTTTGAGCTTAAATCAAGTTCCAGTAAAGAGGATGAAGAGTTAAAAACCTCTTCAACTTGGCCATGAAACTCGTTGTTAGAAAGATGAAGCTTTTGCAAGGCTGGGAGAGCAAACAAAGAGGATGGAATGTTTCCATTAAGTAAATTATTGCCCAAATTAATATACACAATATTAGAAAGGCCTTGAAAGTGCCTAGAGGAAAGGAGGCCTATTAGACGGTTATGAGAAACATCTAGGTAAGTGAGTTTCTTGGACAAGTGAAACAAAGGGATTGAACCAGTGAAGTTGTTAAGAGAGAGGTCCAGATAATCCAGTTGAGTAAGGTTTGTTATCCCGGGTGGAATTGGTCCAGTGAAGCTGCAATTAGAGAGGTCCAACCTGGATAACATGGCAAGGTTGCTAATAGTTTCTGGTATTGAGCCTGAAAAACCGGTGTGGCTAAGTACTATAGTCCTTAAAGATCCATCTGGAGGAAATTGGGGTAGAGCTCCACTAAGTAGCTCATTGTATGAAACATCAAGATGTTGTAGAGTAGGTATCTGAAAAATCTTCTCTGGAAAGGTTCCTTGTAAAGAGCAAGAGGCTAGACTAAGGGTTGTCAATTTGGAGAAATTTGCTAAGAAGTAAGGAAGTGATGAGGCCAGAACATTGCCATCGAGGAGAAGAACTGAAAGAGATCGAAGCTCAGTAAGAGACAAATCTATAGGTCCTGATAAAAAGCACCAGCGCAAACTCAAACTTGTTAAATCAGGTAAAGAGGAAGATATAACCTGGCACCACTCTCTCCCACGGGATGAAATATTAACCCAGTCAAGATAAAGTTCCCTGAGCCCTGTAAGATTCTGAACAAGCATATTGAAACTCGGATTCTTTAGTTGAAGTGGGACATCCGAAGAGAAGGCAGAAAGATCAAGACTGACCAAGCTTCTCAATCTCAAGATTTCACTGGGAACCTGTCCTGCAAAACCAGCATGTGACAAATTAAGGTGTGTCAAATTTGCAAGGTTTTTGAGCCCCTTTGGAATCTCAATATTATCAAAATAGTTGTAAGCCAAATTAAGCTTCTCAAGGTAACCGAGACTGAACAGATTCTCCGAATTCTCAATTCCACCAGAAATAGCCTCCTCATCTAGCTGCAAGCCGATCACATGACCAGCACCATCACATTTCACCCCATCCCAACTGCAACAATCACTAGTCCGATTCCACCGGACCAGTTTATTTGAAGCAGAAGCATCGAATATTAAGCCACTCTTCACCCCTAACAACAAATGTTTCTGATCCTCAAGGCACTGACTGGATACTGGAGCAAAAGTAGTTATGCAATATAATGTAAGGAAACACTGTAGAAGTAGCAATGTTTTCATTTTGAAGAGAATGCAAAGAATGCTACCCAAATTTGACTGAGTAAGCAGAACTATTTAAGCTGCCATTGGAAGAAGACTCCAACCGTTGACTAATGATTAGCATAGAAACTGTAACTCAAAAATGTGGAAAATTACATACATCTCCCCTTATATTCAAAGGCAACAATGTGGAATCAGAGATGTAAAAATACTAGAAACCCATAATTTTTAGCGTGCATTTCTTCAAATGACGGGTGGGGCAAGGAATAGCAAGTTAAAGACCAGGTTGAATTGAAATTTCAAGATTAAATTTTTTAAATCCTAGAGAGCTGAACTGCTTTACATAACTTCCTATGAGATTTCAGTGGGATAAAGGAACCAGATGTTTGAGTGGCATTTCATCGAACACCATGAGTGCACAACTTTATAGTGAAACATTGCTCAGTTTGAGCATACCAGTCTCGCAAATTACATCGACCAAATGACAATCGATAAATTAATGAAAATAATTTATTTATATTATAAATTAAAAGGAGAATTACCTAACAAGTAGTAGCATCAAAGGCTCTCTCTCACTGATTATTAGCAATAAAACTACAAATAATTGAGCCCAAATTTTTTCTGTCGCGGCAAAAATATTACGGATAAGAATAACTAAAAGGTAAGGAATTCAAAATCACTAGTATCATTTAGAATTAATAATTCATTTTATTATTTATATATATTTTACTTTTATATATTAAATTCTTTTTACAGGAGAATAACTAAAAATTATAATTGTAAAAAATAAAGAACAACATTAACATAAAAGTTAAATTTGTAACAACATATTAATTAAAAATCATAACGGCGTTAAAAAAAAGGTTATTTTGAATAATGAAAATAGAAACACATGACATAGTATACCACAAAACACATATGACATAACATAGTGTAATTTTCTCTTATTTAATAAATGTTTAATTTAGTATTTATTTTTTCATCATAATTAACAATTTAGTTATCTAGTAATATATTTTGTTTGAAGTTATTGATTGATAATTATTTTTATTAGATGTTTCATGGATATAAAAAAAAATCAAGAGGTCCAATTTATAAATTTGATGAATATATTGGTATTATTGAAAAAAAAATAAAAAAGTTATATGAGTAGGAATATAATGAGAATATTTTTTTGAGTTTGAAAATGAGTTTGTGGGTTGGAGCTAGATTACTGTTTCGATGTCATTTTGAATTTGAGTTCGAATTAAAGGGTTGAAGATGATATCAGTCTCTGCATACTAAAATAAATCAGTGGATTATTTTATGGGAGTTTCTGTTTGCACCCTAATATTTACTCTTTGCACCACAGTTTTTCCATGCACCACTTTTTTTACTCTTTGCACCCCTGAAATTGACTATAATACCCTTCCATATTAAATATGTTTTTTACTTGAAAAAAAAATCGCGTTTCGTTCGAACATTATGAATATGTTCGAAGTCTTCTGTTCGAACATAATGGATTTGTTCGAAGTCTTGTGTTCGAACGGTACTTTAAAAAATTCATGCGAGTCCGTTCGAAAATTAATTTTCGAACGAGACTTATTTTAAAAATTATGTATGTTCGAAAATGAAATTTCGAACAAACATGATGAATTCGAAATTTCATTTTCGAACCATACTTAATTTTTTCATTTTAAATAAAGGGCATTTACGTAACTTCAAAATTATTTTATTTTTGTCTTTTTATTTTAGTGGTGCAAAGAGTAAATATGGGGGTGCAAACAGAAACTCCCTTATTTTAAATACTAGTATTAGTTGGAGAAGCCTACGTTAACTACACCGTTGAATAGTTTTTTATATTAATTTTAGTAGAAAAATAAAATTAAAATGTGAATATTTTTTTAAATAATCGTGATGTCTAAAGTTTTTTTTTTTTTTTGTTGAGCATGCATAGATATTATATTATGTACGTATAAATACAGATACAAAAAGCTTGATCACAAGAAAAACTTGGGCTGAACTGAAAGTGGTCTACAAGTACATAAAAAACAAGTCGAAGCTGACAAAATTGGCTACTGAAGGGTGAATGAATGAACAAATTGATCAACTGTGTCTAAGCTTACACCAAGTCTCCCGAATCAAAACGTTGATATCTCCATTTCAGCTTCGCTCAAACCAATTCGTCGCCAAAAAACTTGTGGAATGGAATCGGAACTAATAGCTGGTTCTTGACGGGCGCTTGTACAAGAGTGTCTATCGCATGTCCCTGTGAATTTTCCATATCATCTGAACAGCATGGACTAATAGCTGGTTCTTGACGGGCGCTTGTACAAGAGTGTCTATCGCATGTCCCTGTGAATTTTCCATATCATCTGAACAGCATCATTCTCTTGTACCGTAAAACTGATACGGCTAAGCCACGTACGCCCAAAGTCCACCCAAAGTCCAAGATCCAAGTCCGAGGACGAGACGAGCCGAGCCGAGCAAGGGCAAGGGCACGGGCGGGCGCGCGCGTGTGGGCTCATGGCCCACATCCTTGTGCACTTGATTACTCCACTTAAGTGTTAATACACTTAAATACACTTCTTAATTTGATTAAGAAATCAATGTGGGATTATTTAATGTGTCTTAAACACATTATCCCACACACCATAAATGCCCAATCGTGTGACCAACTTTAACCATTTATTTCTCACTCACCGAAAATCGGATTTGAGCAAATAAAAATACTACGATTATCTACTCACGACATAGAGCAATCGTACGGTATTTAATTCCTCCAAAATTAAATATCCCGGTTACGAAAAATCGGATAAAATGAGTCACACTCACTTTATTAAATCCTATTTTCCAACAATCCCCCACATGAGTGGAAATAGTGCATGCATGTATGCAGACAAGCAGCCCAGTTGTCTTAGAAACACAACTGCACCAGGATATGTAGCTTGTGACTTTGAACCTTCCATCTTCCAACACTATCGAGTATACTGGCTGTTTAGTGGACATGATGCCTTGAACTATACATCCTTAGTGTATACCGAGACAATAGTATTGAAAACAGCTGTATATCAAACATTATCTGTTCTCACGTTTGTATCCTTTTCAGGCCATGGACAACCTCTTTGAGTTCATAAGTATCTCTTTAGAAGCGGCCCCACTTCTCACTTATATAGGTGATCTCCTCTTCCGAGTATCCTGCCATACTCAACCTTATTAGGTTTAGGAATCATTAAAAGTCATAGGACTTATCCTCACCACATTGACAGGTGTGCACTTGGTTTGCTCACAGGGAAATGTACACTTTCCAAGTGCTACCAAACCGAATGTTTGTAGCTTAGTTTTCCCATTGAACCAAGTTCTTGGGATCTCCAGTCATCATGGTTGGGTTACCACTACAAGCACTCTTTAGAGTGTGGATTTCAAACCCATTCCCTCTAGCAACTTAGCCATTTGATCTCGGTTTAACCCTTTGGTTAGCGGATCCGCTAGATTATCTATTGACTTCACATAGTCAACTGAGATAATCCCACTTGAGATCATATGCCTCACAGTATTATGCCTCCGACGTATGTGTCGAGATTTACCATTGTACATAACATTGTGTGCCCTTCCGATAGCCGCTTGACTATCACAGTGAATCATCACTGACGACACTGGTTTTTTCCAGCATGGAATGTCTTCTAGAAAGTTGCGAAGCCATTCTGCTTCTTCACACGCTTTATCCAAAGCGATAAACTCAGATTCCATGGTAGAACGGGCTATACAAGTCTGTTTCGTGGATTTCCACGACACTGCTCCACCTCCGATGGTGAAAACAAATCCACTAGTCGAAAATGAGTCTTTTGTGTCTGATATCCAATTCGCATCACTGTACCCTTCAAGTACAGGAGGAAACCTTGTATACTGCAGCCCGAAGTTCAAAGTATACTTCAAGTATCTTAGAACTCGTACTAGAGCTTTCCAATGTTCTTTGCTTGGATTGCTCGTGTACCGACTCAACTTGTTCACAGAACATGCAAGATCAGGTCTAGTGCAGTTAGTGATGTACATCAAACTCCCAATGACCCTTGCATACTCTTCTTGAGCTACCGGTTCTCCTCGGTTTTTGCTCAAGTGTACATTGAGTACCAACGGGGTCTTAGCCGGCGGATTATCAAAAGCGTTGAATTTCTTAAGCACTTTCTCTATGTAATGAGATTGTGTTAAGACAATTCCACCACTTGTCCGTACTATCTTGATCCCTAGAATCACATCGGCTAAGCCCATATCTTTCATGTCGAAATTTCGTTTCAACATTTGTTTCGTTTCAACAATCACTTGGTGTCCACTGCCTATGATTAACATGTCGTCTACATAAAGACAGACTATGACATAGCCATTAGAACTGCTCTTTATATACACACATTTATCACACTCATTGATTTTGAAATCATTTGATAACATCACGTTATCAAACTTCAGGTGCCACTGAATAGGTTCTTGTTTCAGACCGTACAACGATCTAACAAGTTTACACACCTTTCGTTCTTGCCCTGGTGCAACAAACCCTTCAGGTTGTTCCATGTATATTTCATCCTCCAACTCACCATTCAGAAACGCAGTCTTTACATCCATATGATGAATTTCAAGATTGTGCAAAGCAGCAATCGCTAAAAGCACCTGAATAGATGTAATCCTAGTTACTGGTGAGTAGGTATCGAAGAAATCATACCCCTCTTTTTGTTTAAAGCCTTTGGCAACCAAACGAGCTTTATACTTGTCAACAGAACCATCTGCCTTATATTTTCGTTTTAGGATCCATTTGCATCCTAACGGCTTACACCCACTTGGGAGATCTGTCAACTCCCAAGTGTGACTTTGCATGATGGAATCAATTTCACTGTTGATAGCTTCTTTCCAGAACGCAGCATCTGGACTGGATAGAGCTTCTTTCAAAGACTTTGGCTCATCATCTAGCATATAGGTGATGAAGTCCGGACCAAACGTCTTAGCCGTCCTAGCTCGCTTGCTACGTCTCGGTTCTTCATCCCCAGGATCAGAACTAGTAGCAGCTTCAGAAGTTCGTTTCTCAGAACTACCTTCTGTCCTATCCTTATTCTTACAAGAATAGACATTCTCGAAGAATATAGCATTCCTCGATTCCATCATCGTTCCTTCAGTCAACTCGGGAATCTCCGATTTATGAATGAGAAAACGATATGCACTACTGTTAAGTGCATACCCAACAAAGATACAATCAACCGTTTTAGGGCCGATTCTAACTTGTTTAGGAAGTGGCACTTCAACTTTAGCCAAACACCCCCACACTTTGAGGTATTTATAAGACGGCGTACGTCCTTTCCACAACTCGTAAGGCGTCACATCCTTACCCTTAAGTGGAATTTTGTTCAGGATATAGTTAGCTGTCAACACAGCTTCCCCCCACAAGTTTTGTGGTAATCCCGAACTTATCAACAAAGCATTTATCATCTCCTTAAGAGTTCGGTTTTTGCGTTCAGCAACACCATTAGACTGTGGTGAATACGGTGCCGTAGTTTGATGAATTATACCCGCCTCTGCGCATAACTCTTCAAACGGGGCAACATACTCTCCACCTCTATCACTTCGAATTGCTTTAATTCGACTGCTTAGTTGATTTTCGGCTTCATTTTTGAAGTTCTTAAAAGCTTCAATCGCCTCATCTTTACTTCTTAAAAGATAAAGATAACAATATTTTGTGCAATCGTCAATAAAAGTAATAAAGTACTTTTTACCGCCTCTAGTTTGCACAAACTTTAAATCACACACGTCTGTGTGAATTAACTCTAGAGGTTTAGTGCTCCGTTCAACCGATTGAAATGGTAACTTAGCCAATTTAGCTTCAACACAAACTTCACATTTGTTTTGTGTATTAAATTGGTTCACTTTTAGCAAATCTAAATTTACTAAACGTTTTATAGCATTTAGATTAACGTGTCCTAATCTACAATGCCATAAATCCGAGCACTCAACAAGCAAGTAAACAGAAGAAGCAGTTTTATTAGCATTTTCTTTTGCCACACGGCGCATCGCCATTACATTCATTTTGAAAAGTCCATTGGCGAGATAGCCCCGACCAAGGAACCTTCCGTACTTGCTTAAAATAAACTTTTCAGACTCAAACACTAGTCTAAAACCATGATTGACTAACAGCGAGCCTGAAACCAGATTCTTGCGGATGTCCGGAACATGCAGCACATCCTTCAAAGTCAGCTCTTGGCCTGAAGTCAGCTTCAAAACCACGTTGCCCACACCAACCACTTCAGACGAGGCTTGGTTCCCCATGTGCAACTTTCTACCTTCAACAGCTTTATAGGTAGCAAACGAGCTCTTGTCCGAGCAAACGTGACAAGTAGCCCCGGTGTCGACGAACCACTCTCTCGGGTTGTCCACGTGATTGGCCTCGAACACAACGGCAGCCAAATCATCGTCATCCCAATCATCTTGACGGGCCTTGCCCTTGCCTTTGTTGTTATGTTCAGCCAAGTGCGCACCATAGTTGGTACGTTTCTTCTTTGGAGCCGTGCAATGTTTGGACATGTGCCCCGGCTTGTCACAATTGAAGCAGTTGCCGTTGAACTTTGTCATTGGCTTCTTCCCTTTGTCAACTTGACCCGAGCGCTTCCTTTTGTTGTTGTTTGATGGTCCACCACGTTCCATCAAATTAGCCTTGGCCTCGATCGGGACTCGTGGTCTCGGATCCGCCTTTCGGTTATCGGCTTCAATTCGAAGCTTAACCACAAGATCTTCAAGAGTCATCTCCTTTCGTTTGTGTTTGAGATAGCTCTTGAAATCTTTCCAACACGGTGGCAACTTCTCAATCACCGCAGCAATGGTGAAGGAGTCGGGAAGGACCATCCCTTCAACATGAACGTCGTGCACAATGAGCTGAAGCTCTTGCACTTGATCCATTACTGACCGGGTGTCCACCATTTTATAATCGAGGAACTTTGCCACCACGAACTTCTTAGTTCCGGCATCCTCAGTTTTGTACTTCTTTTCTAGAGCTTCCCACAGTTCCTTAGCACTAGTTACATTTCCGTATACGGAATATAAACTATCTACTAAGCCATTAAGAACATAATTTTTACATAGAAAATCTCCATTGATCCATTGATCATACGCCGTTCGTTTGTTGACGTCCGGCTCATTTTCTTCGACCACAGGAGCCTCCTCCTTGAGGTATCCAGCAACTCCGAGCGTGGTTAGGTAGAAGAGCATCTTCTGCTGCCACCTCTTGAAGTCCAACCCGGAGAACTTTTCCGGCTTCTCGGCTTGGCCATGGGGAATGGTCCTTGGAGCAACGGTGTTGGATGAAGACGCCATTCCAGCAAAGGTAGGTGATTAATTAAGTGATGTCCTAGAGGCTGTAGACTCGAAGAGAACTTTGTATGCAAGCAATATGATTGTGCAGAATGTAGCTTTTGGATCCATGCAGGATGTCCTATTTATAGGCACATCTCCACTGCAGGGGACAGCTAGGGTTTGAGGGCATTCAAACCAGGTGTTGTAACCCCCTGGTGTTATAACTCTGCCATTAAGCCCTCCAGGAGTTACCTTCTGCAGATCCCGACAGGTGTCCCTTGTCGGCTCGGATCCCAACACGTGTCCAGGGCAGCTGCAGACTTTGACTCCCGACAGGAGTTACTTTCAGTTACTGTCCAGCCCACTAACTCCACCAGCTCCAGATGGCAGTTACCTGAAGGCTCCACCAGCTCTAGTGGCTCCTGGTGTTATAACTCTGCCATTAAGCCCTCCAGGAGTTACCTTCTGCAGATCCCGACAGGTGTCCCTTGTCGGCTCGGATCCCAACACGTGTCCAGGGCAGCTGCAGACTTTGACTCACGACCCAGACCCAGATAGTCGATCGGCCGACCCGCTCTGTACCGTAAAACTGATACGGCTAAGCCCCGGAAGCCCAAAGTCCACCCAAAGTCCAAGTCCGAGGACGAGACGAGACGAGATGAGCCGGACAAGGGCACGGGCGGGCGCGCGCGTGTGGGCTTCTGGCCCACATCCTTGTGCACTTGATTACTCCACTTAAGTGTTAATACACTTAAATACACTTCTTAATTTGATTAAGAAATCAATGTGGGATTATTTAATGTGTCTTAAACACATTATCCCACATACCATAAATGCCCAATCGTGTGACCAACTTTAACCATTTATTTCTCACTCACCGAAAATCGGATTTGAGCAAATAAAAATACTACGATTATCTACTCACGACATAGAGCAATCGTACGGTATTTAATTCCTCCAAAATTAAATATCCCGGTCACGAAAAATCGGATAAAATGAATCACACTCACTTTATTAAATCCTATTTTCCAACAGATGTTCCAGAAGGAAGCTGAATCTCATGCATGCACAACTAAGGAAGATGGATTCCACCTTAAAAACATCTTCTTCTGCTTCTGGAAGGATATTTGTTGTACTTGAATGAATTTAACTAGTACAAGATAGTTGACATTTTTTGTTTTGGTCAAGTTGATTACTACAAAATGAAAAAAATAAATAAATAAATTGAATCTTGTTTTTGACATGAGAATATGAGATAGCAACATAACTCAAAATTTGTAATTTTTTATTGAATTCCAAGTTCAAACTCCTATGTCCAAAACTCGTAATGTTGTTTAACCCCACAAATACCAACATTTTAAATATCCAACCATAAGATAACAATAAAAATTGATTTAAATTTTCGGATCAAAACTACTGCAAAATTTCAGTATATTGTAAAACAGATGATTAATTGTCGGAAAAATATACCAACTCTGAAATTTACTACCTATGCAATAATAAATTCTCATTAAATTTCGAAAATTCTAAATTTAAGATCTTTTTTATAGGATTAACATTTCTTAAAAACTAAAATAGGCTTTTTATAACGAAACGCTAATTATTATTATTAACTGTAAAAATGTAAATTAGAACTGTAAAATAGGTTTTTTATAACGAAACGCTAATTATTATTATTAACTGTAAAAATGTAAATTAGAACTGTAATTGGGCGGGGCCGCGCGAACGCAGGCCCCCTCTAACACAAATTATGACGTAGGCTCGACCGCTTGGGCCGACCTTAGGCGGGCGCCCCTCCTAGGTGCAATGGAGGTCGCCAACCTAGGCTATGGGCCTTCTGGATCGCCCATTAACCCCGTCCAGGTAAGTATGTTTCTCCGTTCCACCCCCTCTCTTTTATACATCACTTTCTCTCTCCTCTTACCTTCTCTCTCTTCGATGTGGGACATTGGATTCTCTCTCTTCACTATTTCTATTTCCCCTTTTACATATATGTAACAATAACAATACCAGATGAAAGGAAAGGAAAACTTGGCAACCAATCTCGCATAATATATGAATTCATCAACAAACAACCCTCTTTTTTGAGTGTTTACTAAAACTATAAAAAGAAACGCAAAATAGATACATAATTAAGGCGTTGAAAGAGCTAGTGAGTGTGCAACAGCAACTATTTAAAAGCTATACACAGCCAGAAGGGATGAGTTTCCCAGATGAGGAGCCGATAACATGCGAGCAGAGAGACGTGGCCCTCCTCCCCGGCCCCCGTTGTAGGCCAAGTTTATGTCGATGAGCTTCACATTCCTGCACGGCATAGCTTCACTGCATTGCAGCTTCAACGCCACTTCAGACCCTGAAATACCGTGTATGTTCTTGAAATAATTTAATGGTCCTTTCATATTGTATTAGACTATTAGTGTGTAAATATAAATAACTCAAACCAAATTTAAATCTTGTTTTGAAATTTGGAATTGAAGTTGCCCTTTTAATTATGTTTCTTCTAAATAGATACACATATCTTATGTTTTTTCAAGAGAATATAGTAAGAATATTATTACATCAAAGGTGGGGGGATTAGTGATATGTAATACCAAAAAGTAAAAATTGAAGAAAATTGAAGGAATGTTCAATAATGTAAAAGTGCAAAACTGTTCATGCCGTCTAATCTTGAGTGAACTCAATCTTCATGATTGTTAATAATTGTTATTTTCTTTTCCTTAATCACAAGTTAAAAAGGGTCCATTCAATTATTTTTCTCTCTTTTTTGGTGGGAAATGAAGGTGACACTGCATGCTATGTTTCCTGACTTTTATGGTCTTATTAGTTGAAATGAAGATGCACCCACCAACATGGATTTTAGGTATTTTTGGATATTATTTTGAGAAATATATAACAAAGATACATTAGGTTTACTTAAATAAAATCAATAGGAGAAGTAAATAGATTTGGAGATTTGAAATTTAGCAAACGATACAATCGTTTATTTCTTCTTATTTAATCGTTTATGTTGTTTTATCATGTTCATATTGTAAGAATTTAAATGCATTTTTACCTATATAAACTGGTATTAAGTTGTATTAACACGTCTTAGAACACAATTTATATATGTTTGGACAAATATTAATTAAGTTGGATGCTTCATGTTGAGGCCCATAAGCAGCATCGAACTTGGGCGAGCAATGCCTCATCAAAAATATTATTTTGATGTTATTTAACATAAAAATAAAATTATTACTATAATATAATCAACTATAATTAATATTTTTTATTACTAAAAAAATATATGCCCTAATCTGACTATATAGTCAGCCATAATAATAAATTATTAATAAAAAAATGAAAGCAAATACTAAAAAATAATCATGGAGTATAATGAACTCTAATTTACTCAATCGATGTTCTAACTATTGTTGTGATTTTTTATATGGGGTTGCATGTCTCACTCTCACTCACAAACTGACAAATTAGCAGTCACCATTTCTTGCTGAAGTAACTTGAAAGATTTAGACATTACCTGAGGTTTTTTTAATACTAAATAGATGCATACGTTCACTAGTAAATTCTAATAACAGTCAGTACGAAACATAATAATGTCATCAAAAATAAGAGTTGAGTCTATCCTATTCCTGTTAAGCTTTTCTCCACAGGAAAATCAGCAGTCTCCCCAGAGGCGGCATGGCGAGTGAAAGTGATACAGCAGCATAAGCTGTGGTTCTCCTCTCCTCATCTACAGCTCCGATGATCGAGCCAATAGCACTGCCATAAACTAACACCGTGGCCAACAGTGCTGTCCAAATCTGAAACCGAATATATGGGAAACCTGCAGGCACAGGCACATATACTAGAATGCACGTTGATGCAGAAAACCCCATGCAGATGGCACATAGGAACATCAGCAATGTCATGTGCGTGGTCAAAGTGGGATCCAAGATGCCACTAGGAGGGTGGACTGCGGTTTGACAGAAGAGAGCTGCGAAGATGGCTGCCACGAGGAGGCAGAGAAGGGTCTGGTTATCTGCTCCTGCAAATAGACATGAAAAAATTAAAACAAGCATGATAAGATAAGATCAAATGATAACTGCAAAAACACAAAATAATGAATCCAAATAAATTCCAAAAAGTGTAATATTGTTCTTGAACTGAATTAAAAGATCAAATTAAATAGGATGGTTAAAGTTGCAATTTATGAACTTAACTCAATGTCTAAAATACAAGTGGGCCAGTGGAAATAATTGTTGCTTAATTTGCCAGATGACTTATTAGAGTTGAAGTTGATGAGGTGGATTGGGCTTTGGTGTTCTTGATGGGAGAAGAGACTGCAAATTAAAGGGTAGAGTGGAATCAGGTGCACCAGGCTAAGGAAGTAGAAGATGGAGATAAGGAGAAGAATGTGAAAGAGTGATGCATGTAGAGTGGAAATGATGGATGGTGAGGGTGAAGAGTGTGAGGAGCAGTGGCTTTTGAATCTGGGAGAGCATTTTATGCAGCGTTGTAGCCCTGAAGAACTTGGCAACTTGGAGGAAAGGAAAGACGAGGGCGAAGAAGAAACAATTTGCATGTTTTCCCTCTACGACTACAAGCTTATAAAAATAACAACCAAGCCATTTGAAAAAACAAACAGTGAATTCAAAGAAAGTACATTACTTTCACCATTTTGAAAATTAAAAACAAATCCAACATCCGAATTGAAACATATATGCAAACAACAAATTAACAGCATAACACATAGATTGTCAGTAGATTTAATTAAGCATAAGCAATAGAGAGAGTTATGAAGAAGCAAATAAGCCTACCTTCATCCAGTGTCCTCTCATAATTACCTTCCCGGTTAGACCTTACAAATTTACCTGCAAATCGTGACTATGGATAAATTTGAATTAGTCAATACTGTATATAATTATACTATCATGCACAGCTCAAATGAAAGGACCATTGAAAACCTTAAGTAAACAAATTCCTTCGAGGTTGCATTAAAATTCAATGATCTGCACTGAATGGATTTCAAATTCACCAAAAAAAAAGGTTCAAAACGAGAGTAATGAAACCCTTCAATCCGACCAGCCACCAAAGGATAACAAATCCATGTTCAAACCTTCAATTCAAAGTGCAACATATGCATTTTCTTTATCCACTTTGACAAAACAAAGCCTATGTCAGCCTTAGGTTTCGGGGGCTAAGTAAAAAGGTTAACAACATCATGACATTGGAACTAGAAAGTTAAGCCCAGAAAGGTATGTCAAAGCGTTTTGTTTCCCTTTCTAACCATAATCTATCTCTCATCCTTTTGAAAGGTACTCAAAATTGAATCTTCATAGTAACCAATCGTGGCATTTTAACAATCTATGCGACACATGATCGATTGAATAAACAAACATGCAGAACGGTGGTGCTAGGATTCGAGCTACTCGTAACATCACAAACCTGTCCATCATCAGCAATTTTTACAAATGTAGACTCCTCCGGAAAGTTATCCTCAGCAAGAACCTTCCCGCATAATGGACAACATCTGCATTTTCCATCAGAAACCATAAAAACGGAACATTTTAAACTAAGCGGGTAAAAATTCAAAAGGAACACAAGTTTCAAATTAGAAAGAAATCTATACGAATAAAAGAGACGCCATTGCAACGGCATTACAAGTCCTTACATTTTGCCAACCAGGATATAACTTCGAACCCTTTTTGCACAGTAATCACACCACGTTACCATCGCGCGCCCTGAACATGATCGAATTATGCATTTAACGAAATCATTAAACGAAAAGCCCCCATATTACAGAAGAGAAAGCCGCGCACCTCAATGAAAGGGGAACGGATTGTTAGGAACAATTTAGTGGAAGATGATGATTTCACTCCCGCGGCAGCGCAATTAGCACCGGAGTCCAATCACGGCGGGGAGCTGGTGGTCGATCGGCGGCTTGAAAATTGAGTTAGCAACACATAATTTGGTGATAATGGGGTTTTGGCACGATCGAAATGCAGAGAGCTACTGGTAGTGGTGAGCAGTTTTCGGTGTGACGACGGAAATTGTAGCCGCGTTTCTTCACTGTTCCGCAGTTTTTTTGAATATGGTGGTGTGTGTGTGTGTGTATATACGTACATGTATACAGAAGCCCTCAAAATCACATCAGTAGGCCCGGCCCAACTGACCCGAACTACCTGATAAAAAAGTGGATTAATAATTATATAATTGATATGTCCACATAAACATGGAAATGAAATATTATTTTTTGTTTTATTATAATATATTTATTTTAATACCATTTTTATTTTTCTTGAATAAAATTTTAAAAACCATCACAATTTGATCTAATATATATTTTATTTTTTAAAATAAATATATAATATAAAAATAATAATAATAAATTATTTAATATAATTTTTAAATTATTTTTATAAATATAATAAAATAATATTATAAAACATTATTATGTTAAATATATCATATATTAATTTTTAGTTCAATAAAAATAGCTAAATTATTCACTTACTTTCGGAAAAAGTGATTGTCATTCCTGATTTTAAAACATACCAATCATAGGAATGACCATGAACATATGAATTATCATTTCACTCCGCCATATCAATAACTCCATAGTCTATTATTTGATACATTTTAATGACATTCCATTCTATGCAGTATTGTTTGAAGAAAATTGAAGAATTGTTCAATAAAATAAAAATGCAAAACTGTTTATGATGTCTAATCTTGAGTGAACTCAATCTTCATGTGATTGTAATAATTGTTATTTGGGTTAGTTACAATTCAGTACAATATTACCCAACATTTGCTTTTTTATTCTTTTTTATCCCAAAGTTTCAAATGTCACACCTCAATCAGCAGCGTATCCAATATTTAAAAAATTGGGAATATGATTTATAATTACAAAAATATATAACTAAATATGTTTCAATGTTTAAAATCATACAATCGTAAATATAAAATTAACAAAGAAAATACATAACACTCAAATAAAAATTACAACTTCAATTGAATCCGACAAATCTTCATTTTTTAGAAGCGCGAGGTTTATGACATCATCATTAGGAAATTGTAGAAAAACAACACTCTTAATAAAGTGACCAAACAATCATTTAGTAGAATATTGTAGGATTTTGTTAAAAAAACATTGTAGTATTTTTTAAATCAAAAAAATAATAATTATTGTGAGTGAGTTGTATTTTATAAACTTAAAATTTGAGTAACATGTATCTTCCTATATATATATTCATGAAATTTAAGGAAGAGTGCCAGACAGAGTGAGTGAGACAAATTAGTGATTGGTAGGTTAATATATTTTTTTTGGGCGGGAACCATTACCTATTTATTTATTTATTTAATTAACATTTATAACATCACCTCTTTATTTATTTAATTAATATCTATCTCCACAGGTCAACTTTTTTCCACCATTTTCTTTTACCTTAACTCTTTCCACTTCTCTACAAGAAAGATTATCATTATTTATTTTTTTCTTGGAAAAATTAGAAAATGAAAATATATGTAAAAGAAAAATTGGGGTACAACTTGTTCCCCAATAGATCCACCTCTCACCTCAATAACCAACATTTAATAACAAGATCGTTGCTAAAACTAGTTTTCCAGCCAAAAGTCATTGCTAATTTTAAAAATTAATTTTTTTATTACTAATGTCAGTCTACTAAATAATAATTTATTATTAATTACTTTAGTAAAAACTTCACATGTATGCTTTAGAAAAAAAAAATTACACGATGTAAAAATTCATACATTTTCTTCGTAATTCGAATTTCGAAATTATGTTTAATATCTTATTTTTTCTTTTTCTTTTTTTGTTGGATATATTCTCAAAGACCATAATAACAAATGTAAAAATATCTATAATTCACAATAGTTGTAAATTAATTTTATTTTGTTACTTTTTATAATTATAATTTTTAATAAATAAAATTATATATCTCTCTCATTCATGCATCGCACGGGACATATTCTAGTTATACGTAAAAATGGAACCTTCTAAGTCTTAAACAAAGCACAAAAAAGGCACCATTGCAACGGCATTACAAGATCTCATGTTATGCCATCAAAATCATGAATTCGAACCTTTTTCGCAGAGTGTTCACACCACATCATCATCGACAAAGCTACACACCTCAATGATTTCACTCCCGCGGCAGCGCCATTGGAACCCAAGTCCGATCACGGCGGGGAGCTCATGGTCAATTGGCGGCTCCAAAATTCTGCTATCAAAATAAAACTAGATTTTTGCCCGTGCGAATACACGAGATTATTTATGGTCTCAAACTTAAAAATTGTATTTTTAATATAAGTATTAAATAAGTAAATATTTTGAAACTTGACATTAGCTATATTAAAAAAGTGATTTATGAGATTGAATTGAATGTGTCTGAAAAGATCATTCATTATGTTGTTGACAGTCACATATTCCCGTGGTAGTATGCGTCAATTTATGTCTTGAGAGATTCTCATTATCTATGTTTAAAAGTTTAATATTATAAATCTTAAAAATTATTAATTTTTTGAGCATGGTTATAAATTTAGCATGAAATTTAAAAGTAGACAATCAAACTAAATGCGAATTTTGAACTGGTGTCACTAAACACATTCCCATGCAACTTGTCCGATGAATTGGATGTCATTTTATTTTACAAAAAAATGAGAATGCTGAATAACACTTAAATTCAAATTTGATGTTTTTTTTATTTCCTACTTTTAAATTTCATATTAAATTTGCAACAATACTCAAAATTAATAATTTTTGAGACAATTAACCATATTCTAAATCATTCGATATTATGTACATAAGACATTCTAATCTCTTGCAAATATTAAATTAGTAATCCTATTACTTGTGGAATAAATAGCTAATTGTGCTTGATCCAATTTTTTCAAACAATTCACATTTATATTAGAAAATAGTAATCGTTGAATGGTTTTCAAATTATTTGAAAAAAAATATATATTGATTATAGTACCAATACTAATTCGCCCTCTGCGTGGATTCTTGCTTCGTTCATATCGCCTTGGACAGTCTAGTCCACATGGCTTCAGGACTTGAAATCTCGTTGACACTGCAAGAAAGAATGGAAGGCAGAGATGAGCCGAAAATGAAGCAGATGGTTATATGACAACCATGATCATGATCATGGTGATGGTGTACATAGTGTGGAAATGGAGGTGAACACGAAGAATATCGGGAGACTTTACCATAAGAGATCTCCACTGAACGCGGACTTTTCATAAATCCACTCAGGAGCAAGTTCTTGCAGCAGTCTAAGTTGCTCTTCTACCTCCCTGTTGTAATGGAGCAAAGCAAAATTTTAGTGTTTAGTGAACTTCAAATGCAACTAATGATAAATTTGACATTGCTGGTGATCTTACTTTTGTCAACGACGCCTCCTTGGCTAATTAGTATCTGCATCAGCTTCTCTTTTGTGACGACTGAACATCTGATTGATTGGAAGTATTTATGAACCTTGTGGAAGAGCTTGGGCAGGCAAGCAATAATTTTTCGCCTCCTTATTGCTTGTGAGATTGCTGGGTCCTGCTCCAGTGATGCCGGTCTCTCCTTTTCTTGAATCTGTATATGCAAACAAACAATCAATCAGAAAAGGGAACAATTCAATCTCACAACCACAATATATACAAGATCGTGGTATATGTACTTACCGATTGTATAAGAGGTGAAAGAATGCCATAGATGTCATCAGGAGTTGATGAATTCCCTCTCCCACCAAACTCATTATCATCAACCTTCAAATTCTTCTTCACAGGAGTCTCAAATTTCAAAGACCTATTTGGGGGTGGCCTTCTCACAAGTTTGTTAGGTCTTATACACGAACTATTATCTGGGCTCATGTAACATCTTTTAGTTGGCTTAAGCGTAGGCGTAGCACTCATAAGTTTCGCAGGCGTAGATGCCATTCCCACTGGAGTTTTAAGCACAGAGGCCACCCCATTAGAGCATTCATCTTCATCCTCGACAGGATTAACACATTTCACCGGGGTTTCTGGAAATGCATACAAAGTTTTACTATCTATAGAAGCTTCATATGAAGAGCATGTTTCGCTGGCTGAATCTCTGGCAACTTCACTAATTTCTTTACCAGAGCTACTTCCAGAAAATTTAGCTTCAGAATTAACTGAAGGGTGCGCAGAGATGATGACTTCTTGCTTTAGCTTTTCAACCTGATGCCCAGAAACCCACTGTGAAAAGCTCCTTTTAAATGATGGAGGCAGAATTGAGGCTCCGACTGGCAATCCTGAGAATGCCACACCTTGCCTCTCACCCATCGAAGCTGTACCAGAAGGTTGAGCAGAATTTGCACTTATATTCTCCTTCGACCAACTAAATGGTTCTGGTAGCACTTCCTCCGGAACTTCATCACCCTGATTTCAGAAAGTGGCATTTTATCACTAACTTGTATTTTGAAAATGCACATATTATTAACCACTCCAGCTAATCTAACTTTAAGCAACAAAAACGACCCCCAAGCACATCATTGAGCATTTTCAATTATAAGAAGATGTTGATGTAGGTTCTTGGCAATAAGGAAGCTAAATAAACTACACAGGCATCACGCTTAAAAGACTTTTGGTCAATGAGACAAATATCACATCAAAATTTCAAGCAATAACAATCTCTCAGCAGGAAGAAAACAAAAAATCAGAATAGAGTACTAGTAATACCTCTGGATGTGATTTGAAGAAATCCACAAGTCGACTGCGAAATGCTTCTCTCAGCTTCAAATTCACACTATGGGAGTTCGACTCACCTTTGCTCTTAATTGCTTCAGCATGCAAAGTAATGCGAAGAATGGGTTTCATACAGTTAGTGCGCTCGTCGTGTTGAAGGTTTTTCTCTAACACAATGGCCTCAGGCATGAGGAATTTCAATTGAGCTAAATGACTGTACGTAAAGCTCCTGAAAATTTAAGCAACAAATCAAATTTTGAATCTGCAGAACATTCATTAAAAAATAAATAAAATGCAGACATATCATTTAATCTGAGCTCAAATTATGCGTACCTATCGGTCAAAGTTTCTATCTTGGAGCTAATATTAGTAAATGTTGTGGCAGATCCATTCAATTGAAGCAACCTGATTGAAAGATCCAAGCTGTTGAAGAAATTTTCCAACAACTCGTATCTGAAACATAAACATCAAACATACCATTAGACATGAGAAATTAAATATTTTCGGAAAAAAATACCAATAAATCTCAAGAAATTTGTTGAGAAAATAGCCGCAATACATCCTCAAAACTGATTTATAAAACGGAAAACATAGATTGTTTTTTCGTGCAGATCTGAAAACACATTCACAAATGACAAATCCTTCAACAAGATGCAGGTTTCAATTTTTAAGGATAAAATTCAAAAAAATTAAATCCACTAACTTTTCCGGAAGCTCTATCTCCGCAGCAGCAGCATTCTTCAGCTTGGCAACCTCCTCTTCATCGGGTCGCGAAACCGGGTCGGTACTCGGCGCCGGGTCGGATCCCCGTTCCCGTAGCTTCAGCGCCGCTTTTCTGATATCCGCAATCGACAGAGCCACGCCGCGGTTGCGCAACCTCCTCGGTGAATCCGCCGGCTTCCCGGGGGTCTTCACGCTCAACGGATCCGGGTTCGGGTCAGAAACCTTCCGATCCGAAGGCGCCGGTGATTGTTTAGTGGCATCCATGGTAGCTCAAAAAACACAGTGGAGGTGAAGTGGTGGATGTGGTGAGGTAAATTTTATATGTATATATATATATATATATATATATATATATATATATATATATGGAGCTGCGCAACGTAGCAGTGATGAGGGTTTCATTTTGGCGCGGCCACGTCGTATTTGGCGCCAATTTCATCCAACGGAAGAAAATGAGGGTGTTTGTGTCATTTCCGTTTGGATCTTCATTTGTTGGATTGGGCCCATAATTTGGGCTTGCAAAGTTACCTTTTTTGTCACATTTCCAAAATATCAACTCTGATTCATGCAAAATTAATTTTTGAAATATTAAGCAAATTGTTGTAATTAATGTAATGCGAAGAGTAATGCGGTGGTGTTGGTTTTTTTTTTTAGATTCTATAATTATTGTTAAATCTCATATCCTTTCGATCAATGAATTATTTTTTTTAATGGAATTAATTGACAGGTTGAGAAGGGTGGTTGGTCTCATCCGCTGAAAAATTAAAATTTGAATTGTATAGAAAAATATTGATGCATACCTATTAAATTTAATGTAGTTCTATTGTTATTAAGAATCTAAAATTTGATGAGAAATTTATCATATATTAATTTTCAGGGCAAGATTTGAATATTGCAAAGATGGAAGATTTTCATTTCAAATTACATATCACATTTTGGTGGCAATAATTTAATACCAATTCAATTACAAACCAAGAACAAAATAGTTAAAGGCTTGTTTGTGGTTATCAGTTATCACCCAATGATTTTTCGAATCAAGGCGTCGAGATTCGAATCAATGTAATCAAATCAACATTTCAAAAATAGCATTCAATCCGTCTAAAAAGTATAGCTCACAATCAGTTCGAATCCACCGTTATATATTTTGTGTTACAGTCTCCAATCTCTTTTTTGTATTTTTCAAAATGATAGTCCATTTTTTTAATAAATGTAAATTATATTTATTTTTTCATTAATATAATCCTATATAATCTATACATATATTAAAGTAAAGTCGTAAGGGTAAAATTGTCATTAAAAAATCATTGAAAAACTTGATGTAAAAGTTATTTTTGTTGAAAGCTTTTCGAATTCTTAGTTGTAGTGTAGTGGTTGCGTATGGTCTCACAATTCCGAATGGCCCAAGATTGAACCTTTTCGGCCACTTCTTTGCCCTTTCTCTTTATTTTAATTTCCTAATTCTTAATTTTTTTTTGGTTTTTCAGTATTTTTTTCCTTCTTTGAAAATGTACCCTCCAGGCTCCGGTACCTTTTTTTCTTCTTCTTCTTTTTTTCTCCTTTTTTGTGTTTTTTTTTCTTATTCAGTCTTTTTTCTTATTTTTTTTCTTTTTTGAAATTAAAATTCATTTTCCCTCTCGGTGGTTACTGATATAGGTTCGATTGATGCTTTCGAGTTCTTTTTATTTTCTTTTCTCTGAGCTTAGGCTTTCCTTAATTGTTTTTTTATTTTTTGAATTTTTTTTGCTTCTTTTTTTTCTTTAGGAAAATTAAAAATTATACATTCCATTTGTGGTTCCGTGGTTTATATTTTTTTTTTTTTTCGTTCTAAGGTTAGAACTTTCCTTAAATGTTCTTACAATAGCCTCTCTTTTTTATTATTCTATTTATTGATTTAATTATTAGTTCATCTGTCTTATATTGATTGAAATATTTTTCAAGCATTGTCTATTTCGTTTCATTTGTTTATTATTTTTTCATTCTAAATGTATATTTTTTTAATTCATATGTCATTAGTAATTCATCTTTTGGTTAGTATTATTTTAATGATTCATTTTTGCTATTTAAACCACCTAATTAGTTTTTTTAATCATTCATTAGTAATTAATATAAGGTTTCAATTCAATGCATACTTTATTACTTATGTAATTCAATCATAATTTATTTCTAAAAATAGAATGAAAAGGTTATTTTTAATGCATCATTAACAATTACTTAAAACAACGAATCTTGCTCCCCACAATTAAGTTTTTTATTATTCTTTTTTGTTTGAAATTTTAAAAATTTCTTCTACAATAACTTCAATCCCACGTTTCATTTTCAATTAATATTGTATGTAGTTTAATTTAATTTACGCGATTCCTTTTAAAGTATTACAAATTAATTAATTTAATTATACATTGCACTTGCATAATTTTATTATTTTCTTTTTCATTTTTTTTTCTTTTTTGGAAAGCTAAAATTCATTTTACCTCTTAGTGGTATATGTTAGATTTTTGCTTCCTTAGTTCATCTCTTTATTTTTTTTTTCATTGTAATCTTTGGAAATTCCTTAATTGTTGCTACAATATTAATAGCAAGTATCACTACTACTATTGTAAACATATTAACTGTTCTTAAACTTTAAATTTAAAAAGTATAAAATAATTTTCGTACATCGTACGGGAGAAATACTAGTGTTCTTTGAAATGAATAACTTTTTTATTGAACTAGCAATGCACGCAATTCAACTAATTTATTTAAATTAATTATTAAAGTTTGAATAATTTTACTGTACTAAATTTGAGTAGTCAATTAAAAAAATACATTTCAATATGTGTATATATATATATGTACGTATGTATATCATTTCATAAATATAATAATATTTAAAAATTATAGATTAATCAATAATCAGAAAAATAATATAAACCTAAGAGACAAAGTATAATTAAATTGTAACTATTTGAATACGAACTCAAAATTTATAGTCTTCTAATTTATTTATATTTTTGTTGTTTTAACACACACACATAGGGAGAGAGGGATGCATGTATCCTTTCTCAGCATCCTTTTTTTACAATAATTCTCAACATTTGATTGTTGACGTATATATGTATTAATATAATTCAAATCTTCTATTCAACAATTTTTATTTTGAAAATATTGTCTAATAAAAATATAAATTTTTAATTAATATAAATTCACAAAATCTTGCATCATCCATTTCAGAAAGATTCGGTATAAAGTTAATTAAACTTACTAAAATAATTTAAATAGTTAATGAGTTCAAAATACTATTAATTATATATTTTTTTTACCATCGTGACAAAACACCTTATCGCACATCAACTAATATAGTTTATCTCAAAAGTAAATTATATTTCTAACCCCTCTATGTTATCAATTAATTTACGTATGATATCACGATACACTGAATCAATTGAACTATTTTAATTATTACACATGTCGCAAAGTATTAACTTTTTTTGTGTGTATTTTATCCAAACATACATTTAATACTATATTTTTTATTGGAATATAAATGACTGCATTGAATAAATAAAACTAAAAATAACTTAACTAAATTAAAATGATTTTGAATATATAAATATCATGTGTTTAAAGATAAATATATAACAAACTTTATTATTATAGCAACATGTGTTGCTCAATGATAAAGAAATAATAAAAGTTTGGTTAATAGTTTGTTGTGATATGTTGTGTTCAAGGTTTCATGTTCAATATATTTTTCAAAATGTTATACATTGTTTACAATTTTTTTAAGAAAAATATAATTTGATTGACAGTTGTAATTCTTGATTCAATGACTAACTAATTTAATTAGTAGTATAATATATATCATTCCTTCCACCCGAGGAGTTTAATCGTCTCATTCAACCATAACACATAATATATATCATTCTATAAAAAAAAAATCCTAATTTATAACACTTGTACATATAACTACGTATTATATTATTGTTCTATATTATGTTTAGCTAAATAGTTTGGAAATTTATGTTAAATAATTAATAGTTCAATCTAAGTGGGGAATATTCAATTCTTCTATTTCAATTGTTTTATCAATAATTGTACTATGTTCATTCTCAGTCACATGATTATGGGTAGTCAACATAATCCATATTCCAAAAAATTGTGCAATATCCACTCCCCTCACATATTTAATTAGACATTCTTAATTAATTGAATAATTTAATACAAAATATGTTATATATAACTATCAAACCAACCAATATTCTAAATTTCTCAAATTATAAATTAATAAGATAGAACATAACATTTGAACCAAATTTTAAAATTTATTTTTCCAATCAATCATTTATTGCTGTAATATTTTAAAAGCAATGTATAAATTTTAAATTCGTTTAAAGTTGGTGATTTTTATTTTTACAACTAACCATATTTTTAAAACTCTGTCTAGCAACTTTCAAAATAGAGATCCCAAATTTTTCTACACTAATCAATTCTTATATTTATCTCCATCATTGACTTTTTATAGGTGTTCTTCACATTAATAGATATATTTTCTAATAGTTCAACATATATCATCTACATGTCTTGTTGGTGCAGTCAACATTATCCGAAACCGACAATAAATAAAGAACTTGAAATTTAGTTTCAATAAAATTTAATTGAAACTACTTTTAATCATATGAATGAGAATGAACACATAAATTTCAAGGAATAAATTAAAACTTAGCAGTTTGGTTGTATGGATTATGGAACTATTTTTTTTTTCAATTTTCTTTCATATCATATAACATGATTCAGAACACACACACACAATATAGTTGCCACAACTAAAATTACACGTTTTATATTAAAAACTACTTAAATAACTTATATTAAATGAATCAAATCACTAATTGAATGTCATTTCAATTGATCCTCTTATCTTTTTTTCCCACATTAATGATTGATCAAGATGTAATTCTTGAATATTGACAGATAACTTCTTAAGAACAATGAGGTTAGTTTATAATCTTTCCATAAATTTAAGTTTTTATTTTTCAATCTCTTAATGGGGATGTAATATGTATAAACTATATAATAGTACAATTCTATTGAAATAATATTTAAATTATAAAATATAATATATTATATGTGGAGAATTAATTATATATATATAATGTTTTTTTTAATTTTTTTTTCTTGTTTGATATGACTAATTTAATTTGATGCAGATATAATTGGTGGGGAATTAATTGATATGGATGGAGAATTGTAATAGTACAATACTATTGAAATAAATATAATATATTACAGGTGAATAATTAAATATAGAATGATTGATGGTAAAAAAAAATCATGATTTTTGATAGATAACTTCTCAAGTATTATCGATTTAATTTATAATCTTTCCATAAATTCAAGCTTTTATTTTTTAATCTCTTCATTCGGATGTAATTTATGTAGACAATGTAATTGATGGAGAATTAATTCATGTGTGTGAAAAAAATTATAATACTCCAAATCTATTTAATTAATTATCTAATATATTATATTGTTGTGGGATTATACTTTTTATTTTCTTTTTTGTTTGTTGTGGTTGATATGATAGAGAAATAATTGGTGGAAAATTAATATGATGTGGATATATAAAGAATCGAAAGAGTACAATACTATTCAAATAAATATAATATATTATATTGAATAATTAATTATATAATATAGTATATTACTATTGTATCCTTAAATTAAGTGCACATTATGGATATAACAGACAAATCATATTTTGTAAGAAATTAAATAAATATAATATATTATATTTACAACTAATTATTTTTAATATTTTATATTAGGGATAATTTTATATAGTAGAGTTCAATTATAACAAAACTGTTGAAATAAGTATAATATATTATATTACAAAAAATATATTATTTATAATATTTTATATTATGGATAATTTTATGTAGTAGAGTTCAATTATAACAAAACTATTGAAATAAATATAATATATTATATTTACAAAAAAATTGTAATATATTATATTACTTTTTTGCCCTTAAATTAAGTGCAAATTGTGGACATAATAGGCAAATCATATTTTGTAAGAAACATCCACACTTTTTATATAGGTATAGATAAATAAGACTATAGTATGGTTCCGGTGGGGATGGCTTAATGGTGGAGTGAAGTTGCTCGAAAGCCAAAGATCACAAATTCAAATCTTCTCAATACCACAGATCGGGTGTGTGAGTAAAAAAATACACTATAGTATGAAAATCTCATTACATTGACGTGTGTAGTTTTGGAGGGTGTTGAAGAGCCAAAAGTGGAACTCGATGGTGGAGATTGGAAGAGAGATTAAAAGAAAATTCTCAAAAGACGATTATGAGATATGGAGTGTTATGGTGGTTGCTATGTGGAGGCATCAATGTCAAAAGAAACATGATGCAGAGGGGCAGAGAATTCAAGTTGACTTTAATTCCTCAGAAATTTTTTTGAGAGCTTTCCAAGAAGCTAGACGGGCATTACAAGAGGAGATGTCCTTAGGGGTCAAGGTTTTCTGAGAGCTTTCCAAGAAGCTAGACGGGCACTACAAGAGGGGATGTCCTTAGGGGTCAAGGTTGGTGAAATGAAGTGGTATCCGCCAGAGAAGGGGATTTATAGGTTGGATGTGGACGTTGCTGTGAATGAAAACACAAGTGAATATGGGGTAGGTGCGGTTGTTCGTGATTGGGAAGGGAAGCTACGGGGCTGGATTGGCTAAGCCAATTCTACAACCAAATCCAGTGGTCGAAGCAGAGATAATGCGGTGCTATATGGTGTTGGACTATGTTTACAGGAGGAGCTAATTCCTTTTATTGTTTATTCGGATTCATTGCTAGCAATCCGTCTACTCAAAGGAAATCGTGAAGATAATTCTTATTTAGAGGAGGAATTACCGCCGTTAGCGGACATGACAAAAGATGGTTTTATTCTTGATTTTAGACATATGTATAGGGAGGCAAATAGTGTCACTCATGCTATTGCACATGTTGGTGCAAATTTCCGTGACTTGGTAATATGGAACAATGATTTTCCTCAATGGTTGATGGAGTTGATTAATTAATGAAATTTGTTTTGATTTAAAAAAAAAGTACATTGACGTGTGTAAAAATGAGGGTGAAGAAACATATTTGGGACAAAAAGAATATTATATTTATATTGGATCAAATATGAGTTTTAAATTTATTTTTTTTAAAAAAATATTGATTGTTTGAAACCATACGCAATTCAGTTTTAAAAATAGTTAATTACTATAAAAAATCACCACATCTTTCATGAAGTTGCAAATTTGCCATGGCATTTAAACGCGTATAAATAATACACAACTGAGTAGTTTGAATGTTATTGAACATTCTCCATATTTTACATTGATGTAAGTCTGCAATTTGGCTACTAGACTGTCCTTTTTTGAAAAATTAATGATTAGGTCACGATGGAGATCAACATAATTAATATCTACATAAGAGATAAGATATGTCCCAAAATATGTTTTTTATCAAAACCTTTCAAAATTATATATCTTTTAATTAAAATGGAAAATTTCGAAGCCTTTTATAACATAGCCTTATCCCACTCAAAACACGGGCCGAATTGCATTTTGATGGCAGATTCGATGGTGCCCGTGAGGGCAGGATCCCAACTTGCTAAAAAAATATTTGTAAAATATTTTTGTAGATAATTTTTTTTGGACATTAATTATTCCTTAAATAGATATTAATTATGTTGGTCCCGTATTTTTTTCGCCTCTTTATATATTAATAATAATGTTATATTTTTTTTTTACATGATATCATTAAAAAACACATCAGTGTCGTTTACATAGCAAGAAACGAAAAAAATTTGGACAAACATAATTAACATCTGCTAATTAATATTGCCATTAGTATCACCAAAAAATTATTTACAATTATTTTTTTAATTAAACCTAAGAATTTCGGTTTAGACTACCCCATCAACAATCTAGCACAATTCAATTTATCAATAAAATAATCAGTTCTCCATCCTCTATTTGCAGAATCAACTCAACAATCCAAATCTACAATCTTTCAACTTTATCAACAATCCAAAATAAATTATATTATTTGATTATTTATTAATATCAATTATCTATAATTATTTTTATTATAATTTTCAAACTTAATAAATTATTTTATATTTAAAATAATTAATAATAATAATAATATTCCTCATACACTCAAATTAAATAATGAACTCAATAATAATGCGAAGATTACAATAGACGAAACGAATATAATTTTGAACAATGAATTTCAAACAAGCTGAGTACAATTTGTTCAAACTCTACTACTATTAAAAAATTAAGGTTTGCGTTCGAAATTCAAAGTTTGAACAACCTCTTTGTGTTCAAGTTTCGTATTTCGAACACTGTGAAGTGTGTTCAAATTGTGCTTTCCAAACGAAATGCAACAGTAGACCCAAAAAATATAAAAAATTCAAAATTTAATCATTACAAACTAACGAAAATTTACTTACATTACTTGGTTCTTCTTCATTTTCATTGCACATTATTGTTTGCCACATAAATTGCTAAAGTTTATCCTAGGTCTTGTGAGTTTAATTTGTAGCTGTATAAGGATATGTAGATGTTGATGAATTATGATTTGGGAGTTTCTAATTGCACCACTTAATTTACTCTTTGCACTTCACCTGCTCAATGTACTATTATTTTTACTCTTTGCACCACACACATTTACATTAATACCATTTTATTTTAAACTTAAAAATAATTTATTTTCTAAATTATTTTAACGTAATTAATAATTAAAAAGAATATTTAATTAAAAAAACAACTTCATCCCCAACCTTCCGCCGTCGATACCGTGCTTCTTTTTCCCCACCCGTTCAGCCATCCTTCCGCCGCCGCCACTTCAGCCAACCTTCCGCCTACCACCGCCTCTTCTTCTTCCCCACCCTTCCTAGTCCCCACCTCTCCTCCTTCCCCCAAGGGTGATTCGAAAATAATTTTTCGAACCACACTGTCCACTCTTCGAAATATTCAGCTTGAACCACTCCTAGCTCGAGGTCTGGATTTGAAGGAAGAAAAGAGATGTCCATTTCGTTCCTAGCGGTGGCGGCCATGAATGGTTTCATCTTCTTCTCCAATTTGTCTTCTTAACCACTGTGATTGGGGATGTTGGGAGAAAGAAGGGATAGGCAAGGAGCCATGGCTGGTTCAAAAGAGTGGGAGAGGGCGGTCACAACCAAAATTTGGCTGCCATTGCCGGCAAATCGGCGAAGAAGAATGGGGAGAAGCGGGGCAGAAGCGATTTAAGGTTTTTTTTTCTTTTTAATTTATTAATTATATTGATTTTTTATTTAATAAGAATATTTAAGTAATTTTATAATTAAATATTTTTGAATTAATTCATTTTAGGGTGCAAAGAGTATTTTCAGTGGTGCAAATAAAAAACCTCTTATGATTTTAATAGTATGTTTTTATTTTTATTTTATTTAGATTTGAAACTTCGAGGCAAAATCAGTGAGGAGTGATGGAATCGAAACCATCCGCGGTTCCATACCCGACCGACACTCTCCTCCGGCGGCTGATCAACTTGGACACCGCCGTGTCCCTCCATCTCTACACCTTCTTCCACCCTGTCCTCCCTTTCTCTCTCCTCAAATGCCTCGAGCTCTCCGGCGATGGCCGCCTCTTCTTCCCAATCACCCTCTCCATTCTCTTCTCCAACATTACCCCCACCGCCGCCACCATTCTCTTACTAAATCTCCTAATCGGATCCCTTTTAGACCTTCTCCTAATTGGGCTAATCAAGCACCTTGTCCAGCGCCCCCGCCCCCTCTACAACAAGAATATGTTCCTTTCCTTCGCCGTTGACCACTGGTCTTTCCCCAGCGGCCACTCCTCTAGGGTTTCGTTTATTGCCACTTTTTCTTCCATCTATTCTGATCAAATTGTGGATTTTTGGCTCCTTAAACTTGGGAATTTGGATGCTGAGAGTTGGATTGTGGAGCATTTCGTTTTGATGGTGGGACTGTGGGCCGCGGTCACGTCGGTTTCTAGGGTGCTCCTCGGGCGCCATTTCATGCTCGATGTTGTCGCAGGGGCTCTTCTGGGTATTCTTGAAGGGCTGCTGGTGTTTCGAGTTTTTAATTTTGAGAACTTGAGCTTCTGGTTTAGATGACATCTACTCAAATGTGAGTTTTTTCAATGCTGCTGAAGAATTTTCTTCTTTTTGGAAGTAATTGAATATGAGGTTATTTGATCATTGTAAGCTTTTTAGGGGTTATGCTAATACACTATTTTGATTTTATTTACTTATTATGATCTATGATATGATGTTGTGTGTGTATATTCTATTTGATTTCTTTTGTTGAATTTACTGTAATTAGTTTTTTTGATGAAATAACCAGAGCACGTATCCAAATCCTCAGCTTTGGGGGTGCACTGCATTTAGGTGTTGTGGTAGAAAACAACAATGTTTCATTTCTTCCTTAGTGAACGAAAAATGCACCATGCATAAATGTAACAGTTATAAACTATGGCATTTTCTGGGAGACAATGCCAAAACGACATTGTTTCTACTCTATTGGAATTTGGATAAGGTGTTATGCAACCCTCCCTCCACAGTAGAGGATTGTATAATCCTTAATTCTGTGGTTAAGCATCAACTTGGGCAAGGTCAAAACATAATCATGAAAGTACTGTAATTGTTTGTAATATTCGTCTAGCAAGAACAAACAAGATACTTTGAAGTTTTCAATAGATAGTTTTGTTATATGTATTGTTTTCTATGAGCCTGGGCTGCTGAGGCTTACAGATCCTATGTTTGAGCACGAATGTTTCAATCTTTTATATAAAGATAAACATGAATGATTTACTATCCTTCAATTTTTTTCCTACTGTAACAAAAATGTAGCAATCTGCTAAAGTTTCGAGCGGTTTTGAAACAATGAGCTGTTATTTCAGCACGTATACCTTAGTTGTTAGAAGTTTGTGGAGATTCTACAGTTTTATCATGCATATATGTAGCAAATTGATGCTCGTGTCATATCTTGTCATTTTTTTAGCTTTAACGTGTTTGTCTCCTTCAATGTAGAGCATTGCGCAGTTCTCTATTCCTATCCTTTCTTCTTACACATTTGTGAGCAGTTTGGTATGCAGTCCCGCACATTCATTTCATATTCAGTATTTCTTTATAATATTCCTCCTTCAGTAACAACCACTAAATAAATCGATTATCTAAGATTCATTTCTATTGCATGCTGTCTAAATTCTTTCTCTCAGTTCTTCAGCAGGTGCAGTTCTCATTTACTCTAATTGACTAATAGGCAGGTGATGTAGTGGTTAATTTTGTTGATGAATTCTGAAAGTATTGCTTCAGAACAACTTAACCTTAATGGCGAATGAGATCAAAATTGTGCTACCATCTGTGCCAGGGAATCACCATCACAAATTGTATTGTGTCTGCCTTCTTTTGTCACTGACTTGTTTGTCTAAAGTTTTTAAGTCAATTTATTTTCTTTTATGCTTTTTTTTTGGATTGAAGATGAAAAAAAAAAATCTCTAAATTGCTTATTATGTTTGTATATTAGTCTTATCTTATCTTATTTGAATATTATTCCCATCCTTGTTCCTCTATTCAGTTGGTAACCAGATACATAGGATTATGTAAACTGTTATGTCTCTTTTTGTTTCACTTAGAAAGAAGCATTTGCAATAGACTGATTATTTCTCTCACTGTAAATCAGAGGTGTCCTAATATTATTACTTTCTAAGGCAGATACCTATTCGAAAATGTTCTCTTGCATTATATCTTATAGTTTTGTGGATGGTGCTAGAAACTTGTATTTTGCGGAGGTCGTGAACAACGGCATGGAAGCCAGGGTATTAATCCTTTGTGGATCAAAAAGTTTAAATTAGTTGCCTTTTGCATATATTAATCCTTTAAAACAGTCTACCTTGAGATAGTTCATGAGTTTCCATTTGAATTGGACTTTTGTTGATCTCTTCTCAAGGTATTTTTGTAGATTGGGCTATAACTGTTTTACCGTAGGAGGGTCAGAATTGCAGAGTGAAATTGTTAAAGTGTGTTCAATTCGGAGGGATAGGTTCTGTAATGGTTTTTGAAATGACATACTCATTTACTAATATTTATCCCTACTTAACATGCTTACATTGAGCATTATATCATTATGAAATGAATAAATACAGCCATATATAAATTATGGAAAAGTAGCTTTATATCGACTATCAGGATCATCTACTAATTTATAGTGAAATTTCAAGAGTAACATGAGCATGTGAGGTGATCAAAACTTCAGTCACAACATAGAAGATAACTTGTGAAAGAGTTTTGATAGGAAATCGATTTAAGGAGTGGACAGAGGATGCAAGAAGATGAGTCAGATGAGTTTGAAATTTTATCTTGAATTTTGAGTAGACATTAATAAAGTAATGATTTTTTAAGGTATTATATATCACAAGTTCACCACACATTCATTTTTAACCCTACCTTAATTAAGACCTCTCCCCTATCTTCTCTATTTTGTGGTCGGATCTCACTGATTATTAGCAATAAAACTATAAATAATTGAGCCCAAATTTTTTGAATATTCTGGAATAGGAGATTATAAATTTATGACACATTAACATAAAATACGAGAAATACTTAACCGTGAAAAAATCAAAACTTCACTGCAATGGAGAGGGAAAAAAAATTACAATTGGAGAACCCTAGGCGAGATTAATATCAATTTTAAGTTCATGAATTTGCAAACTTTCACACTTGAAAAAAAATACTAATATCATGATTTTGCAAACTTTCACAGATGTATTTACCCTAGTAAAAAAATGCTCAAATATCACATCTATATAATACTACCCCCGTTTCAAAATGTTTGTTGTTTTAGATTTATTTTTTTGTTTCAAAATGTTTATTGTTTTATATAATTTGACATTCTCTCTTCCAATTTTAACCCTCTCAAATCCTACAAGATTTCTTGATTCTAACTTACCTATAATATATGAAGAGAGAAAAATATATGGAGAGAGAAAATATTGTTATTTTTTAGGAAAATATAGATGAATTAGATTTTATGGCATATATGAGGGATGGGTATATTTGTCTACAAAATTAATTCTTAATTCCAGATAAAAAAACAAAACAACAAACATTTTGAAACGGAGGTAGTATATAATAACGACTCCGCGTCCCGAAATTGAAAAATATTATTTCCCGCCCTTTTGCACCTTCCTAAAAACAAAATATCTTATTTACATCAAAAATATTTATTTTATGTATAAATGATTAAGTATTTATATGTGTATGTAGTATATATATGTATCATACATATCCGCATAAATCATAATATTTTGTTGCATTAAATAGATTCAATTAATTATGGAAACCCAAAAAGCAAATAAAATCTATTATTCTTTTTATGTAGATTATATATGATATAGACAATACCACTTATATCATCTAAATATTATAATTCAATTTTATGTTTTCTTAACATTTAATAATTATATTATATAGAGTCACGTTAATGGTTAGATAGAATTAATGATCAACATCTAACTTAAATTTACCTAATTTTTATTAGAAGACTAGATATATTTCTATGTGGAGATATTTTCATTTTATGATTTAATAAAATAGTTTATTTTTTTCCATAATTAAAAATCTTCTTTCTAACATTAGCTTATTACATAGATGTGAGCATAAATCACAATGTATTTTGCTATGGACCTTGAAATGATATGTTTCGTGTTTTTATTACCAATATTCAAAACTATTCTATTTTTTTTCTTCTCATGACTCCTATTTATAGTCCGATGTAAGTCATTTTTTTAGCCAAACTGTTTTCATGGATACCGTTTTTTGTATGATTTTTTAAAATTTTTGTGATTTAATTTTGATCAAAATATTGTGGTACGAGTTCTTTATCAATGAGGTTTGTATTTACTATGAGATATTTTCATGTTATTTATTTATATAATTCTTATGTTTTCTTATGTGAATTTTTTTTGTTTCTCTCTGTAAAGACTACAAACCAGATTTGCTATCTCTTTTCTAGCAGAAGTTTTGATTTTGTTGATGAAAGGCATGATTCGTCAGCGTGTTCGATTTCTACCCTCAAACTCAACCATTATTTATAGAATTTGAATTCGAGTTTGATAAAATGGCTCATGTATGTATTCACCTTCGTATTATTGAAATTTCTTATGATTTTAGATGATTTCTTATAATATAATAGGCTAAACCATCATTTATATCCCAAACTATTTCCATTTTCTCAAATATATCCCAAACTAACATTTTTATCAATTAAATACCTAAACTATTAAAAAAACTAATCAAATCTATCCCCAGATACATTTTTAAGTAAAAATTACCTAATGTTTCGGCTAAATGCTTGGGTCTTCTTCTCGTGCTTTAGTCAAATTGATCATATCTATGACATAATATCTTTATTCTAATTTTTTAAACTCTTTTTTAGATTTGATTTTGGCCAAAAAATGCATTTGGGGATAGATTTGATTAGTTTTTAATAGTTTGAGTATTTAATTGATAAAAGTGTTAGTTTAGGATATATTTGAGAAAATTGAAATAGTTTAGGATATAAATGATGGTTTAGCCAATATAATATAATGTTATCTTTCGTGAAATTTATATTTTTGCATTCATTGCTTGAGGATAACCCATGTTATATTTTCTCTGTGGTTTTTGTTTTCATTTACGATTTAATCTAAATGGGGAATATTGATGGTTAAACGTGAAGCATGCATGTATGATGTATTATATATTTAAATGTATCTTTTAATTAGAATAATTCCAAAGAATTAACATTTAATTTGAAGCTATGAGGCGGAATTTCATTTAGGCAGGGGAGACACGCAAGCAAGGGTTTACTTGAGATGCATGGGCACATGTCTCTTCAACGAAAGAAGGGGGATTGGGATTCCGTTCAATTTCAATAGCAAATAGGGCTACGACTTTGCCGCTTAATTTTTTTAATAAAAATATTCTAATTAATAGTTATTCAAATTAATCGAAATTCAATTTTAAATCCTTTTATTCGCAAAGAACTGGATGAGATGAAACTCTCTCATTCATATTTATAGTAGAGACGATGGAATTCCGGAACAACCATCAACTATAACCTAAAAAATAATAACTAGATTTATAATAATTTAATAGATTAATTTCTATCTTAAAAAATATATATATACAAAAGTATAGTATAGCAACCGCCCAAAGATTTTAATTCAAAAATGATATTTAATTTATATTCAGTTCCTTATAATTTTATATAAATTCATATTAGCTATTTAATATCATAGTCAAAATGATATCGCCATTCATTGGAGTTGTCTCATAGCGAGATAAAAATATCAATACTATTTATCTTTTTTAAAATTTAAAAATCTATTGCATTCAAATACTTCCTCCGTCCCATAAGTGTAGATCCCTTCAATTTTTGAAACAGTTATGTTTAATTCATATGTGTGTAAAAAATATGTGTTAGCGCGTGAGAAAATTAAATGTATGTTTTAACGGGTGTTATTAACTTCCGCCCGTCTATCTTATGAATTAAAAAAGCAAAAAAAAAAATCAAGTTAAAGCCTTTAAAATAATTATATATCAATCTGCACAAATAATATAAACATTGACTAAAAAACTCATGTCTTAATAAAAAGGGGAGCAAAATTGACCATTTTTTTGATGTCGATGGTAACCCGCAGCCGCTACCGTGGTGCGCACTGGGTAAACCCAGCCCCTATGTAATAGCCTGCAAATCACACAGGGAAGGTAAATCACACGAGATAAACCACACTTGGCAGACCTGTCGGTAAACCACACTTGGCAGGGGAGGTAAACCACACGAGATAAACCACACTTGGCAGACCTGTCGGTAAACCACACGAGGTAAACCACATTTGGCAGACTAGGTATGACAGACTCATACCTAACGGTGTTGGTGGTGGGTCGAACTTGAGACCTTTGGTCTCAAAAAACACTACTCCACCACTAGGCCATCCCCAAGGGGACCAGAATTGACCATTTTCATTGATAGAAATATGGTGAGGGACCAACAGAGAACATCCAAGTAGCATGGATTATTTAATTTGATAAAAAATATTATTATTGTTATAAATTCATATATAGTATAAACATGAATTGTTTTTGTAATTTCATCTATTTATATTTCGTTAATTATATTTTGTTTCTAATTTACATTAATGATTTTAATTGCGGAAGTCTTGTGTGATCGTTATGGGTCAAAATATGTAAGACAGTTGAGATCCAAATCCAAACATGATCAAAGTCCAATAAAATTACAAATGCATCACTGAATGTGTATTTGAATCCAAAATTTCACCAATCTTATATATTTTGACCCATAAGACGTCTAACACAAGGATTTTATTTTTTTAATTTATATACCTTCTCTACCTCATAATTATTTCGTTAGATTACTGAGATTTAATTTTGTGAGTGAACATCATGTGTTTCACACTTTTCTAATATTTGATTTGATGATTAACTTCTTTAATTTTAAGTATGATATTATAATAAAAAAAATAATAATCACATGTATCTCAATCGTGCATCGCACGATGGGTTATTCTAGTATTTCGATAAAATAGGATCAATAAAACAGCTGGGAAAAAAAAAGAAACCTATGAAACAATTAAAGAAACCAAGAATCTTATCTAGATTGGAAACACAATCATGCAGTCATGAAAAGAATGATTTGTGTTATGTGCACAAAGAAATAGAAGTGAAAACGAAGTACTGATTATGCTTTAACTCAATCTGCACCATCACTCACCCACATATTAAAAAAAACTATAATAATTTAAGAAACCAATATTAACATACACCATTTCATCTGTAACAAAATTGCCATTTCATACACCGTTTCTAGTTTATTTCTAACGATGATCTATCCTCTAAACTTCCATCACAAACCAAATCGAATCCACAAAGTAATGGTTTCATTGGTTTGTATAAATAAACAATTAACACAAGCGAAACATACAATCCAAGATCAGATCAAATAAAATGATAAACATAATACTACGAAAATAAGAAGCTTTTTTTCAATAATCCATTAATCTGAATTGCGAAACAAAATATCTTCATTATTTCTTCTTTTTTTCATAAATTGTATCAAGATTTAGAACGAAACTGATCAAACATTACAGAAATGTAAATGTGGTCATTGCAGAGAAAAAACATATTCAAAATTACTAATAATTTCAAAAACCGATTCACAAAGCCGTACGTAAACAAGCATAATTACTATCAAAATCAAATTCTGCAAACGTAAAACAATGGAATCGGGCTTTAAAACAAACTAATAAGAGAAACAACGAGATTTTGACTATCGATAAGAAAATATATCAGAAGTTATGACAAAACAAAAGAATTAAGTAATAAAACTGGACAATGATGAAAAGAAAATCTTCCATACGATGAAATGTCATTCAAAAGTTTAACTAGTGTATATCCCAATGCACTTGCAGAGAGTAACAAAGTACTATTACACATTGAGATTTCACCAAAACGAAATTTAATTCAAACTAAAGCAGGAAACCCTAGAAATCCCTCGATGGATCGGGAACGGCCAAAATGCAGACAAACTACTTAGATCTCTGCCTCATCTTTCGGCGCTTCCTCTTCAACCTCCTCATACGCTTCTTCTTCCACTGTTACAACCCCAGAAACAACAAAAACTGGTAAATACAACTTATAAATACATTGTATCGATTTCATATACGAAATCACGAAATAGAAGCAAATAATGCAAGAAATACGAAATGGAAAAATTAATATGGGTAAATCGTAGATAAACATCATGAACTTCAAGCGAATAATGGAAGAAATACGAAAAGAGGTGAAATATTTACCTTCGCTCTCATGGTGATGGAGAAATTTTGATTTTCCTCAAGCTGCGACGCCTACTTTCGGAAGTTGAAGAGGAGAAAGAGAGAAAACTAGATAAAACCCTAGGGCTTGAGGCGCTATTTATAGTGTTACCTTTCATTTAGTATCTGGGCTTTTATTGGTTTTGGGCTTTCATAAATCGTTTAAGCCCGGCTCATATAGAAATAAAACGTCAGTTTTATTTACGCTTTTTTAAAAACGAGGTCGTTTTGTTCAACACAGCTTCCACTTCTGAAAGAGTGGAAACGGCAGAGATCAAAGAATGGAATCAATGGAAATTGAACGAGAAAAACCCCCGCCTGCAGGTATAAATAAACATATATATATATATATATGTTTGTGTATTCATTTCAATGGTGCATTTCAATGAATTACAGTATTGCGGTTGTTGAATTATTTTATTTTTTATATTTTTTGCTTGGAAGGAGAAGAGAAGAAAGAAACGAAGCCAATTATAGTAATATTAATGGGTTTGCCGGGAAGTGGAAAATCGACTTTTTGTGAGGAAGTGATGAGAATTTCTCGGCGTCCATGGGAGCGAGTTTGCCAGGTTAAGCTACATAACACATTACACACCACTTCTTTTTTTTTCTGCCGAAGATGGAATGATAGAAATATATTGCGAGCTGCAAATGTTTGATGAAATGACTCAATATATTTTTGGGCGTTATCGTGTGTTATGCAATGTTTTTGTAGTGCATATTCATCTTTTTGTGTGTTCCTGTGAGTTTAAAAGATATATATCAGGGTGATTTTGGCTTTCGAGTGTTGCTGAATTTGCTACTCTTATTATATGTAAATGCAGATGAGTTGTTGATTTTGTAATCCTTTTTCGATGTAGGATACCATCAATGGTGGTAAATCTGGGACGAAAATCCATTGTTTGGCTGCTGCAGCTAGTGCTCTGAAGGATGGTAAGAGTGTGTTGATAGACAGGTGTAACATTGATAAGGAGCAGAGGGCAGACTTTTTGAAGCTTGGTGGGCTAGAAACGGAGAAACATGCCGTGGTGCTTGATCTTCCAGCCAAACTTTGTATTTCTCGTTCTGTGAAGCGTAGTGGGCATGAGGGCAACTTACAAGGGGGGAGAGCAGCTGCAGTTGTGAATCACATGGTGCCAAAGAAAGAGCTCCCTAAACTGAGTGAAGGATTGAACCGGATTACATTTTGTCGGGAGGAGAAAGATGTGAAAGAAGCCATCAATGTGTATGGTTCTCTTGGCCCGTTAGATTCTCTTCCTTCAGGTTGTTTTGGACAGAAGAGTTCAGATTCCAAGGTTCAAATTGGGATTATGAAATTTCTCAAAAAAGTGGATATGTCTCAAAATGCTGGATCTAAGCCGAAAGATTCTGGTGTCGAGGGAATGAAAATGGGTTCTCGTACATCAGGTGGTGCTCTTGAGAAGACAGAGAAAGACGATGAATTGGGTATTACCTCTACTTCAGGTGCCACTGCTGCTGACAGCATTCCAACTTTGGCATTTCCATCTATTTCTACTGCGGACTTTCAATTCAATCTTGAAAAAGCATCGGACATTATTGTTGAGAAAGTTGAGGAATTTATTGGTAGGATCGGAAAGGCTAGACTTGTTTTGGTGGATTTGTCTCGTGGATCAAAAATATTGTCCCTGGTTAAGACCAAGGCTGCAAAGAAGAACCTTGATTCTAACAAGTTTTTTACATTTGTTGGAGATATAACTCAACTCCATTCTCAGGGAGGTTTACGCTGCAATGTAATTGCTAATGCTGCGAACTGGTGAGTTTGTGAATCATTTACTTGACTGAAGAAGACCTTATAAAATTATTTTCTGACAAAGATATGGTTGTGAATGTGATGGTAATCTTCATTAGGATACATATCTATAGATGTGTTTATATTGCTTGTCAAGTGCTATCTATATGTTTGCGACTTAGATGGTAATGCTCGTTAGAATACAAATCTTTGGAGGTTTTTGTGTTTCTATCTAGTCAAGTGCTGTAAGTCATAATGATGATTAATGCCAATCATCTATATAGATATCTTTAGGATCCAAAGTTATAATTCATAATTATAATCCACGTTTGCATGTTAGGTAGATCATCTGAAATCTAATATTGCGCAGGCGTCTGAAACCAGGAGGCGGAGGAGTAAATGCTGCTATTTTTAAAGCTGCAGGTACCGAGCTAGAAAGTGCAACCAAGGAAAGAGCTGTAACCCTTACACCTGGAAAAACTGTGATTGTGCCACTTCCTTCATCCTCTCCATTGTTTGCTAGAGAAGGTGTGACCCATGTCATACATGTTCTCGGACCAAATATGAACCCCCAGAGACCTGACTGTCTTAAAGACGACTATACTCAGGGATGCAGGATACTTCGTGAAGCTTACTCATCACTGTTTGAAGGCTTTGTTTCTATAGTAAGGTCCCATGGTGTAGTCTCCAAGAATGATAGTGAAAGATCATCAGAATCTAGAGATCTCCAAGAGGCAATTCTCAATAAGGAAGAGCAAAATGGGAAAAGAGAAGCAGTTTATACACCTGAGAGCAACAAGAAGAGCAAGGGGTCTCAACAAGACCTCAAACCTGGTGTCAACAATCAAAACCGGGTTGAAAAAGGCAACACAACCAAGTCCTGGGGCAAATGGGCTCAAGCTCTTTATGATATTGCTATGCATCCCGACAATCATAAGAACATTGTGCTTGAGGTTTCTGATGATGTTGTAGTGATAAAGGATGCTTATCCAAAGGTCCCCCTCTCTCTCTCTCAATATCTAATTATTGATCCATATTATATCCATACATGAAGGAGAACAGGGTAGAGAGAGTGTTATTTCTAAATTTTGTGATGTTTTCTACTGCAGGCACAACAGCACCTCTTGGTCATAGCACGAGCTGATGGTCTTGACAGCATTGCTGATGTCTCTAAAGACCACATTTCATTATTGAAAAAGATTCATGATGTTGGATTGAAATGGGCTGAGAAGTTCATTCATGAAAATAAATCATTGTCATTCCGCCTTGGGTACCATTCAGTAAGTCCTATTCTAACCTCCATCTAAGTTGGTATTCTTACCACCGTAAGCCAACATTAAAATGTGGTATGACCGTATGAGTTCTCAAATGTCGTCAGCAGAATTGTAACTCATTATATGATTGTGTATATCTTCTTGATCACGAAGCAATGAGTTGCAGAAAGATCTGATCAATTTTTTGAGTTAACTTGTATCTTGTCCTAGTCTTCGCCTATTTAACACGACCCTTTAGAACAAATGTATAGGTTGTCCATATGTCAGAATTAGAAGTTGCATAATATTCATCATTATGCTATGAGATGAAAATCTTCACCTTCTTCCAGGTCCCCTCAATGCGGAAATTGCACCTTCATGTGATCAGCCAGGATTTCGACTCCAGTCATCTGAAGAATAAGAAGCACTGGAACTCGTTCACTACTCCATTCTTCCTGGATTCGATAGACGTGATAAACGAACTTGAAGAATTTGGGAATGTCACATTGAAAAATGACAAGTGCCTGGCAATGGAATTGCGTTGCCATCGCTGTCGAAGCGTTCATCCAAACATACCTCGTCTCAAGTCCCATATCAGCTCTTGTAAAGCCTCCTTCCCTGCATCTCTAGTCGAAAATGGCCATCTTATTTCCTCAGAAGGTAACTCTAGCTAACTTACCACCAGCAATGTGGATTGTAGACAATATCTTTTCAGGTTTTTTTTTTTTTTTGGTTTCAGAAAATGTAGACTTTTGTGAAATGTGAGAAAGCACGTCAGCTGATGCTTTGGCTGCGTTTATTGCACCGTTGTTAAAACCAGACCGGACATCAAATCAATTAATTTACTGGGTCACTGGTTCAACCGGTTGAACCGTTTTGAAAAAACCGAATAAACCGTTATATGATATTTATATGTATATACACAATAAAACATAATAAAATTATAGAAACTGGTATCATGTTAATTATATTAAATAAGTTTTAAAAATACCTCAAATTTATACCAATGCAACGAAATAAAGTGTTTAAGTTATAGATAGTTATTCACTTATTCCATAAGTTAATTAAGTAGTTAAAAATAGGGTTAATTGCCTTAAAAATCATGAACTTTGAGCATAGTTGCAAATTTAACATGAACTTTAAAAGTATGCAATTAAAACACGAACTTTGAATTTGTATGTTATTCAACATCCCAAAATTTTTATAAAATAATTTGACCTCCAATCCAACATGCAATTTGTTCGTCTCTTTGAGCCCGTTACGACTCGACCATTAATTTTTGAAAATGACGTTAAAGTGGCCCCAATTTTATGTTGGATTAAAGGTCAATTTATTTTATAAAAGTTTGGGGATGTTGAATAACACACAAATTCAAAGTTGATGTTTTAATTGCATACATTTAAAGTTCATGTTAAATTTGCAACTAAGCTCAAAGTTCATGATTTTTAAGGCAATTAACCCTTAAAAATATAATATTTGCAAAAATAAATATTGAACATAAAATACTAGATTTTGAGAAAATATATAATTAAATATTAATTTTAATTACAAAGAATATACACAGTAATAATTAAAACCATTAGTAATCATTATTTAACAAGCCACTATTTTAGATTTTAGTTCTTCTCTCTGGGAAAAATAACATTGAAGAAGTTGTTGTTCCCGTTCCATCGCCTGAACAACTGCCCGGTCCCCGGGGAGTCACTCAAGAAGTCGCTCGTGAATGTGCGCAAGTTGTTCACCTCCGCCCTCGATTCGAAGCACGCCTCCAATCAACTGTGCGCCCTCAAACCGATCCATCTGCTGAATCCTTGATCTTGACAGCTGCCGCTGCCTTCCCTCTCGACCACTACCGATATCCTAAGATATCGCACTTCTTTCCTAGTTCCGCAGTTGTTTTGTACCTGGTTCGCTATATGGATCAAGTTATGGTCTCAACCAAACGACGGACTGATAACTGCATGGGCTGGACTCCACTCCATTCCATGATCTACATTTCTGTGCTCTTCTACATTCAAGTATTTAGAGCAATGGATAGTGCTGGACTTACTCCTCCTGTCTCTGAATTGAGGCACCTTCTCTTAGAATTCCAACTTTCTCACCGGCTTGAATGTCTGTGTAATACCCCGTAAATTAATTACTGCTTAATTGCAGTAAACTGTTGTAATTACTATTTAATATAGTAATTTCCAGTCAGATTAGGGTCGAAAGTATCCGTTAGGTTCCATGAAATTCAAGATCAATTAATTCCCAAAGGTGAATTAATTATTTCAGTTAGGGTTTAATCCTCTTTTTAGTTATGGAAAGCTGGAATTTTAATTTCAGATAAATTCAATTCCTATTCTTTTAAATTTACGGTGTGTGTTTATCGTGAATTAGATATTCCGATAAATATTTTCAGGACTGAGAGAATCAGATATTCTCCAGTCATTAGTGTTTAAATTCAGATAATTTAAATAGGGTGATTTAAAATCTGAGAGAATTAGATATTCTCTAGTTCGGATGTTTTAATGGTCGAGAAATTAAAATCAGTATTTCAAAGTGGTGTTTTAAAAATCAACAATTTCAAATAAACTATTTTTTTAAAATAAGTGATTTATTTCATCAAGCTCGGGTAAGTTCAGGATTTTTCCGGAGACGGAAAATATCACGATAACCGAATAACCGGTATTTAAAACCGGTATTTATTAGTCAACTCCCATGAGTGGGAGGCCATGCCCCCAAGTCTTTTCACCATGCCCTATCACTCTAGATGGCCATACCTCTCTTGGGCAATTCATCATTGCCTAGTTGAAAAAAAAAGTCTTGGTCAAGTTATTCTCTCCATTTTCTTGCATACATTTTCGTGAGAGAGAGAGAGAGTTGAAATCAAAATAGTCACTCTCCTTGCTTCATTTCTTCCATTCCATCTTCTTCCATTTCACCCAAATTATCGAGAGAGAGATCAAAACTCTAGCACCATTCCACTTCTTTATTATTTGTCTTCTTCATGAGTGAGCTTTGGAGAGAAGAAGGAAATAGGGAGAGCAACAAATACCATCTTCTTTTCTTCCATTTTCTTTGAGAGAGAGAGTGAGAGAAGCAAGAAGTTGCAGCCGTTCTTCACCGTTTCGTTTACGGCGTCGACGTTGGAAGCTTTGTTTCGGTCGTTCTATCTCCTTCAAGCTTCTTCCAACTTTTCTCCATTGTTGTCATTTGAAAGGTATTTCGAAAACCATGAGTTATATATATGTATAGGTTTGGTGTTGTGTTGGAAATTATGTCTTGTGTTTTTGAAGCATGTTAAATGGTGGAAATTAGTTGATTGTGTTGCAAAGCTTGTTGAGATGTTTATAGAGCATGTTGTTGTGTCTTTGGTGTTCAAAGCATGTTAGATGATTATGAGTTGATTAATGCATAAAGGTATGTTTGGGGTGAGGTTTGATGTGTTAAAATGCATGATTCGAACATATAGAAAGGCTTGTGAAGTTTGGCTTGAGTTCGCGTATTTCGCGCGAGCGGGTCGGCAGATTTGCCACCCTTCGGTAAAACGAGCATAACTCCCTCGTTTTACGTCGGATTGAGACACCGTAAATTTTGCCGGAAACTAGACTTAAGTGGCTTTCCAATGGTATAGGTCTCATTCTCTAATTCGTCCTGACTAAATTATGAAAAATCGGCAAAGTTGGGTCATGTTTCGGTTTTCATGAAGTCATGGCAGTTCTACCACCTTTTAGTAAAACGGGTATATCCGTTTCATTTGTTATCATATTAAGTCACTGTAAATTTGTAAAAAATCTAGACTTCCATGGCTTTCTAATGATATATATCTTAGTCCGTAACTCTTCCTGAATCGATCGTAAAAAATCTTCAAAGTCAGGTCACGAGTTTGTTTTCAGAAATTCTGGCAGATCTGCCACCTTCTAGTAAAACGGTCATAACTTTTTCGTTAGTTATCGTCTTGAGTAACCGTAAATTTATCCGTAAACTAGACTTCCGTGGCTTTCCATTGGTATATGGCATAATCCCTACACTTTCGTGAGTCAAAACAGAGAATTTTCCAAAGTTAGACGTTGTGCCAAACGATGTTTAGTCAACGAACTTAGCGATGATTTTGTTCCTAGAATCTAGTTGTGATAATGTTAAGGTATTTTTGATACCTTAAATAATGTCGATGAATATCTTTTTATGGTTAAGATCTAGGGTCAAGATTTACCCTTAAACAAGAAAAATTTAGAACGGATACTAGACCCTAATAGGCCTTCAATTTCATGTTGAGTCCAAACAACGTTTTTGGTTCAACGTACTCAGTTTTATGTTAACTCTATGAAGACGAGCTGTCCAGTGCAAGATAACGTACGGAGGAACTTTTGCTGCAGTTCAAGTGTTAAAATCTCGGTGAAAAGTGGGCTTTCTTTTTAACGGACTCTTAGTCCAAATAATGATTTGAGTTTTTACTCACCTGCAGTTAATTAATTCTGATGCAAATAAATTATTGTCATGCATAGAATGTTTTGTTTTGTATGATATCCTTATCTGCATTTAGTTAGCTCGCAAGGGGCTTTCTAACTCTTAAATCGATTGGGCCTCGTGCTAACTTAGCGTGTTAACCGAGGTTAGTGTACACTTGAGTCGGTGATATTAGGAAGAGGGAAAGGCTGAGCGGAGCTATTCCTGACTAAGATATCGACGATGCTAAATGTGCGTGGAAAAGGCTGAGCGGAGCTATTCTTCGGCATTTAGTTATGTTAAGCGTTCGAGGGAAAAAGCTGAGCGGAGCTATTCCCCGACGTTTGTGGAAAAGGCTGAGCGGAGCTATTCCTCGACTTTCAGTGGGATATGGATGATCATACAACAGAAAAGAGCGCTCAATGACATAAAATGATTTAGTAAAACATAGGGCCTTTTTAGATAAAACCCCTGTGTGTTTACTCAGATGCATGACAAGAAAATGAGTTTCAGTTCAGAAATATTTTTGGCAATATGTTCACTGAGTACCCTTGTACTCAGCCCTGTATGTTTGTTTTTAAATGTGCAGGTTGAGCTGGTGTGGAAGGGAGAAGTGCTGAGAGTGGAGTTCTTTTTGGTACAAGGCTCAGATGACCTTGTATTACTATATTATTATTATTGTCTTTCTTTTGCTTCCGCAACTCAGTTATATCACAAGTTCAACATTTCAGCTTTTGTTCTGGACGAGTTCCATAACTCGATAATCAATTAAGTACTGTTATTATTCTATCTCTTGTGAGTACTTAAAGTTAGTTCAGAATTCGAGCTCATAGCAATTATCGTTCCTGGAATACAGTAGTTCCTTATTTTATTTAATTATTTCCGGTTCGCGCCTTGATCCATCCTTTATTGGGATCGAGTCGTGCCAGTCACACTTCATATTAATCAGATATTAATTTGGGGTCGTGACAGTCTGTGGATTCCTGGACCCTTTGTCCAATTCTTCAAAAACCTGGCTTGTTTCTTACCCTCAGAGAATCAAGTATACACCACCGTGACTCCTAGTGTCAACCCGAGCCCCCAATGGGGCAGGCAAAACACTAGGTATGGTTTACAAGCCCCCTTTAACGATCGGTTTCCGAATGTCCCTGCCCTGATATCAAGGCTTAGGAACATCTGCACTGTCGCCTCGCGTGACAACATGACCGACACGTTATTCTCTACTGACGTTGATGGCCCGAAGTTTGTGGCGACCCTTTTCGGCCGCAATTTGACCGACGACGCTTTGGACTGTTAATGTATTTAAGCTTGCATGTTTCCATGCATGCAGAGAGTTAGTTAGCAGTTGAGTTAGTTAGTAAATGTTGTACACGTGTCTTTGTATCCGCATATTGTGGAAATTAGTTAGTAGAAGTTAGTTGTAGTTACTGCTATAAAAAGCTTGTAAATATCTTAGATTGAAGTCAGTTTTCAATATACAGAAATTCAACACAAATATCTCTCTCTCTCTCTCTCAAATATGTTCTGCAAATATTTTAGATTCTTCTTCAGTTTAACATGGTATCAGTATGTTCAATCCGATTGCTCACATTTCTATTGTGATGCTGCTCTAGATCTGCATTTCTATTGTAGATCTCCTCTTTTCTGTTAATTTCTACTCATTTTTACCGATCATCTTTGTAATTCATCTAATGGCACCCACCGTTGTTGAACTTCCGCACCTGCAGGCCTTGCATATTCGCTTGGATCGCTCCAATTATGCTTTTTAGAGAATGCAAATTCTCACAACTGTTCGTGCGCATGGATTTTCTGAGTTTTTTGATGCTCATAAGCTGCCGCCATCTCAATTTCTTCCCACTTCTTCCACCGGCCGTTGTGTGCCTAATCCAGAGTATCAAGTCTGGCTCTCGCGAGACCAGTTCATCATGAGTTAGATGCTTGCTTCGATTAGTGAATCAATGATGGGGTATGTCACCCGTTGTCGCACGGCGTGTGAGTTATGGCATGTGCTTGAATCTTTGTTCCAGTCGCAGTCCAAGGCAAGGATCATGCAGCTCCGATTTCAGCTGCAAACCACACGAAAAGGAGATCAATCAGTCGATGATTACTTTCTGAAAATGCGAAGCTTTGCGGATCTGTTGGCTGGAGCTGGTAGTTAAATTTCTGATGATGAATTGATCTTGTATATTCTGGCAGGTCCGGGACCAGAATATGAAGCCATTGTTGTGAATCTCACGCATAGGTCTGAGCCTATGAATCTCCAGGAAGCGCACTCCGCGTTGCAAGCACATGAGCAGCGTATTCACAATCAATTAATGATGCTTCCCAGTGCTCATGTCGCATATTCTAGAACTTTTGGTCCTCGCTCTTCCTCTGATTCAATTCCAGCTCCTGGTAGAGGAGGTTTTGGGACAAGAGGACGCGGCTCTGGTCGAGGGTTTCAGAAAGACAACCGAATCATTTGTCAGTTGTGTGGAAAACCAGGCCACGTAGCATTGAAATGCTTCAAACGATTTGATGTCAATTTTACTGGTAACCCTACTCCCAATCCTCATGCATTCTATGCTGATGCTGGTGTTGATATGTACCAGGATGAAGGTTTTGATGATGATGGATATGCTCAATGGGTTGTGGATAGTGGAGCCACAAATCACATAACAAATGATATGCAGAATCTCTCTCTAGCATCTGCAGCACCTAGTGATGAACGACTGGTGGTTGGGAATGGCCAATACTTACCTGTTGCGGCTTCTGGTAAGACTGTTGTTGTCTAGGATTCTCATTCTCTTTTCCTCAACAATATTCTTTATGTGCCACAAATCACCAAAAATCTTTTGAGTATCTCACAGTTCACTAAAGATAATAATGTGGTGGTTGAGTTTCATGCTGATGCTTGTTTTGTTAAGGACAATCTCAGCCGCAAGTTATTGATGAAATGAACTTTGGAAAAGGGCCTCTACAGACTTGATCTAGCTATGTTTCCCTTTAAGAAAACTGGAGTTTCCTCTTAAGGTTCTTCCCAGGCTGCTGCTTATCATACAATAGATAAGTTAGGTGTATCTACTTCTCAGAATGATTTACAAAACAGTAGTGTTGATATTGCTGTACCTTTTTCTGAGCCATCAATGTGTCAAAGTAAACATGATATAAATAAATGGCACAAAAAACTTGGCCATCCTAGTATCTCTGTGTTGTCTAAACTTCTTTCATCTATTCATATTCCTGCTTCTTCTTCCTTGCTGTCATTTTGTGATGCATGTAAAATTGGACAACTCCATCAAACTGCTCATATCTCTCATCCTACTAAAACCATTGCTCATTTTCAACTTGTTCACTCAGACATTTGGGGACCTGCTCATACACCTAGTATTCATGGATACAAGTATTACATACATTTTGTAGATGATTTTACTAGGTTTACCTGGATATATCCTCTCACTCTTAAGTCAGAAGCATGTAGTATTGTCAAGAGTTTTCTAGCTATGGTGCAATGTCAATTTCAAACATCTGTTAAATCTTTCAAAACTGATTGAGGTGGAGAGTACATTCCTCTTGTCTCTCATTTGCTCAAATTAGGTATCCATTTTCAACACCCTTGTCCATATATTCATCAACAAAATGGTAGAGCTGAGAGAAAACATCAACATATTGTTGATAAAGGGTTAACTTTGCTGGCTCAGGCTTCTCTTCCTCTAAAATTCTGGTGGGAGACATTTCATACTACAACATATCTTATTAACAGGTTACCTACTCATACTCTAAATCACATATCTCCCTTTTAGTCCTTATTTCATATTCTTCCTTCCTACAGTCATCTCAAAGTTTTTGGGTGTACCTGTTATCCATATCTGAAACCTTACAATACACACAAATTTCAGTTCAGATCAAGTAAGTGCATCTTTCTTGGGTACAGTTCCAATCATAAAGGTTACATATGCTATCATCCTACTGGTAAGTTTTATGTAGTTGATTTGGTCGCCTTTAATGAAGAAGAGTTTCCCTATTCCTCTTTTGTGTCTTTTTCTTCTCCTAGTTCTCACACTCCTCCTTCTGTCTCTCCTGATTTTCCTTCTACACAAAGAGTGATATCTTCTTCTGTTCAGGCAGGTTCTGCTTCTGCTCCTAATACTCCTTCCTCTCAAACTTCTCTGCCTTCATCTCATTCTTCAGATTCTCCTAATCATTCGTCTGTATCTGATAGTACTTCTTCAAACCATACTCCTTCTCCCATCCTTCCACCTCAGCACAGTATGATAACTAGGGCAAAAAATGGCATTTTTAAACCCAAAGCATGGCTTTCTGAAGTGGTTCTTCCTGTTGAACCTACTACTGTAAACCAGGCTATTCAAGATCCAGCTTGGTTTGCAGCTATGAAGGCTGAATTTTCAGCATTATAAGAGAAAAATACATGGGTTTTGGTGCCTTCTACATCTGATCAAAAACTCATTTCTAATAAGTGGGTTTTTAAAGTCAAAACCAAACCTGATGGGTCATTGGACAAATTAAAAGCCAGGTTAGTTGCTCGTGGTTTTGAGCAATATGTTGGGGTTGATTTTCTTGAGACTTTTAGTCCAGTGGTGAAGTTCTCTACCATACGATTGGTTTTTGCTATGGCAGCAATTAACAAATGGTCTATTCAACAAATTGATATAAACAATGTGTTTCTTAACGGTGAGCTAGAAGAGACTATATATATGACGCAACCTAAAGGATTTGAAAGTGATCAGTTTCCTAATCATGTGTGCAAGCTGCACAAAGCCATTTATGGGTTGAGACAGGCACCTAGAGCCTGGTATAACACCTTGAAGTCTCATTTACTCACTGCTGGATTCACTCGATCTCAGTCTGATTTCTCCTTGTTTTTCAGAAAGTCTTCTCAAATTGTGCTTCTGATCTTGGTGTACGTAGATGATATTTTGATCACTGGTGATAGTAATTCTGAAATACAGGGTGTTATTACAGACCTCAATGAAAAATTTGCTCTCAAAGATCTTGGTTTGGTTAACTATTTCTTGGGAATAGAGGTTGCCTATCATCTTGGCAATTTTCAGTTGTTCAAACCAAATACCTTGATAAATTGCTTCTCAAGAATAATCTTACTGAGTGTAAGCCGTGTCCTACGCCCATGCTTCCTGCAGCAAAATTATCTAAGTACAGTGGAGTTCCATTTGATCATCCCACTTTATATCGAAGTACGATTTGTGCACTTCAGTATCTCACCTTAACAAGACCAGACATTTCATTCTCAGTCAACAAATTAAGCCAGTTTTTGCAGAATCCTCTTGATACACATTGGGCTGCCTGCAAACATTTGTTGAGATACTTGAAGGGTACTGGCACTTTTCCTTATGTTTCAGTCCAACTGATACTTTATATTTTGAAGCTTTTTCAGATGCCGATTGGGCAAGTTGTGTCGATGATTAGCGATCTACCGGCGGTCACTGTGTTTTCTTAGGCCCTAATCTGATTACTTGGAGTTCTAAAAAACAGGAGGTTGTTTCAAGGAGTAGTGCAGAGTCCGAATACCATGCACTTGCTAATGTTACTGCCGATATTTGTTGGTTGAAAGCCTTGTGCAAAGAGCTTGGGTTCCTCATTGATGCTCCTGCAAAAGTTTGGTGTGACAATAGTAGCGCGATTTCCTTAGCATCCAATCCTATCTTTCACACACGTACAAAGCATGTGGAGATTGATGTGCATTTTGTAAGGGAAAAGGTTCATGACAAAACAGTGGAAGTAGGTCATGTTCCGTCTGTCGATCAAGTGGCGGATATGTTTACAAAACCCCTATCTGAAACTAGATTTCAAACTTTGCGAGATAGGTTGAAACTTCAGACAACTTAAGCACAGGTTCTAGAGGGGAGTGTTAATGTATTTAAGCTTGCATGTTTCCATGCATGCAGAGAGTTAGTTAGCAGTTGAGTTAGTTAGTAGATGTTGTAAACGTGTCTTTGTATCCACATATTGTGGAAATTAGTTAGTAGAAGTTAGTTGTAGTTACTGCTATAAAAAGCTTGTAAATATCTTAGATTGAAGTCAGTTTTCAATATACAGAAATTCAACACAAATATCTTACTCTCTCTCTCTCTCAAATATGTTTTGCAAATATTTTAGATTCTTCTTCAGTTTAACATGGACCGACTGATCATGGCCTCACCTGGCTTGAAGCTTGTCTCTCCCGGTAACCTCAGACTATGGCAGAGCGCCGCCGCCTCTCTCGACTTGACTGGTCTTCCAGTCCCCCTCGACCAAGCTCGTGATGATGTGTCCGATACCTGGGCCAGATTCCTTATGCTTGACACCCCTGTCGACTGGTTCGACTCTCTCTCCTCCATGATGGCGGAATACTGCCAATTTTGGAAATCCGTTGCCCCCTTTCCGACTGTGCCCCAAACTGTTCTGCTGCTGGTGGGATCAAACTCACCTCTTGCCTCAACTCTGACCTCATGACTCGCCCACAATGGTCAGCTCAAGGTGGACTGCACAATCACCACACCCACGGCGACGACAACCAAATCGGCCACTACATCCTCCACACCAATCGAAACCTCGCCGTGGACGCTGCCACTACCATCCGCGGCATTCCGCCTCACATGTACGATGCTGCTATAACGTACTGCATGAACCTCTCAGCCCCAGGTGAAGAAGCTCTTCGTGGTCAGTGGCGGATCCAGAATTTTAAAATTGGGGGAACAATATGCAAAAATGTATAAATAAATATTCTTCAAAGTTTAAAATCTCTAATTCAAATTATTATACTTAATTTTAAATTTCTGAGTCCAAATTTCAACTCAAAATCAAATCTCTTCCATGCTTGTAAAATTCAAACCACATGTACATAAACTCAAATTTTTAATTCAAAAACAAACCCCTAGTTTAATTAAAATTTTAATTAGGCAAAAAAAAAATATGTAAGCAACACTAAACATAAATAAGAAATCTAATTAATACTGTACATAGAAAAATCAAGAATAAAAGAAAAAAAAATAACATCAACCAATTGAGAGTGTTGTTTGTGCAATTTTCTCAATTTAAAATTTTGATGTATTTTTGAAATTGTTACGAGTTGTATTTTGAAGACTGAATAATTGTACATGTTTTGTTCCTATATTTTTATACATGCATGAGATTTAAAGAGGAGCAAGATGGAGAGTCATGAATAAATGGTTGATTGACTATTGTTAATATTATTAAGAATATGATTCACCATTTTTTTTTTTTTTTGCGCTAACATTATTCACCATATGTCAACTAAAGTACTCAATCACTACTTTATTTTTTCCATCTTTATGACTTTAGTTAATATTATCCAATAACAAAATAAATAATTATATATATACATACATATTATGTATATATACTAAAAAAAATTAAATAATTTGGGGGTACAAGTGTACCCCTAGTTTAAACGTGGCTCCGCCACTGTCCGTGGTGGACCCTTTTGGGATGCTTTCCCTGACCTTGCAGGCCGCTCTGAAATCTCGACGATCCATGGAGTCCTTTCCTCCATTATGCGAGAATACCACTGCGACACCAGACAGGAGTCCCAACGCCAACAATTTTTCTGATTATCTTTATGTTGGTGAATTGTATGGAGTAGACGTCGTCCGTTCCTCCATCATTTTGCATCTCTTTTGTTTTGTCGTGCACAACGACCTTTCTTGTTTTTCTCTTAATTTCAATGTAAAATTTATATTTTAGTGCTGAAAAAATAAAAAATGATTGGGGCACACTACTGTAGGACGGTCTAACGGGTCACTTTCGTTAGACGGCTCCTAACCCGATCCGGATCTAATTTTTTCTTTTTTTTTTGGCAGCCCCACCCCACCCTCACTCCCACTCCCTCTCTCTAACACGCACGCAAGATGTACCTTTTTTTCTTTTTTTCTTTTTTTCTTTTCTTTCTTTTTTTTTCTTTTTTTTTTTCTTTCCGGCAGCCCCACCCCACCCCACCTCACCCCACCCCACTCCCTCTCTCTAACAAACAAGGTCTGGATCATTTTTTCTTCTTTTCTTGGCAGCACATCTATACACCATTTTTTTTCTTTTTTTTTTTGCAGTTTTTTTTTCGGCTCCAATTTACGCTTCACTACGAAGAGTTAGAAGTTGTGTGTGTTTTTTTATAATGATTTTATTAATGATACTTCATCCATAATTAATGATACTTCACATCAATGTTAATGATACTTCACAACATAAAAAAAATGAAAATTACTGATGATTAAGCATTAATTATTAAATTAACAACAGAGAAGTATCATTAATTATGAAGTAAGTATCACTCGTAATAAAAAATGAAGCATCACTAATATAATGAGTAGTTACTACTCACTATCATGTTCAATTTTTGAATCGCAACATTTTCTTTTATGTAGCTAATGATTCAATTTTTGAATTGCAATATGTTTGTACTGATATTTTTCTTTCTAATTAGTGATACTTTCTTCTGCAATTAGTGATACTTTTCTTCTAATTAGTGATACTTTCTTCTGCAATTAGTGATATTTTTCTTTCTAATTAGTGATACTTTCTTCTGCAATTAGTGATAATTTTCTTCTAATTAGTGATACTTTCTTCTGCAATTAGTGATATTGTTCTTTCTAATTAGTGATATTTTCTTCTGTAATTAGTGATACTTTGCTTCAATTAGTGATACTTTCATCTGCAATTAGTGATACTTTCTTCTGCAATTAGTGATACTTTGCTTCAATTAGTGATACTTTTCTTCTGCAATCAGTGATACTTTCTTCTGCAATTAGTGATAATTTTCTTCTGCAATTAGTGATACTTTTTTTCTAATCAGTGATACTTTCTTCTGCAATTAGTGATACTTTTCTTTCTAATTAATGATACTTTCTTCTACAATTAGTGATACTTTTTTTAAATGCAATTTATTTAAAAATTAATTTTTGAAATAAATATATAACCTAAAATTAAATTGAATTAATTTATTATTTTTTATTCGACATCTCGCACGACGCTAACGCGTGAACTCGTGTATTGCGCTTAATATACAATAATTATTAAAACCAAAAAAAGAAGAGAAAAAAACAAACGAACAAGATTAGAAGAAAAGAAAGAAAAAAGGTAGAAGAAGGGGAGTGGGCCTTTTGGCCTAGCAACAATAGGAACCGAAAGAAAAGGGAAAAAAAAGGCCCAGCAGCAATAGGAACCGAAAAGAAAGGGAAAAAAAAAATAATTCAACAACAGGCGCGGGTTTGGACGGGTTTGGGCGGGTTTTGACCTGTCTAACGTAAGGAGATCCGTTAGACGGTCTCATACAAGTTTTTGTCAAAATGATTTTAGTTATTCTCTCCATTTATTTTAATTCAAAATATGCTAAATTAGATCTTGTTGAACATTTATGTTAATTACATGCTAAGTATTAATTTTAATTAAAACATAAATTTATTATTTCAATTTGTGCATATATATAGGATTTGGTTCAAATGAGAATGCATTTTTGGATGAGAAATATGAATTATTTACGGTCGATAGATTTAACGGTGCTGATTTAGATGAGTGAGATTTAATATATTTTTTTTATTATAATTTTTTTAATTAGATATGGGTATCATAGTATTTTAATAATTCAATCCCATAATAATAGGTCTTTCTATATCTACATTTATTTTTATATCCTTATTTCTCTCTCCCACTACAAGTTATTTTATGTTTATTCTGTAGAATTTTTTTATCTGTTTTATCTTCTCCGGTTTTTATCGGAGTTCTTTATTTTTTTTGTTTCATTCTACACAATTTTTATCATCCACCAATAATGCTAATATAATTTATTTTATCTTTTATGATTCATTTAATATATAATTTGTTATTTTTTGTATTTTTTTGGTGTGCTAAAAATAATGAGTTATTTTTTGTGTACGAAATTAATTAATTCATTTTTCTTATTTATGATAGTTATGAATCATTTATAAATTGTCATCATATATTATTTGTTTAAAAATAAAAAAAAGTTACACATTGTGCAGTGAAATGATATTTGAGAAGCAATAAAATATCACAATAGAAGCAGTGAACTATTTATGGTTTAAAAAAAATCCTCAATCCATAGGGTTATCGACACGAGCTTAGCAATGATTTAGTGTTTTGCAAACAACGTATTGATTCTACATGAACAATGATTAGATATTCCGTCATTATATATTTTTTAAAATTCTATCCGTAAGCAATGATTATTTCTCATAAATAAGTAACAAACAACACTTAACAAAACATCAATTGCCATCATATATATTATTTTAAAAAATCAAATTGTAACACATTGTGCAATGAAATGGTATTTGAGAAGCAATAAAATGTTACAAAACAAGCAATGAATGATTTCTGGCTAAAATTTAAGAAATTATAATATTATAATCATTGAAATTGTACATAATAATCAATAGAATTATTGATAACATACATTGCAACATTATATAAAATGCAATTAAATTTCTTATTTTCGATCAATGTACTCTGCGTTTCAAGTGTTCCTACTAACAATGGGAATTTGTGTGTGTTATGATGTTGGATTTTGTAGCTTATAATATTTAAATTTAGTGCTATGTTGGGTTTCAATACTCATACGGTGATCTGCAGTGGCTCAACAATGGTTGACGACTGTGAGAGAGAAAGAAAGAGGACATGAGAGAGAGAGAGGGGAGGGAGAGAGCCGAGAGAGAGAGAGTGTGTGAGAATAGGATATGAAGATTTATTTGAATATTTTCATATCATTATAGATTTAAAATTACATTAATATTATTTTGTTTATAATTCACCTATTAAATTGATAATTATAACATATTTTTTAATTTTAATCTCAACCATTCATCCATATAAATTAGAGAGTTATGATTAGTTCCTAGTTCTCATATGAATACTAGTTTTTATAGTCTATCCCTATATGTGTGTGTGTGTGTTTAATATTCAAATAATAACATAAATGTGTATTAGTCTGGTTGGTTAAACACAATGTACAAAGGTATTCAACTTTTGGAATTTCTGGGTTCAAATTCTTAACTCATGTTGAGGGAATTAGATTAAATTTGGCCAAAAAAAAAAACAAAAAAAAACAAATGACCGGTTCAGTATATTTTGACCGGGTTTGACCAATTTCGTGTCGGGTCATAAACAACCTGAAATAAACCGGTCAAACCGGCTGGTTCGGTCTAATTTTAAAAACATTGGTTTATTGTCGAACTATGACATGGTACTTGAAATCAATAGGAACTAATTTAACACCCACACGTTGCGTAGGATATATAAGACGACTTTATTTTTTGAGCAATATGATCTAGTTTCTGAAATTTGAATCTGATATGATAAATTATGGAATGATCATGTATGAGATATTTAAGTTTTCCAATACTGCATAAAAATAATGTTTTATGTTATGCTCAAATTATTATTTTAATCAATTAAAAAGAGCAAATATATATATATATATATTCCGATTTGACATTTTTGAGCGGGAAAATTTATTTTAAAAAATTGTGCAGTATTTTATTTTAATATATAGTATAGATTTTACCTCTAGTAAGAAGCTTTTTTGCCGTGTATATTTGGTAATAATCTGTTTAAAATTGTCTATTCATATTTTATTTTCGAAACATATATCTAGTTTAATATATTTTCTGTAAGTTTGGATGAATATAATTTTAATCTAATGTTTTATATAATACCACACTTCAAGACACCTTTAGGTGTTGTTTGTTTCATTTACAAACCCTTCAATTTTATATTATGCTAGATATAGACTTGGTTTTTAATTATTTTCTTAGAAGATTGGATTTTAATTCTTTTTTATGGAGATTGATTTTGAATCATTACTAGATTTTTATTTTTATTTTAATCTTATAATCGCATTCATGTATCATAGTGAGAGTCGCCACTTAAAAATATGTCTTCGGTCTCCGCACAAATCACACATTCAATGTAGATTTCACCATAAAAAATAAAAAAATTAAAACAATCCATCAAAACTTATTTTGATTTTCAAAATTATAATTTTTCAAAAAAAAATCATATTTGCAAAAGCAATGTTGCTCCAGAAAACTCCTTCAGACTCCAGAGACTGCCAAAGTCGCGGAAAATGAAAATAATAGTCGCCTACATTGTAATAGCCTCCCTCCACTCTCGTTTCACCTTCTGTTTTTTAATCATTATTTTTTTCTTTACATGCCTGTGTGTTGTTGTCAAGTCGACCACATTTATGGTATTACATGTTTACTCTCATTTTTTGCCACCCAGTCAGATATAGTTTTGATAGAAAGATAATTTTCACATTAGATTTTATTAGTTTTTAAAAGTCTAAGTATTTAATTGATAAAATTATTTTTTAGTAGAGTGTGTTAATTTGTGATAAATTTAAAAATACATGGATATAAATGAATAAATGATAGTTTACCCTACATATTAATATTAATACATGACAATTTTTCGTATTGATTTAGCATGAATTAGATCAGATTAAACTCAAATTATAAATTAATTTTTTTAGTAGTTTATTTATTAAAATAAAAGGCCGTCGGTTAGACCACTCTTCGACTTAGGTGTCGTGGCACGATGTAAAAAACAAAATAGTTTCTATCTGCGTAACACGAGATATTTCCAGGCGTGACAACAACCCTTCACATGAATGTGACGTGGCCACATTTCAACCAAAGTCCAATCTAAATCATTAATTATTCTCAACGTACCACACTTTAAGCATGACTAGTGATCTCACGTGCCAATTTTTTCAGGCAAAGCTCTTTCAAATATCTCACTCTGTTTTCAATTTCATACGATATTATTTTTCATGATCAGTAAAAAATACCGCCGATTTCCCAAAGCAGAAAAATAAAAATTCAAAAGTACAAGTAGGTAACAATATATTCAAATATACAAGTCATACTCAAAAGATAATATGAGAATGATGAAGAGATCTACTGTGGGTTTGGAGGGCGGCTATTAGCTGCAGAAACCCTCGAACCCCACTCAAGAAGTTCTTTGCTCGTATCATCTTTGTGAACAATTACTTCAATGAAACACAAGCAGTCCCTCTTCTCTCCCGTCGCGGTGGCGATGGCTTCAACGAGCTCCTCCTCGCACCTCACCTGAAAAGTAAACATGGAGAATAATAAGCTAAAAGGGAGTGATTTCAATCATAGTAGCAAATGCAATTGAATGTGAAGTTTGTGTTCACCTTAGTAGTCCAGCATTTGCCTTCACCGTTGTGGATTGCATCAACCAAGCGAGTGTAGTTCCAGTTCTTGATCACATTATACGGCCCGTCGTGGATCTCTACCTCAATTGTGTAGCCACCGTTGTTGATCAGGAAAATGATAGTATTCTGCTCACATCGAAGCATTGTTGATACATCTTGAGCTGTAACCTACATCCATTTACCAATATGTCCGTCAACATTGTCATAGTAAAACACGAGATGTAACACCAAAATGTATCGGTTTGGATACCTGGAAGCTACCATCTCCGATGCAAGCAATCACTCGCTTATCGGGTACAGCCTGAGCATACCCCAGAGTTGCACCAACTGACCAACCAATCGAACCATATTGCATTTGGAACTCGTACCTACAAAAATTCAATTCACATAGGAAAAAAAATTGAATATTATGAAGTCCCAATATCAAGTGCTGATGAACAAGAACACCAATTACTAGTTCTCACCCGCATCCTGGTGGCAATTTCAGCTTCTGGCAGTTAAACCAGGAGTCACCCGTCTCAGCTATAACGGCCGTCTCTCCCGACAGCATCTTCTGTATATGCTCAAACAGAACATTAACCCTCAATGGTTCCTTGGGCTCACTCTTTGGTGGATGCCCTTCAGAAACATAAATCCTGTGGTAGTTCTCATAAGCAGTTGTGTTTTTCTTGAGTCGTTTCGAGAGGGCAATCAGGAAATCCTTCATCAAAATGCATCCAAATGCCGGCCCATTACCAATTACAACGCGATCAGGCTGCAAGATGATTGACTTCTCCTTCTTGAGAAGGAGAGAGTAGCCTACAGAACTGTAGTCATTGAATATTGGCCCAGCGAAGATGTAAGCATCAGCCGATTCCACAATTTCAGCGCAGAAGGCCGTGCTCACGGCCCCCCAGTAGGTGCCGATGAAATGAGGGTGGTGCTCAGGCACTAGGCCTTTAGCTGATGGCATAACCGCGAGGGCGTAGCCATTAGCATCGGCCAGTTGAACAAAAGCATCGCATGCTTTTGCAACGCGCAGTTTTGGCCCTCCCACCATCACTGGCTTCACTGCCTTGTTCAAGAATTCGGCGGCTGCTTCTACTGCAGCTTCAAGTCCCATTTTATTGCTCAATCTACAAACAGAGAAACAAAAACTTTCTGAATAAGGAAGAATTTGATTCCAACAATATGCACATCTGGCCATAATTCATCAATTTCTTTCTAAGAGCATGATTTAGTGATTTCATTACTCAATCTTAATCATACAGCATCTCAAAACAGAGAAAAGTAAAAGGAAACAGAAAATTCAACCACCAGCAAACAAGCGTAACCAATTATAAAATCGAGTTTCATAGTTTTAACTAGCTTTCTTTGGATTTCCCAAATAAACCTTACAAAATTACTATGCCCTAGGGTGAAATATTTTTACCTTGGTGAGAGAGAAAATGGAACCGGTTCACGACTGAACGTCGGATGTGGAATCGCCGGCAAATTACAGCTCACGCTTATGTACACCGGCTTACTCTCCTTCAACGCCGTCGATATCGCCGTATCTATCAACTCATGAGCATCTTCCAAATTATTCACCACCGCCTAAAATCAACCCAAAAAAAAGAAAAATCAGACAGAATAAAAAATAAAAATGCAACTCTGTTTTAAGATGTTCAAAACTAGTTTATGAATTCATGAAAAAAATGACTTGATCGATTAGCTTGATTCGACATACAGTGAATTCATACGAGCACTACGCACCTGATAGCAAGTAACCGTCTGGAAGCATCGCAACTCCTGCGTGAAATCTGGCAACCCGATCGTGTGATGCAGAATTCTGTTAGTGCCGTAATCATTCGAATTCGGACCTCCGACGATACAAATCACCGGAAGATTCTCGCTGTAAGCTCCGGCGATCGCGTTGAGAACGCTTAATCCTCCGACCGTGAACGTCACGACGCATGCACCGACGCCTCGAGCCCTAGCGTAGCCGTCGGCGGCGTAGCCGGCGTTGAGCTCGTTGCAGCAGCCGACTAAGTTGAGCCCCGGCTCCGCAATGAGATGGTCGAGCAGCGTGAGGTTGAAGTCCCCGGGGACGGAGAAGACGTCGCTGACGCCGATCTGCACGAGGCGGCGGGCGAGGTGGCGGCCGAGCGTGGCCTCGACGGAGTTGTACGGCACGGCGGAGGACTGGATGGTGGAGACGGCGCCGTTCGAGGGGAGGCAGCCGACGTCGTTACACGTGGCGGCCTTGCAGGAGTCCAGCGAGCCTATCTTAGTGTCCATTGCGAGAGTGATTAAAGCAGTTAAGGGAGTGTTTGGTAATGAGGATGAGAAATTGATGAGAGAAAAGGAGTGGAAAAAGGAATATGGTGGGATTAATGTGATTGATAATTGATCTGTGATTAGAGTGAGAGTGAGAAAAAGGAGCAAAAATATTTATAGTTGGGATGAGAGAAAAAGGAAGAGAGAGAAGGAGAAACGGGGGGCGGATTCGGGTTTGAAAAACGGGGGAATAATATGAAAGGCGGTGGACTAGTGTTTGGTGGGGAGATTGGAATCGTTGTTTCGGTAATGGTATTGGTATTTGCATGGGCATGTGGGGGAATGCAGATCGCTACCACTAGCTATAATTTATTTCTGGTTTATGAAATTAAAGAATGTCCAACTTATATATTGAGTGAAACTTTTCTTTTAGTTATTTGAGACAAAATTAGTAATTACTTATTTAAATTTTAGTCATTTTCTCATTAATTGAAAATCATGTGCTCTTAATAAAATAAATATATATATATATACCTATAAAAGTAAAAAATAAAATTAAAAGCAAAAAATAAAAATTGCATACTACTGCTCTGTATTTTCCCGAAAAAATTATAAAAAGATCTTATGTATAATAAATAATCTAAAAACTCTCCGTATTGTATTAAAATTAATGACACTCTTGACAAATGCCATAATAATTTAACAACATTAATTTAAACATTTTGCCCATTAACCTTTTCATATTCAAAGAAATACATATTTAAAAAAGAGGGTTAATAGAATATAAAATCACAACCTTTCATTAATTTTTTATTTTAGAGATACTTTTAAATATTGGCAAAAATACAACAACTTTACATATTTTTTATATTAATACATGAAGTGGTATTTTTTGTGTCCCTAAATACATTAATTATTTATATAATGGTAATTTAATTTAACATCCTAGAATTTCAGCGAGTTTTCTGAATTTATTTAGAAAACTAAAGAAAAGGATTTGAGCCAAAATAAAGTAAAACAGATGTAAATCGCGACTTTTTATGTTTTTTTATATGAAAATTGATTATGAGATTTTGCGATTGCCGTGGAAAGATAATCAATATTCGTCTTTTATGAAACGTAACGACCTAAAGGAAGTTGTTGGTGCTTTCAGAATTTTATTCTGACTTCTAGAGGAGTCCCGGAATTGAAAATCATGAAGGGAAAACATATGAATAGTGTTTTTCCGTAAAGACATGATTTTCGAATCTTTATGAAATCTTTTATATTGATTCGAGTCTTGTTTTGACAATTTGTTTCCATAGAAAATCGCCCAAGAAATCTATTCGTGTTTTCGGATTTTCAATAAGAAGTCAATCGAATGTTCGGGAGCGTTTTCAGGAAAAATGACGGAATAGTAAATTTACTTTTGAAAATGGAATCTTTCTTTGATTTTCCTTTGACGATCTCCTCGTTTTCAACAATGGGTTGGTTCAATAGTACCCGAGTCACCGAGTCTCCCGGTATTTTCGAATTTTGCATCAGAGGTCATTTAGACCTCGCCATTAAATAAAGCAACTTTAATTGAATTCGAAAATGCTTTATCAGTATTTTATATCCGAAAAAATTATACCCGCCCCAAAGCCACTTTTCCTATAAATAGGGGGCTTGGGGATTCACCTTTTCCTTGCTCATTCTCTCTTCTATTTTCTCTCTCTCTAGTTCGTGTTAATGAACGAAAACTTGGGTCTGCGCCGAGTAAATCACGCATGTGGGCCCAGGTTAAGTATTGTTGGGAGGGTGGTGCTGCGGAAGCAGCTGCCAAACGCCGGAAGGCTGCCAGAGAGCTGCCGTCCACCGCCGTGCCGCCGTTTCGAACATCTCGTTTCGGTCTATTTCTCATCATTTATAGTTGAAATTTTAATATGTTGTCTATTTTAAATAGTACTTCATTTCGTATGTTGAGTCTGTCATCGTTCGATGGTTGGAAACCGGCGAAAGTGCCGGAAAACGTCGAAAATAAAGGGGCGGCGATCAATTTCGGGTTTTGCCCGTTTCAGGTCATCAAATCAAAAAAGTTTGAACTAGAAAGTTGTTGGAAATATTATTTCCTATAGGACTGCCAATTCTGATGAGTTTTGATTAAAGTCGATTATTTTAATCAGACGGTTATTCTTATAACTAGAGCGTGTGAATTCAAAAAATTCTGAAAATTGTATACTTTAATAAAGATATATATGGGGTCATGCCTGATTATTTTCATAATTTTTGGACAAGTAAAAAGTGCAATCGATGTTAGCTGAGAAAAAAATGAGTAAAATGGCAAGTTACGGAAAGTGACATCTGTTAAATCTTTTGGTCCTATTAAATCATAAATAATATTTTGGGATTTATTCCCTTCTGTATTGAAGTTGTACGAGATCTCTAGAGTCACGCATTCTTAGTCGGAATATAATTAAAGTGAATAAAAGCTCCAATTAAATTAAAGTCGAATTCTGAAAATTAGAGCAACATTCCTAAAATAAGGTTTAACCTTGTAGGACTTGTTGAGTCAGTCGGAAAAGCTAAGGGATGAGTATCAAGAAGTTTAATCACCCGAGTTGATCTAATCGAGGTGAGTTTATTTGCAAGACCTATCTATATTTGAGTTATTAACTCATAAATATGATAGTGTTAGAATATCCAAATAAAATATTTGAAAAATTATCTGCTCAAGTTTCTGCTAGAGTAATAGTATTATACTGTTGTATAATTAATGAGAACATAGTATTATACTGCTGTATAATTATTGAGAACATGTATTGTGCTTTACCATAATTATTGAGAACATAGATTATGTTTTATCATAATTATTGAGAATATAGATTATGATTAATCACAATAAACGAATATAGATTTTGCTTCGACATAATTAAATAAAATAGATTATATGTAGTCATAATTAAATTAAGCTTGTGGTTTAAAAGTTAAAGTTGTTGTTTAAAGTTCATAATACAGTAAAATCTCTATAAATTAATAACCTTTGGACCATGAAATTTTATTAATTTAGAAAGATATTAATATATCGATAAATTAATATTTTATTAATTAAAAGATAGACTTTTTAAATTCTGCAAATTTAGTACATATGTATTGAAAATAAATGAATTCATAAATGTTTCATTGATTATATACATGCATCAACCAATTCTTTGTAAATAATTAAATATATTCATGTATAATATCAATTCATTGTATACAATTAACTATTATATTCATTGACGCATGTATCAATTCATTGAAATTACTTAAATATACATGTTTACATTAATTTGTTGCACTTAAATAATTATTATAGTCAATTAAATATATTTATGCATGATGAATGAAACATATACTATATAAATCCCAATATGAAAATAAAATAATTCATAACACTCAACCATGTCTTCTCATCTAAAAGACATCGCAAAATCATCCATGAATGATCAAATGCATATATAAAACATTATTAATTTAGAGTTTTAATGGGACCTAATATTTATAAAGGGATTTTTCAAAAAAATATTATCTTATTATCTTATCGAATTTGATGATTTTTTACAAAGGCCCACGTCGAGACCGGGAGATTTTATTATTTTGGAGAGTTTATTAATTTATAGAGTATTAATTTATAGAGGCTTTACTGTATATAAGTTAAGGTTAGAGTTTATATTTAAAGTCTAAAAGTCATAGTTTAAATTAAATGTTTATTGTGTATGGATTATACTTGTGCATAATGAGTTATAATTTTTAGCTTGTGCTTTTAATATTAAACTCAAGTTATAGAATGATTTTCGTTTAAGGAATGTAAAACATAATTGAACTAAGTTTGATAGAGGACTTAAATGTTAGTATAGTTGCTATATTAAGAGGATAACATAGTTTTCATGCTTATGTCATATTATGCGCTTTATAGATAACATAGAACAAAGGATAGACAGGAACTGTGATTCTTGCAGTTTGATGAGTGGCATTTTGGCACAATATTTTGAGGTTTAAATGAAGTGAATTGAAGAGCTTTGCATGTGTTTTAACCCAAATTGCGCTCTTAACCTTCCTACTTGAGAGTTTTATTTCTTGTTTGAGTTTTGCAGAAAATTGTGGATGAATAAATGAATTTTTGAGTGATTCAATGCCATGGGAAGATAGAGGATCGAATTGGGAGCATGGTGCAAGTTGAATCACCTCAATCGGACAAGAAACAAGAGAGAACGAAGCAAAACCGTGAAAGGTATCAGAGCAGGGCTGTAGGCGCGACCCGAGCCAGCCCAGCACCGCGACCGCCGCTCCATGTCCGCGACTGATTTTCCACCACCTGCAACGCGACCCGAGCCAGCATCCTCCACCCGGGTCGCGCCTCCCAGCCCCGACACGAAGCCGCAGGGCGCGACCGACCCCGTGTCGCGCCCCTGTGTCACATTTTCGGGATTTTTGGTTTTTGCTTTATTTTTCATCCTATCTTCCCACACCTTATATATATATAGATACCTTAGCTCAAAAATGAGGTATCCAACTTCATATTTTTCTATTTTTAGAGAGAGAAAGAGTGTGTAGCTTTGGAACTTTGGGATCTTGAAGAACAAGAGCTATTTTGGAGATTTTAATACAAGTTTCCGGGTTTCATCTTACCTTGATCTATGCTTCTATTTTGTGTTGTTTTGTTTGTTATTTTGAGTATGAATAGCTAAATTTCTTGGTATCTAGGATGTTGTGATTTGGTGATGGGTTTGTAAATTAAACATGGGTTATTGCTTAATCTTCCCCTTCTTTCTCATAAATCATGGTTTGATTGCTTCTATTCTTTGATTGGCCATCTTAGGATAGAATTTGGTGTATAATTGAGTTTAAGAGAATCAATTGTGCATGGGTAAATAATTTATGGTTTCAATTTTGCATTAGATCGAGAGATTAATGTTTAATTGATGTTTGTTGATTGATTGTGCTTGATTAGATTAAATTGCAATTTAGCCCTAGAGATAGGGGAATTGAGTTTAATTGAAAGGTCTTAGTTGCTCGAGAGAGGGCTTTGACTAAATTTGGTATCAATTGTTGTTTGGGGAGATTATGCATAAATCCATTATTTAATAAACAAGTTTTCACTAATGAACAATGCTCTAGAGCCATTTTTCCTCCTTGTGATTTTACGTGATTTGATTTCCGTTTATTTTCCAATTATTGTTAAATTGTTTAGTTATTGCAATTTCCACTGTCTTAGTTAATTATCTAAAAAAATTCGAGTTGTTTAACTAGTGAAAGAGTTTGATGTTATGGTACTTGTAGGCTCAAAAATGCATTTAATTTCTCGTGTTCGACCCGATCTCCTATGCTCCGTATGTTCACTTGCATAATTGAGATTTGGTAAATTAAAGCTTGTGATTGATTAAATTGTACTAAAAGAAAAATCTCATCAAGTTTTTGGCGCCATTGCCGGGGAATTAATTTGTTTATTTGAGTATATGCAATATCATTTCAAGAATTGTTTGCTAGATTAAACGTTTTATTTTCTTTTACGTTCCAAACTTACCTTGTGCTTTTGTAGGTGGTGTATGCGAACAAGGTCGCGTGGAGAGCCCTTGTTTGAAGTCGACCCCGAAATAGAAGCTACACGTCGTCATCTCAACACGGCTAGGTGACAAAGGATAATGGGGGATAACAACAACCAAATTCCCAACCCCCCCCAATTCAACCTCTTAATCCTCCAATTCAAGACCCCTTGCTCCTTGAAATGCAAGCACAAATGGAGGAGTTGAGGGCACAATTGAGGGCCCAAGAGGAAGCAAGAGCCCAAGAGGAGGCTCCAATCTGGAATATGTTTCACCCCGTTGTTAATGAAGGAGCAAGGAATGGACCGGCTATTCATGCTAATAATTTTGAGCTTAAGCCGGGATTGATAGCAATGGTTTCCCAAAATCAATTTGGGGGTTCCGCAATTGAAGATCCTCATGAGCACGTCAACCAATTCCTTGAGATATACCGGACGGTGAAAATGAATGGAGTACCGGAGGACGCTGTGAGACTTAGGTTATTCTACTTTTTCCCTCCGTGACAACGCTAGAGCATGGTGGTCAAACCAACCCCCATCGACGTTTGAGTCTTGGAACACCATGATCTCCAAGTTTCTACAAAAGTTCTTTCCGCCGGGAAAGACACTCAAGCTCAAAGGGGAGATCACCAAATTTAGACAATGGGAAGATGAGTCTATGTATGAAGCTTGGGAGCGATTCCGTGAGATATTGAGGAAGTGCCCGGGCCATGGCTTTGGTACGGACCATCAAGTGTGCCTTTTCTACTCCGGATCAACACCCGAGGTGAGGAGAATCCTAGATGCCACCGCCGGTGCATCTCTACTTGGAAGGGGACCGAAAGAGGCATTGGCTATCATTGATGAGATGGCTTCCAACGTCTACCAATGGCCGAGTGAAAGAGATGGAATCCAAATGTTGAAGATGGTGGATACTAATGCAAGCATGGATTCGATAGCCCTTCTAGCCGCCCAAATGTCGACTTTGAATTCCAAGGTCGAAGCTATGACGATGCAAAGGACCGAAGCTTCTACTCTACCTCATCTTGAGGAAGCTAATTTTGTCAACCAAAGTGGTTATGGGAACAACCAAAGGCCATACAATCAAGGGTTCAAGCCATATTTCCAAGGTCAACATGGTGGACCGGGCAATCAATATCAATACCGACCACCACATCCAAATCTGTCCTATGGGAATTCAAACAATGCCCTTCAACCACCACCGGACTTCTCGGTTACAAATGGGGTAATCGATGAGGAAAAAGAAGCCGAAAATAGAAGAACTTCCCATGGCTTTATTGAACAAAATGGAAAAATACATGGGGGAGTCATAAACTCGTTTTGAGAAGTTGGAAGATCAAGTGGGAGTCATGGGTAGCCAGGTGAATATACTAGAGAAACAAATGAGCCAACTTGCTACATACGTAGGGAATCAACACCAACAAGGAAAATTTCTGAGTACTTCAACCATCAACCCAAATGAGCAATGTAAGGCTATACACGTGTTTAGTGGGTTAAAGGAAAATTCGGAGGTCCCCCATGTAAATCTCGATGAAAGAGAAGTTGAAGATGGATTGAAAACCAAAGAGGGTGACTTGGAAGTTGAGAAGAAATCGAAGGAGAAAACGTTAAGTAAGTTATTACCAGCTTTCTTGCCTCTCATCTCTATTCTTATTCCATATCCTGAAAGGTTGCAAAAGAATGAGCAAGAAGAGCAATATAAGAAATTCTTGGAGGTGTTCCAGAGAATCCACATTAACCTCCCTTTTGTGAATTTATTGCAAAGATGTCGAATTATGCAAAAGTTTTTAGGGAAATGTTTTCAAAGAAGAAAAAGTGGGAGGAGTGCGAAGTACTAAGCCTCGCGGAGGAATGTAGTGCAATTATTCAAAGGAAGTTGCCACCAAAGCTCAAGGATCCGGGGAGTTTCATCATTCCTTGTGGTTTTGGGGAGAAAATTCTTTGGGAATGCCTTGCGTGACTTGGGAGCAAGCATAAATAGCATGCCTCTTTCTTTCTTCAAGAAACTCAACATTGGGAAGCTCAAGCCAACAAGTATTTGCTTACAAATGGCGGATCATACTTTTACCTATCCAAAAGAAATCTTAGAAGATGTGCTAGTAAAGGTGGGTAAATTCATCATCCCAATTGATTTCTTGGTGCTTGATATGGAAGAGGACACAAATGTGCCTCTTATCTTGGGGAGGCCATTTTTGAGCACCGAGAAAACATTGATAGATATGGAGAAATGTGAGCTTATCCTTCGAGTGCATGAGTCAAGTGCCATGTTCCCTATTTCCATGAGGAGGGAAGCTATAAAAGATGATGAGCTTAAGAGCATTGAAGAATCCAAGGTGGTCCAAGAGATAAAGCCACGAATTGAGAACATGAAAGCGAGGAAGGAAGAGGAGATGCCCAAGGAGTATTATAGAATCTTTGATCCGGATTTAACTTCTAAGCCTCAAAGAAAGAAAAAAAGAGTTCGAAGGTGGTGTCAAGTTCCACCAAACCCGCCTTGACGGTTGTAAGTCCGTCCAAAATAAACCACTTCTTCTTTCTCAAACTTATTGGTACTTTGTTCCGAATAAGTTTGGGGGAGGGAGAAGTGTGGTTATTTTGGACTCCTTTTTGTTTGTTTTTTTATTTTGCATTGCATGTAGTTTGCATTAAAATTTTGGTAAAATTTTAAAATTTTTAGTTTGTTTGCACGTTTACTTGCTTTCAATAACCAGTGGTTTTTTATTTGGTTGTTGATCTTGTGGAGACTTATGGTTGAAAATGGTTGAAGTGTGGATTGGGTTGTTATATTGCTTATGATGAGATGGTTTTATTTGAAAAAATGACATAAAAACATGTTATGATTTGTTGATATTTACCTTGATAAATTATTAAATGTATTACCTTTTGATCTTGGTTGAGCCCACGTGAGATTTTGAGCCAAAGATTGCTTTATTTTTACAATCTTTTCCTTGCTTGTGTGGTAATCATGCATACTTGAATTGTCTCTAGAACTTGCATTGTGTCTAACTCGAGATTGCAATAGTGCGCTTGATGACTCGAAAAGGATTTAAGGCCATCTTTTGTCTAGCCTACTCTACCTAAAGTTTACCATTCCAACACTAAATCCCTTGTTAGCCCATTTGAGCCATGATACCATATTTCATTATTTTGCCTTGGGTTGGGAATAATTAGTAATGAGGAATTAATGATTATGAGAAGTTTGGAGTGCTTGAAATGAAAATTGCATTTTAGAGTATTTGAGACGAAAGTGCCAAATAACCCTTCTTAGCTCTTACGAGAAAAAAAAAAGAGAGAGAAATGAACACCTTGAAAAAAAAACAGAGAGAAAAGTTGAAAAAAAAAAGAAAAAGAAAAAAAATGATGTGTTCACTTTCTTTCTTTTTATCATTGAAATGAAAGAGCAAGAAAGGGAAGTAATATTGTTTATCATGACAAAATTTCTAGACTTTGAGATTTTGTGAAAGCTTGGAAGATGGAAGAGTGCTTGTGTAGTTCTACTTGGTTAGTATGGAAATTTGGATTATTGAGGATTAATCTTAATTGAGTCACTTAGCCAAACAATTCTCACCTTACCAAAAACCCTTCATTACAACCTTGAAAAAGCTTTTAATGATTCTTGTTTGAAAGCACACATAGGTGGTGGAGAGAATAGACACATTACAAGCCTATGGTAGACTTCTCGTATGACTTGATTTTGAATGTATACACTTATAGCCTAAACACTTGAGTGATGAGTGATCTTATATCATAGAGAGGTTACAAGTTCTTTTGATCATGCATTGTATAATTTGTCAAGTCTTGTTGATCTTTGAATATCATGCTTGAATGTACAAAGTGTGTTTTGAATCTCTGAAGCAAATTCCATCCTTTTATCCGCACTCAATCATTTAAACCTTATTTCTCTTTTCTTCATTGTTTGGGGACAAACAATCTTTTAAGTTTGGGGGGAGTTGATGAGTGGCATTTTGGCACAATATTTTGAGGTTTAAATGAATTGAATTGAAGAGTTTTGCATGTGTTTTAACCCAAATTGTGCTCTTAAACTTCCTACTTGAGAGTTTTATTTCTTGTTTGAGTTTTGCAGAAAATTGTGGATGAATAAATGAATTTTTGAGTGATTCAATGCAATGGGAAGATAGAGGATCGAATTTGGAGCACGGTGCAAGTTGAATCACCTCAATCGGACAAGAAACAAGAGAGAACGAAGCAAAACCGTGAAAGGTATCAGAGCAGGGCTGTAGGCGCGACCCGAGCCAGCCCAGCACCGCGACCGCCGCTCCGTGTCCGCGGCTGATTTTCCACCACCTGCAACGCGACCCGAGCCATAATCCTCCGCCCGGGTCGCGCCTCCCAGCCCCAACACGAAGCCGCAGGGCGCGACCGGCCCCGTGTCGCGCCCTTGTGTCACATTTTCGAAATTTTTGGTTTTTGCTTTATTTTTCATCCTATCTTCCCACACCTTATATATATAGATACCTTAGCTCAAAAATGAGGTATCCAACTTCATATTTTTCCATTTTTAGAGAGAGAAAGAGTGTGTAGCTTTGGAACTTTGGGATCTTGAAGAACAAGAGCTATTTTGGAGATTTTAATACAAGTTTCCGGGTTTCATCTTACCTTGATCTATGCTTCTATTTTGTGTTGTTTTGTTTGTTATTTTGATTATGATAGCTAAATTTCTTGGTATCTAGGGTGTTGTGATTTGGTGATGGGTTTGTAAATTAAACATGGGTTATTGCTTAATCTTCCCCTTCTTTCTCATAAATCATGGTTTGATTGTTTCTATTCTTTGATTGGCCATCTTATGATAGAATTTGGTGTATAATTGAGTTCGAGAGAATCAATTGTGCATGGGTAAATAATTTATGGTTTCAATTTTGCATTAGATCAAGAGATTAATGTTTAATTGATGTTTGTTGATTGATTGTGCTTGATTAGATTAAATTACAATTTAGCCCTAGAGATAGGGGAATTGAGTTTAATTGAAAGGTCTTAGTTGCTCGAGAGAGGGCTTTGACTAAATTTGGTATCAATTGTTGTTTGGGGAGATTATGCATAAATCCATTATTTAATAAACAAGTTTTCACTAATGAACAATGCTCTAGAGCCATTTTTCCTCCTTGTGATTTTACGTGATTTGATTTCCGTTTATTTTCCAATTATTGTTAAATTGTTTAGTTATTGCAATTTCCACTGTCTTAGTTAATTATCTAAAAAAAAAATCGAGTTGTTTAACTAGTGAAAGAGTTTGATGTTATGGTACTTGTAGGCTCAAAAATGCATTTAATTCCCCGTGTTCGACCCGGTCTCCTATGCTCCGTATGTTCACTTGCATAATTGAGATTTGGTAAATTAAAGCTTGTAATTGATTGAATTGTACTAAAAGAAAAATCTCATCACAGTTGTGATGATAATCACTAAATGTGTCACTGTGAGATAACCCATGCACATACACACGATCTGGGCATCACTATAAGGAGTAAATGCTAGGTAACCCCTGGTATACTCAAGGTCAATGTTAGGTGATCCCTAGTACACTCTTCTCGGATTAGCGAGTCAATTCCTCCATTTTTCTATCAGTGGTATGTCATAGAGTGTACTAGACGACAGAAGGAGCTATATGGTACCAAAGAGAAGTAAAAGTTTGCAGAAATGAGAAGGCCTTTCACATTTTTCTTTCCATTATCTGTATTTATATTTTGAATATTCTGTTACAGTTTTTATTAAAGATTGAGTTAAAAGTTTAACCCACTGAGTGCTTTAGTACTCACGCCTAAAATTTTTTCAAAATATTTTTCACAGGTTGAGATGCTGGTGGTGATGGCTCGATGTCTCGTTTAGACTAAATTATTGCTCATGAATATGTTGTTATGTGATACAATATTACTCCATTATTTTTCGCTTAAACTCTGATACAGTTGCCCCATAGTATGATTGCATGTTATGTTTTATTATTGGGCTTATCTGAATTGTATTACTTATTTGAATCATGATAAATAAAGTCTCATTTCTTTTTCATAAGTCCAAGCACATTTCTTTACAGTTTTTGACCTATGAGTTGGTCATGTTTGGTTGAGTATTGGATTCTGTTTATTTACCAGTTGACATATGAATGAGTCTTAAAGTTGATTAATTACTTCTGTCCATGGGACATAAAATAGTTTATTTGCATCTAACCTATTGATGAGTCTTAGTTGTTGTGATCTATGAAGATGTCCTGTTTATTTGAGAAGTCAGAATCCTATTTATTCATTGTTGGATTATATTTAAGTTTTGAGTGGCCTATGAATAGGCATTCTTTTGACCTGATTGAATCTTTTGACTCCGGTGATACTTTGAAAAACGTGGTTTTCTTCCAGTTACAGAGGTTATGCTGCTCAAATTTTTGGGGAATATAACATATTCTTATTCTAAAGCCATTTCATTTAATTATTCTAAATAATATTTTTGAGTGACACCTCGTCCCTCATTTATTTTTCTTTCAGGACCGGGACATTACAGAGGACCCCTAGATTTTGGATTATGCTACATTTTTCCTTCTATTTTTCTCGTAATGTGTCCGTCCTAATCCTCGGGACCGGGGCGTTATATTTAAAAAGAAATAGAGTTCTTTTTTTATGTCGTGGGTAAGTCGCCGCCGCTATCAAGGTGCGCATTAGGTAAGCCCCGTCCCTGTGTAATAACCTGCAAATCACACAGGGAAGATAAACCACACTTGGAAAGTGTGACATGCAGGGACGGACGCAGAAATTCAGATTTGGGGGGGCGAAAAACAGTTATAACATGACACGCTCGCGCGCGCGCATGCACACACACACACACATATATATACATGCAACTACTTATCTCAATTAAAATAAAACTATATTTATTTAAAATTTTGGTATCATAAGTTGTATTTGACATTTTTTTTATAATTTTAAATTCATCTATGATTGACTCGGCATTAAAAATCTCGACAATTTCTTTCTTAATGTACATTGGGGGATGTAAAATCCTAACTTAAACATTGCAAAACTCAAACAAAAATTAGTAAAAAAAAATAATTTAAATGCACAATTTGAGCATAATGACACACTATTCTATTATGGGTAAATTGTGAAATCATAAAGTAAATAAAATCATAACATTAAAGCCTTGAAGCATTAATTCTCAAATCCATAAATATAAAAAAAATATCTAAAATATAATGAAATAAATTTAAATATTAATAAGAATAAATGAGGGGAAATACAACAATAAAATGAACTTACACAAGTAGTAAAACAACAATATAAACAAGATGGAAATACTTTTAAATTTTTAATAAAATTATTTATCTAGTATTATAGTATTTGGGGCCTCTCACTACATCAATTTAAAATCCATATGAACCATACTTAGATATTAATAAATCCAATGTTAATACTTGAGGGACAAAAATATTAATTATACTTATATAATAATTATATAACATATATATATATATATTAATTTTTTTTACAAAATTTGAGGGGGAGCGGCTGCCCCCACCAGCCCCCCTTGGGTCCGTCGTTGGTGACATGCTTACATATAGTGGTATTGGTGCATGGTGGAATTCAAACTTGAGACATTTGACTTAAAATAACACCACTCCACCACTAGATCATCCACAAATGCATTAATTATAGCATACTCTTAAGTTGTACCGTGTCAGTGTCATATTGGATGATTAAATATGAAATATTGATTAAACATAACATTTATATAATAATTAAAAAAAGCATACATAATCTATCATATTTATATATTTATATTTATGATGGATATAACTTTCTCTATGCTGCACTCAATTAATCACCGAATTAATTAGCCCTAAAATTAATATAAAACTTATAAAATTATCAAGTAGCAAAAAAAAAGACTAAATATTATAATTTACAAACAATATAAAATATAATTATTTGTGTAAATGTATAAGAGACGGAGAGTAGAAAAATCTAATAAGAATTTGGAAAAAATGGGCAAAAGTATAAGAGTATGAGTTTTGTGGGCAAATTGAGATATAAAAATCATATAATTTTACAAAATAACCCTTGTTGTGGGTCTGATACGTCTCGCTCACCAGTCACCACCCTTTGCTCCATTGTCCCTCCTTCCAAATGTTGATGCAACGAAGAGAGAGGTGAGAGAGATATGATTGTGGGGTGGTTGATGGCAAATGAGATTCTTTATTTCATTTTGATGTTTCATCTTATATTTCAAGTATTATATTTATGTCATGTATATTTAAAAAATTAAATAATTATCTGCTTTAAAAAGCTAAATATATGTGACATAAATTTAATGATTGGAATATGAGATTTAACGTCAAGTTAAAATAGAGAATCTCCATCGGTTGGAGGGTACTTTTATTTTTTAATTTTTTTATGAATTAATTAATGGTATCTTTGACATTTCCGTCTCAAAATGACAAAAATAAATATTTATTAAGTTTGTGACTAATAACATTTTCACTATTCAAAATGACTAATTTCTCATTGTATTTCTCGTACTGTCATAAGCAACTTAATAAGAAAATAAAAGTGAATATGTATCCATTTGTGAATAATCTAGTGGTAGAGTAATAAATTTTAGCCCAAAGATCCCAACTTCAAATCTCACCCTAGATGTTCGCCAGCGCACCTCAATAGCAGTTCCACACTCGTCATCCTCGTCATAAAAAAACTGTGTATGTGCGAAAATATTTTTTGGTGTGCTCTTATAATGAAACAATTAATTTTAAATGAATCATTAGAGAAACACTAATTAAACTCTTCGTTTTTGAATAAATGTCATTATTGATAAATACAAACATATTAATAAAGTAATCAAATTATCTCATACATCCTTATGTGAATATATTAAATGAGTCAAATAAGAATGTTTGAATGCATTAAATGAGAACAAATTTTAAAAAAATTAAAAAATTTTCACCTCAAATGCGTAAAATGACACCCTTTATGAAATAAAATTATAATATTAAAATAACACTTATTGAAAAACGGGAGAGATGTTCTAATATAATTTGCCATCATAAAATGTTGGTATAATTAGTTTTATACTTTTATGTAATAGTGAAACGTGTTGTCCCCCTCAATCGGTCAATCCCCACTCCAGGAACGCCTTTGACACGTAATATAATCTAATCGTAAGAAATAAATATTGCAATGATCATTCTCTCAAAAAAAATATTGTAATAATCATCACCAAAGATTCCATATTAGATACAGGTAGCAACAAAATTTATTTACCCGAAAGAACGTAGATTTAAAAAATTTGATCATGGACTTATAATTATAATTTATCTTGACCACTGCACGGACCCAAATATCATTTATATAATGCTACTATTTATTCAAATTTTGTGGCAATAATTTGCATAATATAGGATACAATTAAGTGGCTGCTAGCCTGCTACAATTGTTGTTTTTCTTTTAGCTATTATTTTTCCTTTTTTTAGGGTGGAGATATCCACAATTGCTACCATATGCACGACTCAATATAAAACATTTGATATAATTCCATCGTTCGTGGGTTGCATTGCATATTCTCATTTCTGTATATAATTTTTTGTGCTATTCTCAGTTTTTATCAATCCAGCGATAGAAAAAAGTTTGATATCCGAAACTTTCATTATATCGAAATTATAGTTAACCAATTCTTTTGGTCGTTTTTTTTTTTTGGAGGGGGGGGGAGAGAATGGTCGAAATTTTTTATTGTGGACAAAACAAAGAAACACTTATCCGCTATTGATGGTGCAATGGTTGTACGATGAAATTTAAATAAATGAAGTTATCCACTGCAGCAGATCGACATAAGCCACCTCACGCTGTTTTGCATTTGGAATTTACCAGATTCCAAAACCAACGAAAACAAAAGGTTGGATTCAGACATACAAATATACAATGATCCGTCAAGCACGTGCCACGACAGAGACGGCACGTGACTTTGTCTGATGATTGCACGGGACTCGCCGAATGCCGATGATTGGATCGACCGAATTTCCTAGGCTTAGTATCGAATTAATAGAGCTCATTATATTTTTTTATTATCCAAATCTTAATACTCTTATCTCAAAATTTTAAAATTTACGTATTGATGCACTTTGTTAGTCTAGTAAATATAGCACATAAGTAAATGTACAGCATTCTAAATTTTTGATGGTTTGCCGGAATCAATGATGTTATTAACTAATTAAAATATGCATAAATCTTTTTGATTATGGAAAATCATGTCAAATTTGAGATGTTGGAAAATTATTCTCATGTCAAATTTGTCATATCATTCAAATGTTGAATATCGATAAGTAATTTTTAAAACTTTTAAATAAATGTATTAGCGGTTCAAATATTTTGTACTAAAGCGCAATTAACCAATTAAGAAAATACAGACAATGAATCATGTTAAAATATACTCCATTTTTTTTTTTAATTTAATTATCGTTTTAAAATATTCTACGCAAGTAAGATGTAAATTTTTGTGACGAGTGTGAAAATTTGATAAACTGAGTTTTTTTTAGCAAGTAAACAATAATTTTTATGAAACAAACTCAAAATTCTAAAATGACAATTAAATAAAAATGGAAAGGGTATTTAATTGATATAAAACGAAAATTTAAGTCTATTTCAATACATTATTAATAATGGTGAGACTTGATAGGTAACATAATTTTAATCAAATCCTGAAAATAGACAAATAACATTTATTAATTTCATAAAATCCAGCTAAATTGACAAACTTTCACAAATTCTCTAAACTCGTGGAAGAGTTGGCTTCTTCCTTTCGCCATCAATGATTATCAATCAATCCAATTTTAAAAGAAATTCACTAGTATCATCATTCACAACAACTAAAAAGAATGAGAATCACAAGTTTTAATCTAACTATTCTTTAATTAAAAATTTCGACAGAAAGTTCTCAATTGTAAATTCTCATACACAAATAAGATCAATATATTGACAAGAATTCCGATATTAAACAACTCCTTGACAACCTTAAGCCAACTACATTGTCTTTATCACAATAATTTGATCAAAGTATAATAATCCAATCTAAAAGTCCAAAATGCACGAATAATTTTACCTAGAAAAAAAGTGGCAGACAAAGGAAAAGAACATCACGCTGCTCACCTTATAATACTGTCTAAAACTTGTATGAAACCACAGTCAAAAGATCCACATTAAAACTCATATTTAATGATATTTCTATAATTTTTTGATGTTGTCCAAATTCCGATCTTGCTCTTAACATGTCTTATGAATTTTGATCAGTAAGGCCGTCTTACACAAAACTCCCTCTATAATGTTCCTATAATATTATATACAATATATCCCATACAGAAGTAATGTTCCCGATTCTATCTAAAGCCTCAGCAAAAGTTCTACTAAAACTTCCACTCCTGCATGCCACATTTTTAAGCAGAATTTGGCCTTAATTCACCAATCTATCAATGAGGGATAAGGTATAAGATATAAGGTATAATATACACGGTGTTTAAGCACTAACAAAACAGATGCACATCGTGCTCTACCAACACCTTCGTGGTCGAGCCCAATTTGCCGGGTAGTTCAGGTCATTTCAGAGTAGGCTTCTGCCTTGTCTTGGAAAATTGTACATCTCCATTGAGAACCGAACTTATGAAACTCTCAGCTGCTTCTTCGGTTATTTCTCCCTGAGACGAGGCGTAGGTTCCTCTCTTTGGTTTGTAGGCCAAGAGGAGCTTATCTGATGACTTAAACCCTGATTTGTCGAGGGAAGTTAAGAAAGATTGCTGCTTCGATGCATCCAAGAGGGCATATGCAACCGAGTCCCTTGAGCTCTGTAGTCTAGAAAATGATTTCTGAGAAACCTATATACAAGATATCAAATGTTCAGTCAGACCTCAAGAAGATAGAATTCATAAACATATAAGTTATATATTGCTGCAAGAGCGTAGATTATAGTGATTTTCTAGTCGAATTTGGTTGCTAGTAGACTATACTGAATTCCTACTCTATAGTAGCATCGCTTGAAACAAAAGCATCTGCAAAGAGTCTTTGGTAGTGGATTGTTTCTCCATTTCTCAATCTAGGGAAATTAGATCTCTGCATTAAGGTACGAGGAAAATAAGGAACTTACAGATTGCAAAATTTTCTGTAACTTGTCCCGTGTTGTTGCTGACTTGAAAACACCAATCAAGCAGACAGGAACTTTGTCGCCACAAATGTCATCAAAGTTCGAAGCTGTAAGCAACGGTATGCTTGATTCACTAGGATCCTTTCTGACGGATGCCTTCTTATTCTTTTTCTCGAATTTTTCAAGCAAGCCACTGAGCTCTTGAATTGTAGATTTCAGGTCTTTTACAGATACACCAGACCTGATAATTTCTCTCTCTCCATTTGATAGCCAACCAACAATGGCTGGAAGTGAATCAACGCCCAATTGTCTCAGAGACGGGTCTGAGGCATCATGTACCTATAATTTTCAAACAAACATTGTTAATCCATTTCAAGAAATAAAGTGGGTATTCAATCATCCAAGTATCAAAGAGAAACAAATCTTCATCCATCTTGTTAAAATTGAAGTACCTCAGCATCGTAGAATGAAAAACGCTTGCGATATAAGCCACTAAGTGTTCGCCAAATAACAGGAGTGTTCTTCTTTGTAGACAGAAGCAACACTTTGGGTAATCTCCCTGCCTCAGATGCAGGATCAAATTTATCCAACTTGATGCGCTTTGAGAATCTGGGTAAATGGTCTTGACAAAAACTTTTCAGGGATTTTACGTCCAAGTCACCACCATACTCCACCAAAGAAGCTTTTTCACCGGATGCATATGAGTGGACAACGATTTTTGGTTCTCTACGAGGGTATATACCAAGCTCCTTGCATAAGGATTTCTCAGATTCACAATTTACACTTCCAACCTGCACAAAGAGAACACACAAATCTGAGCACATTTGAAGTATCCAACTTCGAGATGTGGTGCAGGAGAAAAATGACCCAATACCTTCAATGCTCCCTGAAGTGAGGTGGAAACTTCCTCTATAACAGATTCATAGTATTGGAGGTCTTGCATATTGGATGAGTAAAATAATAAGAGCCATGTCATCCCATTATCAACTATTTCTTTCTTGTAGAACTGAGAGTTTACGGATGGTAAGCTCTTAGCAGATTGCCTACTTCCATACTTTGACCTGCCTGAGCTGCTGAAACTACCAGACTGACTGCCTCCTCCCATTCCACCACCAAAAAAATTAGAAAATATATCACCCATGTCAAAACCACCGCCGGAGCCAGGGCCTCCAAACGAGAAAGAGAATGATTTTGAGCCTCCTTGTCCACCCATGTTCTGCCATTCACCTGGCCTAAAATTGAATCCACTTTGTCCTGGTCCACCACTAGTGAAATAGCTATACCCTCCATGCTGTCCGGGGTCTCCAGCTCCAGCATCAAATCCTGGGCTACCTTTCTCATCCCCATAGAGATCATAATTCTTCCTCTTCTGTTCATCGGATAATATGTCATATGCTGAACACAAATGAAGAAATGTCAGAATGTAACATTTTGAAAAATAATTTGAAGGCCAAGACTCAAATTCCAAAATAAACTAATCATCTTAAGAAAGTTGGAAATCAAGAGAGATCAGCTTTTCCGCAGGTACTCCTATTTGAAGATATACATGAGCTGTAAAACAATTGTCTGACATCAAAGAATCACAAGATTAAATCCCAAAATCAAGTCAACTTGAAAATTACAAACTGGGAAATCAATCCGGACTGGATGCACTTGGATCAATTTCATGACTGTCCGACCTCCTCAATCAAATGTTATTGGATGGATGAACATATTGCTCACATCGATGAAAACAAATACCATCACCAAGATGATTATGCAATCTCACCCACATTAGAAATTTAACCCCGCCCCCCACCCAACCCAACCCATGGAACTCTGAAGCCTAAAATTAAAGAGATGCAAATTTTACCATTATTGATCTCTGCAAACTTTTCCTGGGCACCCTTGTTCTTGTTTTTGTCAGGATGATATTGAAGAGATAGCCTGCAAATAACATGCATAAAATATGTCAAATAATAATTAACAATACACAGACCAAATGCCATCTGGATCTTGGAAAGTACACATACTTGTGAAAGGCTTTTTGAATCTCACGGTTACTTGCACTTCGATCCACCCCAAGAACCTGATAAAATAATCATTTGTAAGAATCTAAATAAAAAATATAATAATAAATTTGTACATGGTGCCTCATTTAGAAGCACAACAAGCAAAACACGAGCCCCCCCTTTTGCACCATTAATATATTCCTGCATCTAGAAGCTAGCAATCAAAACATAGCAACGATCAGACCTCAACCATCGCCTTAAATAGAAAAGGCATCCCTAATTCGTTCCCTCTGCATGCTGCATTCTCAAGTTGCTATATACTATCACAATCTTTCCACATAAAACCTTCAATGCCACGGTTTTACACTGTTACACTGTGGCACCTTCGTTCCCATTCTTCCCCCATTTCCATTCGAATGCCAAACAACCATTACCACTGTATGTATTCTTCAAACTACAAAGAAAGCTCACGCTCAAAAAATTAAAATAGAATAAAATAAATCTTTTCCAAAATTCCAGCTGCGCCCAATTCCCCCTCATATAATCATATCATTTTCAAGCCTCATCAAAGAAGACGATCACATTACAGTTTCTACACTACAAATTTGCTTCCTAACGCACAAAACCAAACATGACGCATTACAATGCAGATTTCTATAAATACGGCTACAAATTAACCTAGAAAGTTTTATCTCCCTCAATTTCGCCCTAAATCACCAAAAAATACGTGCCGTTGAGGCGGTAGAGTAGCATGCGTTACCTTGTAGGGGTCGGTTTTCTTGGATTCAACGCAGAGAAGAAACACAAATCCGGCAGCAATCAACGGCAGTGCGAATCGATTCTTCATGTTTTGATTCTTTGATTCTTGCAACAATGAAAGTTTCAGTTCGTCATTTTTTTGTTTTTCAAATTTGGGAGCTTTATTTGAGGGGGTTGGAATAATAGGTTGCGGTAGGGTGGGGAAAATTCCAGAGTGTTCGGCTCATTTGCTGACGTGGCGCTTGCGGAATAGCTCCACGAGCTATCATCCAATAGGATTCAAGAGTTGCTTATACTATTGGGAGGGGTGACGTCAGACTATGTAATCCACGAATGTTAAGCAACTGGTGACGTGTCAATAATGGTTTAAATAATCTAATTTTTTTTCTTTTTGCATAAATTAAAAACAATATAGTTGGTGTGTATAAAAAGTAACGCATTAATCTCAAGATCACCTAATAATGGAGTGGTGTGAATCCGTCACACCTGGCCTGCCAAATATAATTTACCTCTCATATATAGTTTGCAGAGTATTACACAAAGAATGGATTTAATGCGGGCTGCCCTCCACATAAAAAAAGGTAACACATTATTAATTTTGAATAACATTAAGAAATACTATATTAGGAAAATTAAATTATTAATACATGCAAATCATAAGCTATTTGTATTTTTACAGGATTGATGGGATTTAAAATGTGTCATGTGATCCTCCCTTCATAAAAAGTGAGGTCTAGAGTTTTAGGGCTTGTTTGTTTACATTTTCAAATGGAAATTTCCCACTTTTACTATTCAAAATATCGAAAACACGTTTGTTTTACTCATTTTCAATTCCAGTTTTCACTTTTTTCAATCCTATATAACCTTATTCAATCATATATATATATATATATATATATATATATATATATATCATTATAGTGGGACACATTATTTAAATATTCATCAATTCATCATAACCACACAAATATTTATCTTTTCATCTCAACCACAAATTCAAATTCAAAAATACAATCAAACAAACATATTTTCATTTTCTAAACCTATAACTCTAAACATTAAATCATTCATCATAACAAAATCATTACATTTCTTCAAAAACTAATACACCTCGTAAATCGAACTGAAAATGCTGGAAATCGAAAATTGATGTTGGAAAAAATAAAAACAAACAGGGCCTTAATGTTTTCATTTTTCCAAACAAATATACGTTTACGTATGTAATCTTTTTGTAAATGATCTAATGGTGGTATGGTGTAAGTTGTAAATCAAAGATCTTAGGTTCGCTAGGTGTGTCTGTCACACTTGATTTATCAAATGTAGTTTATCTTTTTTATGTGTGATTTACAAGTTACTATATTGGAGTGAAGTTTTACCCGTGCACATCCTCAGACAGCGTCTACGGTTAACCATCGACGTAAAAAAAATATTTAAAATTATTATTTTATTATAAATTATAAATACAAATATTTAAACAAAAATACTGCATATCATAAATATAAATTTTTATAGGCCCTCGGGAACACCCTTTTGTTAAAAAGAGACATTGTTGATTCGAAACCTATATTGCTCCACCTCCCCCAGCTAAAAAATAAAAAGATAAGTTATTATTATTTTGAAGTGTTTTTCTATTTTTAAAAAAATTAAGATATGTTGATTTTAAAGTTTTTCTTAAAATTTTACGTAAATTTAATAACATTTTAATGCATGAATTTCAATGTTTTATATATAAATTTGTTATTTTTTTATTGATACAGTATATTGGTAAGGTATTAAATATAAAAAATGCATATGAAATATAATACTTAAATTATTATTATATATGTTTTTCAAAAGTTATTTGTTTATCAAAAAATATATAATGTCTTTCCAATTATATTATTAATTTTTTTAAAATGCAATCATTGCAAAAATTTCATTTATTTATCATCGATCCTGTATATTTATCATAAATTATATTCTCTCCATTTCGTTTGATTGTTGTTTTAGTTTTTTTTTTAATCTAGAATTAACGATTAATTTTATGGTTTAACATACATATCCCTCACATATGACATAAAACCTTATTCACTTATGTTTTTCTAAAATAAGGTTTGGGAAATGGTTAAATTTGAGAGAGAGATTGTGAAAATATATAAAACAACAAACATTTTGAAACAAAATAAGACAATTAAAACAACAATCATAATGAAAAGGAGAGAGTAGATGTTAGGAAACTCATTTTCATAAATAATAGTTATGTAATATATAAATGTAGTGGTCATTCCAATGTGGCAGTGTTTAATGTTGTTCCCTCTCTCATTTTAAAATTAAAATTAAAAAGATTATTAAAATATATTTATTTAGTTTAGAATTATATAATAAATAATTAATAATATATTATCATGTTCCCAATCGATATGTTATTTAATATATGAATAGAAATGTTATTAAAAATATATAGAAGTAACAACAACAAATTCCGAATTGGATTGAAAGCCCAATTTATGATATCTAACACATAATGATGCTGATAAATAAAATGAACGACTAATATAAAAGTTTCTGATTAATAAAAATTTGTAAAAAAAAACCTAAAATATTGCATTTCGTTATGTTTCATATCTCGTGTTTTTCTTTTCAATACTTGGTGTCCACCGATCTCTACATAACTATATATATATATATATATATATATTCAATTTTAATCACTCAACATAGATTAATGATCGTATTTTTTTTCTTTGAGTTTTTTTTTCTTCTTCCGAATATATTATGTGGATTTTCATATAATGATTTATTTACATATAATCGATATAATTATAACCTATATAATATAAATTAAAGATGGAGATTTCAGTTTATCTAAAGATATAATTATAAAACTTTATAGAGAGAGCATTTTTATTTTAATACATTTAAATATTAAGAATATATAAAATTCAATCATAATATAAAGAATATATAGTCTATATAAAAAAATAAAAATAAAGACAATAGGTTTGCTAAGTTTATATTTTTATTAATTGGTTGATCGCTTTTCTCAAAAAATAAAAATATTGAGATTCATATATGGAAATAACATATTTGCTATGTTTAATGTTCTTATGATACATTGATATGTATGGAGGTAGGCAAATAATTAATAATAATTGCATGTTATTTATGAATATTATGGTAGATATTGTTAAAAATTAATTCAATAATACTTTATTATAATTTTATATTAAATATTTATATATTTGAAAATGTGATTTGGGCGGGAAAAATTCATATCTATTTTAAGCCACAATATTATTATTATTATTATTATTATTATTATTATAGGTTACATAGATGCGCTACAATTCTAGTTTTTTTTTAAGAAGCATCTTTTTAGTAAACTAAATTATGAATTATTTAGTTATGTTGTACTCCTTTTTATTAAAGTATATTTAACAGCACGATCAAATAGAGACAGGTAAAAATTGTATTTTATATGCCAACTCCATGTAAAATTGTCTCTCTCTTCCTCTTTATCTTGAATCTATGGTTACTTTTCAATATTCAATTACTTAAATCATACTCCCTCCATTTTTGAATAAACTAGTATTACATCTCGTGCGATGCACGGTGAAAAATATATAAATAATTTATATTAAATAGTTTGTATAAATAAAATCTATATATTATCTAAAAGTAAGATAGTTATCGAAAATAGAAATAACAATTTTTCCCGCCCAAATCACTATTCCTAATTGAGCAGCTAATATTTTCTCTTAATATATAGATTACGTACGTATAATGTAGTGATAGATATTAGGATAGATAACTTTCATTATATATATACATAGACACCATATCTATTTATACTAATTGAGAAGCTAATATTTTCTCTTAATATATAGATTACGTACATATAATATTAATGATAAATAAATTTCATTATATATATACATAGACATCATATCTATTTATATTAGGAATTAATATATGAATATTAATATTAGGGATGAACAACTCTCAGCCGTGAAATATTAATATTAATATTAGGAATTTGTGTATATATTTATATTATATATGGATAAATTTGATCATACATACACACACCATATCTATTTATATTAAGAATTAATATATGAAATATTAAATGAGAATGGTATCTAGGACCTAATATTGGATTGAGGATATATAAATCACATATAATAAACCTAATCTAATTAAATATTCCCCTTAAAAATTCTACTGATAATACACGCACTTCGTGAAACTTATTTTTTTAATTCATTTATAAAATCTGCAATATCTCAATGTGAATGTTGTATAATCATCTCCATATTAATAAGATATTCCCCGCAATATTATCTAATAATATCTATTAATCTACTAATGATATGTATAATGTATAATATAATATATATGAATATATCCTCATTAATTTTCACACGTTAAAGATATATTATCACATATATTTTAGAGATTTGTGTACATATATAAACCATATATAATAGAACAAATCCAATTCATCAAAAAATTCAATTCATACCATAAATATTTTTCGTCGTACGATTTTATAAATAGATCCGTATGCTACGCATACAAATCAAACGCTCTATTGCATTTTACAAGAAATTAATTCATTCCAAATCATAACTTCATGTCTCCATTTTTCAGTTTAGTTGAGAGGGTTAGGGAAACCGGCCATTCCATATATGAATTGATATTGAAACTTAGGGTTGTTCGTAACAACCACCGTATGGAAGATCGCATGCTAAACCAACTCTCGAGATAATTCTCCATGATCGTGTCGGTGACCATATACACGGTACCATGAGGAAGTCAGACCTCGAGCGGCTTAATATCGAATTTGTGGAAGGCGGTTTATACGCTTTTCAATTTTTCAATATACAAGATAATAGGATGAAATATAGAACAACCCAACATATGTTCAAATTCATCTCTTCTTACTATACGAAAGTTATCCCCATCGTGGATGAAGGTTTTCCACACTACATGTTCCAATTTTGAGATTTCACATCTTTATAAGAGTTGGTCCATTTGATGAGGGTTTGCTTTTTGGTATTAACTACACTTGATATTAAAATTTCAGTTCATATTGTTTATATGTTTTTGTTTTACTAATATATATAATTTTTTTATTATAACAGACATTATTGAAAAAGTTGAAAAGCATTCTGAATCCCAAGAAATACAACGTAACGGATGTCCTACCAATTCATGATTTATATTGAAGATGCAAATTATACTTCAATTCATGATTTATATTTTACATTATGCATGAGTTTTGTTTCAGTACGATAATTGAAGCAATATTTTTTTTATTGTGATCATATTTTAATAAAATTTTAAATGTGTACCCCACTCTCCGTGCATCGCACGGGTGCAATACTAGTAATTATATTATAGTTAAATAATTAATATAAATAATTATAAAATGTACAAAGAATATAATGGTACATTCAGTTTTATTTCCTATTTTATCGGCAGACAACTCATATTCATGAATAAATTTAAACTTTTCATTCATTTTGTCCAATAAAACAAATAACATAATTGGTTTGCCTGAAATCCATTACAAACAAAATTGAAATCCCTTATTTTAGGTACAATTCGAAAAATTAAGAAGAAAATGACAAAACATCGTAAAACACATTTAAGATGATAATTACATATTTGTCCTCCCTTTAGATTGTGTGAAGTAGATATATAGGACATCATCAAGGGAGAGTTGCCACAACTTGAACAACACTTCCATAATTTGATTAATGTTTTATCATCACCTTTTATATTTGTAGAGAACATATCAAACTACATCTTCGATGTCATATCATTTTATGTCTCTTTACACGAATTGAATGTATTAAATTATATTATTGTAAAATGTTGGTCTATATGTAGTGTGAAATTAAACATTGATCATTTTTTATATATGATATATAAAATATACATATGATATCTAACTATATATTAAGACAAAAGGCAAAACATTGTTTTGGGTCTTTGTATTTTATTTGGTTAAAATGGGATCCCTCTACTTTATTTGGTTAAATGGAGGTCACTATACTTTCAATTTGGTTGAAATAAGGTCATTGTACTGTCAGTTTGATTTAAATCAAGTAAGGTAGAATATAAATTTTCAAATACATCAAAGAATTTGAAATGCGTTGTATAAATAGTTTATTTGATCAAATAAGGTAGCATATAAATTTTCAAAAAAAATTATTCATTTTCAGCATTATTTAGCATAATTTGATTGCCTAGAAATCAAAATTCTAAAAGTTAGATCCGAAATCTAGGAGTTGAGAGACATAAACCACTTTACGAAATCATATCAATATGTGAAATTATTTGTTTGAAATAAATCATTGTTATATGATAACATAAAAAAATATAAAAAATGATTAATTACTTTATGAATAAAATAATTAAAAAATTTCTATACTAACATAAAATTAATCACGTAAATTTCACCAATAAAATAAATAAAAAAACCTTATTTGTTCAATGAGTCAAACATTTAACACAAAATATAGTCATTTTTAAAGCGACACACATTGAACACATTAAAATAGATTTGAATGTACCTAAAAAAATTTAAAAATATTAAAATATAATACAATAATGAAATTGTATCTGAATATGAAAAATTTAACCCAAAAATATCTTCTATTTTTTAGGGTTTGTCATTCTTTGATTTTTCTCTCCCATTTTCACGCCATTACCGAATCGTTCTTCTTCAAAAATATTCTTCATCATAATTTTTTATGGGCAATTTTTAAGTAATGTTAATATGTTAATTTCATCTTCATCTTCCAGTCTATCTTCAATCTTATGAAGAACAAACATTAAGCATAAATTTTGTATTCTTTTTACACAATTTGTTTCTATTACCTACTATATTGCACAAAGTATTCATATAAATGGTGTGAACTATTATAAAATAGATCATCACTTGGTAAATTGTACATGAAATTGAAAAAGTAAATAATATATATTAAGCATCTTGTAATGTCAAAATAGAATCTGGTCGTCTATTTTCAAATATATCAATGAAGGGTGATCTTGTTAGTTTATATTTTAAATTCGTAAATGAATTGTTTAATAATATTTTATGAAAGATCTATTGATAGGTGAAAATTTGATGGCAAAATATCCAAAATTTTTAATATACTAATATAAAAAACAATACATTGATTCTACTAAAATTAGAAATTAAAAATGTTTGGTTCTTAAAAAATAAAAAAAGCCATGCATCATTGTCCATCCTATAAATCTGATACACACACACTATATTTGAAATACATTAAATTATCTCAAACATATAAAAGAAAAAAATAAATAAAGAATGCAATGTAGCTGAACATATAATATAATATTCAACATTTGAAAAATAAATTACAATCTTCACCCAATATATTCAATAATGTAATAGTCAAATAACAATTTAAAATATAAAATACACCACTTACAGTTCAAAAAAATTGCACATATTTCAATTCTTGAAAAATATTTTTGCTGAAAACATTTGAATTCTAATGTTGTCTTCATTCTATGATATATGATAATCTATATTCATCTATTTTTTTCACTTCAAAATTTTATAAATTAATTAAGATAAGTCAAATCTAATTATTGAAAGAAGATTCATTTGAAACCCATTCGACCCTCCAAGAAATCTCAGGTAATTATTATCGTAGTATGCTCATTCTTTTGCTTTCAAGTATGTATACATATGAAAATTTGTCATTGAAGTGTACCGTATATTTAAGACTTATACAAACCTTTCCATACAATTAATGACTTCATTTTTGTTCAAAATGTAGGAACATCCAAATCAGAGCAATCTTTGGGGGCAGCACATATGCAATCAAACTATGTTTATTTGCAAAAATCAATACGTGTATCATATTTTTGTGGATTTTATAAAATAAATGAAAAATAAATCTTTTAAGTTATTAATCCATACAACCCTAAAAAATTATATTATTTCTTACATTTTTTTCTTTTCTACAAAAGTTTTTTTTTCTTTTTTGTATATATACCATTAAAACCTATTTTTAATTGTTTACACAAATCTATATGTATAGATTTGATAGGGAGTTCAAAAGTTAAGGATATATACAAAAATTAGACAGGAAAAACTAAAGTTTCTATTAAAAGCACTTATTTGATGTCAATGTAATATATGCTAAGATTAAGATTAAGAATAAGATGTTACTTGGATATTATTTACATATGAGATATTTGTCTTTATATTATATCTTAATAATTAAATGATATTATAATTTATATATAAATGATTTGTCTCATTCAAAAATTTAAATAAATTTTATTCAAAAAATTTTAGATTTGTAATTTAATATTAAACTGATAAATCAAATACTATACTCGATCTCAACTCAAAGACCACGAAAGGGGTGTGAGTTTCAGTATTGTTTATTAGAATTTATAGTTTGTTCTAGACTTCTAGTAGAACAATACTCGTTATATTTCGATATGTGATAATTGTATTTTCAATTTGGGAAAGTTAGAAGAGTGGGGAAAATATGTTTAATATTAAACTAATAAAATCATATATTTACATTTGATTGAAAGACTGATAAATTTGTGAGAATTCACAACATTTAAATTGTAAACATCTTATATTCAGATTGCCAATAAATAAAACAACAAAAAAAGTGATTGAAAATCTATTAAAAACACTTGAGCCTCTTTCACCTTCATTGCACGCAATTGATTCTTGTACGATTTTTTTAATCTCAACTCCCGCTGCAATTATTCTCTAAAAATTAGTTTATTTATCATGATTCCTAGCAATTCATGAACGCAATGACAATCTTGATTCCATGTGCAAGTACATGGCTGAAGCCATGCATATTTCTTCTCTCACCGATTCTGCAAGTTAGGCTGCACGAATTAGAAAACAACATTAAGTTTCATGAAACATAATTCAAATGACAACTTTAAATACATTTTAAAGAGAAATAAAATTGAGATCAATTACACTACAAATAATTTTTCTCTAATTAGTTGGTGTGGAAATGCCTGTTTCCACAAACTATTTATAGGCTTGAGACTATAATATAGAATGATACAATTGTAATAATTATTGTAATTTGAATATTACTAATCGGCTAATCAATATTCAATTTGTCAATGTGATTTATGGTATGTAAATTATAAGGTAAATATTCACGTGATTAAGGTGATTGATGGTATATTTGTAGGTTTAATGGATTGATAACTAATTGGGGTAAATCCATACATAATTAATTTAGAGATGGTTAGGTGGATTATTAGATAATATTATATTATAGAATGATCGATATAGTTACCATAAGTCCATAATTATTGTAACTTAAATATTGCTAATAGGCTAATCATTGCTATTATTCCGTTTCTCAATTAAGTTGTGATTGATGATATTAAACTTATAATGTAAACACTTAAGTTAATTAAGGTAAATTCATACATAATTAAGAAATGGTTTGATGGATTGTAGGCTAATTAAGAATGAATAATATTATTATTTATTTATTAAACTGAATATTGGATGAATAGTTTATTTCTTAAACGTTAACTAACAATTAAACCAATAATTCAATATTGAGTTATACGAATATTATATTATATATTATATTTTTTATTTTTAATGACTATAATAGGAAATGTCATTTAGGCAGGAAAGATATTGATTACTGTTTTTTTTATTCCGTCATAAGTTTGTATTGATTCTTGATTACCAAATTTTTGTTATTCCCTGGTAAGTTGACATGTTATATATTAATGATTAATGATTATCCTTAATTTCCGTTTTTTTATTGTTCTTCCATTTTTTTTTTCATTTTCCATTTTTTTATTATTTTAATAAGTAAGATAGTTTTGGCGGGAAAGAAAAGCCTAGACTATCCTACTTTTAGATATAGTAGGATGTTATTCTAACAATTTAATTTTGTTTCAAAAAAGGTGTCATTTTATAAATTCGAAACATAAAATTCACATATTTCACACATTTACTCTAATTTAATGCATTCAAACATCTATATTTATCTCATTTAATACATTCACACAAGTGTATATTAGGTAATTTAATTAATCTATTAATATGTGTTCATTCATCCAAAATGACATTTATACCGAAACGGGGGGAGTATTTGATTTGATATTTCTCCTTTTTTTTTTCTCGATTCTATATTTATTTTTGGGTATTCAATTATTTAAGAAACATTTGAGAAAAAAGTATCAAGAATATAAAGGTTAGTTTTTTTGTTTTAGTTAAAATTGAATTTTACATTTTTTGTTGCATTTATTAATAAATTATAGGGACAATTTTAGTGTGTTTTTTCTAGAAACAATTTTAGTGAATGTTGTTTCCGTAGATTAACAACACTGAGGCCCAATACACAGATCCCGACCCATTAGATTTTTATGTGCCCAATTATCCCAATCAGCCCAATTCATTGTGAGACAATTAGGCAATATTATGAGCATGATTATCATCCTAAAACTAATAATTAGGCAATATTTTAGCAAATATAGTGGCTAAATTTATTTACTTTTTATTCGGTGTTATGCTTCATTAATATTTTCGAACACCCGAGTTGTAGGAATGTCTCTTTGAGAAAGGTAATGTCTAAAAATTAGACCTCATCACCAAATTTTAAAGGGGAAGAAGCTAATTTTCTTTTCTATTTATAGTGATTGTGCAATTACACATAATCACCAAAATAGTTAGTAATCTCGATTAGTTATAAAGAAAAATTTTGTCTTTGTTTTTGTCTCTTTCTCTATACATACACCTAATAATGTGATATAATTTATTTATTTTTTTCTTTTGTAGTATTTCACAATCCAATAGAAAAGCCCGCATTTTATTCCAACTAAAATTATAAACCATAAAAAGAACATGATTAACCATGTCAAAATTGTAATAAATGTAGCTTCCAACTAGAAAAACTCATATTTATCAACTCCTCGGTTCCATCAGAAATAAATAAAATAAAAATGCATTATGTCATTACATGGATTTGTGATTGAAAGATAATTAATTCGATTTCCACAAAAACATTTTTAGATCAAGTTGATATACAAGTTCACCGCAAACTATATTTTATTTTATTCGTTCAATAACATCAATACAATCTGCGTCAAATTCAAGAGTGAACTAAATAATCAATCACAATATTCGAATAGTAACAATAAAATAGATAATAATCCACTTCAAACCAAACCAACATATTTGATAAAATCTAAACTCAAAACTAAAATTTTCCTACTCACAAGTTTTGGAATAGCTCAGAAAAAATTGCTGGTTCACTTTCTTAAAGTATGAAATATAAAAAAATAAAATACTAAAAATATAAAATCTGATGTGAAATTCAACAGACATTTTATTTCTAAAAAGTAAAAAACCAGACAAAAAGTTAAAAATAAAATGAAAAATCAATGAATAGCTATTGAAAATGTGACGGTATAAAAGGGCCGAAGAGAAAGCCAGTGACAATGATTACAGCTCATCGCCTTCCAGCTCGTAAACTTCAGCAGCAATTTCATTTTGCCCTTCTTCCGCCCCCACCACCGCTTAACCCACCGCCGGAGAATCAAACCCTCCGCTCCGCCGCCGTACGCCGCCACCAAATTTCGAATTCTCTAAGCGGTTGATTCTCCTACATCGCAGCGGTTTCACATTTTCCAGTCAACCCCCTGGATCCAAAACCGCTCTTCATTTCTACGTCTCACGCATAACAAGAGCTCTGTTTTTGGAATACGTTTTGTTCTAGATTATACGAGGAACGGCAATGGCGCTCACGGTCTCCGACTTGCCGATGATATACGGACTGCTCACGAATTCAGTGAGCAGCGACGTAAATGTGCTGAAGCCGGCGGAAGATGCTCTCGCGCAATTGGAGAGTAGGCCTGGCTTCTGCTCTTGTCTTATGGTATTGAAGTGATTGCGGTCGTGTTTGTGTTAGTTGTTTGTTTTTATAGCGAGTGTGAAGCTGTTTGGATTTGTTTGACGAGGGGTTTTGGTGATGTGCAGGAAGTCATAACGGCGAAGGATTTAGCGTCTCAGACGGCTGTGAGATTGATGGCGTCTGTATATTTTAAGAACAGCGTCAATCGCTATTGGAGGAACAGGCGTGATTCAACGTTAGTGATTTCATACTACTTTTGTTTCTGTATCGTACATTAGGAACTGCCATTCCATGTCACCGTAATTTGTAAGGAAATAAGTATAATTTTCAATTCATTGCATTTCTCTTGGCATGCATTTTTCCTAAATCTGCTATTATCAGCCCTATGGCTATGAAAACCAGGATTTCTAAATGTGAAATGTGCCTCTCAACCCTGAGAAATAGTACTACATTTTGAACGTTCATCAAAGAATGTCCTCATTTAAGTGGAGATAGACGATTCTTGTAACTGGAATGTGTATTCCAGAATTTTGTACTTCCTGACCTTTCTATTTGGTGTATCGAAGATTTTGAGGCAGTTTCACCTTTACATTCTAATGAAAATTTTACGTGGTGTTTATCCCCTTCTTAATTCTGGGCTTCTTTATTTAGTTTTATGCCATTTTCACTTGAATACTAGTATTCAGATTTGCTTCTAGATTTTGATTGTGGAAATGCCATTGCAGTGGAATGACCAGCGAAGAGAAATTGCATTTGAGGCAAAAGTTATTGTCACACTTGAGAGAAGAAAACAATCAGGTAATGCTTATGTTAAATGCATGTAGCTATCTTTGTTGTCTCTCTGTTGTCTTACAGTTTAGTTGAACTATTAATTATGTAACCCTGCTGAGCTGAGCACTCAAGCATGTTATTTCTGTTGCTTTTAGATCTACTTCTGTCTATAGCATTTGATTGGATTTTTCCATTTCGTTTTTTAGTTTTGTCATGAATATCTCATGTTTCTATAAAATGTGATTATCGTGCAGATTGCTCTTACCTTGGCTGTTTTGATCTCAAAAATTGCTCGAATAGACTACCCAAAAGAATGGTATACTTCTCTGCTTCATCTGTGTGCAAGTTACTGGAAAGAATTTAGTCAAAGATTATCTATGCAAAATATCAGATGTTTTGGAAAGACCTGATAAACCATAGTTGATCAGTATATTGTCTTCACACTAGTTACAGTTCTGATATCTCTTTGCGGGCAGGGAGCGTATTCAGTACTTTAGTCAATTCATTCCTACAGGGAATTGCTAGGAGGATGAAGCTTTCTCTGAGCATTCTTTCAATACATATCTAAATAGCTTGGATTAACTCGGATCTTTCTGAACTAGCTTGCATAAGACACTTGCAAGAGTGAATAATTATTTCTTTCAATACATATCTAAAGGGCTTGGATTGACCCAGATCTTTCTGAACTAGCTTGCATAAGACACTTGCAAGAGTAAAGAATTAGAATAAGATTCTAAATTTTCAGTTTCAAAGGTATAACCCAACATACACAATTACCTAACTCAAGAGAAAGGTCATGCATAATTACTTTCAGTTTTGATCACAGTTTTTTTTATTGGTTTAAAGAATGTAGCATATTTGAATAGCAGGTGTAGATTCTTGACTTCTTGTAGAGGATTGGAAAGTTGCAGTTTAGGGTGATTGGAGCAGCATTTAAGTTTCCTTATTACATTTTGTGGGGCAATACTGAGGGCATATGCCTTTATATAAGCGGAATTAACACCAGTCACATGGGAGAAATGAACCTAGCTTTTCTTTCTTACTGAGGCAGTTTTGGTTTTTCCACTCCTGTGCTTTTAAACTTCTATGTATTTCTTACTCTTTCAACATGGTTTAGCTTACAAAATGGTAGTTCATCAGTTATATACCACTTATGTATAATTGATATACAATTTCCATTTAGCATTGAAGTACTGATTTTATTTATATATTTATTCTTTTCCTTTGTCTCTTCCTAATGGCTTACAGGCCGGACTTACTTTCTGTGTTAGCACAGCAGCTTCAGTCAGCTGATACATTAACTTCACATAGAATATTCTTGATTCTTTTCCGGATTTTGAAGGAGCTGTCGACCAAACGTCTTACTTCTGACCAGAGGACCTTTGCTGAGGTGCATATTATCATTTTCTTTTTTTTTTTCCTTTGAAATTCCCTGTGTATGTTCTAGTTGATGATGTTTTTTTTTTTCAATGCTAAACATTAAATTCAGAACTCAAGACTGATGTTTCATGTTGAAAATATAAAACATATATTGTTGTCAGGAAATGGAAGTCCCACTCATTGGTGATTTAAGAATTTTTACGAGTTTATTTATTTATTCTATGTGACTGAAGTCTGAACTGTGGTGTTTAAGTTTGTTTTTGTATTTTTTTTGCACTTATTCCATTTTGAGTAAAATGGTTGTGTTGAGTCTATGATTTATGATTGGAAAACTAATCTCTTACTTATATCCTAGTCAGTCATATTGCTTATTGTAGAGGGAGAATATTTTGGGGTCTGTACATACTGTGTGGGCATTTAATTAAAAATTATGAGTCAAATTGAAACCTCGACATATTTAATATGAAGTTTCATTTTCTTAGATTTTGATTGTATCATTTACCTCCTGTCACCATTGTAGACAGTAACTGTAAGGGCATACTTAGTAGCTTTAGTCTATGCTTCTCTTGCACCGTTAGGGGTGAGCAACTAACCGCCCGCCCTGATTGCACCGACCGACCCAAGCGGGTTCGGTCGGTTCGGTGTCGGTGGAGCAGGTCTTCGGTGCGGTGATCGGGCTGAAGGCTGTCTACCGTTTCTTATTCGGTTCGGTGGTCGGTTATTGAAGCAATAATTTTCGGTGCACACAAACCGACCGAACATATATGTTATATTTAATGAGCCACTTTGCCTCCCCATGTCTGTCTCGAGCCGCACGCCCAGCATAAAAAAAAGTTTTTCTCTCATTTACTCATTTACTGATCTCTCTCTCTTCCCTATTACTTTTTTCTTTCACCACACAATTACACAAACATATCTTCTCTTTTTTCTCTTCTCTACTCTTTCTCTCTCTCTTCTCTGTACCTCATCAATCTCGCACCAATAGCACACAGCGAAGGGCGACATCAAATTGATTTACTTCTCTAATCATATGTTTCCCATCTCTCTCTGTCACATTTACAATATAGATTGGTTTTAAAACGAAGGTATTTGCCTTTAAATCTTGTCGACGACCACCACAAAGATGGCGACTTTTCTCCTCCATTGTTGTCAGCTCCATTTTTTTCATATCTACCATTCTGATTAATTTTCTAATTTTACTGTATGTTCTGCATTTAATTTTTAAACTTAATGATTTTGATTTGGATTTTGGATTTTTTCACAGTTACTCTTTTGATTTCTGAAATGATTTTTGGATTTTTTATAATGAATTTCGGTTACCTGACCGAACCGACCAAATGAAATCGGTCGGTTATTGATCGGGTACAGCTACCGTTCAGGTCGGTGTTCGGGGTGGCCAAAATTGGGCTTCGGTGAGTTCGGTTTTACAGGATATGGTCGGTTCGGCCACCGACCGACCGAATGCTCAGCCCTATCCCCTATGCACCGTGCTTATTTTATGCTCCCATCATGCTGTCAACTCCATCTTTTATGACAATATATATTTTTCACTGGGTTTTTTATGTTTGCTCATTTGGCAGATAGCATCTCAATTCTTTGATTACAGCTGGAACCTTTGGCAGACTGACGTACAGAAAATATTGCATGGTTTTTTGGTGCTAGCTCAAAATTCTTCTGAGTTGCAACATGATGATATGTACTTGATCTGCGAAAGATGGTTTCTATGTTCAAAAATTATACGCCAGCTCATAGTTTCTGGCTTCCAAAGTGATTCAAAGTCTATACAGGTAAAGCCTTCTATTTTCTTCCCCTCTATTCTCTTTTCTTTCTTTTTGGCTGCCTGTGTCTTGCTTATGTTGCAGCATTTGACTACTCGATCATCTGCATTTCTGCACCCTTTCCCTTTCTGTTATGAATTTGGGTATAAACAGAGTCATATTGTCTTTCAGGAGGTACAGCCTGTGAAGAAGGTTTGTCCAGTTATGCTGAATGCCATCCAGTCATTTTTGCCATACTGTAAGATTTCTCTTATCTTCTTTAGGTTTTTGTTCTGTAGTTTACATGAACATTTTTTTTGTTGATAAGGGTCTATGTGCTTTATCTTCCACTGTTGTCATATTTTGATGCTGTTATCCATTTACACATTGAACGGAATAATTTTAGGGAGTTCATGATATATTAACTAGTTTTAGATAATTCATTTTTTTACTTTCCATATCCAGAAAATTCTCATTTCTAGGTTGACTTAACCAAAGAGGTTGTGCTTGTTAATGCTATCAAGGTTTCTGGTTTGTCTTTGAAACTAATTCTGATTTGCAATTTGTGCAGATTCTTCTTTTCGAGATAAACATCCTAAATTCTGGGATTTTCTGAAGAAGGCATGCACCAAATTGATGAAGATTTTAATAGCATTTCAGCAACGACATCCTTACTCATTTGGTGACCAAAGTGTCATTGGGCCTGTTGTTGATTTCTGCTTGAATAAGATAACAAATCCTGAGCCAGATGTATTGTCATTTGAAAAATTCTTGATCCAGTGTATGTTGATGATGAAGTCTGTCCTAGAATGCAAAGAATACAAGCCATTCTTGACTGGTCGTGTTATGGATGACAACCGGGTCTCACTTCAAGATATGAAGAAAAATGTATCCACTGCAGTTGCTGGCCTTTTGACTTCTCTGCTGCCCAGTGAGCGAGTGGTGCTACTATGTAACATATTGATAAGGAGGTGGTTATCTGGACCTTTTTTAGTTATCTCTTCTACTAAGTATATCAATGTAGATCTCGAAAGTGTATCTCCAGGAATAGAAAGGCTACTATTAGGTACAACAAAGTTGCCCTCTCAAGTCTCAAGCACAGCTGAAATATACCGTTTCATGTTCAATAGTTTCCGCAGAAATTAAATTAATCTGTCTGGTTGTCATAGGCCTTGTGGCATTGCTAGCTTTTAGTATGAGAGGAAGGAACTTCTTTGTTTTTCCTCCCTTTTACTTTCTGGTCCTTTTCTGTATTACTCTCATCACTGCTATTCCTTCGCAGGTATTTTGTTTTAACAGCTGGTGATGTGGAAGAATGGTACCAGAATCCAGAGTCATTTTATCATGAGCAGGATTCTGTTCTGTGGTCAGAGAGGTTACGGCCATGTGCTGAAGCGTTATACATAGTCTTGTTCGAGAATCACAGCCAAGTAGGTTTTTTTTATGCTTTTTGATGTATATTTTGACTTTCTCTGATAGCATTTACGTGTCTGTAACTAATTGTGTTTGCTTGTATCTGTTGACGTAGTTGTTAGGTCCAGTTGTGGTTTCAATTCTTCAAGAGGCAATGAACAGTTGTCCTTCTTCTGTCAGTGAAATAAACCCACAATTGCTTCTCAAGGATGCTGCTTATGGTGCCGCCGCATATGTCTATTATGAACTCTCAAATTATCTGAGCTTTAAAGACTGGTGAGCCCTTTCTCTTCTGTCGGTGAGAATGTTAGCCTTTTCTCTTTAAAATGTTAATTATTATCCAATTGGTCCAAGGTGCGCCGAGTCTTCCCACTCTTTGTTCTGTTATTTCTAGACATGTGAAATATTAATGGTTATTGGCTAATGGCTATGACCCCATTTAATGTGCATTTCAAATATCAATTATAATAGCAAATGGTACCCAACACAAGGGATGGAATTTGGGATACACTAATCAGTTTTTCCAGAAAAAAAATTGTTGTCTATGATAATGTTGGCCCAGGCAAACTCTTATGTGAAACAGTAAGCAAATCACTGCTCTGGAATTTTTTTTGGCCAGTTTTAATTGCTATCAAGAGATGACGATGATGGGGTGCGAACTGAACTCAGACCAAATTGGTTTCAATTTATCAATTATTCAATATTGATTTGAATGATATTGGAGCACTGTCCACTTTGATTTTTGACATAGCTTGGCCTGTCTTATTCATGGGTGTGTTGTTTGCTAATGTGCCTAGACCTAGTTGATGATGCATGTTGTTTGACTTCCCTACCTGTATGATGCAGGGTTTATTAATACCCATTCTTGAATATTCAACTGTTTCTTTGCCATGTCTCTCTTTCCAGAAGTTGACTTGATGATATTTTACTGCTGGCGCTTTGTTATATTACTAGAGCATAATCTGATTTTTTCCAGACCTTTTATTTTCTTTTGGGATGACTTTATGTAGGTTCAATGGCGCATTATCTTTTGAACTCACCAATGGTCATCCAAACATGCGGATCATCCATAGGAAAGTTGCATTGATCCTGGGGCAATGGGTCTCAGAGGTAAGTTGCTCTCGAGCTATTTGCAAATACCATTGATTTATCATCGTGATCTCCTACAGATTGCATCTGTGTTTTTTGGTCTTTTATGCTGCTCTGTCTAAGCCCAACATTCTTGATCTGAAATATTCATAGGAACAAAGTACTGATATAGTGATATCAGAAGAGAAAGGATTGCAGATCGGATATTCTCTTTTATCTATTTATTGCAGCTTGCTGAATTGGTTGATTGAGTATTCCTTATGAATTTAGCTAATGCTGAGCACTTCTGTAAATATGTCAAATATGGTATATGGTGGCCTTTAGAGTTAGTTCCTTCTAAGAGTGACTTGAGATCTCAGGTCAAAGCTCAAATCATATCTGATCTTAGCACCTTGAATTCATGCTATATGGAAATGGAAATTGAAATGCAGCTCATGTATTATTAAAGAATTTGTTAGACATATAAGCTAGGGATCCCTGTCTTAACCCAAAACCATGGTCAAAGGTGAAGGGGTTGTTCCCCACTCATAAGCCCTTCCACACTTTCATGTGGAACCGATGTGGGATTGTAACAGAATTTAGCGTGAAGAACGTAAAATTTGATTGGTGGGAAAGGAATATGTAATGGGGCTCCCACTTTAAATATTGTCCTTTGACTTCAATTTGTTTAAATATTGCAGAAACCTATGCAATATTTAAACCTTCAATAATAATAAAAGTACAAAAAGTAGTTCTCCAGGAAGTTAAATTGCTGTTGAACTGATACCCAAATCCTTATCTTATTGATTGTCTATTTTTAATGGTCAAAATCTACTGTACAATGAGAACTGATCCATCATCTGTGCATGCATAGGCTGCAATGTTCAGATTTTGCTCAATTAGAAATGGCACTGCTGGTGCCTGGTGGGATTCTGCATAGGCTGTGAACTTTTCATGCTTTCCACTTTATAACTGAATATATAATGTATGATTTGGAGACCTTTAAAAGGGATATCTAACTGTGTGTTCAACATTGAGTTAGTGATGAAGGCTAACCCTGCTGTTGGCTTGCTGTTCACACTAAATTCCATTGAATTTCTGTCTTTTTCAAGGAATCCCAAGTTGGATAATCTATATACATTAAGGGCTTGTTTACTTCAAGGATTTACAATTGAGCGGATAGATAGTTTAGAGGATGAGGGGATGGATAAATCATATCCCACCTCTTTAGGTGGGATACATATCCCACAAATAGGCACACAAAGCTCATTTATCACGGGCCTTGGGTTATCTACCATTTTAATATCATGCAAAGTAAACATAGGATAACTTATTAATCCACCCTTATCCATCAAAGTAAACAAGGCCTAAAGGAATTTCCTGGATGACTTTCTGATGCTTCTTGTTGGATGGGATATAGGATGGGCTGGGCAGGAGATCTGTATATCTTACAGAGTAAAGTGTTGGATAGTCTAGTTCATGATGTACTCCTTTCAGCATAGCTAGTTTCTTGACAATTGTCCCTTGTTTATTGCCTGCACAGATTAAAGACGATACCAGACGGCCAGTATATTGTGCTTTAATAAAATTGCTTCAGGAGGGAGACTTGTGTGTCAGGGTATGATGCATATATCTGTGATTGGCTTTTGAATTACTCTCGTCTTTGTGGCATTAATACTTGAACTGTTGTTTCAGCTGGCTGCATCACGATCACTGTATTTCCATATTGAAGATGCAAATTTCTCAGAGCAGGACTTTTCGGATCTTCTTCCAGTATGTTGGGACTCAAGTTTCAAACTGGTGGAAGAAGTACAAGAGTTTGATTCAAAAGTAAGTGAAGGGCTAATCATACATATTTATCTAATATTTTTCGGTTACTTTTATTCATTGAGTGTCTATCGATTGTTTACCTTTTCCAGTGTCACTATCTTAACCTGCTTATTTTGACCTCTTGTGTTATCCAGGTTCAAGTATTAAATACTATTTCTAGTCTCATTGGACGCATCACTGAAGTTATTCCTTACGCAAACAAGTTGGTGCAGTTTTTCCAGAAGGTACATAACTTGCTAATTTTTATCTGTAGGCATGATCAGGAGTTGAGGATTCAAACAGTTACCTTTATATAAATCTTTCACATGAAATATGATTCCAGCCATTAGAAGAGAACTATACATTTTGGTAAAATGGTATCTCTTTCCCCTAAAATGCATAATGTGCTATATTGATTGTATATCATCTTAGGCTTGGGAAGAATCTTCTGGTGAAAGCCTTCTGCAGATTCAGCTTCTCACAGCCCTAAAGAACTTTGTAGCAGCACTAGGTTATCAGTCATCCATCTGTTACAACATGCTGATGCCCATCTTACAGAGCGTGGTTAATGCTAACAGCCCCGACGAACTTCTGGAAGACAGCATGCAGGTCTGTAGTCTAGGAAGCACCATGAGTTCACTTCGAATTTCCACATTATCTTTAACATTCAAAGTCGTTATGTCTTCTGTATCCTTATCATACAGTTATGGGAGACTACTCTTTCTCATGCCACCTCAATGGTTCCTCAGCTGTTGAGTTTCTTCCCATGTTTGGTGGAAATCTTGGATAGAAGTTTTGATTACTTAAAGGTATAGAGGATTTCTCTTTTCGGCGGTTGCATATCTTGCTTTGCTGCAATAGAATGGTTTGATATCTTACTTTATATACAGGTGGCTTCCAGCATTATTGAAGGCTACGTAGTTCTTGGTGGTTTAGAGTTCCTAAATATGCATGCACAGACACTTGCGAAATTGCTTGATCTGGTTATTGGTAATGTCAATGATAAAGGGCTGCTTTCAATTCTTCCACTCGTGGATGTTTTAGTTCAGGTATGTCTCCAGCCTTAATGCTGCAATAGTGAAGCTTTACTTGACAAAACAATATAATGCATCAACTTGTAAGAGGGATGGGCACGCGTCTTCTTGATACTTGTCCTCATATAATTTCTTTCAGACGGGGATTATATGTTGTCAGGGTGCTAGATGATTTCGTTCTTTTTGTCTTCGTAGAAATTACTTTCGCTTCATGGTGCTTGCTTTATATTTTTCTTCGGGATAAGTTGCTTTTGGGTGCTTTTTTTATCTTTTGTTGTAAAAATCATTTGTCTACTTCACAATGCAGTGTTTTCCGGCTGAAGTGCCCCAATTAATCAGCACCACCGTGCAGGTATTTATCTCTTTACCCATTACAACACTATAATTTCTCATATTGATTTCTAAGGTTTGATAGGTTTCTTATATGATTTACCAATTTTTGCCGTATTTTCTAGAAACTAATTATTATATGCCTGAGCGGGGGAGATGATCATGATCCTTCTAAGACAGCAGTGAAAACATCATCAGCCGCCATACTTGCAAGAATTTTGGTCATGAATACTAATTATCTTGCACAACTCACATCAGATCCATCGTTGTTAGCACATCTTCAAAAAGCTGGGTTCTCAAACGAAGAAGGTTTACTTCTTTGTCTGGTTGACGTATGGCTTGACAAGGTCAGCGAACGGTTTATCATAAGTTCACCTTTTCTTTCCTTCACCTGAGAAACAATCAATGATTTTGCTCAAGCTATAAGCGTGTATTCACACTCTCCTTTTCGGTCGCTAATCAATCCTAGTTAAATCAGCTTCTGACATGAAAATTTGCTTGGTTCAACTGTCTTTGATTTATGTTGGCCATGTCTCTACCGTAGTGTCCTTTCCTTTTGAGATCTATGCTTTTACTTTAGTTGAAGTATTTCTTTATGGTCATATTCTGTTTTTATTAGAATTTCTTGTAAGCTCAACCTGTCTTAATTGAAGCTTGTTCTTTATCTGGTGTTGTAGGTGGACAATGTCGTTACCACGCAAAGAAAGACATTTGCCCTGGCCCTTTCTATAATACTAACATTAAGAATGTCTCAAGTACTTGATAAACTTGAGCAGATCCTTAGGTATATCATCTACTTGATGCTTGATTTATCTCTTGCGATGCCATGGACACGAGTTTTCATTTCATTTTCTGTTAATGTTTTATTCCTGATAGTGTATGCACGAGTGTGATATTGGGTGGAACCGAGGAGTTGACAGAAGAAGAATCAAGGTTTGATTGAAACTGCCCTTACTCCATGGTTGATTTTCTCAAATGTCCTCATATAATGACTCCGTTATTTTGGCAATGCTATCCTTGTGCCATAATAGTAGCGACAACATGCAATCTAGCAAGATGGAGGTCCCTAGCAAAGAGTTACGAAGGAGACAGGTACTTGGTTTTAGATTCTACGAAAGCTTCAGAATCACCTTTTTATCAGTAAATTAAGTTTTTTTCCATTCCAGATCAAATTCTCCGACCCAATAAACCAAATTCCACTGGAGAATTCACTGAAGGACAACCTCCAGACATGTTCTGCCCTCCATGGAGAATTGTTTAACTCTGCCATGTCTAAAATGCATCCTTCATCATTCGCACAGCTGAAACGCGCATTAAATATGCCATAACCTAAAGCGTGGCTTTCCAATTCAGCAGTGGAAATGCAATTTTGTGATCTGAAGGTTTCCACTATATTCCTGTGAATCTACGAAAGGTAATGTAAATCACCATGTTGACTGAACACACACTTGCATCAAAATTAACCGGCTTTATTTACAAATTATTCCATGACTTGCAATAGCTCTTTTGGCAGGTGAAATTGAAGATTCTTTGGGTTTGTGAGGAGCATTTCACGAATCCTTTTGGTTTTGTTTCATTCTTAATCTAGTTCCGGCTGTTTCATCTCCACAAATCAGAACCTATGGTGGTATTTTTGTCGAGCGTGTTCAGCACAACCACACTGTAAATAGTGTGATCCCTTCATGTCATGGTTTTTTGGGGCATAAGGGTGAGAGTTCGAGGTATATGAGGTCCGCTCAGTCTGCAGTCGGGTTTCCTTCGTGTGTGGGAAACCGAGTGTTTGTGTAGAAATTTTCCCCCAATGTGAGGTACCTTAAAAGAGCCTGTTATCAAAATCTTCATTTGTTTCTCTGTCTAGGGTTTGTTTTTACGCGATTGGTGAGCCAATATCTCAGGTGGGACCATTGATTGAAATTTTGAGGCTGTGTAATTCTTTTAACTCTTATTTTACCCAATGCTGCCTGTCTCTTCATCTGATGTTTCACTTGATGCCAAATGTTATTCTTAGATATATATTTTAAAAAAATATTTGTTTATAAAGACTGTCCAATACATTTGGTGTCAAATGTTGAATCCGTTCTGGCACCCTGGCCCCACCTGGAGCCTCTAACTTTGTTCTTATTGAGATTTAATTATTGCAACAGTGTGTGTAAGTTTTCACTCGAACCTTATTTCAAATTTGTGCTAATGGTGCCTTTAATGAATTGGTTATTATTTAAAATAATTATTGAATGAGTTATCTAATAAATTCATTTAATTTAATTTATAAATTATCACAATAAATACATTTTTATATTCTATATATTATAAAATATTACATAATTAATAGTATTAATTTTATCTTCTAGAAAATACTATTAATTTTATTCACTAAAAATAGTAATAATTATCATTTTAAATGTACTAAATTATGAATCATACTGATATTTAAATTATAAGATAAATAAAAATTTTGAGAGAATATTTTTATTTGGTGTAATATTTAATGCGAATGGTTAGAATTGACAAAAAAATTAGTGCAAATCTACACCAAATTGATGTATTGCGTTCAAATTTCTCTGAAAAGAACACTAAACTTATATCAAAATATAGAGAAAATGTTAAAAGAAGCTAAAAATGGATAAGGAAAGGTTCTGGCTAGCTAACACCCTACTTTCACTTTAGTGATGTGACGTTTCATGTTTAGAAGAGGTAAACATGAGATGGCCCACTAAAGTGTGCTTAAATTATTAACAAGTACTCATTAACTCACTATCGAGTACCGTTAATCCACTTTCAGATAGACGAATGTGAGATATTATAAACCCGTTTAGTGAATCACTCACTAATATTAATACAATACAACACAGGATCTGGATAATGGTATTTTAAAAAGTGGTTAATATACATATTCTTATAAAATGTTTCTAGAAGTATTTTGTTATTTAAATTTAGCTATTATTATACAACATCAATCAAAATATTATATTTTTAAGCATTTTTTTCTTTTCCTTTTTTAATGTTATTACTTATTAGTACAACCCAAAATGGACTAAAAACCAAACCTAAAAATATTTCAATGAACCTACTACCGCACCCCAAACAGACACGAGCACATTTGACTAAACTGGAAAGAAGTTGGTAAAAAACGTTATGTTCTTTGTTTTTTTTTTAAAAAAAAAAATTATTGCAGTAGGATTCTAGGTCCAAAAATAACATGGATACACAACGGTCAGTGTACAAAGTGATGCGTGCAAATCTCGAAATCAAGGATCAATATTTCACCAAAAAGCAACCAAATACAATCCAACGGCCAAAATTTCATCGACAACGTACAGAAAAAAGGCAAGGAAATCTCTCATTCTTGTGAAGTTGCAGCTTCCATTGGCTCAGCCTCAGCCGCACTCTCTGGTTTCTCATCTTTCTTACCTGCAAGTAATGTTTTACTTTCACTCCCATGAATTTGTCAATCTTAATTAAGAAAAGTTATGTTACAGAATCTATTTCAATTCTAACCTTTCTTCTTTTTTCCTCCACCCTTTTTTCTTGTCTTTGTGCCCAACGCTAACAAGGCTTTGATGTCAGGATCATCGAGTGTTTTAGTGGGCTGCAGTTCTTGTAGAGGATGGGAGGTGATTCGATCTGACCCGCTTGGCATGAGTAAAACAGTGAACTTGATATGTGCGACTAGGTCACCTGTAATGCACGTTATGACATGAGCACATAATATACATCACCGCCAACATTTTGAGAATAATATAGTTTCGTACCAGGCCTCTCGTGAAGCACAGGGTATGGTTGTAAGAGATCGTGATTTACACATTCTACTAGACCTAAACGAACACGCTTCTCTTCCAAAGCCCTGTATGATACATTCATCACACTCATTATCTTCGCTTAAAAGGAACCTCAAGACTGCAACCATTTGCACTAAACAACAAACCTAGCAGAGAATGGCATGATGGGGAACTTCTGGCTTATTTCACTGAATATGAACCGAGATGCTTTCATCTTTAGGAGATAATTCTTGTCGACAGCCCTTTTATATATAGTTGTTTGTTTCTCATCGAGCAATTTTGGCTGAAAGTTCAATTTAATAATTAATCAGTGAAAATCATATTGACGAAAAAAAATTAATTAGTGAAATCATATGTGCAAAAAATGTAGCAAAGGAACTACCTTGCCTTCACCGGTACTTGTAACAATGTCAATGGCATACACCTCATTTTCCTCAAATTCTGCATCGTCAACTCTGGTATCAGGGGCTGAGACACTTAATACAACCTTGTTACCATCAATTACGAATTGCTTCATTTGATGACTAAGTACTCCTTCAACAATCTTGCAGTCATAAGCAGCAGCAACTTTTTGAATTGCCTCGGCAACATCTTTATTCTGCCAATAGAAAGAAAAAGTTGGTAGAAAATTCAGAAACCATTAAACAAAGAACAAACTCATTATCCATCACCATCACATTTACAAATGCTGGCTATTCATTGTTTGTATGAAATTAAGCACACTTCTCATGTGATAAACAAAGCGTTAAACCTTTAGAAGGAAAAGAGTCTTCTAATTCTACCTCGGAAGAAGTATGCATCCAGTGTTTATGAAGCACTAATCTCCGATCTAGAGTAACTAAAATAAAAATTCAGTAGAAAGTTACAGGTTCCCAAGCAGAACAGAAGACACCAAATTAGTATAAATGATCCTGGCAGACACCAAGCCAGTCTTGGGTAAGAGAAGCAGAGACCAAAAATTGTAAAGAGAAAGGAAAACATGATATCTCTATCAGTGTAACTATGACTGCTAAGAACTTCACTGGATGCAAGATCCATCGCTCATGATTGTCATCATCATGTAGAGAATCATGTTTACCCTTGAATAAAAACTACTAGTCTACTACAACAATATATAGACTAAGCTTATAACATTATTTTAGACTAAAATTCATAACATTCAAGAAATATACTATTGCATTGACAGCAATCCACCAGCCAATCCAAATTAACAGAAAGAGATGAATTACCTTTTTCCCTGGCCTCACAAGCCTCAAAGCAACCTCTGCGGCTGTATTTGCAGCAGCAATAACATCAGCCGCCCTCCCAGTGACCGGCCCCTGCTGAAGGACATGGGTGTGGGCAACTACAGCAATAAAGCCATCTATGTGACACCCCATATCGCTGTAGATAAAGCACATTACTCCCCATAACCAAAAGTGATGCCAACCACTAGTATTATGTTCAATAAAATATATTCTATAAAACTAGAAAAATGCTTACATTTTCACAATATCACCTTCTTCCAAAACAGTCTCGTCACCGGCCAATGGTGAGAAATGGCAGATTGTATTATTCACCGAGATGCATGTAGGGAATGCAACACCCCTTTCTATCTTCTTCTTCACTTTCTTGTACATGTTCCCTGTTTGCCTACCCGAACACCCAATTTTAGACAAATTCACACAACACTGTAACATTGCAAATTGCAATATTACTACGAGAAATCCTTCCATTCTAATCAAAAACATTATCTTATGCACATAAATTACTCACTCTCTGATAAAAGAATCCGATTTCTCACAAAGGTCAACAATTTTGGCCTTTGGTTTGCATTCTGACAACACAAGCTGCAACGCCTCTGCATTTATTCAATCGACAATTTCATGCATTCATCAAAACACTAAAAAAGAAGAAGAAGAAGAAACCAATAACACTCTACACTCCACTACACCATTACACAAGCGCTCGCGCAACAAATGAGTTATTCACAGAATAACAACAATCAACAGAAGGAGAAGGAATCTAACTGTTAACAATTTCAGCAGCGGTTTTGTATTTTGTGACTACTTCAGAATTTGTGAGATCCAACTCCTGCTCCTCTCTTTCTTCGTCCGACATTGCTTCGTGCTTCAAATTGAACATGCAACAACACAGTAATCGAGCCGTTTCAAGATAAAGATGGAACGTAAGAAAAAATTAAAAGATTAAATCGTTGAGGAATTTGCAAAAATTAGAGACAGAAAAATTACCAATTGAGAATCTCAAAACCTCTAAACAGGACAAAATTAGGGTTTAATAGGTTTAGAGAGAGATATACGAGTGTTAGAACGCGAGAGTGAGGTAGGGTTTGAAGTCGGCAGTGAGGTTTTTATAATGCGTTTTATCGTTACAACTGTACGGAACAAAGGCTTTCTCTTTTTGCCATTTTGGATTACGTTTAACAGTTAACCCTTTTCCTCTTTTTTTTTAATAGCTATTCACATTTCTATTTATAAGTGTATCGTTTTTTTTTTTATAGCTATTCACATTTCTATTTATAAGTGTATCGTTTGGATAAGAGAATCAAAATTATAACCATTAATTGATATAATTTACAGTTTACTAAACAGGAAAAAGGGTATAATTTTCAATTATCTTTCTTAAAACTACTGCAGAACATTGCAATAAAAATGTACCAAACGCATGTAGTATAATTTTATAGCCTTTATTTCTGTTATTTGTTCTGTACTATGACCAGTACTATATGCTCAAAAATATGTTAATGGTATGAAGAGAGTAATTAAATACATATCCATGATTATTTGTGTACTATCAAATTGGAATTGAAAACGTACCATTAAATTTAATTGCCCAATAACGACTATAATGTCGCCCATGCAATGCACTCCGAATATTAGTTTTTTTATAAAATAAATCACTCCCGTGATCATACTTTTGAATTTAATAAGCATGGTATTGTAATAATCAAATTATGTAGGAGTAAAATCATAACAAAAAAATAACGTTCACATTAAATTTCATTATTAAAAATAGTTTGTAAAATAGTTATTATATCATGTATATTGACTTAAATTTCAAAATCACATTTATTTAGCACATATACACATACTTATCATAAATTTCAATATAAATTATTTTGCAATATGTATATAAGAACATTGTAAGAAAATTAATAAGAAAAGCAAAATTGGGCCAAATAAAAATAAATCTAACATATGTGATTGTATTTGAGCCAACACTAAAAACACATATCCAATAGAACATATCAAAATTCGAAAACCAAACGCAATAACACACCCAATAATGGCTCTATCTTATCCAAGAACAAAACCATGCATTGCCACCAAACTTGAATCATTATTCATTTACCTCTGTTCAGTTATACAACTGATTCGACAAAAACCAAAATCTCAAGAGCAGATATCTGATAAAAAAACATGGGATTAGCATTGCCATTCACTCCACCATAGCAATACCTTGTCCGGACTACATATTTCCTTGTCCTGTCGAAATGAATTTTGTAACAGAACTACTAGATCGAACGGTGGTGAGTGGCGGAATCAATCCTTCTGCTACAATAATCTTGGAACTCCCAATATGTAGCCGAAGTTGTGCAGTCATTTCAATTCGTTGATTGTTGATCGTTGATCCAACATCAGCACCACAGTCAATCAACAAACCTGAAAACCACAGAAATAACACCAGGAATTTCTCTTTTCATCAATACAAAAACAACTTGAAACCATTAAAGAAAGCATACAAAGTTTGTTTTTTAATCTAGAATCACGCCGCAGAATATCAATTTTATAAATTTATAAGAATCCTACAGACTGAATTTTGAAATATACAAACACTTTGTTGAATATTCAAAAAGGAAAAAAAAAAGTAAGACATAAATCAATGGAAAAAACAGCCAAGAAATTCCATTACTTTTGCGTGTACATGATGTTTTTGCTAGCAGGCTAAAAGTAAAACCTCAAATACACTGTACTGTGTAATACAGGATAGCAGAAAGGGGTTCTTACCGTTGGCTACACCATTTATTCATGTACCGTTGCAACTTTTGTAGGGATTGAAAAGAAGCCAAACACTCTGTTATTCTCCTGGAACAGGATGCAGGAAAATAATCAATCAATCCGAGGATGCATAAATAGAAAGAATGACGGAATAATCAACTCACCCTTTCCTGGCTCAACATTGCAAAGGGGCGACAACAACAACAACAACAACAACAACAAATTTAGATACATCTCAACATATCGACTTGAACTAGCAAACCAATACATAAGCTAATATATTTGAAAAAAACATAAATAATAAAACAACAATAACAAAAGACCCACTTTTCTAATCAAATGGCCTTGCCTTTGATTAAATAAGACAATAGATCCGAGCAATCAAAGATATTCAAAAAATTAAGGACAGACATCCAGTTTATTCAAATTTCATAGGATACACAACATACTTCTGTGCATCAAAGCCGGCAGAAATTCAGCACAAACAATTACCCTTGCACTAAAAGATATAGATGACAGATCAGATAAAGAACTAGCCAGCAAAATGAGCAAGTTCAAAGCCAAAGAAAAATAAATGGATCTGCCAGACGAATCATTCTTCAGTTCTAAAAGAGCAAAAAGGGTTCTAAAATGAATTACAGCTATTCATACGCACACAAAAGCTATAAGGGCGCACTGTGTAGGTATCTCTTCTCGTAAAAGCCAGTTATTTGATCAGCCACAGTCCACATGATGGCCTGGCCAGGCGGGATCCTCATCAGCCGGGGCAATAATCCTTTCCACAGTGCAAGAATTCCTTCTTCTGCATGTATAGTTTTGATGGCATGAAACATACCTCTGTATTTCAACCCACTCGATCTGCTTTGAGCCATAAGCCTTGTTTTCACAACATCAAAGGGACCAGTACATACTGGACCAGCAGTTCCAGCAAGAAATCCTGATATCATAGATTGCCAAGGTAGGAGGGTTTTCCCATCACCTTCGTGCTTACTCCACAATAACCCGTCGAATGCATTTTTAGCACTAAACATAGCGGCCTGGTTTGTTCCATTGCGCATCACGGTTGGGGCAGCTCCTGCCCACAAACCACGCAGGCCTTCTTCAGTGACAATCATACGAGCACAATGTACAGGTCCCTTGTACTTGAGGAGTTCAGGACTCAATCCTTTCTGCTGCTGCAGTCTGATTTTCACCACCTGCATTTATACAAGTTCATTCATCTTTTCTAGTTATTGAATTGAAGCCAAGATTCAATGCTCAAATATATAACATTAAAATGCACACGTTATCTCAACTTATCACAAAGCAACCACATGAGAAATGAAGTACGGAATGTTTGCCTCACGGTTACAACTACAAGTCATATGAAATCAAACCAAATAAGTTTTAATTGAAAGATAGGAACACCACAAACCAAGCATAAGACCAAAGCAGGCCAAGACTCAACAAGGAAAAGTGAACAAAAACACAAACATTGCATGACTATGCAAGTAAAACTGAAGTTAGGTAACATAAACTTACCACTTATTTGATTTAGAAAAAAATTCTCACAGAATCACATTCATTATGTTAATGATAATTTCAAACTAGCTGAATTTGACGAACATAAGCTGCGCACGATAGAGGAACTCGTGATTTATCCCCAAACAGTCATTATCTTCACAGATCAAAATTACACATTCCTCAATTACCTCATTGTTAAGCATTTAAACACAACCACTTCTTTCAATTCAAAGCAATACCATAAGATCAAGCATTCTTCGATTTCTGAGCTTAATAAACAGGATCAAACACTCATCAACTAGCTAATCTCCATGTAATTCGAGGTCAAACAAAGTCATTCAACACTCGGGAGCAAACAAATGGACAACAATCTATACAATACGATGGCATCGGCGAACAATTGCAAAATCGAACTGACTAACCTCAAATGGAGTGACGATAACAAGCGCTTCGAGCACTCCTGCACCGAATCCAGACAACAATCTCCCATGGTGGCTGATTTTCCCTGTCTGCGAGTCCTTGAACGCCGACTGTAGAACCGCATTGGACCCCATCCGAAGCGCGTACTTTAGCGTCAAATGCGTACCGAAAGGAGTCAAACCCTTCCACAATGCGCGGACGCCTTCGTTTTTGACGATGGTGGAGCCGCAGTGGATTATCCCCTTGTACGAACCGGTCCGGTCTAGCTGGAGCCGAGTTTTGATGACGTCGATTGGCTGCAAGCAGCAGGCTTCGACTACGCCGCCAAATGAGCCCGACACCGCCTTCATGTACGGCGGAATAGATTTCGCTGGTTTCTCCGCTTGCTCCGCCATCGGGGATTGGAGGGTTTTGAGGTGGCGAATGACGTCGTTTGAGTGTGGATCCTTCCACTCCACGGCGTCGCTCCGGCCTGTGAGGGGAGAGATAGGAGAGAGAGAAGGGTAAATTTGGGATTCAATATGAAGTAAAATGTATACGACGGTCGGGAAAGGAGGCTCAGTGAAGCTGACGGTAGAGGTAGAAAATTGGAATTTTAGTTTTTTAATGGTGGTGGGCCCCTTAAAAGTTTATTGCGGATTTAATCACGTGTGGTATTGGGGGTTTTCTCGGGTGGTTTATTGTGGGCCTTATGTTGGGCTGGATTTGGACCGTCTATCACATTTTCAAAGCATTAGTAAATATTTGGGGAAACCCCGTTACAATTATATAATCACTTTTCTAGTTGCATATAAATTAAAAAATGTTTTTAAAAATAAGAGATTAAAAATTCTAATAATAATCTCATTAATATTTATGATATTTTTAATTTTCTTGATTTCCAACTTTTCCTCAATTTTTTTTCTTCTTCCCTATTTTCCAACTTAATATATATATATATATATATATATATATATATATATATATATATTTCCGTAAAATGAAACAGAATCAATAGAAAATCATATTAGGAAGAGTGCATCCAAAACGGAGGGATACTTTTGCTATTAAATATGAAAAAATTTATTGCCAAATAATTTGTTTATTAATTGGTAAAACACATTTATAGGTCCATGTACTTTAATGTTTTGCATAATCACTTTTCTAGTTGCATATAAATTAAAAATATTTTTGAAAATAAGAGATTAAAAATTCTAATAATACTCTCATTAATATTTATGATTTTTTTTTAATTTTCTTGATTTCCAACTTTTCTTTAATTTTTTTTTCTTCTTCTCTATTTTCCAACTTAATATTTTTTTTTTTCCGTAAAATGAAACATAATCAATAGAAAATCATATTAGTAAGAGCGCATCCAAAACGGAGGGATACTTTTGCTATTAAATATGAAAAATTTTATTGCCAAATAATTTGTTTATTAATTGACAAAACACATTTATAGGTCCATGTACTTTAATGTTTTGTTCCAATATGCCCTTGTATAATTTTTTTTTTCGATTAGTAAGTCATTCTACTTTGATAATGCATGACAATCTCGGGTTTTTCATCTATTTCGAGCTTGAACTTCGTGCATTGTATGTGGTTTGTGAGCTACAAGAGTGTGTTTAGGTTCAATTCTCGTTTAATGGTTGTTTTCACGAGTTTGTTGAGTTTTGAATTTTTAAAAGGTAGAAAGGAGTCAGAGGCTGAGAGACGTGAAGTTGGAAGTGAGAATAAAGCCAAACGGGATAAAAATTGGATGAACTTGTTGATTCAAGGGACGCACGACCGTGCACAAAGATCGAAGTACCGCACGGCCTGTGCAGAAGGACAAGGCTTCCACACGGCCCGTGCGCGGCTAATTAAAACGTGCTTTGAGAGTGCCGCACGGCCTGTGCGCTAGAACACTCTTAGCGCATGGCCCGTGTGTGTTGAGGCGGTTTGTGGTGGTTTTTTCTCTCTTTCCTGGTTTGACTCCAAAACCCATCCAAATTCGGCCCAACTATTTAAGGCTCTTCTTTGCACGAAAATTCATACAATTTTTACCCTATAGGAAAGCAGAGAAGAGCTGTGAAGACAGAGGAAGACGGAGATTGAAGATCCAAACATCCGACATAAGTTATTTATGTTTTTATTTTAATTTGTGTTATGACTTTTGTAATCCGTACTTTATTTCTCTTAGATTGTAATTTTACGATTAGCGGCTATACTCATATTAATTCTAGGGTTTGCAAACATGTTGAAGTTATGAACTTAATTTAATTTTGTTATTTTTCCTTTCTGATTATTGTGTTCAATTGTTCAAGTGCTTTTCATTTCAATCATAGATTAATGGCCATAATCGATGCATGCTAGCTAGTTGATTTGAGACCTGATGGAGATAATTAACTAGTGAGATTAATTGAATATTTTGATACACGTTATGTAGAATCTGTAGGAGATTAAATCTTATGCTTTAAGGAGTTAACAAATTAATCTAGAGACGAAAGTGATAGTTAATTTGTCAATCTACAACTACCTTGAGACCTGGCAGAGATAGATAGTGACATTTATAATCCTCCACCAATAATCGGATTAAAAGTGCGAAGTGTTAGAATTGAATTATACATAACGGATACACGTGTATGTATTTCCTAGGATTAATCTTTTAATTGGTTGTTTGATTTATTTGGATTAATTTGGTTTGGTTAAATTATTTTAATCTATTCTTAATTAATTATTCTATTTAAATTTGGAATCGTGTTTGGGATTAGTTAACTCGAAAATAGGTAGCCTGGATAATAGAAAATTATTAGCTTAGTACTCAGTGTGATCAATATTTCAGTGTCTGTGGATACGATACTCGATTCACTTGCTATATTGCATGATCTGTGTTAGTTGCAGTTAATTGCATAATAAATAGTGCATCAACTTTTTGGCGCCATTACTGCCCACTAATTTTGATTTTTACACTGATATTATTACTGACAGTAATTTATTACTTCATGTAGTTTATGAGAACAAGGTCTACACATCCACATGTATATCCTGTTCCAATTTTCCCTGCTTGAGCTCATAGACAAAGGAATAAAAAGCGCAGAAGATGGCAGCCAATAATGAGAACTTAGATGTGGAAACATTGGCTAAAGGGCTTCGAGAGATGGAGCAGAGACTTGCTCGACAAGCCGAGCCCGAACAAGAAATAACACCTCTAAATCAGCTGTATCGGGCACCTACTGATAGGCACTTGGGCACCGGATGGGGTGGCGACATCACTGCGAACAACTTTGAACTCCGGCCAGCTCTGATCAACATGGTAGCTGCAAAGCAATTTAGTGGAAGGGCTACAGAAAATCCAAATGCTCATCTGGACGCATTTTTGGATATTTATGACACCATCAAGATTAATGGTGTGAATGACAACATCATTCGGATGAGGATGTTTGTCTTTTCCTTGAGAGATCGAGCTAAAGAGTGGTTCAAGAGTTTAGACAAGAAGTCTATCACTACTTGGGATCAGATGTGTCAAGCGTTTCTCGCCAAGTATTTTCCTTCTTCAAAGGCCTAGAAAATCATTACCGAGATCACCCACTTTTTTCAGATGGGTGATGAATCAATTTATAAAGCTTGGGAAAGGTACATAAATTTGCTGTGGTCATGTCCATAGCACGGGTTCAGTGCTGACCAACAAATTACACACTTCTACAGTGGTCTGACTTATAATACCAAGAGATTAGTGGATGTCTCAGCTGGAGGATGCCTCGTGAATAGGACCGTGACTGAAGCACTATGGATTATTGAGGAGATGGTGACCACCAGTTATCAATGGCCGATGGAGAGGAAGCTAACAAGGCCAGTAGCTGCAGGAGCTGATTCCAGAGTAGACGACTTGGTGGCTGATGTTGAGCCTCTAAAAAAGTAAGTTCTTGAGGAACGACATGCATACATGGATGTTAATGTCGTGCAACAGAAAGGTTCAGTATCCACTACAATTGAATGTGTGAATTTTGTCAATCAGAGGAACTATAATGGTGGGAATTATAACAGAGAACAACCGGGATTACAGAACAACAACATGGCGTACCATCTAAATAATAGAAATCATCCTAATTTTTTCTATACTAATCCCAACAATGTCTTGCAACCTCCAGGTTTTACTGCGCCAGTTACAGGTTCTTCGAGCCAAAGAAGTTTTCAGTTAAAGAGATGTTTAATCAATTGATAGTGAATCAAAACAACTTTATTAGATCCACAGACATAAAGATTACGCAGATTGAAGGGACTGTGAGTGCTTTGTCTAAGCAACTGAGTATGCTTGAAGTTCAAGTTGGTCAGATGGCTAACAACTCCTCTACACAACACAAGTCGGGTTAATTTCAAAGCCAACCGGTGATCAATCCTAAGGATTAGTGTAATGCCATTCAGATGAGGAGTGGAAAGGAGTACACAAATCACAAACATCTAATTCGGGATGAAGGAGATAAAGATGTGATCGAGATAGTGGATAATAAAGTTGTGCCCACTACAGATGTTCCACAGAAGGCACCACATGTTCCTGCACCAAAAGTGGCGTCTACTACCCCTGTTCCTCCTACTTTGCCCAGCAGTTCCACTGTCCTGTTTTCTACTTGGCTAGCTAAGGTAAAGAATGATCAGAAGATGGAGAAATTTATGGAGATCTTCAAAAAGGTAAACATCAATATACCTCTTTTGGATGCTTTACGAGATATGTCTGGCTATGCTAAATTTTTAAAGGATGCGATATCCAATAAGAGAAAGTTGGGAAAGTTTGAGATAGTGAATCTGTCCGAAAAATATAGTGCGGTCTTGCAACGAAAGTTGCCACTAAAGCAGAAGGATCCGGGTAGTTTTACTATTATCTGTGTGATTGGAGGACGCACTTTTGGAAAAGTGTTGTGTGATTTGGGGGCTAGCATTAATTTGATACCTCTGTCGATTTTCAAGAGATTAGAGATTGGTGAGATTAAGCCGACATCTATTGCTTTGCAAATGGTGGATAGATCAGTTACCTATCCTAGATGAGTTGTAGAGGATGTGCTCATGAATGTGGAAGATTTCATCTTTTCTGTTGATTTCATGGTTCTCGACATGCCGAAAGACAAGAACATTTCTTTGATTTTTGGTAGACCGTTTCTAGCTACAAGCTATGCTTTGATTGATATGCAAGATGGCCAGCTGACATTCCGGATAAATGACGAAAAGATCACTTTCTCTCTTTATGATGTTATGAAGAGACCATATGAGAGTGAGTTTGATGAGTGCAAGATGATAGAGTTGGTGGATGATGAATTTGCTTACACTGATGTTCCAGTTGCTCTAGAGAATTTGTTGCAGCACTCTATCCAACATTTCATTTATTCTGCTGATTCTTTTGATTCTCTTGATTATGCATGTGATGAGATTTTGGAGTATCTTGCTGTTTTAGATTCTATGCAGGGATTACCACAAGAACCGGTACAATTTTTAGACCTCAAGGATCTAAAGCAAGATGAAGCTGCAAAGAAAGAGACCCTTGCGGCTAAATTGGTGCCTCCACTACCACTGTTGGAGATGAAACCACTCCCTGATCATTTGAGGTATGCATTTCTTGGTGAAAACGACACATATCCTGTGATTGTGTCTGCTTTTCTATCTGATGTGGAGTTGGATAAATTGTTGAGAGTTTTGAGGAAATACAAGTCCGCTATAGGTTGACAAACCTATGACATAAAGAGGATTAACCCGTCTATTTATATGCATCATATTTTACTTGAGCAGGATTACAAGCCAAAAGTACAAGCTCAAAGGAGATTGAATCCGGTGATGCAAGAGGTGGTGAGAAAATAAGTTTTAAAGCTTCTGGATGCTGGAATGATCTATGCCATATCTGATAGTGAGTGGGTGAGCTCGACCCAATATGTTGCAAAGAAAGAACGCATGACAGTTGTGAAGGATGAGAGGAATGAGATGATCGCTACTTGGCTTATCACGGGATGACGAGTTTGTATTGATTACCGTGCTTTCAATGCGGCTACACATAAGGATCACTTTTCCCTTCCTTTTATTAACCAAATATTGGATAGACTTGTAGGGTATGCGTACTATTGCTTTTTGGATGGCTATTTGGGTTCCAATCAAAAACATGATTGCCCCGGAAGACCAACATAAGTCGGCGTTTACTTGCCCTTATAGTATTTTTGCATACCGACGTATGCCATTTGGTTTATGCAATACTCCATCTACTTTTCAGAGGTGCATGATGGAAAATTTTCATGGATTCATTGAGAACATCATGGAGGTATTTATGGATGACTTTTCAATATTTGGTTCCTCTTTTGATATTTGCTTGGAGAATTTGTCTAAAGTTTTGCAGCATTGTGAGGAGACAAATTTGGTGTTGAATTGGAGAAGTGCCATTTTATGGTACGAGAAGGAGTGGTGCTTGGCCACAAAGTCTCTGCTGCCGGTTTGGAAGTTGATCGAGTAAAGATAGTAGCTATCGAGAAGCTATCCCCTCCTACATCCATGAAGGCGGTTCGTAGTTTCCTTGGCCATGCCGAATTCTATAGGAGATTTATCAAGGATTTTTCCAAGATCATCAAGCTGTTGTGTTCTCTGTTGGATAAAGATGTGAAGTTTGTGTTTGATGAGGAGTGCATGGATGCTTTGAGAAACTGAAGTTGGCTCTGGTAAGTGCTCCAATTTTAATACAACCTATTTGGACTGAGCCTTTTTTTTTTATATGTGATGCTAGTGATCTCGCCGTTGGAGCCATGTTGGGGCAAACGCGTGAAAAGTTCTTTCGTGTGATCCACTATGCTAGTAAGATACTCGATTGTGCCCAACAAAATTACACCACTACGGAGAAAGAGTTGCTTGCAGTAGTGTACGCTTTTGACAAATTTTGGGCATATTTGATTGGGGTGCAATCAATTGTCTACATCGACCATGTGGCCATCCGATATTTGTTTGCCAAGAAAGATGTCAAGCCGATGTTGATTTGATGGATCCTCCTATTGCAAGAGTTTGATATGGAGATCAAGGATCGCAAGGGGTGTGAGAATGCAGTTGCCGACCATTTGTCCCGTCTAGAGAATCCGGTGGAGGGAGAGGATCAAAGACTTCTCATCAATAAGAGTTTCTTGGATAAACAAGTGCTAGAGGTGAAGTTGGCCGATGGAGCCTCTGGTATGCCGACATTGTGAATTACTTGGTAATTCATGTCATTCCCAAGGATCTCAGTTCCTATCAAAGAAAGAAGTTCCTACATGATGTCCAGTTCTATTATTGAGATGATCCAGTACTCTACAAGAGATATGCGGATGCTGTGATTAGGAGATGCGTTCGAGAAGATGAAGTTTATGCCATTATTGAGCAGTGTTACAGTTCCTCAAGTGGTGGCCACTTTGCCGCAAATAGAACCGCCATGAAAGTCTAACAAAGTGGGTTCTATTGGCCTCACATTTACAGAGATTGCCATGATTTTATTTCCAAGTGCGACCGGTGTCAAAGGGTTGACAATATTACTAAGAGGGATGAGATGCCTTAAAAGGCCATGATGGTTGTGGAGCTATTTAATGTATGGGAGATTAGTTTTATGTGACCATTTCCTAAATCTCTAGGATTCATCTACATTCTGCTTGCAGCGGAGTATGTGTTGAGATGGGTGGAAGCCGTTCCCACCACCACTAATGATTCCAAAGTTGTGTTGAAGTTCTTGAGGAAGAATATTTTTACTCCGGTTCGGAGCCCCGAGAGCTTTGCTTAGTGATGGGGGGTCGCACTTCAACAACAATTGGCTAGGACGTTTGCTAGCAAAATATGGTGTGAAGCACAAGGTAACGTCTCCATATCACCCCAAGCCAATGGACAAGCCGAACTTGCCAATAATGAGATCAAGCAAATTCTAGAGAATACAGTGGTGCACCGAAAGGATTGGGCGGATCATCTTGATGATGCTCTTTGGGCCTATCGAATGATGTACAAAACCCCTATAGGTATACATCTCCTTACCAACTTGTTTTTGGCAAATTTTGTCACTTACCTGTAGAAATCGAGCATAAGTGTTCGGTATTTATTTTCACCTAAACTGCAAGTGTACAGTGAGGCTTCTAGTATAGCAATGAACAAGGTCGTATCCACAGAGATTTAATAATTAATATGCTAGTTATTTAATTTAATCCCTCGCAGTTATCTAGACTATAAAACATGGTTGAATTTAACTAAATAAAAACTGACAATAATAAATAAACTAAATCACCACAGAAGAAATCAACACGGAAAATCAAACACTAAAGAACAAGACGCATTCTAGGATTGGATTCTCATTATTTAATCCATTCTCTTAATCAATTCATTTAGTGTCTATCTTGGGATTTAAATCATACTAGAACAATCACTCATGTATTCTAAACCTTCTCTCGAAGCGCATAGATTGTAGATCACACAACAAATATTAACGTGTCCATTCAATACCTATTATGCAACTCCTAATGGTTCCAAAGATTTATTATTCTCTAAATTAATCGCAACTCTCTCGAGTGATATTGACTAACCAGTTAATTATTCCAGATCTTGTGTTAAAACTCATCTCTCAGATTATGGATTAACACATCAGATTGGATCATTTAGTGATCAGGTAAATAATACAGAGAAAAGCAGGAATAATCAAAACATAATCAAATCATAGACACCAAATAAAATGAATTAGAAGAACTTCATAAATAACTCATAATCCAACCCTAGAATACTAGGGTTTTAGCTATCCATGGCAAAATGAATAATTAAAACAATCCACAAAGTAAACATTGTATTTCTAAGAACAGAGAAAATAAAATCTGGAAGAATTAATTTGTCTCTAATCTTGGAAGCTCTTGAATCCCTTGGTCTTGTTCTTCGCGTCTGTTTTTCTCTGCAGCAAATCTCTGGTGGCAACTTTTGGGTAGGTGGAATTGTGTGGAATTTTCGTGTATCAAACCCTTAAATACCAAGTTAAGAAAAGCCCAAAAATAGGTCAAAAATCGAACAGGCCTGCTCGACTCGCGACCACATTCGTGATCGCATCACCTGCTACTCGGGTTGTAAATCCACGTGGCATGATGTGGCATAACGTGGCGCTGACGTGGCAGAAAATTCACGACCAGTGCAAAATTCGCGAGTGGGGTCGTGAATAATACAAAGGAGAACCCCCTCCCTATCTCGACCATGCAGAAAAATGGGAAGAAGGTGATTCGCGACCCGGGTCGCGAGTCCGGTCGCGGGTATTTCCCGGTTTCAGCAGCCTCTCACTGTTTTGCTTCGTTCTCACTCGTTTCTCATCCGATTGACCCGATTCTTTTTTGTAATGCGTTCCTAACTTGATTTTCTATATTTCTAGGGACTTCCCAAGCTCATTTGAAGTTCCCACAAAAAATGGCATTAATTCCCTTCACAACGAACAAACACGTGACATTGCATAAAACATAGAAAACTATGCAAAACTTAACAATTCATGCATGCAATGCCAATCAAATACCACTCAAATGTACCTCAAAATACATGTAAAATATGATGTTATCAACTCCCCCAAATTTAAAACATTGTTTGTCCCAAACAAAGAACAAAACCAAACTTAGAATTCAAACAATACACAACTCAACAACTTATAATTTGGCATCTACAACCTCGAAAATCTTATTAGGAATGAAAAAAACAAGCACAATGCTCAAATCATGAACACATTTGATAGATTTCAACGAGCAAAATTCAAGCCAATAATCCTCACCGGTGTGTTTCGCTCAAACACTCAAAGTGTGATAAAATAAGGATAAGCATTAATCGAAACATTGAACTATACACTTGATCTACCATAGGCTTGCATGCAATCTCAACTCTCCACTGACAAACAAATGTGCTAATTATTAAGATCAAATATGACTTTATTAAGGTTATAATGTAGGCTTGGGTTAAGGCTAGGAATATTTGGCTAAAGTGACTCAACAATTGCAACACAATCCACCACTTTTATTTTCTATTCCCCACTACTTTTCACAGTCAAACACTAGTTGAAATTTTTCCAACATCCTCCTACACCACCTTAAGTCATCCACATTTTTTCTTTCAACTCATGGACTTTTAGTCTCTTTTTTTATTTATTTTCATTGACATTTTTCACATTTTTTTAGTGCTCTTTTCATAATTTTTTTTTCTTTTCAACACTCACATAGCACTTTTTTCGCACCAACAAAAACCACCAATTTATCACCTTTTTTTTTCATCCCAACTCCAAAATTTCTTACCCTTCTTCCTATTTCTCCACAAGAATCAATAAATTAATCTCAAATAGGCTTTCAAAGAAAAGACATTTAGGCACAATAGGGCTCACAAAGAAATTAAATAAATTTAGGACAGTGTATGGGATAAATGGCTAACGAAAAGATGGCCTATTATCATCTCCTACTTCAATCACACAACTCAATCTCAAGCAAGACGGCATGCAAGTTCTAGAGAAACAAGTGTACAGACAACCAACACACAAGAATAAAAATTAAGACAATAGTCTTATAGGCTCAAAATTCTCACAACTCAACATTGGACAAAATAAAGCTCGAAAATATCTAAAACATATGCTCATTCAAATCATGCTATATATGCTCAAATAATTCCCAATCAAATATCTCAATCATAAACACTAAACCATAAACTATAAAGCATATATCATCAAAATCACAAGTAAAATTCAAGAGTAAATTGATTTTTTTTTCAAACTTTCCGAAAAAACAAAAACGAAACTAAACACGTAAAATAAAAACAAAAAAAAAACACGTAAAGCAGGTAAAACAAAATAAAGGTCTAGACACCACAAGCATACATCCCCAAACTTATTCAAATCCATGGGATGGAATAAGTTTGTAAGAATATATGAGGGTGTCGTCGACCACTTATAGAAATCAAGTGGATGACCGTTCGGGTTCAACTCCCTCCCCCAAACTTGTCGACAGACAAGTTGATTGATTTGTTATCCCCCATATTCCAGCATCCATGCCTTATACATGCAGAACTCAGAAAAGAAGAGAAAAACATAAATAAGAAAAACTAAAAGAAATAAAATAAAACATATTGAGTTGCCTCCCAACAAGCGCTGCATTTAACATCGACAGCCAGATGAATTTGGGAGCTCAAGTTCCCACAAGCGGGAAAACTGGTATCCCCCATTCTCTTTCCCGATCATTCATCTCTATCCTCCACCATCAGTAATGCAGCCAAATTCTTGAGTGTTGATGATGTTACACTCCACAGCTGCCTTGTGCTCCTCAACATCGAATAGGAACTGGATGTGTTCATCTTCAAACCGGAGAGTCAGAATCCCAGTGTCCAAATTGATGTTGGCCCATCCAGTGCGCAAAAATGGGTATCCCAAAATAAACGGGACACTTTTATCTTCCTTCATATCCAGCACCATTGATAATCGGTATTTTTGTGCTTCTTTTGACTGCAACTTGGGGCTATTTCAATACCATTCCATAAACCAATTGTATATTTTTGATGTCCAAACCCATATTTTAATCCAAGTGCAAATTCTAGGTGTGTTATTGAAGAATCATCGAGTTCGAGGAAGCAGGTCGACTCACAGCACGGTCGGAGGCATGACCGCTCCACCCACGCCCAAACATGGCAAGCCACACGTCTCTGGCACGACCGACAGAGCGGTCGGAGGCGCGACTGGCTCGAGTCGCGCCAAGCCAGCCCTTCCACGCATCTCTGGCGCGACTGACAGCGCGGTCAGAGGCGCGACTGGCTCGGGTCGCGCCAAGCCCGCCCTTCCACGCCTTCTTTGGCGCGACCGACAGCGCGAGTTCTGGCGCGACCGAGCTCCCGCACCCAGACACGCCTTCGCGCCCTTCTCTGGCGCTAGCTACAGCGCGACCTGGGCGCGACCGAGCCCGTGTCGCGCCCAGACGCCCTGTTTTGCGTGCCTTATCCGCTCACTTCCCTCTAATATTTGGAAGGGGCGATTTTTGAAATGATGACACAAGGATTTTTACACAAGAATACATCAAACTCCAAATTCTCTCCCCAATACGATATACCCCTTTTCCCCTAGAAAATCAAGGATAGAACTATACACATTAGAGGAGAAAGAGGGCTTGGGCTTGTAAGGGGAGTACTTGAAGTTTTGATCTCTTAAGCATGAGTAGCTAATCTATTTAGGTTTTGAGGTGTTGGATCAATTGATGAATGGTGTTTGATTTGAATGATTGATGAATGTACCTTTCCCTTATTTTAAGTATTGTGGATCAAGGGGTTGATTGTTGAATGTATGTGGGTGGCCTCCATTTAGATTCATATGCTACTTAATGTGTGATTAGGTTTGCTCATTTTGTATGTGATCTTGATCCATGAGACCTTTTATTTGTATCTTGAGATAGGTATAAGTATTAGGGGGTTTAATGATGATTTGGGGATCTTGGAAGGCTTGAGTGATTCATTTTCTAGAGATAGTAATGGATTGCACTTGCTTGTAGGCTAGGTGTTTGAGAAAATGTCTAGGTGAACCTTTCCCAAATCATGATTGTTGAAGGGAGAGTTATGTGATTCATTTGGTTTGTAGAATACCTTAATCAATGATCTAGCACCCTAGAACCTCTTGCTTTTATTACTCTTTAAATCTTCTTTTGGAATTATTTACCAATCTACATTGAAGAGTGAAGTTGGTAATTGTTAATGGTTTGGAACACAACATTTCTTTAAAAATGATGTTTGTCTAAATAGTGATTATAACTTGAGTCAACATTACTTGCATTATTAGATCATAATTTCTATTTCCTTGTGGTTCGACTCGTATCATTGCTTGCTACATCTGTGTACACTTGCACTTGACACGATCTATAATTTGAGGTATAGAATACGTCATCAAGTTTTTGGCGCTGTTGCCGGGGATCTAGAGTGTTATGTTTTAAACTTTATGCAATATTATTTAAATGGTTACTTTGCTACTTTAGACGTTGTAATTTTTATTTTTGTTCGTATAAGTGGCTCACATTTTATTCGTTTGCAGGTAGTGTATGCACACCAGGCCGCAAGGAGAGCTACCCAACAATTTGGACTTGGAAATCGAAGCGACGGTGCGCCACAACAACGCACGACGAAGGAGGAGAATGGCTAACAATCCTCCACCGGTGCAAGATCCTCTAATTGGCCAACTTCAAAGGTAATTAGAGGTAATGCAACAACAACTAAGGGCTCAAGAAGAAGCACAACTTGCTGCATAAGAGGCCTCAATCAGAAATCTTTTCCAACTCATTATAAATCAAGGGGTAGCAAATGGCCCACCTATTCAAGCAAATAATTTTGAGCTCAAGACATCGCTCATCCTCATGCTCCAACAACATTCGTTCAAAGGAACGGCTATGGAGGATCCAAATGAGCACATTCGGAAATTTCTTGAGTACAGTGGGATCGTGAAAGTGAATGGAGTCCCAGAAGATGCTATTCGACTTAGGCTCTTCCCATTCTCCTTGGGCGACAAGGCGGAAACATGGTGGTTTAGCCAAGCTGAAGGATCTTTCCAAACTTGGGATGCATTAGTGACGCGCGGTCATTTTGCGCTCAAAAATATATTTGTAAACTCTTGTGCCCACAGCGAGCGTAGCTAGCCAATGAGTACGGGTCGATCCCACAGAGAGCTGTTGCAATTCTATCTTCAAGTAACCAATCACAAAGGGGTTTTGGTGTTGTCACTGAACTGAATTTAAATCTGCAAAAGAAACTAAAGAGAATATCAAATAACAAAAGGTTCTGGCATTTGAATTAGAACTTGGTTTAAACATAAAACAACTCGATCATGGGTACACCGATTTTCATACATGATATGTCATCTAGTTATGGTGACCGGATTCCTCTCTGCGTCTCCTCATCCATCCTTTCATTTTAGGTTTAAAAGTGATTCCTCTTCGATTAAACCCCTAACCAGTTACCCACCTCCCGATTCCTCTAAGAGATGTAAGCAAGCAAGCAGCAGTGTGCCCTAGACGGACCCAGATCTGTTGTGTTCAACTGATTCCTCTTGTGCCCACAATACCCCATTAATTCCCTTATTACTATATGAACTGACACACAGTCACGATTCGCCAATTCAATTAATAGTGGTGTGCCCTCTTTACCTAACGAGTGATCAGCCACATTGGGCATTTCAGACACACACTTACGTGGAACAAGGCACAAGAATTAACAGAAACTAATCATGCATTACTATGCCCATTTTGGCCTCACGAGTCCAGATTTATGCTTAATCCAATTTCATCATTCAAACGCCAGAATTAAAGATCTAGCCGAGAAGGCTAGACATAATTAAACTTGCAGAATTTAAAGACATAAAAATAAATGAAAACTTACTGAATTAATTAAGCAAAAACTCAACTCCAATGTTGAGGAATACGAACATACCTTAAGTCCCAAAGGTTTAAGACCTTTCGGATTGTATGGCTGCCGAAGCAGCATGCGAAAATTCAAATGCAGAAAATATAAAATGTTTCAGAGTGTCTAAAACTTGTTTTTCCAGAAATTAAACTTGTTTAAATAATTACACTTCCGAGTAGAGTTTCCCCCACAGGCGGGGGTCTTCTGCTGAAAATCCGGAACGGTGTGCCCTCGCTGACTTTGACTGGATAAGCTTCATCTTCAACAAATCCCTATTTTTTAGGGATTGCTCTTATCTCTTCAGATTGGGCTTTATCTTTTCGTCTGAGCTTATCCTTTTGTTGCAGTACCTTCCAGGAGTCCAGCTTAGCTCCAACTCTCCTGCGGATATGTAGCTATCCTTCCACCAACTGTCCTTCAACTTAATCCCGAATTTCACTGGAATGCCCATTCTGCCCTGTGGTCGAGTCTGTGCGAGTACTGTGGGCACGGCATCATTTGTCAGCTCCATCCGTATCTGATATGCCCACTTCACCGACCGAATGTGGGATGGATACTGAAGAAGTCCCCTGTGCCTCTAATGAACATATGTGTGAGATATACGTGAATAACTGGGCATAAAATGCCCCTTCCGCCAGACTCGACTCTTGGAATGCCCTTTGACCGCAACCTGGTTCTTTTCGACTCAAAACACACTAAAAAGGACATTTATAGAGGATAAAATGCCCATAAAAATACGAAATAAATGGACTTATCAATTAGTGACTAAGTTCCTCCATAAGTTTTTCCCACCCGGAAAAACTCTCAAGTTAAAAGGAGACATCACCATTTTCAAACAATGGGATGACGAGAACATGTATGAGGGGTGGGAAAGATTTAGAGAAATGCTAAGAAAATGTCCAGGGCATGGATTTGGCACCGACCATCAAGTTTGCATCTTCTATGCTGGATGTAAACCCGAGGTGAGGACACTTATGGACGCTGCTGCAGGAGGATCTTTGTTAGCAAGAGGGCCGGAAGAGGCCATACGAATTATCGAGGAGAAGGCCTCTAATTCATCCCAGTGGCCGATGGCAAGAGAGAACGTCCAAATCATGAAGAAAGTTGCATCCACTTCTAATTCGGATGCATTGGGATTATTGGCGGCTCAGATGTCTACATTGAACTCAAAGATCGAAGCCTTCACCGCTCCAAAACCCGAAAGTTCACAAGCCTCTTTCGAAGAAGTGAATTATGTCAATCAAGGGGGTTATCACAACCAACAATGGCCGTTCAACCAAGGGTACAACAAGCCGCAATATGGAAATCAATACGGAGGAAATCAAAATTTCCAAAATAGGACGCAACACCCAAATCTCTCCTACGGAAATCCAAACAGTGGTATTGTTCCACCTCCCGGTTTCTCTGTGACCAATGGCGTCATTGACGAAGAAAAGAAGCCGAAAATGGATGAGTTGTTGATGGCATTTATGAACAAGATGAAAAAGTACATGGCGGATTCACAAGTCCGTGTGGGAAAATTAGAAAATAATGTCGGGGCTATGGGAATTCAAGTTAACCAAATGGAGAAGCAATTGAGCCAATTAGCAACCATTGTGGGGAACCAACATCAACAAGAGAAATTCCCGAGCAACACAACCATTAACCCGAAGGATCAATGCAAGGTTATCACTCTGAAAAGTGGCACCACTTATGAAGGACCACAAATGCCTAACAACGAGAGAGAAAGTGGTGGACCAAGTTCAAGTGATCAAACTAGCAAGAATGAGCAAGATGAACAACAAGATGAAGTTGAGGATAATGAACTTTCCAAGCAAAATGGGACTTCAACAAAAGAGATGGTGGAAGCACCATCTAAAAAGAAGGAAGAACCAAAGGTGCAAGTACCTTATCCTCAACGTTTGCAAAAGAAGAAGAACGAGGAACAATTCTCAAGGTTCCTCGACATTTTTCGAAAAGTTCAAGTAAACCTTCCATTAGTGGAAGCTTTGCAACAAATGCTGAATTATGCAAAGTTCCTCAAGGAGGTGATCTCAAAGAAAAGAAGATTAGGAGATCATGAAACGGTGAATCTCACGGAGGAGTGTAGTGCACTTATCCAAAGAAAGCTTCCAACAAAGTTGAAGGACCCCGGGAGTTTCACTATTAAAGTAACAATTGGGGATAGCCACATGGGGAAGGCGTTGTGCGACTTGGGAGCAAGCATTAACTTAATGCCACTCTCTTTCTACTTGAAGTTGAATATTGGAGAAATCAAACCAACCACCATTTGTTTACAAATGGCCGATAGATCCATAACTTATCCAAAGGGAGTGGTTGAAGATGTCTTGGTTAAAGTCAAAGACTTCATATTTCCCGTTGACTTTGTGGTGTTAGACATGGAGGAAGATAAGAATGTTTCCCTTATTCTTGGAAGACCATTCTTGAATACGGGGAAGACTCTTATTGATGTAGAAAGGGGAGAGTTAACTTTGAGAGTTAATGATGAAAAGGTGATGTTTTCACTTCGAGAAGCAATGAGGCATAAAGAGGAGGAGATGCAATTTGAAGAAGAGTGCAAAGTGCTCGAGATGGTGAACTCATGCATGGAATCGGAGCACATATTTGAACAAGTCTCGGGAATGCAAGATCCACTAGAGACTTGCATTTCACACTCACTCTTTAATACATCCTCTTATGATTCTTATCCTTTCGATTTTCCTCTCATTGACACTATCTTTCTAATGAATTCTTTGCAGGAAGAATACCTGAGAAAGCCCAAGTTCCTTCCACTGAGAGAAACGGGACAAATATCAAATGAAGAGGAGTCATAGAAAAGCGAGTTGGAGTTGAAACCACTTCCACCTCACCTAAGGTATGTGTACTTTGAAGAAGGAGAACACAAACCGGTAATAGTCTCTTCCTTTTTAACGGATGAACAACTTGATAAATGGCTAAGGGTGGTTAGAAAATATAAAAGCACTATAGGTTGGTCGATCTCGGATCTAAAAGGGATTAGTCCCTCGATTTGCATGCATAAAATCCTTTTAGAAGAAGATTACAAACCAAAAGTGCAACATCAAAGAAGATTAAACCCAATCATGCAAGAAGTAGTTAGAAATGAAGTGTTAAAATTATTGGATGCCGGTATTATATTTGCAATTTCTGATAGTGAGTGGGTTAGCCCTACTCAAGTGGTAGCGAAAAAAAGGAGTACAACTCTTGTTGAAAATGAAAAGAATGAGATAATAGCAACTAGGTTGGTAACGAGATGGAGAATGTGTATTGATTACAGAGCTTTAAATGTGTATACAAGAAAAGATCATTTTCCTATCCCTTTTATTGACCAAATGCTTGATAGGTTGACAGGGCATGAATTTTATTATTTTTTGGATGGATTTTCGGGTTACAATCAAATAATGATTGCTCCCGAAGATCAAGAGAAAACGGCTTTTACTTGTCCATATGGCATTTTTGCATATAGGTGGATGTCATTCGGGTTGTGTAATGCACCCGCCACCTTTCAAAGGTGTATGATGTCTATCTTCCATGGATTGATTGAAAATATAATGGAAGTGTTTATGGATGATTTTTCCATTTTTGGTGATTCGTTTGAAAATTGCCTTGACAATCTGTCTCAAGTGTTGCAGAGGTGTGAAGACACTAACTTGGTACTAAATTGGGAAAAATGCCACTTCATGGTAAGGGATGGTATCGTGTTGGGACACAGGGTGTCCAGAGGAGGCCTTGAAGTGGACCGAGCAAAGATTGTAGCCATTGAGAAGCTACCACCCCCGAAAAATGAAAAAGGAGTTAGAAGTTTCCTAGGGCATGCTGGGTTTTATAGACGTTTCATCAAGGATTTTTCTAAAATTTCAAAACCTTTATGCCGTCTCCTAGAGAAACTGTCGGATTTTAACTTTGATAATGATTGTTTGCAGGCTTTCGAGACTTTGAAGAAGGCCTTGATTTCAGCACCCGTCCTCATTTCACCGGATTGGAGTCAACCATTTGAAGTGATGCGTGATGCAAGTGAGGTTGCAGTTGGAGCCGCTTTGGGTCAAAAACGGGATAAGCTTTTTAGAGTGATCTATTATGGGAGTAAGACCTTAGACACGGCCCAAACGAACTACACCACTACGGAGAGGGAGCTATTTACTGTGGTGTATGCATTCAACAAGTTTAGACCCTATCTCATTGGAGCCCGAACTATAGTGCATACCGATCACTCCGCTCTAAGACATCTTTTTTGCCAAGAAGGATGCGAAGCCAAGACTCATAAGGTGGATCTTATTACTTCAAGAATTTGATGTGGAGATCCGAGATAGGAAGGAGTGCGAGAATGTGGTAGCCGACCACCTTTCTCGGCTTGAACAAGTGGAAGATGATTTGGGGTCGTCACGGCCTATTAACGAGCTTTTTCCCGATGAAAGAATTTTGGCAATCAAGTCTCAACTCTCTTGGTTTTCCGACATTGTGAACATCTTGGTAGCAAAGGTGAAACCAACAGAGTTGGAGCCTTATCAACGAAAGAAATTCTTCCACGACTTGAAGTACTATGTATGGGATGAACCATATCTATTTCGAAGATGTGCTGATTTGGTGTTAAGACGATGTGTGCCAGAAGAAGAGTGGGGAGAGATCCTGAATGCAAGCCATACCTCCCCAAGTGGAGGACATTTTGCTTCAAATAGAACCGCAAGGAAAGTGTTGCAAAGCGGGTTCTATTGGCCATCACTCTTCAAGGATTGTGTTGAGTTTGTGAAGCAATGCGAACGGTGTCAAAGGATGGGATCCATCTCGAAAAGAGATGAAATGCCAATGAAGAACATAATTGAGGTGGAACTATTTGATATTTGGGGAATTGATTTCATGGGTCCCTTTGTGATTTCAAATGGTTTCCAATATATATTGTTGGCTGTGGATTATGTTTCAAGATGGATCGAAGCTGTGCCTACTACTACGAATAATGCAAATGTGGTCTTGAAGTTTTTAAAGAAGAATGTCTTGACACGCTATGGAGCCCTGAGAGCTCTTATTAGTGATGGAGGAAGACACTTTTGCAACAAGTGGTTGGCCGCATTGCTTGCAAAATATGGAGTTCGTCACAACATCACAATGGCCTATCACCCTCAAGCAAATGGCCAAGCCGAGCTTGCCAACCGAGAAGTGAAGAAAATCCTGCAAAAATTGGTTAAAATAAATGGCAAAGATTGGTCCAACCTCTTGGATGATGCATTATGGGTGTATAGGACGGCATACAAGACCCCGTTGGGGATGTCGCCATATCAATTGGTTTTCGGGAAATCTTGTTATCTTCCTATTGAGCTTTCACACAAGGCTTATTGAGCTACAAAAAAGCTCAATATGGATTTCATGATGTCGGGGGGTGAAAGAATTTTCCGGTTGAATGAGTTGGATGAATTTAGACACGAAGCTTTCGAAAATTTATCCATTTCGAAGATGCGATCAAAGATATATCATGACAAGCTTTTGAGAAAAAAAGAACTATCACCGGGTGATGCCGTTCTTTTGTTCAACTCTCGCTTGAAGTTGTTTCCCGGAAAACTGAAAACCAAATGGAGTGGTCCCTTCGAGATATCAAGAATCTTTGACGGAGGTGCAATGGAGCTAAAAGGGAAGGATGGAAACTTGTTTATTGTCAATGGACAAAGGGTCAAGAGATTTTATACACCAGAGATGACACTTGACAATGATTCCAACATTAAATGAAGCGCTCGTTGGGAGGCAACCCAACCTCATACTTTTGTACATTTCTTTTATTTACGTTTAAGTCTTTTTCATTTATGTTTATCTTTTTATTAGATTTAATATGCTGCTTTGAGTGTTTGTATAGTTTTGGAATTACACAACAGGGTACACGGAGAAAACAAGCTCAACATATCTAACACAGAGGCTCAGGCGCGACCCACAACACGATCACTGGCGCGACCGTGAGTCGCGCCACCTAGCGTGACCTACAGCGCGACTCCAAGTGGGTTGATCCCGCTCGCGCCCAAGCACGCGTGGAGAACCCTCTCTGGCGCGACCGACAGCGCGAGTGGCCACGTGACTGAGCCCGCTCGCGCTGAAAATAGAGCAGTTCTGAACGGGTTTTAAACTTCCCCTTCTCATTTTTCACTCATTTTTCACACACCTCTCACTCAAAACACACGCACACACAAAAATTTCTTCCTTCAAGCAGAAATTCAAGGTAAAATCCCTCCCCATCTTCTACATTTTTAGTTTGCCCATGATTATCTCTTCAATTTACATGTGATTTTGAGGATTTATGGTTGAAATTAAAGATATATCAAACTAGGGTTGATTTTAGGGAAAAATTACATACAATGAGTTTTTGTTTGGATTTGTTGCTTCTACTTTGTTCCTTGAGCATTGATTTTGCAAATTTATGGTTGGAATTGTAGAAATGGCAAATGTGGGGCTAAAATTTGAAAAAAAATTTGCTTAGATAAATTTTTGGCTTGGTTTTGAGACTCCTAAGTTTCCCTTTGAGCATGATAGGACCTTTTCTAGAAGGATTGAAGTTCATTTGGAGATGCTTGTTCATACAGTGTATGGAATAGGAATTAGGGCTTTTGTAAATTTGGGATTTTTAAATCCTTGGCCTTGTTCTTTTCTCATTATAAGTCTATGCATCCTTTTTGTGAATTTTACAAGTGTTGAGGGATTAATATTAGTTGGAGGTGTTTGTTCATGAATTCTTGTTGATAAGGAACTAAAGCTTAGAAAATTTGGGATATTTTCTTCCATTTCTTTGCTTTGATTCTTTCATTCTTTGCCTACTATAGTTTATTGATTCATGTTGGTGAATTATGCTAGTGATGAAAGTGGTTAAAGTGCATATGTTGAATTTATGTATGGTGAAAGATGAAAGTGGAAGATAATTTGGTCATGATGATTAAATTGGTGAATAATGATGTGAAATGCATTTGTTGGGACTTTGCTTGATGTTGTTGCTCTAGCGTGTTGATGCCAAATATAGTTGGCTTTTGTTGTGAAATGGGGGGTAATTATGTGCATCCCCGACCCTATTTTTATAATTCTTTTTGGAAATTGTAGTGCCCAATTTGGTTATGCTTTTTGCTTTTGTTAAAAATTATGTTGAGGCCTACAAATGTGGTTAGTTTTTGTCATATTTTGCTATGAATGAGATTTAATTCTTGTTGTTATTTGTTTTGTAGTTTACACTTGAACCCTCATTCTTGGTTGTTTTTATTCTTTGCAAGGTTTTGTTCTTTTGCCAAAAAAATCATATACTAAGAAATGGCAAGACCGAGCAGAGGACAAGCATCTAGGAGATACGTGGTAGAAGAATCTGAGGAGGAAGAATCCAGTGTCGATCTCTCCGAAGAAGAAGAAGAAGAAGATGAGGAACAAGAGGAAGAAGACCAAGGGGATGAGGAAGAAGAGGAGTTTGTGCAACCCGAGCCATTGCCGGATTTTCCTGATAGTGGCCCAAATGACCCTGCAAGAGCGGGTGTTTTCTTCCGAACCCAAGAGAAAATGGACTGCTGGGAGAAGTTGACGGGATCTTTCAACATACTCCCCACCAAGTATTCATGTGACTCAGCCACTCAAGCAATGGGAATCCACGAGGATGTGTGGAGAATGTTCACTAGGATTGGGTGGGCAAATGCCATGCAAGGAAGATGGCTAACCTATCCTGTGTTGGTCAAAGAGTTCCTATCCTCTCTTAAGGTCCACAAACTCCCTAGCAGAGGGCCAATTGGGTGCACTTTTCGATTGGGAAATCGCGATCACGAGCTCACAGTGGCCCAACTTAACCAAATCTTTCAAACACCGACGAATGGATACTTTCACTACCACATAAATTTCAATTCCGAGGTGTTTTGGAGATTAATCTTAGACCCGGATGAGAGGATGGTCCAGTATGACTCAGGATTGGCAAAGGCTTCGCAAATCCAAAATCCTGTTTTCAGATACATCCATAGGATCCTTTCCTCCACTGTCCTTGCTCGACATGAGAATAGTGGACTTCGAAAGGATGAGCTCTACATCTTGTGGAGTATGCTCCAAGCGATATACGTGGATTTTGGGGCATTGCTTCTGGATCAATTTAAAAGACAAGTGCAGCCGAGCAAAGGCACAATCAGTATCGGAGGCATGATCACTCCTATTGCCATGGCCTTGGACATGAATCTTTCTAACTATCAGCCACTCCCGGGACCTCGAGCTCTCAACCTCACACATCTTCGGAATGTCCGCATGATCAGCCCGAATGCCGCCCCCATTGAGCTCATAATGAAGGATGGAAGAAAGTTCCCACTCCCGAACCCAGCACTCACATCCGTAACCAATTTCAAGGATCAACGAAATTGGTTGATGAACACTCCGACGCATAATGCTTTGATGATTGCTCTGGAACCCATGGGAGTGCATCTACAAAGAGAGAATGCGCCGCCAAGAGCACCTCGTGGGCAAAGAAGAAACAGAGGGGACGTGGCGGATGAACGACTTGAATCCCTTGAAGGTATGATGACAACTATGAATCAAAATTTTACTAACTTTCAAGGTAATGTCTTTACCCAGTTCACAGACATGCGGGCGGATCTTGATGCACGGCTCACAGACATGAGGGAGAATGTGGACAATCGGTTCACAGATTTGCAGGCGGACATTGACGAGAGATTCCAAGGCCTGCAGAGTCATATGGATGGCCGGTTTTCCGGCATGAGGACAGAGTTCCAGGGACTGCAGAGCAATTACTCAAATCTGCACGGGGATTACTCTCACTTGAGGTTGGACGTCTCAGATATTGCCACCATGATGAGGCAATGGGGTGGCATTGGATCTTCCTCACAGAACCCGTCCCAGACCTACACGCCCCCATTTCCGCCGTTCCAGCAGTACCCCTATCCGTACTCCGGGCCGTTCCAGTTTCCACAGAACCCCCGTCCACGCCCGCCCCCAGATGCTGATGCATGATGCCGTATTAGTCGATCAACGATACCACAAACCTACCCCCCTAAACTTATTCTTCCTTAGGTTGTGAATAAGTTTGGGGGTGGGGGGTGAACATGTGTGTATCGTTGATCTCTTTTAACTCCAGTATTATCTATCTTTTTAGAATGCTTTTTATTTAGAATTGTTAAAACACTTTTCGTATGATGCTTTTATTTATTTATGTATTGTTGGGATTTGCTACTTGAAATTCGGATAATTTTTAATTAATTACATGGGTTTTGCGATATTTTATAGTTTTATATTTTTTTTTGTTAATACGTATGATGGGTTTAATGATAAGGTAATAGCCTTGATGATAAGCAGGTTTAGCCTTGATCTCGTGTTTCAACTCCTCTATTACTTATGAATTTAAGTTTGTCATGCTCACTTTTGGGAAATCTTGATTTACCTATGATGTTGTTTTTGGTAAAAATAAAAACATGCATAAGAATATGACTTGATAGGACTGTGGAAATATTGGCATTAGCTTGTAACCATCTTGTGAGATTTGAGCCTTGATCTTGTTCTTCATGTGTGAATCATCAATAATATTGGTATCTCTAGAACTTGCCCTTTTAACCTCTCTTGATTTTACAAGTTGTGCTTAGAATAAGGAGATGACCTAAGACTTTCTTTGATAAATCTGTGCCAAATTATTTTCCTACAAATACAACCCTTGCTAGCCCCTTTGTGCTTGTTATTGATTTTATTTGAAACCAAGGGGTAGAAGAAATTTGGGAATCAAGTAAGCTTGAAGATAAAATTAATGGGAATTAATGGTGGATTGAACACAAATTTTATTTTCGAATAGCCTTTTTGATCAAACACTTATGCAAGCCTTGCAAGTTGAAATAAAAATAAATTGTAAATTGTTAAAGAACAATCTTGAAAATCAAAATAAATAGAGGAGCATTAATGTTTTGTTGGCTATAGACTCTTAGATCCAATTAAATTTCCCAAAGCAATGTGCGGGGTAGAAGAAAACTCAAAAATAGTTTTGCTTATCTCGAAATACAAAATAGGTTATGGGGATTGATTTTGAAGTCACTTTTTGCCTATATTTTTCCTACCTCGTCCAAAGAGCCTAACGTTGCAACCCTTAAGACCAATGTGATCCTTATTTTGAGCACACTTGTGGGAAGAGATGAGTTATTTTGCAAGCTTATGGTGGTATACTAGCATTATTTGATGTCGAGCGTATACACGTCCCTTTTCTCCTTGAGAGGTTGAGTTGAGTGTTGATATTACTGAAAGCAAGGAAAGCCGTATTTTTACATGTTCATTTCTTGTGTATTAGAACTTCATATCCTTGTGTATGATAACATGCTTTTGGTTCTTCTTCTGAGGCACTCTTGATCTTGATTTCCCATGTTCTCTTTTTTTTTAAAAACTTGTTTGAGGACAAACAAGAACTTAAGTTTGGGGGAGTTGATAATCGGTATTTTTTTGCTTCTTTTGACTGCAACTTGGGGCTATTTCAATACCATTCCATAAATCAATTGTATATTTTTGATGTCCAAACCCATATTTTAATCCAAGTGCAAATTCTAGGTGTGTTATTGAAGAATCATCGAGTTCGAGAAAGCAGGCACGACTCACAGCACGGTCGGAGGCGCGACCGCTCCACCCACGCCCAAACATGGCAAGCCACGCATCTCTGGCGCGACCGACAGCGCGGTCGGAGGCGCGACTGGCTCGGGTCGCGCCAAGCCAGCCCTTCCACGCCTTCTCTGGCGCGACCGACAGCGCGAGTTCTGGCGCGACCGAGCTCCTGCACCTAGACACGCCTTCGCGCCCTTCTCTGGCGTGAGCTACAGCGCGACCTGGGCGCGACTGAGCCCGTGTCACGCCCAGATGCCTTGTTTTGCGTGCCTTATCTGCTCCCTTCTCTCTAATATTTGGAAGGGGCGATTTTTAAAATGATGACACAAGGATTTTTACACAAGAATACATCAAACTCCAAAATCTCTCCCCAATACGATATACCCCTTTTTCCCTAGAAAATCAAGGATAGAACTATAAACATTAGAGGAGAAAGAGGGCTTGGGCTTGTAAGGGGAGTACTTGAAGTTTGAAGAGTTGAAGTGGAAGGATCTTGTGGAATTTGTGTACATCCTATTGGTTTAATCTAAACTTTATCTATGTTTTACATACAAGTTTGTTATTTTGATCTCTTAAGCATGAGTAGCTAATCTATTTAGGTTTTGGGGTGTTGGATCAATTGATGAATGGTGTTTGATTTGAATGATTGATGAATGTACCTTTCCCTTATTTTAAGTATTGTGGATCAAGGGGTTGATTGTTGAATGTATGTGGGTGGCCTCCATTTAGATTCATATGCTACTTAATGTGTGATTAGGTTTGCTCATTTTGTATGTGATCTTGATCCATGAGACCTTTTATTTGTATCTTGAGATAGGTATAAGTATTAGGGGGTTTAATGATGATTTGGGGATCTTGGAAGGCTTGAGTGATTCATTTGCTAGAGATAGTAATGGATTGCACTTGCTTGTAGGCTAGGTGTTTGAGAAAATGTCTAGGTGAACCTTTCCCAAATCATGATTGTTGAAGGGAGAGTTATGTGATTCATTTGGTTTGTAGAATACCTTAATCAATGATCTAGCACCCTAGAACCTCTTGCTTTTATTACCCTTTAAATCTTCTTTTGGAATTATTTACCAATCTACATTGAAGAGTGAAGTTGGTAATTGTTAATGGTTTGGAACACAACATTTCTTTAAAAATGATGTTTGTCTAAATAGTGATTATAACTTGAGTCAACATTACTTGCATTGTTAGATCATAATTTCTATTTCCTTGTGGTTCGACTCGTATCATTACTTACTACATCCGTGTACACTTGCACTTTACACGATCTATAATTTGAGGTATAAAATACGTCATCAACCATAAAATCCACCGGGAATATAAAATCATTAACTTTGATTAGCACATCTTCCAAAATTCCCTCAGGATACACCACAGATCGGTCGGCCATCTACAAACACATGGTTGTAGGCTTGAGTTGCCCACTGTTCAGCTTTTTGAAAAATGAGAGCGGCATCAAATTGATGCTCGCCCCCCAAATCACACAGTACTCGACCACCTATCTTATCTCAAATAGTGATGGGGAGTGTAAAACTCCCCGGATCCTTTATCTTGGCCGGGAGCTTCATTTGAATAATGGAGCTGTAGTTTTCTGAGAGGTGCACAGTCTCGAACTTCTCTATCCTTTTCTTCTTGGACACAACATCCTTTAGGAATTTTGCATGTTTGGGCATATGCTGCAGCGTCTCTACCAAAGGAATGTTGATTTACACCTTCTTGAAAATCTCCAAAAATTGAGAGAACTGTGCATCAATCTTCTATTTCGGGGTCCTCTGCGGGAACGGTAAAGTCACAGTGGGAAGAACTGTAGGACCCGTCTGAGGACTCTTGATGGTAGAATTTGGCTTGTCAGAAGCCATCTTGGGAGGAACAGCTGCAGCGGCAACAATAGGTGTAGGAACTTCAGTATGCAGATGGATTGCATTACACTGTTCCTTGGGATTCACTGTGGTGTTGCTAGGGAACTGTCCCGATTGGAACTAATTCCCTACAACTGTAGCCAACTGACCTAGTTGCTTCTCGAACATCTTCATTTGTACACTCATGGCACCCACAGTATTTTCCAGTTTCTCCACTCTAGCTTGCGACTCCCTCATGAATTTATCGATTTTCCCCATGAACGCCATCAACAGATCATCCATGTTTGGATTCTTCTCCTCGTTGATCACTCTATTTGTTACAGAGAAGCCAGGAGGGGGCTGCAGTGTATTATTAGAATTCCATATGAGAGGTTGGATCGGTTACCTTGGTAGAATTGATTTCCGTCTCGGTAATTGTTGTTCTCATAACTGCCTCTCTGATTTATGTAGTTAACATTTTCCACTGCTTGATTCATGGGGAGATTTACAGTCTGTTGAGACATGGCATCGAATCTATTATTGATAGTAGCATTCAACGTGGATAGCTGAGTCGTCAATTTGGAAATTGGATCACTGTCATCAACTGCTGCAGCTCTCTTCAACATTCTTACTGGTCGATCCCTAGTCCACTAATAGCTGTTGGTGGCCATGTCTTCAATTATCATCACAGCTTGATCGTGGCCTTTGTTCAACAGTGAGCCACCCGTAGAGGCATCCAGAAGTCTTTTCATTTCCATGTTGCATCCATTGTAGAAGATGCAGACTTGATGATCCACCCCAAATCCATGATTGGGGCACTTCCTCAGCATGTTCCGGAACCGCTCCCGCACCTCATATAAGGTTTCATCATCATACTGACGAAACTGTGTGATTTCGCCCTTCAGCTTGAGAGTCAAACCAGGAGGGAAGAATTTATGTAAGAACTTGTGCGCCAAGCACTCCCAACTATCCACAGTACTAAGATCTAAGGAATGATACCAATCCTTGGCAGCATCCTTCAATGAGAACGAGAACAGACAGCCGAATAGTATCATCAGATACCCCATTCATCTTGATTGTACTGCATATTTCTAAGAACTGTTGCAGGTGAGCGTTTGGATTTTCAGTTTTGTGCCCACCATACTGATGTTGTTGAACCATGCCCACCAATCCCGACTTTAGTTCAAAATTATTGGCATTAATCCCTGGACCGGGAACTTGCCCATGGTTGAGCACCGGTGTGAACATCTGGTTGATCGGTGCCGGCGTTTTTTCTCTAGCGGCTTCTTGCTCTTGAAATCGCTGCTGTACTTCGTCTAACTGTTGTTGCATGCGACACATCTGTTCAGCGGTAACAGGAGCTTGTTGTTCTGCCATCTCTCTTTTTCTCCTTGCATTTTTGTGGCGGGTGGTGGCTTCAATCTCATGATCGTATTTTTCTAGTAATCCTCCCTGAGATCGTGTATGCATATACAACCTAATCACAAGAAAAAGAAGATTATAAAATTTTAAAAGAAAATAAACTAAAAACTGAAAAATAAATGTCTAGATTAACACAAGAAATTAAATCTAAATAATAGCAAATACAAAATTAAATCCCCGGCAACAGCGCCAAAAACTTGTTCGGTATTTATTTTCACCTAAACTGCAAGTGTACAGTGAGGCTTCTAGTATAGCAATGAACAATGTCGTATCTACAGAGATTTAATAATTAATCTGCTAGTTATTTAATTTAATCCCTCATAGTTATATAGACTATAAAACATGGTTGAATTTAACTAAATAAAAACTGACAATAATAAATAAACTAAATCACCACAGAAGAAATCAACACGAAAATCAAACACTGAAGAACAAGACGCATTCTAGGATTGGATTCTCATTATTTAATCCATTATCTTAATCAATTCATTTAGTGTCTATGTTGGGATTTAAATCATGCTAGAACAATCACTCATGTATTCTAAACCTTCTCTCGAAACGCCTAGATTGTAGATCACACAACAAATATTAACGTGTCCATTCAATACCTATTATGCAACTCCTAATGGTTCCAAAGATTTATTATTCTCTAAATTAATCGCAACTCTCTCGAGTGATATTGACTAACTAGTTAATTATTCCAGATCTTGTGTTAAAACTCATCTTTCGAATTATGGATTAACACATCAGATTGGATCATTTATTGATCAGGTAATAATACAGAGAAAAGCATGAATAATCAAAACATAATCAAATCATAGACACTAAATAAAATGAATTAGAAGAACTTCATAAATAACTCATAATCCAACCCTAGAATACTAGGGTTTTAGCTATCCATGACAAAATGAATAATTAAAACAATCCACAAAGTAAACATTGTATTTCTAAGAACAGAGAAAATAAAACTCGAAAGAATTAATTTGTCTCTAATCTTGGAAGCTCTTGAATTCCTTGGTCTTGTTCTTCGCGTCTGTTTTTCTCTGCAGCAAACCTCTGGTGGCAACTTTTGGATATGTGGAATTGTGTGGAATTTTCGTGCATCAAACCCTTAAATACTAAGTTAAAAAAAGCCCAAAAATAGGTAAAAAAATCGGACAGGCCCGCTCGACTTGCGACCACATTCACGATCGCATCGCTCGTGACTCAGGTCGCGAATCCACGTGGCATGACGTGGCATAACGTGGCGCTGACGTGGCAGAAAATTCGCGACCAGTGCAAAATTTGTAAGTGGGGTCGTGAATAATTCAAAGAAGAACCCCCTCTATGTCGCGACCATGCAGAAAAATGGGAAGAAGGTGATTCTCGACCAGATTCGTGACCCGGGTCACGAGTATGGTCGCGGGTATTTCCGAGTTCCGGTAGCCTCTCACTGTTTTGCTTCGTTCTCACTCATTTCTCGTCTAATTGACCCGATTCTTTTTGCAACGTGTTCCTAACTTGATTTCCTATCTTTCTAGGGCCTTCCCAAGCTCATTTGAACTTCCCAAAAAAATGACATTAATTCCCTTCACAACGAACAAACATGTGACATTACATAAAACATAAAAAACTATGCAAAACTTAACACTTCATGCATGCAATGCCAATCAAATACCACTCAAATGTACCTCAAAATACATGTAAAATATGATGTTATTAATAAGGCGTATTGGGCTGTGAGGAAGATTAATTTTGAGTTCCAAGAAGTTGGAATTGAGAGAGCTCATCAATTGTTGGAGTTGGAGGAATGGATGAATGAGGCCTATGAGAATTCTTGCATCTACAAAGAATGAGCTAGAAAATTTCATGATCGAGTCATCAAGCAAAAGAAGTTTTCTCTGGGGATGAGGTACTTGTTTATGACTCAAGATTGAGATTATTTCTAGGCAAGCTCATGTTAAGATGGACGGGTCCATTCGTGGTGTACAAGCCTAAGTGGAATGGCACATGCGAGTTGTTACGAGCCGATGGAAGCACTTTTGTGGTGAATGGGCACCGACTCAAACATTATTTCAAGCATCCCACTGAGGAGCGGAATTTACGGGTCACACTCCTAAATGATCCATGAGCCATAGTGAGGTATCGTCTAGCTAAAGACGTTTAATGAAGCACATGGTGAGAGGTAACCCATCAGTTTTTTTTCTATGTTTTGTTTTATTTATGTTATTTTTTTAGCTTTTGTTTTGTTTTTACTTTTATTTTTTTATGTATTTTGTCTTTGTTTTATTTATTTTTGCAGGTTTTAAAAAAAAAGGGACGTACAAACCATGCGGAAGGGGTGCCTTACCACACGGCCTGTGCGGGACTTCTGGAAGTGCGCCAAGCAGCTGGCGCACGGCCCGTGCGCAGTGGCGGAACCATAATTTTTTTTAGGGGGGGCTGTAGGATGTTTTGACAGAACATTCGGTCTCTTCATGTTTCATCCTTGTTTGTGCATTATAGAAAGACTAGTGAGATGTTTCATGTTTGCTTGTATGGCATGGAGAGAATAGTGAGGGTAGTGTAGTTTTCCAAACTTTTTGCATTTAATTTTCTTTTCATATGCCTATTTTGTTTCACTAACACCATTGATTTTCATTTTTCTCTCTCTTGTTTTCATATATTTTTTTTACTTTATTCAACACCTATATAATAAATATAATTTAAATAAAAATAAAAATTTGAAATAATAAATTCATTAGTGAAGAACAAATTTTATAATAAAATAACTTAACAAAATTCAAAAAAATAAAAATAAATCATAGTTCACAATTAATATATAAATACTATTGCAAATTATTTTTTAGAAAAAAAAATCCACATTCTACATAAATAAAAAAAATCAAAATAAATTAAATTACAACATATATAGATGAAAAATAAAAAAGAAAACTAATAATTTATAAAAAAAATTAAATTAAACAGAAAGAATGACAAAAAATATTGCCAAACTAAGAAATTCATTCCTATGCAAGGCACATAATATAATTATAAGCTATCCATTAATTTTAATAAAATCGTGTTTTGAAACCCAAATTTTTAATAGAATCGTTTTCGTTTTCTTTTTCTTTTTTTTACGCTTCTTCCTCAACAATTTGTTCTCACCCACCCCCAACACTCTGTTTTGCTGTTCTACACAGGTCATTCCCCAAATCATCAAGAAATTCTAAATCTCTCTGATCCAACCCTCTTGTCTTCTTTTTTTTTACACATCATTCGTAATGGCAAATTCGCATCTCATTCATTTCTTCTCCACCGTCGATGGCAAGGGGGCTGAGACTCAAAAAAATTCCGACACCCCTACAAAAACTCTAGCAATTTTCCAGTTAGGGGGGGCTAGAGCCCCCTCCAACCCCCTAGATCCGCCACTGCCCGTGCGCAAGGACCTTCCTAGCACACGGACCATGCGCTGATACCTTTTAAAAAATGGGTTCTCCTCCCACAAGGTATTTTTCATCTCTCTCTCTCCCACACGGTCCGTGCCTCCTCTTCTTTTCCTCCTCTCGATTTTTCTCACTTCCCACACATAAATCGCACGAATCCTTCATTTTTTCCCACATTCATCTCCTCTACACACCTCTAACACATACATTATGGTTGTTCAAGCACTATCACCATTGTTGAAGCAAGTCAAAGAGGGACTCCCCCAAACTTAAAAGCTTGTTTGTCCCCAAACAAAGAAGAAAAGAGATGAATGTTTAAATGATGACGTGTGGATATAAGGATGGAAATTGCTTCAAAGATTCAAAACACATTATGTACATTCAAGCATGATATTCAAAGATCAACGAGCCTAGAAAAATTCTACAATGCATTGCCAAAATAACTTGTAACCTCTCGAATATAGAAAGATCGCTCTTCACTCAAGTGTTTAGGCTTTAAGTGTATATACTCAAAATCAAGTCATACAAGTTGTCAACCATATGCTTGTAAAGGGTCTATCATCTCCATCACTTATGTATGCTTTCAAACAAGAATCATTAAGGGCTTGTTCAAGTTTAGAATGGAGGCTCTTTGGTAAGGTAGGGATTGTTTGGCCAATTGACTATCAAGAATTAATCATTAAACCCAAATTTTGCATTATCAACCAAGTAGAACTACACAAGTTCTCTTCCACCTTCCTTGCTTCACAAACCTCAAAGTCTAGAAACTTTCTCATGATAAACAATATTACTACCCATTCTTACTCTTTCTTTTCAATGATCTAATGTGAACACTTTTTTTTTTTCAATGTGTTCATTTTATCTCCTTTTTTTTTTCAATCTTTCATTGTGAGAGCTAAGAGGGGTAATTTGACATTTTTAACTCAAAATACTCTAAAATGTGATTTCATTTCAAGCATTCCAAACTTCTCATAAGCATTAATTCCTCATCACTACTCATTCCCAACCCAAGGTAGAAAAAATGAGTATTGTCTTAGGCTCAAAGGGGCTAACAAGGGATTTATAGTGTGAAATGGTAAAATTTGGATAGAGTGGGCTAGACAAAAGATGACCTTAAATCATTTTCAAGTCATCAAGCATACTATTGTAATTTCGAATTAGACACAATGCAAGTTCTAGAGACAAACAAGTATGCATGATTACCACACAAGCAAGAAAAGATTGTAAGAACAAAGCAATCTTCGGCTCAAAACTCACATGGGTTCATCCAAGTTCAAAAGACAATGAACTTAAGAATATGTCAAGCCAAATATCACCAAGTCATACCATGCTTTCATGTCATTTTCTCAACAAACCTTCTCATCATAAGCAACTTAACAACCCAATCCACACTTCAACCATTTTCAACCACAAATCTCCACAAAATCAAAAATCAACCTCCAAAGCCTCCGGTTATTTAAAGCATTTAAACGTGCAAATAAATAAACAAAACAAAAAATAAAAACAAAATCAAACAATGCAACCTATATGCAATGAAACACATAAAACACACAAAAAGAAGGAGAGATCCAAGATAACCACACTTCCTTCCCCCGAACTTATTCGACACTAAGTGAGAATAAGTTTGAAGGAAAGAAGTGGTTCACTTTAGATGAGCTCACAAATGATTAGAGAGGGCAAGATGACACAAGACGTCCGCGTCCGGATTCCTTCGACATTTTGTCCGCTCATTCCACTTCCTTACTCAACCTTCAAAAATAAAACAAAATCCAAACAAACAAGAAATGAAAAACAAAAACTAAAAAACAATATCTAGATTAACAATGCAATCCTTATCATAATAACACAACTAAATCATTTAGTCCCCGGCAACGGTGCCAAAAACTTGATCGACTTTTTATTCGACTAAAATTTAACCGCAAGTGTACGGTGCAATTGTAGTATATATAGCGAGCAAGAGTATCGTATCCATAGAGACTAATTAGACCTAATTGTGTGTACTATAATATCGGACCTCAATCGTTATCTAGACGATAAGAAAATGAAAAGATAATTAACTAATCTAAAACTAAAGAAAGCATAAATAAAAAGGAAAAATAAATGGAGAATGGGACAAGAAGGTAGAGGTACTTTTAGGATTGATTTCTTCGGTACTTGGCACTAATGATCCTATTGAATGTCTATTTGTGTGCTAAATTTCACTAGGAAAATCTCGTCTAAGTTCTCTCTTGAGACACTTAAGTTTGGAGGGTACATGCTAGGTTCACCATCTCCGAATAAATCTTACACATGTACTTACCACCACTCCTAAGATTTCTAGCCCTCACACTAAGCCTCAATTCTCTCGAATTTATCGACATAGGTGTCTCGTGCCTAGGGTTCGTCTATTGAGACTCATCTCTCGATTCATGAATCAATAGATAAAATCGTGCAAATTAGTGATCATTTAATCAACACTCATACATAGCATAAGCACAATAAATAAAATCGAGTCATAAACAATCAATAGAAATAGAAATGCATAAATACCAAAATATGTTCAATCCCAAAATACAAGATAATCTAACCTAACATCTAAACAATGTAAAGATTAAATTATCTTAAAGCAAATCAAAGACAAAAACAAGAAAATGAAAGTAGGTACAACCCGGAAGTTGGGCCTCGATTCCACCCTTGCCTCCGCTCGTCTCCTCTTTGCTCCGTCTTCAAGCCATAGCTCCTTATTCACCCTAGCTAGGGTGTGGGTTTGAGGGGTGATGGTTGAAGATGAGAGAGGGAAGAAGGGTTTGGTGATGGGGGAAATTTGGGGATTTTGGAGGAGAAAATCGTGTATTGTGTGTTGTGTGTGTAATTGTTGTAGAGAAATGAGAGGAAAAATCAAATAAAAAGGGGATGAGCTCACAAATCCGAAAAGCTGGGCTGGGGGCGCGACCCAGGCTCAGTCGCGCCCCCGATCGTGCTGTCGGTCGCGCTCGGATTGAAGAAAAATCTTGTCTCTGGCGCGAGTGCAGGCCGGTCGCGCCTCCGGTCGCTCTGCCACTCGCGCCAGCAACTCTGCACCGACACTTTTCACGGTTTTGCTCCGTTCTCCCTCATTTCTTATCTGATTGAGGCGATTCAACTTGCAGCGCGTTGCTCATTCGATTATCTATCTTCTCATGGCTTTGGATCACTCAAATATTCATTGATTAATTCTCCATTTCCTATGAAAGTCAAGCAACAAACAAAACTTCCAAATCGGGAGGTTAAAAGTGCAATTTGGGTTAAAGCACATGCAAGACTCTTCAATTCACTTCATTTCAACCTCAAAATGTTGTGCAAAAACACCACTTATCAAGGGGTTTTTCTACTTTTCGAAATTTCCTCCACTAAGGTATGTTTTTCTTCATCTTTTGACTACTATGAGTTGGTTAGTATTGAGATTGAGGAATGGGTACATGACTTATGCTCCCAAAATTATTGGAATTTTGTTGATTTTTTTGTGGCATTTTCACAAACACTTGGTGTGCATCTTTGGTTGGAGCCAATTTGGATAGTTTTAGCTTATTATGATTGAATTTTTCATTTCTCCTTGTACATTGAGGTTCCATGGTGCTAGTTGGTATGGAATAGCTTAAGGATTTCCTTTGATAATTGTTGAACCCCAAATTTGCATGCTTGAAGGTTTCCATTAGTACTTGGTGGTTGGTTTTTCATCTTGCATTTTGTTTATATGAAGATGGGGCTCTTGTTGTTGAGTTGTGGTGTTTTTGAGGGATTATGTTGAGCTACTATGTTAATTGTTCCATAATTTCTCTTGAGTTGGGCACATCGATAAGTTCATGCTCTGTTATGCTCAAACTAGCTCAACTTATGTTTATAGACTAGTAGTTGGTTGTTTTCTTTGGTTTTTACCTTACATTGTGCTTGTGTAGGTCCTTCACAGTTATGTCTCGATGTGAAAATCGAGCTCCCACAGATCCTAACCACCCAAGGAGTTTTGGAGTGGTTCTCAATGATGCCCGCCATCAAGTCACATGGGGGAAACTTGTCCTCTTGGATTTTCAACCATCTCGATATCCGAAAGCTAGTGCTCTCCAGGTCATGGGACTTGAGATGTATTTTTGGAATTTGTGTAAACGAGGCGGCCTTGCTACCATATTTTCAGGTCGATGGCCATCTTATAGACGTATGACCCTTGGAGTTTCTGAGCACATTGAAAGTGGTGAAATCACGGCCCCTTGCCTTAGTCCAACACATCAAATTCTGTCTTGCTAACCGAGATTTTATAGTCATTGTGGAGGAATTGAACATTATCTTTGGCTGCAATGGTGATATATTTTTCGAGCCGAAGGACTACGATCAAGATACGTTCTGGAATCAGATCACCCTACCCCCGCCTGGTGGATTCAATGTATATGAGCCTCAACTGGCCAACTCTATACAAATTCAGAATCCCGTGCTTAGATACATTCATCAGGCTTCTGCTAGTTTATCTTTTGCTTGATTTGACAGTGACGGGGTGCAGACGACCGAATTATTCCTATTGTGGAACATTCTGCAGGGGCAGGCCATTGACTTGGGAGATTTTGTAGCTCTTCACCTGGAGCGTACCGTGGTAAAGTGAGGAGGAACACTATGTTGTGGGGGCATCATTACCCTGATTGCGGACTATCGTGGCATTGACAATTCTGGCTGGGATGCAGCTGAAGGAGAGGAGTATCTTACTGCAGATGTGCTCAAGAATATGGATTTTTTACGGGTTGACAGTACTCACCGTGGGTTCTTATCCCAGAAGTCGGGGGGTCACTTTCCTCTTCTCAATCCCATCCTCACTTCTGTTTTTGGTTGGGAGGATCGACATAATTGACAGATAAATGAGACGGCATATATTCAAGCCATAGCAGCTTGCTCGGTCCAGCTACCTTGGTGCCACCGTTACAACCCCACGGGGGAGGGAAGCTCCTCCTCAGTTCATGGCCATTGAGGGTGGCCCGGGGATGGTCAGCCTTGCACATGCTGCCACCGATGAAGATGAAGAGGCCATACCTGAGCCGCCTGGACGACGTCGATGACGGCTGAGGCCGCAAATGTAAGAGGAGCTCCTTGAGACTATGGGGCACCAGATTGACAGTTTGGAGCACCGGGTACATGGTGTGGAGACCACCGTCAACCACATGAGCTGCCGCATGGACTCGATGTACGACCACTTGGGCAATGTTGATGCCAATGTCGCTATGATCATGCATATGATGTAGCAGTGTCACCCTTATCAGCCTCAGCTACCTCCAGAGTGAGTTGTTCTTCAGGATATCTCATGTTCTTCCCAACAAACTTACTCCACTGACGTGTGATTAAGTTTGGAGGAGGGGGATGGTGTGGTGATATCCTAAGTTTCTATCTATTTTTTTTAGTTTGTTTGGTTTCTTCTTTTCAGTAGTGTGTCGGTATGTTATTGATGTTATTTGCTAGTTGGTTGCTTCTGTCTGTCTAAGTGGTTTGTATTGTAATGTTGGAGAATATTCGTAGAATGTGGAAGTATGGAATTGGGAAAAATTGAATAGCTGATGATGAAATTGTGTAGACTTGGAAATTTGCTAATTGAGTAGGTTTTGATGAATTGCTTTGTGCTTTGGTAGATTCCTAGAATTTATGCCTTTGGAATGTGATTAAACATGAGAGATTTTGAGCCCAAGACTTGTAGTCTTGTTTATTTTGGTGTGAGTATCGATCTTGTGTGTGATCTCTAGAACTTGTTATCATATCTCTCTCGAGACTAAACATTGTGGGCTGATAGTTTTAAGATGATTTAAGGCCATTTTTGTTAGCCAATTTTACCCATACACTAGCCCTGATTAAATGAATATCCTTAGTTAGCTTTGTTGAGCCTTAAAAGCCTATTTTCTTGAAACACCTTGTCATGGAAAACACATGGAGAAGGGGTAGTGGAGAAGTTTGGAATATGAGGGTAGTTAATTAGGGTTGTACTCTATGTTCTGTTGCCCGGAAAATTGGTATAAATTTGAATGCTCAAATGGATCACTTCAAAGAAGTGAAGAAAAAATTTGTTTTGAAAAACTAGTGAGCATGAGAAAAAAAATGATGATGATACCAATGGAATTAAATGAGACTCGAAGAGCCTAAGGGGCGAGGAATCGATAGAACACGTTAGAAAGGCGAGAAGAGTGGAAGAGGATTCAAAAGAATCCTACTGTGGAGTTGTAATTATGTGGAGGGTGTCGGAGTTCATCTAACTTAGTCACTTAGCTAAAATTTCCCCACCTTAGCCGAAATCTGCATTACAACCAAAGAAAGTCCTTTTTGATTCTTACCATGAAGGACACGTTTTGTGTAGTGGAGAGATGAGATTGATTGCAATCTTATGGTGGATTGCATGTAGTGAATTGATTGTGAGTGTAAACATGTCCATATAAACACTTGAGTGTTGAGAGAAAATTACACACCTTGAGAGGTTCATATTATTGAAGGCATATTTTCTTTGAGTTTATTTTTGTGCATTGTGATTCTGATTTACATGTTTGATTTGGCAAAAATTCAGTTTATTCTCTGAAGCATTGCACATTTGAAGTTCCACGGTTCTGTCTTTTTCACGTTTTTTGGATGTTTGAGGATGAACATATCTTTAAGTTGGGGGAGTTGACAATCTCGGGGTTTTCATCTATTTTGAGCTTGAACTTGGTGCATTGTATATAGTTTGTGAGCTGCAAGAGTGTGTTTAGGTTCAATTCTTATTTAATGGTTGTGTTTCACGAGTTTGTTGAGTTTTGAAGTTTTTAAAGGGTAGAAAGGAGTCAGAAGCTGAGAGACGTGAAGTTGGAAGTGTGAATGAAGCCAAATGGGATAATTGGACGAACTCGTTGATTCAAAGGACGCACAGCCCGTGCACAAAGATCGAAGCACCACACGGCCCGTGCAGAAGGATAAGGGTTCCGCAAGGCCCGTGTGTGGCTAATTAAAATGTGTTCTGAGAGTGCCACACGGCCCATGTGCTAGAACACTCTTAGCGTACGGCCCGTACGTATTGGGGCGATTTGTGGCGGATTTTTCTCTCTTTCCTTGTTTGACTCCATAACCCATCCAAACTCGGCCCAACTATTTAAGGCTCTTCTTTGCACGAAAATTCATACAATTTTTACCCTATAGAAGAGAATAGATGAGTTGTGAAGATAGAGAAAGATGGAGATTGAAGATTCAAACATCCGACATAAGTTGTTTATATTTTTATTTTAATTTGTGTTATGATTTTTGTAATTCGTATTTTATTTCTCTTAGATTGTAATTTTATGATGAACGGCTAGACTCGTACTAATTCTAGTTTTTGCAAACATGTTGAAGTTATGAAATTAATTCAATTATGTTATTTTTCCCTTCTGATTATTGTGTTCAATTGTTTAAGTGCTTTTCATTTCATGCATAGATTAATGGCGATAATCAATGCATGCTAGCTAGTTGATTTGAGACCTGGCGGAGATACTTAACTCGTGGGATTAATTGAATATTTTGATACATGTTATGTGGAATCTGTAGGAGATTAAATCTGATACTTTAAGGAGTTAACAAATTAAGCTAGAGACAAAAGTGATAGTTAATTTGTCAATCTACAACTACCTTGAGACCTGGCGGAGATAGGTAGTGACATTTCCGATCCTCCACCAATAATCGGATTAAAAGTGAAAATTATTAGAATTGAATTAATACATAACGGATACATGTGCATGTATTCCCTAGGATTAATCTTTTAATTGATTGTTTGATTTCTTTGAATTAATTTGGTTTGGTTAAATTATTTTCATCTTTTCTTAATTAATTATCCCATTTAAATTTGGAATCGTGTCTGGGATTAATTAACTCGAAAATAGGTAGCCTGCATAATAGAAAGTTGTTAGCTTAGTACTCAGTGTGATCAATGTTTCAGTGTCTGTGGATACGATACTCGATTCACTTGCTATATTGCATGATATGTGCTAGTTGCAGTTAATTGCATAATAAATAGTGCATCAATGCATTTTCTCAAATCCATGTATTTTTTTATTTTGTTTCAAAAGGTCCATATACAAATGTATTATTTTAACGGAAACTGCATAAAATTAAAGTAGAATGTAGCAAATGTTGTGTGCTTGGCCTCTGCCATGAAACTAGTTTATATAGGAGTACAAAACACAAGTCAACTTCCCCCACAAGTCAGGGGATATTCAGCTTGATTTGTAGATCGCTATGCATACGACTTTCTATATCTAGCAAATTCTTCCCTTATTTAGAAGATCTGATTAGCAGAATTTGTACTTGTTGTGCCCTAGATCGCTGAGATCTAACCTTCCTTAGATATCCAATCCGCCTCCTAGAATCCGATGATGCGGTCAGACTTGCCATATATAGCCTCTTTCTTCCTTTAGTGGCTAGGATGTATTGCTCCTGCCTCAGCTAGTATTGTTGATCTTTTGCCCAGTCTCCTCTCCTTCTTCTGCAATCACACTGGGATTAGTGTGGGCACGATCACGAACTTCTCATTCAGTACTGCTGGAATGGTGGACATTTATGTCAGGCTCGAGAGAGAGCTTTCAGTTAAAAAATCATTGCCCATCTTGGTATCATTTGGCATCCAAATGTCCTCCAGAGGTGATTCTGCTGTCTCCTGCCTCCCTTATGCCCAAACGGGCTCTTTCCGATTCAAAAAAGAGAAAAACAAAGGACAAAAGAAAGAGGAAAAAGACACAAAAATACGAGAGAAAATGGAGTTGTCAGTGGGTGATAGGTTAGGGTTTTAATCGAAGAAGAATCACTTTTAAATCTATCCTGAAAGGATGTATAAAGAGACGTAGCGAGGAATCCGATCTCCATAACTGAGTGACTTAATTGTATAGAAAGATCTGTGTGCGCATGATCAAGTGAGTGTTATTTAAACTGGATTCTAGTTCATATTTCGAAAACTTTTTTTATTTGATATTTCTCAGCTTATTTAATTTTTTCAGATTTTAATTCCAGTAAAGTGACAATACAATCCAAACCCCCTTTTGTGATTGGTGATCTGAAAGTAAGATCGAATTAGTTCTCTGTGAGATCGATTCTTACTCATAGTTAGCTACGCTCGCTGTGGGCACAGAAGAATAAATTTATTTTGATTGCAAAATGACCACGTGTCATATCTATTGATTTTTTTTTATTAATGTTATTATATTATTTATATTTTACACTTTTGAGAAAGCAAAGTGATAGAAATATCTTATGTAGATAATATATTTACTACAATCTACAAATAAGAAAGTCTAGGCTATACATACTTTTATTAGTAGAGAGACTATTACAATAGTTCATCGTTAATATGAATATAAAATTGGAGTTCCGACAAAACCAATAAAGTTTGAAAGCTTAATTACTTAATTGTATCAAGAAAAAATCGTGGATAGTGTCTTCAAAGGAGAATTGAAAGGAAAAGAAGTTGGCCAAAGAATTGTCCCAAGAAATATGAGACATAGAAATCTTGATACATTGACATTAGTTATACAAAATTGATAAGCCAGATTTATTTATTACACTGACTTGCAATTTAGAGTGAAAGAAAATAGAAGAAAAATTACATGTATGTCAAAGAAGGGGCCGGGTTTGCTGGTCGGGGATGTACATATTAATTTTTTATTTTTATTTTTCATTGATATTGAGGGAATTTATTTTATTTTCTAGGGACGCTTTCTATATACTAGGGGTTATAAGGACAAAATCGTTAAAAAATATTAAATGTATTTTGCATTATTTTGAGGACTATAAAATATAAAGAATAATGCTAGTCAGCCAGATTCTGGCTAGCCAGAATCTAATTTTTTGATTAATAAAACTGTATTATTAATAAATTAATTATGTTAATTATTAAATGTTATGTTTTTACTATATTATCCTTCTGTCATGAAATTAGTGATTTGTAATTAATTATTAAAATCACTCCAGAAGCGGATCATAAGAAAGGGGCACATCTTCATCTTCTTTCTTTTCTTCACTTCTTTATTTTTTTTCCATCTTCGATTTCTTCTGAATTGAAGCGCATATAGAGTTGCCTTAGTTATTATGGAGGGCATCAATGTAAATTTATTGAATAATTAATGTTTTATTAATTAAATTAATTAATTATTAAAAATAATAAAAGATTCACTACTCAAATATAAATAAAAGAATGGGGATGGGTTTAGAATTTCCATGTTTGAATTATCTTATTCGATTCGGTATATTTCCAAATAAATTCAATTCGTAGAATGCTCTATTGGACTTCTTTTTTAGCTTACTTAATTAGTGTCAAAATAATTTCCTTATAGTATACTTTCACCGATGATATTAGTCTTGTTGTATCAAATATTTTTTTGGATGTCGATGGTAACCCGCAGCCACTACCGTGGTGCGCACTGGGTAAATCCCACCCCTGTGTAATAGCCTGCAAACCTACACAGGGGAGGTAAACCACACTTGGCAAGCCAGGTGTGACAGGCTCACACCTAGTGGTGTTAGTGGTGGGTCGAACTTGAGACCTTTGGCCTCAAGAAACACCACTCCACCACTAGGCCATCCCCAAAGGGACGTTGTAGCAAATTTTATAAACAAAATCGCGGTGCAAGGACGACCTTCACCTAATCAATTACGTTGCTATTAAGCAGTAACAATAGATCTGTAAAATAGCCTTCATAAATATATACCACCGATCATCTTGAGATTTTGATGATATATAGCTTAAGAAATTATATATATATATATATATATATATATACATACTTGCCTCAAAACAGGCCTTGAGATTTCATGATATGTATCAGGATTTCAATGAGTTTTTTTAACTTAGACTAATGTTGTTAAGAAATGGTCAAACTTGATCATTAGATTGTCTATTTCTAGTTTTTTTTAGTGAAGATTAAGATGCCATTTGGTCTCTCATTATGTTATCTACACTTAATTAGCTCAGCTCAGGTTTCTGCCTCAAAATAGGCCTCAATTTTGATGATACCTTAACAAATGATTTTTGACTCAGTCAGCTTAATTAGCTTTTATATATAATCTTTTCCGGCAGCATATTTATTTATCAGAAAACCACGATTATATTTAGAGTTAATTGTCTTAAAATACATAAACTTTAGAATGTTTTTAATTTTTTACACGTTTTACGTTATTTTAATAACATGAACTTGAAACTTAATTTCGGTCAACTTCAGTGACGTGGTTGTTGGAGATTTCCACATATACATCTACGTGTGGACACCAAATTATATAAAAATACACTAATTATTTTATCAATTTTGGTCGGATTAGAGCTAGTGCTTGGATTTGAAATCATGTGAAAAACTAAACAAGTGTTAAGTTCATGTTATTAAAACCACTGTTTTTAAAACGTGTGAAAAACAAAAAACACCCCATATATTTATTCCATCTCATATTCTCAACAGTCCATACACAAAAACAACAAATGTTATGACCAGTTCAAGTCATATATATATATATATATTTACCATTTCAGATAGAGTATGCAACACTTTGTGATTACATGGTTTGGACAATATGATCAAGCTAGAGTTTCTTCTGCCGCCACGACTGTTTCAAAGATTCCTAAGATGTGTACAGTAGGAATCTTTCTATAAATAGATAGGATTGCTCAAATTCACAGCAACAGCTCTAATACAAACATAGCTACTAATCAATAACCATCACAGATTCACAGCCTCTCTAGCTAGATTCAAGTTTGCTATGGCAAAACGCACTCTCTTATTGAGCATAGTGGCTCTCAGTTTCTGCTGTGTTGCAGTTGCATTTGAGCCTAGTCCATTGCAAGATTTCTGTGTTGCAGATGCCTCAAGCTCAGGTAAGAAATCAAATTTACATTATTTAACCTTTTTCAGTATCAAACAAATATTGCAATTTCTTGATAAAAAAAAGTCATGTGCGTGATTCATGTATGCTTACTTTTCCTTACCTTATCAGCAAGAGTGAATGGACTGGTCTGCAAGAACTCTGCATCAGTTCAAGCTAGTGACTTCTCCTTCAGTGGGCTCCACTTACCGGGCAACACGAAGAACCCCTTAGGTTCTTCGGTCACCCCAGTGACCGTAGCACAAGTGCCGGGGCTCAACACCCTAGGCATCTCGTTGGCTAGGATTGATTATGCCCCAATGGGAGTCATCACTCCCCATTTCCACCCCAGAGCCTCCGAGGTCCTGACAGTCCTCGAAGGCTCCCTAGAAGTGGGGTTTGTCGGGTCCAACCCGGAAAATAGGCTCATCACCAAGACTCTCCAGAATGGTGATGTGTTTGTTTTCCCGATTGGACTCCTACATTACCAACGTAACGTGGGAAATGGATATGCAGTTTCTATTTCTGGATTGAGCAGCCAGAATCCTGGTATCATAACTGCCACAAATGCTGTTTTTGGGTCGAAACCAGATATCAGCAGCGATGTTCTTGCTAAAGCTTTCCAAGTTGATAAGAGCATTGTGGATCAACTCCAAGCAAAATTCTAGAGCAATATCTATATGCATTCTTGATCATGAAGCAATGTGATTAGAGTTAGTTTCTAAATTTGTCGAATGTTGTTTTTGTTAACTTGCACTGCAATCTGCAGTTGGTATCGATCTTCTATTCCAAAAGATATTTCATTTTTTCGTTCCAACAATCTATATCAATATGGGTCTCGAGTATGAATTTATGGGTTGAAATCTTCTATTGTACATTTGGTGTTGCATTCTCTACTGCACACTCGATTTTTTAAGTTTTTTTTTAATTTTTTTCTTCGATTTCAATTTCTTATGCTCTAATTTAATTTAATTTAAACTTATTATTTAGAATTCCTCAAACCCAATTAGAATGCACTGTAATTTTTTATTATTTAATTTTAAATTTTTAGTTATTAGTTGATTATTTGAAAAATTAAATACTAAAAAAATATATTAAACCCTAATTAGGTAGGATAAACCCTAAATAATAAGTGTAAAATCAAACTAAAATATAAGAAATTGAAATCAAAGAAAAAATTGACAAAAAATTAAAAAAATCAAGTGTGCAATACGAAATTTATGACATTGTCAAATATCATGAGATGTAACGCAAAAATGTAGCATAAAATTTTATACTTCATTATATTCTCATTGCTATTTAAATTAGGGCAAATTTGATATTATTCCCCTGTGTTTTTTTTGAAAAATAAAAAAACCCCTGTTTTATAAATAGTCTAAAAATCTCATCTATTATGTATAATTCGTAAAAAAAATTCCTTTTGGAGAAAGTGAATTACACTTTCTAAGGGAGATAGTAGGATTTATTTATTTGTAATTTTTGTTATAGATAAATATATTTTATATCATTTGAAAATTATAGTATTTGGTTATACTACTATTTTTTAGCTATACTAATGATTTCGTAAGTTTCATATTTTTTTACATATATAAATATATTTTATATTATTTAAAAATTATAGTATTTGGTCAAACTACTATGTTAAAAAATTGATCATATTTTAAAATAATATAAAAATTATAAATATAAGAATCACACACTCTTTAATTTTTAGCAAGTGTAATTCACTGTCTTTAAAAGAGGCTTTTTTGATGAATTAAACATAACAAAGGGGAAGGAGTTTAGACTATTTATTTAACACATAAATTTTTATTTGATTTATAAAAAAAACACAGGGGAGTAATATGAATTTTACCCTTCAAATTAATACATATTCTCGTAAGTTCTTAACAAAATATTGATATGTGCAGTTCGACTCTTTCATTTAATTTCTTCTCTATTAAAAAAAAAATTGTTGAACAAAACCATCCCATTTTTTATCCTTAGTTTTTTCTGTTCTCTTATTTGCTGATAAAATATGTAAAATCAATTATAGCATATATGAGTGCATTTTTTTCTGTACGGAGTGTGCATTTAATAATGAATTCCCTGAAATTTGTTGGAGCAGCACATTTCCGTGACAAAAAATAAATGAGATAAATTACAAGTGGTAATAAAATGGGATGATGATGATGATGATGATGATGATGATGATGATGATAATAATAATAATAATAATAATAATAATAATAGCCACCACCACCACCAGATAACATATTTAATTTCTTTTATTTTTTAAATTAAAAAATATCATCATAATTTAATAAAATGCCCATCGAAAAAAATATTTAAATTTCTATTTTTTTAAATTCTAATACTATTTATGGTATAAATATTCATATATTTTTTTAATTTTTTAGATTTTTTAAATAAAAATATCACTAAAACATGCACATATATAAATTAACAACCATTAATATTTTTAATTTTTTAAATTTTCTAAATAAAAAATATCACCAAAATATAACAAAATGCCCATCGAAAATGTTTAATTGAATTTTCTTATTTTTTAATTCTAATACTACTGCTGGTGTAAACATTCGTATTTTTAACTTTTTAGATTTAAAAAAAATATCACCAAAATATGCATAGATAATGTTAGTGCCACAATTATGCACTAAGTGTTCGTGTTGTTTATTGACGAGATATGTTCGACAAAATGGACCTGGGTATGTCCCAACAAAACCTGTTTTTCGCTGTGCAAGAAAAGAAGAACAGTTGGCGAATTGTTCCAGATTATGTCCCAGACAAAATCAGGGACACTCTATATATGGCAGTTTCCATATTGGAAAGATCTTGCGCCGAACCAGTTTGGAAGGTCATGATAAATTCATTTTACTGCCTTGTGGTGTAGATTCCGTGCTGAATTAACCCTACTACACATGGAGAGTATCTACACACGATTGGAATGCCACAAACCACAATCCACTTACCTTATTGGCGGCAGATGGAGATCGACGCCAAAGTCTATATGAAGGCCGAATTGAGGAGCAATCGGTACCACTCATATTTTGTTTAGATTCTCTTGATAGATTGTTTGAGAGTGAGTTTGTGGTTATTGTAACTAGTAGTTGTTCTTTTATCAGTGCAACGTGATAGACTAGTATGACTGTTTTCGAGTGAAATACGTGAGGGGATTTTACTCTTGTTTTGTACGCAATCTCGGGAGAGATTGTAAGTTGAAGTCGTGGGTAGCTAGAGGGAGTCTAGTGTCACGGTTGTGAGGAGATCTTACAACTTTCGGCTAGTGAAAGAGTTCGTGGAGAAGAACGGGCGAGATAAGGCGGGAGACTTGTATCTGTAAGAACCCTAATACACTCTTCGAAGGAGTAACAGTCGAAACTTCAAGTTTGGGAGCAATCCCCAGAGTAGGTTGTTTGAACCGAACTGGGTTACCATCTTGTGTGTTTTTACTGCTTTATTCTTTTATGTTCTTGCATCTGTCTCACACATATCATAGAACAGTTTTTAAGCAGATAACTAAAACGTATATATATCATGGATTATTGTTTTCAAGATAATAATTATAACATCCATTCACATCTTTAATTTTTTAGATTTTCTAAATATAAATATAAATATCACCAAATCATAACAAAATGTCCATTAAAATTTTTAATTTTTTTAATTTTTAAGTCTATTACTATTTATGTTGTATTGATCATCAAATAACTTATTATATAATTAATGGGATCTTTGAATGACAACCATTTAAATTTTTAAAATTTTAAATCCTAATACTACTCATACTCATGGTGCAATCAAATTAAGCTCTGCATCCAAGAGTAATGGAAAAAAAATGAAGGAGATAAAAGAAGTAAATTCTTACGTATTTTGAAACATTCTTTAGATTTTTAAATCAATATATCATTTGATAAGAATATAATTATTACATATTTTATATTATTAATATTAGAACAAACATATCAACTGTGACCTTAAACACAAGATATAACATAACATAAATTAATATAATAGTGAAACACATGACATAACATATATAAAAAGTCTAACATGAAATTCGACCAGACAATTTGTTCTTATTTCTAGATGGTATAGGCTATTGACATATTGTACAAGTTCAAGTTCTCATCACGACAAACAGCACCAAAAAAAAAAACACATCGAAAGCAAAATCTATGGAGAGACATCTTGTTACAGTCAAACTCTTCACGATCAAGAAAAATGAAAAGTAAAACAGAACCACCAACAATCAACTTCATCAACGTGGGGTATTCATATGAGGGAAGAAGTTTTGACTCCGATCACTATTCAAGCTGTATTGCCCGGTGAAATTTGCAGAGCTAATTGGAGCAGTGTAAAGATCTCCCGATGTAACTGGAACACTATAAAGATCAGCAGCAGATTCATTTGGATTCATCAACCCCACAGATTCCTCGTCTACATTTTGATTTGCCCAAGGATGTTTGTTGAACTTCCTTAAACCTTCGAGCTCCATTGCCACTTCTTTCATCGTTGGCCTGTCTTCCCCGTTCAGTTTCAAGCATCTCTTCACGAGCTGCGCCATCGCCTGCAGCTGCTCCAATGATCCCTCTCTCACCACCCGCGGATCCAGAATCTGAAACAGTTTATTCTCTTTCACTGACATGACGAAATACGTCGTCAGGTTACGTGTTTCGAGGCTTCTTTCCATGTCAATGGGCTTTTTCCCCGTCAGGAGTTCTGCCAGCACGACTCCAAAGCTGTAGACATCGCTCTTTTCTGTTAACTGGCCCGTGTGGAAGTATTCGGGGTCCAGGTAGCCTAATGTTCCCTGGACCAGCGTTGTTACTTCTGTTTGGTCCAGGGATATTAGCCTGGACGCCCCGAAATCGGAGATCTTGGCCGTGTAGTACTCGTCGATCAAAATGTTGACTGATTTCACATCTCTGTGGATAACGGGGATGTTGGCTGCTGAATGAAGGTAAGACAGTGCCCCGGCTGCCTCCGTGGAAATTCTCAGGCGATTTTCCCAAGATAACCAATCAACTCCGATGTTGTTGATGTGTTCGAAGAGTGTCCCATTAGAGACGTACTCGTACACCAACAGGGGAACCTCGGACTCCAGACAACATCCCAACAGTTTGACAACGTTTCGGTGATTGATCTGAGTAAGAATCACGACCTCATTGATGAACTGCTCGACTTGGCTCTGGTCCATCACTTTGGACTTCTTGATGGCGACTATGGTGTTGTTAGGCAGAATGCCTTTGTAGACAGTGCCGTAGCCTCCTCGGCCGAGGATTCTGTCATTAGCGTAATTGTTGGTTGCTTTCTCAAGCTCTTCTGCGGTGAATATTTTTGTGGATTCCATGGAGCCTTCTTCAGTGGAAGAGATTTGTTGTTTTAGCAGCATACCACCATTTTGCTGGAAGAATATCTCTCTGAGTTTGATAAGTTTTCTTTTCTTGAGGCCGAAATATATCCAAGTTGCCGCAATCACTACGGCTAGAAAACCAAATCCAATACCTGCGTGCATAACAAGATCATTGTATTATGAAGAAAGAGAATCATCTCATTATATGTATAAGACACGTTTAAATGATTTTACTATTGTTTTTAGGTTCATCCCGGTATTTAATTAACAATTCATTATTATGGTTGATTATTTCAAAATTAAATTTTATAATTATTTTAATTCATTTTTTTGTTGATAAACGTTGATTATGATTATTTATATTATAATTAATCTTTACTGTATAATAAATATTATTAAAAATATAAATTTAATAGTGAAACACGAAAAAGTACAACAGAAAAATTGAACCGACTACCTTTATATCAAAACACAAATTTGATATATATATATATGTATATGTATATGTATATATATGTAGTAATTCATCCCCACCCCAAAACCGAGCCCTACTCGAAGATTGCAGTGAAATACGAGATGTAAAATTAGAGAGTTACCTAGGGCAACGGTGCTGACCGGAAACTGAGATCTGTTAGAAGTGCAACCTTTACCCTTCTTTAGGCCATCCCCAAACTGCCCTTTAGGACATGAACATGTGTAACTTCCCAGATTATTAGTGCAGTGATTTTCAAGACAGTCGTTGATGCCCAAGCATTCATTAATATCTACAAATCAAAACATACAATATATATAACTATATATCAAGACGAGTACGTACATGAGTATGTACGTTTTTTAGAGTAAAAATAAGTATACCTGTGCAACCCGGGTCGAGATACGGGCTACCCTCGTACCCGTTGTTACATCGGCACCGGTACCCTTTCAACCCGGTGTCGGAATCAATGCATTCGGTATTAGCTTTGCAGGCATAATCTTGAGAATTCTGAGCTTCTGCACAAGTCAAATTTCCAATCGCCCAATCCACTACGATGGGAACCGTATCCCTGACCCGCTGCATGAAATTCGGGTCGGAAAGATCCGGCGCCCCGCGAAACTCGAACCGGTCCTCTTCCCCGAAAAAGGCGTAGCTACACGTGTCGAACGATGAAACGTTGGTGTGATTGCTCAAGCTGCCCAGGCTAGTGAAGTAGTACTGCAACCCCTTGGGCAGAGAAGTCTGGCAGCAGCCGATGCCGGAGCAAGATCCTCCGATCACGTCTTCACCTCTAGAGCAGAGCGTTACGCAGCCGCTGGTGAAGTTCCGGCTGCCGGAGCCGAAGACCAGAGCCAAGTCGTCGCAGCCGACGACGATGAATTTGTTCAGCGGCGAGTAGCTTAAGGGTCTAGTGCTGATATTGGATGAGGCGGTGTTTGCCTGGACAACTGAACCGGATGTGTCGTAGCACTTCCGGGCCACAACGTTGGAGATCCGCATACGTTCATCGGAGATTTCGTAGACTCGAATGTTTCCCATGAGGGCTTGGGGAGGATCGAAGGCGTCGGTGCAGTTGAGCTCGAAGCCTTTGTGCAGGCCGCAGCCGGAGCCGACGCCGATGCCGAAAGGGTAGGGAACGGTGAGGTTGCCGCATTGGCGGGGGCAGCCGGTTTTGGTGATGGTGGCGGGTTTTGAGATGTTGTATGTGTCGACGGCTGCGGCGATTTTGGTGGAGTTTGTGGCTGCGACTGTTAAGGTTAGGCGGCTGAAGAGAATCCAGGCGAGGAGGAGTGGAAGCATGTTTTCCGGCATGGTTGGATTAGTAAATTGTAAGTTGGTTGTTTTGCGGAATTGATATATATGCAGTTCCATACTAGGAAAATGTCAGATTGTTCTCAGCTTGACTTGTAATTAATTTAGTTAGTATATTTTTTTTAGTTTATTAATGACATTTGATTGGTGAAAGTTGACTTAATTTTTTTTCCTACTAGTGGGCGCTAATCAGATTATGTAATGGATTATAATCCAAATAGATTTATTTTAACAAAATTTGCATTTTTGTGTGGAAGAAAGCAGATTAGATCCTCCTGTTGTGTTTCATGTTGCATCCCTATCCCATTGCATATATTTTTTAAAAATGTTAATATGCTATAGTTGGGAAGTGTGAACCATAAATAAAATTTTTGAATTAAATTAAATTACAATAAATTGAAGTTGAAGGCCTTTTTTTTTTATATAATTAATGCAGTTATGCAGCAAGAAATGTAAAATGCGTGATGCAACAGAGCATCCCAAGTGGGAAGAAAGGGTCTTGCATGTGGTTCAAATTTCATGTGGCAATTTTTCATGTTTCACTGTCAAATTTATAATTTTAATAATATTTTTTATAAAATAAAAATGCATTATAACATAAATAATTATAGCCAACATTTATCAACAAAAAATGAATTAAGAAATTATAAAATTTAATTATTAAATAATCATCCATAATAATAAATTATTAATTAAAAAATAAATACTAAAAAATAATTATGAAAACGTAATTAGGTGAGGTGAACCCTAATAAATAATTGAAAAATTAAACTAAATCACAAAAATATAAAATTGAAGAAAACTATAAAAGAAAAAAAAATGTAATTTTAAAGTGGAATGTAGATTGTAACATGAATTCTCACGTGTGTCTTGCGTGTGAGAATGCTCAATTTAAAATCTTATTTCCTAATATAATATTTTTCAGAAATGCAATTGCAAACCGCTGTTAGCTTGAAAGATTATGCAAGACTGATAAGGTTTATAAAAAAATGTTGGGAAGATTCGAATTTGAGAGTGTAGATATTTGACCTGAGTGAAGATTCAAATTTAAGAGTGTAGATATTTAACCGTTAGAGGTTTTTTTCCCCAAAATAATAGAAAAGGGATTTTGGGATGTGTTATAAATAGAATTGACGTAAAATGATGAGCTTATATAGCTCTCAGGTTGGAACAAGTCTGTCAACCCTGCAATCGCATAGTTAAATGACATGATTATGTGTCTATCAACATACTGAATTGATTATGAAGTTGTCATTTAATTTTAGTTAAAGGATTAAACAATGACTGTTTGATTAATTAATTACAAGTATATTTGTACTGGCTAGTTGATAATTTCAGATGTCATTTTATAATATTAAACATTTTCATGTTCCAACCTCATTTCTTTATCAATTTCATGTTTTACCTATATTAACATATGATGTGAGTGTGTGTGTAATCGATTAAATTAAATTAAGGAAAACTAATTAGATAGTATAAAATGAAAGAATTCCTGAGATATTCGAGATTTAGGGTTTTAGAATATGGCTAGAAAAAAAAAAGGACAAAAAAGGTAAAATGGATTTGTGGGATTGATTATGAATTTTTTATTACAACTTTTAAACGTGAGACGAACATCTTTCTTTCAACTTATATTTAAGATAAATAAATAATAAGAGAAAAAATAAAAACAAAAAACAAAAGAAAAGGACAGGACATTATTGTGTCATAGTTGACTTGACATGTTGGAGTTTTTCATGTATATTGGACATATCCTATTGAGAAATCCCAATTGAAAGAAATTATATACTAATTAAGTTCTAACAATGAAAAATATATATTCTATTGTTCCTTTTACTATTTCCCAAAATATTCACATAAATAAACAATTATATATATATAAATGTTGGGTAATTTGGCCCATTTGATTAGGCCCATATCTCTCTCTCTCTCATTAATTGGTAGCCCCTTCTTTGACCGCCCATTTCTATTTCCCAAAATCCGACCCTTCGTTCTCTTCTCTGCTTCATTAATAGAAGCGGGAGACTTCACTGTTGATGCATCTTCTTCACATCTCTTTCTCTGAAATCATTCTGTTGTGTTGTCCCTTTGTTCTTTGTGAGCGAACTTCGTGGGCAACTGTCGACTTAGCTTCGTGCTTGTGTGATGTTGCCAGTGAGGGTGAGAGAGCTGCCGTCCCTGCCTTTTGTGGTCTTCTGTGTGCGTTGATCACTGTAGTGAAGGAGTTATCGAGTTCAGGTTCCTTGAGCCTTGCTGTACTCGTTTCTCTGTCTGAATCGAACTTCTGTCCCTTGAGGGACGAGCGGTACCGGCTGCCGGTGACGGAATCAAGGGTGGAGTAATCTCCGGCGTGTCCCGTTGATACCCAACAATAAATATAATCTTTTTACTAAAAATATGTTATAATGTTAAATGCGCGCGTTGCCATTTTAGAAAGTTTCATGAGAAAACGACAATATGATTTTTTTTTCAAATTTTTTAATTATAAAAATACTTTTGTAGCATAAAATGTATTAAAAAATTTGCTAAACTGAATTAAAAAAAAATTAGAAAAAGAAATCATTATTATCTGGTCTCGTGCACCTGTCACTATACCTAGAATGGTCAGCCATACAATTGCCATTCATAACGGTAATTTACGAGGAGAATTTATCATCTAACATATTGTATGGTAAATCACAAAGGAGGAGAATCTGTACCTATTTTTAAAATTTTTGAGGACATGCAAAAAAGCAAATTTTAGATTCCGTTGTTAATCTTATATTGGAAAACATATCATATAGATAGGTACTTATAATTCATTAGTACGAGAGAAATCGGCCTTATGCCGCTAAGGAAGAAAAAAAAAGTATTTTACGCATTTTAGGCCGACATATATCTACATGATTTGCCGATAGTTGTTTTTGGAGATATTATTTTAGAGTAACTCCAATGTCGGATGAGATCCTCTAATCCATATTTGGTATTTTAATCTGTGTTTTACGATCAAATCTATGAAGTGTTTTTTCATTTTTTTCGTCAATTTTAATTTATTATATTTTAGTTTAATTTTATAATTTATTTTAGTATTTAATTTTTAAAGAAATGATTATTATGATTGATTATTTTAAAAATATGATTTATAATTTTTAAAATTTCAATCTTTTGTTGATAAGTGTGACTGGATCGATTATGTTATAATTAATTTTTATTTTTATAATATCTATTATTAAACTTGTGAATTCGATTGTGGAATACGAATTGAAACACCAAATCTGAAATAGAGGATCTCATCCCCTTTACCTTGGAATTTACCCTTAGGCCGACTAATAAAAAAGTACGTATAGTCCACTCACACCACTCTTTTTTTTGCCCCCCTACTGTTATGTAATTAAATCGTATCGAATGGTACATACAATTGAAATAAAGCCATTGAAGTCTAACAATCAAGAAAAATGATAATTAAGTTCCTCGAGAACACCTACACGGTGGAAACCTTGTGGAAAAGTAAAATGTCTCGAGTTCTAAAATGTCCTTGCTTAAAAAAAAGAAAAGAAAAATGAAAACCAAAATCAACTTCATCAACGTGGGCTATTCATATGAGGGAAGAAGTTCTGACTCGGATCACTGTTCAAACTGTATTGCCCGGTGAAATTTTCAGAGCTAATTGGAGCAGTGTAAAGATCTCCCGCTGTAACTGGAACGCTATAAAGATCAGCGGCAGCTTCATTCGGATTCATCAACCCCACAGATTCCTCATCAACATTTGGATTTGCCCAAGGATGTTTGTTGAACTTTCTTAAACCTTCGAGCTCCATCGCCACTTCTTTCATCGTCGGCCTGTCTTCCCCATTCAGGTTCAAGCATCTCTTCACGAGCTGCGCCATCGCCTGTAGCTGCTCCAATGATCCCTCTCTCACCACCCGCGGCTCCAGAATCTGAAACAATTTGTTCTCTTTCATGGACATGACGAAATACGTCGTCAGATTACGTGTTTCAAGGCTCCTTTCCATGTCAATGGGCCTTTTCCCAGTCATGAGTTCTGCCATCACTACTCCAAAGCTGTAGACATCGCTCTTTTCTGTCAACTGGCTTGTGTGGAAGTATTCGGGGTCCAGGTAGCCTAATGTTCCTTGGACTAGCGTTGTTACTTCTGTTTGGTCCAGGGAAATTAGCCTGGACGCCCCAAAATCGGAGATCTTGGCCGTGTAGTATTCATCGACCAAAATGTTGGCTGATTTCACATCCCTGTGGATAACGGGGATATTGGCTGCTGAATGAAGGTAAGACAGGGCTCCGGCTGCCTCTGTGGCAATTCTTAGACGACTCTCCCATGATAGCCAATCAACTCCGATGTTGTTGATGTGTTCGAAGAGTGTCCCGTTAGAGACGTACTCGTATACTAACAGGGGAACCTCAGACTCCAAACAACATCCCAACAGTTTGACAACGTTTCGGTGATTGATCTGAGTAAGAATCACGACCTCATTGATGAACTGCTCGACTTGGCTCTGGTCCATCACTTTGGACTTCTTGATGGCGACTATGGTGTTGTTAGGCAGAATGCCTTTGTAGACAGTACCGTAGCCTCCTCGGCCGAGGATTCTGTCGTCCGCGTAGTTGTTGGTAGCTTTCTCAAGCTGTTCTGCTGTGAATATTTTTGTGGATTCCATCGTGCCTTCTTCAATGGAAGATATTTGCTGTTTTAGTAGCATACCACCATTTTGCTGGAAGAAAATCTCTCTGAGTTTGATCAGTTTTCTTTTCTTGAGGCCGAAATATATCCATGTTGCGGCTATTACTACGGCTAGAAAACCGAATCCAATCCCTGCATAACAAGATCACAACATGATAATGAAAGAGAATCATCAATAATATTCATCATGCAAAACAGACTTTCAAATATTTCTACAACTTATATTTACATAATCGATAGTGGCATGTAGGAATTAGTTTTGCGAAGCAAGACCAACGAACTATCACAATTAATCAAATTTGTAAGTCTAGTAAAATAGAATGTACAATACTTACATATCCACTAAAAATTATACATCTCATTCACTTTTATGTACTAGCTACTACCTTTAATTATATTAACAAAACACAAATTTAACATAGATGCAGTCATATGCGGATCCACACCTAATTACCCCACCCCATCATCAAAAATTGTACGTAGTAAAATACGAGATATGTACGTAAAACTAGAGACTTACCTAAGGCAACCTTGATCACTGGAAACTGTGAGCTATTAGAATTGCAACCTTTGCCATCCCTTTGGCCATCCCCGAACTGCCCTTTAGGACATGCACACATGTAACTCCCCAGAGTGTTAGTGCAATGACTTTCAAGACAGTCATTGAGGCTTAGGTCCAAGCATTCATCAATATCTACAAATCAAAAACATATCAAGAAGAGGTGACATATATGAGACAGTTTCTTTAGTTTTGAACTATATATATATGAATTGATCGAGTCAGTTTCTTAGAGAGTAATTACACTTTTGGTTCCATAGAAATATGGTCAAACACTTATTTCCAAAATATATAAAGTTTAATTTTTTCCACACTTTTGATCCCACTATTTATATTTTAATATTTTGTTCCAAAAAACTAACAATTGTACTTAACATCCATATTATGTACCTATTTTAGAAAATGTAGCTAATTAAAAAATTAGACTATATTCTTACGGGACCAAAAGCGTAATTTACCCCTTTTTTTTAAGAAAAACGTAGCTAATTAAAAAATTAGACTTTGATTATAAAGTATACCTGTGCAACCTGGATCGAGATACGGGCTGCCCTCAAACCCGCTGTTACATTTGCACCGGTACCCATTCAACCCGGTGTCGGAATCAATGCATTCGCTATTAGCTTTGCAGGCATAGTCTTCAGTATTCTCAGCTTCTGCACAAGTCAAATTCCCAATGGCCCAATCCACCACGATGGGGACCGTATTCTTGACCCGCTGCAAGAAATTCGGGTCGGAAAGATCCAGCGCCCCACCAAACTCGAACCGGTCCTCCTCCCCGAAAAAGGCGTAGCTACACGGGTCGAACGACGAAACGTTGGTGTGATTGTTCAGGCTGCCCAGGCTAGTGAGGTAGTACTGCAATCCCTTGGGAAGAGAAGTCTGGCAGCAGCCGATTCCGGAGCAGGATCCGCTGATCACGTCTTCAGCTCTGGAGCAGAGCGTCACGCAGCCGCTCGTGAAGTTCCGGCCGCCGCCGCCGGAGACCAGCGCCAAGTCGTCGCAGCCGATGACGGTGAATTTGTTCAGCGGGGAGTAGCTGAAGGGAGTGCCGGTGATGTCGGATGAGGCGGTGTTTTCTTGGACAATTGAGCCTGACCGGTCGTAGCACTTCCTCGCCACGACGTTGGAGATGCGCGCGCGGCTGTCGGAGATGTCGAAGAATTGGATGTTTCCGTTCAAGGCTTGGGGAGGGCCGAAGGCGTCGGTGCAGTTGAGCTCGAAGCCTGTGTTCATGGCGCAGCCGGAGCCGATGCCGATGCCGAAAGGGTAGGGAACGGTGAGGTTGCCGCATTGGCGGGGGCACCCCGGTTTGGTGATGGTGGCGGGTTTTGAGATGCCGTATGTGTCAGCGGCGGCGGCGACGGTGGTGGAGTTCGTGGCGGCGAGTGTTGAGGTTAGGCTGCTGATGAAGAGAATCCAAGTGAGGAGTGTTAGTGGAAGCATGTTTTCCGGCATGGTTGAGATTCGGAAGATTGGTTGTTTTGCAGAGTATAAATAATAAATATATATAATATATGCAGTTCAGTAGCAGGAAAAAAATGGCGATGTATGAATTTGTTAGAGTGGGATGTATAGCCAATCAGCTGAGGAAATGGCAGAAAATTCTGAGGTTGACTTGTAATTAATTTTTGTTAATTCATTAACGAAATTTTATTGGTGACAGTAGACTTTGAGTAGGTAGGTAGACGTGCAAGTCATGCTATATTATTTATTTAATTATTTTTCTTTTTTATTATTTTTAATTAACATGCGATATTGTTGTGTATAGGCGCTCGACATTTAGCATCCAGTAAAAAATTAGCGAGTTGACTTGACTGACTCGGTTAATGAATATTTTAGAATCAAATAATAATAATCTTTTTTTCCCTTTCTTTTAGCTACCGTAATTGCTACTTGTATTTTATATGTTTTGGTGGGTCTTTAAAAAATAATTGTCGAATTTTTGTTTTATTTATTTTAGAATGTTGTCCAAAAAGATAACAATATAACGAGCAAGTTGTGATTTGTGAATTTGCAAAAATTAAAAGAATTGGGTGGAAGGAGGGAGGGGAGAGGCCTGGCGTGAAGTTGCCAAAATAAAATCTTATTCTCTAATATATCTTTATTTCCTTTATTTATATGCCAATCGAAGATTTGATCTATAGCTAGACTGGTCAAACAACCAATTCCATTGCTCATGCTTTGGCAAAGTTTGCTATTAGTAATTCCATGTTTTCTTGTTTTACTTGTGAGGCTCCGATTCAATTAATATTGAATCTTTTGAACGATCTTCTATTTAATCTATCGTTTTGTTTACCTAAAAAATAAAAAGCAAGAATCAAAGATTTGGTTTGGTAAATTATATTTAGAAGTTTTTCAATTTCCAATCACTTATTTTGTAAGAGTTTCTCAAATGTTAAATAACAAGTAAATTAAATTAAAATTGGTGTCTTATAAGTTATATCTATATTTTTAGGCCAGGTCTTATGTATCATTCAAAAATAAAAAAGTATTACTTGTATCATTAAAAAGTATCGGTAAAAAAAAATAAAGAACAAAACTGTCAAAATCAGTATCGTAATACTAAAAAAATATATCACTCAAAATTCAAAAAATATCAATTATATTACTAAAAGTATCACCTGTTTTGATATTTTTTATCATTACTTTAATCGGGTCAACATATTTTAACTCGATTAACATGTTAACTGTCTGATGTACATCTTATGTATATGAGAATTTGCCATATTTTTATTTAGAGTTGGTGTTGAACTTATTGAGCTAGAGCCGCAAAGTCAATCCACTTTCGCATGCTCTTCCATTACATGCAAAAGAAAAAGGCATAGTAGATTTTCTGTATTTTGAATTACAAAAAACATTATAAACAGCAAAAAAATACGAATATAATTACTTATCAGTCATAAAATCAAGATATTTATAATAAAATAATATTTCGCTTGAACCTATATCCCATTATATATAAATAATATATAAAATATATTATATCACGTATCGCCAATTACGTTCACAAAATATAAATAATATTATTTCATAATTGAACACCTAAAATGTTATTCCACAAACAAAGTCAACTAGCAGCTAATTTAGAATCGGAATTGGCTGTCAATTTGTCGTGTAGCAGAAGGCTTAAAGAGTAGACTACGCATTGTTTGAACGGGTCATAATCATTCGAAATTGCGCTGTCTCCAATTCCACGTGTGATTATAAAGAGTTTATACTTCTTAAATAAAGTTGCACAATTGGCAACGACTTCACATATATATTCCCTTTACAATATTCATGCAGAATATATCTGCATTAAATTGTTGAGTCAATATTTTACTACTATATATTTCTGGCCTATCGACTTTAATTGCATAATAAAATGATATAGTGAAATAGGAGTAAAATTACTTTTCATCAGAATAAGGTCAAAATACTTCTAATTATAATTATTATTTTTTTTGTCTTAAGAAAATTTTTCTCGATATTTTTGGTCCACATGATATGTTTTGATGTTTTTTATGCCAAAACTAACCATACACTTAACGATAGTTAAAGTTTGAGATTAAAAATGTCAAAACATATGTTATTTGGGACAAAAACGTCGCGAAATTAAGCTTGAGATATAAGAACTTACGTTTGAAACCAAAAATATATATTTCAATTTTTCTACACTTTTTCTTCGATTACAATTTCTAATTTATACATGTTATTTATGATTTCTCCTAACCAATTAATGATTCATTATAACTTTTTATTATTTATTTTCTAAAAATCAATTATTTTTTTCAAAATATACCAAATATAATATTTAAAATAAAAATTAAGGAGAATTTTACTAGAGCGACAAAATTAATTTTTCAAATCACCAATTAATAATTAAAAATTAATATTAAATGCTAAAAAAATATCTAATATAACAACTGAAAAATTAAACTAAAGCATTAGAAATTGAAATTGAAGGAAAAAGAAAAAAAATATAGCGCAATAGATAAATACATTAGGCGATTTTATCCAACTAAAATGTTGGGATCAAGGATGTGTGATAAAACAAAAAATCCCAAAATTTATGTATTTTAAGGTAATTAAATTTAATTGAATATTTTAAAATTAAATGCTAAAAATAATAATAAATTTGAATTGGGTAGGATGAACCCTTAAATAACAAGTATAAAATTAAACTAAAGTACAAGAAATTGAAATCAAAGAAAAAATAAAAAATAAACTAAAATAATTTGATATGTACATTTTTTTTTGTCTCGATCCTACTATTTTTGGTTCCAAATTTAATTTTATTTTCCTAATATTTTTGGTCCCAAATGATATGTTACAAAGGTTTTGGTCCTAAAGTTTAACGGACGTTAAGTATCTGATTAGTTTTGGGACCAAAACGTTGGAACATATTATTTGGGACAAAAAATGTTGATAAAAATTCTCTTGGGATAAAAAGTAATAATTGGGACTAAAAATATTTTGACTATATTTTAATGGAACAAAATTGAAATTAACTCTGAAATAGTCGTGGTTGATCAAGGGTCCCAAAATTTGATTTTTTTTCAATAAAATAAATCTAAGATTTTCAGGTTTATTATGATTGGAGAACATATATATGACTATATGAGGTAATTCATTTAATAAGGCCATCTCCAACAGTTTGCACTATAATACAGTATCACTATCACTAAAATGCAGCAGATTCTCAATTTCATCTCCAACAGTTTGCACTATAATTCCACACCAAAAGAGAATATTCCAGAATATTCCTTTTATTTCATTTACAATTATTATTTTATAATTGATAATATATAATGATTTATGAAATTTCATTTAATGAATATCTATATTTAAATTCAAATTTTCATATAATTATGAAAATATTTTTTTAACAAATATATTTTTATGTATTATTAGGAAAATATTTGTATCCTTTTATTTTATTTTAGGTGTATTTTTATGTTTTTATTTCATGTGCTTTTATCTATCATAGTATTTTTATGTAGTTTTATTGTTGGTGTAATTTTATTTATTTTAGTATTTTTTATTCTTGGTCTAATATTTATCAAATTTAATTTTATGTATCAACATTTGTATTTAATTAAATTGATCATATATAACAAATTTTAATATTAATTATAAGACATTATTTAAAATACAATACAAATAACATACACAATACAAAACAAAACAATAAACAAAATATAACATTAAAAAAAAAACCAACACAAAATATTATGCCGCCGAGGAGAGAGGGACGGTAAATACCGCCCCTCTCTCCAATCCCTCAAAATACAGATCTAAATGGCGCCGCCTTTGGAGAGAATTATTGCAGCAAAATGGTGAAATACCGCTGCCTTTGGAGATGCCCTAAGGCACTACATCAGAGTTAATTCATTGAATATATATGTTCAAAGTTTAAGCAAATAAAAAGTTCAACTCAATCAATGTTATTTGAATTAAAAAGTTTAAACAATTTTGAGGGTACATGTTTTGTTGGCTAATGTCTAATGCCTACTTGAACATTTTTAGTCTTGCGAGTATTACGTGAGTATATATAATATAGTACTACTAGCTACTATATTCATTTCCTCCTTGATTTTTAAATGTTACGCGTCTTGTTTCAATTTCTTCAGCTCATGACAACTTTCCTTTTCAATTGAAAGCGACCAAAATACAGTACTACAGATGCGCTATTAACAATTCAATTTAAAAATATTAGTAAAATTTAAATTCATAAATTTTCAGTTATGACAGTTCACCTCTCTAATTAAATTGTTCCAATACTTGTACAGTAAATACTTAAAAAAAAAAAAAATTCAATATACTTTGGAGTTTGGATGCTAATTAAATCAGGAGAAGACTTTTGTTCACAAAATTAACGCGTCGACATTTCGATTTATTTTTGTTTTTTTTCAAAATAATTAAAGACAAAAAATGGATTTTAATTTGTGTTGTGTTTAGATTGGACCAAGTCTACCAACCCTGCAATGGCATGCATGATTAAATAACAAAATTACCTGTCTGAGTAATAAAGGTCATTAATTATATCAACATATGAATTTAGGGTTGAAATTTCCTGTTACACTATTTCGTGTCTCACTCCGTGTTTCATTATTAAATTTATGATTTTAATAATATTTGTAATAAATTAAAAATTAATTATAACATAAATAACCATAATCAACATTTATCAACAAAAAAAAATGAATTAAAAAAATTATAAAACATAATTTTGAAAAAATCAACCATAATAATGAATTATTAATTGAAATCGAAAATTAATATTAAAAAAAATTATAAACTCTAATTGGGTGGGCTGAACCCTAAAAATAATCACAAAATTAAATTAAATCACATAAAAATAAAATTGAAGAAAATAAAGTACAAAAAGAACTCGTAATTTGAAAATGTAAAACAGAGAGTAACTCCTGGACACGTGTTGGGATCCGAGCCGACATGGGACACCTGTCCGGATCTGCAGAATGTAACTCCTGGAGGGATTAATGGCAGAGTTGTAACTCCTGGGGGTTACAACACCTGGTTTGAATGCCCTCAAACCCTAGCTGTCCCCTGCAGTGGAGATGTGCCTATAAATAGGACATCCTGCATGGTTCAACAAGCCACATTCTGCATAAATCATATTATTGCATACGAGTTCCTTCGAGTCGCAGCTTCCCAGTTCTCGATGTTGTCTAGTTCGCCAGAGCCTTGCCGGACTTGTGGTGCTACTGCCGGAAGGACGAAACCGTTTCATCTTTGAGAGACAAATCGCCAGATCGTGAGCACTAGCCGGGGCGTAATTTGTCTTGCTGAGAGAGGTCCCCTCGACTCGGCTTGCCGAAATCTGCAATCAGGTTCCCGTTTATTTAATTGTTCGTTTCAATTGTTTATTGTAATCTTTCACTTCCTTCTGTTATTCTTGCAATTCAGTTGTAATAAATTCCAGTCAAAGTGTAACACATCATCCCATTGACAACTGAATAACACATCATCCCATTGACAAATGATGACGCATTCCAATGCATCTTCTTATATGCATGAAACTTCTATAATCGAGGAGTAAGAGGTGTATCTTCATATAAGATACTTTTTTTTTTCTGTATATTCTCCGATTAGTATTTAGACTCATTCTTAAAATGAGGATGACCACAAAACTTACATTCAACCAATTCACTATCGGCTATCTAATAAATCATGCAATTTCTAAAACAGTAGGCCATCTTCTCTATGGCAATCTCATACCATATAAATACAAAGTAAAAAAAAATCCATAATTGAAACACGAAAAGGTCATGAAAAAGAGAAATCAAAACGGAACGCCTCCGGCTGGCTTGAAAATAGATTTAATGGAAAAATATAAAAACATTACACATTTCATTTGAAAAAAAATATGTATAAAATGGACATACTATATAGAAATAGGGGAAAACTCTTGAGTTCCCAAAAATCACATTTCATATTATACTAAACTTGAGTTGGTGCTCGAATTGTACTTCCCAGGGAATTCTCGACTAGTGCTGTCATAAGGGCTAACTGAGACAGCATAAAGATCGGTAGATCTGATTAAGCTCACAGATTCTTGATTAACAGATTGATTAGTCCAAGAATTCTTCGTCGAATTCCTTAATGATTCAAGTTCCATCGCCACTTCTTTCATTGTTGGCCTGTCATCCCGATTCAAATGTAAGCATCTCTTTATCAGTTCAGCCATCATCTGGAGCTGCTCCAATGTTCCCTCCCGTACAACTCGAGTCTCCAATATTTGGAACAATCGGTTTTCATTCATGGCAGTTATGAAATAAGCTGTCAAACTTCGTTGCTCTTCACTCTTTTCCATGTCGACGGGTTTCTCCCTTGTCAGGAGCTCTATGAGCACGACACCAAAGCTGTACACGTCGCTCTTTTCTGTCAAGTGGCTTGTGTGGAAGTATTCAGGATCGAGGTATCCAAACGTGCCTATAACCATTGTAGTCACCTTGTTTTGGTCCAGGGGGATTAGTCTGGAAGCCCCGAAATCTGAAATCTTGGCCGTGTAATATTCATCGAGCAAAATGTTGGATGATTTCACGTCTCTGTGAATGATGGGAGTTGAAGCAGCTGAGTGAAGATAAGATAGGGCGCCTGCTGCCTCTGATGCAATTCTTAGGCGATTCTCCCATGACAGCCAATCTAGAGGTGCTCCTTTGTTGTGAATGTGCTCGAAGAGTGTCCCGTTTGAGATGTACTCATATACCAATATTGGTACCTCGGACTCCAGACAACATCCCAACAGTTTAACAACATTTCGATGATTGATCTGTGTAAGAATGATCACCTCATTGATAAATTGTTCTATTTGGCTTTCATCCATCATTGTCGACTTTTTTATGGCAACTACGCTTTTATCTGGTAGAATCCCTTTGTAGACAGTGCCAAATCCACCTCTGCCGATGATTCTGTTATCTGCATAATTACTGGTAGCTTTTTCGAGGTTTTCAGCCGTGAATATTTTTGTTGAATCAATCGAACCTTCGTCTTTCAAAGAGATGCGTTGTTTTAGTATGAAACCGCCGTTTCGCTTGAAGAATTTCTCCCTGCGCTTGACGAGATTTCTTTTCTTTATATAAAGATATAGGCTCGTTCCTACAATTACAAGGGATAAAAACCCCAATCCAGCGCCTGTATTCAATTGTTTAGAAAATTGGATCACAAAATGATGAAAGAAGAAATCAACAAAGAAATCTTTGTTATGTAATTAACGTTAATTAATTGCTCAGAGAAGTTATCGAGAAACTCAAGTATAGAACCAAAATGATCTGATGTGGAATGAACAATCTCGAGTTTGAAAGTTTAAGGTCGTCTTTGTTTTTATTTTCTAATGAAAATTTTCATTCTTTTACTATCGTAAATTAAATACAGAAATCATGATCATTTCCAATTTCTAATTGCACTTTTTTTACTCCTGTATATATCATCCATTCAATCATATATGTATCATTACATTAAACATATCATTTAAATATAATATTCATTAATTCATCATAACCATTAACCACATAAATATTTATATTTTCTTATCAACCACAAATTTAAACTAGAAAAATAATCAAACAAATATATTTCTAATTTTCAAACCTATGAACCTAAATATCAAATAATTCATCATAATTGAAAATTAGAAATTGAAATTGAAAATAAAACCAAGCATGCCCTTAATGTTCGAATTAAATCTATCCCTCTCTATATACAATATAAACTTGAAAATTTTTTTTACCTAAAGCGAGCTTGGTTGCGGGAAATTGGTGGTTGGAATTATAAGGGATGCAACCTGTACCCTTATTTCTGCCATCCCCATGTTCCCCATTCGGACAGGAACAATTGAAACTGCCCACACTGCTAACACAAATCTTTTTGCAGTCGTTAAGGTTTGGGTCCGAACATTTATCCACTGCAAAATATTAAAAATATATATATATTTTCTCACCGCAATTTGATTCACAAGTAAGGGGAAGCTAGTTATGTACATATCTGTGTATATATCTCATAGGGGTAAAATTCTTCTAACACTGTTGGTTTTCTGATACATCATAAGAGAGTATATAGTATATACTAATGAATTATAATTATATCAATGGAATTGCCTAGAACTTTCCTTTTACAAAATTAACGAACAGCATTATACATACCTATGCAGCCCTGATTGAGATAGGGGTTGCCTTGGTAGCCGTTGCTGCAGCTGCATCGGTAGCCTCCTAACCCGGTGTCGGAATCGATGCAGTAACTATTTACCTTGCACGCATAATCACTAGAATCCTTGGCTTGCGCACAACTCAAATTCCCGATCCTCCAATCAAGCACGATCCGGACGGTGGTCCGGATCCGATCAACGAAGTTCGGGTCCGACAGGTCCGTGGCTCGGAATACGAAACTTCCCTGCTCGCCAACAAACCCATAGCCACACGGGTTGAACGACGAAACGGTAGTGTGATTGTTCAAAGTTACGAGGTTCATAAGGTAAAATTGAGGGGCCCCAGACATGGATGTCTGGCAACATCCCTTGCCGGAGCATTCTCCGCCGCCGGTGACTTCTTTTGCACTGGAGCAGACTGAAACGCAGCCGCTGGTTTGGTTGCCCCCGTCGGCGCCCAACAATAGTGCTAAATCGTCGCAGCCGACGATGGTGAATTTGTTCAGATCAGAGTAGGTGAAGGGAGTCCCTCTGATGTCGGAGGAGGCAGTGTTTTCTAGGACAAGGGCGCCCGTTATGTCGTAGCATCTCCTGGCAACGACGCTGGAAATGCGCATACGACTGTCGGAAATGTCATATATTTGAATATTGCCGATGAGGGCTCCGGGAAAGGCATCGTCGGTGCAGTTCAGTTCGAACCCTTTGTTGAGGGCGCAGCCGCTGCCGATACCGACGCCGAAAGGGTATGGAACAGTGAGGTTGCCGCATTTGCTGGGGCACCCGGGCTTTGAGATTGCTGTCGATTTTAAAATGTTATATGTGTCAGCGGCAGCGGCGGCCGCCGCGAAGAATGTTGAAGTTTGGCTAGTGATAAGAAGGGCAAGGATAGAACTTACAAGTATTGAAAACATGATTAATCGTTAAAGGTAGAATTGAATGTCTCAAATCATTACTGTGCTCTTCTAACACAGGCAAGATCCCTCACATAATTTTGATTTCATTCTTAGTTATTTCAACTTTCGAAAAAATATATATATATATATATATATTATATATATATATACAGTGATGTGCCGCAAAACAAATGAACCAGAGTTTAGAGTTTGTTTATAAACTATTAAACGTATAATAAATTCAAGAAGAATTATTGAATTATAAACTGTCACTAGTAGTAATTGAATATCTTCTATTTTTTTAAATAAAAGACAATGATTATATTTAGAATGTTATGGTTGTATTCATATATAAAATCGTGAAATTGCATGTAAAAAAGTAAATAATCTAGCTAATATAATAATCTTAAAGTCTCATGATATTTAATTTTTTTAAATACACATGACATGTAATTGGAGAATCAGATGGAATACCAAGTTAAAATAAAGGATTTCATCCGTGAATCTATAAATTTAGTTAGTTTAATTATTTTTTGCAAGAACATTGACGGAATATGGAGTCGTCGACTTAATAGAGAGAGAGAGAGAGAACTGTTTTGAAGAAGTAAACTGTGAACGTGCTATAACATGCCTAGCTAATTGGCGATAACTTAATTTCAATTCCCCGGGATTTTCAAATAGAAAACGACCCATTCTAAGCCTCAAAAGTCATAACCATAGTCTGCGCTAGCAAACAAGATTCAGAGCATCTCCAACCCAAGGTGATTCTATTCACAATCCCCAATTTTCTCTTTACAACCTTCTAAATTAATTAAAATATAAATATTTTTTTTTAGACTTTTTTATCCTCACAACCCCCACTATTTTAAAACCATAATAAATTAAAATACAACCCCCAAATATATAACCCCCACCTTAAATAATACAAAAGGAAACCAAAAATTTAAAAATTCTAAACACAATACTTACGAAAAAAGGAAACAAAAAAAGAAAAGGAAACAAAAAAAAAAATCTGAACAATCCACGAGAATAAAAAACCAATAGCAAACTAGTTAAGGAAAAAAGAAAAGAGAAAACAAAGAACGTAAAAAACAGAAAAGAAAGAAAAGAAAAGAATGATAGGCGCATTCTCTTAGGGAAAAAAAAATTATAGAGTCTCTTTCATCATATACTATTGAGTCATGAATATGATAGAGTACAAAAAGGATGAAGAATTTGATGGAGACGATAGTAAAGAGCATAAAGATTATGAAGGAGAAGTCAATAAGCGGCATGTAATAATCAATTTTTTCATTCAATGTTTAAAATTAAACTGTTTTCATTGTGAGTAAATTATGTTCTAAGTTTTATACCATTTAAAAGCTACGATAATCTAGTTTTCAATAAAAAAAATAGCTGAAAAATTATTTTTCTGCATAAAATTATGATTATTATATCAAAGTGTGTTTTATGAACCTTATCAAATATTCTGTTTTGTATGTTTTAATATTTTTCAGAAGCATCATTGTTATCTCATCAAAAGTGATTGTGCTATATTAGATGCTAAAGATATAGTCATCAAAATAAGCCAATTAAGTAGTTCGAATTTTGTAGATTACTAATTCAGAATGGCTTTGTTGTTGTGGTTGATGACATAGCCTAGAATCCAATTACACTGATAACTCCGTTTTCCTTGTCTTGGTTATCACTTATCAGTATAGATCACTTTATTATAGAATTTTTCATGCTACAAGAATTATGTTGTTTCTTTAAAAGTGATATAGTTTTATATATCTGTTAATTGACTCGTTCTCCATGAAAAGTGTTTGAAAATATGATGAATTGATCTTGATGTTAATGGTTGCTTAAGAGTATATGATTTAATCCAACTAGGATAATGATGAATAATGTTTACTGCAATATTCATTAAATAAGTGTCGTTAATCATCATTTTGATTCTCTGAAAAATTGTGAATTTGAATAAATGAATAATCGAGTTATGTAAAAGGCATCTCTATGAGTGGAGACGAGTAATTCTAAAAAAAAGAACTTCACTCGGTCATTTTTTATATCACTAGTCACAAAATAAGTGATCATACTTCCCAAATCCAAACTCAAAATGGAGTAAATGTCACATCAAACACTAATTTATCTCCAACCCACAAACCTAAACTCAAACCCAAAAGAATATTCTCAGTATATTCCACCTTTTACTATTTCTCATTTTATTTCAATAACACCCACATATTTATCAAAATTTATAAATTGAACTTCTTATTTTTTTTGCTATTTTGCTATATAAAAAACAAAGACCTAATATTTATTTTAATCAAAAATAGGCGCCCCCTTTCTTTTGACACCCAAAAATATGCTCACACATATATATACATACATATATAGGAAATTCTTCTCAAAAACATAACAACTATCTTTACACAAACACAATTGATTAATTCAAAGTTTGCCATCTATACTACAAATACTTTTCAACCTTTCAATCTTGGAGAAGGTCAAAATTATAGTTCAAACAATTTAAGATATCTAATTTTTTCAATTCCATCCCCTAAAAAGTAGGAGAAAAAAAATGAATATTCAAGAAAATTAAACGTTATAGAAACCAATTAATACAAAATTATGAAAAATAATTCTTCAAAATAATTTGTCAACGACAATCTCTTTCCCATCTCCATCCTCCAGGGAAAAAGGAAAAAAAAAAAACCCATTTTCCATATGCACCGCAAAAACAAATTCCGCCATTAACGAACCTTCCATTTTCGCTTTCCTCCTGAAACCCTAATCACGGAGTCCCTCAACTTCGTCAAAGGCTACGGCAAAGTCAACCCCGCAGAAGACAACCCAAATTCTCCCCCAAACCACTATCGTCGCCGCCGCCGCAGAAGGACTGCGCCGAGCTGTTCGACGACGCGGCGAGTCAACTCGGGAGGTCGGCCGAATTGATCTGCGTGGGCCCCGAAGAGAATGTGTTCACGGGGATGAGGATCACCCTTTCCATTTAGGTTTTTCTCCTCTGCCCGCACCCCCTTTCGGTTTTTGTTGAAATATTAAAGATGAATGAAATGAGAAGAAAACAAAATACTGGGATATGAAGGACTATTTTGCAATTTTAAATTTTTGAAAAAGCATTATGCAGTTGTGAACCGTAGATCTGCATATATAGGTATGCACTGTTCACATCTGAGACTTTACAGCAAAATGGGGTTGAATTTGAAGGTGGATTGAAGCATCTTATTAACTGCAAAATGAGATTTGGAGTTGGGTTGGAGATGGTCTTACGTACAAAATGAACATATATACTTCCACGGTTTCTCAAATCTTAATAGTGTTATTTTGGAGGAATGTATAAATATTAATAAAATAATCAGATTATCTAATACACCCTCATGTGAAAATATTAGGTGGGCAAAAATTGAATTTTTAAATACATTAAATGAGAGAAAAATTGGAAAAAAATATAATATTATATTTCCAACTCAAATGTGAAAAACAACATTATTTATTAAAGAAATCTAAAATATTAAAATAACGTTTATTCAGAAACGAACGAGCATTGCCTTAATGAAAACCCCCAATTTTTATTAAATACACAATAATCCACAGCCTTGTATTTTACAATCTTCATAACATTACGTGCAAATCCGATCCAATTCCGATGTTCTTGTGAATTTTGAGGAATTTTTTTTTATGTTACGTTTGTAATTTCATGTTTCACTCCATGTTTTTGTAACAAATTTATAATTTTAATATTGATTATTATAAAAATAAAAATATAATTATAACACAATGGACCATATTCAACATTATCAACAAATTCAAATTAAAAAAATCCTTTAATGAAATAAATCAACACTCATAATTAATCAATTATTAACTTAAAATTGAAACTTAAATACTAAAAAATAATTATATATATATATACCCTAATTAATGGATCCTAATTAATTAATAATTGTAACAATAAATTGAAATTGGAGGAAAAAAATATTAATAAATTTGATAATGAAACATATTGTAAAACCTATAACATATAAATTCGAGTGAATTTCCACATATCATGTTACATTCCATTTTCAAAACGAATACAAAAAACTGTTGATCAGTTACCAAAATCACATTTGTTATTAAACTAGACTCGAGCTGTTGCTGGAACTGTACTTCCCTGAGAATTCTCCAGTGGTGTCATAGGGGCTAATTGAGACGACAACGTAAAGATCGGCAGATTCGATTAAGCTCACACATTCAGCTTCATTAACAGATTGATGATCCCTAGAATTATGTGTTGGATATAGGAATTGTGGGGGTATCCGTGCCTTGCCAGGATTCACCTTCTTGGTTCCCGACTCGACCTGTCAGCCACAAGATCGTCTAGACTTTAACAAATATAGTGGCAGCACCTTTGAATCGTCATTTCTCCTTCAATTAGTATGTCCCAGCGGAAAGAACAGCTCTACTTATCTTTACTGAGCAATGCAGTAGCTACGTTGATCAGCTTTCACAGGCTACGGTTCATCGAGATTCTCTTCTTGATAACAGCAACTACACCACAGAAAATAAAGCAGTTCTCCTGCTTCAAGGTCTACAAATTCAGCCTTCAATGTTCACAACTGCAACACAACAGCAAGATCAGATTTAAGACTCTTAATTAGCAAATGGGAAAGAACAGAGATAGAAAAGTAGACGAGGGATTAAGATGATGTTTGGATGTAAGAATCCGTGGCTTTGATTCTCTGCAGCATAGCCTCTTCACAATCACAACGTCTAGCCGACGTCTTCTCCGGAAAATGGCGACAGCAGAGCAGCAGACGTCTCTCTGATCGTCTTCTTCATTGGCTACAAACCACAGCCAGCGTCACAGGCTCCGGTGATCAGCAGCGCAGCTCCAGGTGACTTCTCCGGTGATGAAGTTAAGCTACAGTAAAGCCGACATCTTCTATGGTAATTAACGAGCGAAACTTGCACTCTCAACATCAATCAAGAGACCCGGAGCACAGGAATCCGGCGAAGAGACGAGAATGGGAATAGCAGAGCCTTCTCTCAAGTGATGAATTATCAAGCTTAATGAAACAATGTGGCGCGAAGTGTTTAAAAGGAAGAAGAAGAAGATTAAGGTTGAATTAGGATGAATAGGCTAATTAGGGACTTTGGGCCAGCAAGGAATTAAATCAGCCCATTAAGGATCATTGGGCCAACATCCACATTTCCACCTTTGGCCCACTGATCATTAAGTCACCAAGGAAGAAACACCGTACACCTTAACATGGATATCATCATCACCTATTTTTACTCCCGTCTATCACGAAGACAAGACAAGAGAGGGAGAGAACAATACTATGCGTATTGAACTCAATCTCAACACTAGAGACCAACCCTTTTGCAAGTCATCTCAAGTCACTTGATGACTATCCTTGACTAACATACAACCTAGCCTAGTACCAATGGGAAAGGATAACCAACACATAAAAAACAAGTAAAAAATCACAGAAAACAAATAAGGTATCCAGCCCCAAGACTAGAATACCATCACATAAAGCTCACATAAAAGAATTCAACCAAGATCAAAGTTCAGTGATCTTTTGCAGGATGTCAGCTTTGCAACTGGAAGATACTTAGTGCCCATATCCGCAAGGTTAAATTCAGAGGGGATCTTATCAAGCAAAACTTCCTCTTTTTTAATAACATGCCGAATAAAATGGAATCTCACATCACTATGCTTAGTTCGATCATGAAACACAGGATTTTTGCATAGTTGAATAGCAGATTGACTATCAGAATAGACCATAGGCTTATCATCAATAAATTTAATCTTAGACAACACACCATTTAACCATATAGCCTCTTTCATAACTTTAGTTGCAGCAATATATTCAGATTTAGTTGTAGATAAAGCAACAATAGATTGAAGCTGAGATTTCCAACTAATGCACAATTCACATAAGGTAAACACATAAGATGTTGTGGATTTCCGATTATCTCTATCATTCGCATAGTTTGAATCCGCGTAACCCACACATTTCACACTAGTTGCTGACTTGCCAAAAGTCAGACCACTCTTCATAGTGGATTTTAAATACCGGAGAAGCTATTTAAGTGCTTCCCAGTGAGGTAATCTAGGATTGGCCATGTATCTACTCAAGCAAGACACGACATAGGCAATATCAGGCCTCGTGCTAATCATCAAGTACATCACAGAACCAATAGCATTGGCATAAGGTACATTTTGCATTTCAAACATTTCAGAGTCAGTCTTTGGGGACTGATCCTTACTTAACACAAAATGAGAAGCAAGAGGCATGTTAACAGACTTATAATCTTCCATATTAGATTTCTTGAGAACTTGTTCCACATAGGCAGATTGATGCAACACAAGAGTGGATTTCTCTCTATTTCTATCAATATTCATGCCAAGAATTTTCCTAGCGTCACCTAGGTCTTTCATATCAAAGTTATCACAAAGGCATTTTTGAACATATTTCACAGTTTTGATGCAAGGACTAATGAGCAACATATCATCCACATATAATAGAAAAAACATGGGACTATCAGTCTCCATAAAATATAAGCAATGATCAAATTTTCTACGAGTGAAGTTCATGCTTTTCATGCATTGATCAAACTTAATATTCCACTGCTTAGGGGATTGTTTTCAAACCATATAGAGATTTCTTTAGCAGACACACATGCTCAAGTTTGTTTTTATCAACAAAGCCCTCGGGATGTTTCATGTAAATGTTGTTTTCAAGTTCACCATGCAAGAATGTAGTAGTTACGTCCATTTGCTTAAGTTCCCAGTTAAAGTGAGCAACAAGAGCAAGCATTATTTGCACAGTAGTAAACTTAACAACATGAGCAAATATCTCATTATAATCAACTCCTTCCTTTTGTGTAAAACCTTTTGCTACCAATCTCGCTTTATACCTCACATTATCAATTTCATGCTTGATTTTAAATAACCATTTGCATTCAATAATAGAACAATCATCAAGATTTTCAACAAGTATCCAAGTATTGTTGTCATGCAAAGATTTCATCTCACAATTCATTGCAACAAGCCATTTATCAGATTCATCAGATTTCACAGCTTCATTATAAGTTCTAGGCTCAAATTGGTCAACATTGCTAAAAACATTAAATACATATAAAGACAAATTATAATCATCATATTTAGCAGGTAATCTCACATTCCTTCTTACCCTATCTCTAGCAAGTTGATAATTGTTTAAATTCTCAGGTTCATGAATAGTCTCATGTTCATTCTCAGAGCTAGAACTAGATTCAGAATCAGACACATGCATATTATTAATAGGCTCATCATTAGCCTCATGTTCAGACACATAATCATCCACATCATAATTATCAGACTCATGCTCAATGACAGGTAATTCAGGATGCACATTTTCAGATTTAGAAGACATAGAAGTCAAATTTTCCACATTATCCTCCACCCCACTTGGAGCAACAGGAGGAGTAGGCCTAAAATCAAACAAGTTCTTATCCAAGTGTTTCAAGTTCTCCACCTCACTTGGAGCAACATAAGGTGAGGATTCAGGCAGACAAGGAAAATCATGCTCATTGAATATTACATTACAGCTAACACATGTTTTAAATCCAGGCACACTTCTATCCCATAATCGGTACCCTTTCACACCTTCAGGATATCCTAGAAACACACACTTCCTAGCTCTAGGATCAAGTTTGCTCACTTTTTGATGAACATATGCAGCACACCCAAAGACTCTCAAATTAGACAAACAAACATGCTTATTCAAGAAGACAGATTCAGGCATTTTACCAAGTAGAGGCACAGATGGAGATCTATTAATCAAATAAGTCACAGTCATGAGAGCTTCACCCCAAAAACGTTTAGACAGACCAGATGCAACGAGTAAGCTCCTAACTCTCTCAAGGAGAGTTCTATTCATTCTCTCTACCACTCCATTTTGCTGCGGAGTGTAGGGCACAGTTTTATGCCTTTTAATACCTTGATCAAAATGCCAATTATCCATAGCATTATTACAGAATTCAAGCCCATTATTAGTTCTAATGCATTTAATTTTCCTTTTAGTTTGATTTTGAATTTCAGCAGCCCATTTAGAAAAATTCATAAACACATCAGATTTGTTCTTCATTAAAAACACCCAAGTTTTCCTCGAGAAATCATCAATAATAGACAAGAAAAATGATTTCCACCATGGGTGGGCTCTTTGGCTGGGCCCCAGACATCCGCATGCAAATATTCAAGAATTTCAGAACTAACATGCTTCCTAGGATAAGGCATAGTAACATGTAAAGGAACTTTATGATGCTTGCCCATAACACACGGTTCACAGAAAAGTATAGCAGACACTTTATCTTTGCCAAATGCACCATTTTATGCAAAATTGCAAGACCCTTATTGCTCATATGTCCTAGTCTAGCATGCCATAATGCAGTCTTATCTTCTTGAATCACATTAACAACAGGCAGAGGCACATACTCAGCTTGGACAACATACAAATCACCCTTTCGGGGAGCAATAAAATAAAGCATTGAATCTTTCTCAAATTTGAATCTCAAAAAATTCACAGAACCATCAAGCATCTTATCAGAAATTTTGGACACAGATAACAAATTGAATTTCAATTGAGGCACATATCTGACATCACTTAAGGTAAGCATGCCCCCATTTTCAAATTTCAAGCAAATATCACCTTTTCCTTGAATTTCACAATTTTGACCATCAGCAAGGGCTACATGTCCAGAATGCATATAATGCAGGTTATGAAATAGATGCTTAAATGAAGTGACGTGAAAAGTGCAACCAGAGTCAATGAGCCATTCATTATTTGAAACAGATTTTGACACAACATTAGTGTAATTGATGAACTAAAAATCATATGCATTATGTACCATATAAATACCATCATATTCATACACATTATTAGCATGCTGTTTAGGCTCATAATTCCTATAACCCTTATTTCTTTTAGGTTGCTTACATCTATTTGAGAAGTGACCAGGTTTACCACAATTTCAACATGTTTTCTTAGGCTTCTGGTCAAAAGTATGATTATGATCATGATTATGATTTTGAGCATAATTCTGATTCTGATGTTGGTTTTGCCCTAATTGCATATCTCTTCTATGTCTTTCAGCAGCAAGCACACTAGGATTCTCAGGATTCAGAGGTTTATTAAAGCCATGAGGAGGGTTTCTATTATTATTCCTGTTCACATACATGATTTCATTATGCAAAGGCTGGGATTTCATTTTCCTCAATTCACTTTCTTTTGCTTTTAAACCAGTGACAATCATATCACAATTAACCTTAGAACCACCATATTTAAGAGCAGATTTAACTTCAGCAAAAGATTCGGGAATAGATCCAAGCAACATTTGAGGAGCATACTTTTCAAGGGAATCATCACCAGCAAGTTTCAGATCCTACAACAATTTATAAAACTCATCCATATTGGCATCAATATCCTTAGAAGCATCCATTTGAAAAGACATAAATTGATTTTGCAAAGACCACACAGATTCTTCAGAAGCAGCAGTATATAAAGATATCAGATTATCCCACAGATCTTTGGCACATTTATGATAAGACACTTTTCTAACCACAATACTGCACAAATTCAACAAAATAGTGGCCCTAGCACTATCATTCATATCATGCAGTTTCTCATCTTCCACAGAATCATCAATTTTAGTAGAAATGGCCTTATTAATATTTTCTTTAACCAAAATGCATTCAATTTTAGTTTTCCAATCTTGGAAATCATCTCTACCATTAAATGGTGCCATATAAAGATTGTTCATGATTATATGCAGTCACAGAAACAACAAGAAGGTAAATAATCACCCAAAAAATAGAGAACACAGCAGAAAGCTCACAGAACAGGGAGGGAACACCTCCAAAGCACATAAACAAGTACACCCGGGGGATGAAGTGCTGAGGCTAGCACAGTTCTCAGCACATATTTATCTGTGGAGCAAGGATTCACTCAGGACAACCCCAAAACTTGTTTCAACAGCAACTGACTCAATTATCAGAGTCAGTTTATCAAAAACTCACAAAACTCGGAGTTTCAATAGATAATCACCACCAAACACAGCCAAAATACTCACAGAGCATGAAAAAACTCACAAGAGAATAAAGACAGATCCAATCAACAACTCAAAACTTCCGGTGAATCCTTCACTACACTTGCTATCCAGGCTACTCGCACGAGGAGACCCACAGGGGAATCCAGACGAACTGGACCGTAAGCAAGGTAGTTAGAGTACAGAGCTCTCAAGCGTGGAATGTTAGGATTCGCAAGAAGGTGATAAACTCAGAGATATCACAGAAAAACAAGAATGCAGAAGCAATTAATAGGATCGCAGAATACCGAACAAATAGTAGAGATACGATAAATATATATTTCCAAAGTAGAATATCTCAAACTTCACCCAAAAAATTCAATAAAACATTCACAGATTCTCCCAAATCAACACAAATCTCCAATATTCTCCAAAAAAACCACAAAACTCCAATATCCTCCCAAATAACCACAGAACACCAATATTCTCCCAAAACTCAACAATTCACCAATATTTAGCGCAAATAGAAAATAACCCAAGCCTAAGATCTAGGGAGCTTAGAGTTTCGCCACTTTACCAAAGCAGATCCTCCTGGGAAGGGGAAAATTCTGACCTACCATATTCCTTGCTCATCGGGAGTGGAACGGCGCAGCCAATGACGACGGGGTGGGTTGGTGCGAGTCGGAGGGTGCCCCGACAAGGTCCCCGTGGCTTTGATACCACTGTGGGGTATCCGTGCCTTGCCAGGGTTTACCTTCTTGGTTCCTGACTCGACGTGTCAGCCACACGATCGTTTAGACTTTAACAAATATAGTGGCAGCACCTTTGAATCGTCGTTTCTCCTTCAATTAGTATGTCCCAGCGGCAAGAACAACTCTACTTATCTTTACTGAGCAATGCAGCAGCTACGTTGATCAGCTTTCACAGGATACGGTTTGTCGAGATTCTCTTCTTGATAACAGCAACCACACCACAGAAAATAGAGCAGTTCTCCTGCTTCAAGGTCTGCAAATTCAGCCTTCAATGTTCACAACTGCAACACAACAGCAAGATTAGATTTAAGACACTTAATTAGCAAATGAGAAAGAACAGAGATAGAACAGTAGATGAGGGATTAAGATGATGTTTGAATGTAAGAATCCGTGGCTTTGATTCTCTGCAGCGTAGCCTCTTCACAATCACAATGTCTAGCCGACGTCTTCTCTAGCAAATGGCAATGGCAGAGCAGCAGATATCTCTCTGATCATCTTCTTCGTTGGCTACAGACCACAGCCAGTGTCACAGGCTCCGGCGATTAGCAGTGCAACTCTAGATGACTTCTCCGGCGATGAAGTTTAGCTGTAGTGAAGCCGACATCTTCTATGGAAATTAACGAGCGAAGCTTGCACTCTCAACGCTAATCAGAAGACCCGGAGCACAGAAATCTGGTGAAGAGATGTGTATGGAAATAGCAGAGCCCTCTCTCAAGTGATGAATTATCAAGCTTAATGAAACAGTACGACACAAAGTGTTTAAAAGGAAGAAGAAGGAGATTAGGGGCTGAATTAGGGTGAATGGGCTAATTAGGGACTTTGGGCCAGCAAGGAATTAAATCAGCCCATTAAGGATCATTGGGCCAACATCCACATGAATCACAATAACTTTATTAATTTTGTAGTGTAATCACAAATGTGATAATACAACTCTATGTAGCACTCACACACTCATACTTATACAAGAGACAATGATTTATGAAACTCTCACTAGATTACTTCTCACACGCACACTAAATGGCCTAATGCCATATTTATAGTTGTATTATATTGGTTACTAAACCAACATGACCAACCTAGAATATTCTAGAAATTCACTTTCTAGATTCCACTATTATATCATTTTATATACTAGAGAATTCTAGTTCCTAGTCTTCTAGAAACTTCTTGTATAATCTAGATTTGTTTCTATCTAATCTTACAAATCTCAAATTGTCTTCATTTCTCTAGAAGCTTCTAAGAAGTTACCAATTTTATTAATTAAAAATCATTTACGAATGTCTCTCCAAGTCGGTGGAGAATCCTCAATACTCCCCCTCGACACCGACTTCTTCTTGCTCTAAGCTTTTCTCCACTCATTATGTTAAGCAGCTTCTTCAAATGTTTTTGGCTCTTTTAAACTTGCATCTTCTTCGACAGCTATGTTAGCGTACCTAGGATTTGGCTTCCTCTGTCTATTAGTTCTCTTTAGTTTTGGTGAACTTGGAGATGCATCAATTTCTTCTTGTGGTTCATTGATCTCCTCAATTTGGCTCGACTTTGTCATTTCTAAAGTTGTATGATCTATTCTCGTCTGCCAAGGTTTCTGTGGTGCTCTTGAAGAGTCTTCTTTAGAATCTGGCTCTTCTGTTATTCCAGTTTCTTCATTACTCTCTAGTGTTCTGGAAGCTTCACCCATTTTTCTTGGACCTTTGCCTCAATTTCTTTTGACTCTAGAAGCTCCAACTTTTGTTGCATACACCAGGAGGATGCTTCGTCAAAGACTACATGACGCGATGTGTAGCATCGATTGGTGGTTGGATCGAAACATCTCCATCCTTTCCTCTGGTTGTCATATCCCATTTATATGCACCTGATTGTTTTCTTATCAAACTTGTTATGCAGATGGCTCGACACGAACACGTAACAGACACATCCAAATACTCTGAAGTGGCTGACCACCGGTCTAGTATTCCATAACTTTTTGAATGGTGATACGAAACCCAACTTTGCTTGTGGTAGCCTATTTATTACATGTGCTGCGGTGTTCATGCATTCTGTCCAAAATCTTGCCGGTACGTTCTTTGCATGTATCATGCTTCGACACGTTTCAGCAAGATATAGATTCTTCATTTCGGCTACACCATTTTGTTGTGGTGTATTTGGGCATGTCAACTGATGATATATCTTTTAAATACTTGGAGAACTCTTTTGATGTATATTCTCCCCCATTATCCGTATGAAGACATTGTATCTTATATCCGATTTCTCTTTTCACATTTTCTTTAAAGTCTTTAAATTTTTCAATGACTTCTGATTTTTCTTTTATAAAGAAAATCCAGACGTACCTTGAGAAATCGTCGATGAATGTGACCATATAGCATATCCCTTGAATTGATGGTTGCTTTACAGGTCCAAACACATCGGAATGAACCATCTCCAGAGGCTTTTTCACTCTATAGCTCGATTCTTCGAATGGTAGTTGATGTGCTTTACCATATTGACAGCCGGCACATATCGTGTCCTCTCGAACTTCAAGCATAGGGAGGCCCTTGAGCATCGACTTCTTCATCATCACTTTGAGCTTATGATAGCTCACATGTCCTAGCCTCGCATGCCACAGATCTACAGTTTTATTCTTTCGAGTCTTATCCACATATGCTGACTCTGCTGACATAACATAGATAGAATCTAACCTTCGACCTTCCATGATAGATGTACCTGTAATTTTAAGATTTTGATACACCTTAACTTCTTTAGGTCTGAAAAGAACATAGTTACCTGAGGCCATTAATTGCACCATAGATAGAAGATTTTTCTTCATTCCTGGAACATGATAAATATCCTGCAGCTGTACTTGGCTCGGACTAAAGCACGGTGTGATGACTGTCTTGCCAATATAGGCTATTGGCAATCTTGAGTTATTAGCAGTCACCACCATTCTATCTCATTTATACTCTGTTGTGTCCTCAAGCTTTTTCTTGTCTCTTGTCATGTGATTGGAGCAGCCTAAATCGACTATCTAATCATTTTCATAGTTTATGTTATCAGAGGTAACTACTGCGCATGTCGGTTCTTCATTTAGCTTTGATTCAACTTTCTCAGCTATCGCACTGGATGCCTAAACGTCCCATTCTTCTTCACTATTGTAATTTTCTCGCTTGTTGGATGTTGCTACATTCCCTTCAGCAGCATTTTTCCTATGCCAACAATCTCGGGCATAGTGATTGGGTTTGCCACATACGTAGCAACATCCCTTCTTCTCTCATTTTGATGACAGTCCTTTTTTATAATGATTTGGTTGGACTCCTCTAGACTTAGGATTATTTTTTTTCTCTTCTTTTATATCCATTCTTATCTTTGTGATGCGAAAATCCTTTCATTTTATAACTAAATAAGGCTTCATCTTCTTTCTTTAATGAAACTTCCGTCATTTGTCTTATCAGAGCTTCTTGGTCAGCTAAAATAGTTTCAATATTGACCAAAGAAGGTTGCTCCGACCAACCTTGTATGGCGGTTATTATGCCCCTAAACTCGGGTCTTAAACCATGAATAATTATTCTACGCATCTTAGTTTCTGGAACTTTACTAGAGAAATCTAACTCAGATATTTCACGACAGAGAGTGCGTACCTTATTGAAGTATTCTCGTATCGGCAACTCTCCTTGCTTGAGTGAGAGAAGCTCATTTTTCAGAAATTGTAGCTTGAATTCATTCTTCTTGGAAAACAATGCTGCAAAGGTGTCCCACGCTTCCTTTGGAGTGGTGGCTGCCCTTATATGCTCTAACAATTCTTTATCAACCGTTGTCTTGAGTGTACATAGCTTTCACCACCTTGATTTTCCATTTCCTCAAGGCTTCGGCTTCTTCCGGCGGCGTCGTCTCTGTTCCATCAACAATCTCCCACAAATCTTGACCTTGGAGATAAGACTCCATACAGGTCTCCCACTTGGTGTAATTTTGATTATTGAGTTTCTCCATACCGCCTACCACGTGTAGAACGGCCATCATGTCTTTGATTACCTTCGCGTAATCAAGCAAGCCTCTTTGCTTGTGCATGACTTTAGGAGCTCAATAATCTCCCCTTGAGTTAACGACGAACCAACGCCCTTTGATTAACCATACTTTGAATTAACGTGGCTTTGATACCACGTTGTTGGATATAGGAATCACAATAGCTTTATTAATTTTGTAGTATAATCACAAATGTGATAATACAACTCTATGTAGCACTCACACACTCACACTTATACAAGAGACAATGATTTATGAAACTCTCACTAGATTACTTCTCACACACACACACTAAATGGCCTAATGCCATATTTATAGTTGTATTATGTTGGCTGCTAAACCAACATGACCAACCTAGAATATTCTAGAAATTCACTATCTAGATTCCACTATTATATCATTTTATATACTAGAGAATTCTAGTTCCTAAGCTTCTAGAAACTTCTTGTATAATCTATATTTGTATCTATCTAATCTTACAAATCTCAAATTGTCTTCATTCTCTAGAAGCTTCTAAGAAGCTATCAATTTTATTAATAAAAAATCATTTGCCAATGTCTCTCCAAGTCGGTGGAGAATTCTCAATATTTTGATCAGTCAACGTCCTTAATGTTTCAAGTTCCATAGCCACTTCCATCATCGTCGGCCTGTCTTCCCGATTCAAGTGTAAGCATCTCTTTATCAGTTCAGCCATCCCCTGGAGCTGCTCCAGAGTTCCCTCTTTTACAACCCGAGGCTCCAATATTTCGAACAATCGATTCTCATTCATGGACGTGATAAAATATGTTGTCAAAGTTCGTTGCTCTTCACTCGTTTCCATGTCAATGGGTTTTTCCCCTATCAGGAGCTCTACGAGCACAACACCAAAGCTGTACACATCGCTCTTCTCAGTCAAGTGGCTCGTGTGGAAGTATTCGGGATCAAGGTATCCAAATATCCCAATAACCATTGTAGTCACCTTCTTTGGTCCAAGGGAATTAGTCTTGAAGCCCCGAAATCTGAAATCTTGGCCGTGTAATATTCGTCTAGTAAAATGTTAGTTGATTTTACGTCTTTGTGAATGATGGGAATTGAAACAACTGAGTGAAGATAAGATAGGGCGCCTACTACCTCTGATGCAATCCTTATACGATTCTCCCACGACATCCAAGTCATGATGCCATCTTTGTTTTGAATGTGTTCAAAGAGTGTACCGTTGGAGACATATTCATAGACCAATAAGGGAACTTCGGATTCCAAACAACATCCCAATAGCTTAACCACATTCCGGTGATTGATCTGTGTAAGAATGATCACCTCATTGATAAATTGTTCGATTTGGCTTTCATTGACCACGGTGGACATTTTGATGGCAACTATGCGGTTATCGGGCAGAATCCCCTTGTAGACAATGTTGTATCCTCCTCTGCCCAGGATTCTATCATCTGAATAATTATTTGTAACTTTTTTGAGCTTTTCAATTGTGAATATCTTTGCTGATTCAAGAGAACTTTCCTCCAAAGAAATTCGTTCTTTTAATAAGAAACCGCCATTTTGCTCGAAGAATTTCTGTTTGAGCTTTTGGAGTTTTCATTTTTTGCTAGATAAATACATCCATGATGCCGCTATTGCTATAAACAAAAGCCCTATTCCAGTACCTGCATGTAATTGTTAACACAAATTAATTTATCAAGATTAGTGAGGGAATGAATTTATTTCAAAATAGAAACATATATTAATTTCGCCAATCAATTTTGCAGCCTTGAACAAAGGATGGAGCGCGCAACAACATGACATCCTATTTTCAACTTATGATATGATTCGGTCTAATTTAATTAAGGTCTTGGCACTTGGGAATGAATAGGTAATTACCGACTAAACAAAATATGGAGACGTGGCATGGGGGTTTAATAAGTAGAGTGATGATTTTTCACATGCAATTGAATAGTTATTGATCAAATTAAAATTTGAATTTCACTAACATCTTTTTTTAGTCAATTAAATCATTTGCTCCCCAATAAAGAAGAGAAATGGGCGATGAAGTGGAGGGGAGAGAAGAAGAGAAATGGGTCGAGAGAGAAATGAGCAGCAACATTAATTAATCTAATTCATAATTTGTCACACTGACTCATCTCACTTTCCACCAATCCAACTCTCCATCTATCTAAAAAAAATCACAAAGGGGAGGATTTACCCAGTGTGCACCACAGTAGCGGCTGCGGGTTACTCTCGACATCCAAAAAAAAAATCACAAAAACTTTTTAACGAAGTGGAAATCAAACATAAATTATATATTTATTAAATTGATATCAAACTAAATAAATTGTGAATTGTGATTGAATTTTTTTATTTTTTATTTAAAATTATTAATCTATGTTTTACATAATTTATTTAAGAATTATATATAGTGAAATCACCTTTTTTTGTTATTTTGTCACTCACTTTGAGAACCTTGAATTATTATTTCTACATCAAATGGTTAGTATGAACTTATTATTCCAAATTTTATTATTAGTCATAACCTATTTAGTTTCAATTAATGAATAAGTTCAGAAAGATTCTTTTCAAATTTTATTTTATTCACGTTATTATGTCCAGTTATTTATTTTAATAAACAATAATGTTCCTTTCTATTTAAGTTGGAGTGAGGTGGAGAAAGACGAAAGTATGGAACGGAACTAAAATGACATTGTTTCACTAAAAATAATAAAAAAATGCAAGCGACAATGTTTCATTAACACAGCTAAAAAAATGAATGAAAAATTACGTGCATGAATGCTCACAATCGCTTCATTCACTATATTTTTCTCAGCCACACGAAAAAGTAGGAAGTGCGAACAGTTGCACTTTCCCTAAGAAAAATTTATGGATCAACAATGGGCTAGCGGCTACACATTTTTTAATAAAAAAAGAACAAAAAAATAAAACTAAAAGGACTCCCATATGAGATCGTCAATCTGTTAGATGGATCTTATTTGCCAGAAGCTGGTCCTCCCTTTTTCTTTTCTTTTTAATTTTTCTTTTTCAATTTTTAATTTCTTTCTTTATTTCTTACAAATATATATATATATATATATTTAATTTTTTGAATTAATTTAATTTTTTATCTAGTGTCTCGCACAATGTACTCGCAAGACGTGAAAATGGGCTCGTGCACTGCACTCGATAATTTATTTTTTTGAAATAAATATATATACCCTAAAATTGAGATATTGAACTTTAAAATTAAACTGAATTAATTTAATTTTTATCCAGCATCTTATGCAATGCACTTGTCCGATGTCAACGCATGGGCTCGATAAAAAATAAAGGATTAAAAAAATTTAAGAAAAAAAACAAAAACAAAATGGTATCCAGGCGCTTGAGATCCACGTGCCACGCATGGGTGCGTGGATCTCATGAGCCTAGACGGGTTTTCTAGTCAGGTGTGGGCTATTTGACTCGTCTAACGAATTGTGACCGGTTAGACCGTCTAACATAAGTGTTTGTCAAAAAGAGATTGATAAGTATAGAATTAATTACCTAGCGCCACCTTGTCTGGGGAAAATGGTATTCTTTGCATTGCAACCTCTGCCATCCTTTGTACCATCACCGTATAGGTCGTCCCGACATGAACAAGCGAAACTCCCATGTGAATTAATGCAGATTTGAATGCAATCATTGAGGTTTGGGTTCACACATTCATCAATATCTACAGAATAATATTCAAACATATTAAAAGTACTGCACCACTTTACAATCATAGAGAAAATAATTATTGTTGCCCTCTGTTTCAACAATCATGTCACCAATCCCAATTACCGGTGCAATACTCTTGTTCCCCATGTACAACTAGCCAAAGTCTCCAGCTCGATAGCTTGTGAAAAGCTCTCTCTTTGGAGCACAGTGATGAGAAGCTCCAGAGTCAACTATCCACTTGACATTTGGATCTTCCACGTGGCAGCACTCATCACTGACACAAACAACTGTCTGTTCATCATCGGAGTGTGTAACAATGGCCGCTGTATTCTCATCATAAGACTTCTTTTGATGATTTTTCTTTTTCTCTTGCTTCAGTAGCCTATAATTTCTCTTCATGTGGTTGGCTCCACCACAATGATAACACTTGAACTTTTCTTTGGACTTGGACCTCTCTTTGGATTTTCCACGACCCTTGGGTCCTTTACTTTTGCTTCTACCTCTGTTCTCTGTCATAAGTGCTTGGGAAAAATTGGCTCCATTCTCTTTCATTCTAGTCTCTTCATTGAACATGCTCTCTTTCACGATGTTCAATGTTAACTTCCCATTTGGAGCCGTGTTGCTAAGTGTCACGACCATCATTTCCCAACTATCTTGCAAAGAACTCAAAAGAAACAAAGCTTGTACTTCATCATCGAATATAAGCTCTATGGTAGAAAGCTTATTCACCAAGTCTTGAAACACATTTAAGTGCTCCGCCACTGAGCTTCCGTCTTTATACTTCAGATTCACCAATTTTTTGATCACAAATGCTTTGTTCTATGCATTTTTCCTTTCATAAAGCTCTCGAAGCTTTTTCCACAGCTCACATGGATCTGTCTCATTGGCTACGTGATGGAATATGCAAATGTCGACCCATTGATGTATAGTACCAATGGTCTTCCTCCCAAGCTTTGCCCAATCTTTATCAGATATTTCCTCGGGCTTAACACTAGCACTCTCCACGGGATCATACAAATCTTTGCAATGAAGCGAATCCTCCATCATACACTACAAGAAAATCATTAAATAGCGATGAAAAATTTTCATCGCCCGATGGCCAAATTCCGTTGCTAACGTAACGGGTGACGGAATGGCGACGGAAATTATCCGTCTCGTTATTGAAGTTGCTAAAAAAATAAGGTGACGGAATAGTCCGTCGCCCCCTATGGCAACGGACTTAATGACGGAATATTCCATCGCCTTCAACTGTCATCAATTTTGATCGTGGAATCGAGCCGACGAGTGAGGCGACGGAAACCAGTCCCTCGCCTTTTTTATTTTTTTATTTTATTTTTTTATTCGGTTATTTTTCATTTTTTTTTATTTTTTTATTATTTGTTTGTACCCAAATATATATAATAAAAGATCATAAAATTAAAAAATATATATATAAATATAATTGTACATAATTTAAATACAAATAAATAAATATTCAAAAATGTAATATAATACAAATTTACACTACTCCTCGGATTCATCATCATGTCTGCCGGATCCGCTACCAGATCCTCCGGATCCTTCAGCACCACCCGACTGCTGGCTGAGAAGGCGCTCAAGTAGGGACTCCATCCTGGCCTGCTTCTCCAGCACCTGCTGCACAGTCGTCTGCTGGGCTCTTAGCTTCTCCTCTATCTGTGCCTGCATCTGCGACTGCATCTCAGCCAGTCTGGTATCGAGCTCTGTCTGGGTGTACATCGAGCCAGAGCCCAAGCTGGCTGACAAGGAGAATCCTCCAGCAGTAGTGGTATGGCGACGAACGGCAGGGGCCATGTTCCCCAGCCCGATAGCGCGCCTCTTCCTGTCAGGCGCCACCACCTAGCGGTAAATCTCACCCATGTGAGGCTCCCTGCCAGCCGTTATCCACTCAGCGGCCAAGGCATCACACTTCTCCTGCATTTATCAGAATATTAGTAAATTATATATATATATATATTTGTACCTATAGATATATATTAAAATATTAGCAAAAACTTACCTTGTTCTCCCTCGCCTTGGCTGAGGTCCAAAGGCCGTCCGGGCAGTGAAGTCTGAGGTAGGTCTGATAGCGCGCCTCCCACTCGGACAGGTGCTGTTCTCTAGCCTGATTCAACAAAATAAAATGAAATCAATTAGAAAGTGTTAATTTTTTATAAACTTGAATAATTATTATAACTCGTACCAGATCGTGCATATGATCCACGGCTGATCTGGCACCTCCGTAGAGAGTCTGGCTGGATGATCTTGGTCCATCAGGCTCGGTCAGACGGTTCTTCTTGGCCACTCGAGCCTTCTCCTAAGTGTCCTCCACCTGTCAGTATGCTATCCAGCCAGGCCAGTCCTCCTGGCGCACAAAATCAGGCCTCTTACTGTCCCGCTGGTAGTCATACTTCTTCATGTGGTGCACCATGTTCTTGTACCGGTCCTGGCACTTCTTCCAGAACAGCGGAAGCACCTCCTCATTAGGATAAGACCACCTAAACTCCTTCTATATTAAAACATAAATAAACAACTGCGTTAGTAATAATATTAGACAACACAAAATACATATATATCAATTTTTTACCTTGAAATCCCCCTAGTACAGTATCCTCCTCTTCACGGGCACCTTATTCCAAGCGAAGCCCGTAGGATGCATATACCTCTTGAAGATAGCTGTAATTACCCTCGAACAGGTGTTCAAGGGCCTCATGACTCTGAAAATGCAAATTAGATTAAATTATAATATACATAAAGTAAATTAATCAAATATATTGATATATAGATCAACATACGTACCTCTCCCTGCCCACGATCTCGAGCTCAAGCTCCCGTCTCGAGTCAACAGTGCGGGACTCCTCAACCTGAGTGTCGGTCCCATCCTGACCGACACTATCATCAACGGGACCGCCAACAGATCCCATAGATGATATAGCTCGGGACCGAGCCCCGTGAGATCCACCACCTCTAGTCATCTGACAAAAACTTACAGATTTTCAGTGTACAATTTACACTAGAGTTTCGATTCATACTTGCCTAAATTATAAAAGTAATCAGGAAAAAATTCGGCAGCATAATGACGTGAAACCTATATTTTGACCAAGTCATCGACATGAAACCTATATTCTGAAGTTAACTAGCTAGCATATACCAAACACCAGAGGGATCCAGGGGCCCTCGTACCAATATAAATACGAACAATTAAATTAGAGGGATCCAGGGGCCCTCGTCCCATTTAACTAACATGCTTTAAAAAAATTCAACTAACATGCTTTAAAAAATCAAATAATACAAATGCTTTAATAAGATATTTGCAATTTATTCAAAACAAATATGGACAGTTGTTTTAGCAACCAAAAATAATTTCTATATTAAAATATTATTAATTTGTTACTTGTATAATAATTTTATGATATATTAGCAAGTTGTTTGTCTTTATTTTGACAAATTAATTTCACATATTAACAAATCAATTATGACGTATTATCTATTTGTTATTACCTCGATAGCAACAAATTGTTACTATTTAACAAAATTTCGTTACCAGATTAGCTTACATAATTTTAACCCATTAGGAACCCGTGAATCATTTCTTAACAACGACATCAATCTAATTAATAATTTGAAGTTGGCTAAAAAAGTTGGTTAAATCTTATTCATGATTTTATGCTAGCTACGTGTTAAATCGATTACACACTATTAACTATGATTAATTCTACCCATATAATATATAGTTTATAATAAAAAATATTCGAGATTAGAGGATTCCTCCCTAAATGCTAACATAATTATAATTATAATATCAATTATTTGCATAAATGTAATTAACAAAACCATGTCAAACATCAAATTATTTCACAATAATTAACAAAATCATATCAAACATCAAATTAACAAAAAAAAAACATGATATCATATTAAAATAAGAAACTGAAATTAAAAAAAAAAAAAAACTGAACTTACCTTCGGCGGCGACTGGGCGGCGGAGACGGCTGGGCCCGACGGCAACGGGGAAGGGGGGCAGGAGGCGAGAGAGAGAGAGAGAGAGATAGGTGGGGGCAGGGGGCTCGACGGCGACTGGGGGTTAGGGCGGCCACTCCTCGGCGGTTGCAGGGGGCTCGGCGGCGGCGGAAGGGCGGACGTCGGTGGGGGTGGAGAGGGAGAGGGAGAGGCTGAGGGAGAAGGAGAGAGAGGCAGTCGACGGCTGGGGGGGGAATCGCCGGTGCGGGGGACTTCGTTGGGGGATGACCGGTGGGGGGAGGGGGATCGATTAGGGTTAGGGCACAGGGAGAAATGGGGAAGAAGGGCTCTATGCCCGAATATAACGAAACTGGGCGACGGACTATTCCGTCACCCGTTCTAAGTAAATTTAAATTTAAAATAGAAAACAAATAAGGCGACGGAACCAATTCGTCGCCTTATTATTCGGTATTTAAAAAAATAAAAATAAAATAAGGTGACGGAATATATCCGTCGCCTTATTTTCCCGTTATTAAAAATAATAAAAAATAAAAAAATAACATAAGGCGACGGAATACGTCTGTCGCCTTATTTGGTGACGGCACGTCCATCGCCTTTCCGTCACCCGTATTGATGAAATCTATGTCGTCGCCATTTTCGTCGCTATAATGGTGAATTCTTGTAGTGATAGCCTTCCATATCGAATAATTATCAGATACTAATTTAATCATATATCCACTGCTGCTACTACCCTCCATAGTTGTTGCCCTCTAACCACAGCTCTGATACCACTGTTGTGGCAGAGGCTATAGTTCATACAAGATGAACTTCGATGTTGGAGCAGCGGAATGTCGACACCAAAATCAGAACACCAAATTTCCCAGATCTGCTACTCAAGTTTGAGCAGCCAACTATGAGCAGATAAATAGATCAAATTATACACACACAAAACTTGTAAATAACACCAAGATTTTAACGTGGAAAACCCCTCAAATTAGGGTAAAAACCACGGGATCTAGTCCAAATAAACCTTCACTATGTAATCACAAGTTACACAATGTCTCCTCCCTATCACCGTAGGGGAATCGCAACATCAACATCAACAAAAAATTCATCAAGAACAATCTAGTCTTGGAACCGAACTAAATAGAGAAAGAAAAATGAAAACGTTCCCGTAGCTACTTCAGAGAGGATCTCTGTGCCCAAGTCGAAGCATTTACTGCTACGAGTCCGCCTCTGAAATTTAAAGATGATCGGTGAAGATTAAGACCTTCAAATCTCGAATTCTCTCTTATTTTTTCTTCTCTATTTTGCTCTCTGTTTTTGTCTGCTATTGTTCTCTCACTCTCTGTCTGCTCTGTCGTTGTGGTCTATTTATTGCCACCAACTCTCTTTTTATTTCTTCATTAAATTGATCAGTTAAAACTGATCTCAAACTGATCAGTCAAAACTGATCCTCAACTGATCATTCAAAATTGATCTCCAAACTGATCAGTCAAACTAATCTCAAACTGATCACAAAACTAATCAGCCACCACATTAGTTTTTCTCCCAAAACTGATCCTTCAACTAATTGGCAACAAATCAGTTGGACTTACAACTAATGAGGGCCCAAGCCCAACAATCTCCCTCTCCTGAAATAGTTGAAGAGGGGTATACAATCTCAAGTGATCACCTGGAATTCATGCTGGAAAACCCGGCACACTTCTCATGCTTTTCTCTTGTGATTGATTTAGTCAACATGTCTGCAACATTGTCATCAGTGTGGACTTTCTCTACTCTCATCAACTCTTTCTCCAATACCATTCTAATCCAATGGTATCTCACATCAATGTGCTTTGTCCGAGCATGATACATAGAATTCTTGCTTAAGTCCATTGCACTTTGGCTATCACAAAGTACAACATACCTTTCTTACTTAATCTTCAGCTCTTGCAAGATGTTGTGAATTATGCGGCTAAATCTGGAAATTGTGGGGAAATTGTGGTGAAATGTATCGAATTAGCAGAAGAAGGAGAGAAGAATGATAAAGATGCGATTTTTATAAAATTAGGGTTGAAGAAAGGGGGAAAGTTTATTGAAAAAGATTGCATTCAGGAAACCGGTTCGGTTCGGGCCGCAGGTCAAAAGGATGGAGCGGTCCTATTGCTATTGGACTCCGACGGAAAATAGGCCAATCAGGAAGGTGGCTGATGAAGAAATAGCCCAATGAAGAACGCTTGTATTTTATGCTTATGTTATTTTCCTTCTATTTTAATTAAAATGTTTTTAGGGTTTTGTATTTGTGGGGGACCAGTGTAAGGCTATATATAAGCCAACTTGAATTATGAAATGGTAAGCAGAAAATTACCTCTCAATTCCTCCATTTTCCTCTCTTATCTCTTTCCTTCAATTTCTTCTTATTCTCTCCATTATATATCTTTTTTTTAAAGGGTTACATTTACAATTAATTCTTCAAATCAAAAATTACACATAAGAGTGGTAGTTCTCGCTACAATTGGTATCCTAGAGCCACGATCCTGACTCCATGGCCGACGGTACTCGCTTGAAGGACTTACAAGAAGCACAAAAAAGAACAGATCAAGTTCTGTTAGCTGAATCAACAAAGAGAGAAGCATCTGAGCTGAAAATACAGGAACAACTGGGGGTTTTAACAACAGAAATGCAGGATCAGTTCAAAGGGGTCAATTCCAAATATGATAATCTTACTAATGCCCTCTTCACCATTCAGCAGCAGCTAGTTGATCTCTCAAAGGGGAAAGGAGTTCAGGAAGAGTCCATTCTGGGGCCGCCCCCTAGCAACATGGCTCCTGTAGACAGTGCCTCTCCTATGTCCTATAATCCTAACACTGGATCAAGGGCTATGGTGGAACACTCTCATCATCAGGTAATCCACCCTATCCCTAAGATAGAATTTCCTAGATTTGATGGTAGCCATCCTAGATCCTGGATTTTAAAATGCAACCAGTATTTCCAACTGGTAAACAATGTTCCAGACCCCCAGATGATGGTTATAGCTTCACTGCACTTTGATGGTAAGGCTGATCAATGGTTTCAGAATTATTGCCATAAGTTTAAGGGTTTTTCTTGGGGACAGTTTCTTGATGTTGTTTCTGCCAAATTTGAAGAACTAAGGGAGACTAAAATAATTGTGGAGTTCAACAAGTTAAAACACACATGCTCTTATGATGAATATGTAGAAAAATTTGAAGAGTTAAAGGCCTGTATGCTCCTGTTTAACAATACTGACTACTCTGAAAGCTACTTTGTAGCCAGTTTTATTAGTGGGCTCAGTGAGGATTTACAGGCTGCTGTTAGTTTGTTCAAGCCACACACATTCCAACAGGTGATTGAATTAGGAAGGAGTCAGATTCAAACAATGGAGGCCATTGCAAAAAAGATCAAAGGCCCTGGAAGGTTAAACTACTTGCAGAGAACTGGCTACAAGAAACCAGACTCATCTTCTGGGAACTCCCCTAAACAATTCAATCCTACTCTGAAACCTCCTACCAAACTCCTAACCTCTGCTGAGATGGCAGTTAGAAGAGAAAAAGGGTTGTGCGACAACTGTGATGAACCCTATATTGTTGGGCACATGTGCAAGAATAGAATAAACTATATGATAATGAGTGAAGAAGAGGAGTTGTTACATCTACAATCTAGTTTACTACCCTCTGATGAATTGTTCCCACCTGATACAAGAGAGTGTCCTATACAAGAGGTACAAATATCCCATAACTCTATGGCTGGCACAGAAGGTCTTACTACTCTCAGAGTGGTAGGTAAGGTTGGTGAGCATGAGCTGCACATCTTGATAGATACTAGGAGCACTCTCAGTTTTATTCAAGAAGCTACAGCCCATAAGTTAGGTTGTTCTCTGGAACAAGCTACCCCATTGCTGGTTAAGGTAGCTAATGGCCAAAAATTGGTCAGCAGGTCCCAAGTTAAGGATTTTGGTTGGAATGTACAAGGGCATCAATTCAACTACTCCCTTAGGGTACTCTAGACTGAGGGGTATGACCTCATATTGGGAGGGGATTGGCTTAAGTCTTGTACTCCTATTGAATTGGACTTCAAGGCAATCACATTCACAGTGACACAAAATGGGAGAAGGGTTAAGTTACAGGCAGCACAATCACATGTATATTGCCAACTCATTACTGGGCCAGCCTTATACCAGTTACTGCATACTACCCACAGAGAAGAGGTGGAAGAGGTCTACATGATCAAGTTGCAGTCTGCACACACTTCAGAGTCCTCAAAAACCCCTAATGCCTCAGAACTGAAGTCTCTTCTAGAAGGGTTCAAGGATGTGTTTGAGGAGCCCACCATACTTCTCCCATCCAGAGGAATTGAACATCAGATCACACTGAAACCCAATAGTGTACCCATATATCAACACCCATACAGAACCTCACATAGCCATAAGGAGGAAATTGAGAAGATAATTAAGGAATTACTGTAAGGAGGATTGATCCATGACAAGTCCAAATTCTCTCATATTTTTGTGTCTTATTCTTGTTCTTTTGTCCTTTGTTTTTTCTGTTTTTTGAGTCAGAAAGAACCAGAATGGGCACAAGGGGTAGCAGGAGGCAGAAGAATCACCTCTGGAGGGGACAAGGGTACCACTGATTCCAAGATGGGTAATAACTTCTCAGCAGAAAGCTCTCTCTTGAGCATGGCGGAAATCGCCCACCATTCCAGCAAAAGCTGAAGGAGAAGTTTGTAATCGTGCCCACAACAATCCCAGAGTGATTGAGAGGAGAAGAAGAGGAGACTAGGCACAAGGAAAACTAATGCCAGCTATAGCAGGAGCAATGCACCCTAGCCGCCGAAGGAAAGAAGAGCCGCGGAAGGCAAGTTGACGCTTCCGGAAGGATGCTCGGCTTTACAAGGAAAGTTGCTATGTCGGCGCAACTAGGGCACGGCAAGTACAGAATCTGCGACTCAGAATCTTCTAAATAAGGGAAGAATCTGCCAGATATGAAAAGTTGTGGGCATGGCGGCTGTGTGTTGGGCTGAAGATCCTCGGCCTGTCGGGGAGTTTACCTAGTGTCTTTGTACTCCTATATAAGTAGATTTGATGGCAGCAAAAAAAAAACTTTTACAGTCTTTATTTCTTTTTACGCACAAACAATTTATTTTCCGCACTAGTTCTATGTTCTTCAATCCAGCGTTGGTGTTGGATTCTTTTGCTAATTAATATAAGTAAGTTTTTCGTTCATATTATGTTTTGTTTTATTTCTTTTACTTATTATTATTGTTCTAAGTCTAGTATGAGCAGCTAGACTCGTTATTCCGGATTGAATAAGGATAAGAACTTAATGAACACGTAAGAACCATGAGGCTTATGGGCATAAACTGTGTAAATCTGGTTCCGTAATGTGTAGTCATTTTCTTTGTTGCATTATACAGTGGGCTAAGCTAGTTAATCATGGCTGATCACTCGTTAATTAGAATTATGTTCACTATCTCTATAAATGGTCAATGAATCATTGTTGTGTGTTAGTCATAAAGGGATGGGATACATCACGGGTACTGAGGGCATAAGAGAGATCTTTATCTAGGTAAATATGGGTCTGTCTAGATCATAATGTTGCTTTGTTGCTTACAATCATATGAGAGATCGGGGTTGGGTAACAAGTTAGGGTTTAGGGGACGAGAGATCACCTATAAGCTAAACTGAAAGGATAGATTGGGTACGTTGAGAGAGATCCGGTACCTTTAACCAGATAATTAGATTTACATAAGTAATCAGCGTGCCCATGATCGGTTAAGTGTTTGTTAAGTTCGACGTCTAAGTTCTAATCCGGAATACGTTAATACTAATATTTTCCTTTCTTGTTTTGTTTTGTTTTATTATTTTATTTTACAGTCTTTAAATACAAGTACGGAGACCACAACAATCCTCAAACCCTTTTGGAAAAGTGACACTTAAGATAAAATTTGCCGCTCCTCGTGGGATCGACCCTTACTCACATAAAGCTTGCTACGCCTTGCTGTGGGCATAAGGATAACTCTCTCTTGAGAATTATTCTGACCGCGAAATGACCGCGCGTCAGAATTGGCACCGTAGCCGGGGAGCTGGTTCTTGAAATTCTATTTTCCAACTTGTTAGCCTGGCCGGTGGATGCCCAATACCTCTGAAGGAGATTGCTCGTACGATCCAGAACCTGAGAAGACTCTGAAGAGGAGGAGAGCAGAAGCACGGAGGGCACAACAAGCAGAGAGACTTGCTCGTGAAAAAGAATTAGAGCAAGAAAGAGCACAACTGGAAAGGAATGAACAATTGAGGTTAGCCCCGATGGCTGAATAAGAAGGAAGAACGTTGAGGTATTTAGTCTTTCCGACTAACATGAATTTACGTCACATGGGCATAACACTTCCAGCAATTACTGGAAGCTGGGAGTTGAAGGCAAGTTTCATCCAAATCTTGCCCAAATACCATGGGATGACTGAAGAAGACCCTCAGTGGCATATTCAAGATTTTGAGATGGTGTGTCAAACTCAATCTACGGATGGGGGAAATGAACAATATGTGCGTCTTGTCTCATTCCCGTTCACTCTTCATGACGGAGCACGAGACTGGTTATACACCCTGCCAACTGGAAGTATAACCACATGGGCACAACTACGGCAGAAATTCCTGGAGAAATATTTTCCTGCATCCCGAGTCCAGGAGATGAGGCGAAGAATTGAAAGTCTGAAGATGGGCATAAATGAGAGTTTCTATGACTACTGGTGTCGTTTCTAGAGCATGTTGACAAAATGCCCACAACACCAGATCACAGATCACGATCTGATCCAATACTTTGTGTCTAGGTTGAGACCACAGGATAAGATCATAGTCAATGCTTCATGTGGAGGATCTATCCTGAACAAACTACCAACAGAAGCCTTCCGAATCCTAGCAGAAATGGCTGACGAGAATAGAGATGAGAGTGCCGAGGGCACAAGGATAGTTCCAGACGCTGGGAAGTCAACGCACCTTGAGGTCAAACTGGAAAAGATTTTGGACCAAATGGAGAAAGTAATGAACCATACTGGAGCACCAACGAAAAGATTATGTGGAGTATGCAAGAGCGTGGCTCATTTCACTGATGAATGCCCAACACTGCAAGAGGAGGACGTCGCTGAAGTCAACTCTCTTGGTGGGCACAACAAAAACAACAAGCGATATGATCCCCACTCTCAAACATACAACCCTGGATGGAGGGATCATGAAAATTTCAGATGGAAGAAGAATGATGCCCACCAACCAGATTTGCCACCACCACCGCCGAGGGCACGCGAAGAACCCAGCCTGGCCGAACTAGTCCATGCCATGGCCAAAGAAAATGTGACGTCATAGCAGGAAAATAAAAGGTTCAAACAAGAGACAAGGGCTGGTCTGCAACATGTGAGCAAGCAAATTTCCCAACTAGCTCAAGATCTTGCCCAACTGAAGGAAAGAAATGGACAATTACCATCTCAGGTGGTAAATCCCCGAGAATAGGTGAACGATGTGACCACAAAGAGTGAAGAAAAAGTGATGAAAGCTGAACTGAAAGGAGACACTGAAGGCATAACGAAAGAAGAAAAGTAGACACAGGAAGAGGTTGCTGAGCCAACAAGGTAAGAAACAAAGAAGAAGCCTCCCTTTCCTGAGCGTCTTGCCCACGACAAGAAAGACGAGGAGGTGAAGGAACTTCTCAAGGTCTTTCGAAAGGTGGAAATCACTATTCCACTACTGGATGCAATAAGGCAGGTTCCTCATTATGCCCGTTTCCTAAAAGAACTGTGCACCAAGAAGGTGCGATTTGATGATGATGCGAGACTTTTTATGGGAGAAAATGTCTCTGCAGTGCTACAAAAGATGCCAAAGAAGTGTGAAGATTCTGGCATGTTTGTCATACCATGCATAATTGAGAGCAAAAAGATTGAAAAAGCGATGCTTGATCTCGGTGCATCCATAAACATCATGCCCATGATGATTTATGAAGAATTGAATTTGGGGCCACTCAAGGAGACAAGGGTGATCATCCAGCTGGCAGATAGATCAAATGTCTACCCCGAAGGTCTAATAGAAGTTGTCTTGGTGAAAGTGGGGGAATTAATTTTCCCAGCAGATTTCTATGTCTTGGACATGGGCAACACGACACCATCTATATCCGTTCTACTGTTAGGGAGGCCTTTCATGAAAAATGCTCGCACCAAGATCAATATCGATGAGGGCATGCTGACATGTGAGTTAGATGGTCAGGTAGTTGTGTTCAACATCTATGAAGCCATGAAGTACCCACGAGACCCGGAGTCAGTCCGCCTCGTGAACCACTGCTATGCCCAATCTCAAGCCATTCTGGGACACATGAACAACCAAGAACCTCTGGAGTGGGCATTGCAAGCTGGGTTGACTGGATGCCCTCGATGAATATGAGGATACCAGAGACGCCATCATGATACTGTACTCTCTGGAAGAATTACCGCATGGAGTGGTGGATTTCAATTTGCCCACAATGACGCAGACAGACAAGATGCTTCCATCGGTGCAGAGGGCACCAAAGCTAGAATTGAAGAATCTCCCTGACCATTTAATGTATGCCTATCTTGCAGAGAATGAGACATTGCCGGTTATCATAAGGAAATGACTGAACCTTGTTGAAGAAAACCGGCTATTGAGGTTGCTACAAATATACAAAGAAGCAATGGGATGGACTTTGGCCGATATCAAAGGCATAAGCCCTGCAGTATGCATGCACAGAATTCTCCTGGAGGACGATGTCAAACCTGTGCGGGATGCCCAAGGCAAACTGAACCCTGTAATGAAAGAAGTAGTGCTGAAGGAGATACTCAAGTTGTTGGATATGGGGATCATCTACCCCATTTCAGACAGCAAGTGGTTGAGCCCGATTCATGTCGTGCCCAAGAAGTCAGGGATCCAGGTGGTGGAAAATGAGAAAAATGAGCTTGTGCCCACAAGGCTACAAACTGGATGGAGAGTCTGCATAAACTACCGGAAGCTCAACACCGTCACAAGGAAGGATCACTTCCCGTTACCGTTCATAGACCAGATGCTGGAGAGATTGACTGGAAACAAATTCTTTTATTTTCTTGATGGATATTCAGGCTACATGCAAATTGTAGTAGATCAAGAAGACCAGGAGAAGACTATCTTCACGTGCCTATTCAGCACATTTGCTTACCGGAGGATGCCTTTTGGGCTCTGCAATGTCCCTGGAACTTTTCAACGATGCATGATAAGCATTTTCTCTGATCTTTTGGAGAATTGTATCGAAGTATTCATGGACGACTTTACAGTCTATGGAAATTCATTCGACGCATGCCTCGACCTTCTTTGAAAAGGTACTAAAAAGATGTGTGGAAAAGTACTTGGTGCTAAACTATGAAAAGAGCCATTTCATGGTTCGTGAGGGGGTTGTTCTCGGGCACGTCGTTTCAGAGAGAGGCATAGAAGTAGATAAAGCCAAGGTGGACATCATTGAAAAGCTACCCTATCCCACTTCGGTGAAGCAAGTTCGTAGTTTTCTTGGGCACGCCGGGTTCTACCGGCAGTTCATCAAAGATTTTGCAAAGATTGCTCAACCAATCACGCATCTTTTGCAAAATGATGTGCCATTTATCTTCGACGATGCATGCAAGGAAGCCTTCAACACTCTGAAAAAGAGGCTGATCACGGTACCTATCATTCAACCTCCAGACTGGGGCATGCCATTTGAAATAATGTGTGATACCAGTGGATACGCTGTGGGCACAGTGCTTGGACAAAAGTGAGGTAAAGAATACCATGTGATTTACTATGCTTCCAAGACATTGAATCATGCCCAAGCCAACTACACCACGACTGAAAAGGAATTGCTGGCAGTAGTCTTCACCTTTGAAAAGTTTCGATCCTATTTTCTCGGGGCTAAGAGTGTTGTTTACACCGATCACTCTGCATTGAAGCACCTACTTGCAAAAAAGGAATCGAAACCAAGGCTCATTCGGTGGATACTACTGCTGCAAGAATTTGATTGGGAGATCAAATACAAGAGTGGAGCCCAAAATCAGGTGGCCGATCATCTAACTAAAGTACTCAATGAGGAGAATGGCGTGGTACCCATCGAGGAGGCTTTCCCAGATGAGTATCTATTCCATGTGAAGGGCACAGCACCTTGGTACGCTGACTTAGTCAATTTCATGATCTCTGGAGAATTACCTACCAGACTCTCGACCTACCAAAGGAACAAAATCAAAAGTGAGAGCTGATACTATGTATGGGACGAGCCCATACTATGAAGAAGGTGCGCGGACCAAATCATTCACCGCTGCGTGCCCACAGAAGAAGCTAAGAGCATTCTAGATCACTGCCACTCTGAAGCATGTGGAGGGCACTTCAATGCAAAAAGAAATGCAAAAAAGATCCTTGATTGCGGATTCTTTTGGCCATCACTTCACAAAGATGCTTATGAAGTATGCCAACGATGCCCACGCTGCCAAATGACTGGAAACATCTCCAAACGCAATGAAATGCCCATGCTACCTATCATGCCGGTAGAAGTCTTTAACGTTTGGGGAATTGATTTTATGGGACCCTTAACAAAATCCAATGGACATCAATACATAGTTCTGGCTGTGGAGTATGTATCAAAGTTGGTGGAAGCAAAAGCAACTACCACAAATGATACTCGTGTGGTCAAGAAGTTCCTGAAGTCTAATGTGTTCAGCAGATTCGGTGTGCCCAAGACACTGATAAGTGATCAAGGATCCCACTTCTGCAACATGATTATCAAGAATTTGCTCAAGGAATATAGAGTGAGACATAAGGTAACTACTGCATATCACCCACAGGCGAATGGACAAGCTGAGGTTTCAAACTGCGAAGTCAAGTCCATACTTCAAAAGGTAGTGAACCCCAATAGCAAGAATTGGAGTTTCAAGCTGGATGATGCCTTGTGGGCATATCGCACTGGAAAGCTAATATGAAGCTTGATAGTTTCAAATCGGAGTTTTCAAGCTAATATGAAGCTTGATAGAGCAGGGATCGAAAGAAAGCTTCAACTTTAAGAATTGGAAGAGATGAGGCTGAAAGCCTATGACAATGTTGCTCTCTACAAGGAAAGAATGAAAAGAACCCACGACCAACTCATTCGCCACAAACCGTTTGAGCGTGGGCAAAAGGTTCTTCTATATAATTCCAGACTGAAACTATTAGGAGGAGGACTCAAGTCCAAATGGTCAGGACTTTATGAGATCCAGACCATGTGCCCAAATAGAGCAGTGGAATTATTTGATTCAAGTACTGAAGAGATGTTCAAGGTCAATGGCCAGCGTCTAAAACATCTCAGGGAACCAATGGTTTCATCTATAGAGGCTCTCGGGCTCCAGCTCGTTGAGCCTGTGTATATTTAAACCAAAGAAACGTCGTGCCCATGACAATAACTGGGGCGCTGACTGGGAGGCAACCCATGTTTATTTGTTTTTTTATTATTTATTTTCTTTTAATGCTTTTCGTAATTTATTTATTTCCTTTTGAGTGTTTATTTTTGTCATGTTAGTCTAGGAGTTAGATTTCACGGCTGTATTTTGTTTTTGGAGTAATTTAGGAAATAAATTCAAGTGAATTTTTCATGGAAGCAAAGAATCTAGCCAATTTGGATGCTTCCAGCATGGAGGGCACCAGCAAAGGTAATTCCGGAAAATTCGGGATCTCTCTGCCCCCGTGGGCACATCACAAGATTCCGTATAAGGAAACCCTAGAAGCCCAAAAGTCGTCTGACAGGCCTGTCACATCGACCCAAATTGAGTGGTTAGGGTAAATCCAAGTATTAAGCCCCAACTCTTCCTCCCCAAAATTCACTCGCCTATTTTCACTCCAAAATTTCAAAAAAATTACATCCCTTCTCTCTCTCTAAAAACCCTCTCTCTTAACCGCCATAACCACGATCACCATGGCCCCCAAAACTCGCGCTCCCAAGTCCACAAAGAAGAAGGTGGAGTTTAACCCTTCCACTTCACCGAAAAATTCCAAGAAAACCACCACCGACGCTGCTGCACCAACCAAGCCGACGAGCACTGCCGCCATGAATATCCAACCTCTCGCCACTATCGAACCACCGCCTTCACCTGTTTCCATCCGTGAGTCCAAGAAGGTTGACGAACCCTCTCTGAAAATTGTGGAGGAAACCACCGACGAGATCGATGACCAAGAGGAGGCCAGCATGCAGCAAGATGTGACACCTGAGCAGACGCGGGAGCACACTCCTGAGCCCTCTGCAACTAAAAATTTGAAGAAGGTGAAGAAGGAGAAGGTTGCCACCGCGAAAGCTAAGTCACCGACCTTGAAGAGGAAGAAACAACCATCGCTGACGCTGTCGGAGGACGAGGAAGCTGAGGAAGAGACCGAGGAAGAAAATGCTGAAAGCAGCGGGGAGTCGCGAGCCCATAAGAGTCAGGATGACCAGTCTCTGTCTCTGAAGGAAGCTGCTGAGGGCACAACAGATGCACCCTCTGTATCTGCTAAAGGGAAAGGGAAAGCTGCTGCCAAACCGTCTGCAAAGAAGGGCAAAACTGTGGTTAGCCCAACCTCTGGAAAAGTCATGCCAAAAGGAGAAGGCGTCTTGCCCATAAGGGAGATCGTGCATAGCAAGACCATCCACTTCGCCTCACTTGCTGTCTTGGGCATCGAGTGAGAGGTAAGAGAACTCTTCTCTAACGTCGGCTGGTCTTTCTTTATTGAATGGGATTTTTTTGATTTTTCCTAAGTTGGTCTATGAGTTTTTCCATGATCTATCTGTGAAGAATATGGGGAAGGGAGGTACTTTTGCAAAAATTTTCAAGTTTAAAATTTTTGGTAAAAATTTCAATCTTTCTGCTGATGAATTGAACATGGGTCTAGGAATTGTTTCATTTTTGGATCTGAATGATGATGATTATAAGTCTGCTGTTGTTGTGGTGCCAACGGATGAGAATGTGGAGGAGAAGTGGGCTGAGTTAGGTGACGGTTCCAAATTCAAGTCTGGAACCAGCAAGGGATACATGCTTAAAAGCAATGCCCTTCACTTTTGTCACCGAGTGCTCACCTACAACTTCTTCGGCCGGAAAGATAGCTCCAACTCCATTACCAATCAGGAGTTGTTTGTCCTCTGGTGCATGGTGCACAAGAAGAGGATAAACTTTGGAGCTGTGGCCATCGCCCATTTCAAGGACACTGTGGCCCATTCTATGAATCGCATCTCCTGTGTCCAACTGCTTACCCATCTTGCTGAAAAACTGCGTCTATTTGATCCTTCATCCACTAATTTGTATTGCAAGCATGTTGAGTTGTTTGATTTAAACTACTTGAAACGTATGATGGATGTTTTTAACGATGAGGAGGGGAAACCCGTGTTTGGCATACCGAAGCTAGAAACTTCGAGTAACTTTAGTTTTCCTTTGAATGTAGGACCAAGCAAGAGGCCCCCGAGGGCACAGCAGCAAGAGCTAGCAGCCACCACCATCATAGCCAGACTAGACCAATTGGAGACCGCCATGTTCGCCTACTTCAAGCACGTCGGATTTAATTATCCGACCCTCTCTGATGCCTGAACTGGTACTCTTTCCCGTAGATTAGGTTTTTGTTTTGTTTTGTGTCTGTTTAGGTATTGCCCATTTTCCACACTTTGCTTAAGGCAAAGTGTGTGGGTGTGGGCATTTAGGAGTCTTTTATTTTTTATGTCTTTGTTGTTTTGTTGTTTTTGTGTTTTTTATTAGAAGACCCCCCCACCCCGTACTGACCCACTTTGCTTAAGGCAAAGTGTGTGGGTAGGGAGGCCCTCTAATGTTCCGTTGAGTTTGCGGTTAGTAGGATAACCTTCTCGCACCCACTTTAGGCAAATGTGTGGGTGGGGATTACTCTGCCTTCTTTGCGTTTTTTTTAAGTATCAAGCATGTGTAAATATTTGAACTTAAAAGCATGGAGTCTAGGGTTTTGTGACCATAAAGCAACATATTTTACTGTATTGTCAATCCAGCATGCCCATGCTACTGCTTATATGATGAATGAACTAAGTACCTTGTGAGGAATTGAGCATGAATTCATGATGCATATGCTACTTCTTTCTTGTGTGATTTCTGCATTTTTGAATTTAGGTGAACTAGAACTTGCTTTTGCTCTATTTTGAGGTCACAAGGAATTTTGGGTATGCTACTGAAATGCTTAGGCAAATTTTCTTTCTGAGCCCACAAAGCCAAATAAAACCACCTTGAGTATTATCCCTTGCAGCCCTTTTGAGCCAAAAATGAATAAAGTCCTGGTCATATTCTTTCTTGAAAACCACAAAAAAGACCATGGGCATGAGGGGAGGATAAATCTGGTGTGTTACAAGGCATAAAATGCCAAGAGAAAGAAAGAAAAAAGAAAAAAAAGAAGAAAATGGGGGGTCAAAATGAAAAGAAAAATGAAAAAAAAAGAAAACCCCAAGAAAAGAAAAGTACAAAAAGCCCACAAGATAAAAATCTGTGTATGTGCTTAAATAAAAATGGCATGGTGACAAAAGCTAGTAAGAGTCAAAATGAGTCTCCCAAAGGGAAAATTCGACTAAAAACTGAGCCAGATCGAAATATTTCCTACCTTGAACCCGTAGCCCCATTACAACCTTAAAGACCTTAGCATAAGTATGTCCATTATACCAACAGTGGAGGAGGAACAAGAGCAATTGCAAGCCTATGGTGACCCTCGGTTCAATTATGTCTTTCCTTGAGCGTAAAGACTTAGCCAAAAATACTTGAGTGAGGAAAACATGAGCGAACCAATAACTTAGTCATTTTAATTTGCAGTGGGCATGATGTATGTTTTTACTATTTATATACTGTTGAGTGTGATCAGGTACCTAGGACTCTGTGCCCGCAAGGGATTTGCTTTTACATGCTTGATTTGTCGTGTCTCTGTCTTGAGTCTGTCTTTTCCTCATTTTTTTATTTTATGTTTTTTCTTTTGGGCACGTTGTACCCACATACTTGAGGTCAAGTATGACTAAAGTGGGTGGGTGTGACAAGTTCAAATTCTCTCGTATTTTTGTGTCTTTTTCTCGTTCTTTTGTCCTTTGTTTTTTCTTTTTTTTGAGTCAGAAAGAACCAGAATGGGCACAAGGGCAGCAGGAGGCAGGAGAATCACTTCTGGAGGGCACAAGAGTGCCACTAATTCCAAGATCGGTAACAACTTCTCAGCATAAAGCTCTCTCTCGAGCATGGCGGAAATCGCCCACCATTCCAGCAAAAGCTGAAGGAGAAGTTTGTGATCGTGCCCACAACAACCCAGAGTGATTGAGAGTAGAAGAAGAGGAGACTGGGCACAAGGGAAACTAATGCCAGCTGCAGCAGGAGCAATGCACTCTAGCCGCCGAAGGAAAGAAGAGCCGTGGAAGGCAAGTTGACGCTTCCGGAAGGATGCTCGACTCTACAAGCAAAGTTGCTATGTTGGCGCAACTAGGGCACGGCAAGTACAGAATCTGCGACTCAGAATCTTCTAAATAAGGGAAGAATCTGCCAGATATGGAAAGCTGTGGGCATGGCGGCTGCGTGTTGGGCTGAATATCCCCGGCCTATCGGGGAGTTTACCTAGTGTCTTTGTACTCCTATATAACTAGATTTGATGGTAGCAAACAAAAAAAAACCTTTACCGTCTTTATTTCTTTTTACGCACAAAGAATTTATTTTCCGCACTAGTTCTATGTTCTTCAATCCAGCGTTGGTATTGGATTCTTTTGCTAATTAATATAAATAAGTTTTTCATTCATATTATGTTTTGTTTTATTTCTTTTACTTATTATTATTGTTCTAAGTCTAGAATGAGCAGCTAGACTCGTTATTCCGGATTAAACAAGGATAAGAACTTAATGAACACGTAAGAACCGTGAGGCTTATGGGCATAAACTGTGTAAATCTAGCTCCGTCGTCTAGTCATTTTCTTTGTTGCATTATACAGTGGGCTAAGCTAGTTAATCGTGGCTGATCACTCATTAATTAGAATTGTGTTCACTACCTCTATAAATGGTCAATGAATCGTAGCTGTGTGTTGGTCATAAAGGGATGGGATACATCACGGGTACTGAGGGCATAAGAGAGATCTTTGTCTAGGTAAATCTGGGTCTGTCTAGATCATAATGCTGCTTTGTTGCTTACAATCATATGAGAGATCGGGGATGGGTAACAAGTTAGGGTTTAGGGGATGAGAGATCACCTCTAAGCTAAACTGAAAGGATAGATTGGGTACGTTGAGAGAGATCCGGTACCTTTAACCAGATAATTAGATTTACATAAGTAATCAGTGTGCCCATGATCGGTTAAGTGTTTGTTAAGTTCGACATATAAGTTCTAATCCGGAATACGTTACTACTAATATTTTCCTTTCTTGTTTTGTTTTGTTATTTTATTTTACAATCTTTAAATACAAGTACGAGACCACAACAATCCTCAAACCCTTTTGGAAAAGTGACACTGAAGATAGAATTCGCAGCCTCGTGGGATCGACCCTTACTCACATAAAGCTTGCTACGCCTTGCTGTGGGCATAAGGATAACTCTCTCTTGAGAATTATTCTGACCGTGAAACGACCGCGCGTCAATCCAGTACAGTAAAAGCTCTTTTTCCTCATCAGTGATCCTAGTGACGAAAAAAGATCACACATGGAGGATGTGTGTGGATTACAGATACTTTAATTCCTTGACTGTGAAGCATGAATACCCCATTCCAGTAATTGATGAGCTACTGGATAAATTGCATGGGGGAAAATACTTTTCAAAAATTGATCTAAGGTCAGGCTATTTTTCAGATTCTAATGAGGCCACAAGATAGGTATCTCATAGCCTTCAGTACCCACCATGGGCACTTTGAGTTTGTAGTGATGCCTTTTAGGCTAAGCAATGCTCCTGCCACCTTCCGACACCTAATGAACTATACCTTCAAGGACCAGCTGAAGAAGCTTGTGTTGGTGTTTTTTGATGATATATTGGTATATAGCAAGACCTGGGAATCTCATCTCAGTCACTTGAAGGTAGTCCTACAACTTCTCAGGGACAACCACTTGTATGCTAAGATGAGTAAGTGCAGTTTTGGGAATTCTTCAGTGGAGTACCTGGGGCATATTATCACACCAGAAGGAGTCTCCACAGACCCCAAAAAGGTGGATTATATGCTCCAATGGCCTACCCCAACAACAGTCAAGCAATTGAGGAGCTTCCTAGGGCGGACAAGGTACTATAGGAAGTTTGTGAGGGGCTATGGCATCATTAGCAAATCCTTAACTGACTTATTGAGGAAAGACAACTTTAAATGGAATTAGGAAGCAGAAGAGGTCTTTCAGAAATTAAAGGTAGCCATGTCTACCTCACATGTCCTAGGATTGCCTGATTTCACCAAGCAGTTTGTGTTGGAAACTGATGCCAGTGGTTTAGGTGTGGGTGTTGTGCTTATGCAAGATGGGAGGCCAATTGCCTACCTGAGCAAATCCCTCTGCCCTAAGAACCAATCCCTATCTATCTATGAGAGGGAATTTCTAGCTATTTTGATGGTTGTGCAGAAATGGAAGGGTTACTTACAGGGGCATAAATTCATTACAAAGACTGATCAACAGGCCCTTAAGTACCTTTTGGATCAGAGAGCCATGAACCCCCTTCAACAGAGGTGGTTAACCAAGCTCTTGGGGTTCAATTATGAGATCCATTATAAAAAGGGCTATGAAAATAAAGTGGTTGATACCCTATCTAGAAGGGATGAGACTCCTAGCTGTACTGCTATTTCTTCAGCTATACCTAATTGGGTGCATCAAGTGATCCAGAGTTACAAAGAGGATTCTTACCTATCTAAAATATTAAGTGCCAAGTTGATGGATGCTCAGTCCTGTCCTGACTACCAGGCCATTGATGGTCAGTGCTACCTCTCGACAATGGCTCAAATGGCTTTCTTTGGCAGAATACTAGTACAATATGAACTACCATACCATTCTCAAATGCACCCCCTACCAAGCCCTTTATGGAGTCCCCCCTCCTACTCTATCTATTTCGGCCTACTTAGACTCCAACAACACCGAAGTCACTGAGTTTGTTGCTCAAAGATAAAAAATGGTTCAGACTCTGCGAGAGAATCTAATCCAAGCCCAGTCTTGGATAAAGTGGTTTTCAAACAGGAAAAGACAAGAGAGAAGCTTTACAGTGGGAGAGCAAGTTTACCTCAAACTACAGCCGTTTCGACAAACGTCTGTAGACCTTCGGAGAAACCAGAAACTCTCTGCTAGATACTATGGTCCCTACACCATAGTCGAGAAGATAGGAACAGTGGCTTACATGCTAGATCTTCATCCTAGCTCGAAGATCCACCCTATCTTCCACGTATCCTTGCTAAAGAAGTGTTTAAGCAAGAAAATCATACCTTCCCACACACTTCCGTGCCAAGATGATGAGGGCCAATTCTCCTTGACACCAGCCGAGTTCTCCTCTTGCCGTCGAATTCCTAGCGGTGGCCGGCTAATTCACCAGATCCTGGTCCTCTGGCACACTACAGATCCTCCACTCTATTCCTGGGAAAGTCCAGCCTTCCTCTGCCGCAAGTTCGGCCCTTTCAATTCTCAGGGACGAGAATCATCTTCACCCGGGGGTATTATTGTGAATTATGCGGCTGAATCTGGAAATTGTGGGGAAATTGTGGTGAAATGTATCGAATTAGCAGAAGAAGGGGAGAAGAATGATAAAGATGCGATTTTTATGAAATTAGGGTTGAAGAAAGGGGAAAAGTTTATTGAAAAAGATTGCATTCAGGAAACGGGTTCGGTTCGGGCCGCGGGTCAAAAGAATGGAGCGGGCATATTGCTATTGGGCTCCGGCGGAAAATGGGCCAATCAGGAAAGTGGTTGATGAAGAAATGGCCCAATGAAGAACGCTTGTATTTTATGCTTATGTTATTTTCCTTCTATTTTAATTAAGATGCTTTTAGGGTTTTGTGTTTGTGGGGGACCAGTGTAAGGCTATATATAAGCCAACTTGAATTATGAAATGGTAAGTAGAAAGTTACCTCTCAATTCCTCCCTTTTCCTCTCTTATCTCTTTCCTTCCATTTCTTCTTATTCTTTCCATTATATATCTTTTTTTAAGGGTTACATTTACAATTAATCCTTCAAATCACAAATTACACATAAGAGTGGTAGTTCTCGCTACACAAGAATCTTTTTATCCATAACATCTCCTTGCCAGCTTCATTCATGGCAATGTATTCAGCCTCAGTGGTGGATAAAGCAATACATTTTTGCAGTTTTGACAGCCACGACACAGCTCCCCCTGCAAAAGTAAAAAAGTAGCCTGAAGTGGATTTTCTGCCATCAAGGTCACCCGCCATGTCAGCATCTGCAAAACCTTCAAGAATTGGCTTTGCACCACCAAACCTCAAACATAGCTTTGAAGTTCCTCTCAAGTATTTGAATATCCACTTCGCAGCTTCCCAATGATCTTTTCCAAGATTGGAAAGAAATCTGATCACCAAACTAACTGCATGAACAATATCTGGCCTCGTTGAGACCATCGCATACATCAAAGAATCTACTGCAGAGGAATAGTGAACCAATTCCATCTCCTTTTGTTATGCTTCTGTTGTAGGACACATCTTCTTACTTAACTTGAAATGATTGGCAAGTGGTGTGCTAACAGATTTAACATTCTTCATGTTAAATCTTTCAAGCACTCTCTCGATGTACTTCTCTTGTGACAGCCACAACTTTTTAGCTTTTCTGTCACAAATAATTTCCATTCCCAAGATTTGCTTGGCTGGGCCTAAATCCTTCATGTCAAAGGATTTAGACAACTCCTTCTTTAACTTCCCAATCATACCAATATCTTGTCCCACAATCAACATATCATCAACATACAACAGCAAAATGATGAAATTACTATTAGGAAAGTGTTTTACATAAACACAATGGTCTGTCTCCGTTCTTTTATAACTCTGGCTAGTTATAAAAGAATCAAATTTCATGTACCATTGCCTTGAAGCTTGCTTCAAGCCATACAAGCTCTTCTTTAACTTGTAAACCAAGTGCTCATTTCCTTTAACCTCAAAACCTTCTGGTTGACTCATATATATCTCATTATCCAGATCCCCATGCAGAAATGTGGTTTAAACATCAAGCTGTTCAATCTCCAAATTCAAGCTAGCTGTTAAACCCAAGATAATTCGAATTGAGCTCATCTTGACTACTGGTGAGAAAATCTCATCAAAGTCAATTCCCTTTTTCTGACTGAATCTCATCACCACTAGGCATGCTTTATACTTGATTATCTTGTCACCATCATTCTTCAACTTGAAAACCCATTTGTTCTTTAGCACTCTCTTGCCCTTAGGCAACTCAATCAAGTCATAAGTACCATTCTTGTGTAGACAATCCATCTCCTCCTGCATGGCTTTAATCCAACAACTCTTATCTTTGAGAGTCTGGAGTTCTTTAAAGCTTTCAAGCTCCCCCTCATCAGTGATCAACACATAGCTGGAGCTGGGGTATTTTGATGATGGTCTATGCTCCCTCTTGGATCAGTGGTGGCTCTTCTTGCTCAACATCTGGCTCTTGGTCATTTGCAGCTTGATCATTGTCAATTTTTATCTTTTCTCTACCACCTTCAGGAATGATAGCAGGAATCTATTGTGGAGTTAGATCCACAACACCTCTAGACACTCATGTGTCTATCTGTTTCTTCTTTAAATCTTCCATAGTGTCATGCTCATAGAAGACAATATCTCTGCTCCGAACAATTGCCTTCTTCTCTGAATCTCATAGTCTATAATTAAACTCTTCATCTCCATATCCAACAAAGATACATGGAGTGGCTTTACTATCCAGTTTGCTCCTTTGCTCGTTTGGGACATGCATGAATGCTTTGCATCCGAAAACTTTCAACTAGGAATAAGAGACATTTTTCCATTCCAAACTCTGTCTAGAATGTCAGGTTCCAAAGGAATTGAAGGGGATCTATTGATCAGATAGTAGACAGTCAAAATAGCTTCACCCCAAAATGACTTAGGTAGTTTGGCCATCCTCAGCATGCTTCTAACTTTCTCCATAATGGTTCTGTTCATTCTTTCAGCAACACCATTATGTTGAGAAGTAGCAGGCTCTGTTATCTCATGTCTGATACCATGTTGAGAACAATATTCTTTGAACTCATTTGATGTGTATTCACCACCATTATCAGAGTGCAAACACTTTAACATTTTTCTTTTTTGCCTCTCAACCATGGCATGGAATCTTTTAAACTTCTGCAATACATTTCCCTTGCTCTTGAGGATATAAACCTAAGTCTTGTGTAAAGCATCATCAATAAAGGTTGCAAAAAAACCTGTTCCCGCCTAAGGACTCTATCTCAAGCAGTCCACAAACATCAGAATGTATTAGTTCCAATACATTCATCTTTCGTTTAAAATTTGAACGAAAGGAAACTCTATGTTGTTTACCAAATAAACAACAATCACAAGGGTTGAGTGGTTTACCTTGCACCGTTGGAATCAAAGATTCTTTGGCCAAGAGTTGTAATCCTTTCTCACTCATGTGTCCCAGCCTCTTGTGCCATAAGTTTGGTGATGATTCATCTTCTGCTACATGTATCTGACTCTGAGTGATCTTGAGCTTTGTTCTGTACAAAGTGCAACAAAGCTTCCCTCTGCCAACCAACAAGGAACCCTTGGAAAGCTTCCAATTTCTATTAGTGAATTTCTAATCATATCCCTCTTTGTCAAGAACATTCACTGCAATCAAGTTGTGGCGTAATTGAGGAATATACCTCACATTCTTCAGAGTCAACGTGCATCCCAAATCTGTTTCAACAATCATGTCACCAATCCTAATTACTGGTGCAACACTCTTGTTCCCCATGTACAACTGGCCAAAGTCTCCAGCTCGATAGCTTGTGAAAAGCTCTCTCTTTGGAGCATAGTGATGAGAAGCTCCAGAGTCAACTATCCACTCGACATTTGAATCTTCCACGTGGCAACACTCATCACTAACACAAACAACTGTGTGTTCATCATCCGAGTGTGTAATAATGGCCGGTGTATTCTCATCATCAGACTTCTTCTGATGATTTTCTTTTTTCTCTTGTTTCAGTAGCCTGCAATTTCTCTTCATGTTGTTGGCTCCACCGCAATGATAACACTTAAACTTTTCTTCAGACTTGGACCTCTCTTTGGATTTTCCACGACCCTTGGGTCTTTTGCTTCTATCTCTATTCTCTGTCATAAGTGCTTGGGAAGAACTGGCCCCATTCTCTTTCCTTCTAGTCTCTTCCTTCTAGTCATGATGTTCAATGTTAACTTCCCATTTGGAACCGTATTGCTAAGTGTCACCACCATCGTCTCCCAACTATCTGGCAAAGAACTCAAAAGAAACAAAGCTTGTACTTCATCATCTAATACAAGGTCCATGGTAGAAAGCTGATTCACCAAGTCTTGAAACACAGTCAAGTGCTCTGCCACTGACCTTCCGTCTTTATACTTCAGATTCACCAATTTTCTGATCACAAATGCTTTGTTCTGTGCATTTTTCTTTTCATAAAGCTCTCGAAGCTTTTTCCACAGCTCACATAGATCCGTCTCCTTGGCTACGTGATGGAATACACTAATGTCGACCCATTGGCATATAGTACCAATGGTCTTCCTCCCAAGCTTTGCCCAATCTTTATCAGACATTTCCTCAGACTTAGCACTAGCACCCTCTACGGGATCATACAAATCTTTGCAATGAAGTGAATCCTTCATCATAGCCTTCCATATCGAATAATTATCAGATGCTAATTTAATCACAGACCCATTGCTGCTACTACCATCCATAGTTGTTGCCCTCTAACCACAGCTTTGATACCACTGTTGTGGCAGAGGCTATAGTTCATACAAGATGAACTATGATGTCGGTACAGCGAAATGTCGATACCAAAATCAGAACACCAAATTTCCCAGATCTGTCACTCAAGTTTGAGCAGCCAACTATGAGTAGATAAATAGATCAAATTATGCTCACACAAAGCTTGTAAATAACACCAAGATTTTAACGTGGAAAACCCCTCAACTTAGGGTAAAAACCACGGGACCTAGTCCAGATAAACCTCCACTATGAAATTACAAGTTACATAATGTCTCCTCCCTATCACAGTAGGGGAATCGCAACATCAACTGCAATAAAAAATTCATCAAGAATAATCTAGTCTTGGAACTGAACTAAATAGAGAAAGAAAAATGAAAACTTTCTCGTAGCTACTTCAGAGAGGATCTCTGTGCCCAAGTCGAAGCACTTGCTGCTACGAGTCTGTCTCTGAAATTTGAAGACGATCGGTGAAGATTTGGATCTTCAAATCTCGAATTCTCGCTCATTTTTTCTTCTCTATTTTGCTCTCTGTTTTTGTCTGCTATTGTTCTCTCACTCTCTATCTGCTCTGGTGTTGTGGTCTATTTATTGCCACCAAATCTCTTTTTATTTCTTAATAAAATTGATCAGTCAAAACTGATCTCCAACTGATAAGTCAAAACTGATCTCCAAACTAATCTCAAACTGATCACAAAACTGATTAGCCACCACATCAGTTTTTCTCCCAAAACTGATCCTTCAACTGATTGGCCACAAATCAGTTGAACTTTTAACTAATGAGGGCCCAAGCCCAACAGATATCTGGCAGCAACCTTTACCAGAGCACTTTCCATGATCAGAAACATCTTTAGCATTTTTGCAGATTGAAAAGCATCCGGTAGTTTTGTTGATGTTGCCCTCTCCAGAAATCAGAGCATAATCATCAAAACCAACAATAGTAAGTTGTTAAGCTCTGAATAGCTGAAGAGAGTGCCGGTGATGTCGGATGAGGCAACGATTGTCCCAACAGTTGAGTCGGATCTATCGAAGCATGTTCTTACCACGACCGTGGAGATGTGCAATTGAGTGTCAGAGATATCGTATACTTGGATATTTCCGGCCAGGGCTTACGGAGGACCGAAGGTGTCGATGCAGTTGAGCTCAAAGAGTTCGTTCATGGCACAGCCAGAGCGGATGCCGATCCCGAAAGTGTTGGGTATCCGTCCCATCAAGGGTTCGCCGCAGCTTTGCTTTCACTGAGCGGCCGTCACTGGACGTTGCTTAGGCAACTCTCCTGCAAGCAACAGTAAGAAGGAGAAGGGGGGAGACACAGTTGGCTCAGGTAACCCTAGTTACCGGAGCTCCTCAAGCTGACTGAGACACACGAGACTAAGAGGTGAACCACAGAGGTAAACTGGAGACCAGTCCACTACCGGCAGCCCACTCAACCTTCCGACAAGCCCTTCATCACGCAACCTCTGACACTCAGGCTATAACAACGGTATCACAAAGATACAAATTTCCGGAGGAAGAAGCCGAAGATGTGGGAGAGATCACGATCAAGCACAGATCTTAGATCTAGGATTTGCACTTTGTGAGAGAGAGAGAGAGAGAGCGGCACAGTGAGTATGAGTGAATCTGAATCACCACACAAATAAAGAGCTAGGACAACACAAAAGTGGGCCGAGAGGGAGTGAGCCACCAAGGTAGAAGGGCCATAAGTTATTGGGCCTGACTTATTGGGCCAATATAACTCACAATCTCCACATTTGGCCCAAGTTCATTAACAGTCACAAATAGAGGAGTCCGAGGGTATCATCATTGCCATTTTTACTTCTTTTAAATCAAAAAGATAGAGAAAAAGTAGGATAGGAGAGCACAAAGCAGAACTTGGCCACAGAGGCCAACCCATCATAACCTGAGATTCATAGAGAATGATCAGGAGGGAAAGAAACATAAATAGCACAGACATCTCACAACAGAAGGTGAAACTTTAACCAAGATCAAACTTTAAGATTTTCATGCACAGCCTTAGCTTTTCAACTGGAAGGCATTTAGTACCCATATCAGCGGGGTTGTAATCAGTATAAATCTTGTTAAGTAAAATTTCACCTTTTTCAACAATGTCACGAATGAAATGAAACCTAACATCAATGTATTTAGTTCTATCATGGAAGACAGGGTTTTTGCATAATTGCATGGCAGATTGACTATCAGAAAATAGAATAGGAGATTTATCCAAAAAACCAATTTTAGACAGTAAACCATTCAACCATATAGCTTCTTTAAAAGCTTCAATTGCAGCAACATACTCAGATTTTGTAGTTGACAGAGCAACAATGTGTTGGAGTTGTGATTTCTAACTAATGCAACCACCACACAAAGTAAACACATATGAAGTTGTAGACTTTCTATTATCCCTATCATTAGCATAATTAGAATCCACATATCCAGCAAGTTTCAAGCCATCAGCTGACTTAGAAAAAGTCAGACCACATTTTTCAGTGAATTTCACATATCTGAGAAGCTATTTCAATGCTTTCCAGTGAGGTTTTCCAGGATTGGACATGTACATACTTAAACAACTAACAGAGTAAGCAATATCAGGCCTTGTACTAATCATAAGATACATGACAGATCCAATGGCATTAGCATAAGGAACAGATTTTATTTCATCAATCTCAGCTTCAGAAGAAGGACACATGCTCTTACTCAAGTTGAAATGCACAACAAGGGGTACATTAACAGGTTTAGCATTGGTCATAGAGAATTTACTCAAAATCTTCTTAACATATGATGTTTGATTCAAGATCAGAGTGGAAAACTTCCTATTTCTAATGATATGCATGCCAATAATCTTTTTAGCATCTCCTAAATCTTTCATGTCAAAATTATCACAAAGTTTATTTTGCACATGCTTAATTATTTCAAGTTTAAGACTAATTAATAGCATATCATCCACATAGAGAAGCAGAAACATAGGAATATTATCATCACATTTGTAATACAGACAGTGATCAAAATCAGATTTTTTAAAATCAAGGGACTACATGCATTTGTCAAACTTAATATTCCACTGCCTAGGAGATTGTTTCAGCCCATAAAGAGCTTTCCTAAGCAAACAAGCATGCTCTGGTTTTGCAGAATCAACAAAGCCCTCAGGCTGTCTCATATAAATGTTGTTATCAAGGTCACTATGCAAGAAGGCAGTTGTGACATCCATTTGTTTTAATTCCCATTCAAACTGAGCAACTTAAGCAAGCATAATTCTCACAGTAGTGAATTTAACAACATAGGCAAATATTTCATTGTAATCAATCCCCTCTTTTTGAGTAAAACCCTTAGCAACTAACCTAGCTTTGTACCTAACAGATTCTGATTCTTGTTTAATTTTGAAAAGCCATTTGCATTCAACCACAGAGGTATCAGCAGGTTTGGGCACAAGAGTCCAAGTTTTATTTTCATGCAAAGATTTTATTTCATTCTTCATTGCAATTAACCATTTATTAGAATCAACAGATTTCAAAGCAGCTTTGTAAGTTATAGGTTCATCACCCTCCATGCAATTAAACACATTAAAAGCAAGAAAAGATATTTCATAATCATCAAATCTAGGAGGCTGTCTCACATTTCTCCTAGCTCTATCCCTAACCAGTTGGTAATCATGCAACTCTTCAGGTTCATTATGATCAACTTCTTCATTAGGAATATTATTGGTTTCAATATTATCATGCAACTCTTCAGATAAGACTTCATTATTACCAGACAAGGGCTCCACCTTACTTGGAGTAGTATCAGGAGCAGAAACAGATTCATGAGCAGATAAGCAAGGAAAATCACATTCATTAAATAGACTTGTCCTCAGGGTAATGGCCTTAAAGCCAGGGACAGACTTGTCCCACAATCTGTAGCCTTTGACCCCCTCAGGGTAACCCAAGAAAATGCATTTCTTGGATCTAGGTTCTAACTTATCACCTTTAGCATGCACAAAAGCAGCACAACCAAACACTCTTAAGTTAGACAGATCAACAAGCTTGTCATAAAAGACAGATTCAGGACATTTACCAAGAAGAGGAACAGAAGGGGACCTATTTATCAAATAAATAGGTGGCTGTTAGCACAGCCTCACCTCCAGAATTTTTTACCCAGACCAGAAGAAGCAAGCAAGCATCTGACCTTGTCAAGCAAGGTCCTATTCATTCTCTCAGCAACTCCATTTTGCTGAGGGGTATAAGATACAGATTTGTGTCTCTTAATACCAGACTCAATACACAAAGTATCCATAGCAGCATTGCAATATTCCAGGCCATTATCAGTTCTTAAAACCTTGATTTTCTTTCCAGTTTGGTTTTCAACATAAGTTTTAAAATTTTTAAATTTATTAAACACTTCAGACTTGTTTTTCATAAGAAAAATCCAAACTTTTCTTGAAAAATCATCAATCGCAGAGAGAAAATACCAATTTTCTTCATGTGTGGAATCCCTAGAAGGGCCCCACACATCAGCATGTAAGTACTCAAGCACATCAACAGATTTAGGCACATTGGGAGCGTGTTGCTTACCAAGCACACAAGTATCACAGAAGGGCAGCTTAGAGACTGCATCTTTTTCAAATATCCCAAACTTTGACAAGCATTCAAGACCTTTGTTACTCATGTGCCCTAATCTAGCATGCCATAAAGCAGTAACATCAGAAGCAACAACACTCACAGAAGCATCACCAATTGACTCAGCAGACACAAAATACAGATTATTTCTTCTGGGAGCTTTGAACAAAACAAGATTTCCTTTTAGAATTTTCATGACACCACCACCCCACTTCCCTTCTAGACCAGAGTCTTCAAGGGCAGTGAATGACATTAAATTAAAGCTCCACTAAGGAAAAAATCTAACATTTGACATAGTCAAAACAGAGCCACAAGAAAATTTCAGGCAAATATTACCAACACCCATAACCTTCAGTTTTGATCCATCAGCAAGTTTTACAAAAGAGTTTTGGACAGTGGTGATGGAAGAAAACAAATGACTGAAGGGGAAAATGTGAAAGGAACACCTTGAATCAAGCAACCATTCACCTTCATCACATTGATTAGCAACAGAATTGATATCAACATCAAAGGACACCATGTAGACATCAGAATCAAAGTTTTCAGATGGACAAATCACATAATTAGCATGATCAGTTTGATTATCATTATTTCCCTATTTTTCCCTTTTCTTTTTGGGGTTGGTACAAGTTTTAGCAAAATGCCCAGTTTCTTGACAGTTATAACAAATTTTTCCTTTCATGAATAGTTTGTTAGATCTACTTTTAGATCTACTCTTTTTTTCTGTCATTATCACCAGATTTAGTAGAGGTTCTCCCTCTAACATGGTGAACTTCACCATCAGACCTACTACCATTTCCATTTCTTAAATCTTTTTCTTTAGCTCTCAAAGAAGCAGATATGATATCAAAAATAATAGCATTTCTGCCATACTTGATCGCAGATTTCACATCATTGTAGGATTCAGGTATGACATTTAACAACATAGAAGCAGTATAATCATCAATATGTTTATCTCCTCCAATTTTCATATCCTGAATGAGTTTATTAAACTCATCCAAATTAGAATAAATGTCTCTAGATGTATCAATCTTAAAACTGAAAAATTTACTTTGTAAATGCATCAGATCAATGATATTTCTTTCAGCATACAACTCATGCAATCTGTTCCAAAATTCCTTAGCACAATTTAAGTGAACAACCTTTCTTAACACAGAGTCAGTTAAGTTGAGCAAAATTGAAGCCACGTCATTTTTGTTAATTTTAATTCTGGTAGGGTCAGTGACATCACTGGGACAGCCAACCTCAATGGCTTGGTCAGTATTAAGATGAACAAGAACACATTCCATTTTCTTTTTCCAGATTTGGAAATCAGATTTTCCATCAAAATGAGGCATATGCATAGAGGAACTCATGGCAGATACTTAGAACACCAAATACCACAGACATGCGCACAAAGATGATAAATAAGAGCCTTTTTAGATGGGAAACCAAGCAAGCACACAGCTCGAAGGTAAACTAAGGAGAGCCCAGTTCATGGGCAGATTTATCTGCTGTGCAGGGGTTCACTCAGGGCCTTTTACTAACTTAGGTGGGATCGAATCACACAGAAACAAACAAGGGAGCAAGAAAGGCACTCAGCAGGCTCAGATAAAATAGAGAAAAGCAGAAATGAACGGAAACAACCAGAGATCAAAGAAACCTAGAAGAGCAAGTAAGCCACAGAGACTTAAGATCCTAGGACCACTATTCCAGCAAGCAAGTCCTAAGCCTACAGCCCTTTTCAAAGGGGCGGAATCTAGGAATTTTAAAATTGAGAGGTTACGCCGCTTTACCTGAGCGGAAAACCCTATGGAGGGTTTCCGACCTACCTATTCGGAGGCTCCGAGAGCCGCGGAATGGCTCAGCCATAAAAGGTGGAGGGACGGAGACAGTGCGGTGGCAGAAGGCGCCCTCGACGGAACCCGTGGCTCTGATACCATTGTTGGGTATCCGTGCCGTCAAGGGTTCACCGCAGCTCTACTTTCACCAGGCGGCCATCACCGGACGTTGCTCAGGCAACTCTTCTGCAAGAGGTAACCCTAGTTACCGGAGCTCCTCAAGCTGCCTGAGACACACGAGACCAAGAGGTAAACCACAGAGGAAAACCGGAGACCAGCCCACTACTGGTAGCCCACTCAATCTTCCGACAAGCCCTTTGTCACTCAACCTCTGACACTTTGGCTATAACAATGGTATCACAGAGATACAAGTTCCCGGAGGAAGAAGCCGGATATGGGAGAGAGATCGTGATCAAGCACAGAGCTTAGATCTAGGGTTTGCACTTTGAGAGAGAGAGAGTGGTGCAGTGAGTATGAGTGAATCTGAATCACCACACAGATAAAGGACTAGGGCAACACAAGAGTGGGCCAAGAGGGAGCGGGCCACCAAGGTAGAAGGGCCATAAGTTATGGGGCCAACATAACTCACATAAAGGATATGGAACGGTGAGGTTTCCGCATGTGCTGGGGCAACCCGGTCTACTGATATTCATGGCGGGTTTTGAGATGTTGTATGTGTCGGCGGTGGTGAAGATGGAATTCGTGGCGGCGAATGCTAAAGTTAGGCCGCTGAAAAGAATAGAGACAATGAGTGAAAGCATGCCTTCCGGCATGATTGAGATCAGTAAGATCAGTTGTCTTGCAGAGTAGAAATATAAGTATTAGAAAATTAATAACAGACGGCAGAGAATGTATAGCCAATTTAATTTATTATCCAAGTGAAGCAAGAGGCGGATTGTTAACTATGCTCAAGAGGATAGTTCAAAGAATATTGACTTATGAGTTGCACTTGCATGCAATAGGGTGTCCGTGCTGCTATTTCAGGCGAGCGCGTGGCTCCACACGGGCGTGCCACGTGGCACCCACGCGCCCGTTTTTTTTTCTGGCCGATTTTTTCTCTTTTTTTTCCATTTTTCTGGCAGGATTTTGTACGTTTTTTTTGTCTTTTTTTATCAATTTTATTTGTTCCAAAAAAATATATACCCTAAAAAAATATTAGTGAACCCTAAAATTAAAATAAATTGATTTAATTTGTTTGAAATGAGTATTAAATAGAATTAATAAACCCTAAAAAATACAAAATAAACCCCTAAAACACAAAATAAATCCCTAAAAATACCCCCAAAAAAACACAAAATAAACCCCTAAAAACACCCCCAAAAAACTCTAAAAAACACAAAATATACCCTAAAAAAACTAAAAAAACCCCCTTAAAAAATTATGAACCCTAAAAAAAACCCTAAAACACATGAACCCTTTAAAAATCCATGAACCCTAAAAAATCCCTAAACTACTAAGCTCTAAACATTAATTTGAATGGAAAAAATTACAATTTGAACTAAATAAACTAGTGTAAAATAACTAGCAGACCCCTTACTTTTTAATGATACAGATGATACTTTTTTAATGTTTTGTGATACCTTTTAATAGGACTGTTGGTACCGACTTTGGACAGATTTTTTTTATGGGTTGACCCGCGTTGACCGGATCAAAGCGTGGGTTTAACCGACCTATCTCATATAGTGTTATTTGCATCATGATGCATGCAAGTTTTTGCCTTGACTTATAATTAATTAATTAATATTGGTTCATTCTTCATGAACAAATTAAAATTTGATTGGTGAAACTTGACTTTCAGTGGGTAGCCACAAATTTACTCGGCCACTTTCGGGCATGCAAGGGGCTGAGTGAAGGTTGTAAGTACTGCTTATTTTTCATTTTGTTTTCACTCGATCAATATGTTTATTCAAATTACTACGTACACAATTTAGAAATAATCAATCATGAATGGTACTCGTAACCTATCCAGTTAAATTTTTATTTAATTAGATTACTTTTCCAGAATGATTTAGGGAAGAGTAGCCATTGACTTACTATAATAATCTTTTCAAAAGGTAAACTGCATATATATTCTATATACTTGCCAATCTCAACATGGCAAACTGGCGCCAAGTCGTTTCAAAGTAATTAATTTCAAATGGACAAGCAGTTCTAAGGCCACTAGCCACGTTATGTCATTTTTTAAAATGCTATATCATCATGTTGTTATAAGTTGATGACATGTTGTTTGCAAGTTCTAGTACAAGATAGATGAACATATGTTGAAGAAGTTGTTTGAACAGTTTGCCATGAAAGATATTGGATTAGACAAAACAGATTTTGTCTATTTTGTTTAATTTTGATTAACTTCAAAATTAATTAAGCATAGTACTCCCTCCGTCCCAATAGCAAGGTAACATTGCCTTATTTGGATGTCCCAATAGCAAGGTCCACTACCCAATATGGAAATAATTAATGTCAACATCAAAGTGGACCTCACTTACTTTATATTACTTTTTATTATAATACTCCTTAAAGAAATGGACCCCACCTACTTTACCCACTACTTTAACAACTAATCTACTTTTCCTTAATCTCCGTGCCCAATAGCAAGTGAACCTTGCTATTGGGATGGAGGGAGTATAAGTTAATATTTAATAATTATTCTATGATCTTTTAAACACTAGATTAAGTATTGTGATTTTAATCTATGTGATTAAGACATTTATTTACTTGATCAAGGACTTGAGTATAACTTTAAGCTTCAAGTTGAGTCTTTTTTATCCATCTCAATTGATCGTCATCAGTTGTCTTCTGTTTTGACTGATTACTTCAGCTTCAATCGGCTTCCTTCATCTCAAGTCTCAACAGATCGTCATTAGTCATCTTCGAGGCGTTACAATTATCCCTATTTTACATGACTCAATTCTATAAAGGACAGTTACATGACTCGATCCATGAGTTTCTTCTTAGGTTTAGAAAATTAAGCTGTCCTGACATCATTCAAAACTTAAATTTTTCCCAATTTTTTTTTTATTATAAATCATAAATCTAATAGTGTAACACATAGGTGTCACATCACTAGTGCAATATTAGATGATTTCATCTTGTTTAAAAATTATAACTTAAAGAAAGAAATGGAACTTAGTCAAAGATCATAAACTCTAGCCTCTAGCAAGTTGACAATGTATTTACTAAACTTGACTTGTGTTAGAGCTTGAAATTACGTTGAGAATTCGAAACTCTTATTAAACTTCACTTGTGCTGCTGTTCCAACTGTGTGGACCGGTAAATTCTTGAGTACTGTCGTATGGGCTAATTGGAGCACTGTAAAGATCATCACATCCTAAAATCTCAGCTTCTTCCTTAACCGATCGATTATTTGTCCACAAATTCTTCATTAACATTTCAAGTTCAGCAGCTACTTCCTTCATCGTCGGCCTGTCTTCCCGATTCAACTGCAAACATCTCTCTATCAGTTCAGCTGTCGCCTGGAGCTGCTCGAAAGACCCCTCTCTCACCACCCGAGGCTCCAGAATCTGAAACAGCTGGTTCTCTCTCATCGAGTTAATGAAATTCGTCGTCAGATTTCGTTGATCCTCGTTCATTGCCATGTTGACAGGCATTCCACCTGTCAGGAGCTCCACGAGAACTACTGCGAAGCTATATACATCGCTCTTCTCTGTCAACTGGCTTGTACGGAAGTATTCAGGATCCAGATATCCAAATGTCCCTATAACCATTGTTGTTACTTTTGTTTGGTCGAGGGGAATAAGCCTGGAAGCCCCAAAATCGGAAATCTTGGCCGTGTAATACTCGTCTAGCAAAATGTTGGCTGATTTTACATCTCTGTGAATGATGGGAGTTGAAGCAGCTGAGTGAAGGTAAGACAGGGCGCCTGCAGCCTCTGATGCAATTCGTAGTCGATTTTCCCAGGATAACCAGTTGGATTTGTGTTGGATGTGTTCGTAGAGTGTCGCGTTTGGGATGTATTCGTATACTAATAAGGGGGCCTCAGACTCCAGACAACATCCCACAAATTTAACAACATTTCGATGATGAACTTGTGTAAGAATGACAACTTCATTGATAAATTGCTCTGTTTGGGTTTCATCTATCCCCCTCGACTTTTTGACAGCGACTACTGTTTTATTAGGTAGAATCCCTTTGTAGACGGTGCCACATCCACCTCTACCGAGGATTCTATCATCTGCATAATTATCAGTGGCTTGTTGTAGCTCTTCAGCAGTGAATATTTTTGTAGATTCTGCTGAACCTTCGTTTGAAGATAATTGCTGTTGTAGTAAAAGGCCACCATTTCGCTGGAAGAATTTCTCCTTCTGTTTTAAGAGCTTCCTTTTCTTGATGAAAAAGTATAGCCAAGTTGCTGTAATAACTAGAGATAAAAGCCCGAATCCAGCACCTGCCTTTGATTATTGGGAAAATATTTAGCAAGATCACAAAGTGAAGAAATAAAGTTCATGCCTTGTAATATGCATGCGAATGGTATATAACTATATATATATATATATATATTTTAGCATCTCACATATCAATTCTCAATACATGTCGTTTGCTATGTAAAAGTGAACACTCGTATAAAATACGAAGATCCAAAAAACAAAGAAAAAGATTACCTAAAGCCACCTTGATAACTGGAAATCTGTGGTTGTAAGGATTGCAACCTTTGCCATTCTTTCTTCCATCCCCGTATTCCCCATGCGGACAAGAACAATTGAAACTCCCGATAGTGTTGGTGCAAATCTTTTCACAGTCATTGAGGTTATGGTACATGCATTCATCAATATCTGTCAAAATTCATTTATATATATATATATATATATAGTTACTTGTAAAAGGGAAGTATTGCTTTAGTCGATCACTTTTATAATATGATACAAAAATACTCTTACTAAAAGTCTAATAATATAATACAAAATATATTTTAAAAGATCAATTCAAAAGTTTATGCAATCTACAACAAAATACTACTTGTATTAAAATTCAGAGATTTTACCCAAGAGGTTACGTACTTAAAGCTGTATTTTTACAAAGGATGCTTTAATACTACTTTTATTAAACACCGATGAGTAAGAAGACGATTGACCAAAATAGTGCTACCTATGCAGTCTGGATGCAACACCGAAATGTAACAGATGATTTCATACGAGTACGTAAGAATTAAATTGTCAAAGGAATACTAAGTACCTGTGCAGCCTGGATGAAGATAGGGGTTGCCTTGGTAGCCAGTGTCGCAGGTGCAACGGTACCCTCCCAACTCCGTTTCAGAATCAATGCAGTGACTGTTAGTATTGCAGGCATAGTCTGTCGTAGAACTCTTCTGAACTTGTTCACAGGTCAAATTCCCAATCCACCAGTCGAGCACCGTGGGAACAGTCGCCCGTATCCGATCCATAAAATTAGGATCGGACAGGTCCGACGCCCCACGGAAGATGAAGACCCCCTGCTCTCCCACAAACATATAGCCACAAGGGTTGAATGACAAAACGTCCGAATGATTGTTTGTGGTCGACAGGCCTACGTTATAATTGTTATGTCCCTTCAGCGAGGAAGCTTGGCAGCAGCCTGTTCCCATGCAGTAGCCTCCGATCACATCTTCAGGTCTCGAGCAGACTGATTTGCAGCTGCTGCCGGAAGCCTCGTTGGTGGCGGCGCCGCCGACTACTCCAGAATCATCACACCCAATGGTGCTCATCTTGTTGAGATCCGAGTAGCTGTAGGGAGTGCCGCTGAGGTCGGCGTCGTAGTTGCCTGCTTCGGAGACTAGGCCTGCTCTGTCGTAGCAATTGCTTGCCCACATGAAGTTGGAGACGCGCAATCGGCTGTCGGAAATTCCAAATACTTGGATGTATGGAACATCACTGCCGCCTGCTTCGAAACCCTTAAGCAAGGGCAGAGGAGGGTCGAAGGCATCACTGCAGTTGAACTCGAACCGTTCGTCTACTCCGCATCCAACGTCGATGCCGAAGGGGTAGGGAACGGTGAGGTTGCCGCATTTGCTCCGGCAACCAGGCTTCGTGATGTTGGAGCCCTTAAAAATGTTGTATGTATCGGCGGCGAATGTTGAGGAAAGGCCACTGAGAAGAATGCAAGCTAATAGATGAAGCATAATTGAGACTTTACAAGGGTGCTGTTGAGTTGTAGTCTGTCCATTGTCTTATTTATGGGTAGAGATGAAATCCTCTATTAAATTTCGAGTTTGATTCTCTATTACATAATCAATTATGGAAAAAAAAATTAAAGATTTTTTTTATTTTAATTTCTTATGATTTAGTTCAATTTGACACTTGTTATTGAGGGTTCATACTACCTATTTAGGGGTTATTATAATTTTTTTAGTATTAAAATTTTCAAATAATCAATTAATAACCAAAAATTAAAAAATAAATGCTAAAAAATTATGATAAACCTTAATGAGGAAGGATAAAACATAAATTATAAGTGTAAAACTTAAATTAAAGCATATTAAAATTAAAATTGAAGAAAAAATTAAAAAAATAATAAATTAATTGTGCAAATGAAAACATAAATGTAATAAACGAAATCTATTTACTAGGGGGTAATTATGATTAGCAACGTTCGCCAACGTTCGCCCTTTAATTATTATTATTATTATTATTATTATTATTATTATTATTATTATTATTATTATTAAATGATAGAGTTGGTGTGGAACACAACTAGTGAAATAAAAAAAAAAATTGTCGTTTTTGAAGTTTTTTAAAAAAATCAAGGATTTTATTACAATTTTGTGATTGTATTCATAAATAAAAATATAAAATTTTTGTTGAATTTAAAACTAGACAAAAATTAATGTAAGATGGTTTAACATGTCATAATCCATTAGACAGATCAAATCAACCCAAAAAGCCGCCCCAAACTGAAAACCACATTGTTGTGTGTTCTCCACACGGGCCTGCCTATTTTTAAAAAATTTATTTTTCATATTTGTTTTTACAAAAATCTTTTATTTCACTTCAATTAGGAGTTTATTAATCTCAATTAGAGTTTATATTTAATTTTAAAAAGTAATTTTGAGCATACGTAGTTAACAATTAAATTAATTCACTTTAATTTTAGGGTTCACTAAATTTCATTTTATAGTATATATTTATTTAAAAATAATAATTAATGAGTGCAGTGCACAAGCTGTCGGATAAAAATAAATAAATTAATTTACTTTAATTTTACGATTAACTAATTCTATTTTAGGTATATACTTTTATTTTGAAAAAAATAATAATTACGAACTCAGTGCATAAATCCGCGTGTTAGCTCCAAGTGAGTGCACCACGTGAGTCGCAAACAATTCAATTTTATGATATATAGTTTTTTTTTTTTTTTGAGGGGGGATTGGTGGGAGCCGGGAGGGGAGTAGGGGTAAGCATTCCGTACCGAAGTAGGCCGAATTAAGGCAAGCACCAAACTAAATCAATTCAGTTCGGCCCGGTTCGATCAATTTTGATAAAATCTGAAATCGTACTAATTCGATGTAATTAAATATTTATTTTGTAAATCAATATTGGCAAAAGTGGCTTGTGGCCCTTGTTGATTAATCAAGCATGCCTTTAACTGAGGGATACCACGTCTGAATCTTCCATGTGCATTTCATTCTACTCATTTATGTTTTTAAATAAATAATATTATATGTATGTATATATATATATATATATTCAGTTGGTTTGATTTAAAATTAATTTTCAACTTGTTCTAACCGGAACCGAATTACTATTGGTTCTCATTGTTTGGATCGAAGTCAAACCGAATTTATAATCGTTCGGACCAAATTAAAATAGATGGTTCAGTTTAATTTTTTGATTTTGATTCGGTTTTGCATGCTCTGCCAGGAAAATGCCCATTAAAGTACTATCTCCTGATCTAATAATTGTAATGCATCATTTTATTATTTAATTCCCTTAATTTACCTGGCAATAATATTGACGGAGTGTGAAGTCGTCATTGACTTTTTATAAAAAGCCATTCTCAAGAAGTAAACTCTCCCCTAAAATAGAAGTAAACTCTCCACGTGCTAGCATGCTTAATTGGTTGGCCACAACTCTACAAGCCTGCGCTCCATAAAATTTGGCTTGAATATTAGTTTGGGTTGGCAAACATTCTCAACTGCCATTAATGAAGCGCACAAACAATAAAATTTTGTTAATATATACAGGGATGTTTAGTTTCAATGGTATATTAAGTTAGTTTAATAAAAATAATATAGTCTAATTCATCATATATTTTTAATGGATTCATGAATAATTTTAAGCTTGTTGAATTATGTTACTTAATCATTGACCTTGTCAATCTAAATTATCTAATTCATCACTCAAATTAAATGTGCGGACACACACTAGGCCAAAGGGAACCATTGGGCCTCTTGAAATTTTTGAAAGAAATCAAGAGTATATATGCCCTTTTATATTTATATCTAAAAAAAACTTACTTTAAAGATGCAAAACAAGCGAACAGATGGAAATTTCCATTCTACTTCTATTGGCTATTGTAGTCCCCTCCCAATTTATTTATTCTTTGCGGTCACCTCTTATGCAGATAGAAGCATGTATAATCCGTTAATTCTGAGAATATCCGGAAGAACACAAGAACAATATCATTAATTCTCGTAAGAATACCGAATTGCACTTAAATAATACAATTTTATTAAATTTCAACTCTTCTAATAACAATATAGATTTATCTAATTATAATATAGAGAAACTTGGAAGACAAGAAACATAAAACCTAATTTAGATAAAATTCATAATTAATAATGCAATCTAAATAGATAATCAAAGACTACAAGAAAATCACGGAATAGCGACAGAAATTTTCATCACCCCATACTCAATTTTCATCGCTAGTTTAACAGGCGACGGAATGGCAACGGAAAATGTCTATCTCGTAAATTTTATCGCTAAAAAAAGAAGGTGAGGGAATATTCCGTCGCCAATTATGGCGACGGACTTAGCGACGGAATATTCTATCGCCTTAAAATGTCGTCATAAATTATCGCGAAATTGGGGTGACCAATCAGGCAACAGACGTGTTCCGTCGCTATTGTTGGCGACGGCAAGGCGACGGAACATTCCGTCGCCAAATTAAAAAATAATTTAATTTATAAAATTAAAAAAATTGAGAGACGGAACATTTTCGTCGCTATTTTTTTTAATTAATTCAGTTTTTTTAATTCCTTTTTCTTTTTAAATATTTATTTGTACCCAAATATAATAACAGATCATAAAACTAAAATTATTATATATATAATTGTACATAATTTAATACAAATGTATTATACATATAGATAAATATTCAAATTGTAACATAATAACAGTAGCAGTAAAACTATATATGTGCCCGACCCATCATCCTGCCTTCCGAATCCACTACCATCATCATGCCTTCCGAATCCGCTACCATCATCCTGCCCTCCGGATCCGCTGCAAGACAAAGTCATGAAGACAAAGACAAAATATTAAAAACAAAAAACATAAAATTCAAAAAAGACAAAGTCATGAAGGCATTCAAGACGATCAATTTTTCAATACTAAAAATAATTGTTTTGTACAGCAAACATAATTAACATTATCAAATATCATCATCTAGCTCTTCATCACTAAGTTCTTCATCAGATAAACTGATCTCTTCATCATCAGACGCAGATTCATCAAGATTTGTTTCTTTAATATCTACCAAACCGTCCGCTGGGTGAATGGGTAATGGATCATTATCAACGTCTATAACGGGAGCTTGTAACTCCAAATGTTCATCATCTTGAAATGGTGGAGATATACTTGATGGTGGTGCGTTGGAGGGAACATCTACGTTCGATCTGACATTTATCTTATAAACGCCAACCAATCACTCTTCGACTGATTCAAACTCGGGTATGAGCAATAGAACACTTGGGTTGTCTAGGTAGCCATCACAGATGCATCCTCTCCTGCATATCTACGTCCTTGGTGAACGAATATCATTTTATAAGCAGGATGGACTATTGTCCCCCCGTGTTGACGTATCGAACCATTCACACTTGAATAATGTCGTCTTCTTAATTGGAAGACTAGGATATTCAACCTCCACAACCTCCAACAATCTCCCGTAGTAATTACTCTCGTCGGTGGTGTAATTAGTGTCTTTAACACACACTCCACTATTGATTGTGGCTCTTCGGGACCCTTGTGACACCGTGTGAAACTTATACCCATTCACGAAGTAGCCATGACAAGTACTAATCCTACGTGATGGACCAACCGAGAGATCGATCAAGAATTGAGAAGCGTTGTTTGAATGATCCTGAGCCTATGAAAACACGCAAACTAGGATAAATTAATATTTCATTTCAAGTCTAACAAATTATAGAACATTGACAAACTTACAAAATTCGCAAACCAATGTGGAAACGCTTGATCTATTTCCTTGTCGATGTTAGATATTGAGATATTCGGATTACGCGCCGTCAATTCTGAAACAAACAACCTTCAACAAGAGAAAATAGATGAATATTAGAATTACTTATATAGTAAACGAAAGAACTTTATGGAGATTGAGTGATTATAACTTACGGAACATATTGATCAGTCACTTCTTGACAGTTAAGCAATACGTAGTTTCGTATAACCTTATATTCACCATCTGTCAACCACTTTTTTTCCCTTCAATCCGATATTAAAACTTAAAACTATTTTGTGTTCAAACTATACTGTCCAAAAGAGTAAATTTTGATTTTGATCCCACAGGACATGCGTTAGTCATCTTTTGGTCCTGATATTATCATTTTTTATCCTTTTTAAAAAAAATGTCCAATTTTAGTTCCATGGGTTATGATTTTCAAATTTGGTCCCACAATTTTAAGGCAAAAAACGGGATCAAAATCGAAATTTACTCAATTTGAAACCAAAAATGATAGTATCTAGATCAAAAGCAAACTAACGTAGGACCAAAATTGAAATTTACTCCTATCCCGAGACAGAGAATTCTCTGGTGTTGTCGTTGAGGATGGTTGAAGAAGTGTAAAGATCAGTAGATCCTTTCTCAGTCATGAAGCCCACAGATTCTTCATTATCATATTGATGAACCCAAGAATTATTTGTCAAATTCCTTAATGCTTCAAGTTCCGTAGCCACTTCTTTCATTGTCGGCCTGTCATCCCGATTCATTAGAAAACATCTCTTTATTAGTTGAGCAATCACCTGGAGCTGCTCGAAAGATCCCTCTTTCACAACCCGAGGATCCAGAATCTGAAACAAGCGATTTTCTTTCGTTGAAGTGATGAAATGTGTTGACAGGTTTCGTTGATCTTCCCTCATCTCCATGTCGACGGGCATTCCCCCCGTCAGCAGCTCTACGAGCACGACTCCGAAGCTGTATACATCACTCTTCTCTGTCAGCTGGCTGGTGCGATAGTATTCTGGATCGAGATATCCAAATGTCCCTATAACCAATGTTGTTACTTTTGTTTGGTCCAAAGGAATAAGCCTCGAAGCCCCAAAATCTGAAATCTTGGCCATGTAATACTCGTCTAGCAAGATGTTGGCTGATTTTACATCTCTGTGAATGATGGGAGTTGAAGCTCCTGAATGAAGATAAGTTAGGGCCCCTGCAGCCTCTGATGCAATTCTTAGACGATTCTCCCACGACAACCAGTTGGATTTTTGTTGGATGTGTTCAAAGAGTGTCCCGTTTGGGATATATTCATATACCAATAAGGGGACCTCGGATTCCAGGCAGCAGCCCACAAATTTAACAACATTTCGATGATTAACCTGTGTAAGAATGACAACTTCATTAATAAATTGCTCTATTTGGGTTTCATCTAACCCCTTCGATTTTTTTATAGCAACTACGCTCTTATCAGGTAGAATCCCTTTGTAGACGGTGCCATATCCACCTCTACCAAGGATTCTATCATCTGCATAATATTTGGTAGCTTTTTCTAGCTCTCCAGCAGTAAATATTTTTGTTGATTCCCCGGAACCTTGCTTTGAAGAAAGCTGCTGTTGTAGTAAAAAGCCACCATTTCGCTGGAAGAACTTCTTCCTGAGTTTTAAGAGCTTTCTTTTCTTGATGAAAAAGTAAAGACAAGAAACTGCAGTAACTAGAGATAAAATACCGAATCCAGCACCTGCATTTAATTTGATTGTTGAGAAAGTTGACGAGACCAAAAAATTAATTAATGTGTTGCAGTTTGCAAAAGGTAAATATATATTTCAGCATCCATTACACTTTATGAACAAGTGAAATACCATTAATTGTTCCAAAAACAAAAAAGAAATTAAACGAATTACCTAAAGCCATCTTTATGACTGGAAACTCAGTGTTGTAAGGGATGCAGCCTTTGCCGTTCTTTCTTCCATCCCCGTATTGCCCAACCGGACAAGAACATTTGAAACTGCCGAGAGTGTTGGTGCAAATCTTTTCACAATTATTGAGGTTACGGTCCAAACATTCATCAATATCTGCACAAAAAAAAAAAATGTCCCAGTAAAATCTACAAGTGCGGCATATTCAATTAGTAAGATGCACATGAAATCATCTATATATTGCATTTTAGTGTTGCATTTCTTTCTATGCACGATCAATTTTATTTTATTTTTTTCTTCATTTTTTCTTATCTTCGATTTCAATTTCTTGTACTTTTCGTTTACTTTACACTTATTATTTAGGTTCATCCAACAAAAGTTTATTTTTTTTTATTATTTATTTTTAAATTTTAATTATTTAAAAATTAATGCGATAGACGATTTCATACCAAATAAATTGTGAAAAAAAAAAAAAAAAAAAAACTTTCGTACCTGTGCAGCCTGGAAGAAGATAGGGATTGCCTTGATAGCCAGCGTCGCAGGTGCAACGGTACCCTCCCAACTGTGTTTCAGATTCAATGCAGTGACTGTTAGTATTGCAGGCATAGTCTGCAGAACCCTGAAGTTGTTGGCAAGTCAAATTCCCAATCCACCAGTCGAGCACCGTGGGAACAGTCGCCCGAATCCGATCCATAAAATTAGGATCGGACAGATCCGACGCCCCACGGAAAACGAAAACCCCCTGCTCTCCGACAAACATATAAGCACAAGGGTTGAATGACAAAACGTCGGAATGATTGTTTCCGTTAAACATGATTGTGGAGTAATAACTCTGGCCCTTGAGCAAGGAAATTTTGCAACAGCCTATTCCTGAGCAGCGGCCGCTGATCGCATCTTCAGGTGTCAAGCAGGTTGCGTCGCAGTTGCTGGAGAAGCCGATGCCGTCAAGAATCCCAGTATCATCGCATCCAACGACGGTGAGTTCGTTGAGATCCGAGTAGCTGTAGGGAGTGCCCGTGAGGTTGGTCCAGAAGTTGCCTGTTCGGTTGGATAAGCCACCTCTGTTGTAGCAACGGCTGGTCAAGAGAATGTTGGAGACGCGCACTCGACCGTCAGAAATTTCGTATACGTGAGGGCCACCAGTTTCAACGTCGTAGGGCTCATATACTGACATACCTTGAAGCAGGACTCGGCCCTGCCCCTCGGTGCAGTTGAGTTCGAACCATTCGTTAATTCCGCAGCCGCTGCCGATGCCGATGCCGAAGGGGTAGGGAACGGTGAGGTTGCCGCATTTGCTCGGGCAACCAGGTTTCGTGATGTTGGGGCCTTTGAATATGTTGTATGTGTCGTCCGCCACTGCGGTGTCGAATGTTAAGGAAATGCCGCTTAGAAGAACCCAAGCTACTAACAGAGGATGCATGTTTTCCCTATTGTTGCATTGTAGTCGTCATAATTTGGTGTGTGTACATATATATGGTTAAACTTAATCATAATGAATTAAAAAAAAAACAGAATAAAAATTAATAATTATAAGTAGTGTCTACCATGGAGTGTTGAACGAGTAGAGATCCTCTGGTCCCACTTGTGTGTGCCAATCGTGTGCCACCATTAAAATTATATATTCTTAATAATGTTTTTTATAAAAATAAAATTTATTTTATCATAACTAATCATAATTAATATTTATTGTAAAAAAAATTAAAATTTTAAAAAATTATATACCCTAAGTTTGGAATAATCAACCTCAAAAATCAATTATATTAACTAAAAAATGAAAAGTAAATATTAAAAAATAATTATAAACCCTAATTGGGTGGAATAAACCCTAAATAATAATGTAAAATTATACTAAATCAAAAGAAATTAAAATTGAAGAAAAAAATAAAAAAAAAGTAATAATTTTAAGGTGTGACACACGGTTGGTACACACAAGTTGGGACTAGAGGATCTCAAGTGGTATTGAACAAAGTGTAACGGACAATTTTATTCAAATTATTACTAGATTTAAGCCAATTAGTAGGTGTTGACTTTGAGTAGGAGGAACGTGTAATAAGTTGAATTGTATGATGTGTGGTTGTACTTAATTTTTTTTAAGATGTATAAAGAATTGTATGTAGAATTTTGTAGTTGTATCCATGTATAAAAATGGGGGGTCATATTTATTTTAAAATAACTAGCCTAATCTACTATATTCTAATACGACAAAGTCTCCTATCAGACTTTGAAAACTAAAATTCACGAAATCAGACCTATCAGACGGGGCGGGTCACGCGGGTCAACGCGCAGATCAACCCTGATCCGACCCGCCCCGCTCCCCAAAAAAAAACTCGCCAGAAATAGTATCATTCTGAACATTAAATAGTATCATTTCGAAGTACAAAAAGTATTGGCATGCAACTTGTTCTATATGAGCTTCTTTAATTCAAATTATGATTTATTTCATCTCAATTAATGTATAGAGCTTAGGGGTTTGGGGTCTAGGGTTTAGTGTTTGTTTAATTTTTTTTATGGTTTTTTTTTGGGGGGGGGGGGGGTTAGGGTTTAGTATTTTTTGGATTGTTTTTAGGGGTTTATTTTGTGTTTTTTAGGATTTTTTGGGGTGTTTTTAGGAGTTTATTTTGTATTTTTAAATGTTAATTAATTTCATTTTAGGATATAAATTCATATTAATTTCAAATAAATTAAATCAATTCATATGAATTTTAGAATTCACTAACTTTATTTTAGTGTATAAATTTTTGGTAAGAAAACAAAAGGAAAAAATAGATTATCGGAAAAAAAAAATTTGAAAAATCTACTCAGAAAAAAAAAATGAACAGTAACGGGCGCGTGAGATATATATGCGTCGGATGGGGGGGTCATGTTCAGGAGACCTCCCCTTCTAATAATAGTAAAACCAGAATATATAAATATAATTTTATAAGCTACTACTTGCAAGAATATGGAAGTAATATCAAGTCGTCGACGACTTGTATATTATAGTAAACTCTTCTCAAGAAGTACAGCTCTGTACATGCTAACACGGCTACACAACTCCATTTCAGAGGAATTTCAAATGGACAATGACCCTCTATGCCTCTCATAGTCTGCGCTCAAAATCTTTTAACATAATACGTGAAGAATCCTGTCCTAAGAATAAGATAGCTAGACACTCAGCAAATTGGCCTTAAAAGTTGAATATTAATAGTGGTTGATAACCTTTTTTTTTTGGTGACCATATTTCGAAAAATAGTTAAAATTATCGAATGAACTTTAGTTTGTATGAATTGTGAAACAATGAAGAAAAAGCCACGTTGAACTATTAGTGCTTCACAAATGCCACTTTATATATGGTAGTTGCTAGTTACAATATTTGCTTTGTAAATAAATCGTATTTTACTTTCAGCAACTTTGTTGGAAATTCTTATATGTACGATGAGGCACTACCTCATGTGTCACCATAGAGATATTGGGACACTTGAAATTGTCAGAATAGGCACATCTATTGTGACAGATGTGCCACTACCCAAACATGTGTATAAGAATTCCCCATATAAATAGATAGTGGCCAACTCATTTGTTATCAACTTTTACAGAATAAGAAAGATGATTCTCTCTCTTCACGTTTTCCCCGCTTCTTCTTCATTTTCTTCTTAAGAATCAGAAAAAAAAGGACTTGATTAATTAATCAAACAATCTAGCCAATGCATGATTGTAACCAGAAAAGGGCAAGCAAATCCAATGTTTAATTTGTGTACTGAAATGCTTGAGTCGTTTTTGTATGAAAATTTGAGGGAAGATGCTAGTCAAGAAGTAAACTCAATTCTATTCTTACAAGGCTTAATTAATGACAACTAAATTTCAATGGACTATGTCTAAGGTCCCATTGTCAGCTCTAATTAAGGTCCCTGAATTGTCTTGTAATTCTGATTATAAAAATAGCCGCTTTGTAATGGCTTTTTCAATTGAATACTGGTTTGTAACTAACAACCTGCAGAGTTATATGCATGTCTTGCCAGGGAACTTCTATCTTAAGGGGGCGTTTACGTTAAATAATAGATTATATAGATTAGATTGATAATATATATAAAATTGAGTATTTAAATGATTCAAATTTTAAAATGGTTCAATCCACTGAAGTATATATATGGTGGATTGGGCTATATTATTGTTATCAATTTAAATAATCGTCGGGTACTATCTGAATTCATTCATTGTGGGACATGTGACAATGGGAGAAATCGCAATCACCTGATCTGTACTCATCATACGGTGAGGGTAGAATTTTCTATCTTGCCAAGTATGTAATATCATATCCCACGCACAGTAGGCACAGGTAAATGTTGCCTATTAACAGGAAATAACATAGAAAAAGTAATTTCTTTCAAACTATAATCAATAAAGACCTCTATCCATTTGTCGCTTGGACGGATCTGGAAATCGAATTGATTCTGATTTATGACTTATGTCAAAAATTCAATTATGAAAATATAGCGTTAAGTTGCGAAAAATCTCATAAGACTACTTAAAATTGTTGTCTAATTTGACAAAAGGCCGCAAGAGATGAAGCCAGCTAAAATTTGTTCTCTAAAATCACCTACTATGTAGTCTATAAAATTTAGCAGAAATTTACAAACAGACAGCAGCTGGGTGTTCACTGGAAGCTAACCAGATGAGCAGATAGAACGGACAGTCCGGACTCATTGCTCTAACAGGAGCTACATATCCCCAGCTTGGTTTCTGACATTAATCTTCGACATGAAGATCAAGGCTAGTTGCTAATGTAGTGAGTGTCTGAGTTCTACGTTTAAATATTAAATAATAATATGATCATGAATAATGTTTTAAGGACTCAGGATCAATTTCACTAGCTGCTTATTTGCTCTATCTATATCTATATATCACAAAAATCCCGCCCATAATTCCCGCACAAAAACAGTTCCACAATTTCAAAAAAATCCCTACTTCTTTTGCGCATGAATGGAGTTGCGGGCATCTCATTAATATATAAGCGCCCAAACATACATCTATTTTATATTTTTAATTATATCGATATCCGACGGCAAAACATGAATGAAAATCGCAACATCAATTGCTCAATGCCAACTTCCATAGCTGCTTATAAGATTTTCGCCTTTTATTTGGTCAGGTCACAGATGTGGCTCAATGATTTATTTGGAGATGTAAATTGTACAGAAGCGTGCTGGACTGATACGCGATTCTATATTTTATTTTTTTTGCTTGTATTTTGGTTTTTTATTAATTTTTTTTTTTTTTTCAGAAGAGCCGAGTCTCTAAACATCGCTATGTTGTTTCCATCTTCATCAAGTTTGATGGAGATATGAGATTAATCCAACCGCGCGAGTAACCACTAACTCTACTCCATTAGTTATTAAAATTTTAAAATTTGCCTAGTTTCACTCCATTAGAAAAACAAATAATCTAATTATTTAGTGCGTGTATGCAAATTAATAAATGTAGATTTCCTTAATTAATAATATTATCGGTATCTTCTTCTTTAAATTTTCTGCGACAAATGAAATCATTCAGTAACCCCTTCCCTGTGAAATGTTGCTTAAATCATCTCATACAATGTTGTTTTTATTTTTAACTTGTCTTGATTTTTTTACGACAGATAAAAATCACTATAATTTGAAGCCAGATAGAAAAATGTAGGATTATTTTATTTATCTTATAATTTTAGATTTTAGATATGAATCCTCCCATATTTCTATAATTCTCATATATATTACAACTAATCGAACCAAATAAGAAGTTCGTATCCTTTGTTAAAAACGTAAGTATTATATAAAATGAAAGTAAAGTGATCACGAGCAGCTGCACATTGATAAGCCGTACCCTGCAAGTTCCTCTTGAGTGCGTCAATTTGTAGTGCTACGGTATCATCAGCGAGTTCGTCTGTGCACCTTTTAACAGCTGCATATTTAAAAATAGGTAATTTCACTTGTTTTATTTCTGGTGACAAAGATTTAGGGATTCCGCCATTTTGATATTTTTTAGGCATGTAAAAATAGACCGTGTAAGATGAGTTTTTTAAAACATCCATCATCATAAAAGGGCCTGTCCTTGGAATGATAACTCCTTGGTCATTCTCGCGATAGTAGTACGACGTCAAACTGCAAACAAAAATATAGAAATTACGAAATTAGAACAAAATGAAAATAAATTATGTTTTAGAGCTAATTGTGTTTAATGGAACAATATTTTCTGAAAACCTTTATTCCTTCCGTCTCATAATTCTAGTCACTTATTCCATCTTGTCTGTTTCAAAATTATAGTCCACTTTCCTTACATGTGTGCATTAAATTTTAACTTTTCTTTATATACCCTTATTTAATGTTATTTGAAATTAAAATTCATTCTCTTTTGAATCAATAAATAAGGGTATAGCAGGGAAAAAATATTCGATTTTACTTTTCCAAGTACATTAAATGATTTTTTTTTAATATGTGTAAAAAAGAAATGGGAACTATATTTTTAGGACGGAGGGAGTATATCTAACAAATCAAATTCGACCGAATTTATTCAATCAAGATGAATTAATTCGAGCCTGGTTATAGTATGTTTCGGTTTGAATTTTTCAATTTCTACTTGATTTTGCATACCTTGATTAGAAATAAGACAAATAACCGGGTCAAAAAATTTGATGTGTCTCATAAAAACATCTTACACAACACTCCCTCGATAAATAATTATGAGTCTACAAAAAGAGTGGGATTGGAAATTAACTTCAATCCACCGTTACCTAAACCACCCATGATTGAGTATTGTACGATTGTGGGAGATGATGTCCATAAAGCTTCACTGTAATTTCTGATTTCGAATTCTTTTTCACTTTGGATCACACTATATATTGGACAATCAGTCTTTAATTCACACTCAGATAAAGGATCATATCCTCGAATTTATTGAAATATCTATTATAATCTTTTAATGTTGTAAATAAAATATATTATTATTAAATTATTTATTTAATATTAGATTATTTTAATTAATTTTCTCAAATTTAAAGTGATACAAATTAAAAAAAAATATTAAATAAATATTTTAATTTAATTATATTTTCAAAAATATCATAATATTATCTAAATATTATAAAATATTAAAAAAATAAAAAATAAATAAATTAAAAGAATAAAATAAATTAAAAATATTGAAAATATTAATTTTAAATTCATTTTTAATTCTTAATTGGGAAATAAAAAAATTAAAAGTTAAACATTAAAAAATTAAAAAAATAAAAATTAAATTTAGCGACGGAATTTTCTGTCGCTAAATCCGTCGCTAAAATTAAAATAAAATTAAAAATATTAAATTTAATTTTTAACGACGGATTATATCCGTCGTTAATATTAAAAATTAAATCCGAAATATTATAAAAAAACTAACGACGGAATATTTCCGTCGTTAATATTAAAAAATAAATAAAAAATAAAAATAAAAAAATATAACGACGGAAAATGTCCGTCGTTACAGATAACGACAAAGGTTCCGTCGTAAATCCGTCGTTAAAGATAACGACGGACAGTCCGTCGATACTCCGTCGCTAAATGACGATCCGAATTATGTCCGTCGGAAATTCCGTCGGTAAAATGCAAAATTCTTATAGTGACAATTGCTATATATCTTGTAATAGAGCATATATGACAATTAATTAATTGATTGCGTTACCAAATTCAATGGGGGTAAATTTTAACACTAATAATGGCAAATGATTTTTTATGTTGATGTGAAACGGTAGCTTAAAATTAGGTAACAGTCATATTACCATTATGAATTTATACTTTTAGTTACCACAAAAAATTTATTCCCTTAATTTTTAGTAAGAAGGGATGGGCAAAATGACTCCCCATTAAATTGATGAATAGGTGTGCGCCTTTGACGTGCGATGATTAATTATTTGCTATTTTTAATATTTTAGAATAGATGTGGACATCTCTCTCTCTCTCTCTCATATATATATATATATATATATATATATATATATATATATAATTTGATTTACAATGTGATAATAAGATTGACAAACAGATCGCAACATCCATTTTTTACTTACAAAATTGCATTAATTTTACAGTCACTAAATATTTTAATTTACTTTTAAAATTCATTCCTATTTCTCACCATTTAGCTTATTTTCGAATGTTGTCTAACGAATATTAATTGGAGTAGAGGGTAGGGGAAGAGAGATATATTGGTATACTGTCGATAATTGGGAGCTGAGAGATAGATAGTGCATCTAATTCGCAGTTAATAATAATTATATATAATGCACAACTCAAAAACTAATTAATTAAATTAATGTATATGACTTTTCCTAAAAACAATTTATAAAAATTACAAGAATGTGCCAACCTGACCCATGTCAGTAAATATAAACAATTTTCAATCTTTAAATTTATCCTCCTCACTCCCCCCACTAATATATCTGTTCAAATTTGTTGTCGTACTTTTTCGTGTTCCAATTCGTGTTTTACTATCAAATTAATGATTTTAATAATATTTATTATAAAATAAAAATTAATTATAACATAAATAATCATAGTCAACATTTATCAACAAAAAAATGAATTAAAAAATTATAAAATTTAATTTTAAAATAATCAATCGTAATAATGAACTGTTAATTGAAAATCGAAAATTAAATAATAAAATATAGTTATAAATCCTAATTGGGTGTGGTGAATACTAAAAAAATAATCGTAAAATAAAACTAAAGAAAAAATACAAGAAATTAAAACTTCATAATTTGAAAGTGCTACACGGAGGGTAACACAGAGGGTGCAACAGAAAATCTCATGCGTAATTAATGTCCCTTCCCCCGCCTTTTTGGTTGTCGAGGATAACCCGCAGTCGCTACCGTAGTGCGCACTGGGTAAAGTCCGCCCCTGTGTAATAGCCTGCAAATCCACACAGAGTGGTAAACCACACTTGACAAGTCATGTGTGACAGGTTCACACCTAGTGGTTATCTTTCAAGAAAATTAAAATTCCCTCCTAGTTAAGATACAAAATTAATAACGGATTTCTCCAAATTTGGTTCTATTTTTATATAATAACATTACTGCATAATGTCAAATAATGAATAACATGCAATATTTGACTACAGAAGATGCAACCTTCATTTATTTACTTGCAAAATTGCTATTTTATAGTAATTATTTTTTTTTCAGTAGATGCCTACAATTCTAATCATCATATATATTTTCTAGCATAAATTAATGTACACCACAAGCTATTCGAACGGATTTTGGTGCTTGGATTTCGCCAGTTTTCTTATAGTTCAGTATACAGTCACGTTGTAACATCATAAAATAATTTTTGACAACATGAATCTACTTTTGCTAATTGGCGGTACCACAATATTGCTTCAATTCAATTGGTAACGCATTTACGCAGATTACCATAATCAAAGAGGTGGCAGGCCACGTTAATATTTTCAGATAGACTGTGGCGAAATTCTAAGCAAATGAATTGACCTCTTTTGAGCCTCGAATTATTTTAACAATACATAGTCTTGTTGAAAAATTATTATTTTTTATGAACAAATTAGATTTCAATAGCATGAGTAAATTGAGTCGAGTAAAGCATCTATATATAAAACTTGGAGGTTCTACCCAATTCAACAAAAGCGTTAGGAAATTTCATCTTATGCAATACTATATATGATTGAAAAATGTAATTAAAAATACTAATTGAAAACGACGATGATGTCTGATAAAAAAAAAAAAAAGGAAAAAATACTTCTTGCTACAAGGAGAAACTGCAACAACTATTTGTAGGTGTGTTTTGAGTATGATTGGATTATCTTAATTTTGCAATAGCCAACTTTTCACACTAGGCGATTAACTGCAATCTCTATAATTGTTTGTGACTGTGTACTTCTATCAGAATTTAGGAATCACTACATTTATTTTGTAAATGTATTTTTACAGATTGAATTAAATAAAATAAGTTGAAAACTTTTAAATTAACTCTAATTTTAAAATGGAAATAACATGAACCCATCCTTGAAAGAAATATGCAGTTTTGATATGTCTTGTTATTAGAAAACCTTTTTTGTGCCTATTCTTGATTTGTTGTGCTTGTAAATCTTTCAAATTAAAAAATATTTAATATATTTATGAAAAAATAAATATGTGTATATATATATATATACAATTAAAAATAGGATTTACCTTCCTGCTTGAATGAATATACAGATATACTTCCAAATTAATTAGCGCTTGAGCAATAATCAATAAACATATTTCCTCAAAAAACAATAATAAGAAAATAATCAATAAACATATATAAATATAATTTAAACTTATTGCTATATATATAATATACATATAGCTGGCACTTGCATTAAATGATGCCGAGAAGAAAAAGGAAAAGAAGAAAATCACATGCAGATTTTTCTTGTTTCTTGTGCAGATTGCAGAACAGACGATTCTCTAAACATTGCTATGTTGTTTCCATCTTCATCAAGTTTGATGGAGATATGAGATTAATCCAACCGAGCGAGTAACCACCAACTCTACTCCATTAGTTACTAAAATTAAAACTTGCCTAGTTTCACTTCATTAGGAAACAAATAATCTAATTATTTAGTGCATGTATGCAAATAAATGTAGATTTCCTTAATTTTTGGATGTCGAGGGTAACCCGCAGCCGTTATCGTGGTGCGCACTGGATAAAACCCCGCCCCTGTGTAATAGCCTGCAAACCATACATGTGAGGTAAACCACACTTGGCAGGCCAGGTGTGACAGGCTCACACCTAACGGTGTTGGTGATGGGTCGAACTTGAGACCTTTGGCCTCAAGAAACACCACTCCACCACTAGGCGTAGATTTCCTTAATTGATAATATTATTGGTATCTTCTTCTTTAATTTTTCTGCAACAAATGAAATCAGTCAGTAGCCCCTTCCCTGTGAAATGTTGCTTAAATCATCTCATACAATGTTGTTTTTATTTTTAACTTCTCTTGATTTTTTACGACAGATAAAAATCACTATAATTTGAAGTCGGAGATATCCACAACTATTGAAAAAATGTAGGATTATTTTATTTATCTTATAATTTTAGATTTTAGATATGAATCCTCCCATATTTCTATAATTCATATATATTACAACTAATCGAACCAAATAAGAAGTTCGTATCCTTTGTGAAAAACGTAAGCATTATATAAAATGAAAGTAAATTGATCACGAGCAGCCGCACGTTGATAAGTTGTACCCTGCAAGTCCCTCTTGAGTGCGTCAATTTGTAGTGCTACGGTATCATCAGCGAGTTCATCCGTGCATCTTTTGACAGCTGCATATTTAAAAATAGGTAATTTCACTTGTTTTATTTCCGGTGACAAAGGTTTAGGGATACCGCAATTTTGATATTTTTTAGGCACGTAATAATAGACTGTGTAAGATGAGTTTTTTAAAACATCCATCATCATAAAAGGGCCTGTCCTTGGAATGATAACTCCTTGGTCATTCTCGCGATAGTAGTACGACGTCAAACTGCAAACAAAAATATAGAAATTACGAAATTAGAACAAAATGAAAATAAATTATGTTTTAGAGCTAATTGAGCCAGAAAATGTAAGCAATCTGCGAAATTGAATATATTTATGAGTCTATAAAAAGAGTGGGATTGGAAATTAACTTACTTCAATCCACCATTACCCAAACCACCCATGATTGAGTATTGTACGATCGTGGGAGATGATGTCCATAAAGTTTCACTGTAATTTCTGATTTCGAATTCTTTTTCACTTTGAATCACACTATATATTGGACAATTAGTCTTTAATTCACACTCAGGTAAAGGATCATATCCTCGAATTTGATCAGCCTTACATTCTCGTACAATTATGCAAACAAAAAACATGATCAAACATAGTGTGGTTCTTGTTGGAAACATGGTAAGAATTTTATATGATAATGTTGTGTCATCTGCAACAATTGGAGGGGACTATTTATAATATGAGTAGTGATTTTCAGCCATATTCTGGCTAGTCAGAATCTTTTATTATTTTTAATAATTAATTAATTTAATTAATAAAACACTAATTATTCAATAAATTTATATTGATGCTCTCCATAATAATTAGGGCAACTCTATATGCGCTTCAATTCAGAAGAAATCGAAGATGGAAAAAAAATAAAGAAGTGAAAAAAAGAAAGAAGATGAAGTTGCGCCCCTTTCTTCCGATCCGCTTCTGGAGTGATTTTAATAATTAATTACAAATCACTAATTTCATGACAGAAGGATAATATAGTAAAAACATAACATTTAATATTTAACATAATTAATTTATTAATAATACAGTTTTATTAATCATCAAAAAATTATTCTTATAATATTCGTGGAAGAAATATTTCAAAGCTATATATATTCATTAATTAACAATTGCTATAAATCTTGTAATAGAGCATATATGACAATTAATTAATTGATTGTGTTACCAAGCTCAATGGGGGTAAATTTTAACACTAATAACGGCAAATGATTTTTTATTTTGACAAAATATATAACGGAAATCATTATTAGGATAGTATCAAATCTGCCCAGATAGTTAAAAAGTTCAAATTTATTCTGCTCAGTTATATATAATTAGAAAGGTATTTAAATGTTTATTGCTAATCCAAAAATCCATAGTAAAACGAGAATAAAAATCTAATAAAACCCGAAAGTCAATTCTGCCTCTAATCTCGTAAAACTCGAATCCTCAGAGCTCGTTCTTCACAATGGTCTTCGTTCGTCTCTTTTCCATGCTCCAAAACTTGTGGTAGGGTTAAGTCTATGCAAAAATCGTGTGTACAAACCCTTAAATACTTAGTAAGAACTTGATCCAAAGTAGGAAACCAAAAGCTGAACCGCCATTAAAATTCGCGATCTCGCTCCCGAGCTTGCCGGTCGCGACTCCACGTGGCACCCAGCTGTCATAATATTCGCGACCAATACTGAAATTCGCGACCGGATCGTGAATTTTCCAAAGACGACCCCTGTCTCTGTCGCGATCAAACAGTGACTGGCCTTTGGTGATTCGCGATCTCATTCGTGACTCGCGATTTTTCCTCTGAACACTCCAGCCTCTGTCGCGATTCGACAGTTTGTTGCTCACTAGGCTGACTCGCGACTGCCACGTCAGCTCGCGAGTTTGGCTCCTTTTCTCTAGCTTTATTTCGTCCCGTTTTCTCGTCTATTCTCCATGTAATTCCGGGACTTCAAGCTTTGTTTCCAAATACTACCTTTTAAGGACAATTTCTGCAAAATACCAACGAGTAATACCAAACTTCCAAATACACAAAAACACAAATAAACTGAGATAAAACACATCCGAATCAACCCAAACTCAACACAAAAGTGTATGAAAATAAGTGTAAAATCTCAGTTTATCAACTCCCCCAAACTTAGAAGTTTGTTTGTCCTCAAACAAAGAACAAGACTCAAAACCAAGGACCAAGACAACTCATGCATATAATTCACAATCTAGCAACAACAACATCAAGAAATAACGGATTGGCATGCTCAAAATACACAGGTCCTTCAACTCACGCACATACATTATTGAAACTTTAACAAACACACATAAAGCCAATGTCCTCTCAAGTGTGTGTGTTGCACTCAAATCTCACAAAATGTGTATAAAGGTAAGCACTCATCGAACATCGAACACGTGAAAACATCAACCATAAGCTTGCACTTCTTCCCAAACTTATCAATCGAAACTATGCCGGAATCAAAGATCAAATAGGTCTTTAATTAGGTTGTAATGTAGGCTTCGGGTTAGGGTCGGAAATATATGGCTAAAGTGACTCAAAACTCTGTGAAAATCACCGAGATTCACAGCTTCCCGACTCAACTCTACCATCCAATCAACTCACCCCTTTTCCAACACAAAACAACAATTAGACTTTGTCTAATTCACAATTTCCCACACAAACACAATTTTCTTTAGACTCTTTGAGTCTTCTCATTTTTTTCATATCATTGACATCCCGTATTTATTCTCTTTTTTTTTATATATTTTTTCTTTTTCTTTCCGGGATGTCAAATCATTCATCACACTCAAACCCATTCCACCAACTGCAAAGTCAATCAATACACACCCCATTTCTCCCCTTTCCTATCCTCTCATAGAAATTTTCAACCATAACAAATGGGATTTCCACAAAAAAAACAATTAGGCTCAACGGGGCTCTCAAATGGATTATGTAAACTTGGGACCGTGTTTGGGTAAATGGCTCGAGAAAAGATGGCCTAAAATCATTTCTTCATTTCCAAACATATTCAAGACACAAGTAGGGAATCATGCAAGTTCTAGTGACATCAACACATGCCGACCAACTCACATCAATAAAACAATAGGTATAACACCCTTGGCTCAAAGGCTCATGGCTAAACATTGGTCTCTAGCATGCTCATCAAGTTCAACAATACACATGTGATCATATCCAAACTTGAGCAAATTAAAACATACATATCCCCATCTCTATCAATCATCATCATCAAATCACAAATCATAAGCATAAATCAATCAAGTTCCTCACTCAAAACAAGACTAGAGTAGATAAAAAAACAAAATTTTCCAGATTTTGATGACTCGAAACAAACTAAACAACTAAACAACTAAAAAGAAGAAACTAAGAAAGCGGATAAGAATAAAAAAACAGGTTAAGACACCTTAAGCGCACATCCCCCCCAAACTTATTCAACACTAGAAGTGAAAATAAGTTTGAAGAAAGACGAAAATGTAGCTTAACCACTCACAGCAAATCAAGATGGAGGTGGTCGGTACGGCGGGTATCCGTATGGCATGTACGGATACATATGTGGCGGCATCTGCCTCTACTGAGACTAAGACTGGGAGCGGCCGGAAGATGTGGGCTCATGGTGCTGGGATGGCCCAGCCGGGCCGGCACCAAAGAATGGGTTAGGGTAGTAGCCGGGTGCCGACTGCAGGCCCCTAACTGCATCTCTAATCTCATGTACCTCCCCTCTCATAGCGTGCACATCTGTCTGCAATGTCTGGAAGGCATCATTCATAGCACCGTAGTTTGTGGTCAAGGTGCCAACGGCGTTGTTCATGGAACCAATAGCCGTGTTTATGTTGGCCATTATTTGGGTGAGGGAGTCCCATTGATCTTCGCTCCTCTCATCCCTTGTCCGTGTGTGGCCCCGACGTTCAGCTTGAGCAGACGACTCTCCCCTATGAACATGCCCTTGAGCCTCAAAGACTTCAAAGTTAGTTCGGCCCTCATTTACAACTCCAGCAATCACTTGCCGATGGGCCGGTGAATCCATCAACCAGTTTCAAGTGTCAGTGAGATCCGGCACTGTAGTGAGTGGCCTATTGGGCAAAGGAAAACAGTAAAAACCGCGTAAGTGCAACAGGAACCGATCCGTGCGAGTGGCCAGCATCCGAGAGTTTCTCAAGGTGGTCAGATGAATGAGGCAAGTCTCAGGGAGGGGCCTGTAGCGGTTCAGCGGGATGCCAAAATGTGCGGCAATAGGCGTAATCATCCCACCTATCTCAATTGCGTCGGTAGCCTGAGTGGATTGCCTCTTGAGCTGCTGCATCAAGAATGCGGCAAAGTTGAGGTTGTGGGCACTCAACATACAGTAAAGAAACAGGACTTCGGGTGAGCGCATGCCGGATGTCTCATGGCGTGCCAAAACTGTCGATGTGAAAATCTTCTGAAGATACCTGAAGACTGGGTTTGGCATCATGGACGCTTTGACTCTCTTGTGATCAAAGCAAGTCATCTCCGTCTGAAGCTGTAGCCAAAACGCCTCAGCTGTAACCGGGAAGCCATTGAAAATGCCACCTGGCAGCACATTGAAGATGTTGTTGACTTCTGCAGCCGTAAGGATGCGCGAGACCCCGCCTAACTGAAATGTCATCGTGTGTGGGTCGCGGATTGTGGATGCTTGTACCTCCAAGATACTCAAGAACTCATATACAAGAATGGGATATGTCGACCATCCACCGGCCAAGGCGTGATTCCACCCAATTCGGTTGATGAGGCCCCAGACGTCGTCATGGATTCCCAGAGCCATAGTGGTCGCAGCATAAGGATATCTGGTAGGATAAATATTCATCACGGCAAGACGGGCCCAGGCTCGCTGCTGCTCCTCCGTTCGTAAGCGGATCCCATACCTATGTGGATGGTAGAGGGGTTCCATCCCTTTTTCATCATCATCGGCTAACTCGGGCTCTAATTCCTCAACAATATCATCCTCCTTAGATCCTGGCTCATAGTCCTCGTCCTCAGCACTGTTGTAGTCGTCCTCTTGCTCATTCGACTGGCCGTCCTCCTCAGACTGGGACCCGACCTCGGACTCCTCCTCTTCTGAGTGATACTCCTCGTCCTCTGGATTTGCTTCATAATCGCGTCCTTCATCTTCAGAGGACGAAGAGGAACTAATGACCCGTTGGCGACGTTCGTGAACCATTGGGATGTCTGCAAAAGAAGTTCCAATCAAAACCACACTATGCAAACAAACACCACAAGAAAAGCATGGCTTCCCCAAACTTGCTTAAAAGCAAGTTTGAACAACATCATCCCCCATGTTCATCTATCAAAATAGGACACAACCACACCAAGGCATCGCCTCCTTTAACACACAGCATCATCACATCACAATTCACCCCCCATGATGGAAAATGAAAGCAGGTTGAAAGCATTTGAGCCAATTCCCTAATTCCCCAGAGTTCCACACACAAACCAACATCAAGTGAACAAGTTCAGTACCACTTATGAACAAAATTTGAACGAACAATAGGTGCATGCTTGTTGGATGAATTCCAAAACATAAGTATATCCCAAAAAAAAAATCACAACTCACAAGATTGAAGCTAAATATGCATTCTACTTCATGAGCTCATAAAATTTCAACAATGTGGGAAACATACATCATCAATTTCGAATTAAATCAAGGAATATATCAAAATCCCCAAAATTTCACCCCATAAACCCTAAACATGGATTTGACAAAAGAACCATGGATTTTACACAAATTAGGCAAAATTCAAACCTACATATGATGGGTAAATGAACAACACGGGTTTGAAGTGGAGAAAACGTACCTTAGATGTCGGATTTGAAGAAAGAAAATGAGTGTGTGTGTAGAGTGTGTGAGGAGAGTGAAGAAAAAGAGAGAAAATAAGAGTTAAAACCAGAATCCGTGTCGCCACGTCAGCGTGAAAATCGCGACCTCGCTCGCGACCGATACTAGGGTCGCGAATTTCCTTCAGTCGCTTGTGGAAAATTCGCGACCCAGTCAGCATTGGGCGTCCACGTGGATTCGCGACCGGTTGAAAAATCGCGACCGAGTCGCAAATTTTTCACTGGTGAACCCCCCCTCAGTCGCGACTTAACAGGGTCTCGGCTGGGGGTGATTCGCGAGCTCGCTCGCGAGTGCCCACTCGCGACTCGGGTCGCGAGTCCCATTTTGTGTACCCCGACGAATTTTTCTCCTCCAAACTCGTGCTGTACTTTGTGAACTCGGACCACGAACGTGATATACTAATAATAGAGCACCCAAATAAAGGTTTACAAACCCCAATCGCAACTTTCTTTGCGTATGCCTAACGTGTGAAAAATCCACACATTAAAGGTTATTTGGATAACTCGATTCTTTGTACACCCACTTCGTGATTCTTACCTGCATAACTCAGCAAAAAGACAACAACAAAACAAAAACAAAGAAAAGAAAAAAAAAACAAAAACAAAAGAAAACTGTTGGGTTGCCTCCCAACAAGCGCTGCATTTAACATCGACAGCCAGATGACCTTTTTCAGCTCAAGGCTCCAACAATTTAATGCTGGAGATCTCATGGCGCTGCTCCGGACTGTAATATTTCTTCACTCGATGAGCATTCACAGTGAAAAGCTCCCCCGTTCTTGACAACAGTTGAACTACTCCACTGGAAAGAACCTTTTTGATCACAAACGGACCCGACCACTTTGACCGCAGCTTACCTGGAAACAACTTCAAACGAGAGTTAAACAACAGAATATTATCACCAGGTAATAACTCCCTTTGAACAATCATCCAGTCGTGGAATGCCTTGGTGCGCATTTTGTAGAGCATCGAATTCTCGAAGGCCTCCGTCCGAAATTCATCAAGTTCATTGAGCTGGAGCACTCGTTTATCCCCCGCAGCCTTGAAATCAAGGTTCAACTACTTGACTGCCCAATAGGACTTATGCTCCAACTCCACCGGCAAGTGACACGACTTCCCGAAGAGCAACTGATATGGAGACATTCCTAGAGGCATTTTGTAAGCAGTCCGATATGCCCATAATGCATCATCCAGCAATAAAGCCCAATCCTTCCTATTGGTGCTTACCGTTTTGTCAAGGATTTGCCTTATCTCTCGATTGGCCAATTCAGTTTGTCCATTTGCTTGTGGGTGATACGGAGTGGTGACCTTGTGCTTGATCCCGTATTTTGCCAACAATGATTCCAATGGCTTGTTGCAAAAATGTGTTCCCCCATCACTTAGTAGAGCTCTTGGTGTCCCAAAACGAGAGAACAATTTCTTCAAAAAGCTTATGACAACTCGAGAATCATTCGTAACTGTTGGAATGGCTTCGACCCACCTCGAGACATAATCCACGGCTAGTAAAATGTATTGAAAACCGCTAGAAGAGACGGGGAATGGGCCCATGAAGTCAATACCCCACACGTCAAAAAGTTCAACCTCAATGATGTTCGTGAGAGGCATCTCATTTCTGTTGGAAAGCTCCCCCATGCGTTGGCATTTGTCACACTCCCGGGTGAACGCATGGCAATCTTTGAACAAAGATGGCCAATAAAAGCCATATTGCAGGATCTTGAAGGCAGTGCGGTTGGCTGAGAAATGGCCACCGCTCGACGAATCATGGCACTGCAAATAAATGGGCCGCCACTCTTCTTGAGGCACGCAACGGAGAATAATGGTATCCGAGCATCTCCGATACAAGTATGGATCATCCCACATATAAAACTTCACATCATGGAAAAATTTCTTTTTCTGATGTGAAGACAAGTCCGGTGGCGGCATACCTGCAGCAAGAAAGTTAACAAAATCGGCAAACCAAGGAGTTTGAGAGTTTACCACTAATAGCTGCTCATCCGGGAATTTATCATTTATAGGCACATGAACATCCTCGCCATCCACAGGATGCTCTAGACGAGATAGGTGGTCCGCAACCACATTCTCGCAACCCTTCCGATCTTGAATCTCGAGATCAAATTCCTGCAACAACAAAATCCAACGGATTAAGCGAGGTTTGGCATCCTTTTTGTCAAATAAATACCTCAGCGTAGAATGATCTGTATAGACAATTGTTTTGGCACCAATTAAATAAGCACAAAATTTATCAAAAGAATAAACAACGGCTAAAAGCTCTTTCTCGGTGGTCGTGTAATTGACTTGTGCCGAGTCTAAAGTACGACTGACATAGTAAATCACACGAAACAATTTGTCTCGTTTTTGGCCCAAAGCTGCGCCTACAGCCACATCACTCGCATCGCACATGATCTCGAACGGCTGCGACCAATCCGGAGTGATCAAAATGGGTGCACTCATCAACACCTTCTTTAAAGTCTCGAAAGCCTGTAAACACTCAGCAGAGAAGTCAAATAACACTCAGCAGAGAAGTCAAATGCAACTGATTTTTCTAATAAATAGCTAAGTGGCTTAGCTATTTTAGAAAAATCCCGGATAAAACGCCGGTAAAAACCGGCATGCCCTAGAAAACTTCTCACAGATTTCTCGTTGGTTGGAGGCGGCAGCTTTTCAATAGCAACGATCTTGGCACGATCGACCTCCAAACCTGCAGCGGACACTCTGTGTCCCAACACTATACCATCACGTACCATAAAATGACACTTTTCCCAGTTTAAAACTAGGTTGGTATCCTCACATCGCTGCAACAGTTAGGTTAGATTAGATAAAGATTTATCAAACGAATTTCCATACACAGAAAAGTCGTCCATAAAGACTTCCATAATATTCTCAATCAACCCATGGAAAATAGCCATCATGCATCTCTGAAAAATGGCAGGCGCATTACAAAATTCAAAAGACATATAGCGATAAGCAAAAATACCATATGGACATGTAAATGCAGTCTTTTCTTGATCCTCAGGAGCAATCATGATTTGGTTATATCCAGAATAGCCATTGTTCGGTAATTTCTTAACCTAACTGCAAGTGTACAGGAAAGCTAATAATATAGCAGTGAACAAGGTCGATCCACGGAGACTCAATATCAACCACTAGTTATTCTATTTATCCTACGGCTGTTATCTAGACTAAATAACTTAATAAATGTGAAATTAACTATATTAAACAATAAAATTAAATAAATCACCACAAGAAATGAAACAAGTAAATTAACAAATGAATAAATCAGAAGAACAAACGTATCCTAGGATTGATTAATCAACAATTAATCCACCAGTTATCTAACTCAATCTCATGCCAAAATTCCAATTCAAATCATGCTAGAGCAACCACAAATATATCCACAATCTCTTCTCAGAGCAATGCAAACGTTGATTACACATTAACTAATAACGTCTCCGTTCATTACCTAACATGCAACTCCTAAATGATCACAAGGTTAAAAGTTCTCTCAAATAATCTCAACTCTCTCGAGTGTTATTAATTACCGAGTTAATTATTCCAAATCTCGTGTTAAAACTCATCTTTCGAATTATGGATTAACACATTAAATTGCATCAATTAATGGCCAGTTAATCAACACACAATAAAAACAAAAATAATTAAAGCATGATAAAAACCATAGACACAATGATTGAATTAAATAAAAGGGTTCATAACTGAATCATAATCAACCCTAGAATACTAGGGTTTAGTTGCCCATAGTCAAATAAACAACACAAAAACTAATCCGAAAATCCATAGTAAAACGAGAATAAAAATCTAATAAAACCCGGAAGTCAATTCTGCCTCTAATCTCGTAAAACTCGAATCCTCAGAGCTTGTTCTTCACGATGGTCTTTCTTCGTCTCTTTTCCATCTCTCAAAGCTTATGGTAGGGTTCCCATCCCCTAAAAATCGTGTGCACAAACCCTTAAATAATTAGTAAGAATTCGACACCGAATAGGAAACAAAAGCTGCCACCGCCTCTGATATTCGCGACCTCGCTACCGAACACATCGGTCGCTACTCCACGTGGCAATACGTGGCACTGAAATTCGCGACCCCTACTAAAATTCACGACCGAGTCGTGAATTTTACAAAGATGACCCCTGTCTCTGTAGCGACTCGACAGTTTTTCGCTCACAAGGCCGACTCGCGACTGCCACGTCAGCTCGCGAGTTTAGCTCCTTTTCTCCAGCTTTATTTCGTCCCGTTTCCTCGTCTATTCTCCATATAATTTCAGGACTTCGAGCTTTGTTTCCACATACCACCTTTTAAGGACAATTTCTGCAAAATACCAACGAGTAATACCAAACTTCCAAATATACGAAAACACAAATAAACTGAGATAAAACACGCCCAAATCAACACAAACTCAACACTAACGTGTATGAAAATAAGTGTAAAATCTCAGTTTATGAACTTCCCCAAACTTAGAAGTTTGTTCGTCCTTAAACAAAGAACAAGACTCAAAACCAAGGAACAAGCCATCTCATGCATAAACTTCACAATTTAGCAACAACAACATCAAGAAATAACGGATTAGCATGCTCAACTCACACAAGTCCTTCAAATCACCCACATACATTACTGAAACTCCACAAACACACATAAAACCAATGTTCTTCTCACGCGTGTGTATTTCGCTCAAATCTCACACAATGTATATAAAGGTAAGCACTCATCGAACATCGAACACGTGAAAACATCAACCATAAGCTTGCATTTCTTCCCAACTCATCAATCGAAACTATGCCGGAATCAAAGATCAAATAGGTCTTTAATTAGGTTGTAATGTAGGCTTCGGGTTAGGGTCGGAAATATATGGCTAAAGTGACTCAAAACTCTGTGAAAATCACCGAGATTCACAGCTTCTCAACTCAACTCCACCATTCAATCTAAACACCCTTCTTCAACACAAAACAACAATTTAGACTTTGTCTAATTCAAAATTCCCCACATAACCACATAATTTATTTTTTTCTCGACTCTTTGAATCTTCTCATTTCTTTTCATATCATTGACATCCCGTATTTTCCTTTTTTTTGTATATATATATTCTTTCTTTCTTTCCTTTTTTCTTTCGGGATATCAAATCATTAATCACACTCAAACCCATTCCACCAACTTGCAAAGTCCATCAATACACACCCTATTTTTCCCCTTTCCAATCCTCTCATAGAAATGTTCAACCATAATAAACGGGATTTCAACAAAAAGGCCATTAGGCTCAACGGGGCTCACAAAAGGAATATGTATATTAGGGACCGTGTTTGGGTAAATGGCTCGAGAAAAGACGGCCTAAAATCATTTCTTCATTGCCAAACATATTCAAAAGACAAGTAGGGAATCATGCAAGTTCTAGTGACATCAAAACATGCCGACCAACACACATCAATAAAACAATAGGTATAACACCCTTGGCTCAAAAACTCACGGCTAAACATTGGTCTCAAGTATGCTCATCAAGTTCAACAATACACATGTGATCATATCCAAGCTTGAGCAAATTAAGACATACATATCCCCATATCTATCAATCATCATCACCAAATCACATAACATAAACATGGATCAATCAAGTTCCTTACTCAAAACAAGACTAGAGTAGAACATAAAAAAACAAAATTTCCCAGGTTTTAAAGACTCAAACAAACTAAACAACTAAAAAGAAGAAACTAAGAAAGCAAGTAAGAATTAAAACAGGTTAAGACACCTTGAGCGCACATCCCCCCAAACTTATTTAACACTATAAGTGAAAATAAGTTTGAAGAAAGACGAAAAGGTGGCTTAACCACTCACAGAAAATCAGGATGGAGGTGGTCGGTATGGCGGGTATCCGTAGGGCACGTACGGATACATGTGTGGTGGCATCTGCCGCTGCTGAGACTGAGACTGGGAGCGGCCGGAAGACGTGGGCTCATGGTGCTGGGATGGCCCAGACGGGCCAGCACCATAGAATGGGCTAGGGTAGTATCCGGGTACCGACTGCAGACCCCTAACCGCATCTCTAATCTCATGTATCTCCCCTCTCATAGCATGCACATCTGTCTGCAACGTCTGGAAGGCAGCATTCATAGTACCGTAGTTTGTGGTCAAGGTGCCAACGGCGGTGTTCATGGAACCAATGGCCGTGTTCATGTTGGCCATCATTTGGGTGAGGGAGTCCCATTGATCTTCGCTCCTCTCATCCCTTGTCCGTGTGTGGCCCCGACGTTCAGCTTGAGTAGACGACTTTCCCCGATGAATATGTCCTTGAGCCTCAAAGACTTCAAAGTTGGTTCGGCTCTCATTTTCAACTCCAGCAATCACTTGCCGATGGGCCGGTGAATTCATCAAACAGTTTCGAGTGTCAGTAAGATCCGACACTGTAGTGAGTGGCCTATTGGGCAACGGAAAACATTGAGAACCGCGTAAGTGCAACAGAAACCGATCCGTGCAAGTAGCCAGCATCCTAGAATTTCTCAAGGCGGTCAAATCAAGAGGCGAGTCTCAGGGAGTGGCCCATAGCGGTTCAGCGGAATGCCAAAATGTGCGGCTATAGGCGTAATCATCCCACCAATCTCAATAGCGTCGGTAGCCTGAGTGGATTGCCTCTTGAGCTGTTGCATCAGGAATGCGGCAAAGTTGAGGTTGTTGGCACTTAACATGCAGTAGAGAAACAGTACTTCGGGTGAGCGCATGCCGGATGTCTCATGGCGTGCTAAGACGGTCGATGAGAAGATCTTCTGAAGATACCTGAAGACGGGGTTTGGCATCATGGACGCTTTGACTCTCTGGTGATCAAAGCGAGTCATCTCCGTCTGGAGCTGTCGCCAAAACGCCTCAGCTGTAACCGGGAAGTTATTGAAAATGCCACCTTGCGGCACATTAAAAATGTTGTTGACTTCAGCAGCTGTAAGGATGTGCGAGACCCCGCCTAACTGAAATGTCATCGTGTGTGGGCCGCGTATTGTGGATGTTTGTACCTCTAAGGTACTCAAGAACTTATACACAAGAATGGGATATGTCGACCAGCCACCGGCCAAGGTGTGATTCCACCCGATTCGATTGATTAGGCCCCAGACGTCGTCATGGATGCCCAAAGCCATAGTGGTCACAACACAAGGATATCGGGTAGGGTAAATATTCATCATGGCAAGACGGGCCCAGGCTCGCTGCTGCTCCTCCGTTCGTAGGCGGATCCCATACCTATGTGGATAATATAGGGGTTCCATCCCTTCCTCATCATCATCGGCTAATTCGGGCTCTAACTCCTCCACAACATCATCCTCCTCAGATCCTGGTTCATAGTCCTCGTCCTCGGCACTGTTATAGTCATCCTCTTGCTCATTCGACTGGCCTTTCTCCTCAGACTGGGACCCGGCCTCAGACTCCTCCTCTTCTGAGTGGTACTCCTCGCCCTCTGGATTTTCTTCATAACCACGTCCTTCATCTTCAGAGGACGAGGAGGAACTAATGACCCGTTGGCGACGTTCGTGCACCATTGGGATGTCTGCAAAAGAAGTTCCAATTAAAACCATACTATGTAAACAATCACCACAAGATGAGCATGGCTCCCCCAAACTTGCGTAGAGGCAAGTTTGGACTACATTATCCCCCATATTCAACTATCAAATTAGGACACAACCACATTAAAGTATCTCCTCCTTCACACAATCAACATCATAACACCATGCAACCCATCTCATGGACAATGAAGGCATGTTGAAAGCAAGTGAACCAATTCTCTCATTATCCATAATTCCATACACACACCAACATCAAGTAAACAAGTTCAATCACCACTTATGATCAAAAGTAAACGAACAATAGGTGCATGCTTGTTGGATGAATTCCAAAACATATGTATATCCCCACATAAACAACACAACTCAAAAAGATTGAAGCTAATTATGCATTCAACTTCATAAACTCATAAAATTACAACAATGAGGGAAACATACATCATCAATTTCGAATTAAATCAAGTAATTCATCAAAACCCCCAAAATTGCACTCTATAAACCCTAAACATGGATTTTACAGTAGAACCATGGATTTTCCACAATTTAGGCGAAATTCAAACCTACATTTGATGGGTAAATGAAAAACACGAGCTTGAAGTAGAGAAAACGTACCTTAGATGTCGGATTTGAAGAAAAATTTCGAGTATGTGCGTGTGTGTGTGAATAGTGTGTGAGGAGAGTGAGGAAAAGAAAGAAAAGAGGAATTAAAAACCAAAATCCGCGTCGCCACATCAGCACGAAATTCGCGACTTCGCTCGCGACCGCTACTGGGGTCGCGAATTTTCTTCAGTCGCTTGTGGAAAATTCGCGACCCAGTCAGCATCGAGTCAGTACTGGACGTCCATGTGGAGTCGCGACCGGTTGAAGATTCATGACCGGGTCACAAATTTTTCACTGATCAACCCCTCCTCAGTCGCGACTTGACAGGATCTCGGCTGGGGGTGATTCGCGAGCTCGCTCGCGAGTGCCCACTCGCGACTCGGGTCGCGAGTTCTGTTCGTGCACCCCGATGATTTTTTCTCCTCCCACCTCGTGCTGTACTTTTTGAACTCGGACCACGGACGTGATATACTAGTAATAAAGCACCCAAATAAAGGTTAACAAACCCCAATCGCAACTTTCTTTGCGTATGCCTAACGTGTGAAGAAATTCACACATTAAAGGTTATTTGGGCAGCTTTATTCTTTGTATACCCACTTCGTGGTTCTTACCTGCATAACTCAGCAAAAAGACAAAGACACACAAAAACAAAGAAAACAAAACAAAACAAAACAAAAACAAGAGAAAACTGTTGGGTTGCCTCCCAACAAGCGCTGCATTTAACGTCGACAGCCAGATGACCTTTTCAAGCTCAAGGCTCCAACAATTTAATGCTGGAGATCTCATGGCGCTGCTCCGGACTGTAATACTTCTTCACTCGATGAGCATTCACAGTGAAAAGCTCCCCCGTTCTTGACAACAGTTGTACTACTCCATTGGGAAGAACCTTTTTTATCACAAATGGACCCTACCACTTTGACCGCAGCTTACCTGGAAACAACTTCAAACGAGAGTTAAACAACAAATCATTATCACCAGGTAATAACTCCCTTTGAACAATCATCCGGTCGTGGAATGCCTTGGTGCGCAATTTGTAGAACATCGAATTCTCGAAGGCCTCCATCCGGAATTCATCAAGTTCATTCAGCTGGAGCACTCGTTTATTCCCCGCAGCCTTGAAATTGAGGTTCAACTGCTTGACTGCCCAATAGGACTTATGCTCCAACTCCACCGGCAACTGACACGCCTTCCCGAAGAGCAACTGATATGGAGACATTCCTAGAGGCGTCTTGTAAGCAGTCCGATATGCCCATAATGCATCATCCAGCAATAAAGCCCAATCCTTCCTATTGGTGTTCACCGTTTTGTCAAGGATTTACCTTATCTCCCGATTGGCCAATTCAGCTTGTCCATTTGCTTGTGAGTGGTACGGCGTGGTGACCTTGTGCTTGATCCCGTATTTCGCCAACAATGATTCTAATGGCTTGTTGCAAAAATGTGTTCCCCCATCACTTAGTAAAGCTCTTGGTGTCACAAAATGAGAGAACAATTTCTTCAAAAAGCTTATGACAACTCGAGAGTCATTCGTAACTGTTGGAATGGCTTCGACCCACCTCGACACATAATCCACGGCTAGTAGAATGTACTGAAAACCGCTAGAAGAAACGAGGAATGGGCCCATGAAGTCAATGCCCCACACATCAAAAAGTTCCACCTCAATAATGTTCGTGAGAGGCATCTCATTCCTCTTGGAAAGCCCCCACATTCTTTGGTATTTGTCACACTCCCGAGTGAACTCATGGCAATCTTTGAACAAAGATGGCCAATAAAAGCCACATTGCAGGATCTTGAAGGCGGTGCGGTTGGCTGAGAAATGGCCACCGCTCGGTGAATCATGGCACTGCAAATAAATGGGCCTCCACTCTTCTTGAGGCACGCAACGGCGAATAATAGTATCCGAGCATCTTCGATACAGGTAAGGATCATCCCACATATAAAACTTCACATCATGGAAAAATTTCTTTTTCTGATGTGAAGACAAATCCGGTGGTGGCATACCTGCAGCAAGAAAGTTAACAAAATCGGCAAACCAAGGAGTTTGAGAGTTTACCACTAACAGCTGCTCATCAGGAAATTTATCATTTATTGGCACGTGAGCCTCTTCGCCATCTACGGGATGCTCTAGACGAGATAGGTGCTCCGCAACCACATTGTCGCAACCCTTTCGGTCTCGAATCTCGAGATCAAATTTCTGCAGCAACAAAATCCAACGGATCAGGTGAGGTTTGGCATCCTTTTTATCAAATAAATATCTCAGCGCAGCATGATCTGTATAGACAATTGTTTTGGCACCAATTAAATAAGCACGAAATTTATCAAAAGAATAAACAACGGCTAAAAGCTCTTTCTCGGTGGTCGTGTAATTGACTTGTGCCGAGTCTAAAGTATGACTGGCATAGTAAATCACACGAAACAATTTGTCTCGTTTCTGGCCCAAAGCTGCGCCGACAACCACATCACTCGCATCACACATGATCTCGAACGGCTGCGACCAATCCGGAGTGATCAAAATGGGTGCACTCACCAACGCCTTCTTTAAAGTCTCGAAGGCCTGTAAACACTCAGCAGAGAAGTCAAATGCAACTGATTTTTCTAATAAATGGCTAAGTGGCTTAGCTATTTTAGAAAAATCCCGGATAAAACGCCGGTAAAAACCGGCATGCCCAAGGAAGCTTCTCACAGACTTCTCATTGGTTGGAGGCGGCAGCTTGTCAATTGCAACGATCTTGGCACGATCGACCTCCAAACCTGCAGCAGACACTTTGTGTCCCAACAATATACCATCTCGTACCATAAAATGGCACTTTTCCCAGTTTAAAACTAGGTTGGTATCCTCACATCGCTGCAACACTTGGGTTAGATTGGATAAACAGTTATCAAACGAATTTCCATACACAGAAAAATCATCCATAAAGACTTCCATAATATTCTCAATCAACCCATGGAAAATAGCCATCATGCATCTCTGAAAAGTAGCAGGCGCATTACATAATCTAAAAGACATATAGCGATAAGCAAAAATACCATATGGACATGTAAAGGCAGTCTTTTCTTGATCCTCAGGAGCAATCATGATTTGGTTATATCCAGAATAGCCATCAAGAAAATAATAATACTCATATCCGGCTAATCTATCTAACATCTGGTCAATGAAGGGAAGAGAAAAATGGTCCTTCCTAGTAGCAGCATTCAACATACGATAATCAATGCACACACGCCAACCAGTAACCACACGAGTTGCAATCATTTCTTTCCATTCACCCTCAACTACAGTCATGCCCCCCTTCTTAGCCACAACTTGAGTGGGACGAACCCACTCACTATCAGAAATCGCAAAAATAATACCGGCATCAAGCAATTTAAGTACTTCTTTTCTAACTACCTCTTGCATAATCCGATTCAACCTACGTTGATTTTGCACACGGGGCTTATAATCACTCTCAAGTAAAATCCTATGCATGCATATAGACGGGCTAATCCCTTTCAAATCAGAAATAGACCAACCTATAGCACTTTGATACTTTCTCAACACACGCAATAGGCTATCTAACTAAGTGTCAGATAGATAAGTAGAAACGATTACCGGTTTAGTCTCGTTTTCGCCTAGAAAAGCATATTTGAGATGGGCAGACAACGGCTTCAATTCCAGCTTCTTTGGCACAGCCGCCTCTCCATCTTTAGCTTGCTCTTTTTCATCCCTTAAGGGAAGGAACTTGGAGCCTCGCCTTGGAATTTCCTGCAATGAATTCAACTCGGCAATAACATCAGATAAATCCAAATCATCAAGTATAAATTCATTGGAATTAAAAGAAGAATGGAACAAGGCATGTTCCAACGGCTCCCTCGGCTCCATGAAACGATCCATGTCAAAGCATGAACCCACCACTCGAAGTACTTTGCAATCTTCAATTTGTTGGGCATCTTCGTTGTCATGGAATTAAATAGCTTTGAAAAGAGAAAAAGTAACACTTTCGTCATTGACACGAAGTGTTAATTCCCCTTTTGCCACATCGATCAATGCCTTTCCCGTGTTTAGAAACAAGCGCCCCAAAATGAGTGGGACCTCGGAGTCGGCCTCCATATCTAGCACCACGAAGTCAACGGGAAAAATGAACTCATTGACTTTCACCAACACATCCTCAACAATCCCCCGCAGATGTGTCACAGATCTATCGGCCATCTGAAGACATGTGGTAGTGGGCTTGATCTTCCCAATATTGAGCTTTTGGAAGAACGACAAGGGCATGAGGTTGATACTGGCTCCCAAATCACAAATAGCCTTCCCAGTATGATCACCGCCAATGGTAACAGAGATAGTGAAACTTCCCGGATCTTTGAGTTTGGCTGGAAGCTTTTTCTGAATAAGAGCACTGCAATTCTCAGATAAATTCACAGTGGCATAATCTCCAAACTTCCTCTTCTTTGAGATAACATCATTGAGGAACTTGGCATAGCTCGGCATCTGCTGTAAAGCCTCTACCAAAGGTATGTTGATATGTACCCTTCGGAAAATCTCCAAGAACTTGGAGAACTATTCATCGAGCTTTTTCTTCTGGAACCGCTGTGGATATGGGATAGGAACTGTAGACGACGCAGGAGTGGGTACCGGCTGCGGTGCAGGTGGTGCCGATTTCGGCGTCTCTGTTGACCCATCAGTGCTCGAATCCGGGCTATCCTCTATCTGTCCATTTTCATCATCATGAGTAGGTGCAACCCTTGGATTTTTCAGTCCTTCATACGAAGTCCCACTCCGTAGCTGAATGGCCTTGCATTGCTCTTTTGGATTCACAGTAGTATTGCTAGGAAATTGACCCGGCTGGTGCTGATTTCCCACCACTGTAGCCAACTGTCCCAACTGCTTCTCGAACATCTTCATTTGTGTACCCATGGCTCCAACGGTATTCTCTAGCTTCTCCACTCTATTATGAGACTCGCCCATGTATTTTTCTGTCTTGCCCATGAAAGCCATCAAAAGCTCATCTACCTTTGGCTTCTTTTCTTCATCTATCACTCCATTAGTTACCGAAAATCCGGGTGGGGGCTGCAGTGCGGCATTGGGATTTCCATAAAAAAGGTTGGAATGATTACCTTGGTAGAATTGATTTCCACCTCGGTAATTGTTGTTCCCATAGCCACGCCGATCCACGTAATTCACATCTTCTATAGTATTTCCCACAGGAGGCTCGGTATTTGTGCGAGTCAAGGAGTCAAATCGACTGTTGATGGTAGCATTCAACGTCGATAGCTGGGCGGCCAGCTTGGCAATAGGATCAGTGTCTTCCACAGCTGTCGTTCTCTTCATGATCTTCACTTGGCGATCATTTGTCCACTGATAACTGTTTGTGGCCATGTCCTCAATGATCGATACAGCTTGATCATGTCCCTTATTAAGTAAGGATCCACCGGCCGAGGCATCCAGAAGCCTCTTTACTTCTGTGTCGTATCCGTTGTAGAAGATGCACACTTGATTATCTATCCCAAACCCATGATTGGGACACTTCCTAAGCAACTCTCGAAATCGTTCCCAAGCTTCATACAGATTCTCCTCATCGTATTGGCAAAACTGGGTGATCTCGCCTTTCAGTTTCAAAGTCAAACCGGGAGGGAAAAACTTATGAAGAAATTTGTGTGCTAGAGCCTCCCAGGTGTCGACTGTGCTAAGATCCAGTGAATGGTACCAATCCTTGGCAGCATCTCTTAGCGAGAACGAAAACAGGCGAAGTCGGATAGAGTCATCCGATACCCCATTCATCTTTATGGTGCTGCAAATTTCCAGAAATTGTTGAAGGTGCGCATTCAGGTTTTCCGTCTTGTGCCCCCCATACTGGTGCTGTTGGACCATTCCTATCAAGCCCGACTTCAGTTCAAAATTATTCGCATTAATCCCGGGACCTGGAACTTGACCATGGTTCAGCACTGGTGTGAACAACTGATTAATGGGCGCAGGAACAGCTGCTCTAGCTTCCTCTTGCTCTCGGAATCTCTGTTGCATTTCCACGAGTTGTTGTTGCATCTAACGCATTTGCTCAGCCGTGACAGGGGCTGCCTGTTGATCCGCTATCTTTCCTTTTTTCTTTCTTGCATTCTGACGACGAGCAGTGGCTTCGATCTCAGGATCAAAAGGAAGAAGTGCTTCTCCTTTCGATCGTGTGCTCATACACCACCTATGAAGTGACAGAAAACAAGAAAACTCAAAACAAATAAATAAACAAAAAACAATGTCTAGATTAACAATATAAAATAAAATCGAATAATAGCAATCAAATAAATTGAGTCCCCGGCAACGGCGCCAAAAACTTGTTCGGTAATTTATTAACCTAACTGCAAGTGTACAGGAAAGCTAATAATATAGCAGTGAATAAGGTCGATCCACGGAGACTCAATATCAACCACTAGTTATTCTATTTATCCTACGGCTGTTATCTAGACTAAATAACTTAATAAGTGTGAAATTAACTAAATTAAACAATAAAATGAAATAAACCACCACAAGAAATGAAACAAGCAAATTAACAAATGAATAAATCAGAAGAACAAACGTATCCTAGGATTGATTAATCAACAATTAATCCACCAGTTATCTAACTCAATCTCATGCCAAAATTCCAATTCAAATCATGCTAGAGCAACCACAAATATATCCACAATCTCTTCTCAGAGCAATGCAAACGTTGATTACACATTAACTAATAACGTCTCCATTCATTACCTAACATGCAACTCCTAAATGATCACAAGGTTAAAAGCTCTCTCAAATAATCTCAACTCTCTCGAGTGTTATTAATTACCGAGTTAATTATTCCAAATCTCGTGTTAAAACTCATCTCTCGAATTATGGATTAACACATTAAATTGCATCAATTAATGGCCAGTTAATCAACACACAATAAAAGCAAGAATAATTAAAGCATGATAAAAACCATAGACAAAATGATTGAATTAAATAAAAGGGTTCATAACTGAATCATAATCAACCCTAGAATACTAGGGTTTAGTTACCCATAGTCAAATAAACAACACAAAAACTAATCCGAAAATCCATAGTAAAACGAGAATAAAAATCTAATAAAACCCGGAAGTCAATTCTGCCTCTACTCTCGTAAAACTCGAATCCTCAGAGCTTGTTCTTCACGATGGTCTTTCTTCGTCTCTTTTCGGTCTCTCAAAGCTTATGGTAGGGTTCCCATCCCCTAAAAATCGTGTGCATAAACCCTTAAATACTTAGTAAGAATTTGACACCGAATAGGAAACAAAAGCTGCCACCGCCTCTGATATTCGCGACCTCGCTACCGAACACATCGGTCGCTACTCCACGTGGCAATACGTGGCACTGAAATTCGCGACCCCTACTGAAATTCGCGACCGAGTCGCGAATTTTACAAAGATGACCCCTGTCTCTGTAGCGACTCGACAGTTTTTCGCTCACAAGGCCGACTCGCGACTGCCACGTCAGCTCGCGAGTTTAGCTCCTTTTCTCCAGCTTTATTTCGTCCCGTTTCCTCATCTATTCTCCATATAATTTCAGGACTTCGAGCTTTGTTTCCACATACCACCTTTTAAGGACAATTTCTGCAAAATACCAACGAGTAATACCAAACTTCCAAATATACGAAAATATAAATAAACTGAGATAAAACACGCCCAAATCAACACAAACTCAACACTAACGTGTATGAAAATAAGTGTAAAATCTCAGTTTATCAGCCATCAAGAAAACAATAATACTCATATCCGGCTAATCTATCTAACATCTGATCAATGAAGGGAAGAGGAAAATGGTCCTTCCTAGTGGCAGCATTCAACATGCAATAATCAATGCACACACGCCAACCAGTAACAACAAGAGTAGCAATCATTTCTTGTCCTTCACCCTCAACCACAGTGATGCCCCCCTTCTTAGCCACAACTTGAGTAGGACTAACCCACTCACTATCAGAGATATCAAAAATGATACCGGCATCAAGCAATTTAAGCACCTCTTTTCTAACTACCTCTTGCATAATCGGATTCAACCTACGTTGATTTTGCACACGGGGCTTATAATCATTCTCAAGTAAAATCCTATGCATGCATATAGACGGGCTAATCTCTTTCAAATCAGAAATAGACCAACCTATAGCACTTTGATATTTTCTCAACACACGCAAGAGGCTATCCAACTGAGAGTCAGAAAGATAAGCAGAAACGATTACCGGTTTAGTTTCGTTTTCATCTAGAAAAGCATACTTGAGATGGACAGGCAACGGCTTCAATTCCAGCTTCTTTGGCACAGCCGCCTCTCCATCTTTAGCTTGCTCTTTTTCGTCCCTTAAGGGAAGGAACTTGGAGCCACGCCTTGGAATTTCCTGCAATGAATTCAACTCGGCAATAACATCAGATAAATCCAAATCATCAAGTGTAAACTCATTTGAATCAAAATAAGAATGGAACAAGGCATATTCCAAAAGCTCCCTCGACTCCATGGAACTATCCATGTCAAAGCATGAATCCACCACTTGAAGCACTTTGCAATCTTCAAGTTGTTGAGCATCTGCATTTTCATGAAATTGCATGGCCTTGAAAAGAGAAAAAGTAACACTTTCGTCATTGACACGAAGTGTTAATTCCCCATTTGCCACATCAATCAACGCCTTGCCCGTGTTCAGAAACGGGCGCCCCAAAATGAGTGGGACCTCGGAGTCAGCCTCCATATCTAGCACCACGAAGTCAACAGGAAAAATGAACTCGTTGACTTTCACCAACACATCCTCAATAATCCCCCGCAGATGTGTCACAGATCTATCGGCCATCTGAAGACATATGGTGGTGGGCTTGATCTTCCCAATGTTGAGCTTTTGGAAGAACGACAAGGGCATGAGATTGATACTGGCTCCCAGATCACAGAGAGCCTTCCCAGTATGATCACCTCCAATGGTGACAGAGATAGTGAAGCTCCCCGGATCTTTAAGCTTAGCTGGAAGCTTCTTCTGAATAAGAGCACTGCAATTCTCAGATAAATTCACAGTGGCATAATCTCCAAACTTCCTCTTCTTCGAGATAACATCCTTGAGGAACTTAGCATAACTCGGCATCTGCTGTAAAGCTTCTACCAAGGTATGTTAATGTGTACCTTTCGGAAAATCTCCAAGAACTTGGAGAATTGTTCATCAATCTTTTTCTTCTGGAACCGCTGTGGATATGGAATAGGGGCTGTAGACGAAGCAGGAGCAGGTACCGGCTGAGGCGCAGGCGGCACCAATTTCGGCGTCTATGTGGGCCCATCAGTGCTCAGATCCGGCCTATCCTCTATCTGTCCATCTTCATCATCATGAGTAGGTGCAAGCCTTGGATTTTTCGGTCCTTCATATGAAGTCCCACTCCGTAGCTGAATGGCCTTGCACTGCTCTTTTGGATTCACAGTAGTATTGCTAGGAAACTGACCCGGCTGGTGCTAATTTCCCACCACTGTAGCCAACTGTCCCAACTGCTTCTCAAACATCTTCATTTGTGTACCCATGGCTCCTACGGCATTCTCTAGCTTTTCCACTCTATTCTGGGATTCGCCCATATACTTCTCTGTCTTGCCCATGAAAGCCATCAACAGCTCATCTAGCTTTGGCTTCTTTTCCTCATTTATCACTCCATTAGTCACCGAAAATCCGGGTGGGGGCTGCAGTGCGGCGTTGGGATTTCCATGAGAAAGGTTGGAGCGATTACCTTGGTAGAATTGATTTCCACCTTGATAGTTGTTGTTCCCACAGCCACGCCGATCTACGTAATTCACATCTTCCATAGCATTGCCTACAGGAGGCTCGGCATCCGTGCGAGTCAAGGAGTCAAATCGACTGTTGATGGTAGCATTCAACATCGATAGCTAGGCAGCCAGCTTGGCAATAGGATCAGTGTCTTCCACAGCCGCCGTTCTCTTCATGATCTTCACTTGGCGATCGTTGGTCCACTGGTAACTGTTTGTGGCCATGTCTTCTATGATAGATATAGCCTGATCATGTCCCTTATTAAGTAAGGATCCACCTGCCGAGGCATCCAGAAGCCTCTTTACTTCTGTGTCGCATCCGTTGTAGAAGATGCGCACTTGATGATCTATCCCAAACCCATGATTGGGACACTTCCTAAGAAACTCTCAAAATCGTTCCCAAGCTTCGTACAGATTCTCATCGTCATATTAGCGAAACTGGGTGATCTCGCCTTTCAATTTCAAAGTCAAACCGGGAGGGAAAAACTTATGAAGAAATTTATGTGCTAGAGCCTCCCAGGTGTCGACTGTGCTAAGATCCAGTGAATGGTACCAATCCTTGGCCGCATCTCTTAGCGAGAATGAAAACAGGCGAAGTCGGATAGAATCATCCGACACCCCATTCATCTTTATGGTGCTGCAAATCTCAAAGAATTGTTGAAGGTGTGCATTCGGGTTCTCCGTCTTGTGCCCCCCGTACTGGTGCTGTTGGACCATTCCTATCAAGCCCGACTTCAGTTCAAAATTATTGGCATTGATCCCGGGGCCTGGAATTTGACCATGGTTCAGCACTAGTGTAAACAACTGATTAATAGGCGCAGGAGCAGCTGCTCTAGCTTCCTCTTGCTCTCGGAATCTCTGTTGCATTTCCGCGAGTTGTTGTTGCATCTGACGCATCTGCTCAACCGTGACAGGGGCTGCTTGTTGATCCACCATTGGTCCTCTTCTTCTCCTTGCGTTCTGACGACGAGCAATGGCTTCGATCTCAGGATCAAAAGGCTGAAGTGTTTCTCCTTTCGATCGTGTGCTCATACACCACCTACGAAGTTACAGAAAACAAGAAAACTCAAAATAAATAAATAAAAACAATGTCTAGATTAACAATACAAAATAAAATCGAATAATAGCAATATCAGAATTTGAGTCCCCGGCAACGGCGCCAAAAACTTGTTCGGTAAATTCTTAACCTAAATGCAAGTGTACAGGAAAGCTAACAATATAGCAGTGAACAAGGTCGATCCACAGAGACTCAATATCAACCACTAGTTATTCTATTTATCCTACGGCTGTTATCTAGATTAAATAACTTAATGAGTGTGAAATTAACTAAATTAAACAATAGAATCAAATAAACCACCACAAGAAATGAAACAAGTAAATTAATAAATAAATAAATCAGAAGAACAAACGTATCCTAGGATTGATTAATCAACAGTTAATCCACCAATTATCTAACTCAATCTCATGCCAAAATTCCGATTCAAATCATGCTAGAGCAACCACAAATATATCCACAATCTCTTCTCAGAGCAATGCAAACGTTGATCACACATTAACTAATAATGTCCCCGTTCATTACTTAACATGCGATTCCTAAATGATCACAAGGTTAAAAGCTCTCTCAAATAATCTCAACTCTCTCGAATTATGAAGTAACACATCAAGTTGCATCAATTAATGGCTAGTTAATCAACACATAATGAAAGCAAGAATAATTAAAGCATGATAAAAAACCATAGACACAAAGATTGAATTAAATAAAAGGGTTCATAACTGAATCATAATCAACCCTAAAATACTAGGGTTTAGTTGTTCATAGTCAAATAAACAACACAAAAGCTAATCCAAAAATCCATAGTAAAACGAGAATAAAAATCTAATAAAACCCGGAAGTCAATTCTGCCTCTAATCTCGTAAAACTCGAATCCTCAGAGCTCGTTCTTCACAACGGTCTTCGTTCGTCTCTTTTCCGTGCTCCAAAACTTGTGGTAGGGTTAAGTCTATGCAAAAATCGTGTGTGCAAACCTTTAAATACTTAGTAAGAACTTGATCCAAAGTAGGAAACCAAAAGCTGAACCGCCATTAAAATTCGCGATCTCGCTCCCGAGCTTGCCGGTCGCGACTCGGGTCGCGACTCCACATGGCACCCAGCTGTCATAATATTCGCGACCGCTACTGAAATTCGCGACCGGGTCGCGAATTTTCCAAAGACGACCCCTGTCTCTGTCGCGATCAAACAGTGACTGGCCCTTGGTGATTCGCGATCTCATTCGCGACTCGTGATTTTTCCTCTGAACACTCCAGCCTCTGTCGCGATTCGACAGTTTGTTGCTCACTAGGCTAACTCGCGACTGCCACGTCAGCTCGCGAGTTTGGCTCATTTTCTCCAGCTTTATTTCGTCCCGTTTTCTCGTCTATTCTCCATGTAATTCCGGGACTTCAAGCTTTGTTTCCAAATACCACCTTTTAAGGACAATTTCTGCAAAATACTAAGGAGTAATACCAAACTTCCAAATACACGAAAACACAAATAAACTGAGATAAAACACATCCGAATCAACCCAAACTCAACACAAAAGTGTATGAAAATAAGTGTAAAATCTCAGTTTATCACCGAGTATCATGTTGATCGAACTCGAGCTTGACAGAAAATTAAACTAAATAAAAAAAATTGGCTTTCTTTTGATTTAGTAGTTGTAATTTGATGAATTGGTGAGTATATATATTTAGATGCATGTTTGTGGGAAATTTGAAATAAAATTTGGTCCCATAGGACATGACCTAGTTCGATTTTGGTCCCAACCCTATCACATTTGGTCCTATTTCAGAAATTGTTATTAAATCTAGTCCCATAGGACTTGGATTATCAATTTTGGTCCACAATTTAGACGAAAAAAATAAATGGGGTAACAGCCGCTAGTTTTGGGACCAAAATCGATAATTTGGGACCAAAAGTGAAATTTTCAGCGAAATATAAATCCTAAAATGTAATCAGCTATGAACGATTTTTGAGTCGAAAAATTGATCAAATGTTAGATTTGTAAATAGGGGGTACTTTTTATTATTATTTTTTAATTGGGTTATTTAAAAAAATACTACAATAAAAACGCGATTTAACAACGGATTATAAACTACAATAAAAACGCGATTTAACAACGGATTATAAACTACAATAAAAACGCGATTTAACAACAGATTATAATTCGTTTTAAAATACAGACACATTAACAACAGATTAAGATTAAGATATTTAATGACATATTTTTTTGTCTCAAACTTAACAAAGAACACACGTCATATTTTAATTTTAATTTTTTATTTTTTTATGTTAACGACACAATAACGACATATTTTTTATAATATTTATTATTATTATTATTATTATTATTATTATTATTTTGCAATTACTAATTAATTACAAATATAATTTTTTTTTAAATTTTTTATTTATTTTACATGATAATTTTTAATTTTTTTTAATGTTATTAATTTTTTAATTACTATATAATTACGAATTTGAAATCAATCTTTTTAATATTATTGATTTTTTATTTATTTTACATTTTACAATTTATTTCATTTTTAATGTTTTAATAATAAATATTATTTTTTAATATTATATATTTTTCAATTACTAATTAATTACGAATATAAATTTTTTAATATTTTTATTTATTTTACTTTATGATTTTTAAATTTTTTAATATTATTAATTTTTTAATTACTAATTAATTATGAATTTGAAATTAACTTGTTTAATATTATTAATGTTTTGTTTATTTTACATTTTTAATATTATATATATTTTTTATTTTTCAATTACTAATTAATTATGAGTATAAATTTTTATTATATTTTTATTAGTTTTACTTTACGATTTTTAAAATTTTATATTACTTTATATATATTTTTATTATTTTATATTATTTTTAATATTTTGGGCTTGACTTGGCTCGCTTCCATCGCTAAAATGTGAATTTTTTGTAGTGAAAGTTCAAAATGTAGGTATGAAAGTAAAAAAATTTCCTAGATTTTTTACTTTACATTTTACAATAAGAAATAATCAACCATAATAATGAATTATTAATTAAAAATTAAAATTAAATATTAAAAATAATTATAAACGCTAATTAGATGTGGTGAACGCTCATAACAATATTGTAAAATTAAACTAAATAAAAAAATTTCGTGCCTTTAGGGGTGTAAACGAGCCGAGTATCTTCTTGATCGAACTCGAGCTCGACAGAAAATTAAACTAAATAAAAAAATGGATTTCTTTTGATTTAGTAGTTGTAATTTGATGATTTGGTGAGTAGATATATATAGATGCATGTTCGTGGGAAATTTGGAACCAAATTAGGTTAATTTTCTACCAAATCAGTTTAATTTTGCCTCCAATTGAATTGCAAAGAAAAAAATTTCTAGCATTTTTCTGTTTGGGACCAAAATCGATATCAAAATGGGGCCAAAATCGATAATTTTTTTAACGGAAAACTTGGGACCAAAATCGATATCAAAATGGGACCAAAACCGATAATTTTTTAAACGGAAAACGTTACGGCGGGACTAAAATTGATAATTTAATCGATTTGGGATCAAAAGTGATAGGGATAGGACCAAAATAGGACTAACCCATGTCCTATGGGACTAAAATCGAAATTTTCACTGTAAGAGTTCGCCACAACTGTCTTTATCAACACTGAAGTCATCATCTTCACTGTAAGAAACACAATCCTCTTCCAATAATGCATTTACCTTCTCCTTCTCCTTCTCAACAGCTACTAAGCCCTCTTGTTCTATTTCATTTCCATTCTCTAATTCATCAGTCACTAAATCCTCTTGTTGTAATTCATTTCCATTCCACTTCTCTAATTCATCAGCCACTAAATCCTCTTGTTATAATTCATCAGCCACTAAATTCTCTTGTTGTGCCTCAATTCCCTTCTCTTTCCCAACACCCAATAATCCCTCTTCTTCTAAGTTATTCCTCTTCACAAAATTATCATTCTCTGCATCAACATCAGCTAATTCATATGTTATTAAATATCTCTAATTAAACCTCTTCGTAATTTCATCATCTTGATGCTCAACATTATCATGTTGTTCATCATCCACATGCTCAATCTCTTCTTCAATAATTTCTCCAATTACATCCACATTACATTTCCCCCTCTAAACATATAGTGAACTCCCTACATTTCTCAACCCTCTTTATCAATGAGCAAGTATCAACCTCATAAACAATAGACTTCAAATCTCCCTTTTCATCTTACTTATGAAATTTCTTAGCCCTCGTATAACCCAACTATTCACACGACTCTTCTAAGTATCCAACACCATCTACGAATATCAACTAAATCAAAAGCACTAATTATCCTCTCTAAATAGTTGAACTCACATGAATCATTAATTTCCATTCCTCCATGCAAAATGAGAAACGAACCCTAAATGCGAACAAAATCACGAAAATCAAAATGACGATGAAATACGAAAAAAAGAAGAGAAATGACGAAGCTTACTGTAATATGGGTGTGGCATTAGCAGGAGATACTTCCTTCGTATCATGATGGGGTTGATTTGGGTGCGTATTGGGAGTGATAATCGAAATTAGGGCGATTTAGATTTGGGAATTTCTTCAGAAATTGGGTGTGATATGTGAAATTAAGGATTTTGGCTCAATTAAGTTACAATCTCGACTAAACAGGACACACATGAGTCACGTGCGATGCTCTCCGTTACTTGGCTTAACATGCGTTAAAATTCAAGAGACCAAAATTGATATCGTTAAACATATGGTACTAAAAGTGAGCGATTTTTTTTGAAAAAGAACCAAAATAGATAGTTCGGGACCAAAATCGGATTGGGGCGTGCCTTATGGGACCAAAAGTGAAATTTTCTCCATTAATGTACGTAGGCCACTTGTAACATCAGAAAAAGGATATAGTGTGGATATGAGACGAAAATGTATCATGAATATAAATAGGCATGAGTGATGAGAATAGCTAGGCAGAATATTAACATCACCAAAGGGACATAAATTATGAACCTTAGCTTGAATTTATCTTATAAATTTCATTGGCAGTAAAATAACCTAAAGATAACTCAACATTCTACGAAAAAAGCAGTAAATCAAGTTAGCTAAATCCGTCAGTTGTTAACGGCATCTTTCCCAGCCCAAATTCCGTTAATTTTTTTAATTAATTTTCAATTACCTAGCTAACTTCAGGGATAAAATCCTTGAATCCGAATATCTATCATAATCGAATCCCAAAATTAAAAATTACGATACATTATTTTTACAATGTTTATGATAAAAAAATAGTATATTATAACCCATCCTAATTGATGTTTATTGCTAAAAATTGGCATTTTAAAAAATTATATACCCTAATTTCGCCAGTTTTCTTGTATTGAAGTACACACAGTTACCTTGTAACATGATAAACAGAGGCATAATTCCTCTAACATAAGGAAATATGAGATGATTACGCAGATTTCCATATTCAAAGAGGTGGCAAGCCACGTTAATTTATTTTCAGATATATTGTAGCGAAATTCTAAGCAAATGAATTGACTTCTCATGAGCCTTGAATTATTTTGACAATTACAGTCTTGTCGATTTTTTTTTTCTTTTTTTGTGAACAAAGTAGATCCAATAGCATGCATAAGTAAATAGAGTCGAATAAACCATCTACAAAACTTGAAGGTTCTAACCAATTAATCAAAAGGGCTAGGAAACTTCATCGTCACTCGAGCAATACTATGGTTGAAAAATGTTTTATAGAGAATACAAATATGAAACGAGGATGGTGTATTATTGGGAAAAAAAAAATCTTCTTGCAGTAAGGAAAAACTGCAACAACTATTTGTTGGTGTATTTTGAGTGTATAAATGAATATTGAATATAGGATTGGCTCTTAGTCGTGCAATAGTCCACAGTTCGCATTAGGATTAATTGCCTTTTACTAGGAGCTTTTCTATTTTATGTTATTGTGACTGTTAACGAATTTTTAGGCATTGAATCACATCAAAATATATTGACACAGAAAATTCGAAAGTAATTTGGGATGTTGAAAAGAGTAGTTAAATTTATGATGTATGGAAACTTAAATTAATGACATGTATTTCAATGGGCGCTTAATTTAATTAATGACTTAATTAGTCGGGCTTTACAAAGTAACAAACTAATTAATAAAGGTGCCCAAACTAAATAAGTTAAGGGAGCTTGGGCTTGAAATGATTTCATTAACGGAGTAGAAAATTAATCCCAATATACTTGTGCGAATAACAAATCAAGAAATGCCTCTGGTTGAAATTATTGAGTAAAACGCTGCGTTTCGGCCCTTTCTCTCTCTATAAATATTTACACACTGATCACTACTACTACAAGGTAGCGAGCCAAATTAAGAGAGAGAGAGAGAGAGAGAGAGAGAGAGAGAGAGAGAAGCTAGGTAGAATGATGAAAATTAGCATCCTGATGATATGTGTAGTTATGTTGGGGTCAACGGTGTGGTGTTGGCGGCCGAATGTGGATGATGTGCCGGCATTTGGGCGGTGGCTGATCAGGTCGGCATCTTGGGGTGTGCTGGTGACCCTTGATGAGGCCGGGTTACCGTTCGGCTACGTGGCTTCTTACAGCGACGGTGGAACTGGAACACCGTATTTTTATCTCTCAAGCTTTCTGGACCCGGCCGGCATGAACGCCGAGCAGGATCCACGCTCTTGCTTCACTGTTAGTGAGGCCGAGCTCGGCGCCGCCTGTTCCGACTCCGACCCTCAGTCACCCAAGTGTGCCAAGATCACACTTTCGGGAAATGTATAGTAGCTTCTATTCATCATATCAATCATCAGTTTTTATATACTTTATATATATATGTGTGTGTGTGTGTGTGTAATTTCTTCTCTTTTAATTTTAGCTGGAAAAGCTCGACCAGAGCTCCGCTGAGGCAGAGGTGGCGGAGGCTGCCTTGTTCGCAGACCACCCCCAGTTTGCAGGTGCATGCTAATTATCTATCTCCTTGCAATTGCAGTTGCTGTACGCTTCTGTCTAATTAAATTAATTAATATAATGTCTGATCGATCATTTTTAATTAATTTAATTTGGTGGCAGGTTTTCCCAAGAAAAACGGCACCTTTGCCGTTTACAAACTGATGGTGAGGGGAGTCTTCCTGGTGAACAAGTCGGCGCCGCCCAGAAATCTGACGGTCGGAGACTATCTCGCCGCTTAGAAGGCAGAGTAGTTTATGACTGAGTTCTACGTTTAAGTATTAAATAATAATATGATCATGAATAATGTTTTAAGGACTCAGGATCAATTTCACTAGCTGCTTTTCCTTGTCATGACTTGTATGTATATATGTATCAGACTGTCAGTCGCACCCTTTAATTGAAGTAGAGAGAATATTTGCACTATCTATATCTATATATCAGTTGCCGACTTCCATAGTTGCTTATAAGATTTTCACCTTTTATTTGGTCAGGTCACAGATGTGGCCAATGATTTATTAAAATAAAATCTAGATATAGATTATGAAGGTGTTCTCCCTAATATTATGCAAATGATCAGCAGATGTACATGACACGTCGGTATGTTGATGGAGATGTACATTGTACAGAAGCGTGCAAGACTGATACGCGATTCTATTTTTTAAAATTAAACTAAAGCATAAAAAATTGAAATTAAGGAAAAAAATTGAAAAAAAACTAAGAAAATCGAGTGTACAATACAGAATTGATGGAGATATAAGATTAATCCAACCGCGCGAGTAACCACCGACGCTACTCCATTAGTTATTAAAATTAAAATTTGCCTAATTTCACTCCATTAGGAAAACAAATAATCTAATTATTTACTGCATGTATGCAAATAAAAGTAGATTTCCTTAATTAATAATATTATTGGTATCTTCTTCTTTAATTTTTCTGCCATAAATGAAATCATCAGTAGCCCCTTCCCTGTGAAATATTGCTTAAATCATCTCAGGCAATGTTGTTTTTATTTTTAACTTCTCTTGATTATTTACGACAGATAAAAATCACTATAATTTGAAGCCGGAGATATCCACGTACAACTATTAAAAAATGTAGGATTATTTTATTTATCTTATAATTTTAGATTTTAGATATGAATCCTCCCTTATTTCTATAATTCATATATATTATTACAACTAATCGAACCAAATAAGAAGTTCGTATCCTTTGTTAAAAACGTAAGTATTATATAAAATGAAAGTAAATTGATCACGAGCAGCTGCACGTTGATAAGCCGTACCCTGCAAGTTCCTCTTGAGTGCGTCAATTTGTAGTGCTACGGTATCATCAGCGAGTTCGTCTGGGCACCTTTTAACAGCTGCATATTTAAAAATAGGTAATTTCACTTGTTTTATTTCTGGTGACAAAGGTTTAGGAATACCGCCATTTTGATATTTTTTAGGCACGTAAAAATAGACCGTGTAAGATGAGTTTTTTAAAACATCCATCATCATAAAAGGGCCTGTCCTTGGAATGATAACTCCTTGATCATTCTCGCGATAGTAGTACGACGTCAAACTGCAAACAAAAATATAGAAATTACGAAATTAGAACAAAATGAAAATAAATTATGTTTTAGAGCTAATTCATGAGCGAGAAAATGTAAGCAATCCGCGAAATTTAATATATTTATGAGTCTATAAAAAGAGTAGGATTGGAAATTAACTTACTTCAATCCACCATTACCCAAACCACCCATGATTGAGTATTGTAAGATGGTGGGAGATGCTGTCCATAAAGCTTCACTGTAATTTCTGATTTCAAATTCTTTTTCACTGTGAATCACACTGTATATTGGACAATCAGTCTTTAATTCACACTCAGGTAAAGGATCATATCCTCGAATTTGATCAGCCTTACATTCTCGTACAATTATGCAAACAAAAAACATGATCAAACATAATGTGGTTCTTGTTGGAAACATGGTAAGAATTTTATTTGATAATGTTGTGTCATCTACAACAATTGGAGGGGACTATTTATAATATTCGTGGAAGAAATATTTCAAAGCTATATATATTCATTAATTACCAATTGCTATAAATCTTGTAATAGAGCATATATGACAATTAATTAATTGATTGCGTTACCAAATTCAATGGGTAAATTTTAACACTAATAACGGCAAATAATTTTTTATTTTGACAAAATATATAACGGAAATCATTATTGGGATAGTATGAAATACATGTCAATGAAATTTCTGATATATACGCCACTAGCTAGCAAGTTTATCAACACACTCGTTTTCCAATTCTCTCTCTAAATATATTTTGATGTGAAACGGTAACTTAAAATTAGGTAACAGTCACATTACCATTATGAATTTATACTTTTAGTTACCACAAAAAATTTATTCCCTTAGGTTTGTCATACCTATTTTTAGTAAGAAGGGATGGGCAAAATCACTCCCCATTAAATTAATGAATAGGTGTGTGCCTTTGACGATGATTAATTATTTGCTATTTTTAATATTTTAGAATAGATGTGGTGTGGACATCTCTCTCTCTCTCTCTCTCTCATATATATATATATATAATTTGATTTACAATGTGATAATAAAATTGACAAACAGAAGATGCAACATCCATTTTTTTACTTACAAAATTGCATTAATTTTACAGTCACTAAATATTTTAATTTACTTTTAAAATTCATTCCCATTTCTCGCCATTTAGCTTATTTTCGAATATTGCCTAACTAATATTAATTGGAGTAGAGGATGGGGGAAGAGAGAGATATATTGGTATACTGTCGATAATTGGGAGCTCAGAGATAGATAGTGCATCTAATTCGCAATTAATAATAATTATATGAGGTAAACTTGTATGCAGCACCTCTTATTTTCAATAATTTCAGGCGGGCGCGTGGCCCCATGCGGGCGTGCCACGTGGCGCCCACGCGCCCGTCTTTTTTTTTTATGATTTTTTATTTTTTTTATACCCGTTTTTATCATACTTGATACTTTTTTTCTTACCACATGGTACTTTTTATTGTAGTTGGAATGATAATAGTATTAATCTCAGGTTGATAGCTGTCTTTATCGTACTTGATACTTTTCTTCTTACCACATGGTACTTTTATTTTACCGAACTCGTGTTTTGCTTTCCTTTGCAAATTCTTGGAATGATGATTGTTTTAGATTAATCTCAACACATACAATATAAAAACTGAAAAAAAAAAATCAAAATTTGAACTAAATAAACTAGTATAAAATAACTAGCTGACCCCTTACTTTTTAATGATACAGATGGTACTTTTTGAATGTTTTGTGATATTTTTTAATAGGGAGGTTGGTACTCATTTTGGACAGTTTTTTTATGGGTTGACCCAGTCAAAACGGGTTGACCCGCGTTGACTGGGTCAAAGTGCGGGTTGACCCGTGCTGACCGGGTCAAAAGCGGATTTAACCGACCCGTCTCATATAGTGTTATTTGCATCATGATGTATGCAAGTGTTTGCCTAATTATATATAATGCACAACTCAAAAACTAATTAATTAAATTAATGTATATGACTTTTCCTAAAAACAATTTACAAAAATTACAAGAATGTGCCAACTTGACCGATGTCAGTAAATATAAACAATTTGAGGTGGACTTGTGTGCAACAGGGGTTATTTCCGCCTATTTCAGGCGGCCACGTGGCCCCACGCGGACGTGCCACGTGGCACATGGTACTTTTTATTGTAGTTGGAATGATGATAGTATTAATCTCAAATTGATACATTTCTTTATCGTACTTGATACTTTTCTGCTTACCACATCGTACTTTTTATTTTACCGAACTCGTGTTTTGCTTTCCTTTACAAATTCTTGGAATGATGATTGTTTTAGATTAATCTCAACACATACAATATAAAAACTGAAAAAAAAAATCAGAATTTGAACTAAATAAACTTATATAAAATAACTAGCAGACCCCTTACTTTTTAATGATACAGATTGTACTTTTCAAATGTTTTATGATACTTTTTAATGGGAAGGTTGATACTCACTTTGGACAGTTTTTTTTTATGGGTTGACCCGCGTTGACCGAGTCAAAGCGCGGGTTGACCCGCGTTGACCGGGTCAAAGCGCGGGTTGACCCGCATTGACTGGGTCAAAAGCGAGTTTGACTGGCCTGTCTCATATAGTGTTATTTGCATCATGATGCATGCAAGTATTTGTCAAACAGTTTTAAATCTTTAAATTTATCCTCCTCACTACCCCACTAATATATATGTTCAAATTTGTTGTAGTACTTTTTCATTTTTCATGTTCCAATTCGTGTTTTACTATCAAATTAATAATTTTAATAATATTTATTATAAAATAAAAATTAATTATAACATAAATAATCATAGTCAACATTTATCAATAAAAAAATTAATTAAAAATTTATAAAATTTAATTTTAAAATAATCAATCATAATAATGAATTGTTAATTGAAAACTGAAAATTAAATAATAAAATATAGTTATAAATCCTAATTGGGTGTGGTGAACACTAAAAAATAATCGTAAAATTAAACTAAATTCACAAAAAAATAAAATTGAAGAAAAAATACAAGAAATTAAAATTTCGTCATTTGAAAGTGTAACAGAGAGGGGTGCAACAAAAAATCTCATGCGTAATTAATGTCCCTTTCCCTTTTCTAGGGTACAAGAGGATGATTATCTTTCAAGAAAATTAAAATTCCCTCCTAAGATACAAAATTCATATCGGATTTCTCCAAATTTGTAACACCATAAATTCTTTAATTTAAAATGTTACTATTTCTATTCTTTAAAGCGGAATATAGTTAGCAAATAAAATAAATTGAGTATATATATATATATTTAATTTTTTTCAATAACAATCACGCTAGAAATCCAAAGTAGGAAAATAAAGTATAGTATAAACTTCAAAATATTACTTTGTTTGAAATACCTATATTTCACAAATAGCCTCCAATAAAATTCTAATTAATTTCAAGAGAATATTTATAAGTTCTAAAATATAAAATTTCATACTTGAAATGTTGATAAAACCATGACTACTAAATTTAATTAGTTCTAAAGCCATTAGACACAGAATATCAAGTTTAAAATAGTTAACTTAAAATAATGAGTCCAAAAGACCGAATTAATTAACTAAAACATCAAAAGCATGTCCACCCCACTTCCTTCACGCTGCTCCAAGCTCACTGACCTGAAAACAATTAAAAATATGGGGGTGAGTACTCTTAAAACGTATTCAGTGGTGGGGGATCATGGGCATTTCTTTCTTTTTTTATCCGATTGAATTTAAATCGCAGGAATAATGGATTTAGGGTACTTCTTCTTCTTCTTCTCGGATATATCACACTGTGCACAGGACATACCTCTTCTGTTGTGTAAGCCACGCTTTCGGTACGTGCGTTACACTATTCTAATGCGTACGAAACGCTATTCTTATCCATATTCCATCCACGACAAATTCAAGTAGGATTAAAACATTTTTCTTTCTCAAAAAGCACATATATCATATACTTTCGTAAATAATAATATGATCCATCTTAAAATACAACTTTAAAGCAGAGATTTACCCACCTGAGAATAAAAAGCACGTAAAAATTGAGCAGTCAATCAATAAACGAGGATCCTAATTGCGCCGCACCTAGTATCAAAATAAATAATTTTAATTAAATAATTTGGGCCAATTTTTAATTTTAATAAATCTCAAAATTAGAATTTTATGGGCTAATTTAATCGATTTATGAAGTTTTAGGACAAAATTTAAGTTGTGAAAAGTTTCTAGGCATATTTGAAATTTTGAAATAAATAAATAGGACTAAATCTAGAGTTCAAAAACTTTCTGAGATTATTTTCTAATTATTGAAAACTAGTGGGTCCAAAATAAAAATAGCTTATTTGTAATTAAACCCTCTCCTTCCTCTCTCTAAAAACACGTCTGATACTATATTCCCCCAAATTGAAGAACCAAAAATCCCTAACTCTCTCTCTCTCTCTCTCTCTCTCTCTCTCTCTCTCTCTCTCTCTCTCTCTCTCTCTCTCTCCTACCAGAATCCGGCGAGATCTCGTCCCCCCGGCACCCCGACTGAAACGACGACCACCACGAAGACACAAAAGTCACAGACTCGAAACCGCACATACACACCCTCACGCCAGCCCGACTCAACGATGAGACTCGACTCGACTCCATCAGCGCTCAAACCAACGCCGGTAGCTCACCGACGAGGCACAGACCTTAGCCACAACTCATACCTGCCCGACACATGACTCGACGCACCCGAGGCTGACAGACCACCGCCGACGACCCCAGCTCGACCCCACTCACACCAGACCAGGACTCGACTCTCTCTCCCTTCTATTTCTTAGTTTTTCTAAGTTTCTAAATGTTCTTAAATGCAGAATTATGTGTGTGTGAGATGAAATCAAGTGATGAAACATGTTTTGGTATTGTGTTGTTGAAATATGATGTGAAAATTGGAAGTGTAGAGACGTAAATATTTTGTAAATAAATCATGGAGTGTGAATTATGAGCATGATTTGAAGCAAGAAAAGATGATAGATTATACTTGGTTTTGATAGGTTAAATTGCATCTCAAATATGTTTAGGCCATAGCTGCGATCTCACGACTTTGGTTGCAGAATTTGTATCTCAAATGGGTTAATTTGATGATGAGGTGGTGTGTGTGTTGCTAATTTCTGAAGTGGTGTTGTTACAGATGTATAGATATAGGGAAACATAAATCAATCTTTGGTGTAAAAATGAGAAAGATTAATACATAAAATTGAGTTGGAACACTTACTGAAATGTCCGAATTTTTTTGCAGATCTATGAGGAAGAACTTGGCATTTTGAATCCTTGTAAGAATTTTGTGGAATTTGTTTTGAGATCTTGAAATCTAGTTCGAGAGGTTTTGAGTATTGGTTGGGAAGATTTCTCTTTTATGTGAACATGAATGAGTATGGAAACTTCTAGGATGATGAGGTTAAAAATGCTTCCCTTATAAGCTTTGTTAAGCTTCTCTAGCAAGTTTTTCTAAAGCTTCTCTAGCACAACTCTTCTCAACAGTCAACGGTAGATTATTTTGAGACAGATATCCAACTTCTAGATTCTTAGAGATAACCCAATAAATATATTTTCCCAAGCTTAACTACAAAATAAATCCATTCTATTTCGAAATAAATTCAACAAGTCCAAAATAATAATTCTAAGGCCTAAATTTAAATTCTAAAATTTCTCTTTTATACTAGGGGCGCAATATCGGATTTTCTTATGTTTGTCTAATTTATCGAGCTTCAACAAATAAAATAAATTAAAATTCAATTCCAAGCAATTAAGCAATTTAAAATAATTCAAATTATGTAAAAGCAGGTCGTTACAAAATTTGGTTCTATTTTTATATAATAACATTACTGCATAATATCAAATAATGAATAACATGCAATATTTGACTAGAGAAGATGCAACCTTCATTTATTTACTTGCAAAATTGCTATTTTATAGTAATTAATTTTTTTCAGTAGATGCCTGCAATTCTAATCATCATATATATTTTCTAGCATAAATTAATGTACACCACAAGCTATTCGAACGGATTTTGGTGCTTGGATTTCGCCAGTTTTCTTATAGTTCAGTATAAAGTTACGTTGTAACATCATAAAAGAGGCATACTTTCCTCGAACATAAGGAAATATGAGACGATTGTTGATTTTGATCAATGGATATGCACTTGAGAGTAGCTAGCTAGCTAGTTTCCTAAAATAATTTTTGACAACATGAATCTACTTTTGCTAATTGGCGGTACCACAGTATTGTTTCAATTCAATTGGTAACGCATTTACGCAGATTACCATAATCAACGAGGTGGCAGGCCACGTTAATATTTTCAGATAGACTGTGGCGAAATTGTAAGCAAATGAATTGACCTCTTATGAGCCTCGAATTATTTTAACAATACATAGTCTTGTTGAAAAATTATTATTTTTTATGGACAAAGTAGATTTCAATAGCATGAGTAAAATTGAGTCGAGTAAAGCATCTATAAAACTTGGAGGTTCTACCCAATTCAACAAAAGCGTTAGGAAATTTCATCATCATTCGAGCAATACTATATATGATTGAAAAATGTAATTACTACTAATAGAAAACGACGATGATGTCAAAAAAAAAAAAAAAAAGACTTCTTGCTACAAGGAGAAACTGCAACAACTATTTGTAGGTGTGTTTTGAGTATGATTGGATTATCTTAACTTTGCAATCGCCAACATTTCACACTAGGCGATTAACTGTAATCTCTATAATTGTTTGTGACTGTGTACTTCTATCAGAATTTAGGAATCACTACATTTATTTTGTAAATGTATTTTTACAGATTGAATTAAATAAAATAAGTTGAAAACTTTTAAATTTACTCTAATTTTAAAATGGAAATAACATGAACCCATCCTTGAAAGAAATATGCAGTTTTGATATGTGTCTTGTAATTAGACAACCTTTTTTGTGCCTATTGTTGATTTGTTATGCTTGTAAATCTTTCAAATTAAAAAATATTTAATATATTTTTGAAAAAATAAATATGTATATATATATATATATATAATTAAAAATTGGATTTACCTTCCTGCTTGAATGAATATACAGATATACTTCCTACAAAAGGAAAGACAAATTACACTACTTTGTTCCCTTTCCTCTTGCGGTCTCACACACTCGCTACTCAAGTAGCTATGACCCAAAGGAAAGAGAAAGAAAAGAACTCAAGCTATTACAGATTATTACAGTGGATATTTCAGAAGCAAGGCTTCAAAGTTGAGTAGCAGCTTGATCATTTAGCTTGAAGGAGCCTCAGAGGAGTAGATCTTGAGAATCTACACTTCTTCTTCACAGGCAAAGGGACTGAGAAGGTTAAATCTGCACACACGTGAGCACAACAAGTTAGTACAGAGAGATAGAACAAATAACAAGAAGCAGAAGTCAGATAAGCCAGAGATAAAGTTTAATCGGTGGGAAAAGTGTGCTCGAGGCACAGTTTGGCTCAGATTTTCCCACGAACGGCGGCAGTGGCAACTCCGGCGACCAGGAAATGCCCAGACCAGGGGAAGGGGAAGAGGAAGCGGTGGCTAGGGTTTGAAAGGGGGCGGCGACGCTTGAACACTCTCTCTCAACACAAGCTTCTCCCAACACTCATAAGCCAAACAGGAATAACAACACCAGATTCCGGCTAGAGAAACCGTGGGAGCAAGCTGAGAAGATCCAGAAAGAGAGAGAGAGGATGCTAGGGTTTTCAGTGAAGTGAGCGATGAAGATGGAGAGGGATCCATCGCAGATTATAGAGGCTTCTAGAGCATCGAGAAGCAGCAACATTAATAAAGCACATTTAATAGGTAAGTGGACCGCCGGGTAGGGTTAGGGGTTTAGGGCTTGGGCCACATAAATAATAGGAGCTGGGCCAAGGAAATAACAATTGGGCCAACACCAACATTTCCATCTTTGGCCCTATTGGTATTTCCCGTCACCAAGGAGTTACCTACCAAAATAAAACAAAGAGAATATCATCATCGCCTTTTATTTTTACTCTTATGTTTATCACAAAGACAGATAAAGAGAAGGAGGAAGGAACACTGTGCGTATTCAATCCAGTCTCAAGCACAAGAGACCAACCCAAATCATAGATTCAAGTCTCAGGTCTCACAAGATCATTGACCATCATTTAACTTGAATCAACATAGATTATTGTACCAAGGAAATCACCATGTATTTACACTGCCCACAGGGCTCAGCAATTACCCTGACTTCAGGTCAGGATAACTATAGACATCCTCAACTTAGGTTCAACCCAAGTCCATGTTCAAGGATTTTTTGCAGGCTTCCAGCTTTGCAACTGGGAGACACTTAGTGCCCATGTCTGCAGGATTGAATTCAGATGGGATTTTATCCAACAAGACTTCCCCTTTCTCAACAATGTCCCTAATGAAATGGTATCTTACATCAATATGTTTTGTTCTATCATGAAAGACTGGATTCTTACAAAGTTGGATTACAGACTAACTGTCAGAATAAAGCAAAGGTTTATCATCAATGAAATCAATTTCAGTTAACACACCATTCAACCATATTGCTTCTTTTACAGCTTCAGTAGCATCAATGTACTCAGACTTAGTGGATGATAAGGCAACTATACTCTGTAACTAAGACTTCCAACTTATGCATGATCCACACAAAGTAAACACATATGATGTAGTAGATTTTCTTTGATCCCTATCATTGGCATAGTTTGAATCAACATAGCCAATGCACTTAACTCCATCAGAGAACTGTGAAAAAATTAGACCTTGAGAAGCTGTGGACTTTAGATATCTTAGCAACCACTTCAGGGCTTCCCAATGAGGCAGCCCAGGGTTTGCCATGTACCTACTTAAACAAGATACAACATAGGCTATGTCAGGCCTGGTGCTGATCATGAGGTACATAACAGACCCCAGGGCATTAGCATAAGGGATTCTAGACATGTCATTCAGATCAGTGTCACTTCTGGGACACTGGTCTTTACTTAATTGAAAATGGGATGCAAGGGGGACATTTACAGGCTTACACAAATCCATATCAAATCTTTTCAGTACTTGTTTAACATAAGAGGATTGATGAAGCAAGAGAGTGTGTTTGATTCTGTCTCTGTCAATGTTCATACCTAGGATTTTCCTGGCATCTCCTAAATCTTTCATGTTGAAATTTTCACTCAGGCAGGTTTGAACATGCTTCAAAGTTTTCAGGCAGGGGCTTATCAGCAGCATATCATCCACATAAAGTAATAAGAACATAGGCACAGAAGATTGCATGTAATATAAATAATGATCAAATTGGCTTCTTGAGAAGTTTAAACTTTTCATGCATGTATCAAACTTAATGTTCCATTGTCTGGGAGATTGTTTTAATCCATACAGAGACTTTTTAAGCAAACAAACATGATCAGGATGTGATTTATCTTCAAAGCCTTCAGGTTGTTTCATATAAATATTGTTTTCTAATTCACCATGCAAGAAGGCAGTTGTCACATCCATTTGTTTCAATTCCCAGTCAAAATGAGCAGTTAAGGCAAGCATTATCCTAACCGTAGTGAATTTCACTACAGGTGTAAAGATTTCTGTATAGTCTATACCTTCTTTTTGGGTAAAGCCCTTAGCAACAAGCCTAGCTTTGTACCTCACACTATTAATCTCTTGCTTTATTTTAAATAGCCATTTACATTCCACAAGAGAGCATGCATCAGGTTTTTCCACAAGAACCCAAGTTTTGTTGTCAAGTAGAGAGTTCATTTCACATTTCATGGCTTCTATCCATTTTTCAGATTCAGCACAAGAGATAGCTTCCTTATATATTTTAGGCTCAGATGAGTCAACATTGTTGAACACATTGAATGCATACATAGACAAATTACAACCATCATACCTAGAGGGAGCCTTAATAGTTCTCCTAGGCCTATCTCTAGACAATTGATAGTTATCAAGGTTCACATGCTCAGATTCATGCTCAGCAGTTTGTTCTTGTTCAGATTCAGATGATTCAGATTCAGAAATATTTACATTAGCATACTTTTCAGGTTCAGAGTCATGATTAGATGCAGAATCAGAAGGGCTAATGTTATCATGCACATGAGGATGATCATTTGGAACATTGAACTTAGGAAATTCTGGTGGAGGAGGGTCCACCTTAGACAAGATAGGGAAGAACATAGGAGAATCAATTTTCTCCACCTCACAAGGAGCAGCAGAAAATGAGGATTCATTTAAGCATGGAAAGATAGATTCATTAAATGAAACATCCCTACTGATGCAAGTTTTAAACCCAGGCAGAGTTTTATCCCATAATCTATATCCTTTAACACCATTAGGGTATCCTAGAAAAATGTATTTTCTAGCCCTTGGTTCAATTTTACTGAGTTTTTGATGAACATAGGCACTGCATCCAAATACTCTCAAATTAGACAGACAAATGGGTTTGTTATAGAACACAAACTCAGGGAGTTTGCCTTTTAAGGGGACAGAGGGAGATCTATTAACCAAATAACAAGAAGTCATAAGAGCTTCTCCCCAAAATTTCTTATCAAGGCCTGAACCAGCTAAAAGGCTTCTAACTCTCTCAAGGAGAGTCCTGTTCATCCTTTCAACAACCCCATTTTGCTGGGGGTTGTAAGGCACAGACTTGTGCCTTTTGATCCCAAGATCAGAGCACCAGTTATCCATGGATTGATTACAGAATTCTAAACCATTATCTGTTCTTAGAGACTTAATGCTTTTATCAGTTTGGTTTTGAATTTCTACAGACCAATTAGAGAATTTTTCAAAGACTTCAGATTTGTTTTTCATTAGAAACACCCAGGTCTTTCTTGAAAAATCATCAATAATGGACAGAAAAAACATATTACCACCATGGGTTGGGACCTTTGCAGGTCCCCACACATCAGCATGAATATATTCAAGTATTTCAGAACTTAGTTGAACTTTAGGATAAGAGCCAGACACAGGGAAGGGCAACTTGTGTTGCTTTTTCATCAAACATGGTTCACAAAATGACATGCTAGAGACTTTGTCATGCTTAAATGCATCAGATTTTCTTAAGATTTCTAGACCCTTGTTACTCATATGCCCTAATCTTGCATGCCATAAAGCTGTTTTATCATTTTGCACCAAATTAGCAGATTGGACAGGCACAGAGTAAGCATGCACAACATACAAGTCTCCTTTTCTGGGAGCATCAAAACATAGCATGGAGTTCATCTTAAATTGGAAGCATTTATGATTCACAGAGCCAAAGAGCTGTTGATCAGCTAGTTTAGAGACAGATAGGAGGTTAAATTTCAATTTAGGAACATATCTGACATCATGGAGTGTGATCATGCTCTCATTTTCAAATTTAAGACACACATCACCTCTTCCAATTATCTCACAGTGTTGTCCATCAGCTAATGCAACAGATCCAGAGTTTATAAGTTGCAACTTGTGAAATATGTGCTTGTGTGGAGTGACATGAAAAGTACAGCCAGAATCTATAAGCCACTCAGACTCATGCACATTTTTAGACACAGTATTTGAGAAATTTATGAACTGAAAGTCACAATCAGAATGCACCATATAGAGTTCACCATTTTCATGATAGTTATAGTCTTCATCTTTATACACATGACATTGTTAGCCTGATAGTTATAGTGATTAAAGTGCATGACATTGTTAGCCTGATTGTTCACAAACCCCCTGCCCCTTTTAGGTTGTTTGCATCTATTTGAGAAGTGTCCAGGTTTCCCACAGTTCCAACAGTTCTTTTTGAGTTTGAAATCTGAGTTTTGGTGTTGGGGAAAGTTTTGGTTTCTGGGGGGGTAAGGAGAAGGGTTATGACCAGAACTTTGGGGTTGATTTTGATTTCTAGGATGTTGGGAGTAGATTTCAACAAGGTTGTGGGTTCTGGTGTTGCTGGGAAGGTTATGAGCATGATTGTATTCCCTCCTATGCCTCACAGCAGCAACATCACTTGGATTTTCTGGATTAGGTCTAAAAGGCTTTAGGTTGTTGTTTCTGTTGACATAAAGGATCTCATTTTGTAAGGGCTTGGACTGCAGTTTTTTCAATTCATTTTCTTTTGCTTTAAGCCAAAAAACAATCATATCACAGGTAACCTTAGACCCTCCATATTTTAAAGCTGATTTAACTTCAGAAAAGACTTCAGGTATAGCACCAAGTAGGATTTGAGGGGCATACTTTTCAAGGGTGTCATCCCCAGCAAGTTTTAAGTCTTTCAGAAGTTTATTAAAATCATGCATGTTTGAATCAATGTCTTTAGAGGGATCCATTTGAAAAGTCATGATTTGATTTTGCAAAGAATAAGCAGACTCTTCAGAATTAGCCACAAACAAAGCAGTCAAGGCATCCCACAGATCTTTAGCATAGCTATGATGAGACACTTGCCTAATAACAGCACTGCTTAAATTTAATAAAATTGTAGCTCTAGCACCAACATTTAATTTAACAAGGGTTTTATCTGCTTCATTTTCATCAATTCTTTCAAATATAGCATCTTGCAGATTTTCTTTTGTCAAAATACACTCAACCCTAGTTTGCCAATCACCAAAATCATCCTTTCCAATGAAAGGAACAACACTCAAATTATTCATTTTTCACAGATTTACACAGAATAACACTGAGAGCACAGAATTTCACCAATAAATCAAATTTTGCCGTAGAAATAACAGGATAATCACCAAATAACCCAGAACAGGAGAAAACAACTCCACAGGCCCAAAGATGGGTGCACAAGGGGAATCTAGAGCTGAGGCTAGCCCAGTTCTCAGCACAGATTGATCTGTGGAGCAGGGGTTCACTCAGGTCAATCCCAAAACCCAACTAGGCCAATAACCAGACTTAGATCACTAAGTCTTTCCACATGAACTCTTTAAACAGAGTTTTCAGAACAAATTCCAACCAGGAATCATAGCAAACAGTAATAAACCAACACAAAGATTTCAGTGAGCTTTAGAGTAAAAACAAGACAGAATAACACAAGTTCAACCCAAAACCCCCTTTTTTCAACTGAAAGTCCCTTTCCCAAAATAGCTATCGGGGCAACCCGCTTTGAGGAGACCCACAGGGGAATCCAGATGGTCCCGACCGTAAGCTAGTTTTGAGGGATGGTTTGGAATGCCAATGGAGGATCAGAGATAAGAGCGGAAGCAAGAAAAGCACAAGATCGAAATATACCACACAGAAAAGTTTTAGGGTTTTAGGGTTAATATCAGAGCCGACCCTCCCAGGCAGGGGAGGGGTCGGACTTACTATTTTTGGAGCCTGACGGGGGCGAGAGAGGCGCGGCCCTTACCAGCGGCGGGGTGTGTGAGATAGAGACAAGGGGAGTGCCCCCGGCTAGACAAACTAGGCTCTGATACCACTGTTGTGGTATCGCCTAGCCAGGGTTTACACTACTTGGTTTCCTTTCCTTTTGCGGTCTCACACACTCGCTACTCAAGTAGCTATGACCCAAAGAAAAGAGAAAGAAAAGAACTCTAGCTATTATAGATTATTACAATGGATATTTCAGAAGCACGGCTTCAAAGTTGAGTAGCAGCTTGATCATTTAGCTTGAAGGAGCCTTAGAGGAGTAGATCTTGAGAATCTACACTTCTTCTTCACAGACAAAGGGACTGAGATGGTTAAATCTGCACACACGTGAGCACAGCAAGTTAGTACAGAGAGATAGAGCAAATAACAAGAAGTAGAAGTGAGATAAGCCAGAGATAGAGTTTAATCGGTGGGAAAAGTGTGCTCGAGGTACAGTTTGGCTCAGATTTTCCCACGAATGGCGGCAGTGGCAACTCCGGCGACCAGAAATGCCCAGACCAGGGGAATGGGAAGAGGAAGCGGTGGCTAGGGTTTGAAAGGGGGCGACGACACTCGAACTCTCTCTCTCAACAGAAGCTTCTCCCAACACTCATAAGCCAAACAGGAATCACAACACCAGATTCCGGCTAGAGAAATCGTGGGAGCAAGCTGAGAAGATCCAGAAAGAGAAAGAGAGGATGCTAGGGTTTTCAGTGAAGTGAGCGATGAAGATGGAGAAGGATCCATCGCAGATTATAGAGGCTTCTAGAGCATCGAGAAGCAGCAACATTAATAAAGCACATTTAATAGGTAAGTGGACCGCCGGGTAGGGTTAGGGGTTTAGGGCTTGGGCCACATAAATAATAGGAGCTGGGCCAAGGAAATAACAATTGGGCCAACACCAACAATACATATAGCTGGCACTTGCATTAAATGATGCCGAGAAGAAAAATGAAAAGAAGAAAATCACTTGCAGAGTTAAATCTATATTATTGTAGAGTTAAAGTTACAAATTTCAATTTTCATCTCCAACAGCATCATTCTACATTTCACTCTATAATAGAATATTCTCTTTTTATACAATTTACTATTGATTTAATTTTTGTTATCGAATTATCTAATTGAATATGTTTATATATATATATATATATATATATATATCTATATATTAATATTCTTTCTCATTATTTTTTATTTTTAATTAATATATAATTAAATATTATTTTTATTTTATAAAAATTAAAAGGTTCATGTAAAAACAATCAATTTATTCAAAATAAAAATCAACAGTTCGTAATAGATCATTTAATAAAAGCATAAATTAAATGTCATAACAATTACATCTCTGAATTTGAAAAATCCTCCCATAAATGATCAATCAAAGCATTACGAAGTGCCAAGTGAGCATCTTTGTCTTTGATTTTTTTAAATCGGCCCCAAAACGCTTGAAATTCATCTATTCCTTCGTTCGACATTTCAACATCTGGAATTGGCACTTCTCTCGAATCATTAATTGGTGCATCAAGGTCTCATTCATCCTTAACTATATATCATATTGTGCATAATAATACATGCAATCATTATATCTCGCAAATCTTCTTTCTTCCAATAGCGTGCTGGATTTGCCACAATTGCAAATCAACTTTGAAGAACTCCGAATGCGCGCTCCACATCTTTCCTGCATGATTCTTGTTTCATTGCAAAAAAAAAATTGTACGAGGATCATGGATTGTTTGCACAAGGGCTGACCATTTTGGATATATTCCATCAGCTAAATAATATCCTGTATTGTACTCTTTTCCTTGTATGACAAAATATGTAAGTGGGGCGATACCTCGAGCAAGATCAACAAATAGATGAGATCGTTCCAATAAATTGATATCATTATTGGAACATGGCATGGCAACGTATGCATGCCATATCCAAAGATCATAATCAGCAACAATTTCAAGAATAATACTTGGACTTCCACTACGACCTATACATTGTCCTGCCCAAGCAGTTGGATAATTTTTTCACTTCCAATGCATGCAATTTAGACTACCTAACATTCCTGGGAATCCATATTTTTTACCAATAAAAAGTATTCTAGTAACATCACTAGCAGTAGGGGATCTTAGATATTGATCAGCAAATATTTCCACAATTGCACGACAAAACCTCTTGACACATTCAAGGGCAGTAGACTCACCAATATTAATGTACTCGTCAACAGCATCTGCTGGTATTGCATACGCCAATATCCGAAAGACAACTGTAACTTTTTGAGGTGTAGACAAGCCAAATCTCCTAGCTGCATTACTTCGTTGCACAAAGTAACCATCATGATTTTTGACAGTATCAATAATATGAAGAAATAAATTTCAAGACATTCGAAAACGCCTGGGAAACATATCTTCGGAATATGTTGGATTTTCAGAAAAATAATCATTGAAAAGGCATTTGAGCAGCTCCTTCTCGATCACGATGGATTGTTCTATGACCAGGAACGGAGCCTCCATGGACAGGTGCGGTATTTTGGTTATTGAGAATTGATGCTAGAAGACGATTGTTGGTGGAAATTTGTTGAAATATCATTTGATCAATATCATAGCTATGTACCAAATTTTCAAGGTCATCGTCAGATAAGCTTGGAGTATCAAAGCTAAAGAAATTGAGATCCATTTTTTAGAGAAGAGAATTTTAATTATAATTTTTTTCTTAAAAAAAATTCCAATCTCTTATCAAATGGCCTAGCTAGCAACTTAAGTTTCATGCTTCAAATTAAACAACAATCATCATCAATATATATATATATACAAACGTCAATATATATACAAAAAATTTCATGCTTCAAATTAAACAACAATCATAATATAAATACATAGTGCAAAACTTAAATCATAAAGCAAAAAAAAATTTGATCAACTTACCTCAAGCTTGGCGGCAGGCGGCAGGGACGGGCGGATGATAAACTGAGATTTTACAGTGTTTTTGAAACACTTTTGTGTCGTGTTTTGTATGACTTAAGTGTGTTTTATCTCAGATTATTCGAGTTTTCCCGAGTTTGTGGGAGTTGGTAGTGCGTGATGTATTTTGCAGTTTTGTTCGTCAATTTTGGATGCTTTAAAAGATTGAAGCGAGTGTGGAGTCCCAAAAGAGTACATGAAGAGATTGGTCGAGAAAACAGGACAAAATAAACCGAGAAGGAAATCGCAAGCTTGGACCCACGAACCGGTCGCGACTGCAGGGTCGCGAATCACTATGAGTAGAACACTGCAGTGTCGCGACAGGGGAGGAGTGCAGAAGAAGAAAATTCACGACCCCGGTCGTGAATAAGGTGAAGACCGTGAATTTCACGCCACGTGGCTCCACGTTATGCCACGTGGATTCACAGGCTGATTCACGGCGGAAGGGTCGCGACTTTGGTCACGACTGAAGTGGGCTTTTTCTGATTTTCACTGTATTTTTGGGCTTTTTCCTAACTTGGTATAAAAGGATTCTGTTTAGGCGAAAATTGAACATCAATAATCATACCCTAAGTTTGAAACAGAGGTTTGCTGTGGAGAAAAAGCATCACGAAGAACACGACAGAGAATTTCTAGAAAGTCAAGATTAGAGACAGATTTATTCTTCCGGGTTTTATTTAGTTTAATTCTTGTCTAGCCATGAACATCTTGAATTTGATTTCTTTTGTTTATTTCTTTATGAAAAACTAAACCCTAGTATTCTAGGGTTGACTCATGATTCATTTATGAAATCTTATTATTAATTCCAATTTTATGTCTATGATTTTTGTTGCACTTTAATTATTCTTAGGTTGTATTTGTTTATGTCAATTGAGTGGTCATTAATTGATGTGATTGGTTGTGTTGATTCATAAATCGAGAGAGGAGTTTCAACACTAGGATAAAATAATTAACATAGTAATTAATAACACTCGAGAGAGTTGAGATTACTAGTGAGAGCATATAAACCTATGGATCATTTAGGAGTTGCATTTTTAGATAATAAATGGAGACATTGTTATTTATAGTGTAATCAACGTTCTTAATTTTCTGAGAAGAGGTTCTGAATAGCTAAGTGGTTGCTCTAGTGTGACTGAAATCCCAACATAGGCATAGTTATTGGATTAGTTAATAAGATGGATTATCTGATGATTGTTCAATCCTAGAATGCGCATTTCTTCTTGATATTTCTTCTCTGTAACTTTATCTGCTGCGAATTTAGTTTTGCAAGTTATTTATTTGTTTTATTTCATTTGTTTAAAATCTCTAAACTTTGGATAGTCTAGATAGCAGAGTTAAGATAGATAGAATAACTAGTAATTAGGATTTAAGTCTCTGTGGATTCGACCTTGTTCACTATTATACTAGAAACCTCGCTATACACTTGCAGTTTAGGTGGAATTAAAATACCAAACAAGTTTTTGGCGCCGTTGCGGGGGACTTATTTCTTTGTTTAATATTATTCAAATTTATTTTATATTGCTACTCTAGACATTGTTTCTTTAGTTTATTTCCTTTTTCTATTTGAATATTATTTTCTTTCTTCTATTTTTACAGGTTGTGTATGAGCACAAGATCAAAAGGAAAGCCACTACAGACTTTTGATCCTGAAATTGAAGCTACTACTCGGCACAATAATGCTAGAAGAAGAATGAGAAAAATGGTAGATCAACAGGGAGCACCTGTTACAGTCGAGCAAATGCGGCAGATGCAGAGATAGTTGGAGGAAATGCAACGCCGAATGCAAGAGCAAAAGGCTGCAAGAGAGGCGGTTCCTATACCCATAAATCAGATGTTTACATCGGTGCTCAATCATGGTCATATTCTCGGTCCTGGAATCAATGCCAATAATTTTGAACTGAAGACGGGATTGGTAGGCATGGTTCAACAGCACCAGTATGGAGGGCTAAAAACTGAAAACCCGAATGCACATCTGCAACAATTCCTGGAGATTTGCAGCACCATTAAGATGAACGGGGTTTCGGATGACACTATTCGACTCCGCCTGTTTTCTTTCTCTCTGAGGGATGCTGCCAAGGATTGGTATTATTCACTGGATCTTAGTACAGTGGATAGCTGAGAATGTTTAGCTCACAAGTTTCTCTACAAATTCTTTTCTCCCAGTCTAACTTTGAAGCTGAAAGGCGAGATCACTCAATTTCGCCAATATGAGGATGAGAATCTATATGAAGCATGGGAGAGATTTCGAGAGTTGTTGAGGAAGTGTTGGTTTTGTATACTAGAAGACCAGTCTTATGTATACTTTATTGATAATGGTTTTATGATGATATAGAATGAATACAATTGCAGTCACTGTTTGCATTTAAATTGTTATATTTACATGCATGTTCACTATACTTGCGTTGTAGATGATATGGTTTGGGTAAACACACAGTTAGATCATATCATCAGTTCCTTGTAATGTATTAAAAGGCTCACGGTCTAGATGGCACTAAACCTGCTATCGGTACACCGTAGAATAATCTGATAGTTAGTTTGTCTTGACTAACTGATTATTCTAATACACGGTCAAGTGTATTGAGGAGGATCTACTGAGGATTCTATTATCTATTCTGACCTTAAATGAGAGAATAAGAATCCACAGAGTTGGGGTTCTTAACCCCTATATGTTGGTGGACATATACGTGTAGTGTTTGCAGCTTTGATTTATCAAAGGGTGAGATTCTTTCATAGGATCAATAATCTCGATATCTTGGGTTGTGACATTTACACTTATGATGGGTCGTGCAATATGTAGGGGCACCGTGTCCTGGTGCACCAGGTTGATGATGTCCCCTTGACGAAATGCAAGTTCATGCTTAAACCTTGCAAGTGGAATTTATTCCATGCATGAGTAAAGCTTGTGTGGTACTACTCAAGGATAAGATATTAATTAATTATAGCTGTCAGAAGCTTACATAATTAATTAATGGGCATTATATCTTAAACACGGGGAATGGCTAGACTAAAGGAGAAAGCATATTCAGAAATATGTATTAAATCGGTAGGTCAGTATTATTTCTTTAGTGGAATAAAAATAATACTTAATTTATTTAATAATATCCTAAGTTTATTGGATATTAGAAATTAAATAAATTAGCAGGCCAATTTAATATTCTTCTAGATCCCTGTTGTAGCCCAATATGACTTTAATGGACTGGAGATAGAAAAAGGGATAGAGGCCCAAACCCAGTAGGGTTGGGGCACTGAAATTTCGCCCACCCCCTTATAAATAAGTAGGTGTGGGACGAAATTTTAGGGTTACAATTCAGCTCTCTTTTGTTCTCTTTATCTCCACAGTATCCATACCGATCTAGTAGATTTCAGCCCACCCTGTAACTAGATTCAGTCCGGGAATACAACAGAAGATCAAGGAGTGGAATAGCATTAGTGGGCGCCGATCATCATCATACACAACAACAAGATTAGACCTTTAATCTTGTCCTCCACCCGTCGTTTGATTTATAAGTCGTTTTTTGATTTCTATGTTTCCGTTTTAGTAGAATCGTTTAAACCGGATTTGCATGTTAATTGAACTCGGTTAATTAAAACATATGAGATGCATAAAATTATGATCTACATGACATTAGGATTAATGAACATCCAATTAGATCCTGCGGTGGTTCAATTCGAAAAAACCCCAACAACTGGTATCAGAGCGGGTTTTGGCACTGTTCTAGATTTAATCCTAGAATTAATTCGAAAAATATGTTTAAATTTGATGAAATATTTAGGGGATTAATCACTCCATACCCATTTTGAATAGTGTAAAATCAATAATACCTACTCAAATAATTTACCTTCACTATATACCCACTTTTACACTATTACCCTCAAAAGTTTGATTTGATATGATGATCTAATCAACTTTTTCAAAAAACCATGTAAGGCACTTACACAAATGTGATGATCTAATCAACTTTTTTAAAAAAATATGTAATTCACTTACAAAAATGTACTTTCTTCTTCATTTTTTGTATCATAGTGTATCAATACCGGTCGATAGGGACTAGTACCCATCGATAGTGACCAGTGCTGACCGATAAAAATCAGTTCCGACCGACTGGGACCAGTCCCGGCTGACAATGACCAGTCCTGACCGACTAAGACCAGTCCCGACTGACAACGACCAGTCTTGACCGACTGGGACCAGTCCCGACTGACAACGACCAGTCCCGACCGATAGGGACCAATACTAGTCATTCTCGGACTGTGTGTTAAAATTGAACCATGCTTCAATTTTTCCAACCATAGGGACCAGTCCCAACCGATGCTAAGGGCGTTAATCCCAACACATACACAGATCTAGATGTTAGACCCGATGGGCGATTCTGACATTGTTTTGTTGCACTCGGGTGTCTCGCGTAGCATTTTTATTTTCACTACGTCCGGTTATTGCTATCGATGGCACGCACCTGAAAGGGAGAAATAAGGGTGTCCTATTTGTTGCATTGACAAAAGATGGCAATGAGAAGCTCTTTCCGTTGGCATTCGGTGTAGGTCCAATCAAGAATGATGAATCATGGACCTGGTTTCTCACTCAACTGAGAACTGCTTTTCAGTGCCCTGATGAATTATTAATCATGTCTGACCAATACATTAGTATTAGCAATGCTATGAAAGAGGTCTATCCGAAAACTGCCCACGGTCTCTGTACTTATCATTTGAAGAATAAGCTGAAGAGCTATGGTCCCAGCATCGTTCAATTATTTCAGATTGCCGCTATGACAAGTCCAAATTCTCTCGTATTTTTGTGTCTTTTTCTCGTTCTTTTATCCTTTGTTTTTTGTGTTTTTTGAGTCGGAAAGAGCCAGAATGGGCACAAGGACAGCAGGAGGCAGGAGAATCACTTCTGGAGGGCACAATGGGGCCAATGATACCAAGATGGGCAACAACTTCTCAGCGGAAAGCTCTCTCTCGAGCTTGGCGGAAATCGCCCACCATTCCAGCAGAAGCTGAAGGAGAAATTCGTGATCGTGCCCACAACAACCCCAGAGTGATTAAGAAGAGAATGAAAGGAGAGGAGGGCACAAGAGTAATCGCAATCAGCTGAAGTAGGAGCAGTGCACCCTAGCCACCCAAGGAAAGAAGAACCGCGGAAAGAAAGTGAGATCTTCCATCAGACATGTGATGGAAGAATGGTTTGATCAAAGACGTGCAGTGTTTCGGGCTAGAGATAATGATCTAACTGAGGAGGTTCATAATAAATTAGCTCTAGAAGTTGACAAAGGTGATCATCTTAAAGTCGTAGCAAGGTCATAGATGACATTTAAGGTCAGCAATAAAGAATCATCTTGGATAATTGATCTAAATTCCAGGACATGTGAATGCCGCGAGTTCCAAGATGACCTTATGCCTTACTCTCATGCATCTGCTGCAATTCGGTAAGCTTGTTGTTTATTTTAAGTGTTGGATCAACCTCCACAGGAGTATCCGGTAGTCAGTCTCGTGCTAAAAAGAGATGCAGCATATGCGGCAAGACTACACACACGAAAAATAGATGTCCGTTACGATTTGAGTTTGTTAGTTGAGATATATTTGTATTGGTCTAATTCTATTTGTTTTCTATTGTACTTGTATTTTGTGTGGTGTGATCATGTTGAATCGAGCTATTAGTTGTCTTTTTTTCTAAATCTCAAATTACACTAAATGACGTTATAAATAACACAACAATATAATTTAAGTGTAAATAACAAATCGAAATATAACTAAACTATAAATTAGAGCAATTAAAGATCTAAATTTTACAAAAATAAATACTTAACGTCCGCAGACCAGGACCGGTATCTATCGCCGATCGGGACCGGTCCCTATCATTGATCGGTACCGGTACCTATCGACAGGTACCGGTACCAGTCTTTGGGAGCGGTTTTATATTGAACTCGTCCTAAAATTTCAATAAATTACTCTAACTTGAAATGTTTAAATATGCTAAATATAATCATGCTAAATCTTATTTTCATATAATCATGCTAAATAAATCATTAAAAAAATCTAATTTACAAAATAATATTTTAATCTACGTCACAACTATTCTTACTTACTACCACTTCTCAAATAATCTTATGAAAGATATTCATATCTAAAACAATCTTATCTAAAAATATTCACGATTTTAAATTTAAAATTTTCTAATGTTAAATAATTAATCATAATAATTTTAAAGGCAATTTAATTCTTATTTTAAAGCACTTAAATTCTATTTTTAAACCACACTTTTATTAAATTTGTAACTTCAAATACACTTAAATTCTTAATTTCAAATAACCTAAATTTGTGTTTTTAAAGGCACGAATGAATTCCCAAATTCTTATTTTATAGGCAAGACTATTATGCATGTCACGGTCATGGTACATTTTTTTTTCTTCTTAATTATGTTATAAATTCTTAAAATGTTTAAATTAATAGTAACATGTTGAATTATATCAAATAACCCTAAAAATACTTTAATAATCGAATAATTTCAAATAACATTTAAATAAAGTCGATTTATGAACACTCAAATGATTTCAAATAACAACATAATTTAAGTGTAAATAACAAATCGAAATATAACTACACTATAAATTAAAGCAATTAAAAATCTAAATTTTTCAAAAATAAATACTTAAAGTCTGCAGATCGAGACATGTACCTATCACCGACCGGCACCGGTACCTATCGACATGTACTGGTACCAGTCTTCGGGAGCGGTTTTATATCGAATTTGTTATAAAATTTCAATAAATTACCCTAACTTAAAATGTTTAAACTAGCCTTTTTCATTCACAGGTGGTAGTCTTGGAAATTGGTGAGTGTTTTTTGAAATATTTTCTCTTCTCTTTTCAATTTGTCTTATTATGTTTCTTTGAATCATTGATTTACTTTTTGAATTAAATGCATAACTATCCAAATGATTGATCTATATGTGTAAAGATTGTGTAAGCTTTTTGAAAAAGGTGGAAAATTAAGGGTAAAATAGATAAAGTGGGTATATAGTAAATGGTTATTATGTTTGTGGGTATTTTTGAAGAAAGCTCTATATTTATGGGTATGAATAGGTATTTCCACAAATATTTAAGTTGCTTAAATTTTCAGATTTATATGTTCATATATTCGAATTGGTTGTGTTCAAAACTTGGATGAATTTTTGATCTTGATCGAAAATTTTAGTTTTGAGGATTTGTGTAATTTTTGGTTCTGTCAAAATTAGATTTGGAATAGTTTTTTGATGATATCAAAATTTCCAGATTTAATTTGATAGGGGTTCGAAAATTATGGTCTTGGAATTAGATTTGATATTTTTGATGTTTATCTAAAAATTATCTAATTCTAATCTAAATAGATTTGAAAATAGAATATTAGATTTGGATAGAATTTGAAGTGGATCAAATTTCCAAATTGAATCTTTTTGTGATTTTCGAAATCTACAAAGATTTGAATTAGATAAGGTAATTTTCGATATATATCAATAGTTATCTAATTCTAATTCTAAAAGATTTGAAAATAGATTTTAAATTTGGAAGAATTTGAAGTGGATCAAATTTTCGGATTTAATATCTTGAAATTTTTGAAAATCTTGTAGATAAGAATTGGAAAAGTAATTTTTTGGTGTATATCATAAATTACTTAATTCTAATCTAGATATGGTTGAAGATAAGATTTAAATTTGGATGGAATTTGAAGTGGATCAAATTTCCAGATTTTATCTTTGTAATTTTCGATCCTAGCCTATCCAAATATTTGGGATAGATTTTTGATCTATATCAAGATTTCCAAATATTAATTAATTAGGGTGTTATCCGAAAATTAAGAAATAAATTTGGTGGATAATTATAACAAATTTACAGATTTATTCTTAAGGGATTTTCGAGATTTATCAAGATTAAATTTGGTGGATAATTATTTTAATTTCCAAATTAAATCTTGAAGCTATTTTCAAAATTAATTAATTTATTAATTGTTTTTTTTTTTCGAAAATCATGTCATGTGTGGATATCATATCTTATTTTATGCTAATCATGTAATTGTGATTGTTGGATTTGTAGACTGACTTATTTGTAGGGTTACCGACTATCATGGCTCCTTAATTATGTGGTGTATGTTTTAATTTTATGTTGAATGTATGATGGGCCGTATGCCGGTTTGGCTACGTGTTTTTAATCCATGAGAAAATCCATGAATTAGGTCTAGGTTTTATTTTATGTTGTTTTAATATAATAGAAATAAAACTGTTAGACCAAGTTATTGAGTTGTAATTTTATTCTAGATATATTAGTTTTTTCCTTTAAGGAATAGATATTCTATATTGAATAAAGTTTGAAGATCAACTCAAAGAAGGATAGTAGTACAGCTCAAGAAAGGAAGTATCACTGATTCACATCCCGAAATCCTAATTGGAGCTAGGATTTTCGGCGAGGCGCAGTGATAAGGGCAGCGGCCATGCCCGAGGTTCCGGAGCTGACTTTCCAGTTTTATCTCATTCAGCAACATGAGATATAAGCCATGATAGTTGGTTTTTATTATTATTTCTTATTATGTTGTTTGAAGCATGCAATGATGTTTTATCATTTTATGTGATGTTTTACAATGGGATAAAATAAAACCTCAATCTTAAATAACTAAGTGGGAGAGATTCATACCAAAGTATGTAGAAATCTCAAACGGTCTCCATTAATCTGGTTTAATTGAGATGTGATTGACATGCGAGTTGACAATAGGTATTCCTCCATAACGGATGTGTCATATCACTGTTATCTCTAGAAATTAAACTTCTTTATCAAGATAGCTGTAGAACACTACTAGAACAAACTGACTCCTCCAACTGGAGCAGGGAGTTCAAAATGGTGGACTTGGTGCTAAGATGATGGTGTTCACACTTAGGTGTAATTTATTAATAAACGTCCACACTAACGTGGCTTATTAATTGGAAGGTTACACGACCGTGGTTATTTTCGACTATTAATTTACTTGTCATAAGAAAATTTGACTGGAGGTAAATTAAAGGTGGTTTTTACCTGTTTAAAGATGAATTTTATAAACGTCCACACTAACGTGGCTTATAAGAAACATTTTTAAAATGTCAGTGGATTACATATAATTTTTTTTAAGGTATACGATTATATGTGAATATCCTAAAGTTTGTGATTGTACTACATGTTTATTTTTCAGTTATTCTATATCATCATGGCACTCTCCAACCTGTCCTCTATTCTCAAAGAAAACAAGTTAATCGGTGAAAATTACAATGAATGGATTCGAAACCTTAATCTTGTTCTCACTGCGGAAGGACACAAATACGTACTTGAAGAGGTATGTCCTCAGAAGCCAGATGAGGGTTCTGACGAAGCCCAAAAGGTTGCATATGATAAGTGGGTTAGGTCTAATGAGATAGCACACTGTTACATTCTGGCATCCATGTCTAATGTGTTGCAACATCAGCATGAACCTATGAAAACCGCTTATAATATCATGTACAACCTTAGGCAGCTCTTCGGTCATCAAAATCGCTCGGCACGACATTTGGCAATGAAGAAGTTAATGGATGCGAGAATGGCCGACTCCACACCTATTAGGGATCACGTTCTCATGATGATGGGGTATCTGTCTGAGATCGAGACCTTGGATGGAGAGCTGGACGCCGATTCTCAAATCGACATTGTTCTTCATAGTTTATCCTTGAAGTTTGAGCAGTTCAGGCTGAACTTTAACATGATTAAAAGGGATGTCGGCCTGACTGAACTGCTCATGGATCTTCAGGCGGCTGAGTTACTTCAAAAAGGAAATCCGGAGGCACACCTAGCTGAAAATAGGGCGTCTTCTTCCGTTACTAAAAGGAAGAAGAAGAACGCACCCAAGAAAGCTGCAGAGGGGGTGCCCAAGGTGAAGAAGTCCAAGACTAAGATTCCTCCCGAGAAATTTAAGTCAAAGACAAAGTGTTTCAAGTGCGGCCAACCAGGTCACTGGAAGGCGGATTGTCCTAACAAGAAGAAGAAAAAGGGTATGTCTCAATCTCTTGTCATTGAAACATGTTTAGCTACTTGTTCTACTCAGTCATGGGTAGTAGATACTGGAGCTACTGATCATGTTTGCAGCTTAGTGATGGAGAGATTTCAGTCTACATGGGAATGCTACGAAAGTGGCGGTAGTTGCAGTGGGAGACGTAACCTTATCTTTTAGTAGTGATAGGATTTTAGTTTTAAAGGATTGTCTTTATGTGCCTGGTTTTAGGCAAAACTTGATTTCAGTTTCTAAACTTTTTATGGATGGATATTCTGTTTCTTTTGATAACAAGGTTGTTATCTTTAGTGATAAACGTTCTATCTATTCTGGCATATTGGATGGGCATCTTTATTTACTTAATCCTATGCAAAACACTACGCAAATGCATTTACTAAATACATCAATCATAAACCCTAACAAACGAAAAGAACCTTCAGAAATGAATCAAACCTATCTTTGGCATCTTAGGCTCGGCCATATTAACCTTAAACGGATACAAAGACTAGTAAACGATGGACCCTTGTCTTCATTGGTCCTAGAATCGTTCCCTTTGTGTGAATCCTGTTTGGAAGGTAAAATGACCAAGCGACCCTTTAAGGGTAAAGGGAATAGATCTGAAGAGGTACTAGATTTGATTCACTCTGACTTATGTGGCCCTGTGTCAGTTCAGGCTCGAGGAGGGCATGAGTATTTCATCACATTCATTAATGATTACTCATGGTATGGATACATATACCTGTTACGCCGCAAGTCGGAATCTTTTGAGACTTTCAAAGAATTCAGAGCGGAAGTGGAAAAACATACAATTAAAAGTATCAAATCACTACGGTCTGATCGTGGTGGTGAGTACCTCTCGAATGAATTTAGGGACTACTTAGCAGAGAATGGGATTACATCCCAGTTGACTGCTCCGAGAACGCCACAGCAGAATGGCGTGGCGGAGAGAAGGAACATAACATTGTTAGAGATGGTTAGATCGATGATGAGCTATTCAGATCTGCCTATTTTATTTTGGGGATATGCCCTGGAAACGGTAGCCTATATTCTTAATGTGGTTCCATCAAAATCAGTCTCATCTACGCCCACAGAACTTTGGACTAGACGAAAGCCCAGTCTTAGACATTTTCGGATTTGGGGTAGTCCAGCACATGTGCTGGATAAGGAAGCTGATAAGCTGGCACCACGTACGGATGTTAGACTATTTGTTGGATATCCCAAAGGAACGAAAGGTGGTTTATTTTATAGTCCTAAGGATCAGAAGATCATTGTGAGTACCAATACTCGATTCTTAGAGGAAGACTGTGTAATAAATCACAAGCCAAGAAGTGAGATAGTACTCAAGGAACTTCGAGGGGAAAATTCAAATCTGGCACCAACAGTACAAGAAGAGGAACCACAATTTACTGCACAATGTGTCACAAAAGTACAAGAAAAATGGAAGGGGCTCAAAGAGTTCTTAAAAAAAAGAAAGTTGTGTAGAAGGAGATGAGCTAGAAGAATTCTAGCTCGGTGATGTGATGAAGAAAAAGGGGTGTTTTAATTTTGAATGGTGGAAATGAGTTGAGAGAGTTGTAAACTTTTGCGATTTTTGCAAATCTTTTAGTCACTTTAGCCATATATCTCCAACCCCAACCTAACGCTTACATTACAACCTATTTAAAAGTCCTTTTTGATTCTTTATTCCAGCATGGTGTCATTTGATGAGTTGAGCAAGAATGCAAGCTTATGGTTGATATTTCTGCATGATTGACATTCGATGAGTGTTTACCTTGATTTATGTGACTTGTGAGAGTTGAGAGATACATACACACCCGAGAAGAACATTGGCTTAATTGTGTTTGTTGAGTTTTGAGGGCATATGTGTGGGATGTGACAGGCTTTTGAATGTTGAACTTGCGCGTTACTTTAATTCTTGAGGTCCTAGGTGCTAGATTGTGGATTGTGTACATAATTTCTCTTGTTCTTGTTTTGGATTTTATTTCTTTGTTTGAGGACAAACAAACTTCTAAGTTTGGGGGAGTTGATAAACTGAGATTTTACAATGTTTTTGATACACTTTTGTGTCGTGTTTTGTATGACTTATGTGTGTTTTATCTCAGTTTATTCGAGTTTTCTCGAGTTTGTGGGAGTTGGTCGTGCGTGATATATTTTGCAGGTTTGTTCGTCAATTTTTGATGCTTTAAAAGATTGAAGCGAGTGTGGAGTCCCAAAAGAGTACATGAAGAGATTGGTCAAGAAAACGGGACAAAATAAGCCGAGAAGGAAATCACGAGCTTGGACCCGCGACCCGATCGTGACTGCAGGGTCGCGAATCACTATGAGTAGAACACTGCAGTGTCGCGACAGGGGAGGGGTGCAGAAGAAGAAAATTTGCGACCCCGGTCGCGAATAAGGTGAAAACCGTGAATTTCACGCCACATGGCGCCACGTCATGCCACGTGGATTCGCGGGCTGATTCGCGGGCGGAAGGGTCGCGACTCTGGTCGCGACTGAAGCGGGCTTTTTCCGATTTCCACTGTATTTTAGGCTTTTTCCTAACTTGGTATAAAAGGATTTTGTTTAGATGAAAATTGAACATCAATAATCATACCCTAAGTTTGAAACAGTGGTTTGCTGTGGAGAAAAAGCATCACGAAGAACACGACAGAGAATTTCAAGCAAGTCAAGATTAGAGACAGATTTATTCTTCCGGGTTTTATTTAGTTTAATTCTTGTCTAGCCATGAACATCCTGAATTTGATTTCTTTTGTTTATTTCTTTATGAACAACTAAACCCTAGTATTCTAGGGTTGACTCATGATTCATTTATGAAATCTTATTATTAATTCCAATTTTATGTCTATGATTTTTGTTGCACTTTAATTATTCTTGGGTTGTATTTGTTTATGTCAATTGATTAGCCATTAATTGATGTGATTGGTTGTGTTGATTCATAAATCGAGAGAGGAGTTTCAACACTAGAATAGAATAATTAACATAGTAATTAATAACACTCGAGAGAGTTGAGATTACTGGTGAGAGCATATAAACCTATGGATCATTTAGGAGTTGCATTTTTAGATAATAAATGGAGACATTGTTATTTATAGTGTAATCAACGTTCTTAATTCTCTGAGAAGAGGTTCTGAATAGCTAAGTGGTTGCTCTAATGTGACTGAAATCCCAACATCGGCATAGTTATTGGATTAGTTAATAAGATGGATTATCTGATGATTGTTTAATCCTATAATGCACATTTCTTCTTGATATTTCTTCTCTGCAACTTTATCTGCTGCGAATTTAGTTTTGCATGTTATTTATTTGTTTTATTTCATTTGTTTAAAATCTCTAAACTTTGGATAGTCTAGATAGCAGAGTTAAGATAGATAGAATAACTAGTAATTAGGATTTAAGTTTCTGTGGATTCGACCTTGTTCACTATTATACTAGAAATCTCGCTGTACACTTGCATTTTAGGTGGAATTAAAATACCGAACAGCGGAGTCGGTGGCGGTAGGTGGGAGTGGGCGGTGGCAGTGAGCTTCCTGCGGCTTACGATGGCGGGAATACGGATGGCTACGGCGGTCGGTGGCTCACTGTGGGGCGACAGCGACGAGGGCGGCGTCTGGCGACGGGTGATTTTGGTTAAGGGTGGAATTGAAATTAGGGCGCGCGATTGTGATTTGGGGGAGAAGGTCTGGAGCCCGTTTATTTCAAAACGGGGTGAGCACTTTTTTTAAAAAATAATAAAAAAAAGAAATAAAAAAAAGAAATAAAACGACGAAATATTCCGTCGCCCCTTAATTTTTTTTTAAAAAATGGAAAATCGAAATTAAGGTGACCGAATAGTTACGTCGCCTGATTTTTTAATATTAAAAAAAATAAAGCGACGGACCTGATTTTTAATTTTTAAAAATAATACAAAAAAAGGGAAGGTGGCAGAAAAAGGTCCGTCGCCCCATTTGGCGATGGCCTGTCCATCGCCAATTCTATCGCCATATGTGTCCGTCGCCTGTCCGTCGCCCGTGTTGACGGAATACATTTCGTCACTAATTTCATCACTCGAAATCAATTTTTTTGTAGTGGTATGCAAAAAAAAATATTGTAATTAATATTATATTGGTTGAGAATATTGAGGTTACGATTCATTACGGTGAAAAGGCAATAGGATGACAAATCATCATTCCGATGCCTCTAGTTTACTTTTTATTATACTTGGACATATCTGGATGTACACTTAAGTGATTATGTCGTATGTCTAGAACGGGAATTTCTACCCTACCTGTGGGGGTACCACCCGAAGTGGCCCCATAGGTCTATTGGGACACTTCAAAGTGCCCTAATAGATGTATTAGGACACTTTGAAGTGTCCCAATAGACATATGGGGGCACTTCAGGTAGTACCCCCATAGGTAGAGTAGACTTTCCTGTTTAGAACTTCAAATATATGAAAATCAGCGTTAAGTTCACACTGGTTGCAAGGTTCGGCTCCCAGTAGTTGGACACTATTCTGTCATTTGGACTTTGAGGGTAAGCCGTTGTGGCCTCCGATTCAAGAGCATTAATGCTCTGATTTATCTCTTCTGATCGATAAGTTCACAAGCAATATTTACCAATGAAAGAGAATGATATTATTTCACAAATTAAACTTGGACCAATTTAGACGTAGCATATTACATTTTATTTTTATCAAAAATTATAAAGAAAAGAAAACGAATACTACTAGTTCACAAATCATATATATTGGTTACTAAACTTGATTTGAGTTTCTGCTCAAACTGTATTTCCCAGATTGAATTCACCAGTGCTATCATAGGGGCCGATTCGGACAGCATATAGATCATTAAATCGGCCGGTCAAAATTGTCAAGCCCGCAAATTCTTCATTGACAGATTATTGAATCCTATAATTCTCTCTCAGCTTCCTTAATGATTCATGTTCCATAGTCACTTTCTTCATCGTTGGCCTGTCTTCTCGATTCAAGTGCATGCATCTCTTTATCAGTTCAGCCATTGCCTAGAGCTGCTCCTGAGTTCCCTCTCTTACAACCCGAGGTTTCAGTATTTGGAATAATCGATTCTCATTCATGGACGTGATAAAATATGTTGTCAAACTCCGTTGCTCTTCACTCTTTTCCATGTCCACGGGCTTTTTCCCTGTCAGGAGCTCTACAAGCATGACACCAAAGCTGTACACATCGCTCTTCTCAATCAAGTGGCTCGTGTGGAAGTATTTGGTCTAAGGGAATTAGTCTTGAAGCCCCGAAATCTGAAATCTTGGCCGTGTAATATTCATCTAGCAAAATGTTGGTTGATTTTACGTCTCTGTGAATGATGGGAATTGAAGCAATTGAATGAAGATAAGAGAGGGCACTAGCCTCTAATGCAATTCTCAGATGATTTTCCCATGACAACCAAGCCATGATCCCATCTTCGTTTTGAATGTGTTCAAAGAGTGTATCGTTGAAGACATATTCGTAGACCAATAAGGGAACCTCGCGCGGATTCCAGATAGAATCCCAACAATTTAACCACATTCCGATGATTGATCTGTGTAAGAATGATCACTTCATTGATAAACTGCTCAATTTGGCTTTTATCTACCAAACTGGACTTTTTGATGGCAACAATATGGTTATCGGGAAGAATCCCCTTGTAGACGGTGTCGTATCCTCCTCTATCGAGGATTCTATCTTCTGCATAATTATTGATGATATTAGAGCAAAGTATAGCAAGGTATTTGATAGAGGTTTGGTAAAGGTTGTGGTAAGGTATGAGGGGATAGTATGACTTGATGTATTTATATCTAGTTTAGCAAAGGGATGGAGAGAGAGTAGGATTAGGATGAAATGTTATTGCTTATTATTCTATCTTTAAATGGTACAAAGTTATATTTATACTACAAAGAGAATGTTAGATAATTCTCTAGAATTCTCTATATTATGCTTATATAATAAAATTTGAGAAATCTCTAGATTTCTCTATAGATTTTATACATGGAATATTTTAGATACATCATCTATACATAAGAATAGTTTAGTATATTCTATAATATTCTAGAAAGTTCATCTTTAGCATATTCTAAAATATTCTAGAATGATCATCAAATTTCATCACTCCCCATTGATGCTCATTTTGATAATTCCAAATTTTTCTCGTAATGTCTCAAACCTTAGTCGTGGTAGCCCCTTTGTGAGTATGTCTGCTAACTGTTCTTCTGTGCCAATATGATTTAGCTCTATTTGTTTAGCATTTGTTGCCTCCCGTATAAAAAGATATTTGATATCAGTGTGTTTAGTTCTGCTATGATGTACGGGATTTTTGTCCATTGCTATTGCTGTCTTATTATCGTAATAGATCTCTGTAGGTTTTTCTTGATCTTCTCCCATGTATCCGAGAATACGTCTTAGCCAAATAGCTTGACTTGTCGTTAATGAAGCTGCGACATACTCAGTTTCTGCAGAAGATTGTACCACACAATCTTGCTTCTTAGATGACCAAGAGAACATACCTGAGCCAAGAGAGAATGTGTAGCCTGAAGTGCTTTTCATGTCATCGATTGATCCAGCCCAGTCACTATCACTGTAGCCGATAAGTCTCGACTCCTTGATAGGTTCGTACTGGATTCCATAATCTTTCTTGCCTTGTAAATACCTCAATATTCTTTTTGCAGCTCCAAAGTGAACTTGACTTGGATCCTGCATGAACCTTGATAGTATACTTGTAGCATACATGATATCGGGTCGTGTTGCTGTTAGATATAGTAGACTCCCGATGAGACTTCTATATATAGATGCATTTGCCTTTGGTGAGCCATCTTCTTTCTTGAACTTTTCATTTGTGACTAAAGGAGTAGCCACTGGTTTGCAGCCTTCCATCTTGAACTTTTCTAGCAGATTTTACATATATATCTTCTGTGAGATAAATATACCTTTTTCTTCTTAATTTACCTCAATGTTGAGGAAATATTGCATCGAGCCAAGATCGGTCATTTCAAAACTTTTCATCATATCTTCTTTGAATTCTTTCATCATCTCTGTGTCGTTCCCTGTATATATTAAATCATCAACGTATAGAGAAACAATGAGTTTGTCGTTGTTACCTTGGGTCTTGATATAGAGCGTCGACTCACTTTCGCTTCTTCTGAATCCTCGACTGATGAAGTAGTCATCAATTCGGCTGTACCAAGCTTGCGAAGCTTGCTTTAGTCCATAGAGCGTCTTTTTTAGCTTGAGGTTGTCTTCTTGTCCTTCTACCATGAACCCTTGTAGTTGTTCAACGTATATCTCTTCTTCGAGATATCCATTGAGGAATGCTGACTTGACATCTAGTTGATATATCTTCCATTTATTTTGTGCTGCTAGTTCAATGAGTGCCCTTATAGTGTCTAGACAAGCAACTGGAGCAAATGTTTCATTGTAGTCGATACCTGGTAATTATGAGTATCTTTTCGCTACCAACCTTGCCTTGTGCATTTGAATTGAGCCATTTAGGTTTAGCTTTGTCTTATAGACCCACTTGACTCCGATAACCTCCTTGTTATTTGGTAGATCGACTAACTCTCATGTTTCATTTTTCTCGATCATCTTGATTTCTTCCTCCATTGCTTTTATCTAATGTTTTTGTTTGATAGCATCTTCGAAGCTCTCTGGTTCCACTGCTACAAAGTTGCAAGTCTCGTAGATATCTCGAAGTGTCCTCACATTTCTTGGTGTTGAATCTGGAGAAAACTGTTCCTCGTTTGATGATGAGGATGATGTTCTTGGACTAGGAGGTTGTGCAACAACTGAAGAAGACTGCGGGTCATCTCAATCATCTTCATCGTGATGTTCACCGGAACGTCATAGTCGTGGTACTATGATATTTTGTTTTTCAACTTTTTCTTCATTCCAGTTCCATGATGCGCTTTCATCAAACTCGACATCACGACTGATGATTAGTTTTCTAGTATTGAGATTGTAGATTCTGTAACCTTTAGACTGGGAGTTGTAGCCAAGGAATATACCTTTCTCCATTTTTTCTTCTAATTTATATCTTTTTTCTTTTGGGATATGCACATATCAGATGCTCCCAAAGACCTTGAGATGTTGTGTTGATGGCTTCCGTCCACTCCAAGCTTCGACTGGTGTTTTATTTTGTACTGCCATTGTTGGGCATCTATTGAGTAGATATACTGCAGTATATACCGCTTCTGCCCAAAATTTCTTTGGCATGCCTTTCTCTACTAGCATCATTCTGGCCATCTCCATCACTGTGCTATTCTTCCTTTCCGAGACACCATTTTGCCCTGGAGCGTAGCCGGCAGTTAGTTGATGGTTGATTCCTTTATCCTCATAGAATTTGTTAAACTCCTTGGACATGAATTTTGTTCCTCTATCACTTCGCAAGACTTTAATTCTTCGTCCACTTTGGTTCTCCACTAGCTTCTTAAATTTCACAAAGATAGTGAAGACTTCTGATCTTTCTTTCATAAAATAGACCCATGTCATTCTAGTATAGTCATCAATGAAGAAGATGAAGTACCTGTTTCTTTCGTTGCTTGGTGTTCTTATGGGACCGCACACATCCGTATGGATCAACTCTAGGATTTTCTTAGCTCTCCATGTTTGGCTAGAAGGGAATGGATTTCTATGTTGTTTACCTTCCATGCATCTCTCTCACACATCATCATCCACTTTGATGGCAGGAAGATTTTTCATCATGTTTTTCTGGTGGAGTTTCTTCAATCCATTGAAGTGAAAGTGCCCGAACCTCCGGTGCCATAGCCAAGATTGATCTTCCCGGGCTTTTAAAGTTGCTTCTATGTACTGCCAGCACAAAGAAAAATTCCTCTATTGCTGCATCTTTACCACAGCTATCGCAATATTTTTGTTTTTATTGTCATATATTGTGCATGAGTCTTCTTTGAATACTAGAGAATATCATTTCTCTATCATTTGACCCACGCTTAGTAGATTAGTATCTAATTTGGAGACTAGCAGTACATCTTGGATGAAGTGCGTACCTTTTTTGGTATTGACGACATTTATTGTACCTTTGCCTTGTACTTCTACGAGTTCTCCATTCCCGAGCCTGACTTGGGATTTGAATGATTTATCAATATTTGTGAAATTTTTCTCATCTCCGGTCATGTGGTTGTTGCAGCCGCTATCTAGGAACCAAGTGTCATCCTTAACTTCTGTTGTTGCATGACAGACGTAGAATAGATTGTCTCCTTCCTTTTCTACTGAGAAATTAGCCTGATGCTTCTGGTTGTAGCGGCAGTATCACTCTTAACACTGAAAAGTTTCACTCCAAAGTACAAATCGTATCACCCGTAACCATAAAAAGTATTGAGCTTACAACTTGTCGTATACGAGTTTCTTTAATTCAAATTATGATTTATTTCATCTCAATTAATATTTAGAGCTTAGGGGTTTGGGGTTTAGGGTTTATTATTTTTTTAATTTTTTTAGGGTTTTTTTTTGGGGGGGTTAGGGTTTAGTATTTTTTGGGGTGTTTTTAGGGGTTTATTTTGTGTTTTTAGGGTTTTTTTGGGTGTTTATAGGGGTTTATTTTGTGTTTTTAGGGTTTTTGGGGGGTGTTTTTAGGGGTTTATTTTTTATTTTTAGGGTTTTTTTAGGGTGTTCTTAGGGGTTTATTTTGTGTTTTTCAGAGTTTTTTTGGGGGTGTTTTTAGGGGTTTATTTTAATTTTTAGTGTTCACTAATTGTATTTTAGGATATACAATTTGGGGGCAAAAACACAAAAAAAACTGAAAAATCGAAAAAAAATAAAAAAAAAGTACAGGTGCGTGTACCCCATGCGCCGCGCGTGGCCCGCGCGCGTGTGTAGACGCCTGCTGAAAAATATTTTTTTATATATTGGGCCGGGTCGGGTCAGTCTAATGGGCCGGCCCATCAGACTTATGCACATGAGACCTCCCCATATAAAAATGGGGGTGGTGGGGAGAAAGAAATAATCTAATCTAATGATAATTATTTATAGTCACTATACTTTTATTACTTAGCAAGAATATATATGGACAGGGGCAAATTTTATGATACGTACCTACATAGTGTGCCTCTCTTACACAAAATAATAATTTTGAAGTAATGAATCCACTTATTATGTTACTAGTAGAGGATACGTGCATTGCACGTGTTTTGTCATTTTTTTTGTTTAGATAAATTAATATAAGTTTTATAATATTTAAATGTTAAATATTTTATATAGTTCTAATTATAATAAGATTAATTGACGAAAAATAAAGGTAGTAAATATAACATAAAAAAGAGATAAGTGATGTTATGATAACAACTACCACTTATAATAATTCAAAAATAAATATTATTGATGAAAAGAGTAAAATTTGAAAAAAATACCACAGTGTTAATATGTCCGAATGATTTTAAACGAGAGTCTATATTGACATTATTTTTTTTCTTGTTTGATTTTGATGAGTGGAGAAGCTTTGTTTTTCTTCTTTTTGGTTTCAGAGATAAATTTGTACAATGTATCATCATCACTTGTTATATCAATGCATTCTTAACTTGGAGCTTTTTTTGTAAGTTTTCTTTTTTTCTTTCCTTGCACTTCAGTTGGCTGCAATTTTGTTATCGATTATTTGCTTCTTCCGTTCATTGATCTTTTTTAATGATTTATTTTTTTCTTGACCTTGATTGGGATTGGGCTCTTCAACTGATGCAATTTGTTTCATTTGGATTACACTGGCTACAATGCTCAAATGTTCTTTTTCATCGATTTTGACATCCTTGAGTTTGGTCATAAATCATATTTTGGTTGATGCTTGTAAGCTTAGACCTTTATAATATGGAGAATCATTTTCTCCCTAAGGAAATAAAATTGTAATTACAATTTGTAAATGTTAAATTTTACATTATGATTCTTAATGTAGTAATTGGTTTAGAAATAATTTTTCATAATAATAATTACCTCACTGATTGACGGAAGATACTCATGTATGGAGCATCCTACGTATATTGCTGCAACATCTTCGAACATTGTAACACGTGCACTATAATCCCCTTTCCATGACATTTAAGGTGATTTTGTATCTGTAAGTTTACAAAATAATATATAGTTAATTCATGTATCTTTGTAATTTTTTTTTGTAATGTGTATTTTTTAAAATTACCTTGGTGCAGTCTCAATGGCTTCCTCCTTGCAACTCCTGCATATTGAAATTTCTGCGGTCTTTGAACACGATATTTTGCACTTTTTGCAGGAATCCTACCATATATATGATTTATTTTCAACCCTATCAATAATTCCCATAAAATAATATGAAGTGCCCTGTAATATTAAAAGAATAATTATATAATAATCAAAAGTGTAATTATTAATCACAAAATGAAAGAAAAATTAAAGCGACTATTTTTCCAGTTCCATCCGATCCATCTATAAAAAAAATTCACCTTATCCTTTCTCTATGTTTTCCAAGATAATTGAAAAATCTTTTCGTTGTTCAACATTTAACTTTAACTCTGCGTCTTGATCTTCTTCCGGTATTTCTATTGGCATTTCATCTTGTATCTCTCTAGGACATGCATTGTCTGTTGTGTCAATTGAGATAGGAATGTCTGGAAGATCATATGAGTTTATATTTTTCCCCATGTTTTCCAAGAAAATGCTCAAGCTTTTTAATATTTTAGAAACTCGTTGTTCAACTAAAAGATCAACTTCCCTTTTGAAATCTTAAGACAATGCATCAAAGTATGTATCCCAAAATATTCTTACATCAGTTGGTGCACAATGTACCAAGATTATTGCAAACAACCTTCGCAACTCATTTGGCATTTGAAATGTCACCCCTTCATTTTGACATTAAATAATGCTTTGATCAGCTTCTAGTAATCCTCCTTTTTGCGCTGCATCTTTGAAACTTGCGTACTCTATACCATTGACTGTTAACAAATATTGAAAAGATGTTGCTCCCCTAACATGATTTAAGAGAAATCTAAGATAATATCTTTCTCCTTCAATCGGATTTGCAGTACTAATACGCCCAATAATATTTCCTTTCTTCTTTTATGTCCAACATTTACTTTGTTTGTCCCAGACATAGTGCTCAGGAAATTCTCTGTAAAGATATATTCTTGCCTTTTCACTTGTAGCACACATTCTAAAATATTCTGTGAGCATTGTTTTTGAAGCATGATCCCATACCAACAGATTTTCCAAATTTTGGTTTTCGTGATAAGCTGCAAATTGTTTATTTGGTAGATGAAGTTGTAAGTCGATGACTGCTGGGTATATTTCATTTAAACTAAATTCAAAAATTCTCCACATCACTTCTTGAGAAGATACCCATCGTGCATCTTGGAATTGTTTAATTTCATCAACTTGGTTTTGGTCATCATTTTGGGTCAAATTGATTGTCACTCTATCACGTCCTTTGTAGATATATTTGTACAAATATTTTATTGTTGTGATACCTGAACATATCTCAAAATTGATATGACAATTATATCTTGATAATAAATATGCATTGTAAGGTACGACCCATTGATTGTCTAGATCTGCATTGTGAATACGATTCACTGATCCATCATTGCTTCTTCTATAAATTAGATATCCATATTTTTCTTGCATTGTGCTTTCACAGTATGGTCGTGGATAATGACATTTGCATTTTCCTTTTATCATGCAAGAATTTTTTGGATTCTTCTCTCCACAAGGACCATGTATCATGTGTTTCTTTACTAATTCACACAGTTCGGGATTCTTTTCGTGATCAAAGAGTTCAGCACTAACAAACTTATCAATTTCATCTGGATTATTTATCTTATGTTCTGACTTGAAAATTATCAACATGTGGACATGTGGCAAACCCCTTTTTTGAAATTCAATTACATGAACATGTCCAACTACATTTTCAAATATCTTCTTCTTGAATAATTGATCTTTTAAGTCTTGTAACTTTGCTCGAAATACTCTTGATGTCAAATCCGGACGATCTTGAGCTGTTTGCCCGGCATGTAATTTTTTTGTATTTTCTTCCAGTCTAGATTGCAAGTCATTATAATAAATAAATCTAGCTTACCAAATTTTTGTACTAATATTAATGCATCAAGATATCTACGTCTCATATCTCTTGGACCACCAATAAATGTTGCAGGAAGAACAATTCTTTTACCAACTTCTTTTCCTTTCAATTCTCCTTTGAAGACACTATCCACAATTCCTTGATACAATTCAGCTCTCATATTTGATTAGTTTTACGAAAAAAATCTCGTCTTGTCGTCTCCAATTTTATATACATATCAACTAGGAACTGTTGTAATAGTCTCCCTGTTAATAAAAGTATAGATTGCCTAGGATTTCTTATTTGTAGCTTGTAGCATGCATATTCTTTACATGAGATATTTTTATCACTTTGCTTCCTCAACACTGTAAATTATATAGAATATAATAAAATTAAAAAATTGAAGAGATCACTCCACAAAATAATTTTAAATCACTTAAGTATGCACACAATTAAGGTTTCAGAGTTGGGGTAACTAAACAATTGCAGCCTATTGTTAATTTCTTTTTTTTTCATTTTGCTTTATTATTTTCTAAGTTAGTTTATCTTCATTAGTAATTTAAAAGTTTTTTTAATAAAAAAATAATGAATGATGCACCTTCACTCCATGGTTTAAAAAATTAATATATATACATTTTTCTTTAGATATAACATCATCTGCACTACTAATTCTTGATAGGGGAAAACATTATCAAGATCCATGTTGGGAACTGAAACACATTTTAAGTATAAAAATAAACAAATAAATTAAATTTATTAATATGATTATATTAAAAATAAATAATTTTATTATTACAATGTAATAAATATAAGACATACCACCATTATTGGTGATAGACTTTGTGGAAGTAATCTTTTTAATATTTTGATGCCAACCTGTTTCGTCTCTTGGAAAAAGAAGTGGATATTGCAGTGAGTCATAACATCCATAATAATGTTTTATTCTATGTCTCTCACCTAAATGAGCATGAACTATAATATCTCGCTCCAATGGAATGTTATCATTATTTTCTTCAACCCATATAGCTGTAACTTGATCTACATTTGGAGAATTGTATACTCGTTGATCTAAGTTCACGTCTTTTGAGATATGAAGTTGAACATTATCCATTAAAGGATATTCCTTTAAACTTCGAAAAAATCTTGCATACGGATTGACCTCCATAATTTTTATCAGTTTCTTCACAACTGCTTCTGATATATTTGAATTTTTCAATTTATTCATTATGTTCTAAAAATCAGTTCCCGTCTCAAAAAAGCATAATTGAAAAAACCTGGACTTGTATTATTAGGGATCAATCTTGGAAAATCATGATAAACCATTCCTTGTGCTCGAAAAGAATACACTCCTCATCTTGCAGATGCCAATTCTTTATCTAATTAATGTTACACCGAATGAAGTAAATGAAAATATGTAGTTGTATGAGCGAATATTTCTTCGAAAATCTATAGCCTCTTGTGATTCAGAAGTAAACAATTGGTACAATTCATCAGTAACTTTAAAAGATGCAAGTTGAATTTTTCCACTATCATAACATAAAGTATGAAGCTCATACTCAAACGCATATTAATCAAATCTATTGCTGCATACATATATAACATTAGATATTTCTTAGTGCATACTTTAACGGTCTTATATAAGATGAGAGATTGTCATATATATATATTTGTTGATTAATGCAGTAGGATATTCATAAAAAATTATTTGAAGGACGGGTGACTCGGAAGTGCTTCCATCATCACACTTCGACTTCTTGCATAATGCTCGTCTATATAAAGGTAGTGTAAAAAAAGGCAGTAATTTTCATATATAAATATTCTTTTTTTTTGCGCTATTAAAATAATTTTTTGCAATTAAAACGTAAGTACACAATCCTGTATAATTAAATTCGCATAAAAAAAAGATTAATCTTATATCTATATACTTATATATTAAAGAAACAAGTTTGTTATTATTGTGGGATAATTCTATATAATAGAGTTCAATTATACCAAAGCTATTGAAGTAAATATAATATATTATATTTACAAATAATTATTTATAAATAGTTAGATATATTATATTACTTTTTTACTCTTAAATTAAGTGTAGATTATGGATATAATAGACAAATTATATTTTATAAGAAACATTCATACTTTTTATATAGGTATAGATTATGTGTGAGAAGATACATTACATGCGCACGTGATAAGATCTCAGACAAGAGAGGGTAACGAGCTCTTCGAGTGAGCACAAACTCCTGGTGAATTAAGGGAAGAGAGAAGGGGTTTGGAACAGAGAGAAAGAGATAACTTGATTGTTAATTTTCATGCCTCCTAATACAGCCGGTGTCTGCTATATAACAGCAGAGGGTTCCCTTGGGTCAAAGGTAGGTGCACCCCTTTTTCAGACTACAGAATAGTACTCTTGTACTCTATTACATTCAATAAAACAACCAGTAAAAGCAACAGTAAACAGCAGATGATCAGTACTAGTTCATTTGAAATCTTTGAATTTGTCGGGAGCTCTAATAACTCGTTTGGGCCTGCCTTGGGCCAATCTCTCATCAACGGGCTCATCGTGGTTAGTCTTTGGGGCCTCTTCCACATTCGTAACAGCACGCGTCATAAAATTTCTCATTTTCGGATATGAAGTCGTCCTCTCAAGAAGTAAACTACTGTATGAGGCTAGTTCACATGACCCCAATGATCCTCGAAATATGTACTTGTCTTAAATATTAAAGAATGTTTAATTATACAAAAAAAAAATTGCAAACGAATTTGTGATTAGAGAACGAGTATTTGTGGACATGTAACTTATGAACTTTAAAGTTTTTGAGAATTACAATATCAAACAATCGAGCCGATGATTGCTAATAAAATGACAAACAAAAACAAGGTTTGTGTACAGAAATGCTTGAGAGTCGTTTTTTTGTACGAAAACGAGAGAGAAGATACTAGACAATGAACTATCAATTAGAAGTAAACTCTATTCTATTCCTTCAAGGTGTATTCGGTGACAACTAAATTTCAAAGGAATTTTAAATGGATAATGTCTTATTCGAAGGCCCCATGGTGTGCTCTAAAGACTCTTTCATGTACACTTAGACAAATCCTATTTAAAGACAACCGCTTTGTAATGGCTGTCACTCCAATACTGGTTCGTAACTACTTGAGTTGTATGCATGTCTCGCCACGTTTTCATGGGCTTCACCTTTTATTTCACTAGCATACACCAAGTATGTGATATCACATGCTGCGCATAGCATGAACAAGTAAATGCTGCTTATGTACACTCAATAACATAGAAAACGTAAGGGCTACATTTTTTTTACCCACATTTAAAGTTTTAAAAATCTTATTTTACCCACTAAATTTTAAACATATTTTTTTTACCCAGATCAAAATGTCCTTTCATCCTATTTTTTAAAAAATAAATAAATATATTATGCAAAATATCTCTTAGATTTCAACTTCAAATTCGAAAACAACAATCAATATATCCTTCTCTCTATCAAAAATCCCACTAGCATTCAAAGAGGAAAGAATATAAAATGAACCCCACATTTGAGAGATTCTCAAGATTATTAAAATATAACTTCAAGATTTGAAGGTTTAATTTATAAATATAATGTTTTCATGACATTCAAATTTGAATATACTGTACAAAAAAATGTGATTTTTGTTCCTAATTGCGCGCATTCTTAACTGCGCTCAAGATCTGACGCGCAGCAGAAGGCGCGCGCAAATACTTCGGCTTAAGCTATCGGTAAGTTCTTCCAACCTTGGCCTTTTCTTCTCTTCTGGCGATGGTAATGGGCGTACTGGTGGTCCATCCTCTGGTCTTCTCCATCTGAAATTTTCGTGGTCTCTCCAGCCAGGGTTATAAATCTGGGAATGGGGATCATATCTTTTGGGATATTCATTATGGCCACGTACAACGTTCACTTCTTCCACTTTCTCTTGTAGAATAGAGCATTCATCAGTGAAATGAAACACACTCTTGCATACTCCACAGGGTCTAAACTTCTTCGCCATGCTCATACCAGATAAGATCTTTTCAATTTTGTCACACAACCTATCAATCATGATGTCCTAGTCTAGTGCCCTCTCTGATTCACCTACAACCTGAATGCCCTCTCCACCGAAGTCTCAGTCGTCTTCAGCCATCTCCATGAGAATTCTGAATGCTTCAACAGGTTGCTTGTTCAGTATAGATCCCCACATGAGGCATTCACGATCATCCTCTCATGTGGTCTCAATCCTCCAATAAAATACTGAATCAAATCATGTTCACTAATCTAGTGATGTGGGCATTTCACCAGAATCACCTGGAATCTTCCCCAGTAGTCATAGAAACTCTCGTTGGTTCCTATTTTCAGGCTCCCTATTCTTCTTCTCATTTCTTGCACTCTGGATGCTGAGAAATATTTCTCCAAAAACTTCTGCTGAAGTTGCCTCCATGTGGTCACAGCGCGCCAGTCGGTAATGTTACAGCCAGTCTCATGCCCCATCTTGAAGAGTGAAAGGGAACGAGACCAACCACACATACTTCTCTCGTCTATGGTCAGATGGTTGAGTCTGGCAAACCATCTCAAAATCTTGCAAGTGTTTTTGTGGATCCTCTCTGGACATTCCGTGGAATTTCGGAAAAATTTGAATAAAGTTTGCGTGAATATCCCAGTTCTGAGTCACTGTTGGGAGTGTAATGCCCATCGGGCGTAGATTCATGTTAGTGGGGAAGACTAACTGCCTTAGAGTTTGATTGTCTAAATAATAATAATAATAATAATAATAATAATAATAATAATAATAATAATAATAATTCTTCGTAGCTATAGTATAAATTAAATAATAAATATTCTTCATAATAGACCATTAAAAAAATTATAAGTTCATGTTATGTTTATAATATATAGCTCCAATTTTGAATTATAACTAGAGAAAAAAAAAATCAATTGGGAATTATAATGTCATGTTACAATATAATGTATAAGTTCAATTGATAATTATAACTTAAGAATCAATTTCATATATATTATACTATATTGTATATGTTCGATTGAGACTTATTACTTCAAAATTAATTTCAATGATTTCATATTATAATATAGTCTAATTTATTATCATACAAATCAAATGAACTCTCAATTTATTATAATTTTTAATGGAATGAGCGTATAAAATATAATTTCTTGTAATTTTAAATGAAAAGTCACTTATATAATGTAATTTTGTATAGTTTCAAATGAAATGAACTTATATGATCTAATTCCTTGTAAATCGAAATAAAGTGAACTAATATATAATTTATTATAATTTCATAACAAATGAATTTATATAAATTA